>CM028138.1:790037500-792618333 GCA_016271365.2 Neoceratodus forsteri
ATTGAGCTCTCCCTCTATTATTGTATCAATATGTATTGGTGTGTGTGGGGGGTGTATTACGTTTGGGTGGGGAAGTTTGTGGTTTGTCAGAGATGGGAGTGTTTGGAGTAATGTTATAGAGTGTGTGTGTGCTCGCGCGCACGCATGTGTGTGTATGTATGTGGTATATTTGGACAGGTAGTTTTTGCTTTGTATTAGTTAGGTCATATGTGGCTGTGTTTTGTGATTGATTTTTAAAATAAGAGCACGTAAGAAAGTAATGGTTGTGGTGTTGGTCCCCCCAGAACGTGCAGTGGCCTTGGACACTTGCAGACCACCTATAATACTTTCCAGCTGTATGACCTCTGCTCCTTTGCCAGCCTCTCTGTGTCAACTACAACAGTGAGGCACTGTCAGGAGGTCAACATTACCAGGGAGTGTGGAGGTCATCAGTGGTGGGAAGCTGAGGCTCTGAGGAGGTGAGAGGTATTGGGGTACTGAGGTGCAGGAGATGCCCTGGGTTTAGACAGAGCCTAGGGAGAGGCCAAACGTGTTTGGTATCCATTCCCATGGTCCCCACCAGACCGAGTGGGCAGGTAGCCAAAACGGCTGCAGCACCTACCAGTACTCTGCGGGCAGTGCTATGCAATGCCAGATTGATGAGGAACAAGACCGCAGTTATGGCAGACTTTATTTCCTCGGTCAATCTGGCTTGCATCACAGAGACCTGGTTGGGTGATGATGCTGTGCCAGTTTTGGAGGCATCAGTCCCCACTGGATACTCTGTGGTGCACTGTCCACAGTGGAAACACAGGGGTGGGGGAGTGGCCATTTCTTTTAGATCTCACCTGGGATTCACTGTACACCCGGTGGGGACAACCGGGTCTTTTGAGTGTGTGGAGGTGCATGGGGGTCCGGGTGCAGGATGCAGGATTCTCCTTATTTACTGCCCTCCTGGGGTGAGGGCAGAATTCCTGCAGGAAGTGGAGGACCTTGTCTAAGATGCAGTGTTGGAGTCACCCTTATGTTTAGTACTGGGGGACTACAGTGCCTAGGTCGATGACAAGGCCTCACATTTTGGATCTCACATCCTCCATTTGATGCCATCACTGGGCCTGTTGCAAGCAGTTACTTCTGGAACCCATCATCACTGCCGCGCACTCAAACTGGTGTTCTCACTGATGTTCGTTGTAACCGGCCTTGAGATTGATGAGTTTATGTGGTCTGATCACTGAATGGTGAAGTTCTTGGTTGAGCCCCCCCCCCCCCAAGAGTCCTTCCCCTGTGTAGGTGGTTATCTATCGACCTGTTAAGGAGATTGCCCCCGGAGGGACTTTTGGTGGTAGCTGATCTATCGAGTGTAGATGCTGCATATGTGAGGGGTACAAGCAAGGTGGTGGCTGAATATAATAGCGCAGTCTCTGGGGTACTTGATACCCTTTCACTCATCCGTATATGACACAGATCCTCTCCCTTGAGATCTCCATGGTTTGATAGGGTTCTCAAGGTGATGAAGATCAGGAGTCAGAAGTTGGAGCACTGTTGGCTGAGGACCCATTCGAGTGTGGACAGACTGGCCCTGCAAACTCATTCTTCTGTCTACCAGGGGGCAATCAACAGTAAGAAGGCAGAGTTCTTGTACAGTGAGATTGCTGCCAGGAAGAACCAATCTGCTCATTTTAGGACTGTCGATAGACTTCATCATGTATGTCTGCAGCTGAAAAAAACATTTTCAATCACTTTATGTGAAGAGTTTGCTCGTTTCTTCTAGGTCAGAGTGTCTGACCAACAGGGGATCCCAGCAGCAAGTCATATTACAACTCAAAGAGATAATTCTGGATGGAACCGGGGCATTCTTCTTGTCTGGGAGGAGCTTGATCCAGTGGAGGGGGTTGCAGTCACTGAGATCATCTCCAAGCTGAAGCAAACATATTGTGAACTGGACCCAGCTCTAATTAATTTCTTGATGAGATGTGTTGGTTCTAGAAAGATGGATAAATAGATAGACAGACAGACAGATAGACAGACAGATAGACAGAAATAGTTATGGCTATGTTTGCAGTAATCAAACGTATGCAGTTGGAAAAATAATTCAGTTGTTACATCATTTCAGATTTACATTTCACTGTTTTTTTGTGCTCGTTGTAATAATCAGTCTATCTTCATTGCACCATATATTCTGTTGAGAAATTCTTTCATACTTACAGTAATTTTCCTTCTGTTATATCAAACATCAAATGAGAACTTACAAGTGTTTTGCCGTTTCTCTGTGTAACTCCAAACAGGAAACAACTCTTTCAAAAAAGTTTTCTCATTTTCTTTTAACTAATGTGAAGAGTTGCTTCCCCTTCAAGCTGTTAAAAATAAGTAGCAAACACAGAATATGAGCTGTAATAACTTCCCCATTGACAACATTGAGTGTAGCAGAACAAACGTTAACAGCGTAGTAATTTATTGCACATGCATACGTTTGTGTATTCAACAAAGTCACCTACTACCTTCAAGCATACCTCTTAACTGCTATGACTTTTGCATTACGTTATGATTTTTACAGTCAAAATGACCCTTGTTCTGCAAAGGTTTGGTGATACTCCTCATAACAGAGCTAATTTTGGAGACATAAACTACTAAAACATTGTACTAACGTGATAGAAACATTCCTTAACACTGAATATCTAGGGTCCACTATTCATAGACTTTCTGATTTCTAAAATAAAAAAAAGTAAAAAGTGCTACACATTCTGGCCATTTACTCTGAATTTTGACGGCCAGCACTATGCATTTTGATTCTTAGCGGTTTACGTAGATAACGTAGAAATTGTTGGCAGAGAAGGACTACTTGGTCTACCAAGTCTGCCCATATTCCCTACCTGCTGTAATAACACTAATACTACTTGGTCACTGGCTTTATCACCCCCTTCCAAGCTAATAAAATTCATTTATGCTTATTCCATGCATGCATTCATGAAACTGGTCACAGTTTCTGCTTCAACCACCTCAGATAGGAGGCTTTTCCAGGCATCCACCCACTCTTTCTGTGAAGAAGTACTTTCTAACTGCCCCTGAATCAACTCCCCTACAGCCTCATAGCATGTCCCCTTGTTCTAGAGCCCTTTTTTATTTTGAAAATGCTTTCTTTTCATACCCTATTTGTATCTGTGAGATAATATATCCCATCTTTCCCATCTTTCCTCTTGCGTACACGTGTTGAAGTCCTTTAGCCTTTCCTCATAAAGCTTATGGTGCAGGCCTAGCACCATTTTAAGCAGGGTGTTTGGAAATGCATAGAAAATTATTGCCCATAGCCACCCTGACAGCTGTCAGCAAAATACTGGAAAAGGGAGTAGAGGTACAGATGATGGACTACTTGGTTAACTATGCATTACTCTCCTCTGAGCAGCACAGATTTTGTAAGGGACATAGCACTGGTACAGCCCTAGCTAAGGTAACGTGAAACTACCACTGACCATGGCATGTTGTCAGAGGCAATCTTCATTGACCTCTCCAAGGCCTTTGATATAGTAGGTCACACTCTACTCTGCACTAGGCTTCACTCTCTTGTCATGTCTGGCCCAGCCCTAATCTGGTTCTCCAACGATCTCACTGACAGGCTACAGTTTGTTAAGTATAATAGAGTTTTTTGGAACCTGTTCCTTGTGCTGAACTTACAGAAAACTCAGCTCATGCTCTTTAGTTCCACGGCAAAGCTTAAGCTATGTCTTGCCCCGTTAAAGGTTTTGAGTTTTAACAGGGGCCCCAGTTGGCACAACATGCTCCTTCAAATACCTGGGAGTCACTCCTGACCCCCAGTTAGACCTCTCCCTACATATTCAAAATGTGTGCAGGGCAACAATACTCAAACTTGGTCTATCACATAGGGCATGTGGGTCCCTTACAGTAGCTGCATGATTTGCCCTTGCCAAAGGAATATTTCTTCCTTCACTCAGCTATGGGCTGATAACCTTTCCCCTTGCTACAAAAGCTAGCCTTGCCAAATGAGATGTGGCCTATAATAATATTTGCCACTTTGCCCTCTCTGTCCCCCAATGTACCCCTCACTCTGAGTTATATGAAAAACGTAACTGGTTGTCTCTAAGTAACTATCACTCATTTGCCCTGGGCTGCTTCACTGACAAAATTGTCCACAATGCCACCCCTCCCACCCTGTCTAAACTTCTTCAGTCAGCACAGCCATAATGCCTACTCAGGTCAACTAACTCACAGCCCTTTCTTGTCCCTAAAACCTGCACTTTGTCAGGTGACTGTGCCTTTGCTGTCTGTGTCCCCAGATACTGAAACTCCCTTCCAGCACTCACTAGATGTACTCCCACCCATCCCATGTTTAAGAGATCCCTATGGACACACCTAAAGTCTGCCAGTATCCAGCGATAAGGGTGCTTGCTTTGGCGCTCACAAAAAGGGCGATTCAATAGTGATGTCTTATCAGACAGCTACTGGATGGGGGGGGTGACTGCAGGTATAGTGACATTCTGTCGCTATATATACACATGGGTGGGGGGAAGCAAGCATGGCAGAAGGGGAGGGAGTGTTTGTGTGGCATGTTGTGGTGATGGGCTGCTGAGCTGCCCCGTGGTGTAGTGGGTGGGTCACAGACTACTGCTGCGAGGGTACTGGGTTCGGGTGCGGGCACGCATACATTTTGGCGTTCTGAAGCCGAAATCGTTTTTTTTTTTTATTATTTGCACTCCCCCCCTGACATGCAGCCCCCTGGAGTTGAGAATCCTATAGTAGAGGTGTGTGGGGAGCACAGCCCCCCCCCACATAAACATGTAATGTGTAAGTCCCTGGTGCCCTTTTGCCGTGCCCGGGGTGTACATTGGTGAAATAGATTTTTTCCGATGTACATTCGCAGTAATGTGCGATAGCTATTATCACATAGAACCTAGTCTGCCTCAGCCTGTAACTGCCCGTAGACTGCCTGGTATCTCCTACCCCATCTTGATGTTTCCTACCCCATCATGATCTCCAGACCCCTACTCTGAGCTAAGAAAGGTGGGTATTGACCTTTACTACTGCCATGCACTTAAGCACTTACCATTTTTAAAAAAGGTTCATTGCACCGTGTCCTACCCTAATGATCTTGTATTCTTCTATGAAATGTATATTATCTTTTACTGTTTGATTGTCTTTACCACTGTGCTTATGTTTACTGTTCACACTGGTCACTGCCTGTACATCCCTTCCTTGTTATGCTGTAATATTGTTTGAATAATTTACTTTGTAATCTCCTGGGTCGCTCTTGAAAATTGGCATTCTTTGTCTAGTGTGATTATCTGGTAAACAAAAGCTTAATAAATTAGCTGTAGTTTCTCGTCCCTGAACTGCCTCTATTTCTATCTATGCCCTTTCAGAGATGTGGTCTCCAGAACTGAACACAGTATTACAGGTGAGGTCTCACCAATGTTTTATACTGTGATATAACTACCTCTCTCTACTGGTGATGCCCAAGGTTACTGTTTTTCAATTTTAATCAGAAAACATTGTAAAATTCCGGAATTTAGACTGCCTTCACACCGGTAAATACAAAAAATGTCATGGAATTTGGCATTTTGGACCAGATAAGTAAATCTGCAGAACTTGGAGTTTCTTTCTTATAATTGCTTCCAGTACTATTTTCAGTTTGCTTCATTTAATGGTCTGTATATTAAGCCTACTTTTATTCTGATTATTTATCCACATATTTAAAGAATGGCAGTAGAATTGCAGCAGAATATAGAAAGTAGACTAACAATCACCTGTGCAATTCCTTGAATTTCAAATATTTATTTATTTATTAAATTTTGGTGACCGGGTAGGCCCACTGAGCCCCAAAGTTCCCTTTTTCAGGGGCGACCCGGGATAACAATACAAGTTATAAGAATGAACAAGGACATAAGGAACATTTGAGGCATTGTGAGTTACATCATGAGGTGGTTACAGTAAAGAAAAATAGTGGATACAGGCATGGTTACAGGCATGGTAAAAAAAAGCAGTGGATACAGGCATGGCTTACAGGCACGGTAAAAGAAAAGCAGTGGATGCAGGCATGGGTACAGGCATGGTTATCATCATGACATGTAAGCAATTGGTAGTACTTTGCATATAGTTTATTCAGGGGTTACAGGTAGCCTCTGGAGAGCAGTCTGTATAAGGCAGGTAGTAGGAAGTTTAAGCTAGGAGACGGGAGTTGGAGAGTAAGGGAATACCTTAGGAGCTTTAAGTGCCATGACAGTGGCATGCGCTTGAGGTCAGCAGATGGGACTTAAGCCTGGTGCGGAAGTTCATGAGTGAGGAGGAGGCCTGGACCTGGGGAGGGAGCTTGTTCCATTGGCAGGCTGCTTGGGAGGAAAAGGATCTTCCACCAGCGTTTGTCCTTACCCTAGGGACTTCTAATAGCATTCTATCTGAGGTCCTTAGGTTTCTTGGGTTGTGTTTGAGGGTTATGGTCCCGGCAATGCTTGGCAGAGAGTGGGGTTTGAGAAGCTTGCAGGCCTGGACAAGCAAGGGGTGTTGGAGGCGGGCGACCAATGTGGGCCAACGAAGATTGGCCAAAGTGTCACAGTGGTGACGTCTCGGGTGGTCTAAGGTTGTGAAACGAGCTATTTTATTATTTAGGGTTTGCATCCTGGTAATCTCTTGTTTAGCCATACCCTGTATAATAGGGGCCACAAAGGTCAGGTTGGGTAGAAGGACACTGGTAGCTATGGAGAGCCTGGCTTCAGGGATGATTTGGTCCCTGAGTCGGTACAGGGTGCCAAGTTTCTGATGTAGGGTCCTGGTGACCTGGTCCACGTGTTCCTTGTATGTGATATTCTGATCCAACGTGAGGCCTAAGTATTTAAGGGAGGGAACTATGTTAATGGCTTTACCAGAGAGTGAGGTTAAGGAGAGGGATGAGGACCTGTCAAATCCCAGGGATCTTGGCCCGAATAGCATTGTCTTGGTCTTGTCGGCATTTAGTACCATTCTGTTCTTACATAGCCAAGTCTCTAGTGAAGTGAGATCCTTTTAGAGTAGAGGGCCTAGGGCAACCACGTCACGCAGGCGTCGGAAGAAGACAGTATCATCAGTGTACTGCACAACTGAGCTCTCCCCGCAGTGGGTACGCAGGTCATTGGTAAACAAGGAAAACAGGAGGGGGCCTACAATTGAGCCCTGAGGTACACCCTGGTTTAGGGGTAGTGGGTCAGACATGGTCCCTTTCCATGAGGCCCTCTGTGCCCTGCCTGATAAGTAGCTCCCAAACCACTTCTGGGCATGATTGTCTAGGCCTATATTTTGCAGCTTCTGTAGCAGCAAGTTGTGGTCGATGAGGTCGAACGCCTTGGATAAGTCTATAAAGACTGCACCAGTGGGTATCCTTTGTCCATTGCCCTGAGAACTTCATCCGTGAAGTTAATAAGGGCAGTGTCAGTACCATGGTTTGTTCTAAATCCATGTTGGGAGGGCAAGGAGCTGATGAGCTTCAGGTAGTCCCTGAGTTGATTGTAGATGACTCTTTCTTGCACCTTAGCAAGTGAGCAGAGGAGGAGATGGGCCTGTAGTTGTTGAGTTTTCCCTGAGCCCCCTTTGTGAATAGGGACAACACTGGCATGTTTCCACGGGTCAGGGACTGCTCCTTCCCTCAGTGATCGATTGAGGAGCATGGTTATAGGCCAGGCTAAGGAGGTAGCTCCTGCCTTGAGTAGCCGAGTGTTGATACCATCAGGTCCCCCTGACCCTTTCGGTTTCAGGTTCCTTAGGAGGTTTAGTACTTCAGTGTGTTTAGCCAGTCTCAGGTGAAATGGGGGTCTTTCCATGTGAGGTGGTTCATCTGAGGTAGGGGGGAGAGTCTGGGGAGACAGGCAGGTCTTGTAGGCCTCGAGGTCTGAGAAGTGCCTGTTAAGGGCAGCCGATATTTGAGAAGGGTCAGTTGTGAGCTGACCGTTAATCTCTATGGGACAGGACTCAGGCTTTTTTCTGCCCTTAATCAGGTCATTGATATGATTCCAGAATTGCTTGGGGTTGCCCAGGCTGGTTTTCTGGAGGTGTGTTAAGTAATCTCTCTTAGCGAGTTATATGGCTCTTTTGGCTTTGTTCCTCAGGGCTTTGTATTCAGCGAGATCTGCCGGGAGGGAGGAGAGCCTAAACTTTTTCCAGGCTTTTCCGAGTAGCCATTAGGGCTTTGAGGAGGAGAGATCACTCGTAGCAGCTGCCTTTAGCCCTCATTCTCTTCATTGGAGCAAGAGGTTGGCCGCTGTGGTTAGTTCATCCTGGAAGTGTTGCACAGCCTCAGTAAGAGTAGGAGAAGATTTATGGGGTTCCAGTCCAGACCACCTAGGTAGCATTGCATTGTAGTTCAGAGAACTTGGAAGTCCGCAGGAGAATTCTAGGTTGGACCTTGGATGGTTTGTTTTCCATATACAGAAGATTAGGGAATGGTCACTCTGGGAGTCTGCCATTGTGCCCGCACTCTGTATATTAGTGGGGTTAGACACCAGAGCCCAGTCAAGGGTGGTGTGGTTCCCAGTTTTGTAATTAAGTCTGGTCGGTTCAGTGATGACCTGCGTCAGACCTGCTTCATGGGTAAGTGACTTCGAGGCATGACCAGGGTCCTGGGCCCAGTTAATGTTGAAGTCACCTGGGATTAGTTGCTCTGTTGTTACCTTGGTAGCCGTATCATTTGTGATGGCTTCAAGGGATTTGAGGGCTGATTTTGGTGGGTGGTAGACGCAGCCAATTGTTAGTTGTTTGGCGTGCCCTAGGGTTATCCGGATGTATATGCTCTCTCCCTCAGCAGTAGAATTAGTCTGCTGGGGTAGAGGTGACACAGAGAGGTCATCCTTAGCATAGATTAGGACCCCCCTTTTTGGTTTCTCTGTCATTGTGTAGCTATTGTAGCCCACGACCTGAATCTTGTGGTCATGGATGTGGGCTTTTAGCCAGGTTTCAGAGATGGCTAGTAAGTCCGGTTTTTAGAGGTCCCACCAGGCCTGGACTTCCTGTATTTTTGGTCTAAGACTACATATGTTCATATGTGCTATCTTCAGACCCTTGGTGGCCGCCCATTGATGGTCCTGGGGGGATGCTACCAAGGTATTGGGTACGTATGGGCCTGGTTTAGGTTGGATATCACCTGATAGGAGAAGTAGCAAGACTAGTAACCCGAGTAATTTAGTGCTAGATATTGAGATAAGGTGTCTTCGATGCGTCCTGCTCAAATAATAAAGCAGGTCATAGCATACACCCTTTTTTACGATCTCATGCTCTGTTAAGAGACTAGATATACTTGAGATAGGGTAGCTGCTAAGGAAGTCATGTGGGGGGATATTATGTAGATTGCTCACTGGTTCTGGGGGGAATGGGTCTATGAGCCTGTCCACCCAAAGTAGGGTCAGTCAGTAGATTATGGCAAGTAATACACCCCTATTAGGGGGAGGGACACTTGGGTTCCTAGCACACAAAGGAGGGCGGAAGAAAGCATATACTAAGTAAGGCATTATTATTGGATGATGTCAGCGTAGCATAGGTAAGAATAGGGTGCTCAGAGTCTTTCTGACTTGAGGCTGAAGGGTGGATGGCAGACACTGAGGGCTTCCTGTTTTCAGCTGCAGAGCTGTCGCACAGGCAGTTTTAAGGAAGTTGTCAGCCTGTTCAGTGAAGCTAAGGGGAACCTCAAACTACAACCTCCCCTTGTAGCAGCACCGTGAAATAAGTAGAATGATAATGCAGGCGTTATTGCCCATGATTGAGTACAGTGATTTGTGTAGAAAGACCAAGAATCCCTCTAGTGGCAGGTCTGTATAACCTGCTAATGGAAAACTAGCCACTTAAAAAAAAAAAAAAAACTTCTATTACACAGTTGAAATGTGCTTAGTTCTATTGAAAATCTATTTGTAAAAAGTGCCAGATGGCTGAAGCAGGGGAAAAGTCCTGGCCAATCAGAGCGGGTTTGCTGGAAGCACCCATGTTCCAATTGGCTGCACTGTCCCGTACCTTCCAAGGAGCTGCAGGTGGGCGTCCTGGTCTCGGTCGGTGGCTGACAGGTGCCGGCCGACCGTGGGGGAGCTGAAGCAGCCCTGTTCAAGGGCAGGCAGCTGGAGAGAAGAAAAAAGAGCAGGTCTTAAATAGCATAAAGGTTAGGATGGGTTAGACCTGAGCAGTTTAGTAAGACAAAAGGTAGTTAGACTTTTCGGCGCCAAGGCAGAGTGCTTGGATGGGGGGGCTGCAGGAACAGCACTGAGACAGAAGAGGTGTAAGCACTTTAAAACACTAGTAGAAATTACAATCCAGCTAATATAGTTGAAAAAATTCTATTACACAGTTGAAATGTGCTTAGTTCTATCGAAAATCTATTTGCAAAAAGTGCCAGATGGCTGAAGCAGGGGAAACGTCCTGGCCAATCAGAGTGGGTTTGCTGGAAGCACCCATGTTCCAATTGGCTGCACTGTCCCGTACCTTCCAAGGAGCTGCAGGTGGGCGTCCTGGTCTCGGTTGGTGGCTGGCTAGGTGCCGGCCGACCGTGGGGGAGCTGAAGCAGCCCTGTTCAAGGGCAGGCAGCTGGAGAGAAGAAAAAAGAGCAGGTCTTAAATAGCATAGAGGTTAGGATGGGTTAGACCTGAGCAGTTTAGTAAGACAAAAGGTAGTTAGACTTTTCGGCGCCAAGGCAGAGTGCTTGGATGGGGGGGCTGCAGGAAGAGCACTGAGACAGAAGAGGTGTAAGCACTTTAAAACACTGGTAGAAATTACAATCCAGCTAATACAGTTGAAAAACTTCTATTACACAGTTGAAATGTGCTTAGTTCTATCGAAAATCTATTTGTAAAAAGTGCCAGATGGCTGAAGCAGGGGAAAAGTCCTGGCCAAACAGAGCGGGTTTGCTGGAAGCACCCGTGTTCCAATTGGCTGCACTGTCCCGTACCTTCCAAGGAGCTGCGGGTGGGCGTCCTGGTCTCGGTCGGTGGCTGACTAGGTGCCGGCCGACCGTGGGGGAGCTGAAGCAGCCCTGTTCAAGGGCAGGCAGCTGGAGAGAAGAAAAAAGAGCAGGTCTTAAATAGCATAGAGGTTAGGATGGGTTAGACCTGAGCAGTTTAGTAAGACAAAAGGTAGTTAGACTTTTCGGCGCCAAGGCAGAGTGCTTGGATGGGGGGGCTGCAGGAAGAGCACTGAGACAGAAGAGGTGTAAGCACTTTAAAACACTAGTAGAAATTACAATCCAGCTAATACAGTTGAAAAACTTCTATTACACAGTTGAAATGTGCTTAGTTCTATCGAAAATCTATTTGCAAAAAGTGCCAGATGGCTGAAGCAGGGGAAACGTCCTGGCCAATCAGAGCGGGTTTGCTGGAAGCACCCATGTTCCAATTGGCTGCACTGTCCCGTACCTTCCAAGGAGCTGCAGGTGGGCATCCTGGTCTCGGTCGGTGGCTGACTAGGTGCCGGCCGACCGTGGGGGAGCTGAAGCAGCCCTGTTCAAGGGCAGGCAGCTGGAGAGAAGAAAAAAGAGCAGGTCTTAAATAGCATAGAGGTTAGGATGGGTTAGACCTGAGCAGTTTAGTAAGACAAAAGGTAGTTAGACTTTTCAGCGCCAAGGCAGAGTGCTTGGATGGGGGGGGCTGCAGGAAGAGCACTGAGACAGAAGAGGTGTAAGCACTTTAAAACACTGGTAGAAATTACAATCCAGCTAATACAGTTGAAAAACTTCTATTACACAGTTGAAATGTGCTTAGTTCTACCAAAAATCTATTTGTAAAAAGTGCCAGATGGCTGAAGCAGGGGAAAAGTCCTGGCCAATCAGGCGGGTTTGTTGGAGCACCTGTGTTCCAGTGGCTCGCTTCCGTACCTTCAAGGAGCTGCAGGTGGGCATCCTGGTCTCATTCGGTGGCTGGCTGTGTGCCGGCCGACCGTGGGGCAGCTGAAGCAGCCCTGTTCAAGGGCAGACAGCTTCCAAGGAGCTGCAGGCAGGTGTCCTGGTCTCAGTCGGTGGCTTGCTGGGTGCCGGCTGACCATGGGGGAGCTGAAGCAGCCCTGTTCAAGGGCAGGCAGCTTCCAAGGAGCTGCAGGCGGGTGTCCTGGTCTCGGTCGGTGGCTGGCTGGGTGCCGGCCAACCGTGGGGGAGTTGAAGCAGCCCTGTTCAAGGGCAGGCAGCGGAATTCCATTATTTTAATCACCATAAATCAGTGGCCTTTGTAATGCCCCTTCCTATGCATCTTTGATTACCCCTTCCTGTATACCCTTAAAGGTGGAGTACCTTTATGCCAAGATATGCTGGGCACTTTGGGCCCTGAGTCACCAAAACAGTCTCTCTGACTTTGTGTAATTCATGTATCCATCTCATTGTGTTGCACTGCTCATTCACATGTTCAGTCTATGTTCATTTAACCATTATTGTTGTTGAGTGCACCAAAATTCATTCATATTTACTATATTTTCTTATGTCAACTGCTATCCATGGAGACCTTATTATATTTGCATTTTGAAAATTATTTGTGCTACTCCAAAGAGAAAACAACTGTTTCAAAAAGATCTTTATATTTACATCAAAGTTCTATAAAGACCTGGTTCCCCTACAGATTGTTACAAAGAACTGGAAAAACACATGTATAATAACTACCTCATGGACAACATGGAGCTATACAGAAGCAAATGCAACCACTGCATTTATGAGGGAGTCTCCTGTTGATTTTATATACTCTGTACTGCATTTCTGTACTGTAAACACATATCAATGTATATTAAAAATGGAAAAGTACTATGTTTAGGTTCTGCACCACTAACACTGTCTGTCTAAGTTTTGTGCAGGGTCCTGTTGGCCCTACACAAAGTCAGACACCCCCTAGCTTAGTGCTAGGACACTCAGGGCCCTTTGGGCTAAGTACCAACAACATAGCCTGTCTGATTTTGGGCAGGGTCCTGTTGGCCATGCAGAAACCCAGACACCCACTAGCTTCATGCCAGGATAAGTAAGGCCCTTTGGGTTCTGTGCCTCCAACATAATCTAACAAAATGTGCCCAGTGCCCTGCAGTTCCTGCATGAAGCCAGCCACTTACTAGCTTCACATCAAAATGCATTACGTTCATTCCAAGATGTACAGGGCACTTTTGCATTATCAACACAGTCAAACTTTACACAGGGCTCTGTGGACCTTACACAAATCAAGACACACACTAGCTTCATGATAGGACAGGCATGGCCTTTCAGGCTCTGTGCCACCAACACAGTGCATCTGACTTTGTGCAGGGCACTATAGAACATGCATGAAGACAGACACCCACTGGCTTCATGCCAGGATGCCTAAGGACATTTGGACCCTGTGCCACCAACATAAGCTGTCTAACTTTGAGCAGGGCCTGTGGGCCAGAATGTAGACTGATACTCACTAGAGTCATGCTAAGATCTACAGCCCCGCTGTACTATCACAGTCTGTTTGACTTAATGCAGGAGTCTGCTGGCCTTACATGAAGCCAGGCACCCACCAGCTCAATGCTGGGATGCAGATGGCCCTTCAGCCCCTACCCCATGAACTCAATTAGTTCAACTTTGAGTAGGGTCCTGCATACCACTCACAAAGACAGAAAACCACAAGTTTCATGTCAGAACACACATGGCCTTTGGATCCTGCACCTCAAACACTGTATGTCTGATGTCACACAGTACCCTATGGGACCTGTGCAGTTCAACACACCTACTTGCTTTGAAGTCTGAATGAAAAAGGCCCTTTGGGCCCTGCACACCAACACAGTCAGTCTGATTTTGTACTGGGCACAACATTCCCTGCACAAGGGCATACACCCATTTACTTCATACTGGATGCCCAGGGCTTTTTTAGCCCTGCACCACCAACATGCTGTGTCTGGCTACACATAGGGCCCAGTATGATGTGAGATACTCCCCTGCTTCTTGCCAGGATACATAAGGTCCTGCACCACAAACAGTTTATCTGACTTCATGGAGGACCTGTGGTTCCTGTACAAATCCAGACACCCAGATGCTGCATGTCAGGTTGCACAGTGCCCTTCAGGCTCTGTGCCACAAACGTGATCTGTCTGTATGTGACATGACAACTGTGGGAACACCAACAGCTGCCATGGTGTCCTCCATTTTTGAGAACATCTTCAATTTCCTTGTCTGATGGCCGCAAGTCTTATTTCTGGGACTTTGAATTGGATTTAACATATATTGTGTGGCCCTTTGTTTCGTGGGATTTGATATTTGCCTTCACTTTGCATTTACTTGCAGTTTTTATTATGTTGAGCCATTTATGCTGGAAAGTTAGTGGGACATACTGATCTTATGAGATTATTCTTTGAACTGTGCTCTGTCTAATATTATATTGCAATCCTTGACCATCTTATTTATTTTAGCTAAATACCATATTAGGGGACAAACTAGTCCTTTGTTTAAATGTTTAATTGGGTGGACTGTGTGATGTTAATTGGTATGTTTGATTGAACTGAGTGGGTGTTGTTTTTAAGTTTGTGAGGTGGGTTTGCTTTTTCTGAGGTTTTATTAAATTGTTGAGGGCAGCTGTGTTTGTGCTCCCAAGAGGAGTTTTTGTACTGTATTCAGATGTGTAAGGGGAAGAGCGAAGGTTGTATGTGGCTCTCCAACTTAGCCAGGTTCTTCCACTAACTGGGCCTCCTGAGGAGGCCACAACTTCCTAATCAGTGCACAAATGTTGCAGTCAGTTTTGCATCCTCAGGAGGTGCTGCAGCAGTGAATGTTGCTGCTGGGGAGAAGGGTTGGAGTAGGGTAGACTATGGAAGTCACACACAGGAAATGTTCTGGCCTGGGATAACTTAAAATCTAGCTATCTGTCTGTCTGTCCATCTGTCTGTCTGTCTGTCTCTCTTTCTCTCTCTCTCTATCTGTCTATCCACCTATCTCAAGTGATGTTCAGAAAGGGTTACATAGTCATTTCCCAACAATTCTTGGATTGCTCTATTTAATATCTCAGGTTCCTGGCAGCCCTGCATTATGCTCTCCTTGTGTCTCATTTCTGAAGCCGCCCATTCCATATCCTCCAATAACTTAAGAAGCATTCATCAAGGATTTTTCTAGACCCATTTCACAGAAGTTAGATTTCTTGTTATATGGGGGTCCAACTGACATCCATCTATCTATCTATCTATCTATCTATCTATCTATCTATCTATCTATCTATCTATCTATCTATCTATCTTTCTGTCGGTCTGTCGGTCTATCTGTCGGTATGCCTATTGGTCTGTCAGTCTAGCTGTATAGTAACTGTCTTTTGTATTTGTTTTATTGCATTTACAATGAAAATTGCAAGCAAGGGAATGCATTCAGAAGACAACAGTCAAAAACTAAGTGCAATCAATACAGGCATAAATTTATCATATCTTCTAAATTTGTATATTTGGATATCACAAACATTAAACATCCTTTGAGCCATCATCTAAGCCAATGCACTGAAACAGAAAATCCATAAAATACACCAGTTCCCAGGTCATCAGCTGTTACTTTTCACCAAAATGAAAGATTGTAAGCATTAAACTTTAGGAAGCAGTATAGCACCCTGGCTTAGTGCTCTGAGATGTAAACCTGGAGACCCAGATTTGAATCTCACAGCCCCCACTTGCATACTGTGTGACGCTGAGCAAGTCACTTAACTTCCTTGTGCTCCTAGGTCACACCTGGAAACAAGCTTTGGCTTAGTGTCCCTTTCTTGGTTAATCAATTTCACCCATTACTCGAGGGCCCTTATAGCTGTTGTCAGATAAACTCTCAATTAAACTTGTTAGACATATTATTCAGCAAAGGCAAATGTACTGCTTTGGCATATGATGCTAAAAATGTTAGGGGCCCAGACTACTATTTCACAATACACTGCAAGCATTCAGAATTCTCAATATCCTCCTTCTCTTCTAGGCAGTGCATTTTATTACAAGAAAGAAAAGTTTTATACCAACTTAGAGCATTTTTCCAAAATGGCTTCTTTCATTCTTAAGATCTTAGGCAATAGATTCAACCTCCCACAAGTGAACAGATTAATGTACTTACAAGTAAGATACTTAGTTAACTGGAAGACAGGCAGCTTTCTCCAACCTCAGTCATCTATATTAGAACAGTTTTTGAAGGCCTTAATGGCAGGCATACATTAATAATAAAGTATGCCATTAAAAGGCAAGCCAATTTGTCCCTTGGCCCAGTCAGAAAGAGTGATGGGGGGGGAGGGGAGGGGAGAAGGAGGAAGGGGGTTAGAGAGATCACAGAAGGGCGGGGAGATAGGCTATGACAGGAGACAGGGTCTTGCTGTCCATTGGCCAAGGGGCGGGGCCACTAGGTGTCTTAACAAGGGTTCTTATGTACTACTTAAGTGCTAGCAGCCTTAAGCAAGCCCTCTTTCTTGCTGAAAAAATTCAGCACATCGCTGGCACTGAGAGGTGAGGCACTGCAGGGGAAGCCTAGGCCTTTTGGGCCACATGGAACCCCTGGATAAAATTATTTTGATCATACTATTCCTGAGGGTAGGGGATAATATGGAATGTTATGATTGAAGGGCTAAGGTAGGATGTAATTTTGCTGTGGGAAGTATGGGCCAAGAAATTTATCAGGTTTGGCCACCTGAAGCAGGAGGTTTTGTTGGATAAATGATTGCAATCAAAAAAAAAAGAAGAGGAGAGGAGAAGGGGGATGGGAGCAGCCAGCATAGCCTTGTGGCTAGGTCACAGGACTGCAAGTCTAGAGATCAGGGTTTGAAGGCAATTCCCCCTAATTTCCAAAATAGAGGTGAGGTAGCTCTCCAGACTACCATTGGTAGCACTATTTCAGTTGGGCATCAGCCAAAGAACATGGCCAAGCGGGCTTTCAGAGCAGAGCTGTTTATCGGTTTGTGGATTGCGAAGCCCCACGGGGGTGGGGAGGCACAGCGGGCTGTACGACACCGGGGCAATCGGCTCCTGCCAGGAGCCAAGCATGGGACGCATTTTGGGAGCTCCATTCTGGAAGTGGCTTGTGGAGCAGGCAGGGGCATCTAGGCACTGCAGCTGGCAAACTGAGCTGGTGGGGCCTATCGTGTGCTGAGGTGATAGGAGAGAGGATGACCGAGACATTTTTGGGGTGCTGCAGGGCAGTGAAATTTGGTATCCGTGGGGGCTGGGGCTGAGCATCGATGGGCAGAGGCAGCCACTGTGGCCTCCCACATGGTCACGGGTGCCAGGTGTGGGTGGGTTCACGCTAGAGCATTCTAGTGGGACGCGGGGGACAGGCCCAAGATGGGTGACCTGCAGGGCAGTATGAGGGTCCAGAGAAGGAGACCTGGAAGGAAGAAGGGGCCAGAGGGGTTCACCACATGCTCGGCCACCATATGGGGGTGGGGTGTACACACAGAGCATGCTTGGAGTGCGTGGGTAGGCCCACGGCAGGCAAGGGGAGGGGGCTGCAGGTAGGGCTGTCCTGGAGTTGTGGCCACAACGGATGGGCCAGAGAGGCCCGCCACATGGTGTGGCTGCCATGCATGCGGAGAGGCAATGGCATGAGTGGGGTGCCTAAGGATGTGCACAGCTTGGCAGGGGTACAGGATACAGCAGACAAGGCAAAATGGCTGGCACACTCATCCTCTGGCAGAGGATCATTTTGAGGGGAGAGGGAAGCAAAGCAAGGGGGTTGGTGTGCCGGTTTGCTGGATTGAGAGGCACAGCCGTGTGGCGTGGTCACCATTTTGTGGAAGGCCGCAACCATGCCTGTGGAGGGTAGAGGAAAGGTGGAGGGTTGATGCGGTTGCTGGGAGCAGGCATGCCAGAAAGCCCAACCACTTTGGGAAAGAATCTGGTTGGACTCATATGCCTGCATTAAACAAGATAGACTTAGAAATATTCAATTCAACATCCTACATAACCTTTATTTTTCTCCTGCCAAACTATCCCGGATACTCAGGTCTTCCTCTTCTGTTTGTGTGGACTGTGGAGACCCCCTATCCACAATACATCATAAACTCTGGGCTTGTCCAAAGGTGGCTAATTTTTGGAACTCAGTCAAGCAGTGGGTGGGCCCCTATTGTAACATCTCAGCTTTTTCAATGAAAATGTTTGCTTATTAGGGATGTATGTTCAAATTCCAACTTGGACTCAAAAAGTGGCAGATGGCAATGGTAGCTCTTGTCCACAAGCTGGTAATTCTCCGGCACTGGCAAGGCAGTTGGGAACCCTTATATAGAGAATGGTGGGACGAACTTTTAAATGCTTTAAATGCTGAAAGGTCTGTCACCAATCTCTTCAATTCTGCCGGAAAATTCCAGAAATGCTGGGGTGGATTTTTTACACACCTAAAAAACAAATTTGGCTACTAGGAGGGAGAGAGCTTTGAACCCTACCATCATGGGTCCCTGGGAACTTGGTTCTAGTTCCCTGGTCGCTCTTCTTATCCATCCTCCCTCTGGGATACACAAGGATCATGAAATGTAGTCACTGGAAAGGCCACTTTCCACGTCTCCCTTCTATTGGAGAATCTGGCCCCTCCCTTAGTCCCCCCTTATTATGGTTTCTGTTTATTTTTCTTGATGGTGCTTTCTTCCTTGTCTCCCCCTCCTTTGAGATGTAATTTTAAGGCTACACCACAGTTTTTTTTCCTTCTCTCCTTTTGTTGCTAGGTTAACCGATGTCATATTACTCTAAACTCTGTAAGGAAAGTAAACTTATTTGTAAGTTCTAAGTTTTAGCTGCCACGGGGGTTGTGGGGTGGGATTGTTTTTGTTTTTTCCTTGAGATTATGTCATATACAATCGTTGATTTTCATGATTTGTTTTTGGGGTTTGTTTTATCTGTATGGTTTTGTATTATTTGTCTGAAATATAAAAAATAATAAAAATAAAGTTATTTGCAAAAAAAAAAAAAAAGCCCAACCACATGGGCATGGAGACCCTGAGTGTTGGGCCACTGGGTCAGTTGGGGGTGGCGAGTGCTTGCCGACAATGGGCAGTGCTTTAACATGGAGCAGTCTGGTGCTTGGTAGGTTACGTGGCGCCGTCACGAGCTGTACGGGAGGGTTATTTAGCTTGGAGCAGATGTTTTCTGGTGGAAGGGACATCAAAACTTACTACAGGAGAAGCCAGTTTGCGGGTGGAATAGGCTGATTTTAGCAGAGCAGTCGGTAAGCTATTTCTTGCGCAGATGGTATTTTTCCCATCCTGAAATAAAATTTCTCATTTATGGAGAAACAGCAGGGACTGAATAGTGGCTCTGGGAGCAAAAGTGAGCACGCTTTATTACGAGCGGCTGTGATGTGGCACCACGAGTGTGCGCGGAAGGGGGGGACACAAGGTAGTGGGCCACAATAGGCAGAAGGGTTGGCAGGGGTCCAGACGACCACATGCGGCTCATTAAAAGAGAGGATATCACACACAGGAGCCCAAGCAGGGCCCCGGGAGACTGTAGGCAAGTCGGGACCGCAGAAGCTTTGCAGGACCAGCTTGCACTCAGTGTGGACCACGTGTCAAGATCCCAGGAGGAGTATGGTGGCAGGCAACATGGGAAAGGGGCACAGACATAGGAGCCATGCAGTATGAGGCTGGGGGGGGTAGCGGGTGTGTAAAAAAAAAGTATAGATTATATGCATTGATACAGGCTGGAATGGGCATATGTATGTATATGTATATGTATATGTATATGTATATGTATATGTATATGTATATGTATATGTATATGTATACCTCATACAAGGAAGCTGCAAAGGGGGAAAGGAGATTCGGGGACACAGTATCATGGTACGGGGGGACAGATGCCCCCCCCCACTACCAGCAGGTTGGCAAACTGTTCTTGATTTAGACCAATGAGTTTCTTCTGTGGGGCATTGTGATGAGTTGGGAGTACAGATTTAAGGGAACAGGGTGGTGGGGCCAGACCACCACTGGTCGGCTGATTGGGGGCTGGGGGGTGGGCTATGGGTAGCCAGCTTCTGGGACACAAGGTGGCAAGGGGCCAAATAAGGCAAAGAGTGAGGGGTTGGTCAGTGACCTGGTACCCCATATGGCATTGACTTTAGGGTGGTTGGGGGGGCCCCAGAGAGTACACAGAGCTAAGAGGCCTGGCTGAAGCAGGGGGCTGTGAGGTTGTAGGTGGTACCCCAGCTGAGATACACAGTGGGACTGGATGCCCTCCGCCTGAGTTCTCATTCAACGGTGTCACCCAGAGTAGAGCTGGGTCGGGGACACCCGCAGGTGGAGGAGCTGGTGGCCGAGGGGCAATGGGGGGCAGCAACATACAGAGAGCAGTAGAGCTTTCCAGTTGGGGGGAACAGAGGCCACTCTGCTTATGAAGGAGGCCAGGTGGTGGGGGCAGCATGCCCTGTTATGGCCTGTTGGCCGCCACTCCAGGTGAGGTCCTGGAATGGTGGAAAACCACTGGTGGCCTGCATGGTCTATGATGGCACAGTGTCAACATAGGGAGGTAGGAGGCAGTGGATCAGGGTGGGGGCAGTTTTGGTGGCTGCCCATTTCAGGGACAAAGGACAGTTGCACGCATGGGGGGCTAAGATGGGAAGGGGCTCACTGGGGGAAGAGTTTGGTGGCCGGGGGCAGTAAGAACTAGAGGAGAGGGCTGCTTGTGGTGAAGGGCATGGAAAGGGGCCCCAAAGGGGGGTCCCATGCCAGCTAGCCAGAATTGTACACCCCCCGAGCCTGCACCAGCCCCAAGGAACTGAACACAGGAGGGGCCCGGGGCAAGAGGTTGTAAAAGAGGGTGGCCTGGGGGTATGTGGCAGGCCTTATTGGGGATGTGGGTTGTAAATGTGGCAGGGTACTTTCAGCTGATGGGCATAACCAGGGGTAATGGTTTTGCAGCTATGGCTGCAGTTGTGGGATGAGCAAGGAGTGGGAAGGTCAAGGATGCCCAGCCATAGATGTTAGGGTCACCGGGGCACAAGGATCCAATAAGAAATGGGTGGATGTTTTATGTTAAGCAGAAGGAGGAACAATGAACTGGTCTGATGTCTGGGAGGCGCTCCCAGGAGGGCAGCATGCCAGATGGCTGGATGGGATGACTTACATGTCTTTGGGTAAGCGGAGGCTGGTCAGTGCTAGACATTTTTTGCACTGCGGAGTTTCAGTGCAGGTCTACAGGGAAGCGGACAGCCAGCACCCATAAGTTTGGGCATGTGTCGGCTCCAGTCTTAGAGCACATAAGTCAAGTTGGTGGGTTGGCAACGAAAAGGGGTGGCAGGATCCAAAGGAGTCCCTGCAGGCAGAAAGGGGACAGAGATGGTAGGGTACTGGGGAGCCCCCACCATGGAGGAAAGACAGGGGACCGGAATGGGGTGGGTGTTGTGGGGGGGCATGTTTTATAAAGTTATCCAGGGATACATGGCCAGGCCCAAGAGTCTGAGTACAAGGTTAGGGGCAAACATGGTGGAAGCTGGTGGTAGCGGGTGGCAGCATCAGAATGTGCGGGGGAATAAGGGGTTCAGGAACATGGGCATCTTAGGTTGGACCAGCTCGAGCCATGAAGTGTGAAGGAACTACCATTAGCTGGAGAAGAGCACCATTAAGGGAGTGCCAGGGGCCCGGCGGGTAGGCACCCCTGGATGGGGAACTAACTTGGGGTACTGGGGGATCTGCATCAAGCTCGCAGCAGGTTTTGAGCCATTCAAAATTAGTCTCAGCGTGGATAACCTGCACAGATTGATCAGGCATATGGCTAGGGCTGGGCCTCAATGATCCGGAACCAGAGGCAGTAAAATTGGTATCATGACAGGGAAGGAAACAGGTATTCCTGAAATTAAATACAGTCATAATGTCATGTAATTGCTAGTCACAGTTCAAAGGGTGGGCAGCTGCACAGACTTGGGGCCAGACAAGGTGGCCAGTGGTGCACTTGGCATAAGGGTAGGGCTGTTGGGGCAGTCGGATCTGGGCCTCCAGTTGGGGCTGAGGGCAGGCACAGGGAAGGGGCTGCAGTTCTGGGGGAGGTGGCCCAGCAGCAGGGCATCAAGTGTATGAGTATGCGGGAGGCAGGTGAAGCCTATCTTGCTGAAGCACCCTAAAGAGGCGGTGGGTCTTATCAACAGGTGACAGAAGCCAACAGAGATGGGGGCAGGGCCCCCAAATGGGCAGCAGTCCATTCTGAGCTAGGAATACAGATGAATCAGAAGGAGGCAGCAGATGGGTTGCGGGGCCTTTCCACGGATCAGCTTCTGGTCTTTGGCTCCACGAGCAGCCATCTATGGGGCCTTGGCTCTAGACGGGAGGGTGGGGCAAGATGAAAGGAGCAGGAAGGCAGTAGCAGAACCTGGCGTCACCAGCAGGCAGGCATGGCAAGGAGTTGTGGGGGGCCTACCGGACAGGAGAGCCTCGAGCAGCAGGTTGTGGTGAGGTGGGCATGCCAGCAATAGGGTACAAGGTGAGGCAGGGCAAGGCCTGATCAGGGAACCCCCATGGGGCATTTATACCTAGCAAGGCTAAGCAAGGTGATACCAGGGCAGGACGGGCCCATCCCAGTCCAGGGCAGGACAACAGTGCAGTGATGTCTGCAGGAAGGTGTGGCGTGGAGGACAGCAAGGGCTGGAGGCAAGGCCATAGCCTGACGCTGGGCAGCACAAAAGGGCTTGGAGCCAGGGCTGACTGCAGAGGAGAGGGAAAGGAGTTTTGGTTGGGATCCCGCTGGAAGAGGTCAGGGACACATAAGTGGTGTGGATAAGGGAAGGGACTTCACAGTGCAGGTGATGGTCGGACCTCACAAGTTAAGTTAGGGTGTTGATCCCAGGTGGGGCCTTATGGCACAATGCAGCTGGTAGGGGAACTGAGGTGAATTTGGTGTTGGTGCCCATCTGAGGGGTGGCAGACAAGAGATGGCATTCAGGCCTGGGGCGGTACCTCAGGCAGGCTGAAAGTTGGGGGGATAGGATACTTTTGTCGGAGGAATGTACAATCAATGGGGCCTGGCTGTGGACTGCATTATTGTCCACCTTGGGGGGCAATGACCTGGGGGGTCCCGTGGGGTGCCTGTTGAGGGACATTGGTATGGGACCTGGAGAAGAAAATGCACTGGGGGCTGCAGGGAGTGATCAGGTGGGCGAGATCACCCAAAGCAGGATGGCAAGGAGTAAAAAGGGTTAAAAGTGAGAGAAGTGGCGAGGGACCACCAAAAATCGGAAGGTAGTTACAGGGGCCTATCCTTTCGGCCCTTTGGGGACCTGGGGGAAGAGGTGAATAGGAAAGACCCTGAGACCCAGCCCACAGGGGGGGCCCATCTTCCATCATAAGATGGAGATGGGTCCAGTGGAAAAAAGGTGGTACTGGGGGAAGGGGGCAGGAAGGGGAGGGGTAGGCACCATGGGTGGGGACAAGGAACCCAGCCGTGGGAATAAAGGGGAGGAGATAGAGCTAGGGGTGGATCGCTGTGTCCGTACTAAGTGGGGAAGGAGTCCAGGTAAGGATGGTACCCGGTTATGGTGAGAGAAGGGGAGCTGGATCACAGGGTCCAGACCCTGAAGAGCAATCCAGATCACAGTGTCCGGACCCAGAAGAGCAATACCGAAGGAGAAGGACCAGCAGGGGAAGAGGAATGGAATGGAAGACGTGTGTGTGGACCGTTATGTCCATAAAGAAGAAAATAGATTGGTATGGCTGATTAAATGCTGAATATTGTGATTACAGAATTATTGGAATGTAATGTTATAAAGTGTGCCTTTAAAATAAATAATGCCAGCAAGCATCCAAAGGTCAGTAGTTGTGGAAGTGAATTATTTCTGGGGGGGGATCAGGGACAATGAACATTTATAAAGTTATTAAGGAATCTAAATATTCTCCCATACAGAATTTAAAGGAATGATAGCAGGCCAGGTTAAACACTTTGAAGGAGAACTGTTTGAACTAGAAAGTCATTTTCCACAGTAGAAGCTGCTTTAAAAAAAAAAAATTGAATCCCAGTTCTGTTATGTAATAGACTAACAATCAATGCAAAGATGTGCAGAGAAATGCACCTGGGAACTAAAAACCCTGGGGAAGAGTACACAATGGGGGGTGAGATACTGACAACAACAAAAATGGAAAGGGACCTGGGGGTAGTCATATCTGATGATCTAAAGGTGGGCCAGTAATGTGAGAAGGCAGTAAGGAGGGCTGGGGGGATACTGGGATGCATAGGGAGAGGCATCACCAGTAGAAAACAGGCCTCTGTACAGACAGTTGGTAAGACCACATCTGGAGTACTGTCTACAGTTCTGGAGACCCCATCTCCGCAAAGACATAGACAGGGTGGAGGCTGTACAGAGGAGGGCAACCAAAATGGTGCAGGGTCTGCACCAGAAGACATATGAAGAAAGACTAAAGGAGCTTAAGATGTATAGCCTTGAGGAAAGAAGGGAGAGGGGGGACATGATAGAAACTTTCAAATACCTCAAGGGAATCAACAAAGTCCAAGAGGTAGCATCTTTCAGAAAAAGAGATGTGCAAGAACTAGGGGGCACAATTTGAAGAAAAAGGGGGGATGGCTCAGAGGTAATGTGAGGAAGTATTTCTTCACAGAGAGGGTTGTAGATGCATGGAACAGCCTTTCTGAGGAGGTCGTAGAGTCAAAAACAGTGGGGGAATTCAAGAAAGCATGGGACAGACATAAGGCAATTCTAGTAGGGGGGTAGGAGGAAGTTGGCTGTTGGTTAAATAGGATCTGCAGCTTATCTGTTAGGTAGGGAAATGGGCAGACTAGGTGGGTCAAGCAGTTCTTATCTGCTGTCAAATTCTATGTTTCTATATTTCTATGTTTCTATGTATATCCTGGCCTACTTGTTATGTCAAGGAGTATTTCTGATTTATGCTCTGGTGTTTAGTACCATTTTAAAACAATATGATGCCATTTATGTCCCATTCAACTACAGAGTTCTATCATAGAACAAGGATGCATTGTGCCAAGAATGAAAGGGCTGCGCAGGGACAGACTCTACATCATGCAGTTCTGAAATGGTACTTCCTAGAGCTGCGCAGAATGCACAATTTTTTCAGGGGTATTCATGATGAGTGGCAATTCTTCTTCCAAAATGCTCTTCAGAGATTCTTTTCTTGAATCCATGAAATTCCAAAAAGGATTTCTAAGTAAACTGCAGAATAATATTCCAGTGTCTGTGGAAAATGAATCTGGACTTTACCTAAACAGGGGAATATGATTATGTAGTTAGTAGTTCGCTATAATAATTTCAGAATTCTGCTTCCAGTAGAATTCCATGGATTTGATGGAATTCCCAAAATTCTGCAGAACTCTGGGTGAAGCAGGATTTGATAATTCTGCATGGCTCTAGTACTTACTACCTGTGTATAAATCAGAAGCACTCACTAGTAAAACAATATAGCCTGTAGAGAATGAACAGTAACACAACTGGAAGCAGTGTTTAAAATCACCTTCTACAGGGGGAAATAATGTTCAGGTTCAGTGCAGTCATCCTTTAGAGTGGAACAGTCAGCACTATGGGTCCAACACCCAAGGGTGGGGGTCCCAATTTTCACTTCATGTACAAAACAGTTTATTTAGTGTTTACTGCAGTATAGTAGACTGTATTAGACTGATTTACTGACTTCCAAGCTGAAATTTGCTGTAACTATAACACCCAGAATCTTCAGTTGCTGACATCAGAGGAAGGCTGCAGCAGGGAGAGATTCAATAGCCAGTGGAGATTTTTAAGCTGTGTTACCACTGTTAAAATGGAGCTAATCACAGTCACAGAGGACTACACTTAGCCCTGGGAGAACAGATGGAGTGGAAAACATCTGATCTAAGCTCATAACATTTCTAACATGCACTACGTAAGCAATAATACCCAACATAGTCGGCAGTATTGGGGAATACCAGACCATCCAGGGGTGTAATAGGACCCAACGCTGCAGGTAGGTGTAGTATTCCTCAATACTGCCCACCCCTGGAGGGTATTATTGCATTTAGAAAATAGCACTGTAAAAAAAAAAGTTTAATAAAAAACTGTTAGTTAAAAATTAGTTTAATACACATTTTGAAATAAAATAGTTTCTCTGCCTGGATTATGACTGGAGACAAAGGTGTCTGTGTGCAGTTACACCTCCCCCCATAGCAGTTTGCCATCGTGAAGCAGCAGCTTTGTTTTTCTGCTTTTTCTGTTTGTGCATCCCTACCCCAGCACTGGAAATGAGGAGGTTTTTTTATTTAAATCAGCAGCTGTTCACATAGCGATAGGGACAGAAGAAGCAGACAAGGTGTGAGCGTGGTCGGCAGCAGAGACTAGAAGAGACAACGTTTTTATGGCTGTTTGTATTTAAACCAAGAGAAGGAGCTAATGTGGTTGCTGTCCAGAGAAATCATGGCCTGCAGTGATGTTGTAAGAGTGATGTCTGTTGCAGGTGAGACCAGGACTTCTGGTAGCAGAAAAAAAGGAGTAGTTTTGTGTCTTGTACAGATGTTGGTACATGTGCTTTTTTAGGTGCTGCTGGGGTGATTTCTTTGTAAATAAAGCAGAGGAGCATGATAAAAAAAGGTCGGTACCGCTAGTAGCCTGAGAGGAACGTGGACCGAGGAGTGCTGGTAGGGGACACTTTGTTAGATATGGCTGCCTTGACGTGCAAACTTGTTACTGGCTAGGTCAGACTATGAGCAACACTTCAGCAATGGTAGCAAATAATTTTTTGGGTAGGACTGCATTTTGTTATTTTAATTTACTTAAGCAAAGGAATCATATGTGGCAAGTGGCAGCACATAAAGTCAGGTTGGGGATGAGAAGTCTCTCCTTCATTAAGTCAGGGTAAAAAAATGGCGTCTGGAAAGATTGAAAATTCAGGGTACCCAAGGATACTGTTAGTGATTGGGCACCCTAAATTGGCACATATTTTCTCCAGGGCTCTGTTGAAAAATACCTGCTCACTACTGTTGCTGTCCTAGCCAATCAGAATACTAGGATTTAGTTAGCTATTTTCTAAAGGCTATTAAATTACCCAGTGCTGCAGCCCTGCACTAATATCACTGATAGGGTATTCTTTAATTTCTGGTTAAAGCAACTGTCAGTTTAGAAGTTTGCAAAACCAGTCTGATACAATTTACTTTACTGCAGTAAACAGTAAGTTCAAAAAATGTTTTTGCACATAAAGTGCAAATTAAAACCAGCTCCACACTTGGGTATGAGGCTTTTAGTGCTGACTGTTCCCCTTTAATTATTGATTACCAGTGGAATGTACTAGTAGTTTATCCATATTTAGTAGCAAAAACGAATAAGCTCTGGCAGATTCAGTTCAATGTTCTTAAAAGAATTCATTAGATTCTAACCAGTTAAAATAAATGTAATCTTTTGATCTCTGACATATGTCCTAGATGCTCAGATGCCAGGGGTACATGCCACATATGTTTGAAATGCGTCCCCACTTGAAGTATTTTTGTAATCAAGTTTGCTCCTACTTTAGTCAGCTGATCAAATCAGATAACCCATTCAATCGAGGAATTATCATTTTAAGTTACTTTATTTAAACTGATAGTAATGCAAATACAGAAAAAAATTAATTTGGCCATAATTAATGTAAGAAAAGTAATCATTTGCATTGAAAAGTCAATACTCTACCACATTTTGCCAAACGAGAAAACCTTATTATAGACTATAAATACCTACCAGAAAGAATGAGTTCACTATACTATTGGGGGCCAAACATACATTTTTGAAAATCTGGTCCCATGTTTACAAGTATCTAACATCTGGGAATTGTGTTTATATCCACTAGGTCAATGAACTACTGTGACCTATATCAGCTTAGGTTAAGCAGACATTTGGTTTGATATGAACAGTCTACAGCAACTGACAAGTAATGATGATGTGTTTGCTCAAGTTGTAAATAAACTGTATGAACTATGTTTCATTCAGAACACATCTGAACCTAAAAAAGCAAAAATAAAATATAAGAATATTGACAGAATTCAGTTGGGAGTAGTGGCCAATTAATTTGCTAAAAAGGGGAAGCAGGCTTTTACTCATGTATGAGAGAGATTGGGTGCTTTGGTGGGTGTGCCTGGTTGTGCAACTTGCTATATTTAATTCTTTAGTATTTACTGTTACTAAAAGGGAAGTAAAAATGCACTGTACAGGATGTTATTTATTAGTGGTTTTGCACTCTGAACAAAATACATTTTAATTTGTTTTACACTTCATTTTCCATAACATAATGATCTGATGGACCAGTAGCTCATCTGCATACATTTTCACATACCCATAGAAAAGCCTACTATAAAAATCGATTTATTGCTGGTTTCCTTTTCCATCTTTAGAGCATTTATTCTGTTTGTTCATTTATTCATTACAAATCAGGTTTACAACCTTTGAGTCAGAGACTCATTTACAAAGGCACCTCGTCGTGGGGGCAGACATCAAAACAGTTATTACAGTGCAGATTAAAACAGAGGATAACATTACAGGTGCAGTAAAAGGAACATTTAACATAGATACACTTAGGTTACATAATGTAGTAGTTTGTATGTTACTTAGGTTAATAATGTTAAGAAATTGTGAGTTACACTCATGGATATAGTAGGTCCTCAGAGAAGACAGTGGGTTACATCCCTGTTTGGACGTAGTAGGGAAGGAGTGGGTCTGGGGAAGGGAGAGGCTGTCCAGTGGACATTGTTGAGCCAGGAGGCAAGGCGGGCGGGTACCACAGGTTAACAGAGTTAGTTGCATCTGCAACAGCGGGTATTAAAGATATGGTTCGGAAGGGCTGTTTTGAAGGAGCCAATTTTTGGCAAGTTGGAGATGCAGTTACGGAGGGAGTTGAACCAGGTGGGGGCTTGGTAGAAGAAGGATCTCTGGGCAAGAGAGGTCTTGGTTCTGGGCACCTTGAAAGCGGTCTTAACAGAGCTATGGGTGGTGACAGACAATGATGACTGCTGTAGGGAGGTGGAGACCCGCGGGGGGAGGGGAGAGTCCTAGCAGTGATTTCTTAGCAAGAAGGCAGGTCTGGTAGGGCAGTCGCTCCTCAAAGTTGAGTAGATTGGTGGTAGTATAGAGAAGGCAGGTGTGAGTTTGGCTGGGGGCACTGATCAGGAGCCTACAGGCCTTATTGATGGAGAGTTGGATTTTGGAGAGGGCAGTGTTGTCAGCTGTGGCACAGATGGGCAAGCCATAGTCCACGAGGGACAAGACGGAGGAGGTGATGGCCAGCCTGAGGGCAACCTGAGGCAGGCAGTCCCTGTGCTGGTATAGCAGGCCAATCCATGAGTTAATGGTGGCTGACAGGGCATTAATGTGGGTGTGGAAGGAGAGGGCAATATCGAATGTGATGCCTAGGTACCTGTATGTGATCACTTGTTCTAGTGGGTGCAGAGTGCTGGGGATAATCAAGAGGGGGGTATTTTTAACTTTATTTTGGTGGTAGGAGAAGAGCATTGATTTGGTTTTCTTTAGGTTAATGACCTGTCTGCAGTCACTGAACCACCTTTCGGCTTGTTTGTAAGCTTGCTGGAGGGATAATAGGAGGGAGGTAGGATTGGGATGTGAGGCAACGAGGACTGCATCATCGGCATAGAGGAGCATTTTACTGGTACATGAGCTGGGGAGGGTGTTGAGGTAGAGACTAAAAAGTATTGGACCTAGGATGGAGCCATGAGGGACCCTGGAGCGAACAGGAAGAGTGCTGGAGAGGGAGCCACTGATCTTGAAATGCTGGGATCTAGCAGAGAGGTAGCTACAGAACCAGGAAATGGGACCACCAGAGAAGCCAAGTTTGTGGAGAGAGTCGAGTAGAAGGGGATGACAGACAGTGTCAAAGGCCTTGGAGAGGTCAATGAACACTGCTCCTGCAAGGCTGCCAGAGTCAAGAACAGCATGCAGGTGTTGGGAGAATTCCAGGAGAGCCGTGGTTGTACTGTGTCCTGGGCAGAAACCATGCTGCTCTGGGCACATAATGTCATACTTGGTTATGGGTATTCAGAGAGCTGGATCAACACCACTTTTTCAAGGAGCTTTAGAGGTGGGGAAGGATGGAATCGGCAGGTAATTGAGGGGTGGACCGGTCCCCACTCTTATGTATGGGTGTGATTTCAACAGTTTTCCAAGCACTTGGGAACTGACCCAGGCATAGAGACCAGTTTAGAAGGTCAGTCAGGGGACTAGGACTTCATCCAAGACCATACGGAGGATCCTGGAGTTGAGGGGGTCACTGCTGGGGTTATTGCTGCCTAAGGCTTTTAGCAGGTGTGGCCTGGCTTCTTGGGGGGGATAGGGTGTGCAGGTAGAATGACGGGTGATGCAGGACTGGAGGGAGAGAAGTGGGGATTGGGTCAAAGAAGCTGCTGGGGAGGACCGAGCTTAGGTCAGAGAAGGCAGTGTTAAGGCAATTGGCTATAAGGAGTGGATCTATGGTGGGGTGCCATTGATGGAGAGCTGAGATGTTGAGGCAAGTTTCCCATTTAGCTCTTTCATATTATCCCAGAAGGTCTGGGCTGAACCCCAAGTGGGCGAGGGGTGGTCTGGTAATGCTCTGCCTTGGCCGCCCTAATGGCCCAAGTGCGCTTATTGCATTCTGTGTTGTAGGCCTGTCTATCAGATGCCTTTCCAGATTCTACAGCAGTGTGCCAGAGATTATCTCTGTTTTTGAGTCTCTGGAGGAGGGGTGGGGTGATCCATGGGGCATTGCATTTTTTGGAGTGGATCCTGGTGGGGGGCGCAAAAAGGTCACAAGCCTTACAGAAGGCATTTGTGAAGCGGTCAAGAGCTGAGTCAATGTTAGGGGTGCGGTGGATAGGGGACCAGTCTAGCTGGGCTAGGTATTGTTTTAATTTTCTGAGGCCGCCGGGGCATAAACAGCAGTGTATAGTGGTCTGAGACACTGGCTTCAGAGTGGAGGATGTCCAGAGACAGAGGACTGGGGAGTGATCACTAAGACAGTCGGGGAGGACAGTGACATCCTGGATTTTGTAGGGGCTGTTAGATATAACGACATCTAGGAGAGTGCTGGTGCCAGTAGAGTGGTTGAATCTGGTGGGCTGGGTGACTAACTGGGACATATCCAGGGCAGCAAAGGAGTCCCTTATATGGGAGGCAGTGGAGGCAATCCAGTTAACTTTGAGATCACCTAGGATGATTTGTTCCACTTTGTGAGGGAGAGATGTGAGGTAGTCAATGAGGGACTGGACTGCTTGGTTTTGATTCCTCAGGGGTACGTGGGAGACCGCGAGGAAGAGAGGGCCTCGGACGGGGTCAGGTGTGATTTTTAAGGTGAGGGCTTGGGCTCCATAATCAAGTTTAGGAGCTGGGAGTGCCTGACCTACAAGGGAGTTCCGTACAAGTAGTGTGCAACCACCACCGCTGAGTTTGCCTACTCGGTCTTCCCTATAGATGGTATATCCAGGAAGGGTGATAGTACAGTCAGGGGTGGATTTGGAGAGCCATGTCTCTACCAGTACAATTATATCAGGTTGATGTTGAATGACCCAGCACTGGAGGGCAGCAGATTTCTTTAGGAGACTGCAAATGTTTAAGGATGCAAAGTGGTGGCCAGTAGCAGTGCAGGGTTTAGAAGGGCTGGAAGCCATAGGTCCTGGGTTTGGGTGTACATTACTAATTATAATAATAGCAGTGTAATTATTCTGGTTAGTGGCCAGTGGCGATGGAGACCCTTGGGTCAACACCCAGCTGAGGACTTTACAATTAGGGTGCATGGGATAGATAAAGTGCGAAGGGTGGAAATGGCAGGGGAGAGCTGGGTCCAGGTCAGGCCTTGGAGGGTGGAGGGAGGGGGTGTTGGCAGGGTGGGGTTGTTGGGGGGTCACGGGTGTGTCGAGGGTGGGGAAGGGCCGAGTCACTGTGGGGTAGTCTGGGGATGAGGTGCCTAGTGTGGAGGAAAGGTGCTTCGGTCGGTGTGAGGTCTGTACCAAGAGGGTGAATGAGAGCAGGCTTAGTAATGGAGTGTAGGTACCCAATGGAGCAGCTGAGCAGTAAAGGAAGAGTTTTGGCAGCAACATGGCAAAAATGCCCATGCATTCTTGATGTGCACAGTACTGAATGGACAACGGCTTTCCATATGTTTTCAAAAAGGGACTCTGGTCACCAGCTCAAAGCTGCTAGTTGACATTGCTAGACTTTTGTTGTGTAGTATTCCAAAGGGATTGAATTTGGAGCCATCCCTTTCTTTGTTATTAAGTACAGTACAGTACAGCTACATGGAAACAGAATCTTACTCCCTCACAGTTCATCTTCAACTGGATCTGAATATGGACTTAAAGTCATAATCATCTGCTTGTGACATCATAGTCTGTTGCTGTGAGAATGAGTGAAATGCCACGAGCAGGGCAATATGGATACAGCTGCAGATGTAGTCCTATATGTAGGCAAATTGTTTCAGCAAAAACACCAGTTTGTATTTTAGCAATACTACACAAAAGGATGTGGTAAATCATGGGATATCATAATGCTATGATTGCATTGAGAGGCATGAGGTTGCAGGCCAATTGTCTCATGCATCCCAGAGAAGTGACAATATCCCAAGAGAGGCTACATCTTGGAGTATATTATTCATAATTGGCCCTATGCATGAAGGTGCAGAGTGGGTAGACACTGCATAACTCTGGTGTGTAGCCCATTCTGCACCAGCCTGGGTCCACTGCGCCACCTGTGTGGCATTCACAACTGGCCGGATGCCCACCCACGACGTTGGATCCCCTGCAGTGTGCAGGCCTATGCAGAGGGAGTGGACTGGGAAAGGTGCAGGGTGTGTGCTGGAACTCTGTGTGATGCACGAACATGCAGAGCACTGGGCACAAGTGTCAGTGCCTCCACCAGGTCAGGGCAGCTATAAAGGCGGGGGGAAGTTTCATGGCCCCCTAAGAGCAACAGCCATGGTCTGTGGCAGTGGGGCAGGGTCCTGTGCACCCCCACTAAGGAAACCACAGCATGTGGGGCACACTGGGGATCCTGCGGGTGATCATCCAGGCACCCCCCCCGACACCGCATGTGGTGCTGTACATGCTGGCATCCTACCTGCAGTACACAAGCACAAATGATCCACTGTGGGGTCTGGGTTGGGCAGCTGATTGGCCGCCTGCCAAGATCCATGGTTCTGCACCTGACCACCCCTCAGGTCTGCACACTAGTGGGGCAGGGCCACATATGGGTGTCACATAGTGACCACTGTTAGTGAATGTGGCCACTCACAGATCTCATGCAGGTGTGGAGCTGTGGGGGTGGGGTACACACCTTGGGCACATATTTTCCGTCCCTTTGTGCATAGGGGCTGTTATGAACTAGAATCCTATGGATATAAAATTAAAATAAAAAATTGTTAAATAATTTGTTTTAAGGACATTTTGTAATGTAAATTGTCACATGCAGAATGTATGTGGAGGTATATGTATTTAAAAAAAATTCCACAGTTTGTATTGTCTAGTAGGTGGTGCTGCAGTAACATATTGCTCACCCTTCCCATGCTGTGCTTGTCTGATGTAGCTATGCCCATTGCCATCACTCTTTCAGTGTTTAGTGCCCCACGTCATCACTTTCTCAGTGGTGGCCCTCTCCTGGTTTATGCTGGTATTTTTTTACTTTAAAGGAATGGAAGCAGCCAAAATAAAAAGAAAAGTTTGGTAAGTGCAATGAGCATTGCTGTTTTGAAATGTAAAGGTGCTTGCCTCTAAAAAATTGGAATGTTTCATGAAGGACAATTCTGCATTATGGCAATTTAAGTGATTTTCTTTAGATAGCACAGTGTTAGATAATTATTGGATGTGTCTATTTTTATATTTCATTAGGTGGGGATAGGATCTGAGGTTATGAGCAAGATTGACATGCTGCTGAGTGGGATGGAGGAGCCATGAAGCCAATTACACTGATGACTTTTTCATTTTTACAACTGCAGTGGTCAGAGCCCTGTAGATGTTTTGCTATTACAGTAGAAAAAAGGAGCTTTCTTGATTCCTAACATAACTACCCCCAGGTCCCTTTCCATTTTTGTTGTCAGTATCTCACCCCCCATTGTGTACTCTTCCCCTGGGTTTTTGTTTCCCAGGTGCATTACTTTGCACTTATTTGCAATAAATCTAAGCTGCTATACATTTGACCATTCCTCCAACCTTGCCAAGTCTCTTCTCATACTTTCCACCCCACCTAGTGTATCAACCCTGTTGCAGATCTTTGTGTCATTTTTCAAAAAGACATACTTTTCCTTCCAGTCCCTCTGCAATGTCACTTATAAAGATATTAAAAAGGACTGGCCCCAGTACTGAACCCTGCGGTACCCCACTAGCAACCCCCCTTTCTTCACTGTGGACTGCGTTTACTATTACCCTCTGCGTCCTGTTGTCCAGTCAATGTTTTACCCAGACTGCCACCCTGGGACCCACTCCCAGGCTGACTAATTTGTTTATTAATCTTTTGTGTGGGACTGTGTCAAATACCTTGCTAAAGTCTAGGTAGGCCATTTCCACAGCCCCTCCCTGGACTACTACTTTGGTCACCCAGTCAAATAAATCAATTAGATTCATTTGACATGGCCTTCCTGCTGTGAATCCATGCTGCCTTGGGTCCTGTGCCCCACTGGCCTCTAGGTACTCAACAATTCTTTCCTTCAGAAGTGATTCCATCATTTTCTCTAACACTGAGGTCAAACTGACAGGTCTGTAGTTTCCTGCCTCTGTCTTGCTCCCACATTTGTGAAGGAAAATCACATCTGCCCACCTACAGTCCTCAGGTACCACACAAATTTTCCCATGATTTGTTAAAAAGGGTAGTCAGTGGTGTTACTAGTGTTCCCCTTAGTTCTTTTAGAATTCTTGGGCGAATCCTATCAGGCCCCATTGCTTTGTCTATCTTCAGTTTTAGGAGTTCTTTCAGAACCCTTTCTTCTGTGAATGGACTGATATCGACCTCCCTATCCAGAGTGCTTCTATTGACTGGATTAGGTACCTTTCCCTCCTTTTCTTTAGTGAATACTGAGCAGAAGTATTCGTTCAGTATCCCTGCTTTTTCACTGCCCCTCTCTGCCCACCCACCCTCCTCTTTATTCAGCCTCAGTATCCCTCCCTTTGTCTTTTTTAACTCCTAATGTACCTAAAAGGTTTTATCCCCTTCTTAACCAGTTGGCTATCCTTTCCTTGGTTTGGGCCTTTGCTATTCTGACTGCCTTCCCCACTTTCTTCTGCTTTAGCTGGTACAGTTCTCTGTCTTGCTCCTTCTGTGTTTCCTTATACTTCCTAAATGCTATCTTTTTCTCACTAACCTTCCCCACCACCTCTTTTGAGAACCATAGTGGTTTTTTCTTTTGTTTTGATTTATTTGCTCCACACAAAGGCTTGTTGCCTCTGTGATGGCAGTTTTGATGTTTCCCCATTGTTGCTCCACCCCTGCTTCTTGCCTATTTGCTAGTGTTTTTCTGAGGCACTCTCCCATTTTGACAACATAAGCACTCCTGGAGTCCAGTACCTTAACTTTTGTATGGCTTGACTCTACAGCTGAGTTTATCATGAACCACACTGTTTGGTGGTCAATTGTTCTCAGATGACTACCCACTTCTAGATCTGAGATCCTCTCTCCATCCCATTTGAGAGTACCAGGCCTAAAATTGCTCCCTCCCAAGTGAGTTCCAACACTAGCTCTTAAAGGCATGCCTCCTGTAGGGCATTGAGAATGGCCCTGCTCTTGGATGTGGCTGCAGCAAAGGTGCTCCAGTTAACATCTGGCATATTCAGGTCCCCCATCAGCAATATTTCCCCTTTCTCTGCCATCCTAAGGATGCTTTCTGTCATTTCCTTGTCCATTTCCTCCCACTGTAATGGGGGCTCTGTATACACCTCCTGTGTGGATTGTGGTGCCATTTCCAGTCTCCAAGGTGACCCACAGTGCCTCCTCCCCTTCCTGTCTACCCTTTAGTTCCATTGCTTTGATGTCTTCCCTTCCCTTACATAGAGAGCTACTCCTCCTCCTCTTCTATCCTCCCTGTCTCTCCTATAGATTGTTTACCTTGGTATGTTGACATGCTAGTCATGGTTCTCTGTGTACCATGTTTTTGTGACTGCCACAATATCCAGGCATCCCTCTTCCATCAAGGCTACCACTTCAGGGAGCTTGTTTCCAAGATTATGGGCATTGGTACTCATTACCCTCCATTTTCTGATGGCCTTACCCCTTTTTGCCCCATTCCTGTCCTTACTGCCTTTGTCTTTTTCTCCATTTACCCCTGCCCTTCTCCCTATTGACTTCTCTATATTGGTGTTTACCTCATAAACTACCCTGATTTTTGGGGAGGGGCTAGGATTTCCCTTCTCCTTTTCTGTGCCTCTCCCCTTGGCTAGTTTAAATGCTTGCCAATGAAGCATTTAAACCTATCACCTAGGATCCTGGTTCCCCTCCTGGACAGATGCAGACCATCGTGCCAGTATAGACCTGGATCCTTCCAGATGGACCCCCAGTCCCCAATGAAGCCAAATCCCTGAGCTCTGCACCAGTTTTTCAACCACTGATTGAATCCCATGGTGTGGAGCACCCTAGCCTCACCCATGCCGTAGACAGGCAGCACCTCCAAGAAGGTTACTGTGTGTGCCACTTGTCCAAGGTCCCTCCCCAACTCCACAAACTCCTCCTGCACTGCTCTGATCCCTTTCCCAGACAGGTCATTTGTCCCTAGGTGGACTATGACATCCAGCTCCCTCTCCCATGCAGCTGCTCCCACAACCCTGAAGATTTGCTCCCTGTCCCTCCAAGCCATGGCATCAGGCAGGCACCTTACCTCCCTCTCCCCTCCCTCCCCCCAGTTCTACCATCCTAACAATGGAGTCCCCCACCCAGAGTTGTTTCCTTCCCCTGTGGGGTCCCATGCCACCCTCCTGTGGGTCTCCTTTGTGTAGGTTCCCAGCATCCTCCTTGGTCTCCACTGTGTGTGCCTCCATAGAGGAACCACACTCTGCCAGAATGGTGTATGAACTGTTGAGAGGTACAACTGGAGGGATGCATCTCTGTTCCACCACCCTCACCCTCCCTGAACCCACTGTGGTCCAACCACTTCTCTTTCTTGGCAACCTCTGATGCAGCAGCAGTGGACCTGGTGGTCCCTATGTGGGAGAGGAGTTCCCCTGAATCCTGACCAATTCAGCCTGGAGATGAACAACCTCTTCCCTCAGCCCAGAGAGGTGCCTGCAGATGGGACAACACCACATCCTTCAGAACATCTCCCGAAAGACTGCTGCTCCACAGCTACTGCACTGCACCACTTCCATCATGTCTTATTTGTGGCCCCTTAACTGTTGTTTTGTATAGGCATTCTTTCATCTCTCTATTTATTTATTTTTTCTCCCTACTTTCCTACTGCCTCTGAGTCCTTAAAGCTCCTGATCTTCCTCTTCTGGGACAGGAAGTTCCTATATTCCTCAGTAATTTCCTCCTTCTTACTTGCTCAGAGTCAGAGCTCCAGCAGGTAGTGGGGGATGGAGAGCAACTCTTTTCCTTCTAGCATGGTGAGTCTTTTGTGTCTCTGTGATCACTACCTTCCTGCTCCCAAACAGGAAGTTCCTGTTGTCAGTCAAATCCTGTGCCAATAAAAGTAGAACCGGCTGAGGTTGTGGAGTGGAGGGGATGGGAGGAATGGAGGGCAATATTGTCCCAGTAAAGTTCTAACAATAGCTCCTTCCTCTTACTGTTCTCTGCCAAAAGCTATCTAGGTCAGCTTTTAAATGCTAACACTTGGCTTCCTTCTGCTTAAACCACTGCCCCAATTCAGTTTCTTTCTTCACCTAGCTAACTGCACAGATAACAATTCCTTCACCCAACTCGGACAAACACACTGACTCTTTTTTTTCTGTTGGTTTTTACCCTAAGTTGAAGCTCCCAATAGTAGAGTTCTAGTTCTTTAATCCAGTAGAGTAGTAAAGTTCTAACAGCAGCTCCTTCCTCTTACTAAGCAGTGGTTCAAGGCACTGTTTTGTGTACTAAGCTTTAATCGCAGTACAACTGTCTTTCAAGAAAGAGTCATAGCTCATAAACATGTCAGCTCAGTCCACCTTTCCCAGCTATAAAGGGAGATAAGCATACAACCCTAGGACTATTGCAGTAAACAAGTCAAAAGTCACAGAATAGAATATTTATGTAGTAAATCTTTTTGTAAAAGCATATTTTATTATATTCCATATCCTTTAGTTATATGTTTCATTGGCATTTGCATAATTGCATATTTAGAACATACAAAATACCTACATAATTTATTCCTTTATAACCTCCCCTCACCCCACTCCCATTTTTCTTGATAATTTTATTTACAATTCACAGACGTAATAGGGTAATATGGGTGGAAATATATTTAAAAGTTATTTCCAACTTAGATTATTCTCTTGTTTGATTTCCTCTATTAATGCAGCAATTTCTTCAATTGGGATCATTTCATTAAATGTGTAATGCCATTCCAGTAATATAGTATCAGGAAGGACCTGGCTGTTTCAGTTATTTAAAATCATTCTCTTTAGGGCAATTGACGACACCCCCCCCCCCCACAAAATTACTCTTTTCTGTTGGTTGTTTAGCTGTAACCTTGAGAGATCATTAAGAAGCAAAATTTGAAAAGTTTCTGGTACTAGTCAAACAATTTTTTCTGATTTTGTTTCTGATATTTGAGACCACCATTTTCTTACTTTTGGGCAATCCTGCATGCAAAATTTTATATTGGATCTTAAACTGCATTGGTGCCCGCATGTTTCCAAATATGCATTATTACATTTCTTTATTGTAGCTGATGTTAAGTAGGCTCTATTAATTATTTTACATTGGCTTGATTTATTATTTTGCTGCTATTAAATGGTAATTTGTCTCTTATATAAATTTTTCCATTTCTCCCCAGCATATTTTATGTTTAAATCTTTCTGCTATGCCTTTTGTTGCTTCCAAATTTTGTATTCCAAGTTACTAATACTTATTTTACAAACCTTGGATGAAGGTTTCTTTATTAAATAAATAATTATTTGTTGTTCTTTTTCTAAAATTAATGAAAAATCTTGTCACCTTAAGTTGTATTTTGATTTGTACTGTTTGAACAGTTCATTCAAATTTTCATAAACTAAGCAGTTTTTTTAGCTTTTTATTTAATTTTATTTTTATAAAGGAATTGCAATCTGTAAACTGGTCCTTTACTAATATTTTGTTCCAATGTGTAATCCTTGATAATGTGAATTGTTCATAGGAAATTTACGAATTCAGTAGGCAAAGATTGCCTTTTATGAACTCACCAACAGTATTAGTGGTGGAGATCAAATGTTATGTTTCCCATGTGTATATCTAGTCAATTTTTAAGAGTATTAATTATGTTGTCATTCACTACACTTTTTGGTAAGACATTCCATATAGCGATAACCCTTTGTGAGTACCAATGGTTCCTCTTGTTAGTTTTGTTATGACTACCTTTAATTTCATATTGTGCATTCTAGTACTTGTGTTAGTGAGTTTTTTATTTAACCCAATGGGCTCCAGTGTTGACTCATCCTTTATTGTTTTGTATGTAAGACACAGATCTCCCCTCATTCTCATGAATTGCACTGAATAAAGATCTAATTTTTTTAATTTTGTGCTGTAGTTGAGTCTCAATACAGATGAGATATTTTTAGTTGTATTGTGTTGAACTTTTTCTATTAATATGTTTCTGCTTGTTAGTTCTGGAGCACATATGGAAAAACAATACTCCAGGTAAGGTCTTTCAAGGCTGGCATAAAGGGGGACCATGACCTTTTCATTTCTGATTTTAATATTTTTCAGTATGCAGCTTAATATTTAATTGCCCTTTTTACAATATTTTTTGTGTGTATGTCAAAGGAAAAGTTTTTAGAAAAGGTAACTCCAAGATCTTTTTCGTAATTAGTCATTTTTAAAATTATGTTATTTAATTTATAGCTGTAACAGGGGTTATTTTTTTCCCAGGTGCATCCCCTTACATTTGAGCTCATTAAAATATAGTTTATTGTCTCCTTACCATTTCTCAAGATGAGTGAGATTTTTTTGAATATCTAATGCTGAATTATTATTTGTTATGATGCCACTGAGTTTGCAGTCATCAGCATACTTTCCCATCCAGCAATTTTTATTAAGGGGAAGCATAGATGATATTCATTTATTAAAGAGAACTGGCCCTAAGACAGAGTCCTGGGTACACTGCTTGTAACAGGACCCCAAGTAGATAGGTGGCCCTTCAATGAGACTTGCTGTGTTCAATTTGACAGTCATGCTTCTACCCATTGTATAATTAAAGGGTGGACTTGTAGATATATCATCTGTTCTAGTAGTATTTTGTGTGACACTGAGTCAAGATATTTTGAAAAGTCCAGAAAAATCACATCAACTGATAGCCCTCTATCCAGTGCTTCACTTACTGGCTCAAAAAATTCAAAAGGTTTGTTTGGCATGATATGCCCATAACAAAACTGTGCTGGGTAATATCTATATACCCAAAATCTGCCAGATGTGTCATTATTCTTTCCTTTAATAATCTCTCCATTAATTTATAAAAAAAACTGCTGTTAAACTTATAGGTCTGCAATTTTGGGTCAAGTTTTTGCTACCACTTTTATGTAAGGGAATCACTATAGCCTGATTCCATATAGGGATGGAAGTACCCATGTTGAGAGAAGCATTAAACAGTATAATCAAGGGACCTGTTAACTGATGTGCTATATCTTTTATGAACTTTGGAGGAATTCCATCAGGACCCATGGAGCCATTATATTTGGACAAACTGATGACCTTGAGAATTTCTTTTATGTTGAATTGTTTAATAATATTGAGCAGTGCTGTGTAAATTAGAAGCATCAACGTTTTAGAACTAAAAATTCTGATGAAGTATTTGTTTAATTCTGTGTCCATTTCTACCTCATCTAATAATAGTCCCTTGATCATCATTTAGAAGACCAATTGTCAGATTGCTTTTTTTCATAGACCCAATGTAATTCAAAAATTTTTTTTTTTGTCTTTAACTGAGTTGGCTAGTTTTTCCTATAGGTGTTTTTTTGATTTTCTGATTAGACTCTTAATTTTATTTACCGATTTTTTAATATATGCTGTCAAGTTACTAAGTGAAGGATGTTTTTTCTATTTTTTTGTATAATATTAGTTTTTCATTTAGGTTATGTTTTATGTTTTTATTCCACCCTAGGGGTATTCTCTTATTTTGTTTATATTTTTTTTCTGGTGGATACCCAAAGGTTTATGCAGTGCTGGAGTTTTTCCTGAACTTTAATCCAGATGTTATTAAGATTGCAGTTAGCAAATTCAGTTTCCCAATCCCAGTTAGTTAAATATTCCATTATTGATTTATAGTCTGCTTTTTAGAAATCTTTAATCAAGCTGCAGTCATGAGTTCCTGCACATTTGTTGATGTTAGCTTCTACAAGAACCATGTTGTGATTGCTATTTGATAGTGTATGTATTACCTCAACTTTGTTGATTTCTTCTTCTAAGTTTGTAAAAATAAATCTAAAATATTCTTCTCCCTGGTAGGGTTTTTGACTAATTGGTCCATATTATTTAATAAATCTGCTTTCCAGAGTTGAAGAGCCCTTACATGATTCCCAGTTGATATTTGGGAGACTAAAATCTCCATTGAGAATATAATCACTATCAAGTTCTATAGCTTCGATTTTATACATTAACATGTTGTTTTTGTTGCTGTCTAAGTTTTGCACTCAGTATCCAAGGTTGATAGTTACACTATGTTTATTGGGAAAAGGACTTTAGTCCATAATAGTTCAATGTGTACATTGTCATCTGATTTACTGCCCATTTCACAAGCTTTGAAGTCGTTTGGTACATGCAATACGATTCTACCGCCTCTGAGTTTCTTTATTTTTTTTTAAATGTTGTATATCCAGTTTTCTGTGTACCCCAGTCACCCTCATTGAACCATGTTTCAGTGACACCACAAATATCAAAGTTGTGTGTTAACATAAAATCTTTACGTTTGACAATTTTATTTAAGAGGCTATGAGCATTTACAAGGAGTATATGCAGATGCTCATTTGTTTGTATATATGTTTTATACTCCTGCATAAGAATTCTTTTTATAATTTTAGAATTGTTTGTGTCTGAATTTGTTGATAAGTAATGTGCCTTATTGTCTAGTGTGTTATTGGTGTTAAGAGAGTCCTGAGTTATAGGCATCTGCACCTTGTATTTTAGTTTACATTTTTTTTAAACATAAGAGATGATTTGTTTGCCAAGAACTTTGTTGCCCTTTCTACTGAGATGTAAGCCATCCCAAAATAAAAGTTCATTTCTGTCATTAAAATCTTCCCAGTGAGTGATGCAACCAATATATTGTTTTAAACACCAACTGCGTAGCCATTATTTATTGTTTTGATTTTTATTTGATTGAAATCAGTTGCTTTGGGAATGGGTTCAATCTCAGAAAATACAATTTTATAGTTCATTTCTATTAGTTTATTTGCCATAGCCACAATATCTTGTTTTATTTTTGTTATGGGCTCTCTCAAGATGTTGTTTGCCCCAACGTGGATAATGACTAATGAATCAACTGAGTTTTTCAAAATATATCTAACATCACAGTGATGTCTTCAATTTTAGTACCCTAAACGAAGACAGAGTTCTGTTTTCTTTGTCATCATTACAAACTATTCTGTCTAAGTGTTTAACTATTGATTCCCCTAATACATATATTGATTTGTGTTTTGGTTCTGTCTGAAAGTCCATCAGATCAATGTCCTCTGGAAGAGAAGAGTTTGTTAACCTAGGATCATTTTTATTAGCAGTAGAGATGGATTTAGAGTGCATTGAAACACTTTGTTTAATAATATCAGATCCCTTGTTAGTTATGGGGGTAGTTATTTCTGATTGTGGGGGCCTCAAAGAACCATCTGGGGTGTATGTGCTGTTTTCAATGTGCTCATTAAGGTCACTAAATGCATCATAACGGTTGGCTAGGGGTACCATAAAAGTGTCTGCCTTGTGGCCTTTTTTTGGTGCATTGGCACTCTGTATCAAAAAACATTCTTCCTCAGTATTTTCATTTGTATCTAGCTCCCTTGCCCTTTTCCTTGTATTGGATACTGAGGGGGTATTAGGCTCTATAAAGGTAACTGAGTCTTCAGGGCTGGGTGAAGGCATAATATTGGGATCATTATTTACCATTGTATCAGAGTAAATATATAATGACATAGTTGTCATTTACTGGTGTATTTTGGAAAAATGAAACATTTTTAACATGCAATCTAACTGCCATCTCTTTTTGAGTGGTTTCCAGAACATATAATCTCAATCCAAATCTTGCTATTTCTTGCTGCATATCCTCCTTTTTGAGGCATTTCCTGCGTTTAAAGTATTGGTCTTTCCCTAAACTCTGGGATATAATTGCATATATGTTGCAAGATGTATATTTAATTCCCATTGCTTTGTTCAGGGTCATAATATAGTCTACCATAATTATCAGTATAAGTAAACCTAGGCCTGTAAATGTTTGCTGCAGTTAGAGCGAGTGTTTCTTAAGGAAAATGATTTATACTTTACCTTGTATGTATGTCCAGGCACGGAAACTATACTTCATGCTTTTACATGCTTAAAACATGCAAAACATGCACTAGATGCATATATCTTTGCTTGCATCTTCTAGCACGTTGCATGTGTACTCGCCCTGATTGTACTCACCCTGCTCATAGCAGGGCTAGTTAAATTTAGTAAAATAACCCAGAAATAATCTCTGGGGTCAAGCTGTGCAACTTGCAAGTTGCAATTAAAATATTTCAAACTGCACCAATTTGCTGTTGAGAACCACTTATCTGTGGTTTTGGCAAAGCACCAAGGTGGAAAATGCACCCAAAAATAAAAATATCTTAGTAAAGATTTGAGCTACTACGGACTATAGATCAATCTTCCTGCTTCTTTGATGGTCACAAGGTTCCAGACACTCCAATCAGGTGCAATCTTAATATGTGCAGTGAGGAATTAAACACAGTTTTGATTTACTTACTTACTTACTACTTGTCAGCAGATACAGGCCACACAGTTTATCAAGTCTGCTTGAGTGTGCAGCTAGCACCCCCACTTTGCAGCTGCCCCACCCCCTTCACAATCCCACACAGATGAATGCCAAGTGAGATTGAACCAGATTAAATTGTTTGTGGTATTTCCAGTGAATGGAACAAATTTGGCCAGGACACCGAGGAAATTCCCAATCTCTCCTGCAGGGGGAGCCTCTGGGCATCAGCAATGGATGACCCACTCTCTGAGCAGGCAGCCATGGAGACAGCTGGGCTGGAGGCTGAGGAGCTAGTCTCCTCCTCAGTTTTGGAGACCGTGGAGACTGACATCTTTTTCAATGCGGCAGGATTAGCCATGAATGAGAATGAGATGGAACCCACTTGGCAGACAGATAAGGCTCTAAATCCAGAAGATGGTAATACACTAGTTAATGTTCCTGGAGCAAACAACAGTGCAACCCTGACCAAACAAGCACAAGCAGCATCACTGTAAGAAATGTTAAAATTAGAAGAAAAACACTACCTGCAGAAGTGGAGCGCAGTGGAGACAGCACTTGCAGAATTAATTGCAGAGGTGACAGCTTCGGCTTCCACACACAACTGAACCAAGGCTATAGATGCCTCTCCTGCTATGAGCTGTGCAACAGAAATGCTAGCTCCAATGGCAACTACAGCTAAAGTTGTTCTCCAAAAGGGACAAAAAGATCAACAGACAGCTACGGTATTTTCTTTCACAGCACAGAATAAAAAGGGACCCAAGGAGTGCATAACAAAGAAAGCATTCCCCAGCAAACTCTCCTGGGCAGGTACACCCATTGAGGACTTGACCCACTGGTCAGTGGAACATTCTCTTCAGGCTGATAGATGGGTCTGCATCCCAGACACTCAACATTGGATTTCTGGGTTTACACCAGTCAAGATCCCTGGGGTAAGCATTGGAAAACTAAATACATCAGACTCTTACTCTGTCACACCTACTCAGGTACCTGCAATGAACACTGACACAGGGGAAGTACACTCCCCAATAACTTTGCCAAAATAGCTCAAGTTACCTCAAAACCCAGTATTAACCACTGTAGAGCATAATGTTATAGAAAATATGGTACAGGATGATAATGCTAACAATGAAATATAAAGTGATTTTTCTGATGTTTCTGACATACCTCAAACAATCCCTGAAGAAGACAGACCCCCCCGCCCCAAGATGAAAAGAATAATGAAGGTACAAACTTCTCCTCCACTAGACAAAATTCAAGACCTTATGCCTCACTTTTTTACCAACCACTATATCCCTCGAAATGTCATGATGGCATTTGATTATTATATAAAGGGGGTATGGAAACTTTCCCTGACAGGCTATTTGGGGGTAAAACACTTTTAAAAGAAAACATGCATTTTAATGTTACAGAATTATATGCCTTAATATAAGCCTCTGGGGAAATGTCTTTTGATGTCAGTTTAAGTTGGAGATTGGTCTTCTGAAATTTTGGGCCCAGTATAACCATATTAAAAACACCCCATTATGGGTCCCTTTTGAAGTTATCACCTTACTAGACAAGCACAAAAAATGATTATGGTGTTCTTTTGTAATGAAGGGGTCAGTGTCATGGATTTGTTGTTTTGACTTAAAAAAACAATGTACTGTGTTAGGCCAGCCACAAGCTATTTTTGACTCAGAGGGCATCTGGACTGGTGGGTGGAAAAAAAATATGATTAATTCTCAGATTCAATGACTCCGGGATACAACATCTCCCAAATTGTTTTTTTTTCCTGGGTACTGATAGGGGAGTCCTTTTTCACCCAGGCCAACCTAAAACTTGCTACAAATGCGGAAAACCGGGGCATATTAGCAGTGCCTGTGATATGCTTAAATGTACGCATGTCAAAATCTTGGACATACCAGTTTTCACTGTAAAATTGAGACTGTTTGTGATCTCTGTGGAGGGAGAGGACACACTTACATATCATGTCCAGAAGCTGCCCACAGCACCACTTCAGCTGATGCAGATGAAGAGAGATTAGTAGTGACCTTAGCACAACAAGAGAACTACAAGGCAAGGATAGCCCCAGGCAGTACAAATCCCCCTCCTGGGCAGAAAGACAAACAGGAGATAGATCATAAGGGAAGGGCCACAGACCCACACCACACTCCTCATGTGGAAAACAGCATCCCCCCAAAGTTGGGAAGAATTGAGGGGTAGATCAGGGAGACCTAGTAGAGACAATGTTAGACCTTACTACAGCTCCTCTACCTACCATAGCACAGAATGAGGTCGATAGTAACCAAATGCCTCCCCAACCCCCCCAGAACCAATGTGGGATCAGGGCACAAAAATGGCACTAAGAACACAACAAACTTGGTGCCAGCCTGCGTCCAAGGTACCTAAAATCTTTCCCACACCAGTTAGTAATAGATTTCAAGCTCTAGCACAAAAAGATACTTCAGACATTGATTCAGAAGCTTCATCCATAGACTCCAACATGCAGGACAGGCATTCTGATTCAGACCCTAGTGACACAGAAGGCCCTAAACAACAAAAAAGAGGGAGGAAGAAACTGGAGGGCAAGAAACAAGGTAAAAAGCAGGCTGGAGGGAAAACGAACCCCCTCTTAGGCTTAACTACTCCTCATGCAGCAGACTTTTGTGTTATAATCCACGAATGTAAATAGTATTAAAAACCACTTTAAAAGAAGGGAAGTTTTCCATCACTTAACAACTAGTGACCCTGCTATTTTTTTATTACAAGACACTAGACTCCATACCATGGACGAAATCCAGACTGCCACCAAGGAATGGGGGACGGGGGACACTTTTTGGTCTCTTACACTAAATCCCTGTTCTGGGGTGGGGATACTTTTTCATAACCTTCAGGTAACAGTTTTAAAATTAATTGATTTAGTCCAAGGAAGATTCTTGATATCAAAATCAATGGGATATACGTATTATCATATAACAAATACATACACACCGTAAACAAAAGCAGAAAGGACTGAACTTTTTAAATGAGTCAGTCCTAACCTCCATTTGGCCCAAGCAGTTATCTGGGGTGACGACTTTAACTGTGGGCTGGGTAAACAAGATAGAGGAAGACAAACAACTACAACTAAGAAATTTTGTGTCATGTCATTCTTAAAATCTGCTATACAAACAGTTAATCTCAAAGATGCCTTTTATCCTTCTTCAGGAAAACCAGGGGTAATCTTTTATAAAAAAATAATTTATCTACTAGGATAGACTTCTTTTTTATCTCTCAGACCCTTCTTTGCCAACAAGCAGCAGTGATAGCCATGGAATATTCAGACTATAAACAACTAAAACTTAAATTAGATCCATCCGAAGCAGCACACGGTCCCAGTTACTGGAGATTCAATTCCTCATTGCTATTGCAAAATGAACTTAAACAAGGTATCCTATACCTCTTGATTTGCCGGAAATCTCTTTTTGAGGTCTATGAGAATCCAGCCCTCTGGTGGTCAGACACTAAATAAGAGCTCCAGAAATTATTAACCACATACAATAAAATTAACAGAACAAATGAATACCACACATACTTAGCATGCAGACAACAATTACAATGTCTTTTAACTTTAGCCCAGTCTACCAAACATAGTTTTACAGATCAAATTTGACTTATCAGGGACAGAATGATGCAATTTCTTTACAGACAAACAGCTGCTCTGAAAATGCAGCAACAACATGGGACAAGAGGAAAATGTGTTTCCATTTGCTCCTGATTAGTTGCCAGGATAGGATTAAATGGAAGACAATAGCTCCTGTATGGGACTCGCAGGACATGCTCCAGACTTACGCAAACTATTCTGAGCACCATTGCAGAATATGCCACAACCCTGTTTAAATAAAATAAGCAAACTGCATGAAACTATGGACTGCTTTTTGATAAAATGGATATCCTTCAGGGCCCACCTGATTTACTTGATTCTCTCACAAGGCCTATTGATCAGGCTGAAGTAAAACTTGCAATGTCCTCCTCAAACCTGGGTAAAAATCCTGGGAAAGATGGGCTGCCCATGGAACTTTACAGAGTAATAGGGCCAGACATTTCCAGGGAACTTGCTGTAGTTTTTAATTATCTCCTAGAGAATCAAGCCATCCCATTAGATGTGGCTACACAAATCTTGATTTTTCTCATTAAAATAAGGAGATAGCATTAACTTAACCAATTGGAGGCCAATCAATCTCCTCAATTGTGATTTCAAAATACTTGCTAACATTTTGACTGTAAGATTATTAAGCACATCTAAACTTTTAATTTCATTAACACAATCTAGTACGGTACCAATACGCAAAATAACTGATCAACTGATTTTGCTATGAAACATCTTTGAGAGGAACAACATAACTGATCTTGAGGGATATGTTCTATCACTTGACCAGCAGCAGGCTTTTGACAATGTCAATCATGCCTTCCTCTGGTACACCTTGGCCCGATATGGCATCCCTAAGACTTTTATTTTCTGGATACAAGCTCTATACAAATCTGGCACAGTAATTCCCATTGCCAGTGGTTTCTTTGGTCCACTGATCCCCCTGACCAAAGGGGTTAGGCAGGGTTTCCCCCTAAGCCCTCTCTTATATGTCTTTGGGATTAATCCCCTCCTTAGACTCCTAAATTCTACAGCCACAATCATGTCAATTTCACTAGAACACCATCTCTTTCCATATAAATAATGAATAAAAAATAAGACAAGTGGTCTTCAGCAAGAATATAAGAGATTACGTAATATGTGTAAAACTAAGGTAAGGCAAGCTAAAAGTGATTATTTGAAAAAGAAATTGGGTATTGGATTGGGTGATACTAAGGCCCTTTGGAAAATATTGAATGGTTTAATGGGTAAGAGTAAGAAATCAGAGAATATTTCTATACAGCTTGATGGCTAATTGGTTAATGATCCAGTCAAGGTAGTTAATGGGTTTAATTCTCATTTTACTAATTTGGAGAGGTTTAATATACAAGGGCGGGTAACAAACTTAGAATTGAAAGAGTTTTTAGCTGATAATGTGGATAGTAGGGAAAAAATTGGAGTTCCAAAATTTTATTTTCAGGTATTGACTGAAGAGGATAGTTTGACATATATATTAAAGACAGATCCTAGACCTTACTTAGGGGTAGATGGAATAGATTATAGGATCCTTAAAACAGCTGGTACATTAATTGCCCCAATGTTGACTAAAATGTTTAATTTTTCCCTTAGTGATAATGTTTTTCCAATAAAATGGAAATGTGGTGTTGTTAGGCCCATATATAAATTGGGAAGTATGATGAATGTTAATAATTATAGACCTATAACATTATTAGCTCCCTTATCTAAATTGTTAGAGAGGGTTGTTTCAGATCAGATTAAGGAGCATTTGGATAAATATCATCTTTGGTCCCCTTCCCAACATGGATTTCGGCAGGGATACAGCATGGAGACTGCCTTAGTGAGGTTCACAGGCCTGGTATATAAAGCCTTACATGAGGGTAAAATAGTGGCTGCTGGCTTTGTGGACCTCACCAAGGCATTCGACCTTGTAGACCATGGGAAATTAATACTGAGTTTACTTGAGGTAAATTTTTCTAATGAAGTGATATATTGGGTTAATAATTATTTATCAGAAAGGGTGCAGAAAGCCATTATTAATGGTGCAATGTCAGATGAGGGTAACTTGATATGTGGTGTTCCACAGGGATCAGTATTAGGCCACTTGTTGTTTTCTCCTTTTTTAAACTCATTGCATAAAATATGTAATAATTCTGAACTTATTTTATTTGCAGATGATGCAGTTTTATTGTGTATTGGAGATTCTTGTCAATTTGTACAACAACAGTTACAAAATGATTTTAATTTATTGCATAACTGGTTTATAGGGCACAATTTAGTGTTGAATCATGTTAAAACAAAATGTATGGTATTTAAAAATTTAAGATCTAATGTGAATTTTGAGCTGACTTTAAAAGATAATTATGATAATAATATAGAAAGGGTCTCTGAAATTTGTTATCTGAGCCTAATTATTGATTGTAACTTATCTTTTGAAATACATATACAGAAATTAATTAGTAAATTGCATCAAAGATTAGGAATGTTATATCAGTTGAAAAAGTATTTAACATATGAGACTAGGGTAATTTTGGTGACTAGTTTGTTGTTTTCAGTTATCAATTATGGGTTATTAATTTTTTTTTTCAGATAGAATGCAAATTAAGCTTACATCAACTTATCATAATATTATTCGATTTGTTACAGGTCAGAAGAAAAGAACTCATCATTGTATACTTTATAGTACTTTAGGGTGTTTGTCTTTGGTTGATAGATTTAGATTTCGTGCTGCAGTATTTCTTCAGAAAATTTATTTAGGATTTTTACCTAGTGTTATTTGTGAAATGTTTCCAAGATTGCTAAATTTTGTTAGGACTAGGTCACATGTTAACTTTAAATTTCAGATTCCCTTTTATAAAAGTGCAATGGCTCAGAATTCACTACAATATTATGCAGCAAAATTATATAATGAACTGCTTTGTAATATTGTAAAATCTGTTACAATTTCATTATTTAAGAGTGTTTTAGGAAAATTTATGATAGAGGAAGCAAAGTGTTGTTGTTTTAAATAATTTGTATTATTTGTATGTTTTGTACATATGTGTGTTATTATGTTGTGACTGGGCACCAGTGAAAATGGGCATATTATGCTCACTGGTTATACAGAATAAAAAATAAACAAACAAACAAACAAAAACCTTTGCATATGCAGATGATTTGGTTATTTTTGCTAAAGATAATACTTTGGTAAAGGCATCCATTAAACTCTGTAATGAATATGTTGTCTGCTCGGGGACAACACTTAACGCAGACAAAAGCACAGGGAATGTTTTGGGCAGACATCAGGTTATACCAACTCAAATTGCAGGCATTAGGCTCAGTAAGGACCATATTAAAATTTTGGGAATAATATTTGGGATAGAACAAATGGATATTGTGAACTGGGATCTTAAACTACAAATAGGAACACAAATGGTTCAGAAATGGAATCAATGGGGGGGTGAGTAAAACTAAGAGAGTTTATTTAATTACAATATTTTTAGTGCCAGTATTTTTATTTATAGCAGGTTAAATCCTATTAGAGTAACATTCTGTATCTCCCCCAGATCAAGGAGAATAGCGGATGGTTAATCCGGTTCTATTTTTCTTTTGTCAGTTTCTTTTTACAAATTTAAAACCCATACTGGTCAACCAGAATTATATTGGAGTGGATTGGTATATGCTAGTATCTCAAATTAGTTCTCATTATGGGATAATGACAGACTGAGGATAATAAAATCATAAAGCAACGTGCCCCCTTTTTTTAATGAGGTATTTGTGTATGTGCATGCAGCCCATACCGTACTACACATTCTGGATATGTGAATGGAATCATTCACATATCTGGAATGTATGTCCTGGCTATAAGCTTCATGTCCATTAACTCACGTCAGGACCAATGGGCATACAGCCTCTACTGGACGGGTACAGTGGCGGTGGGCGGTGGGCAGCAGGTGGTGGGTGCTGCCGCCGCTGGCTGGGACTGGGGGGAGCGGGTGGTGGGGCTCAGTGAGCGGGTGGAGGGGGATCCGCTAACCACCAGGGACATTGGACATTTTTTTTTTACAAATGCCCGCGATCTGGCAGATAGCAGTCCACTGGACCACCAGGGATATTGGAAGCAATTCTTCTATTTTTTTACAAATGCCCACGATCGGGCAGATAGAAGTCCACTGGACCACCAGGGATATTGATAATTCCTATTTATGTACTTAGCCCTTGATCGGGCGGGCAGATCCACTGGACCACCAGGAATATTGGGGATATAATTATTTTACTTAGCCTGCAATTGGGCGGGCAGGTCCACTGGACTACCAGGGATATTGGACAGATTTATTATTTTTGTTTTACAAATGCCCACGATCGGGCATGGGGGGGTGCCGTCAGGTGCAGCTGGAGCTCGGGTGGCCACCCACAGGTGACAGCTGCCGTGTTATGCTCTGCAATGTGGCAGCTCACCTGTGGGTGGCCATCAGTTGTTCCTTTTTTTTTTGGATCAACTTTGTGCTGGCACAGGTAGGGGTTGCGCATGCATGGCTCTGTACATCCCGGGCTGAATATCGGGCTGTGCAGGGTATGCATGGGCACGCCCCCCCTACCTGCACCTGCATACATTACTGATGCGCTCCGGCACATCAGGATTTGTGCTGTGCACTTTTCCCTTTTGAATATCACACCGGGGCGCATCAGTGGATTGTGCATAGTGCAACATTGTTGCACCATGTGCAACCCTTTTGAATATCTGGGCCCTAGATTATAGCAAGGCATTTGATAAAGTACCCCACTCTTTACTACTTTGGAAAATTAGCAGGCTTGGTTTTTCCCAATACTTACTAAACTGGGTATCACAATGGCTATACAATAGAACTCAGATTGTTAGGATATAGAGAATAATGGATATGGAAGTGTGTGTTTTGAATATTTTTTTCACACCTGAGGTGTGTGATGACCCATAAACCTCGAGAGCGAAGCTCGAGAGGTTTGTCATCACACACCAAGTAATGAATATTCATACATTCTCATATCTTTATTCTATATAATTACTGGTGCATGGACTTTGTGTGTAGAAGAACTTAGGCGGGAGAGAGAGAGAATGGCCGAGTGGTGTTCGTTTTGGTAAATGACATGCCCCCAAATCCACAAAGAAAGAAGTGCCTTGTATAAAAAAATTGTAACCTGCGGGTGCTCAGCTAATTTTTCTCTCAGTGTTGAAAAACAGAAGCCGCTGAGTGTAGACTGAGGAGAGCGAGTGACTCGGCGGCTTCAGAAGGCAAGATTCAAGCATGAACGAGTGTTGCTATAGCAACGTTCATTCACACTTGAATCTCAGCTTCTGAAGCTGCTGAGTCACTCGATCTCCTCAGTCTACACTCGGCGGCTTCTGTTTTTCAAAACTGAGAGAAAAATTAGCTGAGCACCCGCAGGTTACAATTTTTTTTATACAAAGCACTTCTCTTTTTGAGGATTTGGGGGCATGTAATTGATCAAAACGAACACCGCTCGGAAACGCTGCTGTGTTGAAGAAATGTAAAGGACAGTGTAAGTGAGCAATGACTCAGAGCTACTCAAACGCTGTAATAACCTGATTTCAGGTTATTACTGCGTTTGAAGCGTATCTGAAATCAGGTTGATAAAGGGGGTCACCAGTAATTATAAACTCATCCCTCTCAGATTCAAGTAAGGTGACTAGTGGTATTCCTCAGAGCTCCGTCCTCGGACCAACTTTATTTAACATATTTATTAGCGACCTGACTTTATCTTCCAGCAACTTTATTTCTAAATTTGCAGATGATACCAAGATAGGAGGCAGAGTAGATTCAACTGAAAATAGTGCTACTTTAAAAAAAGATCTTAATGATGTTGAAATATGGGCAAAAACTAACCTCATGGACTTCAACATTAATAAGTGTGTGGTTCTACACTTTGGGAATAAAAATCCAAAGACTACCAATTGATTAAATAATAAACAACATAAACATTCTGAATGTGAAAGAGACCTTGGTATTCTTGGGAATAGCAGATTATCAGCTAGCCAACACAGCAATTGAGTGGCCAATACTGCAAATTCTTTATTAAAACAAATTGGTAAAACCTTTGTTAATAAATCTGAACAGTGTTTGGTCCCATAATATAGGTCATATGTCAGGCCCTATTTAGATTATGGATCTCCCTACTGGAATCCTTACCTCAAAGGAGACATTTATAGATTGGAACAAGTTCAGAGAAAAATGACTAAAATGACACCAAAACTGAAACATATGTCATATGAAGCATGTCTGTCAAAAACTAGACTACACTCATTACAACAAAGGAGATTTAGGGGAGATTTGATGTTTTTATTTAAAATGTTGAAATGCCCTGTTCAAATGAAAGAATGTGGATTGACATATTCTAATAAACGTATTGTTGGTAGATGACATAATAAACAAATAAAAATTGAATGGGTTAACACTAATAAAAAAAGATAACTTATTCAGTATAAGAGCACCAAAACAATGGACTTTATTACCAAAATATATAATAAACTCTGAAACTATTGAGTCATTTAAAAGAAAGTTAGATAGCTGGTTAACAAATCACCAAGTCAATTGACCCAATTTTGAGGGGGACAATCTCGATGGGCCTTCTGGCCTTCTTTTGTCCAAATTTTCCATTATATCCAGTATTGAAATATTTCAGAAAGTCAAAAGCGAACTAGCTAGAATATATTGCACAGAAGCAAAAATGGTGACACATTGAGTATTACAATCTAGGTGGAGGAACCTGCTATGTATTATGGATAACGATTTACCTGTAACTTGAATATGTTTTCCCTCTTGTATTTCATAGAAATGTGTTTCTAACAGTACTGAATCAAATTTTTGGTTGACATAGTGATTTTTCTCAGCTTGTCTATGTATGATTTCATTAATAAAAACTTCTACTCTTTTTGATGAGTGCTATGGGATCTTTAACATCCACCAATCCAAGCAGATAGGACCTCGGTTTAACATCTCATCCAAAAGATGATACCTCAGAAGTGCAGCAACCCCCCTCATGCTGCACTACAGTGTCAGTATTGGGATATTAACCCAAGTGCCAGGTGTGGGAACTTCAATCTACAGCCCTCTGACCTCCTGGCCTCAGAGGCAAGTGTGCTACCTACTGAGCCACTGACAATGATATAAATATAAAATAAACTGTAGTGCCCCACAGTCAAACAGAGCATGTTAAAGACACCAAAGTAAGAATTCTGCTCTGCTTAAATGTTGGATCACTTTTCTTTTATTCTTCTTCTTGTCATTTTCCAATGTAGGTGCAAAAAAAGTCTTGGAATATTCAAACATCCAAATGTATCTAAAGCCAAACTGTTTTGTGGTAAATTCTCTGTAGTACTGAGGTTTTCTCAAACATATTTCTAAAAACTATCTGATTTACCTTATTATTACATTTTTCTTTCTTAATGATCTCCTGTAAAATCTGTGAGTCTTGGTTAGGTTTGTATGCCCAAGTCCACACGTTGACCACTGTTTGTGCTAACATATACAAGTCGGAACAGCCAAGTGCCCCCTGTATAGGAGGTTTCCCAATTGTTCCCCAAGCAATATGGGATTTTTCCCCATCCATAAGAATTTTGTGAACACCCCTTCTCATTTCTGCATACTATTTCATATTGGGTAGCCCATATAATGCTTGTAATATGTATATGAAGTAAGACAATACCATCATCTTGATGGTTTGCACTCTGTCCCAAAGTGAGATAGATAGCTTATGCCACACATTTAACATAGAAACATAGACTTTGATGGCAGATAAGGACCGCTTGGCCCACCTAGTCTGCCCATTTCCCTACCTAGAGGATAAGCTGCAGATCCTATTTAACCAACAGCCTATTTCTTCCTACCCCCCCCACAAAAATTGCCTTATGTCTGTCTCATGCATTCTTGAATTCTCCCACAGTTTTAGACCCCACAACCTCCGCAGGAAGGCTGTTCCATGTGTTTGCCACCCTCTCTGTGAAAAAATACTTCCTCACATTGCCCCTGAGCTGTCCCCCCTCTATCTTCAAATTGTGTCCCCTTGTTCTTGCACATCTCTTTTTCTGAAAGATACTACCCTTTTGGACTTTGTTGATTCCACTGAGGTACTTAAACATTTCTATCATGTCCCCCCTCTCCCTCCTTTCCTTAAGGGTATACATATTATGCTTCTTTAGCCTCTCCTCATATGGCTTCTCTTGCAGACCCTGCACCATTTTAGTTTGCCCTCCTCTGAACTGCCTCCATCCTGTCTATGTACTTGCGGAGATGGGGTCTCCAGAACTGGACACAGTACTCCAGATGGGGTCTCACCAACTGTCTGTACAGGGGAATAACAACTTCCTGTTTTCTGCTGGTGATGCCTCTCCCTATACATCCCAGTATCCCCCCAGCCCTCCCTACCACCTTCTCACATTGCTTGCCAACCTTAAGGTCATCTGATATGAATACCCCAGGTCCTTTTCCATTTTTGTTGTTGTTACTACCTCCCCCCGCAATGTGTAATCTTCCCCTGGGTTTTTGTTTTCCAGGTGCATTACTTTGAACTTCTTTGCATTGAGTCCAAGCTGCCATACTTCTGACCAGGGACCCTGGTTTTCCATTTTAACCGGTAACACCGGTAACAATCACGGAATCCTGCTTGGTTTGCGGATTTTGAATTCTTGTACCGGTGCCTCACGGAAATTGCATTTCACTGCACAGCATCTCTAAGATTTCAGCATCTTTTTACATTTTTTTTTATTTTCTCTTTCTATGTCCCCTTCTCATAGCATCAGTCTCCACTTTTCAGAGATCCCTAGGCTGACTATCCATAGCTTCACCCCATCTAATGCTCAGGGCTCCTGCAGTCCTACCCTATCCTGCCTGGATTGTACCCCCGCCCCAGGTGGGAAGGGAGGGGACCCCAGGTCACCCCTCCACACTCCCTTAGTGTGTGTCGGGCAGCTCAGTGGGTCCCTCATGGTGCCTGGTTATGAAGTCTGGAGCACCTGGGTCCCTTCTGCCAGTGGCCAATGTGGGGTGATTCTTCCTGGTTTTCTGGTCTTTGTCTCTGAGGGCACCAGCACTACAGGAGATCCAAGGAGGTAGGTCACATAGAAACATGCCATTGCTCCAGATCGTGGCTAGAGTCGTCCCCTCCTGATCACTCTGCAGCACCATTGCATCACCACCCGTGGTCACGCAGGTGGTGGTAAGCAACAGGACCTGCACCCCACCCTCCCTGGAGGAGGAGGAGGAGGAGGCAGTCCCCAGGTGCTCGATCCTACTCCCTGGCCATACCTCCAGCAACTCGAGTTTGCTTCTGACCCTGGGTCGCTGGCATTGCAAGCAATAGTGCTACGCAGTGCCAGTGGGCCGGCCCAGATTTCAGCATCTTAAAATGAATGCTGCTGTGCTTTGTATTCTTTCTGCTTTGCTGCATATAGAGTCAGTAAGGAAATTACCCGCACTTTTATTGTAATCTGCCATTCAGTTTAACCACCCATGCCTAGTGGTTAGAGTAACAAACAGTGAATGAACTGGGTACATCCAGCAGACCTGGGTTTGATTCCCCAACCTCCACTTGCATACTGTGTGACTCCAAGCAAGTCACTTAACCTCCCAATGCTTCTAGGTCACTCCTGAAAACAGACAGTTCTGCCTAGAGGGCCTTACCTGCTTTACAAAGAATATAAAAAAAATACCAATATATGTTTACTACATCATAGAATAGTAGTTAGGGTACCATGTAATTTACCTGAGTTTTACTTGAGCTGCAATGATTTTGTATAGGTGAAGATAAATGTTCAGATACATTTTATGTGTTTTATAAGCTTGTTTTAGATTTTAGTCAGGTTTGTATTGTATTCTTTGCATATAAGCATCTAGGTTGTGGATTGCTAAACGCGGATCAGTGTTACCAACTAAGCTTATTCAAGTTTATAATCAGTAGGGCCATCAAAATCCTCAGTTGTTTGAATGAAAACTAGTCTGAATGAAAGTATGTTCACAAAGAAGAAACTGCCTTACTACTTATGAAAAGACTTCACAGTTAGCACCCCATTTAGGTGAATTTGATAATTTGCACCTTTTCTCCCACCTGCTGTATCAGTCTCTGTGACAACAAAAAAGTTTTCTGATAGACTGCTTCAACAAAAAGCAGATGTTAAGTATTTAAGTGTACTTATGTTTGGCCAGTGGATTTTGAAAGCACAGTCAATGACGTACAGAAGGTAAGACCCCAGGGGCTGTATGATGCTGGTGGGCAGAGTAGTGCTCAGTTCACATCTGAACAAAGACATGAAAACTGGGAGACACCCTTTTCATGGACACCAAGTAAAAAAAAAAAGCATCCACATGTCTGGGAGATGCATAAATCCATTTGAACATCCTCCACTAATCACTTATGGATTTTTTAGGTGAAGACACTGTATTTCAAAGAAGCAAATTCAAGCAGTTCTTTTTTTTGCTCCTCCTACCCCCTGGCCATTCACTCCTTCAGGCCTGCCAAGGCCCCCTACCACTACTGCTGAGTCCCAACCACCATCCACTGCCCCTTACTGCTATGCTACCAGGTAACCCAAAGTAACCCTTCATTGAGTGGGCCCCTACCCCTGTGGGAGGCTACCAGGGGGAGGAGAATTGCCCTAAAGAGCTTCCTGTGTATCCTGGGTATGGCAGGGTTCAGAACAGACACATGTCTGGGGCTTCCGGCTTATGGAGGGACCAACAGCTGTCCTTCAGTTGGTCAGCAGGTGTTTTCCATTTTCTTGGGAGTTTGACAGGCTACATGATGTCAAGGCACAAGCTGACATCCATCACGCTCCCTCCTGCAGTGAGGGCTGACATGTTGTCATGCCTCTGGCCTCCATCAGGGGCCAGCAAATGCTGAGTTGTGAACCCACCCTCCCTCCCAGGAGAAGGTGAGTGGTCACTGGACCCTCAAGCCTTCACCCACCAGCTGACCCTCCAACACCCAAGTCTGTTCCCTAAACCTGGTCAGCGGTGTCACAGGCAGAAATCCAATTCAGGCAGTTAAATTATAGATAGGAAAAAATAAAGGTAGCCCACCTTAGCGGTGATAGTTCCGATTAATTCACATCTGAGTTCTACAAGCAAAGAGACCAAGTCATTTCTAACTTGTGCATGTCGGGTGCAGGTGTTGAAGAAAGAGGATCATAGTGCTGTCACTACTGCCATCACCCTAGAGGGATGTGGACTGCATTGTTGCTACTACCATTACACCAAAGGGGTGGGGGCTGTAGTGCTTCTGCCATCACCACTGACAGATGGGGAATGTAGTACTACTGCCATCACACCTAAGGGATAGGGGCCATAGTGCTGCTACTTCTGTCACACCTGAGGAATGGTGAACGTAGTACTGCTGCCATCACACCTAAGGGATGGGGGCCACAGTGCTGCTACTTCTGTCACACCTGAGGAATGGTGAACATAGTACTGCTGTCATCACACCTAAGGGATGGGGGCCACAGTGCTGCTGCTTCTGTCACACCTGAGGGAGGGAGGTCATAGTGCTTTTGCTGCTGCCATCACACCAGAGGGATGGGTGCCGTAGTGCTGTTGGTGCTGCCATCACACCTGAGGGATGGGGTCGTAATGCTGCTTCTATCACACCTTAGGGATGCGGGCTGTAGTGTTGCTGCTGCCATCACATCTTGTACCTAAACTAACTTTAAATTGGTACAAGGATGGAAGGATGTGCAATAGTGGAGGTCAAAATTGCTAAAATGCATGTTAGCAGAGTTAAAAATTGTTAAATAAAGTACACAAAACCAAACACCGGTAAAACCGGATTTTGGCTTAACAGACACCGGTGACAATACCGTTTTTTACAATGTGCAAAACGAAATATAATCTTTCTCAATCCCGGTAAACCAGTGTCCCTGCTTCTGACCATTCCTCCAACCTTGCCAAGTCCCTTCTCATCCTTTCCACACCTCCTTGTGTATCAACCCTATTGCAGATCTTTGTGTCATCTGCAAAGAGGCATACTTTTCCTTCCAGTCCCTCTGCAATGTCACTTATAAAGATATTAAGTAGGACTGGACCCAGTACTGAACCCTGCGGTACCCCACTAGTAACCTCTCTTTCTTCAGAGTGGACTCCATTTACAATTACCTTCTGTGCCCTGTTGTCCAGCCAATCTTTTTACCCAGGCCACCACCTTGGGACCCACTCCAAGGCTGGTTAATTTGACTACTAATCTTTTGTGTGGGGACTGTGTCAAATGCCTTGCTAAAGTCTAGGTAGGCCATGTCCACAAAAACTCCCTGGTATACTACTTTGGTCACCAAGTCAAAGAAATCAATTAGATTTGTCTGACATGATGTTCCCACTGTGAACCCATGCTGCCTTGGGTCCTGTGCCCCACTGGCCTCTAGGTACTTAACAATTCTTTCCTTCAGAAGTGATTCCATTACTTTCCCTACCACAGAGGTCAAACTGACAGGTCTGTAATTTCCTGCCTCTGTCTTGCTCCCACTTTTGTGAAGGGGAATCACATCAGCCTTCTTCCAGTCCTCAGGTACCACACCATCCTCCCATGATTTGTTATAAAGGGTAGTCAGTGGTGTCACTAGTTCTCTGCTTAATTCTTTTAGAATTCTGGTGTGAATTCCATCTGGCCCATTGCCTTGTCCTCCTTCAGTTTTAGGAGTTCTTTCAGAACCCTTTCTTCTGTGAAAGGACTGGGATCGACCCCCCCCCCCCCTCTCCAGAGTGCTTCTGTTAATTGGATTAGGCACCTCCCCCACTTCCTCTTTTGTGAATACTGAACAGAAGTATTAATTCAGTATCTCTGCTTTTTCACTGTCACTCTGCCCACCAACCATCCCTTCTATTCTCCCTCACTATCCCTCCCTTTGTCTTTCTATGCTCCCTGATATATAAAAGGTTTTATCCCCCCCTTCATAACCGAGTTGGCTAGCTTTTCCTCAGTGTGTGCCTTTGCTATTCTGACTACCCTCCATGCTTCCTTCTGCCTTAACTGGTACAGTTCTCTGTGCTGCTCCTTCTGTGTTTCCTTATATTCCTAAATGCTATCTTTTTCTCCCTAACCTTTACCACCACTTCTTTTGAGAACCATAGTGGCTTTTTCTTTTGCTTTGATTTGTTTATTTGCTTCACACAAAGGCTTGTTGCCTCTGTGATGGCAGTTTTGATATATCCCCATTGTTGCTCCACCCCTCCTTCTAGCCTGTTTGCTAGTGCTTTTCTAAGGCACTCTCCCTTCTTGCCAAAGTCAGCCCTCCTGAAGTTCAGAACCCTCACTTTTGTATGGCTTGACTCGATAGCTGAGTTTATCATGAATCACACTGTTTGGTGGTCACTTGTTCGCTAATGGCTACCCACTTCTAGAGCTGAGATCCTCTCACTGTCCCCATTTGAGAGTATGAGGCCTAAGATCGCTCCCTCATGAGTAGGTTCCAAAACTGGCTGTCTGAGGCATGCTACCGGAAGGGCATCAAGAATGGCCCTGCTTTTGGATGTGGCTGCAGCAAAGGTGCTCCAGTTAACATCTGGCATATTAAGGTCCCCCATCAACAGTATCTTCCCTTTCTCTGCCATCCTAAGTATGCCTTCTATCATATCCTTGTCCATTCCCTCCTCCTGACATGGGGGTCTGTATACAACCCCTGTGCAGATTGTGGTACCATTTCCAGTCTCTAAGGTGACCCACAGTGCCTCATCTCCTTCCTGTTTACTCTATTGTTCAGTTGCTTTTATCCCATCCCTTACATAGAAAGCTGCTCCCCCCTTCTGCCCTCCCTGTCTCTCCTGTAGGTTGTGTACCCTGGTATGTTAACATCCCAGTCATGGTTCTCTGTGTACCATGTTTCTGTGATGGCTACAATATCCAGGCATCCCTCTTCCATCAAGGCCACCAGTTCAGGTAGCTTGTTGCCCAGACTATGGGCATTAGTACTCATTACCCTCCATTTCTTGATGGCCTTACCCCTTTTTGCCCCATCCCTGTCCTTATTGCATTTGTCACTTTCTCCATTTACCCCTGCACTTCTCCCTGTTGACATCTCTATGATGGTGTCTACCTCACTTAGTACCCTGATTTTTTTTGGGGGGGGCTAGGATTTCCCTGCTCCTTTCCAGTGCCTCCCCCTTTGGCTAGTTTAAATGCTTGTCAATGAAGTATTTAAACCTATCACCTAGGATCCTGGTTCCCTCCTGGACAGATGCAGATCATCACACCAGTATAGGCCTGCATCCATCCAGGTGGGCCCCCAGTCCCCAATGAAGCCAAATCCCTGAGCTCTGCACCAGTTTTTCAACCACTGATTGAATCCCATGGTGTGGAGCACCCTAGTCTCATCCGTGCCATAGACAGGCAGCACCTCCGAGAAGGTTACCATATGTGCTTTTTGTCTAAGGCCCCTCCCCATCTCCACAAATGCTTCTTGCACTGCTCTGATCCCATTCTTAGCCAGGTCATTTGTCCCTAGGTGGACAATGATATCCAGCTCCCTCCCCTGTGCAGCTGCTCCAGTGATCCTGAGGATTTGCTCCCTGTCCCTCCAAGCCACGGTGCCAGGCAGGCACCTTATCTCCCTCTCCCCTTCCTCCCCCAGTTCTACCTTCCTAACAATGGAGTCCCCCACTAGGAGTTGTTTCCTTCCCCATGGGGTCCCATGCCACCCTCCTGTGGGTCTCCTTTGTGGAGGTTCCCAGCATCCTTCTTGGTCTCCACTGTGGGTGCCTCCATAGAGGAACCACACTTTTCCAGAATGGCATAGAATTTGTGGAGAGGTACAACTGGAGGGATGTGCCTCTGTTCTACCACCCTCACCCTTCCTGAGCCCATTGTGGTCCAACCGCTCCTCTTTCTTGGCAACCTCTGTGGCAACGGCAGTGACTCTGGTGGTCCCTGGGTGGGAGAGAAGGTCCCACAAATCCTGGCCAACTCAGCCTGCAGATGAGCAACCTCCTCCCTCAGCCCAGAGATGTGCCTGCAGATGGGACAACACTGCATCCTCCAGAACATCTCCTGGAAGACTGCTGCTCCACAGCCACTGCACTGCACCACTCCCATCATGTCTTTTTTTCTGGCCCCCTAACTGTTGTTTGGAATACTTACTCTTTCCTCTGTTTGTTTATTTTTTTTTCTCTTTTTTTTCCCCCTACTTACTTACTGCCTCTGTGCCCTTTTAGCTCCTGATCTTCCTGTTCTAAGACAAGAAGTTCCTATATTTCTCAGCAGTCTCCTTACTTTGTCAGAGTCAGACCTCCAGCAGCTGGGGGGGGGGTGGAGAGCTACTCTTGCCCTTCTAGGATGGTGAGTCTTTGGTTGCTCTGTGGTCACTCACTTCCTGCTCCCAAACAGGAAGTTCCTGTTGTCAGTTAAATCCTGTGCCTATAAAAGTGGAACTGGTTTAGGTGGGGGAGGAAGGAGGGCAATATAGTCCCAGTAGAGAAGTTTTAGTTATACCAGTAGCCCATTCTGACACCTGTGACAAGCACCTAGATAAATACACAGATAACACAGATAACAGATAACAATTTACTTCAACTACCTCTGACAAACACACTAACTCTTTTTTTGCCCTAAATTGAAGGTCCCAGTACAAGATTTCTAGTTCTTAGTCCCAGTAGTGAAGTTTTAGTTATACCAGTAGCTCCTTCCTCCTGGTGTTCTGTCTGTTCTCTGGCAGAAGCTATCTAAGGCAGTGCTTAAATCTGGTTTTAACCTGGCTCCTTCTAGCTAAGCCACTCCTCCTACTTTGCAAATCTTTTTACACTTAGTTAATTTTACAGATAACAATTCCCATCTGACACCTGTGACAAGCACCTAGATAAGTACACAGATAACACAGATAACAGATAACAATTTTCTTCAGCTACCTCTGATAAACACACTAACTCTTTTTTTACCCTAAATTGAAGGTCCCAGTAGAGAAGTTTTATTTATACCAGTAGCTCAATCCTCCTGGTGTTTTGTCTGTTCTCTGGCAGAAGCTATCTAGGGCAGTGCTTATATCTGGTTTTATTTATTTATTAGCTTTTGGTAACCAGGTAAGTGCGCTAGGCAACAATCCTGCCTATTTTCAGGCATGACCCAGGAGAGCACAGGACAAAGGTACACATATTACAGTAGCAAAGAAAACATAAGGTAGCAAGCAATAATTTAACAGCATACACAGTGGATAAGAACAAGATTGGTACACCAGGATACAAACACATTAAAAGCATTAATGTTGCAAGAAATGGGATTAGGTCCGGGCCACAGGCCGGGGGTCAAGTGAAGTTAGGTTATGAGCATCTGCAGTGACCAAGGGTGTGTAGGTGAGAAAACAGCGAGTTTTTAAAGACCCGGGTGGGAGGTAGAATTTTTAACCTGTAGGGGGAGTGAGTTCCAGAACTTAGGGGCAAAGTAAGAGAAAGCCTGTTCTCCCATTTTTGTGGTGCAAGGTCTACTTGAGAGCAAAGGGACAGAGGAGGACCTGAGTGTATGGGTTTGGGAAGCAGGGGTCAGCAAGTAGGCCAGGGAGTCTGGTCTAGGAGGTCTAGTTAGGGAGTCAATAAAGCATCCCAAGGAGTAGGCCCAGAGATCCTTGGGTGACAGCCAGTTTAACCCAGAGTAGAGGAGGCAGTGATGAGTAAGGCGGGGGGCAGTTAAGGCAAATCTGCAGATATTATTATAGGAAGTGTCCCATTTGCTGAGCACACTGGAGTTGGCAGAGTAAAGAAGAGGTAGTGCATATTGGAGCTGAGGGAGAAGCACCCCCCTTGCTACAGATAATCTGGCAGATGGTGTGAGGGAGTGGCGCACCCAGTAGGCACCACCAAGTTTTGCGTTAACAGCACGACAAACCACGTTGACATGTATAGAAAAGTCGAGGGAGGGATCTAGTGAGACCCCTAGGTATTTGAAGGAGGATGTGTTGGTGATAGAGGAACCATCCTGGCAGTGAACCAGAAGCTTAGGGGCCGTGGAGGGTAGTTTTTTTGAAGAACCAAATAGCATGGCCCGTGTTTTGTCCAGGTTAAGATATTGATGGCTGTTCAAGAGCCATTGTTGAAGGACCTGAAAGTCATTTGAGAGAGTGAAGTTGATGTCCTCCATCGATTTAGATGCCAAGTAGAGAACCAGGTCGTTGGCGTACATGAGAGTGCAGCTATGACGGGAAGGGTTGGGAATGTCATTTAGGAAAAGGGAGAAATGTAGAGGACCAAGAGTGGACCCCTGTGAAATGCCACGGGTGATCCTTTTGGGGGAGGATAGAGCCTTGTGGAAAGCTACAGCCTGAGTGTGATTGTCCAGGTAGCTAAGGAACCATGATAGAGTGGGGACAGAGGCACCAACGGATTGGAACTTTGACAGCATGAGTGGGTGATGAACCATGTCAGAAGCTTTGGACAGGTTAATGAAAATGGCACCAGTGAGTAGGTCGTTATCCATATTGCTTTTTATATCGCTGGTGAGTTGGGTCAGCTCCTTCTAGCTAAGCCACTCCCCCTACTTTGCAAATCTTTCTACACTTAGTTAATTTCACAGATAACAATTCCCTTCTGACACCTGTGACAAGCACCTAGATAAGCACACAGATAACAATTCACTTTAACTACCTCTGACAAACACACTAACTCTTTTTTTTACCCTAAATTGAAGGTCCCAGTACAAGATTTCTAGTTCTTAGTCCCAGTAGAGAAGATTTAGTTATACCATTATACATTTAATTTATCTTGTATTTTGTGTTTGAGTAGGTTATAATTTATCTCTATTGTGGATTCCCATTGGTTTGTTAGTTGTATTCCCAAATATGAAGTCTGCTTAGTTTTCGAAGAGATATTTAGGTTGTGATAGTACTTGTCAGTAATAGGAAAATTAAGTGGCATTGTCATTGATTTTTGTTGGTTTAATGTATATCCTGAAATCAAGGAGAATTTATGTGTAAGCTCTAATAAAGTGGGTACTGATTTATGTAATTATTTCAGTAATAATAACACGTCTTCTGCAAATGCACTTAATTTAATTTCTATGGACTCCATTTGAATTCTTTTAATTTCTTTGTTGTTCCTTATTTTCATCAACAATGGCTCTATGACTTGGATTAAAAATGATTGGTTAAAGTGGACAGCACTGCCTTGCTCCACATTTAATTTCAATTTCTTTTGAACTTGTACCATTGATTATAAAAGTTGCCTTAGGATTACTATATAAAGCAGTGATTAAATTAAGATAGGACCTCAGCATCTGCCATTTCTTCAGTACTTCCAAAATGTAAGATCTCTGAATCAGGTCAAATGCCGTTGTGGCATCTAGAGCTAAGGCATAATAACATTCTTTTCTATCCTGTATCAGTTGTATAAGTGTCTGCACTTTCTTAATGGCAGATGCCATAGTTCTACTCGTCACAAACCCTGCCTGATCAATGTGTATACTTGCTGGAAGAACATCTATAAAACTTTTGACTACTGTCTTTGTAAGTATTTTATTATCACTATTTAACAGTGACATGGGTCTATAATTACTTATGTTTTCTTTACTTTTATTTTCTATGGGTATCAGGACTACTAGAACTTCCATCGTGGATGTTGATAACTGCACTACCTTTTCCATCACCTCATATATTATTTTATGTAACCATGGGGATAATTCCTGGTTGAATATTTAATAAAATTCATTTATAAAACTGTCTTTACCTACACTTTTATTTTTAGTTAGCTCTTTTATTGTTTGTTGGATTTCTTGCTGTGTTATAGGGGATTCCTCCAATTATAGCTTATTGAATACCATATTTTGACAGCATTGTTGTATATCTTCCAGATTGTGGTTTATGTCTTGTTGATATATTGATTTATAGAAATGTTATATTTTTTCTTGAATAGCTTTATCTTCTGTTCTTAGATTTCTCTGATCATCATGCAGAGCCCCTATTTAATTTCTTTGTTTTGATCTTTTTTAATAAATTCACTAATAATTTGATGGCATTCTTGTCTGCTTGAAGGTTGCAAGCTTTCTTTACTTTCCTAATGTTATTTATTGTTTCTTTAGCGTGTAGGTTCTGAATTTGTATTTTACAGTCTAGCCAATATTTTATGTTGTCATCATAGTTCTGTATTATTTGTCTATTGGTTTCATCCTGTGTCTCAGGTTCTTTTGCTTCTCATTTTGTTTCTTCTTATACCAGCTATCGAAGGAAATAACACATATAAATGCCCCCCCACAACTGAGAAACTGGTACTTTTCCCATTGCAGTTGAGTTCCCAAAATTGTATTATCACTCATTTAATTTTTTCTTGGAATCCTGGCACTTTTACATTCTCACTATCAAAACACCATCTTGGTTTGTAATGTTCTTGTTTTATTGCTAATTTTATAATTATTTAAACTGTTGCATGATCAGAGTGTACTATTGATCTGATGGAGGTATTATACACTAGCAGTATCAAATTCTTTGAGCATAGACTGTAATCTATCCTAGACATATTTTTATTTTTTTAAATCAATATGGATATATTATTTCACTCTATTATTAAATAACCTCCATTTATCTACAATATCATGTTCTACTGTAAATTCTTTAAGTTATCTTGATAGAATTACATTTGTTCTTGTAATATTAGGTCGTTTATCTTCACTGGGGAACGTCAAAGTGTTGAAATCTCCCATCATTATCAAGTTTTCTGCTTGGATTTCACTCAATGCCTGAGTCACAGATGCTAAGAATTTCTCATATTTAATAAAGGGGCCATACATTGAGCCTATTATTATTACTGATCCATTAATTTCCCCTTTAATTATTATTATTCTGCCTTCCTTCTCAACCCACTGTTGAGTTATTTTAAGATTAGTGTTTTTCTTTATTAATATTGTAACTCCTCTTGCTTTTTTAGTACCCGGTGAAGAGAAAACCTGGGCTACTCAATTCCTGAGCAATTTCTTTGATTCTTTTGCATCCAAGTGCATTTCTTATAATGCTATTACATTTGCTTTAAGTTTGTTTAAGTAGTAGTAGTAGTAAAAATGTTTATTTTTATACAGGATAGCAAACTTTAGGTCATAGACCTATTTTCAAAGTTGTCCTGTGTCAAGAACAAATTACATTCAATATAACATATAAAAATTCAGACTACATAAAACAACTAATAAATAATTTTTGACATTATACAAGACAAAAATCTTCAATAAGACCAACAACTAACACATTTATCCACATTTTAAAAACAAGTACATTCATCATAAAATACAATGCTCAATCTTAATTTAAACTGGGATAGTTTAGTTGCCTTCCTTAATTCAGGGAGAATATTATTCCAAATATTTGCAGTCTGAGCCTCAAGTAACTCATTATCCTTGACCTTTTTATTGGTGTGTTTAAGCCATTACATTCAATTTAAGAAATGTAATATTCCTTAAGTATGCCATGTTTGTTTCTTACTCTTGTCCTGGTTTGTTGATATTGGTGTCCCATATATCTACTTTGCTGAGAAATTACTTCTTTTATTGTTCCTAGTTTATTTTTACCTTCCACATCTTCTCCCTCATTCTTCACTTTCTGATCTGCATCTCTCTTATATACCACTTCATCCAATAAACCTTGTTTTCCTTTAGCATTGTAAAAATCTTCGATAAACCTATTTTCTCCCCTTTTTCTATGCTCCATGTTAAGCAAAAACATTATAACCCAATGCTTATATCAAAATACTCATCACCCTTTTTCTTTGTCAGAGGCCTCTCCACCCCCATTCAACACCACTTCCCAAGCTCAACCAATATTTTATTTAGTACAGTAAATCATCTGATGTTACAACACTCACCAAACAAAGGTTAAAGGAGCCCTAAACACAATTCATTTAAGTTACAGTTTTTCTTACAGTGGAGGTTTGAAATTGACTGTTCATATGCACGTTTTCATCTTAAAATGTACCATGATTTTGAAATTCTTTTGATAAAGCACTGAAAAAGGAGTTTGCTAGTCTGTGCTGGTTATGTGCCACCTTCCTGAAAACTTAGATCAGCTAAGATAGCTGTTTTCCATGGAGTGTGTTTTTTTATCTTTGGATTTCAATAATCTTTACTGTGCCTGTGCTCACTAGTCATCATGTTTGAGGAAGAGGAATATAAAGATATTATTTACATTTTGATATTGGTATCCAACCTTACCAATCTGAGCCCACAATATCCAATGTTAATCAGTGTCAGTGGGCACAAGCTGCATCTGATTCTGACATAGATACTGACAGTTCTGAGTCAGATGACACAAATCAGAGACATACAGTACCTTGGATTGGTTAGTAGTTTTAATTATTAATACCTAATCACTGCTTTATCTGTAATCTAGGGGTCACTACCTATTTTATTTAGCAACACAAAGGTATTCCAGCCCTTCCTATCATCTGTGAAAGCTTCCCCCCTTAGATTGTACAGTAATTCATTAACCTATGCTGCAACACAAATGATATATCTATATTTTTTTATATGTCTTAGTACTCATCGGTTCTCAACTATATCAAGTCATACTGTTTTCTGCATGTGTGGGGGGAGTGGGGTTCTGCAGAGATACCCATATACACCCATTTTTATCATAATTTGATGGTGATTCATATTAGTGTATTAGGGGCTGTGTTTGGCTATGGTTTCATCTTGTGTTGCAGTACAAGTATGTATGTGTATTTTTTTTCACATTGTATATGTTACCAATTCTTGTGTGTGTGTGTATGTGTGTGTGTGTGTGTGTGTGTGTGTGTTTTCTGCATGGGTGGTCCTGGCTGTCTGTTCCTGTACTGTCACCTGTGTGATGACATGTTGATGTTCATGATGGAGGCAAAACTGTCAATGTCCCAACTAGCCAAATGCTGTTAGATAGTGTTTTGAGATAGACAGAATTCTTTGTAAGGATAAAAAAGAGCATTGAAAGTCTTACTTTTACATTATTGAAAAACATCAGAATCCTGAGCACATGCATGATGTTGCCATCGATGTAGCACTCATGCTCAGGATCACAATCCCATTTTTCAAACTGGTAAAAGTAAGACTTGCAATACTCATTATTCTTACTAAGATCCCCATGCTCAGAAGAGCATGTACTTTTAGCCCCACCTGTCACTTACATTTGTTCAGGAATTCTGCACATGCGAAGCACATGTTCACATTGAGAAGAGGCATCTGGAGATGGAAGATCAGCCAAGCACTAAGCTAATGTGCTTGGATCAAGCTACAGTATATATATTTGTTTAAATTTAGGTAACAGATCTTACTGTTACTCATACTGGGGCAAGTGAATAATTTATTTTACCATAGATGTTATTACAGGCACACTGGTCACACAAGGTCAGTATAGCTGCTGAAAGCTGACAGTGTCCATTTAATGTGTGCACTGCTCATGCACTGAATTGTTAACTTGTGCTCCCAGGTTGCTCCTGTAAAAAAAGCTTTCAGATTAGTGTGCTACACCTGGTTAAACAACTAAATAAAAAAAAAAAAAAAAGTTTCCAGAGAGCTGCAAAGTACAGTAAGCAGAAACCGAATATCAGATAGAAACAAACCATTAGGAAACTGTTATTAATTCATTGCAGTGAGCACTGCACACATTATGCAACTCATTGAGAAATGCTAAACCAGTGAGTTGGACAGTTTAATGTCACTTGTACTGTATGTTATAGTGAAATATATATGCATATATTATATGTATATATGTACTCATCAGTATGCATGTTTCACAGCAATTAGAAAGGATAATTAGGTGGCTCAGTGGTTAGGACAAAAATTGCTAGTCCACATTCCCCTGCTATCGAGATCAGTTTCAGCCTTATACATATCACTGTGGATTTAAATGAAGTGTCTAGTGGCAACCCCACCCTCCAATGTCCCTTGGTGACTGAAAAGAAGAAAATGGTCCCTTGATGTATTTTTTTAATCTGCAAAAAATGTGTATAGACAGTGCACTGCAATGTTACACTGGAATACATACACATATTTGTGTGTATGAATTAGTCAGTGTGTGTGTATGGCAACAATTAGAAAGTACGGTAAAGTGGCTCAGTGGTTAGTGCAAAAATTGTTTGTCTACATTCCCCCACTATCTAGATCAGTTTCAGCCTTATGCATGTTACTGTTGATTTAAATGACTTGTCTCGTGGCATCCCCCCACCCTCTGATATACTTCAGAGCCTGAAAAGAAGAAAACCGTCCTTTGATGTCTTTCTTCTAAATCTGTAAAAAATGTGTGTAGACAGTGGACTGCTATGTTGTACTAGAATATATACACATATGTGTGCATATGTATTAGTCAGTGTGTGATTGTGTGTATCGCAACAATTAGGAAGTACAATTAGGTGGCTCAGTGGTTAGCACAAAGATTGCCAGTCTGCATTCCCCTGCTAGCTACTTTCAGCCTTATGCCTGTCATTGCTGATTTAAATGATTTGTCTAATGGCACCCCCCATCCTCCAATGTCCCTCGGAACCTGAAAAGAGAAAAATGGTCCCTCAATGTCTTTGCTTTTAATCTGCAAAAATGTGTGTAGACAGTGCACTGATATGTTACACTGGAATATATATGCAAAGTTTAGACCAAAAGACCACACAGTGTGGTCACAACGTGATGGGCAAAAAACATGTCGAAAGTGGCAAAAAATGTGTTTTTCAGTGCTTCCCTGCACACAAACTGTAAGTCTGACCAAACATATGAGACTGTGCATTCCAAAATTGGTGCAATTCCGTTCAACGGTTGCAAAGTTACTAAGTTGCAAAAACTGTGGTTTAACAACAAAGTGCCTACTCAACCTTAACTATAGTGGCACTACTGCACCACTAATATATATATATATATATATATATATATATAGTGTGTGTATATATATATATATGTCTATATATACTGTGTGTATATATATATATATATATATATACACACACATATATACAGACATATCTATATATATATATATAATATTATGGTAGCACAGTAGTGCTACTATAGTTAGGGTTGAGGAGCCATTTACATGTTAAACCCAAAATTTTGCACCTTAATAACTTTGCAATCGTTAGACAGATTTGCCTGAAATTAGGAATACACGATCAAGACCCATACACCTTGGAATCTGCCACATTTCGTACTTGTCAGATACACGGCTGCGGAGTTATTAAGCATGACCTGCGCGTGCGTTTACGCTTTTTCTGGAATTCTACGGCCGCACCTACAGGTTGCACGGTTAGCGTGACCAGCCCAAAATCTTCAGGGAACATAAAATAGGGTCTCGATGTCTTTCAAGATTTCATGAAAAATATTAAACGGTTCAAAGTTATTCAAAACAATTTCCCATTATAAGTCAATGGGAAAAGTTAAAAGTTCGACAGTGTCGCAAATGCATTTTTACTTTCGCAAATGGCCCTCTTACTTTCGAAATCCAGCATTTTGTTTTCAGTTAGTGATCAGAAAATGCTTGGCATTTAAAATTGAGACTTCTAGCAACCTAATTCTTTTGTATTCACCTAGTCGGAGCCTGAGGATGCTAGCCATGTTCTTTATTTTGGTAAAACACCCCAGAAATATGTTTTTCAAATTTCTGAAAAGTACTTTCAAGTACTTTTGTGCTCACTTAAAGTGTCACAAATTTTTGCAAAGCTTTCTGTGAAATTACATAGTGTACTTTTCTAGGCTGTGGGGAAATGACAGCAATTATTTGGCACCCCGCTGCAAAAGAACGGTTTGGAGTTTTGGGCTGAAATTTAGAGTGAACGCAGCCGACATCTCACAGATGTGCCTTTCAGTGCTGTGTTGAAAAAATATTACATGGCGGCAAAGATACGGCACTCCAAAGTTGATACTTTTCCCCATAGGATAACATTACGTCAGCCGACGCATTGCAGCAATCGTTTGGCGCCCTGCTGCAAAATAACGGTTTGGTCTTTTGGGCTGAAATTTGCAGGGGATACAGACAACATCCCACAGATGTGCCTTTCAGTGGTTTGGTGAAAAAATATTACAGGGAAGCAAAGTTATGGCACTCCAAACTTCTGTTTTTTCCCTTAGGATAACATTACGGCATTCGGCCACGCCTTTTTGAGGGCCCGTATCTCAAAAACGGTGTGAGATACGGAGTTTTTGTCGAAAAACTCTTAGCCCCCTTAGGGGCTAAGCACAAAACTAGCCAGGAAAGTGATAATATATATGATGTTTAAATTTTATTTCTATGTCGTACGGTTACTGAGATATAAGCAATTTACTATTCCAACTCCTGATTTTTGTGTTCCGAGAGTCATTATTTTGCATATCTTTCTACTCACTGTCTTTCTCTATACAGCTTTTGGGGAAAACTAGCCTATGCGCTTACATTACTGTTACCATTACTGTTTCTGCTTGCGGTTCCGTACCTGTTTCACTTACTGTTAAAGTTTACACCACCATGTGCGTTACCCTTTGCGTTTTCATTTGCGGTTGCGTTTCCGTTGTTTTTAGCATTTCTGTCTACAGTACTGTTTCTCTTTCTGTTTCACTTTGCCTCACCATGCGCATTACGATTTGCGTTTGTGGGTACAGTGTTATTATGTGACAAGACATCATGTGGCAGGCTCCGCCCTCCCGTCGCCGCATTACATTCACTATTTCTCATTATCATTCTCAAAAAGAAGGAAAATTAAAGGCAAAAATCTCTGTTTAATGCATCAGTTAGAGTTGTTCCACAGCAACAAAAGTGAGGAAATTCGATGTTATGGTTGAAACCCCCTTTGCACCCCTGCAGCCCACCCCCCCCAACTGGAATCGTGGTGCGCATTGGGGTCATCGGTCCTAACTGTCACCCCATTCTCCTATTCCTCAGCTTCTTTCCACATGTGATGGGGTGACAGTTATGGCTGTTGACCCCTACTGCGCACCCCACTCCAGTTGGGCGGTGGGCTGGAGGGGTGTAAAGGGGGTTTCAACCCTAACATTGAATTTCCTCGCTTTTGTCGCTGTGGAACAACCCTAACTGATGCATTAAATGGAATTTGTTGCCTCTAATATATATATGTATATGTCTATATAATCTACACACACACATACAAAAGTTGCCAGCAGCAAAATGTCATACTGGTCTAGCTAGGCTGCTCAAGATTGCAGCTAGCTCCCTATTCAGCAGCTGTGCCCATCTTCCCCTTCCCTCCATATACCCTGTCCTTTGCCCTGTTTCACCCCTTCATGAAGCATTCAATTGTGTTACATGCCACCACCTCAGCCAGTAGTGCGTTCCACTTTGCCATCACCCTTTCTGTAAAGAATGCCTCCTCACCTTCCTTCTGAATCTACCCCCTCCAAGCTCATGTCATTGCCTATAGTGTCTCTCCTCACTCTCCTCCTGAATAAACCCTCTGTGTCTGTTTTGATTATCCCCTTCATGTATTTGAAGGTCTCAGTCATGTCCCCCAGTCCCTCCTGTCCTCCAGTGTGTACATGTTTAACTTTCTTAGTCTGATTTCAAATGGTGATTCCCCCAGGCCCTGAATCATCTTTGTTGACCTGTGCTACACCCTCTCCAGAAGCCTAATGTCCTTTTGTAGGTACGGGGCCACTACTGCATGCAGTACTCCAGATAGTATAAATATATATATATATATATATATATATATATATATATATATAAATGCAAAACACTTCATTAATGCATCAGTGCAGAAGAACACATTGCAAAATCAGTGGTTAAAGGGGACAAAACCTTTTACAGGTACATAAGTGAAAAAAGAAGGACAAAGGGAGGGATAGTGAGACTGAAAGGGGAGGATGGGAGCCACGTGGAGGATGACAACAGTAAAGCTGACATATTGAACAGGTATTTCTGCTCAGTCTTTACTAAGGAAGAGGGGGGTAATGGGTCTGAAGGGAGTACAAGGGGTGAGAATGGTGCAGAATGGACACAAGTCCCTTTACACGAGAAAGGGTCCTGAAGGAACTGGAAGTAATAAGAGCTGATAAAGCAATGGGGCCAGATGGGTGCACCCCAGGGTCCTTAAAGAACTAAGAGAGGTGGTGGCTGAACCTCTGGCTATCCTGTTCAGCCAATCACTGGAAACAGGGGAGGTACCCAAAGACTGGAGGACAGCAGATGTAGTCCCCTTATACAAAAGTGGGAACAAAGAGGAAGCAGGGAACTACAGACCAGTCAGCCTCACCTCGGTAGTGGGAAAGATCATGGAAGCACTACTGAAGGAGAGATTGGTGGAACATCTGGTTGTCAATGGACTACAGGACCCAAGGCAGCATGGTTTCACCAGGGGAGGTCATGTCAGACCAACCTCATTGAATTTTTGACTGGGTGACTAGGAGGTGGATCAGAGGAGGGCAGGACATGGCCTATCTGGACTTCAGCAAGGCCTTTGACACTGTGCCACATAAAAGACTATTACACAAACTGGGGAATATGGGTGTGGGCAGGACAGTAGTGTGGTGGGTAGGTAACTGGCTGGGTGGCAGGACACAGAGGGTGGTGGTAAATGGCTGTCACTCCACAGAGGGAAGAGTGACCAGTGGGTACCACAGGGATCAGTGCTGGGACCGGTCCTATTCAACATCTTCATCAGTGACATTGCACAGGATATAGAAGGCAGAATTTCACTGTTCGCTGATGACACAAAGCTCTGTAACAGAGTAGACACACCAGAGGGTGTAGACAGAATGAGAAGGGACCTGCAGAAACTTGAAGAATGGTCAAGGGTTTGGCAGTTGAAATTCAATGCAAAGAAGTGCAAGATAATGCATATGGGGCACAAAAACCCTGGCACAATATATCAGTTGGGGGTGAGGATATAGCATGCACCAAGCAGGAAAGGGATCTTGGGGTTGTCATCTCTGATGACCTCAAGGTAGGGAAATAGTGTGACAAGGCATCAAGTAAAGCAAATAGGATGCTGGGATGTATAGGCAGGGGCATCACCAGCAGGAAAAGGGAGGTCATAATTCCGCTATACAAGACACTAGTGAGGCCCCACCTGGAGTACAGTGTACAGTTCTGAGACCATACCTATGTAAGGACATAGACAGGGTAGAGAAGGTTCAGAGGAGGGCAACAAAGATGGTGCATGGGTTGCATCACAAGTCCTATGAAGACAGGTTGAAGGAACTGAACATGTACTCCTGGAGGAGAGGAGGAGAGAGGATATGATAGAGACATACAAGTATCTTACAGGGAGGAACAGGGTGCAGGAAAACACTATTTTTAAGCGAAAAGATGTTTCAGGACTAGAGGGCATGGGATGAAGTTGGAGGGAGGACTATTCAGAGGAAACATGAGAAAGAATTTCTTCACAGAACGGGGTGGACAAGTGGAACACCCTGCCAGAGGAAGTGGTGGGGGCTGAAACAATCACGGGATTTAAGAATGCATGGGATAGACATAAAGGAATTCTAGAGGTCAGGGGTAAGGGGAAATAGACTTCTAGGAAAACAAACTGAACTTACAAGCTCAAATGGGCAGACTAGGTGGGCCATAGGCCCTTATCTGCCGACACTGTCTATGTATCTATGTATCTATGTAGTTAGGGTTATTCTACAGTGAAAAAAGCAAGGAAATTCAATTTGAGGGTTCCCACTCCTTGCACCCCACCCCAGCCACCCCTACCAACAGGCATCAGGAGGTGTGTGTGTTCGGGTCATCAGTCCCTACTCTCACCCATTCTCCTGCACTGCACCACCTCAGCTTGTTTAACATGGGATGGGGTGAGAGTTAGCTGGATAACCCCAACGCACACCCCGATGCCTGTTGGTGGGGGTGGGCTGGGGTGGGGTGCAAGAGTGGGAACCATAAATCGAATTTCACTTTTTCACTGTAGAATAACCCTAACTGATGCATTAATGAAGTGTTTTGCATTTAATTTCCTTACTTTTTAAGAAGGAATAGAAAAGTAGAAAGTTTCGCAAGTTGGTGGGCTCCCACAAACTTGTAAGTGTTGAGCCACATTATAGAGCTAATGACAAAAAAGTACATTGACAACAGCACAACCAGCCACTAAACAAATATTAATGTACTACAACATTAGAAAACACTGTCTGCAAAACTTAAACTGAGCCACACAATATGTCGGCAAAAGGATATTGTCCAACACGTAAACACCTCTGTTAAAATATACAGGACATGCCGTCAACACACTCCAAATCTGAAATAAAAAGACTGAACCGTGTCCAAGATATGACTTGTCAAAATTTGAAATTTTAATTCGTCAGAGTGCCACAGTTCCACACCTGTTGACATTTAACACACACGACTGAAAATGACATCCATGACACTAAGGCTAGGTATCCTCTGAATTTCAAGCCAACACCACAAGCAAAACGTTGTCCGCAGAACGTAAACTGTGCCACACCATATGTCTGCCCCAAACATTTTTTCTGACATGGAAACACTGTAATTTACATCCACAGGACATGCCATCAACACCCTCCAAATTTCAAGTGACAAGTCCAAACCATGCCCAAGATATAGCATTTTAACGTATGAGATTTTCATTCGTCAGACTGGCACAGATTCACACCTGTTGACATTTAACAGACACAACAACAGAAAACTACATCCATGACAGTAAGTCTACATATCCTATCAATCTCAAGCCACTACCACAAGCAGAACACTGTCCGTAACATGTAAAGTGTGCCATGCAATATCTCCGAAAAACAAATTTTGTCTGGCACATAAGTACCATCATTCACATGTACAGGACATGCCATAAACACCCTCCAAATTTCAAGTGAAAAGACCAAACCATTTCTGAGATATTCAATATTGAAGATTGGTCAAAATTCCCTATATATTCCATTATAAAAAATCTGACCATCTTGTCCCTATCTTGCAATCAAAGAATCTCATGATCAAAGAATTTTCAGGCCTGCTGACTAATCCAACACCCAGGACAGCAGTCTTTTATTCATTACCAAAAGTCAACAAAAAACTTGAATGACCCACCAGGGAGACCTATAGTCTTAGGAATAAGCTCCATCCTTGAGCCTATCTCCAAATACAGTGATTTTCATATCCAAGCACTTATCAAGCAAATTCCAACTTACATAAGAGACTCCACTCATGTTCTACAGTTGTTGGAAGAGTTTAACACAGAAGAGCAGATAAATGAGCAAACAATATGAGCCACAACTGATGTCAAGGATCTCTTCACTTCCATTCTCCACAAAGAAGGGGTAGATGCACTAGGCCAGCTCCTGAAAAATAGGCCTAATGAACAGATACCAAGAGTAAACCTAATCATGGAAATTGCAGATCTAGTATTAAACAACAATTATTTTAAATTCAAAGACACTTTTTTGGTTATTGTCAGATTAAATGGACAGCCATGGGGAGCACTATGACCCCCAGATATGCCAACTCCTGTGTGCATGAATTTGAAACCAAACATGTGCTGCAAACAGTAGAACAGGGAAACACATACATGAGTAACATCAGACTTTGGAAAATATGTATTAGTAATGTCATATTAATATGGCAAGGAGAAGTTAATGAGTTAGAAGACTTTCTAGAATATATTAACAGATGTGATGCAAATTTAAAATTCATAGCAACATACAGTCATGAATCAGTACACTTTCTGGACATTACTAAAATGAAGAGAAATGGTAGATTAGAGACTACTCTGTATCATGAAGACACAGACCAAAACATGACATTTCATCGTAGAAGTTTTCACCATACAGGCCTCAAGAACAGCATCCCTTCCTCTCAGTTACTTAGGACTAAAAGAAACTGTACTGCACAAACAGACTTTGTGAAGGAACAGGTAAAAACATTAGATAGGTTTAAGCACGTGCCGGCCTGGTGGCACTGAGGGTTGAGGTACTGGACGCCACACCTTACGCCATGCTAGTGACCTGTGTTTAGGAACAAGCACGGGCCACCAGGGGATGGCAGGGGAGAAGAAGGATCAAGCATCCAAGGGACTTCTCTCCTTCTCTGGGGAGGGGGGAAGACAGTGGTCAGTTCTTTTCTGGCTCCTAGTGATGGCTGGGGGACAGTGCACTGATGTTGAAGGGAAGAGGTGGAGTTGGGGTGGACACCTGGAGGGAGAGTGTGGGGACGCATGAGCACTCCCACAGCTGGCTTCACTGCATGCTGAGCTCTGGGGGGGACTAAAAATGGAAAAAAGTGGCTCCATTCAGGCAGCATGAGCTTCTGACCCCTGCGGCCTGACCAGAATGGTGTCTCATCATCTGGATCCTGTCTCGGTGAGTCGAGCTAGAGAGGGGAGCTCCTCGCCACCCTGCCACAGGGGATAATCCACGGGGGAATTGAGGAGGTGGCCTGATGTCAGGGGTCAAGAGTTGGGGGGTCATTCAGGATGTCCCAGCTGACCAGAGCCCTGGGGAGAAAATCTGAGCAAAAAAAAAAGATAGATTTAAGCAGAGAGGATGTGGACACACAATACTAAAACAAGCACACACTAGGGTGTCCAAAATAGCCAGAGCTACAACTTTGGAATACAAAGAAAAGAACAGAGAAACCCATACAAGGAAAGAAACTAACGTTTCGCACAACTCACTGTCAAGAAATGCCAGAATTGAGAAAGGTTATCTTTAAGCACTGGCATATTTTACAGAATACACAGGAAACTGAGAATATTTTTTTTCAAGCAGACCATTTGTCACCTCAAAGAAAGCACCAAAAATTAAGGACTGCTTGGTTAGAATGGTGCACCATTATGAGAAACAAAGAAAAAGACAGGTATTACTAGGACTCCTGAAAAATTGGATGTTTCCCTGTAATAGGTGTGCAGCATGTGGCAACACATCTAAAAAAGAATCATTCAAACACCCATACAAAGGAAGGGAGTACACAATAAAGCAACATATAGATTATAACTCCCAAGGGGTGGTGTATATATTGCAATGCCCCTGTGATCACCTTTATGTGGGTCAAACAACCAGGGAGCTGAAAAAACGCATTTTAGAACATAAAAGCAGAATTAGACTAAAGGACGAAAACTCCCCAGTGGCTCGCCACTTTAATGAATGGGGACATACAACAGTACAACTAAGATTTTGAGGTTTGGAATGTGCGGAGACACCTGAAAGAGGTGGCAGTTTCAAAACGCTTTTAGAGAGCAAAGAAACTTGATGGATTTTTGAACTAGGCGCCTATCATGATGCAGTAGTTGGGGCTTAAAAGAAAAGATAAACTGACAGGTTTGCTGGTGAAAATGGTCATGCGAGCATAACGTAAGCGTACCTCCCCTTCGACTCTCTTTCTCTACTACCCCCCTTTCGGCTCCCCCTTTCTATCTCCTGTATTTGATTGTGATCTGACTGTGGCTGATGAATATAAATGAGCATTAAAACAGTATGATCCAAACTAGATACAGTAACTGTAACAAAAGACTTTAGTAAAACTATAGAGCCATACTCGCAACAGTATGACCCCTACCAGCCCCTATATCCACATGGGAAAGAGATTGTCAGGTGACATTTGTTGCCTGACAATGACATTTTGTCATCATGCCTGTTGATTACCTCAGCACACCTCCCCACATGGACACAAGAGGATTGGACTGCTCTCCCACTCTTGCTACCATATCAAGCTGTAATAAACATGGAGAAAGACTGAGAAATTCTACAAGTAAGATTGTCCTCATTTTTTACAACACAAGCAAAATTTTGAGCAGTAATTTTACTGACAAACATAACTGAACGCACTCTCGTAAAACATATGGTTACTCAATTAAGTTGTTTTGTAATTCAGGGTTTAAAACCGCACACAAGAAGCTTAAAAGAAAAAAGTCCATGTGTGAACTTTATGGCATTAGCCTTAAGGTAAATTACAACAAATAAGGTTTTTTAATAGCCTGAGTAGAATATGACTTTAACGAAGTTGCTCTCTTTTACAACTCAGGCAAGTGAAGGCCACATAAAATACCTTTTGAAAACTGATGAATACCCGACTTTTATGGAGTTGGTATTTCAGGTAAATAAACAAAGATACTTTAATTAGACACACAAAAAAGAAAATTTAAAGCGGTATAGAAAGTTTTCTATCTTATAATTTCAGTAACATTGGTGAAATAACCGAACTCAGGGCAAAGTAAGAGAGATGAGCATCAGGTCCTTCTGTCTATACAGTATGGAAATCTATTTAATTATACTGAACAGTTTATAATGAGTATGAACGTAATAGCAGTGGTTGTTGAAGTAATCAGTAAAATACATCGAAGTAATGTTTAGGCAGGAAAAGATGAATTTGAATGAGCATATGGTACAGTTTGAAGTAAAGGAGAGATGGCAAAAAAATAATGATTGAGGTCTTGAGTTTGATATCGTGTGTACTGAACAAATTGTTTGAACTTAATTTAGAGACCATGTGGGGCTCTAAGAACACAAGAATAATGATGTGTGAGACTTGTGAGACCAGAGCCAGAGATACAAGTAGGTAGCCAATTTTGGCACACATGACTACTAGTGGGACTAGCAAATGTTTGAAAAGTGATGTCAGAGATTCTGAAATTTTACCATATCGTTTAATGATTTTATATAAAGAAAATATATCTCTAAAAGATTTGCAACATAGAAACATAGAAACATAGAAACATAGAAGTTGACGGCAGATAAGGACCGCAAGGCCCATCCAGTCTGCCCATTTCTTTTTCTACCTTATAAATGTGCCATCGGCCTTTGCTCTGTCAGTGGCCTATCTATTCATAGTCATTTGTATTGCTCCCTTATGCCTATCCCATGCCTGTTTGAAGCCCTGCACTGTATTCATAGCCACCACTTCTTGTGGTAAGCCATTCCATGCATCCACCACCCTTTCTGTGAAAAAGAATTTCCTCACATTCCCCTTAATCGGCCTCCCTCTAATCTCTCGTTGTGTCCTCTTGTCCTGCTATTTTTCTTATATTTAACATGTTAGACTCTTTCACCTTGTTTTATGCCCTTAAGGTGTTTGAATGCCTCGATCATATCACCTCTCTCCCTCCTTTGCTCAAGGGTATACATATTGAGCCCGTTAATCTGTCCTCATATGTCTTCTGATGCAGTCCCTGCACCATTTGGTTGCCCTTCTCTGGACTGCCTCAATTTGTTAATGTCCTTGTGAAGGTGTGGCTCCAATACTGCACGCAGTACTCCAGATGGGGCCTAACCAGTGTCTTGTACAGAGGGATTATTACCTCCCTCTTACGACTTGTGATACCCCTACTAATACACCCTAACACCCCCTAGCCTTACCTACTGCTTTAGAGGTCTGCTTGGATGATTTTAGGTCATCAGTGATGATGATGCCCAAGTCGCTTTCTTCCTTGTGACTGCTAGCAACTCCTCCCAGCCTATAGGTGGCTTCAGGTTTCTTCCCTATATGCATGATTTTGTCTCTTTGCATTAAATCCCAGTTGCCACTCTTCTGACCATTCTGCTAGTTTATCCAGATTCTCTCATTCTGCCCACCCCATCTGGATCATCTACTCTGTTGCAGATCTTGGTGTCATCTGCAAACAGACAAGCCTTACCCTCTAGTCCATCTGCAAGGTCACTAATGAAGATGTTGAGAGGACTGGCCCCAGGACTGATCCCTGAGGTGCCCACTTTGTGACTTGCATCTCTTCTGACTGTATACCATTTACCACCACTCTCTGTTTTTCTGCCATTCCAGTTTTTGCCCCAGTTGACCAACTTCTGACCCACCCGAGCTACCCAGCTTATTTATCAATCTTCTATGTGGAATAGTGTCAAAAGCTTTGCTGAAGTCAAGGTAGGTGACATCAACTGCTCCCCTTGTCCACCACTCTGGTTACCCAGTCAAAGAAATCTATGAGATTAGTTTGACAGGACCTTCCTTTGTAAACCCATGCTGTCTTGGATCCTGTGCCCCTATGGATTCCAGGTGTTGCACTATCCTTTCCTTAAGGAGTGCCTCCATCATCTTGCCCACTACTGAGGTAAGACTGGCCGGTCTGTAGTTCCCCGCCTCCTCCCTGCTACCACTCTTGTGGAGCGGGATCACATGAGCCCTTCTCCAGTCTTCTGGGACCTCTCCTGTGCTCAGAGACTCACTAAACAATTCTGCTAATGGCTCTGCTAGTTCCTCCTTTAGCTCCTTAAGTACCCTGGGATGTATGCCATCAGGTCCCATTGCCTTATCCACCCTGAGCTTAGCAAGCTCTTGTAGGACCCTTTCTTTTGTGAAGGGAGTAGTGCTCACCTCCCCTCCCCTGTGTCCATGATGCTGAGCTGTGGGCCCTGCCCTACCTCTCTTCAGTAAATACTGAGCAAAAGTATCTATTTAGGATAGATGCCTTTACAGGGTCCTCCTCCTCACATGCTCCTTTTCTCCATTAAGCTTAGCAATACCCCTCTGGATTTTCTCCTTTCACTAATGTATCTATAGAAAGTCTTGTCACCTTCTTTACTGTTCGTGCTAGTGTTTCCTCAGTTTGGGACTTGCCTGCCTTACTGCCTTACCTGCTTCCCTTAGGCAGTTTGGTATGCCTCCCTATCTTCATCCCGCTGTGTTCCTTATATTTCCTGAAGGCCAGCCTTTTGGCTCTGACCTTTTCTGCTACTGTATTTGAGAACCAAAGTGGTTTCCTTCTTCTTTTGCACTTCCTTTTCTGTCTAACGCAATGGGATGTTGCTTCAAGTATTGCATCCTTAATGCTTGCCCACTTTGCCTGTACCCCTCACCTGTGTTTCTTTTTGCCAGGGCTAGCTTAACTCTGTTGGCCATCTTATCAAAGTCAGCTCCTCTGAAGTCCCATATTTTTGCCTTGGAATGGGATGATTTAGATGTAGTAGCCAAATTGAACCATACCATGTGATGGTCACTGGCCCCAGGTGACCTTCTACCTGGAGATCTGTGATCCCTTCTTTGTTAGTCAGTACTAGATCTAGGATAGCCCTGTCTCTTGTGGGGTTGCTGTACCAGTTATTTGAGGCCTTCCCCTGCAGGAATCCACTATGAGTCTAGTTCTGGCAGATGTTCCTGCTGGTATTGACCAGTCTGTATCTGGCATGTTGAAGTCTCCCATTATCAGAACCTCCCCTTTAGCTGTCATGTTTTGTATATCTTCTAACAATAATGTGTCTATGTCCTCCTCTGGTCTGGGGGCCTGTAGACAACCCCAGTTCTTATGGCTGTCCATTTCCTGTTTCCAGGGTGACCCACAGTTCTTCTGGCTCCTTATGTGTATTCTGAATTTCTGTAGCTTTGATATTTTCATTAACATACAGGGCCACTCCTCCCTTTGCACTCCTCGGTCTCTTCTGAACAATACATAGCCAGGTACTGAAGTCTCCTAATGTGGTTACTGGTAAACCACATCTCACTAATTGCTACTATGTCCAGTTTAGCCTCTGACATTATTGTCTGCAGGTCTGGGATCTTATTTCCCAGGCTGTGAGCATTTGTGTACATGATTTTCCATTGGCCAGATTTTGGTGTGTTAGTTGTTGGGTGAAGTTTGGCATTACCCCTGTGCGTCGTATGGGGAGACAAACCTTTTTTCTTACCTGGTGATGCAAATGAACGGCAAACATGCTGAATTCCTGTTTGACCACTAGCTGAGGGGGGAGGGGTGTTCTTCCCATTCGACGTATGGGGTGCTGCACCCCTCTCCCCATTTGCTAGTTTAAATATTCTGCAAAGACGTCAAACTTCTGCCCCAATGCACTGACTCCCTCTTTAGTCAGATGCAGTCCATCAAATTTAAAGAACTTTCGCTCCCAGAACTGTTGCCAGTTCCCTACAAATCTATGTCCTTTTCCTGGCACCAGTCCTTGAGCCACATGTTTAGCTCCCTATCTCTCCTTCTCTGACCTTCCGTCCATCTGCTCCCCTCTCCCAGACTGGCAGGATCTCAGAGAAGGAGATGCCGGACGAAATAGATGATAGTTTGTCACCCAGCCTAGTCAGGTGTTCCTTGGTCTCCACAACTGACCGGCTGGCTAGATCATTAGTCCCTATGTGTACTAGGACATCAATGTTTTCTCCTGCTTTGTGAACAATTTTAGCAATGCGGTCAGTGTCTCTCCATGCTGATGTACCTGGGAGACATCTGACCATCACCCCTGGCTGGAGATGGGTATCAACTCCCCGAATCATGGAGTCTCCTATGATCAGAAGTTTTTTGGATTTCCTTTGTGCTTGTTTAGTTTTGGTTCCTGATTTGGGTGAGTTTTGTTGTGCTAGCTCCTGTGCTGCAGTGTTCTGCTCTGCAGTGTCTTCTGCCTCTTTATTTGATTTCAGAGATAGAGGCAGATACCTGTTTGTAGTGTTTATATGGTTTTGGAGGTAATGTGTTGGAGAGCAGAGTGATGGGGCACCTGATTTGCTCCTCTAACCACCTGCCAACCTCCTGGACCAACTACCCTCTGCGGTCGAGGTTTTCTGTTGGATGCTGGGAAATGGCAGGTGGTTCTTATAATGTATTTCCTCTTCAATATGAAATTTGGGGCGTGCAATCTCTGCCCATGCTGCCCGGAGCTGAGCCCTAAGATCTCCAAAGGCCCAGCATGTAGGACAGTGTCCTAAATCCTGTAAGACTGTCCTTCTGAAAATTGTTCCACAGTACCTGCAGTTAATGAAATCCATTCCAAATAAGTTGCTGGGTTTGTAACCTAGTCAGAGTAATTAGAAGGAAAAAAATGCAAGTAATGGTTTAATTGTGCTTTGTTTAACTTGTTATAACAAGTTAAATTACTAGTGCCCTGTAAATGAGATCACCTTGGAGGCTCCACTGATCCGCCTTCCTGCTCTGCCACAGGAAATGTCACAACTGTGGTACCCTATAAAAGGAGTGTAGCGTGGGTGGTTGGGGATGGGGTGGGTGGCTGGGTCCTTCCCTGCCTAAAAGAAGAACCACGGACGAAAGAACAAGGAGGTAAGAGCAGAAACAATCAGTCAATAACAAATGCAGTAACCCTGAAAGCTTATCCTAATGTTAGATAAACTGTAAAACCTGTAAAGCACCACCTGTAATAATTTCAGAGAAGATATACGCTGTAAGAAACACTTTGCTCCAGAGAAAATAAAGCAGTAACAGAAGATATACCTTGCAAAAGACAATTTGAATCAGAAGATTACAGGAGTAATCTGTTAGCACACACCTGTAGGCACACCTTGTAATAATGCAGAAGAAGGTATACCAGCAACAACAATTTGAATCAGAGAAAAAAATAAAGCAATGAAATGTTAGCAACAAACAGTAGCAATCCCTGTGAGTAAAAAATAAAAACACCACCACACAGTAAATCTGCTTAGCCAAACTAAATCTTAATCCTTCTCCTTGCTCTGGTAAGTTTCTCTACTCTGCCTTTCAAGCAGTCTTAGAAGAAAAAGCTCAGGTGAAGCTAGGTGCCTTGGCCAGCAAACCAAGTCTTCTACCTCCAAGATATCAACTAGCCTGACTTTTTAACCCTTCTTTCTGTTGGAAATTACTGACAGTTTGCCAGCTCCACCCCCCACATACACACCTAATCCTTTGGAAGAGCTGTGGGAGGAAAAGCAATTAGCTCCTTCAATGTGAGAAGGAGACTGAAACACCTCTGAGACAACAAACCTTTTCAACAAACAAGAATAAAATAAAACACAGTGTCAAACAATAATTTTGCTTAGCCCAATGATAAAAAAGTCACAAAAATGTAAGCTCCACCTGTAATACAGTAATTTCAGAGAAGATATACGCTGTAAGAAACACTTTGCTCCAGAGAAAAATAAAGCAGTAACAGAAGATATACCTTGCAAAAGACAATTTGAATCAGAAGATTACAGGAGTAATCTGTTAGCACACACCTGTAGGCACACCTTGTAATAATGCAGAAGAAGGTATACCAGCAACAACAATTTGAATCAGAGAAAAAATAAAGCAATGAAATGTTAGCAACAAACAGTAGCAATCCCTGTGAGTAAAAAATAAAAACATCACCACACAGTAAATCTGCTTAGCCAAACTAAATCTTAATCCTTCTCCCTTGCTCTGGTAAGTTTCTCTACTCTGCCTTTCAAGCAGTCTTAGAAGGAAAAAGTTCAGGTGAAGCTAGGTGCCTTGGCCAGCAAACCAAGTCTTCTACCAAGTTCATTAATTGAATGATTTATCAAGTTTATTAAAGCTATGAATAAATTCCTAATACAAAATTGAGATATTAAAATATGATGAATGTACTAAAAATGTTGACAATTTATTAACAGTTCCCCAGAAGACACCATTAATTGGCAAAATGTTGGGATATTTTTAATGATGGAAATAAATAAATGGAAACTGAATAAGAGACTACAGTGTATTGCTTTCTGTTAGAGCGGTTGCAGCGGTTGTCTTCTTCAGGATTTTCATACCTTCAGCAAACAAGCTCCACAATCAACTTCTATAGAATATAAGATTTCTCTTGGACACTACTTTCATTAGGAAGGATTTGAGTCACAGATATGTCTTTTGAAGGTTTCATGAAAAAATATTAATCACTTCAAAAGTTATTAAACTTTTTTTCCCACTGTTTCCTATGGGAAAAGTTAAGGGTTCAGCATGAAAATGGAATTTGTTCAAAAATGTTTTTTGTTTTCAAAAATTGGTAATTTTTTTCATAAATTGGTCATTTTTCTTCAAAAACTGGGCATTTGTTTCAAAATTGGGGGATTTTTGTTTGAAAATCGGGCATTTGTTTTGTAAAAATGGGGCATTTTGTTTGAAAATGGGACATTTTTGTTTAAAAATGGGGATTTTTTTGCAAAAATGGAGCAGTTTTTGTTCGACAATTAGGCATTTCTTTTGAAAATGGGGCATCTTTGTTTGAAAATTGGGCATTTTTTGTGAAAACAGGGCATTTTGTTTGGAAATGGGGCATTTCTTTGAAAACTGGGCATTTATTGGGAAAAATGGGGCATTCTTTTCTGAAAATGAAGTACTATTTGCAGAAATGGAAGCGTCCCATTTTGAGAAGGAAGGGAACTTTTTTGAACATTTTCATGGTGTTTGGGGAAAAAAGGTGCTTTTCAACCATTTTCTGCAATTTTTGTATATGTTATGAAGTACTGTTTGTAGAAATGGAAGCATCCCATTTTCGTAAGCCAGGGAATGGTTTTGAATATTTTCGTATTATTTTTTGCAAAAAAATATGCTTTTTTGACCATTTTCTCCAATTTGCACATTATCAGGTACTCGCTACGGAAATGGAAGTGTTCCATTTTCATAAGCGAGGGATCATTTTCAAACATTTTAGTGTTGTTTTTGTAAAAAAAGGTACTTTTTTGACCATTTTCTTCAATTTTCACATTTTCCAAAGATGTGGTGTTGCTTACTAAAATTGTCCGGTCTGCTTTCAAAACCATTCTCTTTATTTTGGACATTTCTCCACTTCCACAGTGACAGAAACTAATACATAGGGAAAAACATAAATCAACAACAGTGCTGCAGTGGTGTGGTGTGTAGCACATACTGTAGAGCAGCAGTTTGAAACATTCCTGGTTTGAATTTAATGAGTTACACTTATTTTTCCTAATTTAAATGCTGGCAAAATTCCTGTTTTTTAGCTCATTTCTTCCATTTTTTATTTGTTGTTAATGTGGCTGTTACTGATATTTCTTAATAACAAATTATGTTTACATAACAGAAAGAAGGTACAAATTTGTACTATCTTGATGGACAAATGGGAACGCAGGGTTCAAAGGACCTTGCACTCCCACTGTGACATATGGATACTGTTCTATTATCTGGGTGTATGGATGGGAGTGCAGGGTACTGTTGTACTATCTGGATGGAGGGATGGGAGGGCAGGGTCTGAAGGACCCTGCACTCCTACAGTGAAATGAGGATAGAATTATACTATCTGAAAAAGAAGGGAAATTCATTGCAAAAACTCCATTAATGCAACAAAGCAGGGAAATGAGGCTTTAGTCTTTCCAGCCCTAACATCCCACCCCCAGGGTTCCCACCCCTACCACCCCACCCCCACATCTCACACTGTATACACACCAACAGGTGTGTGCCATGGGGTCATCAGGCTTAACTAGCACCCCATTGCCCTATCCTGTAGCTTGTTAGTTTTACATGTGGAATGGGGTAAGAGTTGGGCCTGATCACCCCGTGGCACACCCCAATGCCTACTGGTGTGTGGAGGCCGGGGCTGTGGGGTGGTAGGAGTGGGATCCCTGCTTTTGTTCCTATGGTATTTACCCTAACTGATGCATTAACAAGGTTTTTGCAATGAATACATTTACCCGGTCACTTCTATGTTAAACCCAAATGTTTGCACTTTAATAACTTTGCAGTCATATGACAGATTTGCCTGCAAGTTTGCAGGTGCAGTATGGCACCATACATCTGTGGATCTGGCAAGTTGTGTAAAGGTTGGATGAGCAGTTGTGGAGCTGTGGAGTGCCATAAATGTGCAAAAAACAGGGGGCCCGATTCCAGAATGAATGGCATAACATGCATACGGTTGCGAGTTACACCATTCGCCACTCCACCAGGGACCCTACACCACATTCCAAGAGCAGCAGGGTCCTGGCACTTGCAACATATGGGATATACCAGGCATAGGCTACTGCCACATGCATGGCATTTAGAAACCGCATGTTGCAAATCGTAGCCAGTGACAGGCAGCCCCTCCAAAGTCCCCCTGCCCCGGACCACCTCGGCACACACCAGGAGGAAATGGGGGGCAGGACCAATTGCACAGGTATCTGAGGGGTGCACCATAAATGGACGATTGGGGGTCCCCAACATTTGGGGCAGAGGGCAGGAGTATGCCTGTGGGGGCAAGGGGGACCCAACTGCACCGGTGTTGCAGCATCATGGGGTGGAGAACCAATGGATAGCACTGTCACCTGCCACTTAGATCAGCTCTGGGCTGTCCTAGTTTAGCCCCACCATTGCTCCTTCTGGAATAGCACTTATGGGTTACAACAGCCACCCACCTAGAATTGGGAAATGTTGCTGCCATAACCCGCACTTGCGCCATGGCATTGCAGGCTGCGGTGTAGTGGGTGGTGTAACCCATGAATGTAGTAGCCTGCAGCCACCTTGGTCCAAGTCGTAACTTGGAATAGGGGCCGGCATAATGCATGGTGTAAGTCACAAGATTCGCAATGGCATTTGGCTTATTTCGCCTTACGCCAGTATAGCCCCTCTTGAAATCGGGCCCAAGATTTTTATGTGTTTATTTTGCTCAAAGCTACAGCCCAAATAACTTGTCTGTCTGTTCTGAAATCTTCAGGGAAGATGCAAACTGGGTCACTGATGTGCCTTTTAAAGATTTGGTGAAAAAATATTAATCCATTCAAAAATTATTCAAATTTTAATTTTCCCATTATAGTCAATAAGAAAAAAATGTATGTGCCTCACAAAAGCTTCCGCCAGTACATTTTACTGTTGCAAATGACCCTTTTACTGTTATGCTGCCACCATATTGTTTCAGTTAGTGGTGAATAACAACATCTGTAATTCAAATTCTGCTGCCCCTAGGAAAACACTGACAATTGTGTTTACCTAAATGGGGCCTGAGGAATGCAGTGGTGCCATCAGTTTTTTTCTTGGACCCTTAGAAGTGCCTTTCTTAATATCAGGTCCCCCGCAGTATTGCAAATCATGACAGTACATTTGTGACACTTTCACAAATCACGACACTGTCGCATCTATACTGTCGCAATTTGTGACACTACTACACCAAAAAATATCATTTCTTTGCCACACCACTGCATCTAAATGGTTGGGGCTTTTAGACTGAAATTTGCAGGGTGGCAAGCCCTTGCCCCACAGATGAGGCTTTTGGTGGTTTGGTAAAAAAATTTAAAATGGTTATAAAGTTACTATGCTCCGAAGTTGAGAAATTTCCCATAGGTTAATAATGCAGCACCTGTGGTGCCTTTTGGCACCCGATACAGATTTTTTGCTACCCGCAACTTAGTCCACCTTTAGGACTAAGCTTGCATGGAGGTTTCAAAGTCATGATTACAACTACAGTGGAATTTTTTTCATAGTTACTACGGTTGCTGATATATTGGTAAATAAGTGTTGAAAGGGTTCTTTTAAGCACTATGGGGCTGCTGTATGGCTCCATACTTATGTGTACGTGCAGGTCCACATACACATACTGTACCATTATGAAACAAATGGGCAATTTGAAGTTAGCACAGGGCCCAGAAGGCCCGGCACTCCCACAAACACATACTAGTTACCAGTTACATTACACTTTCTCAAAAAGAAGGGAAATTCACTGTAAACAACTTTGTTAATGCATAAGTTAGGGTTGACAGCACAGCAACAAAAGTATGGACATGTGATGTTAAGGTTACCACCCCTACCACTCTACCCCCGCCCCACCCCACTCCACCCTCCACACACCAACAGATGTCAGGGTGTGACATGGGGTCCTCAGGCCTAACTCACCCCATTATTCTATACTGTAGCATGTCAGCTTGTTTACAAATGGAATGGGGTGAGAGTTGGACCTGATGACTCCATGGCACACCCTGACATCTGTTGGTGGGAGGGGGCAGGGTTGGAGTGGTATGGGTGGTAACCCTAACATCACAGTTTCATACTTTTATTGCTGTGCTACCAACCCTAACTGATGCATTAACAAAGTTTTTTGCATTTAAAAAACCAAAAACAAATATATATATATATATACACACACACACACAAATACAGTACATATATATACACACACACACGTACATCTATATATATATATATATATGTATCAGTGTATTAGGTGGTTCAGTGGTTAGTGCAAAAAGTGCTAGTTTACACATTTCTCACGGCCCACAATACCATTTTTTTGCTGCTGTATTGGCTCCTGCTAGAACTTGTTCTATTTGGCGCCAAGTCAGGGGAAGGTTGAGAGTTTTTAAAAAGTCAGTTTTGTGTATTTGCGAGTGTGGCATGAGGAGAATAACGTTATAGTATATGGTTAGGGTTTATTGTGAATGGAAAACGATGGTTTTCCAAATTCTGTTGTAGGACAGTTCAAAGGTCAAAAAAGTTGTTGTACTATCGTTCTGACGTCACATCGATAGTACAACAACTTTTGCCCCTTGAGCTCCTACCTGATTGGTGGAAACAGGCAGTGTTTAAAAAAATACATTCTAAAATGGCGCATTCAGTTAGTGAGTGGTCGGGCGAGCAAACATTTTGGACCTGGACTGACATAATCGGCTCCGTGTATCCAAACTCTCAATTTGAAGTTTTTTTTGTTCATTTTTTTTAATCTCTGGCACAGTTACGGCAAAAGTAGAGTGGGACCGCAGCGATTAGTACCCCACCGCTATTCGGGACGTGATTGGAACAGCATAACTGCAGGAGGAGGACTAGTATCTTGGGGACTCGAGCGAGACCAGTGCAGGAGTGTCAATGCAAGGTATGAACCTTGTCTCCATTTTGGAGGAAACCATATACTATAAAAAATAGTGGATAGTTGTCTATCCACAACTAAGTCCGTATTTCCATCTCGGGAGTTGATGATGCCATGGAGACCTCTCAAGCTTCGCTCTCGAGGTCTCTATGACATCATCAACTCCCTCGATGGAAACACAGTCTTGTTGTGGTTAGTCAACCATCCATATGTGCTGAATGGCAGTTCAGTATTATTCAGAGAGTGGTAGACTGGTGGACTAATACAGCAATGTGTTAGAAAATCTGTTTTTAGGAACTTTTTTTTTTAGTTGTGTCTATGTTGTGTGATTTAGTCATGATTGTGAGGAGCTCTCAGCCAATCAGAGGACTAGAGTTCTTCTGTCCGGTTCATAATATATAAGAGAATACTGGATAGGAAACGATGCACAACCAGTGTGTTCTGCCACAGAGGGGTTCTGATTCCCTCTGACCTCAAGAGCGAAGCTCGAGAGGTCCATGGGAATCAGAACCCAGAGGTGGCTGAACACACTGATTGTGCATAGAGTTGCTCATCCTGTATTTTTTATAGTGTATAGTACTGTGCAAAATATGTGTGCACGAGTTCTTTTGCTTTTAAAATTAAAATGACTTATGCATTCTCTAGAGGTTCTAGAATGCTGTTCTACCACACAGTAGGGTAGACTCACATTCCATGATCTTTGGAACAGTGGTACAACAGCGTTTTGAAAGGGTTGGAATTCTATACAGAACAACATTCTACTATATACTATATTTAAGTATACAGTCACTGTGTCTCTACTGATTATAAGAGTGCATTCTCAAGTTCTTTGGGACAGAGAACTGCAAAGTGAATTTGTGCAGTTCTGGCACACAAAGGACCTTAGAAGAGACTCTTATAACACTAAAAAAACAGGAACTGTACATTTAAATATATTGCAAATCATGTGGAGGAACCTGAATTTAAAATAAAACTATCTGACTTTGTAGAAAAGTATAGAAACCCAGGTGTGACCAAATGGATTATCCTAACTGAACTTGGAACAGAAGAAGTTTAGAACTGTTGCATGAGACAACCTCTTGTGGAAAAAAAGTACTTAGAATATTAAGAAATAAACAATCCTAACTGGCTAAAAATAATGTCATGATTTATAATTGTGCACAAAGGACTTTAGAGGAAAAGAACAGTAACATAAGAACGTACTGTAACAGCAGATCTCCAAGAGAATCTCTTTCATCATGCCACACCTTTGTAATATTAGCTATGTCAGTGTTAGGGCCACATGGAAACTTTGCATGTCATGGGTAACCCATGATGATATCAGGCACCAGTGTCTACATAAACATGGGAAGTCCCCCTTCTCCTCAGTTCCCCACTGAAGATCATGCTTGGTGGTCTACCCTCTGGGGACCCAGGACAGAATCCAGCACTCCATGTACCAGGTGAGACAGAGTGCTGGCAAAGACAGAAATTGAAGCAGCAGGACAAAAATGATTTGTCTCAACCCTAAAGTGGGAAGGAGGATGGGATGGCATGGCCTGATGAAAGAGGTTCTCTTAAAGCTCTACTGGTATGGTAAGTTCTTATGTAACTGTTCTGTCTCCTCCAAGGATATAACTTTCTTCAGGCCAGACGTTTGGAATGATTCCCAAGCAATACCAAAAGCCAACAGTTTGGGCTGCTGGAGCCTACAAGTTTATGATTGTAGGCCTTGTAGCACAGCTAAGCCAAACCCAGCTCATCTGTGAGAGACAAACCCAACTCATCTATGAGAAGCATAGAAACATAGAAGATAACATCATATAAGGACACTCAGGCCCACAGTGTCTGCCCTGTTTTGTAGCTATCATGACCCAGTGAATCCCAAATTAGATTAATAGTCACTCTTAGTGATTTCAGGCTTCCTATGTGTCTGTCTCATGCCTTCTTATAGCCTGTTACTACTTTTGGCCCCACCACCTTAGCTGGCAAACTGGTCCATCTATCCAGCACCCTCTCTATGTAAAAGTACTTCCTCACATTTCCTCTGAGCCTCCCCCCCCCCTCTAGTTTCATGTTGTGGCCTCTAGTCCTTGAGCACTTTTTCCTTTTGGAAAATTTCATTAACTCAAGCTTTGTTTCTTCCCGTAAGGTATTTATATGTCTCTGTCATGCACCCTCCTCTCCTCTCCTCCAGTGAATACACATTTAACACCCTCAACCTGTACCCATAGGATTTATTATGTAGGCCTCCCACCATCTTGGTTGCCCTCCTCTGTACAGCCTCCACTCTGTTTATGTCCTTCTATAGATGGGGTCTCCAGAATTGGATGCAATGCTCAAGGAGAGGCATTACCAATGATCTATACAGTGGGAGTATAATCTCCCTCCTTCTGCTGGTTATAACTCAGCCTATTCAACTCAGCATCCTGCTAGCTCTTGCTGCTGCCTTGTCACATTATGTGGCTATCGTCAGGTCATCTAAGATGATGAAACCCAGATTCCTCTCCTGCTTAGAGCTTGAAATGTTCTTTCCCCCTAGATTGTATACTGCCCCTGGGTTATTGTTTCCCATGCGCATAATCTTGCATTGTTTAGCAATGAACCCAACTTGCCACTCCCTAGACCACTCTTCCAATCTTTTTAGGTCCCTTTACATTTTATCTACCCCTTCTGGAGTGTCCACACTGTAGCTGATTTTTGTGTCATCCCCAAACAGGCAAACTTTCCCTTCCAGCCCCTCAGCAATGTCACAGATGAAGGCATTGAAGAGGACCGGGCTCAACACCAATCCCTGTGGAACACCACTGGTCAACCTTCCATCTGCATAACATGTCATTTACCTCCACCCTCTGAGACCTATTGCCTAGGCAGTTCCCCACCCATCACAGTATCTTGCCCCCTACACTGAGGCCATTTAGTTTATTTAGCAGCCTTCTGTGTGATGCCATATCAAAAGCTTTGCTAAAATCCAGATACATCACATCCACTGCTCTACTCTGATCCACCTCCCTGGTTATCCAGTTGAAGAATTCTATAAGATTAGTTTGACATGATTTCCACATCAGTAAAACTATGTTGTCTTGGGTCTTGAAGACCGTTTGCTGCCAGGTGGTCCACTATCCCTTCCTTCAGCATTATTTTCATTAATTTACATGCCACTAAGGTCAGGCTAACTGACCTATTGTTACCTCCCTCTTCCTTACTGCCACTCTTATGTAGTGGGACCACATCTGCCTTCCTCCAGTCTTCTGGAAACTCCCCTGTCTCCAATGATAGACTGAACAAAACTGCCAGTGGTGTTGCCAACATCTCCCTCAGCTCTTTCAGTACCTTATGGTGTACTCCATCTGGACCCATTGCCGTATCCATTTTTATAGCCGTTAGTTCCCTGAGAATCCTTTCTTCTGAGAACAGACCAGAGTCCACCTCCCTTCCCTTTGCATCCCTCACCTTCCTTTAAAGATAGGTTGTTTTTTTCCCCTCCCAAGTGAATACTGAACAGAAATATTTATTCAGTTCTTCTGCCTTGAGTACATCATCCTCCATATACCCTCATTCCCCATTTTTCAGCCTGTCAATACCACCTCCAGATTTTTTCTGATTGCTTATGTATCTAAAGAATATTTTATAATTTTTTGTAAAAATTGCCAACTTTTCCTCTGTTTGTGCTTTTGCCAACTTAACTGCCTTCCCTGCTTCTCTTTGTTTTATCTGGTATAATGCCCTGTCTTCTTCTCCCTGAGTCTGCTTGTAAGTCTTGAAGGCTAACTTCTTAGCCCTAATTTTCAGCCATTTCTCCACGTAACCATAGTGGCCTCCTTCTTCTATTTCCTTTGGTTAGCCACTTAATAAAGAGTTTTGTTGCATCCTCATTGGCTGCCTTAATTGCCTTCCACTGCTCCCCCACTGTTGACAAAACTGTGACTCCCTGTGGGGCTTCCTTCATAAAATCTCCCACTTTGCCATAGTCCACTCTTCTAAAGTCTAGTGTTTTCATCTTTGTGGGGGTTGTTTCATGCTTAGATAATACATCAAACCATACTGTCTGGTGATTGTTGTTTCCCAGGTGCTCTCCTATTATGACCCTCCCCACATTCTCTTTCATTGAAAGCACCAGGTTCAGCACTGACCCCTCCCTAGTTGGGTCCATGCCTAGCTGGTTTAGGAATGCCTCATTAAGGCCCACAAAGAAATTTCTACTCCTAGCCATGGCAGCTGTATGTAGGCTCCAGTCAACATCTGGGTGGTTGAAATCTCCAACTATCAACACCTCCTCCTTATGTGACATTTTTGAATTGAATATAACATTTCCTTATTCATAGATTCATCCTGAGATGGGGATCTGTAGACCACCCCATATGGATAGCTGTTGTCTTTCTCTTTTCTAGTGTGACCCATAGTATTTCTTCTTTTAACACAGAAATATAGAAACATAGACTTTGACAACAGATAAGAACTGCTTGGCCCACCCAGTCTGCCCATTTCCCTACCTACTGGATAAGCTGCAGATCCTAGTTAACCAACAGCCTACTTCTTCCTAACCCCCACCAGAATTGCCTTATGTCTGTCCCATGCACTCTTGAATTCCCCCACTGTTTTTGACCCAATTACCTCCTCAGGAAGGCTGTTCTATTTTGTCCACCACCCTCTCTTTGAAAAAATACTTCCTCATGTTGCCCCTGAGCTGTCCCTCTGTATCTTCAAATTGTGCCCCCTTGTCCTTGCACATCTCTTTTTCTAAAAGATGCTACCCTCTTGGACTTTGTTGATTCCCTGAGGTACTTGAAAGTTCCTATAATGTCACCCCCTCCCTCCTTTCCTCAAGGGTATACATCTTAAGCTGCTTTAGTCTCTCTTCATATGGCTTCTGGTGCAGACCCTGCACCATTTTAGTTTTCCTCCTCTGGATTGCCTCCATCCTTTCTATGTCAGATATTAATCTTGGTGCAACATATCTTTAACTGTACATTTGGAATTCATCTTATTAGTATCAATTTAGATATCTCTAGCAGAACTATCATTTAATGATGCATCATTACCACAGACTTACAGAGTATACTTACACATAGGACTTACGTCTTGATCCCTGATTACACTGTGTCTCAGTTGCCTTGATGGTGTCTCTCACATACAATGCCACCCCCTTCAATTTTGCCTAATCTACCCTTCCTAAATAAATTGTATGCTGGAATAACCAGTTCCCACCTTTGGTTGTTGTTGCACCATGTTTCAAGACTGTAATGCCGATGAAGGTGTGGTCAGTACTTTATGTGGCAGCTGCACAGTTTTTTTGCAGCAGAAACAGATCAAAAAGAAGCTGCAGAAGTGGCCATGCTTCTAGTGGTATGACCATGAACCACACCAGGAAGCTCAATATTGTTTTGGCCACTGAAGGAGCAACAGAGGGTTGAGAGGGCAGCCATCTGTCCTTAGCTCTCTCCTCAGAATGATTGCCAGAGTTCCAACCACTGAGGATCTGCCCCTTCTTTATTTGAATTTGGTACATAGATGCCCCTCCAGCACAGGTGCCAATCAAGTGGTGGGTTTGTGTCCTGTAGGCATGTTGAAGTTGTGACCACCAGATTTTATTTCACAGAGTCAGTGATTATGACAGAATTATTTTGGCCAATAAGGAAGCAACAGTGGGTCAAAGGGGCAGCTTTTTGTCCCTAGCTCTCTCCCTCAGAATGATTTCTGAAGTTCCTGCCACTGAGAACCCACCACTCTTTTATTTGAATTTGGGCAGTAGCCAGCCAGCCAGCACAGGAGCCAATCAAATGGAGGATTTGTGTCCTTGGGATGTGCTGAAGTTGTGACCAGCATATTTTGCTTCACTGAGTTGGAAATTCTGACTCAGAATAGTTTTTGCCATGGAAGGAGTAACAGGGGGTTGAAAGGGCAGCTGTTTGTCCCAAGTCCTCCCTTCAGAATGATTGCTGGAGTTCAAGTCACTGAGGACCTGTCACTCTTTTATTTGAATTTGCACAGTATGTGCCCTTCCAGCACAGGAACAAATCAAGCAGAAGTCTGTGTCTTGGGGGCATGTCTTCCCCTCTATATATAAGTTAAGCACCTCAAGTGGCCAATAGCACTGTGGCACCCCTTGTGTGAATAGCCACAGTGCAAAGGATAACATCTGCCCTGAGTCTGCTGGAGTCTGCCTGTAGACCACTCTTCAGATTGTCAGTCTGCTCCTCTCACATCCAGCTTCCACCTACACTACAGGGCATCCAAGAATGTCAAGATAAGATCCATGGCAGAGGAGAGTAGAACATGGAGATGGTTGAATAAGATAAGCACAGCCCTGTCCAGCCTAATTTCAAGGAGGATGTTATCTTGAGGTTATGAATGCCTTTACTGCAGTACATAGCCAACATCCTATTTAGGTTAGGGCTGTTTTCTAGTCAGTTAATTTGTCAGCCAAATTGCCTTTGCTACAGGATGCTATGATCCTAGATTGTGCTCTTGATATTGTCTTTTTATGGCTGCAGTGTGGGTGTGTAATAGGGGATAAAGAAATGTGTCCCAATATTTCAGCCTAAACCTCATTTTGGTCTAAAACATAATGTATTTGTGTAACTAATATTGATCTATGAAGCTGAATTATAGTAAAACTTGTAAAGCTACAAGTTTAACTGAGCCACAAGCTGTAATATTAAAGTGTCTTTTAATATTTGGATTGACCATGTGAGTAATGGCAGACAGGTGTCTTAAGTGCCTGCACAAACAGAAATACAGGGGAGAGAGTTCAAATTATCCTTTGACTATCTTTAGTGTTTGTCATTATGTGGACAGAATAAAAAGCTTGTATGCACATTCCTAAGTGCAAACCTATTTCTTCCTCCTAAGACCTGAGCAACTGGTAATGACAACTATTACTATCCTTATATAGTAATATAATTTACACTATCAATACATTTGTGCTGACTAAAATATTAGCTAAAAAGCGAATTGCCTTTTAAGTTAATGTTTGTACTTGTTTTGTACCAATCGTAGAACTCCATAGGAAATGATGATACTGTCTTCCACTATATAAGCAAGCCACTATACACTGTTAGTTTGAAGAATTAAAAATTAAGAATTAAGAATGAAGGATGTACCACTTGTAATCTCTTGCTATGATTATTGTTATAATCATTAAATTCTTCTGCCATCAGCATCGTCTCCGTTCGTCTCCTTTCTAAATATTGGTAATAGATAATTTACTAAGGGTAATTTTTTTGCCCGTTTACAGGGTGTAGCCTGCAGATGTATTGCTTTGAGAAAAGGACTACCTGCATAGTTACCTTCCAAACAACATGATAGAGTGTTAAAATGGTGTCCTCCACTGAAGCCTCATTACTACTCTGCCTGTGTATGTATGGGATTTAGAGAGCACTATTTTTCCTCTGTCTCATGTTCCCTCCTTGCAAGGCATCAAAGGAGGCAGGACTTTGTCTAGGGGCATGACCAGGACACCTAGATGGACAGGTTTGGGGGAGGATGGCAAGCAGGTGCCATCCACTAGGGGCAGACAGGTATTCCTAGGGTGGAGGAAACTTGCATCCAGGAATAGGGAGGAAATACCTCATAATTTCTACCTTTCCTAGGTTGCAAGAACAGCCTCAGAGGGAACATCAAGGTTTTTGACAAAGAAGACACATTAAGGCAACAGCAGAAAGTAGAACTTGTGCATCCTGAAACATTTTGGTAATATTGTTTTTGCTTTTAAACTTCAGCTGGCTTAGCGGGATGAAGGATCCTTCCTGTACTGCACCTGCTTGTATCATAATGTGATATAAAACTAAGTTTGGTGTTCACTGTAACCAGCTTAATGTTCCCCTTTCAATAATGATGTACTAAATTATCACCTTACTTTGTCACTTACGAATATCTATATTGTCTAAACTTCTTATCCTAAAACAGTGTCTTTACAATACAGAAAAATGCTATAGTCAAAGTACAAAAAGAGAAAGAACAAAATTGATCTGCATTTTGAATGCAGTTGGCCAAAATTATAACTATAAAAAGAAATAAAAAATATTTTTTCACTTCAGTTAGGCATCCAATGTCAAAACAAATATTTTTAGCATCTCACCATATATTGTAGTATGGTCAACTACTGACAATAAGGTGTAGTACAGGACAGTCGGTGTGTAAAATTAGCACTGTGCTTCATGCCACATGAATGGGGGGGGACAAAAATGCTGAAATAAATGAAAACAGTCTATCAAGGGTGATGGTTTTCTCAAATAACAGTAAAAGCACAGTTACTGACACAAGCAGTATCATTAATTTGCAGGGGTCATTGCAAATGCCAGCATGAATTGCAAAAGGAAAAACATATACCTGTATCAGTTCAGTTAGGAAATATAGGGAGACAACAAATGACACATTGGTTTGACTAGAAAGGCATTATTACTTAAAAGATCATTTTTTTGTGGAACTCAAAAAACTAATGCAAAAGAAATGTATTTGCAAAAACACCAAGCCATTTGTAATGATATATAGTTCCCTGCTCCAATACTCACACGCACTGTACAGGCAGAAATACAGGACACCAGTTGCAGTAAAAAAAATGGATACAGGCCCCCCCCCACAAAAAGGGGCAGGGAATGAAGTGCATCTTTTTTTTCCTGTACTTTCTGCTATTTTGTCAGTTTTCTCCCCATTCCCGATCTCACATGTCCCTGACATGATGCACACTTGTGTAGACACATGCATGTCACGCCCTTCGGGATGCCCCAACCTATCAGTCACCCGTTACCACTCAACCTCCATCCAGTGATAGGACTACAGATGAGTGACCCACCCCACTCTGGAGAGGAGATCCAACTCTGCATCCTGCCCCCCCAATGACCCAAGTCCATTCCTGATCCCAGGGTTGCCGGCGTGGTTTGAGGTGTAGCGTCCAGCCTCTCAACCCTCAGCACCACCAGGCCAGCTAATGAACTGTATCTTTAAATGTACTGTACAGGGCCTGTACAGTACATGTGCTGTGCAGGTGTGCTCTTTAGGTCTTCTCATTTTTTGAGTGGGCCAGTGCAGGTGCTGTACAGGCCTGGTTTTGATTTAAACTGCAACTAATTCAGTGTCTGTTAATTACCTGTGATGTGCCTCTAAATGGCTTATTGGTAAGCACACTTTCAGTCTCATGCAGACTTTCAGGCAAACTACAAGCAAATTACAAGCACCCTTTTGCAGGCATGCTACATGTATAAGACAGGTACTAAGCAGGCAAAGAAAAGGCAATGTGCAGACATTGGACAGTACTGCTTTTCTTCAGCATGGTCTCCTCCTCAGCCTTTCAGCCAACCCTACTCAACTCCTGATTGTTGCTTCAAGTTGCAAAGGACCATGACAGCCAATCAGGAGTTAGCTCCCCCTCCTGGAAGGCTGGAACATGTCAAAGTAACGCCTTTTGACTACTGTCCTTGCCTCTTTTGAGCCTCTTGTTTTCCCCCTTTGTGAAGTAAGCACTGCCAAGCAATGGTGTGGGTGGATAGGACGGGTGATTCCCTAGACACTAGTGTTGCGCAAAATTGAAATATTTTGCGTAATTCTGCACCCACCTAAAATTTTTCGCCCATGTGAAACAAAATTTCATTGTTTTCTTAATTTCGTGATAATCTGCGATATTTCACTTACCATGACATTTTTGTTTATTGATGATCCAAATTTCACAGGCAGCGGAATTTCACCAGCGTAACTTTTGATTTCGCCAGTGAAATTTTGGTACAAAGGAGAAATTTTCGATGCATTGTGTGTAAATAGGTCAAAAGTCATACGTAGCTTGTTTCCAGCTCATTCTGCTGTGTGTTGAGTCAGAGAACAGTGTGTTGTGGTGCATCAGAGCCAATAAAGCCTTTGAAAACATAGCTAAAACTTGTTTTTGAGAGCTAATTGCTGCAAAACATAAAGCTTTTTTCTAGTGCTACTGTGCTGGTACAAGGAAGCATTTTCTAATGTTGTGAATTTTTGTATAATACATAGTTTAAATTAGGTTTTACTTTTCTCTCTGTCTTTGAAAGAGTTGTATGGGGAAGGGGGGTAGGAGTGTAAAGCATTGCAGGCTGTTTCTAGCAAAGCAGATTGGTATTTACTGTTATTTCTTATTAATTTTGTTATATTTTGCAGTTTATTTTCTCTGAAAAGTTTCTCTGTCCTATTTGAGAGAGTTCCTGCCGCTGTTAGCTGTTATACATACCATTCTTCCACTTTTAGTTGTGAATTGATTGTGAATTCTAAAGTTTTAAACACACAGAGCTGATCCTTTCTTTTATTTGTTTCGTGCTTAGTTCTGTTAGCTGGAGTGTTAATTTGTGTCACTAAAACTGTGAAAAACAACAGTTGTATTAAGTACTTCTACAATACTAGATCACTTGAACTTGTTCATTTACAGTCGCACTGCATTGTTAAATTTTTCCCCTGTATGTTATTGTTGGAGCTTGACTCTGCACACTGCGTGGTGTTCATGTTTTAGTTAACTTACATTACCCTTTCTTTGTTATAGCATTGTTTGTGTCTCACCTGACGAGTGCATTATAAAACAGTATATATTAAAACAGTCATTTTCAAGAGATTTCTTGTTGATCCCTCCCATCCAGATCACTAACATATTGTGTGGTACTAATTTCCTTCGTTGCTGTTTTATGGTTGTCTCTGCCCACATATAAAAAACAAATTGTGGTACTGAGTAATAACACATTGCAGTACTTTATTTGTCCAGAGACACCGGTGATCTATATTTAAAGTGGGCCACTTATGCCCTTTTTCCTTGTGTGTGGTCCTTTAATTCTTTCCTGTTTGGGGAAAAAAAGTTACCTTTTTGTTTTCTTCTAGACTTGGCTGCCTACCATATACGGTATTAGTTGTACTGTAAGTGTTGGTACCTATCCTGATTGTGTTTGGACTTTTAAGGAAGCCAGTACTGTAGGTGTGTGATGTCATCATTCATGTGTGAGGTGTCAATCACACAGTTAGAAGTAATACATCCTTTCTTGAAATGCTCCCAGAGAAAGGCAAAGCTTTGAAGCAGCAGTCAGCAAAAATGCCTGGTAAGAAGGCCAAGAACAGGAGGGAAATGTGGCAGGGGGGATGAGGGAGCTAAGAAATCTGCTGAAAAAAAGTGCAATTTCAGTTCCAGTTCCCCACAGCAGTGAAAGCACAGGTATGTCTGCAACACTGTCTTCAAGTTCTGATGTGGGCCCTGATGGTGCAGCAGGAACCAGCAAAGGAGTTGGTGGCTGAACTGGGTTGGGCATACCTGTGTCTTACTTTTTAAAGCTCAAACTGTTGAAACAAACTGTGCTAGTGGGGGGTGCTGACAGTGAGAAGAAGGGAGGCACTGACACCAGCACAGGAGCAATGGTCCAGGACTTGGAGGAAGGTGATAAGTCTGTCAGTGTGACTGTCCATGTTTCTGCAGGACTTGGTGATGATAGTGTTCAACAAGAGTCTGATAGTCCTGGAGATAAGGATAGTCAGCCCCCCGAGACAGTTGTAGAGAAAGAAAAAGGTGCCATCCTCCAAGAAGACAGTGATGGGGAGAGGAGGAGGAGGAAGACAAGGACATCATCACTATTGGTGGTAATAATGATGATGATGACTGGGATGATCCCACATGGGAGCCTGAGTTAAAAATGGTCAAGAGTGATTTAGGCCATTTACATCATCATGTACAGCCCATGGTGGGTCAGTCTGTCAACAAGCCTATAAGCAAACAGCAGTCAAGTAATCCAAGCAGTCAAGTAATCCCCCCTCCCAAAAGTAGTGTTATGGAAGTCATGGTAGCAGCTCAAAAAATACACACTTCCACACCTGTTTCTGAATTATCCCAGTCCCAGAAGCATCTGAAGTCCAGAGGTCAAAAGACCCTAGTTTGGGACTTTCATGTGCTAGATTCTGCTGATGAGACTACAGCAATATGCCAACTTTGTCAAGCCCGTGTTAGTCGGGGGGGGAAGGGAAGCTGCACAGATACTAGTGGCCAACACACCCACCTGAAAAACAAGCACCCACTGAGATGACAGCAACATAAGAATGATGCCAGAGCTGTTGATAGCAAGTTACATGTAGTACAGCAAGAACATGAGGAGGGAGGGCAGAGTGGGTCGGTGGTGGAGAGGAGAGTGAGCAATCCTTTGCTCTCTCTAGTAGCAGGCATAGCAGTGGTGGTGCAAGTCCCAGTCCCACGAGTCTTAAAAGTACACCACCCCCACACCCACAAGCAACCAAAATAACTGGTTTCATGCAGTCTACACCGCCCGGCCAAGAATCAATTGTTACTCCTAAAGGAAAGTCATTGCTGCCACAAGTACAGAGTTCTCGTCGGACAGCCCCAAAGATGCAGCCCACTCTCAAGACCATCCTTGAGTGGCAGACAAAGTACCCCCCCCAATCTTGCTGCTGCATGAGAGTTAAATGCTGGCATCGATCTGTTGCTATTCTCATTCATAGAGAATGCTGGTTTCCACAGGTTGATGGCCTGTGCCTGTCCCAAATGGCAAGTTCCATCGCAAACCTATTTTAGTAAGTGTGCCATGCCAGAGCTGAACAATAGAGTTGCTGATTACATTAGACATGCATTGAAGCATAGTGCATCACACTATATCCATCTTAGCATGGATATGTGGACCAGTGGACAAACAGCAGCAAGCTCGTATCTGTGCATAACAGCACACTGGGCACAGTTGCCTGATGCAGTACTTGATTTTGGGCATGGAAAAACATGAATAAAGCAAAGTTGTGGTGGTATCAACACACCTGGTATTCAGCAGCATGCAACCCTGACCATGACAAGTGTCACAGGTTCGCACACGCCTGCGAAATCGCTTAATGTTCTGCTGGAAGAGATTGGCGGGTGGCTACACACACAGTCACTCATAGCAGGATTCATCACAAGTGATGATGGCTCCAATGTAGTGAAGTGCAATAGCGATGGTGTTTTTTTCAGAGTACCCTGCTTGGCACACTGCCTTAATCTTGTTGTTCAGCAGTTTCTCAACCATGCGGACATTAAGGAAACAGTTACTGTTGCCCATCGCATCTGTGTCCACTTTGCCCATTCTACAAAGGCCAGTGACCATCTACATGAGCTACAGCACAATAACCATCTGCCTCAGCATCGGATGAAGCTTGATGTTGTCACCAGGTAGAACTCCACACTGTACATGCTTGACCAGATATATGAACAGTATAAGGCTGTGTCAGAATACCTGCTGCTGCACACCACCCATGACAGTGCTGGAGTGTCCATCACTCTAACAACAGAGCAGTGGCACCAAATTGATGGCCTAATATGCATTCTCCACCCATTCAAGCATGCTACACAGGCAGTGAGTGGGGCACTGATTGCATAAGTCACTCCATACCCCTCATACATGTGCTGAGGCAGACACTAGTGAATGTGCAACACCAGACAGATGCAAGTGGGGATCATGGCACTTGTGATCTAATGGATCACATGATCCATGTGCTGGACACAAATACCCATGTATCTGACATTTTACAGTGAGCTGACTTTGCAATCGCCACCATGCTGGATTCACGCTACAAATGTGGCCTGCCCTCTATAATTGATGGAGGTCGTCAGTGAGTACAACAGTTGACAGAGAACCTCATTAGATTGGTACATGCTGCACAAATGAAGAATGCACACACTGCATCAAAACCGGGGGTTGCTACCACCACCAGTGGATCACAGGGAACCCAATCAGAGAAAATGGGCAAGGCAGAGCAGAAAACAGCAAGCAATCCCATTTAGGATGTTCTCTTTCAGATGGGAATGGAAGATATGGAGGAAAAGGACGAAGAGGAGACAGATGAGACAGCTGGACTCTGGGCAGCAGAACTAATGGTGGTAGCCTACATGGGGGACCTAAAGCACCTTGGCATTAATGACGAGCCACTGCTGTACTGGAGCAGTAAAATGACTGAATGACCAGCATTAACATCGGCTGCTGTGAAATACCTGAGCTGCCCACCATCCAGTGCCACTGTGGAATGAGTGTTTAGTGCAGCTGGGGAAATTGTGAGTGACTATAGGACCAATTTGTCACCCAAGAATGTGTCCATGCTAACATTCATCAAAATGAATGAATGGCATATTCCACACAACACAGTGATGTCAGTGGTGTTGCCACAGGAACTGTGTCTCGGTGACGAGGATGATGACAATCCCTTGACTAAGGCAGCCACCCGCAGCACGGTGGATGAGGCAGCAATGCTGAGAGAATTCCCACCTGATGAGAACTCCAGTCTTGAAGACTGTGAGGGGTGCTTCTTGGATGATGTGGAATTGGAAGTTTAAAAAGGCTGAGTTTACTCCAAGCCCCCCCCCCAACAACTTTCAACTCAGTATGGTTGCTGGGGTGTGTATGTTACACCTTATTTTTAGCTATGTACCACTGGATTGGTTATGGACATATGTTGTTATATGCTGCAGCCCGCAGTATGTACAAGTTTCATTTCATCACCCTTTTCCGTAACCCGTTGATTGGTCACCTCACTAACAGTCTGCCGAGGCCACAAGCCCATATAAAGCAGCAGCAATGTAATTACCATAACCGTACTGTAAATATGTAGCAATTGCATGATTACAGTTATAATGTTTTTCTTAAAAAATATCTTACTTTTCATGTTGACTATATCAACACACCATCTTACAGCAAGATATGTTGTCCTGATGTCCTTAAAAGTGCCCAGAATGGCAAATTTCACACTGCCCCACTGCCCCTTCTCGTCACCTGATCTGACCTGACACACCCATGCACTCCATGTGATTGAAAAAAATGTTTCTGCCACTTAGTATCGGTGACATGTACAAGAACCCTGGCTCCTAGACAAGTACAAGTAGCATATGAATGTAACATGCTAATTCAACAGTTAACACCACAAGTTGAAGACATTTTGAGAAATAGTTAATGGTGGCCATCTTTCATGATGCAAGTCATTAATTACAAAAGTAATCATGAAGAGGCTTAACAACTTACAACATCAGATCCCCCCAAAAAGGTTCCTTTTGCTACAGTACCAGTGTTAAGGTACACCAAAACCGAATGGTTCCGGGGGCGGGGAGGGTCAGGACAGGGGAGTGTCTTGCTGTCCTCACTTTTAAATGGATTCAAAATATTCATGATTACTGCAGCTATGCAATCCCCATTGATTAGACAAGACATTAACCCCCTCCACCTAATTATTTCCTAAACGCCATATCAACCATCTGTTTACGCATATAGTTCCTCCCTGTACGTAGGTGGCAGGGGTTATAACTCATCAATGGTAATGGTATGGACACCAGTCCAGTGGCCAACATCACAGTTCAAGCAACACCACTGTCTTCCAATGACACAACACAGCTCCTGCATGGTCTGGATTGATTATGTAGCCATCAAGGTACGACATACGATGAAACCTCAACAGAGGAAAATGACCTAAGCAAGACCAAAGATAAGAAAAAATGTTGGATACTAATCAATCTGCATACCTGCTTTTACCTAAGCAGAGAAAAAAATGTATAATTACCATACCCCATGATGTGATGTCATTCAACTGAGGACATTCCCCACAGGAACATGTTGTGTGGTGCACAGGATTCCAATCCAGACCAAGGTCAGACGAAGCTCAGTCGCACTAGCAGGCATTCCCCTTCCCCTATCAGCACTGCGTACCTTGAAATAAGAAAAGAATTAAGAACAAATTCTGATGATTGTTGAAAATTCCCCCCCACCACCCGTGACCATCCACCCCCCCAGAGAACCATAAAAAATTAAGAAATACTTATCTCAAAGACTGTGAAAGTGGAACCATCACGCAATTAAATAAACCCCCCAGATCTGGTTCAGCAGCCAGCAGCAGCAGCAGCAGCAGGAGGATGGAAAAATACTTAACTTTTTCTAAATTCTTGATGTTGAAAAAAGCAAAAAATAACGCAATTACTATCAAGCTCAGACAACCATGTGGCAGTAACAGACATACCACACTTGTATGAAAATTCCAAAACTTACCGTCTGGTTGGGAAATTGGGAAGCTCCATACATCTCCCTCCCTCACAGCCCGGCATGATGATGTCATCCACAGCACACTGAAAAATAATATAAGAGCAGTACAAGCATATTAGAACTCAAGAAGCCATAATACCAACCCTCCAACACCCTTACCTTGCACAGGAAAAAAAATGAAGACAGATACTTACGTGTTCAGCAGTAGCAGTATGGACTGTGTGAGGATAATACACCAGGCATCAACCATCCAGAGCAGTAGTTCTTGTGGCACCTTGGAAAGCAGTAATCATAGACAGCAGCAGGCAGCAAGCTACAGTGCCCCAAAATTTCATTCACTACCCCACCGCCAGGCAAGGTACTACCACAGAGACAGTCAGTCAACACAGCTAGGCAATCAGTACAGCAGCACAGGGATAGGGAAATGACAATTGTACATTTCTGAGTCAATCAAATGAAACAGCAGCAGCAGCAGGAGCAAAGAACTGAAAGTAGCAGCAGCATTTTGCAGCAGGAATTCATTTTCTCTGCATGTTGGCACCCCTTTTTCAGGTCCCTGAGGTGGTGGCAAACCATAAAACATCAGGACTGCCAGCACATTTCAGCCAATTTGATGTCACATTTTTGGGTAAACATTTTTGGACTTGTAGGCCCTGTCTGGCACCGGCAGCAGTGAGTTTCAGGCAGAAATATTTGGCAAACAGGCCCTAAAACAGCTATTTAATGTCTGGGGTGGTGGGGGGGCACCCCAGAACATCATGGCTGAGACCAGATTTCTGTGTGAATGGAATGTACCATTTTTCCTGCAACATTTCTGGACATTTGCTACCTGTGTGCTGTGCTACAGTGGCAGAAACAAGATAGGGCTTAAAGACAATTGTAAACGGCGGCCAAAACAGCATTTTAATGTCTGGTTGCTGTTGGGGCAGCACAAAACATCAGGACTGACAGCACATTTCAGTCTCAATTTGATGTCACATTTTTGGGTAAACATTTCTGGACTTGTAGGCCCTGTCTGGCACTGGCAGCAGTGAGTTTCAGGCAGAAATATTTGGCAAACAGGCCCTAAAACAACTACTTAATGTCTGGGTGATGGGGGGGGGCACCCTAAAACATAATGGCTGAGACCAGATTCCAGTTCTGATTTAATGTATCATTTTTTCTGCAACTTTTCTGGACATTTACTACCTGAGCTGCAGTGACAGAAACAAGATGTGAGACAAAAACAATTGTAAACAGTGGACCAGAGAGCATCTTTTGGTCCGGGTGGAGGTTGTGCGTCATAAAACATCATGGCTGGGATCAGATTTCACTCTCAATGTACTGTGCAATTTTTTGGGAAACATTTCTGGACTTGTGGGACATGATTTGAACGTGCAACCACAGACTTAGACCCCAAAAGCATTTAAACCGTGCAGTAAACAACACATTTGCATCCACGCGGTGGGTGTGAGGCTGTAACTGTGTGTCTCAAACCTGATTTCACTGTCAATGTACTCCACAATTTTTTGGGAAACATTTCTGGACTTGTGGGACATGTTTTGAGCCGGCAGCAGTGAGTTTCAGGCAGAAATACTGGGTAAACAGGCCCTAAAACAGCTACTTAATGTCTGGGTGGTGGTGGTGGGGTACCCTAAAACATAATGGCTGAGACCAGATTCCACTTCCAATTTAATGTACCATTTTTCCTGCAACATTTCTGGACATTTACTGCCTGTGCTGCAGTGGCAGAAACAAGATAGGGCCTAAAGACAATTGTAAACAGCTTCCAAAACAGCATTTAATGTCTGGTTGCTGGTGGGGCACCATAAAACATCAGGACTGACAGCACATTTCAGTCTCAGTTTGATGTCACATTTTTTGGGAAGCATTTCATTACCTGAGGGCCCTGTTTTACATGAGCAGAGCCAAGATTCACTCTCACATAGCTTTAGAAAATATGTTTGTTCATAGTAAAGTGCTTATACTCGACATTTGTGGATAGGATAGAAGGAGCAACAAGGAAACATATAAAGTAAAATAGAGTATGATAAAAGTAGAAAGGTACACGATTTGTGCGCATGGTACTACAAGTACAACAGGGGGACGGGGAGGTGGGAAGTGGCGGGGAGTGGGGACCTGTATGGTCAGGAGGAGGAGGACAAAGTTACTCATATTCGTATATGAAAGGGGATGGGAAATGGAGGGTGCATAAATGATGAGAAAAGATCAAATAATCAAGAGGATATAGATCAGAAGACAAAGAGGGCAGAAAATATTTTTTTGTTGTTGTTTTGAAATTTGTTTGAGGGGGTTCTTTTTTAAGGGAGGGGGTGCAGAACAAGAAGAGTGACAAAAACAAATACAGGAGAAGAAAAAGAAAACAACACTGGCCCACCACCACAGCCACAGGCCATTCATTGTTGCTGTGCACTGCCGCTTGTGCCACCACCACCACGGAGCTCAAACAAGAGGTCTAACACCTTATTCTGGTCCACCACTATTTTTTGGAGGTCCCCCTGACCTCCTGGTGAAGCTGGTCAATCTCCTGATGGACACTTTGCACCTCAGTGCACAGTTCCAGGTCTGCCCTGGTTACCACCACCTGACTTGGGGGGGGGCTGCAGGATGCTCAGGGCGGGGGTGTTGCCACCGGGTCCTCCATCATGCATCATGGTGGGGGATGCTTCTGGCTGTTTTGGATGTGTCCTGCTGCTAAACCACCTCCACCCCCCCAGTATGGTGCCCCTGAACCTCAGTGCTGCCTCCTGCTGCTGCTGTCTCTCGCTGTTTTGAGAGCCACTCTGCAGCATGGTGGTGCTTCAAGTGACTCCTTTGCCCAAAAGTCCCAAAGTGGGACTCTAGTTTCCCCCTTTTAACATTTTTTCCACAAAGGTTGCAGACAACCACACCTACACCATCAGCCTTTGTGGTAAAAAATGCCCAAACTGGTGATGATCTTTGGTTGGGGGGGCTCAAGCTGGGGGGCTGGCAGATGCAGGAGTCACATGATCCTCTGGAGGGGGGGCAATGGGCTCTGAGCCTGACTGCTGCTGCTGCTGCTGCTGCTGGGTGGCTGTGGCAGGGTCCACATCCTACTGCTGGGAGGGGGACGCTGCTCCTGCTGACAGTGCTGCAGACAGGGGGTGGGTGGCACCTGCTGGTTTAGGGCCAACCACCAGCGCCTGTTGCTGCTGCTGGGGGGCACAGGCTGGGGCCAACTGCTCCGGCTGTTGGGGGGGCTCATTTACAAATGCGCACCTGTTAAGGTGAATCCGTTCTCTTCCCCTTCCACTCTGTCCAGAGTCAGACCCACTACCACTAGTCCCTTGCATTGGTATTTAAAAAAAAAACAAATTTTATTAAACTACTAAAGAAACAAGCATTTGTCAATGCCGAATGTTGTCTCGCTGGCATCGGCATTGGTAGTGCAAAAGTTAGAGATGCATAATAGGAATGACAGTAAAGTATTGAACTGATGCCAACCTCACCCCCACCCTGCAGAGACTGACAGGCATTAGGGTGTGCCTTTGGGATGTCAGCTGTAACGCTCATGCCATTTCACTGCACCCTACCCCGTAGACCCTGACAAGTGTTGTGGTGTGGTTTGGTGACTTTGGGCCTTATACTTACCTCATTCCATAAGGGAATACACTGAGATGGGTGCAGTATAGGAGAATTAGGTGAACTTTGGGCCGAGCACTCCAAGGCACACCTCAATGGCTGTCACTGGCTGCAGGATGGGGGGTGGAATAGCATGAGCATTGCAGCTGATGATCCCAAGTCACACCGCTGATGCCTGTCAGTCTGTACAGGGTGGGCTGTTACACTTGGAAACCCTAACGCCATAGGCGTTTATTTAGTATTCCTCCAGATTTTCAACATGGGCTTTGTGACCCCACCTCATGAAGAGTGGCACTATCAGTTTGTTAAATAAAGGTGATTTTGCACAGCGATCATGGCATTTGCACCACAGGTGCAAAACACATTTTGGCAGGTTGTGAAAAATGACAACTGTATTGTTCATGAGGAGGTGAAAAAAAATGACAACGTTGTAAATCTGGAGTGAAAATATGAAAAACTGAAGTCATGAGCATGCATAGAAACTGTGCAACACACGTCCGTAACACAATTATTTGTGGGTTTCTTTAAACCACATATTCAACATAGGCATTTTGGGACCTCTCCTCATGAACAGTGGCACTGTGATTTTGTTAATCTGTCCCAAAAGTTGATTTCCCACAGTGATCAAGTTATTGTGCACCACAGGTACGAAAACACATTTTGGGCAGGTTGTGAAAAATGACAGCTTTACTGTTTATAAGGAGGTGTGGGAAAATGTCAGTGTTGAAAATCTGGCATGAAAATATTGCAAATTTGTGAAGTTACAAGGGTGCTTGGAAACTGCGCAACCCATGCTGGTAACGCATTCATTTTATGGACTTTGATCAGCAAATTTTCAATATAGGCATGTTAGGACCTCTACTCATGAACAGTGTCAATGTCATTTTGTCAAACTGTCCCAAAAACTGATTTTGCAGAGCAACCGTGCTATTCTGCGCCAGACGTGCGAAAACACATTTCGGCCAGGATATGTAAAATGACAGCTATACTGTTCATAAGGAGGTATGGGAAAATGACAATGTTGAAAATCTGGAGTGAAAATATTACAAATTCATGAAGTTACGAGCTTGCCTGGAAACTGCGCAATGCACGCTCATAAAACAGCCATTTTTTTGATTTTTGTCTCCAAATTTGCAGCATAGGCTTTTTGAGAGCCCCCCTCATGAACAGTGGCACTGTCATTTCATTAATCGGTCCCAAAAGGTGATTCTGCACATTGACCTCGAAATCACCTTTTGGGACCGAATAATGGCATGACAGTGACTGAATTCATGAGGAGGGGTCCCGTTGACCCCATGTTGAAAATTTGGTGCCAAATTCTCATAAATGGCCGAGATATGCACCAAAGTTGAAAAAAAACCCTATTTATGCCATTATACAGCTTATCGGCAATTCTTCAGTTCACAGTCAGCTTTGAAGAGTGCAGACGTGTTCCCGGTCCACCGAAGATCATTGCACCAAGCTCCAGAGGTAAGTATGGGGTGAGGGGTGTGTGTGGGGAGGTAGGGTATGCAGAGGGTGGGTGTGGGTTGAGGGAGGGAACACGACAGACTGCGAGGGACCGTTTTCTCATTTACAGGTTTAAAAAACACAAATAAACATTGCAGGACTTTTTTTTTTTTTTTGTTACAGGAGCATTTGGCACACTGAGGTGGGTTCCCAGTGCTGTAGCCGATGGGGGATTGGGCACCCCAGTCGGCACATAACAAATGGGGGGACACATTATGCCGATGGGGAGTGGGCTCCCCCGTTGGCAAATTAAACTGGGAAGAGAGGACTAAAGCCGACAGGGATTGGGCCCCCCTTCAGCAAAAATAGACTGTTGGGGGGGCGCGCATGATGCCAAAGGGGAATGGGCAGCCCTCAGCACAGAATTGAAATGGAGGGGGCATTATGCTGACGGGAGGCCTCTGCGGCACATGAACTGGTCGGCATGCTGACCGGGGATTGGGCACCCCCGAAGTCAGCATCGTGATAGGCGGCAGCGGCAGTCACTGCTGCCACGTTTATTGGACTGCTTCACCAGGAAGGGCACGTCGGGAGGCATGTTCTGGTGCCGCTGCATGACAAGCTTGACTCTCATTGCAGTAGACCTTTTCTTAGATCTGGTGGCCAGTTTACGTGTTGCTGGTGTCAACACCTGCAGCTGCCTTATTGGGGAATGAGGGATGCACCTACTGATCCGTGCCCTGCATTCGCCTACAGTGACCGCACCTCCAAATCCGCTACTACCGCAATATGTTGGCTGGTGCGCATGCGCGAGCCAAAATAAAAATGAAAAAAAGGGTTAGTGAAACACACACACACACACACTCACACACAAGATAAAGAGAGAAAACAGAACACAAAAGAAAGATAAACTTTTGTTAAATCAATCAATCAATCAAATCTTTATTTATCCAGGCAGGCACCATTGAGCTAGGCTCATTTGCAAGATGGACCTGGTCATACAAAAATCATAGTACAGTAACATGGTAAAACATAATGCAATATCATACAGAGAAGTAAAATATACATATGTACAGAAAGGTGTCATTTATACACATACATAAGGAAACAGGGGATGAACAGAAGTTCAGACTCAACACACACACACACAACACAAACTCTCACTTTCTCACTCACAATTCACCAAACTATATATTTTTTTTCTCTTTCTCTCACACAGTCTCCTCTACTGTCTGTCTCTATCCCACAAAATGCAGGAACAGGATGTAGATTTAGTAGCTTCCTGTCTGAGTACAAGCACACATGTGACTTGCAGTCTGCTTCAGAGAGCAAGTCATATGACATGCCTTTCTTCCTAATTTCGCCTTAGTTAAATGCTAAGGCGAAACTTACTAGTGGAAGTGAAATTTATGGCTGAAATTGCGCTGCACAATATGGGCTAAATTTTGCACAACTATATGGGCAAAATTCTGCACACCTATACCGGCAAAATTTCACCCCACGGTTGTAATTTCGCGAAATGTTCCACAGGGCGAAATTGGTGATTTCACCGGAATTTCACAGGTGAAATAAAATTTTACTGCATCTGTACTGTACACCCTACCTCATACTTTTTCAGCTTATATCCTCTTGCTGTCAGGAACAGCCGAATAACAGCCCCCCCCAACTTTCATTTGCTATCTGGCTGATCCTGCCTCATGCTGCTGACGTCTAGATGTCCTAATTATGTCAGTGCTAACCAGCATACTCCAAACATGGCCTGCCTGGAGTTAACCCCCCCCCCAGGAAGTCACTTAATTAAATCTATATACTTCATTTTTGTGATTGTATTTTTTTTGTTTTGTTTTGTGTTTTTTATTATCCTTTTGGGCTTCTGCTGTGGCCACCGCAGCTATCTCTGGATTCTCCCAGCCCTAATGTGCACTTTTGTTCCTCCCCCAGCTCATGTACTGACCCTCTTGGGCTTGATTGCAGCTGCAGGTGGCTTGTCTGTTACTCTCCTTGGGAAACGCTCAATCTTGCCTGCATCCTGCAGACCTTTACAATGGAATTTAACCCCCTGGCATTCCTAAAGCCATAGTGCAGTTTAAACTATGTGACACCTGCTGCTGCTGGTAGCCCGTGACATGGGTGTTGGTGACTGAGCACCTGCAATAAGAGTGACTCAATCCTGGGGCATGTTGATGGGGCTACTGCTGGGAAGGGTGACCGGATGGGGAAGGTGGGTGCATATAGCGACAGGACATCGCAATATGTATAGGCACGGGGGGAGCAAGCATGATGGAAGGGAGGGAGGGTTGGCCTGGCATGGTTGGTGTGGGGCTGCCGAGCTGGATCCATAGTGTGGTGGGTGGGTGGCAGCCTAATGCTGCAAGGGTTCTAGGTTCAGGTTCGGGCGTGCCTACATTTCTGTGAGCCCAGCCTGAAATTTTTATTATTACAGGATTTTGCCCCCCCCGACATGCACCCTCCCCCGGAGTTAATGATCCTTTAGCAGAAGGGTGCAGGGGGTGCCCCCGCATAAACCATTAAAATCTAAGTCCCCGCCACCATTTTCTTGTGCACTGGGGATGTACATTGACGAAATTAATTTTCAGCGATGTACACCTTGCCGCCGATTGCAATTGGGCTTTTGCTCTTATCACACAAAATCCTGCTGCTACTGCTGCCATCCCATCTTCTCCCATTCTTACAGCCTTCCCTCAGGCTTTACTATTACCACTGGAGTGGATTTACTCCTTGGCAGCTCCTGCCAACTCTGCACTCCCTTCCTGGCTTCAGCTTTTTTTTGTGCAGGAGTGGCTTCACTCAATGGCAGCTCCCACCACCTTCCAGCCCCGACCTCCAAAACTGCTGTTGTAGCCATGGGATGTGGCTCTTCCATGGCCTTCACCTTGCTGTTGCTTCAGCCCCTTAGGGCATAAACAAACTCTGCCACCAAAGTGGTGGTTTGGAAAGGTGGGGAAGGGAGACACTTCCAATATTGCCTCCTCCACTTCCCACTGGCTCCTTTTTTTCCTCTGTCTCTATCTCTCCCCCAACCTGTGCAGAGTGGGCCACAGCCTGATCTCCATGTGGGCTGGGAGTTACAAGTGCCCGCAGGCACTATCACTGTAGCACCATTGCACTATGTGGCTACCTGCAAGATCAACCCAAGCATATCCTCCTCCTACCACTATTCCACATCAGCAGCAGAACTCAAACATTACTAGGCCTCAAAGAGCCCCACGAGACCGCAGAGAAGTGTACTAATTAATTTCAAAGGAAAATTGGCCTTAGCCACAGGGTACTAGACCATAAAGGCTACCATTTTCAGGGTTTTAAATAATTGATTAGCAGTTTTTTCTTGGAACAATGCTAACTTTACAGAAAGTATTTATATAGGTTTTCTAGAACTGTTATGTTTGGTAAACACAGTGAGGCAAGTGCTATGCATTTTCACAATGTTTTAGCACTTTTATGAGCAAAACGCTAACCAATTTTTGGAGTTAAATAAAACCCTGATTTTACCTAGTAGTTCTCTATGACATTCCTAGCCCACAAGACTACCAGTACCTTTCTTTTATTTACCAACAGGCCTACTAGTCCCTGAAGAACCGCCACTAGCACACCTGGCTACCAGGTACAATACTGATCACTGGGTCACCAATAGGAGCACAGGGGTTTTGGGCTGAGCCCCTCACCCAAACCACATTTCCTTTCCTCTCTATTTCTGATCCACTATTTTTTCCCCAGCTAGACTCATTTTAACTAATTTGACATTTCTGACAGGGCATGGACTCCTATGTATCAGATAAGTATATTTCTATGCTATGGATCCTTTGTGACCCCCTTTTCTATTTTTTTTACAGGTGTGGTGGACAACATCCCTTCGAGACTCCTACCTCTGCCTCCTACAGTTCTCAGGTAAGACCCTTTACTTAATCTGTATTGTGTGGGTTGATTGTAATGGTGTGCCCATACCCACTACATGCAGAAGGTGGGGCCACTAGCCCTTGAGCCCCCTCCAGCCATGGTGTCATACTCCCCGTAGTACCCCTCTTAGCCTTGGCAGCAGAATCTCAAGCCCCATCCCAAGCTTCAGGCTTCCCTGCCCCCATAGCCATGTTGTCAGACTGCTGACTGCCCCCAGTCATGGCCATAGGTTTCCAGTCCCCCCCCCAGTGTCTTGGGTGGGGGCAGTGTGGTTTGAGTGGTCTCCAAGGTGGTCCAGATGGGAGAAGAGGGTGAACATATGTGAGGGAAGTCTAGTATGTGTGCCCTCTTGGAAGCCCAGATGGGGAAAAGGGGGTCATAGCTGGGGAAGCCTTGTCTGGGGGTGTCCCTATGATGATTCAAATGAGTAAATAGGCTCCGGGGAACCCTATAGCTGGTCTGTGGGGGGCAAAGTATGGTGGTTGTTGAATCCTAGTTCTGGGATTCTAGGAATGGTCTGGAAGAAGGTGCAGAGGGTGTCAGAATCTTGGTATGATGGCTGTAAGGGTAGTCCAGATAGTCAGAGTGGCAGATGAAGGTGCATGTGGGTATCTAGGCCCTGTTCGAGGGTCCTAAGGATGGTATGCATGGAAGAAGTGGATGAAGACGAGTTTCAGACCCAAGTTCATTGGACCTAGGGGTGCTCCAGGTGAGTAGTCTGTGAACAAGGCAACTGAAATTGAGTGCCTTCAAAAACGGTGACTCAGTTACAGAGCCTGTGTTCATGGCTACCAAGGGAGGTGGGCGACCAGATACTGGGGTTTGGCGAAAACCGCTATGGGAAGTAGCAGGTATACATGCACGTACCCACGGGGGAGAGGAGAGGCAGGGGAGGAATAGTATGTGGGAGGGGGTGTGGTGAGCAGTTGCCGAGCTGGACCACTGGCATCCTGGGGAGGGTGGTTGGCTGGGAGCCGGGAGGTGCAGGGTACAGGGTTCTGTTTTTTTATTTTGCCACCAGGTGGCATCTCTTTTTAAGTTTTTCACCTCCCCCCGACATGCACCTCCCCTGGAGCTGAGAATCTATAAGTAGGGGAGTTGACATTAAGAATCAGACCCATAGGTCTCAGGTGCCTTTTTTTCTCCGCGGCGAGTATGCATGGCCGAAATTGATATTCAGTGATGTACACTCACCATAGTAGCGATTGCTGTTTTACAATCGCTATTATGACATGGAACCCTCCAGGTGGGAGAGGGGGGTGGAGGTGAGTGTGGAACCTTTGTACAGCAGTCCTATGGCTGGTTCAATTAGAAAATAAGAGAAATGGTGTGAGTTGAACACTCATCCATGGGTCCCTTGTCTGGTCCTGCTAGAAGCAGAGGGTAGAGGTGAGTTTAGGACACCTGTCTGGAAATTCAAAGGCTGGACAGTGTGGGAGATGAATGTGGAGGTTTGTGTCAAATACCAGTCTAGGGTTTGCAGGTTTGTCCTGTGGGCAGAATGATGGACATACAGTAGGTGGGAAATGCCCGTTTGAGATTCCAGAGCTGGACTGGGTGGGGGAAGAAGAGGGACTTAAATGAGGGAGGGATGTATAGTTGTCTCTTGGCTGGTCCAGGTGAAGGGATGTTGGGACATAGGTGGGACAAGCTGGTCCAGGGATCCCAGGGCAGGGCTGGGTGGGCAGGTAGGGGAGACGTAGATGTGGAAGGCTAGTCTCATAGGCCAAGGGATTATCTGGGTAAAGGAACATGGTTACATACATGGGGACAGCCAGTATGTGTTCCCAGGGAATAGTCCAAGTGGGCAGAAAGGGGAGATTTTCCTCGGGAAAGCCAGACCTTGGATCCTAACACCGATCCAGATCAAGGGAGATGGAGGATGTACAACGAAGCCCACTAGGATGAAGCAGGGTGTCACAGTTTCCTGCATGACAAAAGGGACTGACTCTGACTACCATTGAATTTGTTATTTATTTATTGAAATGTTTCACCAGGAAGGCACAGTGAGCAACAAGTCGCTCATCTACTGGTGCGGCCTGGGGTAAGGGGTACAACTAGAATGAGACATGAAACATTCAAGTTACAAGATCAACATTAACATACAGTTGTAAGACGTGTAAAAAACAGTGTTACAACAGTGTTGCGCATAACATGTAGAAAGAGTGGACAATAATAAGGGCTGGGTTAATAAGTAACAAGTGCTTACATGAAAGAAAAGGGGGAAGGGAAGGGAGGGAGGGGTTTATGTAGCATCCCACACCTCGGGCAACCATTAATTTCTCATTAAGCACACTTTCCCATCTTTTATTAATTATAATTGCTGGTCAGCAATTGTTTGCCTAAGAGGATTGTGCTGCTGTTACAGACACACAGACACACACGCTCACACACAGACACACACACTCACATACACACACACACACACACACTCACACTTACACACACTCACACTCTCTCTCTTAGTGAGAAAAGAGAGTTTCATCGTGAGGAGTCTTTTTTTTTGTTAATAGCTGTTTCTTTTTGCTTTGGGGTTTCAGACTGTTGGAATGGCGTTTACCTTTGAGAAGTGCTTCTGAGCTGTTCCTGGGTCTTGAAGTGCATCTGAGCCATTTCATTTCTGGGGAATTGTTCTGCAGTGCAAGTTGTGGACAGCAGGATCAACCAGATATGTTTTTTTAAAATAAAAAAGCAACACGACGACTCCCGGTGTGGCGGCTCCTCGGTAAGCACGATGAGGAGCCGCCATGTTTTTCACAGTGTTTAGCCCTCCCATTAACAGGGAGAGCCAACCAGGATGGCTCGTGGGTACGCTGATGGAGCAAGGTGGTTGCTTACTGGCAACTGGTTATAATGGCAAATTATAACTGGCTATTGCCTATGAAAAATTGCTGGCCAGTTATTATAAACAGTGTTACAACAGTGTTGAGCATAACATGTAGAAAGAGTGGACAATAATAAGTACTGGGTTAATAAGTAAACAAGTGCTTACATTAAAGAAAAGGGGGAAGAGAAGGGAGGAAGGGGTGAGGTGGGTGAGGGGGAAGAGTCTTACCCCTGGAGACCCCTTCAGGATGTGAGGAACCCTGCAAGGGGACTGGGGGGACCAGAGAGAAGGGGATAAGGCAATGTTCCAGAGAGACTCATTTAAGATGGTGGGGGTCAGGGAGTAGATGAGAGATACAAGTCCCTTGGGTGGTAGAAGAGGGACCCATGGACAGCATTCGGGGTCCTTTACATTCTGTGAGAGATCAAGGGAGGCCAGTAAAGGGGAACAATTGGGGGAAGGGGAGAAAGGGCTAGTAATTTGTGGGGTGGGTGTACACAGGGTAAAATGAAGGTGAGGGTAGGGGGTAGGGTTTGTCCAGGGCTTAGAGGACAGAATTAGGGAGGTACATGGCAGGAGCAGCTAAGTGCAAGATAATTATTGAGGGCAGAGCTGATGGAGTAGGTGGAGGATGAGTACTCGATTTGGGGGGATTCCAAATTTTTGGGAAGTGGTAAGAGTAACTGGATTGGCCGATTTAGGTGGATCTGCGGGAGACAACCAGGGTATGGGAGTTGGTTGATCTAAGGGAGAGGGAGGGTGGGGGGTGTTATAAAGGAGGAGGTGAGGTAGGAAGGGAGCTCACCCAACCAGTGCTTGGAGGTGAATTTAACACAGTGGGAGCGTCACCTATTTGCAAGAGAGGGGAAGGATAGGACATGATAAAGATCACAGTGATGAGTGCAAGGGGAGCATCCAGGGCAAAGTGGCAGAAGGAATTGAAGAGAGTGTCCAGTCTGGCCAGGGAGGACTTAGTGGTAGCACCATAGACCACGTCACAGTAGTTGAAAATGGGCAGTATCATCTTCTGAACAAGTTCACACCTAGCTGTAGGAGGGATGCAACTATGGTTCCTGAACAGGGCACCAAGCTTGGGGTGCAGTTTTTTCTGGATGGCCTCAATATGTCCAGAGAAGTTTATGTATTGGTCCAGCCAAACACCAAAGTACCTGAAGGAGGATGTGTCCTCAAGTAAAGTCCCCTCAAGGGTGTGAAAAGTGGGTAGGGAGGGAAGCCTAGAGAGTCTCTGCCTTGCGCCAAAGGTCACGGAGACAGTCTTTTTGATGTTGAGGAAAAGTTTATGGTTGGCAAACTAGAGCTGAACCTTGTTGAAGTCATGCTGTAAACTTATTGTAACCTCAACAGGACAGGAGCCAGATGCATACAGGACTGTATAATTGGCATACATATGTATAGTGGAGGATGGGGAGCAAACAGAGGGAAGGTCATTTAAGAAGATGGAGAAAAGGAGGGGCCCTAATACCAAGCCCTGGGGGACTCCAGTGCTAATTGGGAGGGAAGGGGAGGGGTAGAGGTGTCCAAGATCTTAAGTGATTGGGTTCTACCAACAGGCCTTGAACCAGTTTGTGGTGGAGGGAGATAGACCAGCTGCTGGGAGTGAGTTGAGGAGAAGGGAGTGAGAGACAGTGTCAAAGGCCTTGGCCAGGTCAACAAAAAAATGACAGAGGTAATTTGCCCATTGTCCATCCTGGTTAGGATGGAGTCTGTGAGCCATAGGAGGGAGGTGGTGGTTGAGTGGTTTTTCCTGAAACCAAACTGGAAAGGAGTGAAAAAGGAGGTGTCAGATAGAAAAGAGGTGAGTTGGGAGAGGACAGTGTGTTCTTGAAGCTTGTCAAGGGTAGGGAGGAGAGAAATGGGGTGATAGTTGCCAGTGGATGAGGGGTCACCCCCTTTGGGTAGAGAGAGGACCACAGCCTGCTTCCATGAAGAGGAGACAGAGTCAGTAGAAAATAACAGATTTAGGATTATTGAGAGGGGGTAGGCAATGGCTGTAGCAGACAGGGAGAGGAGATGTGAGTCAAGGCCATCGGGGGACACCTTTAGAGGAGTTAATAGTGAGGAGGGCACTTAGGGCATCATTTGTGGTTACAGTAGTGAAAGGGAAGGTGGGAGGGTGGTGGAGGGGGCACACCGGTAGAAGGTGGGAAGGGGAGGGGATGGTTAGGAGGGGGTGGGTGGAGGGGATGGATTTCAGTAGCTCAGTGGCACAAGAGGTATAGTAGGAGTTAAATTATGTGTCCTTCCAGCTTATTTATCTCACATTACTTGCATAGCAGGACTGATGATCCACTGGACTTGTTAGTAGTTTTGCACTCTGTACAGCTGCTGTCTTTTTGGCATTTAAGTTATTAGCTTTGTTTATTCTACTGTATAATCCTGTTTATGATGCTGATTTGCACTGTAAATTCATGTGTGTCGATGCTGTACATATCCTTCCCCCTCTACCCCAGGACACATCTGGAATCGAGCGGTACTCCACTCAGTATGCCTTCCTGGTGAAACTCTTAAATAAATAAATAAATTCTGCAGCTACAGCTGGAGGTTTGGGCACTAGTGAGCTATTTACTTTAAGCACCAGGGGTGGTGGTCAAGATGAGGGGATAAATAGAGTGTGCACCACCTTCCAGAACTTTGAAGGGGAATTTATGTTGGTGATGAAGGCAGATTTGAAATATTCTGACTTGGCTAACCTTGTAGCCCTGGTGCAAGTGTTTCTGAGCATACGGAAGTTCACGAGGTCACTAGGATGCTGGTTAGCTTTATGACACTTCCAGACTCAATCTCTTGCCCTGAGACAGGCCAGAAGTTCAGGGGTTATCCAAGGTAAGTGGTTACTTCTGACTTTGGTTTGTCTGAGTGGGGCAAAGACATTCCAGTTTACAAGAAAGATGTCTTTGAAGTAGGAAAGGACCTTATCAACTGAGGGGAAGGAGGTTGGGGGGGACCAGTCAGAAGTAGCAAGGTTACTTAAGAGAGGTCCGAGGTCAAGAGACATGAAAGAGTGCAGTTGTATGGTGTTGTGTGGCGATTTATTTCTGTGAACTTTCCTAACTATGAATATTGGGTAATGGTCACTGAGAGCATTGGGGAGTATGCCAGAGGTGATGACACGGTGGAGGTGTGAGGTAAGGGGCCCAGTCGAATAGGGAGTGTTGTTGTGTCTTGTGGTTTGGACTGGTTGGTTCGGAGATTAGTTAGGAGAGGTTTAGGGCTCCGATTTCATTTTTAGATGTGGTAGTTTTAGGTGACAACCAATTTATGTTGAAGTCGTCTAGGATGAATAAGTCCCCAGAGTGAGCAAGTGAAGTGATGGAGGTTAGGTCTAGCGCGACCGAAGGATGGACATTTGGGCAGCAGTATATGCTGGCTGCAAAGATTAGGAGAGTGAAGGGGAGGGTCACATGGATAGCTAGGGCATCATTGGTCTTAGGGTTGGAGAATGAGTAGATGACAGAATATTGGGTGGAAGCTAGGACATAAATGGCCTCACCATCACCCCTGCCAGCACTGTATTGCCTTAGCAGTGAGTAGCCAGGAATGGAGACCAAGTGGTCAGGGATACTGCTCTTTAGCCAAGTTTCTGAGATGATTAGCATGTCTGGTTTTAGAGTGCACACCATGGTCTGAATCTGGTCTAATTTTTGCAACAAGCTGCGGGTGTTTAGATGCAGGATCTTTAAGCCCTTTGGGAGGGCTGAGAGAAGAGAGCAGGGGAAGGAAGTAGAGGAGGAGGCACCAGAGGAGCAAGGGGCAATAGGGCCTGGGTTGGGGTGGATATCCCTGGCAGAGAGCAAGAGGAGGGTGCGTATGAGAAAGTTGAGCTTAGATGATTTTAAAGGGGCTGGTGAGGAGGTTGGAAGTTTTGAGTAGAAGGGAGTGGATGAGTGAGGAACAAGAAGATGGAGAACTGCAGTGAAAGTGAACTCTATTGTCAAAGCCACATGAGGAATAGTGGCAGAGTGAGACCATATTTCAAATGGCATGGAGGGAGTGATAGCATGGATGTGGGTAGGGGATTGGGGATAGTAACTGATGGGGTGGGAGAGTTATTAGGAATAGGTGAGTAGAGAGCAAGTTGAGGTGGTAAAGAGAGGGATATGAGCAGAACAAGGGGGAGAGAGGAGAGTAGAGTAGGGGATGCATTGTTCGCAAAGGCAGAGAAATTAGTGAATAATTGATTTAGGAAGAGAAAGAAGTTGTAAGCAGGGGGCGCAGAGGAGGTGCTGGTCAGAAGGAGGTAGGAGCTGTAGTTTAGGAAGGTATATGTATGAACAACAGCCAGAGACCACTTAGACAAAGATTATGTCCCACTAGTGGCAGTAGAGTATAACTTGCTAATGGGAAAACTTGATAATTGAGGGGGCGCAGAGGGTTACACGAGGTCTGAAAAATATGCACCCACCAGTTATTTTTATTTTATTTATTTAAGTTTTCAGAAACAACCTTTGAGTCAGAGACTCATTTTCAAAGGCTCCATGTCATGGGAACAAGACAGGAATAATACAACGATATTATCAACAGTGTATGAACCAGGAACATGAACAATATACAGTGTAGGTTACACAAGGGTAATGGAATGATTACATTAAACAGGTGCATAACAGATATACCATATACAGGTGCATAGGAGGTACAATATACATAGCAGAATCAGGTGCACAACAGTTACAATATACGATATACATGTGCATAGGAGATACAATATATAGTATATATAATAGAAACAATGAGTCTGTAGTAGGGAGGGGCAGAACAGAGGGAAGATGGAGGGGGCTGGACAAAGTCCATTGTCAAGGGAGAGGGACTGGGTGAAACAACGGGGGTGGCTGGGTGGCAGGGTGTACAAGCAGTTTCAGTAGCAGTCACAGGTACTGGCCAAGTGAAGGTGATCCCTGAGAAGGGGTTTAAAGTAACCAATCTTACTTTCTGTTACAATAGAGCTAGGGAGAGCATTCATCCAGGTAGGGCCATGTAGCTAAATGTTCTCTGACATAGGGAGGTCTGGCATCTGGGGACACAGAGCAGAAGTCTGGCAGAGCTATGTGTGTTTCTGATAACAGGAGTTGGTTTTATGAGGGTTGAGAGACCTAGGGGGGAGAGGTCAAGGGAAATTGTTTTGGCCATGAGACAGGTGTGGAATTTGAATCTATCTTCGAGGTTAAGCCAGTTTGTAGAGCTATAGAGGGTGCAGTTGTGTGTGTTAAGGTCACAACGAAGGATAAGGTGGCAGGCTTTGTTGAGAGATTGCTGTAGTCTGCTGAGGGGGGAGGAGGCATCAGGTGCCCCGTATACAAGGATCCCATAAGCAATTAGGGAGAGGACTGAGGAGAAGGCAGCTAGTCGGAGGGCATCTGAGGTTAGACAGTGTTTGTACCTGTGCAGGAGGCCGATTCTGGTGTTGCCAGCTGTAGAGAGGAGATGGATATGTTGGTGGAAATTGAGGGCAGGGTCTAGGGTAGGGGTTAAGGATTTGGGGCCGGCAATTTTTGTAAGTTCTCTGGTTGTGGGCAAAAGTCATGACCTTTGTCTTTTTGTAGCTTAAAACAAGACACTGGCTGGCGAACCATTGTTCAGCCTCAGAGAAGGAGGTTTGGAGTGATTGCTGGAATATGCAGGGATCAGGGCGGGAGGAGCTGAGGACGGCATCTTCTGCATATAGTAGCAGGTTACCAGAGCAAGCCACAGGGAGGGTGTTTAGATAGGCTAAATAGCGGGGGCCCCAGAATGGAGCCCTGGGACACCCCTGACCTAAAAGGGAGGCAGTTGGAGAGGGTGCTCCCTATCTTGACCTGCTGGGTTCTACTGGTAAGATAGTCAGAAAACCAATTAGTGATCTCCTGGGAAAGACCTAGCAGGGGGAGGGTAGATAGGAGGAGGACATGGTTAACCATGTTGAATGCTTTTGACAGATCTATGAACACAGCACCGGTAAGATGACTTCTGTCCAGGGCTGAATGAACAGAGGAGGTATATTCCAGGAGTGCAGAGGTGGTACTGTGGCATTTGCAGAAGCCGTGTTGTTCCTTACAGAGGAGATTGTATTTGGTGAGGTACTCAGTGAGCTGATTAGAGATGATGCACCCCAGGGCTTTGAAGGGGAGGATAGAGATAGGGCAATAGTTGCTAGTGGCTGTACGATGACTGCTTTTATGTATGGGGGTTATTATGTCCGCTTTCCAGTGGGATGGAAATTTTTCTAGACACAGTGTGTGATTGAGTATGCAGGTTAGTAGGGCAAGGACTTCCTGCAGGGTCAGGTGGAAGAGTTTCAGGTCCAGTGAGTTGCTACTGAACCAGGAGCCACTGAGAGCTTTTTGAAGGTAGGGTTTGGCTTCCCATGGAGCAAGGATTTTTAAGCAAAAAGAGGGGGAGGAGAGGTGTGTACAAGGGGCAGGGAGAGGGTCAAAAAAGTGTGTGTGGTGGAGAGTACGTTTCTGAGGTCTGAGAAGGAGGAGTTAAGGGCGTCAGCAATAAGATTAGGGTCAGTGGTACAGTTGCTATTTATATCAATTTGAAGGGGGGGGGTTGTGGTCTTTCCGCTAAGCTCCTTTACTGTATATTATTCCAGAATTTTTTGCCTGAGTCCCAGGAGGACATGAGAGGTGCTTTGTAGTTTTCTGCTTTGGCTCTGTGTGAAGTTAAAACTCTGGCTAGGAAGTGTACAGTAAAGTTCAGACAGTGAAAGAAAGTAGGGAGCCAATTGGGAGCCTGGCTTTGCCAGCACCATCCAATTAGGAGCTGGAGGTAACAACGGGGAGAGAGTGGGGCAGTCCACAAGGAAGTTCATACCAGCAGAGCTGGAGGGTGAACTGGAGATGCAGGGACTACGGTAAAGCTAAGTCACATCCCTAGGTGCTGTTGCCTGGCAGGCTGGAGTGCCCTGGTCACGGGGCACCTCCTAGATAGACATGAGAGAGAGGAGAAATAGGGATTAAATTAAAAAGGCAATCGGAGGGTGGGGCAGTCAGAAAGTGGATACCGGAAGACAGCAGGAGCAAATTAAGTGTCAAAAGGAGGGCAATAAACAGAAAGGGAATGGCTCTGAGAAGCCAAACGGATGGAGGGGGTGCTAGGGGTTACTCTGGAAGAGAGAGGAATGGGGAACAAGAGAGTAGAATGCAGAGGAAAAAACAGATAAAAATTACAGTTCGGCTTAATAGCTTTCCCAAACTGAGCTGTAATTACTTGCATTAAACAGTCTAATAAATACAGTTTAAATGACTACACACAGAGCAAAGTACACTCAGTAAACATAGGCAAAGAGGAGAAAGCTGTTATGGTTTGAAAAATGCGCACCCTCCAGTTAAAACTCTTTCTAGGTGGCTTACAGCAAAGTTCAGACAGTGAAAAGAAGTAGGGAGCCAATTGGGAGCCCAGATTCACCAGCGCCGTCCAATCAGGAGCTGGAGTTAACAACAGGGAGAGAGTGGGGCAAGCCGCAAGGAAGTTCATACCTGCAGAGCTGGAAGGTGAACTGGAAATGCAGGGACTACGGCAAAGCTAAGCCACATCCCTAGGTGCTGTTCCTTGGAAGGCTAGAGTGCCCTGGCCATGGGACACCTTCTGCAGAGCTGGAGGGTGAACTAGAGATGCAGGGACTATGGCAAAGCTAAGCTGCATCCCTAGGTGCTGTTCCTTGGCAGGCTGGAGTGCCCTGGCCATGGGACACCTTCTGCAGAGCTGGAGAGTGAACTAGAGATGCAGGGACTATGGCAAAGCTAAGCTGCATCCCTAGGTGCTGTTCCTTGGCAGGCTGGAGTGCCCTGTTCATGGGACACCTCCTAGGAAGAAATGCATTGTTTACTGTAGTAACTCTGCTTTAGCATGCTGCTGAATTGGGTTTAATCCTGGCAAGCTTCACGTGTAGGTGTGGAGGCACATCCAGTGCTTCCAATGCTGATCCGAGTGGGTGGACAATGGAAATGTAGACATGGTAGGCCATTCCAGTCATCCCAATGCTGGTCCATTTGAAGATATCATGGAGACAGATAAGGCAGGCCAGCCCTGCAGTCCCATGGCTGATTCAGGGTGGGGGGCAAGGAGAATGTAGGTGGGGAGGGCTGGTCTGGGTTCCACTTGCTGGTAAGGGTGGGCAGAGAAGAGATATGTAGGTAGGGGATGCTACTCAGAGGTCCTAGGGCTGGTCTGGGTGGAAGAAAATGGGGTCAATAGGTGGGAGTGACAGTTTTTCTGATCTGATGGCCATTTGATTCTAATAGGAGTGTTTGAGATTTGCACTTGAAAAGGTATTTCAGGTACAGTTGAAGGCCGTGTTCAAAACAGTTTATTACCATTATTTCAGTTTTCTTTTTGAAGGCTAATTTGCATTTTTCGTGATTTTTGAATAGCATTTGAGAATACATTGAGAAGTTTTTCAATGGATAACAGCTGGTGTTTGAGATACAATCGAAGTCAAGTCGAATTACTTCAAAAACATGAAAATAACTGGATCAGTTTTTAAAAACTGAAGAATACTTGAATTGAATTTGAAAGCCTTCTTTTTCTGTTTGGGAGGGGAGGAAGAACAACAGAAGGAGATGCTGGCATCTCCAAAAAGTCCAGCAGATTCTTTTTAGTGGAATCCTGCTTCTCCTAGGAAAAGCCCACAGCAGCTTGAATTTGTTGCATCACAGCAAAAAGCAAGGATCTTCTGGAGCTGATCTGGTTGTATTTACTACAGAGTCTTCACTGCAGAATGAGACTGTGGAGCTGGTGCCACGCATATATTTAATGTTATTGGCTATCCTTGTTATTGGCTATTATTGGCTATCCGCCACATTGTCTTCCTTCTCCTCCTCTTCTTCCATAATGAGGTCAGGATTATACTCACATTTGTCTTTGTATCTACAGTATCATCTACGAGAATGGAGCAGCATACTGGCAATGTTGACAGCAGCTGAATAGGTCTATTCTGCACTATATTAGAGTGTGACATCAAAAGGGTAGTTGTACAGTAGCAACCATGATATGGTCATATATTTGTTTTTTGTTATAGAGCGATGTGCTTCTCCATGCAAGCTATGCCTAGCATTGTGCCTCTCAGTCCTCAAACCTGTTAGCCTCTCCCCCCCACTGGCTTACCCATGGGGATCTGTACAGAGCAGGGTCCGAGGGTGTCAGGAGCCATCACACATTGTAATGGAGGGACATTGGTTTTTCTGTTTTCTCCCATCTCAGCCTGCAGCTGTGGCATACTCGAAGGGCAAGTGCGTGTGGTGGTGTATGTGTACCCCCAGAACCACAACTCTCTCCACTCTCTTGGTGTAATGTCATCCCCAGACCTCTGCTCTGACACTCAGCCTCACTGGGTGTCAGCCAAGAGTGAGTAAACTCACCTCCCCAATCCAGGAGGTAAAAGCATCCCAGCACCCAGCCCCCTCCCATCAATCCTAGGTAGTCCGAGTTTGCTCCCAAACTTGGGTTACTGGTGTGGTACAAAGTGTGGTGTTCAGTGTCTCAAGCCTCAGTGCCACTGAGCCAGCTAGATATGGTCAGATATTTCACAAAATATCTAGAGAGTCTCTCTGGTGGCCCATAGTGGTACTGCAAGCACACATGAAATTTCTCTAGAGATTTCACAGAAATTTCAGGAAATATCGGACCATTTCTACAGCTGCTACTGTACTAGTAGTACTAGTCCTGTTGACCAGCCCACTCTAAGACCAGAGGTAGGCCCAGTAGTAGGCACCATATGTATCATATTAGAGAATGATAGGAGCACTGTCTGTGCATCGATGCCACTTTGTGTAGTGGTTGTGACCACAATAGTTTTCAATTGATGTTGGATCTCCTTTAATGACAGCAGCATACTGGCCATAATGGTCCCTGTGGTGCTTCTGCCAAGCTCCAACCTTGGTGCCTGGTCAGGGGGCAGTGGATGCCACCTCTGGAACAGATGGCGTAATAGTTCATAACATACCTGCTATTCACAGCGGTGACCTGGATCTAGCTGAGGAAGCTCTGTCGTTATCCCAGTGCATGTGTTTATGACTTACTGAGAAGGATTTGTCTCAGAAATTCAATGATGACGATTTGGTCAATGGGGTAGGTGATGTGGATTTGTCCTGTAGCTGTTTTTATGATGGCGCGCTTGCGCAGCCAACATCATGGGACACTGCAGCTTTGGAGTCGGGGTCGCTGTTGGGCGAATGCAGAGCACGCACCAGTAGGTGCATGCCATATTTCTCAATCAGCCTGCATGCCGACGCCACACCATGCATACATAATGTGGCGAGCACATCTAAGAAAAGGTCCGCTGCAATCTGAGCAAAGCTCGTCATATGCAGTGGTCCTTTTCTTGCCGTGCTCACTGCCATTATGTGCATGGTCGGCAAGCCGGCAGCCGCCATACTGCTGACTTCAGGGTGCCTAATCCTCTGTCGGTAACCCCCGCTTAGGTGCTAACGGGAGTCGGTACTTTCGTCGGCATAAACTCTCCCAATTGTTGACGCCGAGGGGGGTGCCCAATCCCCTCGACTCGCTCCCCCTTTCTTTGTGTACCAGCGGGGTGCCCAATCCCTGTCGGCATTACTTCCTCCTGCCCCCGTGTTGTGTGCAGGCGAAGGTGCCCAATCCCCGTCGGCTTCAGACCTCCCAACAGATAGGTGGCACGCTGGGGAGCCCACCCCAGCGTGCCAAATCCCTGCAAAGAAAAACTGTCCCACAATGGGTTTTTCCACTTTTTTCCTGTAAAGTGAAAATGGTCCCTCGTAATCTCGATGCCCCTCCCCACCCGCACCCATCCACTGCGCACTCTGCTTCCCCCACCCCCACCCCATACTTACCTCGCGGAGTCTGGCACGATGATCTTCTGTGGACTGGGAACACGCTCTGCACTTTTCAAAGCCGACCGTGAACTGAAGAAATGCCGGTAAGCTGTATAATGGAATGAATAGGGTTTTTTCAACTTTAATGCATATCTTGGGCATTTTTGCGAATTTTTGGGCCAAATTTTCAACATGGGGTTTTTGGGACCCTTTCTCATGAATTCTTGCACTGTCATGGCGTTATTCAGTGCCGAAAGGTGATTTCGCAGTCACTGCACGGAATCACCTTCCGGGACTGAGTAACTGTTCATGAGAGGGGCTCTCAAAAAGCCTATGTTGCAAGTTTGGTGGGAAAAATCCAAAAAATTACTGTTTTATGAGCGTGCATAGCAACTGTGCAACGCATGCTGATAAGTTAGCGCATTCATACTATTTTCATGCTAGATTCTCTGCATTGGCATTTTACCACACCTTCTTGTGAACCGTACAGCTGTCATTTTTCACATCCTGCCCGAAATGTGTTTTCGCACTTCCAGCGTAGAATAGCATGGTTGCTGTGTGAAATCACTGTTCAGGACACATTATGAAAATGACAGTGACACTGTTCATGAGCAGAGGTCCTAAAATGCCTGTGTTGAAAATTTGGTTTACAATACTCCATAAAATGACTCATTTCACGGGCGTAGCAGCAGCTGCGCAATGCTGCCGTTCGTAAGGGTATGCATTTGCAATATTTTCACGCCATTCTCAACACTGGCATTTTACCACACCTTCTTGTGAACCATACAGCTATCATTTTTCACATCCTTGCCAAAATGTGTTTTCACACTTCCGGCGCAGAATAGCGCGGTTGCTGTGCGAAATCAGTGTTCGGGACACATTAAGAAAATGACAGTGACACTGTTCATGAGAGGGGCTCTCAAATAGCCTATGTTGCAAGTTTGGTGGAAAATCCCAAAATGACTGTTTTACGAAGCGCATGCAGTAAATCATGCAGCGCATGATCGTAAGTTGTGCCGCATTTGCACTATTTTCATGCCAGATTCTCAACATTGGCATTTTACCACACCTTCTTGTGAACTGTATAGCTGTCATTTTTCATATCCTGCCCGAAATATGTTTTCGCATTTCTGGCGCAGAATAGCGCAGTCGCTGTGCGAAATCAGTGTTAGGGACACATTACGAAAATGACAGTGACACTGTTCATGAGCAGAGGTCCTAAAATACCTGTGTTGAAAATTTGGTGACAATACTCCATAAAATGGCTGTGTTACACTCGTGTGTTGCACAGTTTGCACGCATGCTCATAAGTTTGCAAACTATAGCGGGGTCGCTGTGGAAAGCCCGTATCGAGACACATTATGAAAATGGCAGTGACACTGTTCATTAGCAGATGTCCTAAAATGCCTATGTTGAAAATTTAGGGACGAAAGTCAATAAAATTAGTGTTTTACGAGAGTGCGTTGCGCAGTTTGCACGCACGCTCGTGACTTTGTGAATTTGTAATACTTTCACTCCAGCTGTTCATCATTGCCATTTTTCCATACCTCCTTATGAACGGTACAGCTGGCTGAAATGTGTTTTCACACGTCTGGTGCAGAATTGCACTTCACTGTGCGAAATTACTTTTCTGGACACTTTCAGGAAATGATGGTGACACTATTCATCAGCAGAGGTCCTAAAATGCCTATGTTGAAAATTTGGTGGCGAAAGTCCAGACAATGACTGTGTTGCCAGCTTACATTGCGCAGTTTCCAAGCACCCTTGTAACTTTGTCAATCTGCAATATTTTCATGCCACATTTTCACCACTGGCATTTGTGCACACCTCATTATCAACAGTCCAGCTGCCATTTTCCACAGCCTGCCCAAAACGCATTTCCGCAGCTCTGCCGCACAGTGGCGTACTCGCTGCGCAAAATCACCTTTTGGGACACATTAACAAACTCTCAGCGCTATGCCTCTCCACCTCTGTCACTGCCAATGCCAGCGCGACATTTGGCATTGACAAATGCTTGTTATATTGCTGCTAAGCTGTTTTGTTGGAGGAATTTCTCCAGTGCCCCCTTCCTGTGCTGCCTCATAGTAGAGTTGAATCCTTGGCAGATCTCACAAGTTTTCACACTGTGAAGGAGACCGAAGTAGCAGACACACACTTTGTGTGTGTCATCCTTTTGGTTTTTGTCTTTGCAATCAAAACACTCAAAAAGCATTGATGGCTCTTTCAGTGGCATGCAGGTCACCAAAAATCACTATTTTTTGTAGTTCAAGATTTTATTATTATTTTAACAGGATGCACAGACACAGACACAGTATTACATATAGAATAAAGTATGGGTCGGGATGTGTAACGAGAAGTTTACACACACCCGAGGGGTTAGATGCTGGGGTTTATTAAAAGCATCTAACCCCGAGGGTGTGTGTAAACTTCAAGTTTACACACACCGACCCATGTTTTATTTTATCTAATTGCTGGGTTTGCCTTTTTCACCTCAGCAATTATATAAAATGTATGTAAGTTGCCTCGCGGCCGCCCAGGTCGATTGGAGTATCCGGTCTGTGACTTGCAGTGCTGTTAAGAATCGATTTACCTTTTTTCTTTGGGGGTGAGCAGTAGAAACAGCTTCTGTTTAAAAATTGAACTTACTGCCCTGTCCGATTCCGAGTGGCGGTTTACTTTTCTAGGGGAAAGTGTGCAGCAAGAGTTCTGAAGGGTAAAGATGCAGTGAGGCATGTGCAGAGCAAGGGAAACCATGTGTGTGTTTGCCGTTATAAACGCTCCTTTATAACGGCAAATTACGCCACGGTTTCCCTATGGGAAAAAGGCTAAGCCAGTTATTATATAAAAGTTCTGGACCATACCGCAACATTTAGTAGGACCAGACAGCTGTGTTAACATAGAAAGAATGATACAGTAGGGTTAGGTAAGTACATTCATGTATAGTACAGTATACAGAACATAAATTAAGATTTAACACAGGGATTATCAGGGTCAGACTAGGTCCCCTTACCCACACAGGGAGGGGAACCTGGAATTACTAACCTGTGTCTCAAACTTGTCTTGGCCTATTGGGCCTGAACCAACCCCAGGATTGCAAGCTAGAGTGCATCCTTCAGTCAGGCATGCTATAATATCAACTATATACAAAAAGGCAATCATTTACTGAAATATGGGCCTACTCGTAATGGAACCAATACCTAATTAGGATACCTGGTCTTTAAGGAAAGAGGGAGAAACCAATCCGTGAAAACAAAAGAATTTTATGAAGTGACCCTGGGGAAGGGATCATGACAGTACTTCGACGTCAGATAGGGCTGCCAGCATTTCTCAAACTGAGAAGAATAGCCTTCAGCAAAGCTAGAGATCCTTTCAAATGTAGCCCCCTGGGCTAATGCCAGGAGGAGCTCATGAAAAGTAGGTATCTCCGAGGTTCTCCATCTCAGCAGAATAAGTCTTTTGGCTACTGCCCCCACTACTGTGACCCATTGAGCCCCTGGACTGTGTTTCGGCATGGTAGAGCTACCACACCCTAGGAGAAGGAGAGAAGGATCAGGGACAATCTTGTGAAATATCTGTTGACACATGTCTTGAATTGAGTCCCATCTTCTTAAGTTTGGACGGATCCCGGTACCATCTATGAAGGGTCTTGTTCATGATAAGACGCATACGTCCATCCCAACATGCCAAATGTATTCTTACCCACCCATGTTACCACTGCTGCTCCGAAATAGGAGTCTGCAAGCCCTTCACCCACTGAATTCTAGCTTTTTGGGTAGGGTCTGTGGAAGCATCTCTGAGGGCGGTGTAGATCTCGCTGGCTCTATTCTTAGTACCCTTCCCCCATATACATATAGGGTGGGGGCATTGATGTGCCCCTTTAGTTTGAGGGGAATTGGATAAATGGGTTATGGCATCTCTAATCTGAAGGTATCTCCAAAAATGGGAGGCCAGAAGGTGATATCTGGTTTTTAAAGCCTCAAAGTTATCTATTATGTTGGAATCTGGATACATTCTGGAGCTAGGAACATGGACGCGGGGCTGGGCGAGTCATCGGTTGCTCCTACAGCTTAATGTTTTGTAAAGCACTTTTTAGAACATTTAGATTGCGCTTAGTATGTTTTTAAAGTTTTAAAACGTTTTATCGTTTGATGCTCTCAGTTTGTTTTGTTTTGTATTGGAGGGTTAGTTTTACTTTTGTTTTAGGGAATTTGTTTATTCATTTACCCGCTTACTAGGGTATATTAACACTTGGGCTCTCCTGGAAGATCCATAGCAAAGTGTCGCAGAATGAGCAAGCCAAATGCTTGAGCGGTTTCGAGGTGATTACGACCTCTTTAAAGTTTGTACTGGGGCTGTCTGCCTGGCCCGTTGCCGCCCCTGCACTTTCAGTTCGCCGAGCCACTGCTTCTTGCCTCGTCTACTCCTGTGAGGGCTGGTTTTCTCTGCTTTTGATGGAGACTTGCTGGAAACTGTACTACTGGAGTTTGCGAGTAGTTTCATTCGCCTCGTATGTGACTGCGGTGTAGATGCTGGAACATTCTGTTCGACCAAGAGTGGGAAGACTTGAGAGGCAATTTTGTTTTCTGAGGAGAAGATTGAGTTGATGTGGTATATAGCCTGCCTTGCAGAGGACTTCTCCGGTGAACGATTGGGAGGAACTAGCCAAGTTTGACTTTCGCGCTGTGGGATGTGCTTCCCCCAATTGTTGGTGCAGAGTGCTTGAGGGGATTCTAGACTGTTCTGCTGGGTTGGCTGTTGGCAGCACGGGTGCGTCTGGCTCTACTGGCATCTGACGACCGGATTTGTTGTGGACACAGGTGACAGGGCTCTAGAGCGACCAGGGAACTGGCTGACGAGTCTACTGTTCCCCTAGACTCTCTGGGTTTGGCTATGGCCTAGTCATTCCCTGGGGGTTGAGGTGCCCCAGCAATTATTTCTGGTTGTGGTCTCTGGGAGTGGAACCTGGTAAGCCCATGTTTGCCGTTTTTAGCTGACGGGATTCTTTCTCTGGTTTCTTGTGAAAACTTTGTATTACTCCCTGGATTGCCTATATGTCTCAGCCCTGGATACATTGATCATTTTCATGCTTGGACAGTGAAAGTGTCCTTTTGTGGTTCCCTGGTGGTGAGAGGACCTGGGTGTCCACATTTTATTTATTTTCCATTTTATTCAAAGAAGACTTTTTTGTTTTGGATTATAATCTGCATACTGACTTGCTTTGGGCAGAATTTGGATTTTAACTCTGGGCAGCCAGAGTGCTTTGACTTCTCTCATTTCCAGGTTGTGAGAGGACCTGGGGGTGAGGGTGGGGTTCATATTTTCATCTGAATTCCAGTGAGTGGGGTCTGCAGTGGATTTTATACTGTTATTTGATTTTAGATCACTGTTTATCATCTGGGTTTGTTTTCCATGTGCTGAGTTTTGGGTTAGAGTATCCATGTTGTGTAGGGGTAGGATATATATATAAAAAAAGTGAGAGATCGAGGGGTATTTTATTATTTTTATTTTTTTCATTTTTAATTTTTTTTTATTTTATTTTATTAGTAGAATGTTAAAATTAATGTTGATCTGTTTGCATTAAATACTTATAGTAGTTAGTTGTATAGGTAGTATGTGTTGGAATCATGTTGTAGTGGTCGAGCGCTATTCCCTGTCCAGGTTGAGGGAACTTCACCCCTTTGATAGTCCCCAATTACAGCCTGAGGTGTATAGGCGTTATCGCACCTTGGGTATTGCACTAAGAGGCCGAAGAGGCGGAGTCCCTGGACTGGGGGAGAGGAGTGGGGTGGGCGGATAGGGGTGGTGAGATCGAGGAGGTGCCCTGGGGCAAAATGGGTCCAGGACAGAGGTCCTCCATGCCTAGTTCCCATACTCAAGGGCTCCACTGACAGTGGGCAAGTTGTCCATTCTTCCATGGCCTCTCATCCGACTCGGGCAGTGTGGTGCAATGCCAGATCTATAAAAAACAAGACAGCAATTATTGCTGATCTTCTTGAGTCATCTGACCTGACCTGCATCACCGAGACCTGGTTGGATGAAAATGCTGGTCCGGTATTGGAGTCAGCGGTTCCAGCCAGATACCCGGTGATTCACCGCCCGAGATTGGATCAAATGGGTGGGGGTATAGCCATCTGTTTTAAGATGAAGCTGGATCTTGTGGAGGTTCCAGTGGAGATCACCAGATCCTTTGAGTGTATCCTGGGGGCAGGTGTGGGCAGCAGGATTATTCTCATCTACCGTCCACCCGGAGACGAGAAAGTTTTCCTGCAGGAAGTTGCAGACTATATGGTTGACATGGTGTTGGAATCCTCCAGGTGGTTGGTCCTGGGGGATTTCAATGCCTGGGTCGACGATGAACTCTCGCTTTTTGGTCAAAACTTCCTCCAACTGATGACCTCATTGGGCTTTACACAGGTAGTTACCACTGCAACCCATTGTCAGGACCACTCCTTGGACCTGGTGTTCCTCCTGGGGATGGAGGCTGGTGACTTGGTGGTGGAACCAGCTAGATGGTCCGACCATCACTCTATCTGATTCTGGTTTGAGGCTCCCCTTATGAGACCAGCCCCTTTGGAGAGGGTCCGGTACCGCCCTTTGAGGGGTGTAACTCCAGAGGGTCTGTCGGCGGTGCTGGACCTATCGAGATGGCCATTGGAATGCTTGGATCCAGGGCATCTAGTAATGTGCTATAATTGTGTGGTGCTGGAGGCCCTGATTCCAAAGGATCCTGTCCGTGTTTGCCCCCTCCCTCTCCGTCCTCAGTCCCCTCAGTTTGACGGAACTTTGAGGGAGTTGAGGAGAGTGGGGTGAAGGTTGAAATGGTGTTGGCAGAAATCCAGCCTGGAGGAGGACAGACTTAGGTTGATTGCCCATTACTCGGACTATCAATCAGAAATCTCCCGTATGAAGGCAGAGTTCCTATCCAGGGAGATTACTGCAGCAAGAAATCAACCTGCTCAGCTCTTTCGGACCATGGACAGATTGCGCAATCCAGCCTGTCTACAGGGCTGGAGAGCCTTTTCACAAGTTAAGTGTGAGAAGTTTGCTCAATTTTTTGCAGATAAGGCGTCATCCATCAGGGTGGAGATCTGTTCCACTTGTTCAAATGAGTACGGCGGAGGTCGATGTGAGGGCACAGACACCTGGTCTCTCTGGACAGATTTTGACTGGCTAGGGATCATGGATATCATGAACATTGTTCTGGGCTTGAGACCAACTTTCTGTAGTTTGGATCCTGGTCCAAAGTACCTCCTTATGGGGTGTATAGATGTCATCGGACTGATCCCTGCGGTGATAGTCTGGTGTTTGTTGGATCAAGGGGTGTTCTCTGATCTGTTGAAAAAGGCAGTGGTGACTACCCTGTTAAAGAAACCATCCAGTGACCCAGACTGTCTTGCGAACTACAGACCAGTCTCTAACCTACCCTTTTAGGGTAAGGTTATTGAGAAGGTAGTTGCATGCAGCTTGAGAACTTTCTTACCACCCATGAAGTCTATGATCCTCTCCAGTCTGGTTTCAGGAAGAGGCATAGTACCAAGACGGCATTAGTTCGGGTGATGAATGATCTCCTAATAGCGAGGGATCGGAGGAGTCATTCGATCTTGGTCCTCCTTGATCTCTCTGCAGCATTTGACACAGTGGATCATGGGGTGTTGTTGGAATGCCTGCGGCTAATCTGTGGACTGTCAAGGACAGAAGCCTTGTTAGTTTATTTGTTTTTCTTGTTGGCTCTCTGAGTGTGGTTTTGTTTGTTTGGATTCACTATGAACTGCAGCTAATGGTGTTGTGATCTCATTCTGAAGGGTCTCATAAAAATGAATAGTTAAGCCATCTAACCCAGGAGCTTTATCTAAAGTTAATAACTTTATTGCCTGGCTAATTTCTGCTTGGATGAGAGGCTGTTTTAGTAGAGTTTGTTCTTCCAACTTGCATTTGGACAGTGGGATAGCTCTGAGGTATTTCTCTGTCTGTTGGATGGAGCTGCCAAATACCGTTGCAATGAGGGAGTGACCCATCATTGCTGGGTGGAACGTTGCCTAGTGTAATATTGTTTGTGAACACAGCGGCAAGCCGCCGCCGTGTTCACAAACAAAATTAGATGCCCCTAGTGCCGAGGGGGTGCCCAATCCCCCCCCCCGGCATCATGTGCCAGCCACAAAACAGATTTTGTTTGCCAACGGGACCCCAATCCCCATTGGCTTCATTCCCCCATGTAATTTGCTGACTGGGGGCCCACTCCCCGTCGGCATAATATCCCCAAAATGTTGGTTTTGTGCTGAGGGTGCCCAATCCCCTAGGCTCTTGCCCCGTTATGTCAGCAGAGTGCCCAATCCCTGTCAGCTACAGCCCCCAACAAAAACACTCTGGTGGCACACTGAGTCCACCCCAGCATGCCAAATGTCCCTGTGAAGAAACAAAACTGTCCTGCAATGTTTTTTTTTTCCCTGTAAATCAGAAAACGGTCCCTCATTGGTCTGGTGGCCCGCCCCAACCCGCGCCCACCCTTTGCGCACCCTGCCTCCCACCCCCTCACCCCATACTTGACTCTCGAGCCCAGCGCAATGATCTTCGGTGGACTGGGAACACGTCGGCACTCTTCAAAGCCGGCTATGAACTGAAGAAATGCCGGTAAGCTGTATAATGGCATAAATAGATTTTTTCAACTTTGTTGCATATGTCAGGTATTTTTGTGAATTCTGGCACCAAATTTTCAACATGGGGTTATTGGTACCCCTCCTCCTGAATTCAGCCACTGTCATGGCATTATTTGGTCCCGAAAGGTGATTTCGCGGTCACTGTGCGGAATCGCCTTTCAGGACTGATTAATGAAACATCAGTGCCAGTGTTCATAAGGTGGCCTCTCAAAAAGTCTATGTTGCAAATTTGGTGACAAATCCAAGAAATTACTGTTTTATGAGCTTGCATTGCGCAGTTGCTACGCACGCTTGTAACTTAGCAAATTTGCAAATTTTCACTCCAGATTTTCAACATTTGCCATTTTTCTGCACCTCCTTATGAACAGTACAGCTGTCATTTTTCACATCCTGGCCAAAATGTGTTTTTGCACTTCCAATGCAGATTAGCGCAGTCGCTGTGGGAAATAAGTGTTTGGGACACATTAAGAAAATCACAGTGACACTGTTCATTACCAGAGGTCCTAAAATGCCTACGTTGAAAATTTTGTGACAAAAGTCCATAAAATGACTGTATTACGAGCGTGTGTTGTGTAGTTACACTCACGCTCCTAACATCGCACATTTGTAATATTTTCACTCCAGATTTTCAACATTGCCATTTTTCCACACCTCCTTATGAACAGTACAGCTGTCATTTTTCACATCCTGGCCGAAATGTGATTTTGCCTTCTGGCACAGAATAGCGCAGTCGCTGTGAGAAATCAGTGCTCTGGATGTATTAAGAAAATCACAGTGACATTGTTCATTAGCAGAGGTCCTAAAATGTCTATGTTGAAAATCTGGTAATGAAAGTCCATAAAATGACTGTGTTAAACGCATGCATTGTGCAGTTTCCACATATGTTCGGAAGTGTGAGCATTTTTAATATTCCCACTACAGATTTTCAACATTGCCATCTCTTCACACCTCCCTATGGATAGTACAGCTGTCATTCTTCACATCCTGCCCGATCTGCGTTTTCGTACATGTGGCGCAGAATGGCATGGTCACTGTTGGAACTCAAAGTTCTAGACACAATGACAAAATCACACTGCCACTCTTCATGAGAAGAGGTCCCAAATGCTTTCATGAGATGGGGTCACAAAAAGGCTATGTTAAACATTTGTAGTGCAAATACCAACAAACGCCCCAGGGTGTTAGGGTTTCTAACTATAACGTCCCACCCTATACAGACTGACAGGCATTGGGGTGTGCCTTTGCATTGCTGACTGTACTGCTTATGCCATCCAACCCCCACCCCCCAGCCAATGACAGGCATTGAGGTGTACCTTGGACTCTTCAGCCCCAGACTTCACCCCATTGTCCTATGCTGCACCCATTTCAGCGTATGTCCCTATGGAATGGGGTGACTGTAAAGCCAAACACCCCAAGGCACACCTCAACACATGTCGGTATTTGCAGAATAGGGTGAGGTGACATGGCATGACTGTCATGGGCAACGACCCAAATACTTACCCCAATGCCTGTCCATCTCTACAGGATGGAGGTGGGGTTGACGTGAAGTTCAATACTTCACTACCATTCCTATTCTTCATCTGTCTAACTCCTGCACTTCCAATGCTAATACCAGCAAGCAAATATTCAGCATTGACAAATGCTTGTTTAGCTTATGATACTGTTCTCGTAGGGTTGCCAAGTGAGTTCCAGTGGCCTCTGAGACTGAGGCTGACATTTTTGTTCTCCAGATCCCTGATCTGGATCAATAATGAGGAGGCCTTGGCTTGCTTTTGTTCCTTTTATTGGAAGGAGATTCTGATAATCTCCCTTCTAACAGATCACTTAAAGGCGTTCTAGACAGTAACAGCCTCCTGAGGAGTACCCTTATTTTCAAGAAAACCATATCTCTGCAATTTCATTGAAATGTTTCACTATTTTGGAATCCTTAAAGAGATTATCATGAAGTCTCCATATTTTATCTGCCTCTGCCTTAGTGTCATGTTTTATATATAAACTGCAGTGGTGTATGGTCTGATTCTTCCTGGAGCAAGATTTCTGCAGAGCATATACTGTATCTGAGAGGAGTTGGTGATTAATCAGATAATAGTCTAGACATGAACAAAGGTTATGTGGAATTGAGAGAAAGGTGTATTCTTTCATTGTGGGGTGCTGGAGTCTCCAGGGGTCTACACAGTTAAGAGAGTCCAGGAGTTCTCAGAGAGACCTCTGCGAGGGTAGAAGCTTTTCTTTTTTGAGTTTGATCTATCCAACTCATTATCCATGACTACCTTTTAGTCTCCTAACATGATTAGTGGGATCTGAGGCAAATCTGCTACATACTGTAAGTCAATAATGGGGTGAGAAAGGTTGAGTTTTTTGCAATTAGGGCCATGTACTGCACATTAACTAAAATGACCCCTGTCCTCTCCAATGTTCCTTTTACCAACATGTACTATCTGGAGGGCTCAGAGACAATAGTGTGTCATTGGTAGGCCATAGTCCTCAGAATCAGAATAACCACCCCAGCTCATTTGGAGTTTGTTCCTTCTTCATGTATCTGATTTACCCAACTTCTCTGGAGAAGTGTGACATTTGGCTCACAGCGGTGGGTCTTTTGTAAGACGACAACAGAGGGGGTTATGCATCATTAAATGATTAAGTATTTGGTATCTCATTTGTGGGGATTGGGCCCCCTTGACCTTTGATGTTAGTATCATGATCTAGGTGCTAGCCATTGTTGTAAGTAGAAAAACCTGTCTGTTTGCATTTCCAACTTTGACCATGCAGTTGAAGACACTTGCTTACTGTCATACCTACTTTGCTAGCTGTGTTGAGATTTACTGAGATACCATTCTTAGTTATTTCCCCCCGACACAGAAGCCACCCAGACACAGACATCTCATTTAGAGCATGTCTGCTGTATATTTGGCTCTAACAGTCCTTGCCTCGTTCAGACTGTCTTTGAGTCCTCTTCCATCCATCATGAAGTAAAGTTACGCTTGTAAGCTTAGGTGTTGTAGACATGAAGTCTGTCCTCTTTCAGCTGTCTCAGACCAGGGTTGATCTTTTAGTAGGGTGCACACTGTAGGGCAGGGGTGTCCAATCTTTTCAGGGTCGTGAGTCACATTTAAATTTCTGAGTAAGATGTGAGCCACAAGAGTCAGGTGATGTGGTGCAGGAGCTAGCTGCATTTTTATTTATTTATTGATTTGCTTTTGTTAACTGGGTAAGCACACTAGACAGCCAAGTGCCTATTTTCAGGTGTGACCCAGGAGATTACAAGGTACATTACAAGGTACATACATGAACATCAGGCAAATACAAGTGGAGGATTGCATTACATAGAATTAGTACAACAGGGACTTTACAAGCATCAGATTTCATCAGGCAAATAGTAGTGAAGAGTTAATATAAATTGACCAGAACACAGGGACATTGTAAGACAATACCAAAAACAGGTATTATAATACAGTATTAAACATTGCAGTCAGTAGGAAGAAGTGCAGTGAGAATTCATCACTCCAGGCAGCAAGTTGTAAGGCTAGCAGTTAGAATAAGGAGGAGTCACAGTTGGGATAGAGTGGGCCCAGTGCGAGAGAAAGGAGTGCACAGTTATAGTGCTCACTCTGTTTTGCCAGTGGGCCTAAATGGCCCATTTTTATGTTGGCTTGCCGTGCTTGCACGGCAGTCAACATATTGGGAGAGTGCAGCTTTGGGGGCGTGGCTGCTGTTGGGCGAATGCAGGGCACGCATCAGTAGGTGCGTCCCTCATTCCCCAATAAGCCAGCATGCTAGCGCTGACACCAACATTATGTAAAGTGGACAAAACTTCTAAACAAAGTGCCGCTGCAATCAGAGACAAGCTCGTCATGCAGCGGCACTTTGTTTAGAAGTTATGTCCACTTTACTACGTGCCGTCCCCCAGTACAGGGTGCCACGCTGGGAGCCCACCCCAGCATGGCAACTGATGCCATGGCTGATGGGGTGCCCAATCCTCATCGGCTCCATTGTCCTCCCCCCCAAGTACAGGGTGCCACGCTTGGAGCCCACCCAGCGTGGCAACTGATGCCGTGGCCGACGGGGTTGCCCAATCCCCTGTCAGCTCCATGCCCCCCAGCCATCCTTCTGCCATGCTGGGAGCCCACCTCAGCATGGCAAACGTCCTGCATCGTCTTTTTTTTATTTAAACCTGCAAATTCAAAACGGTCCCACAGCACTTCTCCCTACCCCCTCCCACAACCCCACCCATCCACTGCGCACCCTGCCTCCTCACACCCCCTCTCACCCCACATTTACCTCCGGAGTCTGGCGTGATGATCTTCGGTGGACCGGGAACACATCTGCACTCTTCAAAGCCAACCACGAACTCAGGAAATGCCGGTAAGCTGTATAATGGGCTAGATAGGGTTTTTTCAACTTTGTTGCATATCTCAGGCATTTTTTGGAATTTTTGCACCAAATTTTCAACATGGGGTTTTTGGGGCCCCTCCTCATGAATTCTGTCACTGTCATGGCGTTTATCAGCCTCGAAAGGTGATTTCGCGGTCACTGCGCGAAATCACCTTTCAAACCCATAAACGAAATGACAGTGGTGGTGTTCAAGAGGTGCCCTCTTAAAAAGTCTAAGTTCCAAATTTGGTGGAAAAATTCCAAGAAATGCCTGTTTCACGAGCGTGTGTTGCGCAGTTGCTACGCAGGCTCGTAACTTCGCCCATTCACAATATTTTACTGCCGGATTTTCAGCATTGTCATTTTTGTACACCTCCTTGTGAACAATACAGCTGTCATTTTCCACATCCTGCCCGAAATGTGTTTCTGCACTTCCGGCGCACAATAGCACAGTCGCTATGGGAAATCAGTGTTTGGGCCAGATTATGAAAATGACAGTGACACAGTTCATGAGCAGAGGACCTAAAATGCCTATGTTGAAATTTGGTGATGATACTCCATAAAATAACTGTGTTACAAGCATGCGTTGGCAGATTGCACGCTCGCTCGTACCATCGTGCATTTGTGATATTTTCAGTCTGGATTTTCACCATTACCATTTTTCCACACCTCTTGATGAACAGTATAGCCGTCATTTGACATATCCTGCCCAAAATGTGTTTTCGCACTTCCGGCGCAGAATAGCGTGGTCGCTGTGCGAAATCACTTCTTGGGACACTTTGAGGAAATAACAGTGACACTGTACATGAGCAGAGGTGCTAAAATGCCTATGTTGAAAATTTGGGCGAGCACTCCATAAAATGGCAGTGTTACAAGCGTGCATTGCATATTTTCCACACACCCTAGTAACTTCGCAAATTTGGTATATTTACATGCCACATTTTCAACACTGGCATTTTACACCTCCTTATGAACTGTGCAGCTGTCATTTCTCACATCCTGCCGACATGTTTTCCCGCTTTGCACTACCAAACACCCAAAGGACACCCTAATGCTTGTCACTCTCTGCAGGGTGGGGGTGGGTGGGAATCAGTTCAATACTTCACTGCCATTCCTATGATGCATCTGTCTAACTCCTGCACTACCAATGCCAATGCCAGCAAGCCAACATTCGGCATTGACAAATGCTTGTTATATATGCTGTGAGAACAGGAGGAGTATGAGCACAGTTGTACTCTGCCCAAGTCGTAATGTTTAGGTAGCATCTCAGTTAGTTGGGGCATCTCAGGCTGAGAGGATTTGTCTAGTGCAGAGACAGGTAGCAGCCGTTTTGAGAAAACCCCAGAGGGAGGCTTTAAAGCTCTGGTGTGAGGGAGAGGAGCGAGTGCTAGTTGGAAGAGAGTTCCAAACCCTGAGCGCATATGCAGCGTAGGCTTGGTCACCCATTTGTGTGTGGGTTTTAGGTACCAGGAGGGCATGGAAGCCGCTGGATCGCAGGTTGTAGGAGGGTGTAGCAAGAACAAGGGTCTCAGCAAGGTTTTGAGGGGTGGCAGTTCTGACAATATTGTCAATGAAGTTGCCCACGACATAAGAGCGGTGAGTTTCCGGTGGGAGCCACTCAAGCCGAGTGTAAAGCTCACAGCGATGAGTGAGGGGGGCTGAGAGTGCAAAACAGCATATGTTGTTGTACACTGAGTCCCACTTTACTAGACTAGTTTTTGCAATGTGGGCAAAGGTGATTAGTCCATAGCAAAGCGTGGGTAGGAGGACTCCCCTGGCTAGAGCAAGATGGCAGCTGGAGTGAGACAGCGTTTTGCTGTGTAAGCCTGACCCAGCTTGCAGTTTAAGGCCTTGCATGTATTTTGTATGTGCAGATTCATATCCAGCTGCGGGTCAAGGGTTACCCCCAGGTACTTGACCAAGCCTGCGACAGTCAGCGGTGACCCATCAGCCCTGGAGATCTGTAGTGAATCCGGGGTGGCTTTTAAATTGGCTGCTGAGCCAAATAGCATGGCTTGCATCTTCTGTAGGTTAATAACAAGTTTATGGTCCTGTAACCAAGTTTGGATGTGGTCGAAGTCCGAGTTTAGTTTGGTGTTAATGGTGGCGATGTCCTGGGATTTGGCCATGATGACTAGGTCATCTGCGTACAGCACTGAAGATCCTAGAGCTGGAGCCAAGGGTAGCTCATTTATGAAGAGAGAGAACAGGAGAGGCCCCAGGACAGAGCCCTGGGGGACTCCGCAGTTAACCTGGGCAGGCTCAGACAGGACCATGTTGAATTTGGTGTACTGATGCCTGCCCGTGAGGTAATTACTAATCCATGCAAGATCTGGGGAGGAGAAGCCAAGTGACAGGAGAGAGGAGCACAGTAATGTGTGGTCAACCCGATCAAAGGCTTTTGAGAGATCAACAAAGATGGCCCCGGTCAGTTCACCTCAGTCAGCAGCAGACCTGATCTCCGAGGTAACAATTGGTAGGGCTGTGGAGGTGCTATGCCCCTTTTTAAACCCATGTTGTGCAGGGCAGAGAAGGTTGTGGGTCTGTAGGTAGTGGGTGACCTGAGAGGCGACTACCTTTTCTAGGAGCTTGAAGATCGCTGATAGGATTGCAATGGGACGGTAGTTCTTGAGGTCTTTTGTGTCCCCTTGGTTGGGTACAGGTATCACCTTGGCCATCTTCCAGATGTCTGGGACTATGCCTGAGGTGAACAATGCGTTGAAGACATGGGCTATGTGCCGGGCTAGTACTGATGCCCCTAGCCTCAGCAGCTTGGGCTCCAGGAAGTCATGCCCAGCTCCAGTGTATGGGGATAGACCAGCAAGGAGCTTCTGGGCCTCCATGTCTGTTACTGCCTTGAGGTAAAAGGGCAGTTTTAACACAGCTGTGTTGGGACCCAGGCTTGAAACATAAATAATCTCCTCAGCATTGTTTCATTGTACCTTGACACCTACAACAGTTGTTTTCTAGTCAGAAATTTATATGGAGGAGGAAAAAATGGAACAGCAACATAATGAACTGGTTTTACAAATAGACTTGGAGGGAGAGCCAGATAGTGACCTGGTGATGGAAGCTAAATGGCCTCACCATTGCAACTCTCTGCAACACCGCTAGGCACACTAAAGGCAGAAATTTTGACTGATCATTTGTTCACAGAAATGCAGACTATAAAAGTTGCCTTATTCTCACTTATTGACAACTTCAAGAACCTGAAACCCACAGTACAAGAACTCACCCACAGGGCCCATGATGTTGAGGCTTGCATCTCCTCAGTGGAAGATCAGGTAGCCAAAAATAGATCCGGATTTGGTGACTGTACATCACATTGTTGGCAAACTGGAGCAAAAGGTAATCAATCTCAAAGGAAGGTCCAGGCACAACAATTTAGTGATTTTTGGGATCCCGGAAGGGGAGGAAAGTCAGAACCCATAGAATTTGTGCAAAAGCTATGCACAAAGATTGCTGGGCTCTCCCCTAATAGGCCAAGCTACATTATGGAGCAGTCACATTGCTTTCTGTGGTGCAAGCCAGCTGTTGGGGATTCTCCTCGTCCTCTCATTTTCTGGGTCCTGAATTATTTGGATAAAGATCACCTCCTGAAATTGACCCATAACTTAAAGAAATTCCAATGGGCTAGAAAAAAAACTAAAAAAAGTTCTGGACTTAACATTAAAAGTGCACCTTGACCAAGCCACCTATTGTGGAATTTAATCAAAATTATGGGTGGCTCATATGAAATACAAGATGCTGTATCCTGCAGGATTGGTGGTGACCACTTCTAAAGGCACGTTTCATTTGGAATCAGCTGCCCAAGCCCAGAGTGAATTATGCAAGTTGCTACCCGGCCTCTTTGGCTCTGCAGGCTGACTTGTTCAGATGCATCTTATTAGTACCTGTTTTTGTGTTGTTTAAGTAATCGGCTACAATATGTTGGGACCCTGTCTAAGAAGAGAGCTGCATGTAAGAGCTATTAATTTGCTATTGTAACATGGCATAAAAAAGAAAAACAAAATGAAGCTGTCAGATAGGTGCAAATACACCATGTGGTACAGTAGAAACCATGGTCTAATACCATAGTAGATCATGGTTTGTATTGTAATACCTTGATAATCCACTACAGGTAAGAAGCAGCATAGAAGGGAAAGCAATATGCAAATAACTTGCAGTGTATAATTGTCCCAAGTTGTATTTACTAAAATTTTCCTGGCACAGGGATTTTGACTTTTTCAAGATTGTTCTATATTGTAGCTACAACAGAAGTTCATGAGTTACTAAAGATTGTACATTTAAACTCCACATATACTGTTAATTATGCTGCAGCAATATTTCTGTAGAAGTGAACAGTTACATACTGTCACCATCCCTTCTGATCTACTGCTTTCTAAGCAACTGTAGGTGCAATGCATTGTGGATGACTGAATAACATTATCTGGCCTAGCCTTGTCTTGGTAAATACACAGTGGTAAAGATGAGCATGCAGCTTCTATAACCGAAAGCAAACATAACAGACAGTGAGATAAACAAAGGAAAATTAAAGAGAGAGGATACTTCTGGGTGAAAAGAAAAATAAATTGAGAGAAACAAAAAAGAAATCAAAGAGACAGACTAACAGTAGTAGTCAAAACAAGTATTTGAAAGATGAAAGCAGTAAATGTTATGTTGTTCTATGTCCTGCTGAGTTAGGTAGTTTAGAGGGAAAAAAAGTGAAAATAATATTCCGCAAAATAGTAGTTGTTCAATAAAGTGTTTTTCAGATTGGCTTAGTTCAGTACATTTGGAGAAAAGGTGCTTGTGCTACTAGGATTGTGTGATAGCCACCTATTGGTCTGCAAAGGAACTGGAGAAAGAAAACTGAAATGTACCATAGCACACTCCGATCATGCAGTGCAGCCCATATCTTCTAATACATAGAGAGGAAAATCAAAGCACCTAGAATAGAAAATGAATTGCAAGGTTTTGAAAAGTTGTAAAATATGTTTTGATGTTAGAAAGCTTAAAGCTTGTAATCTAAGTTATTTTAACAAAAGTGAAATAGCGGCCACAATATTTCCAATAGGTGTGTTCCAATTGTTTTCAAGTATATGTACATCATGTTTAATAGCTCAATTTATAGTATTCTGAAAGTAAATCAGTGTGATTGTACTCATTTATTCAAAGACTATTAGTTATACACTGATTGCCATGTTACAAGTGGATTAAGCCACTCGTAAGGATGGGTCTACAGTAGAATTAATCCATGGTTGGTTGGTTGGACCCAATCGGCCTTCGGCCTCGTGGTCCAACCCCCCCCAGCCATGGATTAATACCATAGTAGACCCATGCTTTCTCGTGGCTTAATCCTTACTTATGTTGCTAACATTAGGAGGTTACTGCTATACAACTTATGTTTGCTGCATTATGTTAACTCAATTCTCTTTGGAATGCTTATGTTTTTGTTTGGTGCAGCTTTGCTACAACGGACCATCCTCTCAGTTTTTACACACTGCACCTGTTACTAAATTGTTTAACGGCAGCTAATTGTGGACTATATAAATTAACTTATGGAGTGGTTTTATATCCTTTACGGGCATTTGTAAGAAGGCACTGGCTAGAAATAGTTTGAACTTTTCCTGAAGCATCATCTTTGAGAAGTTTTGAAAGATGGCATCTGCTCATTTCAGACTTTCTATTTCCTTTAGGTTTTGAAATCCAGCTGATCTAGTGAGTGAGTGGCTCAATGTTATTTTCTCAAAACAGAGTTCACAGAAATGCTCTTAATTCAATATTTATTACAAGATGCCTTCAAAACATAAATAATGACGTGCAGTGCAGAAGGGTTTGCTGAATCAGTTTGATTTATTTTAAACCACTGTGCAACTGTAACAGCTATGTTTTTGTTCTTTTACTACTGATTTATTTTAATCTGCCCAGAAAAGGAGTGCAGGGGCTATTTGTACTTATACTTCAAAGACTTTAGAAAGGAGCTGCTGGTGCTTTATATTGGTTTCTTAGGTAACTATAACATAGTATGCCATAGTCTTATAATGTTACAGAAATAACACTTCCCTTAAGATACTTTTAGAGTTAATAATACCAAGTGTTAGGGTGATGTCTTAGTTTAATTTTCTTTCCAGAATTTTCTAGATAGAGATAAATTAAACTGCAATAAATTTTTATTTTGGAAAATTGCTATTTGTCTATTAGATGCAAGTAGCTTACGTTCCATTATTTTGCAAACTAGACAGACATTGGGTGCAACAGGGGCACCTCCTTCTCCCCTTTCTTTAGTCTTTCTTTTTTATGAACCTCTTGTTGATAGAGACAAGCTACTTTGTTTAACTTAAGTGGTCCAGACAGAGCTACCTCCATGCACGCTTCCATGGACTGCATGATTAAGAGACGACTTTAGACCCGGGTTCAGTTTTTCCCACACTACTTATTGGAGATTAAATAATTATCTCTTCCTTTACAGTGGGGGAAAGCGGGTGATTAAATGGTAATGTGGCATTGATAGCCTGTGATTATGGTGACTGCAACTGAGTGCTTTCAAAAAGGGCAACTCAATCGCAGCACCAGTGCACAGGGCTACTGGGCAGGGAGGGTTACCAGATGGGGGGTTCACGAATATAGCTACAGGATGTCACTACATGTACATGCATGTGTGGGGGAGGGATCACACCATGCAATGGGCAGAAGGGGAGGGAGGGTTTGTGGGGTGTAGTGTGGCAGTGGACTGTCAAGCTGTCCCTGTGGTGTGGTGGGTTGGTGGCAGCAAGGGTTGCGAGGATGGCAGGTTCTGTTCTGGGCATGCATTCATTTTGTTTTGCCAGTCTGTAATTTTTTTTCCTCTTTTTCACTCCCCCCAACGTGCACGCCCCTGGAATTGAGAATCTTTTAGTAGGGGGATGTGAGGGGCAAAGCATCCTTTTGCTGTGTACTGTGAGTGTACATCACCCAAACTGATTTTCGGCGATGTACACTCACCCTAATGGCGATCACCTTTCCACATTTACCATTATCACATGGAACCTTGGCATTCAGTTTGTTGGTTAGTTGGGAGGGGAGTACTTGCAGGCCATACAATCCTGAGGTAATATAAGGAAGAAACTCTAGGATATTATTAAATGGTGTTAAAATGGCATTTTATGTCATGGGACATTACGGGAGGGAGGGATAATACATAAAAATTTTGTATACTACAATATTTACCAAACATTTCACCTCATTTTGTGAGCCTCCTAGAGACCACCTTCCTTTTGACAGGATTCATTTGTTATAGAAATTGTGGGTTGGTCAGGCATATGGAGCTGGAACTAGGGCACGTCAAAGGAGGGGTGACCGTGTTAGTAAATAAAATGGTGCCATTTCAGTTCATTGAGGAAATTAAAGATCCGGAAGGTAGGTTTATCCTGGTCCATGGTAACCTGGCTAACTATGAAATAGTAGTGGGCTCCATCTATGGATCTAATATTGCCTCACCATGTTTTTTCCCTATATTATCAATGGCTCTAGCCCCATATCTACACCTACCCATTATTTTGAGTGTTGCTAGGAACCTAATATAGTCCCAGATCTGGATAGATCTTTCCAAAAAAAGGCGGTTCTATCTCCGGTGCAGAGAGTTTTAAGAGAAATTATGGAAGCTCTAGGGTTGGTAGACCCTAGGAGGATCCAGAAACCAGGAGAAAGGGCTTATTCATTCTATTCAACTCCCCACGGCATGTACTCACACTTAGATTACTTTCTAGTTAGTCAGTCTTTGTTACAATGTATATGCTTGCTATGGAAATTGAAGCTAGTGTTCTCTCTGACCACTCCTCAGTTTTTTTTCCAGTTAGTACTCCCTCAAAGAGGCAGGAATAGCTCCTGGTCACTTAATGCCCGTTGTTAAAGGATGCCACTATGGTAACTCATCCTAAACAATTCATTACCCAAATCAATTAAAGAAAATTCTGGTTTCATTTCATCCCTGGCTATATGGTAGCTGTCCATGAAGGCTTTATGGAGGGGAGAGTTGATTTGGGCTGGCTATTGTTAGGAAGAAGAAGATGCAAGCTCATGCAGAAGAATTGGTGTCCAAATTTAAAGAGAGAAGGACCTTAGTAAATCTGCTACTGATGAAAAAAGACTAGAGCTCAACCATCTCCATACATAATATTTGGCTTACATACTAGAAAAAGTAATGTGTGTCACTAATAACATTCAAGCTTCGTACATAGGCCGGGGGAGAAAGCAAGCAAATTACTTGCCTTTTGCCTTAAGCAAGAAGCTGCATCCAAATGATTTTCTGCTTTAATAGATCATGAGACTAAACAGCAGACATCAGTCCTAAATGACTGACTGAAATCTTCAAGATTTTTTATTCGCAGTTATATACAGCACAAGATTGTACAGATGATTGACTGGTAAAAAGTCAAGCTTCATTTGCAAATATTAACCTCCGACAGCTAACAGAACAACATATTGTAGAATGCTGACTGGTCCCATCCTTGATTCTGAAGTTGCAGAGGCAATTAACTCTGTCCTGCAAGATAATGCCTGCGGACCAGATGGGTCTGTTCATTAATTTTTTTAAACCTTTAGAGAAGAACAAATCCAATCCCTTGCCTATTAAATTAATTATTTACATAACTTCAAAATTAAAAAGCTGCCACTTTTAGAAGCTAAAATAGGCTTGTCCCCTAAACCTGGCAAAAATCTGGAGCTCCCAAGTAATTATCAACCAATTTCACTTTTAATCATAGATATTAAGCTTCTGGCCTTGATATTGGCTGCAAAACTCAAAAAGGTTTTTATTGCTTTGATCGGGACTGGGCAGGTGGAATTTGTTGCTGAGCAACATTCTAGTGACAACATTAGACAAGCATTTGTCAATGCTGAATGTTGTCTCACTGGCATTGGCATTGGTAGTGCAGGAGGTAAAGTTGCATAATAGGAATGGCAGTGAAGTATTGTACTGACTCAACCCCACCTCCACCCTGCAGAGACTGACAGGCATTGGGGTGTGCCTTTGGGTCATCAGCTATAACGCTCATGCCGTTTTATGTCACCCTACCCTGTAGACACTGACAAGTGTTGTGTGCTTTGTGGTCTTTGGGCCTTATACTTACCCCATTCCATAAGGAAATACTCTGAGACAGGTGCAGTATAGGAAAATGGGGTGAACTTTAGGGCCGAACACTGCAAGGCACACCTCGATGCCTGTCACTGACTGCAGGGTGGGGGTGGGGTGGAATGATGTGAGCATTACAGCCAATGATCCCAAGTCACACCCCTGATGCCTGTCAGTCTCTACAGGGTGGGGTGTTACAATTGGAAACCCTAACGCCATAGGCGTTTGTTGGTATTTTCACTCTAAATTTTCAATATAGGCTTTTTGTGACCCCACCTCATGAAGAGTGGCACTATCAGTTTGTTAGCTGAAAGGTGGTTTTTCACAGTGGCCACGCCATTTGGCGACAGAGGGACGAAAACACATGTTGGGCAGGATGTGAAAGACGACAACTGTATTGTTCATGAGGAGGTGTAAAAAAATGGGAACATTGAAAATGTGGAGTGAAAATATGAATAATTGGTGAAGGAATGAGCATGCATAGAAAATGCGCAACACAAGTCTATAACACAATTATTTTGGGGATTTTTTTAACCACATTTTCAACATAGGCATTTTGGGACCTCCCCTCATGAACAGTGGCACTGTGATTTTGTGAATCTGTCCCAAAAGTTGATTTCCCATAGCGACCACACCATTGTGTGCCACAGGTGCAAAAACACATTTTGGGCAGGATGTGAAAAATGACAGCTGTACTGTTCATAAGGAGGTGGGAAAAAATGCCAGTGTTGAAAATCTGGCATGAAAATATTGCAAATTCGCAAAGTTGCAAGGGTGCATGGAAACTGCGCAATGCATACATAGATACATAGATACATAGACAGTGTCGGCAGATAAGGGCCTATGGCCCACCCAGTCTGCTCATTTGAGCTTGTAAGTTTAGTTTATGTTTTCCTAGAAGTCTGTTGCCCCTTACCCCTGACCTCCAGAATTCCTTTATGTCTATCACATGCTTTCTTAAATCCCGTGATTGTTTCAGCCCCCACCACTTCCTCTGGCAGAGTGTTCCACTTGTCCACCACCCGTTCTGTGAAGAAATTCTTCCTCATGTTTCCTCTGAATCGTCCTCCCTCCAACTTCATCCCATGCCCTCTAGTCCTGGAATATCTTTTTCGCTTAAAAATAGTGTATTCCTGCACCCTGTTCCTACCTGTGAGATACTTGTATGTCTCTATCATACCCCCTCTCTCCCTCCTCTCCTCCAGTGAGTACATGTTCAGTTCCTTCAACCTGTCTTCATAGGACTTGTGATGCAATCCATGCACCATCTTTGTTGCCCTCCTCTGAACCTTCTCTACCCTGTCTATGTCCTTACATAGGTATGGTCTCCAGAACTGTACACTGTACTCCAGGTAGGGCCTCACTAGTGTCTTGTATAGCAGAATTATGACCTCCCTTTTCCTGCTGGTGATGCCCCTGCCTATACATCCCAGCATCCTATTTGCTTTACCTGCTGCCTTGTCACACTGTTTCCCTACCTTGAGGTCATCAGAGATGATAACCCCAAGATCCCTTTCCTGCTTGGTGCATGCTATATCCTCACCCCCAACTGATATATTGTGCCAGGGTTTTTGTGCCCCATATGCATATCTTGCACTTCTTTGCATTGAATTTCAACTGCCAAACCCCTGACCATTCTTCAAGTTTCTGCAGGTCCCTTCTCATTCTGTCTACACCCTCTGGTGTGTCTACTCTGTTACAGAGCTTTGTGTCATCAGCGAACAGTGAAATTCTGCCTTCTAGGTCCTGTGCAATGTCACTGATGAGGATTTTGAATAGGACCGGTCCCAGCACTGATCCCTGTGGTACCCCACTGGTCACTTTTCCCTCTGTGGAGTGACAGCCATTTACCACCACCCTCTGTGTCCTGCCACCCAGCCAGTTACCTACCCACCACACTAATGTCCTGCCCACACCCATATTCCCCAGTTTGTGAAATAGTCTTCTATGTGGCACAGTGTCAAAGGCCTTGCTGAAGTCCAGATAGGCCATGTCCACTGCCCTCCCCTGATCCACCTCCCTAGTCACCCAGTCAAAAAATTCAACGAGGTTGGTCTGACATGACCTCCCCCTGGTGAAACCATGCTGCCTTGGGTCCTGTAGTCCATTGACAACCAGATGTTCCACCAATCTCTCCTTCAGTAGTGCTTCCATGATCTTCCCACTACTGAGGTGAGGCTGACTGGTCTGTGGTTCTCTGCTTCCTCTTTGTTCCCGCTTTTGTATAAGGGGACTACGCCTGCTGTCCTCCAGTTTTGGGCACCTCCCTGTTTCCAGTGATCAGCTAAACAGGATAGCCAGAGGTTCAGCCACCACCTCTCTAAGTTCTTTAAGGACCCTGGGGTGCACCCCATCTGGCCCCATTGCTTTATCAACTCTTATTACTTCCAGTTCCTTCAGGACCCTTTCTCGTGTAAAGGGACTTGTGTCCATTTCTGCACTGTTCTCACCCCTTGTACTCCCTTCAGACCCATTACCCTCCTCTTCCTCAGTAAAGACTGAGCAGAAATACCTGTTCAATATGTCAGCTTTACTGTTGTCATCCTCCACACGGCCCCCATCCTCTCCCTTCAGTCTCACTATCCCTCCCTCCCTTTGTCTTTCTTTTTTCACTTATGTACCTGTAAAGGTTTTGTCCCTCTACCCACTGATTTTGCAATGTGTTCTTCTGTCTGAACTTTGGCTTCTCTTACTGACCTCCCTGCCTCCTTTGCTTCTCCTGGTATTTCTCCTATCCCCTTCTGCCTGTGTCTTTTTGTATTGCCTGAATGCATTCTTTTGGCTTTCACTTCTTTGCTACCTCTTTGGAAAACCATAATGGTCTCCTCTTCCTTTTCCTTTTGCTAACCTGTTAATGCATAATTCTGTTGTTCTTGTAATCCCATTTTAAATACTGCCCACTGTTCCTCAACCCCTGATTCCTGTCCCATTCCCCTTAATGCCTCTTTCAAGTATCTCCCCATTTTCCCAAAGTCTGGCCCCCTAAAATCCAGGATATGTGTTTTTGTGTGGTTTGGTTCTGCTCTTTCTGTGATTTCAAAGCACAATGACTGGTGGTCACTGTTCCCCAGGTGCTCCCCCACTGTTAACCCCATCACACTGTCCCTGTTTGTGAGCACAAGGTCCAGTATTGCCTTCTGCCGAGTTGGTTCCATGACCAGTTGCTTGAGGAAGGCACCCTGAAGGGAGTCCAGGATAAATCTGCTCCTAGTTGATGATGCTGCTGGGATGCTCCAGTCCACATCTGGAATATTGAAGTCTCCAACCAGTACTACCTCACCCTTGTCTGCCATCCTTTGGATGGCTAGCATCAGCTCCCTATCTGTTTCTTCCTCCTGGGCTGGTGGTCTATAGACCACACCTGTGCAGAGGGCTGTCCCCATTTTCCTTTCCAGCTTAACCCACAGTATCTCTCCCCCATTTTGTTCTTCCTGGATCTCTGTAGCCCTTATGTCATTTTTCACATACAGTGCCACTATTCCTCCCTTCCTACCTGCTCTGTCTCTTCTGAATATGTTGTAGCCAGGCCATCTCCCAGTCATGGTTATCATTACACCAGGTTTCAGTGATGGCCACAATGTCCAGGTCTGACTGCACCATGACAGCCTCCAGATCTTCCATCTTGTTGCTAAGGCCCCTGGCATTTGCACACATGGCTTTCCATGATTTGACCTCCCTAGACTGTTTCGCTGTTCTACTCCAGCCCCTTCCTTGGTTGTCCTTTATCCCTTGTTCTCCTTGCTGTCTGCCCTTCTGCTGAATTTTGCCCCTTTTCTGCCTATCCACCTCTTGGGCAGTAATCTCCATCTTTTGCACACTGCTTTGCAGAGATAGTCACTCCTCTGGTTCACTGGTTCCACTGCTAGCTGTGGGGAGTGAGCAAGTAGGTACCCTCCTTGCTGGCCTGCCACCCCCCTTTGCTAGTTTAAATGCTTGTCAATGTAGCATTTAAACTTATCATTGAGTGCTTGGATTCCCCTCCAGAATGGATGCAGGCCATCAAGCTTGAATAAACCTCCATCCCTCCAGGTGGGTCCCCAGTCACCAATGAATCCAAACCCTTCCTCACAGCACCAGTTCTTCAACCATGAGTTAAAGTTCCTGGTGCATGCACTCCTATGCTCTCTCTTGCCTTTCGGAGGTAGTACTTCTGAGAAAGTGATAGAAATAGCTACTTGCTTGAGACCCCTTCCCAATTTCCTAAAGCATGCTTGTAACGCAGTCATTTTATGGACTTTTGTCACCAAATTTCTAACATAGGCATTTTAGGACCTCTGCTCATAAACAGTGTCATTGCCCATTTCTCAAACTATCCCGAAAACTGATTTTGCACAGTGACCACACTATTCTGTGCCAGATGTGTGAAAACACATTTCGGCCAGGATATGTAAAATGACAGCTGTACTGTTCATAAGGAGGTATGGAAAAATTCCAATTTTGAAAATCTGGAGTGAAAATATTACAAATTCACAAAGTTATAAGCATGCATGGAAACTGCGCAACACACGCTCATAAAACAGCCATAGTTTAGATTTTTTTTAACAAATTTGCAACATAGGCTTTTTGAGAGTCCCCCTCATGAACAGTGGCACTGTTGTTTAGTTAATAGGTCCCAAAAGGTGATTCTGCGCAGTGACTGTGAATTCGCCTTTCGGGACTGAATAACACCATGACAGTGACTGAATTCATGAGGAAGGGTCCCAATAATCCCACATTGAATATTTGGTGCCAAAATTCCCAAAAATGGGAGAGATATGCACCAAAGTTGAAAAAAATCTATTTATGCCATTATACAGCTTACCGGCATTTCTTCAGTTCGAGGTCGGCTTTGCAGAGTGCAGACATGTTCCTGGTCCACCAAAGATCATCACTCCGAACTCGGAGATAGGTATGGGGTGAGGGGGGTGTGGGGAGGCAGAATGCAGAGGGTGAGCACGGGTTGGGGGAAGGAGCAGGACAGACCGCGAGAACCGTTTTCTGTTTTACAGGTTTAAAAAACATTGCTGGACTGTTTTTTTTTAAAGGGGCATTTGGCACACTGGGGTGGGTTCCCAGTGTGCTACCTGAATATTTTGTAGGGGTGCTGTAGCTGACGGGGGATTGGGCACCGTCATTGGCACATACCGAAGGGGAGGGCAAGAGCCAAGGGGGATTGGGAACCCCCTTTGGCACACAACAAATGGGGGGTATTATGCTGATGGGGAGTGGGCTCCCCCATCAGCAAATTAAACTGGGAAAGGTGTACTGAAGCCGACATGGACTGGGCCCCCCATCGGCAAAGAAAGAGCATTGGGGGGCCATGATGCCGAGGGGAATTGGGCACCCCATCAGCACACACTTTAAATGGGAGGGGGGCATTATGCCGATGGGGAGTGGCCTCCCCATCGGCAAATGAAGTGGGTTGGGGCATGCCGACAGGGGGATTGGGCACCCCTGAACTTGGCACTCTGCACGGCAGCAGTCAGTGCCACCATGTTTACTAAACTGCTTCACCAGGAAAGGCACGCTGCGTGAGGAGCTTGGTTCTCATTGCAGCTGACCTTTTCTTTGATCTGGTGGCCACTTTACATATTGCTGGTGTCAGCACCTGCAGCTGGCTTATTGTGGAATGAGGGATACCCCTACTAATGTGTGCCCTGAATTCGCCCACAGTGACCGCACCTCCAAATCTGCTACTAATGCAATATGTTGGCTGGCGCGCAAGCACGAGCCAACATAAAAAATTAGTAGCTTGTGACATAGGCAAACTTGATTGAATGCTTTCAAAAAGGGTGACTCAATCATAGAAACATAGAATTTGATGGCAGATAAGGGCCACTTGGCCCACCTAGTCTGCCCATTTCCCTACCTAACAGATTAGTTGCAGATCCTAGTTAACCAACAGACTACTTCCTCCTACCCCCCACTAGAATTGCCTTATGTCTGTCACATGCATTCTTGAATTCTACCACTGTTTTTGACTCTACAACCTCCTCAGAAAGGCTGTTCCATGCATCTACAGCCCTCTCTGTGAAGAAATACAGTACTTCCTCACATTACCTCTGAGCCGTTCCCCCACTCTGTCTTCAAATTGTGCCCCCTTGTTCCTGCACATCTCTTTTTCTTAAAGATGCTACCCTCTTGGACTTTGTTGATTCCCTTGAGGTATTTGAAAGTTTCTATCATGTCCCCCCCTCCCTCCTTTCCTCAAGGCTATACATATTAAGCTCCTTTAGTCTTTCTTCATATGTCTTCTGGTGCAGACCCTGCACCATTTTGGTTGCCTCCTCTGGACAGCCTCCACCCTGTCTATGTCTTTGCGGAGCTGGGGTCTCCAGAACTGTATACAGTATTCCAGATGTGGTCTTACCAACTGTCTATACAGAGGGCCAACAACATCCTGTTTTCTACTGGTGATGCCTCTCCCCTATACTTTCCAGTATCCCCCCAGCCCTCCTTACTGCCTTCTCACATTGCTGGCCCACCTTTAAGTTGTCTAATATGACTACCCCCAGGTCTCCTTCCATTTTTGTTGTCAGCATCTCATCCCCCATTGTGTACTCTTCCCCTGGGTTTTTTGTTTCCCAGGTGCATTACTTTGCACTTCTTTGCATTGAATATAAGCTGCCATACATTTGACCATTCCTCCAGTCTTGCCAAGTCCCTTTTCATCTTTTCCACCCCACCGTGCATATGAAACCTGTTGCCGAACTTTGTGTCATCTGCAAAGAGACATACTTTCCCTTAAAGTCCCTCTGCAACGTCACTTATAAAGACATTAAAAAGGACCGGCCCCATTACTGAACCCTGTGGTATCCCACTAGTAACCCCCCTTTCTTCATTGTGGACTCCATTTACTATTATCTGCTGTGTCCTGTTGTCTAACCAGTGTTTTACCCAGGCTACCACCCTGGGACCCACTTCCAGACTGGCTAATTTGGTTATTAATATTTTGTGTGGGACTGGGTCAAATGCCTTGCTAAAGTCTAGGTAGACCATGTCCACAGCCCCTCCCTGGTCTACTATTTTGGTCACCCAGTAAAATAAATCAATTAGATCTGTCTGACATGACCTTCCTGCTGTGAATCCATGCTGCCTTGGGTCCTGTGCCCCACTGGCCTCTAGGTACTCAACAATTCTTTCCTTCAGAAGTTATTCGATCATTTTCCATACCACAGAGGTCAAACTGCCAGGTCTGTAGTTTTCTGCCCCTGTCTTGCTCCCACTTTTGTGAAAGGGAATCACATCCACCCTCCTCCAGTCCTCAGGTACCACACCATCCTCCCATGATTTATTAAAAAGGATAGTCAGTGGTGTTACTAGTTCTTCCCTTAGTGCTTTTTAGAATTCTGGGATGAATCCATCAGGCCCATTGCTTTATCCACCTTCAGTTTTAAGAGTTCTTTCAGAACCCTTTCTTTCTGTGAAAAGACTAATATCAACCCCTATCTAGAGTGCTTCTATTGACTGGATTAGGTATCTCCCCTGCTTTCCATTGTGAATACTGAGCAGAAGTATTTGTTCAGTATCCCTACTTTTTCACTGTCGCTCTCTGCCCAACCACCTTCCTCTTTATTCAGCCTCAGTATCCCTGCCTTAGTCTTTCTTTGCTCCCTAATGTACCTATAAAAGGTTTTATCCCCCTTCTTAACCGGGTTGGCTATATTTTCCTCAGTTTGGACCTTTGCTATTCTGACTGCCTTCCCTGCTTCCTTCTGCTTTACCTGGTACAGTTCTCTGTCCTGCTTCTTCTGTGTTTCCTTATACTCCCTGAATGCTATCGTTTTCTCCCTTACCTTCCCTGCCACTTCTTATGAGAACCATAGTGTTTTTTTTCTTTCATTTTGATTTGTTTATTTGCGTCACACAAAGGCCTCTATGATGGTGGTTTTGATGTTCCCCCATTGTTACTCCACCCCACCTTCTTGCCTGTTTGCTAGTGCTTTTCTGAGGCACTCTCCCATTTTGACAAAATCAGCCCTCCTGAAGTCCAGTACCTTCACTTTTGTATGGCTTGACTCTACAGCTAAGTTTATTGTGACCCACACTGTTTCGTGGTCACTTGTTCCCAGATGGCTACCCACTTTAAGATCGGAGATCCTCTCTCTCCATCCCCATTTGAGAGTACCAGGTCTAAGATTGTTCCTCCTGAGTGGGTTCCAAAACTAGCTGTCTGAGGCATGCTCCTGTAGGACATTGAGAATGGCCCTGCTCTTGGATGTGGCTGCAACAAAGGTGCTCCAGTTAACATCTGGCATATTCAGGTCCCCCATCAGCAATATCTCCCCTTTCTTTGCCATCCCAAGGATGCCTGCTATCATTTCCTTGTCCATTTCTTCCCCCTGAAGCGGGGGTCTGTATAAAACCCCTTTGCAGATTGTGGTGCCATTTCCAGTCTCCAGGGTGACCCACAGTGCCTCCTCTCCTCCCTGTTTACCCTTTAGTTCTGTTGCTTTGATCCCTTCCCTTACATGGAGAGTTCCTCCTCCACCTCCTCTTCCCTCCCTGTCCTTCCTGTAGATTGTGTACCCTGGTATGTTGACATCCCAGTCATGATTCTCTGTGTACCATGTTTCTGTGATTGCCACACTATCCAGGCATCCCTCTGTCCCCCTTGACAGGACTACCGACCAGGAAGGGCAACCAGATGAGGGGGTTCAACCATATAGTGACAGGATGTCGCTACATCTACATGCATGTGGAGGAAGCGAGCACGCTGAGCTAGGGGTGGAAGGGGAGGGAGAGTTTGTGAGATTTTCTGCCATGGTAGGCTGCCAAACTGGCCCCATGGTGTGGTAGGTGGGTGGCAGACTGGGGTTCTCAGAGTGCTGAGTCCGTGTCCAGGTCCGCATATATTTTGTTGTGCTCAGCCCAAGGTTTTTTTTTAGGGTTTTACACCCCCCCCAACGTGCACCCCCTGGAGTTGAGAATCCTTTAGTAGGGGGTGTGGAGGGGGTGAAAAGGAAAAAATCCTAAGTCCTCGGAGCCCTTTTGCTGTGTACCGGAGGTGAACATCGCCAAAATTGATTTTCGGTGATGTACACTCACTCTAACGGCGATCACCTTTCCACGGTCACCATTATGACGTGGGACTGAAAAATCTACAATTTATTTTATGCCTCCAGAGAGCCCAGTTTAGATGCTGTCTTGGTATCCCTGGACACAGAAAAAACTTTTGATAGGGTATAATGGGCGTACTTATTTAACTTGCTTTCTAAGTATGGTTTCCTCTCTGATTTTATTAAATGGGTTGTGATTCTTTTCTCTTTTCTGTCAGTTAGGATTTTATGTAAGAGAGAATTAACAGAACCTTTCTTTTTGACTAGATGCACCCAGCAAGGCTTTCCCTGATATCCTATGTTTAATCTCTAGATTGAGCCCCTAGCAAGGAAGCTCACTAGCTCTAATCAGGTCATGGGGATAAGGGTCGGACCCAGGGAGTACAAACTCTCTATATTTGTAGACAATGTGCTCCTCCACCTATCTAATTGGTGTTCTTCCCTCCCAGCAGCCTTATCCATAATATCGGCATTTGGACAGACTTCCAATTACAAGATGAACTTGTTGAAGACTAATGTTTTCCTACTAACTATTAATTGTTCCAAAACTGAAATTTCCACCTTTGTCCTTAACTGGGAGGCACAGGCTCCAACTTATTTAGGGATAAAATTTGCATGGGACTTTGAATAGTTTGAAAAAACTAAACTTGGACCCTGTTATACACCAAATGGAATTAGATCTGCCAAGATGGCAGAAACCCTACCGGGTCAATATGTTGTATGGTTCATCATGAATGACATGACCACATAACAGGAACAGTGTGGTAGGGAACAGTGAGAGGGTGTGAAACCACAAAAAGGTGTATGTGCAGTAGTGCACCCTCTCGCTCTTCCCAGGTAGAGGATAAGACCTCTGCTGGGACAGGGGACCAGTGAGCAGCTGCTGTGGCTTGAAGGGATGAGCCACTAGCAGCAAGGAAATCAGCAGTGTGATTTTGACCAGGTTTCGAGTCCCAGTCCAGGACGCATGGATTTTCTTTATTTTTCCCACTTTGTGCAAATTTAACTGTTAACCCCTCCCAGAGTTAGTTATTTTAGTTGGGGTGGCAGTCCCCCTGTAATGAGGGTGAGGGATAGAGCCCCAACAAAACAAAGTCATATGCTGCTGGCAATATATTGTGCTGTACTGGCAGCGCGGTATATTGATGTGACATAATGCCTTGCGACATTATGACCCAGTGCCAGCAGAAACTGCCAATGTTAGTAAGGGGCCAGGTTAATGTAATTAAGATGGTTATTTTGCCCCACCTGTTATAGCCCCTTAGTATGCTGAATTTGCGAATCACCAAAGCTAGGTTTAATTGAATACACCCAATCTGATCTAAGTTTCATTTGGCAGGATACAACTCCTTGTACGGCTTTATTAAAATTATGTAGGCCTCGGGAGCCTGGAAGCCTGCAGCTCCTTCATGTTTTAAACTATTACCTTGCCCTTCATGATGCTAAATATTTTCAGTGGGGACACTCCATGGGTAATAGATGTTTTATACCGGATTGGTTAAAAATAGAACAAGCCCTGGTCCAACAATATAAATGAAATCTGTGTTCGCATCTATACATTCCCTATACTAAGTTACCCAGGCAACTTAATACAACTCCTATAGGATAGTCCATTGGAGCTCACTTTCAACTTTGCCAGATTTTTCATTTGCCCTATACTATGGACCTTAGCTAACCCCTATACAATAATATCAATTTATTGATTAATAAGAAACCAATCATTCACTTGCTTGGTTGGAGGGGAGTATTTTCAATTTGGAGGACTTGTTGATGGCCGATGGTTTTTGTCCTTTGAGGCCTTTAGAGCACAATTTCAACTCCCATCACATACAGTAAAGCCCACACGGATGAAGCGCAGTGCTGCAGAATTCTGCAGTACAGTTACTGCAGCAAACAATGTAATTTCAATAAGAGTTAATCCCTTTTATCATGCAGGAAGCCTAAGACATTGCGATTCATCCTGCCTGGCTTCACTGTATGTTATTTCACTAAGCCCAACTTCAATACTGTGTTTTGCAGTTTTTATTCCCACCACCTTGGCACAGGGAGGTAGGCCTGATAATTACCACTTTTTCTTAGCTAGCAATTCAATCTAAAGCTATTTCTAAATTATGCAAGTAACTAGGTAAATTGTTGTGGGCACAGACAGCAATTGAGGCCTTTTATTGGAAGCAAGTTTAGAAACGTAATTATTTTCATGAAGATTGGAAAAATATTGGAGAAATATCTACAAATTTATTAAGCAAAATAGGATTAGCTTAATCCAATTTAGTATTTTGCATAACCTATATTTCACTCCCATGAAATTATACAGGATGGGCAAGGTAAAAGATCTAATTTAGTCAAGTTGTTCCAGTGATGAGGTTTTTTTTTTCCATATGATTTGGAGGTGCCCTAAAGTGCAAGCTTTTTGGTATATAATTCAGAACACAGTCCATCCTTTATTTGGTTATGCCCTTTATTTTACACCTGAGATCTGCATTCTTAATAATTTGACTCAGCTAAAATCAAACATAAAGAATACTGGATGGGCAACTATGCAGAACCAGTGTGTTCTGCCACAGAGGGGTTCTGATTCCCTCTGACCTCGAGAGCGAAGCTCAAGAGGTCCATAGGAATCAGAACCCCGAGGTGCCAAAACACATTGGTTGTGCATAGAGTTGCTCATCCTGTATTTTTTATAGTGTATAGTACTGTGTGAAATATGTGTTTTGTGAGTTATTTTGCTTTCAAAATGAAACTGACTCATGCAGTCTCTAGAGGTTCTAGAATGCTGTTTACCACAGTAGGGTAGAAACACATTCCATGACCTTGGAACTGTGGTACTACAGCATTTTGAAAGGGATGGAATTTTATACAGACCACTCCACTATACACCATAAGAGAAGTACTACGTGACCTGTGTGGCTGGGACAATCAAACTGCTGCTAATGAGACATCGGAAAGATGACAAATTGCCTACAAGAATGGATTGGATTCACGAAGCCTCACATGTTTTTAATGCAGAAAAGGCTATAGCTACCGAAAACCATTCCCTAATGAAGTTTCAGACTTTATGGGCACCCTTGATTTCATTAATGCTGGGGAGGTGATCTGCCTCCTTAGTGATTCACTATAAAGGACCTCTCTTATTCTTCATAGAAGATGCTTTTGGTTGGAGAACAATGCTATAGTTTACCTTTGATAAAAAATGAATACTCTGACACCTCAGGTAGATCTGGTTTATTACCTTAAGATGAACCAACAGCCTGCAAGGGAAGGGTGTGTGTGTGTGGGGGGGGGGGCAGAGGTAGAGGGTTATACGGAGGAAGATTTTTTTTTCTATCCGATTACGTTTTGAAGGTTTTAATCATTTTCTTTGTACAGCTATCTGTGTTTATTTTTCATTTCTTCTGTTTCTTCTTTCATTGTAATTGTTCTTAATTCATTTTGATCGAATGTTATGCACTTGTTTTCTAAAATATCTTAATAAAATTTCTTAAATTGCAGAAAAAAATGTTAGCCACAAAAACATGCATCCTGTACCATATCCAACATGTGGCCCTTACCATACCTGTAATTAACCATATTTAGTCATATTTAGTAGCTAAAACAACATAGTCATATTAAATAGTCAATAATCATATTTGTATTAAGTTTCAGTATTTAAAAAAATAGTTATTTTAAATATTCAGAGCAGCTCTGGAGCTTTAGATTTGCTTAAATGCTTAGTAGAAGTAGCTTATTGAGCACTTTGGGACTTTTTCAGCTCCTGTACTTTGACTTTTCTCAAATTTAAAAGACTGTGACATATACTTGACATGTAATTGACAAACTCCTCATGAGCCAATCAAACTGTTGCGAGAGCAAAATGTGGCTCACAAGCTACAGGTTGACCACACCTGCTCTAGGGCTATTCCTGCGTGCACCACTTTACTCACCTGAGGTTAGCTTCATCCCCCACCCAATGAGTTCCAGAGTAACAGGGTTGTAACAGTTCCCTGTTAAGGCATGTGGTTGTAACAGAAACTACACAAGAATAATAAGAAACAGTACATAAGAGTAACACACCTTATAACACATGTAAAACAAACCAGTTTATGTAATGGGAGAACTCCCCAAGTAACAATTTCCTGAACTGGGTGGTTCAGCTTTAGTATTCCACTTTAATTGAGGAATGAGGAGCAGCCTGGGAAAATCTCCTTCTAGTATAGTGATCCTTCCAGAACCAAGAGATCCATGAAGAAACAGTTGGCTTAACATGCTAGCAGTGAGAGTACCTGAGTGAGGCATCTCTCCAAGTTGGGTGAGGGTGCTGCTCCCCCTGCTGCTGGTAGTCATATTGAGGAAGTGCTGAAGGTACAGTAGACAGTGGCAGTAAAGAGGGTAGTGTCCTGATTTCTTCTGTGTGTAGCACAGTTAGTAGGCCATGGCATCATGTGTTTGGGGACTGATGAGTAGAATCAATCAATAAAGTAAAGAAAGCCCCACATAGCCATGGGCCTGGCTACCTGCAAGACCTCCTGACCCCATACTGCCCTCTCCACTCCCTTTACTCCACAGATGAAGGACTGTTGGAAGCTCCGAGGGTTTCCCTGAAGACTTTAGGTTCTCAGATGTTTTTCCTTTTGCAGCACCAACCCTCTGGAAGTCCCTCCCTCAATACATCTGAGACAGTACGACAGTAGAGATCTTCAAATGGGAACTAAAAACTCATTTATTTAGACAACCATTTTTAGATGTGGATTAATGTTTTAATTGATGATTAATTAAGTGATAACATTAAGTTCTGAGGAGTATATGAAGCAATAACTGACTTCTGTGGATGATTAAAAGCTGAGGTGAAGCCGAGGCGTTTAAGCCCCACAGAACCAAGTTATTGCGAGTATACTCCTCAAAACTTAATGTTATTACTATTATACCACTAGAATTTGTGGTAAAAATGTATTTTCATTAGATTTTAAATTTTACTCGGAGCGCACGTAATATCTCCTCCATGTGTCTGTGACCTGTAGTGCTGCAGGAGCACGTAAGAAGTTTGTTTATCACTAACTGATGATTTTCGGGTTGTTTGTGTGGAATTAGTAATATCAACGACTTACAGCCAGAGAGATTATTTGCAAGTTGGTCCTGTTCAAAAGTGAGTGCTAAAGCTCTTTTTATTTTGTCTTCCGAAATGAAATTTGTGATTTTGGACATGCACATTACCGAAGCTGGTAATGCGCACGTGCAGATTCACTGATTTGATTTGGCAACAGAAAATAACAAGGGTTTTAGTGCTCACTTTTGAAGGGGACCAACTTGCAAATAATCTCTCTGACTGTAAGTGTCTGATATTACTAATATAATAACTGGTCAGCAATTTTTTACATTGCCTGAACGAGTTATAATTTTCCATTATAACTCACGAGTTATAACGGGAAACATGCGCCGAGTCAGTCAACAACAACCATTCTGTAATTGGTTGTTAATGTCCTACTTGGCGGGCTTCCACTTGTGAGCAAACATGGCAGCTTCTTATCCGCATAGAGAGGAGCCGCCAGACCGAAAGTCTTCATGTTTTTTTAAAATAAAATTAAAACAACAGTCATATGAACTATATTTCAAAAATATCTGGTTGATCACTCCATTTGAAAGCCATGGAGGACAACTGCCATGTACAACGGCTCAGACCTCATTCCTTGAGGTAAGACGATTGCAAGTGCAATACAGAACTTTGGTCAAATTAAAAAAAAAAAAAACAGCAACTGTTGAAAAGGAAACTGGAAGAAAAAAAATGAATGGGAAGACAGACAGGGTGTGTGTGTGTGTATGTGTGTGTGTGTGTGTATGTATGTGAGACAGAGAGTTAGAGTGTGTGTGTGTGTGTGTGTGTGTGTGTGTATGTGAGACAGAGAGTTAGAGTGTGTGTGTGTGTGTGTGTGTGTGTGTGTGTGTGTATATGAGACAGAGAGTCAGAGTGTGTGTGAGAGAGATTCAGACATAGGGCTGGAAAAAATTGCTGTCCAGCAATTATAAATAATAAACTATGGGAAAATATGCTTAAATTAGAAATTAATGGTTGCCCTCGGTGTCGGATGCTTTAATAAACCCTCGGGCTTCGCCCTGGGGGTTTATGTAGCATTCCACACCTCCGGCAACCATAAATTTCTCATTAAGCACACTTTCCCATACATTATTGTAGATTTCACACATACAACCTAAAAATCATCAGTTAGTGATAAATGAGCTTCTTACTTGCTCCAGAAGTAGTGCAGGTGACAGTCGCATGGAGGAGATTTTACGTGCACTGTAAATTAAATTTGCGGTGTGGTGAAATTTTGTTTTAGTAAAGAAATCAGTGGCAGGATGGACTTAGTTACGCAGGGTGACTGTAAATGAGATTCAGTGTGTGTGCACAAGTGTGGGTGGAGATGAAGGAAATGTGGATAAATGACTGTGGACATAGCTGAGATGCATAAGCTACTGTGGAAAGGTGATTAAACTACTGTGGGTATGGCTATATGTGAATAAACTACTGTGGGCATGTAGGTGGTAGTTTGTGGGAGAATAACTGTTAGTTATTCTGTGTTGTGATTGGCTAAGAGTAGATACCTGTGGTATAATATGTGTTAATTTTTTTTTTTTTAGTTGTTTAACCAGGTATAGCACACTAAGCTGAAAGCTTTCTTACAGGAGCGACCTGGGAGCACAAGGAGGTTAAGTGACTTGCTCAGAGTCACAAAGTATGCAAGTGGAAGCTGTGGGATTCAAACCTAGGTCTGGTCTGTTGGATGTCACCTGATTTGCAGCTCAGAGCCTTAGACCACTGCACTATACTGCCTCAGTGGTGCTTTGCTCTATGTATTTTTTATTATAATGTTTACATTTCTGTGAAGTGCATTGATTCAAGATGAGACTTGTGCTATTTGAAATAAAGTGCGATTAATTGATGGAATCCTACAGCCATCTTCTGCCATTTATCAAGTCTGCCTGCAATGAAAGCCATGGCTTTGCACTCGCTTCTGTGTTCCAGCGATGAGATCAGCTATGAAGATGATGCAGGCCATGTGGATCCTCACAAACATGCAAGCTGGCATACTCTGCACAGTTGAGTGCAGGTTTGTATGGGTAGCAGCTGCGCTGTAGTGTCAGGGACTTCTACAGGAAAGAGCACCTTGCTGAGCTGCCATTTTGGTGCTGGAGAGGTGCAGTAGGAATGTGTAATGACCAGCCATCCCAGTGCACTGAGGGTTGAGGCGCTGGATGCCACAACTGATGCTACACCGGCAACCTGGGTTCGTGAACAGACTCGGGTCATTGGTGAGCCAGCACGGGGGGAGAGCGGGAGCAGGATTAAGCTGCCTGATGGCAGCTCTCCTCTCCCAGGGATTGGGGGTCACCCTCCCACAATCCCTCCACCTCCAGATGGAGGTCCAGTAGTGGCGATGCAGGTAATGGGAGACCGGTAGGGTGGGGCATCGTGCAGTGCTTGATGCATGAATGCATCCACATGCGTGTGCTCATGCCAAGGACATGAGGGTGGGCAAAACATGGGAAAACAGCTTAACAAATAGAATAAAAAAAGAATGTGTAAGGACCATCACCACCCATCTGTTTGGAACCCATTTCTCACACAGGCAGCTGAAACTACAGACTGTTTCCCTTCCCCATTCATCTTAGCCCAAGCAAATTATGCAACATGTAACAGTAAATAGTCAAAAGATACTGTATGGCAGTTATCTCTGTGACAGGCACATTTCTAGAAACATTCTGTAAGCTTTCTCAAAACCAGAATAAACTTTTTGATGTTAAAACTTGGACTTACCCCATGAGATCAATACAGTGTTCATAAAAAGCAACTTATTGTTCCAGGGCTGTGGGTGGAACTTGGGTAGAGCCATGCGAGGGCTGAACAGCCTTGGCAGGAATGTTGGTAACTGTTATACTGCAGCAGTTTCTGAGTTGAAGGTGTGGGTGCTTGTTGTCAGCTATTACCGGGAAGACCACTTGGAATTTCACCCAACCTGATTATCATTTCTGCTGGATGTTTCAGTAAGATTTCTGTTTCTCCCCGATGGCCTGTCTGATGTAGTTGAACATAAAATGTTGGGCTTCTTTCCAATAATGCATTGGAGAATGATGAGCTGATTACTGTAACCTGAGTTTCATTATTTTGTTTAGTATTTGATTACCAGGATGAAAACCCAAGGGCATCAAATGCCCATTTCCATGGGTGACCTGGGCACTGCAACAGCAATACAATACAATACAATACAGTACAATACAGTACAATATAATACAATACAGTACAATACAATACAATACAGTACACTACAAATGACAAGTAAGTTAATTGTAAGAACAAGAAAAACAAAACTGCTTCAAACATTTTTTTAAAACATACAAAGAATTACAAGTTAAGATATGATTAGGTAAATCATTCCACAATTTCACAACATGAAAAACACAAGATCTTTGGCCTTGAGATGACTTATAAGAGAAAGAGTTCAGTTTGCCAACATTAACAAATCTTGTGCAATAGGAATGAAGGCAAATTGAAATATCAGACATAAGTGAAACAGGTATTGAAGTAAGGCAAGGGCAAAGGCACATCTTATTTAAAAGACACCTATTCTGGAGGCTCTGGGCACCGCACATGTTAAAAAATTCCATATACATACAAATACAAAGAATAAATAAATAAGACACTTATAAACATAGATATAAATCATTACAAAAATAAAATAATACCCTCAACAACCATAATAAGCTCAAGGGAAGCCTGAGATTATTTTAGATATCAAATTCAGAAGTCAGGTTAAGGATGTACAACAGTCCGGGAAGGCCTGATTATATAAGAAGACCCTGAGACAGGCATTGAATACCTCAACAGGAGGGGCCTCCCTAACAGCTGGAGCAAGTGCATTCCACATGACAGGGACAGTGACACTAAATGCTCTGTTGCCATCTGTTTTTAATCTCATCCTGGGAATCTCGAGGAGGCCCCTAGAGGAGGAGAGGAGGGAGCAGACCGAGACAGCAGGTGTGAGAAGGTCCTTCAGGTGACCAGGGCCCAGGCTATGTAGGGCCTTAAAGGTGAGCAGACCCACCTTAAAGAGGACCTCCACCTGACTGGCAGCCAGTGCAGTTGATGCAGCACCCAAGTGATATGACAGTACTTAGACTGTCCTGTCAACAACCTAGGCACTGCATTCTGCACCAGCTGCAGTCAGTGCAGTGTACCCCCAGAAACCCTGAGATAGAGTGCATTAATGTAGTCAAGCCTGGACATCACAAAGGCATGCACCAAGGTGGGTCAGTCCAGTGGCAGAACTAGGGGCTTTATCCTGGCGATATTCCTCAGATGGCAAAAGCTGGAATGGACAACGGATGCCACCCGAGACTCAAGTGACAATCCGCTGTCAAGAATAATGCAAAGATCACACACCCTAGAGGAGACCTTCAATGGTACAGAGCCAAGAAAAAGCTCTGTCTCTGCACCAGAGGCAACCTATCACAACCTCTGTTCGACTCCACCACCAGTACCTCCGTCTTATTGGGATTCAGTCACAACCAGCTGGAGGCCATCCAGCCATTGATCTCAGTGAGGCAGCTGTTAAGCACTTCCACTGCTCAAGATGTTTAAGGGGCAAAGGAAAAATACAGCTTGGTGTCATCAGCATAGCAATGAAAACCCAGACTGTACTTCCTAGTGTTTTCTCCCAGGGGCAGCATGTACTCAGCGAACAACATTGGCGACAAGACCAAACCCTGGGGAACTCTGCATGATAGTAGGGGAGGAGGAGAAATTCCCCATCACAACCCTCTGCCTCCTGTTAGATAAAAAAGACTCAAACCAGTAGATGACAGTGCCAATGAGTCCACAGAAATCCCTTAGGCAGTCAAGTAACAGTCGATGGTCCACCATATCAAGTGTTGAAGAAAGATTGAGGAGAACCAGAATTGTCCCTTCCCCTCGATCTTTAGCCCTAAGGAGGTCATTATGCACCAGAACTAGTGCAGTTTCAGTGCTATGCTTTGCACAAAACCCAGACTGGAGATGCTCATATAGATCATGGGCCACAAGATGCTCCTCAAGATGAAGCGCCACCACCTTCTCTACAATCGTACCCAAAAATGGAAGATTGGAGATGGGACGGTAATTTGCTTTGATGTCAGGGTCCAAAGATGTTTGTTTTCAGAAGGGGTGTCACCAATGGCTCCTTCAAGACATCAGGAAAGACCCCCTCTCACAGGGAACACCAGACAATCAAGGCAAACACCGGGCCAACAGAGTCAACACATCCCATTAAGAAATGAGTTGGCACTGGGTTCAGTTCACAAGAGGTGTGCCGGAGCTTGGAAGCAGTCTTAATGACCTCAGCCGCCTCCACCAGTCTAAACTCACCCCAACCAGGTGGAGTGCTCTCCGGACACCCATGGCGACCACTGTCGGCCAAACTCTAGCCTCTGGTGGAACCCCCTGCTTGATGGTGGACACCCTGTTTGAGAAGAACAGAGAAAAAACTCCTCACACAATACATCTGAATAGGCTACCTTCGGCTGTAGACAGGAAGGATGGAGAAGCCTGTCCACAGTCTGAAAGAGCACAGTTGGTCGGTTCCTCCTAACAGCAATCTCCCTGGACAGGAACTCTGCCTTCTTATGGTTGATTGCTCCCTGGTATGCACCATAGTGCACACTCAGGCCGCTGTACTCTCTGACCCAAGGTCTTTATCACCTTGAACTCCCCATCAAACAAAGGGGACCTCAAGTGAGAAGACCTGGGTCGTACACGGACTGGTGCGAGCAAGTTGAGCACACCAGACAACGCCTTGTTATAGGCATCAACTGCCACACCCACACCCCCAACGCATGCACCGTCCACACTAGATAAATAACCCTCCTGGGTCAACCCCCTTAAAGGGCAGTAGCTGACCGTCTGAGCAGGGGAAGGGCTCTCAGGAGGTTCCCCAAATGAAATCTTCACCTGGCAATGATCTTACCAAATGACCCGATCAATTCTGAGACTATTAATCTCAAGCCCCAGTGAGAACACCAGGTCCAACATGTGACCACCCTGATGGGTCATGGAGGGAACTCCTTGCGCAAGGCCCAGTGATGACATCATCTGGAGGAAGTTGTAACCAAGCCAAGAAGACTCGTCATCGGCCCAAACATTGAAGTCCCCAGCACTAAACATCTGGGGCCTCCAATGTTTCACCGAAGATGAAATTGGCCACCTCCTGCAGGAAATCTCCTGCTGCCCCAGAAGGGTGGTAAATAAGGAGAATCTGTCAACCTTTGCCCGGACCCCCACAGACTGCCACACATTCAAATGAATGTGGTGTTCTCACTTGGTGCAAGATGAAGCCAAGCTCAGATCTAAAACAGATGGCTACTCCCAGTCCCTGCAGTCCACTCTGGGGCAGTGCACTACCGCATACCCGGATGGGTACTTAAAGAGCAGCTGACATCTTCAGGAGAACTTTAACAAAACATAATATTTAGATACAGTTTACCTTGTTTTTTACATTATGTCCATATTTCTCCTCCCCGTTATTTGTTACTGAGGTCACTTGCAGGAAAATAGGATCTTTGCTTCTGAAGAGTGTATCTATTCCTGTTGCTTTCTCCCTACCTGAGGTCATAATGCACTGCTTGTTACATATAGAATGAAGTATGGGGTGGTGTGCATAATGAGAAGTTTACACCCCTCCCTCAAGGTGTTAGATGCTACATAAACCCTTAGAGTGAAGCTTGTTGGGTTTGTTAAGCATCTAACAACGAGGGTGTGTGTAAACTTCAAGTTTACACACATCACTGCATATTTTATTTTATATACTTATTGGCTTTCTCCTTTTCACCACAGCAATTATATAAAATATTACAAGTTCTGGTTCGGCTGCACACCAGTTTCATTTTTGGCCAACACATTTCTCATGTCCCACAGTTTTAAAATGCTTTGAAAGTTTTTTTTATGCCTCCTTGTGTTGGAAACTATCCCATTTAAAAACGATAACTTACCACAGAGCTGCAGTGGCAGTTAACTTTTCAGGCAGAAGGCAAGAGGTCTTGAGGTGAGGAACTATGAGGCGTGCATGTCCAGAGCAAGGGAAAACGTGCGCATGTTTGCCATTATAAACACTCCTTTATAATGACAAATTATGCCATGGTTTCCCTATGGGAAAAACGGGAAGCCAGTTATTATATCACAGTTACTCTCATGGCAATTGACTGTAATGTCACAACAGAACATAGAAACATAGAATTTGACAGCAGATAAGGACCACTTGGCCCACCCAGTCTGCCCATTTCCCTACCTAATGGATAAGCTGCAGATCCTTGTTAACCAGCAGCCTACTTCTTTCTACCCCCACCCCCTAGAACTGCCTTATGGCTGTCCCATGCATGCTTGAATTCAACCACTGTTTTTGACTCCACAACCTCCTCCAAAAGGCTGTTCCATGCATCCACAACCCTCTCTGTGAAAAAATATTTCCTTACATTACCTCTGAGCCGCCCCCATCTTCAAATTGGGCCCCCTTGTTCTTGCACACCTCTTTTTTTGAAAGATGCTACCCTCTTGAACTTTGTTGATTCCCTTGAGGTACTTGAAAGTTTCTATGATGTCCCCCCTCTCCCTCCTTTCCTCGAGGCAATACATATTAAGCTCCTTTAGTCTCTGTTCATATGTCTGCTGGTACAGACCCTGCACCATTTTAGTTGCCCTCCTCTGGACAGCTTCCATCTTGTCTATATCCTTGCGGAGATTGGGTCTCCAGAACTGCAGACAGTACTCCAGATGGGGTCTCACCAGCTGTCTGTACAGAGGGATAACAACTTCCTGTTTTCTACTGGTGATACCTCTCCCTATGCATCCCAGTATCCCGCAGCCCTTCTTAATGCCCTCTCACATTGCTTGCCCACCTTTAAGTCATCTGCTATGACTACCCCCAGGTCCCTTTCCATTTTTCTTGTTAGTATCTCACCCCCCATTGTGTACTCTTCCCCTGGGTTTTTGTTTCCCAGGTGCATTGCCTTGCACTTCTTAGCATTAAATCTAAGCTGCCATACATTTGACCATTCCTCTAACCTTGCCAAGTCCCTTCTCATCCTTTCCACCCCACCTTGTGCATCAACTCTGTTGCAGATCTTTGTGTCATCTGCAAAGAGACATACTTTTCCTTCCAGTCCCTCTGCAGTGTTGCTTACAAAGACATTGAAGAGGACCGGTCCTAATACTGAACCCTGCAGCATCCCACTAGTAACCCCCCTTTCTTCAGAGTGGACACCATTTACTGTCACTCTCTGTGTCCTATCCTCCAGCCAATTCTTTACCCAGGCTATTATCTTGAGACCCACTCCCAGGCTGGCTAACTTGTATATTAATCTTTTGTGGGGGACTGAGTCAAATGCCTTGCTAAAGTCTAGGGAGGCCATGTCCACAGCCCCTCCCTGATCTACTATTATAGAAAAGTGGGAACAAAGAGGAAGCGGGGAACTACAGACCAGTCAGCCTCACCTCGGTAGTGGGGAGGATTATGGAAGCACTACTGAAGGAGAGATTGGTGGAACATCTGGTTGTCAATGGACTACAGGACCCAAGGCAGCATGGTTTCACCAGGGGGAGGTCATGTCAGACCAACCTCATTGAATTTTTGACTGGGTGACTAGGGAGGTGGATCAGAGGAGGACAGTGGACATACCTATCTGGACTTCAGCAAGGCCTTTGACACTGTGCCACATAGAAGACTATTACACAAACTGGGGAATATGGGTGTGGGCAGGACAGTAGTGTGGTGGGTAGGTAACTGGCTGCGTGGCAGGACACAGAGGGTGGTGGTAAATGGCTGTCACTCCACAGAGGGAAGAGTGACCAGTGGGGTACCACAGGGATCAATGCTGGGACTGGTCCTATTCAACATCTTCATCAGTGACATTGCACAGGACCTAGAAGGCAGAATTTCACTGTTCACTGATGACACAAAGCTCTGTAACAGAGTAGACACACCAGAGGGTGTAGACAGAATGAGAAGGGACCTGCAGAAACTTGAAGAATGGTCAGGGGTTTGGCAGTTGAAATTCAATGCAAAAGAAGTGCAAGATAATGCATATGGGGCACAAAAACCATGGCACATAATATCAGTTGGGGGGGTGAGGATATAGCATACACCAAGCAGGAAAGGGATCTTGGGGTTATCATCTCTGATGACCTCAAGATAGGAAACAGTGTGACAAGGCAGCAGGTAAAGCAAATAGGATGCTGGGATGCATAGGCAGGGGCATCACCAGCAGGAAAAGGGAGGTCATAATTCCACTATACAAGACACTAGTGAGGCCCCACCTGGAGTACAGTGTATAGTTCTGGAGACCTTACCTACGTGAGGACATAGACAGGGTAGAGAAGGTTCAGAGGAGGGCAACAAAGATGGTGCACAGATTGCATCACAAGTCCTATGAGGACAGGTTGAAGGAACTGAACATGGACTCCCTGGAGGAGAGGCGGGAGAGATGGGATATGATAGAGACATACAAGTATCTTACAGGGAGGAACAGGGTGCAGGAATACACTATTTTTAAGCGAAAAAGATGTTTCAGGACTAGAGGGCATGGGATGAAGTTGGAGGGAGGACGATTCAGAGGAAACATGAGGAAGAATTTCTTCACAGAACAGGTGGTGGACAAGTGGAACACCCTGCCAGAGAAGTGGTGGGGGCTGAAACAATCACGGGATTTAGAATGCATGGGATAGACATAAAGGAATTCTGGAGGTTAGGGGTAAGGGGCGACAAACTTCTAGGAAAACATAAACTGAACTTACAAGTTCAAATGGGCAGACTGGGTGGCCATAGGCCCTTATCTGCCAACACTGTCTATGTATCTATGTATCTATGTACTACTTTGGTCACCCAGTCAAAGAAATCTATTAGATTCGTCTGGCATGACCTTCCTGCTGTGAATCCATGCTGCCTTGGGTCCTGTGCCCCTCTGGCCTCTAGGTACTCGACAATTCTTTCCTTCAGAAGTGATTCCATCATTTTCCCTATCACTGAGGTTAAACTAACAGGTCTGTAGTTTCCTGCTTCTGCCCTGCTCCCACTTTTGTGAAGGGAAATCACATCTGCCCTCCTCCAGTCGTCAGGTACCACCCCATCCTCCCATGATTTGTTAAAGAGGGTAGTCAGTGGTGTCACTAGTTCTACCCTTAGTTCTTTTAGAATTCTGGGATGAATCCCATCAGACCCCATTGCAGTGTCCACCTTCAGTTTTAAGAGTTCTTTCAGAACCCTTTCTTCTGTAAATGGGCTGGTATCAACTTCTGTATCCAGAGTGTTTCTATTGTTTGTTTTAGGTACCTCCCCCTCTTCATTTGTAAATACTGAGCAAAAATATTTGTTTAGTATCTCTGCCTTTTCACAATCACCCTCTGCCCACCTCCCTCCCCTTTATTAAGCCTCACTATCCCTCCCTTAGTCTTCCTTCGCAACCTGATGTACCTAAAAAAGGTTTAATCCCCCTTCTTAACTGAGTTGGCTATATTTTCCTCAGTTCGGGCCTTTGCTGTTCTGACTGCCTTCTCAGCTTCCTTTTGCTTTAACTGATACAATTCTCTGTCCTGCTCCTTCTGTGATTCCTTGTACTTTCTGAATGCTTTCTTTTTCTCTTGAACCTTCACTGCCACCTCCTTTGAGAACCATAGTGGTTTCTTACATCATTTTGTTTTGTTTATTTGCTTCATACAAAGACTTGTTACCTCTGTGATGGCAGTTTTTATTATTCCCCATTGTTCTTCCACCCCTCCTTCCTGCCCATTTGCTAGTGCATTCCTTAGGCACTAGCCCATTTTAGCAAAGTCAGCCCTCCTGAAGTCCAGTACTTTTGCCTTTTGTATGGCTTGACTCTATTGCTGTGTTTATTGTGAACCATACTGTTCGATGGTCGCTAGTTCCCAGATGGCTATCCACTTCTACATCTGTGATCCTCTCTCCATCTCCATTTGGAAGGACCAGGTCTAAGATTGCTCCCTCTCGAGTGGGTTCCAATACTAGTTGTCTAAGGCATGCCCCCTGTAGGGCATCTAGAATAACCCCACTCTTGGAAGTGGCTGCTGCAACTGCACTCCAGTTAACATCTGGCATATTCAGATCACCCATCAGCAATATCCCCCCTTTATCTGCCATTCTAAGTATACTTTCTATCATTTCCTTGTCCATTTCCTCCCCCTGAGAGGGGGGGTCTGTATACAACCCCTGTGCGGACTGTGGTGCCATTGCCTGCCTCCAAATTGACCCACAGTGCTTCTTCTCCTCCCTGTTTACCTTTTTGTTCTGTTACTTTGATTCCTTCTGTTATGTAGAGAGCTACTTCTCCTCCTCATTTACCCTCCCTGTCCCTCCTGTAGATAGTGTATCCTGGTATGCTTACGTCCCAGACATGGTTTTGTGTGTACCATGTTTCTGTGACTGCCATGATATCCAGATGTTCCTCCTCCATCAAGGCCACTAATTCAGGAAGCTTGTTACCCAGACTATGGGCATTGGTACTCATTGCTCTCCATTTTTTGATGACTTTACCTTCTGTAGCAGCATCTGCCACTGACCTTTCTACCTTGGTCTTTTTCTCATTTAGTACCCTGTTTTGTAGGGGGAGGCTGGGATTTTCCTGCTGCTTATCAGTGCTTCCCCCCTTGACTAGTTTAAGAGCTTGCCAATGAAGCATTTAAACCAATTGCCCAAAAGACTTGTTCCCTTCCTGGACAGATGCAGACCATCCTGCCAGTATAGGCTCGTGTCCCTCCAGGTGGAACCCCAGTCCCCAATGAAGCCAAACCCCTCTGCTCCACACGATTTTTTCAACCATTCATTAAACTGCATGGTGCAAAGTACCCTCGTCTCACCCATGCCACTGATAGGCAGCACCTCTGAGAAGGATACTGTGTGTGCTACTTGTCTTAAGCCCCTCCCCAATTCTACAATGTCCTTCTGCACTGCTCTAATCTACTTGAAGTAGGGAGTCAGCCCTAGAGGCAGATGGACTCTAGATGAAGTCTAAGGGATAAAGATCACATTTCATGTACATTTCCACAGTAATATATAATGTGGAGGAGAAATCTAAGGAATACAAAGGGAATACAAGCAGAATTGTATCTAATTATCATGTTTTTTTTAAAGTTTTCATTGTGGCGTCAATAACTCTTTAATGACCTTTTAAGAAATAGCATGCATAAATAAATCACCCTCTGTACAAAAACAACCAATCCAAAGTATTATGCAAAGTACAGTGATGAGTTAAATGAGAGGCTGAACTAGCAAATCTACAAACCGAGTATTACAGTGTTCTCACATGAAGTAAATTAGTATATGTCACAGATGAAAAAATGGAAGACCATAATTTATAATTGGCAACACCAAGGATTGAGCCAATACTTTTTTGGAGTAAGTAGATGAGCAGTTACTTACTCTATAAAGACGTCCCAGTCTAGAATGTACTATTTTAACAACATAATAAATGTGTTTCTAGTATGTTACATGTTGATACAATATAAATCCTAGATACTGAAATTGCATAACTTGTTCAATTTTAAAGCCACATACATCACAAAACAAAGGTAAAGATCCCAAATGACTTAATCTATATTGAAATCCCAAAAATAAAGATTTGAGTTTACTAACATTAAGCAACATCCCATTATCTAGTAACCATTGCTGGACATTTGGAAATTTTTTTTTTTTTTGTAATTAACATTTTTATTATTTTCGCATAACCACCAGTAGTATTACAAGGAAAGCATAAAGAACCAATACAAACATATGAAGTTCAGATACAAAGCTTTCCACGAGAATAACAATAATCAACAATAACACCCCCAAAAACCCACTCCCCTCCTCCCCACCCTACCCCCACTGTAAAATATAAAAGGATGAGTACCTAAAGGTACAACTTAAAAAAGTGCTTGCAGTGAAAAGGCAAATTCTTTTAATCAGATAGTTTCCAAGTCAACAACAAATGTTCAGCGGACCCCATACAGGACTAAACTGCGCCCATTTACCTCTCATACTTATGTGTTTTCAAGTTGTATCGCCAGTGCGCATTCCTGTGCCACTCAACCAACGATGGGACCTTATCCGAGGTCCAATTTCTCAGAATTAATAGCTTCACTACAGCTGAGGTCAAGGAGACACGAGCCCTCAGATATTAGTAGTGGCAACAGGAAGGCCCAGCAGCCAGATCTCTGGGGTGTCTAATCTAAGGAGCCAAGGATAGGGCCCAGTAAGGTACCCACTGATTTCCAGAGCTTTTGAACCTCCGGACATTGCCATAGTAGGTGATATAGGGTCCCATCTTCTCTTTTACATTTCCCACAGAGAGGAGAGCCAAGCACGCCCCTTCTATGTAGATGAGAAGGAGTTAAATATAGGTGATGCATTATTTTAAATTGAACCAATCTTAGCCTATCTTGTTTGACATATCTGTACGCTGTGTTCCATAGGGTTTGCCATTCTTTCGGGGAGGTACTAATTTTCAAGGCCTCGACCCAATAAAAACAGATTCCAGATGGAAGTCTGTGGTCCCATTCTTGGAGGAGTCTGCGAACCCTGACTCCTGCATGTTGCTGCTTAGCAGTCGAGAAAAGGGCGTGGACATTTGTCTGTCCCTTATCGACTGAATCAGTTGAGGAAAAAGCCTGAGTCAGGGCCTTACTGATCTGCAACCATTTATAGAACTCGGTATCTAGAAGATCCCATTTTTTTTTAAGGACTTCAAACGGGTAAGGGCCATCCTGATTACAGAAATCATCCACGGTGCAATTGTTTATTCGGGGCCAAAAAGCTACTGAAATAGGAGCTCCATTAATTCTGATTTGAGGGTTATTTGTAATGGGCTGGGAACCACAGAGCCACCATTGAACCCCAAGATAATGTTGCAACTGATGGTAGGCTTTAAAGGACCATCCCATAGGATTGTCTTTAAGGGATTTAGGTAAAGATGACAAGGGGGCAAACAATAAGGCATATAAAGAGCATTTCGCCCTCTTCACTAAAACCAATTCTATGTCCAACCAGAGAGGGTATAGGCTGTTTTTGCGGATCCTTCTTCCATAAGGCCATTTACTAACATGTTGGGCTAGGTAATACATGAACAGTGAAGGCGCAGAGACCCCTTAGATTTAGGAGCCGAGGCTTAAAATATGATCGCCGAACAGCTTTATTTTGCCACAGAGCAGAACTAAATAATTTCTGTATCTTCAAGAACCAGCTCTTAGGTAAGTAAGTACCATCATATCTAAGGGATAAGAAGCTTGGGAAGAATCATCATTTTGATGAGATTTAGCCTACCCATATTGATAGTGAGATTGAGTCCACTTTGGAGATCCTCGAGATCTCTTGCACCACAGAGTCTAGATTATCCCTGGACATTTGAGACAGGTTCACATTAATGTATACCCAGATATGTGATGGTTTTAGGTTCCATGCAACCCTAAATCCTGCAAGTCAGCTTTTCACTAGATAATTTAGAGGAGGACTTTGGATTTGGCGCAGTTTAATTTATATGAGGATACTCTAGAGAAGCAGGTGATCTCATTTAGAATAGAAGGGACCGAGGTCTGTGGGTTCTATATGTAATAAGGCGTCATCCGCATCGCTGAACATGCATAACTAGAGTCCCCTATTCGTATACCTTCAATTGAAGGATTCTTCATAAGTCTTGTATAGCGGCTCTAGGTATAGATTAAATAATAAAGGGGACAAAGGACAGCCCTGCCTGGTGCCACGTTCCAATTTAAAGGATGGAGACAGGAAGCCATTACATTTCACCTACTTGAGGGCAAGAATACAAAATTCTAATCCAATTTAGAAATTCGGGGATACCAAAGGCGAAAGAGGGAAATAAGAAGGCCAGGAAACACGATCGAAGGCCTTCTCGGCATCGAGTGATAGAAGTGCCATAGGAATTTTGGAATCTTTAGCTACTGCCATCAGATGGATAAGTTTTCTCATGTAGTCGTGAGATAATCTCCCTTTCATAAACCCCACTTGCTCTCTGCAGATAAGTCGATCCATCACCATAGACAATCTATTGGCCAATATTTTTGCCAGAATTTTAATATCAGTATTGAGAAGCGATATCGGCCGGTAGCTGTCTAAACTGGATGGGTCCCTATCTGGCTTTAAAATTAGGGATATTGTGGCTTCTAAAAACCTCGGGTCTGAAATACCAAAATCAAACCAGAATCTAAAAGTATCAAATAAGATTGGCGTAACGTCCGATAGAAAAGCTTTATAAAAATTACTCGAAAAACCATCGGGCCCTGGGGATTTATCCACAGGTAACTGAAGGATAACCTGGTGTATCTCAGATATTGTAAGTGGCACTTCAAGGAGTTTGGACTCAGCCTCAGATAGCTTAGGCAGGTGCGCTTCCTTTAGGTAGGCCGCAATTTCTGAAGCAGATTAGCAAGTACCGGGCTCTTGGGCCTATAATTTCTTAAAATAATCCCCAAAAATTCTTGAGATTTCCCTCGGATCTGTACAAATCTGATCCCCACGCCCTGCTCGGACCCCTGCTATGAACTGTAGTGATTCACTTTGTCTTACCCGCCATGCTAGGAGTTTGCTAGCCTTTTCTCCTATGTCTAAATATTGTAATTTAACTCGAGAGAGGGCCAGCTCTGCTTTTTGGAAAACTATCTCAGAGTATTGGTCCTGCAATTGATGTAATTTAACCCACTCAGGAGTCAGTTGAGTGCAGGAAAAATTGTACTCTAACCTTTGAATAGAGGACAACAAAGATCCCAGTCTGTCTCTCTGTTCACGTTTCTTCTTAGCAGCATCTTAATTAACTCCCTCTTAGAGCACATTTAGAGCAGCCCAAATTAAGTCTTTTTGGGCGTGGAATCCTATTGTCTGCCATGAAAAGCGTTATAAAGTCCCTAATATCCCTCAGAGAGCGTTCTTCCTTTAGTATTTGGGTATTTAATCTCCACTGTGAAGGTCTAGGTATCTCTAGGCAGGACCTATACCTCATACAAACCGGGGCATGATCGGAGATTACCCTCGCTGAGATCTCTACTTGCGAGACATTGGGAGCTGCGGATAAACTTATTAAAATGTAATCTATTCTCGAGTATGAACGATGTACTGGAGAATAGAAAGAGTACTGTTTCCTTTCAGGATTAAGTAAGCGCCATATATCAACTAATGCTAATTTATTAATGAAGCCTTTCAGGGCTCTTTGAGATGGGGTAAGACCCCTGCGTCTATTATAGGATCTATCTATATCATTTTGGAGTACCAAATTCCAGTCTCCTCCAAGAATGGTGACATTCTGCACATCTAAGATTGCCATACGACAAAGATCTTTGAAGAATACCGGTGAATCAGTATTGGGGCCATAGATCAAGCCCAATACAACCGGTTGAGATGCTAGCATAGCATGGATAAAAACAAAGCGACCCTCTGGGTCCCAACATTCACGTATTAATTTAAAAGCTACGCCCCTAGCAATTAGGATAGCTACCCCTGCTCTCTTAGATGAAGCCCCAGCCCCAAAAACTTGAGCTACCCATAGTCTTTTGAAATAATGAAGGTCCACTCTTTTTAAATGAGTTTCCTGGAGGAATACGATGTGCGCCCCTAGATGAAGAAGGTGTTTTAACACCACCTGCCTCTTGACCCTATCCCTGGCTCCCTTGACACTCCAACTGACAAAATTGTATGATATGGTCATATAACTAATAAAGAATCATGATGAAGACCAATCTGGAAAGTAATGAGTGGTATTAAAAAGCATACCACTACCATGACTACACAAGCACACTTAAGATAGGAAAAGGACCAGTTATAAATGTACCCTTGGACACGAAAACCCAAACCCCCCCTCCAAACAGTTCGCTGATACCAACCCCCCCTCCATAACAAACCTTCCCAAGCACAATCCACCACCAGCTACTACCTGCCCCCAGTTCAGGAAAACTGCACTCCTCCTACTGTTCCGCCACATGATATTAATCAAGCCACCCAACACTGAATGTCTCTCACTTCCTACCCAGAGTCCCCAATCCCTCCCCACCTAAGGCTACCCCATAACAAGTTATACTATGGTATATAGCCCCCAAATCCGACATAAGATGCTCATCCTTAAGATGCAAAAAAAAAAAAAAAAAAGAGAAAAAGGGGGAGAGGGAAAGGGAGGGAAAAGGCCATAGAGTCCTTCTTCCGTCCTTCATTTTACCCATCTTCTCTGTTCCTCCATGATCCAATCTTCTCTCTTCCGTATCTTTTTATTCCCTTTTTTTTTTCCTTCTTCTTTCCCTTTTTTCTTTCCTTTTTTCTCCTCTTTCTTCTGTTTTCCCCACTCGGTAGGTAGATCTGGTAAGTTGTCTTGCTATTGATCAAAATAATTCCATTATTGTAGACGAACCTTCCAAAAAAAAAATGAGGGGAAAAAGGAAAAGGAAAGGGGAGAGGGAAAAAGGTCCATCCTTTGTGATAGTCCAGAGTACCTTGACCTAAACAGGCCCCAATCACATACACATCGTAGGATTATTTATGAAAGTTCACCAAGCAAAAGTAAAGAAGGGAAAGTTCACTTAAACAAATCCGGCAGTAACCGCTGTAACTCTTGATGGGCCTGTTGCTGAGACTCGAAGGATAGCCATCTCCCCTCGTGAGACACCAATAGGATCGCAGGGTATTTCACCTTGAATGGCTTCGATGCAGCAATGAGCTTGGAAACTATCGGATGTAGCTCTTGTCTTTTGATCCTTACAGAATGAGGCAGATCTTGTACAATCCTGATTCGGTTGCCCTCCCATAGCAACTCTTTTATCCCTCTGACCTTGTCCAGAACGTGTTGTTTGTCCTGAAAATTAAAAAGCACGGGATCATAGGTCTGAGGGACTGCCCTACACAGGGGAGGCGCAGAGCTCTATGTGCTCTCTCTATTACATAGTCCCCCCTCAGGAGAACCACGCAACCTTGCAGCAGAATTTTTGCATGAAGGTGATTGGGGTATTCCTTCTTCTTTTCAGGGATACCCATTACCACCAAATTGTTTCTTCTAAGCCCTTCTAAGTCCTCGAGCTTATCCTCAAGTTTCTTTATTCTTCTTTTAGCCATCACTATCTCCTTGTCTGCTGAGGCTTGCCTGCTCTCAATGCAGAAAGATTAGTTTCTGTGTCCCCAACCCTTCTGGAAAGTGATTCAATAGAGAGCTTTATTTCTTGAATATCCCCTGTTATCGTGGACATGGAGGCTTGCAAAGGCTTCATAATTTCCAAAAACTTTGCCTCCGTGAGCGGTGCATCCACTATGGGGAGCTGTGTCAGGCTAGCAGCCTGCTGTTTGGCTCTTTCCGTGGCCTGCATTTTCTCAGGCATCTGTGGGGGCGAGTGTTTGGGACGTGATTTCCAAACGAATCCATCCATCATAGCACCCGAAATCCAAATGTGGCAATAAAGCTTTTTATATTACGTATGCGATTCACTTTGCAAGTGCTAGACAGCCGAGAGACGTTAAAAAAGGAGCGGGTGATCAGCGGAGCTCCAAGGAAGCGCGACCTCCGATTAGGCAGCCATCACTTGACCAACATTTGGAAATTTTTTCTGTAAATGAGTGCTGATTTCCAAAGGATCATTTCCAGGCCTGTACAAAATAATGTCATCTGCATACATAATAATAGAATTATTTTCATCTTGCATACAAGAAGGCAATCAATTGAGAAAATTAAAAAAACAAAAGGGGCCCCAATGTCGATTCCTGAGGAACACCCATACTTATAGTATGTCAGTTAAAGGTGAATTAACTGAACATAAGACAAAAGATTGCAAATTGTTTTTAAGTTTGTCCTAAAAATTCAGTATTTTGCATATTATTGCATTTGACATTTCCCCTTCTGTGGCATCGGTCTTAAAGCTCTGTGGGCTCACTCTGTGGCATAAGAGAAGCAATGCTTTGGAGGTCCTGCTAATTATGTGAAGAGTCCATTAACAAAAGTGATGGTATCTGTACCTTCAGTGAGTTCAGAAATCCCCACTAGGAGCAGGTTGTTATACGTGCTTCAGTTTTCCTGGTCATTGATTTTTTTCTTCCAGTCTTATGAGTTTCCTCCTGAATGCAACCAGTTCTGTGCTGTCTTTGTGGGCTTTATCATTGATCAAACTGAATTTCACTTCAACATCTCTAACGTAGCACCGGACCTGTGTGTCAAGTGAAACGTTCATCATTTTGAGATCATTGGCACTTTCTGCGATGATCATTTTGATTGAGGTAAGTTCAGTGAGGAATGCTTCTAGTACGAACAGTTCATCATGTTAATCTGGTGTAATGAATGGTGGGAAATTCATTTTATGGCACTTTGGCCCTTGGGAGCAAGCCAGGATCAAGGATGCCTGTAATTATTCTGATTTTGTTTCTGTTTTTTGAGCCATCATCGCAGGTCTCAGTTAGCTGATGCTCTGTTGTTCTTTCTTATGTTTTATGATGAGGAGGGTGGAGACCCAGATGGATTTAATAATTATTTCTGTGTTTTTTCACACAGCTGCTTCTGGAGCTCTGCTATAACATGACAGCTGTCATATGACATATCAATGGAAGTCTATGATGTCATGATATATAAATAGTATAGCTTTAGTGAGCTGGGGAAGGGCCTGAAGCAGGTAGCACATACGTCGGCACTGAGGTGCTTTAATTGAATGGCCAAGGGGAGAAGGGGAAAACTGCACCATGGTCTTCAGTAACTGGTTGAAGATATGATACAGGGAGGATGGGTTTGGCTACACCAGAAATTGGGGTCCCTATCTGGAAGCATGAAGACCTCAACAAAGGGGATGACCACCATCCACCCAGAAGGGCTTTTAACTAGTCAAGGGGGGAGGAAGAAGAAATGAGAGAGGCAGTGATTGCCTCCCTTCCAAAAACAAATGGAGCAGCAGTGAAGGTAAGCTGAGAGGATATAATTTCCACAGTGGTAGTGGAGAATAGGGGATGGGGGAAAGGGATGGGAAGGTTAAGAGGTGGGTCTATGGCTAAGAAAAATACTTGGGAGGGTGAGCAGTGTGAGGATAAAAGGGGAAGGACAGTACCAATGAAAGAGTAGGGTGAAGGAGATACTCAGGAATGGAGACCAAAGTAGGGATAAGGAGAGACTCAAATAATGGAAAACTATTTGCACCAATGCAAGCAGCCTACGAAAAAAATCCAGACATTGAGGCTACCACTGTGGAGGGGGACTTGGATCTGGTGCACTGACAACCACAGCTGGAAGGTGGCCATACCAGGTAGCAGTATGTTTCAAATGGATGGGAGAAGGAAGAAAGGGTGGTTGTTTTATATGTAAAGGGGAGATATAAAGACAATGGAAATACGAGGATACAGCAGGGAAAAGGAGAGGCTGAAGGTTCTTTGGGTTGGCTTAGAGTTGGGGTCCAGGGATTTCATACACATGGAGGTGGTGTACAGGCCACCAACTCAGGGGGAGGACTAGGACAGGGCTTTGAGGAGAGGCCAAAGGGAAAATGGCAAGCAAAGGTTAAGTAGCAATTATAAGGGAATTTAATCTGACGAATGTGGACTGGAACATCTTGGCCACTGTCACAACTAGGAGCAGGATTATCCTTGACTCCCTGAAAAGGGAATTTCTCAGGCAACTGGTTACAGATCTCACTAAAGATGAGGCATTGCTTGATCTGGTACTTATGAAGAGAGATGGCACTGCAGAAGTCACAGTTAGTAGCCCCTGAGTTAGAGTATAAGCAATCATTGTACAGCATGGTTTGCCATAGGGATTGGAAAGGATATAAATCACACTAGTACAAGGGACCTGAACTTCAGGACAGCAGAGTTTGTGGTAATGCCTTAAAGGGGAGATTGCTGGGGGGAGGGATGGAGGTGCAATGGAAAAGAATAAAGGAGGAAATAACTGAGGTAAAGACAAGCTGTTTACATGTATTAACAAAGGGTTTTAGGAGACATAGACCACTGCAATTTTCAAAGGAGGTGGCCAAGTCTGTAAGAAAGAAAAAAACAGCTTTCAGTAAGTGCAAGGAGACCCAAAAAGAGGTGGACAGGGAGGTTGTTAAGAGTAGCTTCTACCACTTGAGGAACATTGCCTGGATTCCTGCCCTGATACCATCTGATAATCTGCCCAACCTGGTGCATGCCTTCATCGCATCCAGGCTGGATTACCATAATGCCCTGTACCTGGGGCTATCTGGAGACAAGCTTCACCAGCTGCAGCTGGTGCAGCATGTGGCAGCAAGGTTGTTGGCTGGTATTTCAAAGTTTGACCATGTCACACTAGTCCTCCATGAGTTGTACTGGAAGGGGGTGAAAGATTGACATGCATTAACATGCACTGGGGTGGAGGGGGATGCAGGCACAAGTCCATTTACAAGAGAGAATCCGACAGAGTTTGTAAGCCCAAAAGGAAAATAAGGCAATGGGGTCTGATGGGATCAAACTAAGGGTACTAAGGGAGCTGTGAATGGTGCTAGCTGCCCCTCTGGCAACAATATTTTCTATCTCTTTCGAGACTAGGGTTGTTCCAGAGGACTGGAGGATTGCCAGTGGGGTCCCTCTGCACAAGAACAGCAGCAGGGAGGAGGCTTCAATTACAGATCAATTAGTCTCACATCAGTGGTGGGGAAATTAATGGAGTCACTGCTGATGGAGTACCTGGAGAAAATGGGCTGCAGCACCACAAGCAGCACAGCTTCATAGGGGGGAGGTCATGTCAACAAAATGTCATAGATTTCTTTGGGTATGTAGGGTGGTGTAACAGGGGAGGGCAGTGGATGTGGCCTCACTGGACTTCAGTAAGCATGGGACACTATACCTCTCAGGAGGTTGGTAAAGAAACATAGCAGGCTATGGGTAGAGGAACAGGGGGTTAACTGGGTATCTAATTGATTGAAGGATAGAAGGCAGGGGGTACTGCTAGAAGGAGGAGAGAGTGACCAGTAGAGTACCACAGGGACTGGTACTGGGTCCTGTCCTCTTCAATGTCTTCCTAAGTGATTGCTGAGGAACTGGAAAGGAAGGGGAGTCTCTGCAGATGACACACAAGGCTACAACAGGATGGTCACCCAGGAGGAATGGAGAAATGGAGAGAATGCAAAGGGATCTGGGTAAACTAGAGGGTGGTTTAGGGAGTGACAGCTGGATTTCAATGCCAAAAAGTGCAAAGTCATGCACCTGGGGTGAGGAAACCTGAGGGCAATGTATAAAATGGGTGCTTGGGTGGGGGGTTACAGTTACCAAGCAAGAAAAGGACCTTGGGCTAATCATATCTAATGACCTCAAGGTGGCAAGGCAGTGAAAGAAGGAAGTAGAGAAAGGTAGTTGGATACAGGGGTGCATAAGGAGGAAGATTTCTAGCTTTCTAGTAGGAGAAGAGAGGTAGTGGTACCTCTGTATTGCTCACGTGTTAGACCTCACCTGGAGTACTATGTGTAGTGGATCAGTAGGTAGCACACTGGCTTCTGAGGTTGAGAGAGCACAGGGCTGTGGGTTCAGTTCCCACATCTGGCACTTGGGTTAATATCCCAATACTAATACTGCAGTGTAGCATGAGAGGAGTGCTGCACTTCTGAGGTGCCGCCTTTTGGATGAGACGTTAAACCGAGGTCCCATCTGCCTGGATTGGTGGTAGTTCAGGCGGATGTTAAAGATCCCATGGCACTTATCGAAAACAGTAGGAGTAAATTTTATTTAAAACAAAAATCATGATACATATACTTCATACACCCATAATAATAAGGCCCATTTCTCCAATCCATACAATACTGCCAAAGAGTTGTAAGAAGGGAAACAAAAAAATAAAATGCGAGTTACGCAAGAGGGTTTGTAATGAGTTTTGAAATTGATCTGGCATTTCTCAAATGGTACTAAGACCCCACATAGTGTGTTTACTAGAGTTTTGTATAAAACTTTATGTGAAGAGGCAGACATAATCTGTTGGGTAGACACCCTCCATTGTTTTAACCTAAGAAAGGTACCTCTAAGATACTGCAAACACTCAGGTCCTTTCAAGTTCCTTAGAGTTTTCTGTTCCCATGAGTGAAACCATGTTTTACAATTCTCATACAACCAGGGCTCCCATCCCTTACCAGCATTGATTAATAGAGGCTTTATATTATACGTGAAAAAAGTGCTGTTGAAAAATAAAATGGGAGGCAGTATAGCGCAGTGGTCTAAGGCTCTGAGCTGCAAATCTGGTGATATCCAGCAGACCAGACCTGGGTTTGAATTCCACAGCTTCCACTTGCATACTGCGTGACCTTGAGCAAGTCACTTAATCTCCTTGTACTCCCAGGTCACTCCTGTAAAAAAGCTTTCAGCTTAGTGTGCTATACCTGGTTAAATAAATAAAATAAAAATGGGATTGATAATATTCAAACCTCCCTCTCTGATAGATAGATATCAAATATTCCCTTTTATGGGGTTGAGTCTGCTTCCCCACACGCCTTGAAAGAATATGCTTATTAATGAAGTTTAGGGATTGGGAAGATAGAGCTGAGATACAGAAACACTGGTAACAGGAAGGTTTTGATTAAAAATACCCTTTTCTTTTTCCCAATCTTATTTCTATTCCAGTGTGCTATTTTCTTTCTATCTCCAGTTTCTTTTCCCAGTTTAAATCATCTATATCTATTGCCCCAAATTTTACATCTAGGATTGGTATAGGTGCTAATGTAAGTTGCAAAGGGCCTATCATGCCATCCTGCTGCATACTATTTCCTAGCGCCTTCCCAAGCCATTTCTCCATGTTTAATGAAGCCACTGATGGTGGATGTCAAGATGAACAACTCTGAGACTTGTAGGAGGGCAGCAGCCAAGGCCAACAGGATGCTGGGATGCATCGCTAGGGGGATCACCTCCAGAAGGAGGGAAGTGATACTCCCTCTGTATAACTGCTTGGTGAGGCCGCACCTGGAGTACTGCGTGCAGTTTTGGAGGCTGCACTTAAAGAGGGACATTAACCTCCTGGAGAGGGTCCAGAGGGCAACCAAAATGATTTGGGGCTTGGGGACAGGACCTATGAGGAGAGGCTCGAAGAGCTAAATATGTACACTTTGGAAGAGAGAAGGGACCGGGGGACATGATAGAGGTCTTCAGGTACATGAAGAGGGTAAATGGGGAGGAACAGTGAGGGTGCTTGAAGGAAGGAGGAGGGGCCACTAGGGCATGGGTGGAAGCTGGAGAGGGAAGATTCAGGGAGAAAGGAGGAGGTGCTACTTCACTGAGAGGGTGGTAGAGCCATGGAATGCACTACCTAGGGGGCTGGTGGAGGCAGAGACAGTGGAGGAGTTCAAGAGGGGGTGGGACAGGTACAGGGGAAGGGTTCAGGAAGCAAAATCCAATGCAGCAAGAATATCCGGAACTGGGAAGGGAGAAGCCAGAGAAGGTGAGGGGGACAGCAAGGTCAGCACCCAGGGTGGGGGCTGACCAAACGAGCAGACACGAAAGACCATTAGGCCTATTCTGCTGGCATTTTAGTATGTTAGTATGTTGTTCCAAAAGCTGTACATAGAGAAATGCATGCTGGACCTAAGGTTGAACTGCAGTTAGTATGCACACATCATCAGCATATGCTATGGCTTTAAAAGGGGCTTGAATATTCTGACTCACTATTGGGGAGATGGAACTTGACCTGTTCATCTGTTTTAACAAAGGGTCTATGAAAAAGGTATATAATAAGGGGCTCATGGGGCACCCTTGCCTAACCCCCCTTTTAATAGGTATCATTGGCCCTCTTCTCTCATTTACTATAGGTATGACCGTGGCAGTATTATACAGAGATTTGATCCAACCTATCACTTTCGGCAGTATCCTATAGTGATATAGTGTTTCCCACAGGAAAGAGTGGCTAATTGAATCAAAAGCCTTTCTTTGGTCCAAGAAAACTACGTATCCAGGACATATGTTTGAATAGCTTGTTGCAAATATTTCTCTCAGTAAGATGAGATGATTTTGTATTGTCCAGTTTGGAACAGCACAAGCCTGTTCGGGGGAAATTACAATGTCAACTATGGGTAGTAATTTTTTTGTTAAGATTTTTGTTAAAAGTTTGCAATCTGCAGTGAGCATGCAGACAGGCCTCCAATTGTTCAAATTAGTCTTATCCCTTTTTTATGCAGAAAAATCAGACTTCCTCTGTTAAAATTTAGAGGGATATTGGCAGAGTCTAACATTGCATTTAGGACTGCTGTAAGTTCATCACTTAGATGCTCTCCTATAATTTTATATAATTCATTGGGAAAACCATCTGGGCCAGGTGAGATGATGTTTTTTAACTGTTTGATGTTTTCTAAAACTTCCTCTTGTGTTATCGGCTGTTCTGTCTTGCTTAATACTTGGAGGGGAACATCTTGGACCTGTATTGTTTCTAAATAGTCTCACATTTTCTGAGGGTTAGAGGAGACCTCTTCAAATAGTTTCATAGAGTAGTCAGTGACCACCTGCATTATGTTCTACTGTGATTGCTGTGAATGGCCTCCCGCATCTACTAAACTATGCATAATCTTTTTGTCCACCTGGCTGCCATTATATTCAAATGGGTTTACCATCTGTGCAGTTCCCTGGGTCCCAAATTTATACTGATTATATAACTGTTCAGCTTTTTGCTGTAAAAAAAACCTCATTTCCTTTTGCACTAATTGGATCTGGGAACTAAGGTTTTGTCCTGTTGTATGTTAAATGGTTAATAAGTTTTGGGGATGGTGCCTCTGATGCAAATATTGCATGTAACTGAGGTTACATTTCTTCTTGCTGTATTACTTTAGTAATGATATTAAATCTAATTTTGTGTCCTCCCACCATCTTATGGGGTCATCATAGCATATCCACACAGACTTTCTTGCTAATAAGAATTGTTCTGTTGTATTAAGAAGCTCTCCATCTTTTAATAATGAGGTATTGAACTTCCATATCCCTGGACCCTTAAGGTCCAGGGGGGCACTACCTATTGTTATAGAGACCCTCCTATGGTCTGTGAATTCCAAAGGAGAAACAGCAGCATTTACAATCTGCAAGTTTGAGGACAAAAAAACATAATCAATCCTGGTGGGCAGGACCCCTTTTTGGAAAGTGGGAGTATGTTTTTTGGTGAATTCCAAGTAAGCATCCTTCAATTTGGCTGTCTGAATGGCTGTATTTAAGAAGTGGAAGTCACAATATATTTTTTGTGTAGTAGCATGCAAGCTTTTATCCTGGTTACTCAGGCTACAATTAAAGTCTCCAGCAAATATAACTTGCTTTGATGTATGCAAGTATGGCTGGATGAGGGAAATTAGCTCTATTCTTCCAGTTTTCATCTGAGGTCCATATATATTTATCAGACGGTATGGAGTCTGGTCAACTAGGGCATCTAGTATTAGCACTCTATCGGGAACCACATCACATAGTTTTAGTAGCTTAAAGTTTATAGAGTGTACCAGAATGCCTACCCCTGTGCAGGTGTCCTGGCCAATAGACCAAAAAACTGGTCCCTTTAGCCAATGTCTTTGGGCCTGTTTTATTTCAGACAGAATATGAAATCTCACATCCTGCAGGAAGATTATACCCAAAGGCAGTGAAGTAAGAAACACAAATACAATATTTCTTTTGCTGACTCTTTTTATACTGTTTACATTAATTGTATGGCATTCAAAATTAGTGTGGGACATGATTAGTTATTTGGAAGGAGGCACCAAATATTTTTATGTTACTACCCCTGATTTACCACTATTTTCTTCTCCCTTTTCCCTGAGACCCTTTTACTTTCATCCTTGATTTCCTCTTTTGGGCTCCTCTGCCTTTTGAACTCAACTCAGTATCAGTTGTCCCTTCTGGATGTGAGGAAGGGACTGAAGAAGTATTAGTCTTTCCCTGATTCTTCTGACAATCCCTGCAAGATCTCATAACTGTTTGAAATCAGTATAGGAGAAGTCCTGACTGTTTTTGAGGGGGTGGCTGCTTTTAGCTTAGACCTGGTAGATCTTCTAAAACTTTTTTGTACAGGTTCAAGGGTGGGGACATTTCTACTATTGCCAAGACATGGTCAGCTGTATTTTCTTTATTTGTTTCCTGTACCTGGGAAGGGGGGTCTGTTTGCTGACCCTGGTTCTTTCCTGCAAGGGGAGGGATGCTGATGTAGAAGGTACTTCTGGTTCATGAGTCTGAGGGGCAGGATTCATTCTGTACCTAAGTTTTGTTTTCTGAGCCTGGAAGATGATAAACTGCTGGTCTACTCCCCTGTCATGGTGTTCCTGGTTATGTGCAGCCCAGGTGCAATTCTGGAATATGTGCCCAAGTTCGTCACATAAATTACATTTGCATTCATTTAAACAGTTGGAACTGATATGACCTAGATCACAACAGAGATTGCATTTTACAGTATCACACACACTGCTGCTTAGGTGGGATAGATCCCCACACCTATAGCAGGCCTTAGGCTGTCCTGAATAGAAGAGCACCCCTCTGTCAGGACCTAAAAATAAAGAGTTCAGGAGGTGAAGCACACCATTATCATCTGATTTTAACAATACTTTAACCCTCCAGCACCCAATCCAAATGTTTTCAGTGTCCAAAATAGCCTTGGCCTCTCCTATAACAGTGCATCTCATTTTCAGCCAGTACAGTACATTTGATAAGTCCACTCCGTCATTCCTAAATAGAATGGTGATAGTTTTGTACGCTGGCTTAGTCAGGGGAATTGCTAGGAATGGGGTCCACAGTACTGTACACTTCAGGGAGTGGTATTTCGCCCAGAATTTCTCTAGACCTTTGGATGTTTTAAAACTAACATCAAATGTTGTTTCCCCCCAAGATATGGATTAAAGCATACACCTCGTGGGAGAAAAATTTAATGGAATCCTTAAGAAGATTCCTAGCTATATAAACTCGGTCTGGAGGTTCAGGTAGGCCCCCAACATAGGAGAGTCTAACAGCGTTGTGACACTTTGCAGGTAAAATAGGCAGTCAAATAAAGAAGAAAATGTTTTTTTCTGTCTGTCTGGGATAGCATTCAGTGGTGCCTCAATCTGAATGTTTGGGGTTTCCTGTATTCTCATAGCTGTCTCTGTGAAAGGTAAGTTCAACATTGGATTTTGGCTTAAAGCCAAGTCTTCTGGAATCACCAGAGGGTCACTGTTTTCAGTTATGTGCTCCGTTGTGCATGTTTGAGCCTCCGTTTCAGCCTGAGGAGTAAGAGAGACATCATCTCCTGGTGATGGCATTATAATAGGCGAGCTGCCCGGGACCCACTGCCCTGATTCAGACTTCTTTTCCCAACCTGCTCCCTGGAGAGCAGCCCCTACTGACCAGGGCCTTGCTTCTGGTTTATTTTTATTTTGTTTTTAAACAACATTCCATTTTGTGCAGTTAGATTGTCATTATTCAGGTTTGTACTTACAGGAGGAGGTATTTGTCTGGTCCCTGAAACACTCGCAGTCTCCACGCTACTTCCAGCAGTCAGCAGATCTTTAGGAGCATTTAAACCTCTACCCAGTTGTTGAGTACTGACAGCATCAGTTTTACTGCCAGCTTTAAGCTGCTGCATCTTCTGCATAAGGGAACATTTTGTAGCTGAAAACTTATCTTCTTCTAAGTCCAGGATTTTCTGCAATTCAAGTGTTTCATTTGATTCCAGCCTAGTCCTGTACCAGCGCCATTTTCTTCAGGACCATCAACATTACAATCCACTTCCATACCCTCCTCCTCTCTCTCCTCTTGTGCTTTAAAGGTTCCAGATGCCATCTCATGGGTTTCTTTGTTCTCATTTAGTTCTACCATTTCCATATTTTGTTCTCCATCTAGACGATTAGCCATTTCTTCAGTCTCTAAAAGTGTTGAGGTGTGGGAGGAGACTAGCTCCCTCACCTCCACAGTAACCTGTCTTCCTCCAGGACTCTCATCCATCATCTTGGTCCCGCAGACAAAAGGGTCCCCCCTGCTCACAGGAAGCAAAAGTAGGGGAATTTCCCCGGTGTCCTGGCCAAATTTCCCTCATTCACTAAAAATACCACCAACAGCTTAATCTGGTTCAAGGTCAGTTGGCATTCATCTGTATCCCCCTTCCCCGGGTCGTGCCTGAAAATAGGCAGGATTTGTCTACTGCACTTACCTGGTCAACAAAAACTAAATAAATAAATAAACAGTTCTTGGGGCCACACCTCTGCAAGGACATTAACAGGATGAAAATAGTTAAGAGGACAGCTACCAAAATACTACAGGGATTATACAAGAGACCATACAGGCAAAGGTTTTAGAAGCTCAGCATATACTCTTTGGAGGACAGGAGAGCAAGAGGGGACATGAGTGAAACCTATAAATACCTCATTGAGGTGAAGAAGGTGAAGGAGAGGAGTCTCTTTCACCAGAACATGGAAGCATATGAAGAAGCTTTAGGAGGGGGGACAGTTTAAGAGGGATTTGAGAAAATACTTCATCACAGAAAGAGTAGCGAACACCTGGAAGAGCCTGACAGAAGATGTGGTAGGGATGAAGACAGTGGTGAGCTTCAAATATGAGTGCAATAGGGCAGGGTATAATAAGTAGATGTAAGGGAGGAGGGTGGGACACCGGTGACCAAAAGGGTCTAATGTGTAGTAATAGGCAGGGAAAATAGGGCAGACTAGATGGGCCTACTAGTCCTTTTTGCCAACACATTCTGTATCAATGATTCTATATTAATTCAAATAAACTCAGCAATGAAGACTGTAATGACAAGAAATTCAGGGAATTTAAGAATGTTGTACAATATACAGCCATCAAATTATTAGGACTTGAATGGAAATGCTTGTATATGACATGATGATGTCAGGTCACATGACTGTTTTTCTGATAGAGAAACGCTTGCCTGTATAATGTCATCAAGAAAGTATGGAGATGTGTGCAGGGGTAATTTCAGTTCTACTTCTAAGAGTTCTATGAATACAGCTGTCATTTTTGGATGGTGGCTGAACGTCTCATAAAAAGTAATAAGAAGGAATTAGAAGGGAGACAAAGTTTTTCATGTGCCTAATGTAGGAGAGACCCAGGTGCCAGCTGACACAACATGAGCATGTCTCTCGGTGTGGGCATGGAGTGCCTTTCCCACTAGCATCCCTGAGTAACAGCAAGGAGAAAAGGGATAAATCAAATGCTGGTCACGGATGAAAGTCCCCTGGCAACTGTGGGACTTGTAACTACAGTACATTAGCTGCACTGTGTTGTGGAATACAGATGTGGAACTTATTAGTCCTGATGACTACCAGGGAGTTGGGAGTATGGAGGACACCAAAATGAGGAAAGGGGCTATTTGGGCTTAGAGGCTGTGTACTCCTGATGTGGAGCATACTGTACCTAAAAACTGGAGGACAGCAAGCTGTGGGACGGGATTGTCAGGGCTGGGAAGTTGGGTATGCTGGCACTGCCTCAGTGGCTCCACAGCCACCCCCAGCCACTCTGTGGCTACAGTGTGTTGTGCCACCACTGTGTCTGGTGTGGGTACTGGAGGTGCTGGTGGTGCAGTGGAGGTGCAGGGCACTGACTAGCAGAAGGTTGGACAGCAGCAGCTGGATGCAGATGATACTGGGCAGCAAGGTACGGTGCACACTGCCAGTGCACCTGACACAAGCATACTCCCTGTATGTCCCACTGTGCAGTGTGCACCTGAGTGGGAGGCTGTGTAGCATGCTGTGATACCCCCCCCTGCAGCTCAACAGATGGCCCAGGTGGCACCGGATGCTGAGGGTTTGGTGGAGAACATCCGGTTACTTCGAGCATCCATGGATAACCAGGCGTTGCTTGCCTCTGAGGTGCACACACTGCGGGCAGATGGGCATCTCATGGCCAAACGACAGGACAGAGGCACTGCGCAGATCATTGATGAGCTCAGACTGAAGCAGAAGGCCATGACCGCGGCTTTGGACTGCATGACCGGTGCCATTGCAACTGGGCTTGCATCACTGGTGGCTACTGGGCTTGGCCATGCTCAGGGGACACCCCACAGTGCACTCTCCACCCCATGATCCTGGCATCTGGTGACCCCAGCACAACGGACACCAGGGTCTGACAGCAGCATCCCAGACACCCCCAAGGCAGGCCTGTTTGGCCGCCTCTACCCCACTGCATGGACACTGTCATAGTCCCGCACTTCAGCCCCTGGGGGGGGTGTCAGACATGCTCACCAGAGTCACTGCGCAGCATGCAGCTGGTGCTCGGCCATGGCGTAGCCACCCACTTGGCTGTGGCAGCCGTGGACTGTGCAGTTGTAGTGCTATGTGTGCTGCCCTGCCCTGCCATCCACTGCTGTTGCCACACACATGCATGGGCAGTGCTGGTGCAGCATGCATGCAGTGGCGTGTATGTGTGTTGTTCCCCATGTGCCCTGTGTGTTGTGAACTGTGCTGCTGGGATGTACGGCATGGAGGTGATGAGGGATGCTCAGCACTGGTAGTGCCTCTTCACCATTCCATGTCCCACAACTTGTGTGTGTGTGTCTCCTTGTGTGCATGCCAGCGCTGCATGTGTGTTGCCATGCACCTGTGTGCCAGTGGCTCAACTGTGTGTAATGAGCACTGGTGTTTGCATGCTATCCACTGTGCACACCCCTGCCACGATGTGGAGTACTGTTCTGTGATGCCCATGCTACTGTGTTTGTACACCCACCTGTGTTGCCCGAAATGCTCCCTTACAATTGTGTCCCTGTGCTGCCTTGCCTCCTGTACTGCTCTGGGGTCCCTTCTTCCAGAGAGTGGCTGCCCACTGCCCATCTGGTCCTTCATCACCATCATCTCCGCTACTGTCACCCTCCTCAGCCTCAGCAACTATTCCATGGTCAATGGCCATGTTGTTTGGGATGCAGCAGGCAAGGAATATGCCACAGGTCTTTGATGGGCTGTATTGTAGGGCACCACCTAACCTGTCTAGGCAACAGAATCCTGACTTAAGCATGCCAAAGACACACGCAATGATATTGCGCATGCTGGCGTGTGCCTCATTATATCTTTCTTCTGTGGGGAGCGATGGTCTCCAGTAGGGGGTGAGCAGCCATGCCCTTAGAGGGTATGTGCTGTCGCCTGGGTGGGAAGAGACATTTGGTTAGTCCACTGCTGTGCTGCCCCATGCTCACTCTGCCATAGCGATGGCCTGCCATCCCCCCCGTGGCTCATGGTCACACTGGCACATGTTCTACTCACCAACAAGGTGGCCCATGGGGATGTCTCCCCACTTGAACCTATGGCACAGTGCAGAGCTGTGCCATATGAAAGCACCATGTGCACTCCAGGAGTGTGTGGCACAGACATTGATGATGCACCCTGTGGCATCACACACCACGTGGCAGTTGATGGAAGGATACCCCTTCCAGCTTATGTACACTGGGCCCTCTGGGCCTGGTGGCATGCTGATGCCGAGTTGAGTGCAGTCAATGGCCCTGATCACACCTGGCATGCATGCCACCTGGTAGAACTTCTGCATGTTTGCTGTACACTCTGCCTGTGTGCTAGGAAAGTGTATGTACTCAGATGCATGTGGCAGCAGAGTGTTGAGGAACAGGGTGAGGAGGTGGGACGTGGCTGACTGGGTGATACCCGTGGTATCCCCAGTGGGTCTTTGGAAGGTGCCTGTGGCAAACAAGCACATCACAGCAGTCACCTTGGTCTCCACTGATATGGCATGACTATGTCTGGTGGGTGCCTGCATCTCCTCACTGCACAGCTCACATAGCTGCCTTAGAACTGCCCTGTTCAGGTGGTACCAGCCCACTATCTCTGTGTCACTGAAGTTCTCGAATGTGACCCTGGCATGGTACCTCCTGTGCTGGGCATACCATCGCTGGGCCCTTCATTGGCCACACAGGTGTTCCTCCTGCCTCCTCACACCTCTCATTACAGCATCCATTAGGAATGGGCCACTGTCCATCTCTCAGTCACTGTGCCTGTCCCTGGCTTCCTGTGGCACACTATCCCTCCATCCGTCTGTCTGTGTCTGTCTGTATGTCTCTCTCTCCCCCGCTCCCACTCTGTCTGCCTCTCTCCCACTCTCTCTCTCTCGCTGTTTCTCACTTGCACTGTCTCACTTCCTCTATCTCTGTGCACACTGGTGTGCATCTGCTGTCTGTGTATTTGAGCCTGTTTTTATATGATTAAGCCTGCCTGGCGCAACTTGGTGTTTGCTCCACACTTGCGCTTTGCTTTCCGTTGAATATGCCATTGCGCCATATATTCCTGGGCACGCCTCCATGCACTTGTGCCACATATATTACAGTTGCGCATTGGTGCAATAAGATTTGCACTGTGCCACGAGTAGCTTTCAACATCGCCCGGTGGAGCAACTCAGGACTTGTGCCAGCGCAGCTCAGTTGCACCATTCGCAACTGCTTTGAATATTTGGCCCACTGTGTTTTTGCAGAGTTTTTTTCAAATTCCTCACCTCTTTCATTTAATTTTTCTGTACAATGTCCACCTATACATTTGCATTCTTTCATTTCTATTTGATCAAGTTTCACAGCATGTAAGGCTAGCAACAATGGCAGCTCCAGATTCTGTTGGTTACCAGAACACTGGCTGGGCACTACAGTTGCAAACCAGGGCACTTACTGAAAGTGGAATGAAATGCATATGTGCATATTCATGCTTGCTTCTTGGAGTATTTGTATTAATGATGTATGTTATGTTTCTAAAAATAAAAATGCAAATTCCATTTTATCTTTTTACAAGAGATGGCCCTGCTTCTCTTGTTTGGTGGTGGAGGTATGGATAGCCCGGCTTCTCTTGGCTTGGGATGAATTACTCTGCTTCTCCTGGCTCGGGGTGACCCTTCCCCCCTGCCTTCTCTAGCAGGAGAAGCGGGGCCACAAGACCCAGAAGACAGGGCCATCCTCCAAGTCAGGGAAAAACAGAGCCTCCCCCTAAGCCAGGGAGAAGCAGGGCCTCACCCCCACCAGGAAAAGCAAAGCTATTCCCCTTGGAGGCAGGAGAAGTAAAGCCTTCCCCATCACCCGAACAAGAAGAAATGGCCCTCCCAAACCTTTACAGCAGGTATCCACATACCAAAATGGTCCTTAATGAATTAGCCACCTGTGGTGGCAGGCCAGGAGATCGAGGGCCATGCATTCTCTCTTTTGAGTCTCTCCGCACCCCTTCCCATAGTACTGAGACATTTTCAAATGAACCCAGTCACTTACCTTAATGAAAAGGCACAAGCAGTCAGAACCCTGTCTCTCTGGTTCTGCAGGCAGCTTCTTTCTTGGCTGTTTTTGCTGCTGACAGGACTTTTACTTGAGTGTCTGACTCTGTGATGCAGCTACTGGCTGAGCAGAGTGGCTAGCTAGTGCTGCACTCTCTCCTTTTCAACCAGACTGTGCTCTAGTATTCTATGAAAAAAGGACAGCATAGTACAGCTCTTTTAAGGTTAGCTATACTGCTGGGTTGGGCGTGGCTTCTGTGCTGCAGCTTGCAAGCAATAGCGATGCGGTTCTGGTTTGGCGGGCACGGTTGGCTGGGTGATTCCTGGTTCAGGCAGCTAGGCAGTCACTAGGAGCCAAACCGCAGTGTCATTTCCTGCCCCCAACACTGGGTACCCAATTATGAGGTTGGATGGTAAACTAAAATGAAAGCGAGTAGCTACTTGCTGCTTAACCCTGTTGCCACCAAACTTCCCCAGTTCTGACTCAAAGTGCCTAAACCTAGAGTCAGACAGTAAATGAAAAAAAGTAAGCAAACAATGACAGCCAAACCCTGCTTCTGCCAACTCTTCATCCTACCACTAGGTGCCCAGCACCCAGGTCCAACAGTCAATGAAAAAAGTAAGCAGATAATGGGAGCCCATCTCCAGTGATGATTTAGAAAGAAATGTTAGTTGATTTCTGCGTTAATCTATTGTGAAAATCAGATTTAGTATTTGCCATATTGGTCTTTGTAAGAACAGATCTAGAACAAATGATTTGATGCCTTTTATTGGACCAACATAGATGTAAAAAAAAGAACAAAGTGCTTTAGCTTTCAGACCAACAATTCCTTCATCAGAAGTGTAATGACCATGGTCATTACGCTTCCGATAAAGGACTTGTTGGTCCAAAAGCTAAAGCACTTTGTTCTTTTTATTACATCTACAGTATGTTGGTCAAATAAAGGGCATCAAATCTTTTGCTTCTGGATCTTAATCTATTGTAACAACACTCCCAGCTATTCATTGTACTATTGCACATTTGTGTACTTGCCACTTATACACCAAATAAAAAGCAGTATTATTCCATAGTCAGCAGTAAAACTTTAACCTGCTTAATAGAAACATAGACTTTGCTGGCAGATAAGGACCGCTTGGCCCATCTAGTCTGCCCATTTCCCTAAATATAGAAACATAGAAGCATAGAATTTGACGGCAGATAAGGACCGCTTGGCCCACCTAGTTTGCCCATTTTCCTACCTAACGGATAAGCTGCAGATCCTAGTTAACCAACAGCTTACTTCCTCTTACCCGCCACTAGGACTGCCTTATGCTTGTCCCATGCATTCTTGAAGTCCCCACTGTTCTTGACTCCACGACCTCCTCAGGGAGGCTGTTCCATGCATCCACAACCCTCTCAGTGAAAAAATACTTCCTCACATCACCCCTGAGCTGTCCCCCCTCTATCTTCAAATTGTGCCCCCTTGTTCTTGCACATCTCTTTTTCTGGAAGATGCTACCCTCTTGGACTTTGTTAATTCCCTTGAGGTACTTGAAAGTTTCTATCATGTCCCCTCTCTCCCTTCTTTCCTCAAGAGTATACATATTAAGCTCCTTTAGTCTTTCTTCGTATGTCTTCTGGTGCAGACCCTGCACCATTTTGGTTGCCCTCCTCTGGACAGCCTCCACTCTGTCTATGTCTTTGCGGAGATGGGGTCTCCAGAACTGCACACAGTACTCCAGATGGGGTCTCACCAACTGTCTGTACAGAGGGATAACAACTTCCTGTTTTCTACTATTGATGCCTCTTCCTATGCATCCCAGTATCCCCCCAGCCTTCCTTACTGCCTTCTCACATTGCTTGCCCACCTTTAGGTCATCTGATATAATTACCCCAGGTCCCTTTCTATTTTTACTGTTGTCAGTATCTCACCCCCCATTGTGTACGCTTCCCCTGGGTTTTTGTTTCCCATGTGCATTACCTTGCACTTCTTTGCATTGAATCTGAGCTGCCATACATTTAAACATTCCTCCAACCTTGCCAAGTCCCTTCTCATCCTTTCCACTCCATCTTGTGTATCAACCCTGTTGCAGATCTTTGTGTCATCTGCAAAGAGACATACTTTTCCTTCCAGTTCCTCTGCAATGTCACTTATAAAACATTAAAAAGGACCGGTCCCAGTACTGAACCCTGCGGTACCCCACTAGTAACCCTCCTTTCTTCACTGTATACTCCATTTACTACTACCATTTGCGTCCTGTTGTCTAGCCAGTTTTTTATCAAGGCTACCACCTTGAGACCCACTCCAAGGCTGGCTATCTTGTGTATTAATCTTTTGTGTGGGACTGTATCAAATGCCTTGCTAAAATCTAGGTAGGCCATGTCCACAGCCCCTCCCTGGTCTACTACTTTGGTCACTCAGTCAAAGAAATCTATTAGATTCGTCTGACATGACTTTCCGTCTGTGAATCCATGCTGCCTTGGGTCCGCTGCCCCCACTGGCCTCTAGGTACTCAACAATTCTTTCCTTCAGAAGTGATTCCATCATTTCCCTACCACTGAGGTCAAACTAACTGGTCTGTAGTTTCCTGCCTCTGTCCTGCTCCCACTTTTGTGAAGAGGAATCACATCTGCCCTCCTCCAGTCCTCGGGTACCACCCCATCCTCTCATGATTTGTTAAAGAGAGTAGTCAACGGTGTCACTAGTTCTACCCTTAGTTCTTTTATAATTCTTGGGTGAATCCCATCAGGCCCCATTGCTTTGTCCACCTTCAATTTTATTAGTTCTTTCAGAACCCTTTCTTCTGTAAATGGACTGGTATCAACCCCCATCTTGAGAGTGTTTCTCTTGTTTGGTTTAGGTAACTCCCCCTCCTCTTCCTTTGTGAATACTGAGCAGAAATATTCGTTCAGTATCCCTGCTTTTTCACTGTCACCCTCTACCCACATTTCCTCCCTTTATTAAGCTTCACTATCCTCCTTGGTCTTTCTTCACTCCCTAATGTACCTATAAAAGGTCTTATCCCCCTTCTTAACAGAATTGGCTATCCTTTCCTCGGTTTGGGCCTTTGCTATTCTGACTGCCTTCCCAGCCTCTTTCTGCTTTAACTGATAAAGTTCTCTGTCCTGCTCCTTCTGTGTTTCCTTATATTTCCTGAATGCTGTCCTTTTTTCCTTAATCTTCCCTGCCACCTCTTTTGTGAACCATAGCATTTTTCTTTTGTTGTGTTTTATTGATTTGCTTTACACAAAGGCTTGTTGCCTCTGTGATGGCTGTTTGATCACTCCCATTGTTCCTCCACCCTCCTTCTTGCCTGTTTGCTAGTGCTTTTCTGAGGCACTCTCTCATTTTCCCAAAGTCAGCCCTCCTAAAGTCTAGTACTCTTGCTTTTGTATGGCTTGATTGTATGGCTGTGTTTATCGTGAACCACACTGTTTGGTGGTTGCTTGTTCCCGGATGGTTACCCACTTCTAAATCTGTGATTCTTTCTCCATCCCCATTTGAAAGTACCAGGTCTAAGATTGCTCCCTCCTGAGTGGGTTCCAATACTAGCTGTCTGAGGCATGCCCCCTGTAGGGCATCAAGAATGACCCTGCTCTTGGATGTGCCTGCAGCAAAGGTGCTCCAGTTAACATCTGGCATATTCAGGTCCTCCATCAACAATATCTCCCATTTTTCTGCCATTCTAAGAAAGCCTTCTATCATTTCCTTGTCCATTCCTCCCCTGAGATGGGGGTCTGTATACAACCCCCATGCGGATTGTGGTGCCATTTTCTGTCTCTAGGGTGACCCAAAGTGCCTCATCTGCTCCCTGTTTACTCTTTAGTTCTGTTGCTTTGATCCCTTCCTTTACATAGAGAGCTACTCCTCCTCCTCTTTTACCCTCCCTGTCCCTCCTGTAGATTGTGTATCCTGGTATGTTGACATCCCAGTCATGGTTTTCTGTGTACCATGTTTCTGTGACTGCCACAATATCCAGGCAACCCTCTTCCATCAAGGCCACTAGTTCAGGGAGCTTGTTACACAGACTATGGGCATTGGTACTCATCACCCTCCACTTTTTGATAGCCTTACCCCTTTTAGCCCCATTTCTGTCCTTGCTGCCTTTGCCTTTTTTTACATTTAAATCTGTTCTGCTCCCTAATAACTTCTGTACCTTGGTGTTTACCTCACTAATCACCATGTTTTGTGGGGGGAGGCTCGGATTTCCCTGCTCCTTTTCAGTGCCTCCCCCCTTGGCATGTTTAAATGTTTGCCAATGAAGCATTTAAACCTCTCACCTAGGATCCTGGTTCCCCCCCTGGACAGATGCAGCCCATCGCACCAGTATAGGTCTGCATTCCTCCAGGTGGCTCCCCAGTCCCCAATGAAGCAAAACCCTGAGCTCCACACCAGTTTTCAACCACTCATTGAATTCCCTGGTGAGAGTGCCCTAGCATCTCCTTGCCATAGACAGGCAGCACCTCCGAGAGAGGTTACCATATGCGCTTACTTGTCTAAGGCCCTTCCCAACTCTCACAAACCTCTTGCACTGCTCTGATCCCATTTATAGCCAGGTCATTTGTCCCTAGGTGGACAATGACATCCAGCTCCCTCCCTCGTGCAGCTCCTCCCACCATCCTGAGGATTCGCTTCCTGTCCCTCCAAGCCATGGCGCCAGGAAGGCACCTTACCTCCCTCTCCCCTTCCTCCCCATTTCTACCCCCTAATGATTGAGTCCCCCACCAGGAGTTGTTTCCTTCCCCTGTGGGGTCCCATGCCACCCTCCTGTGGGTCTCCTTTGTGAAGGTTCCCAGCATCCTTCTTGGTCTCCACTGCAGGTGCCTCCATAGAGGAACCACTATCCACCAGAAGAGCGAATGAATTGTGGAGAGGTACAGCTGGAGAGATGCAACTCTGTTCCACCACCTTCTCCCTCCTTGAGCCCACCCTGGTCCAGCCTCTCCTCTTTCTTGGCAACCTCTGAGGTAGTGGCATTGGCCCTGGTGGTCCCTGGATGGGGGAGGAGGTTTCATGAATCCTAGCCAGGTCAGCCTAAAGACGGGCAACCTCCTCTCTCAGACCAGAGAGGTGCCTGCAAATAGGGCAGCATCGCAGCTTCCAGAATGTCTCCCGGAACACTGCCGCCCCACAGCCATTGCACTGCACCACTCCTATCATGTCTTATTTTGTGTCCTCTCTACTGTTTCTCTGGATGCTTATTCTATCCTTTCCCTACAACTCTCACCCTTCCTGTTCTGAGACAGCAACTTCCTATCTTCTTCAGTAGCCTCCTTCTTCCTTGCTCAGTATCAGACTTCCAGCAGCTGGGGGGGAGAGTGAGCTACTTTTTTTTTTTACTTCAGGATTGACAAAACCAATGTTTCTCTATGATCCTTTCCTTCCTACTGCCAAACAGGAAGTTCCTGTTGACAGTCAAATCCAGTGGCTATAAAAGTAGAACTGGCTTTGGGTGGGATGGAGGGCAATTAGTAAGAAAAAAGACTAGCAACAGGAAGTTGTAATTTGACTCACCTGCTTTTATAGTGTCTAAACCACACCCCCAGGTAAGTTCTCTTTCTTCCTACTGGTTTAGCAAAGTCACCTGATACAGTACCTTTCCCTGCACAGAACACACACTGCCTTTCTTTCTTTTCTTTCTTTTTTTAACTCTAAATAAGACCCCTTCTACTTCTAAGAAAGTTATCTGTCTACTTAATCTTAACTGACACTGACTCCTGCTGAGATATATGTTTTAAATTAGTAAGAAAATGTAGCTTCTTTTAGTTAGCTGCTTTCTGCTCTACAAGCAAGGCTAGCAACAGCAGCACCTACAGGATAAGCCGCAGATCCTAGTTAACCAACAGCCTATTTCTTCCTACCCCCCACAAGAATTGCCTTATGTCTGTCCCATGCATTCTTGAATTCTCCCACAGTTTTAGACCCCACAACCTCCTCAGGAAGGCTGTTCCATGCATCCACTACCCTCTCTGTGAAATAATACTTCCTCATATTGCCCTGAACCGCCCCTCCTCTATCTTTAAATTGTGTCCCTTGTTCTTGCCGTCTCTTTTCTGAAAGATGCTACCTCTTGGACTTTGTTGATTCCACTGAGGTACTTAAAAGTTTCTATCATGCCCCCCTGCCCTTCTTTCCTCAAGGGTATACATATTAAGCTCCTTTAGTCTCTCCTCATACAGCTTCTCTTGCAGACCCTGCACCATTTTAGTTGCCCTCCTCTGGACTGCCTCTATCCTGTCTATGTCATTGCGGAGATAGGGTCTCCAGAACTGGACACAGTACTCCAGATGGGGTCTCACCAACTGTCTGTACAGAGGGATAACAACTTCCTGTTTTCTGCTGCTGATGCTTCTCCCTATGCATCCCAGTATACCCCCAGCCCTCCCTACTGCCTTCTCACATTGCTTGCTAACCTTAAGGTCATCTGATATGATTACCCCCAGGTCCCTTTCCTTTTCTGTTGTTGTTACCACCTCCCCCCCCACTGTGTAGTCTTCTCCTGGGTTCTTGTTGGAAAAGCATATGGGAATTCATAGGATGAATACTAAAAACAACAAAAGTGCAGTAGTGCAATGAATATCAGGGATCAATGTCATGCCACATTGGGGCAAAAACAACTAACATTTCACTCCAGAAGCAGTTTTATCAGAGTTAGTAACTTAATGTAGAAGTGCCCTTATATTATCTGGCACTAGGTCTGAATAGCACATTTATGAACAGTGCTGTAATAACAGCATCTTCCATACAGCACTATGCAGAACAGTGGCAGGAACAAATGCCACAAGTAAGGGCAGTGCCACTGGTAGCAGTCACAAAGCACACTGACAACTGCTACCAGTCCAAACACTTATTTTAGTGGGAGCTCTGCCCCTCACCCCCTTAACTAAAATAATCAACTCCAAGTTGGAGTTGGATTATGGCAGAAAAACTACATTTTGAATGCCAGGATTAGAACCCTGATCTCCACCACAATTCTGGCCAAACAACTCCATGTCTCAACTCTCTCTGCCACAGGAGCAGCTGATCTGCCATTTTTGAAGATCCCAGCCCTTGTCTTCTTCCTAGTACTATGGACAGTGACCTGTGTAGTGCTTATTGCACAGCACTGTTTAATCCCTGTCTCTGTCCATGGTATGCCATTCGGACATCGCTGTTTTTTCCTTATGCTGTATTTGTAACACTGTTGTAACCGGTTATTATATTATCCACCACCAATGATGCATTCAAATAAAAAATTTAAAACAACGAATATGATGCATCCTCAGGTGACGAGGAGGCACTTATAAAATTACAGCCAGCAATTAAGGTAATGAATAGTATAATATCAAACCTGTCATAAATTACCCAAAAGGCATATTTTACAGTTGGTTAGTGCATGTAATTATAAAAAAAAGCTTTACATATAAACTACATTATCAGGAAATATAAACTGTATAGAAATCTATTTGGTGGATGTTGGAGTGAAGCAATGAAGATATAAAATTGACAGGTATTCATTTCTATATCACTTCTCTTGAGAGACACTTTCTTTAGGACTGTGGAGCCAATGAACTCTGCAGTACAATGATTCCAAATATCAGGGATCTATTCTAAAACATTAGATAAAAAGTAGGGCATAATTATATCAGATGCTCAGCCAGAATGGATCTATACTTTGGGGGCTCACTATAGCCCAGGTGTGAATAATTGCTTTGAATGTGTGCACGTTCTATGAGATTTATATAGACAATCTTTATTTCTTGTACGTAAAGATGGCAGGCATACTTTGCAACAGAAGCTTTTTTTAATTGTATTACAGTGGTGGCGATCTAAAGGTTGCCTACCTCAAGGTACCACTGAGGCACTCAAGTTACAATTTGCATTGACTGTAATGTGATTCTGCCTCATTCTGTCTCAGTATACCTAGCTATACCTCAGTACTGACAGACATCTAGGTATACCTCAGTACTGAGACATTTTCTACGGCTACCACTGTATGATTATGAATAAATGAGCAGCTAACATAATAATGTCCTGCTTTTTATTGTTTTTTAGAATATATGCCTGACATTTGTACTTCGTATCACAAAGTTCATTGGATTGACAATGTTAGAGAAAATGTCTTTCAAGAGAAGGAATATATATGGATGAACACCTACACATTTTATATCCTCAATGCTTCACCCCAACATGTGGAAAATGGACTTCGGTATGAATTTATATTTACCGGTAGTGAGGTTTATATGTAAAACTTTTTTCAATATTTTCATCTACTAACCAGCTGTTGAAAATATCCCTTGTGGGTAGTTAATACCAGGTCTGATGTTATACTTTTCGTTACCTTTATTGTCAGTTGTAACTTTATGAGCCTCCTCATATCCTGAGGATGTCTCACATTAGTATCAGACTGCTAATGCATCTTTCATATATGATACTGTATACCATTTTACATGTAATATGACAAATTTTAAATAGAACTTTTAACAACAAAACAATATGCTAATTCCTGATATCATGAATATTTATTCAGATCAATTTGCTGCCATATTGACTCTGACTAGAATTTGTTTTTAACTGCTACAGTACTTCTGTATGTTACTTATATGTTGGGTAGACAGGACCTATCCCCTTCCCCCAGCCCCAATTCCTCCTTCCTAAAATAGATCCATGACACTGACTGGGAGTTGAATGGCCATAGCCAAATGTTTACTTACACAACTATACAATGTACAGACAGGTGTGAGGTGCACAGGTCAGAAATCTTCTCCTAGACCTACCAAGGACTCCATGGATAGCTGTCCCCTTGTAAGGGACCCCTCACACTAACAACAGAGGCACCAGCCATCAAGAACGTGTGGACTTTGGGATGGAAGGAATGCTCTCTGCCTCTACCTAGTAGTTTATTTCACTCATAGGACATGACCAATAAGGAAGGAATGGGACTTCTGGGACCACCAATGTATGTGACGCATGAGCAACCTACCTGGACCTACTGCAGATCCCCATTAGTCCTTTGTACTAGTCCTTCGTGAGGGATTTCTTTACTGCAAGATGTTTACAGTGGCTGTTACAAAGTTCATGCATTTCTTTTCCTATCTCTTAGAAGGAGAAACCAAACCTGAGAAGAACCATTTTTTTAAATAAAAAAACAGAAAACTCCTTCCTGGCCCCATATGTGGTCAGCCTGGATGGTGCTGAAGGGCAATGTACACCACCACTGGACAAACCCAACCTCATGCTTTTATGAGGGGTTTTGTCTGGCCATCTCAGCCACTGGAGGAGGAAGAAGAGAGAGGGAGTGTGTGTGTGTGTGACAGAGAGTGTGTGTGTGAGAGAGAGAGAGAGAGAACACAGCTGATTGTTTCTTCAGCTATTGGCCATCTGTTCCCATTGCTCTTTAGTAGACTTGCCTAACACCTTCCCCTCAAGGCCTACCTTGGCTTGACTTCAAGGCCATTTCTGCTGTCCCCCACCCACCTTGGGAAAGATGGCTGCTAAGGGCTGCTTAAGCAATATACCATGACAGGATGCAGGGTAATGCTGGATTTTCCCATGCCTAGTGGGTTGTTTTGTCTTGAAGTGACAGGCCGAGTGTCTCAAACACACCAGGCATGGGTAAATCCAGCATTACCCCACACCCTGGAGTGGGATATTGCAATTATACAATTGTCCTTTTTATTTTTGTGAACAAATGAATAAAAAGTGTTATTTTTATATATACAGTGTATATTTTTATTTATTTATTGCTGCATGAGAAGAAATAGTCCGCAGTTGCTGTTTATGTGCGGTACTGCTGCTAATGCAGCTCTACACACACACACACACACACACACACACACACACACACACACACACACATACACACACACATATACACACACACACACACACACATACACACACACACACACACACACACACACACACACACACACACACACACACACACACACACACACATACATACACACACACACACACACACACACACACACACACACACACGGCTGTCAAGCTACTCCTGCAGACACATACAGTAATATTGTCATAAAGTTTCTTTAACTGATCGTGGCTGTCATGATTTTTTTTTCAGTATAGAGCCCACTAATAAATAATGACTGAAGTCAAAGTATGAGTTACTACACTGTGACTGTGCCATTGTTGTAAAGCCTGTGGTGAATCTCAATGCCAAGTATCAGAAGTAAGTAGCTTCACATGAGAAAATGTTTTTTTTTTTAAACAGAAATCAGTACAGCAATTCATTGGGGAATGTGGTGATGTGGCACAGCAACACAGTGGAACCAAACTGGTAAAAAACTTTGAGGTGAGCCACGTGGAGGAAGTTGCTGGGAAATATTTAAATATGCTATTTGGGTCAGTTGTGGCTTGCCATGTGGTTTGAGAAGTTTTTTTTTCTTATTGTCAGCTTTCTCATTATCAGGAGTTAGTGTGTCTTTTTTTGAGTGTTGTGCCCCAAGCTGTGTGAGACGGCCGTTTACTCGGGGATTTGCCATAATAGTTTTTGTGGAGCATTTTGTAGTCTGTCTTTGCCAGTCCTGGGTCTGCCAGGGTTGGAGTGATTTGAGAGGGGGTTCATAATGTGGCTCACTGGTGGCTGGCACCTTTTTTCGTGGGGTGATGCTAGGATTTGCCATTGCTAAAAGGTGCCAGCCAGCCAATCAGAATCCAGAATGTTCCAAGCCATTGTATCATTCTTTTTATAGGCTTCATGGGGGAGGGGTCATCTTCTGGATCCCGGGAGGGTGAAGGAGAGGGTGTTCTTGAAAGCCCTTTCTGCTACAATTCTTAGCAGACTAGGAAGTAACTTAGAAGTATAAACCTGTGGGATGGAAGGGGCTTAGAGACTATCTTGCCCATCTTACCTACCACATGACATTGTCTTGAGTATTAGAACAGTCCCACCTAGAAGTTTGTCTGCCATTCTGCTACCTCTTCCCATGCTGTATAAACCACAATGCCATTCCAATAAAGAAATCTGTCTAGTCCTCCTATGGAAGCCTAAAGAGGGTTAACCTGCACACCCTCATTGAGTAGGCTATTACACCCAGTAGGTGAAGAAGAGTTTATGAGTTTTTAGCACATTGGCCCCCTGTCTTATGAAGTGCATGTCTTCTAGTTCTGCTCCCACACTTCGGCTTAAACATCTGCATACTTGTTTGCTCAACATTTGTTTTCCCCTTTAATATCATTGTATAATACTTCAGACAATGTTTTTTTCCTTCTCCCATTAAGAATTTATGTAAGTGTATATTGGAGAATGTAGTGTATTTGTATGTATAATCACAATAACTACAATAAAAAGATTAACTGCAAAAACATCTGTATACTGTCAATTCACTTTTGCATTGGGAGCACTGTGCCTATGTCTTTTTCAGCCTTCATATATCTAAGCTGAATATTTTGAAAAAGTCTTCTCTCTCTCTCTCTTCATGGATCTCGCCCCCTGAGTCTCTAATCAGCTTAGTTGCCTAGTGTAAAGCATTCTCTATTTCTTCTGTGTTTTTTCTACAGTGTAAGAACTGGAACTGTATGCAGTGCTCCAGATGTTACATTACCATGACCTTCAGGGTGTACTAGGTGTCTCTTGCAACATAATTTAGCATGGCAGTTATCCATCATAACTGATGTTATGATGAGAGTCTTTCTGTAAAAGGGAAGTTTTGTTTTTGTTCTGTCAGAGAGAAATCATACTTCCTGTTAAAATATCACTGGTATTAAGGCATACAGAAGCCCTTCTTCAATGCAATTTGCAACACTTGAATTACTCCAACCAAGTTCATTTCAGTTGTATTTTGGTTTGAGCAATGGCAGAGTTAGAAGAGGTGACATACTCAGATCTAAACTTTCCAGGGACTTCAAAGGCAAATGATACTCCCCTGTCCACTTCAACCACTGTACCTAAAGGTAACTTTTTAATGTATTGTCGTCTTTACATTTTAATGATTCCTAAGTCTGAGTTTTTCTGAATCTGTTCCTAACACCTGGAAATTCACATTCTAAGGAACAAACATGAATTAAATGTGGGTTTAAAATGAGTTGTGGATTCATAAATTTGTTCTCTTTTCCATTTCTGGATATTACAAATGATTCTGAAACTGCTATATTATCTAAGCAGTCTTTCCATGGGATGCAAATTTGAACATCAGGGCTGTGGCTATTTAAGATTGCTATGACTTTGCCCTTTGATCCCACGGAAATGGGGGAAGGGGGATTTGGTTGAGCTAGAATTCTCTTTTTTTTAAATGATTGTCAGTGTGTGTGGAAAGTTTTGTATTGTACTTTTCATGCAGACTGTATCCCTAAGTGATTTACAATTCAGGTGACTGGTGATGGAGTGATGAGATTGTGTCCTCTGAGGCTGGGAGATCAGAGGGCTGTGGGTTCAGTTCCCACATCTGGCACTTGGGTTAATATCCCAATACTGACACTGTAGTGCAGCATGAGAGGGGTGCTGCACTTCTGAGGTGCCGTCTTTTGGATGAGATGTTAAACCGAGGTCCCATCTGCCTGGATTGGTGGTAGTTCAGGTGGATGTTAAAGATCCCATGGCACTTATCGAAAACAGTTGGGAATTTCCTGGTGTCCTGGCCAAATTTCCTCATTCACTAAAATATTACCAACAGCTTAATCTGGTTCAGTTTCAGTTGCTTACCATCTGTATCCCCGGTCCCCTGAAAAAGGGACTTCTAGGCCCAGTGGGCTTACCGGGTCAACAAAATTCAACAAAACAAAACAAAAAGCACGGGATAGATTACCAAGAGGATATGAACTGAGGGATCATTTTCATTGCACTGAGTCATGCAGGGAATAAATGCTAATAGTGGGATTCAAGCTTGGGTGGCCTGAATCCATGCTCTGCGGTGCAACTCCTGGGATAAACTGCTTACCTTCTGTTCTGTCTGCAACACTCTCATATGTGTGGACAGGCAAAACTGTCAGATTTTAATTGTTGGCTTTAACTTAAACTAAGGAACACACTTACTGGTGCTTACTTAATTGACACTTGCAGTGGTTGGTTGTGCAGTTCACTCTGATGAATGCAAAGATAGCATTACACGTTAGTAACTTTGAGCCTCTTTGCACTGAAATGTTAATTCAACATTGGAGCTAAAGGTAATCTATACATATACACCATGTACTTGCATTGTGAATTCAGAGATCACTAATTAGTGGGAGAATTTTTCATGGAGAATGCTAATAGAATTGTGAGCCATTGTGCTAAGAGCAAAGTAACAGTAGCCAACCTCATTTCTGTTAGTAAGAATGGGAGACTTTTTATTTTAGTGCTAGAACACTTCCCACAAACACACTACTTCATAGTTGAGAAATTTCATGGAAAAACAGAAAAGTATTTGAAGTGTAAAGTTTGATACTAACATAGAAACATAGAAGTTGGTGGCAGAAGGACACCGCTAAGTCTATCTAGTCTGCCCAATTGTTTTAGACCTATTTTGTCACTCTAGTTGCCCTTTGTAGTCAGCGCTCCCATGTGTCTATCCCATGCATTCTTGAATCCCTCTCCCTCACAGTGTTGACCCCACAACTTCTTGGGACAGGCTGTTCCAGGCATCCACCACTCTTTCTGTGAAGAAAAACTTTCTGGTGTTGGTAGAGAAACTCCCTTCTTGCAGCCTGAGGTCATGTCCCCTGGTCTTGGAGCCCTTCCTGAAGTGAAAAAGATTTTGTGCCTGTACCTTGTTAATGCCTTTTATGTACTTGAATGTTTCAGTCAAGTCCCCAATCTCTCTTCTCTACTCCAGTAAGTATATATTGAGTTTCCAGAGTCTTTCCTTGTAGGACATGTACTGCAGACCCAGAATCATTTATGTCACCTTTCTCTGTAGTTTTCACCCAGTCAATGTCCTTCTTGACTTCCGTATTCCAAGTGAGGCCTGACCAGCAGTGTATACAGTGGTAGTGCCACCTCTCTCCTCCTCCTGCTCGTGATTCCCCTCCCCGTGCAGCCCCGCATTTTGTTGGCCTTCAGTGTTGCCTTCTTACACTGTTTACTAAACTTCAAGTCAGCTAAGATTATGACTCCCAGATCTCGTTCCAGGTTTGAGGCTGCCAGTCTTTTGCCTCCTAAGTAATGCTCCTTTCTTGGATTTTTCTTTCCTATGTGCATGACCTTGCCCTTTTTGGTGTTAACTCTCAGCTGCCACACTCCAGACCATTCTTCTAATATCTTGAGGTCAGTTTCCATCTTGCTTACTCCTTCTGAGATGTCCACCCTGTTGCATATCTTGGTGTCATCTGTGAACAGACATACCTTCCCTTCCAGTCCATCAGTGATGTCTGCTATAAAAAAAACAGAAGAGCAGAGGCTCCAGTAGAGAGCCCTGGGGCACCCCGCTGGTCACCCTGCCTTCTGTCAATTGCATTCCATTAACCTGACATCCTCAGATCACGAAAGAATGGCGCTGGGGACTTAGTTGTTTTGCTTTCTGAGGGGGGGGACTGTGCTCCCCACACCACCCCCACATGGAGGGCTTCACCCCTGCACTTCCCTACTAAATGATTCTCAACTCGGGCGGGGGTGCATGTCGGGGGGCAAAAGCAAAAAGCAAGTTCGGGCCAGGCACAACAAAATTGCAGTAGTGCCTGGACCAGACCAACCCAGTACCTCCCACACCGCAAGTGGAGGCCAAACCCAGATGCCACAGCGCAGCTCAGCAGCCAACCACTGCACCACCCCCTACATCCCCTCTGCCCCCTCCCAGCCCATGCTCTCTGTGCTCACTCCCCCACGTGTGTACATATAGTGACATCCTGTCGCTGCAGTCACCCAACCCACCACATCCAGTTGCCCTACCCCCTCATGCCATTCGGGCCTTTGCCCACAACACGTCGCCATTTCGGACGGCACCTTACTTCAGGTGCCAACATCACAGGCTACCTGGGACCTGCAGGTTTTTAACCACATATCTTGTAGTTGCTGAATAATATCCAAACATCTAATACTTAGAAAAATAAAAATATTGCAGGAAACCTTATAGAAATTTTATGGAGTTTATTGTTGCACTTTCAAGCTTACAAATGCAAAGTCTGAAATCTTTGCTCCTGCATATGTGTCAGATTGTGAGTATATTTGTGTTTGTTCCTGTTTATGGATATTTTGTGTGGATGTAGATTCTGAGATCTGTGTACCATACACTTTCTACCTAATGTACCAGGATACGCAGTATGTGTAGCTGAATTTTATGCATCAGAGTTCCACTGGACTCCCATGGATGCACTAGCACTGTTCCTGTATGCTTTGCTCTCCAACTCCCTGCCTGTACTGACCTTGTTTTACTGTACTGCTGGTCCCATTCAGGAATGGAGGGAGTATGTTACTGTTGACAGGCAGAGGTCATTAATGTATAAAGCCATTTGTGATATGAGATTCCAGATTCAGGAGAGGCTTAGGTTATACCAGACAGTGAGCATCTGTAACCATTGTGATCTCTAGATGGGATTATATAGATCTCAGTCCTGCAAGGCAATTTATTTACAAAATACCCTACCCTGAAGTGTTAGGGCACTATACACTCAGAACACACGGATAACAGCAATACAAATAAGTAAATAAAATATGTATGACTAATTAGGGGTGAGAGAACCACAAAACATTATAAGGATCTAAATGGTTCTGATAAGCCATACAAGCTTCTGATAGTTATATAAGTATTATCAGAACATTTAGTTCACTGCCTCTCGAAAAAATCTCTCAGACAACCACCACACCCCAAGCTCTGTCTCCTACCTGAGATATTTCCTTCTTCCTGGCACCAGCCTGGTGGACCCCCCAGTGGACCCCCCAGCTCTGAACCCCCCTGAGGTGGAGCTGCCCTATCTGCCCAGGGTGCTCTATCTGAAATCAAATGTGCTGGGCTGGGCTTGGTCCAGGAGAGGAGAATGCCCAACATCTGGAATGTGGCTATGGGGGCAATGGTGCCATCGCCTATCCCAGAGGACAGGGATTTTTCCTGATGTGGTTACCCCCTGGAGTGCATTGTGCAATGACACCTGCACGATCCTGGTCACTGATATCTGCCGTCACTCCACCCCTCATCTGCTTGCTCAGCTCTTGAGTGACCTCTGGTCTTCACCAGAGGTCCTTACTGCACTGAGCAGACCCTGGATCCCACACCAGCTGAAGAGAGCAGTCCATCAGACACTCAATCCTCACCCTCCCCTGCTGACCCCCAGCACTCAGGCTCGTTCCTGAGTCCAGGTCATTTTCATGGTGCAAGGTGTGGTGTTCAGTGCCTCAACCCTCAGTCCTTCCGGGCCAGCCAAGTACATTTTAATTTAAAGTTCAAAAAATGATTTTAACCATCATTGCCCACCCTCAGACTATTGTCATAAAATTGGAAAAAATATATAAATAACAAATTGGATTTAAAATTAAGGGTGCTATATATGCTGTATATTAATGTTTTCAGCTTTATTATGAATGGATAGTACAGTGCTTGTGTCAGGATGTAAAATGTTGGGGATCATAGATATGTCAATGTCCCCCCCATATCATGACAGGATAGCACTGCATTTGTGTCCAAGGCATAGAATTCAGGGGATTACATGGAAGATCTATTAATGTTTCCATCTATATATTAAATGGATAGTACTGTATTTGTGTACAGGAAATAACATTCAGGGGATTATAGATCGATTAGTGTTCCCTATGTATTATAAATGGATAGTACAACATTCGTGTCCAGGGTATAATATTTAGGGGAATTACACAGTAGATCTGTTAATGTTGCCCTCTATATTATAAATGGATAGTACAATATTTGTAAATAGTTTGTAAAATTCAGGGGATTACAGTTCTAGTAATGTTCCCTTTTATATTATAATAAAAGAGGCTGCCCAATAATTGCTGCAGCTGGCCATTTGTCTGGGCCCTTCCCACCCCTGGATCAGTCAAGGAATAGAATACCTCCTCCTCCTGGAGTAGAGGGCAGAACTTGGGAATACCCCAGGAGGAGGTATTACCAGGCAACCTGAAGGAAGGGGCATCCCTGGGGGGAGGAGACGGAGGGGTAACTTGATGTTTGACCAGTGAGTCTCCCTCTTACTCCTCCAGCCATTGGAACCCAACCCACCCTCATAAAAGCAGTGACAGGGGGCCAGGCTATTCAAGGGCCCCTTTGATCCAGTATGGGTTACTGCAGTAGGAGTCAGGGAGTGTCTTTTCCCAGATTTCCCTGTAAAAGTTTTCTTCTGGGTTTTTTGCCTCCTCCAAATGGAGGTAACTGAGGAAGGATGTAAGCATAGGAAACAAGCCTGAAGTGTGTTTTTCCATAGCAATGAGTATCTTCTTTTGTTTCAGCCCCTTGGGCTGCTCAGGAGGAGCACAGACCAAAGGTAATGGGGGAAGAAAGGGTGCGTGTGTCCAATTCTCCTGAAGGACTTGTTACCCTGGTCAGCATGAGGATGGCAGAACACAACACCTGGGCCTACATGGTGGGGTAGCGGTCCAGTCTTATCAGTGCAAACTGCAAGGACAGCAGTGCCAGATGGTGGGGATGGGCAGCCACAGGAGCTTAGGCTATATGACCTACCCAGAAGCCACTGGAGGTACTTTGGCATGCACCTAAGATGACCAATACTGGTGGGCAGGTGTGGGGGTGTCAGAAGTACTGTGCATCCTCCCAGCAATGCATGCTGCTCAATTTATGGTTATGCAATACATCACTAAATGCATGGCTGTGGTCAGTTCCTCCAAAATCTGTGTCTGAGTCTTGACTGAATAAAAGGGGGGAATGGGGGGAGGGGCTACCAGACAAATGGTATGTAGAGTATTTGTATCCAGGATAAAAAGTCATGGGGTTATAGATTAATTATTTCCCCCATATGTATTATAGTCCGAGTGTGCAGCATTTGTGTCTGAGCTGCAAAATCTAGGTTATACATCTATTATTGTTCCTCTACATATTAGAAATGAATAGTGCAGTATATTTATGTTTAGGGTGTAAAATTCAAGAGATTATAAATTTATTGTTGTCCATATCTATTTAAATTGTATTGTATTTGAGTCCAGGTTGAAGGAAGGCCTGTTAGCATCAAATGGGCTGGATTAGTGAGTACCAAAGACAGATTTTTCAAACACCCACCCTGGTTCCATCTGCTCATGTTTTGGAAAAGCAACTCGGTATCTACATTCATCTTGACATGCTATTCAGTCATACAGATGGTATAACATGTCCATGTTGCCATCCAGTATGGGGTTAAATTTTTGTGAACAATATGGCATAAATTCAATTTAAATCAAACAAATGACTACGATAGAATTTACTGTCTTTTTTTGACACACATTGATGTGTATTGGAACTTTTTTGTCACAAGTACTTTAATTCTTTTTGAAGTTAGGTACATGAGCTAAGATACATGCTGATTGAAACAGATTCAGTAATTCATATCCAGCCCGCCATCACAATGGTTGGATTTCCACCTGCAACACCAACAACTTGGGTTCAGATGCAGGCCCAGGAATCAGAGGGCCAACCGGGGGGAGGAGGATCAAGGGTCCGATGGGTTGCTCTCCTCCTTCTAGGGAGAGGGTGGGACAACACTCGGCACTGGACTGACCCCTGACAGATGCCGAGGGTGTCATGCTTGAGGCTTGTGGGAGCCAGCAGGTGTGCCTGACATCAATGCATTGCACACCTCTGTCATTGCATGCCATACCTCCTACTAATGGGGGCAGCCGTCTGAGGCATTATGCTTCTAGATCTCCATGTGGCACCATTCTGAGAGTAGTGCAGTGGGGCTCCCAGTTGGCCCTGCCTTGGCGAGTAATTTCATGTTTTGACTTTGATAAAAAATAAAAAACAAACACAACATTTTTCTTTAAGAGGCATAACTTTCCACATCTTAGAAATATATGATCTAGAATTGATGCACAAGACCTAGTGCATTCCTCTCAACCTGCTAAGACCAAAATCAGGGACACTCCCCCCAAATATCAGGGACAAATTACCAAAACCAGGGATACCATGGTTTTCTTCAGCATGGCGCAGTGCCATCACATGCCATTTATAGTGCATGATGTAGTACACTACTACATATGTAAAGTAACTTTAGTTTATTCTTTTTAAATGTCAAATTCAGTAGCATACTACCAAATGGCTCAGTTAAAAAAAAACACAGGCAAAGGCTTTGCATCTTTCTCTTGTTTGGTTCTCTTCATTGACTTACTTGAAACTAATGTGGAACATCAGCACTCCTAGTGAAATCTTTTTTTAGGATCCAGTGTTAAGTTAATTTCCAGGCTTTTAAGGATCTATTGTTATTAATTTCAAGACATAACTGAACAGAAATATACTGTACTGGTATCTCTACAGAGTAGACATTGTTTGGGTTTCTAGGCTGCACCAAGCCACAACATAGCATCTATTCTTTTACAACTAACACTGTTCTTGCTTGTTCCTGTGTGAAGCAGCATTGTGTATACCATTTTTTTATGCAACAGTATACTGCAAACTTATTAGTGAGAATGCAGCATAATATAGAATAACAGTACCCCACTAGTCATTAAAGTACTTGTCATTAAAGTCATTAAAGACTGGAGGCAGTATAGCACAGTGGTCTAAGGCTCTGAGCTGCAAATCTGGTGACATCCAGCAGACCAGACCTGGGTTTGAATCCCACAGTTTCCACTTGCATACTGTGTGACCCTGAGTAAGTCACTTTACCTCCTTGTGCTCCCAGGTCGCTCCTGTGAAAAAGCTTTCAGCTTAGTGTGCTATACCTGGTTAGACAACTAAATAAAAAAAAAAGTAAAGCAGGCAACATGAAATAATAATGATTGGCTGAACTGCTTAAACACAATCAATTTCTCATAGCAGTTTGGCCACATGGGAGCCGTAAAACAGGGTCCTCCATGTTCTGATTGATGCTGCCTTATACTGTTTTGCGAACTGCAGCTTGTGTGTGTGTGTGTGTGTGTGTGTGTGTGTGTGTGTGTGTGTATTTGTGTGTCAGTATGGCGTTAGATTTCTCACACAGACCATGGTCTGTGTCTGCAAGGCAGGGGCTGTGGAATGACTTGGGAGAAGGATGTCACTTTCAGATGTCAGTATGGACAACCACCATCTGTGTTCTGCTTGGGCAAGTTTAACCCTTGCTGTGTCACACTGCCACAGACTGCTGCATCAGTCCTGAATTTCTGTACACTCTGTCAGTAGTTAAGGGTTAAACATGTGCACTAGGCTTACACTGGCATTCTGAAACTCAGGAAAAGAAGCAACCAAGGCTGGATTTTGAGACAGGGAGTCTACATTCAGGAAATCCCAGATGAATCAGGACAGTTGAGAGATATGACCTAATGTAGTTCAGAATGAATTTTTTTGCAGCACACAGACTGAATAGTAGAGTAGTGAACTAGTGGTATGCACAGTATGCTTTACATACTGGTATCTTTAAAAAAATAAAATGCCCACCACAAAACAAACAAAAAAATGATTATTGGCAGTCAGGGAGAGCACAATTGAACCTCAGTCCCAAGAAACACATGGCAAACAAAGCCCAGAAACAAACTGCATACTCAGAATTGCACTATGGCTTCAAATACATTAGCTTGATACGGGTGAGTCATGAGATTAAAAATAAAGATGAATTGACATAGTCACCTCCATGTGTAAATGTCATTGTTGGTAAAGTTAGATCATTTATTTGGTTGCTCTTGTGTTTCTCTTGTGTTTAAAATGTGAGCGGCAAGTGCATGTTGTACTATATGGAGAAGAAGAGGGAGCTCTGCACCAAGGCCTTCAAGTAGTAGAAGAACTAGTACAGAGAAGAGAGGAATGGCTACATTGGGAACTGTGGGCCAATCTTGTAGGTAAGAGCCTACACAGAGGTGATGGCCTGCTTCCATCCAGAAGGGGAACCATAGTCCTCAGTGGACAGTTCAAATGTTACTCTGATAGACATTTAAAGTAGCTGAGGGGGGTGATGGAAGAAATAAGTGGGGGAGGCAGAAAGTGGACCATCACAGTCTGATATAAAGAGTAGGAGATCCCAAGAGGAGAGATTCCCACCAGGATGCAAGTTATTCAAGGAAGCAGAGAGATATCTAAGGAAGTAGGAGAAAAGGGACAGTCAAGGGAGAAAGGTGAGGAAGGGGGAGCAAATGGAAAAAAGGAGAAAGAGAACAGAAGAGAGTGGGGGGCTTCTGTATCAGAAGCCCTATGAGGAGATACTGAAAGGATTCAATATCTACACCATGCAGGAGAGGAGAGACAGTGGGGATGTGATCATGATTGTGATCTAAGAAAGGATTACTAAGCAAGATCTGCCATGCCTTGTAAGCAAATACAAGATGATGATAGTTTATGGAAACCAATAGGAGTTGCCCATATCTTCACATTTAGAGACAATATAGGGAAACAACACAACAGCAAGCCAACAGGGCAATTTCCTAAAAAGAAAACTATATGCCCTTTTCAATGCTAGAATACAAGGAACTACACAGTACAAAAACAGTTAACACTGGCTAATTCCAAGGTAGGGAGCAAGGTTTAACATCCTGCTCCTGGGTAATGCCAAGTAAGAAAATGTTACAGGGGGTTTATTGAAGACTAATCTAAGCCCCCTTCATTCAGTAAGAACCTGATCCAAGACCAAATAAAATTCCATGAGGCAGTATACAGAAGCACCACCCCAAACTAAAGTCAATAAATCAACAACCTAGTTGAGGGGCATATAATCCTAATAATGTAACTAAGGGGTAATAGACACTCTACTACATAGGACTGGTGTTCCCCAGCACCCTCAGACACAGCTCGCATAAACTGAAAGAAAGCCTTTAAATTAATAGCTATAAAAAATAACATCCACCATAATGAAAAGCAATGGAGGAGCCACGTGATGCCAGACCAGGAGTAGGCAGCAACTCATGGAGCTCTGTTGTGATCCTATTTTTATATAGTTATTTTTCTATTTCTGCACCCACTCTCAGTATTTCAAGTGCTTCTACAATGCAGTTAACATTTCTTGAGCACTATGTAGGAAGAACTAATGGATTTAGTCAAACTGGGAGATTCTCCTCAACAGGATAACTCGGAGGTTGAACAGGAGCAGGTTGCAAGTATGGAGGCAAGCGACCTTGTCACAAATGAGCAAGTATACAAAGAGCTTCAAACAATTAAACAAAGCACTGTTTTCATTGATCAAGGATTTCAAAGAGTGGAAGCCTGCTCTCAAATACATTACAGCTTGGGTGTTGGACGCTGAGACTAGAATTTCCTCATCAGAAGACAAACTGGTTAAAATGGAGCCAGAGATATTGTCCCTCAAGAGGCAGGTTATGAAATTGGAAGACAAGGTGGAAGACCAAGCCTAGAGGGCCATTACAAAGGAGCAATTTGGTCCTGCTAGGTCTCCCAGAAGGAGACGAAGGGCCTTCCTCAATAGAAGTCATCAGCAATTTTATAATAAAATAGCTGGTCCCTCACCAAATGGGACACAATATATCAAGGAGTGGGCCCACAGGTCGATGAGACTGAAGCCAACAATAGGAGAACTTCCTAGGCATGTCATCTTTAAAGTTCTGGAGTATTTGTACCATGATAACCTGATGAAGGCAGTTAGATAGATAGGCTGCCTGGAATGGGATGGCAAGAAAGTAAGGCTAGCACCTGATTTAACATTCAAGGTGCACGAGGACCGGGTGGCTTACTGCTCCCTACAATCCAAACTTTGGGCAGTCAAGACCCAACATCACATGCTTTTCCCTGCCAGACTTAAAATGAAAATGGTTCAGGGCACCTACTGCTTTGATTCAGCCAAACAAGCCTCTCAGGAGATGCTAAAGATTTTACCAGACTTTTTTGGAAAGGTGGAGTGTAGGTACCTTTCCATCTCCTGTAAGTGCGTTAGCAGAATTCAGAGGGTGGACAAGTTTTACTAGCATTACTGGTGAAGTGGCAATCCTGGAATGTTTTCATACTGCTTAGCAAAGGATTACCAGCACCTAATGACATTGGTGGTGTTCTGCCTTTTTTGTACTTTCTCTACATGGATCTGGATTTTGATGCGACTAAGAATCCTGCATCGATCTTTTAAACTTGGAGGGTAAAGTGTTTTAAACAATTTTGGGGGTACTCTATGGTGCATGCACAATGTTGTGAAGCATTATTGTGGCCCAATAAGTACTGAAACTTTTCCGATGGTAATGAGATTTTATTTAGGAGAGCACCACTTTTCTAGCCAGAGCTTTCTTTGCTTCGGATTTATGGCAGGACTTTTCTTGCCATGGACTTATGATTTAACCTTATTTGTGTTGATCAATACTGGAGAAGCTGCTTTTGTGATATAAGTCAAGCTATCTCCATAGAAGAGTATTTGTTTTGCATGTGCAAACTTTAGAGGAAGGCACATTTGTTTTTGAAATATTCTGGAACATTCTAGACTTTCCCTGTGGGCGCAGAAACGGAAATCCCCCTGATGATCTCCCTTGCAACTCTTTAACCACATGAACTTATTTGTTTTTTCTAACTATCCTATTAAGGGAAAAGTTCTTTAATGTTCATGATTGACAGCTGAACTTTTGGAATTATTAACCCTGGAGTGACAGCTTTCAAAATTTATTGACTTTGTATGTTTTAACATTCAGCGTGCCTGTATTCCGATCATAATTTGAAAGGCTATTCTTATTTAGATACTCTGTATGGCTATTTGGTAGATTTATGTGGGGTCCCTAGGGGAACCTTATTCCTTGGGACTTTGTTGTATGTTCATTTACTGTTTAGGTATTTGAAATACATAATGGTAATGCTGATCTTTCTTTCAGTACACCGCTAGAATTAGATTGAGTATGTTTGATTTTCTGGGCTTTACAGGGATTTCAAAGGTTATTTAAGAGATTCACATTTAGAGCATGGATAGGGCAAGTTTATGGTATGGGACCGAAAGCCAGACAAAGAGGAGTAGCTATATTCTTCCATAAATCAGTTTCCTTTCAACTTTCCTTAAGGGGATAGACACAGAGGGACATCTTATCTTCCTACTCAGCAAACTGGCACAGGTAGAGGTACTATTGGGGGCCATCTATGGCCCTAACCTGGACATGCCACCTTTTTCCCATCTCTGGAAGAGATATTAGCTCTGTCCCCTGGGATATCTTGCCTTTTCGAAGGGGACTGGAACTTAATCCACTCCAATGACATGGATAGATTTTATCAAAGGAAAGTTGGGTTCTCCCTTGTGCAGACAGTGCTAAAGAAGCTCATGTGGGATATGGGACAAATAGATCATTGGTGGCTTTTACACCTGGAGGAGCATGCAGTTTCTTTTTATTCTCTTTCACTTGGGGTCCATTCATGAATAGTTTATTTGTTAGTCACTAACATCTTAATGACCCATATTAGAGATGCTCAAATAGGCCTACTGAGACTTACGAACATACGAACATACGAAATTTGCCAGCAGATAAAGGCCTAGAGGTCTATCAAGTCTGCTCGAATGTGCAGCTAGCACCCCTTATTCTGCAGCTGCCCCTCCCTTCCACCCTTCCCCTTCATTAACCTTCCCCCTTGTCCTGTCCCATCCTCGTTTGAAGCAGTCCACTGTTCTACTGCATACCACTTCTGCAGGTAACGCGATTCCACCCAGCCACCACCCTCTCTGTAAAAAGTGTCTCCTCATCTCCCTCCTGAACCTTCCTCGCCCAGTCTCATATCATGGGCCCCCTGGTGGCCTCCCTCCTTACTTTGAACAGCCCCTCTGTACCTGTCTTGTTTATTCCTTTCATGTATTTAAAGGTTTCAATCATGTCCCCCTGTCTCTCCTCTCTCCCTCCAGTGAGTACATGTTTCAACTCCTTCAACCTCCTCTCATATGGTAAGTCCCCCAGACCCTTCAGTCATCTTTGTCCCTCCGCGTGCACTCCCTCCAGTAACTTAATGTCCCTTTTCAGATATCGGACGCCAGAACTGCAAGTACTCCAGGTGTGGTCTAACTAATGACCTATACAGTGGCAGAATCACCTCCTCCCTCCTTGAGGATATACCCTTGCAATACAACCCAGCATTTTGTTGGCTCTTTGCAGCTGCCTTCCTACACTGTGCCGAGTTGTTCATTGACCCTGTGATGAGCACACCCAGATCCTTCTCCTCCTCTGTCTGGGCTAGCTGCACTCCCCCCTAGCTGGTAAGTCCCTCCTTGGGTTCTTCATCCCAAAATGCATCACCTTGCACTTTTGGCATTAGATTCTGTTGCCAGGTGTCTGACCAGGTTTCAAGCTTTACAGATCATCCTGCAACCCTGCCATCCCTCTAGGTCATCCACCACCGCTACAACCTTGGTATCATCAGCAAACAGACTGATCTTGCTCTTGATGTCCCATGATATGTCTGCAATGAATATCCCAAAACAACACTGGTCCCAACACGGAGCCTGTGGGACACCACCGTTACTGCCCTTGGGTGTGAGAGCTCCCACCCACCACCACCCTCTGTTGCCTTCCCTGCAGCCAGTTTCCTACCCATCTCACCAGCATTGCACCTGCCCCTGTGCCTACTAACTTCCCTTCCCAGCCTTTCATGTGGCACTGAGCTGAATGCCTTACTGAAGTCCAGTACAGGACATCCACTGCATGTCCCCCGTCCAGTTGCCTAGTTACCCAGTCATAGAACCCGACCAGGTTGGTTTGGCAGGATCGGCCACGTATGAAGCCATGCTGTCTGCTGTCCTGTAGTCCTTGGGCCTCTAAGAGGCCACCAGCTCTCCTTCAGGATAGTCTCCATTAGCTTACCCACGATGGATGTGAGGCTCACTGGTCTGTAGTTTCCCGGTTCATCCTTGGGGCCACTCTTGTGGAGGGGCACCACATGAGCCATCTCCAGTCCTGAGGTACACACCCCGAATGTAGTGAGGCGTAAATAGGGTTCGCCAAAGGTCCTGCAAGGACCTCTGCCAGCTCCTTCCAGTACCCTGGGGTGGATGCCATCTGGGCCTGGTGCCTTGTCCACCCCTCAGTGCCTTCAAACCCTCTCCTAACTCTGTCCTCCATGGATTTCCTCATCTGTCACCACTTCCCCCTAGGTCTGCCATTTCACCCATCTTGGATGTCACCCTCTTCTCTTTTAGTAAATACTGAGCAGAAGTACTCATTTAGTGCTTCCGCCTTATCCATACCCTGCTTCCACTGACCCCTCCTTTCCTAATCCTTACTATGTGGTCCTTAAGCTCCTTTTCTCCCTGATGTGCTTAAAGAAGTCCTTCTCCCTTCTAATGCCTTGTGCCAGCCTGAGTTCCGGAGTGCTTTTGCTCCCTACTGCCCTTGTCACCTCCTTGATTCTGTCAAGTACCTCTCTGTCCTCCCCCTCCTGTTTCTTGTATTTCCTAAAGGCAGCTCTTTTCCTCCTTACCTTTCCATGACCTCCTTGCTCAACCAGCTCGGTTTCTTAGCTCTAGCCTTCTGCTCTGGGCTTTGCAGCAGGTTTTGTTGCCTCCACCTATCCCCAACTTTATGAGCTCCCATCTCTGGTTAGTATCCATACTAGATTTAATTCTGGCCAGGTACCCTTTACCACTTCCCATCCTCCCAAAGTCAGCCCTCCTGAAGTCTAGCACTCTTGTGCCAGATTCCACTCCTTCCTGCCCATATCCAATGTGAGCCATACTGAGTGGTGGTCACTCCTGACAGCGTTCCTCCACTGTAGTTCTCTCACAAAGTCCCCATTTGCCAGCACAAGGTCAAGGGTATTCCCTAACCTGGTTGGTTCACTGACCATTTGCAGCAGGAAGCTGTCCTGGAAGGCATCCAGCAGTACCTGCTCCTTCTGTTCCTGGTTGTTGGGGTGCTCCAGTCCACTTCTGGCATGTTGAAGTCCCCTGGCCATCCACCACACTACCCTTTCTGAGGTCCTCCTGATCTGCCCCGCTAGTTCCCTGTCTAACTCCTCCATCTGAGATGGTGGCTCTACACCACTCCCATTCTAAGACTCCTATTCTTGGAATCCTGGATTTGCACCCAAAGTGACTCTGTGACTGCCCTCCTCCCTTCCTCCCTTACACCCTAGTCCTTCCTTCACATATGGTACCACCCCCTCCTTTCCCCAGTCACCCTGTCCCTACGAAATAACCTGTACCCTGGTACAGACAGGTCCCAGTCATTATATTGGGTGGCCCATGCTTTGTGATGGCTGCAATGTCCACCTCTCCCTCTGCCATGGGAACCTGTAACTCTGCAGTTTTTCTCCCAAGGCTCCTAGCATTAAGGGTAACCACCTTCCACCCTTTCCCTCCTCCCATCCTGCCCTCCTTTCCTAGCATCACCAATAGTACTTGCCATTTGTCCTTTGTCACTGTTATGGGGGGTAAGCTCATATGATTTCCCAACTTCTTTCTGACCACTACTTTTATTGGAGGTTGTCTTAAAACAGTGTCCCAGGTGTTCTGGCTCTTGGTCCTTAAATTCCAGGCTAATGATTCATCCTTATATTATTTTTCATATGAAAAAGTTTATCCTCAATTCAGTGGGGGTTAATCTCCCATCTCTTGAGGCTAATTATGTGGTTTGGGGATCATTGAAAGCACTTTGTGAGGGGGAACTTTATTAGGATAGTTATGGTGAGGAAGAAAAAGTTAAATGCTCAAGTGGAAAAATGGTTGTTTCAAATACAATCCCTGGAAGCAAAACTATCTTGAGCCTCTTACAACTCCATCTGGCAGAAATTAGCAATGCTTAGGGTCAAATGCTCCAGTAACTTGCTTGATAAGGTGGTCAGATCAGCAGCCACATTATATTTTATTTATTTATTTAAGAAAGTGGAATTGTAACCTTTTGAGTCATAGACTCGTTTCCAAAGTCTCCACATCAGAATAAAACATAAACATTAATATAGTACATACATAGAATAAATGTGGGATGAGCAATGGCTACGTACATCAGCCAGGAGGACAAGTAGGTGAAATTGTTGGTGATGCACCTGAAACAAAACAAATAATCAAGGTGGGTGAATGCCTTGGCAGACCCAGTTTCTGGACATCAAGTTTCAGACCCTAAAGACATGGTACAGATCTTTAAATAATTCTATCACATTTTTTGCACAGCTCTGGGTGATGTTCTAGACTTTGTTTAAAATCTAATGATCCAGTTACTGAGGTAGAATTTCTGGGGGTCATTGACTCTCTTCCTGTGGATAAAGCACCAGGCCCTGATGGATTCATTCCTCTTTTTTACAAAACTTTAAACACAGAATTAGCCCCTATTTTATGGTGTATTTTCAATTACCTTTTCACTTTAAATGTTGGGGAACTGTTTCTCTTCAAAGCTAGAATAGTAGTCCTGCCCAAACCTGGGAAGGACCCCTTCACCACTAAGAATTATAGACATATTCACTCTTAAACATTTATATCAAAATTTTATCAAGAGTTCTGACCTTACATCTTATGAAAGTTTGGTCAATTTTAATAGGAGAGGAGTAGGTGGGGTTCATTTGGGGAAGGAATTACAGTGACCATTTTCAAAAATGATTCCATTTGCTCTCTGTGTCCAGGGAGACAAGTGCTGATAAAGTGTTTGTCTCCCTGGATGCAGAGAAAGCATTCCATCAGGTGGTCTGGCATTTTCTATTTGAGATCTTGCACAGATAAGCACTCTTGGCAGATTTTATCCAATAGATCAAAATTTTCTATACCTGCACATCAGTGAGGATCTTTTGCAGTAGGGAGTTGTCTCCACCCTTTTCTTTGACAAGTGGTACTCCCCCCTGTTATTCAACTTGTAAATAGAGCTGCTAGCCAGGACAATTATTGTTTCCCCCTACATTAAGGTTATTTCAATTGGGGTGGGAGAGTTAAAAGCTGTCCATGTTTGCAGACAATGTGCTTTTACATATTTTCCATTGGGAAACATCACTTTCAGCTGCATTACAGCCAATACTGGGCTACAAATTAAACCTCCAAAAAACTGTTGTGTATCCCTTATCCTCCTCAATTCATAGAACACATATCCAGGCTATGGGACTGCAATGGGAACCCCACTCATTAACTTACCTAGGGATTAAGCTTACTAGAGATTTCCAGCAGGTTAAAAAACAGTACCTTGACCCTGTGGTTAAGCAATAATGTTTGGACCTACAACAGTGGCAACATTTGCCCATGTCTTAGTGGTGTGGGCAAATGTCCTTTAAAATGGTTGCTTTACCTAGACTAATGTACCCACTCTCAATGTTAAATATATTTCTAGCCAATGCATGGTTTACTAAAATAAATTCTATTTGGTCAAAATTCTTGTGGGTAGGGAAGCTCCCTAGGCATGCCACTGGGAAGCTTGGCAGATCTAAAGACTCGGGAGATCTGCAGTGGCCCCATCTTCTTCACTATTTCACCTTTCACAGCACTAAATATTTTTAGTGGTTGGATGGGGGAGTGACAGCTCCAGACTTCTATGTGACTGCAGATAGAAAAAGAGAGAGCGGTTCAACATCAGATTGTCCTATCAGCTTTGTTAGACACTCCGGTGGCTAGAATTCCTAAGCCCCTAAAATATTCTCCTATCGGTTGGTTGGTAAGGTCCCATCAGCAATGTTGCTATTCCTTTAATCTGAGGCACCAAGTTGATTTGAGGCAACCATTCTACCACAATCCAGATATCACTCTAGAGAAAAAAAAATTCCCCCTACCGCATGGAAAAATATCAATATATCTACTCTGGCAGATTTTGTAAAACAGGATGGATTTCTCACTTTTGAAGAATTCAGACAAAGATTTCACGTCACAGCATATTATGTTCTGTGATATGCCCAGATCAAGCACTGTATAATGTCTCTGCTTGGGCAGCTGCCTTGGCATTCCAAAGCTATAGCATTTTTTGAAACTTTATGAATCAATACTATTTTAAACAGGCCAACATCTAGGGTTTACAAAGAACTATACTCTCCGTCCTGGAATGTGACATTTCAATGGCAGCAAACTCTGTAATTATATTATGGCTTTGCTGTTTAGGCCTCAGTTTGGAGGAATTTGTATACATACATTAAACAGGACATATTACATTTAGTGCAATTTAATATACTCCACAATTCATATTTTACACCACAAAGACTGTTCAGAATGGACAGATCCTCGGACTTTCACTGTCATATGTGCTCCCAAGCAGAAGGGTCTTTGTTCCATATGCTCTGGGATTGTCTGTGGGTACTGCAGCTGCCTTTTGGCAGGAGGTTAGAGAATTTGGCTTCCTCTTTTTTAACCATGGGGATTTTTTTACACCAGAGATCTGTATATTGGGCAATTTTGAGGGTTTAAGATCCAAATTAGAGAAAATTTGCATCACAGTTCTTGTGGGGGTCACAAAGCTTCTTATCATGCAACACTGGAAACAAGAAATTGCTTCAATAAAAGAATGGGTTCAGGAAGTATTATCAGCTCTATCTTTGGAGAAAGCAGTGGCTGCCATGAATCATAATCTACAGAGGTTTCAAGACTTGTGGGATCCTTTTTTCCAGTTTTTTTTGCTGGGAGGTGAGGTCTGGGTTTTTTACTTAACATCTCTCCTCTCCTTGAAAGTGTATTATGGGAGAACTATTCTGAGACTAAATGACAGTTTTGCTATATTTGGATACAAGACCACTTCATTAGATATCCCTGGTGTGTACAAGCATGCTGGGGGTAGTTTGAGTGAAAGAGGGTTGTTGTTAAAGGAAAGGTCTGGGGTTGGGGGGGGGGACCTGGTTCAATCTGTTAGTAAACAGGTGACAATGATGACTGTTAACTCTGTTAATATTTGGTTGTAGTGTAAATAGTTGTCATATAATTGTGATCCCCTGTGACTGTTCAGTTGGACTATATTAATGCACTTATTCATTATTTTTCAATAAAGTGTATTGAACTGCATTAAAAAAAATAATGAAAAGCAATGGGGATCCCATGGTAGGGCTTACAAAAAGGGGATCTGCTTATTAACTGGGACCATTAGAAGACAGAACAGGTGCTAAACTTTACAGAGACACAAACATGTAGTAATAAATAAGTCACTTGTTTCCTCCAGTCAATAAAATCCCTATATTGATTTTGACCTTAACACTTACCCCATTCCATAAATAAATAAGCTGAGAGGCACAGAGTATAAGAGAATGTGGTGAGCGTTATGATCCACCTCAGCTTATGTACCTATGGAATTTGGTGAGCATCAGGACTAACGACCCCAGGGCACACCCTGACCCCTAATGGTGTGTGGAGGGTGGAAGGGTGGGATGGTGTGGTATGGTTGGGTGGGGAGGGTGGGATGGTGTGTTAGGGTTGTGAACCCTAACACCACATTTCTATACTTTGAAAGGCATGATATCAACCCTAACTAGTGTATTGAAGTATTTTTTTTCATTTAATTTCCTCAGTTTTTATGAAGTGAACTAAATTTCTCTACTGGTGAAAGAGAGGGCTGGAAATTAGAATAGGGTCATCTCCATATGCCAAGTGCCTTATCAGCTTTCCCGTGTTTTGACATCTTTCTTTGGTGATCATTAGCACCTTCCGTGCCCATCCTGTAGCGCTTCCCAGGGTTTCCTCTTCCCAGGTGCATTACTTTGTACTTCACTGCATAGAACCTCAGTTGCCATGTGATTTTTTAACCCAATTTTCAACATGAACTGTTTGGGACCCCCCGTCAGGAACAGTGGCACTGTGATTTTTTTTAATCCATCCCAAAATTCGAAATTGCACAGCAATGCCATTCTGCGACACAGGTTTGAAAACACATTTCAGGCAGGATGGTAAAAATGACAGCTGTACAGTTCATGAGGAGGTGTACAACACTGTCCATAAGTCACAGTGGGAGTGCAGGGTTGTTCGGACCCTGTGCTCCCATCCCACCATCCAAATAGTACAGCAGTGTCCATATGTCATGGTGGTGAGTGCAGGGTCCCTGAATCAAGATAGTACAACATTATCTATATGTTATGGTGGGAGCTAGGGTCTTTTAGACTCTGTGCTCCCATCCCTCCTTCCAGATAGTACAGCAGTGTCAACAAGCATTTGTCAATGCCGAATGTTCTCTTGCTGCCATTGGCATTGGTAGTGCAGGAGTTAGAAAGATGCATAATAGGAATGGCAGTGAAGTATTGAACTGATGCCAACCCCACTCCCACCCTGCAGAGGCTGACAGGCATTGGGGTGAGCCTTTGGGTCAATGGCCAAAACACTCATGTCATTTCACCTCACCCTACCTTATAGACACCGACAAGTGTTGCGTTGTGCCTTGGGGTCTTCGGCCTTATGCTCACCCCACTCCATAAAGAAATATGCTGAGATGGGTGTAGTATAGGAGAATGGGGTGAACTTTGAGGCTCAAGAGTCAAAGGCACGCCTTCATGCCTGTCACTGGCTGCAGGGTGGGGTTGGGAATGGAATGGCATGAGCATTACAGATGACAATCCCAAGTCACACCCCTGATGCCTGTCAGTTTCTATGGGGTGGGGCATTACAGTTGGAAATTCTAATGCCCTGGGCATTTTTGGTATTTTCACTCCAAATTTTCAGCATGAGCTTTTAGTGACCCCATCTCATGAACAGCGGCACTATCCGTTTGTTAGCCAAAAGGTGATTTTGCACAGGGACTGTGCCATTTGGCACCACAAGCTCGAAAACTCATTTTGGGCAGCATGTGAAAAATGACAGCTGTACTGTTTATGAGGAGGTGTAAAAAATGGCAATGTTGAAAATCTGGAGTGAAAATATGAAAAATTAGTGAAGTCATGAGACTGCATAGAAACAGTGCAAAGCACATCCAAAACACAATTATTTTGGGAATTTTTTTTTAACCAGATTTTCAACATTGTCATTTTGGGACCTCTGCTAATGAACAGTGTCACTGTGATTTTGTTAATCTATTCCAAACGTTGATTTCCCACAGCAACCAGGCCATTGTGCGCCACATATGTGAAAACACATTTTGGGCAGGATTGAAAAATGGCACCCATACTGTTCATAAGGAGGTGTAAAAAAATGGCAGTGTTGAAAATCTGGAGCAAAAATATGAAAAATTGAAGTCACAAGTGTGTGTAGAAACTGCACAATGCATGCTCATAACGCAATTATTTTGGGAATTTTTTTAACCAGATTTTCTACATAGTCATTTTGGGACCTCTGCTCATGAACAGTGTCACTGTGATTTTGTTAATCTGTCCCAAGCATTGATTTCCCACAGCAACCGTGCCATTGTGCACCACATGTGCACCTCATGTGCGAAAACACATTTTGGGCAGGATGTAAAAAATGGTAGCTGTACTGTTCATAAGGAGGTGTGAAAAAATGGTAATGTTGAAAATCTGGAGTGAAAATATTTAAAATTGTCGAAGTTATGAGCGTGCATGGAAACTGCAGAATGTACACTCGTAACACAGTCATTTTTTGGAATTTTTTTTCGCCTACCTTTCAGCTTAGGCATTTTGGGCCCCACCTCATGAACAGTGGCACTGTCATTTCATTAATCAGTCCGGAAAGGTGATTCCACGCAGTAACTATGCCATGACCATTTGGGACCAAATAACGAAATGACAGTGCATGTTTTTATGAGGTGGCATTCCAAAAACCCCATGTTGAAAATTTGGAGCCAAAATAAAAAAAAAATAGCTGAGATATCCATCTAAATTGAAACTCCCATTTATGCCATTATGCAGCTTACAGGCATTTCTTCATTTTGCAGTTAAGCTTTGAAGAGTGCAGACATGTTCCTGCTCCACTGCAGGGTTAAGTATGGAGTGAGGGGTATGTGGGGAGGTAGGGTGCACAGAGGGTGGGTGCTGGTTGGGGGGGGGGAGGCACTGTGGACAGCAGACTTTTTTTTTCAGGTACACAAAAAAACAACTGGATCTTGTGGGACAGTTTTCTTTCTTTACAGGTGAATTAAAGCAAATGTTGGCACACTGGGGTGGGCTCCCAGTGTGCCCCATGACTTTTGTGGGGCCTGATGTTGGCAACACTGGGGTGGGCTCCCAGTGTGCCACACAAAAGGGGTGTGCCAGAGGGAGGAACATGCTGACGTGGTCGGCTTTCTCTGAGTGGCAGCACACTAGGGTGGGCTCCCAGTGTGCCACACAATGTGGTGGAGTGCCAGACATGCTGACATGAGGATTTCACCCCTGATGTCGGCCTTCTTTTGGGATTGTTTGGCACATGGCAGGAGCCGCTGCCATGTTTATTGAAATGCTTCACTAGGAAAGGCATGTACAGGAGGCATGTCATCTGTGCTGCTGCAGGATGAGCATGTCTCTGATTGCAGCGGCATGTTTGTTTCAAGTTGGTGGCACTTTGCATATATGTGTATGTCAGTGCTAGCATGCTGGCTCATTGGAGAATGAGGAATGCACCTACTAAAGCAAGCCCTGCAACACTGACACACCTCTACATTTACATTTCTCCTACTACCACAACATGCTGCTTGTGCATGCACAAGACAACATACAAATGGGAAACCATGGCAAAGTTATAAGTGTGTGTAGAATTTTTGCAATGCATGCTTATAACACACTCATTTTTTTGAATTTGTTTTACCAGATTTTAAAAATTGGCATTATGAGACCTTCCCTCATGAACACTGCAACTGTGATTTTGTAAATCCATCCCAAAAGTTGATTTTGCACAGTGACCACACCATTCTGCACCACAGGTGTGAAATCACATTCCAGACAGAATGTGCAAAATGACAACTGTTCTGCTCATAAGGTAGTGTGGAAAAATGGCAATGTTGAAAATCTGGAGTGAAAATATGAAAAATTGGCAAAGTTATGAGCATGCGTAGAAAGTGTGCAACGCACACCTGTAAGCAGTCATTTTTTTGAATTTTTTCACCAAATTTTCAACATGGGCATTATGCATCCTCCCCTCATGATCAGTGGCACTGTCATTTTGTTAATCCTTCCCAAAAGTTGATTTCGTGCAGCAACATTCCATTCTGCACCACAGGTGCAAAAACTCATTTTGGGAAGAAAATGAATGATGACAGTTGTACTGTTCATAAGGAGGTGTTACAAAATGGCAATGTTAAAAATCTGGAGTGAAAATACAAAAAATAGGTGATGTTATGAGCGTGTGTAGAAACTGTGCAATGTGCGCTCATAACATAGTAATTTTTAGGAATTTTCTTACCAAAATTGCGACATGGACTTTTTGGAACCCCGTCTCATGAACAGTGGCACTGTCATTTCGTGAATCAGTCACAAAAGGTGATTCCATGCAGTGATTGAGAAATCAAGTTTCAGAATTGAGAAACAAAATGACAGTGACAGTGTTCAGGAGGAGGGGTCCCAAGAAGTTGAAAATTTGGGGCCAAAATTCCTAAACTTGGCTGAGATTTCAACCTAAGTTGAAACCTCCATTCAGTCTCATTATACAGCACTTTCCCAATTCCTCATTTCGCAGTTCGGCTTTAAAAGACGTCTCCCAGTCCAGAGAAGATCGAAACTCCTAACCTCTGGAGAGTAAGTATGGGTGAGGGGGGCATGGAGAAGTGAGTGCACAGAGGTAGGGTGGGGATGGGAAGGGGGACAGGGCGATAACGATGGACTGTGCTCTTCATTACAGGTTAAAAAAATAAAAAAAGACTTTGAGGGATGGTTTTCTACATTTACAGGAAGAAAAAGAAAAAAAAAACAATTTGGACACACTGGGGTGGGCACCCAGTGTGCCACATAAATTTTGGGGGATCATCATGCCAACAGGGGGTTGGACACCCACATCTGCAATAAGAGTGGGCTTGGGGGGGTCATCTGTCACCAGGAGTGGGCATCCCAGTGTTGGAAAACTTTAATTAATTTTAATAAATATATCAGCACACTGGGGTGGACTCCCGGTGTACCACAATGATGGGAAGGGAGGTTACAGATCGACAAGGGGATTGTGCACCCCGATGTTGAAAAAGGGCAAAGTAGATCAATGCAGAATCCTGCATCGAAATGTGCTTAAGTATTGATGCAGGATCCTGCACTGAAGTTCTGCAATGTTCCACACAATGCTTTTTGATGCATTGTGTGGCACATTACAGTACTTTGATGCAGGATCCTGCATCAACATTTGTGCACATTTCGATGCAGGATTCTGCATCGAAGAAAATACCTCAGGGGATGGTTTTCTTTGTTCACAGGTATTTACACATTAAAAAAACACATTTAGGCACACTGGGTTGTGCTCCCAGTATGTACAGTGCAAGCATTCTCTATACTGTGCACATAAAACACACAGAGTGGATCTTCCATGACTCTACAACTGGCAGCATGTGTTCCAGCTGTGGCTACAAAAGTAAAAAAAAAATACCGCTCTTCTTATACAGAGAACGGACCCCGAGCCATTCTCTGTATAAGCTGGCACCTGAGAAAAAAACCTCTTTGTGTCCAGCTTAAAACACAAACAAATCATCAGAAAACACCTAAAGAGGTTCTCTTTAGCTGTTTTCTGATTTTTTTTTTTGTATTTAAATGTTCAGTACTTCAATATCCTGCAAAGCGGCAAAACAAGATGGCCATGATATGGCAAACAGAGGATGTGACATAACGTGATATGTCGAACATAGGATGCAACATACCATGATATGTCATGCAGAACATCTATTTTTTCCCATAGGAAATAATACGAAATAAAATATGTCACAACTTTAGAAGGCAGTAATATTTTTTCATCAAGCCTTCAAAAGGCACTTCTTTAAGGCAACAGCTTTGTACCCTGAAAATTTCAAACCACAACTTACAGCCGTTTTTGAGATATAGGTGAGCAAAAAAGTGCCTAAAACAGCCAAACCTTCTGTATTTTCAACATTCTGTATCTCTGAAAGTAAATCAGTACTTAACATAAAATTTGCCACACACACAGACAATTACATGGCCACTATGCATACCAAATTTCATGCAAACCAGTTGAATCATTGCAAAATTCACCTTCAAACATTGCCCTTTAATATTAGACACCCTAACCAACCCTAACTATACTGGCCCTACCAGGCGAGTAATAAATAAATATATATAGTGTCCGTTAGGGTTAAAGTGACAAAAGTGGGGAAATGAGATGTTAGGGTTGAATCCCTAACCCCTCATCACCCCACCACCCCATCCTCCACAGACCGACAGATGCCGGGGCATGCCATGGGGCCGTGAGGCCCAACTCTCACTCTGTTTGGGGTGATAGTTAGTTCTCATGACTCCATGGCACACCCCGGCATCTGTCAGTCTGTGAAGGATGGGGGGTGAGGCGGTTGGGGGTTAGGGGCTCAATCCTAATGTCTCATTTCCTCACTTTTGTCACTTTAACCCTAACTGACGAATTAAACAAAGTTTTATACAATGAATTTCTTTACTTTTGGAAAAAGTGTAATATAACTAGTAAATAATACGTGTTGGTGATGCTGCCCATGTGAGCATAATGATATAAGTCTGTGGGAGCATAGAGACACTGGGTCTTGCACTCCCACTTACACATACTGTAGCTACAGAGCCATACAGCAGCCCTGTAGGGCAAGGAACCCTTGTAACACTAATTTGCCAATATCTCGGGAACTGTAGCAGCTAAGAAAAAAATTCAAGTGTCATCATAATCATGACAGCAGGACGTCTACGCTAGATAGGTCGACCAAATCTGTATCTCCCATCATTTACGAGATATGGGCACTGAAAAGAAACAATAGAAACATAGACTTTGATGGCAGATAAGGACCACTTGGCCCACCCAGTCTGCTCATTTCCCTACCTATTGGATAAGCAGCAGATTCTAGTTAACCAACAGCCTACTTCCTGCAACCCCCCACTACAATTGCCTTATGTCTGTCCCATACATGTTTGAATTCCCCCACTATTTTAGACCCAACAACCTCCCCAGCAAGGTGGTTCCATGCATCCACCACTCTCTCCATGAAAAAAAATTTCCTCACATTACCCCTGAGCCTGTCCCCCCTCTATCTTTAAATTGTGCCCCCTTGTTCTTACACATCTCTTTTTCTGAAAGATGCTACCCTCCTGGACTTTGTTGATTCCCTTGAGGTACTTGAAAGTTTCTATCATGCCCCCCTGTCCCTCTGTTCTTCAAGGGTATACATATTAGGCTCTCTCAGTCTCTCTTCATATGGTTTCTGATGCAGACCCTGCACCATTTTAGTTGCCCTCCTCTGGACTGCTTCCATCCTGTCTATGTCCTTGCATAGATGGGGTCTCCAAAACTGCACACAGTATTCCAGATGGGGTCTCATCAACTGTCTGTACAGAGGGATAACCAGTTACCTTTTTTTACTTGTCATGCCCCTTCTTATGCATCCCAGTATCCCCCTGGCTCTCCTTACTGACTTCTTTCATCACTTACCCACCTTTAGATCATCTGATATGACTACCCCCAAGTCCCTTTCCATTTTTGTTATTGTTAGTACCTCCCCTGCTATTGTGTACTCTTCTCCTGGGTTTTTGTTTCCCAGGTGCATTACTTTGCACTTCTTTGCATTGAATCTAAGTTGCCATATGTCTGACCATTCCTCCAACCTTGCCAAGTCCCTTCTCATCCTTTCTACCCCCTTGTGTATCAACTCTGTTACAGATCTTTGTGTCATCTGCAAAGAGGCATACCTTTCCCTCCAGACCCTCTGAAATGTCACCTATAAAGATGTTAAAGAGGACTGGACCCAGTACTGAGCCCTGAGGTACTCCGCTAGTAACCCCCCTTTCTTCAGAATGTGTTCCATTCACCATTACCTTCTGTGTCCTGTTGTGCAGCCAGTTTGCTACCCAGGCTACCACCCTGGAACCCACTCCCAGGCTGGCTAACTTGATTATTAATCTTTTGTGCGGGACTGTGTCAAATGCCTTGATAAAGTCTAGGTAGGCCACATCCACAGCCCCTCCCTGGTCTATTACGTTGGTCACCCACTCAAAGAAATCAATTAGATTCATCTGACATGACCTTTCTGCTGTAAATCCATGCTGTTTTGGGTCCTGTGCCCTGCTGGCCTCTAGGTACTCAACAATTCTTTCTTTCTGACGTGATTCCATCATTTTTCCTACCACTGAGGTCAAACATACAGGTCTGTAGCTTCCTGCTTCTGCCTTGCTCCCACTTTTGTGAAGGGGAATCACATCTGCCCTCCTCCAGTCCTCAGGTACAGCCCCATCCTGCCATGATCTGTTAAAAAGCATGGTCAGTGGTGTCACTAGGTCCTCCCTTAGTTATTTTAGGATTCTGGGGTGAATCCCATCAGGCCCCATTGCTTTGTCCACCTTGAGTTTTAGGAGTTCTTTCAGGACTCTTTCTTCTGTGGATGGACTGGTGTCAGCCCCCTTACCCAGAGTGCTTCTATTGTCTGGTTTAGGTAACTCCTCCTCATCTTCTTTTGTGAATACTGAGCAAAAGTATTCATTTAGCATCTCTGCCTTTTCATTGTCTCCCTCTGCCCACCTCCCCTCTCCTTTATTAATCTTCACTATCCCTCCCTTAACCTTTCTATGCTCCCTAATGTACCTATAAAAGGTTTTATCCCCATTCTTAACTAAGTTGGCTATTTTTTCCTCGGTTTGGGCCTTTGCTAGTCTGACTGCCTTCCCCACTTCTTTCTGCTTTAATTTATACAGTTCCCTGTCATGGTCCTTCTGTGATTCCTTATACATTTTGAATGCAGCCTTTTCCTCCTTAACCTTCCCTGCCACCTCTTTTGAGAACCATAGTGGTTTTTTACTCCACTTTGTTTTCTTTATTTGTTTCACACAAAGGCTTGTTGCCTCTATGATGGCAGTTTTGATTTTTCTCCATTGTTCTTCCACCCCTCCTTTTTGGTCATTTGCTAGTGCATTTTCAGGTATTCACCCATTTTGCCAAAGTCAGCTCTTCTAAAGTCCAGTATCCTTGTTTTTGTATGGCTTATCTCCATTGTTGTGCTCATTGTGAAGCACACTGTGCAGTGGTCGCTTGTTCCCAGATGTCTACTGACTTCTAAATTTGTGATCCTCTCTCCATTTGAGAGTACCAGGTCTAGTATTTCTCCCTCCTGAGTGGGTTCCAACACTAGCTGTCTAAGGCCTGCCCCCTGCTGGCCATCGAGAATGACCCTGCTCTTAGATGTGGCTGCTGTACATGTTATCCAGTTAACATCTGGCATATTCAGGTTCCCCCATCAACAGTATGTCCCCTTTTTCAGCCATTTTGAGAATGTCCTCTATCATTTTGTTGTCCATTTCCTCCCCTTGAGACGGGGGTCTGTATACAACCCCTGTGCGGATTGTGATGCCATTCTCTGTCTCCAAGGTGACCCAGAGTGCCTGTTGTCCTCCCCCCTTTACTTTTTAGTTCTGTAGCTTTGATCCCTTCCCTTATGTATAGAGCTACTCCACCTCCTCTTTTACCTTCCCTGTCCCTTCTGTAGATTGTGTACCCTGGTATGTTGACATTCCAGTCATGGTTCTTGGTGTACCATGTTTCTGTGACTGCCACAATATCCAATTGTTCATCTTCCATCAGGGCTACTAGCTCAGGAAGCTTGTTTCCCAGACTACGGGCATTGGTACTCATTGCCCTCCATTTAATGTTGGCTTTATCCTTTTTCCCCATCCCTGCTCTTATTGTCCTTGTCTATTTTTCCATTTACCCCTGTCCTGCCCTGTGTTGAGCTCTGTACCTCAGTGTCTACCTTACTACCTGCCATGTTTTGTGGGGGGAGGCTTGACATTTCCTGCCTTTTATCAGTGCCTCCCCCCTTGGCTAGTTTAAAAGCTTGCCAAGGAAGAATTTAAACCTATCACCTAGGAGCTTGGTTCCCTTCATGGACAAATGCAGACCATCATGCCAGTATAGACCTTTATCTCTTCATGTGGCCCCCCCAGTCCCCAATGAAGCCAAAGCCCTGTGCTCTGCACCAGTTTTGCAACCATTCATTAAACTGCATGGTGTGCAGTACCCTAGCCTCACTCCTGCCATGGACTGGTAGCACCTCTGAGAAGGCTACTGTGCTTGCTACCCATCTGAGGCCCCTCCCCAACTCCACAAATTCATTCTCGCTGCACTAATCCCATGCCTAGCTAGGTCATTTGTCCCAAGGTGGACTATGATATCTAGTTCCCTCTCCTGTGATGCTGCTTCTGCAATCCTGAGGATTCGCTTCCTGTCCCTCCATGCCATGGCACCAGGCAGGCACCTTACTTCCTTCTCCTCTCCCTTCCCAGGTTTACCCCCTAACAATAGAGTCCCCTATCAGAAGCTGTTTCCTTCCCCTGTGGTGTCCCTTGTCACCCTTTTGTGGGTCTCCCTTGTGGATGTCCTCAGCATTCTTCTGGGTCTCCACTGAGGGTGTCATCATGGAGGAACCTTGCTCTTCCAGAATGGCATATGATTTGTGTAGAGGTACAACTAGGGGGCTTCGCCTCTGGTCCACCACCCGCACCCTCCCAGAACCTACTGTGGTCCAACTGCTCTTCATACTTGGCAACCTCTGAGGCAGTGGTTGTGGCAGTGGTGCTCTTTGGAAGGGGGAGGCCTCCTTAGTCCTTGCTAGTTCAGCCTGGAGGTGGGAAACCTCCTCCCTCAGAGCTGACAGTTGCCTGCAAATAGGACAGCAATGCAGTTTCCAGAATGTCTCCTGGAAAACTGCTTCCCCACAGCCAGTGCATTGCACCACTCCCCACATGTCCCTCTCCCTTATAATATGCAATATATATATATATATACTTTATTACTATTTGTGGTGTGTACCTACCCTTTTTGCACTGTGCTGGGTTATTAAGGATATGACAGTTCTGCCCCAAGACCTGATGAGAGTGATGTCTGAACTGTGACTATAAAGGAAATACCATGCCTGGAGGGTGGGGGGTAGGGTAGGGTGGGTGGGTAGTCCACAGCCACTGATGACTGTTAAAAACAATCAAATACACAACTGCTCCACCACCCTGGTGAGTATCGCTCTTTATAGTAATTCAACTAACACCACAATTTACTAGACCACAGCTCCTGCTCAAACCACTCTACTGAGTCAAGGGATAAAAATTAACTCACTCCTCAGCCAGCAGGACACTTAAAATGTTACAAAAATATCCTTCCAAGTCCTAGGTCTCAACACCAACAATCAAGCAAATTCAGTTGTATCTCACTCCCTCTGGTTATAAAATTACTACATTTTTTAATGGAATCCTGCAATTCTCTGCTTAATGCCAATAAGAAAAAAAATGAGACTTTTTGTAGAAAGCGTAGCTCCCCTTCTTTACAAGTATTATGCCTTACCAGGTTTCCAGGTCCTAAATGGAGTTACAGTTTGTTCTTTGCTGTGTAGCAAGGTTCTCCGCTTCCAACAGACAAATCAAGTCAGACTGACTGGCTTCTAACTGTGAAGGATGCCTAAGACAGCAGAGTGATGATACCCCACCCAGTCTCTACTGCAGGGTTTTATGTTCTTATTGGCAAACAAACAAAAGAAAAATATGATAGGGTTTACCAGCTGTAAACCCCCTTGTCTAATATCTAGATATAGGATTCATCTCTTAACAGGGTTCAGTCTGCTGCCCCATATTGCCTGGAGGAAAACATTGTAAATGATTGTATTGAGTTGTTTAGGTGGGGGAAACACTGCACATAAATGCAAAATCATGCTAAGCAAAAAGGTTTTTACAATGTTACTATGCTTTTTTTCTTTGACATTCTCAATTTGTTCCATTTATTTACTTTCCCCTGTGCTTCTTTCAGGAGAAGGTCCCAATTATAAAAATCCATGTTGCCCTTGCCAAAATAAATGCTTAAAAATTTACATACCTCTTGTATGATTGGAGATATGTTTTCTCAGTCTGTACTGCACCAAAGAGCATGCATTTACTTTTATTCAGAATAAATGTGGAGCCAGAAGCTTTGGTGAAGTCTACCATCATGGCTTCTGCAGCACAACACAAGGGAAAATCTGCCAAAATAAGACATACAGTATATCATCAGCATATCTAAATGATTTTAATTATGTATCTTCACAGCTAATGGAAATACCTCTGACTGATCATCCATATCATTTAGGTGGTACAAAAAGGGTTCTAGTGTTATATAGAGAAGAGGGCTGAATGGGCAGTCTTTCTGGACTCCTCTAGTGAGAGCCCCTAGATTCCCTACCCAACCATTAACATAGGGTGATGCTACCACATAATTATAGCAAGCTTGTAAGCACTGACTAAAGGGGGTGGGAAACTCATGTTAGATAAACAAGCCCACATGCATTTAAGTGTAACTTGATCAAAGGCTTTACTCTGGTCAAGGCTAATCATGATGCCTGCAATTTTCTCTGAACGTCCGCTTTCTAATATTTCCCATCCAGCCCATCTGTAATTGTTCTGCCCTGGAATGGAGCAAAACTGTATTGGATAGTACTTCTTCTAGGCAAGCTGAAATTCTGTTACTAAGAATTTTGGTGAGAACTTTGTAATCACTATTTAGGAGGGTGATGGGTCTACAGTTGTGTAAATTATCCTTCTCTTCTTTTTGTGTAACAAAGTAACTAGGCCCATATACATTAGAGATGTTGCGAAATTATATTTCACCAGTGAAATTAATGCAACATCATCAATTTTGCTGTGTGAAATATTTTGCAGAATTTGGCCATTATGCAAAATATTTTGCTGGATTCAAAATGCAGAATTCTGCCTGCTAAATGCAAAATTTCACCAGTGAAAGACAAATTTTACCTTCCATAGGTGAAATTATGCCTTCCGCAGGTGAATTCCAAATTTCACTTCTGTGAAAAAATTCACGAAATGCGTGAATGTTGTGAAATATTTTGCATAATGAAATTTACCAGTTTTACACATCTCTAATATATATACTAGGTGGTAGCTGATTATGCTGTAAGTGTGTTGTAAATAGGTCTGCTAGTTCATTAACCAAAGTTGGAGCTAATATTCTGTAGACTTCACTTGGAAGTTCATCCTTTCCTTGGCCTTGCCCATAGGGGACTGAATAATTATCTTCCAAACTTCTTGTGCCATAATCGGGGCTAACAAATAGGGAAGAAAATATTCCTGTATTTGCTTAAGGTCACATTTATTGAGCCGTACATTAATATGGGCATCAGTGACTTCTGGGTTAGCTGAAAAAAGAGAGTGGATATGTTTATCTATTTCTGTCAGAATTTCTTTTCTAGTAGTTAGGATCTTACCATCTGTTGCCCTAAGCCATTTAATTTATTTATTTTTCCATAAGTTCATGCAATACTCAAAGGAGTTGGTGTGGGCTTGTTTACCTTGGGTGTCAAATTTTTGCTGTTGTATAAGTGATGCCATTCTGTCATATTGTGTCTGGCTAATGCTGATTTTGTGGCTTGAAAGGCTGTCAAGTCTTCTGATTGTCCCTGTGAGACCATGTATTGTTACTTCAATAAGTTGTACCAATGCTCATGATACTTTTTGATTTTTGTGTTGTCCCAATAGCTGGCCTACCATCTGGAAATAGGATTTAAACTCTCTTTTGGTGTCCTCCCATCAGTCTTGTTTTTGGTCATAAAGAAATAGAACAGTTTTTCTTGCCTTCATGGTATATTGGAAACCTTTACTAATCTCAGGGATATCTAACAGAGATTTAGTTTCCAATAACCTGGCCCTGTAGATGTATGTTGATAATTAGATATTACTAAACAAAGTAAAGTATAGTCTGAAGAGGTCACCATTTTTGTCTCTAAATGCCTGCATTGCAATGGGGTGATATGAACCAATAATCAATTCTTGAGGATCTTTTCCCCTGAAAATAGGAACGTGGGGCTGGAGAGATATGTATTTCAAAGGCATCACTAAGGCCCGTTTGTTCTAATAGTGATCTTAAAAAATTAGTGTCACGATATAATTTTTTGGTTTTAAAATCCCTGTCCTTCTGGGATCAATTGCTATTAAGGTCCCCTCCAAATAGCAAATTTTTACTTGTAAGTAAGTAGAGCTGAATGGTTTTCAACAAGGCTATCCTATCAGCTTTGCTTTGTGGGACGTATATGTTTATTAATCAAAAGTCAATACCATGTAATCTGACATCTAAAAGTAGGGCCCTACCTGGGAATATAGCAACCATATGTGAAATTGTGATCGCAGTGTCTGAAAAACGAATCCCTAGGCCTGAGCAAAGGTTATTCCCCCAAAGACCAATAGCTAGGTCCCCACTCCCCACACCAGGCTTCAGACGCCCTGTTAAAGTCTTGCAAGCCATATAATCTGGTATCCTGAAAAAAAAAACTACGTCAAAACAGTGAGACAGAAATAAATCAAAAGCTGTAAGCATTTTCATTTCAGAGGGAATGGTATTTGTATTTAGACTAGCTACTGTTAGTTCATAGCTATGGTCCCCAGGATGTGACGTAGGTTAAATAGTGGCAGCAGTCTTTCTGGAACTTTTTTGAAGTCCCACACTATGTCCCTTCTGATGTTTTTTCTTCACCTTACTTTCCAAGACAGAGGCAACATCCATTTGAGAAGAAGATATTGATGCTGTATCTGAATCTTGCCCTTCTTCCCATAAATCTGTCTGCAGGACTGTGTACCTGTTTTCTGTAAGGGGCACAATTCGGGTGGGGTCAGGATTTGTGTATTTTGGTGGCACTATGTTTTCCTTTTTGAGTATTTGAAAATCAGATGGGTCTGAAGGTGGGGGAGGGGTGGGGGTGGTAGCATGGATGCAGCTTTGTTTATGCCTTCTGAAGATTGTGGCTGAGGCTGATTTCCTGGTACTTTAGAAGTAGTTGGTTCTGGGCACTGGTTATCAGCTTCTAACGATGTGGCAGCTCTGGCATGAGCTGTTCTACAGTCACAATATGCCTGAGGAATTCTCTGTAGCCTCTGGCCTTTGCTGTGGCTGAAAACCTAAGAGTCTCAACCCAGATGAATCCAAGGTCATACTTGCAGCTCTATGGATATAAAAATCTTGTATACCATAATCTGCATCCTCAGTGTTGTGAGCTGCCCAAGGGTACTCTGTAAAACTGTGACCACCCTTGTCACATAAGTTGCATTTTGGGAATTTCTCACACTTGAAGCCAGAGTAACCTTGTTCCCCACATTGTATGCATTGAATAATGTTACAGGCTGAACGAATGTGCCTGACAGAGTCACATTTATAACACTTTTTTGGTTGTCTGGGATAGAAAATAAATCCTTTGTCCTGCCCAATATAAAGCAGTTTGGGAGATGAGTGAGCTCAGAATCTGTCTGGAACAGTTACACTTTAATTATTTTTTTTTGGGGGGGGGGGGTTCCACTTTTGCTTTTGTGTACCATTCTTTGGAATAAAGCTACACACTAGAACCCCAACCTGGTTTGGACAATCTTGTTACTGCTTCCAGTGTGGAATTACTGGGTACCCCTCCAGAAGTGCGGACCTAGCATAGCCCCTAGCAAAAGTTCTCTCTTTAGGACCTGGGTTTAGTAATGGTCATTTGTGTGCAATATTGTTTCTGTACTCCCACTCCTCTCTTACCCCTAGACTGAAAATATGAGAGGTGTGCTTACTAGTTAAACAAGTGACCATTGGGGGGGTAACACACTGTTTAGAAACAAAGATGTAGTCAATCCTGGAGGACAATGGTCTATGATATGTATGTCCCCCTGTGGTATGCAATACCCTATAGCAATAGTTCTTAGACTTTGGCACAGTGAGCCTCCCCAAATCCATGGAAAAGATTTTGAGCCTCCCCCAAAAACTGAAATAATCTTGGGCCTCCCCAAAGAAAAATAACATACTGTACTTTGCGCAGTACACCATGAATAAATTGAAACCCCTCTGAGTACTTGGCTCACATTCAGTTCTTTGTCTTATACTGATGTGGAACCTTTGAAAAAGAGCTCCTGTGCTCAAAGGTGTTATCTGAATAACAATAAATAAAATAAACAAATATTATTATTCAGCTTATTGTAACCCCCCACACATAGGCCAGCCTACTTGCTCTGCTATTTTCATTCTTGAACCATTGTTACCCCTTGTTGCCATACCTTCATGGGTCAGACTACTTTCTCTGTTTCCTCTCTATATGAAATAACCTTCCTACATACTTTGCCTCTCCCTCCTTCCCTGCTCCTAAGCAACCTCTCTGGGATTACTTTGCTCCTTTCTGCTATTGCTCTTAGCACTTCTATGCTCAACCCTTGTATTTGGGCTGTTCTGACAATTTTACAAATTGATCAATTGCCACCACTCATTATTAATTTATTGTTCATATTTGTTTGCACTATTGTTCATTGTGTATTTCTTGATTGTTTTACAGTTATCTTTGAAATGTATTCACTCCCTACCCTTCCCCGGTACACCTGAAATGAGCCTTAGCTCATTCACCTTCTCTTGTCACCTATTAGTAAATAAATACATTAAATTCACCTACTATTATCCTCTTTCAGTTTGCTTCATCTCTTCACACAAAATACATAAAACTCAAAATTTAAATACAGCACTTTTTCAGACTTGCTTGAGCCTCCCCTGAAACAGGCTGGGGCCTCCCAAGGGAGGCTGGCCTCACCATTTGAGAACCCCTGCCCTATAGGTATCAATCAATTATGCAGTAGCCAAAATTTGTTTCAGGGCGTAAGTGTCATAAAATAATTTAGCAGTTGAGCCTGTTTTATCTACATGTTCCAGAGGACAGTTAAAATCTCCTTCCAACATTAACTTACTATGAGTGTGTAGGTAAGGTTGTATGAGTTTACACAGGCCAATTCTAGCTCTGTCAGACTGGGGAGCATAAATTACCCCTATCCTGTTGTCATGAAGTTGGTATTGTACATCCAGGAATAATGCTCTCCCTGGGTCAATACCCATAAGCCTAATGATTTCAGTTGCTCCTGAAAATACTATCCCAACCTCAGAGCATACTTCCTCCCCAAGGGATGAGACTGATGTACCCCCAAGCCAAGCTTTTTGAGCTTGATAGATATTTGCTTCTTAATCTAGAGTCTTGTAACAGACATGTGTGAAGAGGAATCATGCAGAGCTTGGAAAGTGATAGATCTCCATTTGAAATTCTTGCTGTAATACTATTCACATTCAAAGATAGGACAGCAGTTTTGTCCCCGGGAGTATTAGGCATGGGAAGCCAATAGAGGTGACATAAGTGACTATGATTTATTTTTAGTTTTCTTTTGAACTTTAGGCTTGGTGATGTCATCCACTTCCATGTCTGAGATTTCTTTTTGTGAGGAAGGCAAAAGAGGAAGTTTCAGAATCTTCATCCTCTTCTGCTGAGTGATCTTGAAGGACTGCATATTTATTCAAACCTGGCAAGGAATCAGTTTTAGGGAGTTTTGATTTTGGAATGTTCCTAGCAGATCTGCATTTCCCCTGTACCACTTGGTAGCCATCAGCTGGGGGGTGGGGTGGCATTGAAGTGTCCAGCTGAATGTCAGAGGAGGTACCCACCCGTACCTCACTCTCTGCCACCTCAGAAACCTGTCCCTGGCCAAGAGAATGTTGTTCTTGTGTTGTCAAAGAGTGATCTGTAAGAGTTTCTTCCATGTCTTCTGGGGACTCCGCAGGTATAGTTGGTGGGGGTCCTGCACCATAACTGTAGCTAGGGATTGTACTTGTTCAGAGGTATTGCTGGCTTATTTCACTTGTGCAGCATGCACAATATCTTCCTGTTTCCAGAAAGTTCTCCAGTTGTGCACCACCCAGGGGCATTGGAAAAACAGGTGACCATATTTATTGCAAGAGTTACATCTTAGCGGATTTCTGCATTGATTGCTTGGGTGGCCTATCTGTAGGCAGAAGTTGCAAGCCAGGGCATGACAGGCATTGCTGAGATGAGAAAAAGCATCACACCTGTGACATGTTTTGGGCTGTTTGGGGTAAAAACAAAAGCCTCTGTCCAAGTCAAGATAGAAGAAGCTAGGTATATGCAAGTGGTCTTCTTCTGTCATGCACAGTTTGACTTTAATCTTCCAGCCTCCTGTCCATATGTTTTCACTATCCAAAAAGAGTACTGGTCTTTCAAGCACATCTGCTTTTTGTTTCATCCATTGCAGAATATCAGATGCATGGATATTTTCATTGCAAAAAAGTATAGTGAAAGTTTTCATAGAAGGTCTGGTGAGTGGGATAGCGATAAAGGGGGACCATAAGGGTGACTATTTTAGATAATCAATATCAACATGGCCACCAGGCTGGGCACACTGTGATCTGCAAGCTGTGAGCTGCATATTGTTTTGTTTTAATTTAAATTACTTTACTTAGTTTCTTTTGTTTTCTTTTACGTTATTTTAGTTTAGTTTATTTCTGTGCCTCAAACTGCCTTAGCCCGCTAATAGTGTGGTGTGATGATGGCCGTTCACTCTGCAATTTCGGTTGCTTGATTGTCCTGCTGGATGCAGTAGCATTTTTAAGGCAGTAGCATTTTCAAAGCTGCCACTGTATTGTAAAATACAGGATTTTTTTTTTTAGTCTGAGTCGCTGTTGTCGTTGCCTCAGCGAATTGTGAGGAGCAGACTTTGATCGGACCAAAAGTTTAAAATGTGCGGTCGGCAAGAAGAACTGTTTAATCCCTGCTTAGGTGCAGAAGAACAGTGGGGATTTGTGCCGAGAAGGACTTTGGGCTGCCACCATCCTGGGCTGAGGGACTCTGCTTTGAGGGAGGGAGCTGTGGTCCCAAAAAAAAACGTGTGTGGTCGGCAAGGAAGAACTGTTTTAATCCCTACCTAGGTGTAGAAGGATAGTGGGAATCGGTGCTGAAGGACATACGAGCTGCTGCCCTATTGAGGAATTGGTTCTAAGGTGGAGCTGTGGAACTCCTAAAAAAAAAATCATGAGTGGAATTCATTCTAGGAAGGAGTCCAAGAGCCCTGCGGATTGTATGAATGTGCCAGTTGCTTCCTGGGTTGAAAAATCGAGTGGTGGGCTCCAGACTGTGTTTTGGTAGGCCTGAAGCTTGCACTTTATGAGAGTGGCCTGACCTTGGTCTGACTCTGCGGGGGATCACCGATTAGACTCTGCTGCTTCACAGTGGCTCCTGGGATCCTCAATCAGGGAGTTGGCTGGTGATCCTAGGGTGCCCCTGGACCCCTGGAAATGGCTACTTTGTGGCTTTGATCCAGGTGTTGTGGTGGTGCTGTGGAATATTTCTGGTTGGGGTCCTTTAGGTGCAGAGTTGGTAAGCCTGTGCTGCTGTCAATTGTTGGCTAGCTTCCTTTCGTCTGGACCCTATCCTTGTTTTGATTTATTTACTGGACTTAATACACATTTTGAATTTATTTGATTTTATCTGCTGGACCTATTTCAGACTGAATTTACCCATTGGATTTACCTGCATCTTTGGATGATTTCTCTCCTGGATTTCTTTGTTATGTCTTCATTTCATCTGTTTTGTGGTCTCCACTGTGGTGAAAGGACCTGGGTGTCCACATTTTATTTGTTTTATTTCTTTATTTTTAAATGTTATGTTTATGTTTATTTATTTTCTTGATTGATTTATTTTATTCTGGGCAGTGAGAGTGCCTGGAACTCCCCTTCTCCTTGGCTGAGAGAGGGCCTGGAGGGGTGAATTTATATGTGTTTTTATGTGTTTCCTGCATCCTGTGAGAGGGGACTGGAATAGTTTCTGGGACTGAAATCATCCAAACAGTGGGGTGTAGGGTGGTATTATGTGTATAATTTTAGTGGGTGGGTATTTTTTCATTTTATTATTTTCTCTTGGGGGTCTTTGAGATTGAGTGCCTGAACGTTGTGTATATTGGTTTTAATTTCATTGTAAAATGTGTAGGTCCCCACCCAGTTGTGCACTATTTGTCCTCCACTCTCTGCGCCCTCCACCCCTTCCTCACCCTTTGCTGTTGTCAACCTACCAGCACTGTCATGCACTGGGTATTGCTCCTAAGAGGGTGGGCGGGAGTGTAGACACTGGAGGACAAATGATCGTACCTCTTACATCAGTCTGGTTAGGCCAAGAAGATGCCCTGGGGCAAAATGGAGTCTGGAACGGGGTGCACCTTATCTAGTCTCTATACCCAAGGGCACTGCCTTATGTGGCAGGCAAGTAGCTGGGGCCCATCCAACTCGAGTGGTGTTATGCAATGCCAGATCTATTAAAAATAAGACTGCAATTATTGCAGATCTTATTGAAACAACTGATCTGGCTTGCATCACCAAGACCCGGTTGAATGAAAATACAGGCCCATTTTGGATGCTGCTCTTCCAACCGAGTACTCGGTGATACACCACTCAAGATTGGATCACGGGGGAGGGTAGCGGTCTGTTTTAAGACTGAGTTGGGCCTCGTGAATGTACCAGTTGAGGCCAAATCATTTGAGTGTACCATGGTGGCTGGTGTAGGTTGCCGGTTAGCTCTCGTCAACCGTCCACCCGGGGACGTGATGCGTTTCCTGCAGGAAGTAGCAGACTTTGTCGCTGACATGGGATTGGAGTCCCCTAGGTTGATGGTACTCAGAGACTTCAATGCCTGCGTTAACGACGATCTCTTGCAGTTTGGACAATACTTCCTCCAGCTTATGACATCTCTGGGCTTTACACAGGTTGTTACCTCTGCCACCCATAAATTTGGTCACTCTCTTGATCTGGTTTTCCTCCTGGGGATCGAGGCCTCTGACTTGGAGGTGGAACCAGTCAGTTGGTCTGATCATTACACCGTGAGGTTCGACTTTTGCACCCCCCCATTGGAGGCCTGCCCCTGCGGAGATGGTCAGTTACCGTCCTTTATGGGAAGTGAGTCCTGAAGGACTAGCAGCGATGACTGACCTCTCTGAGTTTCCTGCGACCAGCTCAAGTCCAGAGACTTTAGTGGTGGCCTATAATAAGGCCATCTCATCAGCTCTGGGCTTGATTGCTTCCATCCATGCTTGTCCTCTCCCATTCCACCCTCTGGTCCCCTGGTTTGATGAGCCTTTGAGGGAGTTGCAGCGAGTAGGATGTAGGTTGGAGTGGCGTTGGCGGAAATCTGCCCTGGTTGCCGACCATCTTAGATTGGTTGAATATTATAAGATTTACCAACCAATGATCTCCCATAAGAAGGCAGAATTCCTGTCCGGGGAGATTGCTGCCACTCAGAACTTGCCAGCTCAGCTTTTAGAACTGTTGACAGTTTGTGCAACCCAACCTGTCAGCAGCACCGAAGACCTTTCTCGTAAGTAGAGTGTGGCAATTTTGTTCTGTTCTTTGCAGATAAGGTGGCCGACATCAGGTTAGAAGATTGTTCAACTTACTCTATGGGGGTTACTGTTGATCAGTGCTTTGTCACCTCACCTAGAGCTTCCTGGAGTACCTTTGCCTTGTCCGAACTCATGGATGTCATGCAGATTGTCCAGAGTATGCACCCTACATGCTGTAGTTTGGAGTTGGGCCCTACTTCCTTGATCTTGGGTTGTTGGGATACGATTGGCCCAGTCCTGGCTCAGATAGTCCAGTGCTACTTGGAATCCAGTGAGTTTCTAAGCTCCCTGAAGGAGGTAGTGGTAATTCCCCTCCTGAAGAAAGCTTCTTTGGAGCCAGACTCTCTGGCCAACTACAGACCAATCTCAAACCTTCCCTTTATAGGGAAGGTGATTGTTAAAGTAGTGGCGATACAGCTGGATGACCACTTGACCATCCATAACATTTACAAACCTCTCCAGTCCAGTTTTTGTAAGAGGCATAGTACTGAGACAGCACTGGTTCAGGTGCTCAATGATCTCCTGATGGCGAGGGATCGGAGGAACCATTCTATGTTGGTGCTTCTTGATCTCTCCTCAGCTTTTGATACTGTAGACCATAGGGTGCTGCTTGAACATCTGAGGTCCATCTGTGGACTATCAGGTATGGTCCTTAAGTTGTTTACATCTTTCCTCACTGGCCGGAGTCAGAGAGTGGTGTCGGGAATTTTTTCCTCGGACCCTTTCTCCCTGCTGTGTGGGGTTCCTTAGGGTTCAGTGCTGTCCCCCATGCTGTTTGCAGTGTATATGCTGCCTCTAGAAGACATTGTAAGATGGCATGGGCTGAGGTTTTACTGTTATGCAGATGATACCCAGCTCTACCTGTCTTTCGCCCCCAACCAGGATAGCGCTGTCTCGGTACTTAATACCTGCCTCACTGAAATCCAGGACTGGATGAACTTGAGCTGGTTAAAGTTGAATGTCAGAAAGATGGAGGTGATGGTAGTGGACCCAGGTCACCAGATTGAGGTGTTTAGGGCTGATCAGCCCTCTGGAATGTTTCTCAGGGGCTCTTAGCTCCTATCATCTGAATGGGTGCAAAACCTGGGGGTAATGCTTGATGACAGGCTGACTTTATGATCTCAGGTGCTGACCGTATGCAAGTCTTCCTTTTATCATCTTAGGAATATCTCCAGGATTAAGCACCAGGTTCCGTCAGGGGACTTGCCTACATTAGTCCATGCCTTTGTGACTTTGTGCCTTGATTATTGTAACTCCCTGTACTTACGGCTTTCTGGGGTTGAAATCCACTGCCTGCAGCTTGTGCAGAATGCAGCAGCATGATTGTTAACTGGGGCTTCTCGAGTATCTCATATTACCCCCAGTGCTGCGCGATCTGCACTGTCTGACGATTAGGTGATGGATCACCTTTAAAGTTGGTTTACTGACTTATAAAGCCCCACACATACAGGGCCCCAACTACTTGAAGGAGCTTCTCATTCCTTACCATCCAGTGCAACAGCTGTGGTCGGCTGATGAGAGGTTGCTAGAAATTCTGAGGGTGTCTCTGAAATCTTCTGGGGCCCGTGCTTTTATGCACACGGCTCCAACCCTCTGGAATTCTCTACCTTGTCAGCTTCAGGAGTGCACAACTGTGGAGGGGTTCAAACAGGCATTGAAACCTTTTTATGGAGCCTCACCTATGATAGATTCACATAATTCTGATTCCCTGTTATTTATGATATCTGTATGCTACTTTTTATTATTATGTCTACTCCTTTTTATGGTTGTTTTATCTTTTTGTAAAGCGCCTTTATGTCCGAAAGGCACTTATGTGAAATAACATGTATGATTATTATATTATTATTATAATATTATTATTATTATTAGCATATTTAGTCCAAAACTTTTCTAACTGTGTTGGAGTGTTGAAGCTTATGTTGAAGATAGTGTCTCCAGAAATATGGATAAGTGCAAACACATCAGTGGCAAGGAACTGCATTGAATCCTTCAAAAGTTTTCTGGCTACATACACTCTACCAGGGGGGATTTCCAGGCTGCCTTTATGTTTCAGATGAACGGCATTCCACTGAGATCTTAGTTTGCCTATGTTAGCAAATAAATCCAACATTTTGAACCTGGGATTAGACTGCTGCCCAGTGGAGTTTGATCCGGGGGGAGAGCATGGCCTTGGCTTGCTGTGCCCTCCAATGGTCTCCCTCCTTCCCTTCCCTTGTTCTGTTCCACAGTTTTAGCCTATTAGGTAGAGGGAATGGCCTGGTTAAGCTGAGGAATGCCACCGTCCATGTTTAAGACCTCAGGGCCCTGGGTCTCATTATTCAAAAAAGGCACAAAAGAATCTTTTTTATCCCCCACATTCACAGAATTAGTATCATCAACTGATAACTGTACATTAATAATAGTATCAGAATTCACAGTACTTTCAGTTGGAATCTCCTGTTCTGTCTTTTTTAAGTGAACAGGTTTGTGCTCTGTCACAGCAGTTGATGTACCCTGTTTGTTCCAGCACTCCGTCCTTCTATCTGGTTGGGGAGAGCTTACAGAATTGTTCCAGAATCTCTGCTGCTGTCAAAGCACCTCCTCGCAACCAGTGTACACCATCTCGAGCCAGGACCCAGCCAGTGGTGCAGAGCTCTCTGTCAGGTGACCAGGGTTCATTCAGAAGTGGGTTCTCTTGCTGGTTTACAGTATCCTCTGGAGAGATCTTTGTCCTGAAGTCCTGCTGATCATCCAATGAACTCTGTGGAATTGTCATATTTGTATTGATCATGTGAAGCAGCAAATGAACTTCTAAGGTATCCATTGCAGCTATCCCAGCTACTGGTCTGATAGGTAAGACTATATGGTCCGATATTCGGTCTGTGCAAACATCTTCTTTCACAGTAATCTCCATGTCTTCAGTATGCTCAGGATTTTCTACCAGAATGTCCATGGAACTGCAGAACAAAACTGGATCTAAAACTAGAAGCACCTCTCCTGCATCTCCACCACCTCCACCTTCACTGTCCATTGGACTGTTGGCCATCTTGCTGACCAGAGCACCCCCTACCACTGAGTAAGGGGATTTTTATTATAACTTAAAATCAGAATACGTATATAATAGTGCTACTTCACACAAAATCATAATCAAAAGGAAAGGTAAACATAAATATTTCATCATACATTGAATACAAAATTGGATTTTCATAGCCCAAAACTTATTTGTAAATGTTGAATCCCCACCCCCAGTGAAAGAGTAAGGGACTTTTTATTATAACTTAAAACTAAAATACATACATAATAGTGTTACGTCACACAAAATCATAATCATTAAGAAGGATAGACCTAGATAAGCATTGCATCATACATTAAACACACAATTGAATTCTCATAGCTCAAAAACGTATTTGTAAATGTGAAATACAAACCCCCCTCCTCCCACTAAAAGAGATGGGGGACTTTTCTTGTAACTTCCAAATAATAAATAGGCCATGTTATAAGATGCAGAAGAGTCCATATACATAAACAAATTACAACAATAAAATAAGTATTACATCATACATCCCTATTCAAAAAAATAACTTGTAAGTTAGTTGGAGCCCCTATAATAAGAAAAATCTAAAAAAACCTGTAAAAAATAAGTATTAATACATACTACCATGCTTATCAAATATTAAACACATTGAATAAAAATCAAAAACTCATAAGTGTACAGAACCATAGGCTCTTAATGAATTTTGTTTATGTTAAAAATCCCCCCTTCCATTACTAAAGGAGTAGATAAACTGTTAATAAATTAATGAAGCCAAGAAACATATCATCATATGTGATAGTCACATAAAAAATGATATATCAATCAAAAGAAAAGACATTACAGTAGTCCAATTTAAAATAACTTCTATTTGTCTATGTTCTTTATTTGTAATTTTTTCCCCGTCTCGTTTCCAACATGCTAAAAACATTTTTTGCCAATACAAAGAAAAGACATTCACATTTCGGTCATATGAAATAAGAGGTGTTTATGGGAGGCAGGGTATTCCACCCCCTCCCTAAATTTCTGATCTGGGAAATTCTTACATTCTTCTCTCTAATGTCCTTTAGAATCTGAGTTATCTGTAAAAAAAAGCTGTTCTTATAACAGAAAAAATTGCTGTAATAACCATATTCAACGAGATTGCCATATACAGTATTTAGAGCGTATTAAAAGCAAAGTCTGACTGTACTGGGTGGATTTGCCTCCATTGTGAAGGAATGATTCCTAATAATAAAGTGTCAGGTGAAACAAAAGGGGCTCCATCCCCATTTCTTTTTAACCACTTGCCAGAAGGTGATAATGTAGGTACACTGAAAGAACAGGTGATATATGGTTTCTGGTATATTTGTACAAGATGGTCTAGGATAATTACATTCACTTTTATCTTTATGTTTTAGATTATTTTTTACTTAAGTTTCTGAGGTGCATTCAACCATAGCATATCCCACATATGAGGGGAAGTCCTAAGGTCCATCAGGGTGTATTGTATTGCAAGAGTTTGTGGTTTTGGTTTGGAAAGAAAAGTGGAAGCTTGTGAGAAGTAGATTACTAACATAAAATCATAAAAGGCCTTTACCTGGACATAGTTAAGAGTGAGTGTTTAGTCACTTTCCACAGTTTTAGTTAGGAGAAACGGAGCAAAAAAATTTGGGGGTAAAAGCTGAATGGGTTTCTGCTTAGATATTGCTAGATGCATAGCCCACTCCTTAAGTATAGTGTTTATATAATCTACCACCCAAGCTATCCATAAGAGTTGTTTCTGTAAAGCAGCTGGGTGTATATTTGTATGAAAGAAAATACTGGGAAAAAAAACTAAGGGGTTAATCATGTTTACCCCCTTTGGAAACTGGTAAATAAGTTAGTGCCCTTTTAACTGGGTTTAATCTACTCCCCCATAAACAGAGGGAAAAAAAATATTTAGTTTTGTTTCTAAATGCTTAGAAGGAAATAAAATGTGGGTGAGGTGCAAAAACATCGGTATTTGAAATGATTTTATAAGATAAATATGCTTTTTTTTTTTTTGTTCATGTTCCATTTTCTCCATATCTTGACTTTTTCAGTGGCTATGTTTAAAGTCTTTTCCCAATTCAAAGTGGTCAGGTCTCCCAGATGAAAGCAAAGTCCCCAGTTTTGGTGGGTGTATTAGAAATGGATATGTTCATTACAGAATCCATAGCCAAGTAACCTGTACCCATAGGCAAACACACTTTTTTCACAATTCAGTCTTGTTCCAGACACCGGTTCATATTTTATTAATATTTCTCTTGTGGGTTGAACAGATTGTGTGTCAGCTAGTATTAAAATCAAGACATCTGCATATGCCAGGGTCTTAATTTCAGGATCTTGACTAGAGACTGACAAACTATTTATGCACACATTGTTATGAATGGCCCTAATTAAAAGATCCAATGTCAGAATATGCAATGCTGGACTCATGGGACAGCCCTGCCTCACTCCTTTTTTATATCACATGTCTGTCCTATCCAGCCATCGATGTATGGATATACTGAGGCTAGAGAGTAACATTTCCTGTATCCAACTTATAAAGGATTCATGTGAACATGACCATAAACAGGGGGTGTGCTACAGAGTCAAATGTATTTGATTGATCAAGGCATAACGTGTCCTGTGATTTCTGTTCCTTTAGCCATAATTTCCCTAATCAGAATTAACACATCTAATATTTTTCTTCCTGGGACATAGCAAACTTGTGAAGCACGTGTAATGTAGGGTAAGGTTAATGATACTCTATTGCTAAGAAGCTTTGTGAGAATTTTGAAATCACAGTTTAACAAAGAGATTGGTCTCCAGTTTTGCAGCATAGCTTTGTTTCCTCTTTTATATTTAAATATTATTAATCCTTGTGCTATTATGTTTGGTATGGTCCTTTCTGTTAGCATAAAATGGTATACCTTTGTTAGTTCCTGCAATAAGTCTTGTGATATTTTTTTCTGTACAATTCAACTGGCAATCCATCGATTCCAGGTACTGACCCTAAGTTGTTGTATAGTGCTTTCTACCTCTGCTGTGATAATCACTTGTTGTAAAATGACTGAAAGGTTGTTTGAAATGTGTGGTAGATTTTGCTGCCAAAGCCATGTGAGCATTTCTTCTTGGTTTATCTCTGGGGAGCTAAACACCTTGTAATATACTGTTCAGCCATTTTTAAGATATCTTTATTAGTTGTTACTAAAACTCCTGAGTCATTTTCCAAAAAAGGCATCATTCTTTGCTTCCTTCTATATTGACAACTGTCAAAGGGGTTGGTAAAAAAGGTTTTACCTTGTGTACTAAACTTTTGCTCTTGATTTAAAGAAGTCATCCTATCATACTGGTATTGTGCCATACTAGTTTTAATCTGAGTGATTTGTGTGAAGTAATCTGTATTAGTGGTATTTTGTAAGGATATTAGATGGTATAGATTTTGACATAAAGTATTATATGTATTATATGTCTGATTTTTCTGTGTCCCTTTCAACTGACCTGTAATTTTAAGAAAATCTGAGAAATCTGTTTTGATGTCCAACCACCAATTCACTGGTGTGTCATACAAAATCTCCTCTGATTTTCCTGCGGTGATGACGTGTTGTAAGCCTTGGAGTATATTCTGATCTTCCAATAAGGTTGTGTTCAGTTTCCAATAGCCTTTGCCAGTATTTGCTTCTGTCTAATTTGCTATTACTATTGTATCGAAACAACTAAATGTGTCTGTATTGCTGTCTCATGAATGTTTTAGATAATATTTGGCTAGCTTATTTAATAAGCATTGTAATTTGTTAAAGATAAACTGTGTTATTATATTGCACTGATATTCTGTAATTGATTGCTATATTTTTATATGGCAATTTATGATGTTTGTAGATGTATGTAAGTATTGTATTTTCTCCCTGTCATGTTGATTGTTGGATACAATTGAAAAAGAGAAAATGTATCTCAATTTGTTATCCAAAAAGTTGAAGTTGTTAAAGTTGAAAGTAGCTATAATTATTTCTAATAAATCATGGTCTGACGTGGGTGCTGTTTGAATGTAAACCAAAAGTAGTGGTAAAGTTGGGGAAATGAAACAAATAATGTATGTATGATGATACTGTAATTTACCTCTGTGAAATGTGTGTGCAGGTTGAGTTTGCATCTTTGAAAAACTATCACCTAATCCAGTCTGCAATATTAATTGATTAAGGAAAATAGTGTCATAGAAAATGTTTTTTGTCCATAAACCTGTGTCTGAGCATAGTCTACCACAATTAAAATCTCCTGTGAAAATTATTTGTCTGGAAGTAAACAGATATGGTTGAATGGCTTTAAATAAGTGTGTTCTCTCAGCTGAATTGAGTGCAGGTAACAGGCTGTGTATTTGACCCAGACAGTACCCCAGGGGGTGGAAACTGTTTTTTTTTTGCTTATCTCTGTGTGCCTTTAATGGCCAAGCCAGACTGTGTCAGGAAGCGCTTACATCACAGCTACTTATCAGCCAATAGCTTTGGAAGAGTCTTACAGACCTAATAACACCAGTACTATAAGCAAGTGGATTTTTAGCAGGCTCATCAGAAAACCTAATATTCTTCAGGTGAAGCTACCTCTGGCTGGAAGCTGCAACACTGGACTTAGGATTTGCAAGAAAGTGAGTTGTGCTCACAACAGAGGGAGGTGACCCTTACAATTTACAATTGTCTTTGGTTTGTAGCAGATTCCTTAGGAAAGCTAATATTCTTCAGGTGGAGGATACTTCTAACTGAAAGGTGAAATAAGGAACTTAGAATTATCAGGAAAGGCAGTCTTTCAATCAACAGAGGGAGGTGGACCTTGCTTTACTTTTGTTACAATTGTTAAGATTATCAGTGCAGGAATAGTTTAAACCCACAGGGACTGAATACTGTTTACTGTGTCTGTCCTTGTGCACAGCTGATGTGTTTTGGGGCTGACTGCTTTCAGAGCACAATTCACCAGGCTGTTTTGGGGCTGGGGAGGTTTACCTGTGTCTGACTTGGATGTTTGGATTTTTTTCTGTTTGATTAGCAGGGTATTTTCTCTGTCAAATCGTCATGTAGGACATCTTATTGACAGGAAGGCACTCAACATAGCGGTAGGTCAGAGCTTTTAGCTGATTGTTTCGTGAGAGCACAGTTTAGGCCCAAACCCTTCCCAACCCTCACCCAACCCACCCCTGGAAATAGTTCCTTTATACCTGGGGTTCTGGCATCATTTCCTCAAGAAGGCAAGGTGCATATCACTGTCATATCCTCTCTAGCACACTGCACTGACAATATAAGGATACACATTATATAATATATATATTTCTATATAACAAACCAAACACACACACACAAAACAAAACAAAACAAGCAAACAAACAAAAATAAAATAAACAAGAAGGAAGACAGACATGTGGGGAGTAGTGCAATGTAATGGCTGTGGAGCAGCAGTCTTCCGGGAGTCTTTCTGGAGGCTGAGTTGCTGCCCTGTTTGCAGACAACTCTCTGCCCTGAGGGAAGAATTTGCCCATCTTCAGGCCACACTGGACAGCAGTAAGAGAAGCTTCCCCCAGACTGCACTCGATAGTAGTAAGGGAACCTCCCCCATCCAGGGAGCACCAAAGCCACCACCACTACCTCAGAGGTTGCGAAGAAAGCACAACAGTTGTACCACAGTGGGCTCAGGGAGGGTAAGGGTGGTGGAACAGAGGCACACCAAGTCAGTTGTCCCACTCCACAAGCCATACACCATTCTGTGGGAGCATAGTTCCCTTATGGATGCACCTGCAGAGGAGACTAAGGAGGTTGCAGACAACTGTCACAAGGGAGGCTCTCAGGAAGGAGGCAGAGGACACCACAGGCAAAGGAACCAGCTCCTGGTGGGGGACTCAATTATTAGGGGGCTAGAACTGGGGGGAGCAGGGAAAACTGAAGTAAGGTGCCTGCCTGGTGCCATGGCTTGGAGGGACAGGAAGCGCATCCTTAGGATCACGAGAACAGTTGCATGGGAGTCTGAGCTGGACTTCATTGTCCACCTAGGGACAAATGCCTTGGCTCATCATGAGATCAGAGCAGTGCAGAAGGACTCTGTAGAGTTGGGGAGGGGCCTAAGACAAGTAGCACACTCAGTACCCTTCTCAGAGGTGCTGTCTATCAGTGGCATGGGTGAGGCGAGGGTACTTTGCACCATGCAGTTTAACGAATGGTTGAAAAAATGGTGTGGAGCACAGGGGTTTGGCTTCATTGGGGACTGGGGTTCCACCTGGAGAGATGCCAATCTATACTGGCAGGATGGTCTGCATCTGTCCAGGAAGGGAATAAGTCTTTTGGGCAATCGGTTTAAATGCTTCATTGGCAAGCTTTTAAACTAGTCAAAGGGGGAGGCACTGATAAGCAGCAGGAAAATCCCAGCCTCCCTACAAAACAGGGTACTAAATGAGAAAAGACAAAAGTAGAAAGGTCAGTGAGATGCTGCCACAGAAAGTAAAGCCATCAAAAATGGAGAGCAATGAGTACCAATGCCCATAGTCTGGGTAACAAGCTTCATGAATTAGTGGCCTTGATGGAGGAGGAACATCTGGATATCATGGCAGTCACAGAAACATGGTACACACAGAACCATGACTGGGATGTAAACATACCAGGATACACTATCTACAGGAGGGACAGGGAGGGTAAAAGAGGAGGAGGAGTAGCTCTCTACATAAGGGAAGGAATCAAACCAACATCACAAAAGGGTAAACAGGGAGGAGAAGAAGCACTGTGGGTCAATTTGGAGACAGGCAATGGCACCACAATCTGCACAGGGGTTGTATACAGTACCCCCTCTCAGGGGGAGGAAATGGACAAGGAAATGATAGAAAATATACTTAGAATGGCAGAAAAAGGGGAGATATTGCTGATGGGTGATCTGAATATACCAGATGTTAACTGGAGTGCAGTTGCAGCAGCCACTTCTAAGAGTAGGGTTATTCTAGATGACCTACAGGAGGCATGCCTTAGACAACTAGTATTGGAACCCACTTGAGAGGGAGCAGTCTTAGACCTGGTTCTCTCAAATGGAGATGGAGAGAGGATCACAGATGTAGAAGTGGGTAGCTATCTGGGAACTAGCGACCATTGAACAGTATGGTTCACGATAAACACAGCAATAGAGTCAAGCCATACAAAGGCAAAAGTACCGGACTTCAGGAAACATAGAAACATAGACTTTGACGGCAGAAAAGGACCACTTGGCCCATCTAGTCTGCCCATTTCCCTACCTACAGGATAGGCCGCAGATCCTAGTTAACCAACAGCATATTTCTTCCTACCCCAGGGCTGACTTTGCCAAAATGGGTGAGTGCCTAAGGAATGCACTAGCAAATGGGCAGGAAGGAGGGGTGGAAGAACAATGGGGAATAATAAAAACTGCCATCACAGATGTAACAAGCCTTTGTGTGAAGCAAATGAACAAAACAAAATAATGTAAGAAACCACTATGGTTCTCAAAGGAGGTGGCAGTGAAGGTTCAAGAGAAAATGAAAGCATTCAGAAAGTACAAGGAATCACAGAAGGAGCAGGACAGAGAATTGTATCATTTAAAGCAGAAGGAAGCTGGGAAGGTAGTCAGAACAGCAAAGGCCCGAATTGAGGAAAAGATAGCCAACTCAGTTAAGAAGGGGGATAAAAACCTTTTTTAGATACATCAGGGAGCGAAGGAAGACCAAGGGAGGGATAGTGAGGCTTAATAAAGGGGAGGGTGGGCAGAGGGTGATGGTGAAAAGCTGAGATACTAAACAAATATTTTGCTCAGTATTTACAAATGAAGAGGGGGAGGTACCTAAAACAAACAGTAGAAACACTCTGGATACAGAAGTTGATACCAGCCCATTTACAGAAGAAAGGGTTCTGAAAGAACTCTTAAAACTGAAGGTTGACAAAGCAATGGGGTCTGATGGGATTCATCCCAGAATTCTAAAAGAACTAAGGGTAGAACTAGTGACACCACTGACTACCCTCTTTAACAAATCATGGGAGGATGGGGTAGTACCTGAGGACTGGAGGAGGGCAGATGTGATTCCCCTTCACAAAAGTGGGAGCAGGGCAGAAGCAGGAAACTACAGACCTGTTAGTTTAACCTCAGTGACAGGGAAAATGGTGGAATCACTTCTGAAGGAAAGAACTGTCAAGTACCTAGAGGCCAGAGGGGCACAGGACCCAAGGCAACATAGATTCACAGCAGGAAGGTCATGCCAGACGAATCTAATAGATTTCTTTGACTGGGTGACCAAAGCAGTAGATCAGGGAACGGCTGTGGACATGGCCTACCTAGACTTTAGCAAGGCATTTGACACAGTCCCACACAAAAGTTTAATATACAAGCTAGCCAGCCTGGGAGTGGGTCCCAAGATGATAGCCTGGGTAAAGAATTGGCTGGAGAATAGGACACAGAGGGTAATAGTAAATGGAGTCCATGCTGAAGAAAGCGGGGTTACTAATGGGGTACCGCAGGATTCAGTATTAGGACCGGTCCTCTTCAATGTCTTTATAAGCGACATTGCAGAGAGACTGGAAGGAAAGTATGCTCTTTGCAGATAACACAAAGATCTGCAACAGAGTTGATGCACAAGGTGGGGTGGAAAGGATGAGAAGGACTTGGCAAGGTTAGAAGAATGGTCAAATGTATGGCAGCTTAGATTCAATGCTAAGAAGTGCAAGAAATGCACCTGGGAATCAAAACCCAGGGAAGAGTAGACAATGGGAGTGAGATACTAACAACAACAAAAATGGAAAGGGACCTGGGTGTAGTCACATCAGATGACTTAAAGGTGGGCAAGCAATGTGAGAGGGCAGTAAGGAGGGCTGGGGAATACTGGGATGCATAGGGAGAGGCATCACCAGTAGAAAACAGGAAGTTGTTATCCCACTGTACAGACAGCTGGTGAGACCCCATCTGGAGTACTGCATGCAGTTCTGGAGACCCAGTCTCCACAAGGACATAGACAGGATGGAAGCTGTCCAGAGAAGGGCAACTAAAATGGTGCAGGGTCTGCACGGGAAGACATATGAAGAGAGACTAAAGGAGCTTAGTATGTATAACCTCAAAGAAAGGAGAGAGGGGGGGACATGATAGAAACTTTCAAGTACCTCAAGGGACTCAACAAAGTCCAAGAGGGTAGCATCTTTCAAAAAAAGAGGTGTGCAAGAACAAGGGGGTACAATTTGAAGATAGAGGGGGGCGTCTCAGAGGTAATGTAAGGAAACATTTTTTCACAGAAAGGGTTGTGGATGCATGGAAAGGCCTTCCTGAGGAGGTTGTGGAGTCAAAAACAGTGGTTGAATTCAAGCATGCATGGGACAGTCATAAGGCAATTCTAGATGGTGGAGGTAGAAAGAAGTAGGCTGCTGGTTATCTAGGATCTTTCAGCTTATCCATTAGGTAGGGAAATGGGCAGATTGGGTGGGCCAAGCGGTACTTATCTGCCATCAAATTCTGTGTTTCTAAGTTTCTATGTTAGCTTTGGTTTGCCCGGCATATGCATATAAAGCATCAGTTAGGGTTGTTTCCACACCGACAAAAGTGTGGAAATTCAGCATTAGGGTTACCACCCCTACCACCCCACCCCCACCAACAGGCATCGGGGTGTGCATTGGGGTTGTTGGCCTAACTCTCACCCCATTCCATGTGTAAAGAAGCTGATGTGGTGCAGTATAGGAGAATGAGGTGAGAGTTAGGCAAGTTGACCCCAACGCACACCTCAATGCCTGTTGGTGGGGGTGGGGTGGAAGGGGTGGTAACCCTAACATTGAATTTCCACACTTTTGACAGTGTAGAAACAAACCTAGCTGATGCATTAACAAAGTTTTTGCAAAGAATTTTCTTTCTTTTTTTAAAAGTGTAATGTAAGTAGTAATAGAAAGGGATGTCTTGGTGGGAGTGCGGGGCCCAAAGGGTCCCACACTCCCACCAAGCCACCTATTTGTGCATAATGTATGTGTGGGTGGGAGCGTGGGCCCTCAGGGCCCTGTGCTCCCACTTATATATAAGCATGGAGCCATACAGCAGCCATATAAGGCAAGGAGTCTTAGCAACAGTAATTTGCCCATATCTCGGGAACCATAGGAGGTAGAAAAAAAATCCAAGTGTCATTGTAATCGCGATAGTGTGCAGTTCTCACAACCATGCAATGACCGAACACTTATCTCACACTGTTTCTGAGATATGTGCACTGAAACTCAATGTGAGTGCTAAGTCTGAGGGCATAAATAGTGGCCCATGCACATGAAAATCACCAGTTAGAACAGTAATTTGCAAATATCTCAGGAACCGTACACACTAGAAAAAAAAATTCAAATTTCAGGTGTTTCAAGGCTCTCTAACCTAGTTCTGTTACTTAGCCTAGAGGGCTAGTAAATTTTGCAACAAAAAGTCCGTATCTCAAACTGTTTTCGGGATACAGGCAATGTTATTCTATGGGGAAAATCTGGAATTTTGGAATGCTGTAGCTCTGGCCGTGCTGAATGTTTTCACAGCAAACTACCAAAAGACACACCTGTGAGACTAGGACTTTTCACCCTGAAAATTTCAGGGTAATACCGCAATGCACATTGCGGCAACGAGGCGACAAAGAGAAACCAGTGCCGCAATGTTATCCTATGGGGAAATTTCCAAACTTCACAATGCTGTAAGTATGGCCATGTTCAATGGTTCCATACCAAACCACCAAAAGGCACACCTCTAGAGTAGGGCTTTGCTTCCCAAAAATTTCAGGTCAATACCACAATGCATGTAGCCACAGTGAAGTGACAAAAAAAATGACTCACACAATGGTATCCTATGGGAAAATTTGTGACTTTGAAATGCTATAACTAGGGACGTGGTGAACATTTTGGAACCAAATCACTGAAAGGCACATCTGCAGCACTAGGGCTTGTCACCCTGAGAATTTGAGGCCAATATCACAATCCACCTTGCCACAATGAAGTGACAAAGAAAATAGCATTTCAGAAAATGTGGTTGTGCAGTATTACCACGGCCATTTAAAATATGATCACGACACTTCAACCTTTATAATGGGAATACAACTCCAAACATAAAAAATAGTGTTGCGGTTGTATTTTTTATGTTCGTGCATATTTCCGCTTCACTTTGAGACAGTGTTGCGATCAAAAAATGGAAAAATGGTGAAACAAATCTGAAAACCACATTTCCAGACCAGCTGGTGAAAAGACTCATGCCAGATTCCTGTCCCTCAGGCCCCAAAATGGTAAACCCAATGGTTGATGTGTCGAAAAGTGCAGTATTTTTTTATTTATATTGTTTTTTCTCTCTCACTAACTGAAAACAAGATGGCAGCAGCACAATACTATTTTTGGCAAGCTCAATATTAAAAATACTATTGCGACAATTTTCGAGCAGCACATATAAATTTTCCCATAGGATATAATGGGACACTAAAAACGCTATAACTTTTGAATGGAACAAGATTTTGACACTATATCTTCAAAAGGCACATCTGCGACCCAGGACCCATGTAACCCACCCAATTTGAACCCACTCAGATGCAGTCTTCAGTACAAAGTGGACGTCTAAAGAAAACAGAATGTTGGGGATTTTTCACATTCTTCAGTGCATTACAATTCCTTAACCATAGATTCGATCAACACAACACTTTCCAGATCCAGAGACCTGCCAAAAATCTTCCTTCATTCCAACTTTCAGGCAAATCGGACAAATGGTTGCAAAGTTATTAAAGTGCAAAATTTGAGGTTTAACATAGAAATGGCTGCGCAATCCTAACTATAGTGGCACTACCGTGCCAACATAATGTATATATATTCATTGCAAAAACTCAGTTAATGCATCAGTTAGGGTGGATACCACATTGACAAAAGCAGGGAAATTAGGCATTAGGATTTCTAACCCTAACGCCTCCCCCCAGGGTTTCCACCCCTACCACCCTGCCCCCATCCCTTGACCCTCCACACACCAACAGGCATTGGGGTGTGCCATGGGGTGATAAGACCCAACTCTCATCCCGTTCCATGTGTAAACATGGTTACATGCTACAGTATAGGACAATGGGCTAGAGGCCTTATCACCACATGGCGCACTCCAATGCGTACTGGTGTGTGGAGGGTCAGGGGATGGAGATGGAATGGTAGGGATGGAAACCCTGCGGGTGGGGCATTAGGGTTGGAAACCCTAATGCTTCATTTCCCTGCTTTTGTTGCTGTGGTATCCACCCTAACTGATGCATTAACATAGTTTTTGCAAAGAATTTCCCTTCTTTTTCAGATAGTATAATTGTAATCTCATTTTGGGATGGGAGGGCAGAGTCCTTCGGAACCTGTCCTCCTATACCTGAAATCATACACTATAACAGTGTACACATGTAACAGTGGGACCTGCGCTCCCATCACTCCAACCATATGCAGCAACAGTGTCCATATGACACACTGAGAGGACAGGGTCATACAGCTCCAGACAGACAGAATAAATCTTTATGTGGGTGATAGGATGTTACACAATTATGACACCCTACAAACATCTTAAGTGAACAAGTTCACACTCAATTACCACTACACTGAAATGTCTTCCTTCAAAAAGCAGACTTTTTTAAAGCATGTCACAACAGTCTGCATAGCACCATATCAAAAAACTGGCAAACAACATCAGACATATAAAGCATGTATTTGTTCTTTTCTGAACAAGAATTTCAAGCTGTGTATCAATTCAACAACTTAGTGAAATGTTTTAACACCACAATAACATAACTTTCATAGCAAAACACATTTTTCACTCACAGTAGCTAACTAAGTAGTGAAGCAGCACAGCATATTTCAAGAGAAGGCTACTACTATTCCTGACGATATACAAAACAGGCACTCTAACAGTTTCAGAAATCCTAAGTACTTGCGGGATCCTGCTGTGCATCACCTGACTGATTTCTGAAATCTAGCAACATACATTTTATGTCTATCAAGGTATTTGCAATATCACTAAGAACAGAATGATTCTGCATCTCAAGTGTCACATGGTAGAGCTCATCATTTGACTGCATGTTAAACTGATGTAGTACATCCCTTAACACCTGCATTTGTGCTCTTTGCTCCTGGAGCATGACAGTGACCACTTTAGTGACAGCATCTACATTCCTACCAATATTAGATGCAATAGTTTCTAGTTTTTCAATAATGATACAATCTACTTTGTTCTTTTCAACCTCCCTAACTATTCCTTTCTCTATCACTCCCTTTTCCTTTCCAGTATATCTCTCTTTCTGCAGGCATAGCTCATGTGATTCCTTTTTATCAACACTTAGCACATTTCCTATTACTTCAGAAGTATCTTTTTTTTTCTTGAGTGTTCCTCATTTACAGCAGTTTCTCCTTTATGTTATACAGAACTTTTAGTCTTTTGCCTTCCTGAAGTGGAACAGCCATAGTCACTGTTCACCACACGTTCAGAATCTGCAAAAACCATGAAAAATGTACTGTTGTTGCATGCTTTTACTACACTCTAGCCTAAAGTCTCTTGTTTCACTTCTTCTTACCCAACTTATTTTGTTCAGTGCTGTCACAGATATTGACCTCCTCAAATGCACTACTACTCTCCCCATCTGTGTTATCACTCTGGTCCGTCTACAAGATTGGACATTGTGCTCTCAAGTGAGAACCCTTCTTGTGCTCTGAAACACAGTAACATATAATATTAGGTATGTGTACATATATCTGTGTGAATATCTATGTGTGTCAATGTTAGTGTTAGTGTCTGTCGATCTGTACATGTATCTAGCTGTCTGACATGAGTGGCTTCTTTCCATTGTGAACTGTTACATGTACTGCTGTACACTTACTGTCATAATAAAGTGTGACAAGAGCTGGTTTTCCTGCCAAGTTCCACACCTTCAATATTGTAGGAAAGCATGCAAAAGAAGTTGTTGCTATATCTTTATCTGGAAGCAGCTTGAAGAACTTTTGTCTAGGCAGTTTCCATTTCCTCTTACAGGAAACTATATAATTTTTAGCATTATGTTATTTTTGAAGAATGGAACTGACTGCTTCCCACATGTCTGTTAGCGGATGGTTTGAAGCCCTCATCATGATCTGTGGGTCACCAATCTTCAGTACTGCTTGCACCAGATGATGAATCTGTTTCCAGCCACAGTGTCTTCATGTTCTATGGAGAGAAAAAAAAAATATGTACACATCATATTTTTAACATATAACAGCTGTGTTTAAAATGTGACACCAATGATATGGATGAAGCAAAAGCAGTAATCAAACCATGATCCACAGTGCCATTGGTATATTGTAGACTAGTATCTTACAACTATACCACCACGACAGTGACATATCACAGTACATAGGTCCATCCCTTCATCCCTTAGGAGCATTACAAAATGAAAAAAATTAAAAAAACACCACAGAAGGTAAATATAATAGTGTTTATTTTAAGTTTCCATATCAAATATCAAATGGCAGTGTTTATCTCTTGTGTGATAAACATCTCTGTCCTATTACAACAAGAACTTGCCAAGTGCTGGGAAACTCCATAATTTGCAGGACTAACATTTACAAACTGACATGAAAAGTGTTTAACTTAGACAATTTTCCACATTGTCCCACCCTAGAAAACATGACAGTTGAAAAAAAGTAAGTTTTTTTGAAAACTCACTACATCAGCAAGATAACTTTCGCAACTATTTAACAATATTTGAATGGTATCACATCCTTATCACAAACATTTTAAAAATAATCTACCAGGAACTGAACCTCCACCCTCTCACTACAACATGCACCACAGATACATAATGTTTCAGACTAAACACATGTACTTTTCAAGCAATAACAGTGCTGCCTTTCAGCAAACTCACAGCTGACAACATAGGAACTGAACTAGTACTGCAAAATGATACAAGAACCTACCTATGAGCAACACACACATAAGAAAAAAATAGAAATAAAGTGTAGTACACGAGTAATTCCTTTCACTCGTTCATTTTCCTGACTTGAAACTGGCCGTTCAGTTGAAATGCGCATTGCCGAGATCATCTGTTGCAAACTTGTGGTCAAGTGGGGCAGCTCAGAAGCCACCTCATGCACTACTGACTGATTCTGCCACAGAAGAGCAATTATTGACTGCTCACCTTGACTGTGCATGCACATTTCCTGCAGCATACTATTAAGAGTCTGAGTTACAGACTCAAACTCATCTTGTAGAATTGTTTTGATATCCTAAAGAGTGCTTTGCATCTCCAAATCTGGTTCTGTTACAGAAGAAAGGAGAAAAACAATGGAAGTATTGGCCATGGTCAGCAACACATCCTACCATTGATAGTTGAGAATAAATGACAGATAGGTTATTAGGTGTCACAGTAAGTACTGTCTTACTCACCACGTGCACTACTCTTGTACCCCATATCTTGTGTCTGTGTCTCTAACTGCAAAACTACGCTCCATAGTCTCCTGAGAACCTTCCACATTAGTGGTGTCCATAGGTTCACAGCCTGTTTTTTCTGCTGCTTCTTTCTGTGATCTTGACCCATCTTCCACAGGAGTTGCAGCTCTCTCTCTTCTTCAAATATATAAGAGAGAGTAGTTTACATGCTGTTTGACCTGCGTAGCATTCATATAAATAACAATAAAAAAATTCATACCTGCAGATTCATACGTATCTTCTTGTATATATTCTTTATCATCTTCTGAAAATAACTCTTCACTATAGCTAGAACTTGATGATACAGCATCATCATCATCATCCTCTCCCTCTTGTGTGTGAGTCTGCTGCTCACCTTCCAAAACACAGGCACCGCTGGAGTCTTCTGGAATACAGAGGCAGGAACATTGCACCACATCTTAATGAGACTCATAATTCTAATGAACTAACATCAGTGAGTAATCATGCAGTTTTCTGAATTGCTCACACAATTTCTTCTTGTTAATAATACACATACAGTACCCACAGATTCATATATATCTTCCTCTGCATCTTGCTCCTAATCTTCTATACACGATTCTCTGCTACGGCCACCACTTGATGATACCTCATCATCATTTTCATCTGCTTGTTCTGTCTGTGGCTTCTGCTAGCCTTTCTGAACCCCAACACCTCTGGAGTGCTCTGTAACATAGAGACAACAGCATTACAGCACATTTTTTATCACTCTCATAACATTACTATACTGCCATGAGTTATGAGCTGTGCAGGTTGTGGATTGGTCACAAAAACCTTTTTTACTCATACTTGCTCATATAGAATCTAGCACTCACTTCAGGCTTCCCAGCATCCCACCGAATCTTCGTCACTGTAGGAAACCATTTTTTATGAGCCTTGGACAGAGTACCAGCCTCTTTTACTGTGAAGAATTTTTGACGTAACAATCTCCACTTTCTGTAGCATTGCCGTGGCTCTCTGTTAAATCTATATTTGTCAGACAGGAATGCACTAACACCCTTCTACACATCTGTCAGAGCCTGATTTGTGCCTCTCATGATCATAAATGGATCTGCTACACATTTAATGACCTTGACAAGATGAGGAACATTAACCCACTTCCATGGCTTCATTTCTGGTTTAAAAATAAAAGAAACATGAACTGTCCATTTTCTGCTACTTCATGTAGTATGAAGCAGGAAAATATAACCATGAGCAGCATGAACATGTTACATACTAACATAGAATCCTAGCAATGTGCCATCAGAAGCAGGCCTCATAGTTAATTCACTCTGTTGAGTTGTGCAGGCAACTCATCTTAAGTTGCACCCAGGCCCCCAACCCCCTTCCCCCATCCTTCTCTGTGTCCTTTAGGAAGTTCACCAACCTTTGCACTCAGTTTTTCCTTTGTCTAATGCCATGTCATGTCACAAATGCCCACCAGATTGCATCAGACCCCCTTGCACCACTGTCTGACCAATCCATTTAGATACCAACCTTTCAAAGAAAGAATGCCTCCTCATTTCCATCATAAGTCTTCACCACTCCAGAATGAATGTAATATATTTGAATTAACATAATGTGTTTGCAAACACTTCAGGAGACAACACACATGGAAGCACACACCACATTGCACAAGTGATAAAGCAAGTCAGTCTGAAAGAGAACTGAGAACAGGAAATGGGGACATTAGCACAGAACCAGCATTCCAAGCTTAACAAAATACATTTAAAGTGTATGTGGGTGGAGGTAGTGACACAGCAATATCACCGTACCACCCATAACTCACTGCTTTGTATAACACATAATCTGCCTTCCAGGATTTGCACCCCACACCCACCCACAAAAACAGAATGTAGGACTCCCAAGGTACTGATGTTGCCACACCTCACTAATTAGGTAATCATCAGTCAATAGTCAAATGTCTTTCTCTGTGATTCAGCATAGGATAATTCCTTTTCCATAATACATGGACAGCAAAGACATCACATCACCATTGTATGAACGTCATTGCACACCCCAACATGACCATATTCCCCTTACCTATCCAGTAATCAGGGCTGTGCCAACAACTGTATAGGCCCCCCCTGCAAAACATGTTGAGCCCTACCACCCTCAGCAATAAATGAGCAATAAGCATCAGTGCATTTTAATGTTTTGCTGTGTCAGTTGTATTTTATATCACCACTAAGCATCCATGTTTTGTCCATGCTGCCCCCAACCCCCCCCAATCCCTTGCTGGTGCCACAATGAAAGATTTAAATAATTTAATTTGCCCCTGCTCCTCCTGGTGACACAAATAGCAACATTAGATGTTTTGAGTAATGGGCCATACTGCTTCCATGGTCTGTACCCACCACCAACTAAAACTGGACTAACAATCTTCTGGCATCACTGCTTAAGGATACAACATCAAATAGATAACCAATTGAGAAAGAGAAAATTGCCAGTTTCTCTCTGTTACAAGAAAAATTCTTAAAGTTTCCCTCTGAGGCAGTGGACCCCAGACTGTGTGGGCCCTACTGCATCCACAGCTCTTGTACCCCCTGGTCGCTTCCCTGCCAGTAATGCATTTTAGTGCAGAGTTCTAGCAGTTGTCCTACCTGAAAATGTAGAGTTCTACACTCCAGTGCAAACATTCTGCAAACTTTCGTCACCAAATTGTTTTTATATCTCCAGAAACCACTGATAAACTGATGCACATTAAATAATCTAACTCTCTACAGAATGTTTTGCTGAGTAACAGATGTTTCTTGACAAGCTCAGCGCTCAGTAGACTTGACCCCAAATGGCCCATGTGTGACTTCCGCTCCTCAACTATCACAATACGTCCTCACATCTGCAGCAAAACCAACAAGTAGTAAAAAAAACACAGCTTTCCTTCCACTTCACGGGTGGCTCAGTGCAATAGGTGCAGAAACTGGGAGAGCAATGTGCATGGCTTTATCCCCACAGATGGAATTTATGAAAACAAAATTATTAAATTTTTTTCTTTAGCAAATAAAAACATCCTACCGCAGCATGTTCCCAGCCACTGCACTCTGTACTTTGATTCCAACAGTACTGTTGTGTGTGAAAAGCTGTAGTTCGAATCTATGATACTTTTGTATGAAAATGTCAAGTTCAACTCTGACAGACCTCTGAGCAAAAATCTCAGGTTTGAATGTGTTATACTTGTGAACATCTAAAAAACTTTCAAACCTCAGATTTTTGCACACAACAATGACAGATTTGAACCTGAGATTTTCACACACAAGTATGACAAATTCAGACTTGACATTTTTGCACACAACCACGTCAGATTCAAACATCACATTTTTGCACACAACTATGGCAGAGTCGAACCCGAGATTTTTGTACAGAAATTTGCCAGATTCAGAGATGACATCTTCACACACACTGACTAACATTTTTGCATGTTTCAGTTGAAAATCTCAGGTTCGATTCTGCCATATTTCTGTGCAAAAATCTCAGGTTCGAATCTGACATGGTTGTGCACAAAAATGTCAAGTCTGAATGTGCCATACTTCTCTGCAAAACTGTCAGGTTTAATTCTCTAATATTTGTATCTGAAAATCTTGGGTTAGAATCTGACATGGTTGTGTGAGAAAATGTCAGGTTCAAATCTGCCATATCTGTGTGCGAAAATCTCAGGTTCAAACCTATTATATTTGTGTGCAAAAATCAGAGGTTCTCAAGTTTACCAGATGATCGCAACTATGGCAGATTTGAACCTGAGATTTTCACACACAAGTATGACAGATAACCTCAGATTTTGGCACACAAGTATGACAGATTCAAACCTGCGATTTTCACACACAAGTATGACAGATTTGAACTTGACATTTTCACATACAGCCGCATCCAATTCAAAAATGACATTTTCACACACAACTACGGCAGAATCAAACCTGAGATTTTTTTTGTACAGAAATTTGGCAGATTCAGAGCTGAGATTTTCACACACAGCAAATTTCAATTGAAAATCTCAGGTTCCAATCTGTCATAGTTGTGGGTGAAAATCTCAAGTTTGATTGTGCTATATTTTTGTGTGAAAATCTCAGGTGCGAATCTGACATGGTTGTGTGCAAAACTGTCAAGTTTGAATCTGCCATACTTGTGAGCGAAAATCTCAGATTCCACTCTGACATGGTTGTGTGTGAAAATGTCAAATCTGAATATGCCATAGTTGTGTGCAAAAATGTCAGGGCCCAATGTGACATAGTTGTGTATGAAAATCTGAAGTTGCAGTCTGCCATACTTCCGAACACGTAGCCAGGAACACAAAGCAGTGTCAGAGATACAGGTCAGCAAAGAAATGTGTGTGAAAGCATTGTTTTTGCACATTGACCATGTATGCAAAAATCTCAGTTTTGTGCAAAACACAAGTTTTCCCATAGGAAATATTGGGAAATTGAAAAGCGTTATAATTTTGGAATGCATGAGTATTTTTTCACCAAATCTTCAAAAGGCCCATCAGCGGCCAAAATCTTTGTACCCTGAAAATTTCAGCCAGCAACACAAGCCATTTCCGAGATACAGGTGAGCAAAGACGTGTACGAGTCATGTTTTCCCATAGGAAATAATGGAAAACCAAAAACTTTCATGAGTTTTGAATGATTAATGTTTTTTTTACCAAATCTTCAAAATGCACATCAGTGACCCAAAGTCTTCTACCCTGAAAATTTCAGCCCACAACACAAAGCCAATTGTGAGATACAGGTCAGCAAAAAATATGTGCAAAAGTCTTGTTTCCACACATTACCCACATGTGCGAAAATGTACAAAACACAACTTTTCCCACAGGAAATAATGGGGAATTAAAAACATTTATAACTTTTAAACAGATTAACATTTTTTCACCAAATCTTCAAAAAGCACATCAGTGACCCAAAGTCTTTCTACCCTAGCAATTTCAGCCCACAGCACAAATCTGGTTCTGAGATACAGGTGAGCAAAGAAATGTGTGTGAAAGTCATATTTTCCCATAGGAAATAATGGGAAATCAAAACTTTTCATAATTTTTCAATTGATTAATATTTTTCCACCAAATCTTCAAAACGCACATCAGACCCAAAGTCTTTCTACCCTGAAAGTTTCAGCCCACAACGCAAAGCCATTTCTGAGATACAGGTCAGCAAAGAAATGTGAGTTAAAGTCTTGTTTTCGCAGATTACCCACATTTGCCAAAATCTCATTTTCATGTTAAACACTTAACTTTTCCCATAAGAAATAATGGGAAATTAAAAATGTTCATAACTTTTGAATGGATTAATATTTTGTCACCAAATCTTCAAAAGGCACATCAGTGACCCAACTTCTTTCTACACTGAAAATTTTGGCCTACAACAAAAAGTCATTCCTGAGATACAGGTGAGCAAAGAAATGACAAAAAATCCAGATTTATCTGTTTTTTTCAACACTTTATGTCTCTGAATCCACTTCATAGATTCACATGAGATTTGGCAGAACAAGAGATCTACCCCTAGAGATTATACATGCAAAATGTCATGTAAATCCTTTAAAGGGCTTAAAAATGATTAACGCTCAAAGTTTGGACTTTAATATAAAAGTGTCATTTCACCTTAACTATACTGGCATGACCGCACCAGTATGATATATATTAAGAAGCTTAAAATCAATTTTATTAAAAGTTATGTCTACTAGCAAGGCTCACCCAGGACACACACGTGTCCACTAATTGTGTAATATTCATATTTTCATTATTTATCCCAGTTCCTAGGCCATAACATAGATCTTCTCCAAAGGTCCAGACACTGTGACTCCAATACCAAGAAGTTTCAGCCATTGCGATTTCCTTTGTTGTGTGGAGTCTGGTGTCCTGTAAGAAACAAAATCATAATAATTCTCTTCAGAAAAGGTGAAAGTTGTTCCTCTCTTTCTCTCTGACTTAATGCTATTTGTTTTCAAAGAATCAGTTTTTAAACTACAGTAGCCCCTTGCTATATTGAATGGCTTAGGAGCCAGTAAAGCCATTCATTAAAGTACGGCATTCGTTATAATGAGGGATGCTATCGGTACTGACCGTGATGTGCAATAATTTGCAACCATGACTTTGCAGGACAGTTGGTTTGCCATCTCAGGATTTTAATTTGTACTTTGGTGGGTGTGCAGGGCACTGATCAAGAAGCAGCAGTGCCTTTGGCTGCAATTTATTTTTCCAAAGAAAGGCTTGCACAGGAAGCACACATGGGTCAAAGAACCATGCACAGAAAATAACAGCTCAGAGTGAAGTAGTTTGGTTTCTTGAACAAAGGCTATGTGTGTGTTTAGTTGTTTCACTCTATTTAGGATTTTTTTTCTTTTAATGGGGGAGTTGAGGCATATGCATTCTCTGTCACCAAAACATGCACAATGCTTCAGGATCTGGGCCCAAGTAGGCCAACCTGGTGTGACTTGGAACAAGGAATTCTAGGAGGTACTGACCTGTCAGCCTATTTAAGGAAAACATTTCCCCACACACATAAGAAATGGCGAGTCCTCCATGATGCACATAGGGCCTGGCAGAAAGTGGGTCATATTCCCAAATCCTGTACCAGTCCTGGTGTATCAGAATATCTCTGGAATAATCCCACATGGCTGATTGACCGTAAACAGATAGACTGGCCTAGCTGATGGGGTAACCAGATGCTAAGGGTGAGAGACATTCTGACACCAGATGGCAAAACAATGGAATCCTGTACTAGCTTAAGAGATAGATTTCTCCTCCCTCAGCGTGACTTCTGGAGGTACCTCCAGCTGAGACATGCATTTGTCTCTAAGGCTCCTGAATCCTGCTTGTGCTCTTCATGTCCCAAATGGGACAAAACAGTACCCCCCCCCCCACTTCCGAGCTGGTCAAAGAAACCAAAGGGTCTAGCAAGCATGATATACAAATTGCTAAGGGATGCAGCCCCTGACCCCCCTCAGAAAACCAGATCTAGATGGCAAGAAATGCTTCACACCCCAGTAACAGAACATATGAAGAAGCCAGCAGAAGGAGGCCATTTGGTCTCTCAAGTCTGCTCATATTGCAGGGTCCACAGCTTGAACTAGTGTCCCTGCCCTCCCTCGCCACTCCTCCCATCCTCCCTACCCATGATCCTTGCCTTCCCCCATGCCAATACCAGCCTCTCTTAAAGCTGCCCACTATCTTCAATGAGACAACCTGTTCTGACAGCACATTCCAAATGTCCACCACCCTCTCTGTGAAGAAGTGCTTCTTGACCTCCCTCCTAATCTGAGGAGGAGAAGGACCTAAGGGTAATGGTAACAGGGACCATGAACAATACTGCCGAATGCAGGAGAGTGGCTGCAAAAGTGAGTAAAATGCTGAAGTGCATAGCGAGGGGGGTTTCACCCAGGCGAAGAGAGGTGATCTTGCCCCTCTACCGGTCACTGGTAAGGCTGCACTTTGAGTATTGTGTGCAGTTTTGGAGGCCATACCTGAAGCGTGATATCAGGCTACTGGAGGGGGTGCAGAGGAGGGCAACGAAGATGATATGTGGAATGGAGGGGACAGACTATGACAGCAGGATGGGAGACCTGAATATGTACACCCTGGAAGATAGTAGGGTTGGGGGGACATGATAGAGACATTCAAGTATCTGAGGGGAATCAATAAGGATGGGGCAGATGGGGTCTTTAAGCTAAGGAGGGGGGAGGGAAACCAGGGAGCATGGGCTAAGAATAGAAGGGGAAAGATTAAGGAGGGAAATGAGAAGACACTATTTCATGGAGAGGGTGGTAGCAAAATTAAACACACTACCAGAATGGGTGGTAAATCTGTGAACAGCCTTAAAAGGGCATGGGACAGGGAAGAGCGGAGAGTGAGGGTGGGGGAGGTGGGGTGTGGCAGTGGGATGACAAAGGGATGGAGGGAAACTGCAAACTAGTGGTGCTAGCTGCCCACTCAAGCAGACTTAGATAGACCAGGTGGTCTATTTCTGCTGGCACATTTATATGTTCATATGTTCATAAATCTCCCACTCTCCAGCTTAAGACTGTGTCCCCTTGTGTTATGGCTACCACTCAGCTTAAATAGACTCTCCTTATCAACCTTATGTATCCCTTTCAAGTACTTGAAGGCCTCAATCATGTCACCTCTTTCTCTACTGTCTTCCTGGGGGTATATGTTCAGTGCCCTCAACCTCTCTTCATATGCCTTACCCTGCTGACCCATGATCATCTTTGTAGCCCTCCTATGGACCTTCTCCAGCAGGTTAATGTCCTTTTTGATGTGTTGGCAGCAGTACTGAACTCCATACTCTAGATGCAGCCTTACCAGTAACCTGTACAAGAACAGTATAACCTCCTTTCTTCTATTACTGATCCCCCTAAAGTTGCATCCCAGCATCTTGTTTGCCTTTGCTGCTGCTTTCTTACACTGCATGGAGTGCTTCAGGTCACTAGTGATTCATCACTCCCATGTCCTTCTCCTCCTCTGATGCAGATACTTGGACTCCACCCATATAGTACTCTGTCCTGGGATTCTTGGCTCCAATAGGCATTGAAGCCAAGTTGCCAGATCTTGGACCACCTCTTTAGCTTTTCCAGATCTCCTGTAAGTCCTGTATTCCTTCAGCCGTGTCCACTCTCTCACAGAGCTTGGTGTCATTTGCGAATAGGCACATTTTGCCATTAATGACATCCCCAATGTCATTGATGAAGACATTGAACAACACCAGCCCCAGCACCGAGCGGGACCTCACTGGTTACCTCTCTGGTGGCAGATAACTCCCCACCCCCCAAAACCACCCTCTGGGTTCTGTCCCTTAGTCAGTTTTCCACCCATCTGGCCATCTTTTCCTCAACCCCAAGATCCACCAGATCCACCAACTTCCTGATCAACCTTTTGTGAGGCACAGAGTCAATTGCCTTGCTGAAATCAAGATAGAGGGTGTCTACCACTTGGCCCCTGTCTACTGTTTTTGTAAAGCAGTCAAAAAAGTCAATCAGATTTGTTTGACATGATCTCTCCCCCTCATGAACTCATGCTGCCTCGCATTCTGGTGACCATGATCCTCTAGATAGTCCACCAACCTTTCCTTTAGTATGGTCTCCATGAGCTTGCTCACAATGGAGGCCAGACTGACTGGTTTGTAATTCCCTGGGTCTTCCTTGGGACTACCTTTGTGGAGGTGCACTACATGTACTTTTCTTCAGTCCTGCAGTACCACACCTGACTCTAGTGAACTATTAAATAGGTCTGCCAGTGGCCCTGCCAGCACCTCAGCCAGTTCCTTTAGTACCCTTGGATATACTCTGTCTGGACCTGGTGATTTGTCCACCTTCAATCCAAGCAGCTCCTCCCTCACTCTATCCTCCTCTATCACTACAACTGTGTTCCCTTCCCCCCTGCTCCACTTTTCCCTCCTGAAGGCACTGATCCATCCTTCTCCCTGGTGAAGATGGAACAGAAGTACTCATTTAGTATCTCATTTAGAACAGGACTGGAAGGGATGCTGGGCATTGGCCAAAAAGGTTTGCTTAGACACCCATAGTCTACTTATTCAAATTAAAGTGCTGCACCTCTAGTACCACACTCCAACTCTTTTGAAAACAATAGGTCTTTTACCCACGGATGAGTGATGGAGGTGTAGTACACAAGGGGCAGACTTTTTACATATCCTATGGCACTGTTCCCTGATTCGACCCCTGTGGGTCAAGGTCATTTTCTGCTGCTCCAAGACACTACGGCTGCACAGGCTGTGATTAATTCAGGCCTCAGCTGAAGTCAAAAAAATCCTTTTGCAGAAGTGGTGTTCCACAGAGATCCCTTTGTTCCAGGTATGGCTGCAGGCAATAGAGAGGTTGGCCAACTTCTCTAAGATGTGCCACTTCAGAGCAGGCTCCTCCTCCAAATTCCTGGACAGGTGGACCCCATTTCAAACTTACATAGTCTCAGAGCTAATTCCCCTTTAGTTTTTGATATCTTGAAGTGGCTGGCTCCTTTCTCTCCTACCACAGCATCTACCTACCACAAGGGCATGATTACCCATCCCCCTTGCAGATAATCCAGACAAAGAGTATTTTATTCATGTCAATAATGTCCGTATATAACATGTAAAGCAAAACATTTGTTATATCTTTTGTGTAAAAATGCAACATCCATATTTATTTTATTTTTAATTGACCGGATAAGTGAACTTGACAAATCCTGCCTATTTTCAGGCACGACCTGGAGGAGGGGGATACAGATGAATGTCAACTGACCTTGAACCAGATTAAGCTGTTGGTGGTATTTTTAGTGAATGAGGGAAATTTGACCAGGACACTGGGGAAATTCCCCTACTCTTTTTCAAAAAGTGCCATGGGATCTTTAACATCTACCCGACCTACCACCAATCCAGGCAGATGGGACCTTGGTTTAACGTCTCATCCGAAAGCCTGCACCTCAGAAGTACAGCACCCCTCTCATACTGCACTACAGTCAGTACTCGGATATAAACCCAAGTGCCAGATGTGGGAACTGAACCCACAGCCCTCTGAACTCCCGGCCTCAGAGGCAAGTGTGCTACCTACTGAGCCACTGACACTGTTTAACTATGTATGTATTACTACATGTTTCAACATGGTGAATTCAACTGTTGGTAATTCTGTATGTAGTAGGAATTGTTGTAGCTGTAAAGAAAATTCTGAAAGAACTTAATAAAAAGATTAACTGTAAAAACAAGGTTAATGTATACAGGGGAGGGAGGTAGGGGAGTGGCAATGAATGTCTGTGCACCGGCATATTCAAAATAGTAGCACCGTGCTACAGGTTGTTGCGCCACCGGTAGTGCGGCACTAAATACCACCTACAAAAAACATGCGGTAAGTTGTAGTGGAACCCGAAGTAATTCAAAGTGACACTTCGAATTGCTACCATAGTAATTCAAAGCATAACTTCTAATTACCATCAGATCCAGTCCCGGTAGTCTAGTGCCCCCCCCCCCCACCAGCCCACTTTTATTGTCGACAAGTGTGCCAAGTTCCCCTGTTGGCATCATGATTCCCCCACCAACTCATGTGGCACACTGGAAGCCCACCCCAGTGAGCCCACATTTACAGTATTTATTTATTGTTTGTTCCTGTAAATGAAGAAAAACATCCCCTAACGTGTTTTTGGTTTTTTTAACAAGGAAAAAAGAAAATGGTCCCTCATCGTCTTCCTAGTCCCGCCTCCCTTCTCCCTCATCCCCACCCTTCCACTGAACACCCACCTCCCTGCACCCCACACTTACCCCTGGAGTTTGACACTGTCATCTTTTGAAGACCGGGACATGTCTACACTCTTCAAAGCTGAACCGCAAAATGAAGGACCAAAGTAACCCCTTGTATAGTGGCTGTCAATGGGTGATTCAATTTATGATGCTATCTCAGCCATTTAGACCCAAAATTTTCAACATGGGGTTCCTGGTACCCAACGTCATGAACACTGTCACTGTCATTTCATCACTCAGTCCCGAAAGGTGATTTCTTGACTGCCATGCAGAATCACCTTTCAGGACCAATTAATGAGACAACAGTGCCACTGCTCATGAGGTAGGGTCCCAAAAAGCCCATGTTGCAAATCTGGAGAAATAATTCCAAAAATGACTGCTTTACGAGCGTGCGTTGTGCAGTTTCAACGCACGCTCATAACCAATTTTTAATATTTTCACCCCAGAGTTTTAACATTGCCATTTTTGTCACATCTCCTCATGAACAGTACAGCTGTAATTTTTTCACATCCTACCTGAAATGTTTTTTCACACCTGTGGCGTAGAATGGCACAGTCACTGTACAAAATCAACTTTCAGGATGGAGTAACAAAATCACAGTAAATTGTTCATGAGTGGAGGTCCTAAAAAAACTGATGCTGACAATTTGGTAAAAATAATCTCCAAAATGACAGAGTTATGATCGTGCTTTGTGCAGTTTCTATTCATGCTCATCATGTCACCAATTTTTCATGGTTTTGTTCCAGATTTTCAACATTACCATTTTTCACACCACCTCATGAATAATACAGATTCAAATTTTCAAATCCTGCCAAAAATATTTTTCTGCACCTGTGGCGCAAAACAGCGTTACAGTTGCACATAATTATATTTCCACAGGGATTTGAAGGTTTTCTGTACTGAGTACATGTGGTGAGGTGATAAGAAGGTTATGTTGACAATTTGGTGTGAAAATTATTTAAGATGGCATAGTTACGACTATTTGTTGCAATTTCACTACACCTGCTCATAACTTTATGTGTGGAAGCGCAGGGGCCAGAGACTCCTGTGTTTCCACAGCTAGATACATATGTGCATCTGTAGAGGGATGGGAGCACAAGATACTTCTAACCCTGCACTCTCACTGTGACATATGGATACTGTTGTACTATCTGGATGGAGGGATGGGAGTGCAGGGTCCAAAGGACCCCGCGCTCCCACAGCAAAATGAGGATACAATTATACTATCTGATAAGGAAGGGAAATTCATTGCAAAAAACTCAATTAATGCATCAGTTAGGGTGAATACTACAGTGACAAAAGCAAGGAAATGAGGCGTTAGGGTTTCCAACCCTAACACCTCATCCCTAGGGTTCCCACCCCTCCACCCTCCACACACCAACAGGTGTCTGGGTGTGTGTTAGGGTCATCAACCTATCTTTTACCCCATTCTCCTGTATTGCACCACCTCAGCTTGTTTACACATGGAATGGGGGGGAGTTAGGCTGTTGACCCCAATGTACACCCAGACGCCTGTTGGTGTGTGGAGAGTGGAGGGGTGCAGTGGTAGGGGTGGGAACCCTGGGAGTGGGTCATTAGGGTTGGAAACCCTACTGCCTCATTTCTCTGCTTTTGTTGCTATATTATTAACCCAGCTGATGCTTATATATATATTATACTGGCTCATTAGCGCCAGTACAGTTAGGGTTGAGTAAGCACTTTATTGTTAAACCTCAGATTTTGACCCTTAATAACTTTATCACCGTATGATGTATTTGCCTGAGAATTTGCAAGGACAGTCTGGTACAATAGATCTCTGGATATAGTAAGTTGTATTATGGCTGGATGTACGGTTGTGGAGCTACAGAATGCCAAAAAACACCAACAAATGGACGTTTTACGCATTTCTTTGCTCGTGCTCATAGCCAGCACTATTTGTCTGTTTGGTCCCAAATCTTCAGCAAAGATACAGTCTGAGTCACCAATGTGCCTTTCAAAGATTTGGTGTAAAAATTTTAAACTGTTCAAAAGTTATGCAAAAAACAAATTTCCCAATTTTAGTCAATGGGGGAAAAATATATGTGCATCACGAAAGTTTTGCAAATGGCCCTTTTACTTTAATGCTTCAGCCATCTTGTTTTCAGTTAGTGAGAAAGCAAAATGCCTGGTGTTTAAATTTGGGACCCCTCTAGGTAAACACTAACTGTTGGGTTTACCCAGTCGGGCCCTGAGGATGCCAGCCCTATCTTTTTTTTTGGGGGGGGGGTGATTCCCCAGAAATGCCATTTTAAACATCGGGGGAAAAAATACTTTTGCAAATCTTAAAAGAAATGACCTACATACTTTTGCAAATGTGAAAGTTTTGTGCTACTTTTTGTAAAACTTTCGTGATTTGTGAAAGTATTTTTTAAAAAAGCAGCAAATCTTTGCCATCCTCCGGCAACAAAACGGTTATGTCTTTTGGGCTGAAATCTGCAGGGTTGCAAGTCCTGGTACCACAGATGTGCTTCTTGGTGGTTTGATGACAAAACATTCAAGGGTCCAAAGTTACAGTGTTCCAAAGTTGAGAAATTTCCCATAGGATAACATTGTGACGTCCGTTTACGCCTTTCGGTGCCCATATCACGAAAACGAAGCAAGATTCAAAGTTTTCACTACTGGAAGCTTAGTTAATCTAAAGGTGCAGAAACAAGCATGGAAATAACAGATTACACCAGCAGTGGAACTTTTTTCCTACCTTCTACAGTTACGGAGATATTGGCAAAAACATGTTCCAAGAGTTCCAAGGGTGCCTTTTCAGTGCATTTCAGTGCCCATATCTCACAAACACTGTGAGATACAGATTCAGTTGATTATGTCACATAGATTACTCACTGTCACAATTATAACAGGACTTTATTTTTTTTTGTGGCTGCTACGGTTGCAGAGATATTGGCACACTACTGTTAAAAGGGTTCTTTGCCCTATAGAGTGGCTATATGGCTCCGTACATACATGTGAATGGGAGCACAGGGTCCAGAGGGCCCAGACTCCCACATACACATAGCATTATGCAAAAAATTGATAATGTGAGGGGAGCACAGGGCCAGGAGGGCCTGCACTCACACTAACACATACCACTTACATTACACTTTCTCAAAACAAGGGAAAGTCATTGCAAAAAACTCCATCGATGCATCAGTTAGGGTTAATAGTACAGTAACAAAAGTTTGACAATGTGCTGTTAGGGTTCAAAACCCTAACACCACATTCCCCCAACCCCATCCCCCCACACACACACACATGCAAGACACATGCAAGATTGTAAGACACTATACCACTTCGTCACATCTGTATTTACAATAATCACAGCACTGTACTCATTTCACATAACACTATACAATGAAAAACCAAATATAGTATCATCGACTCTACACTGCCAGCATGGTATGATGACACATTATTGTTGGCATATCTTCTTAATACAGTGAGACTTGGTCTGTACACATTTTCAAAATATTGATTTACATCTTTAAATCTTTTAATTATATCAGGAGGAAATACTTCTTCACCTAAAGGGTGATTAAGCCTTGGAATAATCTACCCTGGCAAGTTATTATTAGTAAGGATAAAGAATAATTTAAAGTGAGATTGGACAAATATTTATTATCCGTTAAACCATTGACATATTATTGACTCAGGATTAGTATGTGAGCATTTATGGGCATTTAGGCTCTCTTGCTTTCTATGTACCTTAGTATGTGTCACTATTCAACAATTGGGTTGCTGCAGGCATCGCTGCTACCACATGGGCATGTGGTAGCAGGAAAGATAGAGGTGACACATAATACTTTTTAAGATACTGTTCAGGTATGAAACTAGTACCATCAGATGTAATACTGCTGTGTTACCTGGAAATACTCATTAGCAGCATGTTATTGTTAGCTTTGGATGTTACAACTGTTGCTTTCACATGTTACTTGTAAAATATACTATAAATAATTACTTTTATTATTACTATCGTTTGTTATTAGGACTGACTCACTTTATCAGAAAGACAAATGAAAACATCCAAGGACTGTTGGTAGGCTTATACAAGCTATCATGTCCAGGAAACGATCTGTGGATAACTTACTGTGTGTTTCATCTCTTCTTCACTATTGGAATATAGGCATCTGCTTACATCTTGTTATTGCTGTTTGTAACATAAACATGCTTACTGCGGGGCATCACCCATGGTTGCCCAGCATTCGTGTGTACCCCCAAGGCACTATGATGGTGGCAGACCTCGTACAGTTGGTGACCCATGATGATGGATGAGTCCTGCAGTACATTTAGCGAGTTGTACGTTACTTCTGCTACTTGATGCTGGTTGTCTATGACTGGTCGCGTTGCCTTGGCCCTTCCCCTGCTTGTGTGTGTGTGTGGGGGGGTAATTCAGGGCTATGGTTTTGAATCCTAACAGCACATTTCCAAACTTCTGTCGCTGTACTATTAGCCCTAACTGACGCATTAATTAAGTTTTTCACAATGAATATATATATATATATATATATATAGCTATATAGCTACAGTTTATATATATATATACATACACACACATATACACATAGTTTTACAGTCCTCTACAGTGTCCCTCATTAAGGGGGCATCCCTCTGTGTTCCTCTCGCTATAGCCCTGACCTACACTGTGTATGCCTGCCGACACCCATGGTCTGTAGCTAACAAACTCTTTCTCAAGGCTGGAATACAGGTGGAGCGGTGTGCACACCCTGTTCTGTGGCTTTCAACCTGTACATCCAGTCTGACCTACAGGTGGAGCTGTGGGCACCATCCAGCCTGTGGTTTTTGACCTGCAGTTCCAGTCTGACCTACAGGAGGAGCTGTGTGCACCATGAAATAGCACCGGACAATCTTCATGCAAATGTATGCTAAGCAGGCCTTAATGAGATGCTAATGTGGCTGTCTGTACACGGATTGCCTAAGTAGGCTCATTTGCATAGGAGCTTTGAATATAGCAAATGTTTACCCCTGGCTAATGTGTTAGCACTGTGCAATCGGGTTGGCCCCGGGTAATCCTCCCAAAAGCATGGCACAGTTCTGCAGTGTGTGGCCTGCATTATTGTTTGCAGTGGTTGTGTAACACTTCATTGCTATCACACACATCATCCATCAACTTCAGCTCTGCCCTGCTCCACCTTTTGCTCTGCCTTACTCCACCTCTCTATCCACTGAGCTGCTGTTCCATTTTGCACTTCCCTGTTGCTATATTCAGAGCTGTCTTATTTCCCAGGCTATTTTTACTGCACTCCCAGCCCTGTTTGCACTGCTTCATTTGCATGCTATATTCATCAGGTTTAGCAAGGGGCTATTCCTTTGAATATAGCTTGCCACTGGTTCAGGGCTAATTTAGCATGCTTGTAGTGTGTGTACGGACTATTCTTCCCCAGACTAAACATCATGGGGAAATCGTAGCTGTCAAAATGTTGTGGGGACGAAATCTTACAATAATTAATGTCGAAAAGCATATTGGTTGCCAGACTAATGGCCGACATGTGTTGCTAGTTTTTGATAACTAATAATCCGTTTTCCATTTACAGTTGTGCATGGCTAGTTTTGTACCTAGCTGGGGAGGATTAGAAAATTAAAATCTTGGCTCAGGAGTAGAAATTAGGGTTGTTGTCATAAGAGTTTCAAAACTTAAAGAGAACAAATAAGTTTTATCAGAAACCCCCTTCCATCCCCACCACCCTCTTTCCCCAAGAATAAAAAAAAAAAAACTAGCCCACACTGTAGACAGATGTTCTCTTCATTCAGTAAACATCCAATGAATTAATGACATCTTTGCCTAAGGTCCTGATTGTCTGAGGTCTAAGTCAGTAACCTTTTACTACAGGTAACGAGATCATTCACATATTCATTCATCTTGAATGAAAATGATGTCTGTCTTCAGAACAGGACAGTTTTCATTTTTACAGGTACAGAAAAGACTTCTTTGAGCTACTTGTGGGCAGAATTGTGATGGGGCCAGAGAAGGTTGGGAGGATGAATTCACTCCGTGATGTGTGTGTCAGGTTTCATAGGGGAAATGGGGGAGTTGCATTTTGACATGCTGTTGGGGGGGTGCTATTACTATTTATGGAACAACTGATTAATTATGTCAAGCCTTCAGTGGTGGACTTCACTAGGGTGGGGTTCAGTCATGGAATTTGCACAACACAGGGTGGGATAGCTAGATATATAATGTGGCTGGACTGTGTACGGACAATTCATCCCCGGAATAAATGTCTACATTGTGCCCGTGCCCAATTCGGCTTTCGACAAATTCAATATCGCTGAATTGGCCGCAACATGCTGTCCATGGCAAATTTTACCGCAATCAATTGTCCATATGCCTTGTAGTGCTGTATTAGTCCCAGGGCTAAGTTTTCAATATCTGGCCCCAGATCTGTTAATGTTCCCCTCTGTATTATAAAGAGATAGTACAATATTTGTATTTAGGATATAAAATTCAGGGGATTACAGTTAAAGTAATGTTCCCTTCTGTATGTAGAGTATTTGTACCCCAGGTAAAAAGTCATAGGATTATAGATTAATTATTATCCCTCTATGCATCATAGTCAGAGTGTGTAGTATTTGTGCCTGCGCTATAAAATCCATGTTATAAATCTATTATTGTTCCTCTATGTATTAGAAATGAATAGTGTAGTATATTTATGTTTAGGCTGTAATATTCAAGGGATTAGAGATATATTTTAATTTTTTTTAATTTATTTGATATTCAGAAAGACCTTTGAGTCAGAGACTCATTTACAAAGGTTCCACGTCATACATAAATTGTACAGGGGACGGGACATTAGCAAACAGAAAAAGAACAGCACATTACATAGTAACATGAAATAACATGAAATATAAGATAAACAGGTTCCATAGTTGTTACATAGTAGGCTAACAGAGAATTTTAGGTAATTTAGCACAGCCAGGAGTGAGGAGAAAGAAAGCGTCAGAGAGATTCAGAAAGAGGCTGATTGTCACGTTTCATAAATGCATTTGAGGTGCATTTGCTGCTAGTAGCTTGTTAGTAAGGAGGCAAGGCAGGTCAGGTGTCAAGGACAGTCACATCTATTTGAAACCTGCAGGTTTTCCCTTAGCATTGATTTAAATGGGCCCGGCCTTCTTTCCTCAGTTATATGGTTTGGGAGGGAGTTTGTCCAGGAAGGGGCCCTGAAGTTGAAAGTGCGTTGGTATTGGGAGGTCTGGCCATGGGGTACCCATAGAAGCCGCTTGCTTGAGCTTCGGGTTGTTTTGCTTAGTGGTGCTGGGAGTATAATTTGGAGTAGGGAGGGTGGGGTGAGACCTACTAGTACCTTTTTTGGTCATAAGGCAGGTATGGTACCCGATTCTGTTATCCAGATTTAGCAAATTTATGCTGCTATATAGGGAGCAGGAGTGAATGAGACGATCACATCCTAGGACTAGGCGGCAGGCTCTGTTGAGCACTAGCCGGAGTCTGCTTAGGACTGTGGAGGGCACGGCACTGTAAATTAGTATGCCGTAGTCTAGCAGGGAGAGGATTGAGGAGTTTACGGAGAGTTGTAGTGCCTTAGGGGTGAGGCAGTGTTTATACCGCTAGAGTACGCCTAGCCCGGAGCTAAGAGCGGTTGTTAGGTGTAGGATATGTTGATTAAAGCTGAGGCCGTGGTCTAGAGTGATCCCTAAGTATTTAAAGTTGTATACTTGTTCTAGGAGGGTCTGGTTTGCCGTGAGGAAGTGTGGGCACAGGGTTTTGTGTGGGTTTTGAGGATGGGCAAATATCATGACTTTAGTCTTATTATAGTTGATAATAAGACAGTGGGAGGTGAGCCAGTCTTCCATTTCATGGAAAGAATGCTGGAGGGTTTGGTGGAGTTTGAGGGGAGCTGGGTTGGAGGTGAACAAGACCGCATCATCTGCATAAAGGAGCAGATTTCCAGAGCAAGAGGAGGGAAGGGAGTTGAGGTATAGACTGAAAAGTAGGGGGCCAGTATGGAGCCCTGTGGAACACCGGATCGGATTGGGAGGCAGGGTGATAGAACACGGCCTACCTTGACTCTCTGGGTTCTGTCTGAGAGATAACTGGAGAACCATTTTATGGAGTCATCGGAGAGACCTGTGTGGGCCAGGGTATTTAGTAATAGGGCATGGTTGACTGTGTCAAATGCTTTAGATAGGTCCTTGAAGATGGCACCCGTGAGGTGGCCGTGGTCCAGGGCAGAGTGGACATGGGAGGTAAATTGAAGAAGGGCGGTAGCGGTGCTGTGGCCCTTTTGAAAACCATGCTGCTGTCTGGTTAGAAGGTTATATTTATTCAGGTGTTCAGTGAGTTGGTCGGCGACTCATGCTGCTGTAGTGCTCGGACGGGGTAGGATTGAGAAGGGCGGTAGTTATCATAGGATGTTCAGTCACCACCTTTATGGATAGGTGTGATATAGGCTGACTTCCAGTGGGTGGGGAATTTCCCTTGGCAGAGGGAGCCACTTAGAAAGTGGGTGAGAGGGGCCAGGACTTCCTGGAGGGTGAGGCGGAGAAGTCTAAGGTCTAGGGAGTCGTGACTGTAGTGGTTTTTACTTAAAGCTTTAGTCTGGTAGGGTTTCTCCATATCCGGAGTAAGGACATGTAGGTAGAAAGGCACCGCAGGTGGGGGATGGGAGATGATACGGTCCAGCGGGGGGTAGAAGAAGTTAGGGGGCAATACATGGGAGAGATCAGAGAAAGCAGTATTTAGGGCCGCGGCTATGTTGGCAGGGTCAGTGGAGAGGTTACCGTCAATGAATATTTGGTCAGGTGGTAGATTTGGGCTTTTGCCACAGAGTTCCTTTATGTTCTCCCAGAACTTGCGCCCATTTCCCCAGGTGGAGGTTAAGGTGGGTTTGTAATGGTTTGCCTTGGCCATGCGTATGGCCCATGTGCATTTGTTTCAGGCCTTCCGATAGCGTTGCCTGTCCTGAGGCCGCTGGATCTCATTGGCCAGATGACATAGAGCATTACGCTGGTGCAGTAGGCCTTGGAGGTGATCCGAGAACCATGGGGCATGATTCCCTTTGGTCATCGTTTTGGCAAAAGGGGCGAACTTGTCACAGGCTGAGTTGAAGATGTTGACAAACAGTTTGAGGTCGTAGTCAGGGACGAGTGTATTAGTGAGGGGTGTCCAGTCCTACTGTCTGAGGTGGGCCTTGAAAAGCGGTAATTTGCTAGGCCCTAGTTTACGTTATGAAATAATTTTGGGCACGGTTTTGGGGTGGGTACTAGACCAGTTGCAGAGTACTGGCAAGTGGTCGCTTAGGGTGTCAGGGAGGACTTGGGTGCTTGTTATTTTGTGGAGGTGGTTTGTGAAAACTAGGTCTAGTAGGGTTGATGCCCCCATGTGGGCATGAAGCCGGGTGGGTGTTTTGATGACCTGGGTGAGGTCGAGGGCAGCAGTCTCATTGATGAAAGGCGTGGCTGTTTTGGCCAGCCAATTAATGTTGAAATCCCCCACTAGTATTTTTTCTTGTTTCAGGGGTAGGGGGGGCAAGATGGGACATAATGGCTTGGAAGGCTAGCTTCTGGTCGCTGGGAGGGACATAGGCTGTGGTGAGGAGGAGAGGGGATGTAGACCAATCTAGAGTAATTTTTAAGGTGAGGGACTGGGCCCTGGATGTAAGTGTGGGAACGGGGAGAGGGTGGCCCGTGAGGGAGTCCTTGAGGTAGGTTGCGCAGCCACCCCCTCGCTTTCCCATATGGTCGGAGCAATAGATGCAGTAACCAGGCAGTATAATGGCTGATTCAGGGACAGAGGGGGAGAGCCAGGTTTCAGTCAGGGCAATGATGTCTGAGTTGTTCTGGAGTACCCAGCCCTGAAAGGAATCCCATTTTTTTTGCAGGCTGTAAATGTTAAGTGAGGCAATACACAGGCCTTTTCCAGTAGATTGGTGGGCTGATGAGGCAAGCTGGGGGCCAGGGTTTGGGTGGATATTACCTGTCAGCAGTAGAAAAAGAATGAGTGACCTGAGTCGGTATCGGTTTATTCGAGTAGTAGGTCTTCGGCATTTATGCTGTGCGTGGCTGGTGGTGGGTATTGGTAGTTTCAGTAGAAGGGGGGCAAATAGGAGGAAAAAATGGGGTGAGGGGGCTTGTTTTGCTGCGGATGTGGAGGGAGGTTGACAGATGAAAGGGGGGTTCCAGTGGGTAACTTGCTGTGGGAGATGACAGCCAGCAGTGCGTGTGGATGTGTCTATATAAGTTTTGGGGGGTAGGGGAGTTTGGGATAGATTTGTGGTCTGGTATTGAAAGGTCTGGTAGTGAAGGTGCAGTGGGGGGGGCAGGGCTGGGAGTGCCAGCCAGAAAATTGACAGAGGGTTTCGGCACTATGCCCCATTTTCATGTTATGAGTGGGGGGTGTGGGTGGCTGGGTAAATTGGAGGAGTAGCATGATGTGGGTAAGTGGGAGCATGGCAGAGTAGAAACGGGGGTAAAATAAGTGGCAGGTCTGGAGAGAGAAATTACAGGGAGGAGAAAAAATAAAGGAGAGAGAGTAAAAAAGGTGCTGCTAGGACCGCTAGTGGTGGAGGAAGATAAGCTGCAGATGGGAAGGTGGCCTGATAGTTTTTTTCGTGATCATGTGATCACAAATCAGCCTATATATTTGGATGCCGACCAAGGGTGGTGGTGGGGGCGGTGGGGAGCCGAACGTGTAGCATTCGGCAGGGCAGAGCCAGCGAGACAAAGGAGCCACAGGAGTTGAGACTGCGAACTGCCGAAAGTTATTCTGGTGGGTACCTGCAGTTCGGTAGTGAATTCCGCTGGTCCCGGTGCTTGGAAATGATGGGAGGAAGGGGGGAGGACTACCCATGTAGCCCTCATGACCACCTGGAGCTCTGGAGGAGAGAGGAGAAGACAGGCGATTTAAATAGGGTTTAGACAAAGGATTTCACTATTTGGGGGTTGGGGGTAGCAATATCAAACATTTGAAATTAAGGCAGCAGTCAGCAAGCATAGATATTTGAAATTAAGGCAGCAGTTTGGTCCAAACAGTAAAAAAATGTCTTAAAGGGATGGCTAGTAACAGAAATACAGTCAAAAATCAGAGATGCAGGCAACATTTGAGTTAGCTAACAAAAGTAAACTATCTTCATTGTTGGGCCGAGCAAATTAATCCCCCCTTTAAAAAAGGTGCCAAGAGAGTTTGAGAGCCAGCAAGACAAAGGAGCTAGAGGAGTTGAGACTGCGAACTGCCGAATGTTATACTGGTAGGTACCTGCAGTTCAGTAGCGAATTCTGCTGTTCCCAGTGCTTGGAAACGATGGGAGGGAGGGGGGAGGACTACCCGTGCAGCCCTCACAGCCACCTGGAGCTCTGCAGTTCAGTAGCGAATTCCACTGGTCCTGGTGCTTGGAAACGGGACCAGGTTGATGGAATGCCTGTTAGCATCACATGGTCTAGATTAGCAAGTACCAAAGACAGATTTTTCAAACATCTACCCAGGTCCATCTGACCATGTTTTGGAAAAGCAGCTTAGCATCTGCATTCAACTTGATGTGCTATCCGGTCATTCAGATGGTATAATATGTCCATGCAGCCATCCAATATGGGGTTACATTTGTGTGAACAATGTGGCATAAATTCAGTTTAAATCAAACAAATTAATACAATAGATTTTACTGTCTATTTTTGCCAGACATTGATGGATATTGGAACTTTGTTGTCACATTTTAATTCTTTTGAAAGTTAGGTACATGAACAAAGATACATGTTGGATGAAACAGACTCAATAAATAATTGGCAGCTGCCTCAACTTTTAAAAATGTTGCACCACATTTTTAAGAAACAATTTCATAGCCGATCCACCAGCGCAAAGGTGGGCCAGCTTTGAAATTGTTTTGCCTGTGGTGCCAACAACCTTTGTTCAGATGCGATTCCAGGAGTTGGAGGGCTGGCTGGGGGGGGGAGGGATGATAGAGCATCTGCTGGACTGCTCACTTCCTCCAGGGGGGAGGGTGGGACAGCACTTGGCACTTGACTTACCCCTGGCAGAGGCTGAGGGTGTCATGCCCGAGGCTTGCAGGTGCTGGGAGTGTGCCTAACATTAGTGAATTGCATGCCTTTCTGTCATTGCATGCCATACCTCTCCCTAACAGGGGCATGGAGGAGATCCACCTTCCACACAGAACTGCATGTAGCTGTCTGAGGCACTTTGCCTCTGGATCTCTATAGGCTCATAGGCCTGGCTTGAGTCAGGGAGTAGCTATGTAGCTATTATGACTTGGCACTTATCAGTTGCACTGTTTACATTTATCCATGTCCATGCATTGATTCAGAGTTTTTTTAAAGGAATCCATGGTTTTACATGTTACTTACTTATTTATTGAAATGTTTCACCATTGGTTGAAAGGTGTAATTGCATAGGAGTTCAGAGGGAGAAAAAACAGACAGCCAGAGTCTATTCCCCCTCAGGATGCTGTGAACCCTGAAAGGGGTCCAGGAGCAGACCACTTGGTGGAGAGGGAGAGGGAAACACAGGTAGCCAAAAACCTGCTCACCCTCAGGATTGTTAAACCCTGCAAGGGAACTTGGGGCTGGCAATTAGAGGAGAGAGAGGAAGGAAGAGAAGGGGTAGCAGGAAGGGGCAGAAGGCATACTTAGTTGGAAGCCAGTAGGATGGGAAGGAATTGGAGAATGGGGGGGCGATGAGGGAAAGGTGCAATTGCAAAGATGGGATTAAAATAGGAACAGGATTAAAGAAGGAAGTTAGGAAGAAAGTCATAACAGGAACAGTTAGAGAAGAGAGAGTAATGAAGAGCTATGCTACAGGAGTTGAAGGAAGAGGAGTGAAGTAATGGAGGGGAAGGGTGTTCAGAATTTTAGGGAAATGTTCGAGGTGGTAACTGAAACAGGAAACAGATAAACGATGGAAGTTAGAGAGGGTAGTAACAGGAACCGGAATTAAAGGAGGAATTTAAGAAGGGTTATAACTGGAATAGTTAGAAGAAAGATAGTTATGTGAGGCAGTGCTGATGGAGTATATGGAGGAGAAGTGACATATTTAAGGGGGGGGCGGAGTTCCAGATTTTAGAGAAGTGAGAAAAAGCAGACTGACCGATGAGTGTAGTGCGATGGGGATCACCAAGGTGTGCATGTCATGGGATCTGAGGGAGGGGGAGGGCATGGTGGGGATAGACAGGGAGGTGAGGTAGAGAGGGAGTTCTCCACCCCAAAATTTATGGGTCAGTTTGGCACAGTGGGAGAAGCTTCTGCTTGTCAGTGGGGGAAAGGACACAGGATGATAGAGATCACAGTGTGATGTGCTCACGAGGAAGTGTCAAGGGCAAAATGATAGAAGGACATAAAGAAAGTGTCCAATCTGGTCAGGGAGGAATTAGGAGCAGCACAACAGACAATGTCATAGTAGTAAAAAAATTGGGAGAATCGTCTTTTGGCAGACTTATCCCTAGCCATAAGAGGGATACAACTACGGTTCCTTTTTTTTTTTTTACATTAAATCTTTATTGAAGTTTCCAACATACAAATACACATGGTCCAGGAAACTTAGAAGAGACGTGTTCATTGGGAATTAAAACTACACATGAATGAACAACCGAAAAAAAAAAAAAAACCACACCTATTCTCCACAACCCCATTCCGCCCCTCCCCATATCCCGCTCGTCCAGACCAGGTTACACACTGTGGAGCCTTGATGCTGACAAAGCTTTGCTTTGTAATGAAATAATGGCAGATACTAAGAGTAAAGTGAGAGGAAAGGGGCCCATATCACATTGAATTTACCCAATTTGTTACGCAGGCTGTAGATCATCTTCTCTATTCTGAGACAGTGTAGTAGCTCCATTAACCACTCACTATATGATATCATCACATTGTCCTTTCAATGTCTTAGTACCAATTTTTTGACTGTCATGGCTATAAGGGCAACGTGGTATTTATGTGCCTTCACTGGGATTTCTGAGTAGTTTCCGAGCAGGCAAGTGTCGATCAAGAATGAGTCCTCTAAACCTAACAGAGGGTCTGCCTGTGCCCTGATTTGCTCCCAGAGGGGGGCTACTTTAGGACAAACAACTAAGGTTCCTAAACAGGGCACCCACCCATGGGCATAATTTTTCAGGATGGCGTCTATGTGTCCAGAGAAGTTGAGGTATTGGTCCAATCAAACCCCAAGGTATCTGAATGAGGTAGAGTCCTCAAGGGTAGTCTTGTCCAAGGTGTGGAAAGTAGGCAGGCCAGGGAACCTAGAGAGTCTTTGCCTATTGCCAAAGGTCATGAAAACTGTCTTCTTGGCATTGCAGATCAGTTGATGGGAGGCAAACCAGAGCTGAACTTGGTTGAAATCATGCTGGAGACTAAATGCTACATCAGGGGGACATGAGCAGGATGCATACAAGACAGTATGATCAGCGTACATGTGTATAAGGGAGGAAAGGTAGCAGACTGATGAAAGGTCATTTAAGAAGACAGAAAAAAACAGGGGGCCACGCACAGAGCCTTGTGGGACCCCTGTACTGATAAGGAGGGAAGGGGAGATGGCATTCGCAATCCTTACCAATTGGGTTTTGCCAGCGAGATAGGCCCTATAACAATTTTTGGCATTAGTAGTCAGGCCAGCAGCTAAAAGGAAGTCAAGAAGAAGGGTGTGGGAGACAGGTATTGAAAGCCTTTGTGAGGTAGATGAAGGTGGCTGAAATGGTATGGCCAATATCCATCCCAGATAGGATGGAGTCAGTGATCCTAAGCAGGGAGGTGGTAGTGGAGTGATTTTTTTTGAAAACCAGATTGAGGCGGTGTGAAGAAAGAGAAGTCGGAGAGAAACAAAGTAAGTTCAGACAGAACCAAGTGTTCTTGGAGTTTTGCAGGGGAAGGGCGGAGAGAAATAGGATAATAGTTCCCAGGACATATAGGGTCACTACCTTTGAAAAGGGGGAGTACTACAGCAAGTTTCCATGATAGGGGGACTAAGGCAGTTGAAAAGGAGTGATTCAGAATGAGTGCTTGTACAAGCACACGCTCATTCATAGAATTAGCTCAGTAGGGCTCAGTCATTGAAAGCACTCAGTCGGGCCGCTGGCAGTGGAGGTGAGTGGAGGGTTGTGCCAGTGGCCGCAGGGTCATGCGTGGGGGCAGGGTTGGGGTCACTACCTGACAGGTTGGGGTGGTGGGGAGTCCACTACACACCAGGGAATTCTTTTATTTTAATGACTGTGTAAAGTGTGGAGGACAGTGGATGCACTTCTCCAGCAATAGGATGTGAATCTGGGGGCTCATTCATGCACCCAAGGGACACTTATCTAGTTTTAATAACATTTCTGGATAGGGACAGGGTTATGAATCTGGTGGGGATAGTCTTCACATTGGGCCAGTGATCAGCCGGGGTGGAAACCCTAGATGCCAGGGATCATCGAGATGTATTTTAATGCTGGCCAGGAAGGGGGCTGAAATTTTTTTTATTTAGTTGTTTCACCAGGTATAGCACACTAAGCTGAAAGCTTTTTACAGGAGCGACCTGGGAGCACAAGGAGGTTAAGTGACTTGCTCAGGGTCACACAGTAAGCAAGTGGAAGCTGTGGGATTCAAACCCAGGTCTGGTCTGTTGGATGTCACCACATTTGCAGTTCAGAGCCTTAGACCACTGCGCTATACTGCCTCTATTTTTAAACACTCCTCTCACCAACACAAATAATGAATATTCGGGAAAAGGTATTCACACAGACCTAGTGCATATCAAAAGAAAGGTTATTTTTTTACCACTACATCCAAGTCTTTTTCATTGTCTGTTGCCTGAAGAGGTGTGTAGTTTAAATTATATTCAACCATAGGATTATTGCATCAACTTACACTTTGTTTCGTTGAACTGTAATTTGTTTTTGTTTGCCCATTCCACTATATAATCAAGATCTTTTTGTAGTAATGTGGCACCATTCAGAGAGTAGTGCAGAGGGACTCCCAGATGACCCTGCACTGGGGGGTAATCCAGTGGCAGCAGGCAGGTGACGGGTGATGGGTTGAGGTGGTAGGGCTGGCAGACCACAGGAAAAGGCAAACCAAGGGAAAAAAATAAATAATTTTTTGTTTTGACTTTGGTAAAAATCAAAAACAAACACTAAACTCTGAGCGTAACTTTCCACATCTTAGAAAGATATGATCTTCCATTTATGCACAAGATCCAGTGGACTTCAGCCTGTGCTTATTGCAGCACACAGACACCGTCCTCCACAGACTTTTTAAAAAAGAAAATGGCCACAAAAAAAAGCATTTTTGGCAGACGGGGAATACAATTGAACCTCAGTCACAAAAAAACACATTGCAAACAAAGCACTCCAACAAAAACACACTGCATAGCCAGAAAATGTTTAAAAATAACATATGTGACATAAGTAAGAAAACCTCACTGAGCACTGCAGAGCAAGAGAGCTGAGGATCATTAGACCATTTCAGACCAAAACTGCTTGCTCTGCACTTTTCTGTCAAAGTCATACCAGTTAAATATAATTATTCTTAGGAAAGGGAAGTCAGTGAGATTTGACACCGGTGGTAGATTTTAGGGAACAAGGGAGTCATCAGAGAATGGCACTGGGGGAAGGGTGGGCCAACACGTGGCAAATGAAAGTAAGTCAAGGTCAGTATAAAGCCACTGACTAGGGCCCAAAAAATTAAAGCAAAGAATTCATATCGCAGTAGCAATGGGCCATGACAAAGAAAAGGCATTTTATTTTCTGGAAAGCTGCATCAGTCACAGCAATGTGCATGGCAACAAGAAAGGACAAACTCTGGCCAGAGCTGATATGGCTGTGGAGAGCTTTTATTGTTTATTGAACCGAATCAGAATTACAACCCTTTGAGTCATAGACTCTTTTGCAAAGGCTCTACATCAGTTAAATGTTACAGTACAGAGGAAGACACAAAAAAAGAAAACAAAGTACACATACAATAATAAATAATGACACAAGGATATACAGTCCTGGCTTATACGTGATTGGAGGGTTACATCAATAGGGAGCAATATGGAAGGTCCAGGGTCGGGTTAAGACAGTATACAGCTTCATAGGATCTTGGAGGACCCAGTGTCATAATAATTATACAGAGTGGATAGGGGTCTGGGGAGACATAGGGGAGATACTAACAACAAACTATCCTACATCCACGGGATACTTGCTGAGATAGGATAGGTACCTGCCTACAGTATAGTCAGGAAGGGAGGAAAAGGGTGCTGGTGGGGGTGGGGCAGAGATCATATGGTATGTGAGGGGTTAGATACAGTAACAGGTTATTGAGTCAAGGAGTGGGGTTTTGAGACGAGACCTGTTTTTAATAGGTTGAGATTATGGGCCTGGGAGATGGAGGATGGTAGGCTGTTCCACTACAGAGGAGCATGATAGTGGAAGGATCTTTGTCCAAGTGATGTTCTGCAGTGGGGGACTAGGAGGAAGGGGTTAGCTGAGTGCCTTTGCGTCCTTCTATGAAGAGTAGTGTGGACAAGTGGGTGGAGGTCAATTGGGGCTTGCTTAAGGTGTATCTTTTTTGCAAGGAGGCAAGAATGGCACTTAAGCCTGCCCTGGAGGTTTAGCCAGCCAGTATGTTTATAAAGCTCGCATGTGTGAGTTAACCTGTCACATCCTGTGACCAGGCGGCAAGCTTTGTTGAGGGTGAGGTTGATGCTGCATAGGGCAGTATGGTTTGCCAACCCATAAATTACTAATCCGTAGTCCACCAAAGATAGAATAGATTAGGAGACCGCAAGATGCATGGCCTGAGGGGGTAGGCAGTGTTTATGCCTGTACAGAATCCCCAGTCTAGTGTTAATAGAGGAGGAGAGTTGCTGTATCTGTGAATGGTAGGTAAGGGGGATGTCTAAGATGACTCCAAGGTATCTGAACTCTGAGACCTGTTCGAGCATGGAGCCAAGGTAGGTTAATAACAACTAGTGGTGCGTGACAATGAGGGCTTTGGTGATATATAAAAATCATAGACTTAGTTTATACTCATGCATGCACACTTTAGGTTGCACACAGCGGCTGTCACTTCCACGGTTGTGGAAAGGAAAAGTGGTGCAATAGGAATGGTGTGTGCTTATGTGGCACATGGAGGGGAAGGGCTGCATAAACAAAATCATTAGAAAGTATGCTGAAGTACTGTGACAGCACATCAGACAGTAGTCCGGTCACATGCTTCCACAGTTGTCTTATACAAATCTGAAAATGTCATGACATCTGTGGTGCTTGGCCAATGCAGTCATAAAAATCAGACTCAGGAGGAGACAATTAACAAACCAGGGATCTGGTCTGGGACTTGATTGTCATCAGTCACTTTCTCATTCTTCTCTAAGCAGTAATTTTTGGTAAATGTACCTTATCTATATTGATCTCACTGCTGGTAGACTTCTTCTGGTTTTTCCCTGAATGTAGTAGGTGGGGGTATTAGCAGTCTTGAGGTGGTAGTGGATGGTGGTGGCACTCTCTGAATAAAGTGGTGCCCACATTCTTCTGCACATTTTAGAAATGACCCCTTTAACACAAAAATAAGGAGTCACTTATAGATATTTTCAACCCTCACCCTATTTATGCCTTTCAAGTACTTGAATGTTTCTACCATGTCCCCCTCTCCCTCCTCTCCTCCAGTGTGTACAGGGCCAGCTCACCCAACCTCTCCTCATATGTCTTCTCCTGCAGCCCACTCACCATTCTGGTAGACCTTCTCTAGACCCTCTCCAGTCTGTCCTTATCCACCTTGTAAGTATGGCCTCCAGAACTGTACCCCATATTCCAGCTGCAGTCTGATCATGGTCCTGTGTAGTGGCATGATCACCTCCCTTTTCCCTTTCCTATGCATGCCAGCATTCTAAATGCCTTCCCTCCCGCCTTGTCGCACTGACTTTGAACATTCAGGCTGTCCAAAATAGTGATGCCCAGGTCCTTTTCCTGTTCTGTTGTCTCCAGTCCCCCTCCCCCAAGCCAGTACTTTGCCTTCGGGTTTCTATACCATGTATGCATAATTCTACATTTCTTTACATTAAATTGTAGGGGTCATCTTTCTAACCACTCCTCCAACATTGCCAGACCCTCTCTCAAACTTTCCACATCTATCATATCCACCCTATTACATACTTTCATGTTGTCTGCAAACAGAATCACCTTCCTATGCAGACCCTCTGTAATGTCCTCAGTGTAAATGTTGAACAGTATGGGTCTCAGCACTGACCCTTGGGTACCCCACTCATTACCCTTTCCTCCTTTGAGTGCACCCCATTTACCACAACCCTCTGCATCCTTCCCTCTAACCAATGCTGAATCCAATTTGTGAGCTTGCTCCCTACTCCCAAACTACCTACTTTGCCTACTAGTCTCCTGTTGGGGGTGGTGTCAAAGGTTTTCCTGAAGTTTAGGCAGGCCACACCCACCGCCCCTCCCTGGTCCCATATCTCCATAATGCTGTCAAAATATTCAATCAGGTTGATCTGGCAGGATCTACCATCTGTGAATCCATTCTGGTTGCCATCCCAGAGGCCCTCTGCCTCCAGATTTGTAATCAGCCTTTCCTTTATAAGGATCTCCATCAGCTTACCCATCACGGAGGTAAGGCTAACTGGGCATAAGTGTCCTGGTTCCTCCCTTCCTCCTCCCCTTATGCATGCTACCACCTTAGTCAATTTCCAATCCCCAGGAACTCTTCCCTGCTAGTCTCACAGACATTCAGTCTGACATGTAGTCATCTGTATGTTTGGACTTGACACCATGAGGTTGTGCTCATATAACCTCACTGTAATAACTACACACTGATCAATCACAGCCCAGGATATTGTTTTGCCATTGTATTATGCACATTTTTTTAAATTTGTAATTTCTGCTCCTCTGTGGATCTGACAGGAGGCTAAAGCCCTTCCCTCGGTGGGCTCTTCCTCAAGTCCCGGACATCCCCACTCTGCTAACTACCTGCAATCCCAACCCCACCCCCCCCATGGTGGGGTCAATGTGAGGAGTACCAGCATACTCCTCACCAAGAGCTCAAATCTAGAATTAAGGGGTGGCATCACGGAAGAACAACTGAACCGTCATTGGTCCTGTCAGCTCCCTGCTTTTTCCTCCATTTTCTCCCTGACTCCACATCTATGCAATGGGCTCGACTGCTGTCCCCACCTCCGTGGAGGTAATCTATCACCCTGGATGTGGGCCCTCTCCATACTTGTATGTGCACCTGTGCCGACACTCAGCCACCACTTGATGTCAGTCTACAACACACTGTGGTTATACCCTCTTCCCAAGGAAGGAGAGCTGTCTTAGGGATGTTCACTCATCCCCCCTCGGCTGACCCATGAGCAACCCAAGTCTGTTTCTGAACCTGGGTTACTGGCACGGTGCGAGGTATGGCGTCCAATGCCTCAGTGCTCAGCACCACCGGGGTGGCTATTATTTTATATTTTTGTGTGGAAACCTGGCCGCCATACCCCTGACTGCTGTTCAAGTCTTCTAAAGTCTCTGCTCATACTTTTCCATCCTGCTGCAGACCTTGGTATACTCATGCAGAGTCAAACATACCCTTCCTGCTTCTTTGGAATTTTACTTATAAAGACAATAAAGAGTACTGGGTCAAGCACCTTCCTGGGAGTGAACTCTGTTTACTACCAGCCTGTGTCACCTATCCCTTAACCAATAAGTGATGAACCAGAACACTGTTAGCATGGCATTGCAGTTTTAATCTCTACAATAAAGCATTTTGTATCCAACTGAGGAGTGCAATATTTGGCCTGTTTGGGAATCAAACAACCACAGAGACTTCTCAAAACCTGTCAACTACTAAAAACCCTGTTCTCTATATTTTATGTATCGTTGTATCTATCTATCTATCTATCTATCTATCTATCTATCTATCTATCTGTGTCTATCTATCTATCTATCTATCTGTGTCTGTCTGTCTTTCTATCTATCTGTCTGTCTGTCTGTTTGTCTATCCCCGTTTGCTGTTGTCAAGGATTCAGATAGCAAGTCAAGTAAACAAAGTAAACCCTCTAATGCTAGTCAGAACAAATACTGTTGCAAATGGATAGACGTACTGTATACTATCAGTAAAATCTCTTATAGTGCATGAATATAATAGACTACAAGTAGAGAAGATAGTGCATATTACTAGATAATACATAGAGGACTTCACAATAACCTCAGATTAGTACGTATTTGTTCAGATTCAGTTTTTTTAGAAAGCAGAGGCTGTTCTGTGAGTAAAGGGTTAATGACTGTTAGCCTTTGTAGATTCCTAGGAAAGCTGATACAGGCTAGCTCCAAAAGGTCAGTTTGAGGTGAGACTTCAAGACAGGCACTGTCTGTTAGAACTGTCTGATGCTACATGGCTGATTACTACTTGTTCTAGTAAATCTATGTGTCTGATTTACTAAACAAGACAGTATTTTTTTGTACACCTTGAATAATTTTAAAGATATTTAGATTTGTTTGGAATAGTGTACATTTGCTCTCAGAGAAAAGCACCTTGGAGTTCTGTCTCCAACATGCTAAACAGGAAGAAGGGAGTATTTTATTTAACTGTCATAGTGATTTGCAGTTATGGAATGATACACTGAAAAGTACAAAGATTGTGTTCCATGGTATCCCATTTTTCAAGCTAGAGCAACATGTCTGTAGGCTCCACCCCTAGCCATAAAAACAAAATTCTGCACTGCATTTAAAAGTGTATAACATTCCATGAAAGTGATGTGATTCAGCACCTTTGTAGCGCACTGCTAAGGCCGCACTTGAAGTACAAGTACTGCATGCAGTTCCAGATAGTGAAGTGTAAAGAGTATATTGCAACAGTCAGGAAAGTACAGCAGAAAGTAACTAAAATAATTAAAGAGCCTTAGTGTACTGCCTGTAGCTAATAATATGCAGTCAGCTATGACCTTTTATATCTGAGGCACTTCTCCTATCCCCTTTGGTAAATTATAAGAATTTGTTGTCCTGATGTTAGTAGGTGTGATGTCACTGATGTGCGGAACAGCACACCATCTGGCTGCTGACATGTCAACCTCTGCCACTCCCAGTACATCATCAGCATTGTGATCTCACAGACTGTATCATCAAAGCTACTCAGGTAGAACCAATCAGGAGCTGCCAGATCAGTCACCTGATAATACTGTTTTACCTGATGTTAGCAGGTGTGATGTCACTGATGTGCCTGCCTGTCAGCTGACATGTCTAGCTCTTTTCCTCCTATTACATCATCGGCATTGTGACCTCATAAACTGACATCAAAGCTGCTCATGAAGAGCCACTCAGCACCTGCCTGGTTAGTCACCTGTGCTATCACTCTCTGTGTGGTCAAAGAGCTCATGATGCAGTGGGAGGAATAGGACTGGATATGTCAGCTGCCAGGCAGAATACTAATCAACATATCCAGCAGAATACTGTCACATAAAAACCTATTTAACGAGCAAAAGGAAAAAGAAAAATACTTCAGAAATAAAAAGGTTATTGGCTACTTCTTAACATTTATACAATTTTCTTGTTGGCTATTATTGATTCTACTAGCTCTTTAGGGGCAGCTTTATTATCGTTGAATACTTTATTAATATGTTGAAATGACTGATTAGACACATTTAGTTCACTAAAATGATCCACAGTACAACTACAGCATGAATTGGAGTATCACATTTTAAAGACAACATATCTAAACAATAAGACATGATGAGGTAGATCAATAGATCTCATCACACCCAGGTGGGTAGTAAGGCAGCCAAATGCCTTCAGCCCCCAGAAGTATGGTCATACCTGTGTTTAATGCACACTCCAGAGTACCTTATTGCATTTATAAAATGGGACTGTGTAATTTATATGAATGGAGGAATTAAAATTTATTGGTTACAATAATAAAAAAAGTTAAGGAAGCCTGTGTAAAACATTGGCTGGACAACAGGTCAGAGAGGGTAATAGTAAATGGTGGAGTCCACTCCAAAGAAAGGGGGATTACTAGCAGGGTACCGCAGGGCTCAGTACTGGGTCCGGTCCTTTTTAATGTCTTTATATGTGACATTGCGGAGGGACTGGAAGGAAAAGTATGCCTCTTCAATGCAAAGATCTGCAACAGGGTCGATACACAGGAGGGGTGAAAAAGATAAGAAGGGACTTGGCAAGGTTGGAGGAATGGTCAAAACATTGGCAGCTTAGATTCAATGCAAAGTAATGCACCTGGGAAACAAAAATGCCAGGGAAGAGTACACAATGGGAGAAGAGTACTAACAATAAAAACAGAAAGGGACCTGGGTGTAGTCATATCAGATGGCCTAAAGGTAAGAAAGCAATGTGAGAAGGCAATAAGGAGGGTTGGGTCAATACTGGGATGTATAGGAAGAGGCATCACCAGTAGAAAACAGGAAGTTGTTATCCATCTGTATAGACAGTTGGTGCGACCCCATCTAGAGTGCTGCATGCAGTTCTGGAGACCCCATCTCCACAAGAACATAGACAGGATGGAGGCAGTACAGAGGAGGGCAACGAAAATGGTGCAGGGTCTGCACCAGAAGCCATACGAAAAGAGGCTAAAGAAGCTCAATATGTATGTTCTTGAGGAAAGGAGAGAGAGTGGGTACATGATAGAAACTTTCAAGTATCTCAAGGAACTTAACAAAGTCCAGGAGGGTAGTACCTTTCAGAAAAAGAGGTGTGCAATAACAAGGGGGAACAGTTTGAAGATAGAGGGGGGATGGCTCAGAGGCAACATGAGGAAGCACTTTTTCATGGAAAGGGTGGTGGATGCATGAAACAGCCTTCTTTATTTTTGAATGTTTTCTCCCATAAGCACTTTTCTTCTGTTTTGCATGATGTGTAAATATATTGTGAAATTGAAGTAGTTATTATTCATCACAGTATACTGACTGGCTGTGCATTTTAATAAAAAAAGGTATAGGTTGTGAATCTCTGCGGTACCTGTCATTTTGAAGAGGCACACTAAATCTGGTGTAAGCAATCAGAAAAGACATTCTTTCCTGATCCAGGGAAATGAATGGTCTGAAGTTTGATAAAGACAGAACCCACACTTCATCTGGTAGTCAGACTTAGCTTGATCCAGGGGACTGGTGACTGTGCTCAGAGGGTCCAGGTGTCTGGGGTGTGCCACTTTAGCACAGGGTTGAGCATGGGCACAAGGACATAGTAAGGGATGAACCCGGGTGAAGGTCTGCAACAGCTGACTGCAAGAGGGGTGCTGGTTGGGATGCGGATGGGTGGATTTGTCATAATGAGCCTACTAGTAGCAGCTGTTTTACCAGGACTTATATCCAGTCAGTTGGAGGCCATCCAGTGGGTTATTTCTAATTTGCACTGTTCGAGATAACTCACAGAGCTATCACTCAGACCCTGTATGGGCATAAAAGATAGGTACAGTGCAGTATTATCAGCATAGCAGAGATACTTTTTTTTTTTTTTTTTGCAGTAAACATTTTTATTAATTTTCAGACAGTTACAAGCAAAGAATACCACCTTGATAGATCATGAAGAATGTGACAATAATCCTCTTGAAAAAAAAATCATTACATTTAGTACAAGGAATCATACACATGACTACCATTAATAGAAACAAACTTTCTTAATAATAAATGTCAGTGTCAGTGGCTCAGTAGGTAGCACACTTGCGTCTGAGACCAGGAAATTCGAAGGCAGTGGGTTCAGTTTCCACATCTGGCACTTGGGTTAATATCCCAGTACCGACACTGTAGTGCGGGATGGGGGGGAGCTGCATTTCTGAGGTGCCGTCTTTCGGATGAGACGTTAAACCGAGGTCCCATCTGCCTGGATTGGTGGTAGTTCAGGTGGATGCTAAAGATCCCATGGTGCTTATCGAAAGGATTTTGGGAATTTTTGTATTTATAAATAAATACAACAGAAAGAAAATAACAGAGACAATTACAATAAAAATAAAGTAAAATGCAAAAATAACACAGTATCCCAATACCCTGTCCCTCACCCTAGTGTTCATCAAAAAAATCATAAAAATAGTCATTTTTTCCTCAAGTTTTTCCCTTTTTTTCCCCTTTCATTTGCCTGGTTTGCTACTGTTCTACATTCTGATTGCTAGTCAGCCTCTGTCTAAAAAAATAGGGCCATTCCTTATGGAAAGAAAAAGGTAATTACAGAACCAAAGTGCCTTTTAAGTTACAAAAACCATTCACAGTTTTTCCAAAATGTTTTAAACATGGAAATAGAAAGTGTGTCTTTTTCTTTCTTATATAATTTGTTTACCTGAGTTACCCCATGAACAAATATTTGATTAACAGAATATTCTGTTTGTTGTAACAAAAAGGCACACCTGGCTTGCCATAAATAAAATCTGCATAAAAAAAAAATGAACCGTAGTGTACTAGCGTGGTATTTTTGAAAAGAAGGGGGATAAATTCCTAGCACCACTGTGTCATAGGTGGGCTGGGCATGTAGCGTGTCTCCCCAGGTCTGTGAGAACATTGTCCAGAAATTCTGAACAAAGGGACAGGTTAGGAAAAAGTGCTCCATAGTTTCCAACTCATCGAAGCAAGAGAGCCGTGGGGACAGTCTTTCTTGTATTGTTTTATGCTTGTGGGTATTTCGAACTCCTAATCGGCCATGGCAAGAAAGCCATGTGACATCCCATACCTTCAGAGGAAGCCTTTTATCAGTTAATTGAGAAAATATGAGTGAATGTTGAGGCTGACAATGTGCAAGCTTAATGGGGATTTTGTAGAATTCTGATTTGAGAACCTCTTGATAAAAATTCCGCCTGGAGGTTTTGATAAGGGATTATGGAGTAATCTACCTTTGCTTCAATTTTAGACAAGCATGATATAAATAGGAAGGGAGCTGTAGTCTTTTCCAGTATTTTGGGAATGGGGAGGGGGGGGATTACCATAAAATGAAGAAAGCCTTTAACCAACCTGTGGTGTAACCATACCAAAAGGACAATTTTGGGCAGGGGAAATAACGTTTTCTTAAAAAGAAAAGACTGTAAAAAAATAAGATTGGATGAATCATTCAAGCACCACCTAAACTGTATTCATGATATGAATGCAGTGTTTTGATAGGGTTTAGTCTGTTGCCCCAGAATCCTTGAAAAAATATGTTCATTATTTCAGTTTCTAAAGATGGTGGTGGGGGAATATATGTGCTATATGCAGAAATATAGGTACTATTAAGGTATACAATAAGGTCACTCTTTTCTGTTTGGAAATCAATTTCCCTTTCCAAAGGTTAATGGAATATTCAGCTGATTGGAGTGCTGTGGACCAGTTCAGGTGAGCATCATTGGGGCTACCAAACTGGATCCCTTAGATTTTTATTGGTGTGGATGAAAGTGTTATGTTAGCTATTGTCCCTTGCACAGGTGGGTCTGCAGAGGAGGGGGAAGGTAGAAATAAACCTGTTATTTTATTATAGTTTAAACGTGACATATACATTTGTTCAAAATCAGCTACAGAAGTTGTTAAGGCAGAATCCAATGTTGTACAAAGGCAGAGATCATCTGCATATGCACAGACAGTACTGTAGGTGCAGGGGTACTATCTGGGAGATACAAGTGTGGTGTACCTGGATGGAGTAAATGTTTCTGCAGAAGAGGGTCAATTTTGAAAACATATAGTAGTGGGCTGAGGGGGGCAACCCTGATGTACCCCTTTAGTGCCTTGGAAGACCATCCCCAGAATTCCTTTAATGTATGGTATGATCAGGCAGAAGAATATAATAGTCACAACCAGCATCTGAATTCTTGAGGAACATGATAGTGAGATAAAACTTGAAACTTGAAAGAGATACGTAAAGTCAACTCAATCAAAGGCCTTCTCCTGGTCAAGAGAGAGTATTACCCCTTGAGAACCAGAGGGAGCATGACTAGCAAACATATTCCTTGAAAAATTAAGTTAAGAAAAATTGATCAACTTGCTACTGCACAGGATTGAACTGGGGCTATCACTTGTTCGGCGACTGCCAAAAGCCCGGCAAGAAGTATTGTGGTTAAAATTTTATAATCAATATTTAAAAGATTAATAGGTTTCCAATTCTTTTAGGATCCTTCGGTCTCCTTTTTTGTATAATAGAATCACTAAGGCCTGTGACATAAGATTGGGAAATGTATTAGAATTCAAACAATAATTAAACACATCAGACAGTATTGGAGCAAATAAGTGACTGAATTTCTGGAAGAATTCCACTGAGAGGCCATCCAAGCCGGGTGCAGTATTCTTCCTTAACTTTCTAAGGACTAACAAAATATTGTCAGGAGTAATAGGAAAAAGTAGTTTTGTTTGAGTGACTGGTGCTACGTGAGGTATATTTAAGCCCTGCAAATAAGATGGGTCCCATTTTGCAGTTGATGGAGAGCCAAACAAGTCATGAAGGTATGTTTGGGCCTCCCTCTCAATGTGAACTGGGTCTGAATAAACAGTACCATTTTATGAACTTAATACTTGTTCCATCTGTTTGTCAGGAAAAGACAAAGACCTCTAGCATAAGGACAGACCAAGAGAAAATGGTCCATAGTTTCTGTTTGGTTAACACATTCAGGGTAAGGACAGTTTCTTTCATCAACAGTCTTATGTTTATTATTCTCTTTAACCCCTAACCTCCCATGTGACACCAACCATAATACATCCCACATTCGAGGTGGTAGTCTTTTGTTCATGAGTTGATTTATCATAAGAGCCCAATCAGAAAGAGGGCAACGCTTAAATTCCGCTATATCTGGTCCCATTACATCCAGAATTTGATTATACAATGCCCTCCTGGTGTTATCATGTAAGTATGATCTACAGACTCTCCATTTATACAATTTCTGCAACGTGGTTTTATAACATTCAGGAAAGTGCCATCTATAATTAAAACGGACAGGCAACTCAGTCCATAATTCCAAAACTGGTCCCAGGTTATTAAGCAACCATTTTTTAATTAGTGATTCAGTATCCTGAACTACCACCTGAAAGAACCCAGCCCAAAAATCGTGTGAAAAAAATATCACTGGATTAATCATATTTAACCTTCCCCTATTTTTGGGAAGATACATCACATCCCTTTTAACAGGATTCACTCGGGAACCCCAAAGCATTTGGAAGAATAATCTTAATAACGTTATTTCACATTTTAAAGGTAACGGATAGACAGTGCTAATATACAAAAAACAAGGTACCAGAAATTGTTTAATAATAAAAACTCTTTTGGATTTAGAGAATTTCCAACTCTTCCATCGAATTCACTTTACTTTCACAGGTCATGAGACTATTTTCCCAATTTCTACTTGCCATATCCCCCTCCCCAAACCGTACCCCTAATATTTTAATAGGGTCATTTGAAACAGTGATTCCTCCCACCTGACAGACCCCTCCCCTCTCTTACCTATCCAAAGTCCTCTACATTTCTGTAAATTTAAACCAGCTCCTGTGTGGCTTGTATTAATTCTACCATACTCCCTTCATTTCTAAGAAAAGCACAGAGATCATCAGCATAAGCCAATAGTTTAATTTCCTGAGGCCTATATGTCCCTAAAATTCCCTGTATTGCTTTATTACACAATATTTTCCTAATTAAAGGATCTAACACAAACATATACAACAACGGGCTTAGGGGGCACCCTTGTCTGACCCCTGACTGGACCAGTATCCATTTCCCTTCCTGATCTTTAATCAGTGGTGTAACCATAGCTTGATCATAAACTAATTGCAAATATCCAAGAAAACAGTCCGGAATCCAATAAAACTTAAGTATAGCAAACATTAAGTCATGACTCACAGTGTCTAATGCTTTGTGCTGATCCAATGAAACCATATATCCTGGGCATCCTTTTCTATTACTATAATCAACCACATCCCTTATGATGGAAAGGTTTTCCTTAATATTTCATCCAAGAATAGAACAGGTCTGTACTGGGTGTATTAATTTAGCGGCTACCCTTCTCAGTCGTTTCTCCAATATACCCATCAAGATTTTAAAATCTGAATTTAATAGACAAATTGGTCTCCAGTTGTCTATATTTCTTTTATCCCCTTTTTCGTGCAACATTATAACCAAACCTTTAGAAAACTCTGGATGTATAATCTTCTGTTCCACCCAGTATTGTAAGACTTTAGCAAAACAGGGAGCCACCAAATCTCCAAAAGCTTTATAAAAGGAATTTGAAATACCATCCCTCCCTGGTGATGTATCTTCTTTAAGAAATGAAATAATTTCTTGAATTTCCTGTGAGGATATATTTGCCATTAACATTTCCTTTTCCTCCACATTTAACCCAGGTACCACCACGTCAGTTAAATAATTATTCAACCTGGTATGATCAAGTTCCTTTGGGAGATAAAGATTTTCTAAATAGTGTTCTACCTGCCTGATTTCCCATGGAGTCTTTACTATGTATCCCTGTGAGGTCTGAAGTTCCAAAATACTAGTTAGTTCTTTTTTCTTTACAAGCCTCACAGGGATCCCCATAGGGATTCTTTTGGGTTCCATAGGAAAGTTCAGCCTGTAAAGATTTGGACCTGTCATACTGCAATTCTCCCGTTTGTTGTTTTAAAACAGTAATTTGATCTGTATAATCTAAAGTAGAAGTATATGTTAAAGACATTTAATGTAATAACTAAGCTCTTAATTTTAGGTACTGATAAAATCTCTCATTTGACGTGTTCTTCCCATAGCTCTGAAACCATACTGTCAGATCCTGTTTAGTCTCCATCCACCAAAGTAACGAGTCATCATATAAATGCATGCCAGAAACCCTGGCTAAAAGGATAGCGGTGATATGTTACCTAACCAAATGCTCCTTTAGAATAGAGGTATTAAGCCTCCATCTAGTGGTGACTCTTGGAAGTGCCCCTTGTGTTAAAACAATACAGTAGTATGTAATAAAAAATTATCTGTAAATTCAACTGGAACAACTCTAGTTAATCTATGTGATAATTATTTAAATATGAAAATATAATCTATTTTGGATGTAAGATTACTTTTTACAAAAGTATGCGTCACTATTTTAGTTGCAGAAATTGTGACATCCAGTAATTCAGCCATGTGTATTAGAGTATGAAACGCTGTTGAATCACTATGCACCTTTTTCCCCCAAAAGTCTTCTACTAACTGTCTCTAGGATACAGTTAAAATCTCTTCCCATTACAATGGCTCTTGTGGTTGCTAAAAAAGGTTGTAATGAGTTAAATAGTCCTACTCTGTCAGCCTTAGTCTGGGTCGAATATATAGAAATAAATCTAAATGGAACATTTAACCAGATCTCATCTATAAGCATCGCTCTTCCAGGCACAATATCAACTAGTTTTTGTAATTTAAATTTATTACTGGAGAATGGTATACCCACCCCATCAGCCTCGTATTGACCAAAGGACCAATCGGAGGGGCCCCAAATCCAGTTGTTTTTAGTGCCTAACAACCTAGTGTAGGACCTCATCCAGGTTTCTTATAAAAAAATTACCTCATATTTTAAATCATGAAGTAAAGAAAACACAGCTAACTGCTTCCTCATATTTCTGATGCTGTGAACATTACAGGAAGCTACTAAAAAGGAAACCATATGGTACTATGAAATCCCCCCCAAACTTTCCCAAACAAACCCTCATGCAGTTTTTTCCTATTTTTTTCTTTTTGTCTTTTTTCCCTTTTTTCTTATACCCTACAGTCAGGTCCAAAGTCTCTGATTGAGAAGACTCATCAGACATGCAATCTTCCTATTTAGCATCTCCCCAAGATTTTGGAGCCAGTGCAGAAAAGGGGTTTTCAGTGTCCTTTTCTTCTCCTGTGACCTCAACTTTAGCCAATCTCCTGCTCCTTCATCTAGATTCAGGCTGAGACCAGTTGTCCTGTTGATGGGTGGTCATTAGTGCAGCCTGTAAAGATGGATCTCCACTATTCACCCCTGAACAATCTGCCCTCTCCTCAATATTTGAAGTTTCAGGTACCAGCTGTGATACTGGGGAAGGTGATGTGTCAACCTCTCTCCTGTCCACATGAAAAGTCAGATCTGGGTCACCAGTTGGAGTATTCTGTCTTCCAGGTGAAGATACATCCTGGGCAGGATGATCTGGGGCAGGAGTGGGAGCTTCTTTTTGTGCCCTAGAAATGAGATCATCAAGATACACAGTACGTGATTTATTTTTGGCCGCCAAGGACATTCGTGAAACGCATTTATTTATTCTATTTTTTTTTGTTGACCGGATAAGTGCACTAGACAAATCCTGCCTATTTTCAGGCACGACCCGGGGGAGGGGGATACAGATGAATGCCAACTGACCTTGAACCAGATTAAGCTGTTGGTGGTTTTTTTAGTGAATGAGGGAAATTTGGTCAGGACACCGGGGAAATTCCCCTACTTTTTTTCGATAAGTGCCATGGGATCTTTAACATCCACCTGAACTACCACCAATCCAGGCAGATGGGACCTCAGCTTAACGTCTCATTTGAAAGACGGCAACTCAGAAGTGCAGCATCCCTCTCTTGCTGCACTACAGTGTCAGTACTGGGATATTAACCCAAGTTCCAGATGTGGGAACTGAACCCACAGCCCTCTGATCTCCCGGCTTCAGAGGTGAGAGTGCTACCTACTGAGCCACTGACACTGCTATAAACACATGCCCATGTTCATCACACAGATTGCACTTGGCAAAGTTGGCACATTGGGTACTTGCGTGGTTGAATTCCAAACAATTGCCACATCTCAGTTTGTCACACACATTAGACAAGTGTGTGCAGCACCTGCATTTATAACAGGCCTTCGGCTGGCCTCAGTAGAAGCATACCCCTCAATCTTTACCTAAAAAGAAACTGTTCGGGATATGAGAAATGCCCTCTGCAGTTTTCCTTAATTTTATGCAAAAATGCCAGCCACCAGTCCAAAAAGCTTCCAAATCTAAAAGTGCTTCAGGGGCACTTAACACCTCACACCCCTGCTGTAAACAATGATGAATATCACAAATGTATATGCTTTCATTACGAAACATCACTGTAACCATTTTGATGAGGGGTTTTGAGAGAGGAATTGCATAGAAAGGTGTCCACAATGGGGCAAACTTACACTGATTATATAGCATCCAAAACCTTTAAAGTCCAGTCGGTGTCCAAAAACTGATATCAAAATTGTCTTCACCTGATATATGTATCAGGGCATAGACATCTTTTGCAGTAAAACCCATAGAATTGTTCAATAAGTGTTTGCCAACATACAGTCTATCAGGGTGTTGCTCCAGACCTGCTTTATAACAAAGACAGACCACGTTTCTATGAGGAGTAGGTTCAACTTTATTGAACAGATCTGAAAACCTTGGTCGGGGGGGGTTGAGATGTCGTCTAATCAGAAAAAGGCCAATCTCATGAAGGTGTCTGCCTTCCAGTTTCTGAAGCCCCTGGACTTGGCTGCTTTTGTGATACAGGAGAGTTAAACCCAGTAAAAGCAGACTCCTCACTATCTTCAGGCGCCTCCTCCCACCTCTGAGAATCTTCAGTAATTTCTTCCATCTCCCGCATTTTAAATTCTGGTACCCTAGGGTTCAAAATATGTTCAACCCCCTGATACTGAAGCAGAGTCCCCTTCTGTTCTCTCCCATCCCCACTTAGAGTTTGTGAAGTCCCGACCCGTCGGCGCTCCAAAGTCTTTTTGGGGTATTCCTGAGTCGTTATTCAGGTTCTGGACATCTCAGTCAGTTTCACCTGACCAGAAGTCTTAGATGCAAGTGCCAGATGTGTCCTGCATTTCAGGCCTGCTTCTCTCTTTTGAGAGGTGATTAGTGCTACATTTATGAAGTTGAACCTCACAGTTTGAGACAGTCTCAGCCACCCGTTGCATAGAATCATTAAGATTGTTGCCCGTGTCTGCTTCAGAAGGAAGAGCTACATGTCATACCCCATCAGTATTCTCCGTGGATGTTATTGCTGGTTGTTTTGTTTCACTAAAAGCCACATAAGGAGGATCTGGAGGCCAAGTCCCATTATCGTCCTGAGACCACCCTGCCTCCCCAAGCACTTTATCTGGGGACCATTCTTCCTGCAGGGTAAGTGTCTTTGGTTGACCAAACTGTGTAGCCACTAATTGTGAAGTACTTCTTGTTAAAGGTGCATTGCACAGATTTACACTGTGTACATCATTGTCAGGTACAGACCTTAGAACAGGCAGGTTTTCAACACATTGTGGAACCTCCAGTTGCCTTTTATTCAAGGCAATCTTTCGTTTCTCATAACGTTCCTCATCTTCTGCAAGCATTGTTAATAATACTGTGCTACGTTCATCAATGTCTTTTTCCAACTGTGCAGCAGCAGCTGCAATATCGGTAGAATCCATAAGTTTATCCGTGTCATCCTGCAACAAAGGAAGTGCAAATCTGGAATCATTGTCATCATCCATAGAACTGTCAGACTCATCTTCCTCAAGATCCATAGGTCATCTTTCAAAAGGACAAGGCAGACCCTCCACCTCCTCCTGCAAAGCATCCACCTCCTTCTCTTCCAAAGCCGTCACATCAGCACTTCCTCTTCCTCCTCTATCTGGCACCAAACTGGGCTCCTCCATTCTGCTCCCAGGAAGTCATGGCCCACTGCTGGAAGAGTAGGTGTATTTCCCTGGTGTCCTGTCCAAATTTCCCCCATTCACTGGAAATACCACAAACAGCTTAATCTGGTTCAATCTCACTTGGCATTCATTTGTGTAGGGGTAATTGTGAGGGGGAGGGGCAGCTGCAAAGTGGGGTACTAGATGCACACTCAAGCAGACTTGATAGACCACGTGGCCTGTATCTGCTGGCAAGTAGTAAGTAAGTAGTTAATGTAACAATGGTTAAATATTTTTATTTGTTTAGTTTTTTTCCTTTTCCACTACAATTTCATAACAGTAAAATTGACACGAAATTAATCATCTGGCAGAGAGCTGTAAGAATGGACCCATCATTCTTTTAAAACTTTCAGATTTATTCAGTAGCATATAGCTAATCCTTTCATTGTTTGCTGTGGCACACATATACATAAACCTTTCTTCTGTGGAATGGTTTTGTATTGCACTTGGTTTATTGTATGTATTATATGTATTTATCTTGTATTGGGTTATGCCTGAAAAAGGGCTTTTGCTCAGTGCTGTTGCCCGGTTAACGCAATTAAAATAAATAAATAAAATAGAATGTATTAGTACTGTTTTCCAATTATATTATAATAACAATAATCTCTTGGCACCCAAGAGTGCTGCAAGAACACAAAGTGCTTATTCTTTGATTAAAGTAATGGAGCTTGAGAAGATACCAAGCATAAACAAAGAGGATAATAGGGGAGATAGTCTATAAGAACCTCAGAGTTCAGGAGCTTTGGATGCCCACATTACTACAAAGGAGATGAAAGTGGCCCTGAAAAAGCAAACTCCATTTAAAGCACCTGGAGGAGATGGCTTGCTAACCCAATGCTTTTGAACTCCTTTCACCTACACTCTGCCAGGTACTGCAAAGGCTATATCAGGAACTTAATGCCACAGGTTTCTTTCCTCCACGATGGCAACCACCGCCATCACGGTTATTCCAAAGAAGGGCAATGACCCCACTTCCCCAGCCAGCTCCTGCCCAGATTCCTTAATAACAGTGGACAGCATGATATATGTGAAGGTACTAGCCAAACCATGTAGCCCCTCCTCCCCATCTGTGCCACCCTTCCCAGGTAAGCTTTTTCCAGGACAGGGTTTGCTGAGACCACATTTGGACATTGGTGAACCTGATCCAGTTGGCAAGTTGCTCCCCTGCTCCACAAGCGACAGTTACTATTTACTTCAAGAAGGCCTTTGACCCCGTGGAGTGGGAATACCCCAACCAAGCTGTCACCACGATGGGGTTCAAGGACCCCTTTGTATCAGCAAACTGCACTATGTACTCCTGCCCTATGTTCCAAATTCTCACCAGTTAGACAATGTCGTCCTATTCCAGCTGGCTACAGGGACAAGACAGGGCTGCCCTCTATCACCACTACTGTTATCTTGGCTATTGAGCCCCTTACAATGGCCTTCAATCAGCTGACTGACATAGCTGGGAGTACCATTGGACAACACCAGTACTACGTCCAGTTATATGCAGAAGGCCTCCTGGTAATCTTGGATATGGCACATAACAGCATTCACCCATTAATGCCAGTATTACATTCCTTTGCAGCTACATCGGGCCTATCCATCAGTCATGGGAAGATGGAGGTTCTTGTTCTCAATACAATCAGTGTAAACAATGACCATTCCAAGCACTTGGTTTGCAATGGGCACAAAGCTCTATCACCTATTCAAGCTGTTCACAGCAGGCAAAATAGAGGCCATGAAAATGGTCCCTGATCTAAAGCTGTTCTACCTTATCTCTAGTTTGACCATATGCACCAATTAGAAGATAATTTCCTATGGGAGGGTATACAGCTGTACTACAGCTGCAAAACAACTTAGAATATACTGGCAGAAATGGAGCTGGGGCACACCATTGTTTAAAGGGTACTACTGGGCCTTCCAGATGGTTTAAAAGCCCTACCCTACCCATCCCTTTTTACAAAGAAATAGAACCTGACCTAATGGGTGGGTTTCCTTATAGTCTGGCTCTTCTCCAGTAACCAGAGGGGCACAGCTTTACACCCCACCATATTGGCCTCCATTTTGACCTGGAAACATTAGGTAACTGTGCATTGACCTCGCCCACCTTTAGCTTATGCCCTTATGGAAAAAATTCTGATATCCAGGTGGGAGGAAGTCCCATTGCGTGGCCACAATTAGATGTTAAGGGCATAAACATGATAGCAGACTTGTGCACCTCAAACAGAAAGCACTGGCATCCTTCCAGGTCCTTTAGCAAAGGTATGGACTTCACAAACATGAATTCTGGCAATACCTATAGCTTAGGAGCTCCCTATAACCTCTAATGCACAGACTTAAGGGAGAGACAATATCTTATGGGGCTCACCCCTTCCTCTTTAGGCTTAAACACCAGTATGATAAAGCAGGGGCAATTTACTCCTTCACTGGGAACAGAATCCCCAACCAAACATCAGACGTGAAGGCAGCTTAGGCAACTGCTTTTGGCATGTCAATTTCTGACACACAGTGGAACCAATTCTGGAAGGCAATGCAGACTCCTACAAAACAAGGTGCTACACCAATGGTGCGGTACCTCCAGATACTCTATTCAGCTCATCTGTTCCCTGACAACAGCTACTAGAGATGCGGTCAATTGGGGGATGACTTGCTCTCTGGTCCTGCCTGATGCTGAAGTGTTACTGGGAAGAAGTCAGATTGGTACTAGGGAAAATTCTACATTGCCCCATCCCTGACTCTCCAGTGGTTATTTTGTTAGGGCTGGTGCTAGAAATCCCTATACTCCCCAAAGGCCACATAGAAAGGCACCATGCAGCCAGTATAGAATTGGAATACCTTCTTTTCTGTAGGTTACATGCAATGGGGCCCCTTCCACTGATTAATTTTTGGCCAGCACAACTCAACTAACCAACTTTGAGGGAATGTAGAATCTTATGTCCGGCTCAAGAGACAAGTGTAGCAAGATCAGGCAAACCTTCCTGAAATATATAAGTCCACTAACTCATGCCCAGATGGCTGATAGACACACCATTCTGACCTACCCAAAGACAGGGGTGGGATGAACCTGTTTAACAATTCTAAAGTGGGTCACAAAAGAAGATGTTGCCCTTGGTAGATGAAACCTACTACCCTGAGTAACTACATGAGGCCATTACTAGGAACTGCACAGTGCATTTACCTCCAGCTCATATTTCAGAAACCCAGTGCTTTTCTGGTTGTTTAAGTGCAGAATTGGTTGTTTTGTCTTCCTCCCTTCATGCCTATTTTGGCATGCAAAAAGCATACCTAAAATGACAGAAATTTAGCCCTTCCCCATCTCTTTATTTATTTATTTAACTTTCTTGACTGTGTGGGTGTGCTGGCAGTGCATGCCTTTTTCAGGCATGACCTGGGTGCATTTGCACAGACAAGGTGGTAAAATATAATACTGTGCACAGGGAAAAGGAGAAGATACAACATGTCAAATATGATACAAAGTATCAGGCCAAATACAATATGTTGAATTAACAGTGAAAAGAAAAATAAAAGTGTATTTGCAAATAGATTATTAGAAGATGTACAAAAGGATTGGGGGTGAGGGAACACCGGGGAGCTTGATATGGGAAGTGGGAGAGAGGGAGGGATAAATAGGTGGAGGTTAGTGGAGAGAGGGAAGGAAGGAAAGATTAGAGAAGGGAAAACAGGTGTGGAGTGAGTGCATAGCTGGTTAAGGGTAGGGGGCAAGTGAATAGCTGGTTGCAGGTACTAGGTCAAGGAGAAGGAAGGAGGAAAAAATTATGGTCAAGGAGATAAGGACCGTAGTTAGTGAGGGTAGGCTGGCACTCGGGGGTAGATTAGTTACCAGCACAAGAGAGCTCTTCTGTCCCTTACTATTACTAACAACAAGGCTGCTCCACTCAAGCAGATCAACTCTTTTAAATACCTGCATGTGATCATTGATGACACCCTCTCTTAAGTGCAGCACATCGATCAGGTCGTCAAAACAGTGAACACCAAACTTGGAGTTCTCTACAGGCACAGGCAGTACCTAACTCCTGAGGCCCTCAGGTTGGCAGTCTCCCCTTTTATCTTGTCTGTTATTTACTATGGACTCATGGTCTATGGGTCAGCATTTGACACTGTGCTAAAATGAGTAAGCACAGCCCTCAACAAGACCTGCAGGCTAGCTCTAGGGGCTGATAATCTCCTACACACTTGCTCCTTCTAAGAGCGCACTAACTGGCTCAGTCTTGCTAGCAGATGCAAATGCCAAATGTACCTGCTTGGCATGAAATCTCTCCTAGGTAAAGTTCCATTGTCCTTCAAAGAACTGCTCCGACAAGGTAGATCTAGGCACCACACTAGAGGGCAGACTTGCTGCCCACTTGCCATTGCCTTTAGAAAAATGGTGCTTTGTCAATGGTCCTTTGCCTACAGGATTTCTTCTTGGCTAAATAAGATCCCAGCATGTCTTTTACTCATTAATAGCCTCCCCATCTTCAAGGCAGAACTAAGATGTCACCTGGCCAAGGCTGAGGTCTGTAGCTGCATGTAACCTGTAGCACTATCATCCAGTAGCTTGGACTCAGCCTGCTCCTGGGCTGCATTCTCTGATTTGTTACCCTGCTGCCCAGTAACCCTGAGTTTAAACTCCTACTACTTGCCAGTCCTTGAAATTGAGCCTTCCATAGCCACAGTTTGTTGACAAGCCTATTATTTACTGTCCTTAACTCAGAACTCTGTTTTAAATCCCTCCCCTGCCACTGCCCCTGCACAAATATGATTGCGTCAAAGCACTTGTTTTATCCCAGCTTATTCTGTGTACGGTTCTCCCTCACATTCCTCTCTAGAATGTTCCTACTAGGTCAGTCCTGCACACAGAATTACCACCCCCCAACTAGAATTAACAACAAAGCCTCCCCATTGGCTGTCTTAACATACAGGGTGGAAGAGCCTGCATTGAGTCGTCCCCAACCCTCAACTTCCTGGCTGCTTTACCTCCTGCTAAATTTGTTTCTTAAACCCACAGCACTCACCATATACCTTGGGCTGTACTAACTGCAATATACTGTACCTCTATATGAGATAGCTTACAATTGTAAATAGTCAGACCAGTTGCTGTTATTTCTTGTATTTTTTGCCTCTGTACTTGTGCACCCATACTCTGTAACTACCTTTCTGGGTTGCCCTCCCGTCAAGATGTAGAGCCTTTAAAAAAGAGCATTTTTCTCAAAGGTTATGTCCGAATGATGAAATAAATAAATAAAGATTAGTGGAAGCAGTGACAGGTTTGAGATAAGGAGTAGTGTGCTTTTACAAACTTTGTAAAGGCTGGTGTGGTGGGGGCTTTTTTGACAGGTGGCGGTAGGAAATTCCAAATAGATGGTGCATGGCAGCTAAAAGAGCAGCATCTACGATGCCGGCATGACACCCCCCACAGCAATGTCCTCAACAACATTAGAAACCCATTGACACCCCAGACACTGATGCGTCCCTGCAATGAATGGCAAAACTGTGCCACCCAATGTGGGGAAGGGGGGCTGTGACCCCGGCACTCCCCCATTTTAGATATCTAACTCCATGTCGCGCAGACAATGGAGTAAGGCATAAAACCACTGTCACCACAAAATCCATTAAGGTGAAATCCCCATTGCAACCAATATAGATGCGGTCAGGGTTTCACTGTGGGGGGTTCCCTGTGCTGGTGTCACCTTAGAGATGACATATCAAAAGAGCACTGTACCATGTTGTAACAAAACATGGGGACTATGAGGTTGTCACTAGCAGGATAGCTGGATGAGTGGAGATCCACAAAAGGGATTTGTTTTTTTTAGGTAAACTAGTGTGCCAGATTACATAGTTTGTTTGACAAGAGTGGTGAGTTTCAGATTAGCTTTAAGGTCAGGAGGAAGACATGTTAGGGACAAAGGACCAGACAGTGGTGCACATCGCATCTGCTGCCAGAGTCAAATTTACTAATTTTGTAGTATAAGACATACTTTTATTTGTAAAGTGGAATTATTGGCTGTAGTGATAACTACTGAGCTGTAGTCAAGGGAGGGGATGAGCTTTGTTATTGCAGTCCTGATTCTGACAATAGGTGTTAGGAACTGGTGGATTCTGTAGAGAGAACCAAACTTCTGGAGGAGTGAGGTAGTATGCTGGAGGTGGGACTCAAAACACAGTGTGCAATTAAGGTGAACACTGAGGTACTTAAAGGACATGGTCTTTACTGAAGAAGAGCCATTTGTAGTGAGGATATAGAACTTAGAGGATAAAAATTAACAATTTCAATATCGGGTGGAACAGAAATTTGTAAACCGACAGCCCAGGAGACCAGGAACAGAACCCAGGTTTGCTGGGTCTCTTCTGGTCTGGATGTGAGTGCCTTGTCCTCTTCACCACAGGAGTGGCTTAACCAAGCACCTCACTTCCAGTTATTTGACTTCTTCCTGAATGTCTTCATACAGTAGCTACATGGGCAGCATTAACTGACATGCGTTATCCTACACCTGACACTCTAAAGGCGTATACAGTATCTGAAGCACTGTTTTGACAGTGCAGTTCTTGAAATGCTATTCTAACTGGGTATGCTGAAAGTTTCTGACATTGTGGATATCAATGACTGGTTATCCCAAGATTCCAGAATTGTCCTATATAAAACAGAGCTACCTGAGGACACGGCAGATTATAAATATCACTAGGAATACTGTACTGTCCAGCCCTGGTGATTTACGATTTGGGAGACTTTGCAAAACTTGAACTGATTTATTGGTGTTAATTATAAATTTATCCTTGTCTGGTAGTTGGGAAAGTTTTGCACCACCAAAAAATTCATTAATTTCTACTTTAGTACCTTTTACTCGGATAAATAGCCTTATAAAAAGTAGTAATAGCTTAAATTTCTTTACTTGTCAATTCCACACTAAGAGTACTGTTCTGAAAAATAGAATCATAGAATTTGTTAGCAGAGGAGGATTGTTAGCCTATCTAATCTGCCCTATTTTCCCTGCCTATTTCTACAACCATGATCACAAATGGTCGCAGATGACACTGCCTCCTCCCTTTCCTCTACCTATTATATTTTTGTGCCTATCCATTGCATCCTTAAAGCTCCCCATTACCTCTTCTGGCAGGCTGATTCCGGCATCCACCACCCTTTCTGTGAGGAAGTTTTTATCACATCTCTCTTAAACTTACCACTTTAGGCTTCATTGCATGCCCTCATGTTCTGGTACTCCTCCACTGAGAGACACCTTGTTCACCCCATGAGGTACTTATAGGTCTCACTCATGTGTCCTCTTGCTCTTCTCTCCTGTGGGGGAGTACAAGTTGAGCTCCTGCAGCCTCCCCTCATATGGTTTCTTGTGCAACCCCCCCCCCAACATTTTGGTAGGCTTCCTCTAGACTGCTTCCACCCTCTCATCTAAACTGTAACAGGCCTCTGAAGTTTGTGATTGTGTATTAAACGTTCAAAACTTAATAAGGTTTTTAACTGTATTAAACTCTATTCCAAAAGAAACAAAAAGAAATCGTCCCCCCGAAAGAGTCAAATAACAAGAATATTAAATAGATTAGGATCTATCACAATGCTTGTAGGTTTCACAACAGTTGAAACTTTCAAGAACTGTAACAATGACTAAGTAATAGTCATCAGCAACTATAGCAATCAAAGGTAATTACTCTATGGGTTCATTAGCAGCTGAGCTGCACCAAGTATATAACCCAATGTAATTGCTAGATGGCTTAGTTAGGTACAGGTTTAACAGAGGCATCTGTGGTTACCGGACACACACCAAAATCACAATATATGACCATAACAGCTTGTTTTTAACATGAATTCTTTGTTGAGGCTGTTAAGAATAAGACTGAGATTCTCACCATTATTCGCTATCATTCTTAGTAGGCTGACAGAATACATGAGAAGCAGGAGAGTTGAATTTGGGAAAAGTGAATGAAGGCAGAAGTCAAATGATTCAAAGTTAGTAATGGGGGGGGGGGGTTCTTGTGTTTCTACATATAAGTAGTTTGAAACTGATTCAATATACAGAACAGCAGTTGAATTCACATGTTACATTAACCAGATTGTGTTCCAGCACAGGGTATAATAATACACAGCCAAGAAAAAGAAAGAAGTGGTGCACTCACTGGAGGAGTACAGTTTAACACAGTTTGTTGAAAAGCCATACAAAAACTATGAACAGCTTAGAAATAACTACTGTATGTAGTGCCCTTCGCATGGGGCATCACCAGCTGGTGTTACTATGATCAAGCATAAGGTAGAAAAAGAAATGGGCAGACTGGATGGGCCTTGCGGTCCTTATCTGTCGTCAACTTCTATGTTTCTATGTGTCTAAGAATGTGAGTGCTTTTCTACAGATGAAGGAGGCCAGCCGTGGAAGAGTGTGGGTTGTGTTGGTTGCCTTTTTCTTCCATATAGCTGCCACTCATTGACTTTTGGTGAGATGGGAGAGGAGGGTGCTGCCAGGGTGAGAGTAGGATACATTATTGATTTAGCACAAATAAGCACTGAAAGATGACGTCCAACCGTAGAAGTGGTGGGTTGTGCCAGACACTCATCATGGGAGTTAATTGAAATATAGTTAATTTGATGAAAAATTGCAGGTGCCATGAGGGGAGGAGGGTGGGATGGATTCTTACAGTGGGTGGTGGGATGGGGGTTGTATATTATACAGGATTTATGGTGGGGGTCTGTTTCTCTGTTTTTAACATTTCACCCAGATAACAAATGCCAGACTATTTGGGGACCAAATTGAATATCCAGCTCAACTATTTGAGATAAGGTATTTGCACATTCTTAATACTCTCTTACCACTGGTACAAGAGTTAAACCCTTAAGACTTTTACAGTACTCCTGGTGCTTCATGGATACACAGCCATGGGAACTGTGTAGGTCCCCAGACACTGCAGTCTGTTGTCCAGTGGTGGTGCATTGTTTTTTTTATTTGTTTGCACTCCCCTAGCCCTGTGAACAGGCTCTTCTAGTCCGGCAGCACCAGCCCCTCACACTGAGAGATGCCCCCCCGAGTGGGGCCACCGGAGGCAGAACTGAAGCTGGCCAGAGGGACCAGGTAAACCGAGCTGGCTCATACGCGAGGGCCCCGGCATTTTACATGGCATGCTTCCCTGGAGCTGTGGGACGTGCAATGATGTAGTGGAGGAAACTCCAATGTCTGTCCCTAGCTCCACCCCTGTAGCAGTGTGGTACACTGCCCTCTAGCCTCTGCCAGAAGGTGAATGGGCACTGAAGCTAGGTCATCTCCCTCCCTGGAGAAGAAGAGCAGTCCTCCAGATGCTTAATCTTTCTCCCCCCCTGCCAAACAGGAGTCACTGGTGTGGCGTGAGGTGTGGTGTCCAGCACCTCAACCCTCAGCGCAACTGGGCCGGCTAATGGTGGTACACTTTAAATAAAGAAATAATTCAAACAAAAAAAAAACGCAGTCCATGTACTGATGGCAAACCTCCAAATAAGGTATTTATAGATCTTGGCCCATTGACCAAATTGCAGATTTTTACTTTTTTTTAACTCTATTTATTACCCACTCACTGGAACTCATGTTCCTCTCTCACCGACCTCCTTCTACCGTCCTGCCTGAAGCTCTCCTATCTGGAATATCAGGGACAGACACTCCCCCTGGCAATCTGGTCCACTGACCTGGGAACCCATCAGCAGGCCAGGTCATCCAGAGGTGATCAGGAGAGATGGAGATTCAACCCCAACCATGGGTATGTGAAGGTGGGAGCCCTGAAGGGTGCCATCGCCTATCCGGGGGGGGGGGCTTTCTGCTGTTGTTTTTTTCCCCCTAGGAGTGTGTTGCGCAATGACGCTTGTGCATGGCTGCCCTGCTGGCATCTGCTGCACTCCTCCTCTTACGTCTGCTGGTGTGTCTGCAATGCCCCCAATCTCCATCAGAGCCTGCCAGGACACAGTCCAACGCTAGATCCCTCCCCAGGGAGAGGAGAGCTGTCCTCTGGATGCTCCATCCTCTCCTTCCCCTGCTGACCCCCGGCCACCCGAGTCCATCATCAAACCCAGGTCGCCAGCATGGCATGAGGTGTGGTGTCCAGTGCCTCAACCCTCAGCACTACTGGGCCATTTCCAAATTGCAGATCTGATGACAAACTATGTACAAATTCTAGTTGTATAGCAAGTCCTGAAAGTAGTCCCAGTTCTGGTGTTACCAGCTTCCCTTGCAACTTCAGCTCATTTTCCTCTGTCTCTGCAGATGCAGGTCTCTCATGTGCTTGAGCTTTGGAAATCTGAAGAGTGGTATAGGTTGCAAATGCCTCTAGGTGCTTGTAGGCTGTTTCTGCCTCAGCAGTCATCGTGACCTCTTTGTCTCCTCCCTCCATTTCTAGATGAACAGACCAGTCAGACAACCAGGTGTCACACATTTTCCACATCCATCATGGATTCCAGACCTTAGTTTAAGATGCTAATCAGTGTTTAGCAGCAGCAATGACTAGCCTGTTCTCCAGACTGTCTGTGGTCATGAAGCAGGCTCTTTCAAACAGCAGTACATACAATCTTTACCACACTGCAGGCTGCCAGCTTTGGCCCTACTGCTGAATGAGAACACTTTTTTAACTCTTTTTCTCTAAAGTCAGGAACCCCCCCCCCCCCCTTCTTTCTTGGGTGTTACGACAGGCATCAAATAGCACTTCTAACAGTTTGTTCTGCTTAGGTTGCAGAAACCTCTTGATCACCTCTTGGACTGTGGCTATAGAATCCCCATGCAGATTTCCTCAGATGGCTTTTGGTCAGCAACAAAAGTTTTACTAATTATGTAAGCACTAACTGTCAACTGCCCAGTTCAAAGGTCAGCGGGCTCCTAAGTAGATTAGGACTGATTGAGACTGGATGGTATGTAGTGCTTGTGCAACTGTAAATTTTGGCTTACACTTTCTACTGTATGCCCCTGTTACTGGGACTAGCAGCCTGTTGTGGTGTCACAAGGATGAGAATCCCAGATGAGGGTTCAAACACTTTGAGGTGTAACAAGGATGGGGTCCCAGGACCAAAGGCACCTTAGGGAAGAAGGCCCAACCCCAATAAGAGAAAGGCACCTCAAGAATAGTAGGGGAGGAAGGTGGCAATGAAAATTATGTGCCTCCAAAGGCTGCTTGGACATGAGCAGTTTTAACCATGCAAAGGGAGCATGGCGTAGTTGCCTGCTACCCCTCTCAACATTGGGCAAAGCCCTTCGGTTCAGAAGGTCAGTGGGCTCTTAACCAGGTTAAGATTGATTAAGACTTAATGGTATGTTGTGCTTGTCCAACTGAATTTTCAAGATACAAGAGGGTGTTAGGTGGGCTCCCTTCAATAGTTTATATTGTATATTCATAAGCTGGGGCCAGTGCAAGCAGAAATGTTCAAAACATCAAAGTTAAAAATAGCTGGCCACACAAAAGTTTCAAAAAGCCATTTGGTTTATTTTCTGAAAAGATTTTCTTTTGCAACCAGATCCCTTTGTATTGCACAACATTTTGCCCAACATGGGCTTCTTCAGGGACTGGAAATCTAATATTCTTTTTTTTCTCTTTCTGTTATGGTTTATACAACAAACTAGTAGTGCATCTGTTCTGAAGAAATCTTTATGGATACAGGCACAAAACTGTTAGAAATGCCCATTTCAGGACTCAAAATACAGGAAGCAAATTAGAAACATAAGCACCGAAATGTGAAATGAAAAAAGCTTTATGAACAGGTGCACTACAACTGTGAATGCTTGCTTATAGTCTCAGTTCTCCTTTTATGAGGACTACCAGCCTGTGTTGGTATAACAATAATAAAAAACCCTGACAATGGTTCCAAGCCTTTTACACATCGCATGGGTGGGATCACAGGTCCAAAGACATAGCAACATAGAAACATACAAGTTGACGGCGGATAAGAACTGCAAGGCCATCCAGTCTGCCAATTTTTTCTACCTTATGAATGTGCTATAGACCTTTACTGTCAATGGCCTAACTATTCATACTCATCTGTATTGCTCCCTTATGCCTATCCCATACCTGTTTGAAGCCCTGCACTGTATTCATATTCACCACTTCCTGAGGTAGGCCGTTCCATGCAACCACCACCCTTTCTGTGAAAAATAACTTCCTCACATTACTCCTTAATCGGCCTCCCTCTAATCTCTTGCTGTGTCTTCTTGTCCTGCTATTTTTCTTATATTGAAATGTTAGACTCTTTCACCTTGTTAATGCCCTTAAGATGTTTGAATGTTTCGATCATATCACCTCCCTCCCTCCTTTGCTCTAGGGTATACATATTGAGCTCCATTAATCTGTCCTCATATGTTTTCTGATGCAGTACCTGCTCCATTTTGGTTGCCATTCTCTGGACTGCCTCCATTTTGTTAATGTCCTTGTCAGTGCCATTTTTATCATTAGGCTAGGTAGGCTGCAGCCTAGGGGGGCCATCTGTTAGGGGAGTATTATTATTATTTTTTTTTTCCAATTGTTTAACCAGGTGAGTCACACTAAGCTGAAAGCTTGTTTACAGGTGCAGTCTGGGAGCACAGAAAAGTTAAGTGACTTGCTCAGGGTCACACAGTATGCAAGTGGGGGCTGTGGGATTCAAACCCAGGTCTCCAGATTTGCAGCTCAGAGCCTTAAACCACTGCACTATACTGCCTTCCAAGGTGGCACCTGAGAAATCAGAAATCAAAAATGAAAATGAAGAGCCGGCCCGCCGGCGCAGCGGTAGGGCTACCACTTGTGGTGCCAGTGACCCGGATTCGGGAACGGACTCGGGAGACTGGAGGGCCAGCAGGGGGGAGGTAGGATTGAGCACCTATAGGCTGCTTTCCTCCTCTGGGGAGAGGTGGGATGCGAGTCCCGATGCTCTACCACCACCTTGGTGACCACAGGTGGAGGTGCAGCGAGACAGCTTGCAGGGTGGGAGGACGCTGGCCAAGAGCCGGAGTGCTTGCACGTCATGACGTGCCCCGCCCCTAGGCTTCCCTAGTGTGCCGATGTCCTGAGGGCTGGGACCAGAAAAGTGGAAAGAACCCCCCCCCAGGCACCAGAGGATGGGAACCAGCCGTCCCGAGAAATCCAGAACCAGGCTCCATAGAAGGGGTCAATGAGGCCTCCCGACGCACACTTACAGACTGAAGGAGACTACAGTGGGTTTCTCTCCTCCCCGCCCGAGGGGTAAACCGAGGCAGGATGGGGGCAGGTCACTGCACCTGAGGAAGGTACCTGGGGTGGCCCTACGGGACCATGTACGGTTACGGGATTCCCAGAAGAAAGGAGCTTGAGGCAGTGAGTAAAGGAGGCAAAAAAAAAAAAAATGAGAAAAAAAAAAATTTGACTGAGCTAGAGCTGACTCATGGCACCCCCAGAACTCAATGTCACCCCCCACTGTCTGTCTTGCCATCCCACCCCCACCGGATCTTGACTGTCTGTCTCACTCTCTTGCCCCCCCCCAGACAGAACAGAGCACAGACTAGTCCAATCAGTAGACAGATTGAGTAGCACACACGCATTGTTTTGATTTTGAAATCCCCTCCAGAACACCATTGCGCATGTGTGCAGCCAACTGAGCCATGGGGCATGTAAAAAAGGTGCAGTGCATGCTGGCTCTGCAGCACTAGTCTGCAGTAGAAGTCAGCCTCCCATCTCAGGAGTCACACTGACATGGATGGACGTTGTTGCCGTCGACTTGATGAGGAGGTGACCCGTGATGGCTGGCCGCTGCTGCTGGCCCTGTCCCACTGACTACTAACTTGGAGAGAGAGGCGCTAGGCTAGTAATGGCCAAGCTGGGCAGTAGAGAGAGATAGAGTGTGTCATCACTCACTCTCATCAATCTCTCATCTGCCTGGAGTGCCTTCCGCCACTGCCGAATCCGGAGATTGGATCAAGTCTTCAGTGAGTGTGAGTGTTCACTTTTATTTCACAGACACAGTGACCTACCTGCACTGCCGCCTGCTGCACTCCACTGCCCTGCCTAGCCAGTGCCTACTGCTGTGCCCCCTCTGCTAATCTGCTTGTCTTCAATCTTGCCCTCAGACCAGATGTACAGTCAGTCATTTGTCTTGGTGTGGTGATGGATGGTGAGTCAATCAAGACAAAACAACTGACTTAAGTTGTCAGTGAGTTGTGTACAACAGTGTTGCTTATGTGAGATAAGAGATTTTTGCTGATGATTGTTTCTTTGTTGATTGATCATGTCTGTGATCATTCATGCACAGTGGTCACACCGACCATAAGAGTACAGACATGAATGATCATGAATCATAATCATTCATGTCTATACTCTAATGGTTTGTGTATTCTAATGTAAATTCAGTTTTCAGTCAGCAAGCTTAGGCCCCAAATCCTCAGGTTGCTTGTCCTGATAGCAGCTTCCATGTTCATATTTCTTACAGAAGTCAATATTATTATGTATAATCAGAGCACCAGAGAGGGCTAGTACTGATTTCAACTTGTTTTTAATTAAACCTCGACATCTCCCAAGGCTCTTATATATTTTTACACATTTATTATCCTTTTTTTAATCACGGTAATTTCAAATAGTTGTTCCTGTAGTTCTGCAGTTGATATTGGACTAGAGACTCTCAGAGGCTGAAAACCATCCAGTGGTCAGGCGGCCAACAGGCATGTCTAATCATCAGAGGCAACTAAACATTATCAGGGTTTTTGTGCCTAGTGTGACCAAGTTCTGTGAATGTATTGTTGTCATACCCTGAACTGAGCCATGTTCTGCAGAGGAAGGTGCCTGAAGTTTCCAGCATATTGGTGCCATGTAAGTTAATACAGCACTGGTCCTTGTGCAGGTGCGGCCTCCAGTGCTGCAAGTAGTACTTCAGATGGGGCCTAACCAGTGTCTTGTAAAAAGGGATTATTACGTCCCTCTTAAGACTTGCGATACCCCGATACCCCTACTAATACACCCCAACATCCCTCTAGCCTTACCTACTGCTTTAGTGTTCTGCTTGGATGATTTCAGGTGTGATGATGATGCCCAAGTCTCTTTCTTCCCTTGTAATTGCCAACAACTCCCCTCACAACCTATAGGTGGCTTCAGGGTTTCTCTTCCTTATGTGCATCATCTTGCACTTCTTTACGTTAAACCCCAGTTGCCACTTTTCTGATCATTTTGCAAGTTTATCCAGATCTCTTCTCATTCTGCCCACCCCATCGGGATCATTTACTCTGTTGCAAATCTTGGTGTCATCTGCAAACAGACAAACCTTACCTTGCAGTCCATCTCCAATGTCACTGATGAAGATATTGAAGAGGACTGTCCCCAGGACTGATCCCTGAGGTACCCCACTTCTGACTTGCATCTCTTCTGACTGTATAGAGTTTACCACCACTCTCAGTTTTCTGCCCGCCAACCTATTTGCCACCCAGTTGACCAACTTCTGACCCATTCCAAGCCTACCCAGCTTACTAATCAATCTTCCATGTGTAACAGTATCGAAAGCTTTGCTAAAGTCAAGGTAGGTGACATCAACTGTACTCTCTTGGTCCATCACTGTGGTTACCCACTCAAAGAAATCTATGAGATTAGTTTGACAGGACCTTCCTGTTGTAAACCCAAGCTGTCTTGGATCCTGAGCTCCTATGGATTCCGGGTGTTGCACTATCCTTTCCTTAAGGAGTGCCTCAATAATCTTGCCCACTACTGAAGTAAGACTGACTGGTCTGTAGGTGCCTGCCTCTTCCCTGCTACCACTCTTGTACAGCGGGCTCACATGAGCCCTTCTCCAGTCTTCTGGGACCTCTCCTGTGGTCAGAGACTCAATAAACAGTTGGGATAATGACTCTGCTAGTTCCACCCTTAGCTCCTTTAGTACCCTGGGATGTATGCCATCAGGTCCCATTGCATTGTCCACCCTGAGCTTGGCGAGCTCTTGTAGGACCCTTTCTTTTGTGAAGGGACTAGTGCTCAACTCTCTCCACCCTGTGTCCATGGTGCTGAGCTGTGGGCCCTGCCTTACCTTCTCCTCCGTAAATACGGAGGAGAAGTATCTATTTAGGACAGATGCTTTTCTTTGGTCCTTCTCCACACACTCCTCCTTATCCCCTTTGATCTTAGTAATACCCCCTCTGGACTTCCTCCTTTCACTAATGTATCTATAGAAAGTCTTATCCCTTTCTTTTACTGTTTGTGCTAATGTTTCCTCGGTTTGGGCCTTTGTCTGCCTCACTGCCTTCCCTGCTTCTCTTATCGAAGTTTGGTATGCCTCCCTGTCTTCATCCCACTGTGTTCCATTATATTTCCTGAAGGCCAGCCTTTTGGCTGTGACCTTTTCTGCTACTGTTTTGAGAACCAGAGTGGTATCCTCCTTCTTTTGCTCTTGCTTTTCTCTCTAACACAATGAGATGTTGCTTCAGGTATTGCATCTTTAATGCATGCACACTTGCCTGTACCCTCTCACCTGTATTTCTTCTTGCCAGGGCTAGCTTAACTCTATTGGTCATCTTATCAAAGTCAGCTCCTCTGAAGTCCCATATTTTTCCCTTGAAATGGGATAATTTAGTTCTAGTGGCCAAATTGAACCATATCATGTGATGGTCACTGGCCCCCTGGTGACCTACCTGGAGATCTGTGATCCTTTCCCCATTAGTCAGTACTAGATCTAGGACAGCCCTGTCTCTTGTGGGTTGTTGTACCAGTTGCTTGAGGCCCTCCCCCTGCAGGGAATCCACCATGTGTCTAGTTCTGGAAGATGTACCTGCTGGTATTGACCAATCTGTAACTGGCATGTTGTAGTCTTCCATTGTCAGAACCTCCCCTTTAGCTTTCATGTTTTGTAGATCTTCTAACAGTAATGTGTCTATGTCCTCCCCCTGGTCTGGAGACCTGTAGACAACTCCAGTTTGTATGGCTGTCCCATTTTCTGTTTCCAAGGTGACCCAGAGTTCTTTTGGCTCCTTATGTATATTCTGAATTTCTGTAGCTTTGATATCTTCATTGATAAAAAGAGCCACTCCACCCCACCCATTTTGCATCTCAGTCTCTTCTGAACAGTACATAGCCAGGTACTGAATTCTCCCAGGTGTGGTTACTGGTGAATCATGTTTCGTTAATGGCTACTATGTCCAGTTTAGCCTTTGTCATTGTTGCCTGCAGGTCTGGGATCTTGTTTTCCAGATTGTGGGCATTTGAGTACACAATTTCCCATTGGCCAGATTTCAGTGTGTTAGTTGTTGGGTGAGGTTCGGTGTTTCCCCTGCGCATCATATGGAGAACCAGACCTTTTTCCTGACCTGGTGGTGCAAATAAACTATAAACATGCTGAACTCCTGTTTGATCACTAGCTGAGGGGGAAGAGGTGTTCTTCCAGTTTGATGTATTGGGTGCTGCACCCCTCTCCCCACTTGCTAGTTTAAATATTTGGCAAAGACGTCAAACTTCTGCCCCAATTCATTGACTCCCTCCTTAGTCTGATGCAGTCCATTGAATTTAAAGAACTTTCACTCCCATTACTGTTGCCAGTTATCTACACATTTGTGTCCTTTTTCCTGGCACTAGCTCTTGAGCCACATGTTTAGCTCCCCTATCTCCCCTTCTCTGACCTTCCGTCCATCTGCCCCCCCTCCCAAATTGGCAGGAGCTCAGAGAAGAAGACGCCAGATGAAATGGATAACAATGTATCTCCCAGCCTGGTCAGGTGTTCCTTGATCTCCACAACTGACCGGCTGGTGAGATCATATGGAAGATGGTCCAAAGGTACAGTAGAAGACAAACAAGCATAGTGTTCACTAAGGGTAAGAAAGGCAGCCAGACTGAGACCTGGAACCAGGAGCATGACTAATCTACTCCAACTCCTGCAGAGGCAAACTAACATTTATAACCTTCAGTACTCAGGTGAAGAGGAAACAAACCCTATCAGGAGGAAGTCTCTTGGGATCCAAGGCCTTGGTCACTTTTGCTCAATGCTAAGGATAGAATTAATGATAGATCAACTACTGCAGTTTGGAAACCCAATTCAGGTGAAGGCCTTTTGGAGGAAGGGCACTCACTCTGTCCCATTAATGGGAACCCCTTAAGGGTACTGCAAATTGATTTCTGCAGCAAGAGGAGATTCCCTGTGAAAGTGGCCCATCCCCCAAGGCAGAAAGGAAGAAAGGCAACCAATAACCCCTAAAAGGTACTCAACTGGTCTCCAGTCAAGGGAGGCCTTAGGATGAAACTGAGCTCCTCAGGGGCAAGGTACAGTGAGCCCAGTTGGGGCAAAGACCTGCGGTACTTGTATGATTTTGACACTTGTGGGACAGAGGAAAGAAAGTAGGGGGAGACCAGATGAATTTTAAGTAGCCAGAGGGAGGAACAGCTTTTGAAGGTACTACCAAGGTGGTCTGCACAGTTAAAGGAGCCCATATGTCTTAGAGGTCACACCTTCTGGTAGCCAAAAACATAAATACTACTGTACATCAAGAGGTGCCACTGCGTCAATCTGCATGGCTAAAGTTTTCCTTAGAGCGTAAGACATTCTTACCCTAAGCATCAACCTACTGTGCCTTTGCTGGTTAAACAATTTTCTATTTCCCCTTTCCTTTCCCTTTACTGAAGAGAAAAAAAAAAAAAGAAGGATCCCTCCTGTGTTGAGGGACCCACCCTTCAAATGTGAACTTCTCAGAAGCAGAATGAGAATGCCATCTTAAAGGCAGAGGCCCTGGAGGCTGAGATATGGTCATAACAGGCATGTATTTGGATGCAGGAGAGTCACAGGAGGCTGATGGTGACGTCTAATGTCCAGAGTGAAAATAGATCAGGAGACTGGATGAGAATGTGACTAACTGATTGAAAATGGTAGTAATAGGGTTACCTAAGACTCTACTTGTTAAGCAATTCAAGCTTGTAAAGGTGGATGCTAGCCATGTCAATGGTGTGTGAAGACCAAGAGACTGAGGCAAAATGAAACTGAATGAAATTACTGAGGAAAAAAGTGGATCTGAGTTGGCTGCAGCAGAAACAAGAGCAAAGCCTACTGCCAATTACTGGAAAGGCAAGCCATGTCAAACAAGAAGCTAAGCAGCAAAGCAGGAGCTCTGTTAGTGACTGACACTGGAACTGGAGAGCACTAGGACCCATGTGTCATCATCATTAAAACTTTATTTGTGTGGCTAAAAAGCCTTGTAATAGAACAACAGTACAAAACATAATTAAAAGTCAATACGTATGGATCAGAGAACATGACAGTCAGACATATCTGAACAATATAAATTACATACATGTTTTAAATATTTCTGTACACCCTAAACTCTGAGTAAAAATATCTACATATGTAGACATGCTATGTTTTCATCCATTTATGTTATGTCTGTCTTTCTTCTTATTTTAGCAGCTGCTGATAAAAACTTTACTAAACATTCAATGGACCATGCATTCTCTGTGTGAAACAGTACATTGGTTAATAATATTTTATCTCTTGGATATATACTGTTTAAAAATGGGCTCAACCAGTAGTCCCTTTGAATGTGATACCATGTACAGAACCCTGATGTATGAATAAGATTTTCTTCACCCCTCCACTACAATCACATTTTCCCAATATAAGGCCCTTTAATTATAGTGATATAATGACATATTACTTTTAGCTTGCTCAAACTTATAGTTCAAGACTATAACTCTCAGCTTGACATCTGTCAAAATCTCCAAGTATGGCTTGAAACCAAAATAATAGTTGTTTTCTGAAAACCATTTTGAGTAATGTGATTGTTTAATTAACAGTAAGTCTGTAGATTTCCAGTTATTTACAATTTTCTTAGTGATATATGCTTTATATGTCAAGATAAGTATGATTCCCGAATCCTCCATCCTGATGTCCTTTGAACAAATCCGCCAAAGATTTCACCTCCCCAATGGGGATTTCTGAAGATTCCTCCAACTTCATAGTGCCATACATGCTGTTAAGCCCCAGACCTGTCCCAATTCCACATGATAATCATTAGCATCTAGGCATAAAACCCCTTCATCTGGAGGCCTCATCGCATGCTTCTATAGGATGTAGCATGATGCACAGGCAGACCCATCAGAGACTTGTCGGCGGAAATGGGAAACTATCTTGAATGTTTACATTTCTGAGGACTCCTGGCATTGTTACCTTCAGGAGTGTCACTATACCTTTTTTGATACTAGTAGCCATTTCATTCAGCATAAGATACTGCTGCTTTGGTATTGTACACCTGCGTCCTTACACTCTTTTGGCCTCCTCCAACATTCTAATTGCTGGTGCTGTCAACAACCTGATACTCACTTATTCCATATATTATGGGCATGCCCCAAACTCTCATCCTTTTAGGCATTTATATCTCAGGACTGTTCCATGGTGCTTGACTCCCGTATATCTCTATTTGACCCTAAACTTTTGTTGGGTGACACCTCCTCCCTTACTGCCCTTTTGTGTCCTCAAAAACAGTGGGCAGCCCTGGCTCTTCTAGAAGCTAAGTGACTGGTACTCTTGCATTGGCGTCAATCGACTTTACCACCTCAGGCCCACTGGCATGCCACTCTCGCTAGACTTGCCGTATTGTAGCAACTGTCCTGTATAAACCTTGGTCATATGGATCAATATTCTGCCAGATGGGAAGCTTATCTACAATCACCTCTTTGTAAGACCCCAATCTCCCACTTTAATCCTCCTACATAGTTTATAAGACATTTTGCTGATAGGTTACTATCTTCTTCTACTCACTTTCTCCCTGTGTCTGCTATATCTGGGAGATTTATGCTCACTAGGCTGCAATAATTTTAATGTTCCTGCAGCAAAACCTTTGTCAGAACATTGTGAAGTTGCATTATAATGTCAATATCCTGTCTGTTGACTTATGTTTGTTTGTGAAAAATGTCATTCATGACTGTCACAGCATTCTGAGTATGATGTACTGACAATCAATCCTCAAAAAAAATATTCTATGACAAAAAAAGATAAGTATGATTCCTTGCTCTGTTGTCCTTTTAAGGTTAATCATTTTGTGTGTTTTTAATATTTTCATAAAAGTTGTAAACCAGAGTCTCGTATTGTAGCCTTTATTATGCCATGTTTCTTTTTCTTTTAGGGCCATATTGGCAAGAGATGTTCCTTCCTTTCTTGTATGACCAATCCAATAGTTTAGTTTGCTGGACTCTGTTAGAGCTTCTAGGTTGTTAAGACCAAGTTACAATCTCAAATAAGAGGCCAGACAGGAATGGCCCACTCTTAACATTATAGGTAATTATTTGTATAATGGAGCAAGTCCCTTATTTAAATTTCTTGAGTCCCATATTTCGACCCCATACAATAGGTGGGAGTCTAATTTTGTCTTTGTAACTTGCATCATAGGTTTTAAAGTCATCCCACCATATGTTATATTGTTACGGTTACTGTACTTTTAAGTTTATCTTTTAGAAATTGTAGGTGTGTCCAATTCGAGTTTTCTTGAAAATAAACCCCCAGGTATGTACTGTATAACCCTTAACTATTTCAAGTCTCTCCTTCCCTAATATCAAAAAGGTAGAATCTTTCCTGACTCCCATTGAAAAAATTGAAACCTTTGTTTTATTTATATTAGTTTTCAACTTTAATGCAGATGATTTTTTCAATGTAAAGTTAACGTTTCTTTGTAGACCTGCTTTTGTTAATGGAAAGAACACTATGCCGTCCATATATGCAAGTAGTGGACAATTATAAGACTGCATTTTTGGTACATCAGTGAGTTCTTTTGTGCTATCTTTTAACATCTGGTCAATGCACAATGGGAATAATAGTGGCACCAAGACACAACCTTGTCTTACACCTCTATTGATTTTAAATGAGGTGGATATTCGTCCTTTGTTACCTAACCTTATATTGGCCCAGTTGTTTGAATAAAGTAATGAGATTATCAACACCAAGTTCTGGTCTATACCTCTCTCAAGAACTGCTAACCATAAAATCTCTCTTGATATAAGATCAAAGGCTGAAGAGTAATTTATAAAAAGGGTGTAAGGATTTTGTTGCCCTTATTTTTACATACTTTTCTATTAAATGGTGTAGTACATAGATAATAATTAGTATAGAAAAATAGGGTCTGAATCTGGCCTGGTAATCAGCCAATCCCCTGTTTTCTATACTTCCAATTTTAATCTCTCTAGAATAATTCTAGAAAATAATTTTAAACTGACATCTAACAGGATAATTGGTCTATACATGGTGGGATCTTGTACTACCCTTTTTGTGGATGGGGTGATGGTAGCTCCTTTCCATGAGTCTGGCAGCGTATTTAAATACATTCATTATAATAAACAGTGAGAAACCTACACCAAGCGGCAGCGGAACAACGAACAACTACAGTGGGCATGTCATCTGGTCCAGGTGCTTTATGTTGTTTCAATCTGGCCAAGGCGTAATAAACTTCATTCAGCGTTATCTTGGAGAAGTTTGAATTCACTACTGGTGTTTCATAATTTCTGTCTGTTGTAGGATTATAAAATATTGAGGAAAAATGGGAAATCTATTTGTCTTCTGTTATATAAATATCTATCTCTGTTTTATAATTATTTCCTTTAGCAACATGTCCAGAAAGCTTTACTATTATTTTGTTGATCTACCATTAACATATTTCCTCATAATTTTCTATAATAATCAACTTTTTTGTTGTTTATTAATATCTTGATTTTTTTTCTTTTCCCGATTGTGTTTTTGTAAGTCTTGTTTGTTTTGGGTTGATCTATAGACTTTGAGTAGTCTCCTTATTTGGGTTGTCATGTATTTACAATCCTTATCAAATCAATTATCATATACTGTATTATGTTTAAGCAATAATGCCCCAGAGGGTGTGTGTTTGCTGGGATAATGTCATGCCTCAGGTGGTTGGGCATGAGGCAGCAGGCCAAGTGTGTCCAATACCTCAGGCGTGATGTTATCTCAGCACGACACACACTGTGGAGGACATTATTGTTATCATTCAATGGCTTGTTGTTATACAGAAAAAAAATGTAAAATGTTTTGTTAAGGTGGAAAAATATGTTTGTTTCTTAAGAGAGGATGCAAATGATGACACAAATCATTCAGTGCAATCAGTCAGGAGGTGCACAGTGCTGAGACTAGATCTGTGATGTTGTACTGGGATAACATCACGGGTCCAGTCCCAGACTGACCAGTCAGAGGCCAGCATTCTTTCTTGCCATTGTATAATGTTTATTTGGATGTTCAAGAGTATTTCTTATCTCTATAAATAATTTATTTAAATGTAATGATAAGGTATTTAAATTTTCATTCTGTAAGTTTTTATATTTCTGTTGTAAAAAGGACTCCTTGAGTATCATGGAAGCTTGTGTCTGAGAAGTTTGCTGCCACACAATATTTTTATTATTCATTCTGATTTCTGATAACAGTATAGGCAGAGCAGTTGCATCATTTACAGATATAGTTATTGTATTTAGTTCTAATCTTAATGTGAAATGATCACTTTCTGATCTTATACAAAGTTGTAGTGTTTTCCAAAAATTCAAGGGACCAGACCATAATGCATAATCAATCAATTATGCTCCCTAATGGGACATATATAAGAGATGCCCCTCCAGATCACCTCCTAATCTACCATTCAGATGGTGCAATAAATATTCCAACTAAATTCAATCAGTTTATTACCATTATTATTTATATTAGAATCTTTATTATTTCTTTTTATTTTTATAATGTAAGTGCAAATGGTAAAATTATCTGTCAGGCCATCAAAAGGGCCAATACATGCATTAAAGTCCTGTAGAGTAAGTAATTCAGCCCTCAGATTGCCATGTATTACTTTCATGGTATCATATTTCCTCTGAAAAATAGTTAAAGTTTTCTGGGGAAATATAACAATTATAATTAATAGTATCTTCTCCCCAAAAACACAATTCAAGAACAATGTAGTTAGAATGTAATTGCTTTACTAACACCTTGTTGAAAGTTTCTATTTTGACACATACTGCCATGCCCCCTGAAGATCTTCCATACTTTTTTAATTTCATACCCTGTACACAGTAACATTCATAACCATTCAAAGCAGTTTGATCATTCTCGCAATGTCATGTTTCTTGTAAACAAATAAGTTGTGTTGTTCTAGAAATTTTCTATATTCGGCATTGCTAATACTTAAGGCCCATTCTGCAATATTCCAGGAAATAAAGGTAATACCCCCTTGGGCTTATTCAAATCCAATCATATGTTTGTAATATTATCCGACAGTCAGTTGTCATCATACCCTGCTATGGTAAAACATCTGTTATGTGTAGGGACTGTTGTCACACTTGTTGGTTTAATCTCTCTTGTCTGAGATGAGCCAATAGTTGTTAAGTCTTCAGCTTCAATTAAGTTGAGTCTAAGGCAGTCTGTTTGGCAGTATGCTCCATAATCGTTCGAGCTAAACAATTAGTAGATACCCAAATATTGACCTGACTGTCCATGTGTGGTCTGCTTCCTGAAATATAACCACATTCATCAATTGATGTCCCCAGAAAAATATATCAAGAGATCCTTTATAGCCCCAGTTAGGTTGCACCAGTGTTCATTCAAAAGACAGGTCATCTCAAATAAACACAACATTTTACCTTCTTTATCTTGGTTGGTTCTTTATTAAATATTGTTCTATTAGGCAATGCACGGGCCACTTCTGGATCCTGAATTAAGCCTCTGTTTATTCACATAAAGTTGGCAATTCTGTGGAACAATAACATATCTATGAGAACTGCAACTATTATTTGGTGTTTTTACTGTCTTGAAGTTCAAGCTATATCGCTTTCCCTTTATTACTGGTCAGGCTTTGGTCCAGCATGATCAAGGGTCCAGATGAAAGTTTCAGTCCCACACAATGCTCCCCAGTTGTCCTCTGCACAATCAGATTCAGTGAAGGTTCTGTGATGGCTCCCAGCCAAAATGACTCCCAACCAGACCACTATATTGGGGTAAAAAAAGATCAAGGCCATAACACCAAAAAGCTAAAATCTGACTAATAATAATTAAAACTCACACTAGAGACCATGGAAAATGTAATACTTGAAAACAATTATATCAAGTCGGCCCAGTGGCGCTGAGGGTTGAGGCACTGGACACCACACTTCGCACCATGTCAGCGACCCGGGTTCGGGAGCGGATTCGGGGAGCCGGGGGTCGGCCGGGGGGGAAAATGGCTGAGCGTCCAATGATGGCTTGCCTTCTCCGGGAGGAGGATGGGAACTCAACCCAGGCATGCAGTGACCTCTGACAGAGGCTGGGGGCATGACAGCATGTCTGCACCTCGGGGGTCTGATTGGTCGTGGGCAGACGTCTGCTGACCAATCACCTCTAGGGGCTGCATCATCTAGGGGGAGGATGTTGTGGACCTTGGCACTTGCACCTTGATGTCAGGGGCTGGCAATGTTCCTTACAGAACAGGGAAAAATACCTCTCAGAGCTGGGAAGACAGAGCGCTGGGCTGGGTCCCTATGTGCCAGTGTCTGCCTGCCACCCCAGGACCCTGACAAGACTTGAAAGGATTTGGGGGCTGCCCAGGGGGTTTGCCAAGGCCAGATGGAGGGACCTAAGGTTGCAAGGTAGGCACTGGTAGGGCAGGCTTAATGAGCAACTCCCAATAGTGCGGATCTGTGGCGCAGTAGGAGGGGAAAATAGAAATATAAAAAAAAAAAAAATTGTATTGTATAATTTCAGAACCCAGCCTTAAATAACTTATGTGGGAACATAATAGATTACTACTGACTACAGTGGATTAAAATCATGCAGTATATAATGTACTATATATCTCACATAAGTTGGCATACAGTAACAGAATCACTATAAAACTCCTCAGATAGCTCCTGGCAGGCTTTCAGTATATATAGAAATTAATTTTTGAGCCTCTCAGAAATTCTGTTCACTTACTTTTGGTTTATCACTGCAGATCTTGTGGCATGTAAAACTCAGACTGGCAATACTCTGGTGCCAGATTTAAGTAAGTTACAGAGCAAACTGTCTTGTCTCATAAAAGGTTGTGCATTGTAGGCAGTTTATGTCCCCAGCTATGTCAAACACTTTTAAACATAGTCAAGTATGAAACACAAACCTATGTTTAAGTACAAATTATTTTCAAAAGGTGTGTTTGCCACATGCACCATGCTCTGTTTTGAATGTTCAGTTGAGCAGCTACTGCAATCTAATTGAGAAAAAAAAAAACGTGTGGATTTATATGCAAACACCAGCCCTGAATGATTGCAAATTATGCTAGTTATCCAGCAAGTGGCCACCTAGCAATATAATTAGTTTTAGTCTTTTAGTCAGTCACTTGGTCAATTAACAATCAATAGCTAGTTTGCTAAAAACATAGAAACATAGAAGCTGTCAGCAGATGGAGACAGTATGATCCACCATGCCTGCCCTTGGTTTCCAACCTCCACCCCTTACTTAGCTGCCTGCTTGAGTATCCTGCACTGTCTGTCCCATGCCTGCTTGAATTCCCCCACTGTCTTTACATCCACCACCCCTCCGGCAGGCTATTCCATGATTCCACAATGTGCTCTGTGAAGAAGAATTTCCTCATATTTCTCCTGAACTTTCCTCCCTTAAGTCTAAGGTCATGCCCTCTAGTCCTGTTGTAGTCTTTTAACTGAAAGAGGTTCTGCACGTGAATCTTGTTATTGCTTTTAAGGTACTTAAATGTTTCAATTATGTCCCCACAATTCCTGCATTGCTGTAGGGAGTATACTTTGAGATCATCTAGTCTTGCCTTGTGTAGTTTCTGATGCAAGCCTGGCACCATCCTTGTTGCTCTGCTCTGCACCGTCTCCAGTCTATCTATGTCCTTCCTGAGGTGTGGCATCCAGAAATGGACACAGTACCCCAGGTGAGGCCTCACCAGGGACCGATACAGGGGCATGGTTACTTCATGCCTTCTGCTTGTGATGCCCCTCCCTATGCATCCCAGGATGCCACTAGCTTTTAGTGCTGCATTTTCACATTGTTTACTGACCTTATTGTCATCTGATATGATCATCCCCTGTTCTGGCTACTGCCTAGTAGCCACCAGCTGCTCTCCTCCCATTGTGTACAGTTTCACTGGGTTACGTTTTCCCAGGTACATGACCTTGCATTTTAGCATTGAATTTCAATTGCCAGGTCCTGAATCACTCCTTCAGTTTTCAGAGATGAGCTTCCATGCCATGCTGTCCCTCTGGGTCCACCCTGTTGCCAGTTTTGGTGTCATCTGCAAAGAGGCACACATTTCCCTTAAGTCCATCTGCAATGTTGCTGATGAATATTTTGAAGAGGATCAGCCCCAGAACTGAGCCCTGCTGGACCCCGCTAGTCACTATCCCCTCTTCTGACAGAGTTCCATTCACTAATTCTCTCTGAGTTCTCCCAAGTAACCAGTTTCTGACCCAGTTCATTACCTTGGGCCCAACTTCCATGTTCTTCATTGTTTTGACTAGTCTCCAGTGTGGAACAGAGTCAAAAACTTTGCTAAAGTTCAGGTAAACCACATTCACTGACATACCCTGATCCACCATTTTGGCGACTCAACTGAAAAAAATCAACCAGGTTTGTCGGGCAGGACCAACCTGCCATGAAACCATGTTGATTTTTGTTGGGCTGATCAATTCGCTCCAAAACAGCTGCAATTCTTGCCTTCAGCAGGGACTCCATCAGTTTTCCCATAACTGATGTTTGACTAACCAAACGGTAGTTTCCTGACTGTTCCTTGCTTCCACTCATGTGGAGTGGTACAATTGTTGCTCTCTTCCAATCCTCTGGCACATCCCTGCTCCTCAATGATTTGTTGAAGAGCACTGCTAAGGGGGCTGCCAGTACTCTCCCAAGTTATTTAAGTATTCTTGGGTGTATCCCATCTGGCCCCATAGCTTTATCTACCTTTAACTTGTCTATTTCCTCTAGGACCCTTTCCTCTGTGAAGAGACCCTTGTCTATTTCTTCAATTGGACACTTCTTTATGCCTATTGTTGGTCCATTTCCATCTGCTTCTTGTGTGAACAATAAGCAGAAGTACTCATAGTGTGCCTCTGCCTTTTGTTCGTCTTGCTCTGTGAGTTGTCTGTCCATTTTTGTGATTCTAACAATGCCCGCTGTGGTCATCCTTTTTTCAGTTATGCACCTGTAGAAGGTTTTGTTACCCTTTTCTGCTTCCTGAGCTATCCTAACCTCTGTCCGAGCCTTTGCATTTCTTATCACTTTTCCTGTCTCTTTTAGTTTCTGTTTGTATTCTGTTTTGTCCACCTTATTCCTTGACTCGTTGTACTTCCTGAAGGCTATGTTCTTCTCTTTCACCATTGTTGCCACCTCCTTGGAAAACCATAGTGGGTTTTTCCTCCTTTTATTCTTACTAACCAGACAGGCACACTGTGATGTGACGATTGTTATTGTGCAAATTACTGTAGATAAGTCATATGAGGAGAGACTCATGGCTCTAATTAAGTACTCCCTGAAGGAAAGGAGAGAGAATGGGGACATGATAAAGACCTTCAAATTTCTAAAGGGGATCAGCAGGGTACCAGAAGGGAGTCCCTTTTTCATGAAGGGGAAACAGCAGAACAAGGGGGCACAACATGAGACTAAAACAGGGTTTTAAATAACTGCAATATTAATTAGCATTTCATGAGTAAAACTGCTAATCAGTTGGGATAATGCATAGCTTATGTCTCAATTTGTAAAGCAATGTAAACTGCTAGAAAATACATATACCTACTTTTTCGCAATTGATTACAATGAAAGTGCTAATCAATTTTTGCAGTTATTTAAAACCCTGCTAAAAGGTGGAGAACTTAGAAGGAACTTGAGGAACTTCTACTCCACTGAAAGGATGGCGGAGAGGTGGAACAGTCTCCCCCAGGAAGTGGGGGGGTGGTGGCCATGGTTCAGGGATTCAGGAATGCATGGGATAGGCACATACGAATTATCTAGCTATGGGCTACAAGACCCTTATCTGTCGACAGCATCTATTATACATAAAATGAGCCCTATTGGCCAAATATTAGGTGGCTGCACAGTGTAAATGAAAAATAATTTTTGTAAAGTCAGCTAAAAAGTGTGAATGCAAAGGATTCTCACAAATTACAGAAAGATAAGACAAATAAGTCCAGTGTTACATGAATCCTCATGGTGGCAATGCAGACTGTGTAATACACACAGACATCATTGTAGTTTCTCAAACCTGGCTGACAAAAAACATTCTAGATCATGCTATCGCCATCCCTGGCTTTACCGTCTCTAGACAGGACAGGGAGAGGCAGTGGCATGGCTATCTACACCTCTGCTACCCTCCAGTTCACACCCTCCTTCACTACAACTGTCCAATCCTCCCATAAGGCCTTACTTTTAAAAATGTCCTATCCCCATACCATCCTCATCTTCATCACTGGAGTCTATTGTTGCCCAGGGCAACCAACTTCCAATGTCACTGACTTGGTCACAAAACTTTCCTCAATGGCTAGTGGCAGTGAACTAGTCATCCTGGGTGACCTACATCTAAACTGGCTGGCCCTGTCCCTGGCTCATATTCGCTCCACCATCGATACTTTAAACCTCCAGCAACTTATACTGGAATCCACTCGACTAAACTATAAGTCACTAGACCACTCCCTGCTTGACCTAGTCCTCACCTCCCATCCCCACCATGTAGTGGCCTCAGGGCTATTACCCGACTCTATTAGTGACCACCTCATAACCTTTGTCGTTCGTAAAATATATAGGTCCAATCTTCCAGCAAAAATGATTCTCACTTGTCCTTTTGCATCTCTCTTGACCTTGCAACATTTGCTTCAGGATCTCACTCAAAACGACTGCTCCCCCCTGTCCTTAGCTACCTCAGCTGCCATGGCCCTCCCCATTTCAGCTCAAAGTTCCTACAAATTTGGAACTCCCGTGCTCCGCTCTGCAAAACTAGGGTTCGTGGCATGCACCTACTTTGGGTCTCACTTGCGCTACTGGCCTGTCAATGAGCTTGTGACCTTGCATGGCATTGTGCTAAAGCCAACAACTGCATTAGTGTCCTCAAACGTTACCGTGAACTCAGAAATGGCTGCACTAAAGTCATCCGCCTAGCCAAAGCTGAGCACTTCAAGTCCAACTTCCAGACTAACACAAGCAACCCATCCATATTCTGGAAGGTTGTCCAATCCCTCTTCTCGCCTTCTTCAAACACTCCACCAGCTATCCTCAGACACAACCATGCTGTCCTTACTGAACCTATGGCCATTGCCGATTGCTTCAATTCCCACTTTGCCACCTGTGCCTCTGCTCTGCTTAGCACCCTCCCAAGCCCCCCTCTTGCCCTGGTGTCCCCATCTACCTCCCCCCACATGGGATCCCCACCCACTGCTCCCCTAGCTGCTCCTATCTCATCCCTGCACTCTGCCCCCTCGCCTGTTGTTCTGTCCCCATACCATCCTCATCCCTACATCCCCTCAGTTCTCTCCTCTTCCAGTCTCTCCTGAAACTACTCTAGCAGCTCTCCTGACACTTGATTCTACCAAAGGCTCCTCACCGGATGGCCTTGACCCTTGGCTCCTCTCCCTCTCTGCTCCTGCCATCGCCTATCCTCTATCCCTGATACTAAATCTCGCCTTTGAGTCTGACACTGTTCCCTCAGCTTGGAAACATGCTGTAGTCCTCCCCTTCCCTAAGGCGGAAACTCCACCACTCCTGGGAACTATCAACCTATCTCTTTCCTTCCTACCTTAGCCAAACTCCAAGAACACATAGCACTCAACCAACTTTCCTTGTTCCTCTCTGACTACGCTTTTTTCATACCCTTCCAGTCTGGCTTCAGGAAAGCCCACTCCACCACCACCACCTCTCTGCTGAGGCTAACTGAGACCATCTCCTCAGGCTTTGACAAAGGGAACATTACCTCAGCTATCTTTGTCAACTTGGCCAAAGCCTTTGACACTGTCACTCTTCCCCTCCTCCTATACAACTTATCAGCAGCTGGACTCTCCCCTACTGCCACAGGCTGGTTCAGTGCCTACCAGTCCAGCAGGTCATAATCAGTTAAAATAGCTGATGTTATCTCACCCCCCCCCCACCTATTACCACTGGAATCCCCCAGGGTTCAGTGCTAGGCCTCATCCTGTTCTCCATCTTTTTAAATGAGCTTCCACAGGCTTTCTCAGCATCCAGAATCACCATGTATGCTGACAATACAGTGCTGTTTACCTCTGGTAAATCAGTCCCTGATGTCACTGCCAGGCTTCAGTCTGACTTCACCAAGGTCCAATTCTGGTTTAACTCACATCAACTTTTTCTAAATGCCAAGAAGACCGTCTCCATGTCCTTTGGCACAAGGCAGAGACTTGCTCGGCCAAGCCACCTCCCCTCTTTTCACACCCTTGATGGGACTGATCTTTAGGACATCTCCTCATTCAGATATCTCGGCATTTGACTGGATAGATACCTCAACTTCTCTGTACATATAGATGTTGTTCTGAAAAAATTAAGGCCTAAGCTCGGTGCTCTCTACAGAAGCTGCAGCTGCATCCCTCTTGCCACCAGGCGCGAGCTGGTACAGAAGATGATCTTGCCCATTGTTGACTGCTGCGACATAGTCTATGGTGCTGCCCCACAGTCCCACCTATCCAGACTGGACTCTCTCTACAACTCATTCTGTCATTTCGCTCTTGATGCCCCCCCTACTAACCCATCATTGTGATCTTTACTGCTCCCTCAACTTCCTTCCCTTCCACAATTGGTGAGCTTTACACAGTGCTAAGTTCATCTCTAAATTCTGGCTTGGTTCACTCCCTTCCTACATCTCCTCCTCTCTTGGTACCCCTTCCCCCTCCCTCTGTTACCTGAGATCCCATGCTGACACTTACACCCTTTCAATCCCTGGCAGAACCACATCCTCTGGCCAGAAAGCCTTTTCATATCACCTGCCTAAACAGTGGAATTCTCTGCCTCTTCAAATCCGCTTCTCCTCCTCCCTTTTTTCTCTTACCTCTGCACTACACAACTGTCTCACTCCTTCCTGCACCTGCTTCTGACCCCCTCCTTACCTAACTTGTTTCTCATCCTCTCTCCTTCCCCCTTACCTCATGCACTTACCCTACCCCTCATGGTCTAGCGCTTAACCTCGAGACATGCTCACCTATGTCTCCACCCAGGCTACTGCGACTGCTGCGGTGTACCACCCACATAATGCAGTTGCACATCACCTATGCCTATGTCTCAGCATTGTTCTTAATTATTCATATGTATTATGTACTATATATCTGCATCATCTATGTTCCTCATGTATTGTGAATGGATGCCTCGCACATGGATGTACTTTTTACTATGATCCAAATTCCTTGACCATGTTGGAATGTATGTATTGTATTTTATTGTACCTCTTTATTGCTGCATTGCTGCATTTAATCACACCTCTGTATTGCTGCACGATTTGTCAATGCTACTACTGTACATCCCTCTCCCCTTCCCCCAGGACGTACCGAGAAACGAACATTAAGTTGCTCAGTGTATCTTTCCTGGTGAAACAATTCAGTAAATAAATAAATAAATAAAACAGTAGGACTTCTCAGAAGACAGCTTACATAGTGTTAGACAAAGAATTCAGAAATGCATTACTGGTAAGTTACTTATAATCACTAATAATGTTTCTATTTCCTTACTCTTATATGGTAGGTATTTGTGCTCTATAGGTTAGTAATGATCATAACTCATTGGAGATGCAATTAGGTTATATTGCAGATGTTGTAATCAGTGTACAGTGGTTTGGCAATATTAGTGAGGGGACCAAGTGTAACATCCCCCCCCTCGTTGCCTTACTAAAAAAGGCAACAGCTAATGGGTAAGTTGTGGGTTATAGCATTGTTTATAGACCTGAGGCACAAGCCTTGTAAAGGAACTTTAATTGTTCATGGTGTTGTTTTAGAGTATGCCGTAGGCAGCAGAGGGTTAGTATCAGAAAGAATATTAAAAATATCTGTATAATCATAAAACTTTGAAAGTTAATTCTAACCAGGCACTGGAGAGGACAGTGCTTAAATCACCATCATGGATGAGTGTATTGAGAGCATCTCCAGCTTTGGAGATGTTATTGCTGATGTAGATGAGATGGGTGTTGTTTCTATCTAAAAGTGTCTTAAGTGCCAAGTTCAAGGGATCAATGTAGATGTTAAAGATGGGTAAATACTGAAACAGTGTGATCAAATTATCAGGGGCAATATCAATGATATCTGGTTCCAGGATGGGAACAGGGGTGATAATGGTATGACTAATAACAGTAGTTTGATGAGGAATGAAACAAAAGTTAGGGTATTAAAAAAATACAAAATCACACATGCCTCCACAATGCAAAGCATCATGGGCTGCATATGCAAATCACCACAGAATGTTATGCTGGTCCAACTTTAAGCAGAATTGCATGGTGCCGAAAGGCCTCTCACACAGTTTGCAAAGGGTGCTAACAGAAGACATAGACACGTGTTTCGTCCTACCAGGACTCGTCAAAAGTTAGGGTATTAAATGTCACAGATTTTGGAACCATAGGTAAAAGATTTATGATTGATAATGTCACAATATTGTCCATCAGAATTGTATAACACTCTTACTGTTGGGATCCACCATTTATGCAATTGAAAAGGACAGGTGAAAGACTGGTTTGTCAGCCTTGTAGTGAAGTGATGAACTTTTTCTGTGTAGTCCTTGTAGAGATGTCCAGCATTGCCAACTGAGGTAGCATGTCAATTGACCATGGGAATATGGGCGACTGCATTTGAGTGACCCCTGAATGGGTGGCTGTGCATTTACAGTGACCCATATATTAGAGTGACTGCACATTTCAGTGAACATTGAAATAGCCTACCTCCTGTGTCCAGGTGCAGCCTGGAGTAGGAATCCTGGAGATGGGGGGTACAGTGGCACAGCTCCTGTTGGGGGCAGGGGTTAGAGTCCCCCCAATGTAACATGGGTGATAAAGGTGGGTGGTTCTAGAAGTAACATCATTACCACTGTGCCACTTGAGTACACACCACTGTGGACCATGTTGTAGCAGAGCCCCAGGGATGTAACCATGTAGTTGACACTATGAATGCTGGGGTAAGAAGAGTGCTTACTGACCTGCAGGAAGGGCGAGGAGCAGTCCTAGTAGCATGGCATCATGGTCATTGTTGAGAGTACTGCTGGTGCACCTGAAGCAGTTTCTGGAGCATTGCCTGATGTTCGGTTGTTGTGGAGGACTGTCCAGAGGATCAGACAGGCTTAGAGAGTGTGTCTGGTGACACTCGATACAGCTGGTGATACCCTTCCTATTTACACAGACTCTGAGTGGGAAGCAATACTGCATATAGCAACAACCTATAGTAGCCATATAATTTTGAGGTACAGATGTAACATATTTGCTGAATTTACTATCACTGCACTGCATAGTCATGTTACATGCATTTTCTGAAATGTATTAGTTCAAATAGTAATCACTTAATAATAGTTGTTTAATTGACATGGAACCACCAACTGATGAAGAGGTAGATGATGTTGCCCTAGCCTAGAGTTAATATTTCCATTTAAAGAAATGTCAGAGTCCAAAGTGAAGGACCAATCAATGCTTTCCAGTGAGTAACCACAGACAGGTTTAATGATGTCAAATATGTCACAGTGACAGAGATAGTGATAACCCTTTTTGGTGCAATAGTCAGTATGAGGTACCACCCAAGCTTCTAGGATGGGCAGAGAGGCCAGTAGAGGTGGGAGATTGATTCTGTCCCTGAAGATGTTGTCATCAAGATGTCTTATCTAGTGGATGGAGGCAAGCTTGTCAAAGATGGCAGCTTGTGGATCAAAGCATAGCAGTGAGACAGTGAAAATAACAAACATGGAAATTAAATTTCAATATCACCAAGTGCAAGGTGTTGCATCTTGGTCGGGGAAACCCTAAACACAGGTACACCCTGGGAGGGGAGGCGCTGGAGGCCTCAATAGGGAAAAAGACCTAGGGGTCATGGTGGATGCATGTATGAATAACTCTGAGCAGTGCAGGAGAGTGGCTAGCAAGGCAAACAGGATGTTGGGATGCATCATAAGGGGGATCACCTCTAGGAGCAAGGAAGTGATTCTGCCGCTGTACAATGGACTGGTTAGACCACACCTTGAGTACTGTGTACAGTACTGGAGACCACACTTGAAGAGGGACATACAGCTTCTGGAGAGGGTACAGAGGAGGGCAACTAAGATGATACAAGGGCTAGGGGATTTGACCTATGATAACAGACTTGAGGAGCTCTGCCTGTTTTCATTGGAGGAGAGGAGAGACAGGGGGGACATGATTGAGGTCTTCAAGTACCTCAAGGGAATAAATAGGGTAAACATGGAGGGGATCTTTAGACTAAAGCAGGGAGGTATCACCAGAGGGCATGGTTTGAAGTTGGAAGGTGAAAGGGTGAGGGGGGAAAGAGGAGGAGATTTTTCACTGAGAGGGTGGTGGACCCTTGGAATGCACTGCCTGGTGAGCTGGTTCTGAGATCCACAGTGGAGGGCTTCAAGAGAGGGTGGGACAGACACAGAAAGTGGATGTATCAGATGATGGCCTGTCCCAGGGGGGTGGGGATGTATGATAGGGGTTTCTGGAGCACAAGGGATGGGACGGCCTCGGCACCCAACTAAGGATCTAAAGTTCGAGCAGACTCTATAGACCGTAAGGCCTAATCTGCTGGCAAATAGTATGTTAGTATGTATGTTAGTATCATGAATGCTACATTTTTTAGTTGTATAACATGGTTCCTGGTTGGGATGATGTGTGACATATCCTAAATTTCTAGTAGTTAATAAAGGTATAGAAACAGACCTAGATACACATTGTAATACATGGAACAGATTTACTGTGCAGGGAATACCATTTGACTTATCTCCTATCATGTATAATGTCTGGACTATGCCCTAAAACCAAATAATGGAAGATATTATTTATATAACCTAATATTCTTCAGGTGAAGCTACCTCTGGCTGGAAGCTGCAACACTGGATTTAGGATTTGCAAGAAAGCGAGTTGTGCTCACAACAGAGGGAAGTGAACCTTACAATTTATAATTGTCTTTGGCTTGAAGCAGATTCCTTAGGAAAGTTAATATTCTTCAGGTGGAGGATACTTCTAACTAAAGGGTGAAATAAGGAACTTAGAATTATCAGAAAAGGCAGTCTTTCAATCAACAGAGGGAGGTGGACCTTGCTTTACTTTTGTTACAATTGTTAAGATTTTCAGTGCAGGAAGAGTTTAAACCCACAGGGACTGAATACTGTTTACTGTGCCTGTCCTTGTGTACAGATGACGTGATTGGAGTTAGTGATTGACTGTTTACATTGCAATATTTGTAATACTGTGAGTTATTCACTGGGCTAAGAATTTGTCATAAGTCCTGAATTGAGAGCAGGTTACAGGCTGTGTATTTGACCCAGACAGTGCCCCAGGGGGTGGAAACTGGTTTTTCTTTTGTTTATCTCTGTGTGCCTTAAAAGGACAGGCCAGAATGTGTCAGGAAGTGCTTACATCACAGCTACTTATCAGCCAATAGCTTTGGAAAAGTCTTACAGACCTGATAACAACAGTACTAATTTTAGCAGGCTCATCAGATAACCTAATATTCTTCAGGTGAAGCTACCTCTGGCTGGAAACTGCAACACTGGACTTAGGATTTGCAAGAAAGCAAGTTGTGCTCACAACAGAGGGAGGTGGATCTTACAATTTACAATTGTCTTTGGTTTGAAGCAGATTCCTTAGGAAAGTTAATATTTTTCAGGTGGAGGGTACTTCTAACTGAAGGGTGAAATAAGGAACTTAGAATTATCAGAAAAGGCAGTCTTTCAATCAACAGAGGGAGGTGGAACTTGCTTTACTTTTGTTACAATTGTTATGATTTTCAGTGCAGGAAGAGTTTAAACCCACAGGGACTGAATACTGTTTACTATGTCAGTCCTTGTGCACAGCTGACATGTTTTGGGGCTGACTGCTTTCAGATCTCAAGTCACCAGGCTGTTTTGGGGTTGGGGAGGTTTACCTGTGTCTGACTTGGATGTTTGGATTTTTCTCTGTTTGATTAGCAGGGTATTTTCTCTGTCAAATTGTCGTGTAGGGCATCATGCTGACAGGAAGGCACTCATCACAGTGGTAGGTCAGAGCTTTTAGTTGATTGTTTTGTGATTGCACAGTTTAGGCCCAAACCCTTCCCACCCCTCACCCCACCCATCCCTGGAAATAGTTTCCTTATACCTGGGGTTCTGACATCATTTCCTCAACAGGGCAAGGTGTATATCACTGTCATATCCTCTCTAGCACACTGCACTGACAATATAAGCATACACAATATACAGTATATATATTTCTATATAACAAACCAATCACACACACACACAAAAAAAAAATAAACAAGGTAGACAGACACGTGGGGAGTAATGCAATGCAATGGCTGTGGGGCAGCAGTCTTCCGGGAGTCCTTCTGGAGGCTAAGATGCTGCCCTGTTTGCAGACAACTCTCTGCCCTGAGGGAGGAAGTTGCCCAACTTCAGACTGCACTGGACAGTAGTAAGGGAACCTCCCCCATCCAGACAGCACCAGAGCCACCACCACTACCTCAGAGGTTGCGAAGAAAGCACAGCAGTTGGACCACAGTGGGCTCAGGGAGGGTAAGGGTGGTGGAACAGAGGCACACCCAGTCAGTTGTTCCACTCCACAATCCATACATCATTCTGGGGGAGCATAGTTCCCCTATGGATGCACCCGCAGAGGAGACTAAGGAGGCTGCAGACAACTGTCACAAGGGGGGCCCTCAGGAAGGAGGTAGAGGATGCCACAGGGAAAGGAAGCGGCTCCTGGTGGGGGACTCAGTTATTAGGGGGATAGAACTAGGGGGAGCAGGAAAAACTGAAGTAAGGTGCCTGCCTGGTGCCATGGTTTGGAGGGAGAGGAAGCACATCCTTAGGATCACGAGAACAGTTGCACGGGAGTCTGAGCTGGACGTCATTGTCCACATAGGGACAAATGACTTGGCTCATCATGAGATCAGAACAGTGCAGAAGGACTTTGTAGAGTTGGGGAGGGGCCTAAGACAAGTAGCACACACAGTATCCTTTTTAGATGTGCTGCCTGTCAGTGGCATGAGTGAGGCGAGGGTACTTTGCACCATGCAGTTTAATGAATGGTTGAAAAAATGGTGTGGAGCACAGGGGTTTGGCTTCATTGGGGACTGGGGTTCCACCTGGAGGGACACCAGACTATACTGGCAGGATGGTCTGCATTTGTCCAGGAAGGGAACAAGTCTTTTGGGCAATCGGTTTAAATGCTTCATTGGCAATTTTTTAAACTAGTCAAGGGGGGAGGCACTGATAAGCAGCAGGAAAATCCCAGCCTCCTCCTACAAAACAGGGTACTAAATGAGAAAATGACCAAGGTAGAAAGGTCAGTGGGGGATGCTGCTACAGAAGGCAAAGCCATCAAAAAATGGAGAACAATGAGTATCAATGCCCGTAGTCTGAGTAACAAGCTTCCTGAATTAGTGGCCTTGATGGAGGAGGAACATCTGGATATCGTGGCAGTCACAGAAACATGGTACACACAGAACCATGACTGGGATGTAAACATACCAGGATACACTATCTACAGGAGGGACAGGGAGGGTAAAGGAGGAGGAGTAGCTCTCACATAAGGGAAGGAATCAAGCAACAGAACAAAAGGGTAAACAGGAGGAGAAGAAGATCTGGGGTCAATTTGAGACAGGAAATGGCACCACAATCCACACAGGGTTAGATACATAGACCCCCTCGCAGGGGAGGAAATGGACAAGGAAATGATAGAAAGTATACTTAGAATGGCAGAAAAAGGGGAGATATTGCTGATGGGTTATCTGAATATGCCAGATGTTAACTGGAGTGCAGTTGCAGCAGCCACTTCTAAGAGTGGGGTTATTCTAGATGCCCTACAGGGGGCATGCCTTAGACAACTAGTATTGGAACCCACTCGAGAGGGAGCAATCTTAGACCTGGTTCTCTTAAATGGAGATGGAGAGAGGATCACAGATGTAGAAGTGGGTAGCCATCTGGGAACTAGCGACTATCGAACAGTATGGTTCACAATAAATACAGCAATAGAGTCAAGCCATACAAAGGCAAAAGTACTGGACTTCAGGAGGGCTGACTTTGCCAAAATGGGTGAGTGCCTAAGGAATGCACTAGAAAATGGGCAGGAAGGAGGGGTGGAAGAACAATGGGGAATAATAAAAACTGCCATCACAGAGGTAACAAGCCTTTGTGTGAAGCAAATAAAACAAAACGATGTAAGAAACAACTATGGTTCTCAAAGGAGGTGGCAGTGAAGGTTCAAGAGAAAAAGAAAGCATTCAGAAAGTACAAGGAATCACAGAGAGGAGCAGGACAGAGAATTGTATCAGTTAAAGCAAAAGGAAGCTGGGAAGGCAGTCAGAACAGCAAAGGCCCGAACCGAGGAAAAGATAGCCAACTCAGTTAAGAAGGGGATAAAACCTTTTTAGGTACATCAGGGAGCGAAGGAAGACCAGGAGGGATAGTGAGGTAGATAAAGGGAGGAGGTGGGCAGAGGGTGACGGTGAAAGGAAGAGATACTAAACAAATATTTTTGCTCAGTATTTACAAATGAAGAGGGTACCTAAAAAACAATAGAAATACTCTGGATACAGAAGTTGATACCAGCCCATTTACAGAAGAAAGAGTTCTGAAAGAACTCTTAAAACTGAAGGTGGACAAAGCAATGGGGCCTGATGGGATTCATCCCAGAATTCTAAAAGAACTAAGGGTAGAACTAGTGACACCACTTACTACCCTCTTTAACAAATCATGGGAGGATGGGGTGGTACCTGAGGACTGGAGGAGGTCAGATGTGATTCCCCATCACAAAAGTGGGAGCAGGGCAGAAGCAGGAAACTACAGACCTGTTAGTTTAACCTCAGTGATAGGGAAAATGATGGAATCACTTCTGAAGGAAAGAATTGTCGAGTACCTAGAGGCCAGAGGGGCACAGGACCCAAGGCAGTATGGATTCACAGCAGAAAGGTCATACCAGGTGAATCTTATCGATTTCTTTGACTGGGTGACCAAAGTAGTAGATCAGGGAGGGGCTGTGGACATGGCCTACCTAGACTTTAGCAAGGCATTTGACACAGTCCCACACAAAAGATTAATATACAAGTTAGCCAGTCTGGGAGTGGGTCCCAAGATGATAGCCTGGGTAAAGAATTGGCTGGAGAATAGGACACAGAGGATACTAGTAAATGGAGTCCACTCTGAAGAAAGGGGGGCTACTAGTGGGGTACCGCAGAGTTCAGTATTAGAACCGGTCCTCTTCAATGTCTTTATAAGTGACATTGCAGAGGGACTGGAAGGAAAAGTATGTCTCTTTGCAGATGACACAAAGATCTGCAACAGAGTTGATGCACAAGGTGGGGTGGAAAGGATGAGAAGGGAATTGGCAAGGTTAGAGGAATGGTCGAATGTATGGCTGCTTAGAGTCAATGCTAAGAAGTGCAAGGTAATGCACCTGGGAAACAAAACCCCAGGGGAAGAGTACACAATGGGGGGTGAGATACTAACTACAACAAAAATGGAAAGGGACCTGGGGGTAGACATATCAGATGACTTAAAGGTGGGCAAGCAATGTGAGAGGGCAGTAAGGAGGGCTGGGGGGATACTGGGATGCATAGGGAGAGGCATCACCAGTAGAAAACAGGAAGTTGTTATCCCTCTGTACAGACAGCTGGGGAGACCCCATCTGGAGTACTGTGTGCAGTTCTGGAGACCCAGTCTCCGCAAGGACATAGACAGGATGGAAGCTGTCTAGAGGAGGGCAACTAAAATGGTGCAGGGTCTGCACTGGATGACATATGAAGAGAGACTAAAGGAGCTTAATATGTATAGCCTCGAGGAAAGGAGGGAGAGGGGGGACATGATAGAAACTTTCAAGTACCCCAAGGGAATCAACAAAGTCCAAGAGGGTAGCATATTTTAAAAAAGGAGGTGTGCAAGAACAAGGGGGCACAATTTGAAGATGGTGGGGTGGCTCAGAGGTAATGTAAGGAAGTATTTTTTCACAGAGAGGGTTGTGGATGCATGGAACGGCCTTCTGGAGGAGGTTGTGGAGTCAAAAACAGTGGTTGAATTCAAGCATGTATGGGACAGCCATAAGGCAATTCTAGGAGGTGGGGGTCGAAAGAAGTAGGCTGCTGGTTAACTAGGATCTGCAGCTTATCCATTAGGTAGGGAAATGGGCAGACTGGGTGGGCCAAGCGGTCCTCATCTGCCGTCAAATTCTATGTTTCCATAGTAGTTATTACATAAGAGCCATAGGCAGAACACAAAAGTTTCTTGGCAATATATTGCTTGTCTGCTTCCTTGTTATTCTGGAAGACAAGTTTGCTGATTTTATTTCAAGTGCCATTAAAACTCTTGGCAATGTTGTGCATGTTATAGACAGAATATATCTTTTCCTGACTAAGCCCATCTGTACAGCTGCTATATTTCAACTTCTGGGCCCAAATAAGACTTTACCCATTTGGGTACTGTACTGGGGCAGCAACCACTGATGGGCTAGTTTCACTAGCCCTCTGTTTTCTTTGCTGTACTTTACTCAAGTGTTACAGCTCTTTTAGACTTTGTATACTGTTAAACTGCATTTTATTGGTACAAAAAACAGTTTAATAATTGCTGTTTAAACTGAAAATGTGTTGTTAAACTTCTCTCTTACTACCTCTGCCTTCTGTATGCTCTTTTTGCTCTCCCCCTGCTTGCCCACCCATCTATTCCCACCTATTCTTCCTAACTGCACATTTGATTGCCCTCCTATGCTAACCCCCCTGTGTTTTTTTATGTTGCTTGCACGCATGTGCAAGAAACATAGTGCCATCATCGGAGATTTCGGAGGTGTGTCACCTCCTCCTCCAATTCAGTCAGTGAGCTGGCGTGGCGGCCTGGCCAATGCATTTTGGAGCTGTCTATGACATGCTCCAAAATGCAGTGGCATACAGTTGAAGGGGGGAGCTATGCTTCAGTGAACACCGATAAGCATAGCTCCCCCTCCACACGCAGGCGTGCGCGCCCCCTCATGTCCTGTGTAGCTGACAGGTTGCCCAATCCCCGCCGGCTGAGCTGCTGTCGTTCCCCCCCCAGTAGTTGGTGCCATGCTGGGAGCCCACCCCAGTGTGGCAATCAGTTCTTTAATGATGGGGTGCCCAATCCCCCATCGGCTGAATGGCCCCTCGTCCTGTGCCACGCTGGGAGCTCACCCCAGCATGGCAAACAGTCTCATTAACGCTCTTTTTGTTTTAAACCTGTAAAACAAAACGGTCCTCGGGCGCATCTCCCGACCCCTCTCCTACAACCCGCACCCACCCACTGCGCACCAGCCTCCCCACACCCTCACCCCATACTTACCTCCGGACTCCGGCACACGATCTTTGGTTGACCTGGAACCGTCTGCACTCTTCAAAGCTGACTGCTAACTGAGGAAATGCGGTAAGCTGTATAATGGGCTAGATAGGAGGTTCAACTTTATTACATATCAGGCATTTTGGGAATTTTTGCCAAATTTTCCAACATGAGGGTTTTAGGATGCCTTCTCATGAATGATGTCACTGTCATGGCGTTATTCGGGCCCGGGCGGTGATTTCATGCAGTGACTGTGAAATCACCCTTCAGGCCTGAATACCACCATGACAGTGACACCATTCATGAGAAGGGTCCCAAAACCCCATGTTGATTTGGTCCAAGAAATAAAAAAACAACTGTTTCTGACTTAGTTAGCAGTTCCTACACAGGCTCGTAAGTTTGTGAAATTTCAATATTTTCACTCCAGATTTTCAACATTGCCATTTTACCACACCTTCTTATGAGTAGTACAGCTGTCATTTTTCACATCTCACCCAAAACGTGTTTCCGCCCATGTAGCGCACAATGGTGCAATCGGTGTGTGAACTCAGTGTATGGGACACATTAAGAAAATCACAGTGTCACTGTTCATGAGCAGAGATCTTAAAATGGCAATGTTGAAAATATGAAAGATTCCTAAAAATGACTGTTTCTAGGTGTCGTTGCACAGTTCCACCATGCCTTCGTAGGTTTGCGAATTTTCAATATTTCCACTCCAGATTTTCAACATTGCCATTTTACCACACCTCCTTATGAGCAGTACAGCTGTCATTTTTCATATCCTGCCCAAAATGAGTTTCCGCCCATGTAGCGCACAATGGCGCAGTCGGTGTGCAAACTCAATGTACGGGACACATTAACAAAATCACACTGACACTGTTCATGACCAGAGGTCTTAAAATGGCTATGTTGAACATTTCATGAAAAATTTCCTAACAATGACTGTTTTACGAGTGTGCGCTGTGCAGTTCCTACGCACGCTCGTAAGTTCGCAAATTTTCAATATTTGCACTCCAATGACTTCCAGATACCTAAACAGCACATAGAAGCAAGCAACATTCGGCATTGACAAATGCTTGTTTTGTCTAGTTTTCCATTGGTAGATTATATGTGTCTACCACTAGAGGGCCTCATTATTTTTGTACTGTAATCCCTGCCTTACTTCCCTTGCTAACATCACTTTCAAGTGCTGTGGGATTGTGATACCTCACAACCCTATCATGCTACCAAAAGCAATGGATTTTCTTCATAGCACACTAGAAATACTTCTATTAATTGCTGTGTTCAACCAAGGTATACCACAAGAACCTACGCAACAACAACAGCAAGGAATTACCTTTTCCTACCCAACATCCAATATGACCCCAGCATTGTAACCAGTAATCTGCTGTACACTTCCAAAGACTTGTGGACTCTCCCTTAGCTCCTAATACAGCTGCAGTCCATCAGGGATTTGGGGCCCTGCTCGCCACTGTCATCACCACTTAGCCTTACTGTGATGCACATAAAAAGAAGGAAGAGCTCAAACTCATGTCAGTCTCACAAGCTGAATTTCAAACTAGTGAAAGGTTTTGTGCTTAGACTCATACTAATGTTGTTGTTACTGTCTGGAAATGTGCACTCTAACCCTGGCCCAGCAAAATCTGCTTCACCTAGCAACACAAACAAGCCTGCATCAATTGAGTTGGCATCTATCAATATCTGCAGCCTGTCATGTAAGATCGATAGACTCTCAGCTTGGGTCATGCAGCAAAACCCTGACATACTGCCCATAGTGGAAACATGACTTTCCCTGAAGATCCCTGACTCAGCTGTTGCTATACCTGGTTATGCCATCATTAGACAGGATAGACTCGCACAATGAGGGGGTGGATGTGCCATATACATCAAGGATACACTCATGGGACATACATTACCTATGGACAGCCTAGGCAATGCTACCCAGGTGTTAGCCATCAATGTTCAACTTGGGGCCCACAATAAAGCTCTAACAATTGTGTCCATCTACATACCACCTAAGGACCAATTCAAAGGCTTCCATAGCTTGATGGAGTACATTATGAACCTGCCCATAATGCTGAGATGATAATTATGGGTGATTTCAATGTCAACTGCCATTCCCCTGAAGTAGGTTCCTTTAAGGATGCAATCTCCGCACTCAACCTTACCCAGCTTGTTCTGTCACCTACTAGGGCTAATTATAAGATGGGTATGAGTACCCTTCTCAACTGGATACTGTCCAATCATCCATATCATATCACAAATGTGAATGTTCTCCCTGACGCATTGAGCAACCTCTCCCCTATTAACTGTAACTGGTCAAATGAATTCAGTAAACCTCCTCCAAAACAATTTTCAGCAGGGTGCCAAAGTGGGGACACCTGGAACCTCTGAAACAACACCTTCATAGCATTGACTGGTCATCACTTGATGCCACAAAGGATATAAATACAGCTGTGAACCACTTCATCAAGCACTTTAATGAAGCTTGTGATGTCCATTCCGCCACGAAAACAATGAAAATCTGAGGCACCATCAATCCCTGGTTATCTGCCAACCTCATTAGTCAGATGAATCACAGAGATCATCTTTGGTGTCATGCAAAGGCTACTGGCAAGCATGTAGATGTACAGGAATATAAAACTGTCAGGAATAAGTGCATCCAGGCTATTCACATAAAAAAAGCAAGTACCATAGGGAACAGCTTGCTAACACTTGGGGTGACAGTAAAAACTTATGGAACAATATAAAAGATGCAACAGGTAAAGATGCTAAGGTTGCACCAACCATACTAAATATTAATGGAGCCCCCACCCTTGACCCGTTGACCATAGCCAGTGCTTTTAATAACGCATTCACTGACCTGGGCAGTGTCCTCCCAGCAGACTTCTTCAAGGACATCACTGAAGACACTGAACAGCTGGCAGATGATTCGCTTCCTGCACCACCTCCTTTCTACTTCAAAGAGATCCCCTGTATATGGTCAGAAAATGCCCAATAAAAGTACTCGGGAAGTCAAGGCATAGCAGTGATTTCTTAGACCTCAAATGAGTTGCCCTTACCATTGAAGAAATTTGGGTGCCCAATGCAAAGATTCTAAACCTCTCACTGAGACTGGAACAATTCCCCCAAATCTGGAAGTCAGCCCTTGTTACCCCTGTTCACAAAAGTGGAGACCGCACTATACACACAAACTATGGAACTATCTCTATTCTTCCACCTCTGTCTAAGGCACTTGAGCACATAGTTGCAGATCAGCTGGTGGAGTATATGGAAAAATACTCAATCCAGTGCCCCCAGCAGCATGGATTCAGAAAGTGACATAGCACTGCTAGAATTCACTGGTTTCATTCACCAATCTCTGGAGCAAGGTAGATTGGTGGGTGCAGCCTTCATAGACCTCACAAAGGCCTTTGATACAGTGAACCTTGCTCTACTTCTCAGGCAACTGTTCTCAACTGGCCTCTCGGCAGATACTGTGTCCTGGTTGAAAAGCTATCTTGTAGGCTGCTTCCAATGGGAGAAGATAACTAACGTCACCTCTGACCAACAACATGTCCACTCTGGAGTACCACAGGGCTCCATACTGGGTCCACTTCTCTTTTGCATATTTCTTAACAATCTCCCTCACTCCTGTCACCAACAGATCCTCCTCTATGCGGATGACATGATCATAATGGAGAGTATACTAAAGGAATGATTGGGGGTGTACTTGGAGGAGGTGGGAGGTCTGGATAGTCGGCAACATGGGTTTGTGCCAGGTAGATCATGTCAAACCAATCTTGTGGAGTTCTACAAATGGGTAACATCATAACTGGACAGGGGAAAGCCCTTGGATGTATTATTCTTGGACTTCAGCAAGGCGTTTGACTCTGTCCCCCACAATGGTCTAGTGGAGAAACTGATGGGGTTGGGAATAAGCCCTTTGATGGTCAGATGGATTGAAAACTGGCTAGCTGGATGCACCCAGAGAGTAATGGTTTGTGGGGAGCTCTGGAACCCTAGAGAGGTTGGTAGTGGGGTACCGCAGGGCTCGGTCCTGGGTCCGATCCTGTTTAATGCATACATATCGGACATCAGGGAGGGTATAGGGTATGAAATGAGTCTCTTCACTGATGACTCCAAGATGGGAGCAGTAGTTGAAGGAGAAGAGGGGAGGTTGGCCCTGCAAGGGGACCTGGACACCCTGGAAAGCTGGGCTCACACATGGAAATTAAATTTCAATATCACCAAGTGCAAGGTGTTACATCTTGGGCGGTGAAACCCTAAACACAGGTACACCCTGGGAGGGGAGGTGCTGGAGGCCTCAATAGGGGAAAAAGACCTAGGGGTCATTGTGGATGCATGTATGAGTAACTCAGAGCAGTGCAGGAGAGCGGCTAGCAAAGCAAACAGGATGTTGGGATGCATCGTAAAGGGGATCACCTCTAGGAGCAAGGAAGTGATTCTGCTGCTGTACAATGGACTGGTTAGACCACACCTTGAGTACTGTATATAGTACTGGAGACCACACCTGAAGAGGGACATACAGCTCCTGGAGAGGGTACAGAGGAGGGCAACTAAGATGATACGAGGGCTAGGGGATTTGACGTATGACGACAGACTTGAGGAGCTCTGCCTGTTTTCATTGGAGGGGAGGAGAGGAGAGATGGGGGGACATGATTGAGGTCTTTAAGTACCTCAAGGAAATAAATAGGGTAAACTTGGAGGGGATCTTTAGACTAAAGCAGGGAGGTATCACCAGAGGGCATGGTTTGAAGTTGGAAGGTGGAAGGATGAGGGAGGAAAAGTGGAGGAGATTTTTCACTGAGATGGTGGTGGACCCTTGGAATGCACTGCCTGGCGAGCTGGTTCAGAGATCCACAGTGGAGGGCTTCAAGAGAGGGTGGGACAGACACAGAAAGTGGATGTATCAGATGATGGCCTGTCCCGGGGTGTGGGGATGGATGATAGGGGGTTCTGGAACACAAGAGGAGGAGGACCTCGGCACCCAACTAGGGATCTGAGGTTCGAGCAGACTCTATAGACCATAAGGCCTAATCTGCTGGCAAATAGTATGTTAGTATATACACTAGCAACACTGACCCTGAACCACTGGAACACCAACTTCAACGCAGCTTTGAGGAAGTGGAGGACTGGTTCAGGAAACACAAGCTGATTCTTAACTACAAAAAAACAAAAATCATGTTGTTCAGTGGTGCTCTCAGCAAACGCAGATCCAGTGCCCTAAACATAAGGAACTCCTCAAGCATCCCACTTGAACAAATTCAACATTTCAAGTATCTAAGAGTAACAATGGATAGCTCACTATCATATGCCCAGCATGTTGAGAATGTTTGTCTGCCAATATCAAGATAGGGTTACTCCATAGACATAAACACAATCAAACGCCTGGAGCACTTATACTAGCTATCTAAAGCTCCATAGTATCCATTGTTGACTATGGTCTGGTTATCTACTGCTCAGCTTCCACCACTACCTTCCACAGAATATCAGTGGCACTCAATAAAGCATGCCAACTTCTTACTGGAGCAGCATGCCTTACCCACACATGTGAACTGTATGTGCAAACAGGTAGGCTTCAGGTAAATGAGATGATTCACTATCAAACCTGCTTGCTAACTAAAAAAGCGCTTCTTGTACTCCTGCCTTCTGGTGTTGCAAACTTATTAAACCCATCTTGCAGCTCCCATCACATGCGTAGCTCAGTCAACCAACTTTTCTCTGTCCCAAGATGCTGGACTACACAAGGGCAATGATCGTTTGCATATAAAGCACCACTATGGTTTAATGTGCTGCCCAGAGATATCTCTTCCTTACCAAAATTGGGACTATTTAAAGGCACTCTTCATTGGCATCTTACAGCTAACAGTTCTTGTGACTGTTTCAACTGACATGACACTACCTCAGCAGTATAGACACATCCTTGTACCTACTTCTCTGCTTTTCTCTGAGAATGACCGCTTTCACCCTAACAGTTGTGCCCTATTTCCTGCCTCCTTCCCCGATCCTTCTTTCATCTCACCCTCCACCTTCCTTTCACTCTTTATCTTCACTTACCTGAACTTTTGTTCACCCAAATCTAACTATCTACTTGACAAAGCACCTTGGGCTGCCTCCTTTTATTAGGAATATTTTTGATTTCCTACCATTTCATAGTTTTAATTTTAGTTGTAATATTAATGTCATATTGTTATTTTAAATACTTTCTTGTCAATATTATATGTAATACCATCCATTGTATATCTGTCACCCTTCCCACTGACGTGTAAAAGAGCTGTTCTGTGCTCAGAGGTATTGTAATCTGAAAATGAATAAATAGATAAATACCATGCAATAAAGTGGATAAAACATCATTATTTACACCAGTCTGGAATTTCAGGGTTTGGCTTTTAATGGCAGCATTATCAGCCCTGTTCCAGGTGGACCTGCCGGCTCCGAAGAGACCAGATACAGTGCCAGTGGTGCTCGTGACATCAGCAGTGGCAGGCCTAGTGCATTTCCCATTCTTAGTGTTGGGGTCTGGTCTAGGTCGAAATATACCTAAGTGTTCAGTAGTATGTGGCCCAGCTACTGGGTCTTGAATACATGGCTGGTATGCTGCAAGAATACGTAGTAACACGGTACTATGAAACTTAGGCGTGTTTGTTTTTGAGCACATTTTGAATTCGAACATATTCCAATGTGTAAGGGCAAAGATAACAGGGTTGTGTATGAACTGCACATTGTTAACAAGTGTGCCTGGATGTGATGTGGCAGTCAGGCCACTAGCTGGTCCTGGTTCCTGTATGGGACAATCTGTGAGTTCTGCTTCAGTAGGGGAAACTACTGATCGACACATAGCTGCTGCAGCTACAGTATGTAGCTTCATGTATAAAAGGCTCTAGCAAAGTCTTCTGGATAGTTATTACAAAAGGTGGGATTAATCAAAGCAGTGAGGTTATATAAACCAGTATGTTTGTAATTAGCTTGCCAAATAGTAGTGTACCTTTTGGGGAAATTCTGGTATTGGGCCAGCTTTAGAAAGTGTCTTTGGAAAGGCAGGCAACTAGAAGTTGTTGTCCATTACTGTCAGTTTGCCATTCGATTTCAAGTGACGATTTGTCTGGTGCCACAACTATGGCATTCAAGTAGGCATCAGTGCCTTCCTGAACAGTGATTGATTTGCTGGGAACCTCTTTGCTGACTCCTTCTGGGATGGTGGTAGGTTTGTTGCATGGAGTTAGGCATCATTCTTCTGCAGGCTGAAGAAGCAGAAGGAGTCACCTTAGATGTTGTTTTGTTTTGGATTTTGTAGTTACATCCTTGGAATGGACAATGGGAATTTATTTATTTTATTTTATTTATTTAGTTTTTGTTGACCGGGTAAGTGCACTAGACAAGTCCTGCCTATTTTCAGGCACGACCCGGGGGAGGGGGATACAGATGAGTGCCAACTGGCCTTGAACCAGATTAAGCTGTTGGTGGTATTTTTTTTTAGTGAATTATTCCTACAAGAATATATTCCTACAAGGGGGAACAGAAGCAAGTTAGCCATCTTGCAGGTGTACCTGCAAGGAAGGAAGAAAGAAAACGTTAGTAGATACTATTCCACCCAATGGGGCTAGGAAAAGTAATTATTCTCCTTTATATAAGGGGTATGGTCCTTCCCATTTATTGATGAGGGAATGTGTAGGGTGTGCAAATCTGAGTACCAATACCTGGTCTCCAACTTGTCAGTCTACTTCGTGTGCATGCTTGTCAAAGTGAAGCTTGAATTGTTGTTGGGCTTTGCCCATGTGGTATGCTGCATACAAGTCGGTCTTGACAATGTCATCCTTTAATTTGGTGACATATGTGTCCATGGACACTCTGTCTGCAGTGAGTGTGTTCAGATCAATCAGCAGGTATTCAGGTAATCTCATGGTTCCATCAGTCATAGCCTCAAATGGGTAACAACCTATATGGTCGAGTATTATTAAGCAGCTCAATATGAGTGACTCAATAATACTGCCCGTAAGAAGAGCAAGTGGTGAAAAATGCTGAGGAGTGGGTTAGAGCAATTGTAGTAGTGAGCTGCACTGACTAGAGAAAGATACGAGGAGCAGTGTGGCTACACCCTGCTGAACTGGCCATTTGGTGTAGTGGCTAGAGCTACCTCCAATGGAGCTGAAAAACCTGGGTTTGTGTCCTGGGGTGGGATACAATTTTTGTTTGTCCTGGGGTTTTTTTTTCTAAGTCCCCCCCCCCACAGTTGAGGATATTTAAGTTGGGTGGTGTGGGGAGCTTGCCCCCCTACAAAGGGGGTGCACGGGTCCCAGCCCCCCCACATAAAATATATATATTTTTTTGTTTTATACTTAGAAAGTAGCGACCATCACTGTTTGTGGCGGTCGATATTTTGTTGGTCACTGTAGTGACTTGGAGCATTGTTTTAGTTATTGTTATTGGTACATGACTTAAACTACTCACCCTTATCACATAAAATCCCTCAATGGGTAAACACTGGACAGTAGTGGCAGGAGTACTCCTAACTGCCATAAGGAGTAGAGGCAAAAGGGAATCTCAGTCCTTGGGATTGTCCTCAATGAATTTGGATAACATAAGTTTTATCCATCTTTTGGCTCTTTCTACCTGACAGGAAGACTGAGGGTGGTAGGGGATGTGAAACGTCTGGTGTACCCCAAGAAGTTTGAGTCTTTCTTGTATCAACTCACCTGTAAAGCTGGTTCTTTGATCAGTCTACATTGAGAGGTATGCCCCACCTGGAAAACAATTGTTCTGCCAGGATTTTTGCCATTGCCTTAGCTAAGCATTTGTGGGTGGGAAAACCCTCAACCCATTTTGAGAATAGATCAGTGACTACAAGAGCATAGCTGTTGTTTTGGCTGGTGGTAGTCAATGGTCCAATGAAATCAATTTAAATCACATGCCAAAGGGCAGATTGTCTCTGTAGAAGTAGTTTGGCATTTCTTTTAGATGAGGATGGATTATTTTGTGCACAGATCAGGCAGTTGTTAAGGCAGTGCTTGATGTCCTTGGTGATACTGGGCCACCAACCCACAGTCTTCAGTCTCTTGACTGTGTTGTCCACCCCCTGATGTCCACCAGTCAGAGTGTCATGAACCTGATGAATAAACTCAGATCACAGCAATGTAGGAACCACCTACAACCTGTAGTTTAGGTCATTAGGCTGGAACCATACCAGTTTGTTGTCATGTGATAGATGCAGTTTTTCTGCATGCCATTTATAAGGGTTGTTGTTTGGTAGTTCCTATTCATTCCCTTTGTCCAGGAATCTGAACACTTCCTTCAACTGTGGATCAGCTTTTTGTGCTGTGGATAAATTCAGTGGCACAAAGGTTTCAGTCTTCTTTTTCTTTGCAGCTGCTATGTGTATTCCTGCAAGAGCTGCAAGAAGAAGTAGGCTGTTGGTTAATTAGGATCTGCAGCTTTTCCAATAGGTAGGGAAATATGCAGACTGGGTGGGACAAGCCATCCTTATCTGCCATCAAAGTCTATGTTTCTATGTTTCAACTGGATGAGCGATACTCCACATGCCTCCCCTTCCAAGCATCCTCCTTGGCAAGGGGGTCATTGAAAACATGGTATGGGTTTGACTTTGAGTGGGTCTTAACCTTGTGTAGAAATAGTTTATATTTAAGCTGTTGATTCATTTTGTTAATGTATATAAAGAGATCTTTGTATTTGATAGGGGTGCCATCAGGACAGGTAAAAGGGTTTTTCTGCCAGAAGGGTAAAAATTCTGTCAAAGAATAACAGACCCAATTAGAATCTGTAAAAATGATGGTATCTGTTGTACCATAGTGTCCATGTATGGGAGCACAGGCCACAGCTGCCAATTCTGCATACTGGGAGGATGTAACACTGCAATGTTTGGACGTATGGACAGTGTGACCATTAGGATAGAGGATCCGCACTCCAAATCCAGCCACCTGTTTTTCTTCGTGATATGAGTGAGAGTCATCAGTAAAAATGTGACACAGGGAAGTGTCAGCCAGGAGTTTGGGGGTAGCGGGAAGAAAGGGGCCTGAATCAGGCAGATCAGGAGGCTGGAGTCCACAATCATGTGGGGTTCCTGTATACAGGAAACTATAGGCCAGTACTGAAGTCATTTTGGCAGTGTGGACCTGTATGTCATGATTCTGTAGGTGAACAGACCAATGGATTAATGTGGTATTCATCAAGGAACCATCCTTCACCCTGTCTGATAGCAAACAGTTACTGGGTGTGTGATTTGTGTGTAACACAATGGGTGAGTGCCCTATATTATACAGAAAATGCTTCTAAGCCCAGTAGGTAGCCAGAAGGCTTCTTTCACAAAGATTGAACTTTAGTTCTACTGGCAAGAATATCTGGGTGGCGTAGGCAATGGGCCTAAGTGTGCCATTAACCTTTTGGGCCAGCACTGCAGGAAAACTTCTGAGTATAGCCACATTGGTAGGTAGTGGCAAATCTTGTAGGCCTTGGATCTTGTTCCAGGCCTGGCTTCTGCCTTATTCTGTGATGCACAGAGCAAGGAAGATACCCTCTTTTTGGTTAAGTTGTGCCTTTGCAGGGTTGCACTTGAGGCCTACTCTCCACAAGAGAGTCAGTAGCTCATCAAGGAGGTCAAAATGCTCCTCCTTAGTGATGGTGGTTCAGAGTAAATCATCTGCATATTGTAGAAGACACTGAGGGGTAGAGAAATCTTGCAAGGTGTCCATCATGTGTAGATGGAAAAGGGAGGAGCTGTTATGAAAGCCCTGTGAGAGGAAGGTCCATGTGTACTGATGACCCTCAAAGATGAAATCAAACTAGTATTGGCTTTGATAGTCTGGAGGAAGTGACCAAAACCTGCTGGAGATGTCAATGGCACTAAACCAGGTATGGTCTAGTGTTAGCAATGTGAGCACATCTGGAACTGATGCTACTGTAGGCGAGCAGCTAGGAGTGACTTGATTAAGTTTCATATATTCAATAATGAGTCACCAAGAGTTGGATTTCTTCACAGACCAGATTGGCGAGTTGAGGGTTGAGACACAAGGTCTGATAACACCTTGCTGAAGGAGTGACTGAATGGTTTCTCTGAGTGATGGTAAGGCCTCTGCAGGAAAAGGATACTGTCTTTGCCTGATTGGCTTAGGGCCGGGGACTTCAATGCTGGTTTGCATTCTTCCGCAATCATGTTTTTGTTTTGCAAAAACATCTAGGTGCTTCTGAAAAATGGGTAATAGTTCTTTGAAGAACTCATGGGTTATGAACAGAGCTATGATGTCATATTCCTTGTTGTTGGCTGAGATGGTGGCCACAACATGAGAATCGGGGATCATGACATCACGGTATTGTCCTCTGATCTGGATCAAGAGCCGATGGGCTAAGTCTATTACACAACCATGTAGTGCTATGAAGTCAATTCCTAGGATGATGACATAATACCATGAGGTCAAAAGTGAAATCTGTGGTAAGGGTCCCCAACACCACAGGAAGTACAATGGAATGATAAGTAAGTAGTGTAGTCCCATCTACACCTTGGGCATTGGCCCTTCATCTGGTGGACCAGAAGGAAGAGGATGGGCCCTCATTATGTAGTACAGAGATTGATGTGCCTGAATCTAGAATTATAACAAGTTGGCGGCCCTGATCATGGCCTTCGTACAAGGCCTTCAGTTTGTATCTATGGTGATATTGTTTACAGTATTGCATGGGACCTGTGAATAGTCAATCGGAACTATCATTATCAATGGCATCATTAGGTGGGTCCTGAAACCATAGGCCTGTGGGGTCCCGCTGGGCCTTTTCCAGGTAGTGAACAGGATACAGGTGCTCCTTGGTGTTAGCAGCAGCAACAGACAGGGGATTGAAATTTAGGCCTGTTACAGCCTGGCCAGAGGAGGCTCTGTTATCTCCTTGGCCTGATGGAAGCAGGGCCTCCGGTGTCAGCACAGCTATGGCTTCTTTTGGGATGGACTTGGCCACTAACTGGACATTCCCAATAATTTTTTTAAGGTTTTTATTTTCCTCCACTATCTGATTGTAGGAAGGGCCCAATTGGTAATTCTAATTGCCTTGATTGCCATTTTGGTTGGGATTATTCCAGTTCTTTTATCCTTTCCTGTTGTGATCCCCTCCCATTGGTAGGGCTGTTTATCTTTGTGGCATGCAGTCTTGCTGTACTGGATGTTGCGTTCCACTGTGTAGTTGGCTATGGGCTTGCTGGTAGGTTGTACCACAGCCACCTTGGCTTTTGAGCTGGAATTGAGATCCAGGAGGTAGACTTGGTAAACTCATTCCATTCTCATGAGGATATCTACAAACTTGTCGGTTCTGGGGAAAACCACAGGTTCAACCTTGTCATGTACTGCTTGAAGCATGTTCCAAATGAACAAGGATTTGTACCTGATCTGGTCACGATCTGCTCTCTCTTGTGAGAGAGACTTACCAGTATGGTAGGTGAACCATAACCACTGATGGTAGGATGCCAGGTTTTCCTTGGCATATTGTTTGATGGGGTAGACCAGCATAATGCCAACCATGCATGCAGAGTGAGCGACAATGAGTTCTGTGGTGGCATCATCAAAAGTTATATCTGCAGCATGGTGGATTGCCTCTGGGAGTTTTGCTCATAGGCCAGGTTCGACAGTCTGTTGAAGGACCTGCACCTGATACAGTAGTCTGCTGGGAGACCAAGCATTTCACACTTAGACTGGACCTTTTCCAGATGACAGCTAAGGTTGTCACTAGGACCCATGCAGCCTATACTGTCAGTGATCTGCTGAACAGAGTAGGCTCCCTGGAAGGGATTATTGGAGACTGCTGGACACAGATTGGGGAAGGGATTGAAGCATGCACCCTGAAGGGTGGTGTCAGCTGCGGCATCAGCCAGAGTGTGGAATGTTAAGTCATGAGTAGCAGCTTTTTTCAACATTGTTCCATGTTTTCTCAAAAGATTTGTTTTTGCTCCTCAGTCATCTCGATCCAGGCAAGAGCCACATTGACCATTTGATCAATCTCAGCCTTCTCTTTCCATTCCAGGATGGAAATCAGAGATGGATACTTTCAGCCTCCCCCAATGTCATGGGGGTCACCATCTTGATGTCGCATATGAAAGTCGTCATATTTCTCATGATGTAGGGTCACACTATCATAGTGTAGGGGAATGCCATTTTGGATGGTGTGCATGGGAAGTGCCATTTTGAGGATTTGGCTGGGCACCATTTTTAATGGTGTCATCATCTGAATCGTCATCACCTGATGACATAATGTCGATGGTGATGTAATGAACTCCGCCCATCACTTTGACATGACCAGCCAACACCTCTCGCTGATGATGCCGTTTTGCCATCTTTGCTCTACACTGTGAGTGAGCAACTTTTGCATTGTTCTGCCCAATGCCTTTTGTTACATCTTTCTGTAACACTCTCTGCACAGAGGTGAGTTTGCAATTGTCCCTAACTTCCCTGTCCAGTTCCCCACTTTTCCATTTCAGATCCTCATGCAATTCCTCATTCTCATCTCATAAGTCTTATTTGTTTCACTCAAATCATTCATTTGTAATATCTGCCTGTTATTCTGCTTTAACCTGTCACAATCATCTCTCAACATACTGTACATAACTCTTGTTCATTATTCTGTACAGCACAGTGCAAATGTGTCTCATTCTTACTGTGCAGAGAATGAAGTTCTTCATCCAGTCTCTGTTATTTCCTAAGCATTTCAGTTGTTTTCAAGCCCCACTCCTTTTCTAGAGCTGAGCTTTGCAGTTCAAGGGAATGAAATCTCGATTAGGAGGCTTTGACAGCAGCATAGTTAGCCATGACCAACAGCCCTTTCAGTGTTTGCTTTTTAGCTGTTTGCCTCATCTCTGAGTACTGGGTTGAAATCCCCAGCACAGGGTTATTGGAGGATTTCGCTTCAAGCAAGAAGTCGCTCGAGCCTCCATGAGAAGTGAAAAAGTTAGAGACATCAAGTCTCACATCTGCACAGATATTGGACATGTTAGAGAAACTCAATTTATCCCATCAGCGGTGCCCCTCCTGTGTATTGATTCACAGTGGTTAAACCAAAATACGGTTAGGCATCTGTACTCATGCAATTCTATAACTCAAAACTGCTGTGGAGCAAGATAAGACAGCACCATTCTTGCCCTGTGTGAAGATAGACTCTGCAAGGTGCTATGGAGTAAAAGAATTGACTAGGCAATATGGTGGTGTACACCTACTTACTATTTGTTAGAAAAAGCCAGTTGAAGAGCGTATCCCTGTTAGTTTAGACCACCTGCACACAACCCTTACAGAAATAATTATGTGAAATGTTTTCATGCTGCACACATAAAACTACTCATGTGATATGCATGCTGCAAGAATCATTTAGATGTTAAATTGGAACCCGATTGCATGCATGTGGCATGCATGCACCAAACAAGTGTGAAAAGCATACTTTTTATGTTAAATTGGAACAGACTGCGTGCATGTGACATGAGTGCTATACTGTCTGCAAACATATGTCTTGCCTGTACTTCAATACAAATCTGCATACCGTACATCTGCAAGTATTCAGCATGCTTGTAGCCAGTTATACTTTTCAGTTTCGTGTCCTCCCTCAGCTACACAACTGAACTGTAGCATACATACTAATGGAAACACATGCAGTTCTTCTCACCCTCAATACACACACTTACAAAGAAAACTACTTAATTACTTCTCTCTGGTCTGTACTCCTACTATTGTCTCTCCATAGTTTTGAATGCTTTCATTCAAACAGACTAAGCTGCAAACACAAAAGTAGCAATAACTCAACACCCACCCACATGGCCATTCCCCACCCCCATGCACACATACTGCAACAGGTATTGCCATGCTGCTACAGACAACCCACCAATTGTAGATACAAGCTGAGAGTCCCTTGCCGGAGTTCTAGGGTGCCAGAGGCAGGAGTCTTTAAGAGATGATGTCCATGGGTCAAAGTGCTAGGTCATAGTCATACCCCTTAAAATGAATTGAGTTTTTTTGTATTACTATTTTATACATTATGATGGTGAGTTGAAGAATAATGAAGGCTACTGTTCTATTAACAAGACCCTTGCTAGTTGAGCAGCGACCCTCATTAATCTCCAACTCTCCATCAATAGTGCATAAAATAGTAATAAAAAAGTGCTCCCCATTCATTTCAATGGTGCACATCCCTGCAGCCTCCCTTGCAATATGTCATAATGTGCCTGAGTGTGGTGATGTAGAGGTCAACTTCATTGGGGGGGATAAGCTTGACCGTAGTGGGGCTCCAAAGTCTGTGCATACCATACTGCTCAACTGTCCCTGAATGCAAGGGACAGCCCCTGATTTTACACCTGAAAATGATTTTGTTCCTCATCAGTCCCTCATGGGAGACATGCTGCTCACACTGAGGATGTCCTGTAAATTTAGACCTTATAGCACTGGCACCATTTCAGATTTCAGCAGGGGGAAACCAACAACCAGTGGAGGCCAGGTGCTAGTTAGCCCCAAGGAGGCAAACTCTAGAATGTCTGGATTATCTCTAAATGTAAAACTCATTTGTTGTTACTGAAAAGTGATATGCAAATCAGGAAAAATTCAAATGTGTAAGATTCATCTGTCTATACCCCAGAGCAGTGCATCAGATTTGAGTTTAAACCAAACCAGTTTTTAACCAATTTTTTCCTGGCTATTGTTCTGACCCACCCCAAAAAACAATAACTTTGTCCTGATTTCTCTCAATGACTTCATTCCATTCAATACCCATCCCATATGGTCATTAAGCTACCCAAAGGTGCATAAAAGTGAAAAACACATCAGTATTTCAACTCTTTCTCCTTCCCCATTCCCCCTTTTAAAAAAATTATTTACTTTTATTTACCTGGTCATTTGGCCAGAACCTACAGCTTGGCCCAGTGTGCCACCAACTTAGTTTTCAGTCTGCTCCTCCTCCATCCTTCCGCAAGAAGCTAGATGCTAGAACCGACAACCCAGGTTCCCAGTGTGGTCCGCACCTAAGTCACCTCACTAACCAAACACATCCAACCTGCGTTGCTTGCTTCTTGCTTGGATGCTGCAATGTCTGCTGCTGCACTGCACTGTCCAAGGCCTATGAAGGCCACCCACACCACTATCACTGCTGTTGCTAGGCCTAGCTTACTGCCGAGGGAGCCTGTGCTGTTTTTTTTTGGGAGGGGTTGCGAGGTGAGCCTAGTAGGGTTTGTAGGTAGTGTAAGCTTGAGTTTGCTTCCAGCTCACCCTCTGTCCCTTCAGCTACCCGGTGATATGGAGACTCACTAAGAGGAGATCAAACAAAATATGCCACCAGAACACTACTAATGAGAGTCCATTGCTCATAGACTCCTCCAAGTTGTTGCGTGCATCCTGTTTACTCTGTGGCAGGAAAGACAGTGTCACACTCACGTGACTCATGTGATCTTGCTTGGCTACAGCTCCTCCACATCACGTATGATGGTGCTGCTGCTAATAAGTGGAGAGAGTGGGCAACACAATACAGACAAAGTCAAGTCAGGAGTGTACCTGCAGCGTGAGTGCACACAGGCCAGGGGGACACTTTTTGTACAAAAGATTAAATCCAAATGTAATGCCATTATTGCCACACCATGAGAATAACCTAGGCACAAATATGGGAAGGGGCACCGGCCCCCCGCCCTTCTTAAATTGCACCCCTGTTTTATGGTAGAAATTTATTCTCAGGTATCAGTACAAGTAAATACAACAGTTTCCACTGTGCTCTTAGGTACTGTATCTCCATGTTTCATGATGTGTCCTGATCATTGTGAGGGTTAGTGTCCCTCATTGTACCTCATTTTGAGTATCCATGTCCCTCATTTCAGTGACAAAATATGAGGTATGGTGCATGTTTCTAAAACCCTACTCAGCACAAGGAGCGCTTAGCATAGCCATAGTGTATATACTCCACACAGAATGACAAAGGGAAAGTAAATGAGCAGAATTAGTCATGGCAAAACACATTTATAGCACTAAATATGCATAAAGGTAATTGCATGGTCCAAAACAAAAAGGTCAGGCTTTACAACACAGAGGCCCCTCTTCACACATCTGGATTGAGGGATGTTGGCTGATTATATCCTAGGCATTTGAAGCATTAAGCAAACAATACTTTACAAATGAATGGAAATTCAATGACAAAAATCAATAGCCATTAAACAGCTTGCAAAAGGATCAATATTAATGAGTTTACTTTCTTTTAATAGGAAATCAATGAAAAATGTATTTTAATGGCTCTAACTGCTAGCAGTAGTATAAGAAACTGAAAGTGATGTGTTTTTAAATGAGATTTGCATCAGCTTAGTTGCTGCACATGTGGCAAGCATCCAGCATATGAGCCTAATGTAATTTTAAAATGATGTTCACACCAGCTTAACTGCTGCACTCATGTCAAGTGTGCAACACATGAACAGTGTCAGTGGCTCAGTAAGTAGCACACTCACCTCTGAGGCCAGGAGATCAGAGGGCTGTGGGTTCAGTTCCCACATCTGGCACTTGGGTTAATATCCCAGTATTGACACTGTAGTGCAGCATGAGAGGGGTGCTGCACTTCTGAGGTGCCGTCTTTCGGATGAGATGTTTAACTGAGGTCCCATCTGCCTGGATTGGTGGTAGTTCAGGTGGATGTTCAAGATCCCATGGCACTTATCGAAAAGAGTAGGGGAATTTTTATTAAATTTGAAAGCAAAATAATTGCACAATAGTGTTACTGTACAGAAAAGACATAATGCAAAAAAAAACAATGAGAAACATAAAGAAATATTCCATCATACATACAAAACAAATTTACCTGCTTTAGAGTCCCAAATTGAATAACAAATGCTGACCCCCCTCCACCCAATAAAAGAGTAGGGGAAAAACAAATGTTCTTTGTTTTCAACTCAAAGGCAAAACATATATACAATAGTGTTACTGATTGAGACAACAATAACAGAAATAAGTATTTCATCAGAGATTCCACACAACATTTGATCCAAAAGCAGACATTACATTTTTAAAAGGCACTCCCCTTTGATGGAAAGTGTAAATGTACTTGACATGAAATCATAAAGAAAGTATAATTTGTCACTTGTTGCTACACAGGCTCCCACAAATAATACCGTAGGAGAAAAATAACCAGGAAACTCCCAACCCTCATCAAAGGTTTATTTAAAGTGCATTTTGCATGTCAAACTGTCCAACGAAAGAAAACAAACTGAGTTAGGATCACCCAAGGTAAGCTATGTCTCATAACCAATCCATTGAGTTTCATCTAGATTTGTAAAAAGAAGGCCAAACTGTATCCAAATCCTTTCGCTGTAATTTGTTAATTGAATTTTCAATCATATAGAATAAATTCTCAGTCGTAAAATGGCGTTGTTGAATTGTGAGCTGACAACACACGCACCAAATATAAAATTTAAAACAAACCAAAAGCAATCACATTGTTACCCTATCATGTTTAGTCCATAAGTGTGGCAAAATCCCTACACATAATATCTCCAAAGACAGATGAAAAATTGGGGATGTAGGCCATTTATGTGTTCTGGTTCGCCAAAACTCCAATATAAAGGGACATTCCAAAAACAAGTGCGCCATTGTTTCAACTGTGGCAGAACAGGTTTCTCTTGTACAGTACTGGCCAGAAATCTGTTTATGTTTCAAATTACCTCTTACGTTCAATTTACCATATAGGGATAACCATAATACATCCCACCTATAACAAGGGATACATGGGGAGGTCAACATATTGCCAATTAACAATTTTTGTTGGGAAGGGTATGTCTGAAAGGGAGTCTCATCCTGAAAATATTTTTGAATTATAAAATTATATAATTCTCTTCTACTAAACTGAACAAAAGATCCCTTCGTAATAGCCCACAATTTAATTTTTCCAAAGCACACTTTCATGGATTGAGGAAGGTTAGCTATAGATTTTTGTCTAGGTATCTGAGTATGCTCTGGCCAAGTAGAAACCATATTTTCTACAGAATCTAGAAGCCACGGTGTCCATCTTTTAGTTACATGAGCAATTACAGGCCTCAGATTGGTATGAATGAACATTGTAAAAAAGAAAACAATAGGCTGAATCATTTTCAAACCCCCATGTTTCCGTTCTCGGAACAATAGACTACATTTTATAGGGTTCAAACTACTTTCCCAGATACACGAGAAGAAACAACTATACATCTATGTTTCTAAGGTCAATGGAAGACTAAAAACTGAACTTAAATACAAAAAAAGGGGTAACAGGAAAGTTTTGTTCATATGAACCCACTTCAATTTAGATAACCTCCAAGTATTCCAGATATTCACTTTAGGTTGAGCTTCTTGCAATTTAAGTTTCCAATTCTGATATGCCAAACCACCCATCTCCAATAGGAGGCATAGAATTGTACAAGTGTCTTTTTTTACTGGTATACCTATAACATTCGTAACTTGAACATCTGCAACACTAAGTGGTATACAATTACATTTGTCATAATTTATTTTGGCTCCTGTATACAAAAAAAAAATCCTGTAGAACTTTCTCCAAGCAATATGCAGAAGGCAAGTCTCCTACTATAAAACAAATATCATCTGCATACACTATACTTTTTATCTTTGGGTCACTACATGAAAAAGAAATCCCTTGTATAGCTGAAGTATCATGTACGGTCCTAATCCAAGGATCCAACGTAAATAAATACAAGAGCACACTCAATGGGTAACCCTGATGAACACCCCTTTGCACAGCAAACTTCTGTCCCAACCACCCATTGCAATATGCCTGTGCTGTTGCCTTAGCATAGCAAGTCTGTACCCCTGTGATGAAAGTTTTTGGTATTCCATATGATTATAAACAATCCCATAAATAATTATGCTGCACATTATCAAAGGCCTTAGCCTGGTCCAGACTAAAAAGAAGGCCTGTAATTTCCCACAAAGCCCCTTTCTGCATAATTTCATGTAAAAGGATTAAGCTATCAGTTATTTTCCTGCCAGGTATAGAACAAGTTTGTGAGGGGTGTAGAAGGAAATCCACATGTAGTAGTAGCCGATTATTCAAAATTTTGGCCAACAGTTTGAAATCAGTATTAAGTAACGTTATTGGTCTCCAGTTCAGCAACTCTTCTCTATTCCCTTTTTTATATAAAAAAATCACTAAGCCTTCGTTCATACTATCAGGTCGGACACCCGAGACCAAAAATTCATTCAAGACCTCTGTGAATTCCTGTAATAGTATGAAAAAAATGATTTTATATAATTCATAAGGAATCCTATCTGTGCCTGGGGCTGTTTGTACCTTGGTTTGATTAAAAACCACAGTCACTTCTAAAGGTGTAATGTTGGCTACCAGCATAGATTTCCTTTGGGAAGATAACTGGGGTAATGTACACTGAGCTAACCAGGACGTATGTGAGACAGAAGAGACATCTGGAGAACTAAATAACTCCTGTATATGTGAATCAATAGCCTGAAGAATATCCTTTTGAGTCGTGCACCATTTTCTTGCCCGGTCTCTAATACCAGACATATATTTTTGCTGTCTCCGATAGGCACAGAACTGAAAAGGATTCATGAAAGCTTTATCTCCCTGGGTCCTAAAACGTTGTTCAGTATCCAAGGACTTTGATCGATCATATTGAATCTTGTTCATTCGTTCCCTAAGTGCATGTAATGTAGGAAGAACCAAAGTGTTCCCTTGTGCTGCTTGAAAGTGTAAATCTAAAAATTGTCCCCTAGCAACGGTATACTCATCAGTTTTAAATCTGCCATTGATCCTTCCTATACATGCAAAATAGAACTTAATATCCCGTTTAGTATCCATCCACCACTCTCGATACGTATCATAAAGACAGGCTACCGATTTCCTGGCTTTCAACAATGCTAAAAACCCATCTTCCACCATGGGGAGAAGTAGCAATTCCAACTTCAGTCTCCAATAGCCCAATCCACGATGTAGACTGTTATGGATGGCAACTGTGGCTTCTAAGAGTGTTTCATAGTTTCATAGTTCAATACGTGTTAAGTAGGTATTTCTATCTTTTTCGAACACGCCACCCTTTATGGGTGGAAACTGAATTTCAGTTCACCTTTGTATTTGTCAACATTAGTTTTAAATGATGTTATAGATTCGCTATTGACTACATTGGATGGTAAATTATTCCAGTGATTAACAATCCTCTGTGAGAACCAGTTGTTTCTTTTTACAGTATTGTTAGAGGTTCCTTTAAGTTTTAGTGAATGAGATCTAGTAGTGTTATTGCATATATTCCTTTCTAAACCAATAGTTTCAAAAATTAAATCATTATGAAAGGCTTTGTAAGTTAGGCATAAATCACCACGGAGACGCCTATAATTCAGAGAATAGAGATTTGAGGCTTTTAATCTACTTTCATAATCCAAATTATGTAGTCCATTTATTTTCTTAGTTGTTTTTCTTTGAATATTTTCTATAAGTTTTTTTGTTTTTGTTTAAGTAAGGTGATACTACAGAACTACAATATTCTAGGTGGGGTCTTACTAAACTTGAATACAATGGCAATAAAACTTTGGCCTCCCTGCTTTTAATATTTCTGAGAATACAGTTTAAAATTCTATTCCCTTTTTTGACAGCTGAAATTGTATGTGTGTTGAAACTAAAGTCATTGGAAATTATAACACCTAAATCTTTTTCATGTATAGTTTGTTCTAAGTAAGTTTTATTGATCTTATAAGGATAACAAGGGTTATTTTTCCCCAAATGCATCACCTTACATTTGGTCTCATTAAATAAAAGGCTTTTTTTATGGACCAATCTACTAAATGATTTACTTTTTTTTTGCATTTCATTGATATCGTTTTGATCTTTTATGACACATCCTATTTTACAGTCATCAGCAAACTTTACTAACCAGCAGGAATTGTTAAGGGGACACATTGTAGAAATTAAGATGTTAAATAAGGTTGAGCCCAACACAGAACCTTGGGGAACACCACTTGTAACCTGGCCTGGATTAGATAAATAACCCTTAACAGATACTTGTTGAGATCTGTTAAGTAACTAGGCTTGAATCCACCCTATAATTTTATAATCTAGTTTTAATTTGACTAATGAAGATATTAATATCTTATGTGAGACTGAATCAAAAGCCTTGGAGAAGTCCAAACAAATTATATCCACTGAAAATCCCTTATCCAATGCATTACTTACTGGTTCCAAAAAGTACAATAGATTAGTTTGACATGATCTGTTTTTTAGAAATCCATGCTGATGAATATCCCATATATTATTTTCATTTAGATGATCAGTAATTCTATCCTTAAGTACCCTTTCTAGAAGTTTGCACATGACATCGATTAAACTAATAGGTCTGTAATTTTGTTCAAGATATTTATTACCATTCTTAAAAATAGGAATAACTATAGCTTTGTTCCAATTTGTAGCCGTTTTTTCTGTGTAGACTGACAAATTAAATAACAAGGTTAACGGTCCAACTAGTTGATCTTTTAAGTTTATAATAAACAATGGGGGGATACCATCAGGTCCTGGGGAACCGCTATTTTTTAATATATTAATAACTTCCATAACTTCATCTTCTGTTATATAAGAAAAATATGATGTTTTCGTATGTTCCATTACTGGATTAATTGTATTTTTTGGAAAAATGTTTATAAAGTAGTCATTCATTTTGTTAGCTATTTCAACTTCGTTAGCAATTAGCTGCTGAGATGACTGTAATGGTTCTATGGTCACATATGATAGCATGATTAGATGGAGCTACTGGTGTAGTTTTAGTGTATATGACATTTAAAGACTCAGACAGAAATCAAAAATCAATTTGGGTCACTTTAGTACCTTGGAAAAAAGCCTTATCTGGAGTACCCTTAAGAGCCATAACATCTATCAAACCTGTTTGAGTCAATAAATTATTAAGGCAGTTTGCATCACAAAACAATTTCTTGGTGCGAAGGCCTCGATCAGTGCTATACCTACTACAATTAAAATCTCTGCCCAAAAAGACATGTTTTGACGTAAATAAATATGGCAAAATTACTTTAAAGATCCAGATTCTGTCAGATTTCGTCTGTGGGGCTTACACATTTATGAAACGACAATATAAGTCACTAACCACCATATCCAACAATAAAACATGCCCTGGAAAAACATCCACCAGTTGTAACAACTTAGCTGTAGGATTGTTCACTGCAATTCCTATACCACTGCATGCATCCTCACCAAATGACCAGTATGTAACCCCCCCATCGCCATCCCACTGTTGCCTGATTCATATCTTCCTTAGTATGTAATAGAGTATCCTGCAAAAATACCACATCAAGGTCTCCTTTTTCAAACAAGGAATATATCAACATCTTTTTTCTCTCAGACTGAATACTATTAACATTTAGGGAGGCTGCGGAAAGTTTATAGATCTCAAGCATACAAATAATGGTGGTAAGAAAACACTTTGTATATCATCCTGAAACGAAGATGATATAATCAATAGTCCACATACAGTTTCATTTCTTCCTATTCGACTTCTGTATCCCCAATTTATTTATTTATTTATTTTTTAACAGTATCAGAATGTTCAGGGGGTTGTTCAACATCAGACACTCCCTCAGGTTGTGATGATTGTACAGAAGCTGAATCAGACTCCGTACCCACATCATCTTGTAACACCTGATAGTTATTTTGAAGAACCAGCTGAGCTGTTTTAGGTGCAGCTTTCCCAACATTCTTAGATTGGAGGCTACGTCGTCTGTTGGATACCAGTATAAAGTCTCCTTCAGGGGGCAAGAGTAGGGGCATTGAAGCTGAAGATGTATTGGGATCAATAGTTGGTATCTCAGAAGTCAATGTGACAGTGACAGGTACAAGGTTAGTCTCCTGAGCACCGCAAAGTGGTAGCCGGTCTCTCCGGGGGGGGGAGGCCTCTGTCTTAGTGCAGCCTTAACCACCGTATTTATATAAGAATCCTGAATGCAAAAATCTCCATTTGATTTATTTTGGGCTGCAAAGGGGCAGTCTACATAAGACTGCTCATCCTCACAAAGGGAACACTTCACAGGATGGTGACAATCAGAGAGAACATGACCCACTTCACCACACTGTGCACATTTAACAATCTCACATGTCTTACTAAGGCGCCTGGGTGAACCACACTTATAGCAGTGCCATGGCTGTCCTGGGTAGAAAATAAATCCCCATCCCAACCCAAGTAAAAATAACTTGGCAAGTGCTGTAAACCATCTTCAGTTTGTATTAAGTTTACCCTATACCTCCAACCCCCATTCCAAAAACCTTCTGTGTCCAGGATAGGTTCTGGGTTACCCTGAATGGTACATTTCCACTCCAACCAATACGTAATGCCCTCCACATTTACTCCCTCATTTCTGAATAATACTGTTATTACTTTAAATGACTGTTTTATGAGGGGAATAGCCAGGAAGTGTGACCAAGCCGGAGTAGTTTTAAGTAAAGCATATTTCTTTTTTTGAGTGAGCTTTTTCTCATCCCCCTACGTGCTCCTCAGCTGCCACACCTTCAGGCTTGCCAAGGCAGTCCTCTGATCCATCCGTCCTCTGAGACTCCGCCTGCCTCAGATCACAGCTGATCCCTAGGGTGACCCAGCATAACCCTTTCGCTGGATGGGTCGCCCTCCTCCGAGGGGTAAGGCACCAGCCAAGGGGCAGACCAGCGCTCCTATTTTTTTAGCCCCAGGGATGTTGCTGAGGCGGGGAGTTCAGTAGGAATCTTTGATGGCCTCAGAGTGCCGGGCAGCCATCATCCGGCTACCGTGAAGCGGTATTTCTGCTTTTCTGGTTATTCCCTCCTCTTTCTTGTATGCGTCAGCAGTGCTCCTGGTCTCCACCAGAGGCCACTGCAGAAAGACAAGACCCCACTACCCACCCCCAGGAGAGGAGACCAGTCTTACGGACGCTCAATCCTCACCCGCCCCTGCCAGCCCCCAATGACCTGAGTCCGTTCCCGAACCCGGGTCGCCGGCGTAGGATGAGGTAAGGCGCCAGCCAGCGCCTCAACCCTCTGTGCCACTGGGCCGGGCGTAAAGCATATTTTATCCAGAAATGGTTTAGTAGGTCAGGGGTCCAAAAACTAATATCATAAGTATTATCCCCTGGTGAATGTATAAGAGCATAGACTTCGCTGGGCGAAAAAACCAACAGTTGTTTTATCAGAACCTTGCCCACATAAAAGCGATCTGGCATATCATCCATAGATCCCAAAAACCGCAATCTGACCGCATTTCTTCGTTTAGCCAGTGTCACTGGTTTCTTGAAGAGACTAGCAAAGGTAGCAGAAGGCACCTGTAAACTAGGCTGCTCTTGCACAGTATCATTATCAGAAGCATCTACTCCCATGTCAGCTCCCAAATCTGGAACATCAACTAACTGTGAGTCTGTTAGTGGAGAAAAGGAAATACGTCCCTCTGCAGGTATAGAGTCCAAATTTAAAAGTGCCGAATCAGATATTTGGTCAGGTACAGCTGTAGCAGGAGAGGTCATAGAATCAGTATGCAGCAAATCCTGTGGTATCATCAGACCGGTGAAGTTGTGGGAAGGGGATATCTTTCTTTTGCATTCCTTCCAGTACAGCCATCTCACCCACCCCAGATACCCAAGGAATTGGAAACTCAGGATCAGTGATCCAGGTGCCCGATTCCATTTGTATCCAACCCTCACCATGGAGAGCCTGCTGAGGGGTCCAGAATTCTCCAGAAGGAGAGGTCTGGGGTGGGGAGTGTTCATTAACAAGTGCAACCAAGTTAAAACATTTCAAAACTTTACTAGTGTTACCTGGAAGGCCCGAGGGTGATTCAGACTCGGGTCATTTCCTTTTCTTTTCCTCCTCAGCATGTAATTACACCTGTCGGTATTCTGCAAAAGTGACTTCTAAAATACATCCTTTATGTTCGAGTTGCAGGGACATATCCACTGTTCCAGAAACTAGGGATTCTTCTGGAAGTATTGTGTGAATGCCTTCTGCTTCAATCAGTACTTCACTTACAGGCTCTGCCCGATGAACTGGGCCATCACCCGTTGTAGCAATACCGATGACTTCCGCATTGTGTAACAGGGATGCCTGCCGCAAGGGTATCGGTACATTGTGCTGGCCACCACTCAGGTGCATTCCAGCTGTACCATTCCCCTCGCATGAAAATTCCTGGGAAGGCATAGCAGCCATCCATCCACCACTGCTTTCAGCTGCCATCTGAATGCAGACATACTCCACTGGCCCTACAGTGCCCACTGCCAACAGAGTAGAGGAAGTTCCCCGGTGTTCTGGCCAAATTTCCCTCATTCACTAAAAATCCCATCAACAGCTTAATCTGGTTCAAGGTCAGTTGGCATTCATCTGTATCCCCTTCCCCTGAGTTGTGTCTGAAAATAGGCAGGATTTGTCTAGTGCACTTACCCGGTCAACAAAAACTAAATAAATAAAATAAATAAATAAAATAAAAATGATGCAATTTTTAAAAGATGTTCACTTCAGCTTACCTGCTGCACACATGTCACGTTTGCAGTGTGCAAATCTGATTTGCTTTTTAGACCTGGTTTGCATAGGTTCACTTTGTGTATGTGAAGCACATGCAAACACTGCACAATTAAGCATGTGGCATACATTCTGCATGTACACAGCACACACATATTTCTGTAGGGAAATCACCAAAAATGTAAAGGTGAATCACCTTTTAGGTTCTTGGTGGTAATAAACAAGCAGAAGAAACAACAGACAAGTGGCAAAAGTGGCAATAAACTTGTTAATTACGTAAAAACTTACATTTGCCCTAATCAGAGGCTTACCAAAGTAGACACCAGGAGCCAGAGTTTCCCTACACCCCATGATATGAAAATGGTCTCAGATGATCTCAGAGAAAATACATTTGCAGTAGCTTATATAGCAAGATAATTACCATAGTTACGTTGCCTTTGTGTGCAAATTAGATACTGAAAATGGGACCCACTGGACAAAAGTTAGGTGGCTCCACAGTGTAAAAGATATATAATTTTCATGAAGCCAGCTAAACAGTGTGAAAACAAAGGATTCTCACAAATTACAGAAAGATAAGACAAATCAGTGCAGTATTACATAAATCCTCATGGTGGCAGTGCAGGCTGTGTAATACAGTACAACTTATCAGAAGACAGCTTACATAGTGTTAGACTAAGAATACAGAAATGCATTCTTAAACATAACATAGAAACACACAATTTGATGGCAGATAAGGACCACTTGGCCTCCCAGTCTGCCCATTTCCCTACCTAATGGATAGGCTGCAGATCCTAGTTAACCAGCAGCCTACTTTTTCCTACCCCCGCCCCCTAGAATTGCCTTATGACTGTCCCACGCATGCTTGAATTCCACCACTATTTTTGACTCCACAACCTCCTCTGGAAGACAGTTCCATACATCCACAACCCTCTCTGTGAAAAAATACTTCCTTACATTACCTCTGAGTCATCCCCCCTCTATCTTTAAATTGTGCCCACTTGTTCTTGCACACCTCTTTTTCTGAAAGATGCTACCCTCTTGGACGTTGTTGATTCTCTTGAGGTACTTGAAAGTTTCTATCACGTCCCCCCCTCTCCCTCCTTTCCTCAAGGGTATACATATTAAGCTCCTTCAGTCTTTCTTCTTATGTCTTCTGGTGCAGACCCTGCACCATTTTGGTTGCCCTCCTCTGGACAGCCTCCACTCTGTCTATGTCTTTGCAGAGATGGGGTCTCCAGAACTGCACACAGTACTCCAGGTGGGATCTCACCACCTGTCTGTACAGAGGGATAACAACTTCCTGTTTTCTACTATTGATGCCTCTCCCTACACATCCCAGTATCCCCCCAGCCTTCCTTACTGCCTTCTCACATTGCTTGCCCACCTTTAGGTCATCTGATATAATTACCCCCAGGTCCCTTTCCATTTTTACTGTTGTCAGTATCTCACCCCCCATTGTGTATTCTTCCCCTGGGGTTTTGTTTCCCATGTGCATTACCTTGCACTTCTTTACATTGAATCTGAGCTGTCATACATTTGACCATTCCTCTAACCTTGCCAAGTCCCTTCTCATCCTTTCCACTCCATCTTGTGTATCAATCCTTTTGCAGATCTTTTTGTCATCTGCAAAGAGACATACTTTTCCTTCCAGTTCCTATGCGACGTCACTTATAAAGACATTAAAAAGGACCGGTCCCAGTACTGAACTCTGCGGTACCCTGCTAGTAACCCTCCTTTCTTCACTGTGGACTCCATTTACTGCTACCCTTTGCGTCCTGTTGTCTAGCCAATTTTTTTATCCAGGCTACCATCTTGGGACCCACTCCAAGGCTGGCTAACTTGTGTATTAATCTTTTGTGTCGGACTGTATCAAAAACCTTGCTAAAATCTAGATAGGCCATGTCCACAGCCTCTTCCTGGTCTACTACTTTGGTCACCCAGTCAAAGAATTCTATTAGATTCATCTGACATGACCTTCCCATCATGAATCCATGCTGCCTTGGGTCCTGTGCCCCACTGGCCTCTAGGTACTCAACAATTCTTTCCCTCAGAAGTGATTCTATCATCTTCCCTACCACTGAGGTCAAACTAACTGGTCTGTAGTTTCCTGCCTCTGTCCTGCTCCCACTTTTGTGAAGAGGAATCACATCCCCCCTCCTCCAGTCCTCAGGTACCACCCCATCTTCCCATGATTTGTTAAACAGAGTAGTCAGCGGTGTCACTAGTTCTACCCTTAGTTCTTTTTCAGAATTATTAGGTGAATCCCATCAGGCCCCATTGCTTTGTCTGCCTTCAATTTTATTAGATTTTTCAGAACCCTTTCTTCTGTAAATGGACTGGTATCGACCCCCGTCTTCTGAGTGTTTCTCTTGTTTGGTTTAGGTACCTGCCCCTCCTCTTCCTTTGTGAATACTGAGCAGAAATATTCATTCAATATCCCTGCTTTTTCACTGTCACCCTCTACCCACATTACCTCAACTTTATTAAGCCTCGGTATCCCTCCTTTGGTCTTTCTTCGCTCCGTAATGTACCTATAAAAGATCTTATTTCCCTTCTTAACAGAGTTGGCTATCCTTTCCTTGGTTTGGGTCTTTGCTATTCTGACTGTCTTCCAGCCTCTTTCTGCTTTAACTGATAAAGTTCTCTGTCCTGCTCCTTCTATGTTTCCTTATATTTCCTGAATGCTATCCTTTATCCCCCCAGAGCCAAGGACCCCTGCCCTCCTCCATACCACGGAGTGTTCAAGTAGTTGCAGGCTGCAGAAAAATAGCAGGACAAAGAAGACACAGCATGAAATTAGAGGGAGGCCAATGAAGGGGTAATGTGAGGAAATTATTTTTCACAGAAATGGTGGTGGATGCATGGAACTGCTTTCCTCAGGAAGTGGCGATATGAATACAGTGCAGGGCTTCAAACAGGCATGGGATAGGCTTAATGGAGCAATATAGATGAGTATGAATAGTTAGGCCATTGACAGAGTGAAACCTATGGCACATCCATAAGGTACAAAAAAATGGGCAGACTGGATGGGCCTTGTGGTCCTTATCTGACACCAGTGTCAATGTTTCTATGTTTCTGCAGGGGTGCCTATTTCCAAAATGGGTTGTTAGGGTCATAACAGTCTGTATGCAAGTTGCCATGTCCCACAATCTACTTCACCCTTGAAGCAGGTCATCCACTGGGGGCCTGGTTAAGGCTTCTGATTTAAAGTCCCTAGTTTGGTCCACACCCTCCTAGTTGTCCCTATTCCTTGTGTGGATCTATGAGACCTTGCAACAGGCCTGTGGGTGGTCATAAATACCGCCCCATGCATCCTGAATGGGCCAGCTACAGGTGCACAATTATGCAACTGGATATGCTCCCCTGACTTCCTGTGACATCACCGACTGGGATGCAAGGGTGAAACCTAGCTCTGCTGAATCTGGGCTAAAAACAGACTCACTCACAAATAAAATGCAAAAATAATCAAAAAAGACTATCGGGGAGAGCCACAGCATTGAATGGGAGGCAAAAAACCTGCACGCACCCCCAGAAGCAAGGATTCGGCAGGATTCTCTCACCCTTCATTAAGCTCTGCAGAGATTCAGCCAGGCTTGGCGGCTCCAAGTAGGGCCTCCAGTCAACAATCCAGCAATGCTACCATTCTAGCAGAGTTGCAGGAATTCAGGACTGAGGTTTGTACTTTCCATTTAGAATTAACTACAGAAATCAGTAAACGTTCATCTCGTGTTACTGAGGTTGAAGCACAACATAATGAGTTAGATGATCGGACTGACAGGCTGGAATACATGGTAGTGTACTTGCGAAATGAGCAGCATGCTTTAAAAGAGAAATGTGAGGATTTGGAAAACAGATCGCGCAGGAATAATTTGAGAATACTTGGGATTCCGGAGAACGAAGAGAGATTTTAAAATTTGTGGAGGAGCTCCTTCGTGACTCTGCAATTAGAACCTGCTTTTAAATTTGACATAGAGCGAGTCCATCGGGCTCTGTCGCCAAAACCAGTTCAGTCAGACAGATGTCCTCGCTCCATCATAATGAAGTTTTTAAACTATACTACTAAACAAACTATCCTTACCAGAGCCTGGAGAATAAGGGATACTAAGTATAAAGGAAAGCACACTTATTTTGACAACGATTACTCCACATCTGTTTCAGCCAAGCACAGGGCCTATGCATCAATACTCTGTCTTTAAAAGCAACAACAACTAAAATTTGTTACTCCATACCCTGCTGGACTAGACATCCTGTTTCCAAAGGGCCCCCAAACCTTTGAGACACCAGATGAAGCAACAAAAGCTCTTCAACTCAGGGGCCTGGTTCAATCCACCCAGGAAGATTCCTCACTCAAGAAAACTCAGCAAGGCCTTGGCAATGCTGTTTGGGACTCTGCTAAGGATCCAGGTTCCAGAAAGAGACAGAGTTAAGCAACCCTAGAGGATGTGAAAAAAAAGTGAGTGGGCGAGAGAGGTTCTGCAGAGTCTTAAAAACTGATAACTTGATGTGGAGGTGACTCTGCATACAGGGACTACACAATGCAACTCAGGGAAGTCTGGGGTGGGGACATTGGGAAATGGAAATCCTGTTTATATTCCCAAGCTTATAGATGGGGAAAAAGGTTAGTGAATCAGAAGGATGTTTCTGAATTTCCCTTGGATTATCTCCCCCCCTAAAGCTTGATGATAGTCCTCCTGTAGTTATTGTTTTATTATACCATAGCCCAGGAAAGACGGCATGACTTAATGCATTTTTTGCAGTGCTACATGCCCACCTGACCATTATAGGGTCAGAAATCCATCCCTAAACGATTGATGTATCCATAAGGCCTTACTGGAGATGAGGCACACAGGGACCATTTCCTGGGGGTCTCTGTTCCTCATTTTTATTTCCAGTGTGGCTTGCTGCACTACTAGGTATCAGATAAATAGTGGTGCTGGGGGCCCTTGACGTTGCCTTGACACTCTCCCTCAGGGTGCATTCATCTGCCCCTTCAAAGGAGAGGTATCTGTCCTCTCCCTACCTTGGAAGCTGCTTACATTTTCTGCCAGGTTTAGAGACCTGCTACAGCAGGTACAATTTACTGGTACAAAAAAGTTGATGCCCTGTTGGCATTTGGTTATTTTGGCAGGCCTAAAAGTATTGAGTGTCATGTATAATGTTACAATGCAACAGGTCTGCATATGTTTAGTTTTTATAGGCCTAGTGCTGAATTGTTTAGATCCTTGTGTAGTTTTAAATACTCTGACAGTGTTATGGTGTTTGAACAGAACAACAGGCAGACATTATAATTCACCTATATCAGTGACAGTACATAAAGCAATTAATAATACAATATGTATTGAGCATAGGGGTGAAAAGAAATAAGTACGGTAGGAAGGGGATTTATTGTACTTTTAACACGCAGTAAATATGCATACAAGGACAGATCAGAAGTAGATATGGCTAAGTCAACTTTGATTTTACCTTTAAATGTGAATGGGATTGGTAACCCAATAAAGCTCTCTCGATTATTTCAGTTATTCAGAAAAGAGAGACTGGGGCTTATTATTTTTTATTTATTTAGTTTTTGTTAACTGGATAGGTACACTATCCATAAAATGACTATTTTCAGGCATGACCCGGGAAAGTACACCAAAAAGAGAACAGTTGAACAACAGCAACATGGCTACAATAATACAAATAAAGGAACAGTACAGCAGTGCTACAAAAATACAATGGGCAGAAACAACAAAAAATAATGGCAAGTATTATACAGATAATGGCAGTACGATATATAATAAGTGCAGAAACCATGGACCTGACCAGTCGGGTGAAAGGGTTAATAAGATAGTAAGGTTATACAGAGAGAAATGTGAGGAATGTTCAAACATAACAAGAAAGACTGACAGAAGGAAAGTTGGGGTGGTAATTGGCAAAACAACAGTGGATGGTCAGCAACAAGGTTCGAGAAGGAAGAGAGCTAGTAGTCAAGAAGTTATTTACAAAGAGAAGGAAAAATATGGGGAGGGGAAGAGGAGACAGTCTTGGAGCTGGATTAGATCAGGGGTGACATTACTGGTAAGTCTCAGGAGCTTCAGGTTGGGTCAAAGCACATACAAGCATCAGCTAAGGATAGATAATGACGATATTCACTTTTAAATCCAAAGTGAGACTGAGACAGCCGGAGGCTGAGTGGAAGAGCATTCCATAGCCTGGGAGCAGAGAACTGGAAGGCCCTCTGCCTTTAGTCATCTGACATCTCGGAACATAGAGCAAGGATTTGTCATCTGATTGCAGGCCATGGGAGGATGGTTGAGGGACCAGCAACACCACCACCAGCTGGGATGTTTTTTTTCCCCGGATGATCGAGTCCATTAGTGATCCAAGGTAGTACTGTCTGCTGGCAGAGGGTGAGAGCCATTTCAGATCCTTATAAAGAAGGCAGTGATGTTTGAGTCGAGGCAACATAGAGGCAAATCGGCATGCATTTTTATAAGTTATGTCCCATTTTAGTAGGAAGGTTTTATGGGCAGAAGTAAGAATAGAGGCACCATAAGTAAGGGTTGGGAGCAGAATACCTCAGGCAATTGCTAATTTGGCTGAGGGTGTACGCATGTAGCTCGTTTTGTGAGCTACTCCCAGTTTTGAGTTTACAACTTTGCACAAGGACTGAATGTGAAGATTAAAATCCAGGGACTGTTCCAGCAGGATCCCAAGGTACTTGAAGGGAGTAACATTTTCAAGTGGAAATCCTCCTGGGTGAAGAACCTCCAGCAAACTAGAACAGGCCTTAATCTTTGGTGTGGAACCTAGGAGCATGGCTTTCATTTTCTTTTCATTTAGTGCAAGTTTACAGTCTAGTAGTCAGTCTAAGATGTTATTGAAGTCTGAAGTAAGTGAAGTAGTTATGCAGGCAATACTAGAATAACTACTATAGATGATCAGGTCATCAACATAGAGAATAGCTGAGCAAGATTCCAGGACCTCAGCTGCATTGCTGATAAAAACTGAGAACAGAAGGGGCCCAAGGATAGAGTCCTGGGGGACCCCAAGGTTGATAGTAGATGTGTTGGACAGGGAGCAGTTCAATTTGACAGCTTGTGACCTGTTTGACAGGTAGCTACAGAACCAGTCCACAACAGGAGTAGAGAAATGGAATTTATGGGGAGTGGAGAGAAGAAGGGGATGGTCTACAAGGTCAAAAGTCTTAGTGAGGTCAATGAAGATGGCACCTGTGAGTTTTCCAGAATCCATGTTGGTCAGAATATCAGTAGTTAGTTGAAGAAGAGCTGTGGTGGTCCTATGACCTTTTCTGAAACCATGCTGGGTGTCTGAGAGGAGATTGTAGTGTGTAAGGTAGTCAATGGTCTGTGATGCAGCTATTTTCTCTAGGATCTAAGGACAGAGAGAATTGCCATAGGTCTGTAATTGGCCATGTCCTTTGGGTCACCTTTTTTAAAGACAGGCGTTACTCTTGCAGATTTCCATAGGTCCGGCACGGTGCTATGGATAAGGGATAAAGTGTAGATTCTGGAAATCGGAGAAGCAATGAGTGGAGCAACCAGCTTATGAAGATGAGGTTCCAATGAGTCAGAACCAGAGTTGGTATTGGCAGATATGGATCTCAGTAATTTCAGAACTTCCGCTCTTGATATAACCTTGAAATAGAATGATGGCGCTGGAGGAGCATCATACGATAGGGCAGTATGGGTGTCTGATGGTAGCATGGTAGGTAGATTGGAGTGTGATCCACTAGGTTGTAAAGCCAAGGTATAGTGTGATAGATCAGAGAAAAGATTGTTAAAACTGTTTGAGATGGTCCTAAGGTCATTACAATGTGCCCCATTTTTGATCATTTCATCAGGAGTGACCGACTGCTATTAAGGGCAGACAGGCCCACGATGCCATAAGGTATGCAGATTTCTTAGTAGATTATGCCATAGAAAGACAAATCCCTGTAGTGCTACTGGGGTTAGATGCTGAAAAGGCATTCAACGGGGTCAGCTGGTCTTTTTTATGGCAGACTCTGGAACATTTTGGATTCCCGGAACAACATATAAAACAATTACAAAATATTTATGCCATCCCTAAAGCAAATGTTAAGGTGGATGGGGCTCTTTCAGACACATTCCAACTTTCTAGGGGCACCCGCCAGGGATGACCAATGTCCTCAGTGTTGTTTGCTCTATATCTTGAACCCCTGGCCATTGCCATCAGATCTTCTCAGGACATAGAGGGCCTTCCATTGGGAGGTCACCTGCACAAGATATTACTATTTGCAGACGATATTCTGCTGACTCTTACTGAGCCTGAACAATCTGTCCCAGAGATATGGAAATGGCTACAAACATTTGGTAAGCTAGCAGGATATAAAATTAACAAATCAAAAACTGAGGTATTGACGTACAATTACCTCCCTCCCTCCCTCCCTTCCACTTCAAAAAGACTTTCCCTTTAAGTGGCACAGACTAGAGATGAGATGCTTGGGAATAAAGCTCACAAGAAACCCCATTCATGCAGAGCTCTCAAATCTCAAACCTTTTACCCTAAAATTGACAGAAGATCTATCTCATTGGTCACGTCTCCCCCCAAGCTTTTTGAGTAGGATAGATACAATTAAGCAGAATGTATTTCCCCGCATATTGTTCTTTCTTCAGACACTGCCCTTCACCCCAGCTAAAACATATTTCCAGGTGTGGGACAGAATGATATCCCTTTTTATTTGGAATGGAAAGCATCCCAGAATTAGATATTCTGTTCTGCAATTGGCCAGAGAAAGAGGTGGCCTTATCCTCCCTGACCTCAAAAAGTATGTGATGGCAGCACAGTTAAGAGTAGTCCTACACTGGCTAAATAAACAGTATGATGTACATTGGAGACAATTAGAAGCAACCTGGGGAGACCTATACAACACTCAGGAGCTCCTTTTTGGGACACGCCCCCCAAGTGCCAAGGGATAATGAATTATCTGAAGTTCACCAGGGAACCCTTAAAAATATGGCTTAAGGTTAGTAATGATTATTTTACATTTCCTGAAAAATTGTTCTTGGGAACACTGAAGTATAATACAAATCTGACAACAGGTCCCTCAGGCCCCTATGTAGTTCAATGGCAGAGATATGGCATTTTAATCATTTTACAGCTAGTGGGCAGAACAGGTCTCCTTCCCTTTGTCTCCCTTCAACAGGAATATCACTTGCCCCATAAATATTTTATTTCTTACTTACATCTTAAATCATGCCTTCAGCCATATGAACGGTCACTCGTGGCCCTAAGTGAAAACCCTACCCAAATAATACAACTGTTACAAGCTCATATTAGAGGAACAACCATGGATCACCTGATTAGTAAGATATTTAAGGCCTTAAATGAAAGACAGGAGACTCAACCAACTCAATCAGGTTTAGATGGGAACAAGAACTACAGGTATCAATCAGTGAGCAGGACTGGAATAACTCTGCTTTACCAACTATAAAAATCTTTTTCTCACCATACTGGGGTGAATACATGTGGAAACTCCGTTCTCGTTTCTTCCGCACACCAGCCTTGCTGGCTGGTATGGGAGAATTAGCGGAGGGACAGTGTTGGAGAGAATGTGGGGATGATAGAGCAAATCAGAGCCATGTCCTTTGGTCATGTGCTAAGCTATCCAAGTTTTGGAAGGAGAACCTTGAGGAGCTAAGTGCAATTTATGACACCACTGATTTATTCACTCCCACATTTATATTGACTTTTATTAAACAAAAAGATCTGCGAATTGACAAAAACTTGCTGAAACAAATTCTGAAATTTATAACAGCAGCCCACAAAATTATCACTAGACTGTGGTTTACAAATAAAATACCCACTAATAAAGCCTGGATTGTTTTGTCCAGGGAGATATATGCCCTTGAGCAACTCTCGGCCAAGGTGATGGACAAAGTTAAAAAATTTGATGTACAATGGCAAAAGTGGATATCATACTAACTAAATCATTATGATGATTTTGTACCTTAAGCTATGTACTAAACATGTAATTTTGCTCTTCTTTAGCGCTGAAAAGATACTCGGGATATGATCTGTGATGCTCCTTGAATTTTAATGGGAATACAATGTGGGAGGGATAGGGGAGGACTCACCGTGCTATGCTCGATTTGATTTGAATGGATCACAGATTGAACTTAAAATGAGTAATTATGATTCTCTGGATACTGAAGCTATAAGATGTTAATTTATTTTCCCCTAATATGACTGCTACAAGTATACATGCAATGTATAGTGATGTTATCAACTGGTATTAATAAGTGATGTATTGCTGCCTGCAAAATTGTTGCATTTATAAATTAAATAAAAAGACTAAATTAAAAAAAAATAGATATGCACCCCTACTGGTGTGTTTCAGGCATAATAGGGCTCAAGATGGTGATGTGGATTGGGGGGAACCTGTTTACATTATGAAGCAGCACTTTGACTTTGATAAGAAAAGTAGAAAACAGAGCACTTACCCCCTCTGCTGTAAGTATTGGTTGTGAACAATGTTCATAGAAAGTGATCACTATAAGCAGAAAGTTGTAAAATATGCTTTATTGAGATTAACACCAAAAAACAGCAATAAGGTAGACAATAAAAAAAAGTGTTCTCCCACACCAGCGTTTCACAAACACATTGAAAAAGTATACATCATGCCTGTAAAATGTTAGTAACTGGAGTCCAGATATATGTCTCCACCTTGAAGGCCTTACATGTTATCAGGAGTAACCATATCAACCACAAATGTCTTGGCCAGACTTCATGCCAGCCTTTTTTGTCTTCGCATGTTAACCCTGTTGCACTCCCAACAGTTTTTAATCTCACTAAATGGTGTCTGATTTTCTCTGTCCTTTTCCTTTTGTATAGCAAGGTGTCTACAGACTGCCCCTCTGCTCTTCTCGTGCACATGAGCCCTGGGGTTCCCTGTCTTACTATACTAGTTCTCAGCTTCTTAACTCAATTTCCCTTTTTCTGCACACGTTATTTCTTTAGCAAGGTGTTGATTTAAACCCTAGGCACCTCACATAGCTCCCAGTGCTGACAGGGCACCTTCATAATAATAGAACAAACTTACTTTTTGCCAAAGGAGGGGGTCATGGTTGGAACTTCCCTCACCAATCTCCCTGACTCTCCTTCACTTGTAGATACAAGTGAGGCTCACTGGACATTGATCACACCATTCTTTGGTGCATCACCTGGTGAACCTTATGGTCCACCTTCCAGTGTTGCTTTCCAGAGGTGCAGGACATGGGCCCCAACTCCCTGGCTAGTTCCTCTTCCTCCTTTCATTGATGGACCTACTTCTCCTACCTTACTCCTCCAGTCTCCTCCAGTACCTGTTCCACTGATCTCTGTGGGTGCTTGATGGTCTCAGCTTGAGCTGGTATGTAGGGTCACTCCACCACAATGTCAACCAAAGTGATCTCATCAGAGAAACCCACCATAGCCCTAGAATCCATCAAGGAGTGTCTATAATGGAGACACCACCCTGGAGTTTCCACATTCTCCAAGTGATCCCACTAAAATCTTAAGATACGGGCAATATTCCTGCTTCTGTCCCATGATTCCTAGAAGTTCGGGATTTGGGGTGACAAAGGCCCCTCCCTGGTATCCTCTGAAGTCCTATTCAGTGACAAATGTATGCCCTTGCTTCAGCAAGATGTTCAGCACCTCATGCCACTTTCAGGGCTCAGAGTGATGGACACTTGTACTTCAACGTGAGGGCATATCTCGGTGTGCTTCCTTGCTACTAGCCTCAGTTGGTACTTTTTTAAAAACTGAATAAGCTTTATTGAGGTTTAAATAATAACAGCATAACAATGCAACAAGAATAAAAACAAACTACAAACAAAGACATAAACAATCCCCATGACTCCCCTTCCGAACCCCCTAACACCCCCCGCCCATCAGCAGAGCAGTAACACACAACACCTGTACAATCTCAGCAGGTGTTATGGGGTGCAATAAAGGAAGAACAACTACTATAATATGCAGAAAGTACAGAGGGCATCCGACCCCAGATTACATTGTGTATAGTGTATGCAGTTTACCCCATCTCCTCTCATCCTGCCTTAGGTCGTCATGCAGACTGGCAATAATCTTCTCAACTTTAAAGTTGAAAAGGAGTTCCTGCAGCCACTCAGCATAAGATAAAGGTTTGTCATCTCTCCCAATGCCAAAGGACTAGTTTCTTAACCATCAGAGCAATCAGGGGGATATAATATCTACGCTCTTTAACACTGACACCAGAATAGTCTCCAGTCAGACAAATCTCTGGAGAAAAGCACTCATCGAGACTCAATAAGGGGTCTGCTTTCTCTTGTATGGCTGATCACAGTGCAGCCACCTTTGGACAGTCCCAAAAGGTGTGATAGGGAGTTCCCTCTGAGGCCCCACATCATGTACACAGAGAAGACTCAATCCTATGCATTCTAGCCAGTTTGACCAGGGTGCAATTAAGTAATAATGCATGACAGGGTGTGTGTGTCATGCTGGCATAATATCATACATGGGGAGGTTGGGCATAGGGCCGTAGGCCAAGTGCTTCCAATGCCCCAGGTGTGACCTAATCCCAGCACAACACACACCCTAGAGTGCATTATTGCTATTATTCAATGGCTTGTTTATATTAAAAAAAGAAAACAAGATTGAAAAATTATTTTTGCAGCAGATTTTCAGCTAATTTTATCAAAGTGGTGGTATATTGAGGAAAAAATATTTCTCTTTTGGACACTAGAGGTGCTACTGGTATATGAGTGGCTCCTTCTTATATCAGGGTGCCTCCTACATATGCTTTTTTTTTGTGTGTGTACTGTTTACCCTCCTTGGCCTGCAGGCAAGCATCAGCCTCTTCCTGTCACCCGGCCTCTGTTCCTTGTTGGCAACCCAGAGCCCTGTATTCCCCTATGGATAACCTCCTGTGGTGTACCGGGCAGGGGACATCCTCACCCACCCCTGTACAAATATCCAGAGTGGGTTACATTCGGGTTGTGCCTGAGCAGCACCGGTAGCCTGGAGGGTCTTCATAAAGCCTGCAGCCATATTTCACATTTTTCTTGTTCCTCCCCTTGTGGATGTAAATGCATGCATGCATGCGGAGGCATGCGTGCATCTCAAAGCCATGTTTCAATGCCTTCCGTGATCTGACACTGCCCCCTGTCCTCCACCAGGATGCAGCCAAGGAGCAGGATGAGGTGCACACCCATTCCTGGGAGGGGGGAGCTGTCATTGAATGCTCAATCCTCTCCTTCCCCTGCTGACCCATGGTGGCCCGAGTTCACTCCTGAACCTGGGTCACCAGCGTGGCGTGAAGTGTGGCATCCAGGCTGTATGTATGCTTTTCTAATTGTGTTGCAGCCCCCCAAGTTGGTCTTTGTGTTACTCGGTGAAGACGTTATTTCTACTGTGAATTAGAGTGGGAATCAACCTCTTCCTTCCATGTCTGTGCCACTGCAGATGTTGTTTCTATTGCCACTCTGAAAGACAGCAGATCATCATGGGGGTGGGACTGGGAAAGCAGAGTGAGGAGTGGGGGCAAAACTTTCAGTAGTTTTGGAACCGACTGGATCTGCTAAATTACCCGGTCCATCTGCTTACCATTTTTTATGTGACACAGACTTCTCTTGATACAGTTGACTGTGTACCAGGAGAAAATGTTTATAACAGGAAGCCTCTGTAACTGGCATGTGCATGGCTGTTGGCTAAAAATCAAACAGTTTCTGTTTTGATGCCCCCTTCCCCCTGACTGTTATTAGAGATTTTTTTCTGGTGGGAGCACATCAGTTGTGTCAGAAATAGATGAGCGCTTAGTGGAAAAATGGAAGGTGACTTTCGGTGATAGTGGAACAGTAAGCTGTAAAAAAAGGCATGCACTGTTTTCCCTGCTGACAGCTAAGCGCCGGGACTGATGGCTGCGTTGGTACTGTTCTCAAGATAAATAAACTATTAGGAGAAGAAACTTCAGATTTCTGTGGAGTGGAAGTTGGTTACTTGGGGATAATATTTGTAAAGGAGCACTGGCACAAATCAGGGGGTCTGGTTTACAAATTTTTTTCCTGCTTGTCCACTACACTGCTGATAAAGGAGCAAGCAGTGATAATTGCAGGGATCTCTGAAGCTGGTTACATGCAGTGATTCTAGTAATAATTTGATTCAGTCATCTGTGTGCTGGGACTAGACTCATAAAGTTGTACTGGGATAACATCATGGGTCCAGTATCAGACTGACCAATCAGAGGTCAGCATTTGGGCCCTTTAAGAGGGATAGTAACCTGAATTTGGTACTAACAAATGAGAAAGGGAGGAGGGCTGGGTGCTCCAGGTAGTAAGGGGATTTAAAGAGTGCAGGGGGCAGGCATGGGTGGGCTGGAGAAAATTCTTGTCCAAACAAAAGCAGCAGTCACTAAGAGGAGGGAAAGCAAAGGGTGCTAAAATTAAAGTTCTCCAAGTAGGATGGCACTTCCCAATATAGCAGAGGAGGAAGGTGCCATGGCCAGTGTAGGAGTAGTTGCCAGATTGGGAGAGCCAGTGAAATTAAAAGCTTTCAAGCGGGGCAGTGAATAGTTGAGAATATGTCAGGCTATGTTAGGGAAGATACCAGAAAATGCTGCTGACCATTCGAAAGAACAGGAAGAGCGGAGGTGGCAATGTAGTCATTAATCTGTTGCAAAGTAGGTAGACAAGCCTAGGACCATACAAATCCTGGTAGAAATGTTCAAATTCTGCCCTAGTGTCTTTGCAGGCCATCTTCATAGTTTGATCAACAGAGGAACATATTGCCAGAAGCAACCTGGAAACTTCAACCTTCCTAAAGTGGAGGGCTAGCAGGAGGCCCACCTTATCACCCTGATCAGCATATTTAGCTTGTTTTTGTAAAATTGCATATTCTGCCCAGTCACATAAAATATCTTATATCTATTCCCTAAAACTGTCAATTCCTGCCAAACAGAGGAAGGCAAGGTATAGGAGAGATGTTTCTCCAAGGTCTTGATACGGGAAAGCAGGTCAGCTGCCAACCGCTCCTGCCACCTTTTCCTAGTCGAAGCAGACAGATAAATTCCCCTTACAGAAAACATTTTAAAGTACACCACTCAAAATCTGGTTTCTTCATGGAGCCCTCATTGTGGGAATTAAAACTGTTCTTTGATATGGGCAGCAATGCGGTCATCGTTCTGAAGCTGGTTGTTGAGTTTCCATAACCTCTCCTTCGTGTGGTTGGGAACCAAAGTAACCTTACTCCAGACCAGTGAATGGTCCAATATAACACCAGGGACAATCCCACTGTCCAACAGCCCTCCCGTTAGAAAATGGCAGATACAATGGTAGCCTATCCATGACGAGGATCTGTGTACATTGGAGTAAAAAGTATAGTCCCATTGCTGAAGATTTAATATGGATCACAAAGCTCCAGAGTCCATCATTTCCCTCAGGGAGCACTGTGCAATGGACAGACCCTCCAGAATTCTCCCAGTTCTGTCAAGGTCAGGGGAAAAGGGAAGATTCCAATCACCACACAGTATCATGGAGAGTGGAAAGAAAGCAGTGAGCAATAAGACCAACTCCATGAAAAAGGAGAGGGTGTCAGAGTTAGGGCCATAAACACAGCCCAACAGGTCAGTGCAATCCAAGGTACCACGAAGAAAAAGATACCTTCCTTGAGGGTCACCCAGAGATTGCTTGCACATGAATGGGTCCCTCTTAGAAAAAAGAACCACCACCCCTCTTCTATTCATTTTTTTTTTGTAATTACATTTATTTTTAATTTTATTCAAATACAAGGATACATAAGTACCAAGGATAGGTTGCAATGGTTGCATATTAAAATGTGGCTCTAAGTACCTGAAAATAGGCAGCTATGCTGTCTAGTGTACCTACCTGGTTAACAAAAACAAAATAAATACATAAGTACAGTAGGACCAGACAGAAAAGAGCATAATACCAGCATGAAAAAAAGAAAAAAGACAATCCACCCACCCACCCAACCCAGGAAAACACCCACCCTTCCATACCCATATTCCATGCCCAATCTCAATCTGGTTGAAGCAACTGATGAGGCCAGTGTAGCTAAACTCAGGCACTCTGTATCCCCCTTAATGTTTTACTGTCTTCACTAGTGCTACTAAAAGATCTGATCGGTGTGGGGAGATCAGGGGAGTAGATGAGTAGAGAGAAAGGGGAAAATAGGAAGGTGGCCAATAACCAAATTTGTCCTTGAGAATTGAAAAAAAGGGCTCCAACATTTCTGGAATTTCTTCCAGGAGTGGGTGGCCCTGTCTACACACTGCTCTACATTTAGGGCACTTAGGAATTCCACCCACCATTCACTAAAGGACGGTTTCCAATCTTCCTTCCAATGTCTGAAAATTAGGAGTTTAGTAACCAGGGAAACCGTAGCGAATTGCATTTTTTGTTTAAATGTGGGGATGGTGGAGCATAGACCCAAAAGACAAGTGTCTTCAGAGAAGAAATGGGATAGGATTAGGTAGTCTGAAATCTGCTTCCTAATCAAGTCCCAGAAGTTATGGATCTTGGCACAAGTCCAAAGTTTATGGTAGAGTATAACGTCTTCAAGTCTACAGCCCTGGCAAATGGGGGAAAGGAGCCTGCCCATTCTGTATAACTTACTGGGAGTATAATAGATGTTGTGGAGTATGTTAAACTAGATATTTTGGAGACAATCCTGTTTAGTGAAAGTAAAGATGTCTGGCCAGATTGTTCTCCATAAATTATCTGGGAGGGATTTAGAAAGAACATGCCTCCAGTAAAAAGCCACTGGAGAGGGGTTGTTCCAGGGGCAATGGTTAATTCATAGTAAAGCTTAGAAATTGGTTTCTACTTTTTGGCTAAGTCTAAAAGTGAAGCAAAAAGGGAGCCAACTTTACCAGACCAAGGGGGCATGCCGATGAAGGCCTCAACACAGTGGTGTACCTCTGTACATTTAAATGCATATTTAGGGGAGATGCCAATTTCTTTTGCAGCTGTCATAGTGAGAGCAGCAAGTCTCCTTTTATGAGGTCCTTTAGCTTCATTTCAGTTAGTGTCCACCAGTTTTTTTTTTACTAATGGTGGTTTTGGCTATTTTCAAGTTTGGGTTGTTGAAAAGTGGTTGTGTAATATCCTTTCATGCTGGGAACCTGGCAAGGGCACAGAGTTGCCGGGAAGCTTTGTTGTCCCAACCAGTTGGGCAGTCTTGTAGTTCTGTTGGAACCTCTGACCAAGGACTGTAGAGTGCTGCAGACAAGGAGAAGTTGTGAGTTTTGCTATCCCTGAGTCAAGTTGCAGCCAGTGGGGGTACAGGGTTATATCTTCACTTGGGGAAACCCAGTGTAAGAATTAATTAGCATGGATGGCCAAATAGTAAAGGTAGAAATCCAGGAGTTGTAAGCCACCCAACGATCTAGGGTGGGTGAGTTTCCAGTAGGCTCTGTGGAGGTGGGAGCTCAATTCCAGATGAAATTAGAGCACAGTCTTTCAAGAATCAAAAAGAAGGATTTCGAGAGATAAATTCTGAGGCTGTTTAGGGGGTGAAATAATTTAGATAAAATAGACATTTTTTAAACATTAGTTTTAACTCAAAAAGATAGCAGCAGTTCCTTCCACCTCAATAAATCTTCTTTTGTCTGTTTAAGAAGGGGATTAAGATTTAATTATTTTAACTTCCCTAAATCTTTGGACACCTTAATGCCCAGATAATTTATAGCTGAATGCTCCCATTGTAAACCTAGAGCAGCTACTTTGTCTTTCGTCCCCTTAACTGAAGGGGGTAAACGCTGGTTTTACTTCTATTGAGCTTGTAGCCTGAAAATTCACCAAATTGGGCTATAACTCGAAGGGCCTGGGGAAGGGAGTTATTCCCATCAGAGAGGTGGAGAAGCAAATCATCTGCAAAAGAGGATAATTTAAATTCAGTGTCCCCAGCCAGAATGCCCCTAATCCATTGATCTTGATTTAGCACTCTGGCAAGAGGTTCAATGCACAAGTTAAATAGAAGGGAGATAAGAGGCAGCATTGTCTCATGCCATCAGGTAGTTGAAATGGTTCCGAAAGATGATTGTTACACAATATGGGGCATTGGTAAAGAATTCGGATATGTTTTATAGAAACATAGGGGATGCCATATTTAGAGACGGTGAGAAATAGATAAGGCCAGGCCACTCTATCGAATGCTTTTTCTGCATCCAGGGAGACCAAGACTGCCTCTAGAGTAGGGTCCCTGGATGCAGGCATAAGATGACTTACAAAAATGGTCAGCCGAGGACAGGTCAGCCACAAAGCCAGTCTGCTCATTTCCCAAGAGATTAGACCAAACTTTTGCTAATCCAGTGGCCAGAATTTTAACACATATTTTCACATCCACATTGAGGAGAGAAATGGGATGCTAGTTTCCAATTATGGTGGGATGTTTCCTTGGTTTGGGAAGGAGGATTAGTCGTGCTTCAGATAAGAAGGGGTCAGTTACAGGTGAAGTCTCCCAGTAGTTGAATAGCTGGATCAACAAGGGGAGCAGTTAGTCTCTGAAAGTCTTGTAGAAAACACCTTAAAAGCCATCAGGGCCGGGCACCTTGTCAGGCTTCAGGGAGCTGATGGCCTGCAAAATCTCTCCGGCTGTTATTGATTCAGCTAATAAAGATTGGTGTTCTGTTGAAAAGTGGGGGAGATTCACCCGTTGTAAGAAGCTTTGCACCGCTTGAGATTGGGCAGATGACATAGGGTGGGAAGAGTATAGGGATTAATAAAATTCCCTGAAAGATGCTGTCATGTCTTTTGGGTCTGAGAGTAAAGCCTCAGTTTGGGGGTGTTTAATTGCAGGAATCCATTTAGCTGCTGAGTGTTGCTTTAGATGCCAGGCAAGTAATTTGCCTGCTTTGTTACCTTGGCCTATATATGAGGCTTTAAGAAGGGATCCAGCCTTTTCCACTTTATTTAATAGTAAGCTTGAATACTGTGGTCTTAGATGGGTGATTTTTTTTTTCTGTTGTAGAAAGTAATTCAGTGCCTTTGGTTTCAAGAACCCAAATTCCTTTTAAGCACAGGCTGATATGGCAAATCTTTTTCTTTTCCCCGACTGTAGCCATACGGATAAGCTCCCTCCTCCAGGATGATTTAAAAGCTGCCCACAGGATATCTACTGAGGGGATAGAGCCTAGGTTCCTTTGGATAGAGTCCTGAAGGAACAGCTTAAATTGGAAGATCACCTGGTGATCTTTCAATAAAGCATTGTTGAAAGACCAGCTGTGGGGTCTAAAGAGAATAGCTGGAAGATCCATAATTACAGATATTGGGGAGGGATCCGCGATTACCCTGGCATAGATTTGGGAGTCTTTTGTGGACGGAATTAAGTGCTGACTTATTTAAAAAAGTCTAGGCAAGAAAAGCTTTTGTGTACAGGTGAGAAGAAGGTAAAGTCCTTGGTGAGAAAGGGAAGAAGTCTCCAGGGGTCTAACAACCCTAAGGAGGAGATAAATTCCTACAATGCTCTTTGGGCCAGAAAAGGCCGGTTACTTTTACGGTAAGTATGGTCAAGGTCATTGGTTTGCACAAGGTTCCAATCACAGCCCAATAAAACTGGATGCTGAGAGAAGGGAGAAAGGACTGTAGCTAAGTGGGTAAAATAGAAAGGGGTTTTGATGCTGGGGCCATAAATAGAGCGCAACACTATACTGAAGTTACCGAACTTGCCATGGACCAATACATAGCGTCCCTTAGGGTCGCTGACCATTTCTAGGAAGTAAATGGCAAGCCCTTCACCATTAGAATGGCAACCCCATGCTGGTGTGGGCTGAATCTTGCTCTATATACTTGTCCCACCCATTGATTTTGGAGGTGATTTAAGTGACCTGGCATTAGGTGGGTTTCTTGAATTAAAAGAATCTTAGGATCGTACTTGGCTAAGTGGTTTAAAGTTACAAATTTTTTAGCATTATTCCCTCCCACCTTTTACATTCCAGGAAAGGGTGGTAAATATGCTAGCCATATAAATTAGGTGTAAGTAAAGTTGGCCTTTTAACCTCAGGTTGAGATTGTGCTGAAACAAATGACCCTCCCACCCTCTTATCCTTGAAGAAACTAATAACCAGAAAAAAAACACTCAAAAAAGAAAAGAAATCCATCATCCCCTAATTAACTATATACAGACCAGTACACCAGGCCCTAAGCCTACTCCTCTAGTGACGGTCCAATACTCACAGAGGAAGAGCTGACATCTACCTACTGAATCTTTTAAGAGATTGCTAACTCTAAACACCAGCTGCAGCATCTTGGATCATAATATAAGAGGGGTTCCTAAGTAGTCAGCCCAAGCCCCCAGTAAATCAGAATGGGAAAAAGGGAGAGAAGGAGACAATAGGCAAAAAGGGGGTCAGGGGGGCCTGGGTAGTCCTGGGCCAGAGAATAAAAGGGGTATAGAGTAAAGCTCAGTCAAAGAAAGAGTACCTTAGGGACAGCATCACAGAAACATCCTTAAGCTTAAGATGGGCTGAACATCTTAATTCAGTATAGCAGTAACTTAACCATTTCAAGAGGGTTTCCCGATTGTAAAAGCATATGGAAAACTGTAACTTAAACCTAGGCCTCTGGAATGGTGCAGTTTCCCCAGGGAGGTATTATACATTTAAAACAAAGGGGAAGGCTTTATCAGGAAACTGGTTAAAATCACCCGTAACTGGCTGCACCTAGAGGGAACCCCACATTCCAGGAATGTAACAAAATACACTTAAACAGTAGTCTCTAATCCAGTCCTAAACAGGCTTATCTAAACCTTGAGACTAAAGAGAAAACAAGAAGCTCTACTGGGTTGTCTTTAACAGTCCACAACTTTCCCAAAGTAATATTTTGAAATATAGCCCCACATTATTGCAGCTAAACTAATCCTAACATACTAACATACTGTACTAAAATGGCAGCAGAATAGGCCTAATGGTCTTTCGAGTCTGCTCGTTTGGTCAGTCCCCACCCTGGGAGATGACCTTGCTGCCCACCTCACCTTCTCTGGCTTCTCCCTTCCCAGTTCCGGATATTCTCGCTGCATTGGATTTTGCTTCCAGAACCCTTCCCCTGTACCTGTCCAACCCCCTCTTGAACCCCTACACCGTCTCTGCCTCCACCAGCCCCCTAGGCAGCACATTCCATGGCTCAGCCACCCTCTCAGTGAAGTAGCACCTCCTTCTTTCTCCCCTGAATCTTCCCCCTCCAGCTTCCACCCATGCCCTCTAGTGGCCCCTCCTCCTTCCTTCGAAGCACCCTGACTGCTTCTCCCCAATTTACCCCCTTCATGTACCTGAAGACCTCTATCATGTCCCCAGTCCCTTCTCTCTTCCAATGTTACATATTTAGCTCTTCGAGCCTCTCCTCATAGGTCCTGTCCCCCAAGCCCCAAATCATTTTGGTTGCCCTCCTCTGGACCCTCCCCAGGAGTTTAATGTCCCTCTTTAAGTGTGGCCTCCAAAACTACATGCAGTACTCAAGGTGCGGCCACACCAAGCAGTTATACAGAAGGAGTATCACTTCCCTCCTTCTGGAGGTGATCCCCCTAGTGATGCATCCCAGCATCCTGTTGGCCTTGGCTGCTGTCCTCCTACAAGTCTCCAAGTTGTTAATCTTGACATCTACCACCACCCCCAGGTCCCTCTCAACCATCGAGACTTGTAGATCTCCCCCCCCCCGGGTGTACACTTGGCCCAGGTTTCTGGCCCCTAGGTGCAGTACCTTGCATTTCCCTGCATTGAACCTCAGCTTCCACTTTCTAGACCATCTTTCCAAAGCCTCCAGAGTCCCCCTGTAGGGTCACCCTCCGCTTCTCCCCATCCACTACCATACCCAGTTTTAAGTCATCTGCAAAGAGACTCATCACACTCCTGATAGCTGTCCTTATGTCAGAGACATAGGCGTTGAACAGGAGGGGCCCAAGGACTGATCCCTGTGGGACCCCACTAATGACCCTTCTTGAGGATGAGACTATCCCGCCAACTATGACCCTCTGGGTCCGGTCCTGGAGCCAATTGTCTATCCATCTGATCATCTGGTTCCCCACTCCCATTTCCCCAGCTTATCCAACAGGCCCACGTAAGGAACAGAGCCAAAGGCCTTGCTGAAGTCTAGAAAGAGGACATCCACTGGTCTACCCAGGTCTAAGGCACTCATCACCCAGTCATAGAACTCCACAGGGTTTGTCTGACATGATTTCCCCAGGATGAATCCATGCTGTCTATTATCCAGGCACTCTGACTTTTCTAGGTCCCCACCAGCCTCTCCTTGACAATGCCCTCCATCACCTTGCCCACCACCGATGTCAGGCTGACAGACCTGTAGTTACCTGCCACCTCCCTTGATCCCCCCTTGTGGATAGGCACTATATGCGCCACTTTCCAGTCCTGGGGCACCCACCCTCTCCTCAGAGAGATGGTGAAAAGCTCCGCCAGGGGTTTTGCCAGGACATCCACAAGTTCCTTCAGCAACTGGGATGTAATTTATCGGGCCCCGGTGCTTTCTCTGTCTTAAGGGACCTGAGGTCTTCCCTTACTCTCTCTGCTATGATTTCCACTTCCACTACCTCTTCTCCCGCTTACCCTACCCCCCCCTCCTGCCAGTGATGCCTCCCCCTCTCCCCCAGATCCGCCAATCGGTAAGGGTCCCCCCCTCCACAGTATCGCTGTCTCCTCCCATGTATGATGCTGCACCCCCATTTTCCTTGGTGAAAACTGAGGTGAAGTACTCATTTAGTACCTCAGCCTGCTCCCATGGGTCTTGTGCCCTTCTCTCTCCTGTTTTAATCCTGCTAATCTGCCCCTTCACCCTTCGTTTTCCCCAATGTACCTAAAGAACCACTTGTTCCCTCTCCTAATTTCCCTGGCCAGGTTCTGCTCCTTCCTTTCCTTACCCGCCCTCACCACCCTAGTGGGCCTTCTAGCCATCAGCTCATACTCCCCTCGATCCCTTTCACTCCTTTTGCACTTGAATTGCCCATAGGCTGCCTTCTTTTCCCGCACCACCTCCTGGGCCTCCCTAGTCCACCAGCAGGGATTTTGGGCCCTACCGCATTTTCGTCTTACTCTTGCAAAGGTGCTGGTAGCATCCTGCACCCCTCTCCTGATGATTACCCACCTACTATCAGCGGCCATGTCTGACCCAGTCACATCCAAATGTTCCTTAAGGATCCTTCCCATTTCCTTAAAATACAGCACCCCAAAAGTCAGTTACCTCCGTCTTTGTGTAGTCTTCTACCCCATCTAGGTTCAGGCAGAACCAGACCGTGGCATAGTCACTCCCCTCCAAAGGGTCCCTTACCTCCAGGCCCCCAATTTGGTCACTGTCTGCCAGGACCACATCCAGTACCCACACCTCCCTGGCTCCATAAAGGTCCATAAAGCCAAGACAAACAGTCTTTACCAAATTAAGACGTTCTGCTATATTTGCTTACAAGCTAAAAACAGAGAAAAAAACCAACCAAATAGCTTGATTTACAGTCCGGTTATAAGGTGTACTATCTTAAGTCTCAGAGCTGCAGCATATACATCATATACAATGATTTGGCACCAACTAGTGGGTATAGGTGAAAATGTTGAAGTGCTGAAATGGGAAAAGGTCTTTTACCATCAAGATAGGTGGCTTTCCCGACCATGCTAAACAGACAGAGCCAGAGTGCAACTCTCCCTGGTGTGGTACCAAATTTCAAAAAAGCTGGCCATGTACTTACAAGCTACTGGTAAGGAAGGTTCTCATTGTCTTTAACTGTCCAAGATGGGATGACCCATAGTGTATATTGGAACTTCATTGTGCCTCTGTGGTAAACTCGGGGGGGGGGGGGATCTCAACTGAGTCTCAGATTCTGCCTTAGGTCAGCGAAATTAACTGGATACAATAAATGCTTTGGGAGTTTACAGTTGGAGACTGGAGGTGTCAGAGAAAGGTCCTACTGGTGCTCCTGATATTATACTTGATCCCTACATGTCTGGAGTAAGAGGCTGAATAGTGGGGTGGACTAGCTAATGGGATCAGGGTGACTCATTTTCCTATTCACAGTTACCTGAGAAAGATGGAGTTTGATTACTCTGTGGGTATCCAAAGTGGCAGCAGGGTATCCAGGTAGTAGAAGAAAGGCTCAACAGGATAAAGATAGTCAGCATCCAGACCCAACTCTTAGGAGTGGGACCTCCAGATCATTTAGGGAATAGATCAGTGAAGAGATTTTGGAGGCATTTAAGGGCTTCTTCTGCCAAGTCAAATCTCTTGGGTCAATCTGAAGTAGTGTTCTCCAACTTGGCTGGGAAGAGGATACAGTGGCAAATTCTGGCTGCCCACTACTTCGCGGTGATTGGTCGGAATGTTGCCCAGAGCTGTCTTGTCATTAGCGTGAGGTCAGGTAGAATTCTTAGCTTCTTACCTTCCCACAGAATGGCTGAGAGTTTCTTGGCTTCTTTTATAACGTATTGCCTGTTCAGGAAGTTAAGTAGCTTAACTATGATCGGCCGGGGGGGGGAGGGATCAGTTGCTGGAGGCCTGGCTCTTACAGAGTGGTGAGCATGCTCTATGATGTAAGACAGGCCATTATTGGAAGGCCCGACTGTTTTCTTTAGGAACTTCTGCATAGACGGCAGTGTATTGGTCCCTCTTCTCCCTCTGGAAGCCCCAGCAACAGCAAATTATTTCTTCAATTTCTGCCCTCAAGGTCATTCTTCAAGCTCTACTACATTCCGTTTGAGAGCGATAACCCTGGGCTTCATTTTCTCCTGTTTGAGTTCCACTGATCCTACCCAGGTTTTAGTGTTGGCAACCCTCTATGAGAGTTGGGTGATGGCTGGTTTAATATTGGAGACCTCTTCAATCAACTTAAAAAGAGCATCCTTTATCGATGGTAGCTCTGAATAGATGTCTGAAGAGGACAGCTCAGAAGCATCAGGCTGAGGGATCGAGCTGCGGCATGGGCGCTTGGCCTCCAACTTCTGCAGCGCTTCATCTTCAGGCTGCATATTGGAGCTTTTGGAAGGTAAGGCAGCATCCTTTTTTCCACTCAAAAGTGCCCAAGTTAGTTGCAGTATCACTTTTGGTAAGCTGGTAGTGACGTTTGAAGTTTAGGCTTGGGTTTTAGTAGGTTTTGTGGTAGGATAGATGGAGCTCTGCACAAAACGTCTTACCCCTTCCAAAGCATCACGTGAGTCCCTCTTCTGTTCATTCTGTCACCCACAGAAATCACCTATCCAATATGTTGATGCCTAAATAATAAACCTTCAGCTTCAAGAAGGTGAGCATCTTGAAGAAAGATAACATCGCATCAATAGTGCTGTACGTGTCTGAGGATTTTATATCTCTTTGTTTTGGAGCGGGCGCCCTTCACATTCCAAGTAGCAACAGTCAAGAAATTAGCCATTGTGAAGCAAATAATACAGTACTATATTGGACAGACATATATAAACTGGACCCTAACACCCTGAAAGCATCGCTCTGCCAACCCCATCCCCACGGAAACCCAAAGAACCATAAATCCCCAAAACTGAAACTTATACCTAACCCCACAAACCACACTCAGTCCCATTAGTGGAGGACAGGAAGATCAGAACCCCCCCAACTAAGGAATTAGGACTTGTAGCAAGAAAACAGAATAATGCCCAACAGGAACACCCCGCAAAAGTCATAGGAATGGGCCGCTAACCCCCCTCAAAAAAAAAAACAACAAATAAATAACTTGCCCATGTTGAACCTAAGCCATACATTTCCTCATCGCCTGCCCCCATGACCCACAGCAAATCCAAATCTGAAACACCTTTGCTGATAATAACACCAAACCATAAATCTAGCAATAGAATACAACAAAAACTTTTGTAACCTATATCCCCGAAGCCAAAAAGGAAGCGGGTTCTTAAAATTATCTGTCCCAGAGGGGAAAAGCATCACAGTCTCTAGAAAAGTTAAGTGACCAAGTAAAGATACCCGGACCCACAACCACAACTACAAAATCTACATATAAGGTATGGGAACCAGCTTAAAATGGAAGCAAAAATGAACAAAATGGTCCCCAAACAAGTTACCTAGTGCAGTACCCAGGTATAGCTCTACCTAAAGCCTTTGAACCCATCCTTTAAAACTCTGGGGCTAACCATAAAACAAACTGGTCCAGAGGAAATTTGGAGCATTTCCCCCAAAAGCAATTACTATATACAAAACATGAAGTGAACCAACATGAAAGACACAATAGAGTATCAGAATTATGGTAGTGCTCTCACTACCGAAATTACTGTCCAAAATGCTGCCACCACCTGTGGACCACAGACCTCTCTGAGTGCAGTCCTCCACTTCGATCCAGCCTATAGTAATATCTTGGCAGCATTACTTGTAAGGGAGAAAGGAAGAAAAAAAAAACAACAACAGAAAAAATAAATTATTAGGGTAGCTTGAACATGAATAGCCCAGCACTGAAGTGGCTCAACAAGTAAAACAAGTCGGTGGGCATCACCAGGTGTATTGTTAATTCAGCACAGTTTGAAGGGGTTGGAATGAATGCCAGAACTGAACAAGTAAATAAACTCCATGACAGCCTGAATGGAGTGAGAGTAGACCAGGCAAAACAGTGGTGGGACCCAAAGGGTTCTATGTCATAATGGAGATCGCGAATAGCGATCGCCGTTTGGGAGAGTGTACATCGCTGAAAATAAATAACAGCGATGTACACTTGCAGGGACTACAAAACCAGCGATGGTTTTCTGTTTTGTGGGGGCTATGCTCTCCACATCACCCTACTTAAAGTTTCTCAACTTCAGGGGGGGTGCATGTCAAGAGGGGTGTAAAACTGAAAAAAGGAAAATTGACCAAGCGCAAAAAGCAATTGCGCTGCAGACCTGAACCTGGCACCCTTTCCAACCCCAGGCTGCCACTCTACCCACCATATCATGTAGTCAGCTTGGCAGCTGACCGCTGCACTACAGCCCACATACTCTCCCTCCCCTTCTGCCCATCATGTGGTGTGATCCCTCCCTACCAATGCATGTATATACGTAGACCCTGTCACCATAGTCATCTACCCCTATCCCATTGCTACCCTGCCAGGTAGACCAGAAGATAGGCGCCATGACTGAGTCACCCATTTTTCAGTTGTTCAATCATGGTTGCTGTGTTCAATTGATACCGACCAAAAGTACCAAAAAGAATACTAGAAAATCCAATGTAGAACTGGAGATCTTGGCAAGGTATATCCAAGCTCAAACAATGCCCATAGTTTATTTGTTTTTCCCAATTATTTAACCAGGTGAGACATACTAAGCTGAATGGGTTTTTACAGGCGCAACCTGGGAACACAAGGAAGTTGAGTGATTTGCTTAGGGTCACACAGTATGCAAGTCGGGGCTGTGGAATTCAAACCCAGGTTTCCAGATTTGTAGCTCGGAGCATTAAACCACTGCACCATACTGCCTCCTTAAGAACAGATGTGTCAGTAACTGCAAAAAACATCCAAAACTTACATAACAATGGTAATGAGTTTAAAGAAGACCCAGAGATTGAAAGAAAAAGTCCTTCATTGTGTTCGTACATCATTAGGAAGACAGTTCCATGCAGCAAAAGTAGATCCAGGGAAAAGCATCAAGCAGAACATGCCACTCCCAATGTAAACAGCAGGGGGGACAAAATCCAGACCACAGGAAATAAGATCCCAAGCAGGTGAAGCAGTAGGTGTAGGATCCTCCCATAGGCACACATCAATGATCTTTAAAGAGCTCAGGCAATAGATAGTACAGATCTGTCAGAGCCTGGTCCACAGAGGAAAAAGCTTTTTGAGAGCCCTGGATCTGGACATGAAATGAAGCAGTGTAGATCTTCTTGAATTTCAGACCAGCAGTGATGATCTTATTGACTATTGGATGAAAGGCAGACCTTCGTTGACGCACTGAGCCAGGAAGATCCTGGTGAATCCTTAAATGAGACCTCTCCCTGGAAACATCTTGGATGTCTTGGATTTTTAGTAGTACATGTTTCTGCTCCAAAAAATTCAGAAAGTGCAGGATGGGTATAGAATATGTTGGCTGCTGGTGAGAATGTGGAGAAGTGTTTGGGGATCAGGCACACATATTCTGGGGATGCCCTAGGTTGATTTCATTTTGGGATAGAATTCAGGAAGATTTGCAAAAAAATCTTCATGGATCAAATTAAGTTAACTTCTGAGTTGGTGTTGGTTTTGATTCCTCTGCATAATTTAAATTTTCCAATGCAAAAATGGTGACTACTTTTGTTATTGATTCTGCGTGCAAAAAAAGGGCTGACTAAAGTTTGATTACAATCTCAAGTGCCACAGCCAGAAACTTGGTATGAAGTGTTAAATTTATTTATGGAGTTGAAAAATGACACTATAAGTTTATGGATAAAGAAAATCAGTGTTTTAAATTCTGGTGCCTTAGATTAATTCTCAGTTGGAGAATGACCCTACTTTTGTCCCATGATGTATTCTATGACCTTCTTTTTCTTTTACCCTGAGTATTTCTCAAGGGGGGGGGGCGTTAAACAATAAATAATAAAAACATAACTAGCAATATATCATTTGATTTTAGTAGTAAGGAAAAATTTATGTAAAATGCTGAGCCTCTCTCTGTTGTTTGAGATTCAATGTATTTCTTGTATGGTCTTTGATAATTTTGTTGTATGAAAAGCCTATTGCTACCTATGTGAAATGTTTTGATTGGTGCTGAGGGTTCCAAAGAACCTTTGTTTGTTGCATTGAATATTGAATAAAATATGATTAAAAAAAAAAAGAAAGTGCAGGATGAAGGGTCTAGGGAATGAGCCTTGTGGTGACACTGGGCACAGCAAGCAGTGAGCAGGCTCTATAATGTAGGAGGCACTGTAGGGAGAGGGGTCAGCCAGTCTTTCAAGCAGCTTTTAGGTGAACAAGAGAGGGTCAAAGCCTTCTGCCTTTTCAGGGAGACACAGAATTACAAGGTTATTCTGGCAGCTCTGACCCTCTAAATCTTCCAGGTTGGCCTCCAATTGTGCATGCTTTCAGCACAGATCCACCAATTCAGGGCTCAGCTGATCCCTCCATCATTCCACTGAAATGAAACAAACCTCATATTCTCTAACAGTATGCTGAAAGTTCAGAGAGGTTCAAAAAGCTTTCATTTTCTGGGTAAGCTCCTTAAGTTCAGACCTGAAGGGCAGAAATTCAGCAAAGAAGTTCCCCTCCAAGAAAGGAGCTGGGTCCGGGGTAGAAGAAGTTTGTTTCTCAGCCAAGGATGGTTGGCCTTTCGATCACTAACAAAATAAAAAAGCAAGCAAAATTACCAAAAAAGAACAGGATTTTGATGTGGGGAAGTGAGAGCATGACAGTAGAGCTGTTACTGGGCTCATTGCATGATGTGACCTCCTCAGCCTCAGTCAGTACTGTTGAGTGCCTCTTCTTGCTGGGCACATGGTAGTAAGCCCATGAACCCCAGCACAATGCTAGTAGGGCCTGCTCACTTCCTCATGTGCCACCTATGCCTGGGGTGGATCAGCCAGCCCCTCACCTCTGTCCTTGGGAGTGTGTTTCAGGTGAGAACAGTGGGAACATTGTCATGCCCTCCAGCTCCAACTAAAACTGTAAAAAGTCAAAAACCAGTTCAGGCTAAATGGTACCACAAGGGGCATCCTATCATTATATAGCTCCTCCACACCAGCTATACCCATAGAGGAGAATGCCAAGGCAGCTCTACTCAGGAGGCCAGCTGTTGGAAATAACCATCCTTCTCTGTTGTACGGAGGTAGTTGTTGCAATCTTATTAATGGCAGCTTGGTTTTCTCCTCAATGTTTTTACCTTCCACCACTCCATGTTGACATAGGCCAGCTTTTTCTTGGCCTCAGCTGATGCAGTCCCTTGTGGGTGCTCACACCACCCCTTGCAATGATGCAGGCTTTACTGAACACTGCAAGGGCTTGCTGTATCACCAGGCACCCAGTGTCTCCACCATAGGTAAACTCATGCTGCTGTCAGCTGCACCATCCAGCTGGATGCTGAAAAAATATTTTGACAATGTAGTCCCTGAAGCACAGCAAAAGGGTGCTGGGTACTTGCAATTGTAATGTTAATGTGGGGGCGGTGCCTCCCGCAGCCCCCTACTGAAGGATTCTGAACTCTAGAGGGGGTGTATGTTGGGGGGGACCAACATTCTGGGCCGGGTGCAAAAAAAGGTACCTGCGCCCAGCCTCGAACCTGGCACTCTAGCCCTGTATCCACCCACCATGCCATGGAAGCAGCTCGCCATAGCACCACCCCTCACAATCGCTCCCTCCCCTCCCACCTCTCACTGTGCAAGCTCGCTCTCCCAAGCTCATATACATGTAGCAACAGGATGTCACTATATGCGTGCACCCCCCATCCAGTTGCCCTCCCTCCCTGGTCACTGCAATGCGAGGCACCACAATTGAGTTACTGTTCCGGTAGGTGCACAATAGCAATTGCCTAAGTAACAGTTTACCCATCCAGCCTTGGTAACACCAATTCTAAATGCCTGAGTCTATTTGTGATCCTGGGTTGCTGACACTTTTGCATTGCACCACCACCACTGGGTCACTGAGAAGCCTTCCCACCAAGTATTGGAATTAAGATACTTACTAGGGTTGCTCAAAATCTGCTGACTTACAAGTATCAAAAATAAAATGCACTGGGAATGGGGTGCTCAGGATAAAAATAGTCAAACAATGCAAAGAAAAGTATCCAGCACTCATTAAACCAATAGAAAGAGGCAGTATAGTGCAGTGGTTTAAGGCTCTAAGTTACAAACCTGGAGACTTGGGTTTGAATCTCATATAGCCCCCAGTTGTGTACTGTGTGACTCTGAGTGAGTCACTTAACTTCCTTGTGCTCCCAGGTTGCACCTGTAAACAAGCTTCAGTGCAGAGTGTCTCTCCTGGTTAAAAAAAAAGGCACGGGCTCACAGGATAAAGTGCAAAATCCCAAACTTTATTAAAGTGCCATAGTAAAAGATCACGCTCAATTGCATTTTGGATACCTCCTTTGTCAAAGAACATAGAACATAGAAACATAGACTTTGACAGCAGATAAGGACCGCTTGGCCCACCTAGTCTGCCCATTTCCCTATCTACAGGATAAGCTGCAGATCCTAGTTAACCAACAGCCTATTTCTTCCTAACCCCACAAAAATTGCCTTATGTCTGTCCCATGCATTCTTGAATTCTCCCACAGTTTTAGACCCCACAACCTCCTCAGGAAGGCTGTTCCATGTGTCCACCACCCTGTCTGTGAAAAAAAATACTTCCTCACATTGCCCCAAACCACCCTTTGCCCCTGAAACATTCTTTGACAAAGGAGGTATCAGAAATATGCTAGAGGGTAATCTTTTACTATGGCACTTTAAATAAGCTTGACATTTTGGACTTTATCCTGTGCCTTTTGTATTGGTTTGGAGAGTGCTAGATATTTTCAGTGTTCTGCTGATTAAGTTCTGTCATGCATATGTCAGAGAATCAAAACTTCCTGTTATGTCTCTGATTCCTGGAATCAGAGTCAGAATCAGAAGCTCTGATTTTGTATCTGACTCTAAACTCATTGAACTCAAAACCTGTCTCCCACCCAGATGAATTTTCAAGGAGCCCATAGTGAGCAAGGAAAAAAGCCAGTCCTTCTTCTCCACCCAAATCTCACTCCTTTTACTGTATGTGTCACTGCTTCTGGCTGGGATCCTACTCCACACGTGGTGCTGCAGCACTGTATCTTTCTGTGCAGGTAGGTCAGAATTAGAATGGATGGATGAGGCAGAAATGGACAGTCTGCCTGATTTATCTTCCTCTGTTCATGCCACAAAAACAGAAATGAACAATAACCCCCACCCCAGTAAGCTGTGGCACCAAGATTCGTCCCACAACCAGGTCCCCCAGATCCAAGTCCATGGGTGCCCCTCCCCCAAATCCAATACGGCAACATCCTCCAAACATGGCCTTAAATTTCCCAGTCAGCCTTAGTCAGCCATAATGCAGTTGCGTACATAATGATCCAATCTGGTTCCCAACTACCATACATTCAACAGCCTCATCCTCCATTTCCCTGAGTGACTGTGGGGTAAGTGGCTGACTGAAGGATAGCCCTGGATTGAAGACTTTACTAGATGCTTTTTTGAGTGAGGTGTCTGGTGATGGCTATCTAGGGCTTTATTTCAGTCAGCCATCTCCCAGCAGTTATTTGGGGAGATGGAGGATAGAGATGCTGAGTGTAGGGGGAGTTAAGGGCATGACTGGAGCATGGCAATTGGTCAGAAGAGTGCTGTCAATAACAACACCATCCACAACAGCACTGTATTGACATCGCTGTCACCTAGAGTGGCAGGGCAGAATGCTGCCACACAATAGAGTGCCAATGGTGGCAGCTGCACACCATAGAGATGACTGCTACCATTGCAAAATCAATTTTTATGTGGGGGCTCTGTCCTTCACCCCCCTTAATTTAAAAATTCCTACTCCAGGGGAGCGGATCACAGTGAAAAACTAAATTTGTGGGGCTGTGGAATACTATTTCCATGACTTTGTAAAAAAAAAAAAACTAAGTTCCGCAAAAAGAAATGAAGGGTAACCAAGATTAGAACCCTGGTTCCCACCTCCATTCTGCTGAGCTACTCAATGCCCAAGTCCTCTCCACAACAGGAGCAGCATTGCCAGCTTCTCTAGTTCCTCTACCCTTGTTCTTTAAGACATTACCATGGTCAGCAACCTGGGGAGCACTTACCACAGAGCGTTATTTAATCCCTCTAGCTGTCCATGGTAGTGCTATTCGAACTACGCTATGTTTTGTTGCTCAGTTCTGACCGGGTGGGCTGGACCACCACACTGCACATATTATTGGATGATGGCTATATCTGACTGACCCAAAAAGTATTTAAATGTCACCTCTGGGGGTATTTGCATTATGTATTGGATTCAGGGCAGGGGTCACACATGGACTAGTGTTTGAGGGAGCAGGTTGTGAGGGAGAGCTTTGCACCACAGCTTGATGGGGAGGGGTTCAACATTCATTTCTGTTTTAGTGGATCGCAGGGGTAGATGAAGTTGTTAGATCCATGCCTGCCTCACCCATCTAGCCTGATGCTGCTATGCCTTCTCAGAGAGAGAAAGAGAGTGCAGCAGCACCACATGGGTGGTGGGACCCCAGCCAGCATTAGTGGCACACGAGGTAAGGAGAAGAAGGTTAGGTTGGGGGAGGATGAGGGCTTTTTTCAGGCCCACACCAGGCTCATTGGTGTTTCTACTGAGAGGAGAAGGTTGTAAAAAAGCTAAGGGAGTATTCAGATGTGGCACGGGATTCTGACTCCACTTCCAAGTAAGATTTTTGGAATCTGGATTTTTGGCCTTGAATATCAAAATTCTGAATAAAAAAAAAGAAAAAAGAAATGAAATCTAGTAAGTTAAGTTCAATTCAATTCAATGGATTCTGAGCAACCCTAATACTGAGAAACCATAAAATATTTTAGTTTAGTTAGCCCCCCCCACATACATACCAACACACGAATGCCAACACAAACAGGGCTTATAGCTAATATTAAATGAAATGACCAGTGATGTACAATGAGGCCTATGCACATCTGTGTGGGATGCCTACATGCCACATATCCACTTTGCATAGGTACCACTAAGTATGAGAGTGTGGCCTTTCCACACTCAGAATGCCTGGCCATTCATACAGTTACACATGTGGACTGTCAGTGGGAGTGGCTTGGGAGTGTATCCAAACTCCTTGCCATTCACTGAGGAGCAGAGTGCTGGTGGGGGTGCACAGGATACCTGAGACAGCAGAGGGAAACAATGCTTCCAGTGCAACAAAACCAAATGTAGTGGCAGTAACCAAAATCAAAATGGAAACAAGCAAAGGTGAACCATGCAGTACTTAAGTAGCTGGAGATTATCTCTGCTTGTGAAAGTGCAGCTTACTGGACACAAAGCTGCATGGACAAAAACAAACACTGGCAGCTCGGTGTCTTGCTACATTATGACCCTATGCCGTCCAGTGGCACCCCACACTGTTTCCCCAATATATATATAATTTAAAAATAAAAAAGGCAAGGAAATCCCACATTTACCATCCAAAATGAGGAAGCTGCACACAATTGAATCACAAAGGTCAAAGTTTTTTTGCCAAGTGAAAGTGTTAAAATACACATAATCTTGATGCATTCTGGAACGATCACATTCCTTTATCAAAGGATTTAAAAGTTCCTGGTGGTCTAGTGATTTACCTAATCCCCCAACTGCACCTACACCCACACCCAACAAGCACCCACCCACTGAAGACTGATGCCCTCAACCTAAGTGCCGGTCTTGTGAAAGTGCAGCTGGCACAGTCATCCTCTAACCTCCTTGGCCATCCACTGTCTGACAGTCACAGAGGACGATCATGTAAGGAATATATAAAATACATATCTATTAGTTGATCGGGGGGTGGAGGGAACCACTGGGCCAGCAGGGTAAATGACATGTAATACAACCAGGTGATGTGGAGAACCACTGGACCACCACCACCACCAGGGACTACTGTAATACACATATACAGGGCAATTGGGGGAGACCACTAGACTGCCAGGGATTTTTAAAATTCCCATTTACCGGGTGATTGGGGTGGAACAATCCATGACACCACCATGGGAACTGACATGTAATACAACTGGGTGATCAGGGAGTAGGGGGAACTGCTGGCCACCCAGTAGTCATTTTGACATTGAAAGGGGCACTAAGGGGCTTCCACACCCCATGCAAATGAGATAATGGGCATGCAGATAGCCCTTAATGCCTTGCATGCCCAGTGAGCTCTTTTGTATAGTTGAGCTGAATGCAACCCAGATGGGACTTTGCACTATCCCTTTTAAGGCAGCACTATTCCTGTGGGCCATGTGCAGCCATGGTCTATTTCGGGCTGCACAGATCCCCTTAGGCAACACTGACATGGATCAATATTAAGTCAGATAGGGCTGCACCATCATCGAACTCTGAATATTGCTCAAGCACAAACATACAATAGCTCAAATGGCTGCGCATTATCCCAGCTCTGCACGTTAGTGCCAAGATGTTGAAAATCATCCTTCAAACATTTCAAAAACAATTACATTTTTCCAGTATAAACTGCATTTGTTCAACTTGATTAAACAAATGTATTCCCCCCCAAATAAAATTATTTGAGTAAGAACTTGCATTTTGCTAATAAGAATAAAACATACCGTAGCTAGAGTAGCTTTGGATTTGACAAACCAGGAAAAAAGATTAAACCGCCAACAGCACAAAGAAGTTGTACAAAATGCATCAGTAATTGAAAAAAGTAGTCCATATAAACATTTATAAGAATCCTTGCAGATGAAATGAGCACAAGATCATGCAAATCATCAATTAAATATTTTAGAAATAGGATTTATTAAAAGAATAAGAAAACATTTTCTACTACAAACTTCACAAGGAGAATTCAACTAGCTTACACATTTGTTCAACATCCCATTCCAAAAAAGGTTTCAGCAAAATCCCCCTTTTTGCAAATAAGAATAAAAACAGGTTAACATAGAAACATAGAAATATACAATTTGATGGTAGATGAGGACCGCTTGGCCCACCTAGTCTGCCCCTTTCCCTACCTAACAGATAAGCTGCAGATCCTAGTTAGCCAATAGCCTACTTCCTCCTAGCCCCCCCACTAGAATTGCCTTATGCCTGTCCCATACATTCTTGAATTCTCCCACTGCTTTTGACTCTACGACCTCCTCTGGAAGCCGTTCCATGCATCCACCATCCTCTCTGTGAAAAATACTTCCTTACATTACCTCTCAGGCCACCCCCATCTTCAAATTGTGCCCCTTGTTCTTGCACACCTCTTTTTTTTTGAAAAGGCGCTACCCTCTTGGACTTTGTTGATTCCCTCGAGGTACTTGAAAGTTTCTATCATGTCCCCCCTCTCCCTCCTTTCCTCGAGGCTATACCTATTAAGCTCCTTTAGTCTCTCTTCACATGTGTTCTGGTGTAGACCCTGCACCATTATAGTTGCCCTCCTCTGGACAGCTTCCATCTTGTCTATGTCCTTGCGGAGATTGGGTCTCCAGAACTGCACACAGTACTCCAGATGGGGTCTCACCAGCTGTCTGTACAGAGGGATAACAACTTCCTGTTTCCTACTGGTGATGCCTCTCCCTATACATCCAGTAGCCCCAACCCTCCTTACTGCCCTCTCCACATTGCTTCCACCTTTAAGTCATCTGATATGACTACCCCAGGTCCTTTCCATTTTTGTTGTTGTTAGTATCTACACCAATTGTGTACTCTTCCTCTGGGTTTTGCCTAGATGCATTACCTTGTACTTCTTAGCATTAAATCAAAGCTGCCATACATTTGACCATTCCTCTAACCTTGCCAACTCCCTTCTCATCCTTTCTACCCCACCGTGTGCATCAACTGTGTTGCAGATCTTTGTGTCATCTGCAATGAGACATACTTTTCTTTCCAGTCCCTCTGCAATTTCACTTACAAAGACATTGAAGAGGACCGGTCCTAATACTGAACCTTGCTGCACCCCACTAGTAACCCCCCTTTCTTCAGAGTGGACTTCATTTACTAATACTCTCTGTGTCCTATTCTCCAGCCAATTCTTTACCCAGGCTATCATCTTGGGACCCACTCCCAGGCTGGCTAACTTGTATATTAATCTTTTGTGTGGGACTGAGTCAGATGCCTTGCTAAAGTCTAGGTAGGCCATCTCAACAGCCCCTCCCTGATCTACTACTTTGGTCACCCAGTCAAATAAATCTATTAGATTCATCTGGCATGACCTTCCTGCTGTGAATCCATGCTGCCTTGGGCCTTGTGCCCCTCTTGCCTCTAGGTACTCGACAATTCTTTCCTTCAGAAGTGATTCCATCACTTTCCCTATCACTGAGGTTAAACTAACAGGTCTGTAGTTTCCTGCTTCTGCCCTGCTCCCACTTTTGTGAAGGAGAATCACATCTGCCCTCCTACAGTCCTCAGGGAAAGAAAGAAGGAGGCACTGTGGGTCACCTTAGAAACTGGAAATGGCACCACAATCTGCAAAGGGATTGTATACTGGCTCTCATCTCAGGGGGAGGGAATGGATGAGGATGTGATAGAAGGCAGAGAAAGGGGATATACTGTTGATGGGGCACCTGAATATGCCAGATGTTAACTGGAGCACCTTTGCTACAGCTACATCCTAGAGCAGGGCCATTCTCGATGCCCTACAGGGGCATGCCTCAGACATCTAGTTCTGGAACCCACTCATGAGGAGCAATCTTAGACCTTGTACTCTTAAATGGGGACAATGACAGGATCTCAGATCTAGGAGTAGGTAGCCATATTTGAACAAGTGATCACCAAACAGTGTGGTTCATGATAAACTCAGCTACAGAGTCAAGCCATACAAAAGTGAGGGTACTGGACTTCAAGAGGACTGACTTTGGCAAGATGGGAGAGTGCCTTAGAAAAGCACTAGCAAGCAAACTAGAAGGATGGGTGGAGCAACAATGGGGAAACATCAAAACTACCATCACAGAGGCAACAAGCCTTTGTGTGAAGCAAATAAACAAATCAAAATGAAAGAAAATCCACTATGGTTCTCAAAAGAGGTGGTGGGAAAGGTTAGGGAAAAAAAAGATAGCATTTAGGAAGCATAAGGAAACACAGAAGGAGCAGTACAGAGAACTGTACCAGTTAAGGCAGAAGGAAGCAGGGAGGAAAGTCAGAATAGCTAAGGCTCAAACTGAGGGAAAGATAACCAACTCGGTTAAGAAGGGGGATACAACCTTTTATAGGTACATCAGGGAGCATAGAATGACAAAAGTAGGGATAGTGAGGCTGAATAGAATGGATGGTGGGTGGGCAGAGAGGGACAGTGAAAAAGCAGGGATACTGAATGAATACTTCTGCTCAGTATTCACAAAAGAGGAGGGGGGGAGTACCTAATCCACATAACAGAAGCACTCTGGATAGGAGGGTCAATCCCAGTCCTTTCACAGAAGAAAGGGTGCTGAAAGAACTCCTAAAACTGAAGGTGAACAAAGCAGTGGGGCCTGACAGGATTCACCCCAGAATTCTAAAATAATTAAGGGGAGAACCAGTGACACAACCCTTTTTAACAAATCATTGGAGGATGATGTGGTACCTGAGGACTGGAGGAAGGCAGATGTGATTCCCCTTTGCAACAGTGGGAGCAAGGCAGAGGCAGGAAACTACAGACCTGTCGGTTTGACCTCTGTGGTAGGGAAAGTGATGGAATCACTTCGGAAGGAAAGAATTGTTGAGTACCTAGAGGCCAGTGGGGCACATGACCCAAGGCAGCATGGGTTCACAGTGGGAAGATCATGTCAGACAAATGTAATTGATTTCTTTGACTGGGCAATCAAAGTAGTAGACCAGGGAGGGGCTGTGGACATGGCCTACCTAGACTTTAGCAAGGCATTTGACACAGTCTCACACAAAAGATTAATAAACAAATTAACCAGCCTGGGAGTGGGTCCCAGGGTGGTAGCCTGGGTAAAACACTGGCTGGATTACAGGACACAGAAGGTAATGTAAACAGAGTCCACTCTGAAGAAAGGGGGGTTACTAGTGGGGTACCACAGGGTTCAGTACTGGGTCCAGTCCTATTTAATATCTTTATAAGTGACAATGCAAAGGGACTGGAATGAAAAATATGCCTCTTTGCAGATGACACAAAGACCTGCAATAGGGTTAATACACATGGAGTTGTGGAAAGGATGAGAAGGGACCATGCAAGGTTGGAGGAATGGTCAGAAGTATAGCAGCTTGGATTGAATGCATTGAAGTGCAAAATAACGCACCTGGGAAACAAAAACCTAGGGGAAGATTACACAATGGGGGGAGAGGTGGTAACAACAATAAAAATGGGAAGGGACCTGGGAATAATCATATCAGATGACCTTAAGGTTGGCAAGCAATGTGAGAAGACAGTAGGGAGGTCTGGGGGACACTGGGATTTATAGGCAGAGGCATCACCAGCAGAAAACAGGAAGTTGTAATCTCTCTGTACAGACAGTTGGTGAGGCCCCATCTGGAGTACTGCGTCCAGTTCTGGAGACCCCATCTCCGTGAGGACATAGACAGAATGGAGGTAGTCCAGAGGAGGGCAACTAAAATGGTGTAGGGTCTGCAAGAGAAGCCTTATGAGGAGATAATAAAGGAGCTTAATATGTATATCCTTGAGGAAGGAAGGGAGATGGGGGACATGATAAAAACTTTTAAGTACTTCAGTGGAATCAACAAAGTCCAAGAGGGTAGTATTTTTCTGAGAAAGAGATGTGCAAGAACAAGGGGACACAATTTGAAGATGGGGGGAAGGCTCAGGGGCAATGTGAGGAAGTATTTTGTCACAGAGAGGGTGGTGGACATATGGAAAAGCCTTCCTGAAGAGGTTGTGGGGTCTGAAACTGGGGGAGAATTCAAGAATGCATTGGACAGACATAAAGCAATTCTTGTGGAAGGTTGGAAGAAATAGGTTGTTGGTTGGTTTTTAATTCTTTTAATTAATCTTTTAGTAATAAACAAAGACCTAGAATGGCAACTTATAGAGTTCGTAGAACACCACACCAAACTAATTGCTTCTCCACTCATCCTCTTTTAACCAGAACTACTGCCTCATTTTTTATCTTCTACCTTACCTTCAGAGTCCACACAATCATTCAGTCTCACTAATGAGGTTTTCTGGCTCTGTTATCTGGATATTATCCTTCCAGCATGAAGAAATTAGACTTTATTTGATCTAATTATTTCTTACTATCAGTATGTAACATAATTTCTTTTTGTCACTCACTGCAAAATGCTCATGAGTAGAAAAATCACACCCGGGAGTCACGCTAATCAGACAATGCAGGTGCAGCTTCAACACAACTCGGATCATCAAGGCACCATGCATGCTGAACCAATCATGGAAATCAATACTTTTATATTAAGAATAAGGAGTGATTTCAATATGTGATTTGACATGTACTTGACTGCAAATCTGCATGCCAATGGGAAGGGGGTACAAAGGCAGAGGGCCGAAAATGAGTACTTGACTAAATAAATAATCATAATAGATATACTAAAATTATAAGATAAACCAAATTCATTAGCCCTTAAAACTGTGCCAAACATGAACTCCCGATGTGAATTTTTTTTTTACCTCAAGCACATTCACACACGAATAGCTTCACACTAGGTTAAACAACTCGACTAACCTTTCTATGACAGATTTTTGTTTGTTTAAACACGATCTCCTGACAGAAACACTTATTATTTCAGCCACTATTTTCAGGGACACATCAAAATGAAATTCTATCTTGGTTTTGGGTGTGAACCAGTACTGATCTGTGACAGCAGCTTATAAAGACAAACTACACTAGCACTGCTGATTTTATAGCACCAATTCTATATGCTGTCACTCATCCACACAGGAATGAGCATTTCTGTGTGCCTTTAGGTAACTGAAACATGCACAGATGAAATAACAGCGGGAGCCCAAGTCACTCATCTTTAACTGACGTCACTTTGACTCTGGCTCAAATGTTCCACGCAGCAATGATTTTTATTTAAAATCTGAAAACTCGCAGCAACCAGGGGAATCCAATTAAACATGAGGTGGTATCCTGGTATAAATATTTAAAGAGTAACACTCATAAACAGAGGTAGGAGACAATTCTTTATTGAACAGGATTTTTCTGTACCTAGAAAAAAAAAAGAAAATACAGTGAATACCTGCTCTTTAACTAGGAGCTGCAGCTTATCCTGTAGGTAGGGAAATGAGCAGACTAGGTGGGCTAAGCGGTCCTTATCTGCTGTCAAAGTCTGTGTTTCTATGCTTCTATATTTCTGTGTAACTGCCCTAAATCAGGCAGTGAAACCACAGAAATATGTAAGTGTTGCTAATGACTAAGTGTTCAAGATAAGAGTTCACCACTTAGAATTGGAGTCTGGTGCCCCCACAGTTTTGTTTTAAGTTCAGAGCTGAAATGCCATTCATTTTAATTGTATGCATCACACTTGTGTCATATGGATTATATACCTCACTAATATAACCTACATTTATTATAATTATACTTAGCCATTTATCTCCTTTAATACCTTCAGAGAAGAACTAATCCAGCGCTCCTTTTCAACTATAATACTGTTATACAGGAGAAATATAGTATTCATTTACTAATATTTCCCTTTAACTAAAAAAGTAAGACAGGGCAATGCAAGCTTATTTCTCTGGTGCCAATCCCAGGCTCTAAGTGCCATACATACAGCAAATTAAAATAATTGTTTCAACTAATGATAAAACAATAGACAGGTCTGGTACTGGTGGTAAAACAGATAAAAACAAAACCACCACATGTCATAACTAAATTTAAATTAAGAGGTTCTAAATGCCATTGTAACAAAACTGGTCTTAAACAAACCCTTAAAGGGTTCCAGAAAAGGTGACCCTCTTATAGTAGCTGGAAGTTAATGTGTCATAAACAGTGTAAATGGCTCAGCAGGTTGTACACTTGCCTCTGAACCAAAAGATTGGATACCGGCAGCCCCCCTAGAGATGTTTGCTTAGGGATGGGGTTATGCATTTTCCACTCATTACAAAGATAATGGGTCCCATCTAGTACCCATGGAGGCCACAAATGTCTAGCTGGTTTTAAAATAGGCACTATATTTTCATATATAACTATGCTGAAAAAGACACTATGGGGTCACCATGCTTAGGCGTCCTTCTGCCATTGTTAACCCTTAGGCTGCCGACAGAATTAGAATGTATAGGGATTTTGGACTGATATATCAGTCCGTGGCACAGCAACAGTTAAATATGTCACCCCTCACTTAATAGGGTTTAGCCTACTCCCCCAGATGCACCTAAAGAAACAGTTATGAATAGCTGTCTCCGACTGTTCTGGAGGAGGGGAAACCACACTGATGTATAGAAATATCAGAATTAGGAATGTTTTCACCATGTAAACATATTTCTTTTGCATGTTCCATCTATCCATAAAGTGACCTTATATTGTGCTTTGCTTAGTACTAATTCCCAGTTATAGTTTCACATGTCTTCGTGACCAAAATAAACCCTTAATAATTTCAAAAAATCCCTTTTAACCAGGATCCCCATAATTCCCTGCTTCCTGACCCATGTTGCCTATTAGAAGACATTTACCCTTAATATAATTTATATCTGACCCTCTGCTTTTTGAAAATACCTCCAGTACCTTCTCTGCTGCCTTACAAGATCTAGCATCTGCTAGTACTAATCAAATATCATCAGCATAAGTTATTGTTTTTATTTCTTGATCATCACAAGAAAATGATAATCTTGCAATATCCTTTGAATTATTTAACTGATGTAACAATGAGTCTAGTGTCAAGATGTATAACATAGAGGATAATGGTTGGGGATCAGGTGATAACCACACTGTAATCACCTCGAATGGTTGCTAGGGCAGCATGGTAAACCTTGAGAGCACAGCTCGAGAGGTTTACTGTAGCCCTAGCAACTACGAGAGGTGATTTCAGCGTGGTTGCCTCCCGATCCCCAGCCATTGTCTTTTATAGTGTATGGTCAAAAGGAAAAAATTACTCACCTTAGTAATGTTGTTTCTTCTAATGGAGTCTTGCTATATTATGACAATTGCAGTAGGACCGCAGGTTAGAACTGCTCCGGAGGTGAAATAGTTAACTTTCCATGCAGGCATGGAACTTAGAGCGCGAGCTCGGTTGAAAACTCTGTCTGTTGTGCTTCAAACGCAAACTGTCAGATCTGTATGAGCTAAAACTCACTAAGGTTCTGTGTGGAAGCTGTAAACCTACACTAGCCAACTGGCTACTAACATAAACACTCATTTTGGCCTAAAACAAAGACTCAAGTCAGGAGACCCAAAAATGCAAAACACATCTCAATTCACCCAAAAGGTAGGTGAAAAACAACAAGGTGGGCATCAAAAAAGTGCCAACCCTACTGCCACCCACATCCCCAAAACAGAGGTTCTGAGGGGCAGGCAGGGAGGAGGTCATAATATAGCAAGACTCCATTAGAAGAAACAACATTACTAAGGTGAGTAATTTTTCTTCAAACAACATGAAGTCTTGCTATATTATGACAATTGCAGACTAACCAGCAGCACCCCCATGGAGGAGGGACAGAACCTACCTAGGAAATAGGCTCTGAAGCATGGCTGTGTCAAACCGAGCATCACTCCTAGCCTGGATGTCCAGGGAGTAATGCTTGGTAAAAGTGTGAACTGTTTTCCAGGTAGCTGCTTGACATATTTCTAGAATAGGAATGTCTCTGGCAGCAGCCAGAGAAGCAGCTGTACCTCTGGTAGATTGAGCCCTCAGGCCTGAGGGGGGAACTTTACCTAACTTCTCATAGCAGAATTGGATACAAGAGACAATCCACCTGGCAATGGATCTTTTAGTGGCTGGCTTCCCTTTACCAACTTCACCATAGGTGAGGAACAGTTGGAGGGAGTCAAACCTATGACCTTTGGTACGCTCTATGTAGTAACTAAGGGCTCTCTTCACATCTAGGCTGTGCAGCATCCTCTCCCCAGAGGAAGAGTGGTCAGTGAAGTACACTGGAAGTGAAATAGATTGATTAAGGTGGAAATCTGAAACCACCTTAGGCAGGAACTTTCTGTTAGTCCGAAGGACCACCTTATCTCTGTGAAAAGAGATAAACTCCTGCTCTACTGACAACGCTTGTAATTCACTTATGCAGCTGGCAGAGGTGATGGCTACCAAAAACACAATTTTCCAAGTCAAGTACTTGAGCTCAGCTGAAGACAAGGGCTCAAAGGGGGGTTGCATAAGCTGAGCAATGCAAACATTAAGATCCCAGGCAGGGGCAGGATCCCTGAATGGAGGGTTGGTGTGAAACAACCCCTTAAAAAACTTGGAAAATACAGGATGAGCTGAAAGGGAAGAGGATTTACCTGCTGAAATAAAAGCAGACACAGCTGCCAAGTGCACCTTTAGGGTAGCTGGTCTCAGCCCCAAAGAATTCAGGTGGACCATATAATCCAGGACTGTGGGTAGATCAGCAGAGACTGGGGAAATATGCTTTTCCAAGCACCATATGGAAAACCTTTTCCATTTGGAATTGTAAGTAGCCCTGGTGGAAGGCTTCCTTGCGGCCTTCAATATATCCATTACACCTTGGGAAAGGTGTAAATCAGCAAACTCTAACTCTTCAAGAACCAAGCCTTGAGATTGAAAGATTTGAGATTCGGGTACCAGACCCTTCCCTGGGCACAGGTTAACAGATTGTGATTCCTGGGAAGGGACAGGGAGAGATGGACTGCTAAGGACAGCAGGAGTGGATACCAGGGCTGTCTGGCCCAATCCGAGCTATCAGAATGACTTTGCATGATTGGGATCTGATTTTGACTAGCACTTTGAACAGGAGAGAAAGGAAGGAAGGCATAGAGAAACTTCCCCCCCAAACTGAGGGCTAAGGCATCCGGGGGAGTGAGCCCAACACTGGGGGCCTGCAGCAAAAAAGAGGAAGTTGGTAATTGTCTGGGGCTGCAAAAAGATCTATCTGCGGGGTGCCCCATCTGGCAAATACTACTCCCAAGACCAGGGGATCCAGTGACCATTCGTGGTGGCCCTTGGAAATCCTGCTAAGAGCATCTGCCAGGACATTGTCCTTGCCTGGGAGGTGAACTACCATAAAGGAGGTGTTCAGGGAGTAAGCCAGAGACCACAACTTCATCGCTTCGGTGCACAAGGCCGTAGACCGAGTGCCCCCTTGCTTGTTGATGTACCACATTGTAGTGGTGTTGTCTGTTCTGACCTGAATACTCTTGTTCTGAACAGATTTGGAAAAAGCTTGAAGTGCTAGAAAAACTGCTCTGAGCTCCAACAGGGTTGATGTGGAGCAGAGATTCCTGGGAGACCACAGACCCTGGGTGGTGAGGTCGCCCATGTGAGCTCCCCAGCCCAAGAGGGACGCATATGAAGTAAGGATTAGAGAATGAGACCGAGTGACAAAAGGAATCCCTTGTCTCAGGTTGCTCTGATCCTGCCACCACTGTAGGGCTTGGATCAGGGTTCGAGTTACTGGGATCAGCTTGGTAAGAGGATCCTTTCTTCAAGACCAAAAAGATCTCAAATGGAACTGGATGTCCCTCATCTGAAATCTTGCTTCTTGCACAACTGCTGTGGAAGCAGCCACGTGTCCTAGGAGCTGCAGAAAATGCCTTGCTGGCCGGGAGACCTGCAGGGTAAATGAGGAGGCCAGGGAAACTAGGGTCTTTGCCCTGTCCAGGGGGAGGAAGGCCCTGGCTTCCTGTGTGTTCAGTTCTAAGCCTATGAAGGTAAGAAGCTGGACCTGCTCTAGAACTGACTTTGAGAGATTCAGAAGGAAACCTAGAGAGGTAAGCAGTTGCTGCGTTATCTGAAGGTGTAAATTGACCTGGTCTGGGACTGGCCTACTAAGAGCCAATTGTCCAGGAAAGGAAAGATGGCCATCTTTGCCTTCTTAGGTAGGCAACTGCTACAGCCAGGCATCTGGTGAATACCCTTGAGGCAGAAGAGAGGCCAAGGGCATTGCTCTGAACTGGTAGTGGCCTGAGGGCAGCTCTGAACCTGAGGTACTTGGTGGAGCTTCTGATGGGAATATGGAAGTAGGCATCCTTGAGGTTCAGAGAAGCTAGCCAGTCCCCTGGCCTTAGAGAGGGTAGGATAATTCCCAGAGTCACCATTTTGAACTTTGGCTTTAAAAAGTGCTTGTTTAAATATCTGAGATCCAGGATGGGCCACCATTCTCCTGTCTTTTTTGGGGTAAGGAAGTACCTGGAGTACAAACCTTTGCCCTGGTGTAGGGGAGGAACCCTTTCCACAGCTCTGACAGCCAGGACGGTAGAGACCTCTGCCTCTAGGGTGAGTGCCTCTGATGGAGTTGCAGGTGGAAAAGATCAGGTTCTCAGCTTTGGAAATTTTTTGAAGCTGAGAACCAGTCCCTGGCTTACTACTTCCAAGACCCACTTGTCTGATGTTAAAGACTTCCAGTCCTGGACAAAGTAAGCCAGCCTGCCCCCTACAAGTAGAGGAGAATCGGCCCTGGCAATCTCATCAGGGTGCCTGCTTGGCAGGGGCTTTGGGATGATGGGTGGAAGCAGACCTGCTTGTACCCATCTGCCTCTCCCACTAAAGAACTCCCTCTGAGCATAGGCAGAGGAGGAAGCTTGGGCTTGGTAAAAAGGCCTATGAAAAAGCCTGCCCCTGCCTCTAGAAAGCTGCTTTTGAGGAGTGGCCTGCCTTTCCTTGGCCTGTGCACTCCTATAGGTGGTCCTATATTCATTCATTTTCTTCATGTAATTCTCTGTTTGCTCCCCAAATAGAGAATTTCCCACAACAGGAAAATCCATGGCCTTAGACTGGGTATCCTGAGACAGGGTAGTACATCTGAGCCAAGCCATCCTGCGAAGTGCCACAGATGTAGCCATGACTCTTGATGAAACATCATTAGAGTACACTGCAGCATGAAATTGCACCTTGGATGCCTCAATACCATCCATAGCCACCTGTTCCAGCTCCCTGGCAATCTGGTCAGGGACTTGTTTCGCTAGGGCCAGCACAGTATCCCATCTGGATTTCTGGTACCTAGCAGCATAAGCCATATAATTTGCTTGTCTGAGTCCCAAAGATGCTGCCATGTACTATTTCTTTGCCATAGCATCAATCTTCCTGGAATCCTTCTCAGTGGGGTGTGAAGCTAGGGGAATATTAGCCTTGTCACAGGCTGCAGCCTGCACTACCCCCACATGGCTGCATTGTTGAGTGAGGAAATCAGTGTCAGAGCCTGATAAGGTATACCTCTTGTCCATCCTTTTATCCACAGGAGGTATAGTGTGAGGAGTTTTTAAAAATTTTACTGTCTGTTTCCTAAAAGATTTATGCAAAGGAATAGTCAGTCTCCTAGACTCTGGAATATCAATCATTTCTACATAGTCTGGCTCCTCTTAGTCATCAAGAGCTTCCTCAACAGAGAGCTGGAGAGTTTCAGCAACTTTTTTATAAATCATGAAATGAGAAGGGGACTCAGAAAGCCTTGGAGGAGAAACCCTTAGGGGTCTATCTGGAGAGATGTCCGGATCAATGGGCACATCCAGCTCTTCAAAACCATATTCACTCTCCTCATATTCCCTCTTCCTCCCCCGTTCATAAAAATCCTCAAATCATAAACTTGAACGTGGGAACCGGCCGAACTGAACGCTTACCTGAAGGTGTCGGTTCGGTCGGAACCGGAGAGAGAGAGACTGGACAATTTGAATTGCTTTAGCTATTTCCTCAGCAGTTGGGGAGAGAACTTTTGGCTCTACACTAACTTTCTAGTCCTTTTTGCTGGAACCGGCTCGTCAGAACCGGCTCTTCATTGGCCCGAGGAAGTAAGCCCTGGTCAGAGGGCACTCCCTCCAGTTCGGTTGGCACCGAACCGGGCTGGCCATCAGGGTCAGCGGACTTTTTGGCCTCCCTTTCCTTGAGCCTACCAACTCTCTTATCTATGGTGGCAGCAGGGAAATTGTGACAAATCTGGCAGCCTGAATTGAGGTGGTCAAACCCCAGACAATAGATGCATGTGGTATGTGGGTCAGCCTTAGCAAAAGCTTCCCCACAAACACTACAGTGTTGAAACCCAGTGGGTCAGTTTTTCCTTTTGGGGTTCTCAGACATAATGCCAGCCTAACCAACTTGCCCATTTATGGCAATCCACCAAGCAAGACACCCTTATCGGTTCCCAACCGTGTCACGGGTCGAGGAAAAAAATGTAATGTAATCTGTTTTTTTTAGAACCGATAAGAACCGGGAACCGCACTCTAAAAAAGGACTAGTAGATTTTAAATACAACCTAATCGGTTCAAACCGAACCGATAAAGAATTACAAGTTCCACACAGAAAAAATAAATGTAAAATCTATTACTTACATTACCATAGACAGAGCTTGAACCGACCGATTGCAGTTTAATTTCGGCTAAAAACCGAAAAATAATACTTTTAAACTGACAACATGAACCGAGCAGAAGGAGAAATCTCCGGAGCGACTGTTCAGTGAGGCGGAGTAAAGAATCTGACAGTTTGCGTTTGAAGCACAACAGACAGAGTTTTCAACCGAGCTTGCGCTCTAAGTTCCATGCCTGCATGGAAAGTTAACTATTTCACCTCCGGAGCAGTTCTAACCTGCGGTCATACTGCAATTGTCATAATATAGCAAGACTTCATGTTGTTTGAAAACACTGTTTACATTCTATGTGTGAGAATTATGAAACTCTGGTGCATTCTTTTTTGTTATGCCACTGTTTGGAAGTTCCGAAGTGTGGTTAACAACTTTTAAAATTCTAAACAGTGCATAACAAAGCTGTATGACTGCAGATTATGGTGGTTAATAGGCACTTACCATACATTATAAAGGGCTGAGGGGACACCCTTATAGTGTACAGTGGAGTGTTGTTCTGTATAGAATTCCATCCCTTTCAAAATGCTGTTCTACCACAGTTCCAATGTCAAGGAATGCTCTTCTACCCTACTGTGGTAGAACAGCATTCTAGAACCCCTAGAAACTGCATGAGTCAGTTTCATTTTGAAAGCAAAAGAACTCACAAAACACATTTTTCACACAGTATTATACACTATAAAAAATACAGTATGAGCAACTCTATGCACAACCAGTGTGTTTTGCCACCTCAGGATTCTGATTCCCATGGACCTCACTCTCGAGGTCAGAGGAAATCAGAATCTCTTTGTGGCAGAACACACTGGTTCTGTATAGTTGTCCATCCAGTATTCTCTATGTCTTACCCCTCTATGCACTTCACACTGCTTTCCTACCCATCCATTAATATATGGTTCCACCCTTACATTTTTATAGCATGATTTCACCCACCCAATAAACTGCTCCAGGAAGCCATATGCCCCTATACATTCCCATAAGTACTCACGTGAAACATTGTTGAAAGCCTTATTCTGGGTCAAGACTAATAAGATACCCTATTAATTCGTTGGAGTTACCTCTGTCCATAATTTCCCTTAAGCAGATTATTCCATCTGAAATTTTCCTGTCAGGAATGCTACAAAACTGTGATGGATGGACATTGGTGCTGGAACGGTTTGAAAAGTGGATGTAAGGGGTAAATGCTCCCCTACTAAAAACATCAACCTGATTGCAAAAACCGATAGGGTCACTTATGAAAGTGGTAGGGCCATGGCCCTACTGCCCCCCCCCCCATTCCAGCACCTATGTGGGTGGATAATTAGGGTCAAAACCCTGGATTCCCTTTTACCCCAAATTTTCAACAGAATCGTACCATCTGAGTTTAGGAGCATTATGGGTCTCCAGTTCATAAGAAGAGTTGTGTCCCCTGTTTTATATTTTATACATGCTGTCTGGAAATTTTCCTGAGTTAAGGCAGTTGTTATGCATTCTAACCAGTTCATCTAATAGGATGTAAAACACTATTTAATACAATTCATTCGGTAACCCATCCTTACTAGGAACCATTCCTGCTTTTAACCCTTTAGTTGGTATTAATTTCATTCATCTTTTGAGATTGGGTCTATCAGTGTTTCCCTATCTACTGATGGTAGTTTTTGGGATATTACAAGACTCTATCTGGTTTTCCATTACCTCTACCTATAACTTGGGTTCCTGTACCATTCTAAGCACATGATTTTTTATTTTTCATAATCCCTTTTTCGTGATTCCACCAAACACCCATTTTTTGTTTTGACCAGAGTTTAGTTTTTCTTGTTTCTGAGGGAAGGACAAAACTCAAATGGATTGGTGTTGCCTTGTGTCCCAAAGAGTTGCTCCTTTTCTTAGGACTTCATCCTATCATACTGAATGGTTTTCATTTCTTCAGCAATTTGTTTTATCTGTTCAGTGAAATCAACCTCGGATTCTCTTTGTATGGTTGCTAATTTATACAGCTCCTTTTGTAGCCCCAAATGTTTCTTATTTTTTGTTGCCATTTATTTTATTTATTTATTTATTGAAATGTTTCATCAGGAAGGCACCCTGAGCAACAAGTTCCTCATCTTGTGGTGTGATCGGGGGGGGGGGTACAGAATGGATGACAGTTTTACAGTCAAGGTACATGAGACAACAGTTATAAAGAGAGGCTAAACAACTTTGGGCAATTTACAGTCATGGTATGAGATAAACAGTTACATACAGTGAGCAAAACAGTAGGCAATATGCTGATGGCAATATAGAGTAGGAGGGAGGGTCAACAAGAAGTGGCACAGTTGAGCACTAAACAGAGGATAACAATTAGAAGTAAGGGAACAATTGGATATACACAGAGTACAGAAGACTGTGGGGAGGCAAGTGCATTCACTTGGCAATTCATAAGAGCCAGAGGTGTAGAAGGGCAGAGACAGGTATGTGATGGTTGTCAAGAATGGAGGGGGGGGAGGCCAGGGGAGAGGTAGGGCGTAGGGAAAAGCCAACACCATGGGGCCTCTCCAGGATGCTGAGAACCCTGCAAGGGGTCAGGGAGTGCTAGTGGAGATGGGGATTCTCAAAGGGAACCTGAGTTTAGGGAGGGTGGTTAGATAAATGCTAATTGAAAGAGAAGTAAAGTGGGTGGGGCAAAGAGGGTGATGTAGATGAGGAAGTGGGAGAGCCAGATCAAGGGCACAAACAAATGTTCTGAGTGAATGATTTAATTTACTTTGCTGGGGAGGAGGGGAGGGGGAGGGTAGAGAAAAAGGGGGCCCTCCAGGAAGTTAAGAACCCTGCGAGGGGGGGGTCAATGTTAAGGACACTGCAAGGGGGAGAGGAAGGCAAGAAGGGGATGAGAGGATTTAGAGGAGTGCCAAAGGGGTGGAGGAAATTAGCAGAAAGGTTACTGGCTGCTTAAGGGCAGAAGGGGGTAATGAGAATAAGAAAAGGGTGGAGGCAGAGCCCATGTGGACCCCTCCAGGATACTGGGAACCCTGCAAGGGGGATCTGGGAGGCAAGAAGCTGTAGGGGAAGGGAGGGAAGTAAGGAGCAGATATAGCTAGATATGGGATCATGGTTTAGGGTGGGTCAGTGCAAAAGAGCAGCTGGGTGGTAAGTGATTGTTCAAGTTCAAGTTCAAGTTTATTGCAGGAAAACTCCATTGAGCAAGCTCATTCACAAGGAGGTCCTGTGACATAAACACTTAAAGTACAAACACAGATAGGTAATAACAGTATATACATGAAATGCACGTTACATGATACAGGCTGGATATACATACAAGGGTACCACATAGGGTGACCGCAGGTGGTAAACATTGATATGAGACAGGGAAGCAACTTTCAGGTTTCATACTGATAAATGAAACATGATGACTGGTGTGTGCAATACATATACAGTATTTTGGCAGCTAGAACAAACAACAGTCTACAACTGATATGGGGGGGAGGAGAGATTTGATAGAGTAGCAGTGGAGCGTAAGCAAAGATAAAGCCAGGAGTAGAAGGGGGAAGGGAAAGCAGTTAATATGACAAATCTATTATACCTTACCAGTGGATAAATAATTGTTGTGAAGGGCCAAGCTGATGGGGTGAATAGAGGAGGAGTGACAAACTTGGGGAAGGAGGAAATTCCAAATATTGTGGAAGTGGTAAGAGAAGCCATGTTGACCAATGAGGGGGAGCGTCAAGGGATTAGAAAGGTATGAGCATCAGTGGATCTAAGGGAGTGAGAGAGAGGGGGAGGTGTGATGAAAGAGGAGGAAAGGTATGTTGGGATTTCGCCCAGCCAGTATTTGGAGGTGAACTTTTCACAGTGGGAAAGGCATCTGTTTATGAAGGAGGGGAGGGACAATGCATGGTATAAATCACAGTGATGACTGTGAGCAGGGACATCAAAGGCAAAGCAGCAGAAAGATTGGAATAAATCCAATCTTACCAGGGAGGATTTGGGAGCAGCGCCATAGACTATGTCACAGTAGTCAAAAATGGGGAGGAACATCTTTTGGACAAGTTCACACCTAGCTGCAGGGGAATACAACTATGGTTCCTGTAGAGGGCACCAAGCTTGTTGCAGTTTCTTCAGGATGGCATCAATATGTCTAGAGAAGTTGAGGTGCTGGTCATGCTAGACCCGAAGATATGTGAAGAAGGAAGTGTCCTCCAAAATGGTTCCGTCCAGGGTATGGAAGGCAGGTATGTTGGGGAGCCTAAAGAGTCTCTGCCTAGTACTGAAGGTCATGGAGACAGTCTTCTTGGCTTTAAGGAAGAAGTGTTGGTTAGCAAACCAGAGCTGAATTTTATTGAAATCATGTTGCAAGTTGGTTGTAACCTCAGCAGGGCCACAGCCAAAAGCTTACAAGACAGTATCATCTGCATACATGTGGATGGAGGTAGAGAGAGAGCAGACTGAAAGCAGGTAGTTTAGGAAGACTGAGAAGAGCAAGAGTCTGAGTACCAATCCCTGAGAGACTCCTGTGGTAATTGGGAGGGGGGGGGATGATTCTGGAGACCCTAACAGATTGAGTTCTACCAATGAGGTAATCCCTGAACCAGTTTGTGGCAGTAGAAGATAGGCCTGCTGATGAGAGTGAGTCCATGAGGAGGGAGTAGGAGACCATGTCAAATGCTTTGGCAAGATTGACAAAAATAGCTGAGGTGATAAGGTCATTGTCCACCCTCATTAGGATGGAGTCAGTGAGCCTGAGTAGAGAGGTGGTGGTGGAGTAATTTTTCCTGAAGCCAGATTGGAAAGGGGTGAAAAAAGAGGTGTCTGACAGGAAGGTTTTTAGTTGATTGAGAACCAGGTGTTCTTGGAGTTTAGCAAGAGTAGGGAGGAGGGAGATGGGATGATAGTTGCAGGGGGAAGTGGGGTCCCCACCTTTCGGCAAGGGGAGGACAACAGCATGCTTCCAAGAGGAGAGGGCAGAGCTTATAGTGAAGGAGAGGTTTAGAATGAGGGAGAGGGGGTAGGCAATGGCAGTGGCTGAGAGACAGAGGAGCTTGGAGTCAAGGTCATCAGGGGAGGAACCTTTTGAAGGGTTGATGGTGAGCAGGGCATTAAGTGCATCATAGATAGTGACAGTAGAAAAGGAGAAGTAGGGAGGCAGAAGATGAGGGACAGATAGGGGTGTTGGAGGCGGAAGATGGCAATGGGTATGAAGGGAGGGACTTTAGAAGTTCAGCTGTGCATGTAGTGTAGTAGGAGGTAAATGTTTCTGACATGATGTTTGAATCTGTCATGGAGTGATATTTATCCTCAGAATTGGGGGAGAAGGCTGGGATAAGGGAGTGAAGAGGGCATGGACTATCTTCCATAATTTTGAGGGGGTATTTATGTTTGTGAGGAATGCCAATTTGAAGTATTCTGACTTGACTAACCTTGTAGCCTTAGTGCAGGTATTTCTGAGCCTACGATAAGTTGCAAAGTCACTAGGGGTCTGTGCTGCTTTATTGATCTTCCAAGCATGATGTGTAGCCCTGTAGCAGGCCAGGAGTTCAGGGGTAATCCAAGGAAGATGATTTCCCTTAACTCTGGAAGTTTTAAGTGTGGTGAAAGTATCCCAAGTATTAAGGAATATGCCTTTAAAATAGGAAATGACCTGACCCACTGACGAAGCAGAAGCTAGGGGTGACCAGTCAGAGAGGGTGAGGTTACACAGTAGGGATTCAAGGTTCAGAGAGTTGAAGGAGCGTTATTGCAAGGTTTTGTGTGGAGCTTTAGGCCTGTGGATTTTTCTGACTCTGAAGATTGGGTTATGGTCACTGAGAGCGTCGGGAAGGATACCAGATTTGATTACATTGTGTGGGTGGAAGGTGATTGCTCAGTCAATCAGGGAGTGGTTTAAAGTCTTATGGTTGGGTCATGTAGGTTCTGTGACAGCTGGGTGAGGTTTAGGGCACCTACATGATTTCATGTCTTGGCAGATTTTGGAGACAGCCAGTTTTGATTGACGTCCCCCAAGATGCATAACTCACCTGAGTGGGAGAGAGCAGAGACTGAGGTGATCAAATCTAGCTCTGTGCTTGGCTGGATGTTAGGGAGGCAGTAGACACTGGATATGAAGACAGGGATGGTATAAGATAGGGTCACTTGGATGGCTAGCGCGTCATGTGTCACTGGATTGGAGGAAGAGTATATTGTAATAAATTGTAGTATGGGAAGAATATACATAGCCACACCTCCACCCCTACCTGCCCAGTCTTGCCATAAAATGGAGTAGCCTTTGATAGAGACTGCTTGGTCAGGGATTGAGACCTTTAGCCAGGTTTCTGTGATACTTAATTAAGTGAAGGATCTTAAAACCTTTTGGGAGAACAGTGGGTGCAGAGGAAAGGGAGGCAGTGACAGGGAAGGGGCTTGAGCAAGAAGGGACAATTGGATCTGAGTTAGGGTGTATGTTCCCTGAGGATAACAAGAGCAGAGCATTAATTAGAAAGTTCAGCATAGGGCACACAGGACTCTTACGAGAGGATGGGGAAGTGTTATTTGGACCAGGGGGCATGGGGATGTGCACAAGGAGAACATGAGGTGGAGAAAGGCAAGATGAGCAGATGAAGGGATAAGGTAAGCATAGGGAGGATAGGAGAATGAGACCAGAGTTCTAGGGGGGAGGTAGGGGTAATTGTAAGGATGAAGATAGGAGCCTGAAGGGTAAGGAATGAAGTCAGGTTAACAGGTTTAGGATGGGGGTGTGCAAGAAGGAGGGTAAAAAACAGGAAGAGGGAGAAGGAGGGGATGCTGAGATGCATTTTGAGAAGGAATTGGGTCAAGCCTGAGGATTAGGGAGTAAGAACGCTGGGGAGGAGGAATTGAATAATAGACTGAACTCAAGTTAGTAAGAAGGCAGGGGCAGAGGAATTGTAGATTAGGAGCAGTACTTAGTATAGCAGGAATAACCCTGCAGAGGGAAAAATGGGTACTTAGTATTAGGATGCAGGACACCTGACACTTGTGGCTATAAATATAATAGCTCAGATAGGGTGTGAGGGTGGAGGGTGGTTGGGGAGCTGGTGTGAAGCACCTGAGGGGAAGATAATAGTAGTGGAAAGCACTGGCAGTGGTTTGAGAGTGGCCATCCACCCTGTGTGAAGTCCTGGGGAGAACTGGAGTCACTGAGGGCTTGGACAGCATGCAGTACCCACTTCAGGACCTCCTCTGGAGAGAGATCAGAAAAGGATTAAAATTAGCAAAGGGATTAATCATTGGGTGGGATACAGTTACAACTGCAGGCAGAGAGCACAGCCGGGGATGGGGGTGGCTTGAACAGGGAGAGATTTGTAGGACAATATGACTGCCGATCACCAGCATTAGTTGAGCTCTTTAGCCACAGGGCGAATAGCAGAACAATAGGGCACCGATCACTGGTGTTTCAAATCTCTTTAGTTAGAGAGGTAAGACAAAGTTGTGGAAAGGGGGGGATTGCACATGGGCATGGGAGGCATAGTTAAGCCAGAGAATTTTAGAGTGTAGAAGACAGAGCAAAAAGAAAGTAAATGGAAGGGCAGTTTGCGGACAGTACTAGGGCACAGGCAAACAATTATTCTCAAAAGGCTGTAAACACTTATAAAATGCTAAAGCACCGAGTGGCAGCACCTCTACTGCACCCTCTACAGATGCTCAGCAAAACAGTAACACGGCTGTAGGAACAATTGTGCAGTAGTACTTTAGATTAGCGTAAGTAGTTTGATTTCCTTAAATTACACATTAAAAATGCAAATAACCTGGGAGGAAAAAAGGCACAAATGCAAGCAAAAAGTCAAAGATTCAGCTGGAAAAGATTAAAGTAGAAAGTTTCAATACAAAAGGTGCAGCTAGGGTATCAGCCAATCAGGTATTCTCAGTAAGAGAGTGCCAGAATTAGATTGGTCCGTGGAGTCCCTGTATCTGGCTTTGTTTCTTGCTGGCAGTGGGAAGCACTGGCGGCAGCTTGAGAGTGGACGTCTGCCCTGCAAGAAGTCCTGGGGAGAGCTGGAATTATTGAGGGCTTGGGCAGTGAGGAGCACCCACTTCAGGGCCTCCTCTGGCTTGGTCCCTTTGGCAGAAAGGGAAGCACTGGAGGCAGCTTGAGAGTGCTGACTGCCCTGTGAGAAGTCCTAGGGAGAGTTGGAGTCACTGAGGGCTTGGGCAACATGGAGAGCCCCCTTCAGGGCCTCTCCTGGATTGGTTCCATGGCAGCAGTGGGAAGCAGTGGCTTGTGAGTAGCTGTCTACCCTATGAGAAGTCCTGGAGAGAGAGAGCTGGAGTCACTGAGGGCTTGGACAGCATTGAGCACCTGCTTCAGGCCTCCTCTGGCTTGGTTCCTTGGTGGCAGTGGGAAGCACTGGTGGCGGTTGGAGATGGCGGTCCACCATACCAGATGCCCTGGGGAGAACTGGAGTCACTGAGGGCTTCAGCAGCATGGAGCACCTGCTTCAGGGCCTCCCATGGCTTGGTTCCTTGGCGGCAGTTTCCCTATGGTTTGAAAAAATGTCCTAATGTGTTCCTTATTTTCTTCCCACACATGTCCAATTCATCATATAAGAAACACATGGATTTCCTGGCTTCTAGTATATACCTTAAACCTTCCTTTATTTCTGGGATTTCTAGCTGATTGGGGTTAAGCCTCTAGTACCCTGGACCCCTCTGTTTCCTTGTAATTAGATATTGTACAAGACAGAAGACCATGGTCAGAGGAACTGACTTGTTCTACTTTTACTACTTGTATAGGGAGGTTGTCAGAAAGAAACTGGTAGTCAATCCTGGTAGAGACATCCCCTATAATATATCCTGTATGTGGAGCTTTTTAATATTTAGTTTCAAATACATCTACTAGTGTTGTTTGCACTATTAAAGTATTTAATGCCACTGAACCACTAAATAGTTTATTCGTGCCTAGCCCTCTATCACCCTTCTTCCTTCCACAGTTGAAATTACCCCCTAATAAAATATTTTTACACATGAATAGGTAGGGCTGTATGAGTTTTAACATTTGAACTCTGCCTTCTTTAGATTGGGGGGGGGCATAAACATTAATTAATCTGTATTCTGATTTTCCAAACTTAACATGTAACAACAGGACTCTTCCTGGTAAAATGTCCGCTATGTGGATGAGGTGTACTGAGGGGTCTGTGAAGCATATCCCCACATCACTACAAACTTACTCCCCCATAGACCAAAAACATAGATCACATACCCATGCTTTATTTGCAGTATTTATCTAATATGGGGAGTGAAGTCTAGTGTCTTGCAAATAAACTGTGTCAAAATGATTTCTGGAAAAAACTCATAAGTGATCCTCCTCTTCCTTTCAGACTGGATCCTATTTGCATTCAGAGATGCGATGGGCGATTTGTATTAAAAAAGACATGCTACATGCTCAGTTATTGAAAGTTTTTTCTCACATTTGCTGTAATCTCCTTTCTTAATTTTTTTGTTTTTTTGTCTAAAACATTTGTAACTTCTTGCTCAGATGCTCTGTCTGTGGATACACTATCGGAGTCCTCATCTACCTTGGAATCACTCAACTACAGGGTGGTAAATTTATTCTGGGTTGTTATGGGCTTCATATGTGGCTTTGGGGGAGCCAATTTCTGCTTAGCCTTCCCACCTTTGGTTCTCACCTGCCGAAAGTCAGCCTCAACCCCTACTGAAGGGAGAAGCATTGAATCATCCACTATTTCCAATTCATCCTGTGCCACAGGATGGGGGGAGGGTCTGTGAACTCATTTTCTGGTAGGGGCTGTTCCCTCTTATCAGACCCAGAAGCCTGGGCCATTGATTCTGCTTGTTGTGGTTGAGGGCCTCTCACCTTTTTTGCAGTCTTGTGGATGTAAAAGTGCTGCGCTCCAAAATCTGCATTCTCTGTGTCATGGGAGGCCCATGGTCAGTCTGAAAAAATATGTCCCTTATTGTCACAATGGTTACACTTAGGGTTCCTCATACAGTGACCCTTCAGGATTGGCCCAGTTCCTCACAAAAAGAGCATTTCAGAATTTCACAATTATTACTTATATGTCTTGGGGAACCACATTTATAGCATCTTCTGGGTTGCCCAGAATAAAAAATTTAACCTCTTGTTCCTTCCAGTGTAGAAGCAATTGGGCAGATAATCCACTTCATTCATCATGAGTTTCAGTTTGACTTTGAACTTCCATCGCACATTCCTGAATCCTTCTGAGTCCATTATGGGGTCTTCACTCCCTTAGGTCCTGCAATGTTGTTCTAGCCAATAGGTAATATTTGAAATATTGACCCCTTCATTCCAAAATAAAACTGTTATAGCTCAGAAGGCTTGTTTTGTTAGTGGGATAATATGGATGGGGATCCACAGGGGATTAGTTTTTAGTGTTGCATGTTTACTCCAGAATCTTTTGAGAAGCTCTGGAGTTCTGAAGCTAATGTCAAATGTTAACTCTTCTGGTGCATGTATAAGCACATAAATGTTCAAGGGAGTAAACCCCAAAGATTGTTTGAGTGGCACCTTTACCACAAAAAAATCAGTCTTGGGGGTGTCCATGCCCCCCAGGTAACAGCCTAATCACATTCCTTCTTTTCACCAAATCAATAGGCTTATGGAATAGGCTTGCATATGATTGCTGTGTTGTACTCTTGAAAGGGGTCTGTTTTATGTATCTGAGGCAGAGACGTCAGCACTCTGGGAGCTTGACGTCTTATCCCCACCTTGCCCTGCTTCATCTTCTATGCCCACTGCTATGGCTGTATCTAGGGTAGCAACAGGAGCTTCAGCATAGAAAATGTCCCCCTGCATCCCCATGGGAGAAAAATAAATTATACCTGGACCTGCATTTGCAGTCATACCCTCCATGTTTTGTGGTGCCTTTGCTGAACTTTCTGTCATCTCTGTGTTTGATCCAGGAACAGGGATCCTCAGATCTGAGATCCATTTGCTGGTTTCAATCTTCATCCACCCTGCACCTTGCAAGGCTTTCTCCAGAGACCAATCACCATGAAGAGTTTTCTGGGAGTGTTTTATCACAGGCTGGTGAAGACCCCCCCCCCCCGCCTGAGAAGTTTTTGTTCCAGTTCCAAAGACAAACAGTTTCAATGGACCCACTGAGGATTGTTCCTCCAGTGAGTTTGCCACACAATTCCTTTGTTTCTCTTCTTCATATTTATTTTTTTATGCATTTAACTGTTCTATGATCTCCAACAGCACCTGCAGCACCACTCTGGACATTTCCAATGCAGCTTTTCTCTGCATCCTTCTGCAGCTGCCAACTTGTCTCTGGACCTCCCAAGGTATTTTATTCTGGATGTCATCCTTGTCTGTTTTACAGTGCTCTCCTGTAATGGCTCCAGCATCTTGAACCTCCATTACTTTATCCCCTGAGCAATCCAAACCAGGGGTTGAGGACCAATTCTCCAGCTTCTGCACGACGACCTCCTCTTCCGACTACATGCGGAGATTGCACTCCGAGCATGGACTACAGTAACCCTACCTACGAGTAGAGGAATATCCCCAGTGTCCTGGCCAAATTTTACCCATTCACTAAAAATACCACCAGCAGCTTTATCTGGTTCAATTTCTGTTGGTTACCATTTGTATCCCTTCCCCTCTTACAGGCTGCCCCTGAAAAAGGGACTTCTTGTCTCAGTGGGTCTACCCGGTCAATAAAATGTAATAAATAAAATAAATAACATATTAGAACTGCAACATAAAAGGCTCTAAATTCTGAAGATTTTAAGTGGGAGCATGGAATTACAGTACTAGGATACCTGCTTTGGAGGAACAAAGAGGATGGACAGGAATGTAATCCATCAGAAGGTCTCTCAGGTAGCAAAGGCCCAAATCATGCAGGACTTTGTAAATTAAACTGATTTTGAAGCTTTTGTACCACGTCTTTGGAAGCCAATGCTTTTACCACAAAGCCAGTATGATATGTCCAGACTGAGTGGTCCTGGCTACAAGGTGGGCTGCAATGTTCTGCTTGAATTGCAAGTGATTTACTGGCCCCGTGGGTAGCTCTGGACAAAGACCACTGCAGAAGTCCAGATGAGAGGTAACAAAAGCATGCACTCATGTTTCCAAATTAATGTGTGCAAAATAGACTTGAATGTGAGTGATATTTTTCAGATAGTAAAACCTGCTGTGGAAAACAGATGACTTCTGATGTTTTAGCATCCAATAACAGGCACTAATTAGATTCAATATTTAAGATGTTTCCAGATTGGGAAACTCAGAGTCATCTGCACAGCAAGTGCTTTGGTCATGGGTGGAAGTTTGTCCTGTTTTGATAGGTTACAAAGCTTTTTATTCCTGTTCTTTTTTCTATTATAGAGTTTTGTGGCCTGCGCTCTGCCGAGCCCCTTTGTAAATCCAGCATTATACAATGGGCACAAAAAAAACACACCAAATGCTGCATTTTAATTGGCATGCTGGCATCTTCTCGCCGTTGTAAATCCTCCAGTGTATCCACTGGAAAAGGAGCCAGCCAACCACATCTGATGCCACCATAAAAAATATCCCTACAACCCCCAAAGCACCCGAAATCACTGCCATATTGAACGACACTTCAAACACGCCGCCGCGGTAAATTTAAAAAGCCGTAATTTCCATATTTCATCTATATGACGAAAATGATTTAGAAAACATATTTAGTACTGAAAATGAGTTCTCCAACATAGAAAATGCGGTTGAAACCTCGACATTAAATGTTGTACTCTTACCTAATACTCCGGCACTGATGCCGCCTACTATCACAGACAGCAGCTGCACAGAAGCCACAAGGAGCCCAGGAGTAGAGCACATAGGTTAGGTAACACTGGAAGCAGACTCCAGTGATCTGAGTACCTCAGAAAATTAGGGCCCCTGCATGAGCTATTTTTTCTTGTGGAAGAAAATAATCATTAAAAATCATTTAAGCCGGCCCGGTGGCGCTGAGGGTTGAGGCGCTAGACGCCACACCTCGCTCGCCGGCCCAGGTCCGGAACGACTCGGCAGCTGGGGTCGGTGGGGAGGGAGGATCGAGCCCCAATGGATGCTCTCCTCCTCAGGGGTGGTGACCAGAGCGCTCTGCGTTCTGCATCCCTTCGATAGCTGGTGGAAGCACCGACAGTAGGAAGGGATGGAGGCGGATTCGCTCATCGGAGCCGGGGAGGGGGGACGTCGCGGCGCATGAGGGCTGGCGTGCGTCAGCATGTAGCCACTCAGGACATATGTCCCAAGCGCACGGCGTCCCACGGGGCGTGGGCGTAAGGGGAGAAAACCGGAAAAACACCTCCGGCTTCCCTAGATGAAGTCCGTCCTAAGTCTACCCGGACCACCTACAAGAACAGACCCCAATGTGCCAGGGAGAGGAGGAAGGGCACTCTAGGGGCAGATCCCTAAGGTGGGTGTCGGAGGACATGAGTGGATGGAAGGAGGGGGCACCGGGGGTAGGGAAGGAGGATAAAGATGAAAATTAAAAAAAAATCATTTAAAACAAGAAATAATGTATTTCTTTTTTTCGTATCAAAAAAGGCGGACATTGTATAATAGCAATATACCCCTCCAGGGTGTGGGTATACTGGTGGATTTACCACTTCTGGTGTGGTTAAGTCACTAGGCTGTACCTTGTGACTGAACCATACCCCAGCTGTAAACAAATCCACCAATCTCACACCTGAGAAAATATATGCTTAAATTGCAGGTGGGCTGGATCACCACTAAGTGTGGCTCTCTACAATGCCCTCCCACCCAAGGAGAGTGGGCAGGCTGGATCACAACTGAGCATGACTCCTATTGGTGCTGATGCAGGGTGGCCTGGATGGCTTGTCTCAATGGTGGGCAGCTGACTGGGTCCATGTAAACCAAGATTCATAATTAAGGAGAAAGAGGAGCAAGAAGGCCCATGCCTATTTAATCTCCTATTTGTTACTCTGCCTAGGTTTGATTTGACTTCTGATTTGGACTCACTACCCACACCACTGTTAAATTATTCCATTGGTTTCTTACATGCTGTGTGTAAAATAACTTGTGAGTGCTGGAATGGAAGTTAGTTACATTCATCTGTAAGTGCTGTCCTCTCAGATTATTTGTGGATGTCTTGCCTCAGCCTGTTAATCTCTAGAGACAAAGGGCTCAATTATCAAAAGGTCAGGAATGACTCAAGTTGCTTGCATCAGAGAGGTATGACTCAAGAGACTCATTGCACTGCATCTTGCATTATTCCTGAATTTCTAATGTTACCTATGGCCAACGAGGGACCACCTGTGCCAGCCGTTCTTGCACGTTTTTGCAGAGGATGCATGGCTATACCATGGCCAATAGGGGCCTGTGCCATCATGTGCTGCAGCATCCCCTACCTAGTGATTTTGAAAGGTCCCCCATGGCTGCATGAACCACCTGTCAATAGACCAGCTAAAGCAGGCCTAACAGCTCATGAACCATTCTTTAGCAGTGCTGGGTGGGATGTGGTCCTGTGCCCACCTGTTGTGGTCAGCTGTGCTTGGAATCTCAAGTCCACTATGCACACTTTCTGCCTGTCACACTATCATAGACTCCGTACATGTGGGATGCCTGAGGAAAGCATTTCAGGCTGGCAAGTCTGGGACACAGTGAATGACATGGTTTCTAGGTAAATCTTGTCCTTGAAAATAGTTGGGGTATTGCATACAGTGGAGACTGTGCATGCTATGCATCTATAGGGTAAATTGCCATTTCCTGTCTTTAGGAGACCTGGGTATACATCCTTTTACCCTGCCAGTGTCTGGTACTTGCACATCATCTGTTCCTGCTAGGATGGCAACCCAACATGGTTCTGTTGGACTCTACGTGGCTTCCTGAGATGTCCAACATAAAGACAGGGTCTGTCTAGTGGACAACAGCCTCTCACTGTTGGGCAATAGTATGATCCATCTGGGTGTCAGTCAGAATCACTCATGTGTATAGGGTAACATAAATGTACTCCTTTCATTTTTCCACCGTCCCACCAGTGTTCTTCCACTCCTATGTGAATGTCTGTGTCTGCCTCCATTGGGTCTGCCTGGATGTGTATCTTGCTTTAGCTTAGATACATGAGAGACATTCGCTGCCCACATTTGGCAGCCCCTATCGAACCCCTCCTGTGCACCATGTATTGAGTGCACAGAACCTTTTGCAGCATCTGTGTAGACTTTGGCTTTTGGACCTCTCCTGTACCCAAATTTGGTGCAGGGTTCTAAGCGCACCAGCTTTTGATGCAAGCTGCTGTTTACTGCAGTCTGCATTGAGCTAAGGACCCTTTTAAAAATTGAACCCATATAGTATAACGGAAGCAGAAAAAAACAAAAAACTTGGCTCTCTGGTAGGACAAAGTATTCACAACAACAGGAAGCAATAAAACCATTTTATTAATAAATACAGACATACAAATGGACTACATGTAGAACATAAATGCACCCCCTCACAGACAGTGGGTGTGGTCACAATCACTCTGATACTTTTCCAAGACTTTGTATGTCCGTATTTATTAATAAAATGGTTTTCATTGCTTGTGTTGTTATGGATGCTACATCCTAAATAGTTCTCCTCACTTCAATACCCTATTCTTTGGCTCCTGGGTGTTTTTGAGCCACCGCCTCTTCATACATGGACTTCCTTATAGTTTAAATTGGTTAAGCCTTTGTTGAATGATTTTTTTGTAGTCAAAATATGATTTTAGTGGCTTGCCTATGAATTTTCTTCAGTTTATCAATATTGTTTCGTCGGTGAGGACACCAAACTTAACTGCCATAATCAATGTGAGATCTCACATACTGTATGCATGATATAGTGGTAATATTACCTTTGGTTTGTGGCTTTTATACTCCTTTTGATGGACCAAAGGACATTATTTGCTTTGGAGATGGTTGCTGAGCACTGCTTGTGATTTTTAAAGTAATTTGCTATAACAATTCTCAGATCTTTCTCATTATCACACTAAAGAAGACAACCAAGCTAGAAGGCAAAGATGCTACTTTAACAGTTACTGACTGTAATCATTTATTTCCCCCCACTAATGACATATCTATCAAGTTTGTTTTTAAACTCTGACTTTGTAGTACTCATTATTATCTCAAGAGACAAGCTATTCATGGGTTGGCAATGTTTGCGGAAAAGAAGAATTTTCTTTCCAGAGTCCTAAATGTTTTTACAACAATCTGCAAGAGGTGTACTCTGGTGGTTACAGTGTCATGTTTGAAATCAGTTTCAAGCTCTGTTAATAGATACTAGTTATGAATGATATCAAAGAGCAATACGTCCCCATAATATCAAGCAGCATTAATTTTAGTAACTAAAGCTGTTCAGAATAGGTATCACTCTATAATTCAGAACTACGTTTGGTAAATTTTCTCTGTACTTTTTCTAAATGGGTTATATCCCCATTTTACATAGATACCACATTTGTGGGGCATAATCAAGGTGAGGTCTGACGCATGCCCTGTATAGGGAAAGTAAAACACTCATATTCCATGATTTACTATTTTTTAATTGTGCATATGATTAGATTGGTTCTTGCTATAGCTCATTGGTCTGTCTGATACAACTTAGGTCATTTGTGATATGGACTCTAAGGCCTTTTTCATTCATAGTAGTTTCTAGAATGTGCCTGCAAACAGTATTGGATCATTTTTTATTTTTCTTTCTCAAATGCATAACCTTACATTTATCCATGTTGAAGCACATTCTCTGTGGTTTTCACCATTTCCTGATACTATTCAAATCATTCTGAATATAGCTTACTTGTGGGCTCGTTTCACAGGATCCACCAATTTTTGAGTCTTCAGCATATTTGGCTGACCAACTATACAGATGGTGTGTTAAATCAGAAACATTTCAGATATCATGGGATCCAATACCAAACTCTATGAATCCCCACTGGAGACTTCTCCTGAATCAGGGGATATCCATTGATTAATACTTGCTGTGTTCTGTTATTTAACCACTCAGATATCCAGTGAATGAGTTGTACATGTATTGTGGTGTTATTTCATTTAGTGATTATAGCCCAGTGTGGCACTAAACCAAAAGTCTTGCTTAAGTCAAGGTATCTGATGTCACAGGAAATATTTGGTTCCATATATTGCTAATCTCATAAAACAATAGATAAGTTGTTCAACTTCTCCCCTTTTTAAAACCACGTCGATCTAAATCCAAAACTTCTAACTTGGAGAGAATCATGTCTTTAATGATGCATTCTAATAATTTACATATAATTGACGTGATACTAATGGGCTTATAATTACCGGTCAGTTACTTTGATCTATTTTTAAAGATTGGTACATGAACTGTTTTCCATTCTTGTACAACGTTCCCTAGATTAACAAGCATTTGTCAATGCCGAATGTTTGCTTGCTGGTATTAGCATTGGAAATGCAGGAGTTAGACAGATGCAGAGTAGGAATGGCTATGAAGTAATGAACTTCACGCCAACCCCACCTCCACCCTGCAGAGACAGACAGTCATTGGGGTATGTGTTTGGGTTGTCACCAATGATGTTCATGCCATTTCACCTCACCCTATCCTGCAGACACTGACAAGTGTTGAGGTGTGCCTTGGGGTGTTTGGCTTTACAGTCACCCCACTCCATAAGGACATATGCTGAAATGGCTGCAATATGGGAGAATAGGGTGAACTCTGGGGCCGAAGAGACCAAGGCACACCTCGATGCCTGTCACTCGCTGCAGGGTGGGGGGGTGGAATGGCATGAGCATTACAGTCGGCAATCCAAAGGCACATCCCTGATGCCTGTCAGTCTGTACAGGGTGGGACATTATGATTAGAAACCCTAATGCCCTGGCATTTGTTAGTATTTTCATTACAAATTTTCAGCATGGCCTTTTTGTAACCCCCACCTCATAAAAGCATTTGGGACCTCTTCTCATGAACAGCGGCACTGTGATTTTGTCAATAGGTCCCAAACTTTGAGTTCCCACAGTGACCATGCCATTGTGCGCCAGATGTACAAAAACACAGATGGGGCAGGATGTGGAGAATGACAGCTGTACCATTCATAGGGAGGTGTGAAGCGATGGCGATGTTGAAAATCTGTAGTGAAAATATTAAAAATGCTCGAACTTCTGTGCGTACATGGAAACTGTGCAATGGATGCATGTAATGCAGTCATTTAGTGGAATTATTTCACCAAATGTTCAACATAGGCATTTTGTGACTGCTGCTCATGAACACTGTCAGTATGATTTCCTTAATCTGTCCCGAGCATTGATTTCCTACAGCAACCACACTATTCTGTGCCAGATGTGTAAACATATTTTGGGCAGGATATGAAAAATGACAGCTGTACTGTTCATAAGGAGGTCTGAAAAAATGCCAATGTTGAAAATCTAGAGTGAAAATACCACAAATTTGCAAAGTTGTGAGGGTGCTTGGAAACTGCACAGCGCACACTTGTAACAGTCATTTTATGGACATTTGTCACCAAATTTTCAACATTGCCATTTTAGGACCTCTGCTCATGAACAGAGTCACTGTGATTTTACATATGAACATACAAACCTGCTAGCAGAACAGACCAATCAGCCTATCTAAGTCTGCCTGAGTGTGCAGCTAGTACCCAAGATTGCAGGTGCCCCAGCCTCCTCCCCCGTTCCTCTCCTGCTTGTCCCAGCCCCTGCCCCCCAGCTCTTCCTCTTGCTTCATCCCACTCCTTCTTAAATCTGTTAACTGTCCTACATGTTACCACCCCCTTTGGCAGTGCATTCCAACTAGACACCACCATCTAAGTGAAGTAATGCCTCCTCATTTTTCTCTTGAAACATCCCCCTTCCAACCTTAGTCCATGCCCCCTCATCTCTCTTGCACTCCTCAGGTTAAACACCCCCTCAGTGCTAAGTTTATTTACCCCCTCAGGTATTTAAATGATTCAATCATATCCCCACATCCCTTCTCTCCTCCAGTGAGTACATGATCAGCTCCTTCAGCCTAACTTCATATGCCTTTCCTTCCATCCCCTTTAACATTTTTGTTTCCCTCCTTTGCACCCCCTCTAGTAACTTTATATCTATCCTTAGATATGTCCTCCAGTATTGCAGACTCAGTACTCCAGGTGTGGTCTGACCAATGATCTGTAGAGTGGTAGGATCACATCCCCTGTGCCTGGATGAGAACCCCCTTGCAATGCACCCCAACATCCTGTTTGCCTTCACTGCTGCTCTCCTTCTTTCGGCAGAGTTGTTCATGCTCCCAGTTACCAACACCCATAGGTCCTTCTCCTCCTCTGTGATCCCCAACCAGTAGGCCCTCTTCTGGTTCTTAGCCCTGAAGTGCATCACCTTACACTTTTTTGTGTTGAATCCTAGCTGCCACTCCACTGACTAAATCTCTAGTTTGGTGAGGTCCCCCTGCATTTTTTCCCATCTATCCTCTTCATACACAAACGTCCACAATTTAGTATCATCTATGAACAAACTAACGCTACTCCCCACTCCATGTGTTATATCGGAGATAAAGAGCAGGAATAGCACTGGGCCCAGCCCTGACCCCTGCAGCACCCCACTTGTCACTGCTCTGGATGCTGAGAGCTCCCCACCACCACCACCCTCTGCACCTTCCCCTGTAACCAGTTCTCTATCCGTTTAGTCAGCTTTGTTCCCCACCCCCACTGCCGTCAGCTTCCCCCCAGTCTTCCATGAGAAACTATATCAAAGGCCTTACTGAAATCCAAGTACAGGACATGTACCACATGGCCCCTGTCCAACTCCCTTGTTACCCAGTCATAATACTCTATTAGGTTGGTTTGACAAGAACTTCCTGAGTTTAACCCATGTTGCCACCCATCTCGGAGGCCTTTACTCTCTAGGAATGCCACCAGCCTCTCCTTCAGTATTACTTCCATAAGCTTAGCCACCGAGGACATGAGACTGGCTGGCTGATAATTTCCTGGCTCCTCCCTAGGCCCTCACTTGCATATGGGCACCACATGGGCCACCCTCCAGTCCTGGGGCACACACCCTGTTTCTAGGGAGGTGTTGAAAACATCTGCCACTGGCTCGCCCAACAGCTCTGCCATCTCCCTCAGTAGATAGATACCATCAGGACCTGCTGCCTTGCCTGCTCTTACTGCACTCAGACCCTCTAGCACCCTACTCCCCATGATCACTTTATCCATCACCTCCTCCCCTCCTTTCCCACCTCCCCAGGCCATGCTGGTAATGGACCATCCCTCTACTTAGTGAAAATGGAGCAGAAGTACTCATTTAGAATTTCCGCTTGCTCCTCCCCCTTTTCCACCCTATCCCATACCCGCTTTATTCTCACAATATGTTCTTTGCACTTTCTCTTTTCCCTGCCATACCTAAAAGAGTCCTTTTCCCATCCCTTTATAACCTGTGCTAACCTGAATTCCCTGGAGGCCTTAGCTTTTTTCACCCTGCTGGCCACCTCCCTTGACCAACTCCCATAAGACTCCTTACCCTCTCCCTTCTCTGTTCTCCTGTACTGCCAGTATGCAGCCCTCTTTGCCCTCACCCCTTGCAGCACTTCCTTGTTCAGCCAGCATGGTTTCTTGGCTCTGCTCTACTTCCTCCTGGCCCTGGTGCAGGCTACTGTGACCTCTGTTAGCCCAGTCTTTTTGACTCCCCACTTTTGTTCTGCATCCATTCATGGCCTTATATCCTGGAGTCTCCCTTACAGAATTGCTCCCATCCTCCCAAAGTCCACCCTACTAAAGTCCACCACTTTAGTGCCTGTGCCTCCTGTCTCCCTGACCAGCATGAGAACGAGCCGCACTATTGTTGGTTGCTACCCACCAGTGGGTCCTCCACCCTTACCTCCCTCACTGCCTCCCCATTTGCCAGTACTAGGTCCAGAGTGCCACCAAGCCTTGTAAGCCCACTTATCAATTGTGTCAGAAGGCCATGCTGGAATGCATTAAGGAGAACCTGCTCCATTGTACTGTGAGTGACTGGGGTGCTCCAGTCAACCCCTGGTAGGTTAAAATCCCCCACTATCACCACACTCGTCCTTCTCCACACCCTCCTTATCTGCTCTGTGAATACCCCATTCAATTCCCTAGATTGGGCCGCTGGTCTGCACACCATTCACAGTTTCAGCTTTCTGCCCTTGGAGTCCAGGAGCTGCACCCAATGTGCCTCTGCCTCTCCTCTTCTCCCTCGTCCCTTATGCATTTGATCCCTTCCCTCACATAGAGTGCAACCCACCTTCCAACCCCCCAGTCCCTCCAGTATATCCTGTATCCCAGGATTGCCAGGTTGCAATCATGGTACTCTGTGGCCCAAGTCTCTGTCACTGCAGCAATACCTTCCTCCTCTCAAAGGAGTGCCTGAAGTTCTGCGATTTTGTTCAATGGGCTTCTTGCATTGAGAGAGACCACCTTCCACCCATATCCCTCCTTCTCCACACTCTTCTCCTTGGCCTGTGTCCCTCCTCCCGGTAGTCTGCACCCTTTCTCCTCCTTATTCTTACCAGGTGGAGATGCCTTCTTTAGTACACTCAGACCACTCTGCCTGTCCCCTCCCAGGGTTACTATGCCTCCGCCTTTACCAATATCTAAGGGGGTGAGCTCATTAGGCTCCCCTGTCCAGACCTTTCTAGTAATCTCAGTCTTTTGGCCACCCCCCACTAGTTTAAATCTTCCTTAGTAGAGGTATACACCTCTAATTCCACCTTTAATACTCCCCTCCCTGCTGAAGTGTATCCTGTTCCCCACGTACAAGTCTCTATTCCTCCAGATCCTACCCCAGTTAGTCACTAACCCATAATTTTTGGTGTAGCACCAATTCCTCAGCCACTCGTTGAACTCCTCAATCCTACCCTTGCTCCCAGTGCTTGCACATGGTACCGGGAGTACCTCTGAGAATGCCACCAACTCCCACCCCCTCACACTGCCTGCCTACTCCTCGAAACTCCTCCTCACTACTTCCACAGTCTCCCTCATCAAGTCATTTCTACCCACGTGCAACACTTAATGAGGTTTCTTCCTCCCCATCGCAGCACACTTGAGCATTGCCTGCCCTGCCCCTCCTGCAGTCAACCTGGGGATAGCTTCAACCCAGATATGGCTGTGACTCCCCCCTTCCACCTCATTTCTCCCCTTTCAGTATAGAATCCCCCAGGGTGAGTACCCCCCGTCCCTTACCCCCTTTCCCTTCTAATGCCCCTTCCACTACCCCAGTATTCATTTTTCCCTGCCCCTTACCCCCACCAGCTGCACCCTCTGTGACTTTTGAATCGCACCCCCTACTTCTGCCTCACCCCTTTTCTCTGCCTTGTTCCTCCCATCCCCTTGAACCACTTCCCAGCCTGACTACTTCCTACTGGGCTTCCCATCTTGACCTCCCCTCCTTTCCTGCTGATTTCCAACCCCTCCCCTATCCCTGTTATTGTTGATTTAGAGCTCCCATTGCCTTGACCCTGATAATGATGCCCCTCCCATTCTTCCCCCTTCCCATAATCTTCTCTTCTCCAGTCACCCCCTCATTCCTTACTAGCCCCCGTTCTATCCTTTCGTCCTCCCTATCTCTACCCCTACCTGTTGCCATCCCTCTCATGACCTGCTTGTCCTCCCCTTCAGTATGTTCCTGATCCCCCTCTCTCTTCCATATCAGAGGCTTGAATCTATTCCTAGTAAATACCTCTCCTACATCTCTTCCCCCTATCGGTACCCCCCTCCTACTTGTTCCCCTCCATGCCCCACTTGGTCCCGCCCCTGGTCCCTCCCTACCCACAGCCATCTGCTCTCTCCCTGGTAATCCTCATGGTCTCTTCCTCCCCCATCTGGAGGCCCCCCTCACCTGGGCACCCCTCCTTCTCCTCTCCTTTCTGCTAGTGCCTCTGATACTGGGGTCGGTTTCAGCCCCTAGTTGTTCTTCCCCTGTCCCCCCTTGCCATCCCCTATCCCCCCCAGTCAGGATGCCTACCATACTCATCTACCCTGCCACTTGGACTCCTCCCTAGTAGGATTGTTGTGGGGGGGTTGGGGAGAGGGAGCGGCTGGGATTGGCACTGTCATTACCCATGTTGTTATCTAAGTGTTGTAATTGAAAACTTAATAAAACTTTTTGAATTTCAAAAAAGATAAAAGACTCCTCCCTAGCCTCCGCCGTTCCTCCCTCAAACTAGCCGTTGTATGCAGACCATACACCCCCCCTCTCCTCCAAGCCCAGTTCAGAATCATGGCGGACCCACACCCTGTACACCCCACCACCCTTCCAAAGGTGCCTTCCGTATTGACATGCGGCACCTGCCCCATTTTGGCTCCCATTTTATGTTACAGGCTCTTAATCCCAGTTTGTGTACCCTACCACAACTGTTAGGCCCCTATTTACTCAAATTCCTGTTCCCCCCACACTAGTCCCCCTACTGCCCCCTTGCCAACCAGATTGATTCAGTTTCAAATCTCATTCATTAGATACTGTATTACTGTAGCAATCCTACAGCTTCCTTGTCCGTTTTTCACCCTTCAGCTACCATACTTTTTGCTCTCAGCACTCATATAGTTTCACTTAGCCCAGTTAGAAATCCTATTGCACTCCAAGTGTTACTCAGCTCAGAGAAATAAACAGAACAACTACATATGTATTACTACAGCAGTCCTAACAGTATAGCTCAATATTTAGTTCATATTACTGCAATCCTAAAAGTATCCAGTCATTGCTTTGTCTCCACCCCAGATACCCTGCTGTAATATAGGACCACACAGGGCCCTGGGCAGGAGGGTGGGCAACTCTAAAGTCTTGACAGAGATCCATTGAGCTCACTCACTCCTCTTCTCTCATTCACTCATTCAGTTTCTCCCACCACTGCAGGCTGTCCTTTTGTACTGGGCTCCTGCCTGCATTGGCACCTTTTTCTGCCCACAAAGAAATCCACAGCAGTCCCGACAGAGCTCCATTGAGTTCGGTCACTTCCCCTCTCTCACTTGCTCATTCTGTTTCTCCCAGCGCTGCAGGCTGCCCTTTTGTACTGGGCTCCTACCTGCGTTGGTACATTTTTCTGCCCACAAAGAAATCCGCAGCAGTCCTGACAGAGCTCAGTTAAGCTTGCTCCCACCCCTCTCTCTCTCGCTCATTCTTAATCTGTCCCAAACACTGATGTCCTACAGCAACTGTGCTATTCTGTGCTGGAAGTGCACAAACACTTTTCAGCCAGGATGTGAAAAATAACAGCTGTATTGTTCATGAGGAGGTGTGAAAAAAATGCCAGTGTTGAAAATCTGTCATGAAAATATTACAAATTTACGAAATTACAAGGGTGCATGGAAATTGCGCAACTCACGCTTGTAACATAGTCATTTTATGGACTTTCATCACCACATTTTCAACATTGGCATTTTAGGACCTCTGCTGATGAACAGTGTAATTTTCGTAATCTGTCCCGAACACTGATTTTCCACAGCAACCAAGCTATTCTGTGCCAGAAGTGTGAAAACACATTTTGGCGAGATTGTGTAAAATGACAGCTGTACTGTTCATAAGGAGGTGTGGGAAAATGCCAATGTTGAAAATCTCGAGTGAAAATATGACAAATTCGCAAAGTTACGAGAATGCGTGGAAACTGCAGAATGCATGCTCGTAAAACAGTAATTTTTTTATTTTTCCACCAAGTTTGCGATATAGGCTTTTTGAGAGCCCACTTCATGAACAGTGGCACTGTCATTTCATTAATCTGTCCCGAAAGATGATTCCGCGCGGTGACCTCGAAATCACCTTTCAGGACCAAATAACGCCATGACAGTGACTGAATTCATGAGAAGGGGTCCCAATAACTCCATGTTGAAAATGTGGTGCCCAAAATGCCCAAGATATGCACCAAAGTTGAAACAACCCTCTTTATGCCATTATACAGCTTAACGGTAGTTCTTCAGTTCGCGGTCAGCTTTGAAGAGTGCAGATGGTGTTCCCGATCCACTGAAGATCATCTTGCCGGGCTCCGGAGGTAAGTATGGGGTGATGGGTGTGTGTGTGTGGGGGGTAGAGTATGCAGAAGGTGGGTGCGGGTTGGGGGAGCGGCACTTTGAGGGACTGTTCAAGCTTTTCAGGTAAAATAAAAACAGATAATGAGGGTAGGTTTTCTTTTCTCAAAGAGGTGTGTTTGGTACACTGGGTGGGTCCCGTGAGTACCACATGCACTTTTGGGAGGGGACAGAAGCCTATGGGGGCTTGGCCCCCTGTCAGCACAGACATGCAAGCATGGGGGCATTATGTCGACGGGGGAGGGCTCCCCATCGGCAATTGGAACTGGGAGGGGGAACTGAAGTTAATAGGGATTAGAGCCCCCATTAGCACAGAAATGTGTGGGGTGTATATGCTAGGGGGATCAGGCACCCCCTTGGCACACAACTGAAATGGGGGGCATTATGCCAATGGGGAGTGGGCTCCCCCGTTGGCAAATGAAATGGGCCGAAGGCATGCCAACAGGGGGATTGGGCACCCCGTCAGCTTTCTATGCACCTCTGAGGCAGCAGCATACAGCCACCACATTTATGGTAATGTTACACCAGGCAAGGTACCACCCTGCAATAAGAGGTTGCTCCCTCATTGCAGTGGAATGGCTGACCCTGCAATGATGAGGTGGCCCCTGATTGCAGTGATGAAATTGTTTCATCTTGGTGGCATTCTGCAGAACCAGTGTCATCAGGACACTGGCCCTGCATTGGCTGAGCACTGCCAAGCCCAACAATGCAGTGCCGGCATTGGCTGCCACAGTGCCGCACTTCCACAACCAACTTCTCTCCTAAGCTGCCACATAATGTTTCTTCTGCAAGCGCACAAGCAAACATAATAAATGTTTCAAATAATATTTTAAGTGACTTGAGAATATATGGTGTCATTAATTTGATTATGAATCTAAAAATACTGCCTGGCCCTGGAGATGAGATTAATCTGATTTTCTGAACTTTCTGATTTCTATCAGCTATGGATATTTCCATCTTATTAGTGTTGTTTAAAGATGGTTTATGTAAAGGGTGTAGTCATTGCAGAGAATGTTTCACTGAAATATTTATTGAGAGTTTCTGCCATCTCTTTGGGTGTATTTATAGTAGAGTTATTTATGACTACTGGGCCCACTTTACTCAAAGAGGGAGTCTGGTTAAAAGCAGTGCATTGCAGAATTAGAATCAGCCAACCCTCAATAAATCTCATATAAAAAATTAGATTTCTACATTACTTTGTTTTAAAGTTACCAGCTATTTTCTAACCCTGATTTCACTCTCTGTTCAAAAAAGCCAGTTTCATTGAAAAGCCACTGTTGATGTCACAACTAGAACTCACAGACTAGTCCTCCCTGTCAGCAACCTTATAGGATCTATTTCTCTAAAGTTATAGAAACTGTAGCAGTAGTAATCATTAAAGAAACTGACACAGGTTTGCCTGCAGTTGCTTGTGTTTCCAGAATGTTCAAATGCATGGTATTGCACTTACAGATTCATCAGGATGCAGTGCTAAATCAAGGTATGGAATGTCAAAGTGGTGCACAATTCTAGAATGTTGGGGGGACATGCAATCTCGGCATGTGGCAGGAATGTGCAATCTTGCAGTGTGGTTGGACATTCAATCTCAGAATGCAACAGGGTCATACATCGAGGAATTAAGTAGGGACTGGCAATTCTGGAATAGCGTAAAAGATGTATGCTGCTGGAATGTGACAGGACACACCATTTTATTTAAGCAATAAATCACGAGGCGGTGTGGGTTATTGGGTGATTTACCACGATTGGAGTGGTTTGCCCACGAGGCGCAACAGAGTGGGTAAATCCTCACCAGCCATGGTAAATCCCCCGATAACCCACATCCTCCGAGTGGCTTATTGTGATTATACCAAGGTTCATTTTTTTACTATAATAAAACACAACTTTTAAAGAGGTTGCTTTGTTTTTTTTATTTTTATTGCATTTATTCCTGTGCTGCAGATGATTAGGATTTAGATGACCACCATTCGCTCATCAACAACCAGTGATTATCAGAGGATTTACACTGGTGGTAAACTGCCAGGCTGACCATTTCATTGGCTGTTCACTTATGTCCATGGTATAATTTGAAATTGCTTGTCCTTGCCACATTCCAGAATTGTAAGCACCCACCACATTTCAAAATTGTGCATCACATCACCACGACAATCTGACACTGTGCATCCCAGCCACATTCTGAATTTGTGTTTCAAAGCCACATTCTGAAAATGTCACCATCACATTCCAAAAGTCTGTCACCGCCACATTTTGAAACTTTGCATCACTACCACATTCTGAAACTGTGCATCACCACCACATTCCAAAACTGTGCACCATCACCACTGCATTCTGAAACTGCATGTTACTGTCACATTCTGCATCACAGCCACATTCCAAAACTGCACGCCACTACCACATTCTGAAACTGCATGTCATCGCTACATTCCAAAACTGTGCATCGACACACTCTGAAAATGTGTATCATTGCCATATGCAGAAACTGCACATCACTGCCACATTCCAAAACTGCACCACATTGCCACATTCCAAAACTGTGCATAACTGCCACATTCTGAAACTGTGGCTCACCATCAGATTCTGAAATTGTGCATCACTACCACATCCTGAAATTGAGTGTTGCTGCCACATTTCGAAATTGTGCATGATCACCACTTTCCAAAACTGCATGTCTCCTCTACTTGTTCTAAAACTGTACCCACCTTACACATTCTGAACTTGTGTGTAAGCTTCCACATTCCAGTATTGCCTGTCATTGTTACTTTCTAAAAATGTGCATTCCCACCATAAAACTGCACATCCCCATTCTGAAAATGAGTGTTATTGCCACATTCAAAAATTGCTTGCCCAAGTTACATTCTAAAATTATGCATCCCTGACTCATTCTGAAATTGCGTGTGACTATCACATTCTGAAACTGCGTCACTACCACATTCTAAAATTCTGTGTCCACACCACATTCTGAAACTGAATGTTTCTGTCACAATCTGAAAACAAGGATACCGACCACATTTTGAAACTGTGCACCACCACCACATGCCAAATAAATGCATCCAAGACACATTTCGAAATTACACATCCCTGCCACCTTCTACAACTACGTGTCTCCTGCATTTCAAAATTGTGTATCTCTGCCTCATTCTAAAATGATGACACCACCATATTATGAATTGTAGTGTCCCTGCCACTTTCTAAAATTCTGTGTCCCAGATACTTTCTGACATTGTGTCATTGCTGCATTCTACAGTTGCAGTCAGGTGGTATTTTAAAATTTCAGCCTGGCGGTATTCTAAAAATTGTACGCTTACTTGTCATTCTAAAGCCATATTTGCCGCTGTATTCCACCCCATCACATTCTTAAGTACTGTACCACGCATCCGCACATTATGGAAATGCATGCCCTCACCCACCCAGCGTCAACTTTCCTTTTCAGACGTTCACTACAACTGCAGTTTTATGTAATGTGGGAGAAATACATCTTACAAGGTAATCTGCAAGAAGGACTAGGCTGTGAGTTATGGTTGCGATATCATCATCAGCTCTTTACTAAGCCTGGCTTTTTTTGAACAGGCAGTTAATGTAAGGTTACAACATGACTTCTAACTTCTAAACAAAATACTTTGAGAAGCTGATGTGGCTCCATCCTGATCAAAAAATGTGAATTTATAGATGTTTGAGGTTTTGGCCAAACTCCCTCTTTAAAGGATTTGTTTATCTATAACTTTCAGCTCTGTGTTACATAACATGCATCTATGACATTTATTGTTTCTCCCTAGATGCACTCGGGTACACTGCTGGATATTGAAGTTCATGCCCTGTTTAACTGCCCATGGTGACATTTTATCTAGAACATCTTGAATGTTCTTAACTAGTCAGTTGCATAACATGGACCAGCTAGTTTGCTGTCATCAGCAAATCTGTTATTCCAGTTTGAAACATCATGACTCACATCGCTGACGAAAATGTGAAATATGAATGGCACCAAAACTGAGCCCTGTGGTACTGCACTAGTAACTGAGCCTATACTGGAATGGTGCCTGTTGATTGACACTTTCTAGATCCTGTGCTGTAGCCAAACTGTAATCCAGTTAATGATACTTGGGTGAATATATATATGTGTGACATTTTGTCTAGTACTTCCTAGTACTGTACCATATCAAATGCTTTATTTACACAGCTCAGTATATATTATGTCAACAGGGATATTACTATTTAAGATGGCAGTGATGGAGAGCTTCATGCTGATTCCTCATCTGATCTTGTTTGTATCATGGAAACCTAGCTGGGCAATGACTCTGGACCAGTTCTAGAGGCATCTGTCCTGCCTGTTTTTTCTGTGATTCATTGTCTGAGGAAGGACCATAGAGGGAGCAGGGTGGCCATCTGCTTTAGATCCACTCTGGGATTCACTGTACTCCTCATGAGAACTTTCATATCCTTTTAATGTGCAATTTCTAGGTGTGGTTCAGATGTCAGAGGCAGAATCATTCTCATTTATCATCCTCCAGGAGGAGAGAGAGAGTACCTGCAGAAGTGGGAAGAATTCAAAGCCAAACAGGTCTTTAATACCTCCAGACTGTTAGTTCTGGTGGATTTCATTGCCTGGACTGATGATGAATCCTCACAATTTGCTCAGGAGCACCTTCTGTTGATTTCTAGAGACTGACACAGGCTGTTACCTTTGAAACTCATTGGCATGGTCAGACACTGGACCTGATCTCCTCCTCATCAGGACTTGAGATTCTTGCAGTCAAGCTTGATTTGATCTCTTAGTTGGATCATCATGCAGAGTCATTCCAGTGTGGAGTCCACTGTTTGAATATCCCCTCTGTGGAGACTATTGGGTGCCGTCCCAAACATAATCTGAAGCCTTGTAAACTCCAGGAGGCACCAGATGCCTTGGGAATGTTGCTGGCATGTGCACAGGATCTGGAGATGCTCCTGGAGCACTATAACATGACACTTACAACTGTCTTGAACTCTAGTGCACCTTACCTTGTTCATCCCTTGACCTCCTATCACAGTTCACTGTGGTATTGTACTGAACTGTGTTAGTTGAAGACTAAAGAACAGAGGTTGGAACATTTCTGGAGGAGGTCCTGGTCAATGGATGACAGACTGGTGCAGGAAATTCAGAATGCTGAATATCAGTGGGCAATCAACCTGAAAAAGGCAGAGTTCCTGTCACTGTCCATTGCTGCAGGGAAAAATTGCCCAGCTTAGTTCGTTCACAATGTAGACGGAATACTGACTCTTTCTTATCTGCTGTCTGTTAGAGCATTTTCTTCAGAAAAGTGTGAGGAGTTTGGATAATTTTTGAGCAAAAAGGTGTCTGCCATTAGATTGAGTATCACCTTGGGTGGCCAAGCCCGGGCCAGCAGTAGTTGTGCCTTTGATGATGTAGATATGCTCACCTGGGACAAGTTTAAACCTATTTCTGAGGCTGAAGTACTCCATGTGGTCTCTGGTTTGCACCCTACCAACTGTATGCTAGACTTGGGACCTACATGGTTGATTCTGAGCTGTGGTGAGTTCCTGGACCTAGTGTTAATGGAGATCATTAATGGGTCACTGAGCAAGTGTGTCTTCCCATCAGCTCTAAAAAATGCTGTTGTTAGATCTCTTACAAGAAAAGCCATACTTGGACCCTGATGCTTTTGCAAACTACAAGACTCTCTCTTTAATCTTCCTTTTTTGGGGAAGGATATTGAGCAGATCATGGTGGAGCAGATGACAGACTGCCTTTAGTCTTATTCCATCTACAAATCTAAAAAACTGTCTTTGGTCTTGGCATAGCACTGAGACTGCTTTTGTTAAGGTTACCCATGATCTCATACTTGCAAGGAACAGAGGGCAACATTCCATTTTGGTGCTCTTGGACCTGCCTTCAGCATCTGACACAGCTGACCATGGGGTGCTTCTGGATTGCCTGAGGGATTACTCTATGTGGGCCTCAAAGGTGCTGTTCTGCACTGGTTCACATCTTACATAACCAAGAGAATGCAGCAGGTCACCTTGGGGAATTTTACCATGGGGGCATATGTGTTGTCCTGTGGCATTCCACAAGGCTTGAACGTTGTCCACATTTTGTTTTTGGTCGACATGCTGCCACTGAGGGAGATCATTAGATGGTACATACTTTAGTTGTGTTTCACTACTCTGCAGATGACACTCAGCTGTACCTGTTTTGTTCTCCAGATGATTAAAGGGGAAGTCTCCCATAGTTTTACAGCCATATTTTCCCACCTTCTTATGCATAACTGTTGTGTGCCTCCTCCAGGTGCCAGTAGCCCTATTGCTGTCCAAATCTAGATTATAAATAAAAATATGCTGCCCCTAGAAGTTATCAATGTGTTTGTCCTCCATTTTACCATCAATGCTGCTGGAGGATGCTGTCATCAGAGAATCAGAAAATGGTGCTGCACTAAATGCTGTTCCACCAGTAAACAGAACCCACAATGTTTGGTTCCCCACTTGAGTAATGGGGAACCCTTTAAGTGTTGTGCACAACCTGAAGTGCAGGTCTAATAGGAACTAGGACTATATGAGTGTGATGCAGCACTGATTTGACATGTATATACAGTATGCCTATAAGGAAGTGTCTGTATGTGTTGTGTTTATGTTTCTGTTAGCAAAAACAGTTTACCCAATAAATGACTCTGGGTACAACAAGAATCTTAAGTGGTATTATATAGCTTTTGTATTATGTTCTATGTGTGTTAGCATTCTCTGTTTTGATTGACACCAGCAGTGAGACACAATCTTGCAAAAATTCCCCTTTCCCATCGTAACTAGGCAGTCCGTGATTAGATGGATGATGTAAGGTAATAAAGAGTTCAGCTATATCAAGGAATAGGTTACCAGGATATCAGCTGCAGCATATGGAAGAAGGGTAATCTAGTGGTAAAAGCACAGGTACAAGCACTGGGAAACTCTGGTTCACATCCTACTAAAGTTCCTTACTCTCTATGAAATTTTAAACAATACACTTTATAAAGTAAGTGATCTAGCTCTCCACTTTCAGGCTGCTGAAAGGGGGGTGTATAATTTGTGCAAAGGAGGACTTCAGTCTTGTGTGATCCTTTGGGAAACTGCTCAGGCCTACCTTGTAAATGAATCTTCACAAGGGTGTTCACCTGGTGCAATACTGATTGACTCATTGACTGCTAGATCGACTGTTTGATTATCTGATTGATTCTTTCTGTTGCTTTCCACAGCATGTTGCAACTGTCTGACAGAGAGAAATGAGCAGTGCAAAGAAATTCTGTGTCCTGTGAATGAAATACTATTAGATGTATTATTTGCTCTGCACTTGCAGTATTAAGGCTACAAGTACCACTCCCTGTGTGAGTTGCATGACAGAACTATCTGAAGCCATTGCAAACAAACTAAAATCAGGATAGACAGCACTGATACACGTATATGTACTTCTGCACTGTTGCTGCAGTGACATCAGGGAATAGGAGGGGCTGTATTACAAGTGACCCATTTGCATGTAAATGGAGGCTTGTTTAACATTTTACTACCTTGCATTAGAGCCTCAGACTCTAGATATGTGTTGCAACAGCAGAAATGACTGATCTCTTATTGACATATGTACAGTAACTGATATAATGTGTAATAAATACATCAGACATATCCAAATCAGAAATATACAGTATTCTTTTCCTTTAAGTCATGACCTCAGTGCTGAGACAGTGTTTTGCCAAGGTCAACAACTGGATAACCTTAAATTGGTTATGTCTCAGCTCGAGTAAGACAGAAGTTATTTCTGAGGCTGAAGTACTCCAGAAACTGGTCATGTGGCACTACTTTCGGGGATGGTGTGGCTTTTTCCATTGGTGGATTTCTGATCTCACATGACAACCAATGTGGTAAAGAATCTGGGAGTCATTTTGGACTTTAAATTGATGGTAGAAGAGCAGGTGTAATCTGTGGTCAAATCTGGCTTTTACCATCTTCAGAATTTCATGAGGAGCAAGCCATATCAGGGTGACCTAGTAACAATCATACATGCTTTTGTCACTTAAGGTTAGACTACTGCAATGCACTTTACCTAGGGTTATCCAGGGGTTTGATGTGATGCCTGCAGCTGGTTCAGAATGCTGCAGCCTAGATGACCATGGGCTCCTCATGGAGCAAGTATATCATGCAGGTTCTGCATGTGATGCACTGGCTGCCTATTTATTTATTTATTTTTATTTAGTTTTTGTTGACCGGGTAAGTGCACTAGACAAATCCTGCCTATTTTCAGGCACGACCCGGGGGAGGGGGATACAGATGAATTCCAACTGTCCTTGAACCAGATTAAGCTGTTGGTGGTATTTTTAGTAAATGAGGGAAATTTGGCCAGGACACTAGGGGAATTCCCCTACTGCATTGCTGCCAGTAGGGGGACAGGCCATTGTCAGGATGGCCACTCTGTGTGAGACGCCGAAGGAGGAAGACGTCTGTCTGGTGGGAGAGCTTGCCTCTGCTCCCATCGTTTGCAACACTGAGGCTACCTTTTCGCAGTTTGTGGAGGTGGATTCCGATATCGAGTTTCATGATGCTCCCATTTTTTTGGAAAATCTGGGCACCCTATGTGTTAAAACGGAGAAACAGAGTTCTACTCTTACAGCTACTATAAGTAGTTGCTATGGTCTATCAAAGGATTTATTGCAGTGCAAAGTAGCAGCAGAAAACATCGCTACACACCCATTGCCTCTTCAAACACCTTCTGTCAGCAGCGCGGTGGCTGCTGTCAAATCTACAGCTGTGACTAAAGTCTTAGGAGGCCCCAAGGAGAGCGGTGAGTTGATTCTAACTTCTAAAGAGAACGCTTGCTTGTTACATGATATTTCTATGGTCACCCAAGCTGGCAGTAATACTGCAATCCCTTGCAAGTGCCTAAAGCTTTCAGGTGAGTTGCTGAACCCTAAACAACTCTTACCTTTACCTAGCACAACGGGAGAGTATGTGTCTCTCTCATCTGTAATGCAATCTGAGCAACAGGTGGCTACATTAGTTTCAGGAGAAAACTCCAGTGCATGGAGTTCTTCTCTGACAACAGCAAAGTTTCTTCGGTTGCGATTGCCGTTGTTACTAGAGCCGCTGAAAGCCCTGAAGGGCACGGTAAAGTGCTGAAAAGTAACCCTTCTACTTCAAAAGTATGAAACTCTTCACCTGCTACATCTCAGGCTGCCAGTATTAATGCTAGTTCTAGCAAGTGCCTACAGCCTGCAATGCCATTGCCTCCGCTTAATAAAGCTGCTCCCACTACACCTTTGCTACATCAACAAGAAGTCCCTTTAGTACTGCCCTTTTCTAATGAGTCTATTCCACTCAATAAAGCAGCAGGATTCATTTTTAAAAATCCTGTAAGCATAGAGCCTCACGCTCAGCCTAGTGTTGTTTATCAGTCCACTGCAGTCTCCCAAGCTGGGTTCCTGAATTCTTTTTCTCTAGCAATTTTCCCAAGGAACAATCTGTTAAACCAGGGAAAATTGGGGCATCAAGGGTCTCGCTCCCTAATTTAGAGGACACTCATGAGAATTGGTCACCAGGCAAATCCCTTACGGGGTCAAGTAGGAAGCAGGCCCCAACAGGTGTATGGATGCCTGATCCAGCCTGGGACACAGATTTTTCTTTATCACAACATTCCCCAACATGGAAACCTGACTTACAGCTAAGGATTCCTCCTGGAGGCTCTGAAGGAAAAATTGATTTAGGTTCCAACATCACATTCTCTTCCTTCTACTATAGCTCCTGATGTATAGACTCTCCCGCCCGCTTCCCAGAATCCAGATCCTGATCCCCCACTAGTGGACAATATTTCACCCTTACAGAATTCTTCCTTGTCGAAACCTCCACATCAGAAGCCCCTCATGTCTGAATTATTTTCTACTGCAAAAAGGGAAGCAGCATCTCGCCTGAATGCAGTTTGCATCCACTACAAAGGGGGTTTAGAAAACAGGCCAGACAGATATTATGTGGGGAAAACTCTATTAAAAGATTCACTTCATTTTACTCCCAATGATGTATTTGTTTTCATTAATATTTCTGGAGAGGACAACTTTGACATCAGCTTTCAGACGTCACATGCACTGGACTTATTCTGGGACCGGTATGAGCAGGTGAAGTTTTCTTCCATATGGACCCCCTTTTTGGTAATATCACTAACTAAACCACTAATTAAATTTCTTACAGTGTTGTTTAGAAATGAGGGGGTCCATGTGGAAGATATCACCTTTTGGCTATCTCAGAAGTGTGAGGTTTTGAGTGCCCCTGAACCCATCTTGGATTCTGAGCAATTTTGGACTGGGGGATGGAAGTATAAAATTAAACTGAGGCAATCTGATTCAGGGGTAGAGCACATCCCTAATTCTTTTTTGTTAGGTAGGGATGAGGGAGTCTGTTTTTATGGAGGGCAACCAAGGGCCTGCTATAAGACCGGTTTCAGGACACATCTTTCTAGTGTCTGTGACCAGCCCCACTGTGATAATTGTGGGGAAGTGGGGCACATTACAATGCAATGTGCAAATCATTCCAGGTGTGATCTTTGTGAAGATTATGGTCATGTTTTCCGAGAGTGACCTTGGGCTGCCAAAAAAAAGAAAAGTGTATAAGTCCAGACCTATTGATTCAGAAGGCCCAGGATGCTGCGAGCTCCCCTCCTCCCCATTCTTCCCTCCTCCCCCATTCTTCCCTTCTCCCCCATTCTTCCCTCCTCCCCATTCTTCCCCTTCTCCTCCTCTTCACCTTCCTTCACCAATAAAAAGATAGACATCATGTGCCCTTAGCCTCCTGTCATATTTTCTCCTTCTGAGCCTGATAAAGTAGCACAATCTACTGGTTCAGTTACTCTTAAGGATAAAAAGCCCTGTATGGGTCCTACTGACCCTTTGGAACTTTCTCCTGTGTGTTACACTGATGCTGTTCCTGTTATTCCTGAGAAAGAAACCAAAGATCTACTCCTGGGGTCACCTCTGCCACGATGCAGATCTTCCAGAAATCTGCACCCTAAAACTCCACCATCTGTTCCTGCACTTGAGACTAGTAATTCTTATGCAGTGTTATTCACCCCATGGGGAGATACAGAAATGGATTTGGGAGATTCAGACTCTCAGAAGTCTTCTTTGTCTATACTCTCACAATCAGTAGACAATTACAAGGAGAAAAAAAAGAAAAAAAGAAAGAAATAATTGTTATGAATTTTTCTGATTTGTAATGCGGTTGTGTTGGGGCTCTTTAAATGTTCACAGCTTGCTGAACACGGTCAAAATGCAAGCTCTGTTCCATTATATCCATGATCAGTATATTTCAGTTTGTTATTTGCAGGAAATCTGGATGCACTCTGTTGAACAATTAACCTCTTTCAAGCGGGACTGGATTTGGGGGCCATCTCATTGTTCCCTTGGCACGGACAGGGCAGATGGTGTGGGCATCTTGTTTACTTCCTTTTCATTCTCATTGCATAATTTGTTTGATCTTATACTGGGTAGAGTTTTAATAGTAGATGGGAAGTGGCATGATGTATGACAAAGGCAGACAGAGTGGCCTGTTTAAAAGCAGTTCAACCCTTTTTAGTGCCATCAGTAGGGTGCTTTGGGGTGGAGATTTTAACTGCACTATTATTGACTCACCTAAACAGAATAATAAATGTTATTGTGATTCACACACACTAGCAAATATTATTAAACTGGCTGACCTTTGTAATTGCATGACCTATGCGGATCACGGATCTCATTATTCCTTTGTGACAGGGACAAATCATTCCTTAATTGATTATATGTTAGTTTCCCCTTCTGTACAGGTGAGCTTCTTTAGGATGGTACCTAGTGAGCTCTCAGATCACTCCCTTTTGTTATGTTCTCTCCATTCATCAGGTTTCCCTGATTTTAGGCAGGTTCAGTGGAAGCTAAATACTTCCATTTTAGATCTTCCTTATATACAGTCAGGGGTTAAATTAATATTAAAGGCCAGATTATCAGTGGTTTTTCTTTATTCTAATATATGGGATTGGTGGATGGAGACTAAATCTGATTTGCGCACCTGGTTTATAAAACAAGGAAGTAAGACAAAAAACCATAAATGCTTGAAGTATCTATCTCTTAGGCAACAGCTTCAGAGACTCATGACACTTGTATATACTTCTTGGTGTGAATATTCCGCACAAATTAATAATCTTAAAAGCAAGATGAAGGAATTTCAGTATGATAGAGCTAAGACCCTGCAAGCTATACTCACTCATGGTACAAAAATGTCTCCTGTTGGGGATCCTTTCAAGGTTTGTAAAACTTTGAAGGAGTCCTCCACTATGGATTCATTAAAACAATCAGATGGCTCTATAGCTACATCAAGTATGCAACTAAAGGAATTAATTATAGGCCATTATCAATCTTTGGAACCTTCCCTTCCAATTCCAGAGGAATCCATGATTTCATATTTAAGTTTCATTAATTCTTCTTCTGGATCAACAGAAACCTTAAAATTATTGGAGCCCATTTCTCAACTAGAAATTATTGCTGTAATTCAGAAGTTAAAACCAAACATTTCCCCAGGAATGGATGGTCTTTCCAATAACCAATATAAAACCTTTTCTGTTCAGTTGAGTCAATGTCTGTTTATTTTGTTTCAATATTTCATTAAAATCTCCGCCATTTTTCCTTCCTTTTCAGAGGGTTTATTGATCCATTTATTTAAATCAGGGGATAGACAAAATATTAAGAATTGGTGGCCTATTACCCTGTTAAATTCCGACTATAAAATTTTTACTAGTATTTTGAATAATCAGTAAAAAAATTATGCTAGATTGGTGATTTCTCCTTATCAATTTTGTGGGATACCAGATAAAAGGATTCAATCTGCATTAATGATCATATGAGATGTCATTGAACACCTATCATTATCAGATATTTCAGGTTGTGGCAGACTTTGAAAAAGCTTTTGGTAGGGTACATTTACCCTTTCTGTTTTTAACACTAGAACAATATGGAATTCTGAGTCACATAGTCAAGTTAATTAAGAAGATTTATGAACATAATGTGGTTTTTCCCTTTTTAAAAGGATGTACGGTTCAAAGTTTCCATTTAACCACTGGGGTACACCAGGGTTGCCCCCTTAGTCCCCTTCTTTATATTTTTTCATTGGATCCCTTGTTGCAATATTTAGTTACTTTTCAATGCTGGGTTGGAATTCCAGATAGTTTATCTGGGGATCAGCATCTTTTATTACAGGCTTATGCTCATGATCTGTTACTTTATTTTACTAGCCAGTCTTATGTTCACAACTTTTTGGAAGCCTTTGACAATTATTCAAAAGTTTCTAATGCCAAATTGAATATTCAGAAGACTAAAGGCTTGTTTCTTGGAGCAATAGGTCCAGCTGATATGATAGATGAGGGTATCCATTTTTCTCGATCCCCTCTTAAAATTCTGGGTATCCTGTTGGGGCCCCTGAATATGCCCATAGAGAAGTGAGAATTAGTTCTTCAGGTTGTGGAGACTAAAGTAAATAGATGGAAGCATTGGACATTTTCAAAATTAAAATGTATACACATTATTAAACAATTTTTGATACCCTGTTTGCAGTATGTAGCTATGATTTTTCCTCTCCTGGCTAATTTGGAAACCAGAGTTTATAGTTTGTTTTTTCAAATGTTATGGGGTAACCACCTAAACCCAGTAAAACAATGCTATACTTATCTAAGTACAAAGTCAGGAGGACTTGGGATGGTGGACCCGGTTGTGTTTTTCCATTCCCTGTTCATTATAAGTTCAGTTAAGTGTGATTTGGTTTCATCTGAAGAGATTGGGAAAAGATGGGTTTCTATGGTTTTGGGCAAATAACTTAAGAATTGGCATAACTTAGCTCCTAAATTAAATCCTCATGTTTATATCCCACAATATTTCCGTCTGGCTGTCCAAAAATTATATAAATGGAATGTTGCTAAGGAAGCCATACTGAATAATAATGCGAAGGGCTTTTACTCACTAATAATGGGGTAGTTATATCCGCAGGATCCATGCTTTAAAAATTTTCCTTCTGCCCTAAATTCTAAGGATTCTGGGAAACTCAATGGTTGATTTTTTATGGTAGACTGAATATCTGGGGTAATGCCAAGTACAAGGCTATGGAAGAAAGGAATTGCCCTTACCTGGATTGTATTAACGTTGAAGAGACAATGGAGCATTTTTTTTCCAGTGTTCCTATTCAAAGGGATTGTGGGCCTATCTGGCAACCCTGTGGGGTTTTAAATGGCTTAATTTCATTTCTTATGATATATTGATCCTTGGAATCTATCCAGCAAATTTTTCCCATTTTCATGATGGGACTTTATCTTTATTTTTTTGTTGTTTAAGATATTATTTATGGCACGCTAGGTGCCAATGGGTTATATATATATAAAAAAATGGCATACTATTGCTTTAGTATTTTAGTTTCAAATTAGCTTAATATAATATATTCATAGGACGCACAGAAACTTGCACCTTCTAAGCTGCAAAAGTGGTGGAAAGGGTTTCTTCACTTTATAAAGTTTGAGTAGTTTAGGCCTATTTTCTTTCTCTCCCTTTCTTTTGGTTATTGTTGTTACTAATTTTAGTTTTTTTTCTCTTCTTCTGTGAATTGACTGTATTTACTGTGTTGTTTTCTATGTTATTATTGCAATAAAAACTCCCCTACTCTTTTTGATAAATGCCATGGGATCTTTAACAGCCACCTGAACTACCACCAATCCAGGCAGATGGGACCTCGGTTTAATGTCTCATCTGAAAGACGGCACCTCAGAAGTGCAGTACCCCTCTCATGCTGCACTACAGTGTCAGTACTGGGATATTAACCCAAGTGTCATATGTGGGAACTGAACCCACAGCCTTCTGATCTCCTGGCCTCAGAGGCAAGTGTGCTACCCACTGAGCCACTGACACTGACCTATGTGTTGGTGCATTACCTTCAAGATCTGCCTGTTAACTTATGAGGCTCTATATGATCTGCATCCTGACTTCTTAAAAGAACTTAAACTTCCCTACCACCCAATGCATCCTCTCTACTCCACTGATGCAGGCCTGCTCATTGTCCCTCCATCAGGGTGAAAAGTATTTGGGGATAGAGCATTTTGAGTGGTTGCTCCACTGTTATAGAACTTGCTCCCCATGAATGTTTGTGTGGCCAAAATAGTGGAGGCATTTAAAGCCTCTTTGAAGAGTTACCTATTTTATTAGGCATTGACTAATTATTGACTGTTTCTGCCACTGCTCATTTTAAGGTGTATTATAATATTACTCTGTGATTTTATATTTAATCATGTACAGTGCTCCCAGCCATTTTTGGATTGTGTGCTTTATAAATAAATTTTGCCTTGCCTTGTCTAAGGCGTTTGTAACCTTGTCATAGAAGCTGACTAAGTCTGTGGCACAGGAACTTCCTTTTGTAACCCCAGGTTGGTCTCTGTTTGTTAGATTGCTTACTGAGATATGTTTAGTTATTACATCTTTTATTAGTGAGTCTAAGATTTTACCAGGGACAGAAGTACATTAAGGCTGATTGGGCACTAATTCTGTATGTTGCATTTATCACTTTTGCAAATTGGAACAATGTTGGCTGTCTTCCAATCTATTGGCACAATGCCACTATTTATGGATTTTTCATGCAGGCTTTTGAGTGGATACATAATTAATTCTCATATTATTTTTAACATTCTAGTTGCTATTTTGTCTGGACCTGGGGCTCCATGGGTTTTCAGGTTTCTAATTTTATCCAGTATATCTTCAGCTTTTATTGTAATATTGTCCATATGATCAGTTTTGTACTGAGGGACTTTCTTGTATGATGAACTGAATACAGAACAGACGTATTCATTAACAGATTTTACAATTTTGAAAGGGTCTGAAATCACTTCTTTGTTTATGCTTTATTCTGCTACATTTTGTTCTGTTTTTTTAAATGTATTAACATACCCATAACATTGTTTATTTTGTTTCTGATAACTGGGTAGGTGCACAAGACATAGAAATGCCTTTTTTCAGGCATGACCCAGGAGGGTACAAGTCAAATACAGTACTTTGTCTTTCAATATAGTTAATGTTTGTTTGCAGTAATTGCTAGCTTTATTCTGAGTGTTTTTTTCTGAGTAATTCATTTTGTTAAAACATTACTTAAAAAACTTAAAATATGTAAATTAAACCAAGGCCCCTCCCAACTACTGTCCTGGAACTTTGCCACTGTGTTATCATTCCACATACTGAGAATGAAGGTTTCTAAACAGAGGCATTATTTCAACATAAATTGTAGTGAGAAATATTTCTTGGTTGTCCACTGATATTGCCGATTCCACCACTTCAGTGTTCCTTGTTCTATGATTTTAAAAATGAAATTCTTGTTATGACATGAAAAAATTGTCAATTTAAATGAAAGTATTTTTTCTCATTTCTGCTAAATGCATAATATACATCCTTTTTATGGCAGTCACGAACCCAAATTGATGAGATAGCAGCACCCTTATGTATTTAATGTTTATAGTCTTATTAATGTCCCATGTTTTTCACTACCCATATTAGCCAACCTTACTCAAACTACCAACATTCCTACCGGTTGGTCTCTGACTTCATCCCAATATGATGGTTCAAAACCTACATGCTAAATATCCACTTAATTTCTGCATGATCCAGCTTTTTGCTATAATCCCACTTTGTCAAGTGGAGACACTGCTTTCCAGACTCCTTGAAGTAAGGCCCTCACGTCATTTCTCTTGCACTTGACAAATTTTGTGCTACAGATCAAGACTCATCTGACTTTCTGTGTTTTTAGTAAAAGGCTGGTCTTGATGACATGCTGTATATCATATCACAAAAGCATTGCAAAACATATACTACATCTTGTGTTGTACAGATTGTGTCCTGTATAAGGTTAAATTGTTCTCTCTTGTGTGGATGTACAAAAATGTTCTTTTTACTAGTATGCCCACTTTGGAACATCTACCACACTTGACTGTGCATGGCTGAAGGGGCCAAGGAGCATCTGTTCCTCCTGCACATGGAGAGCTTTAAATTGTGACTTGACTATTTTGTCCTTAATGTTCTGAATCCATTTTCTCCTATATCATAACATTTGTGGGATATATTCAATTGCTAAGACCACATGTCATAGTGACATAGATGGTCCCCTCAGAGTCAAAAGCTGTGATCTACTATTGTTATGGATTCTGATTTTGAATCTCAAAATTGTAAACATAAGAAATGTAAACATAAGAATTGGTGTATTCTGGGACCATGTTATTTCCCATGGCTGTACACCTGTTCTGTTGATAAAATCTACCATAAAATTCAAAATAATCTCTACTTAAAATCAGTCTGTTTCAGATCAAGGTAGCACACTTGATACAGTACACTGTTTCTAAGTATGGCTATATCAGATTTATATATGTCCTTACCTCATCAAGCAGGAGTCATTTGTATGGGTAAAATGCTGGACACTATGGGGAATGATACAAGATCTAGGAGACAGGCATTACAAGAATTGACTGAGATTATTGTAAATAGAAATTATTTTGAATTTTATTACAGATTTTATCAATAGAAAAGGAGTACAGCCACAGGAAATACCATGGTCCTGGAAATTGCCACTTCTAATGTTTACAGTTTTGAGATTCAGCATGTACTAGACCATATCATGAACCCATACCACAAAAATATTAGCTCTTGGTTGAGGAACATAGATGGTATATTCTTCATATGGCTAAGAAATTAGCAGGAATTAATACAGATTCTCCAAATGCACAAAGGCAAGGACACTCATTTAAAATTTGTCTTGCAGTATGGCAACAGTGAGATATAGTATATTACATTTGAATCTGAAGATCATTAAAAGAAATAATACATTAGAGACTGCCCTGTTCAGAAAGACCACAGATGGAAACACACTGTTGCATGGCACAAGCAACCATGAGCTAGTATCTGGTCAAGTTAGCACAGCTATAATTGCACCACAAAAATGGTGTCATAAAAATACTGTAGTGTTAGAAAAAGTAGTTAATGGGATAAAAAGGCATTGGGATGTTATCACAGCACCCTCCAACTGTCACCTTCCTGGGGCTACTATTAGTAAATTACCCCCTACCAACTTTCTCCCCTCCAAAGTTACACCACCCACCACAGTTTGTAATTGTAAAATCCCCCTCCACCAAGTTTCTTCCTCCCTGAGTTCCAGCCCCCAGAGTTTTTAATAATACATTTTCCCTCCACTTAGTTCCCCCCACCTTGAGTCCTCCCTCCCGGAATTTGTAATAGTAAATCCACCCTCCACTGAGTTCCACCCCCCCAATTCACAGTTATGTCTAGACACTGTGTTTTCCACGTGCAGTTTTTGATTTCGTGGTTTTGTCTGTGAGGTAACTAATTATGTGATTACTGATACTAATTATGTGATTATTGATACTAATTATGTGATTACTGATACTAATTATGTGATTATTGATACTAATTATGTGATTACTGACTAATTATGTGATTATTGATACTAATTATGTGATTACTGATACTAATTATGTGATTATTGATACTAATTATGTGATTACTGATACTAATTATGTGATTATTGATACTAATTATGTGATTACTGATACTAATGATGTGATTACTGAAGCACTAAATTGGCCAAGGTCCCCATGAGCCTTGACTCAACAAACGTATCCCTTATCTGAAACTTACTCGAGCTAAAAGAATTTGCAGTAATCAACAAGATTTTGTCAGACAATAACAAGACATACTAGGTAGGTTCAAACAAAGGGGATACAATGCAGATACTATAAGATTAGCAGATCAAAGAATTCAGAACATTAGTCAATCACAGGTTCTAACTCCAAGGGAATCATCCACATTGCCCTGTCATCTAGCCTTAATGACTAAATATAATCACAAATTTTCTGATATGAGAATAATTATTAACAAATACTGGTACTTGGTTGAGGCTGATAATCCACTTGTTCCAGCTTTAGTGAACAACCTATCATAAGAGACAATGGCTTCAGAACATTAAGTACAAAATAGTCAAGTCACAATTTAAACCCCTATATGTGCTTGAGGAACAGCTGTTCCATGGTTCCCTATAGCTAAGCATGGACCAGTATTGAAATGAAACTGAAATATGGGGTATGAATGTTTTGAATCCCTTAATTGAGATAACAGGTGAGTATACTGGTAGTTGGTGGAGGGATGAATAATGTGGGTTATGAGAGACAGGATTCCAGAGATCATTAAAGGGTTTTAACAAATGATGGTGCTGCTATCTGCATGATTTTGGGCAGTGGTTAATTTTCTGGAGTGACATAAATATTTATGCCTATGATACTGCAACTTGAAATTACCAATAAAGCTTACATAATCACCTCCATATAATGCTGCTTTTAGTGTCATAAAACATTTGATCCCATAACAGTGCAGTGGGCAACATCAATATACAAATGATGTTATAAAGGAATTTAGCATTATGAAGTTTGTACATTGATTTTCTAAGCCCAAGTTCCAGTATTATAATGTTCTTACATTGCTTCTCTAAACCCTTGTTCCAGTATTATAATGTTTGTACATTGCTTCTCTAAACCCTTGTTCCAGTATTATAATGTTCGTACATTGCTTTTCTAAGCCCAGATTCTTTGTTCCATCCCTATTGCATTGACACTCATTTGGAAGTCTGTATGATTCTTGTACCAAAGGTTGTAAATACCATGAACAAAATATAACTAGTTTAAACACATTATTCCTCTGATTGTGTATGGGCCACTCAACACCACTCAGAGCATTTGAGTCCGCTGTCATACCTCCTGGTCATGGCCTTTAGGCAGAGACTGTTGACAGTTGCTAAGCAACGGTACTTACACACAAGAGGGAGCAGAAGAACATGGATATGATATACAATGTTTCTCTGTGGGAGGGTCAGTGGGCTCAAGAGGACTGGGGAAAGGTTTGGCATTCACTGCACTTAGCACCTTTGCTATTACATGCTGGCAACTGCCATGAGGTAAACAAAGAATTTTACAACTTTAATTACATTTGGCATAAACAGTTGTAACTACTGAACAGCCTAATAAAAATCAGTTTTGTCTTTTCAATGTTAAGATTGAATCTCCTGCCCATACAAGAACCTATAACTTAAAAAAAAATGGAAAGCATCAGTGTAGACAGATATGAACCCTCTTCAGTTAAGGGGTTTAAGGGTTTTGTGCATCTGCAATATGATATTCACTGAAACAGCAACATAGAATCTGATGGCAGATAAGGACTGCTTGGCACACCCAATCTGCCCATTTCCCCACCTAATGGATAAGCTGCAGATCCAAGCTAACCCTCAGCCTACTTCCTCCTACCCTCCACTAGAATTGTCTTGTGTCTGTCCCATGCATTCTTGAATTCCCCCACTGTTTTTGACCCCACAACGTCTTCAAGAAGGACGTCCTATGCGACTACCACTCTCTCTGTGGAAATTACTTCCTCACATTGCCCTTGAGCTGTCCCCCCTCTATCTTCAAATTGTGTACCCCTATTCTTGCACATCTCTTTTTCTGAAAAATGCTACCCTCTTGTACTTTGTTGTAGCGTAACCACAATTTGATGTTGCCAAAAAAAGGGTTCGTTTCTGGATTATGGATCTTAAGCAACTCCCAGTATCCTAGAAAAAGATTTGCATATGAGTGGGCCATTACTGTACCCATCACAGTCCCACACAATTGAAAGTAGTAATTATTATCAAAAATAAACACATTGTGGGTCAAAATAAATCTTAAAGCTTTTTTCAGAAATTCAGTGGGTGTGGCATCTCTAATTTGGCTATTCTCGAGAAAAAATTCACATGCTTTAGTCTCATCCTCATGCTTTATGGAAGTATGTAATGATTCTACATCTATACTCAGCCACGTATAAGTATCTTTCCATTCAAAATCCACAACTTTTCTGATGGTGTCCCCACTATCCTTTAAGAAGGATGGTAAGGTATTCATCACTCTCTGTAGAAATAAAATCTACAAAGTTACTCAGCTTTTCAGTTCACCCAGTGCCTGAAATGATAGGTCTTCCTGGTGGAGTTATAGAATTTTTATGGACTTTAGGGAGAGCATAAAGTGTTGTTATAATGGGGTGCTCAGTCCATCAATACTTGACCTCTTGGTCAGAAATGGAACCCTCTCCTACTGCTTGCTGTAATAAATGTAATAGCTCTTTTTTGAAATTTAGGGTGGGGTTAGAGGGTAACTTCTGATAATTATTTTCCACTTTCAGTAAGCCATACACCATAGCCATATACTGTTCTCTAACTTGGATAACAATATTGCCTCCCTACCTTTCTGATATACTTCATTTGGTGCACATGTGGCTTGGGTTACATAGGTAAAACAGTTTGCTCTCTAAGAGAGAGAATACAAGAACACATTAGATATGTCATCAATGCTCAACTTGATAAAGCTGTGGGAAGGCATTTTAAAGAAAAACACAATTCTAATCTGAAGGATCTGCACAGTATGGGCTTGGAAATGACTAAATGTGGAAAAAGGGGAGGTGACAACAAAATAAACTGTTCGAAAGGGAAAGTTATTGGAGTTACAGATTAAATACCTTGAGTCCATATGGTATGAATGAGATACTGGATTTAAAACCTTACTTATGAGGTATTGCTTAATGATAATGTATTGATTCTGAAGGGGAGAAGTCCTTTAACCAGAATCACATCCCCTCCCTTGGTCCCCTCCCCCCTTTCTTTCCTTCTTTCCCTTTTCCCCTTTCTCACCACCTCTCTCTACACTTACCCTTGCTCTTCTTCTTTTTTCTCATTTTTTTCAAATTTTTCTTTACTCCTTCCCTTTCTGTTCCCTCCCTCCTCTTTACCCTCCCCCCATAATGTGACTATCAGTTTGCTAATATGGCTATTTCCTGTCCTTCCATCTGAAATCTTTCCAGCTAAGATTTTAAAATTTGTTTATTTTTGGTTCAAAGCTAGTTGTAACAAATATATCATTATAAAAAAAATACAAAAATAAAATACAATAGCTATATTTACAAATTGTGCATTTACTTTTGCAGGAAAGATGGTATAGACTCTGCTCACATACAAATAAGCAAGTTTCATTAGTATTTAACTTGCCTGTTGATCCCCTGACAAGGTTTTGAAAACTTGGGTAGATTGCTACTTCAAATAGCTAGTATTTTTGTAGTGTTTTTTTATTTAGTAAAAATGCCAACAATATGTAGACATATGGAGCCAGATATTCAAAGTTTGCCCTGGCACGAGATTAGCACTGCCCGGCATGCAAAAGTGGCCTGGAGCAAAATGCAAGCTATATTCAAAAGGAATAGCACTATGCAATGCCAGCTGAATATTGTAAGCAAAGGAAGCCTGGCAAACAGGACTGGGAGTGCAGGGCAAAACATAGCCCAGGAAAAAGACAGCACTGAACATAGCAAGTAAGACAGCACTGACTACAGCACCCATGCAGGCAGTGCAAACATACACAGGGACACAGTGTAGAGTGAGATAGCCTGACCCTGGGACATGCAATGAAATACAGGCCGGAATGAGGCCCCAGGTGCAGAGCACAGTGCACATCCCGGATGATGACACATGCACGGGAATGGCAAGCAAATACCTGGACCCATTTGGGGAACCCAGGGAACAGCACAAACCAAAAGAAACCCCAGTACCCAAGAATGACACTGGACACAGTAAAACGTAATAAATGAAATGTAATAGTAAATAATCAAATAAAATGGTACAGGGAACAGAACAGTGAAGAAATGCAACAGTAAATGGAAGTCAAACTCAAACGACAAACAAAATATGCCCCAACCACCCCTGCCATCCCACTCCACACCAAAGAAACTCAAAGTAACAATACCCACAATGTGACAAGGTATGCCCCCCAACACGCAACCCAAGCAACAAGAAGACCACCACTGAAACAGCAACATGGTAAAAACAATGAGCTCACCCCAGCCAGCAATGGCAAACATATATACAACTATGCACAACGTACGCTAAGGCACAGGGTAAGGGTGCAAAGGAGAGGGAGTTGCACATAGGGACACAGGAACAGGGGCCAGGGGACAAAAATAATGCCTGTTGGGGGGGGAGACAACACAGAATGGGTAGAAGGGCATGGCTAACTGCCCTCCGGATCTGGCAGCCGAGCCTCCAACACAGCTGACACCCTCCTTGTCTCCGTGATCAAGATGGCCTGCTGCTCAATAACAGTCCTCTGTTGGCGGACAATGCAGTGCAGCAGGTCCTCCATCCCCCCTGACTCCTCTGGCCTGGTCGGCCACAGTGATGCCTGGAGTGGACCTACAAGAGGAAGGGGGAGACTGTGAGGATGGGACACCAGCCAGGAAGCAGACAGCAGCCACAGGTGGCCATACAGGGATGAACAACCTGTCCTGACAGACAACCCCGAATGGAGGTGAGTGCCGGACCGGTAGGCCAACCCGGAAGGTGCCCACACAGCAGGCCTGGGTGACACAGGCACCAACCCAAACCCCAACATACATGACAACGACAAGCCTGACAGCACCAGGGCATAGGTGACACCACCCACCCCGGCACTGCACACAGTGAGACAGGGCAGACACATAGTCGGACCCTCAGAGAGCTGGGTGCAAGGGCCACACCACAACATGCACAAGGGCACCCACACATTGGGACATGCTGCCCACTGACAGATGGCAATGTACCGTAATGCAGAGCACAGCAACAACAACAACAAAAGGCGTGCTGGAGCAGCACTGTACCATGACAGTGGCCTGACAATGACCGACCCAGGCCAGGGGATAACAGGCAGCCAGGGCACAGATGCTGGCAGTGATGTGCCGACACATGCCACCAAGCAAGGCCACTGACAGAATACCTCACAACTGTACCACAATACAAGGAACGTTCCCCAATCCACGGGGATTACGCCCCCTGTTCCACCCTGTGAGGACATGTTCCACAGCCAAGATCAGCATTGGAATGCAACACTCCATAGTAAACGATGCGCATAATATATTAGTAAAGTAAGAACAGACCCTCGGAACATGAATGCAACACAGTGACAGTGTCATGAGATACCCAGGTAAGTATTCCACTACAAGTTCCACACATCACCAATATGTACCACAGTATGACAGGCAGTGTTCCACGGTTGAGGTACAAAGGGATGAGAGGTATGTCTGGAGGGCATTGGGCATGGTGTCCCACAGCCACAACAGGCATGTGGGTGGCAGTATGCAGGCCTGTCCAGTGAAGCCCCAGGACAGCAACATAATGCCAACTGTGTACATGTGGTTGATCTGTGGGGGGATGGAGGGACGGAGCACACTGCACTGCAGAGGTGGGCATGGCAACCAACAGCATGTGAGCCCCACTGAACACCTATCGCCAGAGCCCCCACCACCATCTGGCACCCTCATGGCAATGCAAGCTGACAGTGCCCCCCAACCCCCCCCCAGGGCACAGCGACCAGACAGCCATCACCCGGCTGTAGTGTGCAACACAGGTGTGCAGCACAGCACAGTGCCACAATGCCACTGGCCCACTGCCAGTTGCAGCCTTGCCACCAGACCAGTCAGTGGCAGGACACATAATGAGACACACACAGCACAGTGAAACAGCACAGAGCACAAAGCAACAAGACAGGTGCTCACGCAACATGCTACTGCCCTCAGGGCTGCTCTCCCGTGCCCACTGCAGCATGGACAGCACCCTTGGGCTGCCTCCCAGCTGCTCCTGGGTCTCGTTCCAGCCCCCTCCTCCGGCCCTGGGCTGCTCGGTCTGCTCTACAGAAAACAGGTGAAACACTGGCGTTAGAGCATGACAAGCATACACCATGTACTGCACAGCAAGATGCACATGCAAACCCAACAACACTGCACACACAGGGACACCCACAGTCAGTGAGTGAACATTGAGGACACCCAGACAGATAGTGGCATGGCCCATGGAGCATTTGCCAGTCACACACGACATGTCGTCAGGGAGGCGCAGTGGTGCAACAGTGCCGGTCACAGCTGTCCTGCGATATTCCATATACCCGTGTGTGTTGGTCAACAGACACCTAGGAACAGGACCCCTGCACCATGGTGTCATCGGCTGCAGGCTGGTGCTGCACCAGGACCCGCCAACAACCATGTCCCAACCCATCACCCACACCCGTGCAACCCTCATGGCCACAGAATGCACTGTGATCACACTGTGCATGCCACCGCACACCCTGTACCGCCCGCAAAGGGGGCCAATATGTGAGTCACCGCCAGTGCCACATTCACCCAAACACCATGCAAAGTGGCACACACATGCGCACATGCACGCACACACACACACACACACAAACACAAACACACTTGCAGCCTGACATGCACATGATAGTGGGTGTCAATGTGCATTGCCACTTACTTGGCACAGGCACAGTGCCCTTGCACACCGTGCACTTGTAGCACTTAAGCTGCTGTCGCTACCACCGTTGCAGGTCGGTGTATCTGTGCCTACACTTTTCCACACCATGGAAGATTCCCGTGCGGGCACACAGCTTCCTGGAGACCAAGGACCACACCTGCATGCATGGGAGGTCTTCCTCCTTGACCTTTCCAAAGAGCCACCATTGCCTCTTCTGGACCAGCTCAACCAGATTGGCTGTCTCCACCTTCCACCAGCACCTGTCCCTGTGCACCTGCACCACAGCACGCTATCTCCCATGTCCTGGCATTGCCCACACAGCACAGATACCCTGCCACCTGTTGCAAGACCCAGTGTTTGCCACACCTAGGACCCTCCAACAGCAACTTCAGTAGCACCGCACTATCACATGACATAGTGTGGCACTACGCGGAAGTGGGCGCACTGCGCATGTGCGACCCCTGGCATGACCCTCGAGAAACAACACCACACATGCGCATAGCGCCGTGCTGTGTGGGATTGCGTGGCACTACATCACACTCTATCAGGATGCTAGCGAGGTCATGGGGCCTCACGGGCATGCGTGGTGGTCGCTCTATGTCACAGAGCGCCACGTTACCAGGATAGCATGGTGCTGGTCTCCCAATAGCCTGTCACTAACTTTTGCACAGTGCTAAGGTGTTAGCCCTGTGCTAATCAGGCCCATATTCAACCGGCATATGTGAATGGGGTACTTGTGCATGCATGGTACAAACACTGTGAGTAGCATATCATTATGTGCTGATTTGCATGCATAACAGGATGGATTGCCCAGCTGGGCAATAAAAGGGTAAGCAGTGCACCACCGGTGTTGTGTTGTGGGAATGCAGCATGCAACAGTTACTGTGGAACAACACAGCATTGAAGGAGATATGCAACAGGAGGCAGAGCAGCGAGAGGCAGGTCTGTACAACTGCTGGAGAACTCATGCACTGGCACTAGCGCACAACAGGGTTGGCCCATATGCACGGTGTACCTGCAGCCCACAGATGTACTGGCTGGGGACAGGTCAGCCAACCGTAGAACCACAGGCAAGTACTGTGCTGCGTTATGGTGCACATCAACATATGGCTGCCAGTGCAGCAGACTGGCCTGTGCAATGTGCACGTGCTGCTGCATTGTACTGCACCATGTGGCACAGCCTGCACACTGTGTGCCCCAGACAGGGGCCAGTGTGTAATACCATGATGTGCGTGCATGCCCCGCAACACTGACCCACTGCCATGGGGTCCATGGGCCCTTGGATGCGGGCCTGGATGTATGGCGTTGAGGGTTGTTAACACAATGCTAGTGGAACAAAGGGTCCTGGCACTGTGCCATCACCAGCACCGTGTGGCCTGTGCCTGGTAGCCTGCCATTGTATGCGTGCCAGTCTCTGTGTACATGCCCTCAGTGCAGTGATCATATCAGGGCACAGTACGGTGCCAGGTGGTGGGTGTAGGGGTGGCCCCATCCTCGGGTGCGCATGTCAGCCATGGGTGACAGCAGTGCACTTGTGGGTTTCAGTGCATGCTGTCCAGACATGGGGTGGCTGATACACACTGAGGCCATGTGCACCGTACACACACATGCTGCCCAGTGCCATACCCATGTGATCTGTGACACTTTGGGGGTAGCATGCACATGCTGATGTGCATGCGCGATGCACCACAGTCCTGCCACAGCTAGTGACACATGTCCCTTCCTAACTGTCCCATAGGTAGTGCAGCATGACCAGAATGCATACGTGCACATCAATTCTCACAAGAAGAACTCAAGACCCTGGTGTATGCTGTGAAGGAGAGGGAGCAGGTGCTCTGCCAGCACAAGGCCACAGATGTTGTGGTGCGCCAGGAATGGGAGGAGGTGACAGCTGGGGTCAATGCAGTCAGTGGATGTGGCAGGATGACTGAGGTGGTGAGCAAGCGGTGGAGTGACCTACTGTGCAGGGCAAAAGAGAAGGAGGCACAGAGGCTGCGTGACTGTATGTGGACTGGTAGTGGACCACAAGCCCAACATCTGCAGGTGGAGGAGCCGCTTATGGCCTTGGTGGCATTCACACTGCAGCTGGTGGCAGTTGCAGGTGTACTAGGTGGTGGGTGTGAGACGCCTCTCACACTGCCCAGGACAGGTCTGTATTCACATATGTGTACCCTGCATGGTGTGACAGCACAGGTGCATGGTGTTGCTGTTGGTGCCTTGTACGGGTGCACTGTGGGCTGCCTAACAGCTGCCTGGCCATTGCATGTGCACTGTGTGTTGGTTGGGTGCTTGTGGTCACAGGCTAGAGCTGTGTGGATGGTGTATGGGGTGTGCATGACCACAACAAGTGGCACGTGTCCTAGGGTGTACATGGTTTATTGTTGTTGTTGGTGGTGGTGTTGGTGGTAGGGCACACTGTGCATGTACAGGTAATGGACCCTGTCCTGTTTTCCTCCACAGCGGTGTGTGCTGGGCCTGCAGTAACACAAGAACAGGTCAGGATGGCTGTTCTTGGTCCAGAAGAAGTGGAGGATGAGGATAACCAGCCATCAATGTCCGGTCTGGGTGCTGGTCGAGGACGCCCAGAGCCACAGCTTGTGTGGCATTCCATTGGACAGGGGTTACATCTGCCAGGGGGGGACACACTGCAGGCAGGGAACTGGATATCACTGAGCACCTGGAGGATGCCAAGGTGGAGGATCTGGGTGTTGGGCAGGTACTCCTGGTGACAGTCAACAGTGACGTTCACACGGACGTGTCAGAGGGTTCATACTGCCTGTCTATGGATGTGCCTGTGGAGGGGGATACAGGGATGGGGCTGGGTGCAGGCCTTGGAACAGGTGCCGGGGGGAGATTCAGCATTGCTGGCATGGCTGTACCTGTGCAGCCAGAGGTGGGCTGTGTGGGGGGCATGTGTGCACCGCTGGTCATGCGGTGTCCCACACAGATTGTGGTTCAGGGCCCTCCGGGTCGACAGCACACCGCCAGCGGTCTGCAGCGTCAGGACATACCGGACATGCAACAGCATCCCGAACCTTGTGAGCAGCAGGTACCAGTGCCAGCTGCTATAGCAGGGGCTGCGCTTCTGGAGCAGGATGCCCCTGGTGCCCACCCACTCCTGCAGGCTGCAGTAACATCCCAGCAGGAGGCTTAAATGGACCTGCATGGCCTGCGGAGGGAGCTGAGGCATGAGTTAGCATTGATGTGGGAGTCAATTTCAGTGGGCTTTGCCCGTGCAGAACAGCGGGCAGAGGACAGGATGGGTTGCATGGTGGCTGTGATTGACCGTGGCTTTGCTGGCCTGACAGCTGCGGTGGTTGACATCACCACTGTACTTCATGGGGTGCATGGAAGTCACCAGCCTGAGCTTGTTGGTCAGGGTACACATGGCACAGGGGCCCACGGGTGGGCATCCAGTGGCCGCAGGACTGGCACTGGATCCAGCTCAAATGCTTCATGCACCTCTTCAGGGACACTGTGCCGCTGTGGCTGTCCACCACCCTGTCAGGCTCCGCTGGTCAATGGGGGCCCAGGAGGTCTGCCTTGCCTGCCTCACCTTGTTCCTCAGTCATGTCCTCGGCTCAAAGCACCCCTGGGTCTGTGACCTGCACCCATGGTGCATGACGTGTGCGTGGTGGTAGTCAGCTGTGATTGTCATGGTCGACCTGCACCTCTGCACAGTCATCAGCCCCATGTCCACATTTGCACACCTACCACCCTGTGCACACATGCACACACACACCCACACGCACACACCGACACACACACACACACACACACACACCCACACTCCATCCCATGCACACTCATGCTTCCACTGCCATGGTGGCCCTCCTCACACTCCCACCACACATCATGCATCACCAATAACACTATACAGTGGCTGTGTGTCCACCTCCCTTGTGACCTGCACACCCCCCACATTGCACCACACTCACACATGCATTCTGTGCCACTTTGTTGTGTTCCTTATGTGTTTGTTGTTGTCACTGTTCTGATTGTTGGTGCACATTAAATATTTCACCATTGTACTGTTTCATATTGCTGTGCAGTCTGCACTTACCCTCTGGCCTGTGACAGTGTCCTGATGGTGTTGGCCCTGTGCTCTATGGTCCTGCAGGCCATGTGCGGATCCCTCCTCTCGAGTTGCTTCACTATCCCCCAGACCGCTGGCTCTGGGTCACTGTCAGACTGTCCCTCAGGTTCAGGTGCCTGTATCCCATGGTTCATTGCCATGTTTGCAGCATACAACAGGCTAGGAAGATACGGCATACCTACTGAGGCATACTGTATATTGTAGGGCACCGCCTGATTTATCTATGCTTCTGAAGTGCATCTTCAATATGCCAAATACCCTCTCTATGATGTTGCTCATGCTGGTATGTACCTTGTTGTACATCTCCTCAGCCACTGTGGCCAGGCAGTGTACCAGTGTCAGCAGCCAGGGTCACAGGGGATAGGCGCTGTCCCCAGTCAAGAGATGTGTAACTGTTAGTGCCGTACTGCAGTCTGGCCCTTACTGTCTTGCACCCCTGTGTTGCCCTCCCACACCCCTTCCCTGGCCTCCCCTGCCTGCCCCCATCCATGCTGTAGTGTGTGTGCCTTTTATGCTGCTACTCACCAACTAGATGCCCACTGGGTATAATGCCCTCCTCAAATGCTTGGCACAGCTGGGACTGGTGCCAGATGAAGGTGTCATGGGCACTGCCAGAGTACTGAGCATAGACACTGGTGATGCGCCCAGTCGCATCGCACACCACCTGGCAGTTGTTGGAGTGGTACCCCCTTCCTGTTAATGTACATGTCACTGCTATCACCAGGTGCTGCAAAGATAGGGACATGGGTGCAGTCAGTGGCACCCAATACAGCTGGTAGGTGTACAACTCGGCGGAATTGCTGCACTGTTTCTCTGCGCTCTGCTGCCATGCTGGAGAATACTATGAACTCTCCAGCATGTGGCAGGAAAGCCTCTAGGAACTGGGTCAGGAGGCATGAGGTGACAGACTGCGATACCCCGATGGTGTCCCCTGTTGGTCGTTGGAACATCCCTATGGCAAGGAAGCACATCACTGCTGTCACCTTCTCCTCCACTGTCATAGCATGGCTGCGTCTGGTGTTTGGGTGCAGCTGCTCATACAGGAGTTCACATAGCTGCCTCAACATTCTGCTGTTCATCCTGTACCAGCCAGTGATGTGGTCATCTGGCAGGGTCTTGAAGGAGACCCTGGGCCGGTACCACCTGTTTGCAGCATACTATCTCCTCGGCTTGTGTTGTGGCCCATGTTGGGCCTGCTCCCTCTCCTCCTCCTCCTCCTCCACTACAGCTGCCATCAATGGCAGCCTCACTGCTACTGGTACTGCATTCATTCCCACTTCCTTTTGTGGTCTCTCCTCCTAGGTGTTTTGCCCTGGGTTAAGACCAGCCTTTTATAGGTGGTAGCTAGTGCCACGCTAGATGTCGCGCAATGTGTCCTAGCATGGTGCTAGGGCTTTGTATATCCCTTTGTGTGTGTATGCAGGCCATCCCCCCTCTCTTTGCCCCTTGCATACATTATTGTTTTGCCCAGCGCTAATGCTGTTAGTGCACGCTATCCGGTCTTTTTAATATGGCTGCTCCACGCTACTCCAGCGCTATTCCCATGCAATTGGTTTTCGTGCTGTACTATGCTTTGAATATCTGGCCCCTGGTGTTTCATTAAAATAGCACATCTAATACAGTCCTCCAGACTTAACTTGTATTTGTGAGACTGTTTTTCTCTCATTTTTTCAAATTTTTAAGAATGGTTTGTATTGTCACACTTGAAGTCATTCAATGTACTAGGCTATCTAGTTATTAATATAGTAAATACTGAAGGTTCTGTTTTTTTTAATGAACCAATGAATGTGTTCCTAAGTGATGATGTCACAAGCTATGTCACTATAAATGCATTGACTTTTGTTTCTGTAGTTAGCCTCCTGAGGAAGCCTCTATTTTTGAGGGGAAGCGCTGGGTGAGGTACAACTTGTTCACTTGAGGTGACTGGCTGGCAGCCGCATGGAACTAGCCCTTTAAAGACACTAGATTATTGCATTACATTTGAGTTTATTTTCATTCTTCGGGAGTGCTACCAGCATACCTCTCAACTGTCCCTGATTTTCAGGGACATGATTTGTCTAAAAATTTTACTCTGCCCTCCTAAAATTGTGTTTCTGTGACTAAACAGCGGGGTTATAAGTACAAAATAATATCAAACATAAAAGTTACAGACTTGTTCTTTCTTAGTTGATTTTTTTAAGCCTTGTCCCTGATTTATGAGGGGAGGTTGAGAGGTATGGCTACCAGTTTGAACTTATTTTATGCTGCACCATTTTGGTTGCCCTCCTCTAGGCAGTCTCCACCCTGCGTATGTCTTTGTGGAGATGGGGTCTCCAGAACTGCACACAGTACTCCAGATGGGGTCTCACCAACTGTCTGTACAGAGGAATAACAACTTCGTGTTTTCTACTGGTGATGCCTCTCCCTATGCATCCCAGTATTCCCCAAGCCCTCCTAACTGCCTTCTCACATTGCCTGCCCACCTTTAGGTCATCTGAAATAACTACTCCCAGGGCCTTTCCCATTTTTGTTGTTGTCACTATCTCACCCCCATTGTGTACTCTTCCCTTGGGTTTTTGTGGCCCATGTGCATTACTTTGTACTTCTTTGCATTGAATCTAAACTGCCATACATTTGACAAGTTCTCCAATCTTGCCAAGTCCCTTCTTATCCTTTCCACCCACCTTGTGTATCAACCCTGTTGCAGATCTTTGTGTCATCTGCAAAGAGACATAATTCTCCTTCCAGTCCCTCTGCAATGTCACTTATAAAGACATTAGAAAGGACTGGACCAGGTACTGAACCCTGTGGTACCCCACTAGTAAACCCCTTTCTTCACTGTGGACTTTGTTTAATATTACCCTTTGCATCCCGTTGTCCAGCCAATGTTTAATGCAGACTACCACACTGGGACCCACTCCCAAGATAGCTAATTTGTTTATTAATCTTTTGTGTGGGACTGTGTCAAATGCCTTGATAAAATCTAGGTAGACCATGTCCACAGCCCCTCCTTGGTCTACTACTTTGGTAACCCAGTCAAAGAAATTGATTAGATTCATCTGACATGACCTTTCTACTGTGAATCCATGCTGCCTTGGGTCCTGTGCCCCACTGGCCTCTAGGTGTGCAACAATTCCTTCCTTCAGAAGTGATTATATAATTTTCCCTACCACTGAGGTCAAATTGGCAGGTCTGTAGTTTCCTGCCTCTGTCTTGGTCCCACTTTTGTGAAAAGGAATCACATCCACCCTCCTCCAGTCCTCAGGTACCACACCATCTTCCCATGATTTATTAAAAAGGGTAGTCAGTGGTGTTACTAATTCTCCCATTAGTTCTTTTAGAATTCTGGGGTGAATCTCATCAGGCCCCATTGCTCTGTCTACCTTCAGTTTTAGGAGTTCCTTCAGAACCCTTTCTTCTGCGAAAGGACTAATATGGACCCCCATCCAGAGTGCTTCTATTGAATGGATTAGGTACCTCCCCCTCCTCTTCTTTTGTGAAAACTGAGCAGAAGTATTTATTCAGTATCCCTGCTTTTTCAGTGTCCCTCTCTGCTCCACCACTGAGTGGTGGAGATAGCAAAAAGTTTTCTGTTAAACAGTGGGGTCCCACAGGGCTCGGTGCTGGGGCCAGTGTTTTTCAATCTCTGCATCAATGACATTGGCGATGGCATTAAGAACAAAAGGTACCTAGTTGTGGAAGACACCAAGCCCTGCGGGAGAGTGGACACAGCTGAGAATATACAGGACCTACAGGAAGATCTGGAAAAGCTGGAGAGGTGGTCCTGGATCTGGCAGCTTGGCTTCAATGCCAAGAAATGCAAAGTTTTGCATATTGGATCCCATAATCCTAGGACAGAGTAGTACCTGGATGGAGTCCAAGTATCTGGATCAGAGGAGGAGAAGGACCTGGGATTGATGATCACAAGTGGACTGAAGCACTCCATACAGTGCAAGAAAGCAGCAGCAAAGGCAAACAAGATGCTGGGATGCATATCTAGGGGTGAGTAGTACAAGAGAGGAGGTTATACTGTCCTTGTACAGGTCACTGGTAAAGCCACATACAGAGTATGGAGTTCAGTACTGGTACTCACACCTCAAAAATTACATTAATCTACTGGAGAAGGTCTAGTTGAGTGCTAAAAAGATGATAGTGGGTCAGCAGTGTAAGGTAGATGAGGGGAGGTTGAGGGCACTGAACGTGTACTCCCTGGAAAACAGGAGAGAGAGAGAGGACATGATTAGGACCTTCAAGCACTTGAAAGGGATAAATAAGGTTGATAAGGAGACTCTCATTAAGCTGAGTGGCAACCATAACACAAGGGAGTTCAGTCTTAAGCTGGAGTGTGGGAAGTTTAGGAGGGAGGCCAGGAATCCCTTCTTTACAGAGAGGGTGGTGGACATTTGGAATACACTGCCACACTGCCAGAAGAGGTCATCTCATTGATGTAAGTGGTCAGCTTTAAGAGAGGCTGGGATAGGTATAGGTTAAGGTAAGAATCACTGGTAGGGAGGATGGGAGGAGTGGGGAGGGAGGGCAGGGACATTAACTCAAGCTGTGGACCCTGCAATATCAGCAGACTTGATAGACCAAATGGCCTTCTGTTGTTCATATGTTAATTGTTTACTACTGATTGCTTATTGGAATAGCAGACAATAGTAGGTTTATATATTTTAATGTAGATATTGGATATTTTAACTGATATATCAATAAGGAAAGATTGGTGACACTACCATACAGTCATATGGTAATAGCCTCATATTGAATATCATTTTTAATCATCATCAAAACGAATATTTTTTATAACAGTCACAGAAGTAAAATCCTCTTCAATAAGCTCAATAATATGAACAAAACCTTGAAGTTCAAGTAATAGAATTAAGGAGACATATTCAGCAGGAACTAAGTGTTCTTTGGCAAGAGACTAAAACAACCCTCACCCAAATTAATTCTGAGATAATCATAAATAGACCACCTTCCTACTACTGTACTGGGGTACTGCCACCATACTGTCATTCCACAGGACAAGGCAGAGGGTTTCTAGAGATAGACAATTGCTAGTAACATATCTTGTAGTGAGAAAGAAAAAAATGTTCATAACTTTGAATCAAACCAAGACGCCCTCCAACTACTGTTCAGGTGCTCTGCCACTGTGCTATTATTGCCCATGACAAGGCAGAAGATTTCTGGATATAGATAATTGCTAAGAATGTAACTTGTACTGAGAAAGAAAAAATGTTCACAACTGTAAATCAAACCTGGACCCCCTTCCATCTACTCTCTTGGTGCTCTGCTATCATTCCCAATAGCATGACAAAAATATTTTAGGAAAAGGTTATTGCTAACAAAATAATGTGTTGTGAAAAATAAAATAAAATAAAATATTAGCAACCAGGAACTGAACCCTGGTATCCTTATTTTTTCCATAATAAAATTTTTATTTATCCATTTTAAGACAACAAATACATCCACAATAATCCCAATAGTCAAATTAATTTCCTGCTGTAATACTAGATATTTGTTCTTAATGCAACCACTGTATAAAGAGAGCATATGAATAAAGTATCTAGACATATAACATAACAGTTAAACCAGAGTAACCTTAATCAAAATATTTGTTCATGTAAGGGCAGTTCATCAACAGACAGTACATACCATTCATTGATGGCTATGTCTGTATCTATGACTAAACAAAGTCCTATCACAGCTTTCTCAGTTAAGGCACATCTTGGTGTAGAAAGGGACCCCATATACTCAATAACCTATCTAATCTGTCCATCGGCACATAGGATATCCTTTCTTTGTTGGCAGTAGAGCCCATTATGTTAATCCATCCAGTAGTGGAGGGAGGTTTGGGGTCTTTCCAATATTTCAGGATAAGACATTTAGCACAGACAGAAGCTACTGAGAACCAGAGTTCATGCTGAAATGTGAGCTCTGCATCTGTTGGGAAAATCCCAAGAATAAAGATTATCAGGGAGGGGGGTAGAGTGGTCTGTAGGGAAGCATCACATATTTTGATTATTTTTTTCCAAAGAGGAGCAGAGGACAGTTCTATAACATATGGGCTAGTGATGCATTGGGGGTTTTACGTATCCAACAGTCTGCACTGGAGCTGAGGCCCATTTCTACTAATTTAATGGGTGATACAGTAGGTAACAAGCATTTGTCAATGCCGAATGTTTGCTTACTGGCATTGGCAGTGGTAGTGTAGAAGTTACAGAGCTGCGTAATAGGAATGGCAGTGAAGTATTGAACTGAAGCCAACCCCACCACCACCCTGCAGAGAGTGACAGGCATAGGGGTGTGCAATTGGGTCGTCAGGTATAACGGCCACGCCATTTCACCACACCCCACTCTGCAGAGACTGACAAGTGTCACGTGTTCCTTGGGGACTTTGGCCCTTATGCGCACCCCATTTCATTAGGAAATACGGTGAGATGGGTGCAATATAGGAGAATGGGGTGAAGTTTGGGGCCAAAGAGTCCAAGGCATACCTTGATGCCTCTCAGTGACTGCAGTGTGTGGAATGGTATGAGCATCACAGGCAAGAATCCCAAGTCACACCCCTGATTCCTGTCATTCTCTATAGGGTTGGGCGATTTAGTTGAAAAGCCTAATACCTCAGGCATTCGTTGGTATTTTAACTCCAAATTTTCAACATGTTTGTTTTGTGACCCCACCTCATGAACAGGGGGAATATCAGCCTGGTAGCCGAAAGCTGCTTATGCACAGTGACTACGGGATTTAGCACCACAGGTGCAAAAATATTCTGAACAGGCTGTAAAAAATTACAGCTGTACTCTGTCATGGGGAGGTGTAAAAATGGCTATGTTGCAAATGTGTAGTAAAAATATTTAAAAAAATGGTGAAGTCATGAGCATACATAGAAACTGTGCAACGCACACCCGTTATATAAGTAGGTTGGGGATATTTTATAGCAGATTGTCAACTTAGGCATTTTGGTGCCTCCGATCATGAACAGTGTCACTGTGATTTTCTTTATCTGTGCCGAACAATGATTTCCGACAGTGACCACGCATCTCTGCACTGAAAGTGTGAAAACACAGTTCGGCCATGTTGTGAAAAATGGCAGCTGTACTGTTCATAAGGAAGTGTTGAAAATGCCACTAGTGAAAATCTGACTGAAAATATTACAAAGTCATGAACTAACGAGGATGCGTGAAACTGCACAATGCTCACCGTAACACAGTCATTTTATGGACTTTGTCACCAAATTTTCAACATAGCCATTTTAAGACCTCTGCTCATGAACAGTGTAAGTGTGATTTTCTTAATCTGTCCTAAACATTGCTTTCGCGACACCAACAGCACCATTTGCGCTACATGTGCGATAACACATTTTGGGTGACATATGAAAAATTGCAGCTGTACTGTTCATAAGGAAGTTTAATAAAATGGACTTGTTGAAAATCTGGAGTGAAAATATTAAATTTGCAAACTTACGAGCATGCATAGGAACTGTGCAACGCACGCTTGTAAAAGTCATTTCTAGGCATTTTTCCACCAAGTTTTCAACATAGCCATTTTAAGACCTCTGCTCATGAACAGTGTCACTGTGGTTTTGTTAATGTGTCCCATACATTGAGCTTGCAAACCGACTGCGCCATTGTACGCTACATGGGCGGAAACACGTTTTGGGCAGGATGTGAAAAATGACAGCTGTACTGCTCATAAGGAGGTGTGGAAAAATGGCAATGTTGGAAATCTGGAGTGGAAATATTGAAAATTCGCAAACCTATGAGCGTGCGTGGGAACTGTGCAATGCACACTCGTAAAACAGTCATTTTTAGGAATTCTGTCACCAAATTTTCAACATTGCCATTTTAAGATCTCTGCTCATGAACAGTGACACTGTGATTTCCTTAATGTGTCCCATACACTGAGTTCGCATGACTGCGCCATTGCGCTCTACATGGGCAGAAACACGTTTTGGGTGAGATGTGAAAAATGACAGCTGTACTACTCATAAAAAGGTGTGGAAAAATGGCAATGTTGAAACTCTGGGTGGAAATATTGAAAATTCGCAAACCTATGAGCGTGCGTAGGAACTGCGAAACGCACGCTAGTAAAACAGTCATTTTTAGGATTTTTTCACTAAATTAACATAGCCATTTCAAAACCTCTGCTCATGAACAGTGTCACTGTGATTTTCTTAATTTGTCCCAGACATTGATTTCAAGATTAACCGATCGCGCCGCTCTGGCGCCATAAGGGTGAAAACACATTTTGGGTGAGATGTGAAAAATGACAGCTGTACTACTCATAAGATGGTGTTGTGAAATGGCAATGTTGAAAATCTGGAGTGAAAATATTGAAATTTCGCGAACTTACGAGCCTGCGTAGGAACTGCACAACGCACTCTCGTCAAACAGTCATTTTTTGGAATTTTGGCACCAAATTTTCAACATGGGGGTTTTGGGCCCCCTTCTCATGAATGATGTCACTGTCATGGTGGTATTTGGTCCTGAAGAGTGATTTCGCAGTCACTGCATGAAATCACCCCGAGCCCGAATAACGCCATGACAGTGACATAATTCTGAGGAAGGTCCCAAAACCCCATGTTGAAAATTTGGCAAAAATTCAAAAATGCCTGAGATATGCAATAAAGTTGAACCCCTCCTATTCAGCCCATTATACAGCTTACGGCATTTCCTCAGTTCGTAGTCGCCTTTGAAGAGTGCAGATGTGTTCCCGTCCACCAAAGATTGTCGCAACAGTCCGGAGGTAAGTATGGGTGGGGTGTGGGGAGGCTAAGTGCGCAGTGGGTGGGTGTGATGTGGAGGGGCTCGGAGATGCGCTGGGACAGTTTTGTTTTACAGGGACAAAAAAAAGATGTCACTGGACACTTGCCATGCTGGGGTGAGCCTCAGCGTGGCACAATGACTTTGGGGCTGCTCAGCCGATGGGGATTGGGCACCTCACGCGCAAAACAAACTATTGGCACGTTTGCCACGCTGCGGGCTCCCAGCGCCAGCGCGAGCACAAGGGACCTTAGGGGCCATCAGCCGACGGGATTGGGCACCCCGCCAGCAAAATCATTGATTGCCATGCTGGGGTAGGCTCCCATCATGGCACCAAATACTGTGAAGGGGGAGTTGGAGACAATGCAAGCGCAGCTGGCGGGGATTGGGCACCCCGTTGGCTATATGCTGCATCTTGGTAGCGCGCATGTCTGCGGCTGGGGGAGCTGCACGTGAGCAGCTTCTTATGCTAGCTACTCAAATGCTACCCCTTTCAACTGTATGCCACTGCATTTTGAGCGCGTCATAGACAGCTCCAAAATGCATTGGCTTACAGGCGTTGCGCCTGCCAGCTCGCTGCCTGAATTGGAGGAGGAGGTGACACACCTCCGAAATCTCCTATGATGGCACTATGTTTCTTGCACATGCGTGCAAGCAAACATAAAAATGATGCACCATTTTAAATTGAATCAGCTTACCTTGAATGTCTTTGTTACCCTTGTATACATACTCCCAGTCTTTGCTCCAATCATCATCTGATATGGGGATGCTGAGCTCAATTTCCCTCTTCTGTCTAGGTGGGTGGGTAAAGACAAGGATAAGGAACAGTTACTAAGTATCTTATAAACCATGCTAGCACCTTTCTTTAAGGGTCCTATTCTTTTATTTATTTAGTTTTTGTTGATCAGGTAAGTGCACTACTAGACAAATCTTGCCTATTCTCAGGCACGACCTGAGGGACAGGGACACAGATGAATGCCAACTGACCTTGAACCAGATTAAGCTGTTGGTGGTATTTTTTTAGTGAATTCTAATTAACTGATCCAATTCTACTGATTGTAGTATGGAATAGACTTGCAGAAGTACATTGTCTTTGAGGATATACCTTAACTGCAGGTAAAAGTGGAAATGGAAATGAGGGAGGCAATATACTCTTCTTATCTCTTCAAATGACATCAAAGTGGTAGTATCTTTCATGAAGATATCACATAGCCTATTAACACCCACTTGAGACCAGACCTCATTCACTATCAGGGGTTTACTCTTGGTAATCAAAGGGTTGGACCAAAAAGGCATTTGCTGCATGGGGTGGGCAGGGCTCTAATAGAGTTAGACATGGAGTATCTCCCAGTTTTATAGGTGTGGGAATACACAAGAAATCCATTAGTTTGTTGGGGGATATCAGAGCCTGTTCCATTTCTACCCACAGAGGATTAAGCAGAGTGGGGTCTGAGTTAATCTGAAAGTGTGAAGTAATCTTCTTAAAAAGAAATGCCACTGATACAATTCCCAGTGGGGAAGAGCAAAACCACCTAATTCATAAGGGGCTCTCAATTTCCTTATGCTAAGTCTTGGAGGCTTACTATCCTAGAGCATATTCCTTAATAAGATATCAGCTTTCTTAGTATTTTTTTTATCTAATAAAACTGGTATGCTCAGAAATAAATAAATAATTGTGGGTGTGAGAATTATTTTTATGAAGTTAACTTTACCCCAGAGTAAAAGATTTAAGTGACTCCATCTTGAAAAGTCTGACTCAATGTTCTGGATGAGTGGCAAATAGTTTATTTTAACTAATGAACCCAAAGTAGTGGTGATCTTAAGACCCAGATAAGTAATTTGTTCTTTCACCCACTTTTTATCAAGTATTTCTGATATTTTCTGCTTTATGTCAACTGTGGGAGTAGGGCATAGATCTTGGGACTTATCCCAATTCACTTGGAGACCAGAAATAATTCCAAAGGTTAACATGAGTTGTTTAAGTAACTCATAGAGTTGCATTGATTTGGAGAGGGAGAGTAACAAATTGTCAGTGAATACATACATTTTTTGAGGTTGGGTTTTAATGTTGATGCCAGAAATAGATGGATGTTCAACTTGTTCCAGATCAATTGTTTGATGGACAGGATAAGAAGATTGGAGGAGGGGGGAGATGGCAGCCCTACCTAGTACCACACCCTAAGGGAATGGGTTTGGTTACAAATCCATTTGTAATAACTTGTGCTGCTGAAATGTTATATAGTAAAGAGACCCAGGTGATGAATTCATCACTACAGTTAAAGTTGTCTAAAGCTTTAAACATATATTCCCATTAAAGTGAATCAAATACCTTGAATAAATCTAGTGATAGGATTACTTAATATATGAATATCTGGATTTATTTGCATGCCATATGATATGAAGCTATCTTCTGACAAAATCTGACCCTGACCTACCCTGCATAAGTCCAACCTGCTCTTTTCCTATAATCGGATACATAAAAGATGGAAAATTGGTCAACAATCTTTAAATACTGTTAAACATTATACTTATTTAGTGTTATCCCTCTCTTGGAATGACAAATGGTCTAAACATATTAATAACTTAAAAATTAAACTTAAACAAACTGCTGCATCACTTAACTCCTTTAATAGGAAATATGAGGGAAATTCCATAAGACCGCTGTTAACAGCTATCAAGGTTAAATATTGTACACAGCTGGCCTTCTGTGGTGAAATTTGGTGTGTATCAAATAGTAACCTGCTTGAGATTCCGTTATTGAAACTATTGAGTCCAGTATGGGTCTTGGTAATTCAGTTCCTTCAGCTATTATTAGAGCGGAAGTAGGTTTAACAAATCTACAAGCTACATGGTCTGTTAGAAAATAAACTTTTGGATTAAACTATTACATTATGATCAAGATCGAATCTCATATCCTGCATTAATATAAAAATATTCCTGGCTTAACTTAGATCAATTATAATCTTACTGGCTTTCATGTGTTTTTCATATACTTCACAATACTGATTTAGAATTCTTATGAACCTATCATTCTAGGGGGATAAGAATTAGCCTTAAATATCAGAAATTTGTATCTAATAGAATTACTGCCAAATATAACACTCAAGATCTAGATCTTATTTCAAAATATTGCATTTTCCCCTTGCTAAGAACAAATGACAGGCCACACTATTATCAACCTTATCTTGATTTAATTATGGATAATAAGCTAACTCTGTATACTAAATTTAGGCTAGAAATGTTTCCAAGTTGTGTTCTTTCTGTAAGATACCAAAAGAGCTTGAATATAAGTGACAGCTTCTGCCAATGTTCTTTTTGTTACCCAGAGAACTTGTTAAATGTTTTTTTTTTGTCTGTACTTAGTATAATCAGCCCAGGGAAAAATGGCTAAAACCTATCTCTGCTCTAATAGCAACAGAGAACAAATCCTTACTGCTGAATATATTTTTCACAACAAGTGATGAAGCAATTGTATATGCAATTACAAGATATATTGAGGCAATTTATAGATTATGGGTGAAGCTATTCAAGCCTAGCTAATGGACTTCAGCTCACTTGATATGATAACAATTTTTGTTATGAGATTACACTTATTTTTCTGGAGATGTTTGCAGCTGAGCTGTAGTTTACTAGAGAAAATATAGTATCTTCATCTTTTAGCCAAATTATAATATGATTGTACTGGTATTTTTGATTCTGTGTACACTTATGCTGAGGCTTTATGTTTTGTTTTAATTACTGCTGTATTTATATTACTATACTTTTAAATATGTATTGCATATTTTTGATAACTTGAAATGGTCATATGACTGATCAATAAAAAGAAACTACTACTACTACTACTACTATAAGTGTACCAATAATAGTTTGGATACACAATGAGAGTATTTTTGCCAGTATGTTGTAATCAGTAATCATTAGGGATATTGGATGGTAACTGGCACAGGAAAAAGGGTCCTTGTTCTTTTTTAGGATTAGTGTAATGAGGGATTGGGTAAGTGCAGGAGGTAGGAAGCCCTTGACCCACGATTCTCTAATCATATCAAGTAAGTGGGGGCCTAGTTTGGAGTTTTTTTAATTTATAGAATTCTCCAGGGAGGCCATCTAGGCCTGGAGTTTTACCGTTAGGTAAGATGTTGATGACTGATGTTATTTCTTCAGCTGTAATTTGCTTATTCAGGTGACTTAATTGAGCTTGTGAATGTTTTGGGGTCTGAATATGGCTTAAAAAGGATTCTGTCTCTTGGACATTAATGGGTTTGTGTTTATTTATTTTGAAGTAAAAGTCATGGATCACTCTATTTATGTCTTTATTATTATGATAAATGTCCCCAGTAATATCCTGTATTCCTGGAATAATATTTTGATTATTCAGCTTTTTGGGTCTGTGGGCTAACAATTTACCAGCCTTCTCTACCAATTCCCAGTACCTCTGTTTAGTGTGGAATAGGGCATATTCTGCTTGTGAAGATAAAATGGAATTAATTTCAAATTTTACTACTAGGATCTTGTGGGCGAGGCCTAGATCTAAGGGTTTTATCTTTTTGAAATTATTTTCCAATGCAGACAGCTTAGCTTGTTTTTCAATTAGGATTTTGGCCTTTTCTCTTTTCTTTTTGGAGGAGAAACTAATTATTCTCCCTCTTATGAAAGCTTTATAAACCTCACATAGGCAGGTTTCTGACACCTCACTATTATCGTTATATAGAAAATATTCCTCCGTTTCAGCTAGTAACTATTCTTTAAATATTTTATCTTTTTAAAGGGAGATGTTTACTCTCCACCTGAATTCTTTGGGTTTGCCTTCATCTAGTACTATGGTCATATTAACTAAGGCATGATCAAAGACCACTATGGAGTCAATTTTGGTGTAGAAAACTGAAATAATCCAATCAGAAGAGATAAAAATGTGGTCTAATCTACTATAAGGTGACTGCCTGTTGGAGAAAAAAGTATAGCGTTTTTCTTGGGTGTTGAATAATCTCCATATATCAGTCAAGGATAGCACCTGAGTAAGTTTGGGGAGGGCAAGTCAGGATTTAGTCCTGGTAACAGATGGTCTGTGACTATTTTTGTCAAGAATAGGGTCCATAACTTCATTAAAATCTCTTCCCATGATGATTTTATGTTCTGGGTACATACTTGATTGAGCGGGAATTAGTTCAAAAAAAGCCTGTCATTCTGAATTGGGTGCATATATATATTGGCAAGTAGTACCTTCATCCCATTGAGAGAGCCCATAAGGAATTGGAATCTGCCTTCAGAGTCAGATAAGTGATCATTTTTTGAAAAATTAATGCCCTATCTTATAAGGATAGCAGTACCCCCTTTCTTGCAATTAAAAGTGCTGTATTCAACACTTGCTACCAATGACCTAAATAGTTTACTAGATTTGGAATCATTGAGGTGAGTTTCTTGTAGGAAGGCTATTTCAACCTTTTTCTTATTAGGGTATGCCAATATTTTTTTCCTTTTAATTGGAGTCCCCAGTCCATTCACATTCCAGGAGACAATTTTATATGGCAACACATTGTATAAGTATATACTGTATAATGGTTGTATCTATATGGTAGTCACAAGTAGATTCCTCTTTCCCTTTATTGAGAGTTAAACAATGGAGTGAGACCTGAACACATACTTATATAGCTTGAGGTATCTGAATGTAGTGCTCTATTTAACCCACTAGATAAAGCTAACTATACTTAGTTAATTATGTAATTAACAAATTGATAGCTTTGGAATCAGATTACACAACAGGGTTATCTAAAACAATAACCATATCCAAAAAAATTGTATGAGCACCCACAAAAGGACTTGAGTCAGTTGGTAACAAAAATCATACCATTTATTGAAAAAGTGCAGTCATAGATCCATCACTGGAGTTGCAGATGGAAAAACCATCGGAAGCTAAAAGTGAGAGAGTGACTGATCCATTCTGCAGATTGTTTTCCTGCAGTTTAATAATTTAACCCACGGTTTGTATATTTATTCCACAGTTTTAAGGTGGAATTTCTGTGATATATGCGAACATGTTTTCCAAAGTTTTGCAGAAGTGAAATCTGCAATTTTGCAGAAATTGCACTGCCGGAATTTTTTTTTTCTCACACCCCTCTCGCAATTAATTTGTAAAATATTCTGTTCCCATAAAACTTTTTATGATCAATATAAATCCATACTATTCCAATGATCAAAAACACTGTTTGCCTGAAAACTTTAAAAAAATAGCTTTAATGAATAAAGTATTGGGTGAAGTGCTAGTGCAACATGGTCAGGCCTCCATTTCTTTAATGCACTAGGCTGAACTCCGGGACCCTCGCAACTACTGCCTTAATGCTCTGCTGCTGTGCTATCATTCCACATGGTAAGTGAGAAGAGTTCTAGAGAAAGATTAATGCTAACAACTTAATATACTTTTGGTACACCATGGACTTTAACACATTGTTTAAGGGTAAAACAGGGACACGGTGCTCATCCTGTGAGTTGTATCTCTTTTCAGAAATACCAGTACTGGATGATCTGTTTGTATGTTTAAAATGTAAACAGAATGACAAAATATTGGCAGAGATATCAACATTTGGCACCAGATTACAGGCCCTGGAATGCAGCCAACAAAATATGGCTGCCAGAATCAATAAAAAAGAACTGGGAGACCATCATACTTCAGAGAACAATGATGAAATTCACAATTATAGGAAAGTTACTGGGATCCCTATCCTGCTGGTTCTGGGTATAACCCAAGAACAGAATGATGAGCATACTAGTATATATATATATATATATATACAGGTTGTAAACAGAGGCACTCCTGCTAAAAAATGTACTAGATTAGACAAATCTGTTGACAATGGTGATAATGACTGGTACACTGTCCAATGCACAGGCCTGCAAAAAAAAAAAAAAAGAAGGGAAGAAAGGCAGAATGTTTTAATCTACAATTAAGTAATAATTTTGGTCCATTAATTCAACTACTGGATGAAGATTTAATCACGACTTTGGAATCAACCCCCTTAGTGTGACTACTAGCACTACAATAGAACCTCAGTTAAAATCTCAAGTACAATCACAAGTAGAAACCACCAGTGCAGGGCAAATTAGTAAAACCCCTCCAACCAACAAGGGTGACATAGCAAATATTCCCCAAGAGGCACTTCTTGATGTTTTTGCTAAGAAGTCCGATACTCCACTATATGTAGAAACCATCAATCCAGGGAAAACTGTTAAAACCCCTCCTCCCAACAGGGCAATGTAGAAAACACTCTCTAAGAGATACTTATTAACATGTCCAGCATTGTGTCTGATACCCCATTACATGAGGTACTGCCAGATCAAATTTACATTCTAGGAGACTCAATTACTAGATACACTGACATGTTTACCAGAAGAGAAAACAAAGAAAATGTCACAAGCTGTAGCTATAGTGGAGCAACCATAAAAGATGTCACCAAAATGCTCCCAGGGATTTTTCAAAACATCAAAAACCCAACAACAGCTGTCCTCCATGTAGAGACAAATGACTTCGGAAAACATGAACTAGGCTGTATAATAAAGGACATGAAGGAAGCCATAGTAACATTAAAGTCCCTAAATGTGACACCAATCATCTCAGAGGTCCTACCTGTGCCATGGGCAAGCTACTACAGAACAAAAAACATAAAAACTTATAATAACTGGTTGTGCAGATGGTGTCTCATGAACCAAATATAATGCATAAAAACATGGGAAAAATTTGAGCTTGACCTATACAGGTATGATGGGTTATACCTGAATAAAAAGGGCACAAGACTATTAGGGTTTTCCATTTATAATGCTATAAATGATCAATCAGTTGCAAAAAACTAATTTTAGAGGGGCAAAGGGATAGGGTGATAAATTATTTAACAATAAATTTTGTGACACATACTAATAGAAGTGTCAGAAAAAAACATAATAGATATGGGCTGTCCTTTCTTCTTACAAGTGCTAGGAGTCTTCACGCTACCAAACTGGATAGCTGGAAATGTTATTAAACAGAGTTAACATAGACATAGCAGCAATTACAGAAACTAGGTGGGGGGACAAATCTGGTTGGAATGTAAACATCCCTGGTTATAATACAGTCTATAGAAATAGAACATCCAAAAAAGGAAGAGGGGTAGCATTGTTCATTAAAAACAACATTAAATGCAATTCACTAAATGATCCCTCAGATGAAGTAGCAAGTGAAATGTTGTAGATAGAAATCATGAGGGATAAACAAGCAAAACTCTTAGTTGGCCTTTGTTATAGACCACCAGACACTAATACCCAGGAACATCAGGAGATATTAGGATGTATAAATAATAAAATTGATCATTCTGATATGATATTGTTGGGAGATTTCAATCTACCAAGAATAAATTGGAACAAGAGAACTATAAATAATAAGCTGGAACATGTGTTCCTGGAACTTTGCAAATCTGGTGGATTAACACAACCTATTAATACACCAACAAGAAAAAAATAATATCCTCAGTCTATTAATAACCTATATTCTGCATCAAATCCAAAATATAAAAGTTCAAGATCCCTTACAAAACAGTGATCACTGCATAATAACCTTTAACACCAAATTTATTCCACAGCGAAATTCAGGCAAAACAACTTATCAAAATTACAGTTAGGCAAACCTTAATCAAATAAAGAAAAAAACTTACTGAATGGAACCAGGACAAAGCATCCACATCACCCAAAGAGATTTGGCTCACAATTAAAAACAAAATTACTGAACTTGAAACTAAGTAAGTACCAGATAAAACTGGTTATAATAGAGGCAAAATACCCATTTGTGCAACCCCATATATACTACAGCTGTTAAAAAAGAAAAGAATAGCATATCAGTTAACTAGAATCTGCAGCTTATCCAGTAGGTAGGGAAATGGGCAGACTGGGTGGGCCAAGTGGTCCTTATCTGCCATCAAAGTCTATGTTTCTATGTTTCTATAATAAAAAACAACTATAAGGAAATATTAAAAAAGTGGAAAAATGCTGTAAGAAAGGAAAAAAAGAAACTGAAATTTAGATTTGCACATATAAAAGACAGGGGCAAGAGCTTATATTCATACATAAACTATAAAAAACAAACCACCAGAACTATTGGTCCAATAGTAGTGCAGAATAAGACTTTGGAATCCCCTCAAGAAATAGCAGAAGAACTGAATACATATTTCTACTCCATCTTTAACCCAATTTCAGACACTAAACAAGATATTGACTGTACAAATAATCAAATAGATGATGATGATATGGCAATTAGTAGATCTGAAATAAATAAAAAGCTGGAAGTGATCAATATCAATAAATCTTCTGCACCAGATAGGCTTCATCCACGTTTATTAAAAGAAATAGCACCCTGGTTAATCAAACCACTACATAACATTTTTTATTTATCATTATCATCAGGAAAAGTACCAACTGACTAGAAAACTGCACTGATAACACCTATATTCAAAAAGGGAAATAAGAACGAATCATCTAATTATAGACCAATTAGCCTGACCAGCATATTGGGTAAAATCTTTGAAGCAATTTTAAAAACAAGAATCGAGGATGAATTAATAAAAAAACCTAGTAGACCCCAATCAGCATGGCTTCAAGAACAAAAGATCATGTCTCATTAATAACCTAGTTTTCTATGAAAATGTCAGTAGATTTCTTCACGAGAAGGTACCGCTGGATGTGGTTCATTTGGACCTGTGTAAGGCTTTCAATAAGGTACCACATAGAACCTTGATAAACAAAATGCATACACTTGGAATACATTATAGATTGGTTAACTGGGTAGATGAATGGCTCAGAAACCACACACAGGTAATGTGTATAAAGGGATATTCCTCAAGTATAGGCAAAGTTACTAGTGGGATACCACAGGGGTCCGTGCTGGGACCTGTGCAGTTTTCTATCTTCGTGCCTGATATACCAACCAACTTGAATAATATAGTAATTAAATTTGCAGATGACACTAAAATTGCAGCAAAGATTAGTTCAGAAAAAGATATAGCTAACTTAGTAGAAGACCTAAAAAGTTTAGAGAAATGGGCAAAAATAAATGATTAGGGTTACAATATAAACAAATGCATGAGTATGTACTTGGGGGATACAAACACAAACAAACAATTCAACTTAAATGGTATTCCACTGACACCAATAACAGAAGAAAAAGACCTGGGAGTTATTATCAAATCTGATTTCACTTTTAGTACCCACTGTAACCACCTTAGAAAGCAGGCAAACAGGTTGATAGGATGCATTGAAAGATCCTTTGTTACCAGAAACAGAGAATGCATTCTATCACTATACAGAGCATATGTACGCCCCCACCTGGATTACTGTTCTTCTCTCTTTGGAGTCCCTACCTTAGAAGAGACATCAAAGCTTTGAAGGGGGTTCAGCATAGAATTACCAAGATAATAGATAAAATGCAAAACAAAAGCTATGAGGAAAGATTAAGGGAATTAGGCCTATACTCATTGGAGCAAAGAAGAAAAAGGGGTGACCTTCTATTGATGTTTAAAATTTCTAAAGATGCTGAGCTCATGGCACAACTTGGCATGGTCTTTAACATTAGGCAATGTAACCTGAGAAGTCATAAATATCAGTTATCATTAACCCATCCAAAGACAGACGTCAGACGTTATTTCTAGACTCAGAGAATTATTCCCCTATGGAATGCCCTACCTAAGTTTATCTTAGAAACAAATAACCCTGACACATTTAAAATAAATCTTGATGAATATTTACTTAATCAAGCATAAATATTTCCAGCATTCTGGATATGTACTTATATGGGCTACGGCCTTCTGTACTTCTATAACTCCAATTATGAATCCTAGTAATATTAATCTGTAGTGAGAAAGTAGAAATGTTCCAAACTTCATATTGAACTAAGGCCACCTCCTAACTACTGCCCCGGTGCTCTGCCACTGTTCAATCTTTCCACATGGTGAGATAAAATATTTCTAGTGAGAAATTCATGATAGCAACATAAATTATGGTAAGAAAGAAAAAAATGTTTACAATTGGGAAATGATCCCTGGCCCCCACCAAACTATTGCCCAGGTACATTGACACTCTGCTATCCTCCTGGTGGTCTGTCACTACACTATCATTCCACAGGGCAAAACATACAGTTTCTAGAGAGAGATTCATGCAAACAGATGAAATTGCAGTGAGAAAGAAAATATGTTTACAACTGGCAATTGAACCCATGCCCCCTTCCAACTTCTGTATTTGTGACCTGCCACTGTACTATTCTTCCCCATAGCTAGCCAGAATGGTTATATAGATAGATAATTGCATAACAATATAACTTGTAGTTAGAAATAAAAAATGTTCACAACTAGGAATGGAACCCAAGCCCCGTACCAACTACTACCCTGGAGCTCTGCCACTGTGCTATTATCCCACATGGTGATACAGTTGATTTCTAGATGAAGATTAATGTAAACAACAGAGGCTGTAGTGAGGGGGAAAAAGTGTTTACAACTAGGAATCAAACCCAGTCCCCCTCCCAACTACTGTCACATGCTCTACCACTGTACTATTATTCCCCATGGCAAGACATCAGTTTTCTAGATATAGATGATTGCTAACAACATAATATGTAGTGAAAAATAAAAAAAGTCACAACTGGGAATTGAACAAAATCCTTCTCCCAGCTACTTTCCTGGTACTCTGCCACTGTGCTATCATTCCCAAGGGCAGTACAGAAGGTTTCTCAAGATAGATGAATGCTATCAACATACACTATAGTGAGAAATAAATCAAATTTACACTTGGGTATCAAACCCAGGGGGTCCACACAACTACAGACCTGGTGCCCTGCTGTGCTACTATTCCACATGGCAAAACTGAATGTTTGTAGAAATAGATTAATGCTAACAAAATGATTTGTAGTGAGAAAGAACACTGTTCAAAACTGCTCATTGAACCCAGGCTGCCTCTCACCTACTATCCTGGTGCTCTGCTAATGTGTTATCTTCCCACATGGCAGGATAAAAGGTTTCTAGTGAGAGAGGCATGCTAACAACATAAAACAGAGTAAGAAAGAAAACATGTTCACAATAGGTAAATGAACACTACCCTCCACCCAAATATAATCAAGGTACTCTGCATCTGAACTGAACTGAGACCCTGTTCCAGCTATTGTCCTGGTACTCTGCAACTGTGCCATCAGTCCTGATGGTGAGACATATGGTTTCTGGTGATACATGAATACTAACAATAGAAACTAGCAAGAAAGAAAAATATTCACATCAGTTCAGTGTTCTAAAAGTCTGCTGTAAACCATGATTTATTTATTTACGAGTTTAACCAGGAAGGCATACTGAGCAGTGTTGCTCGATTCCAGATGCAACCTGTGGGTCAAGACCCAAGACATTAGTACAAATCACAAGGTACAGTAGCTAAACAACACAATGAATGGCCATCAGCCATGTAGACAACTGTCAGATAGATACAGGAACATTTTAGAAAACACATCTGAGCACACAAAAATACAATTACATAGATGAAGCTGTATCACTGACATCAACAATGAAATCTAATTTTTTTATACTACATTCATATTTGAAAGAAAAGAATGACTTATACTGGAGACAAAACACAGGATTGTGAGGTCTGAAACACTGATGCAAACCCTAATTGTCTAATCACTAATATCATCATTGACATCAAACAGCAGAATCACTCAAAGGGAATGTAACCTTAAATGTTACTAAATGAAAAAATGAACATGTATGACCATGAGAAGTGTTTCACAAGCTATGATCATTCTGGTACTTAAAACTGAAAGATCCTGAAAATCGTATTTTGTGGGATTTTATGTTCTAGGGTTTTGTTGACCCAATATTTTTATTCTGCCAGAAACAAGAGCAATATTTTTAATTCCCAGTGATGAAACACCTTGTCCAGTAGGAGCATCAGCATTAGGACCACTTGTCTGATTTCAACCAATAGTATTTCTGGCTGGATGGTGGGATTATACATGATTTCATAAACTTGGGGCTACATACAGAGCTGATTTTTAAGGCCAAGAAGACATAAAGCAAGAACAGAGAGACATACTGTATACTGAAAGAGAACAGGGTATATTTAAGTATGCACTGAGACTGCTGTAAAGCTTGCCTTCAATTTGAAGTATGGATGCTGCTATATTACTAATGTATTCATTTTTCAGTATCAAATGTACATTAATGGGGTATATGCTTTAACCACGTTTGAGTTTGTGAAGTATTTTTTTTATTATTACAGTATAACTAAAACATGTTACATTTTCAGGTGTACATCAACCACCCCAGCCATGGAAACTTGTTGCAATGATACTTGGTGCCCTCTGCCTTGCATTGTTTCTCATTGTGTGTACCCTGGCTGTAAAAGGTGAGTATGCAGATGAATAAATTGAGCAGATTACTTTGGGTTGTATTTTCCCTCAACAGCAATGTGTATTCTGAAATGCTGGGTTTATCTATTTGAATACTATGTAAATGACAAATGATTGGTTTTGATATGCAAAATTTAAAAAAAATGTTTTGTGTACTTTCAATAAATTGCATATAAAGGAATACTAATGTATGTTCAATTTTGTGAATTATTACTGTATATTAAAATTATATAATTTTTCATAGGGTAAATACTCTATTTTGCCAATAGCGCTTTTTTACTGATAAATGTACAATTTTAAAGTAACTGTATTATATGTAGAAAAATGCAGTTTCACGTTTTTGAGAACTGTTGACACTGGCACCAAAGAAATCATTTAATTCCATTCTGAGCTTGTTATGCTAATGATTTTTTTGTGCAAATTGTTGAAGCTATTAATTTGTTTTCACAAAATGATCACTTTCAATATTGCATTTGTTTTAACAAAATGTGTGTAATTTGAACACATTGTATTTTTGGGATTAGGGGTATGTCAAGTATGAGCTTTCCTTTAATTTCTGGTTGTTTGCTACTGAGTATGTGTCTCACTTTATTATTTAATTTCATTTTATTAGTATCAAGAGAAACCTCTGAGGAAAACGTGCCTTTTAGTGGGTGTGGATAGCCATCATTCTGTGTGGCATCATTTGTGCAGAGCTCCTGCAATGATACTAAAAAACTAACTTTTTAACCCCTAAAAACTGCAGAATTTCATGGTGCCTTTCAGCATGCAGCAAGACCTCAGGCTCCACAGCAATAGATGACAGCACAGGGGTGGCCCTCCTAGTTCTGGGAAAAAATGTTATTTCAACTTTGTTCATTCATTTGCTACCATAGATAAACATGATTCCATTACAAATAGACTGACAAATGTGGAGCTATCAGTCTTCTCAGTAAAACTGAACAGTTCTGAAGCCATCATGGCACCAGATTGAGCATTTGCAGTAGCAGATACTAGTAAAAGAGATTACACACCTCCGTATTTGTTTGGAAAATTTAGAAACTCTTCTTTGTGCATGCAGCCTGAAGGTTTTGGGCTTGCTGGAGGGCATCAAAGGAGACAGAACATTGGAATTTATAGAACACTGGCTTCTCAAGGAGTTGCATTTGCAGAGCCCCCAGGCCTCGAGTGGGCCTACAGAGTAACCCTCCAACAGGCGGTCACTGGATCCGAGCATCTGAGGGCAGTTCTGCTCCCTTTTTTTCTGTTCAGGACAAGAAGAAAGTGTTTGTTGCAGCAAGGAGATCTCCGGTTGTGGTGGGCAGGTGAAAAATACTATTTTTGAAGACTGACTGTATGCAAAATGGCAGCAGTGTAAGGCATTTGATGGGGGTTGGGGGGGGACTAAGACTTGAGCAAATCCTATTTGCCTTACTGCCACCAGCTCATCTTCACCATACTATACATAATAAATCATATTCCTTTTCACACCTGAATGATGTGGTGAAACTGATGGAGCAGCTGGAGAAAACATGAGCTACTCAAAGAGAGGATACAGTAAGAGCCAAGGGAGATCTGGAGGAGGAATCTAACCCTAAAAAATACATATCTGGACATTTAGCACAGTAGCTGTTTTATGTTTATTATGCTGAATTTTTTTCCTCTGATCCTTTTTCCCTAAGACCAGGTGGGCAGTACTACAGTATCTCTGCATTAATGTGTTATGGTGAATAGTAAACTACCTGGGCATGGGGTGAATATGTTTATTTTTAGATTCGCCGTGGCTGACTTATGACCATGCCTTTTTCTGGGACTGCATGAACTGTTTCTGTGACTTTTCCTGCAGTTGCAGAGATTGGGATTGTAATGGTGGATTGCTTTGTGCTTTGCTACTGCTGAGCTTTGCAACATGAATCCACTACAGCCCCACACCCACAGAGGGGTAGATACATGGGCTTGCAGTGCCAAGAGGTCCTGTTCTGCACATGTGTGGACTGCTGTGCATCCACAGCTTCTGGAACTGTTGGAGAGTAGCATGAGGGCTAAAATCTGCTAAAGCAGGGACTTTTCATCTTGTTTGTCAGCCATGGAAGACCTGCACTAGTCAAGATGGACAAGTAGAGTGTAAGCTGCACTAGCCCAGGTCAGCTTGCACTGTGCCTTGGACATGTAAAACTATGTTAAAATTGATCCTTTCTTCTAATATGAAATCTTCCTTTTCTTCACCTCTGACAGTTTCAGTAATCTCTTCATCGATGATGTTGATAAAAAACTCAAAGCCATTCTCAAAGGTAAAATAGTCCTCTACAGTACATTGTAACAAAATTCTTAACAAGACATTTACAACACTCAAAAAATGCAAACAACGAAAAAATTTCAAGACCGTCATTCACTGCATCAGTGACAGTAATGTGTTGGATAGCAGGGAGACCATCATGAGAAAGATACAACCTATACACTGGAAAGCAGATTATGCTGGAAACAACTGGGTAGACTGAGTGGGCCAAGCAGTTCTTTTCTGCCAATAAAGTCTATCTTTCCATGTCTGCTTCACAGCACTGCTCAACTGATGAGTTTGTGCAGGACACATAAGAATTAGAGCCCTATGCAAGTGCAACATTGGCATGATTTTGCAATCATATCTCTGAGCTACTTAAACCAAATAGGAAATAACTTTATAATCAAGTGATGGGAGAAAGTGCGGTTTTCTGCCCGCAGGGAACATCCGCAGAAATCAATGAACTTTCGCGGAAGTTTCTGAACTTTCACCTGTGGCAGAGCAGAAAACTTCTGTGAAGGTTATGGGCAGACTTTCACCTGGTATCAAGCCCTAGGGGGTGGAAAACTGCACTTTCACCCATCTCTTGCCCTGGTGCCCCTCCCTCCACCCACCCCACAAGTACATAACCTGTCCCTGGTGGCTAGCAGTCCCTCCTCCCACCAGATCACCCACCCATGGCCCAATCTAATAAAAAAGAAATACCCCGCGCCACTGGGTTGTGATCCCTCCCCCCACCCTATCCCTGCATAACAACAAATTCCCTGGTGGCAAGTGGTCCCTCCCCTCCACTTCAACTGCCCAAATTAAATTGTCCACCATTTAGTGACAACATCCCCATCCCCACATCCTTTCAACCCATACTTTTTTTTTAAATTCCCTGGTGGTCTAGTGGTTTCCTACACTCCTCCCTATCTCTGATCCCCTGTCCCATTTTTTCCCTGGTGGTCTAGTGCCCCCCAAAACCCCACCCCAGCAGGTATCCCACCACCACCCTGAACCCAGAAGCAGTCTCTCCTCTTTCCACCTCAGCTGGCCCACCCACTGAGCTGTCATTGAATGAGCACCCTCTTGTTATGAGAATGTGTTCATTCATTGACAGCTCAGTGGGCCGGCTGGCTGTGGTGGAGAGAGGAGAACTGTGTCGGTCCGTCTGCTGGTGTTTGGGATGGGGGTGGGAGCAGGGTGGTGGGACCGGGGCACCAGACCACAATGGAAATAATGAGACTGGGAATCAGGAGTAGGGAGGGGTGTGGGAAACCACTAGACCACCAGGGGCAGAGTATTTTTTTTTTTTAGATTGGGCCACAGGTGAGTGATCCATTGGGGGAGGAACCACTATCCACAAGGGATATTTAATGTGGCTTTTTGGGGGCAAGTTGGGCAACTGGGTTGGGTGGTGACTGTGGGTGGAATTTCTGTGGAAATTTGAAAATAAGTTTCCAAACTTTCGCAGAAGCGAAAGTCAGACTTCTGCTTAAATTCCGCCCATAGAAATTTTATTTCACACATGCCTAGTATAATCTACTGTAATTTGGAACCCACAAGGAGTCCATTTCATTCAGTTGATTCTGAGATTAAAGTCAACATGTGTGAGCACCTGCACAAATCCTGAATAGTTTTACTAGTAGGAGGAAGTGCGTGTTTTCAAATAGTTTTTACAGTATGGGATTCTGAGTTTTTGTGAGTATATAGCATTGGATATTCAGTATAATGAATTTAGATTGAAGACTGTATTTAAAACATATGTTGCAGCCTTTTATTTAAAGATAAATCAATCAATCTTTATTTTTTACCAGGCGAAACACCATTGAGACAAACATATTTACAAGGTGGACCTGGAAAGGTCAATGAACAACAGTAATAAACAGATACAGTGTCACTAATAACAATACAGTTAGCTAAAGATAAGAATGTGTAGCCAAAAGTTAATACAATGCTCTTGGATATACAACCATAAGCTATAAACAGTGGTGTCCCCCAGGATGAAATCCAATTCTGCAGCATTTTGCAGCACTTTGCAGAATGATGCAGCAGACCTACTGAAGGGACTAATTGCCATTGAAATTACATTGCTTTATTCAGTAGGTCTGCTGCAGCACACTGCAGAGAGCTTTAAAAATGGGTTGCATCCTGGGGGACACCACTGTACATATGAACAATTAACATCAACAGACCAGGTTTAAAAAAAAAAACATTAGGGTAGATGAAAGTCCTTGGTGGAAGCAACTAGAAAATACTATTTGTATAGTAGTGAGGATGGCATAAGCATAGCAGTATGTAGAAGAATGTTATGAATGGTAAGAGGGTAGTTAGGGGGCAATTAGCAGAAGCACTTACATGTCTCCTTGAAGGTGAGTACAAATTAGGTTTTGAAGAAGGATAACCTCAAAGGGGTTTCAAATTTCAGGGACTTTTGAGTATTATTCCATAGAACTGGAAGGATGTGGCTTATTGCAGATCTACCAGAATGTGATCTAGCCTTGGGGGACGATGAGTGAAATATAAGATAGACTTATCAAGGTGTAGCTACACACAATACAGAGAGGTAAACAGTCTGAAATATAACAAGGGAGTTTGTTGATGGTGGCTCTGTACATCCATAATACTGCATTTTCTGATGCCTAAAACTAAGGGAATTCCAGCCTACTATGTTATAGAGTGAGCAGTGGTGTGTTTTATGTGATTAGGGAGAGTCCCTTATTGCACCACTCACATAAAATGATGCTCAGACTGTCGGCAGCAAAACAGCGACTGACATTTACCGAGACCGCCACAAACAGTGACAGTTCTCGGGAACTAAACGGATCTTTTTTTTTGTAGGGAGTTACACCCCCAGCACCCCCCTTTGTGGGGTGCAAGCCCCACTCCCCAATCTAAAGATTTTCATCTCCAGGGGGAGCGGACTTACAAAAAAATAGAACCCCCCCAGAAGCAAAACTGTTACCTGCACCGGGTCCCTAACCTGGCAACACACACTCCAGAGGCAGTGGCTCATGCCAGTACACCATATGGCCAGCTCAGCAAAGCTTGGCCAGATATTTCATTTTATCCCCTATTCTCGCGCGTGCAGCATGTATCTCTCAGAGCTACACTCGCTTTACCAATGTAGTGCTCTTTTTTCCCTACTCACTGTACATGCAATCAGTATTATTGAGTTGCTCATATTGAGTCGCTCAATAATACATGCTTATATTAGGTGCTACCAAATATGGCACACCTGTAATAAATTTAAGTGCTCGGTGATATAAGTCGTCCAATTTACATGAGGCAGAACTGGGTCCTTGCCCATACAGGAAGTCAGCATAGTACAATAATGGAAAAAAGGTAGTTTGGACCAGTCTGGTTTTGGCGTCCACATTTAGAAGGTGCCTAAACCTAAAAAAGAGACCTAGCCTCTGCTTATATTTTTTCGTGAGCTCCTTAATATGGTTAATGAAGGATAGTTTATAATTAATCCAGACACCTAGATACTTAAATTTAGCCACAGACTCCAGGGGTTCAACTAGGAGTGTGGTTATTTGAGAAACACTATTTTTATTGCCATTTTTATCAGCCTTAACCAAAGGGGAGAAGAGTATAGCCTTAGTTTGTTTTTGCATTGAGGAGTAATTTTAGTGCAGTAGATTTTATTGTAAAAGGTTGAATTCAAGTTAGAGATCCCTACAAGCCTCTTCTAAAAGTGGGCCTACCTATATATAAGACTGTGTCGTCAGCAAACAGATGAATGTTTGCTGACTTGACTCCCGAATTGATGTTAATACACTGTAGATGGCAAATAATAAGGGGCCTAAAATAGACCCTTGTGGCACTCCTCTTAGGAAAGTTTTAGAAGAAGAAGAAGAAGAATCAGTATTTATATAGCACTTTTCATACATCCAAAGTGCTTTACAAGCAATGCTAGACTGGTAGTGAAGTGACTGAATGTGTGGTGGCAGCCATATCGCACATCATCACCCACACACAGCCTGGATAATTGCATGAACCGGTTTTATGGGAAGGGGAATGTTGGCCAGGACACCGGGAATGCTCCCTACTCTTTGCGAAGAGTGCCCTGGGTTCTTTTACTTCCACCTGGACACCCACTAGGACAAGACCAGGATGGGCAGAAGGGATCTCAGTTTAACATCTCATCCGAAGGACGGCACACCCCAGCAGTACAGCACCCCCCAATACTGCACTCAGATGCCAGCGATTTTTAGGTGCAAGTCCAATCCCAGTGTGGGATGAGAACCCACAGCCTTCTGGTCCAGAGGCGGATGTGCTACCAACTGAGCCACGCTGATACCTTAGCAGAGATAGATCCCCGTCTGCTTTATTTGTTGTTGATGCCCTATAAGAAAGTGAACCATTTCAGGACCATTTGGTCAAGCCCCATATTCCTTAGAATGACAAGGAGCAGGTTGTGGTCCAGCGTGTCGAACGCTTTGCTCAAATCAAGCAATGAGGCACACACATATTTCTTTTAATCTAGGGAATTTAGTCAATCATTTGAGACCTTGGCAAGTGCTCAAACAGTGCTGTGCTACAGCCTGGAGCCAGATTGTACTGGATTAAAAAAGATTGTGATTCTCCAGGTGCTGTCTAAATTGTGAATTGATGACCCTCTCTAGCAATTTGGACAGAATGGGGAGTAGGGATATCAGACAGTGGTTATTAAGGTCACTCGGGTCTCCAGATTTGAACAAGGGGATACCATGGATAGTTTTCCATATTGCAGGAAGGGCCCCCTGGGTAAGGGATAAGTTAAAAAAGATGAGTGATTGGAGCAACCAACACGTGAAATCCTAGTTTTAAATAGAAGGGCTCGATAAGATCAGCACCCACACTTTGCTTGATATCTAGTTCCAGAAGTAGGTATTCTGCCTTTTTCACAGAGACCAGGCAAAATTTGAAGACAGTTTCTTGTGTCAAGGATGATTTGGACAGGTAACAGGGGTCCTGAGTACTCATTTGCACTCAAAAGCTATTGGCTGGTGAGGTATCAAAAGCTAGCCCAGCAGTGGCAAAATGGTTATTAAGCAGGTCTTGGATCATCTTTTTGTCAGTAGTAGAACAACCATCAGCTGAAATTTTAGGAAGGAGTGAGCTAGCAGGGCTGTGGCCTTCTATGTCCTTTAGTGTTTTTCAGAATTTTTCTGCATGGTTTGTTGAGGCCTCAAGTTTGGAATGATGGTATCCTGCTTTCTCAGCCCGAATTTGCTTCATGCACTGATTTTTGGCTGCTCTAAAAGCTGTCCAATCAGCTGGAAGTTTAGTTTTCGCACTTTCTTCCATAGGGCATCCCTGTGGAGTGGTGCAGCTTTAAGACTGGCTGTGAACCAGGGACAGGATTTCATTTTGGTCCAAATTTTAACTAGTGGTGCATGCTTGTTTATTGAATCCATGACAATATTTTGAAATGCCCTGAAGGCTTCATCCACTGTAGGGGACAGGTAGAATTCCTGCCAATTTGAATTTTTGAGGTCAGTAAGGAAGGCATTTGTGTCAAATTGCCTCTAGAGTCGGACACAGTTTTAGTGACAGACTTCACACAGGCTATTGCACAGTGATCACTGAGGTCATTGAAATAGACACTGGAATGGGAAAAGAGATGAGGTTTGTTCACAAGAATTAGGTCCAGCAGGATACTATGAGAAAGGTTTTTAACATTTGGGTGGGTAACATCTGTGATAAGCTGAGTAAGCCCAAAAGAGTCACAGACATCCTTTAAAGATTTCGAGGCAGGGGGAAAACCAATTAAAATTAAAGTCAACCAAGATGATTATCTCAGAGGACAGAGAGCCTAGCACATCATGCAAGTGTTTCAGAACATTTTGCCCCACAGAGGGAGGTCTATAGCAATCCATTATACATAGGGAACTGATTGTGGGAGTTGAATCCTTAAGGTAATACTTTTGAAATCTTTACTTATAGTAGTAGCATCAACTTGGGATGCAGTAAACTTGTCTTGAATGTAGATTACTACCCCCCTTTGGTGTGTCTGTATTCCCTAAAGAGATTGTATGAGAGAATATTAATTTCATAGTCCTGAGTGGGTAGTGTCAGCCACATTACTGTAACTACCAAGACGTCAGGATTGCAATGGTTAATTCAGGACTGAATGGTGTCAAATTTCCTTGTCCAACTACAGGCATTAATGTGTAATAGACTAATTTCCTTTCACTGCATCAGCTCTGAAGGGGTGGAATTTTCCAGGCTTAAGCTCAATATTTCCTGCACGTAGAAGAAGCAACAGTAATAGCTTTTATAGCACATCAAGTAATAGGCTAAGGAGACAGATCCTTCCTTTTTTTCGATAGTGGTAAGGATCATTTGAGTATTCCATTGGTCCTGGTCCAAGAGATCCTAAGGAGGCAAAAATGAGCACCCTAACAGAGAAGGTTACAGGGTACACAAGTAAGGGGGTGAGCAATGTTTGATGTGAGTAGCCCATATAGTAACTACTATGAGTACCATGACCTGCCCGATATAAATGGGGACAGTCATTACAGACATTTGGAGGCAGTATAGCGCAGTGGTCTAAGGCTCTGAGCTGCAAATCTGGTGACATCCAGCAGACCAGACCTGGGTTTGAATCCCACAGCTTCCACTTGCATACTGTGTGACCTTGAGCAAGTCACTTAACCTCCTTGTGCTCCCAGGTCGCTCCTGTAAAAAAGCTGTTAGCTTAGTGTGCTATACCTGGTTAAACAACTAAAAATAAAATAAATAAGACAAGGAGCAAGTAGCTACCGGTGCAACCAATGGGTCAAGGGGAAAGAAGTACAGACCAGGCAGGAGTCCAAAAATAATAGGTATTGAAAACATTTTGGTAGCCTAGTGCAGAGAAGGTAAATACTAAACTGAATGAACCTATCTACAGCTTCTGCAACAAGGAGACAAGGGTACTTTAGAAATAGTCTCTTCTGAGGGAAAAGGTAGCATGCTAGGCATTTCAACATAAAATGTGATTGTAGGTGCCCAGGAATATGCTTAGTCACGAGTTACCAAGTTAACTGGGGGTTGTCAGTGAGTCACGTGTGAGCTAGTAACCCTATTGGTAGAGAGGGTGTTAAGAGTAAAATGTCCAGAGCTGAAACAAGCAAAATCATAGATTCAAGAGATAGGACCAAAATTAAGTTTCTCACCCACTAGTTGTGCAGGAGCATAACCTGCAAATGAGAGAGTTGGGACTTAGTCACCTGACACTTTGGCTGCTATAAAACTAATGCTGGACAAGGGTGGGCTTGGTGAGGTGAGGAAGGGAACTGGCTGCAGCACTGGCAGGGTTTCTCCTAGCAGGGTAGGTGGCTGACTGGTGGCTGCAGGAATCACCACAGGGAGGTAGTCCAGTCAGGGGCTAGGTCCTAGGGGAGAGGAGGGGAGACAGGTTAATTTATAAGGCCAAACTGAGGGAGGGTTTAAACAAACAGAGGGGGAGGGTAAAGGACAGAGACCAAGAGAAATTGGAGACCGAGCTGCACTGGCATTCAAGAGATGAGATTCAACAAGCCAGAATACCCAGTCAGCTCGGAAAGGGCCTACAAATGGCTGGAGCAGGTTAACAAGATAGCAGGAATGGAGTGGAAAAATGAAAAAAAAGGAGAGAGGCACAAAAACGTGTAAAATTCCTCACTAGTAGCACAGTAATAATATCAAATTCCTCACTAGTAGCACAATAATAATAATATCAAATTCCTCACTAGTAACACAGTAATAATGTCAAATTCCTCACTAGTAGCACGGTAATAATAATATCAAATTCCTCACTAGTAGCACAGTAATAATATCAAATTCCTCACTAGCAGCACAGTAATAATGTCAAATTCCTCACTAGTAGCACAGTAATAATATCAAATTCCTCACTAGTAGCACAGTAATAATGTCAAATTCCTCACTAGTAGCACTGTAATAATATCAAATTCCTCACTAGTAGCACAGTAATAATGTCAAATTCCTCACTAGTAGCACAGTAATAATAATATCAAATTCCTCACTAGTAGCACAGTAATAATAATATCAAATTCCTCACTAGTAGCACAGTAATAATGTCAAATTCCTCACTAGTAGCACAGTAATAATGTCAAATTCCTCACTAGTAGCACAGTAATAATAATACCAAATTCCTCACTAGTAGCACAGTAATAATATCAAATTCCTCACTAGTAGCACAGTAATAATGTCAAATTCCTCACTAGCAGCATAGTAATAATACCAAATTCCTCACTAGTAGCACAGTAATAATATCAAATTCCTCACTAGCAGCACAGTAATAATATCAAATTCCTCACTAGCAGCACAGTAATAATGTCAAATTCCTCACTAGCAGCACAGTAATAATATCAAATTCCTCACTAGTAGCACAGTAATAATGTCAAATTCCTCACTAGTAGCACAATAATAATATCAAATTCCTCACTAACAGCACAGTAGAAGATGAAATTCCTAGCTACCAGGCTTTCATAAAGTGGCAGGCTAACCTTACAGTCCAAGTTTAACAACCTGTGTTTTTTTTAAGTACTAGAAAGGAGGTGCAGATACAGTTTGAGGGAAAAAATTAGGGCAATGGACTGAAAGATAAATAAGTGCTCTGCAGTATATATTACAAATGCAAGTAGCAGCAGTAGTTGATACAGAAGGCAATCCAGTTAACAGAATAAGCAGAGAGGACACAGTACACCAATAGGGTACTGTCAGAGAAAATAGCGCCAGAATTTGAATTCAGGCTTGCTGCTGTGTACCTTCTCCTAGCTGGGCAGGCAGCTGGCTGGTGGCTGCATGAGTCACTGCAGTCCTTGTTTACACATCATTGGAGTTTAAAAATATATTAAATGCTCAGACTCAAGAATCTTTTTAATTTTTAAGGAACTATTTGTATTGACAGATGTTTGGGAAAGGAGTGGAGTGACTGCACAGTTTTCTGGTGGTGGGGTTTGGCACATGACTGCAGGATGTTCAAGGGATCTGGGATGACATCACAGCTCTCAGGCAGTAGAGTTGGGCACCTGACCATCAAATGTTTGGGGGATGGGGTTCCTGCACAGTTCTCTAGTTTTGGGGTTAACCTGGGCACCTGACTGACAGACATTCTGGGGGACTGCACAGTTATCTGGTGCTGAGGTTGGGCACCCAACTTCTGGATGTTTGGAGTGGGACTGCAAAGTTCTCTGATAGCAGGTTTAGCACCTTACCACTGGACAGTCAAGAAAAGGAACTGCGGAATTCTCAAGTGGTGGGGCTGGACACTAGACAACAAACATTTAGCTGAAGGAGGTAACTGCAGAGTTCTGCAGCAGTAGGATTTGGCACCCAGCTGCCAGACATTCAGGGTAGAGAGTGAAAGCACAGTTCTCTGGTGGTGGTGCTGGGCACCAAACCACTAGATGTTCGAGGATGGTGGTGGTAATGTGACTGAAGAGTTCTCCATCAGTGAGATTCACTGGTGATTACACTTGCTAGCTGCTTGATGAAGGGAAATGCCCTGCAACTGATGTGGCTGTATCCTTTTAAAGGTGAGTAGTTTCCACCCATCTAGGCAGTATCATCAGAAGCTTTGTTGCCATTGGGGCTCCACTCACACATCTCCATTGGCTGATACAGCACATACCTACTCAGCCCCTACAGTGTTAGAATGACTCCAAGATGTTAGCTTTGTGCATGCGTTCAAGGAAACATAAAAACATCCCTTAAACTGCTGAATGTATAACACAAATGGTCGAAGACAAATATCTTGTTTATTAAACACTACCGTAGCAATTAGAAAGTATGTAAAACTGTCAAAATCAGTGTTTCTTTTTTTGAAACTTATAACAAGCCTTTTTAAACTAATGGCTGCTTCTCTGAGCAAATACACCAGTCTGTTTTCTCCGCAGCTTCTACAAGTGCTGGGTCACATTGGCTGGTTTCAATGACCTTACAAAGTGGCCTCGCATTGGACAGGAAGTCTCAGGAGATGTTGAACTGTCACACATTTTTCCAGTCACCAGGAAACAAATAACAAAGCATGAATAATTTACAGTTGGGCCCCCCAATATAAATACCCATTCAAATATTCAAAATTAGGTGTTTGCCCACCACTGAGGGATACTGCAGCCTCCCATAGAGCTTAACCATATGGCGATGAGGATTATAACCAAGGATGAGAAACAGACAGAGCAGGAAAGCAAAGGAGCAGTGTACACTAGCTAAAAAAAGGATGCATCAGTGAAAAAAGCAGCTAGCATAGTTCTTTAAATTGTATCATACTGGGGAATGCAGGGAGCAGTTCAAACACAGGAGAGTAAACACCCCATTTCATGACTAACCATTGCTTCCTCATGGGGGGGCACAGAAAAACAGAGTGAGTGTGTCAAGAGGTTTAGTTAGCATTATTTGCTGATGAACTTGTGGATTATTTAACGCTCACTCCCCCATCCCCAAAGAACAGCCTTACCCCATTGGAAATGTTTATCCCACCATTTAAAGGAACTGCTGCTGGTAAACAGGAACGTAAAAGATGAGCAATAGGTCTGGACCCCGCTGCAGAAACATAGATATCTGCAGACTCCCAGGCCAAAAGCATCATTGGCACCAACACCAAGACTATAATGAAGCAATGCTTGTGTAAGCAAACTTCAGTGTTCCACCAAGTGAGCAGTTCATAAACGCTTGGGGCTTTCTGCAAACTATCTAATGAAAAGTCTCTATCATCCACAAATATGCAAATATTTCTGCACAAAATGTATTTATTAATTAAAATGATTTACTTAATTGAAGTATTTCACCAGGCATCAGACAAGTCCCACTTACAGATGTTACCAGAGGGAGGAGATAGGGTAGAGGAAGGGGTGTAAGAGTGGGGATTATGCCAGTAGGTAATACACAGTTAAACACTATCACAACAAATCAGAGCAAACCAGCAAAACTATAGCACACAATTAAGTAAACACATGGCTGCACTATATTATAATAACAGGTGACCTCCAATATCAACTCTCTTTTTAAAGTTGTAAAAAGCCATGTCAACTCAGTGAAAAGCCTTATCAATCCACTGAGATGTCACACCAAGTTGATACGGCTTTAGCAGTCTTGCGCCTCACTGTGTGCGTGATTGTAAGCCAATAAAAAAATCTGACGTTTCACGAGATGTTTCTCTAGCAAAGCAGAGTGATTTTTTTAGTTTAAAGTGACAGTTTCTGGCCTTCGCGTGGCACTCAGTTACCGAGTCTGAACACACAAGTTATTATAAAAAATAAAGCTTGTGCAGGTATGTGATGTGCAGTTTTTTTACACACCCTCAGTGTGTGATAATAAATAAACCTTGCTTTGCTCTCAGGGTTTATATATTATTACACACCTTGGGTGTGTAAAAACTGCATATCACACACCTGCATATGCATTATTCTGTATATACAATGCTACAATGTGCATGATCACAGGCATGAAACTGTATTTGTGAAGTGTGTTCCTTTTGGACAAAAGTAGGAGATAAAGTGGTGCTCCAACATCAGTTTGTACAAATAAAGACTAGGGGCTGGATTCAGAGAGGTCCGCCGCAACCTGCGTCAATGGCAGCATGCGGCAGCCTGCCCTGTGCCCTGGCCAGTGCACTCGAATCAGGATTGGAGCGGGTGTGGCGGTCTGCGTCCTGCATCTTGCAGTAGTTGTGCATGGTAGGGCGCAGCACCAAGATTGTCGCAGGTCACAGGACAGCAGTTGCAATGGGTGAGGGCCGCCATGACACCACATGCCCACCTCCGAGGCCCCATATGGTGTGGGTGCTAGCCCCAGGCCCCCTTGCTGTGGACCCCCCCTCAGAACAGGGAACCATACCTGCCATGGTGGCCTACTGGTCCCCCCCCAGTACACACACCCAGCAGGTGCACTGTGCCAGTCACTGGTGGGTATTGGGGAGGTGTTAGGGGGGCTTGCACTGTGGGGTGGAGGGAAAGGTGCCATTAGACTACCAGGGGGTTATGGGGATAGCGGGGGTATCATACCCCAGGGCATGGGGGCATGCAATGTGTGTGTGGAGGTCTGGGCAATGGGGGTGTGCCACACACCCTGCCTGGTATCATGAGTGCCATGCCTGGGACCTGGAGCCCATGGGGGGTCCATAACCAACAGGGGTTGTGGGGCTGGGGCACAGTGGCAACCTCCAGTGAACAGCAAAGACCAGTTAGACCACCTTTTTGTTGGCATAACTGGTCTTTGACAGATGTTCACTAGTGGTTGTCTCTGAATCCCATCAGTGGACATAGTGGCCACCCTACCTGAATAGGGTACAAATGCTGCCATAAACCCCCTTATGTCATGTCGCAAGGGAGTTTCAGGTGAATAGGTGCTGTTGGGTGCAGGCAGCCTGCCGCATGTTGCAGGCTGCCTATGTGAATCCTGCAGGGATGCAACGCAGGATGCAAGTGCTACTTGTACCATTTCTTCTGACACAGGTTGCCTTGCATCCTGTATTGGCTTCTTTGAATCAGGCCCTGGGAGACCAGCTTATGTCAAATGGCAAGTTATTCCCAATATTGTATATGGATGTGAACAGCTGATTGCAGCAACTTCTTTTTTATTACGTAATTTTCCTGCACAAAATCTCTTAATAGGAGTTTCACATCACTTCCAATTTACCATGAAAAGAGCTATATAGATACAGCCTGATATTTAGTAGTTTTTCAGCCCAGTGGCACAGAGGGTTGAGGCACTGGAAGCCACACCTGCTGTCACCCTAGCAATCCTAGTTTGGGAGCAGACCAGGGTTACTGGGGGTTGGCTGATGAGGACGAGGATGAGCATCCAGTGGACAGCTCTCCCTGTGAGAGGGGATACGGTCCCAGTGCAAACCTAGCTTCTAGCGACGGCTTGCAAAAGGCAGCCAAGGACCATTTTGTAAGGACCAGGGGAATGGCAGCTTCTGCTGTCCAGTACATTAGAGTACACAAAGGGCAGTCTTGGGTGGCATTGCATGCCCCCTCCCCTGAGGAGAGAAAAATGGGAAAAAGACAGTAGTTCTCAGTTCAGCTGGCCATCCTGGCCACTCACAGGCCCCACAACTTGTGAGCACCATGACCACACTGCAGGATGCAGGATAATTATAGTGGGGGCACGAGGAAGTAGGCAGTTGTTTAACTAGGATCTGCAGCTTATTCAATAGGTAGTTCAATGGGCAGACTGGGTGGGCCAAGTGGTCCTTATCTTACATCAAAGTCTATGTTTCTATATTTCGATGACGCATGACCACAAGTTCCAGTAGAAAGCCAGGGTGACAGAACTTGGTGGTGGGGGCATTTTGCCTGGTGGACTAAGAACTAACTGCAAAAAATGGCTTCAAACTATTATATTGGGGAAGATTTTACATAGAAACATAGAAGTTAATGGCAGTTAAGGACTGCAAGGCCCATCCAGTCTGCCCATTTGTTCTACCTTATGAATGTGCCATAGGTCTTCTCTGTCAATGGCCTATCTATTCATATTCATCTGTACTGCTTCCTCAAGTCTGTCCCATGCTTGTTTGAAGCTCTGTACTGTATTCTTATCCTCCGCTTCCTGATGCAGGCTGTTCCATGCATCCATGACCCTTTCTGTGAAAAGAACTTCCTCACATTACACCTCAATTGGCCTCCCTCTAATCTTATGCTGTGTCCTCCTGTCCTACTGTTTTTCTTATATTGAAAAAAGTTAGACTCTTTCACCTTGTTAATGCCCTTAAGATATTTGAATGTTTCAGTCATATTACCTCTCTCCCTCCTTTGCTCTAGGGTATACATGTTGAGCTCCGTTAATCTGTCCTCCTGTGTTGTCTGATGCAGCCCCAGCACCATTATGGTTGCCCTTCTCTGGACTGCCTCCATTTTGTTAATGTCCTTGTGGAAATGTGACCTCTAGTACTGCATGCAGTACTCCGGATTGGGCCTAACCAGTGTCTTGTAAAGAGGGATTATTACCTCCCTCTTACGACTTGTGATACCCCCTACTAATACACCCCAACATCCCTCTAGCCTTACCTACTGCTTTAGTTGTCTGCTTGGATGATTTCAGGTCATCTGTGATGATGATGGCCAAGTCTCTTTCTTCCCTTGTGATTACCAGCAACTCCCTCCCAACCTGTAGGTAGCTTCAGGGTTTCTCTTCCCTATGTGCATGATCTTGCACTTCTTTACGTTAAACCCCAGTTACCACTCTTCTGACCATTTTGTCAGTTTTTCCAGATCTCTTCTCATTGTGCCCACCCCATCTGGATCATCTACTCTGTTGCAGATCTTGGTGTCAACTGCAAACAGGCAAACCTTGCCCTCCAGTCCATCTGCAATGTCACTGATGAAGATATTGAGGAGGACTGGCCCTAGGACTGATCCCTGAGGTACCCCACTTGTGACTTGCACCTCTTCTGACTGTATACCATTTACCACCACTCTCTGTTTTTTGCTGGCCAACCAGTTTGCCTCCCAGTTGACTAATCTCTGACCCACCCAGCTTATTAATCAATCTTCTGTGTGGAACAGTATCAAAAGCTTTGCCAAAGTCAAGGTAGGTGACGTCAACTGCATACCCTTTGGTCCACAACTCTGGTTACCCAGTCAAAGAAATCTATGAGATTAGTTTGACAGAACCTCCTGTTGTAAACCCATGCTGTCTTGGATTCTGTGCTCCTATGGATTCCTGGTGTTGCAAAATCCTTTCCTTCAGGAGTGCATCCATAATCTTGCCCACTACTGAGGTAAGACTGACTGATCCATAGTTCCCTGCCTCCTCCTTGCTGCCACTCTTGTGGAGCGGGATCACATGAGCCCTTCTCCAGTCTTCTGGGAGCTTGCCTGTGCTCAGAGACTCGCTGAATAGTTCTGCTAATGGCTTTGCTAGTTCCACCCTTAGCTCCTTTAGTACCTGGGGAAGTATGCCATCAGGTCCTAAAGCCTTGTCCACACTGAGCTTAGCGAGCTCTTGTAGGATCCTTTCTTTTCTGAAAGGACTTGTGCACACCTCCCTCCCCTGTGTCCATGGCGCTGAGCTGTGGGCCCTGCCCTACCTTCTACTCAGTAAATACTGAGCAGAAGTATCTATTTAGGATAGATGCTTTTCCTTGGTCCTCCTCCACACACTCCCCCTTATCCCCTTTGATCTTACTAATACCCACTCTGGACTTTCTCCTTTCACTAATGTAGCTATAGAAAGTCTTGTCCCCTTCTTTTACTGTTCATGCTAGTATTTCCTCAGTTTGGGCATTTGTCTGCCTTACTGCCTTTCTTCCCTTAGGGAAGTTTGATATGCCTCCCTATATTTGTCCTACTGCATTCCCTAATATTTCCTTTTATTTTTCTTTTTTATTAAAGTATAGATGAACAATATAAATTCCAACAGGCAGGCTTAGTACAATAATCACAAAGTATCACTTATATACATACAAAATTTAAGTATAAAAATAATTCCACCTGTATCTTTTCAGTTTACCAATATTACAGACTTTTTATTTTTTTTTCTTCTTTACCCCTTTCTTTCTCTTCTTTCCTTCCTCTCTTCTTCTTCTCCTTCCCTCTCTTAAATTCTAACAGTAGTTTTATAAACATTTTCTTGATGATATAAAATTGTCAAATGGTTGCCACATTTTATCGAATTTCATATAATTTTCTTGTAAGCAGTAATGTATTTTTTCAATCTTATAAACATCAACCATAAGATTTAACCACATTTGATAATCTGGTGGGAAAGAATCCTTCCACTTCATTAATAAACATTTATGAGGACTGATAATAGCCAGAATTATTAAACTTTTTTGATTGTGATTCACTTACTAGGTTTACTAGGTTTTTTGGAAAAAAGAAGGCAGAGGCCCATCTAGATTTTCCCCCACACTGTGTGGGCACGATTTATATGAAGTGATTCTGGATTAACCAGGTGTCAAGTCCTTTTTGAAATGCTTCAATATTGTCATAAGCCACTGATTCCTGCGGTAGTTTATCCCATAGACTAGGCGCCCTTACTGAGAAGAAGTTAAAACTAAGATTGGTTCTTGCCTTTGGCACAATTAATTGGCAGGTGTGACATCTAGGAACAATTTGCCTGGTGACAGGAACAAGTCCATATTTTTCCATAAGATCTGGATGTTTTTGTAACTTATATGTTAAAAGTAGGTCCCCTCTGATTCTTCTACTCTGCAAGGAATATTAGCCTGTTATAGTAAGTTTTAATTGATAGGGCATATTTGCTAATCTTGAGACCATCCTAGTTGCACGTCTTTGAATTCTCTCCAATCGGTCAATATCAGACTTTAGGTGAGGGCTCCAAAAAGGGGACCCATAATCAATAAAGGGTCTGACACACACATTCTATAAAGAGTTATCATACATTGTTCAGTTTTAGTAACAAAGAAGTGCTGAATTTGTTTAAGTAACCCATTGGTTGAATTAGCCACTTTTATACAGTGGTCAACTTATGTAAGTTTTGAATTGACTAGTATACCTAGGTCCCTTTCCAAATCAGTGGATTTCAACAACGTATTATTAATTTAATATTTGTTTTTGGGGTTATGAGTCCTGAAATGCAAAACTACACATTTTTCAATGTTGAATTCCATCGTGTTGTCAATAGCCCATTTTTCAACCAGCTGCAAATCTAATTTGAGTGAATCAGAATCTAGTTGATTATTCACAAGACCCCCAAGCTTTGAATCATCTGCAAATTTGGACAACCAGTTTTTAGTGGTTATTTGTATATCACTAATGTAGATGTTAAACAAAATTGGGCCCAGCACCAAGCCTTGCAGAACCCCACTAGTAACGGCACATGGATCAGAGGAACAGTCATTCAAGACAACTCTCTGAGATCTGTTGGTCAACCATGCACTAACCCAATTAACTAGTTGATAAGAAAAGCCCAAGGATTCCATTTTTTTAATAAGGTTACCATGAGAGACTTTGTCAAAGGCCTTGCAGTAGTCCAGCAGAATAATATCTAGCTGGTGATTATTGTCGAGGCCCTGTTATTATATATTAATGTTATTATAAAATGATAACAAGTTAGAAGTGCAAGAGTGATGAGTTCTGAACCCATGTTGTGTGGTATCGTTAAAGTTAAGTTCTATCATTTCTTCCATAATTTTATAAAATAATTGATGTAAGACTAATGGGGCAATAGTTCTGAACATTAGACCTACTACCTTTTTTATGAATTGGGGTAACAAATGCTGTTAACCAATCTGTGGGGATTTCTGCTTTATGAAGAGATTTACTAAAAATTATTTCCAATGGAAAAGCTAATGCCTCAGTGGTTTCAATAAGGAATCAGGCACTGATTTGATCATGTCCTGGGCTTGTAGTTTTCTTTAAAGATTTAAAGAGTAGAATAATATCAGCAACATTGATGTTATATGTCTGGGTTGATTACAAGTGCAACCCAGGTCTTACTTTGAGGGGATGGGAGCTTTTTTTAGTGAAAGCTGAGCAAAAATATGTATTGAAAAGGTTAACTATATCAGAGTCTAACTGCATATGGGTACCATTATGTGTAAGTAGCCCTATCTTACATGAATTACCCTTTTTGTTATTTAAATATGAGAATAGTGCTTTGTATCCATCATTTGTATGTGCCAGTTTAAATTCAATTTTCATTTTAGCTTGCTTAATCATATATTTCAGTTTCTGTAAAGATTTTTTTGTACTCAGTAAAGATGGCACTGTTACCTCTATATTGACTGGATTTGAGTATTTTTAAAGAGTTTTTTTTCCTTTTTAATTTGTGATCTAATGGATTTATTCAACCATTTGGGTATCCTGCCCTTTTTATTATACCTGTTTTTTGAAGGTACATACTTATCTTCAAGTGAATGAATCTGTTTTTTTAATGAGATCCATACCACATTTGTAGAAAGTCCCTGGAAAGCCTTTTCCCACTCTGTGTTGCTAATTTTATTGATGATGATATTAAAAGTAGCACTATCATAGTTTTTATATGTTGACTTGTTTTTTAAACTATAGTGATCTCCCATTAAGTCAAACAAAATTGAATAATGGTCACTATTCCCCAATAGGTTCAAAATTTGGATGTTAGAAACTTGTTCAGAAAGATAGCCGATAGTCAAAAATAAACCTTCAATGTTCCTTTTGACTTTCACAGCCATCATCTTAAAGATAGCTTCTATGATTTTTTGCCAGAAAGAGTTTAAAATTCTGCAGGGGCATTAAGCATATGTTCTAGAGTAGCATTTACATTTTTTACATCTAGGACAATAGTTTGGATACTGAGGGGTCATCAAATTTAACCTATGAGGTGTATAATAGGTCCTGTGTGTAATATTAAAGTACATTTGGATCAGTCTTGTGGATAATAATCCCATATTCTTAAAATGTATAATTTGTACCCATTTTATATTCACGGTTTGAGTCTGAAGTTTGTCTTCCCATTTTTGTTTTAAATTATTCAATATATCAGCCTTATTATTTTGTAATAAAGAATACACTTTTGAAATCATTTTAGTATTATTTTCCAGCATAAGCTGAGTTTCTAAATTGTTGAAAGTTGGTTTATTATATAATAATCCTTTGTTTACTAAATCATTTTTTATTTGTAGATATCTATAAAAGTGGTGGTTTGGGCTATTATAAAGTTGTTTAATTTCCAAAAAGGACATAAACACCTCACTATTATACATAGACTTAATCTCTGATAGTCCATTCATATATCATGTTCTAAAACCAATGTCCTCTACCGAAGGTAAGAAATCTCTGTTTAGAATTACTGGGGTATTGGGTGAAATCCTATTAGACTGAAACCATTGCACCATAGTACTGTCCCATATTTTACAGGTAGTTTGCGTAGTAAATAGGGTCTGATTACTCCATAGAGATGCGGTTCCAGCACATAGAACATGTTTTAAATATTTAAATGGAGTTTGAAATAATTCAGTTTGGCAATTTGCCTGATAATATTCTTGCTGACACCATTCGTATATTATTGTAATGCTTGCTGCTAAATAATAATGATAAAAATTTGGTAAGGACAACCTGCCCTCCATTTTAGAAATATAACGTTTTTCTAGCTTAAGCCTAGGTCTTTTACCTTTCCATAAACATTTTTTTATTTTTTCCATTTTTTTTAAAGAAATTATTATTAATAAGGATAGGAAGAGTCTGAAATAGAAATAAAAATTTCAGAAGTGTATTTATTTAAATAACATTCACCCTTCATACCAGTGTCAAAGGTAATGATTCCCATTTATCCAATTGTTGCTATGTTTTAGATAACAAAGGTTCAAAACTATTCTGAAAAATATGATCATTGTAATTGTCCAACTGTACACCTACAGTAGATATTTTAATTTTGATACTTTTCTGATTTGGGGATTAATGATATTATTGAATGGATCAGAATTTTTTTTGATTTGATAAATTCAGTCTTTTCCCAGTTAATTTTGTACCCAGAGGGTAGGATATTCAGACTGCGCCAGGCTGGGTGCAAGCCTGGGTGCAGCACAACTGGGATGCACCAGGGTGTGACCTGGGAGATATTCAATAGTGCTGTGCCATGGCTCAGCACCATGAATATGGCACAGTGGCTGCCCACATTGCACATAGTGCAGTGACACTGCACCAGCACAAGTGGAAAGTGAGGAGCAGGGGGATGTGCCAGCGCAAGTACAGTTGCGCTAGGCACAGGAACTGCGATATATTTAGCAGTGGGTATGCAAATGGGGCCATTATGCATGCAAGGCACAAATGGGGTCATTTGCATGTCATTATGGCCCCATTTGCATGCAGATGCACCGATCCCCAGTGACTTGCACCTGGCACCCTGTCAGGCTGCAGCCATCAGGGACCAATGCCCCCTGCCCCTCGGCAGCAAAGTGCCCCAATGCCTGATCATGGGCTTTGTAGAAATGTAATACTCCTGGTGGTCCTCTGGACCTGCACCCCAGCCTGATCATAGGTTTACTAAAAATATATGTATCCCTGGTGGTCCAGTGGACCTTACCCCCTCACCTGATCACTGGCTTTGTATAATTAATTTTATCCCTGGTGGTCCAGTGGACCACTCCCCAGCCTGATCATGGGCTATATAAAATTAATCTTATCCCTGGTGGTTCAGCGGACTGTATCCAGCCCAATCACAGGCTTTGTAAAAGAAAAGACCCTGGTGGTCCAGCAGTACCCCCCTCCCCACCCATCCACTCAGATCCACCACCCTGCCCCCCCAGTCAATGGTGGGTGGCAGCTCCCCACCTGCAAGATGCTTGGCTGCCCACTGACTGACAGTGTAAAGTATAGCTGTATGCCCATTGGTCCACAGAGTGGGCCAATGGGTGTGCAGACTATACTTTACTACACAGTCCAGATATGGAATGGATCCATTCACATATTGGGACTGTGTAGTACAGCATGGTCTGCAAGCCCATTGGCCCACACTGTGGACCAATGGGCATACAGCCGTACTGTATGCTGTCAGTCAGCGGCTGGCTGGGTGGCTTGCAGGTGGGAAGCTGCTGCCCATTGCTGACCAGGGGGAGCGGGGTGGTGGGTCTGAGTGGCAGGAGGTGGGGTACCACTGGACCACCAAGGTCTTTTCTTTTACAAAGCCTGTAATTGGGCTGGATATAGTTTACTAGATCACCAGGGATAAGATTCTTTTTACATAGCCCGTGATTGGGCTGGATACAGTCCACTGGACCACCAGGGATAAAAATCTTTTTACATAGCTTGTGATTGGGCTTGGGAGTGGTCCACTGGACCACCAGGGATAGATTTATGTATACATAGCCTGTGATTGGGCTGGGGAGCAGGTTCACTGGACCACCAGGGAATGATTGTGTTTCATTACACCCACAATTGGGTGAGGAGGTAGGGTCCACTGGACCACCAGGGATATTTTCCATTTACAATGCCCATGATCGAGCATTGGGGGGCGATGCCCGGCCTGTGTCTCGGGAGGTCAGGTGGCCACCAACAGCAGGTGGCTGCTGTGTTGTGACCTGCAATACAGCAGCTCATCTGTGGGTGACCAGTCCTTGCTCCCATTTTTCTTCAGTGGATCTTTGCGCCTCCCTATGTGGCGCAAGGTAGGTGTGTGTCTGCATATGCACTGCACATCACATGCTGAATATCAGGATGTGCCAAATATGCATGGGCATGCCCCCCTCACTTGCACCGCATACATTACTGGTGCACTCCGGCACATCGGGATTTGCACAGTGCAACATCTCCATTTGAATATCAGACTGGGGCGCATCAGTAGATTGCGCATGATGCAACACTGCTGCACCATGCACAACCCCTTTGAATATCCCGGCCAGAATATTTACCAAATAAATCTAATAAATTATTAAGCTCATCATTGCTTTATTAAAATTGCTTAACTAAATCAAAGCATCATCTGCATACAAGCTAATTTTGTGATTGGCTTGATCCACTTGTAATCCCTTTATTTTATCATTCTTTCTAATTGACATTGCCAGTGGCTCTATAGCTAAAGCAAATATAAGTGGGGAGAGAGGGCAATGCTGTCTAACTCCCCAGTGTGGGAAAAATATTAGATATATCATTATTGGTTTTAATTCTAGCAGTGATATTATTATGTATCAATCCAGGATTGAAATATTGGTCCAAAGTTCATAATTTTGATAAATGTTTTGATATACCTCAATTTGACCTGATCAAACACTTTTTCCTTGTCTGAGGATAATATTGAATAGTCACCTTCTTTAAATTTATCAATTAAGTTGAGAGTTCTTCTAACGTTAGTTTTAAGTTGTTGATTTTGTATGACTCCGTTTTGATCATTGTGTATGATTTGAGATAAAATTTTATTAAGTCGGTTTGCTAGATGACTATCCCTCTAATAAAGGCCTTAAATGAGTCCCAAATCATTATTGCTGGTTCTTCTTCATATTTGTTAAAATAAAAAAAATGCTTCTGCCTCTTGTGTTATTTTTGAAATACACTGTATATCTTTAAGTAGAAGGTTATTGAATCTAAATTGATTGTATTGTTTAGATGCTTTAATTTGCAGAGTCAAAATGACTGGAGGATGATCTGATATATGTATGGATCTAAATTCAGTTTTTGTAACTAAATAAAATAAACTTTCTGATATTAAAAAAAAATCATTTCTAGAATAGGACTGATGTACTGAGGAAAAGAACAAATATTGTTTTATTAAACAGAAGATATGACGCCAAGGGTCAAGCAGTTTGAAATCTTTCATAAACTGTATCATTTTTTTAGCCGCAGTTTGAATTAGGGGAGCGATCATATTAGATTTATCTAAAGCTGGATTGAGAACCAGATTAAAATCTCCCCCCAATGATAAGTGGTGAGTTGCATGTAGCTACCGTCAAAAAAATTTGAGTAAAGAAATCAGGCTCATTCTCATTAGGTCCATAAACATTAAGAAATGTAAGTGTCACACCTTCCACCAAAACCTCTCAAAATATGAAACAACCATGAGGGTCAATATTTTCTTTTAATATAGAAATTCCTGAATTCCTCTTAAAGAAAAGTGCCACCCCTTTAGCATTAGATCGATATGGAGCATTAGTTCCTTGTCCCATTTATTAGCACAAAATTGGAAGTCTGCTGGTAGGAGGTGTGATTCCTGTACCATCAAAACATTGGCTGAAATATTATTAATGTAATTAAATATTTTTCTACTTTTCACTCTTTCCCTCATTCCCTTAACATTCCATGTTACTATTTTCAGTTGATTAGTCATGGCAATCTAAAAAAAAACCTCAAAAGTTGTTATTTTATAAATTGTTTCCCTTAGTACCAAGTCCTGTTTATTTTGCTGACATTTTTTTCCCATCACCCACCAAAGTGAACCATTCCCCTTCCCTTCCCTCCCTCCCCTTCTGTCCTAACCTTTACCATCGGTCCAAGTCAAAATTTACTTATTATTATCATAGTAGCAATCAAACATCTGAAAGACCTAGGTATTCCCTCTTGTACACCTATTTTGATAGCCATGGATGAGGCGCATCAGTATGTGTTGCTGAAGCGAGTAGAGCCCGGTCCTCCTTTCTCCTTTATTATACTGTATATCATGTTAATCATGTAAGCAGCAATTAAATATCCCCTTAGACCAATCCTTTATATTCAGCTTTACTGATGTTCCTTATTTTAATCATTAGTACTGTGAGATAAAATGATCAAAGACATTCCCCCTGAAATGTCTTTAGGATCAGCAAACTCTCTAAATTGTAAGCCTAGAAAATAACAAACAAAAAGTTGGGGGGGCGTAAAGTAAAACATAGAACAGATGAAGTATATACCTCTTCAAGGTAAATGCTGGGTAGTACATTCATATGATCATTATTTTATGTTTAGCAGTTTAACTACTTTATGTATACAAGTTATTAAACTTGGAAACTAGACACTCAGCATTTTCTTCAGACTGAGAATGTGCTAACAGAGCTGTGTTATTATCAAATTGAGTTTTAAAAAATGTTTCTGCTTTTTTATGGTCTGTATAATAATGTATTTTCCAATGCCAAAAAAATCTAAGCTTGGCTGGTGGCAAAATTGAAAAAAAGGATCCCCATTTCTTTCAAGATTGCCTTCACTTTACCAAAGCTTTTTCTTGAAGTAACAGTTTCAGTACTAAAGTCAGGAAGTGCAGAAAATGTCATTCCTTCAGCCGTTAGGCCTTTTCAATTCTTGCTTTTTGCAGGAGTCTTTCTCGGTCCTGATAATTTTGGATCCTGACATATACTGGCCTAGTTAGTTGTCACTGTGATGGGGCATTCTGAAGTTTATGGGGATTTGGCCCATCTCTGTGAGCCCTATCCAGCAAGATCTTTTCATCTGGGTATTTTAGCCACAAAGCAGTGGTTAAAGGTTTTTCAAAAAATTGAGTAGGGTCTCCTTTTCCTTCAACTCCCTCTGTGATATTGATTAATCTTAAATTATTATGTCTGGACCTATCTTCTTGAGTAACTACTTTTTGTTGAAGAAGTTCAAGTTGGGATTTACATTCTATCAGTTGTTGTTGCAATGGGGGCACTGTATCTTCCAATAGGCCAATTCTGCTTTCTGCTTCAGCAGTCCGTTTAGATAGGGAATTCATTTTTATGCCACAATCTTTAATAGATAGAGTAAGCCCTGATAGTGCCTCTGTTATCTGGTCAAACCCCCTTTTAATGTCCCCTTTGATTTCATCTCTAAGTATGTTAAGTACATTGCATTCATGAGGATTTAGCACATCTCCCATATGACTCAGTGCTGTACTTTCACCCCCTTTTACTTCAACGTTACCTTTCGTTACTATAGTTAATTTCTGCTGTAAGGGCTGACCTTTCCCTCCTGAACAGCTCTCTTCCACAGTGGGTACAGTTACACTATTAGGTACATTATTGCTACTGTTGAATTGTTGTGCCATTTTGTTATGAGGTAGAAAGATGGTTTGTCTTACCTCTGCAGCATGCAAGTGAGACGGCATATCAGCAGTCTCCTTCAGTGAAGAGCTGCCGTCCTGTGTCACAGAAGATGTTAATTGCAGAATCCTTTCTTCTGCATCAAAAAAGATTGTCATGTCCCATTGACCATCACCAAGATTCATCTTTTCCTTTGACATATTAAGCCGAGATTGCAATGGAGTTATATTGAGAGGAAAAAGTAAATTAGGTATTTTTAATAGACCTTGGTCCAAAACTGACAGGAAATGTAGTGTCTTTTGCTGAAGCCTCGTTTGGACCACAGGAGGTGTAGTGGATCCAGGTAAGCCAGATGCCAAGTCGCGGTCTGATAAAGCTCTAGTCCCTGGTTGTTTTGAGTAATCCTTTGACAAAGTTTTGATTTTTCTTTTCTTTCAGGTGCATTGACTAGCAGTTTGTTCCTTCTTGCAGATTTCGACATGTCAACTTCTTCTTACCAATTTTAATCTCAACGCATATTGAGGAGAGCTGCTTGCATAAAAAGATAAGCCCATTTAAATTGAAGAGGTGCGGAGCTCGCTTCCTCACATCTGTACCCTCAGGCGGCCATCTTAGAATCCTTGTGACGTGGATCTTTTGATGTGCTACTCACAACACACCTTTGCAAACTGCAAACATTTCAGGTTGAACTATATAGCTTATTCCCTAATATTTCCCGAAGGCCAAACTTTTGGCTCTGATCTGTTTTGCTACTGTTTTTGAGAACCAAACTGGTTTCCTCCTATTTTTGCTCCTGCTTTTCTCCCTAACACAATGGGATTTTGCTTCAAGTATTGCATTCTTAATGCTTGTCCACTCTGCCAGCACCCCCTCACCTGGATTTCTTCTTGCCAGCACTAGCTTAACTCTGCTAGCCATCTTATCAAAGTCAGCTCCTCTGAAGTCTCATATTTTTGCCTTGGAATGGGATGGTTTAGTTCTAATGGCCAAATTGAACCATACCATGTGATGGTCACTGGCCCTCTGGTGCCCTTCAACCTAGAGATCCATGATCCTTTCCTGTTAGTCAGTACTAGATCCAGGTTAGCCCTGTCTCTGTGTTGTTCCAATTGTGTTAGACCCCCCCCCCCCCCCACAGGGAATCCATTGTGTCTAGTTCTAGTGGATGTTCCTGCTGGTATTTTAGTTCTGAATATGCTTAAAATGTTATTGCAAGTTTTAGTAAGTACTGTTTGTGAGTTTGTGTTTGTTTCCTTGATGAATAAACTGTGAAAAAAATGTACAGGCATGTCCTATTGTTTATTTTAAATAGTTATGTGACACTTTGCTTTCTGTGCCATATTCACAAAACAAGAAACAGTTTTTTCTTTGCTAGATTTTAACCATTAACCATTTTTTTCCACCATGTTTAAACTTACTTAGCAACTAAATGGTGTTACAACATCCGTTTGTACATATAGGGATCCATTTTAAAAGGAATGCACTGCAGACCACTATTTAAAGGGTGTAAATGCACCTCAGATCTCCAGGTGCACCCAGGTGCAGCGATAATGTATACAACTCATCCTCCTATTCAGCCGAAATATGCGGTGCATCTGCTTGCACACCTCAGAGATGTGCCGCACAAAGTTAATCATGTTACAAACACACCTAACTAGTAGCCACGCACAGGGAGGCTGCTGTACTGCACACAGCAGCCTCCAGCCCTCGCAGCCTGGTGGTGAGCTCCCCTGAACCCCATTCAAATAAAATATAATAATGTCGCTAACCAGTTCCATGGTATAGCAGTCCCACCACTCCATCCTGATTCACATCTGAAGTAATGAATGAACATGTCCCTGACCAAGTTCCATATCATAGTGGTCCCCCCTCCCCCATCCAGATCCCCTTCCAGAGTAATAAATGAACATGTCCCTGACCCAGTACCATATCGTAGCAGTACCCCCACCCTGTCCTGACCCTGTTCCATGTGAAACAACTTTTCCCCCTGCCTGGGTTTCCATAATGTAGTAGACCCCTACTTCTCCCACTCACTGTGGCACCCACACACTACTCCGCACCCCCGTTCCATCATGTCCATGAAGCCGGTGAGCAGCACAGCCACTGCATACCTCCATGGCTGCCTGCTGACTAATCTGACATAGAATGACAGCGGACAGTATGCACTACAAGCCCATTGGCTGACCCTGTCTACCAATGTACTTGCAGTGTGTACTGTATGCTGTCATTCAAAACTTTGTACAAATGTTGCCCCCAAAATTATTTTTTCAGCCTGTGCAGACCTGACAAAAATTCACAAAGCATTAATCTGAAGACTGAGTGATGATAACTGTGTGTGTGTGTGTGTAAAAGCTATTGGTTCCAGACAAGTAATGGTCATAGAAGTCCTCCTTATCCACCTCATCCTTCTCTTCTTTCTTTTGCCCAGCTAGAAGTTTTAGAGATTCATCATCAATGAACTGTGTCAAAAAGGGCTTTGGAAAAAATGGCAGTTTCATTATTATTTTGTTTGTTTTTAAGTAAGCATCTCTACATTTTGGTTGAAAGGGAGGCACCCCTTGTGGTGGCAATATTGCTTGGAGCACTGAAAATTCTCAGAATATGTACTTGCAGGTGAGCAACTGAGGTATGCAACTGCTACCTATGTCAAGGAGACCAAATTATCTTTTCTGGTAGCAGTACAATAGAGGTACATATCTTTCTGATAGTGACACATTTTCATCATGATGATCCTGCACCATTTTGTTTGGTGACAAGTAGGCAAATTAGGTACGACTGTGCCAGAAAGTCACTTGCCATGCTTTTTCATCAAACCATAGTCAAGCAGTTGTTCCCATAGTGGTTTGACACCAATGCCTGTCTTTTTTGTTTTTTAATCTAGCTTTTTGACCTCCAGTGCCTCCTCCCACCTACCTGGTGATGGGGGTACATGGTGGAGCTGGCAGGTGGCTCTGCCCCACAGGAGGGGCTCAGTCCTCAGGACCTCCATTTTCTATCACATCTGACCCTCCCAGCAATCTCCCAAAGGTTACCCTTCCCCCCATGGCAGGACCAAGGGTGAAGGGCATCGACTTTCCTCCCCGGAGACCAGCATCTAGACTCCAGGGCAGCCTTCATGGGTTCTACAAGGCCATAATGAAGCCTGCCTGTTCCATTTTTAGTCATTTTTCTCCCTGCCTCTTGCCACAGTTGCTTGCATGCATATGGAGGCACTTCCAACTGCAATACCTCTGGGCCTCCACCCAGGGGTAGCACTGCAGTGGGCATGGCTAGGTCCCCACCCAGGAGGGGAGAGCTGCCTGACAACTGCTCAGTCTGTCTCCTGGCCTTTCCCTCCACTGATCCCTGCCAATTTGGGCTTGCTCTCATACCCAGGTCACCAGCATAGTGTGAGGTGAGGTGTCCAGCACCTCAACCCTCAGTACCACTGGGATGGCATCAATGCCTATCTTTCTGAAGGGTGTAGCAGCAGCAACAGCAGTAGGAACAAGCTGACATGGAGACAAACAAGAATGATGCTTTTGAATTTCAGTAGTAGCAATGGAAAAACACTGGGATCCTCTTTCTTCCCTGTCCTCCACCTGGCCTATCAGTGTAATTTCAAGGGACAATCATGAATGTTGTTCCTGTGCTGTATTTATGTTCCTGGTTCAGTTTTGTGCTATACATACAGAGATCAAATGAATAAGCCAGGCTTTATAGGACTCCTGATACTTACAGCATTATTGTGCATCAAGGAATATCTCAAATGTGTCCTTGAACCAAATTTACAAGAGGGTGGCCACAATGTAGTGGTCATCTTTTGCATTTTGGAAATGCACATGTCATTCTGGAAATGTGATCATATCCTTTCTACTTTATTGAGAGAATGGTATCCTCCTTTTTCTCATACAGAGTTTTCATATGAAGAAGCCACAGGTTAATAATGGTAATGAGAAAAGTGCTTGATTTAAATCAGTTGCATCAGCATTTATCATCCTTGTGACCTCTTCAAAGAGCTTCAGCACAGTACAGAGGGTCTCATTCAGGCAGCATTGACTTTGGCTGATGTATACCTCTCCCTTATAAACACCATACTCTGTGGCATACTGGTAGATGGCCTTCTGTTTTTCTAACTGCTGTTCCATCATGCAATAGGTGGAATTCCATCCTGTTGCCATATCTTGTTTCAGGTCATAGGAAAAGGTGGTTCCTCTGTTAAATGTTTCATAGAAGCTTCCGTGCTTTTACAGAATGTCTAAAGTGACCACAAATTTTTTTGGCCAGACCTACACACATCTGCTCAGTGGTACCTTCCTCACCTTGGAATCCCTGAACTACAATATTTATACAGTGAGCAGAACATGGAACATGTGTTTAATCCACATGGTCAACTGTATTTACAATATTCTTTGCATTATCTGACACTGTAAAATGTTTTGTTAATGAATGTGATGTCAACCACTCATCAAACTTCTACCTAAGGAGCTGTAACACATTTTTTGTATGATGTTCATTGTCAAAGTCAGCAATAAATAAAACTGCCTACCTGTGGAGGTCTGGGGCCTTGGTGACTTGCAACTACTGCTACTGCTGCAGGTAGTTAATCCAGAGGATGAGGAGGAAGAGGAGAAGGAAAAGAAGAGGGGAACCAGACCGAATGGGCAATCATTGCCATGTAATTAGTAGTGTAACTTCTGGCCCATGTCAGTGATGATGTAAACAAATGGAAAGAATGATGCTTTCAGGGCATGTGACACAGTCTTGTAGACACTCTGATACAAATCAGGAAGACATGCTATGAAATGTAGGTACGGCTTGGCACTTGATACCTTGACACTGCAACATGCATTAATGATCGAAAACCTGCATTGCTCACAAAAGAGAATGGCACTATGTTGGGGGCTAACACTTCCACAATTTCTCTTGTAAACTTTTTTCCCCCTCTGGTACTGTATGTTGGCTTTATATTTCTGGCCCATTTCCAGGGACTCAACCAGTGAGAGTTGAGTGCTTCTTTTCCCTGGATGTGACAACTGGGCCCTATTTTTGCCACCCCTGGGGTAGATGTGGCTGGGGATTTGCTGCCCCTTGAAGCTGTAGGACTTAATGGACTAAGTAACTGAAGAATAGAAGACGATGAAATTGTATATCAGCTACCACATGAAAGACTCCCTTCCTCTTCCTGTTCCTCTCTACCTGGTCTCCTAACGTTCTCCTTCCCCTGGCCATCATCATCATCAGCTTCACTGCCAGGTGGTGCTACTGCAGATGCCATGCAATTGTATACCTTCTCATACTGATATCTGTGGGACTTCAGCAAGACATTCTCAGCTGCGCTCCCTCTTTACCTTAAAATAGAAACATAGACATTGTAGGCTGATAAGGACTGCTAGGCCCATCCAGTCTGCCCATAAAACTTGACCTGCTTTTTCATAAAAGACACATTACATGTGTCCAGGATTCTTTGTCTACTTGAAAGGAATCCCACATCATCAACTTCACCAGTTTAGTCTTTCCTTCTGGCACTCTCGGCTGTTGTTTAATAGGCAGACTACTATGGGATGATTCAACATCATCACCCTCCTCCTCTTCCTCTTCCTCCACCAGTTCTTCAGGATCAGGGAATGGATCATCTTCATCTACCATGTGTCCCAGGCTGTTAGTTGTGCTGTGTTGTCTTTATCTGCTGTCATTTCAGATGCACATCAATGTGATTCCCCTTGTTGTTTTATGGTCTTTATTTAGGCACTACTTTTGGTTTGTTTAGCTCTCTTATGAGCATTTGCCCCACACTGAACTCCCACCTGTTCCACCTCCTCCTCATTCCCCAGAACAACTGCTACTGCTGCTACTATCACTTTTTTCATGTAAATAATCACAATCTGTATCTCTGTCCCCAGGATCTGCCAAATCACTTTTACTCCTTCTGCTCTGCCTGTGTCACTACCTAATGCACTCCTTTCTTATTCTGTTTTATCTACAATCATTGCTCATGCAGCAACCTGTACAGGGCCACTGGTAGTGGTTCCTATAACGTGTAATACCTTATATATGATTCTACTACTACTGTCATCTTCCTGTGCACCTTTAGTTCCCACTGGCAGAAGCTCTATCAATCAATCAATCAATCATTCATTATCTTTATTTAGCCAGGTGGAACACCATTGAGCAGGGCTAATTTACAAGATGGACCTGGTAGTTTAATCAACAACAACAACAAGTCACAATACAACAATTTGGCGTAGGTGTAGCAATATTAGCAGCCTATGTACAGTCATTACAAATGAGAATGGCGTGGCTTGGCACAGTGGTGTTTAATAATTTACAAATAACAACTTAAGACTTGACACTGAGAATAGAACAAGGCAGCTTAATTTACAGGTGTGGTACCAAAGGCAGTCATCATACCGCTATGTGCGAATTCTGTACAAGGCAGAACTCTGATTGACAGTAGAGTATAATATTATATTGGATGAGGTTTAGACCAGCAAGCATTATGTGGCCTAAGAGAAGACTATAAAGCAAGGTCACTGAGGGCACAGGATGTGCCAAGGATAGTAGAGGGAGAAGAGGTTAGGAGGGTTGGGAGGGGACAATTGTAATACCTTCAGGATTGTTATAGCTGCATTAGTTGGTGCAGTAGGTCTAAGAGTAAGGGGGAGGGTACGGGAGTGAAAAGGTGCCATTAGTAGGGGGAGGTGACAGACAGATAGGAGGGAGAGTCAGAGATTCAGTGCCAGAAGCATTTGCAGGACTGCATAAATGATTGTTAGATATGATTTTTGATCTATGACCAACCCCATTCCACTTTGTTTTTTCCTTGAAGTGACTGGATGATTCCATACCACCATCTCCTTGAACTATCTGATTTTCCATTTCCTAAAGCTTGCTATAGGACTCAGTCACTTGGGTGATGAGTGTTGAGGAATAAGACTTTATTTTCTTAAATTTTTTCATTTATGTACCTTTTTAATTCTAGATTTTTAATTTTTTTATTTTATTTTTTCTTATTTATTTAGTTTTTGTTTATTTTTTTAGTTTTATTTTATCAATGGGATGCCACCAAGGACTACCAGGGGCTAGAAATTGACTCACTACCAGCTGGCATACACTTGCTGCCCACTGCCCAGATCACACTGTAATAGCACAGCTGAGTACAACACAGACACACACACACATGCACACACACACATGCACACACGCGGGTGTGCACACACAACTGCCACCAAAAAAATATATATATGTTTTTACTCTTTTTATGAATGCCACCAGGGTGCCAGCTACCAGGGGCCAGACCCCAGCATGCTGTCAGATGGCACACACACTTGCTACCCACTGCCTAGGTTGCACTACAACAGCACAGCTCAGGATCACACACACACACTGCTTCAGGGCTCATGAAAAAGGAAGTGCAGCAACTTGGGGGAATGTGAAGACTAAGAGTTTCAGTTTGCAACCAAGGTGCCTTCTAACAGAGGCAGAGAACTAGCATGCTGCCAGCTGGTACGCACCTGCTATCTTGTCCACTGCCCAGAGCAAATAAATCCACCACTTCAGTCATGATTCAGTGAGTTTTGGGTGGATGCTGCTCTAAGGGGTGGCTAAGCTCCTGCCACATAACAGAGCAGTGCCATAAATACACCTGCAGTTGCAAGAGAGTTCTAAAAAACTGTTCATCATTCAGAAATATATGGTGCTGAGAAAAGATCAATTTCTTTCCATCTGGATACAATTAAAGGCAACAAGACATAAATGCACTGCAAACAGCTAGCCAATTTCACCAGTAAGAGAGAGAGATAAGTCCTAGTGCTTCACCATATAGGCTTTGTCAAGTGGTGTGAACATCAAAGATTGGCAGTTGTTTTATAATCCCATTCATCTGACATCATATGTGCCTTGTACCTCCCCCAAAGGCATGGCACATCAGTGACACTTGTAACATTTGCCCTCTGTGCCATGTCCCAGTGGGACAGTCCCTACCCTCCCCCAAATGCAAACCCAGAGGTGCCGCCATCCCTTATGAAGCTGACACCGTCATGCCACAGAGATGGTGCTGTGTACATAACCCCCTGGACAGCATGTGCAGTGGTGTCAAGGCACACCCAACCAATGTCACATATAGCCATGTGTACAATGGAGAGTGCCAACCCCAACACCTATGGAAGTGGTAGGGCTATGTCCACAGCAGTGCCACCCCTACTGACACCTGTATGTGTACAGATGTAACACTAGGTGCCACACCCAATTCAGGGTACTCACCAGGATGCCCCTCTTGTGCAGCACTGTCGTGGGCCCCACCATGCCCTGGTAAGGTATCTTGTGCCTCCCTCTGGCACTGCTGATCTGTGGCTGCTGTTTCCTGTCTGGGGTGGGTTGGGTACTGAAATGTATAGAGGAAGAAAAAGGGAGGTATGATAAGTCACATGCAGTGGTGCACAGTACCAAGTATAACTGCCCATACACCTGTACAATGTAGCAGCTGCCAAATATGCATGCTGCAGATAGACAGGCTGAGCAGGGTTGCAAGGCACCTATGGAACCACACACGTGTGCTCTGGCACACATGCATATGTTATGGTATCTCCCCCTTTGTTGGGTAGGGCCTATAACACTGTATACTGTCCCATTTAGTGCTCTTAACTGGTCAGCCCCCTGGTTCCTGCACCACAGACCAGACATGCCGGCCCCATACCCTGTTCAGGCATTGTAGGAAATGGTATGCATGTGTCATGGGGTTTAGGGTGCAGACGGCAAGAACAAGATTATAATGTGCAACACACCTCAGTGTGGTTTTATTCAGAGAGAGCTCATAACACAGCTGTAAATCAAAGTCAAAATAATTCAAAGTAAAAAAGTCAATAACTCAGAAGTCCATCTCATCTTCAATTGCAGGATAGTGGTCCAGTGACAAGTTAATGTAGGAGTAGCAATCTCCTCTTCATCTACATGTGACCCTTAGTTAAGCCTTCACACCTTGTACCTGTGTGGTACCATTTGCTTGTAACTGACTCTTCAGTGAATAGCAGAGCATTGTGGGATTCTGGAGGACTAGCAATAGGCTAGTATACCTCCTACCCCAAAACAACATCTCTCTGTTAAAAGCACTGCTGCCTGGTGGTTCTCTTGCCCTTTCAAGGGCTTGTAAACCTTCAACTCACAGAATCTTGCTGAATTTAAGTAAATATTGTTATTTTTACTCCGCGCTGAAACCGGTAGTGAACAGACACTTACTTCTGGTTTTTCAGCTTAAAATCTGCCCCTCTAGTGAGCAAGGTGATTGTGCGCGGGGCACCGCATGGAGACACGTGCAGAGACTCGTGCGTTTGAGCATGTCTGCTGTGTCCGCTGGGCACACTGAAACTGCTGGCATTAGACAAACTTGGATAAGATAATTTTCTCATATCCTCTGCTTAGTAAATATACACCTTTAATAATGGAAAAAGAACGTAGTAAGTGTATGCAATGTTTGATGTATAGTGAGGGAAAGTATGGCAGCGAGTATGTATGTGCTAATTGCAATCTGATTACTACTTTTGAAGCAGAGATAGCGTTTCTGCTTAATATTAAACCAGTTTCTATTGATATTAGGGAGTAAGTAAGTAAGTAGGTAAAAATTTATTTTTAAGCGCTTTTCAAAGCCAAAGTGCTGTACAAATAGAAGGCAATTAAAAAACAATCATATAACACTAACAACAACAATAACAATACAATCACAATAAGATCACAATGAAATAACTCTCCATATGCCTTTAGAAATAAGTAAGTTTTTAATTCTAACTTAAAACTCTCGACGGTCAGGCAGCTTCGTATCTGACGAGGTAGAGAATTGCCCAGGGTGGGGGCAGCGTAAGAAAATGCCCGTGCTCCAGATGTTTTTAAACAAACCCTGGAAATCTCTAGCAATCCCTCATCAGTGGAGTGAGTGAGAGGGATAGTAGGGAATAAGGAGATCTTGGATACTGCGGTCCCTGTTCTGTGGTAGGGCTTTATAGGTCATAGCCTGACCCGCAGATTCATGCCGATGAACCGCAGCCAGTGCAGTGCCTATGCAGCACAGGCATAATATGACTTCTCATAGATGTTCCAGTCAAAAGCCTGGCTGCTGCTCTGCACCAGCTGCAAGCTGTGGATATCAACCCCTGGTAGCCCTAGGTACAGGGCATTGGAGTAATCAAGGCGAGAAGTAACAATGGCATGGACCAATTTAGGAAGGTCAGCTGGAGGAACTAGGTGTTTCACCTGAGCGATATTCCTAAGATGGTAAAAGGAGGATTTGACAGCAGATGACACCTGAGATTTCAGGGTCAAACCATCATCAATAATAACGCCCAGGATACGCACCTAGTCTGAGGTTGGGAGCTGGGCACCATCGATCCATACGCCTGAAGGAAGCCCAGCCCTACAACCTGCCTCAAGGTGACCTGGTCCACCACCAACTCCTCAGTCTTATCTGGATTTAACCTTAGCCAGCTGGCACTCATCCAGTCCTTGATCTCGGATAGACAGCTGTTAAGTATAGAGACTGCATCTTCCTGTCCGGGACTAAAAGACAAATACAGCTGGGTATCATCTGCATAGCAGTGAAAACCCAAGCTGTATTGCCTAATAATGTCTCCCAATGGCAGCATATAGACAGCGAACAACATGGGTGCCAAAATGGAGCCCAGCAGAAGCCCACAGGGCAGGATGACGGTATCAGAGGAATAAATTCCGGTGATGACCCTCTGTCTCCTCCCCGTGAGAAAAGATCAAAACCATTGCAGAACTGTACCAGACAGTCCGCAATAGAGCCACAGGCATTCCAGAAGCACATCATTGTCCACAGTGTCAAATGCTGCAGAGAGATCAAGAAGGACTAGAATAGTATGAGCCTTTCGATCTCTCGCTATCAGGAGATCATTTAGAACCCGGACAAGGGCAGTGTCAGTACTATGTCTTTTCCTAAATCCTGATTGAAGAGTATCATAGATATTGTGATTTGTGATGTGGTCATCCAGTTGCAGTGCAACCACCTTTTCAGTAACCTTGCCCAGAAATGGCAGGTTAGAGACAGGTCTGTAGTTAACTGCGCAGTTTGGATTCAATGAAGGTTTTTTCAGGAGTGGTCGAATGACTGCCTCCTTTAGGGGATCAGGAAAGATCCCCTGCTCCAGAGATTTCCAAACAATTTCAGCAATGGTTGGACAGATAGTATCTACGCAACTTAATAATAGTGGCATAGGGCCCGGATCCAAACTACAGTTGGTTGGATGTACAGCCTGGACAATCCTCACAATATCCATGAATTCCGGCTAACCAAAGTCAAACCAGGTGACACAGGTGTTTATTTCCCCCTGCCGATCACTGCAAACCCTTAAAGAGTGAGCCTGGCCGATATCCGACCTAATGCTGGCAATCTTATCAGCAAAAAAACGAGCAAGCTCATCACACTTTATTTGTGAAAAATCTCTTCCAGACTGTAGACAGAGTGGATTGCACAGTCTGTCGACAGTCCGAAGGAGTTGAGCTGGTCGGTTCCATGCAGCAGCAATCTCCCTGGACAGGAATTCTGCCTTCTTATGGGTTATTGCCGATTGATAGATACCATAATGATCCATCTATCTAAGTCTGTCAGCATCCAAGCAAGATTTCCGCCAGGCCCTCTCTAGTCTTTGCCCCACTCTCCTCAGTTCCTTCAAAGACTCATCAAACTATGGAGTCTTTGGGTGCTGAGTGAGTGGACGAACACAAACAGGAGCAATTTACTCCGAGGCCCTGCTCACTGCCTTATTATAGGCAAGAACAAGGTCCCCTGCACCCATGCTCTTACCCGAAATACCCGATAGGTCCAGTATCGCTAGTATGCCCTCTGGGTTTACTCCCCTTAAAGGGCGATACTGGACCATCTCCATAGAGGCAGACCTATTAGGAGGTGCCCCAAAGCTGAATCTTATGGTGTGATGGTCTGTCCACACTTGGTTCCACTCCCAGATGCGTAACATCCAAATTCAGTAGGAACACCAGGGAATTGGAAAGTTACATTGATCTTATGGATGAACAACTTCATTCTAATGACCAATTTCTTTAACATTTAGGTAGCATTTCTTTGCCTCCTGATGAGGAGACAATTGTAATGACTAGTACTAGTATACCTGTTGCCTCTGCCCCCTCTTATAAGGTGGATGATTATCCGCCCTCTTCTCATGATAATGATGACTGGACCATTGTCACAAAGCCTCTTAAAAAAGGAGAGGCGGTCAAATACACAATAGTACCCCTATTGAAACTCTTAATAGGTTTGAGCAATTGACTGTATCAAATAATGAAGTGCTACATAATTTATCCTGTGCATCACCCTCTGTTGATAATAATGGTTTAAAAACACTGTTCAATCAGGAGTTAATGCCCATGAATATTTGTCCTACTAAGTCTCAAGCTACCAAATGAATACCTATTAAGTTAATCGCTCCAGAGTGTGCTAAACATTCACTTGTTTCTGATTCTTGTACCCCTACTGTCTCAAAACAAGTGCTAGTCCTGGGAGATTCAATCATTAAGCACATTGACAGGGTAGTATGCAATAGTGACAAGAGCAACCGCACTTGTTCTAGCTTCCGTGGGGCCAGGGTATCTGACATTACCTCCATGATGCCCAAAACTTTACAAAATGCGGGGGAAACTCTACTGGTTAGCATACATGCTGCTGCTAATGATATAAACAACACCCCATTTAATCAGTTACAACAGGACTATGTGGTGTTCTGTAACCTGTTACTTGATAGGGGATGCTGTGTATGTATATCTGAAATTCTACCTGTCCCGAGAGCAACATCTACCATGACGCAGAAAATCAAAGCCCTAAATGAATGGCTGAGAAAGTGGTGTTTTAAGCAGGATATACCCTGTATTACCTACTGGGAATCATTTTCAGATAATTCTTTCTTGTTTTTCTGGGATGGTTTACATCTCAGTCATGGGGTAGTACACTAAAATCATAAATCATTGTTTAAACTAAAAACAATGGGGGAGAATGGGTCTATTCCCAAGTCTCTCAATACTTACCAAAATATTACAACTAAATGTAAATTCCTAGCTTTGAATGCAAGATCTTTAAACCAACTCAAATTAGCAGAACTCAAAGCCAAATGTAAAACTTTAAATAGAGGTGTGGTGGGAGTAACTGAAACTCAGTGGGATGCATCTTCAATTTGGTCCAGAGAAATTCCAGGTTATAAGTTATATCATAAAAAAAGATTAGATAAGCAAGGCGGTGGAGTTTGTATGTACATACAAAATGATATTCCTTCTTTTGAAGTGAGTTCTTCCTTTCCTTTGGAAAGTATATGGGTTAAAATCTTATTGAAGGAGCAGTCCTATATAACTATTGACAACATCTATTGACCTCCATCTGCAAATTCAGATTATACAACTGATATGTTTAAAGAAATTACACATTTTTCAGAATCTCAAGATATTGTAATATTTGGAGACTTTAACCTCCCTCATATTAACTGGGACTTATTCTTAGGACAGCCTTATGCCGAGAAGGGAAAAATAGATATGGTAGTTAGTACTGGATTACAACAACTTGTTACTGAACCCACTCAAGGTCCTAATATTTTGGATCTATTATTTACTAGCATAGAGCAACAAATTAGCAATATATAAATTTGGGATCCACTTGGGACCAGTGATCATTCATCTATTCTTTTTGAAATTCAACAATTTAAAACTACACAAAGGAAATTATACTGTATAAAAAAATTATAATAAAGCACATTTTTCTAAAATCAATGAATACTTACAAAACATAAACTGGGAATCTAATCTTCTTAATTGTACAACACAGTAAGTTTGGGACTTTTTTAAAAACATTGTACATTATTTGGAAAATACCTTTATTCCATCTAAGAGGAAATTTAATAATAAAGGAAAAATCCCCCCTTGGTTCAACAAGAGAAATAAAAATCAGATTAAAATAAAAATGTAACTTTTTAGGAAACTTAAGAATAGTTCTGTTCCATTTAAAACTACTCTATTACATAAATGCAGACTATCTGTGAAAAACTTAAAAAATTCTATTAAGTTGGCAAAATATAAGCTAGAATTTAAACTAGCTCACACAAAAGACTGTCACAAATTGCTTTTCTCCTATATAAATAGTAAAAAAGGTATATAAAGGACCATTGGTCCCATTATAACCTATGGCTCTTCTCTATCTGATATAGAAACCTCGAATCTCTTTAATAAGTACTTTTGTTCTGTCTTCTCTCAAAAATCACCTATTAGTACATTTAAAGTTCACCACATAGATTATCATAGGTTCTGTCTATCCAACTCACATTATACAGGCTATCAAAAAACTAAAAAAAAAAATACTGGTCCTGGGCCCAGACGGTATTCATCCATGGCTTCTGATCGAAACCTCTATAAATATTTCAATACCTTTGTCAATTATCTTCAACAAATCCTTACAAGAAAACATTGTACCAAATGATTGGTGTTCAGTAATAGTTACTCCCATATTTAAAAAAGGCAATAGATGTTCTGTGCAAAATTATTATCCAATTAGCCTGACCTCAGTGGCTGGTAAATTAATGGAACGAGTAATGAAGTCTCTACTAGACCAAGACTGTAAAAAATTAGGAATTTATTATTCAAATCAAAATGGGTTTACTCCCAAGTATTCCTGCACCACCAATCTAATATCTTTTTACAATAATATAAGTACTCTAACAGATGCGGGTATCCCTACTCATGTAATTCTTTTGGACTTTAGTAGAGCTTTCGATGAAGTCTCACATGAAAAACTCATTACTAAAAATGCACAATCTAGGTTTGTCACCTGATATTGTCAACTGGACTTTAAACTGGTTGACAAATCGTTCTCAGAGAGTCTCTCAGGATGTTTAAGGCAAACCTTTTTTCATGCTTTCTTACATGAAATCCAAATTCTGTGGAACTGTAGCTTCAGAAAGCCAGATATTTTTTCCCCTGGCCCAACATTGAAAGGTGGTCCATACATGAGCATAAGCTGCTGACACAGAAATTTTCCAGGCAGCCATTAGGTGTCTACCATCTTCTTAGAGAAACCCTGTTTCATTAGTCTCCTCTGCTTAAGAGCCAGGATGTGAGTTGTATCCCTTCCAGATTTAGATGCAGAATTGGGTCCTGTGGTGAAAAGGTAGGTGTCATGTGAGATAAGTTCACCCCACACTGGACGATGAAATGGAATACATAGAGCTTGGTCCACTAAGTCCAAGAACTGTGGTCTTCTAGGTCACTCCTGAGCTATTAAAAGAAAGCTCCCTCTTGAGTGCCTTATTTTGTGTATGATTTGGGGAGGAGAGGCAGAGGAGGGAAGGCATACACTCTGCTAAAAATCCACTCTTGAACCAGGGTGTCCACTGCTTCTGCTTGTGGGCACTGGCAGCAGCTGAAGAACCATTGAACTTGAGCATTGTGTCTGGAGGTGAACAGATCAATCTAGGGATGACTGAACCTTTAACACAGAAGGTCGAACACCTCTGGATTCAACATCTACTCCCTTGGTTGAAATTTTTTGCAGCTTAGCCAATTGGTTTAATGTTCAACTCCCCAATCAAGTGGACTGCTAACAAAGAAAAGATTCTCCTCTGCCCTTTGTTCCCCCTTGACTGTTTATGTACACCACAGTGACAGTGTTATATGACCTCATTTTCATTGCTTTTCACTGCACTTGACTTTGAAAATGAATAAGAGTGAGGTGCACCACCCTCATCTCTAGAACATTTATGTGTACGAACATATGAACATACAAAATTGCCAGCAGAAACAGGCATGGCCTATCGAGTTTGCTCAAGTGTGTGGCTAGCACTTCATCTCGCAGCTGCCCCTCCTGCCACCCCTCTTGCCAGTATCCTTTCCCCATACAGTGCCTTTCCTGCACTGACAAAAGTCCCCTGAATGGTAAAGTGGTCCAAAACTGCCTCCCAACCCAACTGATTGGCTTTGGATGTTAAAATCATCTCTGGGGAGACTTCCAAGGGGAACCCTTTGCTCAGATTCTCCAAGCTTACCCACAACTTTGGAGACAGCTGCAGCTGTGATGAGACATGGATCCTGGCTTGATATTCCTCTGAGGTGGGATCCCAGGCTGACAGTAACTCCATCTGTAGGAGCTGTATGTGAAGGCAAGCCCATGTGACTAGTTCTAGAACCATCATGAGGTCCAGAATTTGTAGCAAGTGGTGAGCTGAAGTGGATGACTGGCTTGTCAGCCACTAAACTCTCTCTCAACAGGGTCTCTTTTCCGGCTGCTGAGAGGAAGACCTTCCCTTGGTTCATCCTGAACACTGTTCCCAGGAGTCACAGGGTCTGTGATGGCTCAAGAAAGATTTTCTCCCAATTCACCATCCAGCCATGGGACTCCAACATCTCCAGAGTTCTGGTCACTGATATCCTTGCCAAAGGCAGAGATGGTACTCTAAAGAGTAGATCATCCAGGTAGAGACAGACATGATGTCCGTCTTTTCAGAGTTGAGCCACCAGGACTATGAACATTTTTAAGAAGATCCTGGGGGCTGTTGCGAGCCCAGAAGGAAATGTCCAGTACTGGAAGTGCTGTCCAAGGACCAAGAACCTGAGAAACCTCTGAGGAGACTGACTGGATGAGGGTGTATAGATATGTATCCTTTGATCAATGGAAGTTAGATAATCCTCCTGGTGGGCAGCTTGGATGATCATACGCAGGGGACTCCATCATGAATGCCATGTGGTGCACAAACTTGTTTAGGTGTTTCAGACCCAGTATGGGCCTCAAACCCGTTGACTTATAGGGAACTGTGAAGTAGATCGAGTAGAACCCCTGGCCTTGGTTGCTGGGAGGCACCATCACAGTTGCCCTGATTTGAGTGGTGGTCCAGGGTCTCTGCCACCGCTTGTCTCTTCATGGGATCCTTCAGAACCGGGGATGGTTAAAGGTACCCTTTTTAGGGGAGTTTTGAATATTCTATTGCATAAGAGAATTTCAGAAAAAAGCTCGCACTGGGCCGGGGTGCAAGGGATAAAAGAACAGCAAATGAAATCAGTAAAATCCCGCATGCACCATCAAAATAAATTGTAGCCTCAAGCTGTATAAACATTATTTATTTATGTATTTATTAAATTTTGGTGACTGGGTTAGCCCACTGAGCCCTAGAGGTCCCTTTTTCAGGGGTGACCCAGGAATTACATAAGACAAGAAGGAAATACAGCTTACAAGTATAACATGCTCAAATTTTATTAAGGTGCCAGTAATACACACATCTTGATGGTTTCAGAAGTAGTTTGCTTTTGCAAAAGACATTCTAAAGCTAGAATTTCCAGAACCCAAACATCTGATGTTATCTGGTTCCTAACAAGTTTAGTGGCTTTGGGGATGGACTAGATGAGAGGTATTTAAGGTTGTCTGCCTCATTTATCACTGGCCCCCTTTGCTCCAGTTTTAATTTTTTTTTGATCCTGGGACAATTCCCTGCAGCTAGGAAATGATCTAGTGCAGTACCAGTCACAGATGATGCTGATTGTGCTGATGATTTTAGGCCTAGTTCTAGTTTAAACACTTTGATCAAACTCACTGAGAAAATTGTAGAAAATCAAATCATTAGCTATCTAAAGTCATACAGTGTTGTTTTCCCACAACAACACAGGTTCCATAAAAACCATGGGATGGGAACTGTCCTTGTCAGGTTCACAGTTTCTGTCCTTAATGGATTTGAGAATGGGCTCATGACAGGAGCAGTTTTCATGGACCTGACCAAGGCATTTGATCTCGTAGATCATTCCCTGTTTTGTTCTAAATTGAGCCATTTGGGTTTTGCAGAAAGTCCTGGTAGATGGGTGGGAGACTATTTGAGAGACTGATCCCAGTTTGTTAGTAGTGGATCTATTAGTTCTAATGTTTGTGCTATGAACAATGGGGTATCACAGGGGTCAGTTTTGGGCCCCTTGTTATTTTCTTTGCTTATCAATCAGTTACCGTCCTCCTGTAGTCTTTGCGATTGTCTTTTATATGCTGATGATTTGATTCTTTATTCACAGGCTAAGTCTATATTGCAGCTGACTTTTTTTTTTTTGAAATTGTAATTTATCTCTTCTTCTTTCTACACCGGAGCCCCGCTTTGTCAGGAGTCTCTAAGGGTATCACCCTACTGCCTTACTTGGAACCCTAGTAGACTCCTTAAGGAGCTGTGGCTATGTTCCCATGGTATTTAGGTGGGGCCCACAGCCCATCAATCAACTTTGTTGGGTCCTCCGCGGTCAGGCAAGCAGTAGTCATTAGGGCTCATACCCAGTGCTCCTTCCTCTCGGTGCTCTGGTGTGTGTTTTCCCTTGTTCTAGGGAAGTGACTACACCCAGACATCAAGGCTTCCCCACCGATGTTCTCACTCCCAACCTTCTCTGTGTGCTTGTGTGCTTGTTGTGCCTCCGGCTTCTGCCAGAGGCCAGACAAGTGTTGAGTTGGCACCTCCTACCCTCCCAGGAGATGACAGCTGTCCTCCAGATGCTGAATCTTCTCCCTCCCCTGCCAACCCACAATGGCCTGAGCTCGTTGCCGAACCTGGGTCACCAGCGTGATGCGAGGTGTGGCGTCCAGTGCCTCAACCCTCAGTGCCACCGGGCCGGCGTTGCAGCTGACTTTTAATCTCAAACATGATTTTTGTAATGTCCATATCTGGTATTTTAATAATTCTTTGGTTTTGAATGCTAAAAAAATGAAGGTTATGTTGTTTGGTACTCAATACATGCTGAAGGACAAACTGAGAATTTGGTTACATGATGTTACTGGAATTGCAATCAAACAAGTTTCCCAGTTTAAGTATTTAGGGATTTTGCTTCACCTTGGTTTAACTTTTTCTTCTCAGATGAGATCTGTTACTAAGGTAGTCAATCAGAAATTGTGAGTATTGTACACATTTAAACATTTTTTTTCTATTGAAACCCATAAATCCATTGTTGTTGGGTCATTATTACCCCATTTTGATTATGTGGCAAGTCTGTATTTTAATTTGGGCAGTAAAGAATGTAATATTCTCACTGTCATTTATAATATTTGTCAATTTGTTTTGACATTTCCTCAGTGAACTCATCATAGATACATAGATACATAGATACATAGACAGTGTCAGCAGATAAGGGCCTATGGCCCACCCAGTCTGCCCATTTGAGCTTGTAAGTTCAGTTTGTTTTCCTAGAAGTCTGTTGCCCCTTACCCCTGACCTCCAGAATTCCTTTATGTCTATCCCATGCATTCTTAAATCCCGTGATTGTTTCAGCCCCCACCACTTCCTCTGGCAGGGTGTTCCACTTGTCCACCACCCATTCTGCGAAGAAATTCTTTCTCATGTTTCCTCTGAATCAACCTCCCTCCAACTTCATCCCATGCCCTTTAGTCCTGGAACATCTTTTTCACTTAAAAATAGTGTTTTCCTGCACCCTGTTCCTCCCTGTCAGATACTTATATGTCTCTATCATATCCCCTCTCTCCCTGCTCTCCTCCAGGGAGTACATGTTCAGTTCCTTCAACCTGTCTTCATAGGACTTGTGATGCAATCCATGCACCATCTTTGTTGCCCTCCTCTGAACCTTCTCTACCCTGTCTATGTCCTTACATAGGTATGGTCTCCAGAACTGTACACTGTACTCCAGGGGGCCTCACTAGTGTCTTGTATAGCAGAATTATGACCTCCCTTTTCCTGCTGGTGATGCCTCTGCTATACATCCCAGCATCCTTTTGCTTTACCTGCAGCCTTGTCACACTGTTTCCTACCTTGAGTTCATCAGAGATGACAACCCCAAGATCCCTTTCCTGCTTGTTGCATGCTATATCCTCACCCTCAACTGATATATTGTGCCAGGGTTTTGTGCCCCATATGCATTATCTTGCACTTCTTTGCATTGAATTTCAACTGCCAAACCCCTGACCATTCTTCAGTTTCTGCAGGTCGCTTTCATTCTGTCTACACCTCTGGTGTGTCTACTCTGTTACAGAGCTTTGTGTCATCAGTGAACAGTGAAATTCTGCCTTCTAGGTCCTCAGGCAATGTCACTGATGAAGATGTTGAATAGGACCGTCCCAGCACTGATCCCTTTGGTACCCCACTGGTCACTCTTCCCTCTGTGGAGTGACAGCCATTTACCACCACCCTCTGTGTCCTGCCACCCAGCCAGTTACCTACCCACCACACTACTGTCCTGCCCACACCCATATTCCCCAGTTTGTGTAATAGTCTTCTATGTGGCACAGTGTCAAAGGCCTTGCTGAAGTCCAGATAGGCCACGTCCACTGCCCTCCCCTGATCCACCTATCTAGTCACCCAGTCAAAAGATTCAATGAGGTTGTTCTGACATGACTGCCTTGGGTCCTGTAGTCCATTGACAACCAGATGTTCCACCAATCTCTCCTTCAGTAGTGCTTCCATGATCTTCTCCACTACCGAGGTGAGGCTGACTGGTCTGTAGTTCCCTGCTTCCTCTTTGTTACCACTTTTGTATAAGGGGACTACATCTGCTGTCCTCCAGTCTTTGGGTACCTCCCCTATTTCCAGTGACTGGCTAAACAGGATAGCCAGAGGATCAGCCACCACCTCTTAGTTCTTTAAGGACCTGGGGTGCACCCCATCTGGCCCCATTGCTTTATCAACTCTATTACTTCCAGTTCCTTCAGGACCCTTTCTGTGTAAAGGGACTTGTAGTCCATTTCTGCACCATTCTCACCCCTTGTACTCCTTCAGATCCATTATCTTCTTCCTCAGTAAAGACTGAGCAGAAATACCTGTTCAATATGTCAGCTTTACTGTTGTCATCTCCATCCAGCCCCCATCCTCCCCTTCAGTCTCACTATCCTCCCTTTGTCTTTCTTTTTTCACTTATGTACCTGTAAAAGGTTTTGTCCCCTCTACCCACTGATTTTGCAATGTGTTCTTCTGTCTGAGCTTTGGCTTCCCTTACTGACCTCCCTGCCTCCCTTTGCTTCTCCTGGTACTTCTCCCTATCCCCTTCTGCCTGTGTCTTTTGTATTGCCTGAACGCAATCTTTTGGCTTTCACTTTCTTTGCTACCCTTTGGAAACCATAATGGTCTCCTTCCTTTTCTCTTGCTAACCTGCTTAATGCATAATTCTGTTGTTCTTGTAATCCCCATTTTAAATACTGCCCACTGTTCCTCAACCCCTGATTCCTGTCCCATTCCCCTTAATGCCTCTTTCAAGTATCTCCCCATTTTCCCAAAGTCTGCCCCCTTAAAATACAGGATGCGTGTTTTTGTGTGGTTTGGTACTGCTCTTTCTGTGATTTCAAACCACAATGACTGGTTGTCACTGTTTCCCAGCTGCTCCCTCACTGTTAACCCCATCACACTGTCCCTGTTTGTGAGCACAAGGTCCAGTATTGCCTTCTGCTGAGTTGGTTCCATCACCAGTTGCTTGAGGAAGGCACCTTGAAGGGAGTCCAGGATAAATCTACTCCTAGTTGATGCTGCTGCTGGGATGGTCCAGTCCACATCTGGAATATTGAAGTCTCCAACCAGTACTACCTCAACCTTGTCTGCCATCCTTTGGATGGCTAGCATCAGCTCCCTATCTGTTTCTTCCTCCTGGGCTGGTGGTCTATAGACCACACCTGTGCGGATGGCTGTCCCCATTTTCCTTTCCAGCTTAACCCACAGTATCTTTCCCCCATTTTGTTCCTCCTGGATCTCTGTGGCCCTTATGTCATTTTTCACATACAGTGCCACTCCTCCTCCCTTCCTGCCTGCTCTGTCTCTTCTGAATATGTTGTAGCCAGGTATGGCCATCTCCCAGTCGTGGTTATCATTACACCAGGTTTCAGTGATGGCCACAATGTCCAGGTTTGACTGTACCATGACAGTCTCCAGATCTTCCATCTTGTTGCTAAGGCTCCTGGCATTTGCACACATGGCTTTCCATGATTTGACCTCCTAGACTGTTTCACTGTTCTACTCCAGCCCCTTCCTTGGTTGTCATTTATCCCTGGTTCTCCTTGCTGTCTGCTCTTCTGCTGAATTTTGCCCCTTTTCTGCTTATCCACCTCTTGTGGCACTAATCTCCATCTTTTGCACACTGCTTTGCAGAGATAGCTACCTCTGGTTCACTGGTTCCACTGCTAGCTGTGGGGGTGAACAGTAGGTACCCTTCTTGCGGGCCTGCAACCCCTTTGCAGTTTAAATGCTTGTTAATGTAGCATTTAAACTTATCATTAAGTGCTTGATTCTCTCCAGGATGGATGCAGGCTGTCAGGCTTGAACAAACCTCCATCCCTCCAGGTGGATCCCCAGTCACCAATGAATCCAAACCTTTCTCACAGCACCAGTTCTTCAACCATGAGTTAAAGTTCCTGGTGCATGCACTCCTATGCTCTCCCTTGCCTCTCACAGGTAGTACTTCTAAGAAAGTGACAGAAGTGGCTACTTGCTTGAGACCCCTCCCCAGTTTCCTAAACTCTTCCTGAACTTCCTTTGGCTCCCCATTTGCCAGGTCATTAGTACCTAGGTGGATAATGACATTCAGCTCACCCTTCCATCTTGCCTTCCCAGTGATCCCCAGGATCTTCCTTCCATGCCTCCATGCCGTGGCACCTGGTAGGCACCTCACCTCCCTGTCCTCCCCGTCCTGTGTTCCTAGCTGGATCCCTCTTATGATGGAGTCCCCCACCAGGATTTGCTTCCTCCTCCTCCTCTGGGGTCCACTGCTTTCCCCGCTGAGGTCACCTCCTTGGCTAACCTCCACATCCTTTCCTTCCACTTCTCTGGGTACCTCTATTTGGATGTCCTCATTTGCCAGTGTGGCATATGAGTTCTTGAGTAGAATAGGATCTGGGATGTGCCTTTACCTGACTGCTCTAACCCTCCCTGAGCCCACTGTCATCCAAGTGCTCCTCGTTCTTGGCATCCTTTGAGGCAGTTGCATTGGACTGGGTGGTCCCTGGATAGGGGTGATGGTACTCCTGACCCAGTTTACTTCCGCTCTGAGTCTGGCTTCCTCATCCCACAGTCCAGAGAGATGCATGCAGACAGGGCAGCACCTCAGTGTCCAGAAGGTCTGCCTGAATTTGGCTGCTCCACAGCCACTGCATTGCACCACTCCCCACATTATACTGCAATTCCACTACTTGTCTGCTACTGAAGCTCTCCTAGTTCTCTTTTTATTAATTTACTGTACTAAAAATCCTGCCACTGATCCTCAGATAATTTTTTTTTTAAAGAAAAAGAAACCAATAAATAAATAAATGAGTCAATTGTCGTGCCGAGGGTGGGCTTCTTCCCCCTTATGCCCCTCCTACTTCACACCCCTTACTATACCTTGTGTTTAGCTCTTGTCCATCAGATTTAACAGGGCATATAATTAAGAGTTGGGGGAAGAGGAGGGAGGGGGGGAAAATTTGCAGCAATTAAAGACAGCACAGAATTACACCACCACTATGTTTTAAATTTTCAACAGCCCAAAAACAATTATAAGTAAAGACAACAAAGAAAGTATAGTGTCACTAAAGCCCACAATCTAAGTTTAAAAGAAAATAGCAATTACCAGTTACTCTAAAGCACTGAATTGAATATGTTTCTTCCTTCCTTCTGCTTCTTCTGGAAAATAAAACTCTGCTTGCTACTTTAATTCTGACTTAATCGACTTCCAGTTAATCACGAGCGAGGTCAGAGGCTGACAATTAACACCCTTCACCCAACTACAGGGCAGTCAGACAAGCCAAGATAAAATTTGCAGCAATTAAAGACAGTACAGAATTACACCACCACTATGTTTTAAATTTTCAACAGCCCAAAAACAATTATAAGTAAAGACAACAAAGAAAGTATAGTGTCACTAAAAGCCCACAATCAAAGTTTAAAAGAAAAATAGCAATTACCAGTTACTCTAAAGCACTGAATTGAATATGTTTCCTTCTTTCCCCTTCTGGCTTCTTCTCATGGCTATATACTTTATTCTCAGTTAGGTTGGTTGTCCACCTGGCACAGGATTGCCTGTTTTTTGAGAGTGTCAGATTGTTAAGTCTATTTTTCAAATTATTTCTTTCCTTTCTCTGATTTAGATACTATTCAGTATAACTCTATTAATTTGAGATCTGCCAAAGGTGTTGTGTTACAAAACAATTCCCCTTAAGTCTATGACTGGCTCCTGTGCTTTTTCATTTGCAGTGCCTGTGTATTGGAATGGTCTTCCAGATATGCTTCATTTTGCTGACTCTTTTCAAAGTTTTAAAACAAAATTTAAACAATATTTGTTAGCACAGGACATATGTAAATGTTAGTGAATATGTGTTTTTTTTATTTTATTTTGTTGTACGTATAATTACTTGTATTTATGTGAGGTTCGACCTGAAAAAGGACCTCTGTTCCAGTGTCCTCACCTGATTAACAAAATAAAAAAAAATAAAAATAAAATCTGGGCCTATCTTGTGTAAAAATTGCACAGTCTTTCACCAAGGGAAGGGAGGCAGAGATGGACCCATGTACCCTCATTGTGAGTTGCTTGCTTTTCACCCTGTACATCCGTTGCACCTTCAGTCAATGGCTCCTTTGCTACTATTGCTTTAGAAACCAGAACAGGCTCCTTTACCATTTGATTCCAGAAGTTCTGAAAGGAATAAAAATCTCATTGGAACTGCCTCTAACGGTCACCTGCTTGACCCTTTGGAGCTGATGTGGCCTTTGGCTGTTTGCTTTGACACTGGAAGGTGGCCCCTTTTATCCTGGATATCTTTCAAAATATCACCCAGGTCAAAACCAAACAACAAACTTCCCTCAAAGGCTGGATTGAACAACTTAGTCTTTGATGCTTGATCAGCTATCCAATGCTGAAACATAGCTGACATAATGAGATATGCGGATTGAGCTGACATGCATAGGTTTTCTACCATGGCATCCCTTAAGAAGGTAGAGACCATGGATTCCAACTTCAAAATGCTCAGCTTCTCCAAATCCAGGGAAATAACACTGTCCTGGATCATAATCCACAAGTTTATGTCTCTGGCAATAATGAAGGAGGCATAGGAGGTGTGCAGCTCAATGCCTTTGGAAGCAAAGGCTGTTCTGCATGCAGCATCCATCTGCCTGTCATGTGAATCCATTAATGCCAAAGACACTTAAAGGAAAGCTATCATCATTATTACCTGCTCCTGCCCCAGCAAAGCTTACCTTCCAGTTAAGGTTTTAATGTATTTTGTGGCTTTTTTCTCATGCCGTAACATATATTATTTTAACTTGTAAAAATCTGCAACCTGGAAGTATGGCGGACGTGGGGGGGCTCCATTATCTGTAATGGTGTGACGATGCACCATTTGCTTCAGTACAAAATGTACTGAAGCAAGTGTTGCATTGCTGCACCTGTTCAGATAATGGAGTCTCCACGCATGCCTATACTTTCTGGTTGCGGATTTTTACAAGTTAAAATAATGTAAAATAGCAATCGGGAGCTTTTAGATGCTCAAAATCATGTTTGAGTAAGCAAATCAAAATGACGGTTGTGAATCAACTTTTACTTACAGTCATGGATTATGGAAGTCACGTATATGATTTCGCTCACAAGAGAAGTTTGGTGAAAGTAGATATGATATATAATAGACTTGCAAGGTTTATATTGGGAAAAGGAATAGGTCCACATCACTGTACTCTGTTTAGTGATCTTGGATGGTTAACCCCAACTTTAAAAAGGAAATTGCAATGGGCAAATTTAATTCACAAAGTTCTATACACGAAAAGACCAATTTATTTATTTGAAAAAAAGAGATAATACATCATTATAATTTATGCCAGACACCTTTACGAGGATTTGTTCCACCAAAATTAATTAGTAAATATAGTTCTATGCGTTTCCCAGCTATTATGTTTCAAACATGGAATTCAATAAACAAAGAATCCACTGTATAGTTAATCAGACTGATACTAAATTGTTCATGAAGGAGTTAAAACATGAATTGAGTGTATGTTGTATGTGCAATGGTTAGGACATATGTATATAATGTTGATGTAAATGATGTTACAAGATATTTGTTATACCTGCTATTGTCTTTGTATTTTATGTTATACTGAAAAGAACAGGAGCATCTATAATATAGGATTTATCCTAATGATGATTTATACCAAGTTGTCCTGTATAAAAGTAAATATTTTTACTACTACTACTACTACTACTGTATGTGGAGGCATGAGAAAAAAGCCACAACATACATTAAACACTTAATTGGAGGGTAAGCTTTGCTGGGGCAGGAGCAGTTAATAATGATAGCTTTCCTTTAAATAGGAATAGTGGTGTGTCTGGCAGAATTATGAACTGCTTTATCTGCCAGAGGAGGGGTTTCCCACTTGCAAGTATTTTCTTCCAAAAAATGGAAACACCTTGCCTTAGGTCTTGCCAGATATATATTTTTTTGGTCTGCACGTGCCCATTCCAGTACAATAATTTGGTCACAGTGAATAAAGTTTGGAAAACATTTTGGAGTTGAGAAGGACATGGGCAAAATAGGACCTATACACCTCAGTTATAAGATAGAGCAAAGACTTGGTATCAAACAGGGGACGGATAGGAATCATCCTCTTGGGCTAAATCTATTCCCTGTCTTCCTCCTCCTCCTCCTCCTCCTCAGAGGGTTCATCCTCCTCCTCATCAAGTAGCTTCTTTAGATCAGGATTTCCCCAAGATCCATGGTATTCTCATGCTGACCCTCAGTATGGTCAGCGTTGGGGTCCGCCTGTGTACTGTAATATCACCCATGTCCTGCTGTGGTGCACCTGGATGTGCCTGTGTGGGTCCCCCTGACCTGAAGGGGCCCAGTTTGGGGCCTGGTGTGTCTGATGGGACATCTGAAAGAACATCAGGACCCACAATCTCTTCTAATAGAAATAATAAGGATTTATGTAATTCTGCTTTGCCACTGCCAACTGGTACACCAGGTGCACCCCCACCAGCTTGGAGGTCTGACTCTGTGAATGGTAAGAGACATACTAACTTGAGAAACACAATGCGGGCAACACAAACCCATGGAAGAGGATCTCATTACCCTTTTGCAGGTTTTACATCTCTTGAAGATATGAGGTTTCTGATATGCCATGTTGCCAAGGAAGATAGCCCTGCAGGATAAAGAACTGACTGTCATGACAGCAGGAAAAAATATATAAGACTGTTGCTGGGACCACCAGCAGCAGAGCAATTCAAGAAGGATGAAAAGGCTTCTGATCAGCTGTCCCTGCTCAATATGCTGAAAAGTAAATAAAAAGAAGCAAATAAATACATCATTCTGCCGTGCAGTGCTGAGAGCTGTATGCACTCTTACTCCTTCTGAAGGCCCATGCATGACTTCACGACACCAAGTGTGACATCGATATGTCAGTAGGGGCATGTGCACAACACAGGCATATGAAAGGCCATCCCAGTAGAAAGAAAAGAGAAGGGGTGCATGCCCAATGGCTGCAATAACAACAGAAATGGTGGGAAACTGCGTGGCTCAATGGAGCTGAAAGAGAAACTGGTGAGCGGCTGAAGGATGAAAATAAAAATGCCCAAAACAGCAGAAAAAAACAGAAGCTCTGTACTGAAGGGTAGAAAAGCTGCTGAAATGGTGGAAAAAGAAGACTCTGAACCTTGCAGATGCAACAAAAAACATTCAGGCAGGCTCCACTGAGGAAAACTGGTGCAGTTAAAAGGGAAACGCAGCTACAGTAAGGTAGCCCAATTAAACAGGAAATGTCACCAAAAAAGGAAAAAAGCAAGCACAAAGTAAAAAAACAAAGAGACTCAGGAGAGGAAAGGGGTACCGATGTCCAAGACTGGGGGGAGGTATGGAAGCCCTAACTAAATATACAAAGAAAAAACAGGTACTTACCTGCAGCACCAGTGATCTTTTTATTTATTTATTTATTTATTTATTTTTTATAGACTTGGAGACCTCCCAAAAATAAACACCCTAAAATGATGTGACAGATGTGGTACACAATCCAAGCACGTGCAGTGGAAATGGGAAGAGCAGGTTAGCTAATTTGAAAGCTGCAGTTTAACAGGCACAATTTTTATTTAGGGGTGCTTCCTGTGATGAGGTAGCCCCAACCTGCTATACAGAATTACAGCCTCAAGGCCTAGAAACTGACTTTTTCTTCAGAGAAGATTGAAAGATGTTTCCCCATCAATGGCATAGCAAGACTGGAGAGTTGCTGATGTTTGGAATCCTCATGTGCCCAACATTCCAAAATTTGGGGCTGTGCCATTTTCCCTATTGGAGTGCACAATACCCATTTGTGATTATTAACTAATGACAATGTGAAGCACTACAGAAAGTACTGTGTTTGAGGCATAGAAACCTAGAACTTGTCAGCAGAAAAGGCCCACTCAGTCTGCCCAGATGGTCCTGCATAGTCTATCTTCACAGTTACTAATTGGTCTCCAGCCAAGTTGAGGGCCATATGAATATTTTGTGGAAGATTATGTCACATACACAGAGGTAGTTCTACTGATTTAGTTAACTTTCAGGCACATTTTGTAGCAATACACATCTTTCTATATTGCTACAGGACTTGTGTAGTGCTGATGGCAGCAGGACAGGCAGGAGAGTGGTGGGAAAGTGCCTGCTGCCATGAAGAGGGTTGGACTGGGGCTGACCAGGAGGGTTAAGAGACCACACTTTGACATTGGATACCTTCTTTATTCCAGTGGGGATTGGAGCAAAAGGGAGGTGCCAGAAACAACAGAAATTATCTATATATTACACAGAGAACAGGCTGGGAGGGGCAGCCACTAGCACCAAGGATTATCTGTATAACAGTGATCAGGCCAGGACAGGATACCACAAGCAACAGGAATTATCTACGAATTTAAGTGTGGATCAAGGTGGTCAGTGGTACCATTAGCACTAGTGTTTATTTATCTTACAACGGCAAGAGAGAATCCTTATTCCTGATTGGTCAGACTGAGACTGAACCCGGGATGTAATCCCAGCATAACATCCCAATACTAGTCTCAGCAGACTCACAACTGCATCAATCGTTTGAGAAAAAATGCTCCACAACCGTTGCTGCAAGCAACTTTAATGATCAGCAATCCACACTCTGCTTAAAATGGATGATCTCCACCCCGCACACCCCTGACTCAAGATATTCTTATATTTGACTTAAAACAACTGTAAAATGCCCCCACCTCACACATGCATAAAATAGCCCTCTTATGTGGAAAAACAAACTGTAAGAGAAAGCTGAGTGTAGCCAGCAAGTGAGCAAGCAAATGACTGTTGAAACAGTCACCACCTGCCTCTTGCTCACTCGCTGGCTCTTGAAGTAATTTTCTTCTGTCATTTTACTTTCAACTAAAATGATTAAAAACCTTGCCCGTACCAAGACCTGACGTTCAGTCCTTTCATATTAAACACATTCTTCTGGCATCAGTTGGTTGATGGAAACAGTGGAAACCATGGTGGGGCAGGATATCGCAGTTTCACACAGCAGCTGAAAGAACAGGAAACAGAAAGAGAGAAGTAATTAAATAAACTCATTTAAACTGTAAAAAAATGGGAAACAACAAATGCAAACATTACTGTAAGGGTAGAACACAGCTGCAGAAACAGCAGCTCCAGCATAACAGTGTGATGCACAATAGCAACTTCACCCACAGGGCAAAACAGCGAATCAGCACTATTTTAAAAAAAGTAAACCTATGCGTGAAATAAACAGCAAACAAAAAATTACTTCTAATTTTACTTTGTTATCTTTCCATTTTTTTACACTAAAGAGCCATTGTACAATAAGAAGAATGCCCTCCAGGGTGCGTGTTATGCTGGGATAACAGCCCATTTTGGGTGTTGGACACCCTCGGCCTATGGCTATGAGCTCAAACACTTGAGTTGGGATGTTATCCCAGAATAACACCCACCTCATCTGGCATTATTCCTTTATTACAACAGAGATCAGGTGAAGAAGGGGGCACAACTGGACTACAAGGTAATGTATTCTGTAGGAATTTGAGTAGGGTGGGGGCAGTGACTGCATCTCTGCACAATGCTTCCATGCATACAGAGGCATAGATGCATTGCTCAGAGCTACTAATTGCCACATAATTGCATGTAAATGTTGCTGTTAGCACCTTGCATGCCTTCAGTGGCTTTTACTTCTACATTGGTTGGAGTAGTAAGTGGGCCATTTGCAAGCATACAGCACCACAGTGGAGGATCATTCCAAGAAACAATAATTTAGGTAGGCAGATGCAGATGCATACGCCCTTTCTAACCACAAGGGTCATAACCAAAGTATTTGAAACCACCTGTTTGGTGAGGTAAATCTATGCAATAGGAACTTCCAAGTCACTGAGGGCCTTGATGAAGTGGCCCTCATGGCCACAAAATGTTGGTGGGTGCTGTTAGGTGGCTCTCAGAAATATTACACTCAAAACAATTATTTGATTTATGTACTAAAAAGTCTTGAGTCTTCTTGTATTGCTCAAACCCTCTTGAGTGATCATGGGAGGGTATGGGGGGCGCAATGACTGCCTCTCTGCACATTGCATCTATGCATACAAAGGTATAGATGCATTGCACAGAGTTGCTGATGGCTCCATAATTTCATGCAGAAGTTCCCGTTAGCACCTGGCATGCCTAGTGCGGCCTTTAGTATGTTTCCATTTGAATACAGTACAGAGTAGCAAAGGCAATAACTCAGTAGTGATGCACTTTCCACCCTTTACCTCTAGGTGTCTGTTGCATGCAGAGACTATGGTGCGCTGTGCATCCTAATTTTTCATGGGGCTATCATAACCTAAGTTTGAAACATACAGTGCGTGCCTGACAGGGTGCTATGCATGTATGAATATTGCTTCTTACTGGCAGCATGCAAATTAGTTTGCTGCACTGTCTGTTGAGTGGTGCTTTGGGCTGCCTTATAATATGGGGCCCAAAGTCTTAAAAATTATAGCAAGAAAAGTACTTTTCTCTGAAACATAAATAAACCAACCTGAAATTTATATGCACACTAGGAACTTATATTGTGTATATATTCATGGAAAAATGCATTTTGTTACACTGTGAACCTAATTTTCAGTATGGAAGGTGGATTTTGAAAGTTTGACTGTTCTTAAGTTTCTCAGGCAGTTCCCCAGCATGATGAATCATCACAGAAAGAGGTTTATAATAGTTGTACACAGAATCAGACCTACTTACTTGAGAAAAACCTGGCTGCCGAAACAAAGCTGGCCGAGCTGAAAGGAAAACTTAATACTCTTGAAGATGGATTGTGCTTGAAACAAAAAACAACGGGATCAGGTATCTTTCCATTTATACTCTGAAAACAAAAAAAGGTTTACAGTTAGTACAATACAGTCTGTTAAGGTTGTACCTAAAATGTAGCTGTAAGAGGAAGACAATGACGACTATGTACCTCCTAATGCTGGCAAGATGATAACCTTTGTAATTAACACTAAATTCGCACTACAGCATGAGCAGCAGGAAAAAGCTGGTGTGGACTTGGAACCCAATGGTACAATTTTGTTTTTAATTTATTTGTAATTTTTGAAAAGAATGAAAAGAAAATGCTTTACCCTGTTGCATCTTGAAGGCATGTGACTGTGTGTTTTGTGTGTGTGTGTGTGTGTTTGTGTGTTTGGAGGATTACATGGACCAATTTTATTGACTGGAAGAAGGTTGCCTAGGACATTGGGTTAACTCCCCTACTCTTGCTGCAGGGGGTGCTATCTGCTGCTGTCTGGACTGTTGGCAGTAGCTGATGTTTCTATGGTTGATGTGGTATGTGCGATTGGCACTGGGGAGGCGGTCGCTACCTGTTACAGGGTGGTTTCCGATGTTGTCAATGCCATTGCACCAGTCCGTTTATGACTCAGATCTTTCCACATGAGGTCCCTTAGTTTGATGGGGATCTCAGACCATTGAAGATCAGGGGTCAGAAGTTGGAGCATCACTAGCAGAAGACCCATCTGCAGGCTGACAAGCTGGCCCTTCATGCCCACTATGGTGAGTACCAGGGGCAATCTCCTATAAGAAGGCAGAATTCCTGTCCATCGAGTTTGCTGCAGGGAGGAACAGACCTTCTCAGCTGTTTCAAACTGTAGAAAGGGGTTCACACCTATCCTGTCTGCAGCTGAAAAAAGCTTTTTCAACCACTTTACATGAAATGTTTGCTCTGTTCTTCTCCAACACAGTGTTGTCCATCCGGTCGAGGATTAGACCAGAGAGGCTTTCACCTAGCAGTGGTCTGGCTGGGAGGAATAGAGGCTTTCCACCTACCTGGGAAGAGTTTAGGCCAGCAGAGGTGTCTGAAGTGATTAAAGTGATCTTAGAGCTGAAGCACATGTTTTGTGAACTGGACCCAGCCCTGTCATGGTTCTTAATGGGATGTATTGAAGTTGTTGGCTTGGTATTCACCAGGATTGTCAGGTGCTCGAAGGTGGAGGGGGCCTCCCAGTTGCCTTGAAAGAGGCATTGGTTAGGCCCCTCTTGAAGTAATCTTCCCTTGAACCTGATGTCCTAGCAAATTACCATCCAATCTCCAACCTGCCTTTTTGGAGCAAGGTTGTTAAGAAGTTGGTAGCTCAACAGCTGGAGGATCACCTGGTTTCCTTGGACATTTATGAGCCATTTCAGTCAGGTTTTCGGGACAGACACAGTATGGAAGCAGCTCTACTGAGGGTGCATAATGATCTGCTCAGAGCTAGAAACAGAGGAGACAGGTCAATTCATGTACTCCTCGATATCTCCTCAGCTTCTGACACTGTGGATCACGTTGTGTTATTGGATTGGCTCAGTGAGCATTGTGGACTCACCGGAACTGTCATCAGGTGGTTTGAGTCCTAGCTCTCAGATAGGGTGCAGTGGGTAGTGATGGAGAATTTCTGCTCCTACCCAATGCCTTTGTCTTGTGGAGTGCCACAGGGCTCGATCCAGTAACTGATGTTGTTCACAGTGTATATGCTGCCCCTGGGTGAGATCATTCGACAATACAGTGTGGCATTTCACTACTATGTGGATGATACCCAACTGTATTTGTCATTTGCTCCCTGAACATCAGGAGCTGTGGATGTGCTAAACATCTGCCTGGCTAAAATCAATGACTGGATGGCTTCCAGCTGGCTGAGTCTCAACCCGGCTAAGACAGAGGTGCTGGTGATCGAGCCAGGTTGCAGGCATGATGGATTGTTGTCTGGGGCGGCTTCTGGTGGGATCTGCTCTGTTGACAGTTTCCCATGAGGGTGTGGAATCTGGGCATGATCCTTGACAGCAGGCTGAATTTTGAAGATGAGGTGTCAGCTGTTGTCAGTAGTGGTTTTTACCATCTACAGAACATTGCAGAGATTAAGCCCCTGGTACTGCCAGAGGACCTGCTGACACTGGTACGTGCCTTTATCTCCTCCAGACTCGACTATGGTAACATTCTTTACTTTGGAGTCATGGGAGGGGACCCTTCTCAGGCTGCATCTAGTGCAGAATATGGCTGCTCAGTTACTGACTGGCCTTTCTTGGATTAGTCACGTCACCCCGGTCCTGCACTCTCTGCAGTGGCTGCCAGTCAGGTGGAGGGTCCTTTTCAAGATGGGACTTCTCACCTACAAGGCCCTAAATGGACTGGGTCCTGACTATCTGTCTGAGCTCCTAACAAAGGTGACCTCTGCCTGCTCCTTCCATGCCTCTTCGAGGGGCCTCCTGACTGTTCCCAGAGTATGGCTTAAGATTTCTGGGGATTGTGCTTTCAGTATCTCTGGGCCATCCCCGTGGAACACTTTACCATCTGCAGTCCGGAAGGCCCCCTTGGTGGAGGCTCTTAAGTGGAAGTTGAAGGCACATCTTTTCTGCCTGGTATTTAATGAACCCTGAATTTTATTATGTTACCTCATCTTAATTAGTTCATTTTTACTTGCTTTATGTGCTACTGTATTTTTGCTATTTTATATTTATGTTTTTAATGTTTATTTCATTGTACTGTGAGGTGCCCAGAGCCCCTGGGATTGGGCGCCATACAAATAAATTTGCCTTGCCTGTTGGTGAGATGGAGGGAACAGTCCCCATGGCAACTGAAAGTGGTAGTGGTGCACCTCACAGAGGAGATTCGCAACCTTTGGATGCAAATTCAAGATTCTGTGATTCAACACGTGCTGCTTTGCTGGCAGTCAAATGAAACCTACAGCTGGAGATGGAACAAAAAAAAGAGACACCTCCTGGACATGATGACTGGGGTTGAATTGACTTTTTTCCAAGATAAATCTAAATTGGATGATGAAAGGAAGCAGAAACAGTTGCCTGCCAGTCTGCTGGGTCTGGAGATAAGATATTCAAAACTGACCCTCTGGATCAGACTCTTGGCGTTCCCCTATATCTATCTCTTAGGAGTCCATATTGGGTGTTATATAGATAAATAGACAGTGTCGGCAGATAAAGGCCTATGGCCCACCCAGTCTGCCCATTTAGGATATGCTGGAAGCTCCATGGTCCCTGCCATGTGCAGTGCAACAAGCTGGATGGATTCTACAGTCAGATGGCAAATGGATTTCCATCCCACAGGTGGTCTAGCCTGGGTCTAACCCTGGTAGCCCTGAGGATTTGACTGCTGTTGCTGCTGGTCTCGTTGTTCTGACTACTTCTGCTGGGACTTCTATTTCAGACACCATGTCTTTGACTAATCTTGGCAATGATCCTTCTTCACTTCTTCAGGGAGCAGGTATGGTAGCTCTTCTTCTGGTGTGATCAGCACTTCTGTGCTTGATACGATAGTGCCTTCCATTTCATTGGCTCCCTGCAACACTTCTAGCCCTGCTGTTCCTTTACAGTCTCTAGTGCTCCTGAACCACCTGCCTCCTTTAAGCTCCTCAGCATCTACTTCCTTTCTCAACTCAGACCACCAAGTTTTGCTAGCTTGTTTAATCATCCTCTGGAACCAGCAAATCAGAGGAATGTGGTTCACCTTAATTGTAAGGGGGATCTGGACCAACCTCCAGACCATGCCTATGTTGGTAAACCTTTATTAAAGGACTCCTTATACTTTTCCCCATCTGAGGTGTTTACATTGATTCCTGCTTCAGAGGATGTGAGTTTTGATGTGAGTTTCAGGACAATGCCACTTCTTGAACTTGTCTGGGCTAAATACCATCATTTTAAAGATACAACCCCTTGGATCCCATTCCTGGCCATTCCCCTGACCAAACCTTCTTTTTGTTCCACTATGATTTTGTTTCAGAATGAAGGGGTGAACATTAATGACATCTCCTACTGGCTCCAAAAGCATTGCAATGTTCAAAGAGATCCTGATCCTATTCTGGTTAGTAATGGCTTGTAGACTGGGAGGGTGAAAATTTAAGGTCCAGCTCAGCCACGGGGAGGATGGTCTCCAACATCTTTTTGGTAGTTTTTTGGAGGGAGGAACCAGGGAATCTTATTCTACTCAGTGCAGCCCAAGTCCTGCTACAAGTGTAGGTCATTACATTATTTAAGTACCTCCTGTGTTTTTACTAAATGCACCTTGTACAGAGACTTTGGACATGCAGGACTTCATTGCACACTTCCACCTAAATGCATCTTTGTGACAAGGAAGGACAAACTTTTTTATTCATGTCCTTGGGTGGTCCACAATGTTGCTGATTCCACTGAAGAGGATTTTTATATTTTACTGTGTTACCAAATCCCAGAGTCCCTCCTCCAATACAGCTCTGGAAGCCCAGAACGTGGCTTCTTTTGTGATGACAGAGTCTTATTCCACTACCAGCTTGCCCTCCCTGTCTGTCCATCCCTCTGGCTCTATGGATATTGTACCAGAGATTCTGATCGACACCTCCATTTCACCTTTATCCACTCTGACAGTCTTTCCCCTGGCTATTACAGATCCTGTGATGTCCCCCGCCCCCCAAGTTTTCCAACTGAAGACTTTCACTCTGTTACCAAAGGAAAAGGTAAAGTTAAGAAGTCAGCTCAGGTCCCTTTGGATCCCTTATCCCTCAAGAAAAAATATTCCTGTTTATAACACTGGAGGGACATGGAGCAGGATATAGATTCTGATGTTTCCTCTGATGTCTCTTCTCAAAAAGAGTTCTTCTCCAATATTGATGATTCTGATCCTTCAGGTCCCTTTACAAGGTGTCAGAGATGGTGGACCCACCTGAAGACTAGGAATTTGTCCAAGTTGTAATCTTCTGCACCCTTGTAAATGTTTTTTTTCCCCTGAATTAATCTTTACTTCCTTAAGTGTGAACAGCATTAAATATGAAAGGAAGCACACTGAGACTTTTGCAATCCTGGCTCGATTTCTGTCTAATGTATTCTTTTTGCAGGACACCTGGTTATGCACCATAGAGGACATTGAGGCTGCTCAATCAGCTTGGTTTTGGGGCCCTCATTTTAGTTGACCTGGAATGAAATCTGTAGTGAGATGGCTATCTGTTTTAAAACTTCAACCTTTACTGTTTTCCATTTAGTTGATAGTTTCCCTGGTAGGGCCCTGTTACGTGATGTGTCTATCTCCAATCAACCATCCTTTTGATTACAGTCTATGCACCTCAGACCAAAGCCTTATGGACAACTTTGTTTAAACTTGTTCAGTCATTTCTGTACACTAGTCTGCCAGACATCTTTATGGTGACTTTAATGATAGTCTCTTGGCCACAGATAAGGGAGCACAGACCTCTAAGGTATTTTGTGACATCACTTTTTTATGCACAATGCTCTTGCATGCACATTTTTTTGATGCACATACAGTTATACATTTATTTATTTAATTTATTTAAAGGTTTTACCAGGAAAGCATGCTGAGAAGACTACTGCTCAATTCCAGATGTGCCCTGAGGGTAGGGGGAGGGGGAGAGGGAGTGCAGATATAAATACATAATTCAACTCATTTCAAGAATAACATACAGATAACAGATGTGCATTCAGGGGTAGACTGCATAAAAATTTTAACTCATATGATACACAATAAACTCATTTCAAGATAACAAATCAGATATGCAATAACCAGATGGAGTTCAGTTACAATAGGCAGTTGTATATGACATATGACAGAAGAATAATTACAGGTTCTGTTGTTGTAACAAAACATACATATGGCAAGTGAAATTTGGAGCAATATGTGGGTTGGGATTAGGTCATATATCAGATGGTTTTGGACATCTTGCAATGAGCTCCTGTGAGGGCATGTGCAGCTGGGGTAGAAGTGTAATTTGAGAATGGAGTCAAGGTGCCAACTGGGGAAGACATGTTGGATATCCACGGGGAGCGAGTTCCAGAGTTTAGGCATGCGATACATAAATGCAGCCTGGCCTGCCATGGTTAACATGAGTGGAATGGACAGTTGATGTGACTCATTGTTCTCTAATGCATAGTCATGGAGTATATGGGCCGAGAGACTGAGGTGAGATATGAAGGGAGGGACTGCATCCAGTATTTGGCTATGCGGCAGGCACTATGGGAGAGATGCCAGTCCTGAAGCCAGGGAAGGTCTAAGTTGCAGTACAGTACACAGTGATGAATGTTAGGAGGACAGTCAAGAACAAAGTGACAGAAGGAATGGAAGAGGGGATCCAGTCTGGTTAAGGAGGACTTGGGGACAGCACTGTCAACTCTATCCCTGTAGCTGAATATGGGGAGAATCATCCAATGCATAACTACGCATCAAGCTGGCTGTGGGATGCTACCACAATTGTGATACAAAGCTCTTAACTTTGGGTGAACCTTTTTGTGGATGGCATCAATATGTGCGGAGAAGTCTTGGTGCTGGTCAAGACAGCCCCCGAGATATCTGCAGGAGGTGCAAGTCTCAATAGCAGTTTCCATCCAGGATGTGGAAGGAGGAGGGGATGGTAGCCTTGAAAGTCTATGCCTCATGCTGAAGGTCATGAAGATGGTTTTCTTGGCATTTTGAAAGAGCTGATTGGAGTGAAACCAGTGCTGAACTGCACTGAAGTCCAACTGTTGTCTGGTTGCTACATCAGAGGATGAGGGGCCAGATGTGTACAGTACTGTATCATTGGCATACATGTGAATGGAGGTGTGTGGGCAGACAGAAGACAGGTTATTGAGGAAAATGGAGAACAGGAGCAGGCCAAGGAGTGAGGCTTGCGGAACACCAGCGGTAACTGGAAGGGAAGCAGAGGTGGAGTTGCCAATTCTGATGGATCAGGATTGGCCTATCGAGTAGGAGTGAACTCAACTGCTGGCCATGCTTGACAGCTCTTCTTGAATGAGCTTGGATAGAAGGAATGAGTGGGAGATGGTGTCAAAGGCTTTAGCTAGGTTAAAAAATCTTTCTCCACAACATACTTATCACAGTGGAAATATGATCCACTCACACTGATTTCTAATTTGTTTTGGCTGTATTGCCCATTTATCATTTGGTGGTGTCTCCCGTGGAGATGTTGGACCACTGCTTGGTTTGCTTGCAGTTGTCTGACTATTCTAAGGTTTCTATGGGTCAGGGTTTGTGATGTTTGAACTTTGCTATGTTGCAAGATCAGCAGGTAGTATTGACACTTCATCACCTCCTTGAGGATAGGAAATCAGTTTGTTGCATGTGTGACTCCCTTGTTCTGTATTGGGCAGACAGTAAAGGAAACATCCTGTCTTTTTTTACGTCCAGAGTAAAAAATATGGGATGTTTAAAATACAATAAATATCTTGATCTTAGCGATATTTTACATAAATTATTCTCTTTGCACAATGACAAGGTTTTTGATTACTCAACACAAATTTCTAAGGTTAAAGCAGAAATGTCAGACGTTCCATAAAATAGGCTGCACTCTTTGGAATTTGAGCAGCAATCTGGTACCCAGCATAAAAGGATTCAGTTTAAAAGATGCCTAAACTACATTTTGACAACAAACTATTCAAAAATCTGACTTCATAGGTAATTAAAGGAAAGGCTACTGTATACAATAATACTGAAACTACATTTATATAATTTACCTAAATGCGGTTCCAAAGCATTTGAAAGAAGTGAAATCAGCCTTCCAGTTTCATACAAATCTGTCTTATCTGCTTCCTAAAATGGCTGCCAAGAGTGTTAAGTGACGACATCATTGGTGCCAGAGTCAGAGAGCTACAGTATATGGCTCTGTCTACTGCTAACTAGTTCTTTTTTTCCTTTGTTTAGAATTGTTTCAGCAAAATGGTCAAAATCATATGCATTATTTTGATCAATACACATGTTCGGCTATGCTTCTATTCATTTTGTTTACTTTATCTTGCTGAACTTGTATTTTAATCCAACCAACTTTCTCTTTGGAAAACCACAGTACAGTACAAATCTTAAATAACCTGGTGGTCTAGTGGTTATAGCAGATCCAGGATGTACAGTGAAGGTGCGGGGTGATGTGCATGCTTGACATGCAGTTTTGAAAATTTATTAAACCTTTATATTGTCTGCTAGTATTCTTTTTTAGTACATTTTTTGACAGAACCTACAAATGTAATCCATAGTTTTGAATAAACATTTGTACAATCAATAAATCAGATGTCTTCAACAAAGTGAAATGCAACAGCAGTGAGCAAGTAAGTTACAATGGGGGGTGCGGCTGCACCCTTCACCACCCCCTAGATCCACCACTTGTTTGTAGCAAAGTTCTTGTGTAGTCCAATGCCAGCGTCCATACTTTCTCAGACATCAAACATATGCGTGCCTTGTCTTTTATTTCCATGGGAAATAATAATAGTAAGAATCAGCATTTATGAAGTGCTTTTCATACATATTGTATCCCAAAGTGCTTGACAAGCAATGCTAGACTGGTAGTGAAGTGACTGAATGTGTAGGGGCAGCCATTTCACACATTTATACCCACACACAGCCTTGGACAATTACATGAACTGGTTTTATGGGAAGGGGAGTGTTGGCCAGGACAATGGGGTCAGGTAGTGATCATAGTGCTGCCAGCCCTACATCTTATATCTCCCAGTGATCTGCTCGTATTTCTCCCCTTCTGTCTTCATCATTCTCTGAATATAGCAGTACCTTGCAGGAGTAGTCTTCTCAGTCCCCCTCTGGAATTCATTTTTCACTCCTTTGTCCCACACCAAAATCTAGTGAGCTAATCACCCTTCTGCATCATGAATGCAGGTAGTACAGTCCCTGGGTTTTTTGACATATCAAAAATAAAAAAAAAATCTTTCCAGTAAGTCAGGCTGAGAGCAACAGGGCACAAGGGGAAAGGTGGACTTTCCTATCCTTAAAAGATCTAGGCTGCATTTGATTAGGCACTATTAAATGACGGGTGTGTGCATCATTATGGATATCATTTAATAGTGCCTAATCATAGGTGGCTTAGATCTTATATGGATAGGAAAGCCCATTTTTCCCCTTGTGTTCTGCTGCTATCAGCCTGGCTTACCAAAAGATTATGTTTATTATTACTATGTAAAAATAACACATACGGCTGTACTAATTGCATTCATGATGCAGAAGGGTAGTGAGCTCACCAGTTTGTGGTGTAGAGAGCAGGTGAGAAGAATGAATGCCAGAGAAGGACTGAAGAGGCCATTCCAGCAAGGAACAGCTATTTTCAGGTTAGGGGAAGAAAGGAAGAGGGATGTTGATCAGATAATTTTGGGATCTGAGATGAGAGCTGTCAGCACTGCGATCACTGCCTGACTATGGATGAGAGCAGCCAGTGATGATAAATACTCAGAGTGAAAGGGCTGAACCTAAATTGTTACTTAAATTCAGTGTAGAGAGATTACCCTCGGGGGTTGTGGATGCTGACGTTAGTTAGGATAGTATTGAGGGAGCTGTGTATATCTCATTCAAGTTTCAGAAGGGTGGTAGCCAGCCAAGTTGCATTGTGGACTAGTGCACAGCAAAGTACTGGAGAAGAATTGATGGGAACTGTCCTGTGGGGTTCTGAAGATCACAGGAAAAGGAGTAAACCGACACTGGAAGTCGGGTGGATTTGCTCAATGCATTAGTATGCCTCTCCTGCTAATAATATTGTTATCCATAGTAGGTGTAGCCCTTATGAGGGTATGAATAGCAGGTATTCTGGTGTGTCCTAATGCTTATTGCTTGGCCCTCCAGGAGGACCTAGTTGTTGGTTAATGTGGTGGGGAAAAAAAACACAACAAGGGGTGTACATACTGTCTTTCCTGTGCAGAAGGGTGGTGATCCACTCAATGTTTACTGTTGGAACAGAAAGAAACATTAAGAAAGTAGACTGGAGAGAGAGTTTTTTTTTTTTGGAAAGTGCCAGTTAATGAAGCATATCGGTATCAGTTGTGCACAACTCTCTGAGGGACAAGATTACAGTTTGAGGTGTGATATTTCTCACAATGGGAATGGAAGCTCATATGCTGCCCCAGGCAGTACTAAGGACAGAGTATGGATGGTGGGGTGTTCAACAGCAGACAGACTAGGAGCAGGGATTCATGTGGAAAAAGACTACAAAAAAAAAGACTACAAGAGAAACTTATTTGTGGATTATGAAAAGAGCATGAGCTTTGGAATTGGACCAGACCAGTACGTCACTACAATTTTCAAGGCATCACATAACCACCAGATCATCAGGTATTTGAATTGTTGTTCTGTACTGCAGTTTGCCAAAGATAAAGTCAGCTGGATTACAAAACTTTTTAAGTGAGTTAAAATAAACACAATAAACAAAAACATAGCCTAACCTGTACACTGATCAATATAATCTATGTATTAACACATGGTGGTGTTCATTCTGGTGAAACAATTCAAAACAATGGGGGAAAGAAGAACTAGTTAGCACTATAGGGAGCCATGTGGGTATTTATCTCTGGCTCCAAAGATGTCATCACTTAACACACTTGGCAGACATTGTAGGGAGTAAGCAAGGCTATTTTTTGAAGCTGAAAGGCTGGTGTTTACATTTTTTTCAAATGCTATGAAACTGCATTTATGTTATTTGCATTAATGCAGTTTTAGCATAAATGTAGATTGCAGCCTTTAGTTTACCTCACTATTAAGCCAGATTTTGGAGTTTGCAGTTTTAAAAAAACTGCTTGTTTAGGTACCCTTTAACCCATCTGAGAGCTGTTATGGTTGTGTGTCAAATAAATGTATTCATGCATTGCAGGATGAAGTGGGTAATTTGGTCTCCAATAAATTAGGCATTTTACAAGTTTTAGGAACTCATATTGCTCATACAGTTTCCTGTCCCTTGGAGGATTCTGCTCAGATGTGTCTTTTATTACTAGTCTGTCAGATTCCTACTCTTTCGCAGGAACGGAGGTTGAACCTGGTGGTTGTGGTTACTCTGGTAGAACTGGTGTAGGAAATTCATAGTTTAAAAGGAGATATGGCTCCTGGGTCTGATGGCCTTCCCAGTTCATTTTATAAATGGCTGTGGTCTCATTTTTCTACTGAATTGTTGGATTTTTTTATCCCCCTTTTTTAGACTTCCAAATTGCCTGATGATATGTACCAAGGTTTACTGGTCTTTCTTTTTAAGAAAGGTGATAAATCCCCAATTTCTAATTGGCATCTAGTCACCCATCTTAATACTGACTTTAAAATCTTTACAAAATTATTGGGCAAACAATTGCTATCCATGCTGGCTGCCCTTATTCATCTGTCTAAGCTGAGTTTCATTCCTGGCACAACTATTACAGATGCTTTACTGCTTTTGAGAGGAATTGTGGAATGTGGGGCTACTGGACATTTGGATGATTATTTGTTAAGTTTGGATAAAGCAACTTCTTTTGACCACATTTCTCACACTACCTTATGGAAATGTTTACTTGCATATGATTTCCACATTCAGTTTATCTATAGAAACATAGAAATATAGAAGTTGTCGATAGATGGTGACGGTATGATCCATCAAGTCTACCCTTGGTTTCCTATCACCCCCCCCCCCCGCTTAGCTGCCTGCTTGAATATCCCACATTGTCTGTCCCATGCCCACTTGAATTCCCCACCATCTTGGCTCTCACCACCCTCCGCAGGCTATTCTATGGTTCCACAACACACTCTGTGAAGAAGAATTTCCTCATATTGCTCCTGAACTTTCCCCTCATAAGTCTAAAATCATGCCTTCTAGTTCTGTTGTAGTCATTTAACTGAAAGAGGTTCTGCATGCACATCCTGTTGTTGCCATTAAGGTATTTAAATGTTTCAGTCATGTCCCCACAATTCCTGTGTTGCTCTATGAAGTATAATTTGATGTCATCTACCCTCACCTTGTATGGTTTCTGATGCAAGCCCTGCACCATCTTTGTTGCTCTTCTCTGTACCATCACCAGCCTATCAATGTCCTTCCTGATGTATAGTCTCCAGAACTGGACAAAGTACTCCAGATGAGGCCTGACCAGGGACTGATATGGGGCATGATTACTTCATGCCTTCTGCTTGTGATGCCTCTCCCTATGCATCCCAGCATGCCACTAGCTTTTAGAGCTGCCTTTTCACATTGTTTGCTGATCATGAGCTCCCCTGTCTCACTCCTGCATAGTAGCCACCAGCTGCTCTCATCCCATTGAGTACAGACTCCCTGGATTATTATAGGATTCAGATCTGTATGCTTTTGCTTGTGTTTCTATCTATGTTAATGATTGGCTGGGGTGTGCCTGTGCAATTACACGAGAGGTTTGACAAGGGTGTCCATAGCCTCCTTTTATATATACCTACCTTGACTTCTGCAAAGCTTTCAATACTGTTCCACATAGAAGATTGATTAATAAGCTGGGTAGGCTCAGGGTGGGTCAGAAGTTGGTCAACTGGGTGGCAAACTGGTTGACGGGCAGAAAACAGACAGTGGTGGTAAATGGTATACAATCAGAAGAGATGTAAGTCACAAGTGGGGTACCTCAGGGATCAGTCCTGGGGCCAGTGCTCTTCAATATCTTCAGCAGTGACATTGCAGATGGACTGGAGGGTAAGGTTTGTCTGTTTACAGATGACATCAAGATCTGCAACAGAGTAAATGATCTAGATGGCATGGGCAGAATAAGAATAGATCTGGATAAACTGACAAAATGGTCAAAAGAGTGGCAACTGGGGTTTAATGCAAAGAAGTGCAAGATCATGCACATAGGAAAGAGAAACCCTGAAGCCACCTATAGGATAGGAGGGGACTTGCTGGAAGTCACAAGGGAAGAAAGAGACTTGGGCATCATCATCACCAATGACCTGAAATCATCCAAGCAGACCATAGACCACTAAAGCATTATGTAAGGCTAGGGGGATGTTGGGGTGTATTAGTAGGTATATCACAAGTCAGAAAAGGAAGGTAATAATCCCTCTTTACAAGACACTGGCTAGGCCCCATCTGGAGTACTGCATGCAATACTGGAAGCCACACCTTCTCAAGGACATTAACCAAACTGAGGCAGTCCAGAGAAGGGCAACCAAAATGGTGCAGGGACTGCATCAGAAAACATATGAGGATGGATTAACAGAGCTCAATATGTATACCCTAGAGCAAAGGAGGGAGATAGGTGATATGATCGCAACATTCAAACACCTTAAAGGATTTAATAAGGTGAAATAGTCTAACATGTTTCAATATAAGAAAAATAGCTGGACAAGAGAACACAGCTTGAAATTAGACATTGGCTGATTAAGGGGTAATGTGAGGAATTATTTTTAACAGAAAGGGTGGTCGATGCATGGAAAGGCCTACCTCAGTGGTGGATATGAATATAGTGCAAGGCTTCAAACAGGCATGGGATAGGCATATGGGAGCAATACAGATGAGTATGAATAGCTAGGCCACTGACAGAGCAAAGGTCAATGGCACTTTCATAAGGTAAAAAAATAAATGGGCAGACTGGATGGGCCTTGTGGTCCTTATCTGCCGTCAACTTCTATGTTTCTATATTTTGTCATAGGATCCCTTATTACAATGCCTGAATTTGTCACAATGAGTTCAGGGTCTCTTACTTCCCCCTTCTTCAAGTGTATCACTATGATTGCAAATGCAGATGACTTACGTGTCTGTCTAGCAAATGGCAGATCTGGTGGCATGGTAGGACATGTCTTCCATTTTTTTTCTGAAATCACTGGGACTCTGATTAACTTTCAGAAATGAACCTGCATTTATATTGTGTGAGAAGGTTCTCACTGTCCTACTGTGGCTGAGATTTGGTGATACAAGAACCTTGTAAAAGTTTAAAGGTTGGCTTTGGTCTGGGAGATATGGCAAGATGGAACTGGGAAAACACTTGGAAGTTGGATTTAGTAAATGTGTAAGATGGAAGCAAAGAAAAATGGTGAAAAGGAAATGTATTTATTTCATTGTGGCCTTTTTGATTCCTGTATTTTTACATCTTAGGTATGTTTATCCCCCCCTTAGAAGTTTGGAGGTCTGAATATATAGTTGTTTTTCTTCAATGTCTATGGGGAAGTCCACTTAACCCAGTAAAATGTGGAGTTATTTTATTTGAACATACAGTGTCTTCTTGAGATTTATAGATGATAAATCTGATTGTTTTTTGTTTTAGTATATTTATTTACACTAACCATAGATACATAGATATATAGACAGTGTCAGCAGATAAGGACCTATGGCCCACCTAGTCTGCCCATTTGAGCTCATAAGTTCAGTTTATGTTTTCCTAGAAGTCTGTTGCCCCTTACCCCTAACCTCCAGAATTCCTGTATGTCTATCCCATGCATTCTTAAATCCCGTGATTGTTTTAGCCCCTACCACTTCCTCTGGCAGGGTGTTCCACTTGTCCACCACCCATCCTGTGAAGAAATTCTTCCTCATGTTTCCTCTGAATCGTCCTCCCTCCAACTTCTTCCCATGCCCTCTAGTCCTGGAACATCTTTTTCACTTAAAAATAGTGTATTCCTGCACCCTGTTCCTCTCTGTAAGATACTTGTATGTCTCTATCATATCCCCTCTCTCCCTCCTCTCCTCCAGGGAGAACATGTTCAGTTCCTTCAACCTGTCTTCATAGGACTTGTGATGCAATCCATGCACCATCTTTGTTGCCCTCCTCTGAACCTTCTCTTCCCTGTCTATGCCCTTATGTAGGTATGGTCTCTAGAACTGTACACTGTACTCCAGGTGGGGCCTCACTAGTGTCTTGTATAGCAGAATTATGACCTCCTTTCCTGCTGGCATGCCTCTGCTTATACTTCTCCAGCATCCTATTTGCTTTACCTGCTGCCTTGTCACACTGTTTCCCTGCCTTGAGGTCATCAGAGATGATAACCCCAAGATCCCTTTCCTGCTTGGTGCATGTTATATCCTCATCCCCCAAATGATATATTGTGCCAGGGTTTTTGTGCCCCATATGCATTATCTTGCACTTCATTGCATTGAATTTCAACTGCCTAACCTCTGACCATTCTTCAAGTTTCTGCAGGTCCCTTCTCATTCTGTCTACACCCTCTGGTGTGTCTACTCTGTTACAGAGGTTTGTGTCATCAGCGAACAATGAAATTCTGCCTTCTAGGTCCTGCGCAATGTCATTGATAAAGATGTTGAATAGGACCGGTTCCAGCACTGATCCCTGTGGTACCCCACTGGTCACCCTTCCCTCTGTAGAGTGACAGCCATTTACCACTACCCTCTGTGTCCTGCCACCCAGCCAGTTACCTACCCACCACACTACTGTCCTGCCCACACCCATATTCCCAGTTTGTGTAATAGTCTTCTATGTGGCACAGTGTCAACGGCCTTGCTGAAGTCCAGATAGGCCATGTCCACTGCCCTCCCATGATCCACCTCCCTAGTCACCCAGTCAAAAGATTCAGTGAGGTTGGTCTGACATGACCTCCCCCTGGTGAAACCATGCTGTCTTGGGTCCTGTAGTCCATTGACAACCAGATGTTCCACCAATCTCTCCTTCAGTAGTGCTTCCATGATCTCCCCCACTACCAAGGTGAGGCTGACTGGTCTGAAGTTCCCTGCTTCCTTTTTGTTCCCACTTTTGTATAAGGGGACTACATCTGCTGTCCTTCAGTCTTTGGGTACCTCCCCTATTTCCAGTGATGGCCACTGTGAGCAGACTGGATGGAGTGCTTGCTGAGCATACAGTGTCTGGGGGTACTGACTTTGACTTCAGTCACCACATACTAAAGGGTCTTGAATTCTGTTTTTTCTTCTGATATGAAACCTAGATTAAGTGTTTGCTGTATTGGTCCTTCTAAGGGCAGATCCAGAAGCAAAGGATTTGATACCTTTTAATGGACCAACATAGATGTAACAAGAAGAACAGAGTGTTCTAACTGTCAGACCAACAAGTCCCTCATCAAAAGCATAATGACAATTATTTAGAAAAAAAACAATACTATTAACTACTAGATAATGCAGAATAAAACTCCAGAAAAAATCCACATTGATTTAAAATACTCATTTAAAAAACAGAAGACAATGTCAGAGAAGCTACACAGTACCATATTACCTTAAGCTGGAAGGGTCCCAGGGTCAAAGGTGCTTGGTGAAAAACACATACAAAGAATTCTACTGCCTATAAATTCTATAGACATAATACTATAAGGGGGCAGATGGCTCTTAAATCAAGCTATGAGAGTCACAATGTGTATAAGAATGCAGTTACTGAAAAACAACCCCCACCCAGATTAAAGACATGTTAAAATTGTCTTAGGACTCCAAGAAGTTTCAATGTATGTATTACAGACAAGAAATTACCAGTAAAGCTGTCTTAAAAACATCAGTACACACTGTATGATGTGTGAAACTAAGCTGGACCCATTACCCAGCTATACTCTCTAGCTAGATTGTATACACTGATAGATGTGCAATCTGATTGGGTCAATTAAATACATACATAGTAGATGGTTGGTGCATTCAAAGGGGAAACAGGAATCACCTCTTCTTAAGAGAGTATATGAGATGCTGAAAGACAGTGAGGAGGGCTGTTGTTGGTTACTCTCTGGGAATTGAAGGAAGAACTAAGCCTGGGGCCTTCCCTGTTACCTATGTCTGTGGGAGCTGGCAGTTAGCATAGGACTCAATGTTTTCTTGAAAGGATAGGAGAAGGGTAAGTTTAATACTAGCAACTCCAAGTGAAGTGTAGACTGAGGAATTTATGTATTGATCTAAAGCCTGCATATGGAACTGACCATGTGGCTTTTATGAGAGTGTGGGAACAGATACTCACAGAAGCCAGTTTTAATCTAATTGAATTGATAGTTCACATCAGTAAAGAAAAAGAAGCCAACATTAAAATGGATTTAAAAACACAAGAAACAGAAATTTTAAAATTTCACATATTTATAAATATATATATATATATATATATATATATATATATATATATATATATGCTAAGAGTTTGATAGACTAAATTGCAATTTAAAAGAAACAATTAAGAAGTTGGACTCTGAACTTAAAAAGCACAAAACAAATTAAATTCATTTGGAACAAACGGGACTATGAATCAGATTGAATATATTCTTGGAAAGATAAAATCCAGAAGGGGATCCTGAAACAAAACAAAAACATCTATTTTGACTTCAGTACGGGTCAAACTGATATAGAAGCAGAAGAAAATGTTTGAGATTCTTTTTTAGAACAAAGAATAGAATAACCGGCTTTAAATACAACACATGCACCCCCCTCCACAACAACCAATAACTCCACCTCCACAGCATTACGTTCAACCATGAAAGAGTCCATGCCTCAATAACAGAGGAATGTACCATCAGGGATTCACACGAGGAAGAGGATACAGAAGGGGGGATGCCAGAGAAAATACAAATCATAGATACTACAACTACTGACAGAAGCCATACAGCAGGAGACCCTACAGGAGACAGAGGAGGTAAGTGACCTCTCTGATAATATTCAAATTATCAACCAGTATGACTATGAATTAAGCCAAGCTGAAACAAGACTTCTAGCCAAAGGATTGAGTTTTGTCCCTACTACTTCCATGAACTGAGTTCAGACTTTGGTAGATGTGTGCCTACTTTGTAGGAAATTGAACTTAAGGGCATTTTTTTTTTATCAAAAAGCAAAATGTAAATGAGACTTTAAATCCTACAATTGATAAATTTCGACCCAACTCTACCTTCTGCCCTCCTATATGTTCTGCAGTGAATATTTTCAAACAACTGGTTGAACAAGAATTAGAAAACATTTTTGATAATTTACCAGCACCTCTCTTTGACAAGCTTTCAGCTCAAGAACATATTGCTATGCAAACACTAACACAGAATTAAAATATAGTTATTATACAAGCTGACAAAGGTGGTGCAGTAGTGCTGCTTAAAAAAGAATATGTTGCAGAAGCAGAAAGACAGTTAAAAAATAAGCAATTTTGTGTTAAACTGGATATGGATCCCACACAAGATTTTAAGTTTGCCATTGATAAACTGATTAATTAGGCTTTCTACAATGGCAGTATTAATAAAAATGTGAGAGAATTGTTAACTACAGAATTCCCTAAAATGGTTACTTTCTACCTCTTACCCAAAGGTCATAAAACTCTGGACAGACCACGAGGACATTCTATTGTTAGTGGACTGTGTTCATTGACTGAACCACTTTCATAGTATATAGATTCATTTCTGCAAGTACATGTTAAAAATCTAGAATCATATGTGAAAGACACTAAAGACAATTGTGAATGGATTACATTTGGATGATACTGTGCTGTTTTTAACACTTGATATAGAAGCATTATATACACATGTGCCCCATGAAGGCGCTTTAGACATGATTGCATTTCTTCTGAATACAGAATTGAAAGAAAACAGGCCATCAACAGCCTCTCTGTTGAAATTATTGGAGTTTATTCTGAAATTTAACTGCTTTACTTTTAGTAAATCTTTTTACAAACAGGTGACAGGAACAGTGATGGGGTCTCCCTGCACCCCATCAGTGGTCAACTTATATGTTGGCTGGTGGGAGAAACAGGTGATTTATGATTGTGAAGTAAATCATTTTGTGACACAATTGTCAAGTGGAAATGCCATATTGACAATGTCATCCTATTATGGGATGGCAAGTCACAGGAATTATATGAATTTGTTCAGTTCATGCATTCCACAAAGGAAAGTATCACATTTACATATATAAATAGTCTAGAACAAATTTCTTATTTAGATTTTAATATTAGTAAATATCTTGATGGTATAGTACAGACAGATATTTTCAGAAAATCAGTGGATGGCAACACAGTATTAATGATGTCCAGTTGCCATCCAGCACATGTCATCCATAATATATCTAGAAGAGAATTCATGAGAATAAGGAGAAATTGCAGTATGGATAGTAGCTTTGAAAAGAGAGCAGAAGAAGTAAAGACCAGATTTGTTTCAAGAGGGTGTAATAAAGATAAAGTTGTAAATGCATGAGAGGTAGTAAGCATCTTAGATAGGGAAACAATTTTGCAGACGAGTATAAGGGACCAGACAAGGAATCAAAGGTGTAATATAGTTGCAACCTTTTCAGCTCATGCTGCAAAATTTGGGGATGCTATTAACAAACATTGGGCAGTGCTAGCTGCAGAACCTAGCTTGAGAGAGATTGCAAGTGAGAGACCTAGAATTTCTTATTGAAGGGCAAATAGTCTTAAATATATATTAACAGACAGCCACTTTCATGAAAAAAAGGCAGCAACAAACTTGGCTAGCATGGACTAAGCGATGTTTGAAAAGCAATAATTGTGTTTATTCTAAAAATATAAGGAATGTGTATAGTTTTAATACGGTTAATATCAAACGAGAATACAAGGTTCTGCAGTGTACTATATACAATACAACAGGTGTTATTTATTTAGCAACTTGTTTCTGTACAGCATTTTAAGTAGGCAAAATGACCAGAGCTTTTAAGGTGAGGACTGGAGAACATCAGAGAGCTATTGAGAGAGGGGATGTAAAATATGTCACAGTATAACATATAGTGAGTACAAGAAATGATAATCAGACACGTGTTCACTTACATGGCTATAGATAAAGTTAGTTTGAATCCAAGAGGTGGCAATTATAATTTAGTATTAAAACGAGAGACATTTTAGATTATCAGTTTAAAAGCTACTAAAGGACCTGGTTTAAATACAGGGTTTGAAATTAAACCATATTTACAAGAAAGGAAATGATTGCGAGAGTAATGCAAGTCAAGTTCCTCCATTAAGGAGTTACTGTTCCCTTATATCCTTTTATTATAGATAATTTAAAATTGTATGTAATGTATTTTATTGTATTGTACCTAATATTAGAGAGTGGATGTAATTTATATCTGATGTGTGTGTTCATACTTTAATGAGGTATGGGGGTTTCCTAGGATGTTGTTCATCCTTTGCTCCCTCCCATTTTCCTTTGTTTCTATTTCCCATATATAAGGTCCCTATACTTATTAAGTATAAGATTTTTAAATAATATGTTATTATCATTATATTGCTTGTTGTGTTATACCTGGCTTTTCTAATTAAGGTTTGTTGTTTGTTTTAAATTTTAGTATGATATGATTAGATATGTTTTTTAAGAGAAAAGAAAATATAACAATCACATGACTGATGATGTCATAAGGTCATGAGTGTTTGCACCTGTATATAAAGCACTTGTAAGATAGAATGCCTTAGTCTTTGAGAAAGGGTCTTGCTGGACCAGAAATGCATCAGGTGGGCGCTATATCTATTTTTTGTTTTACAATGTAATAAATTGACTTTGCTTCTTTATCATGGTGTCAGCAACATAGGCGTTGGTGAGTGCCAGAATTGTATGTTTTGACTGTACCCTTTTTTCGTGAGCTCACAGCCTTGTGCATACTCTGTTCTCCAGTTTGTTACTGATGAAGCTAACAGACATCTAACTGATCTTACCTACTACAGAGAACTGGAGAGTGAACCCACTACAAGATATAAAAAAGAACTACATGACTTAATTGGAACTTTTCCAGACCATGTCCAAAAAACTAACTGACCTCATCCCTGCTGAACCCATGGCAGGGACATTCTACATGCTGCTTAAAATACATAAACCTGGCAATCTGGGAAGACCCATAGTCTCTGGTAGTGGTATGCTGACTGAGGGGATCTCAGGGTTTGTATAAACCATTTCAAAACCACTTGTTATGGAAAGATACAGTTATATCCAGGAGACTACACACTTTTTGCATGTACTTTCAGGGTCTAAGGAATTACCACCTGATACCATTTTAGTGATGATGGATGTAACATCCCTGTACACTAATATTCCATGCATGGATGGCATTTCAGCCTGCCTTAAATACATAAAGAAAAAAGGACCAGAACAAAATATCAACCCTTAAGTGATGGGGAAACTTATGGAATTCATTTTGACACATAACAACTTCAACTTCAATGGTAGACATTATGTTCAAACTATGGGAACGGCAATGGGCACCAAGATGGCTCCACAGTATGCTAACTTCTTTATGGCAGACTTGGAGGAGCACTTTTTAAGGCACTGTCCCCACAAACCACTAGCCTATTTCTGTTACATTGATGATTTGCTTATTATTTGGATGTAGGGCACAGATGCACTTAAAGATTTTCATCAAGAACTTTAATAACCATCACCCTACCATAAAGCTTACCCTGGAGTATTCTACCATCAATGTTAATTTTCTGGACACCACAGTCACTATTATGGATGGAACCTTACATACATGTATTTACAGGAGGCCAACAGACAGAGATACCTACACAAGAAAAGTAATCGCCCAAACCACACAAAAACAATTATCATGTACAGTCAAGCACTCCAATGTCACTGTATTTGTTCAAATGAGGATGACAGAGATACAAATTTGGCTTTGTTGGAAAACACCTTTATCGAGCAGGGACACTCTTCCAGAGAAATTGATAGGACAACAGAATATGCCACGCAAATACTGAGACAACAACTACGTTAGTATAAAGAAAAGACAGCTGCAGACAGAATACCCTTAGTAGTAACATATCATCCAGACCTTGAACTTCTGCGTACAATTATTAATGACCTCCATCCAATATTTAGCGATGATGAGACCCTTAATTGTATTTTTAAGGAACTACACTACTATCTTTTAAACAACCACCAAATCTAGCCAGCCTGATTATTGGGAGCAAGATTTCACCAGAACAGAATACCGTGACACGAAATGACACACAACCCTGCAATCAATGCACCTGTAAGACTTGTGAGCTCATTTCTACCTCGGACTGTGTGGCTACATCATGAAACAGACAATTCCAGGTACATGGGAGTTATACATGTACATCACAATATGTTGTTTATTTAATTCAGTGCAAGAGAATTCCACAAACAGGTTATGTTCAAGAGACAAGCCAACAGCTCCGCAGTAGGATAAACTCACACAGACATACTATTAAAACAAAGAAGACTAAAAATCCAGTGGGGCAACACTTCTCCCAGCCTGACCACTCAATTTCAGATATGTCAGTAATGGTCTTAAAAGGAAATCTCAAAAACACATAACAGAGATGAGCTTTTGACATTAAACTTATTTTACATCTTAATATGGTAGCAGATGGGATGAACATAGATCTGGGTTTCATGGGACATTCTGAATTTTAACATCCACAGACCTCTTCTTCTTCAGACTGGCATATTATAGGACTTCAACACATGTAGGTGTGTGGGTGTATGTATGTATGCGTGTGTGTGTGTGTGTGTGTGTGTGTATGTGTTGGGAGGTATGTGAATATAGCAGGAGTGGGGCTTGCTGTCTCATTGAGGTAGGGTTCCATTTAGATGCATGGAGTTACAGTGTGTAATTACTCTTACTTCACACACATAATGAATATTAGTTCCTCCTTACTTTTTACCTTCACCCGGGAGTAGGGTTGATTTCATTGTGCCAGATTCAGATTCCCTAGCCTGTTACTGTACATACAGCAGATTTATTATAGACTGTCACTTTTTTTTTAACTTTGACCATATTGAGGTGTGAGATCTCATTTGCATGGGGGTCCTTGGCAGACCTATTTACATTAGGCTGATATTGTAATGATTTGTGGAAATGTAGGCATGTTAGGACTCTTGTCTCATACACACATACATACTTTATATTTGCTTCTAGCTACCTTACCCAGGGGAGGGTGTTAGTTTTATTTCATTGTGGGTCTATCCAGAATCATTGGAGATGTTACTACACAGATAGGAGTAAGGTTAAATAGTGTCACATTTTTGCACTGTAGATATTAACATAGATTATCCCTTTTACTTGGGATTTCATGACAAGTTGAATTCCTTTGGGGAACAATTACAGTGACTGATGTGAATGAAGGTGCATTATGAGTGTGTGTGTGTGTGTCATTAATGCTAGTTACCCCCCCCCCCCACATTATGGGGATGTGAGGTGTGGTAGAGTGTGTTTTATGTGTGGAGAGGAGGAGAGAATTTAATTTTTATTTCTTATTCTCATTCCTTAGACACTTTTGGTACATCAAGTTGTTATACACTGAGAATTTATTGACATCAATACACATCAGTTTGCATGTTCTTAATTCCTTGGTGGTCCTCGACAAGAGTTTTTTGTTTGACACTAATGCTGTCAGTTCTTAGTTATATTATCATTTATAAAGTCCTGTTACTACACTAGAGGCTTTTGAAGTCTATGGTACATACTGTCTAGCTGGAGAGTAAAGCTGGGTAATGGGTTCAGTATAGTTTCACACATCACACATTGTGTACTGATGTTTTTAAGACAGCTTTACTGGTGATTTCTTGTCTGTAATACATACATTGAAAATTCTTGGAGTCCTAAGACAATCTTAATATGTTTTTAATCCGAGTGGGGGTTGTTTTTCAGTAATTGCATTCTTATATACATTGTGATATTCATAGCTTGATTTAAGAACCATCTGTCCCGTAGTGCTATGTCTATTGAATTTATAGGCAGTAGAATTCTTTGTATGTGTTTTCACCAGGCACCTTTGATCCTGGAATACTCCCAGTGTAAGGTAACATGGTACTGTGTAGCTTCTTTGACATCATCTTCTGTTTTTTAAATGAGTATTTTAAACCAATGGGGATTTCTTTCTGTTTTTTTTCTGCATGATCTAGTTATTAAAAGTATTGTTTTTTCTAAATAACTGTCATTACGCTTTTGATGAAGGACTTGTTGGTCTGAAAGCTAGAGCACTCTGTTCTTGTTGTTGGTCCATTAAAAAGTGTCAAATCATTTGCTTCTAGATCTATTCTTCTGATGTGGATCATATGAATGAATATTGATAATGCTGTAGTTCCTGATAGGGCAGTAAGTCCAACTGTGGCTTTACCAAAGCAGGAACAGTTGCTACAGACTGAGTATGTATGAAAGAAAGAGCTGTTACTGGCTCAACTTGCTAAGGAAGACTGCTGCTATGAGAAAGAAGTGGCTCATTGAAGAGGTTGGTTCTGGTTTGTTCTTTAACTACAACTGAATCAAATAGTCCTTCTAGTCCTGAATTACCTTCTGAGTATGTGGTTCTGCTCATTGCCACTGACTGACAAACGTTCAGGGTATGTTTACCTCTGACTAACTGTACTGTTCCTTGTACATCTTCTGGTGAGCCTTGGTTCTGCATGATGCAGATTGGAAACAGTTGGGTGATGGCATGTGGATTCCCAGTGACAATGATGTAATGGTACAATGGTATCGAACTGAAGGTAGCAGGCTTTTGCCTGTTGCAATACCTGTACTGATGCCTGCAGACTCCCCTTGCTGTTTCCAGCACTCAAGGGAGAACCAGCCTCCTCTAACTTTGACAGCTTAGTCAAACATATGGCTAAGGACTTGGCCATCACACAACAGCCTGTACCAACACCAGTACCTACTATTTACCAAACTGCCCACCTGCCCATTGACTCAGACAGCATTTCTGACCTGCTGACCCTTTTTCTCCACCACTACCTTCACCAGGACCACAGAGGGTAGATGCCCCATGATTTCTTCTGCTGCTATTGAATGGAGTGTGGCTGAGCCTCATACAGTGCCTCCTCAACATCCTGCTGTGTTTGAGCCTCCCAGTCCACAACAGTATGCAGATATTTTACAGTCCAGGGGCGATCCAGCACATCATTGGTCCAGCGCACCTAAAAAGGCAGCTTGAAACTCCCACCTGGCAGGGTGTACATCACCAGAAAACATTTAAAAGAATCTTGCAGTTTCATGGCATCAGAGATATATGCCCTTATAAATACTGGAGACTCCTGTTTTAACATCTGTTTTAAGCTGATTTCCAGTCTGGACAAATTCTGGGCTCACTACAACTCCCAGAAAAATGCCACTCTTTGGATGCCCTTCATGCCTGCCCTACTTACTTGTCCCATGATTCACATCATCAGTGTACTTTTCTGAAATGAAGGTGTCAATATATCGGATGTCTTGTGCTGGCTCGATGCCAAATATGAAGTTTTAGATTGCCGTATGCCAATCGCTGTCTCAGAGAAATTATGGACTGGAGGTTTGAGAATCATGGTTAAGTTAGTGAAAACTGATGTCAGTGATATGCATCTCCCCTGTACTTTGATTTAAGTAAGGACAGGTGGGTGATATTCCTCCAGTGCTGACTCAAATCATGTTTTAAGTGTGGCTCTTGGTCCCACTTCAGCAGTACTTGTGACAGTGCCTGATGCATCCACTATCTTGTATATGGCCACTTGTGGAGGGACTGCACTAATGAATTCTGTTGTAACTAGTGTGGCAGTCAAGGCCATTCCTATGATGCCAGGTGCCCCTGAGCATCCCATAATACAGGTAGATCTATATTCCAGAATGACTTAGTCTCTTAGGTCCAGTGGACCACAACCCCACCACAGAGCTCAGCTGAGATGCCTCCCTAGTGATACTCAGGTGAGTGAGACAAGGGCAACAATATCAACCCCTTGGATGAACCTAGTTCTGGTGTTTCACCTCACTCTACCAGTCCACAACTCAGCTTGTCTGCCCTAGTCACATCCACTTTGCCATTGAGAGGGCTCAACCCCAGTGTAGCACAGAGGATCATCCCTTGACTACAGCCCAGTCAGCTCCTTTGCTGTCCCCATTTACCATGCCCCCCAAAACCAGTAGAGTTTCAAACCATACTGCCAAAAGAAAAAAAATGTAGGTCCAAAGTTATTAGAATTCTCAGGCCAAAAGGGAGGCATGGAGTAGCAGATGTCATACATAACTACTGATTTGGGGTCTTGGCTCCTGGGACTAAGTAGGGAGACTCTGATATTATTGCTGGAGTCTCTGAGCCCTCCTCCATTATATGATTATACTGGAGGAGGTTGTGGAGTCAAAATCAGTGGCGGAATTCAAGCATGCATGGGATAGTCATAAGGCAATTGTGGGGGGTGGGGGTAGGAAGAAGTAGGTTGCTGGTTAACTAGGATCTGCAGCTTATCCAGTAGGTAGGGAAATGGGCAGACTGGGTGGGCCAAGCGGTCCTTATCTGCCATCAAATTCTATGTTTCTATGTTTCTATCATCTAAACAGGATTTTTCCTCTGATAAGTAAACCTCTCAACCTGAACCCCCAAACCACTACTAGAACTAGGAGTCAGTCAAAGTTACCGAGTCCTTCATAGTGAGTTTTGATTCTATGTGGTTTTTCTTCCTTTTTATGTTGGCTTGCAGTAGCAGCAAAGTTTGGAGGTGCATCTGTGTGGGCGAATGCAGGGCACTTTAGTAGGTGCATCCCTCATTCCCCAATAAGCCAGCATGCAGGTACTCAGAAGAAATAAGTAAAGTGGTTAAAACTTGTAAAGAAAGTGCCGCTGCAATGAGAGACAAGCTCGTCATGCAGTGGCACAATAACATGCCTCCTGATGTGCCTTTCCTGGTGAAATATTTCAAAAAACATAGCAGCAGTGGCTGCTGCCACTGCCTGCTGCACAGTGCCAACAAAGTGGACTTCAGGGATGCCCATTCCCCCCCCCGTCAGCATGCTAAATAACCCCCCCAAAATTGTGTGGCACACTGGGAACCCACCTCAGTGTGCCTCCCTGTAATCAAAGCCCACTGTTGTTGGCATGTTCCAGCCCTCACCCCCATTCTGTGCCACACTGGGAGCCAACCCCAGTGTGCACCACAGTTTTTCATATACCTGTAAAAAAGGAAAACTCTCCGCAGTGTTTTTTTTTTAATTGTCTGAAAGAAAGAAAATGGTCCTTTGCTGTGGGGTCCCCTCCCCCAACCCGCAGCCACCGACAGTGCATCCCACCTCCCCATACCCCCATAACCCCATCCTTACCCCCGTTGCCCATTGCAATGATCTGCGGTGGACCGGGAATATGTCTGGACACTTCAAAGCCGACTGCAAACTGAAGAAATGCCGGTAAGCTGTATAATAGCATAAATGTTTTTTTTTTCAACTTAGGTGGATATCTCAGCAATTTTTTGGAAACTTTCCCTCCAATTTTTCAACAAGGGGTGCTTGGGACCCCACCTCATGAACACATGCACTGTCATCTTATTGCTCTTCTCTGAAAGGTCATTTTGTGGTCACTGCATGAAATCACCTTTTTGGATGGATTAACAAAATGACAATGCCACTGTTCTTGAGGTGGGGTCCCAAAAACCCTATCTTGCAAATTTGGTGGAAAAATTCCAAAAAGTGACTGTGTTACAAGCATGCATTGCACAGTTTCAACGCACGCTTGTAACAGATTTTCAAAATGTCCCTTTTTTCACACCTCCTTATGAACAGTACAGCAGTCATTTTTCACATCCATCTCAAAATGTGTTTTTACGCATGTGGCACACAATGGCGCAGTTACTGTATGAAATCAATGTTCAGGACACATTAACAAAATCACAGTGACACTGTTTATGAGTGGAGGTCCTAAAATGCCTATGTTGAAAATTTGGTAAAAAAAATACCCCAAATAATCACATTACGAGCATGCATTGTGCAGTTTCTATACACGCTCATGACGTCACCAATTTTTATTTTTTCTCTCCAGATTTTGACCATTGTAATTTTTGTACAATTCCTTATGAACAGTACAGCTATCATTTCTCACATCCTGCCCAAAATGTGTTTTTGCATGTCACACAATGGCATGGTCACAGTTGGAAATCAATGTTCAGGCCAGATTAACAAAATCACAGTGACACTGTTCATGATCAGAGTTCCCAAAATGCCTGTGTTGAAAATTTGGTTAAACAAATCCACAAAATAATTGTGTTATGGTCGTGCATTGCACAGTTTCTATACACGCTTGTGATGTCACCAATCCTTCATATTTTCACTCCAGATTTTCAACAATGGCATTTTTTACACCTCCTCATGAACAGTGCAGCTGTCATTTTTCACATCCTGCCCAAAATGTGTTTTTGCACCTGTGGGACCAAAATGTACAGTCGCTCCACAGAATCACCTTTCAGCAAACAAACTCATAGTGCTACTGTTCATGATGTGGGGTCACAAATGGCCCATGTTGAAAATTTGGAGTGAAAATATTAACCAATGCCCTGGGCATTAGGATTTCCTACCATAATGCCTCGCCCTGTACAGACTGACAGGTGTCAGGGGTGTGACTTGCCATTGTTGGCTGTAATACTCATGCCATTCCACCTCCCACCCTGCAGCCAGTGACAGGCATCAAGGTGTGCCTTGGACTCTTCAGAGGAGAAGGAGGAGGAGAAGGGCAACTAAAATGGTGCAGGGTCTGCAAGAGAAGCTGTATGAGGAGAGACTAAAGGAGCTTAATATGTATACCCTTGAGGAAAGAACGGAGAGGGGGGACATGATAAAAACTTTTAAGTACCTCAGTGGAATCAACAAAGTCCAAGAAGGTAGCCTCTTTCAGCAAAAGAGACATGCAAGAACAAGGGGACACAATTTAAAGAAAGGGGGGGCGGTTCAGGGGCAATGTGAGGAAGCATTATTTCACAGAGAGGATAATGGATGTATGGAACAGCCTTCCTGAGGAGGTTGTGGGGTCTAAAACTGAGAGAGAGAATTCAAGAATGCATGGGACAGACATAAGGCAATTTTTGTGGTGGGTAGGAAGAAATAGGTTGTTGGCTAACTAGGATCTGCAGCCTATCCTGTAGGTAGGGAAATGGGCAGACTAGATGGGCCAAGCGGTCCTTATCTGCTGTCAAAGTCTATGTTTCTATGTCCATGTTTCTTCAGCCCCAACGTTCACCCCATTCTTCTACACTGCACCCCTGTCAGTACATTTCCTTATGGAATGGGGTGAGCATAAGGCCTGAAGACCCCAAGGGACATCAGTGCACTTGTCAGTTTCTGGGGTAAGATGAGGTGAAATGGGATGAGCGTTATGGCCAATGACCCCAAGGCACACAACAATGCCCGTCACTCACTGCATTCACTGCCAGTCCTATTGTACATCTCTCTAACTCCTATACTACCAATACCGGTTCCAGCAAGCCAGCATTCAGCATTGACAAATACTTGTTCTTCTTATGGACCTCCTCAAAATAGTCTTCCTCAATGTCAATAGCATCAAGAGCTATGGGAAGCAGCTTTCCACTTTTTAAACATTGTATGTCATTACTGCCATATACTCCTTTTATAGGACAATAGACTAAAAACACAGTTTGAACTAACTCAGGCCTCTAGGATGTGGATGAAAGACCCAGCTTTCTGGTAAGTTGGCACGGATCGATGTGATGGAGTTGGAATATTGTTTAATGCTCCAGACATGTGGGTGTCTAGGCTGATTGAGATTCATCCTGCCTGAGCCTTGTCCATCAATGTTTCTCATAGACTGGATAGGCTCTGCCTATAGTACTGTATGTGCCACATGTGCAATCATTCCAGAAAAAACAGCCCTTTTTACATACCTCCTACCTCATTGTTTGGGGTGGTGATTTTAATTGTGGAGTGATTCAGACCAATAGAGGCCTACAGACAGACAAAATGTTCTGTGACTGTTTGAATACTGAACTGGATAATGTACACTTACAAAATGATTATAGGATCATTTACCCTACCGGAGAACACACTTATTTTTGAAATACTTTGTCCACCAGACAAGATTAGTTTTTTATTTCTGCTATTATGGTGGTCAGGAGGGTCCATGTTCAGAAGACCAAGATATCCGATCACAAAATTTCATACTGCTCTTTCACTTGAATAGATGCTCCTACCCATGGGAAAGGCCCATGGCATTTGAATGTCTCAGACTGTGCAGACCTGTATTTACAAGATAAGGAGAGACTTAAGGAAAGGATAGTGCAACACCTGGAATCCATAGGGGCACAGGATCCAAGACAGCATGGGTTTACAAAAGGAAGATCCTGTCAAACTAATCTCATAGATTTCTTTGACTGGGTAACCAGAGTGGTGGACCAAGGGGGAGCAGTTGATGTCGCCTACCTTGACTTCAGCAAAGCTTTTGACACTGTTCCACATAGAAGATTGATAAATAAGCTGGGTAGGCTTGGGGTGGGTCAGAAGTTGGTCAACTGGGTGGCAAACTGGTTGACAGGCAGAAAACAGAGAGTGGTGGTAAATGGTATACAGTCAGAAGAGATGCAAGTCATAAGTGGCGTACCTCAGGGATCAGTCCTGGGGCCAGTCCTCTTCAAAATCTTCATTAGTGACCTTGCAGATGGACTAGAGGGTAAGGATTGTCTGTTTGCAGATGACACCAAGATCTGCAACAGAGTAGATGATCCAGATGGGTTGGGCAGTATGAGAAGAGATCTGGATAAACTAGCAGAATGGTCAGAAGAGTGGCAACTGGGATTTAATGCAAAGAAGTGCAAAATCATGCACATAGGGAAGAGAAACCCTGAAGCCACCTATAGGCTGGGAGGGGAGTTGCTAGCAGTCACAAAGGAAGAAAGAGACTTGGGCATCATCATCACTGATGACCTAAAATCATCCAAGCAGACCTCTAAAGCAGTAGGTAAGGCTAGGGGGTGTTAGGGTGTATTAGTAGGGGTATTACAAGTCGTAAGAGGGAGGTAATAATCCCTCTGTACAAGACACTGGTTAGGCCCCATCTGGAGTACTGCGTGCAGTATTGGAGGCCACACCTTCACAAGGACATAACCAAATTGAGGCAGTCCAGAGAAGGGCAACCAAAATGGTGCAGGGACTGCATCAGAAGACATATGAGGACAGATTAACGGAGCTCAATATGTATACCCTTGAGCAAAGGAGGGAGAGAGGTGATATGATCGAGGCATTCAAACACCTTAAGGGCATAAACAAGTGAAAGAGTCTAACATGTTTAAATATAAGAAAATAGCAGGACAAGAGGACACAGCATGAGATTAGGGGAGGCCGATTAAGGGGAATGTAAGAAATTCTTTTTCACAGAAAGGTGGTGGATGCATGGAATGGCTACCACAGAAGTGGTGGCTATGAATACAGTGCAGGGCTTCAAACAGGCATGGGATAGGCATAAGGGAGCAATACAAATGAGTATGAATAGATAGACCACTGACAGAGCAAAGGCCGGTGGCACATTTATAAGGTAGAAAAAGAAATGGGCAGACTGGTTGGGCCTTGCAGTCCTTATCTGCTGTCAACTTCTATGTTTCTATGTTTCTATAAGTGTGCCTCTCTATGGGAAACCTATTTGTCAGGCCAATGTACAGTTTGTATGTGGATACTGCCTCATGGTAGGAGGACAGTGAGACTGATTTTAGTGCCCTGTTTGAACAGTATGTTGATTGAAGGGTGACAGGGAAGAATCTTTGGCACCTGTCTCTTCATGGACAGTTGCAGAATGTTATCCCTCACACAGAAATTGATCACATTGATTATAGCACCCAGATTCATTCCTTAAAATCTGAAATGAGGAAAATTCTATATGATAGAGCTCAATCTCAGCAACAAGAAATATGATTTTGGACTTGCTGTATTGTGCAGGTCTTTAATCCTTTTAAGGACTGCAAACACTGTGTGGACAGAAAACCATTGCATTCTCTGTATGATATCACTGGTAATGTCGTTCACACCAGAACTGGCATTCTGTGGGTTGCCTCTGATTGTGCAGAGACTTCTTTCACACTGCTCCACTCACTGCTTTTACTTCATCATATTTTTCTGACCTTAACCTTCCTGCCTTAGATCAGGCTGACATGCAATCTCTTATCACCCCCATTTCCAAAGTTGAAGTTTTTTGTAGCATTGACTCCCTTAAAACAAACATGGCCCTCCAGAACAGATGGTCTTGGGTATGAATTTTATGAACAGTTGAATGAACAAATGGGCACCCTTCCTGGCACAGGTATATACAATAAGTATTGTCTTCAATCTGGATCTCTTCCTTCTTCCAGGACACAGGCAATTATCATCTATATGCACAAAATGGGTGATAAAGTGGACCTCCATAAGTTGAGACCACTGAGTTTCCTAAATATTGACTATAAAATTCTTGCGAAACTACTAGCTATTGATTTCAGCAATTTGGCTGATCATCTGATTTCCACATTTCAAACCTGCACATTCCCATCTAGAAGTATTCAGGATAACTTGCTCACCTTAGACAATTTTTTTGTAGAGATGAGGAGAGAATGGTCAAAGACTATGTGCTGAGCTATGATCAGGAGAAGGCATATGGCAGAATCTCCCACAAATATCTATTCAGACTATTGGAGGCTTTGGATTTGCCCCTCTCCCTTATTAAGTGGATTAGGTGTCTACATAACAGGGTAACAGTCTACTTACTGATCAATGGCTGGCTTGTAACCCCCTATGTACTCTAAAGAGAGGTGAGCCAAGTTTGCCTCCTGAGTCCCCCGCTTTATGGTTTTTGCTTGGACCCCCTCTTTTGTCATACAGTCTCAAGCACTTCTATTGCTGGACTTCAGATTACCTCTACATCTGCCCCACTGAAAGTGATGGTTTACACAGATGACATTGTTTTCATTTTATGTCCTGAAAGTGATCATTACCCTCTAAAAGTGTCCATAGATTTACCAAAAGGAAATATGGGACACAGACAGATATGGCTCCAGAAATTCAAATTAGAAATCAGAAAGGAGTACAATATTCCTGTGTTAAAGAAGTGGACGTTAGCACAATATTAAAGTCTGCAGAGACAAAATTCATAACAGAAAATATCATAGAGGAACATACTGCAGCAGACATTTATAATTCAGTCAACGCAATAAAAAATATGATTTTGCATATACTTTATAAAGTTAATAAACCAAGGCAACAGAGATTCTGGTATGACAAAGAATGTCAGAATTTTAAGAATAATCAAAACAAGATTATTAAAATAGTACAATTGAAAAGAACTATAGAAAATATTTAACATCTGAATAAATGGAGGAAAGAGTGTAAAACTCTTTTAACAAAGAAATACAATAGGTATACCCAAGAACAATGGAAATCCATGTTAGAGACAATAGAGAAGTGGCAACCCCAAAAGTTTTGGGCTCAAAGTCGCACGAGGGACAGAGAATTTCACTCCAGATATTTCAGCACATATTCCAGCTGCAAACTTGATCAATTATTATGGAAAATTATTTTATTTAGAAATTGACTTTAAAGATCAGAATAACATTTTTGTCACAATTAAAGGACGCTTGCACACCATTAAATATCACTCTATGGGAAGTTTCTCACAACGAAATCCAATAAAGCACCAGACTCTGATCGTGTCCCACTGTTTCTATACAAGGTAGAACAGCAGTGGTGGAGTGATTTTCTGGCAGTGTTATTTAATAAAATGATAGATAGGAACATGATCTCTCAGTCATGGAATGAAAGCATAATTATACCACTTCATACGAAACGAAATCCAAAAATGCCAGAACATTGTATTCCCATTAGACTCCTGGATAGCCTAAGTAAAATATTTACAAGAATAAATCTGGCCATAATAAACAAGTGGCTACAAGAAAAAAATATATACTTAATGACTTTCAAGCAGGTTTTTGACAAAAATATTCAACAGTAAACCAAAGTTTTGTATTGTCTCATATCATTGAAAAACATTAAATTAAGAAACATCTACAGAATATATCACTTTTGTGGATTTTCAAGGTGCATTCAACAGAGTTAACAGAAGTAAATTATATCAGAAACTTAAAAATCTGCAAACTAATCAAATTATATTGAGAATTATAATAAATCACTGTTCAGATAATAAAACATATATTGGATATTATTTAGCCGGCAATCTGACAAAATCTTTTCAACCAAATCAAGGTGTCAAACAGGGTTGCATTTTGGCTCCCACCCTATTCAACCTCATTATAAATGTCTTGCCAGAAAAACTAATTCCTGTATCAAATCATTCCCCCTCAGTTGAAGGCATCAGAGTCCCAGTCCTTATTTATGCGACAACTTGGCTCTGATTTCTCTCTCTCCCATTGGAATGGGTAGACAACTGAAGTTTCTCAAAACTTACTGTACTGAGAATTATTTAACAGTAAACACAAATAAGATACAAATAATGATAATTGGAAGGCATTCAACTAAATACAAATGGCATATAAATAACATACCTTGAAAGATTGTTACAGATTATAGATATATCAGTCTCCAAATCTCTAACACCAAATTTCATAAACAAAGAATTTATGTTTTGAATAAATTAACATTGTCAAAGAATGCATTGTTAAGATTTAATATCAAATATGCAGGAAACACAGTTATCACAGTAACTCAAGCTGCGGGAATGAAAATGAACCCAGTAGCTTTATTTGCAATTGAAATCTGGCTTGACAAACATCATAAAATTGGAAAAAAACATTTTATTCATTGTATAAAATAATACTGAGCTTGCCAAGGTCCACCCCGGCAGTGGTGATAAGGGCAGAACTGGGAAGAGTGCAAATTACATATGAACATATGAAATGCTAGAAGAAACAGGCCTCACAGTCTATTGAGTCTGCTCAATTTTGGAGCTAGCCCCTCAACTTGCAGCTGCCCACCCTCCCTCCCTACTCATAGCCCTCCCTCACTCTCTCCCATCTTCTCTTAAATCCTCCCACAGTTCTATAAGATACCACCTCCTTGGGCAGAGTGTTCCATATATCTACTATGCTTTCAGTGAAAAATGTCTCCTGATTTCCTACCTGAATCCCCCCCCAATCTCAGCTGATACCCTCTCGTGTCCCTCCCCCTTCTGATCTGAAGAATTTCATCTGTATTAATCCTGTTAATACCCTTTAGGTACTTAAAGGTTTCAGTCATAATCCCCCTATCCCTCCTCTTTTACAGGGAATACATTTGTAACTCTCCCAGCCTCTCCTCATAGGATTTTCCCTCAAGTCCCTGTATCATCTTCATTGTCTTATGCTGCACCCCCTCTGGTACTCTTAACAAAATTAGGGTATTGGCTTAGATGTTCAAATTTGAATCTAAACAAATTAGCATCTAAATGCCTAAGCAAAAAAGCAAAATGGATAGAGCAGGGCTCCTCTTCCCCATAGTTAATGCACGTCATCTCCACAGTGGACAAAATAGATCTGCACCATCTGTAGACTGATCAGCAGAGGCATAATAATATCACCTAAATATATTCCTCTAATCAAAATAGAATTTATAAAGTCTCATTTGAAGAAGATATGGCAAGAATAAGGTCCCTGAAGGCTTATCATTGGTATGCCCAAAATAAAATTAACCATATTCTGGAATCTTACCTACCTTTCTTATGGATAAATATCTGAGGTTTCTCTTTACAAAATTCAGACCGAATTATATCCCTCAAGATTTAGACAATGTTTGTATGCCAACGATAAGAATGAAATACAAGATGCAAACTGTGATTGTGGTTTAAAACAATTGCAAACATTAGAGCATATTATATTACACTGTCCAAAATACACCGAAGTGTGAGACAAGACTGTGTCCCCTTATTTTCAAACAAACACACTTACAGTGAATGAAATATTGAGAATATTGATCCACTAATTGAGTTTATTGCTAGAGATATGGCTAGTTACGTAAACTGGATATTTAAAAAAATGTGCAAGAAAACTACACTCTGCTAAAATAATTGCACATGATAGTACACAGATACTTCATGAATATGTGCAATTTTTGAATTAAAAATGTATCAGTTTCTCTCTTCTAAAGATATATGTAAGTTGTATTACTTGTGGTTTTATATGAATGAGGTCCACTTGGTATTGTAATTATTCTGTGTTTTTTTTTATTTTTGTAATGACTAAGCCGTCAAATAATAAAACATACTGATACTGATACACAGAGTCCATAATCTAAGAATCATTATAAACAGGTTAGGTTAGATGGGCAACCAATGCAGGAGCTCTGGAAAGTGCCCAACATGGACAGTGAAAAACAAGTGTACTACTGGGGGGAGAGGCCACTATCACTTACGTGCAATTGCATGCCATGGAGAGCAGTGAGTGATTCCAAGGGGAGTTTCAGAAATAGATGTAGGAGGGGCTAGTATGAACAGGGGCAGGAAGTGAGTTCCATAGTCTGAATGCACATGTAGCAAATGAACTGTTGCCTACTAGTGTGCAGGTAGCAGGAACCAAAAGTACTGTAGAACCACGTGACATTGGGGAGAACGAGGAGGAGGTAGGTTTAAGGAGCTCTGCCAGGACAGGTGAGGTGGTAGTTTTGATGACATTGACAGTGAAGCACTCAAAGACAAAGCTCCAATGGTTGCCTGGAAAGAGTTAAGATAGTTTGTTGTACAAGCCACAATGGTGCGTGAGACAAGGAGCTGCAAGTGCAAAATGGTATATTTTGTTATAGGCTACATCCCATTTAGAGAGGTGGGATTTCAAGAAACCTTCAAGAAACAAAATTATTAGCGGAGGATGTTCATAGACTTAAGAAAGATTGGGTCAGTCAGATCTACAAATCATGTTATACTTCAAAAAAAAAGGAGTTGCTATTCTTATTCATAAGAATCTCAAATAGCCCCTTGTAAACTCCCTTTCCAACACTGATGGCAGATGGGTGATGGTTAAATGGAATACCAACTTTGGTCCTCTTCTGCTTATTAATGTTTATGCACCCAGCTCTGGTGCCCCAGAGTGTTTTCATAATTTAGCACAACAGATTCTATCCTTTAACACTGATAATACACCAGTTGTTCTCGGAGGGGATCTTAACTTAGCTTTAGAAGCCAACATTGGCAGAAGTAGCCCCAATACAGATGCCCAACCTAGAAGTATTAAAGCCCTCTTGTTACTAATGCAAAATGTTTGATTAGCTGATGTATGGTGCCTTTTTCACCTTTGTGAACATGAATATACTTTTTACTCCTCTCTACATAAGACATACAGTAGAATCACCTACTGATTAGCTTCTTCTGTTATAATGGAAAAAACTATTGATTCATCCATCTTTCCCATCATAATCTCAGACCATTCCCCTGTCAAATTGCAATTTTTGTGGGGCCCATTAGTCTTATTGGTGGCTGGACTCTCTCTTTCCCAAGGATCCCAATTTTTTACCCATGATCAAAGCACAAATTCAGGACATCCTTTTTCACAATACCCAAACTGAATCTTCTATGTCCTCTGTATGGGAAGCTCTTAAAGCTACGATTTGAGGGAAAATGATCAGTTATGCTGCACACAGGAAAAGAGTAAGGCAACAACAACTGGCTGATCTGGAAAATTCCCTTAAAGCTGAAGAGAATTTATACTTTTTCTCTAAGAAGCACTGTCCTGATTCTTAACTTCATCTTGAAATTCTTCAACTTATTTATTTATTTGTTCTAGGATTACAAATACCTTTGAGCCGAGGCTCTTTTACAAAAGTTCCATGTCATTGGTACAATTGAGACAATCATAATTAAAGATAACAGTTTATAAAATAAAAAAAAAGACACATAGTCTTGTAGATGAAAAAAGAACAATAAGGTGAAACTTTGGGGAAGGGAAAGGGAAAAGAGGAGGGTGAAATCAGGGAGACTAAGTGGATGGGAGAAAAGGGAAGGTAAGTTGGGGGGACAGAGAGGGGAGAGGTGGAAGGCAGATAAGAATAGAGGTAGTACAGCTGGGTGGCATTTGTCATGGGCCAGCAGGGGAGGTGAAGATGGGGGGTGCTGGTTAAAGTGCAGGAGTAGATGTGGATCCAAAAGGGCATCTTCAGCTATGGAACCAAAATACATGTTTAGCCACAACAGTCACAGAGGTTGGAGGTTGGAGGTTGGAACTTAGAGTCAAAATAAACAAATTAATTTCTTATAAAACCGAACTGGCCTTGTTTAAACTTAAATATAAGTTTTGGGAACACAGCAATAAAAACTGGAAAACTCCTCTCTTACCAGCTCAAAAAACAACAAATGGAATGACATATTATAAACCTAAAAGATGAACAGGGTACAATTCACTCTGATAGCCCATCTATAAACCATATCATGAAAACTTTTTATCAAAAACTACACTCTAACACAAACCCTCGATCTACTTTAAAAATTCAACAGTTCCTTAAATCAATACATCTTCCTCATCTTTCTACTCCTGAAACAAATTCTTTAGATGAACCCTCCTCATTTCAGGAAATCCAGAAAGATTTGTCTTCCTTGAAATCCAGCAAATCCCCTAGAGGTGACAAATTCACTGTCGATTTCTATAAAATGTTTTCCGACACCTTATGTCTCCTTCTTCTTAATGTTTATCAGGAAGCTTCTAATACTGGCAAACCTCCCCCATCTTTCACCAAAGGAATCATAACCCTAATTCCTAAAAAGGAAAAAGACCCCACTCACCCTACAAGTTACAAGCCTATCTCTTTATTAAACACAGAAGGAAAGATGTTTGCTAAACTACTAACTTCTCGACTTGAATCCTTGAATCCCAAGTTAACCTATTATTCTCAAGCCGGTTTTATTAAACATAGATCTGGTTCTGATCACCTACATTCCCTATTTATTCTAATCCACAAAGCCAAATCTCTCAAGACACCAGCTGCAGCCATAGCTATTGATTTCGAGAAGGTCGTTGATTCCTTAAACTGGGACTACCTTTATCAAGTTTTCTCTCACTTTGGTCTTTCTCATACCTTTTGCTCCTGGATCAAGCTATTATATAACTCCCCTGTTGCTAAAGTACTTACTAATTCTACCCTTTCCTCCTACTTTCGTTTAACAAGGGGAACTAGACACGGCTATCCCCATCATCTTTCCTGTTTATTTTAGCCATGGAGCCCCTGACGGCTTGTCTACATCAATCTTCTGGCATTATGGGCATACCTGTGGGCAATTCAAGACATGTCTCTCTTTCCTGTGCAGATTACCTCTTAATCTTACTCAAAAACCGGAATGAGGCTGGCCCCCTATTGGTTGATTTGCTTAATAACTTTACTAATATTTCTGGCCTTGCTTTAAATTATGGTAAATCACAAACTTTGCTCCTTAACGACCACTGTAAGGCCTTTATGAATATACCTCTTGGATTCCATTGGTCACCACAGGGTATAACATATCAAGGAATCAAAATTACTAGTAACTTAGAGAAGATTTGGGACATTAACTTTAACCCCTTACTAGATAGTATCAAAACAATTCTGGACAGATGAAAGCTTCTTAATCTCTCTTTCATGGGGAAAATCGCAGCCATCAAGATGTCCATAACCCCCAAGATTCTTTACCTCTTTGCCGATATTCCTTTAGTCTTACCATCTCTCTTTTTTGCTAAAATTTAAATTAATAGGCAACTTTATCTGGGATGGTAAACCACCGAGATGTTACTGTAACAAACTTCAATCACATTGGAAAAAAGTGGGGGTTGGACTCCCCTGGTTCAAAGGCTACTTCTGGGCTTTTCAAATGGCCCAAACCATTGAATGGTTTCAGAAACCCTCCTCTCACTCACAACTATTGGTTGCAATGGAATCTGCATTATGCCTGGGAGGAGTTCCTACTGCCTTCATTTTTAATCCCATTTCTTCTAAACTAAAATCTCACCCGACTATATCATCATCTGTTATTTATTGGAGACGAACCCACAAATTACTGAAATCCAATCCAACACCCTAGTTTCATGTCCCCTTATGGGGAAATCCACTGCTCACTATGGAAGATCACCCAATTTTCTGTTGTACATGGCGAAACAAAGACATTTTCTTTCTCTGAGATATTTTGGACCCTTTAGGGAGGCAGTATAACGCAGTGGTCTAAGGCTCTGAGCTGCAAATCTGGTGACATCCAGCAGACCAGACCTAGGTTTGAATCCCACAGCTTCCACTTGCATCCTGTGTGGCCCTGAGCAAGTCACTTTACCTCCTTGTGCTCCCAGGTTGCTCCTGTAAAAAAGCTTCCAGCTTAGTGTGCTATACCTGGTTAAACAACTAAATAAAAAAAAAAGAATTCTCTCACCCTTAGATCATTGTTGGATTTGCAGACTACATGGAAACTTCCTAAACAGGACTTCTGGAAATTTTTAAAATTTGGGCAGCTTATAACCATCTCTCTTCATCTCTCTTGTTTAGTGTATAAGCATACTCTTCTAAACCCACGCATCTCGCATTGGACTAATTTATCAGTTAAACTGAGTAACTCCATTTACAAAGACATTATTGATAATCTATCTGATTGGTCTATACAGGCCAAAAATAAATGGAGTACTCATCTTGACTACAATATTTCAGACACACAATGGCGTAATTGTTGGCTTCTTGCTCATAGTACCTTTAAAGATGCCCTTAGTTCTTTAATACAAATTAAAATCCTACATCTTTGGTATAGAACCCACTCTATGCTTCAACAAATGGGCCTATTAAATAATAATAACTGCTGGCACTGTAATTTGGCCAATGGAGATCTACTTCATATCTTGTGGTTGTGTGCTCCAATTAATAAGCTATGGCATAAAGTCTATTTACTTGCCTCCAGAATAACAGGACAAAACTACCTTTTGACCCCAAGCTATTTCTTCTAGGCATCCCTATCCCCAATAGCTTTCTCCTTTCACAAGCACATTTTAGATGGCTAGACATACTTTTTCTTCTGGTCAAACGTCTGATTTTTATGAATTGGAAATCAACTCTAGTGCCTTCTCTTTCAGATGTTCTTCAAAGCCTTTCTCGGTATAGTTCCCTAGACTGTTTATCTCATGTTACTCATAACTGACTCACTATATATGACAGATGTTGGCAGGATTACTTCAAGTTCATCAAAACTAGTTCTTCTAGACCCTAATTCTTAGGGATATTTAGCCTTCTTATATTTTTCTCTCAGATCAGGTTTTCCCAATATGTTTGTGCACAGATATCTTCCCTTTTTTCCCTCCTTCTCTCTTTTCTCCTTGTCTCCTTCCTTTCTTTCCTGCTTTTTCTCTTTTATCTTTTCTTGCACACTTTTCTTTCATCTTCACCTCTCCATTAATGAACATTGTTCATATTACTACATTTATCATTTTCTGCAATTTACTGAATTGCCTTGCCATAGCCTGCTATAGCCTTAATTTTGTACATGGTTGTCATTTCTGATTCTAAATATCTTACCAATTGAAACCCTTTTGCTCTCCACTTATAACCTGTTTAGGTTTCTGTCTTATTATCAATACATGTACACAAGGCTTCTCCTACCCTAAATACTGTGTTCATTAAGTGATATTGTATACCTTTTATGGAGGATATTCTTCTATTGTATAAGATGTGTGCTTTCTTATATACTCACATTTCAATAAAAAGATAAAATGAAAAAAAAAGCAATGAAGTCCATGATCTCCTGCAAAAATTGCTTCCCATCCCTAGGTGGATGGTAGGTGAGAAGAATTTTGCACCCCACACCTGTTCCCAGGATACACTCAAAGGATCTGGTCTCACCTACCAGCACCGCTACCAGGCCCAGCTCCATTCTAAAACAAATGGCAACTCCCCCCAATGATCCAACCTAGGGTTATGCATCATCAAGAACACTGCAGGTACTGCTGCCTCAAGAACTGGGCCAGCATTCATGCCCAGCCAAGTCTCGGTGATACACGCCAGGTCAGATGACCTAATAAAATCGGTGATCATAGCCGACTTGTTTTTCATGGACCTGGCATTACATAACTCCGCCTGGGTAGGATGAGGTTCTGAGGCCACCTGCTGAACCTTCTCACCTAAAGTGGAGCCCTTGGGTATGGGTATTAGACAGGGAACACAGCCTCCAGTCTCCATGTTGCCCCAGGGTGTCTTCTAGCCCCCACTACCCCAATACAGCCACTCATTCCTCTCCTCCCTGTCACCTGGGATCCCATCCTTCATTCCTTCTATTCACTATCCCCAGCACTCTACAGCAAATATAAACTTTGGCAGGCAAAGATGGACAATTAAACAGGTGAAGGCACTGGAGCTCTGAGGAGGAGTAGCGCCTGACCGGGAGAGCCCTCTACCAACACATCCTGTCTAAACCCAAAGCCAGCCCCCTATTAACAAAAAATAACACAACAAATAAACAATTCCCCACCCTTAACCCTACCTTAATAAAATCTCTCAAAGTCTAAATCAACTAATCCTATCTCAGATCCCTAAAGTTCAGTGCCAACAGTAAAATTAAATCGATGCAGATGAAATATGATGCCTTCGAAGCACACCACACTTTGAGGATGAATTTAGATGGGGTGAGGCTCTCACCCTCCCCAGTCCAAGCATTCAAACTGAGATATACCACAAAGTTAGATCATTTCATGCTGAGTTTATTTTGAAGGTACTCTCACTACCTCCTGGAAGAGAAGCTAAAGTTCTGCTACAGCCACTAGAGGTAATCTTGAGATTGAGAAGCCAAAACCAGTTGGAATATTGGGCATAAAGCAGGTGGTAAAGTCTGTCAAGAGAAAATCACAGTCGGAAGAGCACCAGGGGCCTCAATTGGAAAGCTTCAAAGCTTCACCCTGCTCCAGGTCTCACCAATCTTGAGGCCGTGAATCATTCTCCACCCTGCAGGCCAAGACCAGAGAGGCCAGCTACCAGAACAGGGTCACCAAGAAGAGGGTCCTCCAACCCCAACCCCAGTATAGGATCCATAGGCACTTGTGGAGCACACCTCCCTCAGGTCTGTTCTCCACCAGATGCCAACCTGGACACAGGTCCCTCCCAGGCCCCAGCCTCAGTATGGCACCACAACCCCAAGTCCAGGAACACTGCTTCTACCTTCCCCAAGGGACAGTTGGCAGAACCACAGGATGAGATAGAGCCATGAGAAAGAGGGATAGAGGACAGTCCAGTGTGCACCAACCTCTGGGCTCAACAACCACCAATACAGTAAACCAAGAGTCAGCCCTCTGGTCAAAAACCCCTGCCACTGTCCTCCCTGTATCCTCAGCCCAACCTGCAGACCACCACCGACCCCAGAGATTACAAAGAAAAGGTACCTGGGATGAAAGATGAACTTGGGCTAATCCAGGACTGATCCAGTGTAATCCACACATAGGGCATCCCCTCACAATGCCAGCAGTGAATTTCCAAGAAAAAGCTTGCAGCTGTAGATCCTCACTTCCCAATCCACCCACAGTGTTCAATCACAACAGGCAGTCTTCTTGCTACCTCAGATAGCGTCTCACAACAATCCAGCTCCAGCAACAGGTGTTGGTGAGAGACACAGTGCAGAAAACTCACACCTCAGGGGTACGTTAGTTCATCTTTCACTCCTGGCATCTCTGAAATGGCCAGCCAGGAAGCGAAATGATGCACTACTAGGCAGTGTATCTAAAGCTGCAGTAGTGACAGTAGCACTTGAAATGTAAATTACACATTCAGGATACTGCTGCTGTTACTTCCTCATCTTCACAGCATATAGTGACTGATATACCTTTACATGGAGAGCCATCTGTTGCTCACACTGATCCTGAACCTTGGATGTCGAGTAGTGCTTCATCACGACTCCCCCCTGAAGTTCCTTTTTCAACCATTAATTGAACAAATCCAAGACCCTATGCTTTTTTATTTCATAGAGTTGTTTCTCCAGCTAAATGTTATAATGCAGTCCACCTGTGCTACAAGGATGGCATGAAAGAAGCCCCAGATGTTTTTTGTTGCTAGAAAATTGTTAAAAGTTTCAATGAAATGTTATGTCAGCGAGATTTATGCTTTGATTCATCTCTCAGTAGAGACAACTTTTGATGTAAACTTCATGAGTTCTGGTGGCTTGGAATAATTCTGGATAAAATACCATTCTCTAAAAAACTCTCAACTCTAGGCTCCATTTGAGACTCTTCCTTTGACTAAACCTGCTTTAAAAACTGATACCATTTTGTTTAGAAATTAGGCAGTGAGTGTTACTGACATGATCTATTGGTTGAAACAAAAATACACAGTCTTTGGTGATCCAGAAAGCAGTTATCATCTCTGAAAATTTTTGGACTGGGGTAGGGGGGGATAATGAAGGTAATGTTGTAGGCCACAGATACCGGACTTCAACATTTACCAAGCAGTATTTTTCCTGGGGTGGAATACATGGGTTCTTTTCTACCCGGGTCAGCCTAAAGCATGCTATTAGTGCAGGTTGACATCTGAGTGGTATTTGTGAGATAAAATATGATGTGCCATGTGCAATAAACTGGGGCATACTAGCATGCACTGTATAAACCAAAGGCAATGTAACCTCTGTGAAGAGCTAGGACATTCTTACCAAAGTTGCCCATTGGCTACTCATAATCAGCAGATCAAACTGATGGGGCAAAACAGCAGCTGTATGTCACTCTAGCACAAAGGTGTAAGTCTGTGGTCAAATCTCCTAGAGTAACTCCTCTTCCTCCACCTCATTCACCTACCACTCCCACTAACCATATTGAAACTACAGCTGTTCCAGTATGGCCATGTTTGCAACCTGAACTGCCTGTTCTTGCAGACATACCTGTGGTGCAGGCTACAGAAGACATGCCTCAAGCTATGCAGATTGCTTTTTCTCTGCCTGTAACAACTGAGGCTTCTGCTGCTGGAAACATGCCCCCTTCCACAGTTCTGAACCTGGTGTTAGCAGAATGGTGACTAGTTATAGACAGACTTGGAGTTAACCAGCTCCAAAAGTACAAAAAACTGATACAATTGCTATTTTCAATTGATAAGAGGCTTTGTAGCATATTTATGTATGTATGTATGTATTTATGTATTTATTCATTTGTTGACCGTGTAGGTTCACTGATCCCATGGACCATTTTCAGGAATGACCTGAGCCACCAAGATGGTGGAAAAATATAAAAATGTAATACATCATGGGACCGAATACATCAAAGTCAGTAAAATGCACAAGGTGTCCACAGGGGAAACCTTATGCAGAGGTTCAGTAATGAGGAGGTAGGGTATAACACTTGAAGTACAAAAGAATACTGCGAGAATCAATACACAAAATCCATATGAAACAAGTTTGATTGTAAACATCCAAATATGGCCAAAACATTAGAAAGGGTAATTAGGGGAAAGGCAATTTCATGAGATCACCCAGGAGAGCAAGAACAGGAAGTGGGGTCAATGGCTCTTATAGATAGTGGCAGATTGTTCCAGAGTGTAGGGGTGGCAGAAGAGAAAGACCTCTAACCCATGCAAATGGTGATTTGTGGACACTCCAACATCATGCTTTCACTGTGGCAGAATTCATGGCTAAATGTCTTTGGCCAAAATAGAGAGGAGAGAGGGGATATTGCAGGATAATGGATCATCGTGCCAAAGGTGCAAGCCAGGAAGTAGCACTGCCTTGCTTGAGAGGGTGTCAACCAAGTGTCTGATATAGGGTACAGTGGTGGGAGGAGTAAGGAGCCTGAAGATCAAAACAGCAGATGTTGTTGTAGGTGGTGTTTAATTTTGATAGGTTAGTGGAGGAGGTTTGTGAGTAGATAGAGGAGCCATAGTTCAGGAGAAGGAGGAGGCTGCTGTGGGCAATGGCAAGACGGGCTTCATGGGTGAGGTAGTTTATTAGTCGGTAGCTGGTCCCCAGTTTTTTATTTATGGGACAAACTAGTGATTCAATATGGTCAGAGAAGGAGAGGCCAGGATTAGACCCCAGAGTCAGTTGAATTATAAATTATGACTGACTTGTACCTCATCCTGACTGACTTTTTCAATTAGCTGGAAATTTATGACTTCAACTGAATAAAGAAACTTCAACCGATTTTTTCAATTTCCGCTACATGTATTCGCAGTCTCTGTACACAACTACACAGAGTACAGTAAGGCAAACATGTCAAATTGTCTAGAAACTCTAGACTGAATCCCCAAGGACAAAACATGCCTCTGCTGTGCTTCTCTGTGACTTGACAAATTTACCAGTCCCATTTTGTTTTCCTTCATTTCACAAGCAGTTAAAAAAAAACATCGAGAGCAGCCACCTAAGGAAAAGTGTGTGGGAATGGGGAACATTAAAGGAAAATATCCAAGAGTACATAGAAACATAGAAACATAGAATTTGATGGCAGATAAGGACCGCTTGGCCCACCCAGTCTGCCCATTTCCCTACCTGATGGATAAGTTGCAGATCCTAGTTAACCAGCAGCCTACTTCTTCCTACCCCCACCCCCTAGAATTGCCTTATGACTGTCCCATGCATGCTTGAATTCCACCACTGTTTTTGACTCCACAACCTCCTCTGGAAGGCCTTTCCATACATCCACAACCCTCTCTGTGAAAAAATACTTCCTTAAATTACCTCTGAGCCGCCCCCTTCTATCTTCAAATTGTGCCCCCTTGTTCTTGCACACCTCTTTTTTTGAAAGATGCTACCCTCTTGGACTTTGTTGATTCCCTTGAGGTACTTGAAAGTTTCTATCATGTCCCCTCTCCTCCTTTCCTCGAGGCTATACATTAAGCTCCTTAAGTCTCTTTCATATGTCTTCCGTGCAAACCCTGCACCATTTTAGTTGCCCTCCTCTGGACAGCTTCCATCCTGTCTATGTCTTTGGAGATTGGGTCTCCAGAACTGCATGCAGTACTCAGATGTGGTCTCACCAGCTGTCTGTACAGAGGATAATAACTTCTTGTTTTCTACTGGTGATGCCTCTCCCTATGCATCCAGTATTCCCAACCCTCCTTGCTGCCCTCTCACATTGCTTGCCCACCTTTAGGTCATCTGATATGACTACCCAAGGTCCCTTTCCATTTTGTTGTTGTTAGTATCTCACCCCCATTGTGTACTCTTCCCCTGGGTTTTTGTTTCCCAGGTGCATTACCTTGCACTTCTTAGCATTGAATCTAAGCTGCCATACATTTGACCATTCCTCTAACCTTGCCAAGTCCCCACTCATCCTTTCCACCCCACCTTGTGCATCAACTCTGTTGCAGATCTTTGTGTCATCTGCAAAGAGACATACTTTTCCTTCCAGTCCCTCTGCAATGTTGCTTATAAAGACATTGAAGAGGACCGGTCCTAATACTGAACCCTGCGGTACCCCACTACTAACCCCCCTTTTTTCAGAGTGGACTCCATTTACTATTACTCTCTGTGTCCTATTCTCCAGCCAATTCTTTACCCAGGCTGTCATCTTGGGACCCTCCCAGGCTGGCTAACTTGTATATTAATCTTTTTCTGGGACTGTGTCAAATGCCTTGCTAAAGTCTAGGTAGGCCATGTCCACAGCCCCTCCCTGATCAACTACTTTGGTCACCCAGTCAAACAAATCTATCAGATTTGTCTGGCATGACCTTCCCGCTGTGAATCCATGCTGCCTTGGGTCCTGTGTCCCTCTGGCCTCTAGATACTCAACAATTCTTTCCTTCAGAAGTGATTCCATCATTTTCCCTACCACTGAGGTTAAACTAACAGATCTGTAGTTTCCTGCTTCTGCCTTGCTCCCACTTTTGTGAAGGGAATCACATCTGCCCTCCTCCAGTCCTCAGGTACCACCCCATCCTCCCATGATTTGTTAAAAAGGGTAGTCAGTGGTGTCACTAGTTCTACCCTTAGTTCTTTTAGAATTCTGGGATGAATCCCATCAGGCCCCATTGCTTTGTCCACCTTCAGTTTTAAGAGCTGTTTCAGAACCCTTTCTTCTATAAATGGGCTGGTATCAACTTCTGTATCCAGAGTGTTTCTACTGTTTGTTTTAGGTACCTCCCTCCTTTAGGTACCTAAGTATTTTTTACTTACAGCCTTTTAAGATAGTAATATTTTATCCTATTGATCCTGGTGTCCCTCCAACTGGCATTTTACAGCCAGTGCCTGTTGTGGTACATCCCTTACACTCCCATGGCTGACACCAGATCAGGGGAGTAGCTACAGGTGTGTGTATGGTTAGGCCTTCTAGATGGAGCTATTAATAACTCTGGTTTGTAAACCTACCCTTGCCAGTGCTACACTAAGATCAAGTATATAGATTGGCAGTCAAATGTCAGTCTATACCTAGCCTTGGTATAGCACAGGAGCCAGGAGATCACAAACCAGTGTGATTAACAGCTGCATCTATAAGAACTTACTATACACGCTTCCATGGCTGCTCCCTGGCTCTGAAGTCAGCTGAGGAACAGTCAGGGGAGCTTGTGGGATGCACCACTAGAGATGCTTACTTCAAAATGCCATGGGAGGGATGGCAAAATTACACAGATAAAAAATTAGGATTTTAAAATGTCTCTATAAACAACAAGGAGGAGCTGAGTTGGTCCTTCTGCACATTTAAGTGCTAAAAAAACAGAAAAATACTACAGCTCTAATGATGTATTTGCCACCTCAGAAGATTCTCATCAGGCTGTTATCACCTTCATATCAGGACATGAGAGGAGAGCTTCTGCAACTGTGCTGCCTGGCCCACCAAGACAAATGGAGATTGTAGTGCGACTCACATAAAAAAAAACTGTGCACACCAAGTTGATCCAGGAGGCCCTGGGACCTCATCTTTTACAGTTGGGGTCCACTACTAATTATAGACCTAGGCCTGGTCCAAGGCCACAAGTTCCCTGATCCCAGTACCTCCCTCAACCATTCCATTACATTCACTTTACCCCCAAGCATGGAGTCTGAAAGCTGCGGTAAGGTCTACTGACTAGTGCAGGTTTAGTACAAGACATCTGGTGGCAAGGCAAGCTAAGCCAACAAAAAATAGCCCTCCAGGCAGCTGGCAGCCTTCAGCTCCATTCCAGCCCAGGACCATCCCACCAGGCTGGCCACAAGAGTGCAGTGCTGAAAACTAATGGAAGGCCTTAGCTCCCTGCTACTAGTCCCCAAGTCCTGCACCCCCTGGTGGCAGTTCTGCTCTGTGCTATCTAACTTATGTAATCACTTTTCAATACATTACCACCATATTTACTTCACTAGTAATCAATTAAGTTTATTTATGGTTCATATGACCAACATATCCTGCAGATAAAGCCAGGATAATAAATAATTCCTGGTAGGTCAAAATTACTGTGACAATTTTTCGAAGAGTGGTCCCGCCATGGGTAAGATAAGATTAACCTCCAGGTAACTGCTGAAATCTGGTAGAGGATGATCAACATTTTTTTTTTTAGTTAATAATTTTTATAGAATTTCTTTAATATATCATCAGACGCAACCAGGTACATAAGGTGCATTGAAGCAATATGAATATACAACAAATTACAGGGGTGCAACAGTGCGAATAGCAAAAACTCCAAAATACATCAGGTTTGTATGTAAACAAACAATTAAGGGTACTATACTGACAGCCTCCTCTGTTTGAAGAGGTTCCAAAGGAAAAAGAAGGAAACTGTGAAAGTCCATGGTTGCCAGCTACATAGGAGATAATTAAGGAGATATCCAACTTACGAAGAGTAACTTAAGGAGTGTCCTGGTACCTGGATTAAACCTGAGGAACCAGTGAAATAACAAGGTAGACATATAACACATTAAGAAACACATAGTTCCAGATCACACAACTTATCAGGGAGGAAGAAGAGTAATAGTTAATAATTACCATGGGGGAAGGGGTCAGAGCCCTACATGTACAGGTAAACCATCATGTATGTAAACCTTATATCTCTGCTGAGGGGTTCAGCCAATCCCAGCACGCGGGTAGAGGTAGGCTAGGTGATGGGCCCAGGAAAAGTGGTAATGTGGGAGAGTACTGGCAGCTGTGTGAGACAAGCGGTCCAATGTGGCCACTTTGGAAAGGGCATTATACACCTCTGAGATAGTGGGTACCACTGTTGTTCTCCATCGACAGAGGATAAGCTACTTGGCTTGGAGACTGAGTAGGGCCAGCCACCTATGCTGTTGTCAGGTGAGTGTCCACGATACAGGAGGTAGACCCAAAATCTAGACCAGAGGGTTAAGAGTCAGGTCAGGGCCTAAGACCTGTTCTACCATGCCTAACACAGCGGTCCAAAGTGGGGAGAGAAGTGGACGGAGCCAGAATATGTGTGTGAGGTCTCCTACTCCAGAAAAGCACCTACAACATTGGTTACTGTCCACTAGGTGCAATCTGTGCAGGACTGCTGGAGTACGGTACCAGTAAGACAGAATTTTGTTTTGTATGAGTCTACTTTTCGCATCAGATCACATAGAGTGGGCATTCTTCCAGCAGAGCTTCAACTGGGTGTCCAAAAGGGGTTGTTAGAGAGCTTGCTCCAACTTAGATTTAGCCTGAGTTGAGTGAGAGGGGAGTTGGTCCCTAAGGTTGGCATTAATATAACTAGATTTACCTCCTTTACAGGTCTGCCATTTAGGCATTAAGGAAGCCCCCTCCCTAACGGAGGCAGGGTGATGCTTAAGATAAGCTAATGCTGAACTTCAAAGCTGCAGGTATTGCCACAAAGCTGACTTACCTAGCTGGTGTTCCTGGTCCAGTGCTTGAAAGGTTTTTAAGGTAAGGCCTTCTCCCGCCATTAAGTCTGTCAGTGTAGAAATGCCCTTTTCCTACCATAAGGGCCAATGCAGGGGTTTACCATCCACCTTTAAGGGCATGTTCCCCAAACAGGGGTGGCCAGTAACAGACATGGGTTGGCATCCAATTTCTTATGCACCAAGTGCGAAGTTGCACTGAGCTTGTAATCATGGGGCACAAGCGGAGGTGTTTGGGAAGGGGGTTATATAGTAGGACTGCAAGTGACTGGGTTTGGGCTGTGCCTGCTACAATGTGCACCCATTGTGGTGACTCTTTTGTCCTTGGGAGGAACCATGCCAATGTTTGGGCAGTGGTAAAGGCCCACTTGTATCCTTCTATCCAAGGAAGGCCCCATCCCCTCTGTGATCAGTGTGCCCTGAGTTTGTTTCTACTATAGCGGAGCTTAGAACCTTCCCAGATGAAGTCGGAGAAGGCCTGATCTATTGCTTTGACCCATATCACAGGCAGTGTCAGAGGGAGGTGCAAGACGACATATAAGGGTTTAGGGGCTGCCACCATTTTAATCACAGAAATTTTGCCCGGCAGTGTGAGGTGAAGACCTCGCCATCTAGCAAACTCTGTTTTGATTTCTTCAAGAAGGGGTTTAAGGTTCAGTTCCCAGAGTTCGGTGAGGTCCCAGGTAAGACATATCCCTAAGTACATAAGGGAGTACGAAGCCCATTGAAGGACAAGATGGGCTACCTGGGCATACATACACAAACTGTTAAGAGGTAAGACATCTGTTTTAGACCTATTGATCTTCAGACCAGAATAGCTTGCAAATTCTGTAAGGAGAGAGAGCAAGACAGAGAGGACAGTAGGTGCATCTACTAGCAGAACCAATAAGTCATCCGTGTACATAAATGTGGAAAAGTTGCTGTCGCCAATGGGGAACCCTCTAATACCTGGGGAGTGATGTATGGCCATTGCAAATGGCTCCACCACCAATATAAAAAGCAGGGGGGAGGGAGAGAGGGCAACCCTGCTTCGTTCCTCGCCCCAAAGAGAAGGGAGCAGATGAAGTAGAGTTAGTAATGACCCGGGCCATAGGACGAAAGTAAAGGGCTGCTATTCAGCACCTGAAGTTTTGGCCGATACCGATGACCGCTAACACTTGCTGAAGATAGTGCCATTTGAGAGAATCAAAAGCTTTCCTGAAATTGATGGCCAATGCAGCAGAAGGCATAGGGCACTTGCTAGCCCAATGAATAATATTAATCATAGAGTGAATATGATCTCTACTGAAATGGCCATGGACAAACCCAACTTGAGATGGATGAATAAGAAGGGGAAGTAAGGGGTTTAACCTGGAAGAGAGGATTTTTGCAAAAATTTTGCTATCTGAGTTTATGAGTGATATGGGACGATAGCTAGACAGTAAGGTGGCATCTTTCCCTTTTTTAGGAAATACTCTAATAACAGCTTTCCTAAAAGAGGTGCGAAGGGGTCCTGTGGTGAGGGCCAAATTAAAAAGATCACTTAGCAGCAAGGCTATCAGTGGTGCAACTAGGCTCCAAAGTTCAGGGGGAAATCCGTCTCCACCATGAGCTTTCCCACAGTTTAGAGTTTGGATTGCCTCTGACACCTCCTGGGGGGTAATGGGACTTTCCAGGGTGGCTGCTTGTGGAGGGGTTAGGTGCCGAAGGGGAAAAGAGTTCAGAAAACTGCATACCTGTGAGGTGTCAATGGCACCAGATGAGGCATACAACTCCTTATAGAAGTCTGTCATGATTTCATTTATCTGCTCTGACTGTACTTACACTGGGCCCCCCCATCTCTTAAGTCCCAGAATATGGCTCTAAGCCCCTTGTTTCCGGAGCCAGAAAGCCAATACCTTACCTCCCTTCTCTCCACTTTCCCAGTACTTATGCCTTAAGCTTAAAATGACCAATTCAGCTTTCCTGGCAAGAAGGTCATTTATTTGAAGACAAATTTGAATAATCTCCTGGCCTAATGGGGAGTGAAGGGTTATGTGGGGCGTACTTTTAAATTTAGCTTCTAGGTTGGCCAGATGAAATTCTAGAGACTTAAGCTGGTGTTCTCTCTGGCACCTACGATTGGCAGAGTACCCCATAATGGCTCTCCATATAGTGACTTTTAATGCCTCCCAAACCATTGTTGGGGGTGCTAAGGTATTGGTGTTATCCTGTAGAAAATTGTCTACCTGTGTCCGAAGCCAGTGAGGGAATTCAGGGTCCCTCAATAATAGTGGATCCAGGCACCAGCTTGTGGAGTGGGTGGCTGGTGGGCTTCACAGAATATGAAGTTGAACCAATGCATGATCAGATAATATCACTGGGAGGATCACAGCATCATTGGAGCTATTCGTAATTGACTGGGACTCTAACCAATAATCCAGCCGGCTATGCGAGTTATGCACTGGGGAAAAGAAGGTATAATCTTTATCCCTCGGATGAAAGATACACCAGGGGTCCTGAAGTCCCATATCTGATATCAACTGGAGGAGAGAGAGAGAGAGAGACGAGATTTCTGATGTTGTTCCAGGCTAGATAAAGTCCTGTCTAAGAAAGGGTCCAGGGGAGATTGAAATCACCTGCAAGATTAGGGGGGCATTTGGGGAGGCTAGAGAGCTTACAGCCTGTGCCAGTGCATGGAACACCTCAGGCTGAGCCTTGTTTGGGCAGTAAACATTGACCACTACTAGGGGGCCTTCTGAGGTATCTAAAAGCACCACCACCCACCTTCACTCCTTGTCTCTCTGTGCTTTTATTTGTGTCCATGTAAGGGATTAGTGCAGTAGAATGGCCACCCTCCATTTACGGGTGGAAGCAGAAGAGGAGATAACTTGTCCCGCCAAAGAGCATTTCACTTAGTCATGATCCATTTTCTTCAGCTTAGTTTCTGGCAATAGAGCTGCCTCCATTCACAGTCTCCTAAGATGATTCAGCACCTGGGAGCTTTTACCAGGGTGTTAAGGCCCTGCACATTCCAGGTGACAAGATGAGTTTCAGCCATGATCTAAAAACAGTAGTTCTGATTCAAAAGGATAGGAGAAGTAGACAGAAGTGGAGACTGAGAATGAAGGTAGCCCCATGACATGTTGACCAGTGGGACTGCATACTCTCTGGTTCATGCAGCTGGCAGAGTACCCGATACTCACGGGCACCCCCCCACCCTGCTAATCCCATAGTGATCATGATCTGGATACAACATTGAACTATAACAGCTTTTTTAGAACATTGTTGAACTGCGATAACAAATATCCAACTATATGCAAAATTTGGCCAACCTGTGGCCATTAGGAAGCCCAGAGGCATAATGTCAGCAGCAAGAGCTGCAAGATGCCCTCTGACATCTGAGGGGATGTGGCCTTAGGTTGGCTTAGGAGCTTCAGCAACTTTAAACTCGTACTAATGGGGAACAAAAATGGGAATGTGCACCCCCTAAATGACAGTGTGCTTTAATAACCCTGAAGGAGAGAGTGCCTCTGATCTACTAGTGATGGGATGCCCATCAGTACATTGCTCATTTGTGGGTCCATGAAACACAGTGTCTAGGGTGAGCGAAGGATCAGGAGGGAGACATGGTTAAGCTTCTCAGCCATAGAGGAGAGCTGTGCGGAGAGAGGACTTAAGTGCAGGGGTTAGTATAGAGCTGGGGGTAGAAAAGCAGCCCAGGGCCATACATTTCCCCCCCACCCCACAACACAACAAAGAGACCCCAACTTAACTAAAGTCATAGCCATCCTGAGAGTCCAGTTAAACAGGGGGGTCTGACTCCGGTTCAATTTTGCTTGCTACAGTGTCCACAGATTTGCCTTGAAGCCCCACAGATGTTTGATTAGTCACAGATCTCAGGCTATTGGTGACTATTTCAGCCCAGGATTTACTCTGAACTGTAGAGACAGTAGACCCAAAAGCCTCAGCCATAGCTGGATCCATTTCAGCTTCATCTGGTATGTCTTGTGAGTCAGGCTGAAGAGCCGCGTATGGGTTGGGAGTGAAGAAAGCTTGCAAATCCATGGAATCTTGCTGGTCTGAGTGCTGATCTGAGTGCTCTGCTGCCTGCATGCTAGGAGATCTGACCCTGTCAGTGGATGCTGTTGTTGGATGTGTCGATATGAGGGGTGCCGCTGTCATGATCTCGGAGGAAGAGAGGCATCAAAAACCTGCACTCCGGGCTCCTGTACAGCTTGCTTAGGAGCCGGTGGAGTGTCTGCTACTATTGGAGATGGAGAGTGATGCTGCGGCTCTGATGGTAAGTCTGACCCCCCTAAATTCTGCAGGATGCCTGGCTCTCAGAAAGTCTGTTAATCCTTCAGGGGTCCTTGAAGAGAAGGGGAACCCCTTGTATAAGACCCACATAACTGCCGGGTACCGCAGGGACTATGAGTAGTTCAATTTCTGCAGAAGCCTCCGTGCCAGGGCCTATTCCTTACGGCGATCCGACAATTCTATAGAGTAGTCCTGGTAGATATGAACTTTGTGCCTTTGCCATAAGATTTGCCCTGCAGATCTGTCTGCTGCCGCTACAGTCTCTCTTTGTCAGAAATCTAAGAATCTGGCAAGTAGGGGTCTAGGCCGCTCTCCAGGCCTCGGCACCGGAGCAAGCAAGTGATAGGCCCACTCTATCCGGGGTTTAAAATTTTTCAGAAGGTTGAGCAACTTCAGGAGGGTGTTCTGTAAAAATTCAATGGCACTTTTATGTTCCGTACCTTCCAGAAACCCTGCGAACCTCAGACTGTTGCGGCAGTTGTGATTTTCAAGGTCATCAACTTTGTTTTGCAGGAGATAAATAGTTTTAGTCTGTTCTCTCAGGGTGGCTGTTAATTCTTGGAGGGCTGCATCGTGGGAAGAGAGTCAACACTCATTATGAAATATCTGAACCTTGATCCCTTGTAAAGTCTGAGTAGTGGCATTGACTGCCGTTGTAGGCTACATAGAAACATAGAAGTTGAAGGCAGATAAGGACCACAAGGCCCATCCAGTCTGCCCATTTCTTTTTCTACCTTATAAATGTGCTATTGGTCTTTGCTCTGTTAATGTCCTATCTATATAAGCTGTGCCATCTGGATCATTAATTGACTGAACATCTTTTCGGTTCTCGATGCGTCACCAGAGGCCTGCATTGTAAAGGCCATGTTGCAGATCTGGCATCCAGTAAAGCACTGCAGCAGGTCCCAAGGTGAACAGCACTCATGGTAAAATGTCACAAAAAGGTGCCATGGGGAGTCCTCTCTGCTGCAGAGTAAGTTTTATGCAGATATAGTAAGTAAGTAAGTCTGCAGAAGCCTCCGTGCCAGGGCCTATTCCTTACGGCAATCCAACAATTCCAGCGGGCGGTCGACGGCACCTAGCCGAATTTGGGAACCACAAGGCCAGGAGGAACAGCGAGGGAGCAGTCGGGAAAGGCACAGCCAATCACCTGCTTCCTTCAGCCCACAGCAACCAGCTGAGCGCCGAGGCTTCACTCCACCAGCGGGCAGTCAGCAACACCTAGCTGAACTTGGGAACCACAAGGCCAGGAGGAACAGCGAGGGAGCAGTCGGGAAAGGCACAGCCAATCGCCTGCTTCCTTCAGCCCACAGCAACCAGCTGAGCGCCGAGGCTTCGCTCCACCAGCGGGCAGTCAGCAGCACCTAGCTAAACATGGGAACCACAAGGCCAGGTGGAACAGCGAGGGAGCAGTCGGGAAAGGTGCAGCCAATCGGTAAGCGAGCGCTCCACCAGGCACAGCAGTCAATTGGCCCTCCTGCCCCATTGACTTACACTGGCTCAGTTTGCATTGCTGAAATCTGTGTGGGACTTGAAAATTTGTTTTCCTTTTTGTCTTTTACTCTTCCCCTGGTGTTTTACTGCAGGTTTCCCAGAAAAGCTGCTTCCACTCTGGTGAGACATCCATAGAGGGGGACTGCTGTTGATTCTGTTGAATTCTGCTGGACTCTGTTAGCAGCAGTGGGCCAGACGCTGAGGCGCCACTCTCCTTCTAGTTTTATATGTGTAAATCATCAAAAAAATGCTGTTATTCACCATTGTATTGTAAGGGGAAACTACCGTTTTACTGCTCTTTAAAGTAATTGCAGCTCCTTGTCTGAATATGTAAGGTGGGCCAGACGCTGAGGCCACAGGACCCCCACAGTCCTTTGTAGTGCAGATTTGGTCAGTGATGCTCAGAAAAGGCTTGCTACTGCCTTTATTAATTGCTGCACCTCTTCTGTCTCTCTCCAGCCTGCATCCTTCAGCCGCAGCAAGCAGCTGGCGCCGGGCTTAGCTCCACCAGCGGGCGGTCGGCGGCACCTAGCCGAACTTGGGAACCACAAGGCCAGGAGGAACAGCAAGGGAGCAGTCGGGAAAGGCGTAGCCAATCGGTAAGCGAGCGCTCCACCAGGCACAGCAGCCGATTGGCTCTCCTGCCCCATTGACTTACACTGGCTCAGTTTGCATTGCTGAAATCTGTATGGGACTTGAAAATGTGTTTTTCTTTTTGTCTTTTACTCTTCCCCTGGTGTTTTACTGCAAGTTTCCCAGAAGAGCTGCTTCCACTCTGGTGAGACATCTATAGAGGGCAACTGCTGTTGATTCTGTTGAATTCTGCTGGACTCTGTTAGCAGCAGTGGGCCAGATGCTGAGGCGCCACTCTCCTTCTAGTTTTATATGTGTAAATCATCAAAAAAATGCTGTTATTCACTATTGTATTGTAAGGGGAAACTACCGTTTTACTGCTCTTTAAAGTAATTGCAGCTCCTTGTCTGAATATGTAAGGTGGGCCAGATGCTGAGGCACCACAGGACCCCCCCCCACAGTCCTTTGTAGTGCAGATTTGGTCAGTGACGCTCAGAAAAAGGCTTGCTACTGCCTTTATTAATTGCTGCACCCTCCTCTGTCTCTCTCCAGCCTGCTTCCTTCAGCCCACAGCAGCCAGCTGTGCGCCAGGGCTTCGCTCCGCCAGCGGGCGGTCGGCGGCACCTAGCCAAGCTTGGGAACCACAAGGCCGGGAGGAACAGTGAGGGAGCAGTCGGGAAAGGCGCAAAATTTTGCCCACCTGCCCGTCCCCCTTCTTGTGTGTTAATTTATAGGCATCTTCCCACCAAAATCTCTTTCCCCGCCCACAGCACTTTTCTCTAAACTAACAGAGAGTCACACCAGCTTGCTGAACCAACCAATCAGCAACTTCGCTACTCCCTATTTCCAACTATCAATATCCCCCTCAGAATGGGGAGCTTGCTACTGATACACCTGTCACTAACAGCCATAGGGTTCCACAATGCAGATGACCCTATTATACAATCTAAAGTGGTCAACCCGACTAGTTTCTCTGGAACATCCCTGTGGCTGACACCCAAACCCTCACATATGCCTTGCCATTGCTGCATCGACTACAGTGGTACAATCACCATAAAGTTACACACATATCACCACATATGTGTCTCAGCCAAGGCCCCACTGCTGGGTATATAGATCCCCACTAAGCCTAGTCATCAATCTGCTAATTGGTATCCCGACACACTACCTTAAATCCACAGAGAGCACCCAAAACAAAGTGGCAATGGAATAAAAAAAGGAGGACCAAAGACAGCCCCCTCTCCCTATCACTGGCAGCCCTTATGAAATTACTGATCTTCCTATTGCTCTGTATTGGTAATGTGGAAACAACCCTGGACCTCTTGAAAGTATCACCTCTCCATCAGACCTAACCTCGACTAAAGGCCTCAGGTTCTTGCATATTAATGTATGCAGTCTGTTGAAAAAATTTATATTGCTACAAGCCTGGGTTGCCCATACCTTGCCAGACTTTCTTGTGATAACTGAGACATGGCTCAAGACCACCACAATGGACAGGAAGTTAACCTACCTAACTACCAGCTATTCAGAGCTGATCGCCAAACAAGGGGGAGGTGGAGTAGCCATATATGTAAAAGCTGGTTTAGTTGTATCCTGTACTGCTGCAACATCTATGCCCAAGGAATTTGAGTGTCTATCTCTAAAAGTCTTTCTCCCTAATACAGCAGCTTTCCATTTAATTGGATGCTACAGACCCCACCTCCCCTCTGCTGAACACAAGCTCTTATCCCACCTGGGAAACCTGGTCAAATCCTGTACTGAAGAAGTCATTATCATAGGGGACCTGAATTTCAACTGGATCACCCAGGCAGCTACACCTCTGGTATCATTCTGTGACACCTATGGGCTCACACAGTTAATTAATGAACCAACAAGATTAAATGCAAGGAATAGTAGTAACAGTACTCTACTTGACATCATACTAGTGAGTAAACCACATCTATTCACACACGCTGGAGTGCTCCTATGCGACATAAGTGACCACTGCCCCATCGCAGGGGTAAGATCCAATAACATTAAAACAGATCCTGCAAAATTCCTCATGAGGAGATCCAAGAAAACACCAATATTGAAGGATATCTGCATGATCTAGCCTACTCTCCACACTGGCAAAGTTCTATCTTGCACATTCTGTAGAAAAGCTCAGCAGGTGCTAAATAGCATTATAATAAATGCCCTTAACTCCCATGCCCCAATCTTTAGTATCCGAATAAAAAACAAATCCTGTCGCTGGTTTTCAGCTGACCTCAAAGCTGCACTGCTGGAGAGAGATAAACTTTGGAAAGTAGCAAGAAAAACTAAAAATATCATGGACTGGATGATCTTTAGGAAAGCCAGGAATAAATGCACCAGGAAAGTTAGGGATACAAAGGCTGCCTACTACCTGGCCGAGCTTGACTCCTCCTACCATAATACTGCTATATTTTGGGGCACCATCAAGGGTATGATGGGCCAGGATGTTAACAACCCCCTTCCAACCCAATTACACAGTAACTATGGCCCCATTACTGGCACAATGGAAATCCTGGATGTATTCAACAACCACTTCACAACAGCTGGCCTTGCCTTTGACTCCTCCCCAGCTAACCTATTAAGGGATCAATTAAGCTCCCACTATACTGGTGATCAAAGAGTTGACTCCTCCTTTAGCTTCAAACCTATACTGTTGAAACAAGTTGAGGATCTATTATGGCATCTGGATACCAAAAAAAGTGCAGGAGCAGATCTTCTGGACCCATTCTTTCTAAAGATTGCATGTCATGTGCTTGCAGTCCCCCTAACTCACCTCTTTAACCTTTCCCTAAATTCTGGCTTTATTCCCACACTGTGAAAGACAGCCCAAGTGGTCCCCCTTCTAAAATCAGGGGACCCTATGGATCTTAATAACTACAGGCTCATTTCCATCCTACCTGTGTTATCCAAGATGCTGGAGAAATTAGTGAGTATTCAGTTAAGGGAATATCTGGACAATACTAATCTATTAAGTCCAGCTCAATCTGGATTCAGGGCCAAACATAGCACTATCACTGCATTAGCCAAGGTCACCAATAATTGGCAAACTGAATTGGATAAAAAGAACAATGTCTGTGCAGTATTCCTAGACCTGAGCAAAGCATTCGACACTGTGGACCATGAACTGCTACTCTCATCCCTACACTCCATTGGCCTAGATCCATCCTCCCTTAAGTGGTTCAGATGCTACCTCTCCGGTAGATCACAGCAGGTAAAAGCTGAAGGTGATCTATCCCCATTAAGACCACTGTCAAGAGGAGTCCCCCAAGGCTCTATTCTGGGTCCAATCCTGTTTGCCATTTATATAAATAAAATTGATTCAACCCTTACCAAGTCCTCAGTACATCTCTTTGCTGATGACACTGTACTGTATGTTAGCAACCCTTCGCCTAAAGTTGCTCACGAAATCCTACAAGCAGAATTCTCCCTGTTACAACATCAGCTTCTCGAGAAAAAGCTTCTGCTAAATGCAAAGAAAACCAAAGCAATGATGTTCACAACCCAAAACTCCACCAACACATCCTCTTCAATCAATCTCCCCCAGCTATGCACTATACTTGGAGAAAATCTGGAGTATGTTGAAAATTTCAAATACCTAGGTGTGTGGATTGACAACAGACTTGACTTTACTCAGCATCTAGAACAACTGCTGAAAAAGCTTCACCTAAGGTTTGGCATCCTCTACAGATTAAAACCCTTCCTTAATAGAGATTCAAAGATGAGATTAGTCCAGGCCATCTTTCTATCAGTCATTGACTATGCAGACTTCCTCTATAGTCACTGCCCCGCTCCCTACCTTTAAAAGTTGGATACCTTATATCATAGAGCAATAAGGTTCATTACAGACCTGCCATATAATACTCACCATTGTTCTCTCTATGACGCAACTGGATGGGTTTCCCTTCATGTCAGGAGAAACAGAAATGCAGCTCTATGGATCTACAGAGCTTTATCAAAAAAACTCCCAAGCTATATCCTGGACTGCTTCAACCTGACCACTCCTAGCTCCTATGCCCTAAGAAGCAACAATATCATCCTGCTCAATTTGCCCAAAGACAACACCAAAATAGGGAGGGCAGCAATCAGCTATTCCCTTGCCATAGCATGGAACACTCTACAAAAATCCCTTAAACTGTCCATTATCATTCCATTTACATCCTTCAAGCAGCACTGTACAGCCTTCTTCACAGAGAAATGCAGCTGCTATCCCTGGAGATAGAATAGTCATCCCACAAAACCATATTCCAATCACTTATGGCATATTCCTTTCAGTCAGACACCGCCAGTATATGGCACCCAATATTCCCTTCAACATCCTTGTACTCATTATGTGAGTGACTGATCCTCATTGAGATATATATGTACTGTACATATTGTAGATGTTAGTTTAACTTTCTCTTAGCCAAGCTTTAACATGTGAATTCTCTGTATATTATTGTGTTATAAATAACATTTTCTTTTCTTCTGTATGTATAACTGTCTCATAAGTATGTGATGTAATTGCTGTGCATCAACTCGAACCTTGACCTTATCAGGTCCATCCTGTAAATGAGCCTTGCTCAATGATGATCACCTGAATAAATAAAGATTTGATTGATTGATTGATTGATTGAAGTAAGTAAACTTTATTTTTTAAGTGCCTTTCAAAAACCAAGGCACTGTACAACAGGAAAATCAAACCATACAATTAGATAAACATACTTAATCATTATTAAAAACCTTCAGAAAATGCTTTAAAAAACAAGTAGATTTTGAGCTCAGATTTAAAACTTGAGACGATCAGGCATTCTCTTATTCAATGAGATAGAGAATTCCACAGGGAAGGGGCAGCATAGGAAAATGCATGTGCACTAGATGTTTTTAAATGAACCCTGGGAAACTCTAGCAATCCCTCATTGGTGGATCAAAGTGAGTGGGAAGGGCAGTAGGGATTAAGAAGTTCTTGCAGATACTGGGGACCCTGTTCATGTAGGGCTTTATAGGTCAGTAATCCAACCGTAAAGGTGATCCACCACTTAACTGGCAGCTAGTACAGTTCGCGCAGCACAGGCGTAATATGACTAGTCCTAGATGTACCAGTCAAAAGCCTGGCCACCGCGTTCTGCACTAGCTGCAAGCAATGGATATCAACCCCTGGAAACCCTAGGTAAAGGGCATTGCAGTAATCAAGGTGGGTGGTTACAACAGCATGGACCAATATAGGAAGGTCAGCCAGAGGAACCAGGTGTTTCACCTGGGTGATATTCCTAAGATGATAAAAGGAAGATCTGACAATGGCAGACACCTGCGATTTCAAGGTCAAACCATCATCAAAAATAATGCCCAAGTTACACACCATGTCTGAGGTCAAGAGCTGGATGCCATCAAGCCACAAGCCTGATGAAAGCCCAGCCCTAACACCCACCTCAGGGTGACCCAGGTCCACAACCAACACCTCGGTCTTATCCAGATTTAACCTCAGCCAGCTAATGCTCATCCAGTCTCTGATTTCGCCTAGACAGCTGTTAAGCATGGAGATTGCATCATTCTGTCCAGGAATAAAGGACAGATACAGTTGGGTATCATCTGCATAGCAGTGAAAACCCAAGCTGTATCGCTTATTGATATCTCCCAATGGCAGCATATAAACTGCGAACAACATGGGTGCCAAAATGGAGCCCTGCAGCACTCCACTGGCCAGGGAGAAGGTGTCAGAAGGATAAATTCCAGTGACAACACTCTGTGTTCTGCCTGTAAGGAAAGATCGAAACCAATGTAGAACTGTACCAGACAGTCCACAAAAAAGCTGCAGGCACTCCAAAAGCACACCAAGGTCCACAGTATCAAATGCTGCAGAGAGATCAAGAAGGACTAGAATAGTATGAGCCTTTCGATCTCTCACCATTAGGAGATCATTTAAAACCCAGACCAGAGCTGTCTCAGTGCCATGTCTTTTCCTAAACCCAGATTGGAGAGCATCATAGACATTGTGGGTTGTAAAATGGTCATCCAGCTGCTGTGCAACCACCTTCTCAATAACCTTACCCACAAAGGGTAGATTAGAGACAGGTCTACAGTTAGCTAGACAGTCTGGGTCCAAGGATGTTTTTCTAAGGAGTGGTTGAATGACCACCTCCTTGAGGGGATCAGGAAAGACCCCCTGCTCCAAGGACTTCCAGACAATTTCAGCAAGGATCGGGCAGATAACATCTACACAACCTACCAACAGTGGTGTGGGGCCCGGATCCAAACTACAGCTGGTTGGTCGTACAGTCTAGACAATCCTCACAATGTCCATGAATTCCAGTCTACTAAAGTCAAACCAGGTAACATGGGCGCTCGCCACCCCACGCCGATCTCTGCAATCCCTTAAAGAAAGAGCTGGGACAATACTTGACCTAATGCTGGCAATCTTATCTGCGAAGAATCGAGCAAGCTCATCACACTTTATTTGTTATAAATCTCCTCCAGACTGAAGACAGACTGGATTGCACAGTCTGTCCACAGTCTGTAAGAGCTAAGCCAGTTGATTCCTTGCAGCAGCAATCTCCCCAGACAGGAATTCTGCCTTCTTACGGGTGATTGCTTATTGATAGGCCATGTAATGGTCCATCAGCTTAAGCCTGTCAGCATCCAGGCTGGATTTCCACCAAGTTCTCTCTAACCTCCATCTCACTCTTCTCAGCTCCTGCAAGGACCCATCAAGCCAAGGCATCCTTGGGTGCAGAGTGAGTGAACGAACACAAACAAGAGCAATTAAGTCCAGGGCATCATCCACTGCCTTATTATAGGCAAGTACAAGATCCTCTGGACTCATGCATTCACTTGAGAAACCCAGTAGGTCCAGCACTGCTGATAGACCCTCTGGGGTAACCCCCCCTCAAAGGGCAATACTGGACCATCTCCGTAGGGGCAGGCCTATTTGGGGGTGCCCCAAAGCTGAACCTTATGGTGTGATGGTCTGACCAGGCATTTGGTTCCACCCCCAATCCCATGATTTCCATCCCCAGGAAAAACACAAGATCGAATGAGTGACCCCCTATATGAGTAGCAGGGGTAACCACCGATGTAAGGCCCAGCATAGTCAAGCTGGAGGAGGTTATTTCCAAACTGCGAAACTTCATTGATCCAGGCATTGAAGTCACCCAGAATTAACCATCTGGGCTACTCCAAGATCACATCAATAATGAAGTCCGCAAATTCCTTCAGGAATTCTCCACCATCCATAGGCGGACTGTAGATGAGGAGTATTGTGAACCCTACACCTGCTCCTAAAATACACTCAAAAGATCAAGTGCATCCCACTGGCACATCCATAAGGTCCAGCTCCATTTTAAACAAAATAGCTATACCCCGGCCCCTACGATCCAATCTTAGGCGGTGTATCACCGAGAACCCAGATGGAACAGCAGATGCCAAAATAGGGCCTGCATTCTCATCCAGCCAGGTCTTGGTTATGCATGTCAGATCAGATATTCCAACAAGATCTGCTATAATAGCCGTCTTGTTCCTAATCAATCTGGCATTACACAACACCGCCCGAGTTGGATGGGTTATCAAGGAAGATCCCAGGACCGGCCCACCATTTGTGGAGCCCTTGGGTATGGGAATCAAGCAGGGACCACCCCTTTCCTGACCCCATTTTGCCCCGGTGAGTCTCCTAGTCCCCACTAGTTCTATCCTCCCACTCCTCTCCATTCTCCCACCATGCCCAGTCCATGCTCCCTTCAGTCGTCTCCTTACTATCCCTAACACTCGATATCTCTTATAGAATTCAGCTGATAGTGGCGGACAATCAAAGGGGCATAGATCCTGGACCATAGTCAGAGAATAGTGCCTGACCATCTTAACACCCCAACAAATCTTAATTAATAATAAGTAAATAAATAAAACCCAAAATTTCAGACCACAATTCCACACTACCATTATCTTCACCCCATATATACACTCATCCACACAAAAAGGTCCAGTCAACCATTCATTCACCACAACCACCATCCAACTAATACACAAAAACTAATCACTAAAATAAACAATATAACCTCAACATTTAAAATAAATAAGCAAATTATTTAATACATCAGTCTGAATTTAAGTCCTACATGGATTTCCAGTCCATATTCAATCCATATAAATCCTTTCATAGTTCAGGATTACTTAACTTCAGTGCAGTATCATCAGTCCAACACACCTCATTAGTAAATATGAGTGGACAGCTTTAAATGTTTTGTTGAAGGGCCAAGCAAACTCTCACTTCCCTTGGCCAAAACCAAAATTCTCACTCTAAGACTCTGCTGTCACCAAAAGTCCAAGAGAAAATACAGTACAAAAAAAGAATTGAAGACCAGTAGAATGTACAGCGTTCCCAGAAAAGCTGAAACTTAGTAGCAAATAACAATAATTGCAAATCCAGGAACACTGGTGATTCAAACTAGCAATGTGAAGGAAAAATGACTACCTTTCCAAGAGGTCACTGCCCCAGGTCAGGTCCGCCGCAACGGCCCCCCGGCACAGAATCCACTCAACAGCAGATCCCCCAGTGAGCCTAAGAGGCACCGGTACCTTGCTCCCACCCTCCAGCAGGCCTGAAACTGGTGTCACCCACCCCAAACTCAGCCAACAACAGCGGCCACCTCCGGTAGCTTATCCCAAAAAACACATTACCTCGAATAGTCCAAGTCCAGGTCCCAGTACAGGAGAGATTGATGGTAACATACCAGGATACACTATCTACAGGAGGGACAGGGAGAGTAAAAGAGGAGGAGGAGTAGTTCTTTACATAAGGGAAGGAATAAAAGCAACAGAACAAAAGGGTAAACAGGGAGGAGAAGACGCACTGTGGGTAAATTTGGAGACAGGCAATGGCACCACAATCCGCACAGGGGTTGTATACAGACCCCCTTCTCAGGGGAGGAAATGGACAAGGAAATGATAGAAAGTATACTTAGAATGGCAGAAAAGGGAGATATTGCTGATGGGTGATCTGAATATGCCAGATGTTAACAGTGCAGTTGCAGCTGCCACTTGAAGAGTGCAGTTATTCTAGATGCTCTACAGGGGCATGCCTTAGACAACTAGTACTGGAGCCCACTCGAGAGGAGCAATATTAGACTTGATACTCTCAAATGGAGATGGAGGAGGATCACAGATGTAGAAGTGGGTAGCCATCTGGGAACTAGCGACCATCGAACAGTATGGTTCACAATAAACACAGCAATAGAGTCAAGCCATACAAAGACAAAAGTACTGGACTTTAGGAGGGCTAACTTTGCCAAAATGGGTGAGTGCCTAAGGAAGGCACTAGCAAATAGGCAGGAAGGAGGGGTGGAAGAACAATGGGGAATAATAAAAACTGCCATCACAGAGGTAACGAGCCTTTGTGTGAAGCAAATAAACAAAACAAGAAGATGTAAGAAGCCACTATGGTTCTCAAAGGAAGTGGCAGTGAAGGTTCAAGAGAAAAAGAAAGCATTCAGGAAGTACAAGGAATCACAGAAGGAGCAGGACAGAGAACTGTATCAGCTAAAGCAGAAGGAGGCTGGGAAGGCAGTCAGAAAAGCAAAGGCCCAAACTGAGGAAAAGATAGCCAACTCAGTTAGGAAGGGGGATAAAACCTTTTATAGGTACATCAGGAGTGAAGGAAGACCAAGGGAGGGATAGTGAGGCTTAATAAAGGGAGGGAGGGTGGGCAGAGGGAGACTGTGAAAAGGCAAAGATACTAAACAAATATTTTGCTTAGTATTTACAAAGGAAGAGGGGAGGTACATAAAACAAACAGTAGTAACACTCTGGATACAGAAGTTGATACCAGCCCATTTACAGAAGAAAGGGCTCTGAAAGAACTCTTTAAAACTGAAGGTGGACAAAGCAATGGGGCCTGATGGGATTCATCCCAGAATTCTAAAGAACTAAGGGTAGAACTAGTGACACCACTGACTACCCTTTTAACAAATCATGGGAGGATGGGGTGGTACCGAGGACTGGAGGAGGGCAGATGTGATCCCTTCACAAAAGTGGGAGCAAGCAGAAGCAGGAAACTATAGACCTGTTAGTTTAACCTCAGTGATAGGAAAATGATGGAATCACTTCTAAAGGAAAGAATTGTCGAGTATCTAGAGGCCAGAGGGGCACAGGACCCTAGGCAGCATGGATTCACAGCGGAAGGTCATGCCAGACGAATCTGATAGATTTCTTTGACTGGGTGAGCAAAGTAGTAGATCAGGAGGGGCTGTGGACATGCCTACCTAGACTTTAGCAAGGCATTTGACACAGTCCCACACAAAGATTAATATACAAGTTAGCCAGCCTGGGAGTGGGTCCCAAGATGACAGCCTGGGTTAAGAATTGGCTGGAGAATAGGACACAGAAAGTAATAGTAAAGAAGAAGAAAGGAGGTTACTAGTGGGTACCGCAGTGTCAGTATAGGACGGTCCTCTTCAATGTCTTTATAAGTTTACATTGCAGAAGGACTGGAAGGAAAAGTATGTCTCTTTGCAGATGACACTAAGATCTGCAACAGAGTTGATGCACAGGTGGGGTGGAAAGGATGAGAAGGACATGGCAAGGTTAGAGGAATGGTCAAATGTATGGCAGCTTAGATTCAATGCTAAGGAAGGTAATGCACCTGGGAAACAAAACCCAGGGAAGAGTACACAATGGGGTGAGATACTAACAACAACAAAATGGAAAGGGACCTGGGGTAGTCATATCAAATGACCTAAGGATGGGCAAGCAATGTGAGAGGGCAGCAAGGAGGGTGGGGGATACTGGGATGCATAGGGAGAGGCATCACCAGTAGAAAACAGGAAGTTATTATCCCTCTGTACAGACAGCTGGTAAGACCCCATCTGGAGTACTGTGGCAGTTCTGCAGACCCAATCTCCTAAAGACATAGACAGGATGGAAGCTGTCCAGAGGAGGGCACTAAAATGGTGCAGGGTCTGCACCGGAAGACATATGAAGAGAGACTTAAGGAGCTTAATATGTATAGCCTCGAGGAAAGGAGGGAGAGGGGGGACATGATAGAAACTCTCAAGTACCTCAAGGGAATCAACAAAGTCCAAGAGGGTAGCATCTTTCAAAAAAGAGGTGTGCAAGAACAAGAGGGCACAATTTGAAGATAGAAGGGGGCGGCTCAGAGGTAATTTAAGGAAGTATTTTTTCACAGAGAGGGTTGTGGATGCATAGAACGGCCTTCCGGAGGAGGTTGTGGAGTCAAAATCAGTGGTGGAATTCAAGCATGCATGGGATAGTCATAAGGCAATTCTAGGGGTTGGGGGTAGGAAGAAGTAGGCTGCTGGTTAACTAGGATCTGCAGCTTATCCAGTAGGTAGGGAAATGAGCAGACTGGGTGGGCCAAGCGGTCCTTATCTGCCATCAAATTCTATGTTTCTATGTTTCTATGTAACAGAAACAGTCAGTAGGACACTCCAGGGAACCAATAGTTCCAGGCTCCTCTCTCCCAGCTCTCCAACAATCTCCTCCATGCCAGGGAACCAACGAATCCAGGTTCCTCTCCCCCTGACTCTCCAACAATCTCATCCATACCAGTCTCCTACTTGTAATCCAATTTCCCACTCACAGTACAGACCAGCAAATATTCAGAGCCACAATCCGGCGCCACCAAAGAAAGCTCCCCCTCAAAAGATAAAACCTCTGTCATAATCCAATTCGGGAAATACTACCACTTATTTAATCCAGCCATGGAAGATCTCCAAAATAAAATTATTGGGCTGTTAACCTCTGAGGAATCGTTGGATAATGGTACAGTCAGCGACCGGCAAAAAATAAACATGGTAAAAAACGGTAAAAGAGCTCCAACCAATGGCAAATGAGCACAGTGTGAGCACAGTACAATGGCTAGCCCAGCGTGGTTGTCATCTTGACAGGCATCCAATTCATATAGAGTGTCTGAATGATGGATAATGAATGGTTGAAAAATTGGTGTGGAGCACAGGAGTTTGGCTTCATTGGGGACTGGGGTTCCACCTGGAGGGACACCAGCCTATACTGGCAGGATGGTCTGCATCTGTCCAGGAAGGGAACAAGTCTTTTGAGCAATCGGTTTAAATGCTTCATTGACAAGCTTTTAAACTAGTCAAAGGGAGGCACTGACAAGCAGCAGGAAAATCCCAGCCTCTCCCTACAAAACAGGGTACTAAATGAGAAAAGACAGAGGTAGAACGGTCAGTGGGGGATGCTGCACTGGAAGGTAAAGCCATCAAAAAATGGAGAGCAATGAGTACTAATGCCCGTAGTCTGGGTAACAAGCTTCCTGAATTAGTGGCCTTGATGGAGGAAGAACATCTGGATATCGTGGCAGTCACAGAAACATGGTACACACAAAACCATGACTGGGACATAAACATACCAGGATACACTGTGTACAGGAGGGACAGGGAGGGTAAAAGAGGAGGAGGAGTTCTTTACATAGGGAAGGATTAAAGCAACAGAACAAAAGGTACACAGGAGGAGAAGAAGCACTGTGGGTAAATTTGGAGACAGGCAATGGCACCACAATAGCAAGGGGTTGTATACAGATCCTCTCTCAGGGGAGGAAATGGACAGGAAATGATAGAAAGTATACTTAGAATGGCAGAAAAAGGGGAGATATTGCTGATGGGTGATCTGAATATGCCAGATGTTAACTGAGTGCAGTTGCAGCTGCCACTTCAAGAGTGCAGTTATTCTAGATGCCCTACAGGGGCATGCCTTTAGACAACTAGTACTGGAGCCCACTCGAGAGGAGCAATATTAGACTTGATTCTCTCAAATGGAGATGGTGAGAGGATTACAGATGTAAGTGGGTAGCCATCTGGGAACTAGCGACCATCGAACAGTATGGTTCACAATAAACACAGCAATAGAGTCAAGCCATACAAAGACAAAAGTACTGGACTTTAGGAGGGCTGACTTTGCCAAAATGGGTGAGTGCCTAAGGAACGCACTAGCAAATGGGCAGGAAGGAGGGTGGAAGAACAATGGGAATAATAAAACTGCCATCACAGAGGTAACGAGCCTTTGTGTGAAGCAAATAAACAAAACAAGACGATGTAAGAAACCACTATGGTTCTCAAAGGAAGTGGCAGTGAAGGTTCAAGAGAAAAGAAAGCATTCAGGAAGTACAAGGAATCACAGAAGGAGCAGGACAGAGAACTGTATCAGTTAAAGCAAAAGGAGGCTGGGAAGGCAGTCAGAACAGCAAAGGCCCAAACCGAGGAAAAGATAGCCAACTCAGTTAAGAAGGGGATAAACCTTTATAGGTACATCAGGGAGCTAAGGAAGACCAAGGAGGGATAGTGAGGCTTAATAAAGGGAGGGAGGGTGGGCAGAGGGAGACTGTGAAAAGGCAGAGATACTAAACAAATATTTTGCTCAGTATTTACAAAGAAGAGGGAGGTACATAAAACAAACAGTAGTAACACTCTGGATACAGAAAAGTTGATACCGCCCATTTACAGAACAAAGGGTTCTGAAAGAACTCTTAAAACTGAAGGTGGACAAAGCAATGGGGCCTGATGGGATTCATCCCAGAATTCTAAAGAACTAAGGGTAGAACTAGTGACACCACTGACTACCCTTTTAACAAATCATGGGAGGATGGGGTGGTACCGAGGACTGGAGGAGGGCAGATGTGATTCCCTTCACAAAAGTGGGAGCAAGGCAGAAGCAGGAAACTATAGACCTGTTAGTTTAACCTCAGTGATAGGGAAAATGATGGAATCACTTCTAAAGGAAAGAATTGTCGAGTATCTAGAGGCCAGAGGGGCACAGGACCCTAGGCAGCATGGATTCACAGCTGGAAGGTCATGCCAGACGAATCTGATAGATTTCTTTGACTGGGTGAGCAAAGTAGTAGATCAGGGAGGGCTGTGGACATGGCTCTACCTAGACTTTAGCAAGGCATTTGACACAGTCCCACACAAAAGATTAATATGCAAGTTAGCCAGCCTGGGAGTGGGTCCCAAGATGACAGCCTGGGTAAAGAATTGGCTGGAGAATAGACACAGAGAGTAATAGTAAATGGAGTCCACCAGAAGAAAGGAGGGTTACTAGTGGGGTACATGCAGGGTTCAGTATAGGACCGTCCTTCAATGTCTTATACGACATTGCAGAAGGACTGAAGGAAAAGTATGTCTCTTTGCAGATGACACTAAGATCTGCAACAGAGTTGATGCACAGGGTGGGGTGGAAAGGATGAGAAAGGACTTGGCAAGGTTAGAGGAATGGTCAAATGTATGGCAGCTTAGATTCAATGCTAAGAAGTGCAAGGTAATGCACCTGGAAACAAAACCCAGGGGAAGAGTACACAATGGGGGGTGAGATACTAACAACAACAAAAATGGAAAGGGACCTGGGGGTAGTCATATCAGATGACCTAAAGACGGGCAAGCAATGTGAGAGGGCAGCAAGGAGGGCTGGGGGGATACTGGGATGCATAGGGAGAGGCATCACCAGTAGAAAACAGGAAGTTATTATCCCTCTGTACAGACAGCTGGTGAGACCCCATCTGGAGTATTGTGTGCAGTTCTGGAGACCCAATCTCCGCAAAGACATAGACAGGATGGAAGCTGTCCAGAGGAGGGCAACTAAAATGGTGCAGGGTCTGCACCGGAAGACATATGAAGAGAGACTTAAGGAGCTTAATATGTATAGCCTCGAGGAAAAGAAGGGAGAGGGGGGACATGATAGAAACGTTCAAGTACCTCAAGGGAATCAACAAAGTCCAAGAGGGTAGCATCTTTCAAAAAAAGAGGTGTGCAAGAACAAGAGGGCACAATTTGAAAATAGAGGGGGGGGGGCGGCTCAGAGGTAATTTAAGGAAGTATTTTTTTACAGAGAGGGTTGTGGATGCATGGAACGGCCTTCCGAAGGAGGTTGTGGAGTCAAAATCAGTGGTGGAATTCAAGCATGCATGGGATAGTCATAAGGCAGTTCTGGGGGATGGGGGTAGGAAGAAGTAGGCTGCTGGTTAACTAGGATCTGCAGCTTATCCAGTAGGTAGGGAAATGGGCAGACTGGGTGGGCCAAGCGGTCCTTATCTGCCGTCAAATTCTATGTTTCTATGTTATGTTACGTTCCATGAGCTAGCAGATTAAATCAAATCAAATCAAATCATCTTTATTTATAAAGCGCCTTTCAAAACCAAGGCGCGCTGTACAATGATTCACATAAGTAGATAAATTAGAATGATAAATTAAAAGCCATAACTAGGATAAGCTAAACCAAATAAATATGTCTTTAACTCATTTTTAAATTTCTCTATGGTTGGACAATCTCTCAGCGTCCCTGCTGGCTCAAGGCTAGGCCATGCCCAAGGATGATCAACTGTAATGTACACTAAAGGAATAAATGTCTGACAAAGTGTTTATGCTTATGTCTGCAGCAATGCAGGGATATGATGGCAAAAGTAAGGCAGTATAATATAATCATGCATGAAGCTACATCAACACACAGTATTGTGATCATGCTAAGATACCAAAATTTGTCTTTCCTTTCCATTTTATAATGCAGATCAATCAGTCCATCATTAAACTTGGTAAATGAGGGGCGGACACTGTCCAGGTTAGCATTGCACTGACATGGGGAGGTCTAGTGCCTCAGAAGCTGGGATAAATGCAGTTTTTATACTTTGCACATTACCTTGTGGAAATCAGGGGTGTTAAGAGTTTAAAACCAATAAATAAGTGGTAGAGGTCTTTTTTGTCCATTGGTTGGGACAAAAAGGATACAGTAGAGAGCAGAAGGGAACCCTCTCTGATGCGGGCATCATAGATCCAGTAAGGAGAGTGCTGCCAAATCAAAAAGGTGCCAGATTTAAATTTCAAAGAGAGGGTATAAATGTAGGAAAGCTGGAAAGCAAACACACTACTTGTTGTCTCTTTCTCTCCCAGTCTCTGTACTGGCCCAGCAGTGGCAGTTCCATTAACTCATCCCAACTCCTTAACACCAGTGACAGTCACTCTGACCCACCTCAGTGCAGCAGGCTGTGTGGCTGTTCACTCCTCCGCTCCTCCATGCGGTGTCATGCTCCAGGTGCTTGATCCTCTTACTCCTCAGGCCCCACTTCGCACTGCAGTCTGCCACTCCCGAGCCTGAATGTTCTCTAGTCTTCTCCACCCTCTTCTCTCTTGATCCATCTACTACTTTTCTCCCATGTATAGTGGGTCAAGATGAGTGGTCAGTGAGATGCCGCGCATTGCTCAAAACAACTGCCAGCACCCAGACTCGCGTTTGACTATCTCCATCCACTTTGTATTGTTCTCGACACCATCCGCTAACTAATTCCTGGGGATGGCCGCAAGTGCAGCACGCACAACTCCTTGGCTCCTCCCTCTCTCATTCTCTATTGGAGGAGGACTGGCTTCTGGGGCCAAGGGCACTGTTTAATTGGTGGTTCATGGGGGGGGGGTGAGTCCTAAAGCCAAATCTACTACAATGAAGTCAACCACTTAATCAAAATATGACTCCATGTGATTATGGCTGCAACTCAGGGAAAATGCAGTTAACTGCAACTGCTCTGAATTCCAGTCCATGATTCTGATGGTCAACGGTGGCTCCAGGGTCTAGCCAGGATTGAAGGTGACAACCAAGTATTTAAAGGAGCATATGTTCTCAAGGGGTGAGACAGTGGGCAGACTTGGTGGGCCAAGAAGTTCTTATCTGCCATCAAATTCTATGTTTCATCAGGGGAAAGAATGTTAAGAAAGTTATTGGTTAGGGCTAGTTTGCTAAGTTTGGGTTTGGAGCCAAACAGCATTGCCTTAGTTTTCTTGGCATTAACCAGCAGTCTATTTGTGGCAAACCACTTGTAAGCATTACAGTAATTGATGGCGAGAGTGGAGAAGAGGGTGTACAAGGATGAGTCACTATGGTAGAGGATCAAATCATCAGCACAAAGTAAAGAGTGGCAGAAGAGGCAGTTCTGGGGAAGGGAGTTCACAAAGAGGGAAATGAGAATGGGCCTTAGGATAGATCCCTTGGGGTCACCAATAGAGACAGGCAGGGCAAAAGAGGTTGTACTCCTAAAACAGACCATGTGGATGCAACAGGTGAGGTAGTTCCTGAATCAGGCAGTGGCAGGAGGGGATAAGCCCAAGTTTCCAAGTTTGTCAAGGTGGATATTGTTTTATTTTATTTATTTATTTGCTGAATTTCGTTGACCGAGTAAGCCCACTGAGGCTACTGTAGAAGTCCCTTTTTTGTGGGTGACCCGGGGGGGGGGATACAGATGGTAACCAACTGAAACTGAACCAGATTAAGCTGTTGGTTGTATTTTTAGTGAATGGGGTGAATTTGGCAAGGACACTGGTGAAGTTTCCCTATTCTGTCAGAGGGTGGCACTACTGGCCACTCTGATGGAGCACTCAGTTTCTGAGAGGAGAGACGAAAGGTGTCAGGCTGGGAGCAGGTTCTCCATGCCAGCTGAAGCAGCACAGGAAGATCAAGATGGAGACAAGCAGCTTCATATGGAGAACCTGGAAGAAGAATTGGATGAATCTATGGAGGATGAAGAAAAAGAAGAACAACCAGAGAGGGCAGAGAAAGGCAGCAGGGATGGAGATTTGGTGATGAAAGAGGAGGACGCTGGGATAGCTGAAGCTCAGTTGGAAAAGGAGCTGTGCAAAATATGAACTGTGTTGCTCCAGTTACTAGTTGAGGACGAGGAATGGTACACTAAGACAAAAATTGCAGCATGAAAAAAACAGGGGGCGACAGTGAAGGTGACCAATGGAGGGAACCATGGAGGGAACCAGGAACTAGTGCCTGAATGCTGGAAGAAAGAGGGAAGGCAACCACAGGAGGGAATGACTCATCAAGGGAAGCGGGAGAGCTGTTGTCAGCTAAGGACTTAATTAAAAAAGCATTTCACATGGAAGGCTGGAGCCAAGAAACTCAGGGATGGTCTCTGAAGACAGCCCTGAGAGAAGCATGGTGGAAATGTGGAGCAGACAGGAAATGGTTACCAGATGTGGAGGGAGAGTTCTTGGAGGCTGAGGCATCACAGGGAGGTGCTCGAGAATATAAACAGATAATGGGACAAAACTTGGGGAGGAAGTGATAGTACGGGCATGGGGGAACAAGGCAGAATCATTGTGGTTCAGAATGTCATCTCAGTCATGAATGTGATAAAAGAACGTGTCTTCAGTGTGCAGCAGTGGGACACACCAGTACCTTTTGCAAGAGCCCTCCAAAATGTAACCTATGTGATTCAATAGAACATGCCTTTTGCTTATGTCCTTGGGCAGTACATAATACCTCAGACTATGGTGAGCAGGATTTTTATATCCACACAGCCACAAAACCATTCAGAGCACAACAAGCTCAAAAACAAACAGTGGCTGCTCTAGTTTTCAACCCCTTACCAAGCAACAGGTAATCGCTACACAGAGAGAAGTTCATGGAGAGCTTCCAACACTGAATAATTCAGATATACTACTGATAACTATTGATTCATCAATTGGGCAGACCAAAGGCTGAGAACAGCTGAGAACAGCAGACACAGAGACATTTTTCATCCTCATTTGTACTCATCAGTGTGCCAAATCTGTTTCTCATCCGAGAGAGAAGAAGCCAGCCACCCTATTACGGATCTTATTTGTTGGGACATGGGCAGCCAAAGTAGAGAGAGAAGAGAACTACAAAAGTACCCCAGAGCAAATGCACTTTGTTATGGGTTGTCCCAGAGGATAATGACCGTACAGTAAAATTTTTAAGAAAACACATATTGCACATTCCCCAATAATGCAAAACATCATGGGAAGCATATGCAAACACCCATGAATTAATTTAGACTGGCTCAACTTTAAGCAGAATTGCTTTGTGCCAGAAGGCCTCACAATACAATCAGCAAAGGATGAGAACAGCAGACACATACACATGTTTCATCCTCATTTGGACTCATAAGAGTGCTATATCTGTATCTCAGCCTAAGGAGAGAGAGAGAACCAGTCACCCTATAGTGGATCTTATTTGTTTGGGTCATGGGCAGCCCAAAGGAGAGAGAAGAAAACTACAAAAGAATCCCATAGCAAATGCACTGGGGCATGGGTTATCCTGGAGGATACTGGCCATACAGTCAAATTTTCAAGAAAACAGATATTGCACATACCCCAATAATGTGAAGCATCATGGGAAACATATGCAAATGCACATGAATTTATTTGGACTGGCTCAACTTTAAGCAGAATTGCATGGTGTCAGAAGGCCTCACAATACAATCAGCAAAGGCTAAGAACAGCAGGCACAGATACATGTTGTATCCTCATTTGGACTCATCAGTGTGCCATATCTGTATTTCCACCCAGGAAGAGGGAGCCAGTCACCCTATTGGGGATGTTATTTGTTTGGGTTATGGGCAGTCCAAAGTAGATAAAGAAGAGAACTACCTAAGAACCCCAGAACAAATACACTGGGGCATGGGTTATCCTGGAGGATACTAGCCATACAGCCAACTTTTAAAGAAAACAAATATTGCACATACCCCAGTAATGCAATGCAATGCATAATGGGAAGCATATGTAAATGCCCATGAATTTATTTTTGACATATCTACTGTACATATATATATATATATATACACACACACACACACACACACACACACACACACACACATATATATACATATTCATATACATAAACATTTCAAATTTCTTGGGTGCCTAAAGCTCTAAAGCTCAGGAAAGAGAAGGCAAACAATAGACATAATGGGTGTGGTGCAATGCAGTGGTTGTGGGGCAGCAGTCTTCTGGTAGATATTCTGGAGGCTGTGGTGCTGCCCTATCTACATGCACCCCTCTGGGTTTAGGGGGGAGATTGCTCATCTGCAGGCAGAGTTGGCTAGGATTTGGTTAACCTCATCCCCCACCCAGGGACTACTGAAGCCACCCCTGCTGCATCAAATTATGCCAGTAAGGAGGGGCAGTTGGACAACAGTGGGCTCAGGGAGGGTGAGGGAGGTTGGGCAGAGGCACATACCACCCGTGGTTCCACTCCACAACTCCTATGCCAATCTGGCAGAGTGAGACTATCCCATGGAGGAAACTGCAGTAGTGGATAAGGAGGATGTGGGGAACACAGAAACATAGATTTTGATGGCAGATAAGGACTGCTTGTCCCACACAGTCTGCCCATGTCCTTACCTATTGGATAAACTGCAGATACCAGTCAACCAACAGCCTACTTCCTCCTACCACGCAGAAATGAAGTGCTGTGATTGGCGTGGAGATTATTTAGAGGGTGCTGTAGGTCAGGGCAGCCAGCCCACACACAAACCACAGTCGGTAAACCAGCAATCTTGAGCCCGTAAGTAGATAATCCAGATGCAAACAAAGGTACAAAATAAAGATATTTTATTAAGAGCTCCAGCACAAATGGATCTTCAGGCATACACAAAACAGAATGCTCACTAACCCCAGCACATCAACTCAGAAAAGAGTCTTCATTAGACTCTTTTCTGAGTCAAAGCGCTGGGGTTAGTGTACCTACATTTGGATCTGGATTATCTACTTACTGTATGGGTTCAAGAGTGCTGGATTACTGACTATACTTCCTCCTACCCCCTACTAAAATTGCCTTATGTCTGTCCCTCACATTCTTGAATTCCTCCACTGTTTTTGACCTGAAGACCTCCTCAGGAAGGCCGTTCCATGCATCCACCACTCTCTCCATGGAAAAATACTTTGTCATGTTGCCCCAAGCCATCCCCCCTCTATCTTCAAACTGTGCCCCTTGTTCTGGCACATCTCTGTTTCTGAAAGATGCTACCCTCGTGGACTTTGTTGAGTCCCTTGAGATACTTGCAAGTTTCTTTTGTGTCCCTCAACCCTCTTTTCCTCAAAGATATACATATAAAGCTTCTTTAGTCTCTCTTCATAGGGTTTCTGGTGCAGACCCTGCACCATTTTAGTTGCCCTCTTCTGGACTGCCTCAATCCTGTCTATGACCTTGTGGAGACAGGGTTTCCAGAACTGCACACAGTACTCCATATGGGGTCTCACCAACTGTCTCTAAAGATGGATGACAACTTTGTTTTCTACTAGTCATGCCTCTCCCTCTGCATCCCGGTAACCCCCCTAGCCCTCCTTACTGCATTCTCACATAGCCTGCCTATCTTTAGGTCATCTGATATGACTACCCCCAGGTCCATTTCATTTTTATTGTTGTTGGTACCTCCCCCCCATTGTGTCCTCTGACTCTGGGCTTTTGTTTCCCAGGTGCATTACTTTGCACTTCTTTGCACTGATTCTAAGCTGCCATGCTTTTTATCATTCCTTCAACCTTGACAAGTAACTTCCCATCTTTTCCAACCTCCTGTAGTGGAGACCCCTAGGGGAGGCAAGGGTCCCCAGAGAAGAAGGAAGTAGCTCCTAGTTGGGGACACTATTATTAGGGGGTAGAATTGGGGGTGGGGAAGGGAGGAGGGGGAAAGGTGAGGTGAGGTGCCTACCTGGCAGTTCAGTTTGGAGGGACAGGATGTGAATCCTAAGGATCGCAGGGTCAACAGCATGGGAGGGGGGGAGCTAGACATCATTGTCCTCCTGGGGACAATTGACCTGGCTGACAGTGAGGTTGGGGCAGTGCAGAGGGAGTTCATGGACTTGTGGTGGGATCTTAGGCTGGTGGCACGCTCGGTAACCTTCTCGGAAGTGCTACCTGACTATGGCATGAATAGAGGCCAGGATGCTCTGCACCATGGGATTCAATGAATGGCTGAAGAACTGGTGCAGAGTTGAGGGTTTTGGCATCATTGGTTACTGGCCACCTGGAGAGATACAGGCTTGTACACAAGGGATGGTCTGCATCTGTCAAAGGGGGGAACAGGATCCTGAGTGAAAGGATTGAATGTTTCATTGGCAAATATTTAAACTAGCTAAGGAAGGAAGTGGAAATATGGAGGAAGAACTCAACTGCCCCCCAAAAGGTTAAGGTAGTCAGACAAGAGAATGCTTAAGATGGGAAAACACAATTGACTGAAACAGGAGGTAATCTCAAGGGAGGTACAGGGGGAAGAGGAGGGGAACAAGTAGGGGCAAAGCCATCAAAACATGGAGGGCCATATGTACAAGTTCCCACAGTCTGGGTAACATGATCCCAGATCTGGTGACTTTGATGGCAGAGAGAGACCTGGATATTGTGGCACTCACTGAAAGGCAAGGCAAGGCAAGTTTTATTTGTATGGCACCCATTCCCGGAGGCTCTGGGTACCTCAAAGAAATGTGTATATTAAAAAAAAAAACATACAATCCTATAAAATGTCATTAATACAATTTAGAATAACTAAAATGTAAAACAATTAAAAGCTAATAAAATATCATAAACAGGGACCAAATAACATGTTAAAATTCAGCACTCATTAAAGGCCAGGCCAAAGAGGTGTGTCTTCAACCTCCGCTTAAACACCTCAACCAAGCTGGCCTCCTGACTGCAGATGGAGGTGCGCTCCACAGGGATGGCCCAGAAATGTTAAAAGCACGATCTCCAGAAGTCTTGATCTGAACCCTGGGAACATCCAGGACACCCCTCAAGGAGGCACGGAGGGAGTGTACAAAGGTCACTGGTGTCAGCAGCTCTAACAGTTAGCCAGGGCCCAGTCCATTTAGCACCTTATAGGTGAGAAGCTCCACCTTGAAAAGGACCCTTCACCTGACCAGCAGCCAGTGCAGGGCACGCAGAACAAGGGTCACATGACTGGACCTAGAAAGACTAGTCAGTAACCGAGCTGCTGCATTCTCCACTAGCCGCAGTCTGCGGAGAGTCCCTCCCATGACCCCAAAGTAGAAAGCACTGCAGTAGTCAAGCCTCAAGGAAATGAAGGCATGCAGTAGCATTGGCAGGTCGTTGGGCGGAATGAGGGGCTTAATATGGGCACTGTTCCATAGATGGTAAAAATCACTACTGACTACAGACGCCACCTGGTGTTCGAAAGTTAGTCTGCTGTCAAGGATCACAAACTCATTTTGCACCCTTGGGGAAGCTGTTAACAGTGTAGAACCCAGTACAAGACCAGAACCAGCCCCAGGCAGCAACTCATCATGCTCATGACCAGGCTTGATCACCAGCACCTCTGTCTTGGCTGGGTTGAGCCTCAGCCAGCTGGAAGCCCTCCAGTCATTGATTTTAGCCAGATAGTTGTTATGCACATGCACAGCTCCTGATGTTCCAAGAGCAAATTACAAATACAGTTGGGTATCATCCACATAGCAGTGAAACTTCACATTGTATTGTTGAATGATCTCACCCAGGTGCAGCATATACACTGTGAAAGACATTGGTGACAGGAACAAGCTCTGTGGCACTCCACATGTCAGAGGCATTGAGGAGAAGGAGAAATTCTCCATCACCACCCATTGCACCCTGTCTGAGAGATAGGACTCAAACCACCTGATGACAGTACTGACCAGTCCACAAAACTCACAGGGCCAATCCAATAACACGACGTGGTCCACAGAGTCAAAGGCTGAGGAGACATCGAGGAGTAAAATAACTGACCTGTCTCCTCTATCTCTAACCTTGAGCAGATCATTATGCACCCTCACTAGAGCTGTTTCAGTGCTGTGTCTAGCCTGAAAACCTGACTGAAATGGCTCATAAATGTCAGAGGACACCAGGAGATCCTCAAGCTGCTGTGCCACTAACTTCTCAACAACCTTGTTCAAAAGAGGCAGATTGCAGATAGGGTGGCAATTCGCCAGGACATCAGGGTCGAGCGAAGGTTTCTTTAGGAGGGGCCTCACCAGTGCTTATTTCAAGGCAGCCAGGAGAACCCCCTCCACCATCGAGCACCTGAAAATCCTCGTGAACACTGGGCCAACAGCCTCAACACATCCCATTAAGAACTGTGTCGGGGCTGGGTCCAGTTTACAAAATGTGTGCTTCACCTCAGTCACATCAGACACCTCAACTGGCCTCAACTCTTCCCAGACAGGTGGAGTACCTCTATTCCCCCCAGCCCAACCACTGCTAAGCAAAAGCCTAACTGGCGGAATCCCCAGCTGGATGGTTGACACTCTGTCATAGAAGAACAGAGCAAACTCTTCACATAGAGTGGAAGAAAAGGCATTTTTTGGCCATAGACAGGCAGGATGTAAAAGCCTGTCTACAGTTTGAACCAGCTGAGAAGATCTGTTCCTCTCCACAGCAATCTACCTGGACAGGAATTCTGCATTTTTATGGGGGATTGCCCCCTGGTACTCAACATAGTGGGCATGCAGGGCCAGTTTGTCAGACTACAGCCAGGTCTTCCGCCAGTGACACTCCAATGAAATATGATATACGGAAAGCCATGACTGTGATGTTAATATACCTGGGTACACAGTATACAGGGATGGCAAAAAGAGAGGAGGGTTAGTGGTCTATATCAGAGAGGATATCAAAGCAACTGAAACAAAGGGAAAGCAGGGAGGGGAGGAGGCTCTGCAGGTCACCCTGGAGTCAGGAAATGAAGACTAACCACACAGGGGTTATCTACAGACACCCAGCGCAAGGGGAGAAAACAGATAGGCAAATGGTAGATATCCATAAAATGGCAGAAAAGGGGAAGTGTTGTTAGTGGGGACCTAAATATGCCTGATGGTAACTGAAACACCTATGTTGTGGCCACATCCAGCAGAAGGGTCATCCTGGATGCCATGCAGTGGACATGCTTCACACAACTAGTACTGAAACCCACCTCAGAGGGGTCGATATTTGAGCTGGTGCCCACAAATGGAGACAGAATAATGGATGTACCAGTGGGCAGCAATCTCGGGTCCAGAGACCACCATACAGTATGGTTCAAGGAAAAGACAGTAGAAGAGTCAAGCCACACAAAAGCAAGAGTCCTAGATGTCAAAAGGCCAGCTTTTGTTAAAATGGGAGAATGCCTCAAGAAAACATTGGCAAAGGGTGAGGGAGGGGGAGTAGAAGTACAGTGGGAGACCCTCAAGAGAACCATATCTGAGGCTACAAGCCTGTGTGTGAAGCAAGTTAACAAATCAAGAAGACAAATAAAACCATTGTGGTTTTCAAAAGAAGTTGCAGGGATGGTTAGAGAGAAAAAAAACTGGCATTCAGGAAATACAAGGAAACGTAGAGGAGGAAGACAGGGTCAGTATCAGACTAAGCAAAGGGAGGTGGGAAAAGCAGTCAGACATGCAAAGGCACAAACGGAGGAAAGGCTAGCACAGATAGTAAATGTGGAGGGACAAAACCATCTTCAAGTACATAAGGGAAAGAAGAAAGGCCAAGGGAGGGAAGGTAAGGCCCAGTAAAGGAGGGTGGGAATGGCCAGAGGGGAACCTAGAAAAAAAATAGATACTGAATAAATACTTTTGCTCACTATTCACGAAAGAAGGGGAAGGAGAAGGACCGGAATTATCCAAAAGACACACACAGGGAAGAGGTATGGACACCAGACCATTCACAGAAGACAGAGTCCTAAAGGGATTCTTGAAACTGAAAGTGGACAAGGCAATGGGACCAGATGGGATACATCCCAGAATACTAAAAGAACTCAGAGAGGTACTACTGACACCACTGATAGGACTATTCAACAAATTATTGGAAGAGGGAGTAGAACCAAAGGACTGGAGGAGGGTGAACATGATACCCCTTCACAAAAGTGGAAGCAAGGTAGAAGCAGAAAACTACAGAATGGTCAATGTGACCTCAATAGTGGGAAAGATGATGCAATCACTGTTAAAGGAGAGGATTGTGGATTATCTAGAGGCTAAGAGGCACTGGACCCAAGGCAACATGGATTCACAACAGGAAAGTCTTGTCAGATGAATCTGATAGATTTCTTTGACTGGGGTGGTGAACGTGGCCTATCTAGATTTTAGCAAGGCATTTGACACAGTTCCACATAAGAGGTTAGGAAACAAGTTGGGCAGTCTGGGAGTGGGTCTCAAGGTGGTAAACTGGGTCAGAAAATGGCTTAGTAACAGGACAGAGAGGGTGGTGGTAAAAGGAGTTCAATCTGAAGGAAAGGAAGTAACCAGCAGGGTGCCACAGGGTTCAGTACTGGTACCAGTCTTCTTTAATATCTTTATTAGTGAAATTACGGAGGGACTCAAAGGAAAGGTATGCTTCTTTGCAGATGACACCAACATCTGCAATAGGGTTGACACTGTAGAAGATGGGGAGAGCCTTAGCCATGTTGTAGAAGTGGTCAGGAGTATGACAGCTAGGATTCAATATCATGAAGTGCAAAATCATGCACTTGGGGAATAAAATCACAGGGGAGGAATATACGATTGGGGGGGTACTAACAATAACCAAATTGGAAAAAGACTTGAGGGTAATCATAACAGATGATCTAAAAGTAGCTAAAAAATGTGAGAAGTCAGTGAGGAAAGCCAGGAAGATACTCGGGTGCATAGGGAGAGGTATGACCAGTAGAAAACAGGGGGTGGTGATGCTGCTGTACTGGCAGTTGGTGAGGCCTCATCTGGAGTACTGCGTGCAGTTGTGGAGACCTCATCTCTGAATGGACATTAACGGGGTGGAGGCAGTCTGGAGAAGGGCAATGAAAATGGTGTGGGGGCTACACCAGAAACTAAACAAGGAGAGATTAAAGGAACTCAATAAATATACACTGGAGAAAAGGGGGGTATACAATGGAGACATTGAAATACCTCAAGGAGATTAATAAAGTTCAAGAGGGCAGCATCTTTCAGAAAAGTTGTGCAACAACAAGGGTTCACAATATGAGGCTGGGGGGAGACTTAGGGGCAACACGAGGAAGTATTTTTTCACAGAATGGGTCATGGATGCATGGAACAGCCTCCCTGAGGAGGTTATGGGGGCAGCAACGTTAGGCGAATTCAAGAATGCATAGTACAGGCAGAAGGCAACATTAGGGGCAGGAATGAGGAGGTAGGCTGCAGAGCAAGTAGGATCTGGAGTTTATACAGTAGGTAAGGAAATGAGCAGACTAGGTGGGACAGGCAATCCTTATCTGCCATCAAATTCTATGTTTCTATGTGAAAAGACCCCAGAAGTCTAACAGCATAGTTTCATTTAGACTGCTGTTTCTCATGAGTGAGAACTTCACAAGTGACATGAGGGCACTTCATGACCAGAGGAAAAAAACAAACAAAAAAAACAACGGTTAACTACTGTAGTTAAAGACACATAGAAAATTTACCAATGTAGTTAAAGACACATAGAAACATAGAAATTGACAGCAGATAAGGACCGCTAAGCCTATCCAGTCTGCCCATTTTTCCTGCCTACTGTAAAAGCTGCAGACCTTACTTGAGTTCCAGCTTTACCTCCTTGTTCCTATTGCTAGGGTTCCCCTACACCTGTCCCATGCATGCTTAAATTCCCCCACTGTGTTTAACCCCACCACCTCTGCAGGAGTCTATTCTAAGCATCCAACTCCCTCTCCATATAGAAATTCTTCCTCCCGCTCCCCCTTAGTCTACCCCCTACCAATCTCATGTATGCCCCCTCATTCCTTTACATCTCCTTTTCTGAACGAAGCTAGCCTCCAGTACCCTTTTGATGCCTTCTAGATATTTATAGGTTTCTAGCATATCTCCCATGTCTCTACTCTCCTCCAGGGTATACACATTGAGGTCTCCCAGTCTCTTCTTATATGACTTTTGTTGCAGGCCCAGCACCACCTGTGTTGCCTTTCTCAGAACTGCTTCCACCCTTTCTATGTCTTTATGGAGGTGTGGTCTCCAGAACTTGGCATGGTGTTTTAAATGAGGCCTCACCAATGATCTGTACAGTGGCATCACCATCTCCTTCCTTCTGCTGGTGATACCTCTCCCTATGCACCCTAGCATCCCACTGGCTCTCCCCACAGCCTTGGCACATTGTTTAGCCACCTTTAGGTAATCAGATATGAGTACCCCCAAATCCTTTTTCTGTTTGGTGACCATCAGTTCCCCCTCCCCATTGTGTAATCGTCCCCGAATTCTTGCATCCCAAATATATGATGTTGCACTTTTTCCCCATTGAATATCAGCTGCCACACTGTAGACCATTCTTCCAGTTCACCTAGGTCCCTCCTTATTTTTTCCATCCCGCTCAGAGTGCCCACCCTGTTGCAGATCTTGGTGTCATCCACAAAGAGGCACACCTTCCCTTCCAGCCCCTCCACAATGCCCTTCTAAACACTCAATGCCCTCTGGAATGTGCTTCCACAGGGCAGAACAGGAAGTGTACAGCCAACATGACAAGACATGCAGGGAGCAGTAAACACAGAGGTAGACATATATTCTGGTGATCTACAACCCTGAATCAAACTAAGTAGTTAGCAGATCCAGAAAAAAAGAACATTTCAAAACCGGAAAACGCTCTCTTCGATATGGCAATAAAACACATTTTGAGAATCAATTCTTGATTATCTGGTACTGCTGCTTAAATCAACCACTCTTCCACCCCAGCCATAAGATCAAGTACACTACAAGTAGGTAGCATTACAAAAAAAAGTATTAACACCACAGAAAAACACAATGCCAGAAAAAGCTAACACATGCCAATTTGTGTGCATTTAATTTTTTGTGGTTAATTTTTTTAAGCCAATGCATGAAATTTCATTTTTATTTTGTTACATATTTTATTACCCCTTCCACCATGACCTGAGACCTTCCCTGGCTAGTGGCTGCCTGGTGTCTATTGAACAACACATGTAATCTTTTATATAACATTCTAAATCGGATAAGCACCATTCATTTTGAGCAAATTAATTTAGCAAACAGAATTTCAAGGGATAACACATCTCACAGTCCCAGCAAGTGGTCTAAGTTTGCTTGAACTGCTGACCATACTAGTTTGGGCTTTGAATTGAGTACTCCCATAATATACATAACACGGGAGGGGTCATTTATGCTCTTCACATCATATACATGTCGGGAGGTTCAAAATGACCCATTTTGTGGAGCCTATCATACCTATGGGCTGTAAAATAAAAGTCATTTAATTAAAATCCTGTACTGTGTGAGCCATAATTTGCCCATTTTCAAATATGTTTTCCATAACCAGTTATATTATAACTGCCATTGAGCTGGACATGCACCTAGCAGTGGTCTACTCCCACACATTCATCTGAACAAAGGACTGAGAATGCTGAACCCCAGTATGACCTAGAAATGGCAATGATATTAGGACTAGGGCCATTTGCAAAGGCCTGGAGAGGGTTAGATTGTGCAGTATGGGCATTTCCATTACCTCAGAGCTGAGAGACCCGTCACTCAAAATGTGTGGCAATATGATAAGAATATAGCATGTCCAGATGCATTAAGCAAAATAATTTATTGTAACTGTTTGGTTCGCCCTGTCCCATACAATATTATCTAGCCTGCCTGGAATGATGACTGAAACAAACACAAACAGCATCTCTCTCTCTCCTCTCAGTGCTCCCATCAGCTACTGTTAAAAGTTCAGTCAACGTCTCTTATTTCTTGGGAAGGGAATCTAAGGAAATCTTCTCATATGGACTGTAACATGCTCTGGCAGCACTACTTGGTTAGGCCCATAAGCTAATTCTTGGTTTCCCAGCCAGATCCTTTCCCATTTGTGAGGTGAGAACTAAGTTTTTTTTTCTCTAAAGTGATCAAATTGTGGGGTAGCAACTTCAGAATCAGAAGTTGTTTAGTAGTTCTAGTTTTACTTTACTTACTTACATTTCCTCATCTATCATGTCTTGCTCTGTTGTCAGAGTCCTTTAGCCTGGCTGGGCAGTGTGCAGTAGTGGCTCCGAATACCAAATGGCCGACTCTGCATCCTGCACCACTGATGCCTCACCTTAAGTGAAGGAGCCTCTCAAGAGTCTCACTGCCATATGAACATACATACGAAGAAGCCAGCAGAGGAAGGCCATTTGGTCTATCAAGTCTGCTCATATTGCAGGGTCGACAGCTTGAGTGAATGTCCCTGCCCTCCCTCCCCACTCCTCCCATCCTCCCTACCCATGATTCTTACCTTGCCCCTATGCCTATCCCAACTTGTCTTAAAGCTGTCCACTATCTTCAACAAGATGACCTCTTCCAGCAGTGCATTCCAAGTGTCCACCACCCTCTCTATGAAGAAGTGCTTCCTGACCTCCCATCCTCCAGCTTTAAGACTGTGCCCCCTTGTGATATGGTTGCCACTCAGCTTAAACAGACTCTCCTTATCAGCCTTATTTATCCCTTTCAAGTACTTGAATGTCCCAGTCATGTTCCCTCTCTCTCTCTCTCTCTCTCTCTCTCTCACCTGTCTTTCAGGGAGTACATGTTCAGTGCCCTCAGCCTCTCCTCATATGCCTTGCCCTTCTGACTGGCTATCATCTTTGTAGCCCTCCTCTGTACCTTCTCCAGCAGGTTAATGTACTTTTTGAGGTGTGGGCACCAGTGACCTGTACAAGGGCAGTATAACCTCCTCTCTCCTACTACTGATCCCCCTAGCTATGCATCCCTGCATCTTGTTTGCCTTCGCTGCTGCTTTCTTGCACTACATGGAGTGTTTCAGGTCACTGTGGGGGGGGGGCCTGGGGTACTAGTCACCCCAAAATAATTAAATTACCCAGCCAACCCCTGCTGTTGTTGTGCCTGCCAAAAAATCTATTTATTACTTCCTCTCGCTGCTGCAGTCTCATCATTGGTCTCCCTTCTCCTGATTCTCCTGACCCCATGACCAGTTCCGACTCCCCAATGGCCTCTTCTTTCTTTCTCCTTCCTTCTGACCAACACCAACCCTACTGAATCCATCGATTGACTTGAGTCTGCTGTGTGTCACTGCATGGTGAGTGCATGCTTGAACTCCAGTTTCTCCTCAGCTCTGATAGAGTAGGGCTGGATGCTGATGGCTAATACAACAGGAATTTTGGAAGTAGAGGCAGACTGTGGCAGGTGCCAAAACTGAGTCTGCCTTGGAGTGCTGGGTGCACACGCACATTCATGGTTGGTTCAGGTTCTTAGGTGGGGAAGCAAGTGTAGCATGAATCTGATGATGAGGGAGGAGAGAAGGCACACACAGTGTGGCAGTGGCATGGCTAGGGACTAAATGGCAAGGACAGTTTTAAGGCCGAATAAAACAAAAGACAAAGAGACAGTGTATTCTTTTTTTTTAATTTTCTCCGTGGATGACCACCCCCATCCCAGCAGTCATGATGATTCTTCATTCACTCTATCTCAGGGGAATATTATGGGTGGGGGGGATTTTCTCAGTAGCCCTGTGGGCCAGTCCAATCCTAGTCTGGAGGCAGGCACTGCAAGGCTAATCGGGAAAGTAATACAAAAAAAAAATAAAAAGTTGTGCCTGAACACAGGCCAAATGCCTGCCTTGCTGTGACAGTCCATGATGCAATTAGAATCCCTATCACCCCGGGCCAGTCCACCTAAATGCTCCAAAACAAAGCTAACTGCTCCCTTCTGTTGGCCACTCTCACCTAGCCAGAATGCAAGTATACAGCAATACCATAAATGAAATACTTGCCCATAAAGATAACTTACTAATATAAAAATATGTATATATTTCAATTCATGATCTGTTGCTGCATTTGGGTCATTCACGCAAACTACAGACAGAACAGTTTCACCATGCCATCGGCACAGTGATGGCACGGCACCACCAACTGCTGTTCTGCCGATGCTGGGGAACCAGTGTTTTCTGTGGGGGGCAAAGCCCCCCTGCACCCCCTGCACTTAGGAGTTCTAACTCCAGTTGGATTTAGTTCGGGAAGGGGGGCAAACACCCCAGAGGCAACAGTGTCTGGAAATGTTGAAATCATCACAGCAAACTGTCGACAATGTCACTGTGATGGTCTTCACGGTATTCCCGTCGCTTTTGCAATGTGATACCAGACAAACAATGTACGAGTCTTACTCTGAGTCTACCCTTCAATACTCTTTATTGCCTCCATCCCCTCCAGTGTCCGAGCACCCTAAGGAAAGAATAATATTTTTTCCCTGAATCCCTCTAGACTGTTATAATCCTTATGAGTCATTAAACAAGTAAAGACATAGTGACCAAGGTCTGCTCAAACGGTCTCCGACCAGTCATTTCACTAACTTGAAGTCGATCCTGATTCTGATCAGATTTTATAATTCTTGAATATCTCTGGCTGAATACAAATAATGGGCCCTCTGCAATATGCCAATGCGCCACGTAACCTGGGCACGTTGGCATTGCTAAGTCTGAATGCCACATAGCAGAGTCCTGTGGACCCCACATGGCATTCACTAGGGGGAGGGAGCAGTACAGATTTGCTCCAATCCCACAGCCTCGTGGACAGCAATGCACAGGGGCATGTTGGGGGGGTGCCAACACTTCACGCCATTCACAAAGTTGTGGAGTGTTGGGCATGGGGGCCGTATCTATGCTTGGGAAACCCAGCTGTAAGGGTTAAATGACACTCCAGGATGCCACTGCCGGCAGTGACCAAGACATTGGGGTTCTGAATACCCCTGTGACATTCCACCCCTGCCCATGGGAGTGATAAGGAGGGCCGGGAGAAGCTGATCAGGCATCTTGTGCCAAGTGTGGTTGGCACACTGTGCACCAACAGCCGCATCCATGCCCCGTGGGTGCAAGGAATCCACTGGTGGACCAGGTCTGAGCATACCACTGAATGCATGCCTAGTCCACGTAACACCCCTCACATTATCCCTCTGTACAGATAGTTGGTGAGACCCCATCTGGAGTTCTGCATCCAGTTCTGGAGACCCCATCTCCACAAGGACATAGACAGGATGAAGTCTGTCCAGAGGAGGGCAATTAAAATGGTGCAGAGTCTGCACCAGAAGACTTACGAAGAGAGATTAAAGAAGGTTAATGTGTATACACTCAAGGAGAGGAGGGAGAGGGGGGACATAATAGAAACTTTCAAATGCATCAAGGGAATCAACAGAGTCCAAGATGGAAACATCTTTTAAAAAAAGAGATGTGCAAGAACAAGGGGGCACCATTTGAAGACAGAGGGGGGCAGCTCAGAGGCAACGTGAGAAAGTATTTTTTCAAGAAGAGGGTTGTAGATGCATGGAACAGCCTTCCTGAGGAGGTAGTGGACTCAAAAACAGTAGGGAAATTCAAGAATGCATGGGACAGACATAAGGCAATTCTAGTGGGGGGGTAGGAGGAAGTAGGCTGTTGGTCAACTAGGATCTGTGGCTTATCTGTTAAATAGGGAAATGGACAGACTAGGTGGGCCAAGTGGTCCTTATCTGCCATAAAATTCTATGTTTCTATGTTTCACCTGCGTGCTGGGAGGGGCAGGAACATGGACAGGTAGCCGGCAATAGTGAATGCCAATACCAGCACACCTGTCCATGGATGTGCATCTCTGCAGGTGGGGTACATGCATTTCACACATACCTATGCCCCATTGATGCATAGCACTCCTTGACAATTATTCTTTATTGGGATGAATACTTGGCAAGCATAATATATGTGGTATTTGGGAATTAATATTCATTTCTCATGCACCCCTAGTACATGGGAATACTGAGCACTAAAGACTAAGAAGTTTCTGTGTCCAAATTAGGGACAGTGAGGAGGTATAAATTAAATGCTATACTTAAATATTTCAAATCTCTCAATGTTCATCTGATATTTTAATGCAGCAGTGCAATGAAAATGGGTTAACATTTTACCCCACCTAGTTTGCCCATTTTCCCTACCTGCTGTATTGCTGCAAAAGTTCAGATCATGCTTCCTCTCCAGCTCCTCTCCTCCTTGTTTTACCACTAGGTTCCCTTATGCCCATCCGATGCATTCATGAGTTTGAGAACGTTTGTTTACTACAGATGATCCTACTGAGTAGTGTTGACTGCACAGTACACTGATAAAACAGCAGCATTTATTAGAGGAAACATAAATTCATATTGTAGTTGTTAAGCAGCATTTCTTTCAATGGCACACTTACATACATGCCTTGCCCAGCAGCCCAGTTTATATTTAACTAACCATAATATTTTTAACTACTATTATTACGTACTGTATTTTGTTTCAAGATGGCCATCATTTACACTTTTCTTTTAAGCCTTTGTTTTACCAGGTGAGACACACTAAGCTGAAAGCTTCTTTATAGTTACAGTACAACCTGGGAGCACAAGGAAGTTAAGTGACTTGCTCAGCGTCACACAGTATGCAAGTGGGGGCTGTGGGATTCAAATCCAGGTCTCTAAGTTTGCAGCTTAGAGCCTTAAACCACTGCGCTATACTGCGTCCCTCCACTTTTTAAACATTCCTTCTAAGGTTACTGTTGATTGTGTACCCTATATATAATAACAATAAGAAATTACATTTTTCAGTGGTGGATGTGGCAAGGGTGCAGGAACTTTCAAAACTTTTGAAATCCTGAATTTCTGTTCAGGGATGAAATAAAATGAAAAGATAAAACAGACATGTGACATTTTTTCTCCCTCGGAAAAAAATATTGTTGCTGAATAAATAAATAAGGACTAATGAATACTGTTTGCTATTTTATACAGTATATTTTATTTTCCTAGCTTGGGAAGAAGGTTGAGTGGAATACAGGTCTGATGCACATGTTGCCAAATAAAAGCAACTGAGAGCTGTCTATAAAGCTTTATGAATTCAAAAATAAATCATCTTATTGGCTGCACTTGTCTTTAAACAATATAGAAACATAGAAACATAGAAGTTGATGGCAGATAAGGACCGTAAGGCCCATCCAGTCTGCCCATTTCTTTTTCTACCTTATAAATGTGCCATCGGCCTTTGCTCTGTCAGTGACCTATCTATTCATAGACATTTGTATTGCTCCCTTATGCCTATCCCATGCCTGTTTGAAGCCCTGCACTGTATTCATAGCCACCACTTATTGTGGTAAGCCATTCCATGCATCCACCACCCTTTCTGTGAAAAATAATTTCCTCACATTCCCCCTTAATTGGCCTCCCTCTAATCTCATGCTGTGTCCTCTTGTCCTGCTATTTTTCTTATATTTAAACATGTTAGACTCTTTCACCTTGTTTATGCCCTTAAGGTGTTTGAATCGTCGATCATATCACCCTCTCCCTCCTTTGCTCAAGGGTATACATATTGAGCTCCATTAATCTGTCCTCATATGTCTTCTGATGCAGTCCCTCACCATTTTGGTTGCCCTTCTCTGGACTGCCTCAATTTGGTTAATGTCCTTGTGAAGGTGTGGCCTCCAATACTGCACGCAGTATTCCAGATGGGGCCTAACCAGTGTCTTGTACAGAGGGATTATTACCTCCCTCTTACGACTTGTGATACCCCTACTAATACACCCTAACACCCCCTAGCCATACCTACTGCTTTAGAGGTCTGCTTGGATGATTTTAGGTCATCAGTGATGATGATGCTCAAGTCTCTTTCTTCCTTTGTGACTGCTAGCAACTCCTCCAGCCTATAGGTGGCTTCAGGGTTTCTCTTCCTTATGTGCATGATTTTGCACTTCTTTGCATTAAATCCCAGTTGCCACTCTTCTGACCATTCTGCTAGTTTATCCAGATCTCTTCTCATTCTGCCCACCCCATCTGGATCATCTACTCTGTTGCAGATCTTGGTGTCATCTGCAAACAAACAAGCCTACCCTCTAGTCCATCTGCAAGGTCACTAATGAAGATGTTGAAGAGGACTGGCCCCAGGACTGATCCCTGAGGTACCCCACTTGTGACTTGCATCTCTTCTGACTGTATACCATTTACCACCACTCTCTGTTTTCTGCCCGTCAACCAGTTTGCCACCCAGTTGACCAACTTCTGACCCACCCGAGCCTACCCAGCTTATTTATCAATCTTCTATGTGGAACAGTGTCAAAAGCTTTGCTGAAGTCAAGGTAGGTGACATCAACTGCTCCCCCTTGGTCCACCACTCTGGTTACCCAGTCAAAGAAATCTATGAGATTAGTTTGACAGGACCTTCCTTTTGTAAACCCATGCTGTCTTGGATCCTGTGCCCATATGGATTCCAGGTGTTGCACTATCCTTTCCTTAAGGAGTGCCTCCATAATCTTGCCCACTACTGAGGTAAGACATGCCACTCAATGTGTGCCCAGGCTGCTCCCATCTCAACTTTTTGTTTCCAGTATACAACCCTGCATAGCCTGTTTTAAAGGAAGCCCAAAAGCAAGGCATTTCTGCTCTCCATTTAAGTTACACGCCTCAGATTATGCACGTTTATTTAAGCTACTGTGTGAGTGTGAGCTATAATAATAACATGGCTGTGTACATGTATGTCTTATTGCCTCGTGCTTTGTTTGAGCTCAGCTACTTTAGGACATTTAACAACAAACAAAGATGCAAACCAGTTGCTACTAGGTTGCTAGCTTAATTGATGGATGGCTGCGTTATGACCAAATAAAAAAAAATCCAAAGAAAATGTGCTAATTTTTCTCAAGCCAAGTCACCCAATCAGGATTGTAACCTATTCTACAGTTCAAGTTTACTGAGAAGGGAGAAATCCATTGAGCAAGCTAATTTGCAAGGATGTCCCTTATACTACAAAATAACAAACAGAATAAAGTATGGGTCAGTTGTGTAAAGAGAAGTTTACACACACCTGAGGGATTAGATGCTACATAAACCCCGAGAGTGAAGCTTGAGGGGTTTATGACTAGCATCTAACCCTGAGGGTGTTTACACACTCTGACCCATATTTTATTTTATATAATTGCTGAGTTTCCTTTTTTTGTCTCAGCAATTATATAAGATAAAATGAAGTTGCTATGTGGTCCAGTCGCAGCCCACAGTTCGCAGTCATATTCATCTTTTCTTTCATTCATTTAGAAGTTTTTTTTTTATTTTTGCAAGAGAATTAAAAAAAAAATGTGGTAGGTTTAAAAAATAACTTATCGCTGAATCTGAGTGGTGGTTTAGTGTTTCTTTGCTGTTCGGGGAGAAAGGAAGTGGAGAGCAGCCAGCAACAAGTGCAGCAGGCAGCTGCGCAGCATGAGGGAAGCCATGTGCATGTTTGCCATAATAAATACTCCTTTAATACAGCAAATTACACCCCAGTTTTCCTATGGGAAAAAAGGGATACCAGTAATTATAAGAATATAACACAAGGAGCAGCATACAACATTAAAAAGGAGATATCAAGGATACATAGTTTGATGCGATAGGTCAGAACAATAGTTTCTAAATATACAGCATTTGCAATATTACAGAACAATAGTTTCTAAATATGTGGCATTCACAATATTACCGAATATATAGTTTCTAAATATATGGTATTACAATATTTACAGAACAGCACTCATGCCAGGTACATTCAGTAGGGAAATAGGTCAGTACAATTGAACTAAATCAAGAAAAAGCAGGCCAGTGCAATTATATAACATAACAGGCACAGGAATATTTTATGCCCCTAATATAGCAGGTGAAAATCAGACAGGGAGGAAAGTAGGAAATGGGATAGGAGGTTAGTGATAATGGCAGACATCAGTGGTGATTTTGTTTACCATAGTTTTAAATGAACTTAGAGGGATTAAGGTCTGCAGCTTTATCAATGATTACAGTTTGTTCCAGACTACAGGGAGTACATAGCTGATGGCTGCCTTACCATAACATGTATAAGTTTTTGGTACCTCTAAGGAGATATATCTGTTTTCCCTAGGGCATACAAAATACATGCGCGATGGAGGAGGGAAGTGATGTAACAAGGTAGTTTGTTTAATAGAGCCTTATATATCCACATGTAAGTATGCATGAATCTCCTCACAGTCAAGGAGGTCCAGTTCACCTTTTCATAAAGGGTGCAGTGACGGGTTCTACCTGGAGAATTGGTGATAAAACAGATAGCACAATGGTACAACGTGTCCAGTCTGTAAAGGTAGAGAGCTGCGCAGTTGTTATATATGATATCTGCATAGTCCAAGAGAGGCAGAAAGGTGGCCTAGACTAATCTCCCTCTAAAGGTTCTGGGAAAATAGTTTTTATTTCAAAAGAAGAACCTGAGCCGTTGTTTAAATTTTTAAATTAAGTTATCAAGATGGAGGGAAAAGGTGAGATGAGAATAAAGTAAAAAGCCTATATATTTCAACCTATCTACTGCTTTGAGCATATCACCAAGAAGGGTAATGATAGGTGGGGGTGGTGCGACCATTGGTACGAGAGCATGGTGAATAGGGTGGCTAGAAGAACATTACTTTTTTTTCTTGGCATTCAATAGAAGTTTAGCTTTGATTAGGTTGTACTGTAGCTGGTTAAAATCAGACTGAATCACAGAACAGACCTACATGGATGAGGGTTTGAAGATTTGGTGATAAAACAGATAGCACAATGGTACAATGTGTCCAGTCTGTGAAGGTAGAGAGAGCACTGTGTCATCTGCAAAGAGGTGGATTTTGGAGTGTACAATGTTACTGCTCAAGTTATCGATGTATAAAAAGAAACACAGTGGTCTCTGAATGGATTGTTAGCTTTAATTTGAAGCTGTCAATCTGCTAGATAGCTGGCAAGCCATTCGATCAATACAGAGGTGTGTAGGGTGGGTCAGACTGAGATTCAAATCAGATGGATTTTCCTGCTTGATTTTATCATAGGCAGAATCATCTGAATTTGCATGACCAGGTTCTATTGGAAAAAAAACTCCCGACCCCAATGCTGTTTTGAAACAGACAACAGAGAAATGCGAGAGAACATATTGTCATGTATTATTAGTCACTAATAATCGCTATCTCACTATTACCATAACAGCATAAAAAAGCAGTGAATGTAATAGTAAAGGGTTAGCCATGTCAAATGCATTAATAATAACAGCATCTTTCACCACAGACTTACTGGTTGTCCGTCTTAACATACACAGCACACAACTAACTATCTTAGTTTGACTTTAAGCTGGGTGGGGGTTGCCTTTCAGTAATCATATCCTTATACTGACTGTGACACTCATGGCTTGATTTGGGAGTTATCTGCTTCAGCAGTGTTATCTTATGTCAATTAAATTTATGTGCAGTAGGATTCTTTGTATGTGTGTTGCACCAAGCACATCTGAACCCAAGGTTCATTCGGACTGAGGGCAGTATTGTACTGTTAAAATTCTCTGACATCATCTTCTAGTTTTTTTTAAATGAGTATTTTAAACCAATGGGAATTTTTTTCTGTTTTTCTCTGCATTATCTAGCTGTTATAAGTATTGTATTTTCTAAACAACTGCCATGAGCTTCTGAAGAAGGACTGGTTGGTCCGAAAGCTAGAGCACTTTGTTCTTGTTGTTACATCTATGTTGGTCCATTAAAAGGTATCAAATCATTTGCTTCTGGACATACACAGCACAGTAAGCTCGTTGTGACTGTTCAGTCGGCAACCAGCCCAAGAGGTGTGAGGTGGGCTGTGCTGGTTGATGGCACAGATTCCGGATTGGGGGTGTGTGGGGTGGTCAACACCGCCTGTTTTGGTGAAGGGTGGGGGACCACCATACCACCAGGGTAGAGGACCTATTATTTAATATTATTCCTGGCATTATTGGGGTTCGGGGAGAGGGCATGGAAATTAATAATACACATTCATAATTCTGGCATCATCCGGGATTAGGAGGGGGATGTCGAGAATAACAATAATATTTAACAGACCTGACACCATTCGGATTCAGGGAGAGTGGCGTGGAAAATACTATTGTTACTTAAAGGAAAATGGTGTTAATCATTCATACCCCACCCCCAAAGCTTTACCCTCCGGTTAGCCTTTTTTTCTAATATAAAATACTTTTTTTTCTGATTTTCACTTACCTATTTTTACTTTGCAAAAGTCTGCAATCCCAAACATGGCGGACAAGTGCGCGGCTCCATTTAGTGAGAAAATGTGGTGCAGCACCGCTTGGCTCAATGCATTTGTATTGAGCCAAGCGGTGCGGCACTCTCACTTTAAGTGGACCCACACTGTTCATCATGTTTGGGATTGAGGACATTTGCAAAGTAAAATAAGTTAAGTGAAACTAGAAACAAAACGTCTTTTATATCGGAAAAACCTAACCGGAGGGTAAAGCTTTGGAGGGTGGGGTATGAATGATTAACACAGTTTTCCATTAATGGTACTGGCACTATCGGGGTTCAGGGAAGGGAATGTGGGCAATAACTATTAATGGATCTGGCACCATCAGGGAGAGGGGGAATGGAAAATAATACATATTTTCATTTCTGTAAACATCGAGGATCAGGGACAGGGGCATGGGGCCAGATATTTATTAACTGATCTGACACCATCAATGTTCTGGGAGGGAAGCCACTAGCCCATCAGGGTCTGGAGCAGTACAGGGCTGCCTTGCAGCTAGTGGCAAACACTCAAGGTGCACCATTTGGTGCCTGGCCATGGTTGCCACAAGCCACAGGGCCTTTGTCACTGGGACCCTGTCTGATAGAGAATCGAGCACAGGGTACGTGGCACACCAGGTGTTGGTGAAAGCTGCTGTTTGGTGCAGCTTGCACCGATCCAAGCCCAATTTGTATGCAGTGACAATGTTTCCTGAGCGAACAGCATTAAAATGCAGACATGCTGCTTTCATTTTTAATTCTGCTGTGGTAAGATTCCTGCATTATGCATCTTTCTATGCCAATAATACAACAAGCATGGTATGTATACCATTAACATAACAGACAGCCTTAACTGCTTTTCTAAATGCTAATTTTCCTTGTTTGATATATGAAAAGTTTTGACTTGTAATACTGCGCTTCATTAACATACGCTGCTCCTGTTTCAAGGACAACTCCCCCCCATCTGTCCTCACAGAGACTTACAAGCTGGAGCAGTGACCCCGTACACTTTGTGAAAGTATGAGGGAATGATTGCAGAAAAACATGAAACAATAAGGTGAAGTAAAGTGCCCATTGCTGAAAATCACCACAGTTCTGTTGTATATTCAGTGCAGTCTCAGTTTCAAAAACAAAGCCTTGCAGACATTTTGTCATTGGCTCTTTAAGGTGCAGATTGAATTTTGGGGCTACCTGAGAGCTTTGAAAGTTTCTCTTAGATCGGATCAAGAACAAATTTGAGACTGAGTTAATTTTTCTTTTCCGGACCCAGAGACTCAGTCAGATGACAGGATACAGTGGTGGTAGCTAACTCCTATAAGCAAAGTTACCAATAAAAAAAGTAAGAGTATTAGTCAGTCTGAAAATGCCTGCAACATCTTTCCATCCAGGCTGCCAGCTGCCAGCTGCCAGCACTGGTATCCTTGTTCCTATAGCCTTTAGAAAAAAGAATATTTCCTCCGAATCCCTATCCTTATCCCCAACCCTCTGTTATCCAATCCACACCACACAAATCAAAACATTGTAAGCATGAGGACAGGATGACAGGTCAAAGTCTCCCTCACTTGATCCTGATTCTTCCTTCTGACCTTTGGATACCCACCTGACCTGTCACAGGCTGTCGGTGCTGATAGATCCTAAGCTGGACTTGGAGCATAGATGATCACTGCAGCATGCTCTGCTAAGTGCTACTCAGCTACAATTTCTGACTGTCACCTACCTGCCTAGTCTGTACAGTCAGCACAGTAGTCACTCACTCACAAACCACAACAACTGCCAGGCTCAGCTGATCACTCTAACTGCTGAAAATGGTGCTTAGTGCTAATAACAAGACATGACTTGAGGTGGGTGAAGTGGACGAAATTCACTCCGTGGAGTGATTCATGGAGTAACACAGAATCCACAGAGTGCGCCGCAACATGAAGCGGAGTACTTTGTGTCATAATGGGGAATGCAAAGTCCATTGAAACCAATGACTTTGCATGATTCTGCCTTCCCTAAATACCTTCTCCACCAATTTTATGGCAAAGTACATTGAAATCAATGTACTTCTCATCACTTCACCTTGTTATTGAGCTCCAAGGAGAATTTGCAGTGCTTCATAGGACTGCAGGTCACATGGGCTCTAGATTGTTCTGAACAGCCTCAGTTCTGTGTAGTGTGTATGTAGTGGAAGATGGAGACAGTTTCCTCTCAGAGTTCTGCGATTCAAATCCTCTAAAAGCTGTTAAAAAAGCCTTTTTGAGCCATTTGTTTGCTCAAAATTTAGTGCGTCGATTGTAGGAAACCCTCCTATGCTCATATCATTGAAGGTTTATTGTTAGTGTGTGGATTTTGAATGTTAATTAAGAACAGTCAGTCTGCGTACTGTGAAGTGTGCTTTGGGGGAGGGGTGTATCTGTGGTGTAGGTAGATTAACTGGGAGAAAATGGCAGTCACTGTTTTGGTTATATTTTTCTTATATAACTGTGTTAATGTACACAGAGTAATATTTTTGGTAATTCTTGATATTATTTTGCTGATTGTAGTGGTGCAGCAGTGTATAATTTCAGTTTGTTTAAAACATTTGGTTATATTGCTAAAGGTTTTCAATTTGCTACACAAATTACACAATACTTGTAGTGTGTGTGACTGTGTGTGTGTGTGTGTGTGTGTGTGATGCATACCATTAAATCAGGCAACTTTTATTGTGCCAGAGTAATTGCAGCAGTGTTAACCTGCTATCCACCACACCTGCATGAATGTTTTATACTGCTTTGTGGTATCTTTACTGGTAGTGGACTGCTACTGCCGTGCACTACCTCCCCAAATCGGCAAAAGATATTCTTTTCCAGATTTGGATTTGTGGCTTGTGAGCACTGGTTAAGTGCTGTTGTGCCTTTGAGTCTGACTCTGCATCTCTTGAGTGTGCAGTGCAATCTTAATCTGTCTGTGCATTTGCAGTACACCATTAATTCTGGGAAACTTTGCATTTCTTGTTATGTTCTCATTTCACTTTGTCAGCACTGGGGAATTTTCTGGACACAAAACAGTATCATTTTGGGGACGCACATTAATTCTGGTATCTGTGTGGGGCCCCTGCTTGCATGATGGAGTGCACCATTAATTCTGGGAGACTTTACACTTCTTATTATGCTCTCATTTTGCTTCATCAGCACTGGGGAATTTTCTGGACACAAGACAGTAGCACTTTGGGGATGCACATTAATTCTGGTGACTGTGTGTGACCACTGCACGTATAACTGAGTGCGCCACTAATTCTGGGAGACTGCATTTCTTGTTACACTCCCATTTCACTTCATCAGCACTGGGGACTTTTCTGGATGCAAGACAGTAGCATTTTGGGGATGCAAATTAATTCTGGTGACTGTGTGTGGCCACTGCTTGCATAACGGAGTGCACCATTAATTCTGGAAGACTTTGCATTTCTTGTTACCCTCTCATTTCACTTTGTCAGCACTGGGGAATTTTCTGGCACAGGACAGTAGCATTTTGGGGATGCAAATTAATTCTGGTGACTGTGTGTGGCCACTGCTTGCATAACGGAGTGCACCATTAATTCTGTGAGACTTTGCATTTCTTGTTAAGCTCTCATTTGCCTTCGTCAGCACTGGGGAATTTTCTGGACACAAGACGGTAGCATTTTGAGTATGCACATTAATTCTGGTGTCTGTGTGTGATGTGACCATGTCCACTGTGCACATGACTGAGTGTGCCATTAATTCTGGGAGACTTTGCATTTCTTGTTGTGCTCTCATTTCACGTCACCAGCACTGGAGAGTTTTCTGGACACAAAGCAGTAGCATTTTGGGGATGCACATTAATTCTGGTGACTATGTGTGTGTGTGTGTGTGTGTGTGTGAGCACTGGGGGGCTGCCAATATTGTTGTCACTCTGCCTTACTTTGTGTTAAGGCAGAATGACAACACAAACTAATAATTACAAGGCAAAGTGAACCTTTTCTATTGGCCACTCAGCATAGCAAGGTGACAATGCAAAGTGGCCACTTAGCGTTCACTTCGCCAGTGGAATTTAATTTCGCTGCATCTCTAGGCATGACAGTGAGCAGACCAGGCAGTGTAGTCTCTTGATAATACTTCATGATACTGCCAGTATGCTGCTGCTCTTATTAGTTGGCTAGGTCTGACCAGCTTGGAAAGAGGAAGTATGATGTTTGTTGTGTGTGTCCATGGCAGGCCTAGCTCTTAAAGAAGTAGCTCTATTGATCACTGTGGTCCAAACAATTTCCTAATTTTTTTGTCTCAGGACTTAGGGAGTGGGCTTTCTGGATGGCAGGCAACAGACCTCCTCCCTATTCTGAAAACCTTACTTAGAGAGATGAATGGCAGAGAAAGAAGTAATTAAAACAAGCAGCACACAGGACCAGCAGCACAGGCCATAACAATGACAGGCCAGGATGCAATTAGCATCCCAGGCACCTCTGTCCAGTTCACTTTTGTAAGGCACCTAGTACATATAGCTTTCACAGTGTAAATAAGGTACTCGTTCTCTATATCTTGTTCCATGTATTCCATGTAGTTTTCATAGACAGTGTAAATAATGTAATTATTATATCTGCTTTCACAATTAGTTTAAATAAAGCAAACCACAACAATCCTGTTCAATTAACATGAGGAAAAATGGGTTGGAAGCTTCACAGGGCAGTAAAAGGAATGTTCATACAGCCAAAGCTACATTTTATCCATGTAGATACAGTACAGTTTATTAACAGTTTGAAAGAATCAAAACTCCATCAACATCATAAGTAGCATGATAAAGCAAAACACAGCAGAACGTGTAGTACTTTCTTCATAAACGTTGCTTCGCTGTCATACAGATAATGCAAACAAACAACAAAAATCAGTCAACAAGAACTATTTGTAAATACAAATAATCAGTTCATAAATAGGAAAACTGTTATTTCATAAATAGGCATGAATTGGTACTTCAATAATTGAGTACAAAAGGGGTCACTGTATTCAGAGTTGCAGTCCAGTATGCTTCTCAGTGTAAGAACCAGCTGACAAGATCACCACCTCTTACCCTCAAATCATCTTCGTCATCTTTATCAATGCCAGCAAACGTTATTTGTTTATTGAAATGTTTCACCAGGAAAGGCACACTGAACAGCAAGATTGCTTAGCTCATGGTGCATCCTGGGGGAAAGGGTAGTGCAAATAGATACATGCATACAACAGCAAACATTATTACAACAGTATTGGCTGTGGTGAAGAGCAAATAACAGAAAGAACTTATTAAGTGCAGCATATGAGTACAATTGTTTACAGACATCACAATGGACAGGTCAAGTGCATTACATTAGGATAACACCTTAAATTCATGATGATGATACCATTTAGCCCAAAAGAAAGGGGTGGATAGGGCATAACAGCAGAGGTGAAAAGATAGCAAGGCCGGAAGGGGAGCAGATGAATAGGAATCAAGGTTATAGATACAGTGATAGTTGTAGATTGATAGGAATGTAAAGCCAAAGTTGGTAGTTATAGATATCCCAAAGGAATGGCCAGGTAGGGATTACTGCAGGGAAATAAATGTAGTGGGGCTGGAAGGGAGCTGTAATTCAGAATAGTTACTAAATATACTGATAGAGGCTGGCAAGCAGGTCAAGAATATTAGGTAGATTAATTGCAGGTACACTTCACAGAAAGGAAATTATGTACGGCTGAAATTATAGAGGAGGGGGAGGAGGAGTGATGAATCTGGTGAGGAAGTGACTTCCACAGTTTTGGGAAGTGATACAAGAAAGCAGCCTGGCCTACAGTGGTAGACTGGTGAGGGACAACCAAGGAATGGGAGTCGTAAGCTCTAAGTGAGTAAGGAGAGGGAGGGAGGACTGATAGAGAGGAAGTGAGATAGGATGGGAGTGATCCAAACCAGAATTTAGAGACATTTAGTACAATAATAGAGGCATCTATTTTCTAGTGGGGGAAATGCCAGGAAGTGGTAAAGCTGACAGTGGTGGGTGAGAGGAGGAGAATCCAGAGCAAAGCAACATAAGGAGTTGAAGAGGGTATCCAATCTGACTAAGGAGATCTTGGGAGCGGCACTGTAGACTACATCAAAGTAATTGAAAATAGGAAGGATCATCTGCTGGACAAGTTTGCACCTAACTGTGAGAGGGAGGCAGTTCCAGTTCCTGTACAGAGCACCCATCTTGGGGCGCAGATTTTTCAGTATGGTTTCCACATGACCAGAGAAGGTTAGATGTTGGTCAAGCCAAAAACTCAGATATCTGAGGAGGTGTTCTCAAGGACTGTCCCATCAAGGGCATGGAAGGAGGGATGGGAGGGGAGCCTAGAGAGTGTCTTCCTAGTGCCGAAGATTATAGAGACTGTCTTCTTAGCATTTAGAAAAAGCTGATGAGAGCAAAACCAGTGCTGAACATTATTGAAGTCCTGCTGAAGTCTGTTTGCAACATCAGTGGGGGACTGTCCGGAGGTGTAGAGGACCGTGTCACCTGCATACATATGTATTGAGGTTGAAGTACAGAGAGATGGTAGGTCATTAAGAAATATGGAGAAATGCATAGGGCACAACACAGATGGCTTAGATTGATGGAACACTATCAGGGCTATCAATCAGAAATCACCCATAAGAAGGCAGAATTCCTGGCCAGGGAGATTTCTGCTGCACAGAATCGACTGGCTCAACTCTTCCGAACCTTGACAGATTGTACAATTCAGTCTATCTCCAGTCTGGAAGAGATTTTTCACAAATTAAGTGTGAGGAGCCAGCTCAGTTCTTCACAGATAAGGTTGCCAACATCAGGGCCGGAATCGGCCCGGATCCCTCTTTGAAGGGTTGTGGAGATCGATGGGAGGTAGTGAGTACCCTGTCTGTCTGGACAGATTTCAGCTGACTGGAATTCATGGACATTGTGAAGAGTGTTCAGACTTTGCCCCCAACCTGTTGTAGTTTGGATCCAAGCCCTACTCCCCTATTGGTGGGCTGTGTAGATGCTATCTGCCCAATCCTAGCTGAAATTGTATGGAGATTCTTGGAGAGGGGAGTCTTTCCAAACCCTCTAAAGGAAGCGGTCATTCAATCACTCCTTAAAAAACCTTCCTTGGATCCCAACAATCTGGCTAACTACCAACCTTTCTCTAACCTTCCCTTTGTGGGGAAGGTAATTGAGAAGTTGGTTGCATTGCAACTGGATGATCACCTTGTAACTCACAATGTCTATGATGCTCTTCGGTCTGGTTTTGGGAAGAGGCACAGCACAAAGACTGCCCTTGTTCGGCTACTAAATAACCTCCTAATGGTGAGAGATTGAAAGGCTTGTACCATATTGGTCCTTCTTGATCTTTCAGCAGTCTTTGACACTGTGGACCATGGGGTGCTTTTGGAGACCCTGTGGTTCATTTGTGGACTGTCAGGTACGGCCCACAAAAGGTTTCGATCTTTCCTCACAGGCAGGTCTCAGAGAGTGGTCACTGGAATTTATTCCTCTGATGCCCTCTCCCTGTCCTGTGGGGTGCCGCAGGGCTCCATATTGGTGCCCATGTTGTTCGCAATATATATGCTGTCTTTGGGAGATATCATCAGATGAAATGACTTTAGTTTTCACTACTATGCAGATGATACTCAGCTGTATTTGTCTTTTGTGCCCAGGCAGGTTGATGTGATCTCTGTGCTAAATTGTTGCCTCTCGGAGTTCAAAGACTGGATGAGCTCGAGTTGGCTGAGACAATCCAGATAAGACCGAAGTGTTGGTTGTGGACCCAGGTCACCTGGGGGCAGGTTTGGGGGCTGGGGACATGTCGGGACTATGGCTTGATAGTGTCCAGCTCACCATCTCAGACCAGGTGCGTAACCTGGGCATTATTCTTGACAATGGCTTGACCCTAAGATCTTTGGTGTCAACTGTGGTTAAATCCTCATTTTACCATCTGAGAAATATCACCCTGGTGTAACACCTGGTTCCTCTGGGTGTCCTTCCAACTTTGGTCCATGCCTTCATTACTGCCCGTCTTGACTACTGCAATGTCTTCTACCTAGGGCTATCTGGGGTTGATATCCGCCGCTTGCAGTTAGTGCAGAACACTGTGACCAGGCTGCTGACTGGCACTTCTAAGACCAGTCACATTATGCCTGTGCTGCGTGAGCTGCACTGGCTGTCAGTTCAGTGGTGGATCACCTATAAGGTAGGCTTGCTTACCTTTAAGGCCCTACATGAACTAGGACCTGACTACCTTAAAGATCTCCTGACTCCCTATTCCCCCAGTCGTCCTCTCTGATCTGCTGACATGTGATTGCTAGAGATTCCCAGGGTTTGCCTAAAAACCTCCAGTGCTCACACTTTTTCATTTGCAGCACCAATCGTGTGGAATTCTCTAGCTTGTCAGTTAAGCGAATGCCTGACCATCAGTGGTTTTAAAACCATGCAAAAAATGTATTTATTCTCTCTGGCCTTTCTAGATTGTTTTTAAATAATTTATAATGCTGTTTGTTTTAAACACTGTAGCTGATGTCTGTACAGAGCCTTGATTTTGAAAAGCGCTTTATTAATAAAGTTTGACTTGATTTGATTTGATTTGAGGGACACCAGTGTTGATGGGGGGGGGGGGGAGATGTGGAGTCAGCGATTCTGACTGACTGGGCCTGACCTACAAAGTAGGCTCTGATCCAATTAGTGGCTGAGTCAGTCAGATCTGCTGAGGAAAGGGAGTTTAGTAGTAGGGTGTGGGAAACCGTGTCAAAAGTCTTGGTTTGGTTGATAAAAATACATAGATACATAGATACATAGACAGTGTCGGCAGATAAGGGCCTATGGCCCACCCAGTCTGCCCATTTGAGCTTGTAAGTTCAGTTTGTTTTCCTAGAAGTCTGTTGCACCTTACCCCTGACCTCCAGAATTCCTTTATGTCTATCCCATGCATTCTTAAATCCCGTGATTGTTTCAGCCCCCACCACTTCCTCTGGCAGGGTGTTCCACTTGTCCACCACCTGTTCTGTGAAGAAATTCTTTCTCATGTTTCCTCTGAATCATCCTCCTCCAACTTCATCCCATGCCCTCTAGTCCTGGAACATCTTTTTGCTTAAAATAGTGTTTTCCTGCACCCTGTTCCTCCCTGTAAGATACTTGTATGTCTCTATCATATCCTCTCTCCCTCCTCTCCTCCAGGGAGTACATGTTCAGTTCCTTCAACCTGTCTTCATAGGACTTGTGATGCAATCCATGCACCATCTTTGTTGCCCTCCTCTGAACCTTCTCTACCCTGTCTATGTCCTTACGTAGGTATGGTCTCCAGAACTGTACTGTACTCCAGGTGGGGCCTCACTAGTGTCTTGTATAGCGGAATTATGACCTCCTTTTCCTGCTTGTAATGCCCTGCCTATACATCCCAGCATCCAATTTGCTTTACCTGCTGCCTTGTCACACTGTTTCCCTACCTTGAGGTCATCAGAGATGATAACCCCAAGATCCCTTTCCTGCTTGGTGCATGCTATATCCTCACCCCCCAGCCCCAACTGATATATTGTGCCAGGGTTTTTGTGCCCCATATGCATTATCTTGCACTTCTTTGCATTGAATTTCAACTGCCAAACCCTTGACCATTCTTCAAGTTTCTGCAGGTTGCTTCTCATTCTGTCTACACCCTCTGGTGTGTCTACTCTGTTACAGAGCTTTGTGTCATCAGCGAACAGTGAAATTCTGCCTTCTAGGTCCTGCACCATGTCACTTATGAAGATGTTGAATAGGACCGGTCCCAGCACTGATCCCTGTGGTACCCCACTGGTCACTCTTCCCTCTGTGGAGTGACTGCCATTTACCACCACCCTCTGTGTCCTGCCACCCAGCCAGTTACCTACCCACCACACTACTGTCCTGCCCACACCCATATTCCCCAGTTTGTGTAATAGTCTTCTATGTGGCACAGTGTCAAAGGCCTTGCTGGAGTCCAGATAGGCCATGCCACTACCCTCCCCTGATCCACCTCCGAGTCACCCAGTCAAAAAATTCAATGAGGTTGGTCTGACATGACCTCCCCCTGGTGAAACCATGCTGCCTTGGGTCCTGTAGTCCATTGACAACCAGATGTTCCACCAATCTCTCCTTCAGTAGTGCTTCCATGATCTTCCCCACTACCGAGGTGAGGCTGACTGGTCTGTAGTTCTCTGCTTCCTCTTTGTTCCCACTTTTGTATAAGGGGACTACATCTGCTGTCCTCTAGTCTTTGGGTACCTTCCCTGTTTCCAGTGATCGGCTAAACAGGATAGCCAGAGGTTCAACCACCATCTTCTTAGTTCTTCAGGACCTGGGTGCACCCATCTAGCCCCATTGCTTTATCAACTCTTATTACTTCCAGTTCCTTCAGGACCCTTTCTCATGTAAAGGGACTTGTCCATTTCTGCACCATTCTCACCCTTTGTACTCCCTTCAGACCCATTACCCTCCTCTTCCTCAGTAAAGACTGAGCAGAAATACCTGCTCAGTATGTCAGCTTTACTGTTGTCATCCTCAACGCCTGCCCCATCCTCCCCCTTCAGTCTCACTATCCCTCCCTTTGTCTTTCTTTTTTCACTTATGTACCTGTAAAAGGTTTTGTCCCCTCTACCCACTGATTTTGCAATGTGTTCTTCTGTCTGAGCTTTGGCTTCCCTTACTGACCTCCCTGCCTCCCTTTGCTTCTCCTGGTACTTCTCCCTATCCCCTTCTGCCTGTGTCTTTTTGTATCACCTGAATGCAATCTTTTTGGCTGAATGGCTGAAGTGATTTGACCACTGTCCATCCTTGAGAGGATGGAGTCAGTAAGCCTAATCAGGGAGATGGCGGTGGAGTGGTTTGTCCAAAAACTAGATTGGAAGAGAGTGAAAAAGTTGGAGTTAGAGAGATAAGGAGAGTTGGGCAAGAACCAAGTGTTCTTGCAGTTTGGCAAGGGTGGGAAGGAGGGATATGGGATGGTAGTTCCCTGGTGAGGAAGGATCACCATCATTAGGTAGGGGAAGAACAATGGTAAGCTTCCAAACAGGTGGGATGGGTGCCATTTCTGACAAGAGGTTGAACAGGTCAGACAGTGGAGCAGAGATAACCACAGCTGAGAGATATAGCAGCTTGGGGTCCATGCCATCAGGTGAACTGCCTTTGGTTGGGTTTAAGGTGTGTAAGACATCCAAGGTGTCAGAAGGGGCAATTTAAGTGAAAGAGAAATAAGTAGACTGGGGCAGTATGCGTGGTGAGGTGAAGGGGGCACTTGGCTTAGTAGATGGCAAACAGGATTGGAGAGCAGAGGCACAAGAGGTGAGGTATGAATTCAATTCAGTATCAACATTGGGGAGATCAGTAATAAGGGTGATATTTATATTGAGGAGAAAGAAGCGAGGAGTGGAGGAGGGGGAGAAGAGTGGATGACTTTCTAGAATTTTTAGAGGGATTATTTATGCTGGATTAAAAGGTTGAGCTAAAGTAGTCTACCTTAGGCAAATGAGTGGCTTTTGTGCACTTGTTGTGAAGACAATGATATGTGTCATAGTCTTTAGGGAGCTTTCAGGTTTCACATTGCTTCCAAGCTTGGTCCCACATTCTTTGACAAGCTATGAGTTCAGGTGAGATCCAAGGAAGGTGGTTCCCATGAACTCTGACACATCGAAGTGGGGTGTGCTGATTCAAAATGTTGAGAAATTTACCCTTAAAGTGTTCTGCGGCTTCATCTGTTGAGTTCACTGAGGCTATAGGGGCCCAGTTTGAATAAGCTAGGTCATGGAGAGGGGAGAGAGGTTCAGAAATTTATATGAGCTAGTCATTAAGGCTTTATGAGGAGCCTTGATTCTGTGACTTCTATGCACCAGAAAGGTCATGAGGTTTCACTTAGGGTATCTGATAATACAACAGATTCAATGACCCTATGTGGGTGTGAGGTGAGGGCCCAGTCGATTAAGGAGTGGTTATTTATTTTATGGTTTATCCAAGTTGGATCAAGGATGAGCTGGGATAAGTTATGGGCCTCAGTTTCATTTCATAGTTTGTTCATGGTGGGGGATAACCAGTTTAAGTTGAAGTCACTCATAATAGAAACTTCACCCAAGGAGGTATGATATACTATGGAACTGATGAGGTCTATAACAACAGAAGAGTGGAGGCCTTGGTGACAATAAGCATCTGCCACAAATATAGGGATGAAGAAAAGAAAGGGAGTGGTAGTTGTAAGATAAGCACCTCAGATACTTTTGGGACAGAGGCGTAAAGAATGGTGGTGAATTGGATAGATGAGGAGACATAGATAGCCACTCCTCCACGTCTTCCTTTTGAGATATAGTATAACCTGGGATGGAGAAAAAAAGGGTCACCTATTTTATTATTAAGCCAAGTTTCAGAGAGGATAACAATATCAGGACCAACTGAAGCAACCAGAGGCTGGAGTAGATCGACTTTAGGGAGAAGGCTGCGTATATTTAGGTAGAGAATTTTTAGTCCATGGGGAAGGACAGTGAGGCTTGATGGAGATATTCCTGGAGCAGTGGGTGGTGGCACCGAGGTGCTTGGAGGGCAAGATCCAGGGTTGTGATTTATGTCTCCAGAAGATAGGAGCAGGAGTGCAATGATAATATAGTGAAGCTTTACACTTTTATAACAAGGTACGGAGCAGGCTCAACTAGAGATAAGGGGAGTGTGGAGAGAAGGAGGAGGCTGTAAGCATAGAATATGTAGTAGTGTGCAGTAAATTGGAATTGCTAAGAGTGAGGCACTATGGCAGAGAGGGTAGTGTTCCCAGGTCTGAAGTAAGGAAGATGGGGTATGAGCATAATTGAAGACAGGAGAGTGGCGTATAGTGTGGTAGAGAGGGGCCGGTAATAATGGAGAGGGGGAAAGGGTGTAGGTGAGAAGGGGGAGACAGAGGACAGAGAGGATAGGAAGAAGTAGTCTGAGTAAGTCTAGAGGCATGATGAGGAAAAGATATGTAGTGAATTGAGCAGGAGAGTATAAAAACAATCAATTAACCTTTATTATACCAGGTGAAACACCACTGAGTGAAACTCTTGTAAGTTAGATGAAAGAGAAGACTATACTATAAGCTAGGGGGAAGAGAAGACTATACTGTTATGACACAGTCATGCTGCAAATGAAAGAACTAAGGTCTCTTTAGTGGCGATCTTTATAATCTGCTAATGGGAAATTGGACACACACACAAAAAAAATTACATCAGTAACCCAGCATAACACATTAGAAGCCCAAAATGTATACATTTAGCTACACATTTAAACAGTCCACAGTTTAAGCAGCCTTTCACATTAAAATAAGCTCACAGAAAAAGGTAAATTTGCAGCAATACACAGAGTACAGGGCATACAGAGAAAAGTCCAATCAGCATACCATGAAGCTGACAAATGGCCAATCAGGTTTAGCCACAGAATTATCCTTAATTAAAGTAAGGAAAGCTCTGCTGGTGTTTTGAGGAGGCTTCTGCAGTGACAGAGTAGCTGAGGTGTACCTGGAGTTCAGAGGATGCAGCTGTAGGTCCGGGGCGGGGGTGGCTGAAATGCTGGAAGCACTGCGGGAGAGAGGCAATGCCCTTTCAGCCTGGTCAGAGGGAGGGCTAGGGTCCAGGGGATGTGGCTGAAGGTCTGGGGGTGGCTGAAATGCTGAAAGCACTGCAGGAGAGAGGCAGCTCCCTTTTGGCCTGTTCAGAGGGAAGGATGGAGTCCAGAGGATGTGGCTGAAGGTCTATGAGGGTGTCTGAAATGCTGGAAGTGCTGTGGGAGAGAGGCAGCACCCTTTCAGCCTGCTCAGAGGGAGGGAGGGCTGGGGAGAAAGAGCAAACCTAAGACCTGCTGAGTGTCGACTTACATCTGGTGCTTTCAAAATGTCTCACCATAATGTGGGGTTTATTTTTTTTGTCCTGAAGCTCACATTTCATTTGGTTCTTGTGCCCTTTCAATAACACCCCCAACCCCCCCACCTGCAAACCCCATGGCCTTTTCCAACTGCAATGGTCCAAGTTGAGTGGACTGCCTGCCTCCCTCCCTCCCTCCTTCTGAAGCTACTTTCTACTGTAGCAGCTACCTGTAAGTACTCACCAGTGATGACCACCACCACCCATTCCCATCACTATTGCACCACTGAATGGCCTGCAGCCCTGCTCGCAGCCTGCTCTTGAATCCCAATAGCACAAGATGTCAGTGATGGCAAAAGCACCAAAACTGCCACTTTGCAAAGGTAGACTGCACATGCTTTGACAGTATGCAAGCATAGGTGAAGTGACAGGAAGGGCATGAGGGAGTGACAGTTTTTTGTAGGTGGGCAGTGCATGGCTATGAGCAGCACCAGCTGGAGAAAACTAAATACCAGTGGGAGTGGTTGAGGGAGGTGCATTGTAGTATGTAGCCAGCCTCCCCCCCCAAGAATCCTCCTGACAGTTTTGGCTGACTCAGAGTATGGGAAAACTTACATAAAAATTCACACTAGGGTCAGATATTAAATTAGTTTAGATGTCTGGGTCCCCCAGAACTCCTGGTCCTACACATAAGCGTATTTTTTTTTTACTTTGGTCTGGCCACCTTGAAGGGAGCTCAGCCCTGCCCATCCACCACTACCCCATGCCCAGGCTTACCCCCCCATAGGTGGGGCCATCCAGCAGGCACTATCTCCTCACAGTCCTTTGTATCATGCCCTGGCTTACCCCCTAGGGTTGGGCCACGGGATCGCCCAGCAGTCACTGTTGCAGGATGGACAATGGTGGATTAGGGCATCATGTTTGGGGGCCAGAATGTTTTGGAACTTGTGGCAGTACCTGAGGGTGGGGACATGCAATGATTTCCCACGTCTGCCCTGCCCCCGTCAGGTGATGGCGCTGGCACAATGGATCCCCCAAGCCTCTGCCAGAGGTCTGTGGTGTGCCGGAAACTCTATCCCCCTCCCCCCCGGATAAGGAGAGCAGTCTCTAGGATGCTCAGTCCTTCTCTCCCTGGCTGGCCTTCTGATGTCCTGAGTCCATCTCCGAACCTGGATCACTGGCATTGCAGATGAATGCCCTGCCTCTGCGCTGACAGGCTGGCCACATAAATGTACTTTGTGCTCTGTGAGCAACTGCCCATTTCAGTTAGGGGGAGTGGGGTGGGTTGTGGTCACCACAGTGGGTGGGCGTTCTCTGGGCCACCAGGGATAATGGGATTTATGTAGTATCGTATGATTGGGTTCAGGGATGGTAGAGAGGTACCACTGGGCTACCAGGGAGGGATTAACTATATTAACAGGATGCCATTGCGGATTCAGGGACAGGAGAGGGGTACCACTAGACTACCAGAAAGGGATTAGCTGTTTTATCAGGACACAATTATGGTGACGGGGGGGGGGACTGGACTACCAAGGCTATGGGGACAATTTACATTTCATATGTGATCAGGGATGGGGGGAACCATTGAATTACAAGGGAAACTATTACTTTGCAGGGTCCGGTCTCACTTGCAGGGCACCCGGCACAACCTGCCAGGTGCATCTCTGCCCCAGACATGCAAATTGGGCCATAATGGCATGCAAATGGCCTTATTTGCACCCTGCATGCATAATGGCCTTCTTTATATGTCGAGGTCTGAATATCTGGAATTTTCACATGGCGCATCCCAAGGATGCGCTACATGTCCCCATTCCAGATATTCGCACCACATAGGGGTATGCACCACAAATCTTCAGAAGCCCCCATTTGCACTGCCTGTACCCTTTGCTATATTCAGATGAGATGTGCGTTGTGCATCTCATTTGAATATAGCATTTTTATGCTCCAGTGCAACTCATTTGCATGGCACACACACTTGTGCCCTTTCTGGGAACAGTTTGAAAATCCTGGCCTCTGAGATAAGGAATTTTCCACACATTATCTATTTCAAGCTGTACATGTACCTGTACCTGTACCTGTCCCAATCCCCCCCCCCCCAACAGCACCAGGGGCACCTTCAATACATGTAGTTCATTCAAAGATGTCTGTGTCCTACGGTAACCAATATTGCATTCATATTTATGTGTCTCTATTAAACCTTTCACACTGCACTGTCAGTTGGCCCAATGTGGGTATGAGTCCTATCATGGGATCCCATCAGGCAGTACACAGGACACGGAGCAGCATGTTTACACCCCTGGCCAGTCCAGATCTGATGGGTAAGAGACCTACACCTGTAGGTATGGCCTGATGGCACCTTCCCTTTGTTCTGTGGCCAGTGCTGGCCCATCTGCCACATTGGGTGCCCTGGGCTGCTGAGCACCATTGCTGTTAGGCCACCTCTCTGTTGGTTAAGAAATTTAGGAGACTGCACTGGCAAGCACTGACATGATCCACAGACATGTCTAATAGTGCTTTAAGACTTGGACAGTGGTCATCAACAGACTGCTTCTTGGAAACTTGGTGTGGATCCATTGTGCACATTTTGGCTGCAACAGGTACAGGTGGCTCACACATCTGTGCCTGCAGCATGACCCTTTGAAAATCCTGGCCTAAGACTATGTTGGCTTCTGCCTCTGTCTATATTTTACCTTGTACCTCTTTTGACTGACTTGCTGTTTCTTCTGGAGATCCCTGGCACAGCTGTATAATATTCACTACTGATTCATACATTTGAATAGATGTTTTCTCACTTGGACTGAATTTAACATATAATTAGAATTGTAGTCTTTATTAATCAAAGCTAAAAAGAGCTTTGATTATCTTTGTCCAGCTGAAGTTCTATTTGCTTACTGGAAGGGACATCAAAATTTTCATAGAAACATAGAATTTGATGGCAGATAAGGACTGCTTGGCCCACCTAGTCTGCCGATTTCCCTACCTGACAGATAAGCTGCAGATCCTAGTTAACCAACAGCCTACTTCCTCCTACCCCCCACTAGAATTGCTTTATGTCTGTCCCATGCATTCTTGAATTCCCCCACTGTTTTTGACTCTACGACCTCCTTAGGAAGGCTGTTCCATGCATCTACAACTCTCTGTGTGAAAAAATACTTCCTCACATTACCTCTGAGCCGTCCCCCCTCTATCTTCAAATTGTGCCCCCTTGTTCTTGCACATCTCTTTTTCTGAAAGATGCTACCCTCTTGGACTTTGTTGATTCCCCTGAGGTATTTGAAAGTTTCTATCATGTCCCCCATCTCCCTCCTTTCCTCGAGGTTATACATCTTAAGGTGCTTTAGTCTTTCTTCATATGTCTTCTGGTGCAGACCCTGCACCATTTTGGTTGCCCTCTTCTGGACAGTCTCCACCCTGTCTATGTCTTTGCGGAGATGGGGTCTCAAGAACTGTACAGAGTACTCCAGATGTGGTCTTACCAACTGTCTGTACAGAGGGTCAACAACTTCCTGTTTTCTACTGGTGATGCCTATCCCTATGCATTCCGGTATCCCGCAGCCCTCCTTACTGCCTTCTCACATTGCTTGCCCACCTTTAGATCACCTAATATGACTACCCCCAGGTCTCTTTCCATTTTTGTTGTCAGTATCTCTCCCCCACTGTGTACTCTTGCCCTGGGTTTTTGTTTCCCAGGTGCATTACTTTGCACTTCTTTGCATTGAATCTAAGCTGCCATACATTTGAGCATTCCTCCAACCTTGCCAAGTCCCTTCTCATCCTTTCCATACCAATCTCTTCTTCCTCCTCTGGAATTGTATCTCAAGCATGTGTAATTTAATCAGGCTCACTGGCGTGTTGATGTTTAGTGCGGCAGGAACTAAAGATAGATTTAGTATTTATTGTTCACTTTTAGGTTGTGGTTTTGTGTCACATTTCAGTTTGGTTTGTTTTACTGTACCTGAGTTAGGTGATCTGTTTTTGCCTGACTTCAAAGACATTTATTGGAACTAATGAGTTCAAGAAGTACTGTATATTCCTGCATACAGGTAGTTATCTAAATTTTCTGATGAGGAAAAAGAAAGAAAAATGGGGATGCATTTCTGACAGCCTGTGTGATAGAGAGACATGGGGAGAGTTGGCATGTAACAGTTAACTGTAAAACTTATTGATCGAGAATGCTGCGCTGTGTTACATTTAATGCAAGAAAGGAAAGGAACACCGATTTTTCATAAGGAAAGAGAATACCAGATAAAGGTGTGCATAAGAAATCAGTTACAGCATTTCAGTCTTTGAAAAAACAAACATGTTAGTTCTTTAAATAGACTTAAAGCTCAGATTTATTTTATAGAAAGGAGAGAGAGATTAATACTCCTCAAATTAGATAACATCTGAGGTGGGTTGGAGTAGACATTCACCACATTCTCTCCAATGCCATCTTGAGTCATCATTGTTCTGTATTCATTTACTATATTGACTGGGAAGCTCTCAAGGCAGCTGCCTGTCTGTTCTCCTGGCCAGAGAGGAAGGGTGATTACCCTGATCATTAGTTTGAGAGACTGCGGGAACAATAATGAAAAGTACAGGAAAAACAAAAACAATAGAAAGACTTTGTCAACTTTATGGGATTACGTATATTAGTCATTGGTGCATCCGTTGTCTAAAGTATATAATCACCGCAAATTTACAATGCAGTCAAGGCCTGTGGCATTTTGTGTTGTGTTGTTTACAGCAGTGCATCTGATTCCTGAATATTGCAATGACCTATGACACTACCATTGACTTGGACCAAAGTGCTGTTGATAATAGAGGTGCTGTTACAGCTCACACCTGCAGCTTGATCTCATCATTCATTCACATTTTCCAATGGCAGTACGTGTAATGCCTTCAATGCTTATTTACAGCATAGGATGCTACTGTTCCTGCAACCTATTTAAACCAGGCCATGTACTGTACAGTACTGTGACAGTCACCTTGTGCCTCAAAAACAACTTGTCCTTTTCTATTGAAATCTGGCCAAGTAGTGATCATCAGAATAACTTTCTGGGTTCCTGTAACCAGAATTTGGGGAACTATATAAAGGAATGTCGAAGTTGTGTACACTGTAGGGACTTCTGTCTATCACACTGTGACCCTGTTTTAAATGCAAAGCAGGTTTGGCAGACAGCACTCACCTTGTGCCCTCAAAACAACTTTCCTCTTTCTATTGAAACCTGGCCATGTAGTGGCCACCAGAAAACCTTTCTAGGACCCTGTAAGCAGAATTTTTGAAAGATATATAATGAAATGACAGAGTTATGTACTCTTTAGTGATCACTATTTTTCATGGTTACCTTTTTGCAAAGTAAATGGCCTTCTGCAGTTTGACATGCAGTAGTCAACTTTAACCCTCAGCAACTACTTTCTTCTTTTTGAGCACTTCATCTCTAAAAACACATCCATTCTTCAGAACAGTAATACACTGTAAGTGTCAGAAAATATGTTTTCTTTTCTTTATTTTTATTTACTGTTTTTTCTCAAAATAGTTTTTGCATCTGCTGTTTATACCCATCTCTGGTGGAGCAGTGATGAGCTCTCCTTGTTGTTAGTGTCAGTCTGAAAGTAACAGGTGCAAAGCATTGACTTTGGTGTGCACAGCTATGATAGCATTCACACATTTTTCCAGTTAAATGTTTTAGTGGTTTTCATAAAAAAAAAAAAACACAAACTACATAATGTAGAAAATAACACATAATACATGATGTAAAAAGGAAAAACAAAAGGGTCAACATACAATTATGTAGATATGTGTATGCTGGTGAAATCCCATAATTGGGATACCTTATAGTGGGAGAGGTTATACCACACCGCATATAAGCCATGTCAGGGTGAGAAAATTAAAAGGGGACTTCCCAGACTACTCTGGGCTAAAGCATCTACCTAGTCTGTTCTTGTGGGCTACCAGGACCAAGTAGGAGGCACCACTGCTGATTTGAAGACAAGGCTTAAGGTATTAAGAAAGCTGTACCTTCCAGTGGTTAATCTCGCTGCCAGGTCTGAAAAGAAAAAAGGCACCACAAAGTAAACTCATCCTAATAAACAGTGATCTTAGAGTCATGAGAAACATGGAGGCTGAGAGTAATTCAGCTAATAAAGCATCTTAATGGAAACTATATACACAACAATCTATATAAAAGGAAAAGAAGACAGCTGCTGCTTACATATCTACTACAAGGAGAAGGGCCAGTATCAATATATTGAGTCATTGTTAAAGTATAATCCAGTAGCGATGATAAGTGTCCCCAGCCAATGCCAGCCCTGGGGTCCAGGTTTGCCATATAAGGTGCCCAGCATTGTTGGAACGTCCCTGACTGTCCAAGTGCTACTTGGGAGCGCCTAACAATTCATGCAGTGCTGCAAGGGATGAGAACATTTCTGTAATGGGGCTTCTCCAGTGGCTAAGAAATATGCATTTCACCTGTATACAAAGCAGCATAAGCCATCTGAACTCTTGGGAAGTAAGATATGGTGTCTCTGACCTCATGCCAAGCAGCAGCAGTGGGGCTAAGGGTGGTATAAAATTATGTAGAATATTTCTGGCCTCTTGAGAGACTCCTAGCCACATGGGATATTAGGGGGCAATACCAGAGGATATGAGATAAGTCCCCTCCAGGCTGGTGGCAGCACCAGCAGTTATCTTATGTCAATATCTTAGCCTTCCTTAGAACCGCAAGGGTCCTATACCAAAAGTGCAGTATTTTATTGTGTATCAGTCTACGCCGGGCATCGCTGTGTGCGGTGTGGTCAGTATTCAAGCACTGAGCCCACTTGGTGTCTGAGATCTGTGTATGTAAGGCCCTTTCCCATTTACTCTTTAATAAGGATGGCGGATTTGGCAGGGAATCCCTCAGTGAGGCGTATACTGCCCCTGCCGTCCCTTTTGATAAATGAAGCCAACTACTAAGTTGAGAAGAGGCTCCATGTGTGAAAGTGTCAAGGCTAAGGAGTGGCTTGACTACATCCCTTATCTGTAAGTATCTCCAGAAATCAGACGTGGGTAGGGACCACTGAAGTTGCAGGCTTTGGAAAGTATTCACTACTCTGGTATTGGGGGCCATGAGGTCTCTGGGAAAATAAATACCTCTGTCCCACCAGTTTGGCCATAGTACTGGGCAGCCCTCTATCATAATAAAAGAGTTGTGCCACAGAGGAGTAAAGGGAAGGGGTCACATGGAGGTAACCAGTTTGTTATGCAAGATCTTCCAGTAATAGATAGAGGGTCCTAGCGTAGGATGATTTTGAAATGTGTGGGGTGTGGCAGCCCATAATAGGGAGGCAAGCATAGGGGTATCCCCCAGAATTTATTCCATCTCAAGCCATTGAGGAAGGCAGTTAGAATTGGGTTGAAACCATTTCAGAGTCTGAGAACAGTGTTATGCCAACTTATACCCCTCCATCCAGGGTAGACTCCAACCCCCTTGAGCCCAATGTGCCCTGAGCAAGTTTTGGCTGTAGCGTAGATGATTGGCACCCCATTGGAAGGAGCCAATCATCCCATCTAACTTCCTTTACCAGTGCGGGGTTAGAAATAAGGAAATGTGTGAGAAAAAGTGAAATAATTTGGGTGCCATAGACATATAAAAGGCAGCAATCTTGACTGCCATAGTAAAGTGTAGATGATTCCATCAACCAGTTCTCCTTTACAGTCAGATATCAGGGGATCCAGGTTGTTGTCCCACCACTTAGCAGTATTAGCCCCTACCATGATACCTAAGTAAGTGATGGTATCTTGTAACCACTTAAGGTCAGTTTGGGGGATACTTTGAGGGTGGCATTCCAGATTAAAGAGGAGTATCTCAGTTTTATCTCTGTTGAGTTTGAGACATGAAATGTGTTTTAACTGTTTTAGAAGGGCCAATAAGGGGGGAATTGAGGACTGAGCATCCTTGATGGGGACTAGCAGATCATCGGCGTACATCATAGTGGAGAAATGCAACTTTCCTAACTGTATCACTCTGAAGTGCAGGTCTTGTTGGATGGTGGATGAAAAAGGGTTCAACAGCCAAGACAAATAGCAGAGGAGAAAGGGGGCACCCCTGTCTAGTTCCCCTATGGAGATGGAAAGGGTCAGATAGCATGGAGTTAGTTAACACCCGTGCTTGAGGGGAGGTATAGAGAGCTGTGATGGCAGCCTGAAAGTGTGATCCAAAACCTAAACATTCAAGGACAGTGTGGAGGTAGTCCCATTCAACAGAATCAAATGCCTTCTGGAAATCAATTGGTAAAGCAGCCACCAGAGTGTTCACCTGTTTGGCTAGGTAAATGAGATTGAGAAGAGTTGGTATATGGTCAAGTGCTATATCTCCCTTGTATAAAACCAACTTGAGATGGATGAATCAGGGAGGTTAGAAAAGGATTTAATCTGTTGGCCAGAGCTCTTGCATACACTTTACTGTCAGAGTTTATCAAAGATATAGGGTGGTAGCTGGTCACTTCAGTAGGATTCTTCCCTTTCTTGTGGAGAACAGTTATTATTGCCTCCTGGAGAGTAAGTGGTAGCATGCGTTTGCCTCTGACTCAGTGAAGAACTGGCAAAGTAGTGGGATAGTCATAGGTGCCATGGCCTGCAGGAAGTCCCAAGAAAAATCCCCCAGGGCCTTCCCCTTTTTAAGAGATAACAAGGCAGTAGAAACCTTTTTGGTGGTTAGGGGAACCTCAAGGGCTGTACTTTGGACTGGTGTTAGCTTGGGCAGGGATATAGTTTCCAGGAACGTCTGAGTGTTGGACCTGGTTTCAGCCCGGGATGAGGTATACAGCTGTGAATAAAATTTTGACATAATATCGTTCACCTCCTGTGGCTTGGTTCTTACCATCCCGGATAAGGGGTTATTCAGCCCATTGATGTACCTATTCACTTGTTGCTTCCAGATTTGGCATGCCAGTATTTTCCCAATCTTATCCTCCCTCTTCCCAGTATGTATGATGTATGTGTAGCATAGCCAGATCTGCCTTCTGTGACATAAGTTCATTTAGTCTCATATGGAGTGTAAGGACCTGTCTGCCACGGGCAGAATGGAGGGTGGGGTGGGACATAGCCTTAAAGGCCTGATCAGCAGTAGTAAGCTTCTCTTCCAGCCTAGTTAATTACGACTCTCTTCCTTCCTTCCTTCTATGTGCAGCATCCCCCACTACCTTTACCCTCATATTGGCTTTATATGTTTCCCATGTATTTTGAGCCTAGGTTTTAGAAGTAGAGTTCTCTTGTAGGAACAATTTAGTTTCATACTTGGCCCAGACTATGAACTCAGGATCCCGCATGAGGAGAGGGTCTAGCCTCCAAGTGGGAGATCGAGGTATGGGACCGCCCCAGGTTAGAAGCAAGTGAACAGGAGCATGATCCGAGATAACAGTGGGTAGGATCTGGAGTCAAGGACAGATTGAGTGAGAGTTTGTGAAATCGGCCAAAAATCCATCTGTTGAAGGTACCATGTACCCCAGATTAAAAAGTGTAGTCACGGTCCTTGGGGTGGGTGAGGTGCCAGAAGTCAACAAACTGGAAGTCTGAACACAGTCTCATCATAGCCTGCATCCCGCTGGTGTATGTGTCTCTTTATCCTGATCACTTCTGTCCAGCACCAGTACCAACATTGAGATTGAAATCCCCCCCCCCCGTGCTATGATGGATGTATCTGGTTTACTCATGGCTTCTATTCTGGTTGTTAAATCCAGAAAGAAAGAGGGTCATCTTCATTCGGATCATACATATATATATATTTACCAGAAGAAAGTTTCCATTAGGGGTATCAAGCAGGGCCAACACTACCTTGGGGGTCTGATTTACTCTGCAGGATGGACCAGGGTAGGGAATTGTGTAGCAGGATGGCTACACCTCTTTTCCTCGTGTTGGCACTGGCATGAAGTTCCTTTCCCACCCAATCTCTCACCAGGTAGGCATGGTCCTGCCTGGTGAGATTGGTTTCTTGCAAGAAGGCAACCTGGTACTTCAGTCTCTTCAGCTGTGTTAGTACCTTTTTCTGTTTTATCAAAATATTAAGCCCCCTGAAATTCCAGGTGAGGAAGGAAATATCATCCATAATCAAGGGTGCAATGGAAGATCATTAAGGATAGGGCAGAAATCACTTGAGAGAGCAAGGGTCCATCCGAGGACTCCGAGGCAAGAGCAGTACCCCTCTGTGGAGTGGGCATGGGCACAGGCAGTAGAGCACCATAGCAGCGAATAATGGCAGATACATACCTACATATCGAGCAGTGAGCAAACAGCATATCACAGTGTATACACAGCATCAACAAGAGCACATGAATACAATGTAAACTATTTAGAGGAAATGCATGTAGGTGCACAGTGGTAGAGGTCAGTTTGGCAGGCCAAGGACAGAAACTCCTGTCAGGCCTAACCCACCTGTTCATTGGGGGGATGATCTGGATAGGGGACCACTGAAACCAGGGTCACGAACTTGTGAGAGTGTTAAAAGTGTAGGGGTACATGTGGGCTGTAGTCATCCAGGCCACGCCTCCCCGGGGAGTGGGGGAGAAATCAGTTATGCACACCATGGAGTAAACTGTTCCTCAGGCTTGACTGTGCCTAGGGGTTAGCCTTGCCTTGACCCTGAGGGCAGTATGGAGTCTATGGTAAGGGGTTAATATTTCTTTTTGTGCAGGAGTGCCATACCAACATACCAGATTCCTATGCCCACATCGAGCCCCCTGAGTTAGAGGATGGGGTGGGTGGATGGCAGGTGGATGGGGGAGGAGGAAAAAGGGGACATCAATGAGATACACAGCCTCTGTTCTCTGGGGAAAGGTTGTAATTAGGCAGAAGCTGCCTTTATCCAGAAACATAGAAACAGAATTTGACGATAGTTAAGGACCACTTGGCACACGTAGTCTGCCCATTTCCCTACCTAACAGATAAGCTGCAGATCCTAGTTAATCAACAGCCTACTTCCTCCTACCCCCCCCACTAGAATTGCCTTATGCCTGTCCCATGCATTCTTGAATTCCCCCCTGTTTTTGACTCTATGGCCTCCTCAGGAAGGCTGTTCCATGCATCTGCAACCCTCTCTGTGAAGAAATACTTCCTCACATTACCTCTGAGTCGTCCCCCCTCTATCTTCAATTTGTGCCCCCTTGTTCTTGCACATCTCTTTTTCTGAAAGATGCTACCCTCTTGGACTATGTTGATTCCCTTGAGATATCTGACAGTTTCTATCATGTCCCCCCTCTCCCCTCCTTTCCTCGAGGCTATACATCTTAAGGTCCTTTAGTCTTTCTTCATATGTCTTCTGGTGCAGACCCTGCACCATTTTGGTTGTCCTCCTCTGGACAGCCTGCACCCTGTCTATGTTTTTGTGGATGGGGTCTCCAGAACTGTACAGAGTACTCCAGATATGGTCTTGCCAACTGTCTGTACAGAGGGCCAACAACTTCCTGTTTTCTACTAGTGATGCCTCTCCCTATCCATCCCAGTATCCTCCCAGCCCTTCTTACTGCCTTCTCACATTGCTGGCCCACCTTTAGGTCATCTAATATAACTACCCCAAGGCCCCTTTCCATTTTTGTTGTTGTCAGTATCTCACCCCCCATTGTGTACTCTTGTCCTGGGTTTTTGTTTCCCAGGTGCATTACTTTGCACTTCTCTGCGCTGAATCTAAGCTGCCATACATTTGACCATTCCTCCAACCTTGCCAAGTCCCTTTTCATCCTTTCCACCCCACCTTGCGTATCAATCCTGTTGCAGATCTTTGTGTCATCTGCAAAGAGATATACTTTCCTTCCAGTCCCTCTGCAATGTCACTTATAAAGACATTAAAAATGACCGGCCCCAGTACTGAACCCTGTGGTACCCCACTAGTAACCCTCCTTTCTTCACTGTGGACTCCATTTACTATTACCCGCTATGTCCTGTTGTCCAGCCAGTGTTTTACCCAGGCTAACACCCTGGGACCCACCCAGGCTGGCTAATTTGTTTATTAATCTTTTGTGCGGGACTGTGTCAAATGCCTTGCTAAAGTCTAGGTAGGCCATGTCCACAGCCCCTCCCTGGTCTACTACTTTGGTCACCCTGTCAAAGAAATCAATTAGATTTGTTTGACATGACCTTCCTGCTGTGAATCCATGCTGCCTTGGGTCCTGTGCCCCACTGGCCTCTAGATACTCAACAATTCTTTCCTTCAGAAGTGATTCCATCATTTTCCCTACCACTGAGGTCAAACTGACAGGTCTGTAGTTTCCTGCCTCTGTCTTGCTCCCACTTTTGTGAAGGGGAATCACATCTGCCCTTTTCCAGTCCTCAGGTACCACACCATCCTCCCATGATTTATTGAAAAGGGTAGTCTGTGGTGTTACTAGTTCTTCCCTTAGTTCTTTTAGAATTCTGGGGTGAATCCCATCAGGCCCCATTGCTTTATCCACCTTCAGTTCTAGGAGTTCTTTCAGAACCATTTCTTCTGTGAAAGGACTAATATCAACCCCCCTATCCACAGTGCTTCTATTGACTGGATTAGGTATCTCCCCCTGCTTTTCCACTGTGAATAGTGAGCAGAAATATTCATTCAGTATCCCTGCTTTTTCACTGTCGCACTCTGCCCAACCGCCTACCTCTTTATTCAGCCTCAGTATCCCTGCCTTCGTCTTTCTTTGCTCCCTAATCTACCTATAAAAGGTTTTATCCCCCTTCTTAACTGAGTTGGCTATTTTTGCCTCGGTTTGGACCTTTGCTATTCTGACTGCCTTCCTCACTTGCTTCTGCTTTAACTAGTGCAGTTCTCTGTCCTGCTCCTGCTGTGTTTCCTTATACTTCCTGAATGCTATCTTTTTCTCCCTTACCTACCCTGCCACTTTTGAGAACTATAGTGTTTTTTTCTTTCATTTTGATTTGTTTATTTGCTGTTGCCTCTGTGATGGCAGTTTTGACATTTTCCCCATTGTTGCTCCACCCCATCTATTGCCTGTTTGCTAGTGCTTTTCTGAGGCACTCTCCCATTTTGACACAATCAGCCCTCCTGAAATCCAGTACCTTCACTTTTGTGTGGCTTGACTCTACAGCTAAGTTTATTGTGAACCACACTGTTTGGTGGTCACTTGCTCCCAGATGGCTATTCACTTCAAGATCTGAGATCCTCTCTCCATCCCCATTTGAGAATACCAGGTCTAAGATTGCTCCCTCCCGAGTGGGTTCCAAAACTAGCTGTCTGAGGCATGCCCCCTGTATGGCATCAAGAATGGCCCTGCTCTTGGATGTGGCTGCAGCAAAGGTGCTCCAGTTAACATCTGGCATATTCAGGTCCCCATCAGCAGTATCTCCCCTTTCTCTGCCATTCCAAGAATGCCTTCTATCATTTCTTTGTCCATTTCCACCCCCTGAGATGGGGGTCTATATACAACCCCTGTGCAGATTGTGGAGCCATTTCGAGTCTTCAGGGTGACCCACAGTGCCTCATCTCCTCCCTGTTTACCCTTTAGTTCTGTTGCTTTGATCCCTTCCTTTACATAGAGAGGTACTCCTCCTCCTCTTCTTCCCTCCCTGTCCCTCCTGTAGATTGTGTACCCTAGTATATTGACATCCCAGTCATGGTTCTCTGTGAACCATGTTTCTGTGACTGCCACAATGTCCAGGCATCCCTCTTCCATGAAGGCCACCATTTTGGGGAGCTTTTTACCTAGACTGTGGGCATTGGTACTCATTACCCTCCATTTTTTTATGGCTTTATTTCTTTTTGCCCCATCCCTGTTCTTACTGCCTTTGTCTTTTTCTCCATTTACCCCTGCCTTATCCCTATCGACTGCTCTATCTTGGTGTTTACCTCACTAACTACATTGATTTTGGGGGCTAGGATTTCCCTTCTCCTTTTCAGTGCCATTTAAACTAGCCACCTTGGCTAGTTTAAATGCTTGCCAATGAAGCATTTAAACCTATCACCTAGGATCCTGGTTCCCCTCCTAGATAGATGCAAACCATCATGCCTCTATAGGCCTGCATCCCTCCAGGTGCATCCCCAGTCCCCAATGAAGCCAAATCCCTGAGCTCTGCACCAGTTTTTCAACCAATCATTGAATCCCATGGTGTGGAGTACCCTAGCCTCATCCATGCCATAGACAGGTAGCACTTCTGAGAAAGTTACCATTTATGCTACTTGTCTAAGGCCCCTCCCCAACTTCATAAAATCCTGTTGCACTGCTCTGATTCCATTCTCAGCCAGGTCATTTGTCCCTAGATGGATAATGACATCCAGCTTCCTCCCCTTTGCAGCTGCTTCCATGATCCTGAGGATTCATTTCCTATCTCTCCAAGCCATGGCACCAGGCAGACACCTCACCTCCCTTTCCCCTCTCTCCCCCAGTTCTACCTCCTAACAATTGAGTCCCCCACCAGGAGTTGTTTCCTTCCCCTGTGGGGTACTGTGCCACACTCCTGTGGGTCTCCATTGTGGAGGTTCCCAGCATCCTCCTTGGTCTCCACTGTGTGTGCCTCCATAGAGGAACCATGCTCCACTAGAGTGGTGAATGAATTGTGAAGAGGCACAACTGGAGGGATGCACCTCTATTCCACCACTCTCATCCTCCCTGAGCCCACCGTGGTCCAACCTCTCCTCTGTCTTGTCAACCTCTGAGGTAGTGGCAGTGGTCTGTGTGGTCCCTGGGTGGGGGAGCAGGTTTCCTGAATCATTGCCAGGTCAGCATGGAGACGAGCAACCTCCTCCCTCAGACCAGAGAGGTTCCTGCAAATAGGGCAGCAACACAGTTTTCAAAATGTCTCCTGGAAGACTGCTGCTCCACAGCCAGTGCATTGCACCACTCCCCACATGTCTGTGTCCCTTCCTGTTACAGATGCTTTTCTTTTGTTGTTTTTTTTTTTGTTTTAGTGTGTGCAAGCTTGTGAGTGTCTATACCCCCTATTCATTGTGCTGTGCCTTTAAGGATATGAACAGGTGTATGTTGTTAGCAGTTTTGGGGAAGTGATGTCAGAACCCCTGCTATAAAGGAAGTTATGCGCTTGGGGTGGGTGGGTAAGTGGAAGGGTGGGAGGGAGTAAACATGTGCCGTCCAGAAACAATCAACTACAATTCTGACCCTCCACCCCAGGGAGTGCTTTCCTTCCTTTCAGACATCTATTTCACAGAGGTTAAGTACCAGGTCTAGTCACAAGTGACTGCAAATATCTCCCAGCCACAGTGTCTCCCTTGCAAATTAAAGTTAAAACTAAGACAAGTCAACCCCAAAAACAGAATCAATACTAGTTACTTACAGAGGTCCAAAAAAGTAATAATTCAGTTCAGTGTAGTCTAGAAAATAACTTCCTTGATTTAAGGAAACTCTGGCTGCTTTCTCTCTCTCTGTGGCAATCATGCACTTATGGGAGATGAACTTCCCCATAGAAGGGTATTAATCCAGCTACCTGTATCGATCAGTCAACAGGCCTGTATAATGGCTCTCCTCCTATGCCCCAATCATGAGGCAATGTGGACAAAATTAACAGGTGTAGTTAAAATACACAACATTATATTAGCCAGAAAACTGGAACAACAATTATGCTTTAGTACATTAAAGTGTCCAGGAGCATTTTCTGGTTGACAGGGCAAAGATATTAGGCCATGACTCCTTGATTTAGTAGTGGGGGAGGCGTGATTTGTAAGACTTCCCAGGAGCTAACCACTAATTGCCACTAAAATTACAGATTGTTAGCCATCTGGATACCTCCCTAAGCCCATACCCATGCTCTGACCTCAAGAAAAGTATTCAGAAAAGGACACTTATCTATGTCTGGTCCTGTGATGTCATCACCTGGGATTCTTCTCTTCTGACTGGCAAATGGAGTGCCTGCTTGTCTGGGCCAAAATCCATGGGGTACAGTGAGCAGTGAGGTGGAGGGGAGGCTTTGCTAGGAGGCTCCACTGCAGACCACTGTAGTAGTTCTGTTTCAGTAGCAGAGGCCTCGAGCACCATCTCCTCCTCTGGATAGTCAAGAAACTCCACTGGTTCACTCAGTTCCACAGGGTCAGTGCTGCATACTGATTCAGAGTGGAGAATTTGTTGAGGTTGGTATTGAGGGTCTCTGATGATTCTTCTTGCCGGCAGCCAGGATCTGCTTCGTGGTTATGAGGACAGATCCATCTAGCATGCCTTCTGGATTGCTGGCACTGGCAGGATCTGGCTGGTAGGCATGGATCCCCCCCTTGAAAGTTGTAGCTGTGCTGGGAGTCCCCGCTCACTGTGGATGCGACTGCCGACCATTTTAGTGCCCTGGAGATTTCACAAGTATTATTTTGGTGGATTGGAGGGTCTGTTTTAGTTTGAGGTGGCCAGTTACGATGGAGGTAGTCCATAAGAGATTCTGGGGTTGAGAAGGAGATGGGGGCACTGTTCACTTCCAGACGCATTGCCGAGGAGTATCGCTGGGAAAACCGAATACCCAGAGAGTGCATTAGGTGACAGCCTTCGGTATATTCTTTCCACTTGGCTGCCAGTTCCCGAGACTAGTCCTGGAAAATCAGGATTTTGTGGCCTTGCCAGGAGAGGGCATTGAGCTCACAGGCCCTGGAGGTGATCCACTCTTTGTCAGCGAAGTTTAGAATTCTAGCCATGAGAGGTCTAGACCTCTCTCTTTGTTTGGGTAGAAGAGTTAGTGTCCTATGGGCACGCTCAATCACTAGGCCTCGAGGCTGCTCGTGGCACAGGACTTCGGGCAAGACTTCATATAAGAAGTCCAAAGGGTTCCCCCATTCTGCACCTTTGGGGAAACCTAGGAGACATAGGTTGTTGTGCTGGCTCCTGTTCTCCATGTCATCGAGTTTGTTCTGAAGCATGTGGATGGTTTTCTTTAGCTCGCTGACAGTGGATGTTAACAAGTCAATGGCTTCTGTTTTGTGACTTACTTGCGACTCAGTTTTGTGGACCCTGGCATCCATTTGTTGTACAGCTATGATGGTGTTATTTGATGCCAGGGTAACCTCTGACTTGTGTTGCATCAGGGCCATGAACATATCATTTATTTGCTGCTAGTAGAGGCCCATTGGAGCAACTTGTTGAAAGGCAGAAAATGCAGTTAGCTCCTAGAGTTCTTGTAACTGAAAGATAGAGGTTAAAAGTAGACTGATTTGTTCCTGAACATTACCGGAGAGGAATCTCTGCTACACCTCTTAGGTAAGATAGGTTAAATGATGTAAATATCAAGAGTAAAACCCCAGGTCAGCGGATCAATCAGATCAAGCAGCCATCATATTAGGAGCTAAGTCATGCCCCCCGCATTCACACATTTTAATATAAAACTGTTTTGTAGTTACTCACTTGGTGCCTCACCACCCACTCCCTGTCATAGAGATAAATGTAGTAGCCTCCTTGCCAGGCCAGGGAAGGAGACCGTGGTATATCTTCCTGAAGAAAGGGCCAGTGTGGCCCTCCTTCAACTTCCATTTGACTCTCCTTATCCACCTTATTTATCCCTTTCAAGTACTTGTAGGTCCTAATCATGTCCTCTCTCTCTCTCTCCTCATCTTCCAGGGAGTACATGTTCAGTGCCCTCAACCTCTCTTCATATGCCTTACGCTGCTGATCCACTATCATTTTTGTAGCCCTCCTCTGCACCTTCTCCAGCAGGTTAATATCCTTTATGAGGTGTGGGCATCAGTACTGAACTCCATACTCTAGATGAGACCTTATCAGGGACCTGTACAAGGGCAGTATAACCTTCTCTCTCCTATAACTGATCCCCCTAGATATGCATCCCAGGATCGTGTTTTCAAAGATTAGCAAACACATCGGCTGATAGGTTACACAAAACATCAGAAAGGGTGATAACTTTATCAAGTCTTCTGTTTCCCTTAAATCATTATTAGTATTTGGTTGTAATATATTACAAATGAACCTGTTAGTTAAAAAACATATGTTAATTTCTTTCAAGGCTTTTGCATATTTCACTTGATAGGGACACAGTTGCATGGATGAAGATAGATCAAGATTAGTTTAATAACCAATAGATTGGTTTATTTTTTAGAGATTGTAAATTATCAGAAGAAATTTAGCAAAAAAGCTGAGAAATTAGATATATTTGGGACATACAGTATTTAGTTGGCTTGGAAGGTTTGTTTAGTGATCAAGTTCCTTGTTCTACCCAACAGACTATTCCACAGATTATTATGCAAATAGTGGAGAATAAAATCGCCTTTCCTCCTTTCTTACTTTCACAAAACAGTCACTTTTTAGCAACGGACCAGGAAAATGGCCAGGGTTTGTCCCACCTCAATAATTCACTACTAGCCCAGAGTTTTGATAGGAAAATGGTTTCCTGGAATATATATGGCTTATCTAATAAAATGTAAGATTTGTCTTGCATGGAGTTTATATATATTTTGATATAATAATGCAGTAAGAGAATTAGTGGTACAATGAAACACCTAGATTTGCATGATATGAAGTGCTTTGTAATAAAGCTCAAATGAAAATGAGTTATGATAGGGGACCAATAAATTTATTGTCCCCAGATCCCCTTCCCACTTCAAGTAATACACAGACAACTGTTGTGTGAGTGCTCAGTTGGCAATTATTTTATTCCACATATTTAATCATCGATCAATATTTACAACATAGTTACATACATCCAATCATCCATCTCATTACTTTCCAGTCATAATACATGTTAATAAATGTCATATTTTCTCCCCCTGGCTATACATCCAGGCGCCATTTTTTTGCCCCATATCAATGCTAGCAGCCCTGCAACACTAGGAACCTTGCCCCAGATTACCAAACTGCTGGCCGAACCATTAGATTTTGTATCCAAATTCAAATATCTGGGGGTGTGGATAAACCAGAAACTTTCCTTCCTCAATCACATTGAGGAACTGATGAAAAATCTCAGGCAAAGGCTTTGCTTGTTTTACAGAATCAAACATCTGCTCACCCAGGATGCCAAGAAGAAGTTGATACAAACCACATTCCTATCCTTGCTGGATTATGCTGACTTCTTGTACTGCCCAGGCCCTGCTTCTACACTTGCTAAACTTGATACTCTCTACCATAGAGCCATAAGGTTTATCACTGGTGCTCCATATTTCACTCATCACTGCTCTTTATATTTTGCAGTAGGGTGGCAATCCCTCAAGTATAGAAGGCAAAGAAATGCAGCATACTGGACTTATAGAGCTATTACTAAAAAACTACAGCAATACATATCAGACTGTCTTCCACTAAGTGAGGTAGCTAAATATGCCCTGAGAAGTGTCTCCTATAACTCTCTTGCTATACCTAGAGTCAAATTGTGCTTTGGTAGGTCATCCACAAGCTATGCACTATCCCAACTGTGGAACAACTTGCAAAAAACCTTGAAATTGGTCCTCCCTACCAATTTCTTAGCATTCAAAATGCTTTATGCTTGCTCCATCAAGGAATCATGTAGTTGTTTCTTCTGAGTTGTGGCCTGCCACCATTCTACAGAGTAATGGAGACACCATGGTATCCGTTACCCACCTTATCCTATTACCTCCTCCTTCTCCATCAGTTTCCAAATGTTAAACAAGTGTTCAGTCATGATGCCCTGAATTTATTCCCTTCTGACTGTTGTCATTTGTCCCTTGTCCCTCCAAGGCTCATTGAACTGGTCCTCTCCCTCAAAGAGTGCTTATTCCTGCCTACCCTCTCCCCCACTTGGTTTTGTTTCAGACCTGCCTTACACAATATCTATCTCCAGTCATACCTTAGTTCCCATCATCCACGGCTATTGTCCTATCCCATGTACATTCCCAGCCCTGCAAGTGTTAAGACACAATTGCCTGGCTAACCAACATGGATCAAGTCACCTCCTACACCCTTCTTAACAAAGCTGCTCACATCCCAGATCCCTCACCCCCAACTCTGTACATCAATTCCACCACGTAGATGGATCTAGCTCCCTGGCTACTGAAGATTATACCTTTGTGCCAAGCCTGTGGCTGTTGTAAATTATACCTGTGTACCTGACAATGTTTGGCCTTTTCATGTTTCTTTGCACTTACTAGATAGCTTATGTGTCTGGTAGTAATGTTCCACCCTTGTAGTTTGCTTACACTGGGGCTCTACCTTCCTTTCTTTTCTTCTTCTCAATTGTTCACACTTTATTGTTCCTGACATGGAATCCTTGTAAAAGAGTTTTTGCTCAAAGGTAATGTCCAGATCTTGAAATAAAATGAAAAAATAAAATATTCTGTATCTATTACTTCCTAGATATCAGCCTTCTCTATATACTTCCTGTATATTGGATATAGTCCTGGGTTATAATCTCTCAATGGACCTTACTCTGGTGTAAACTGATTGAGCATAATCTATTCTGTGGTCGGCTCATGTGCACTGTATGCATAATTTACTCTGTGTGCTGGACATGTATTCTGTATGAATAATCTACACTGTGTTTTTGAACATATGCATTGTGATGATAATTACTCTTATGTATTGAACTTGTATACTGTTTGCATATCCTTCTCTGTGTATGGAACATGTATAATGTATATGTACCTACTTGTATGTATTGAACATATGTACTGTGTGCATACTACTATTCTAGGTATTGAATATGACTTTTGTTCAGGTCCATCTTGAAAATGAGCTTTTTGTTCAATGGTGATCCCCTGGTTAAATAAAGACTTTGATTGATTGATTGATTGATTGATTCTCATCCTTTCCTTTTATGTCCAGGTGCGAGTGTACACTCATACCCGTCTTCTGTTTCAAGGTCCTAAAGGCCCTATGTGTTCGTTAATGCCCTCTCCCCTGCCTACCCCATCCCTTTTCTTCCTTCTCCCTCTTTGTCTCCCTATTCCTTTTCATGCCATCCAACTTTGGCATGACCCAGTGACCTGCTGCTCAGTCAGCAGATGCCCTCCTTTCTACCCTCTCACTCATCCTACCCTTCTTTTGTGGGTTGGGTGGGTGGGAATCAAACTCTGAAGGAAAATTTGTGAGCTCTCTCATCTTGATTGACCTTATAAGGCCCCCTCTTGGCCATCTCTCTCTTTCTCTCCACCGATCATTCCCCCATTTGGTTGTGATATCATCAAGCCCCTCCCTCTCCCTCTGTGACCTCATTAAACCCCACCCCTTAAACTTTCCCTCTATTTTACCCATTCATCCTTCTCCTTTTTATCTTTTGGTCAGTCGCCCCCCTCCCTCCACCCCCTCTGAGCACTGAGTTGACTGAGAGGGCCTGTTGACAACAGGGCTTGCCTCTTAATCAGGCAAGTCACCTTAGTACCTGTTAGACTCCCTAAGAATATTCAGGTAAGTCAGTTGCGTTATAATAATGATAATATGTTGATAGTAGAAATATCAAAAGGAAACATTATGTAAATATTAATTGATATCTACGTACCTCCTAAAACAACAAGGAATGACTTTCCTACCATGTGGAATACATTTGCAGCAACACTTTCAATGATAAAAGGAAAAATCAAGATTGTGACATTATATTGTCTGGTGATATCGACACCAGATACTTTGACAATATTGATGTAAATGCAAGCTGGGCATCAATATGTTTAGATTATAGAAGGTAGCAGAGGGTGGTGGTGGGGAGACTCTCATCAATGTGGGAAGTGATGAGCGGGGTGCCACAGGGATCAGTACTGGGGCAATTGCTGTTTGGGATATACATTGCTGATATCTCACATGGGATCCAGAGTAGCAGCAGTTTGTTTTCTGACAATACAAAGATGGGAGCTGTGGTAGATTACATTGAAGGTTGGAAGGGACTACAGTAGGACCTGTCCAAACTGCAGGAGTGGTTGGAAACATGGCAGTTGGGGTTCAATGCCAAGAAGTGCAAGGTACTGCATTTTGGAGCTAAGAACCAGGGAAAGAGCTATCAGCTGGGAGGGGTGCAGCTAGAAAGCACAGTGAAGGAAAAGGAACTGGGGTGCTTATAATGGGCAGCATGAACAACTCAGCTCAGTGCAGGAAGGTGGCTGAAAAAGCCAACAGTATGCTGGGGTGTATAGCGAGGGGAATCTCTTCCACAAATAGGGAGGTGATCCCTCCCTTGTATAGATCTCTTGTCATGCCACACCTGGAGTACAGAAGAAGAACATTAGATTGTTGGAGGGGGTGCAATGTTGGGTGACCAAGATGATCCAGGGATTGGAGGGAAAGTCCTACAGGGATAGATTGGGTGAGTTGAACATGTACTCCCTGGAGGAGAGGAGGGATAGAGGGGATATGATTGAAACCTTTAAATACCTTAAGGGGTTAAGATGAGGCTAATAAAGAAGGAATGTTCCAGATTAGAAGAGGAAGGGATATGAGAGGGCATCAGCTGAGATTGGAGGGGGCAAGATTCAAGAGGGAAATCAGTAGAAATTCTTTCACTGAATGGGTGGTTGACAGGTGGAATGCTCTGCCCAAGGAGGTGGTATCCTATAGAACAGTGGGCGGCTTTAAGATGGGTTGGGACAGGGTGAGGAGGGAGGTTGTGATGAAGAGGGGTGGGGACTGCTTTTGCTGACAATTTTGTATGTTTGTTTGTTTGATGAATATTAATTTAACAAGTGAAGGAAATACCAAGGATACTAGAATGAATGAGGTTGTCAAATTATGAAATTCATTAGTATAGGATCTGGATTTATTATCTCTCTCTCTCTCTCTCTCTCTCTCTCTCTCTCTATATATATATATATATATATATATATATATATATATATGGAAGAACATAAAGTGATTCAGAAGGTGCCTTTGCATTTCACTCTCCTATTGAGCATCAGTAATTGATCTGGTACTGACCAATATAAATGCCCTAGATAATGTTTTAGACTTGGAAGTAATTGAATTACCAGAATCACCTCATGTACTAATTAAAGCACTTTAACTCATTCAATAATAGAGACTGATGATATAAGAAGTACTGAAGAAATTGAGGTGCATGCAGAACTTCTTCAATATTCAATTAAAAATATGATCATAGAGAAAATAATATAATTTTATAGGGGTGCAATGAGGGACTCTTATGGATATAAGAGTGTCACCTCTTGCATCTTTAGGGCACCATTTGGTCTGCAGTTCTCCTGCCTTAAGAACATGTGAGGTGACTCTCTTCTATCCGTAAGATGCCATCCTAGTGCTACTACAAACTTATTATAAATCATGCCATGATAGCTGGACTGGTGGCACTAAGGGTTGAGGAGCTGGATGCCACACCTGGCGCCACACCAGTGACCCGGGTTCGGGAACAAGCTTGGGGTGTCAGGGGTCAGCAGGAGAGGAGAAGGATTGAGCATCCATAGGACTGCTGTCCATCTCCAGGGAGGGGTGTGTGCTGCTGTTGGTGCACGGGTGGCCTCTAGCAGTGACTGGGGGCAATGCAGTGCACAGGCAGTCTGTGGGGGACATGCTGGGGCCAACACTGGGAAGGAGTGCATGTGGTAGCACGTGCGCCCCTGTCCATTGACATCCTTGCACACCACACATGTCAAGGGGATCCAGAATAGGGAAAAGGGCATCAGTTGCAGTGGCACGATGGCCGTCTCTGTGGTGGAACTACTCGGTGCCGAGGGTACACAGCAATACTGGATCCAGTCTGGGTGGAAGAGCATAGTGGGGGTTCTCCACTTCCCTGCCGTGGGAGCAAGCTGTGGGTAGAAGCTGTGGGGCCCAAATGGGAGCTGAGAGGTCCTCAGGATGGCAGACGGAGACCTAGGAATAGGATGCCAGGACATGAAGAGAGGTAAGGCAGATTGGTTGCAAAGGGAGAAAAAGTACCAAGAAAAAAAATAATAAAATAAATCATGCCATGATTTGAAAAAGAAAAAAACACACATTTTTTGTGGTTTCTTTCAGTGGCACAAGCAGTGGTCATCTAGAAGCCCGTTGTAGTTCTCAGTGCATGAGGTATTTTTATGGCAATAACAGTATCTCACATGCAACAGAAGGAAGAACTGTGATTAGTCAGGGAGAATCACATGGTGCTGCTACAGTCTATAATTACATTTATAATGGATTTGCAAATCATGCCTGAAACAAAACTAACAATAACTTGTTTCGAGGAATAGGTCCTATATTTAGATAAAGGTTTTGAGTTTTCATACTTGGGATATATTAAACATAAAACATATCAACAAGAAGGATATATTTTACGGATTTATTTCAGGTTTAAAGGGCAGAACTGATCGAAGAAATCAACTATAGGTACTGTATAGGAGTGCTTCAATTACTCAGGATATGTTAAAATATATGATTCCAAAATACATATTCAATAAAAGCTTTTTTGCGGGAGACTCTTATCTTACATTAATAACTGATAAGAAAGCAAAAAACTGCTTTACAAAATCTAGATTAGAGGTCTTGAGGTAGTAGTTTTCATCATTATAAGTAACACAGAATGAATGTTCTGTCTACTTTTTCTAAATGTGTTGGCGGGCAGTAGATGATGGAGAACATGTGATATTCTTCTGACTCCTCTGTAAGAAACAAAGTTAAAATTGGTTACGGAATATATTAGATAAGCTTTAAGGACTTTCAGAAATGTTATTAGCCATTAAGCTTTTCTTCTAGCAATTTGGATATGATTAATAAGGTGGCTAATTTCTCTTATCTTTAAATATCTGGTAGATTACTAACAAAAAAAAACCTTTAGGCGAATTTTTCCTAAGTCTCTTCTGGATGCAAAAGCACTGACTATACAGAATAATAAAATGAAACATAAGATTAATGTGATTCTAATATTATTATTACATACAGAATAAAGTATGGGATGTGTGTGTAATAAAACTTTACACACACTCAAGTTGTTGGATGCTACATAAACCCCAAGAGCGTAAATCAAGGGGTTTGTGCAAGCATTCAACACCAAGGGTGTGTGTAAAATTTGAGTTTACACACACCACTCAATGTTTTATTTCATATAATTGTTAGGTATCCTTTTTTCCCCACAGCAATTACATAAAATAAAATGTCTGAGCTGCTAGGGACGGGGTTTCGGAGGCTTTTGCGGTCAGACACGGCTGAAGGAAACATACTCTTTTTTTAAACAAATAGCAGCCCAGTTTTAGCCCAGGTTTCTTAATTATTTTTTTGGTTGTTTGTTTGACTTACCACCAAGTCTGAATGGTGTAGTCTCTGGTGGTAAGCCACTGCTGTTCTGTGACCATGAAGGGAAAAGCAGCAGCTGGTGCACGCATAGTTGTAGGGAAACTGGTGCGTGTTTGCCATTATAAACATTCCTTTATAATGGCAAATTATGTCATGAGTTTCCCTATGGGAAAAAAGGATAACCATTAATTATAAACAGAATAATGAATAGATGAGTGTGTATTACAAGGGAGTAAAACCATCAAAAGGTTTTGGGGACAAGGGAACCTTGAGAGTGAAGCTCAAAGTATCTCGTCTCCAGAACCTTGAGATCCTTTTACTTCCGAGTGTTACACTCACCTATTTTTAATTTTTTGTAATATAGAGATCATTTTTAAAAAGTTCTGTGACTCTGAATTTTTTTTAAGCATGCTGCGAGGCCAGCTGACAGTCGCACTGAGCACTCATTCACTCCATGTCCACTAGTACACCACAAACATCTGCTCTTACCTTTAAAGTGTTTTTATGGCGAGCGAACACAGGATCAACCAGATGACTGTTTAATCTTTGGGGGATATGGATGAAAGAGTGAAGACAAATTTCTCTTGGTGAGCAAGAGTCAGCCACCATGTTTTTGTAATTGTTCTGCCTGCCCACAGAGAGAAAGTGACCAATCACGAGGTGCACTTTTAAAAAAGTAACATCTTGCAGCTAGGACACGAAGTAGAGAGCTTATCAACCTAGGATAGTAGTACATTTATGATCTTCAGTTTCTTTGACAATAATATTGTTCAGATCTCCAAACAATAGTATTACAGGCTCTAAACAATAGTATTATCACTCATCAACGATGGTATGAACACGTTTTGGACCGTGCTATTTCATGACCTTTTTGTATGGCTTAGTAAACTATTAAAATGAGTTATCCACATATTACAATATGATAATTCCTGGTTATTGAGATTTTAAAGGGACACCGTCAATCTGTTTTTCATCATATTATTTCTAGAGGAAATCTCACATTTTATGATTGCTTACCCTCTCTAAAATGCATTGATGTTGCTGTTTGTTTTGTCTGTCTCCTTGTTTAATAGAACTGAAATGCATGGCAATGTATATTTATAAACAACCTTGTTTTTGTTACAATCCTGGTTCTGTTCTTACTGCATACTTCCTGAGCATTAGAAACACACACAAACTGTTCTGTCACTCATAAGGCAGTAGCCACCTAAACTCCCACTTCATCATGAGGGGCTAGACTGTATTGTGGGTGTTTCCAAGTCCAGGAAATATGTATCTGAAGCTGATCAAGGAATGTAAACAAACCTGTTTTGGTGTGATAACACCAGTATGATGGGCAGTCTGTTTTTCACTTTTAAAAAAAAAATACAAGTCTGAATCAAACTATCAGCTACATCAAACTTCTTTACAGAATTGTAGCAATCACAAAATATGTTTTTTAAACTAGGTACACTTTGAGACCAAAGGGGGTTGACAGTGCCCCTTTAAGTCATCTAATTTATTACCAAGTGTATAGTGAATAATAAATCGCATTAAATGAAAGTATTGTTAGGGAGTCTAACCCTTATCAGATTCTTGTCGATAATTGGAGATGCAAAGAATCACAGACAAGTTGCATATCAGTAATAAACATGTTTCTTACTGTAAAAGGATATCACAGTTGCCCTAAGCAGTTCTTACCATAACACACAGGGAGCCAGAGCTTACCATTCCCCTGTACCCCAAGGAGTGAAGAAGGTTGCGAGGAGAAAACATCATACATTACATTATATACTATGATAATTACCATGACTACCAAAAGATAGAAACATTCTGAGTTACAATGAGTGAACCCTATTGGCTAAAAGTAATGTAACTCCAAAGTGTAGATAACATTATACAGTTTTGCTAAGTCAGCTATCTCTAAGAACAGTAAGGTATACATAAGATGCACAAAGCACAGGATGCAGTGTAATTATACATAAATCCATACATAAATTAAGGAGGCAGTATAGCGCAGTGGTCTAAGGCTCTGAGCTGCAAATTTGGTGACATCCAGCAGACCAGACCTGGGTTTGAATCCCACAGCTTCCATGTGCATACTGTGTGACCCTGAGCAAGTCACTTAACCTCCTTATGCTCCCAGGTCGCTCCTGTAAAAAAGCTTTCAGCTTAGTGTGCTATACCTGGTTAAACAACTAAATAAAGAAAAAAAAATCCAAAGTGTGTCAGTGCTGGCTACAAAATATCAGAAGATGACAAAGACATGAATGTCTTGGATTACTATTTGCAGTTTCCATGCATAGAGAAAGTAAAGTTTATTACAATTACTATACTGTATATATATATATATATATCCTGACACCTACTCTTATACGGTCTGTGTCCTATATATTAGTATAACCTATGTAATATAGTCTGTCTACGGTGTACAGTAAGAAAGCCAATTAGGCTGCAGAGACCTCGCATAATATCCCCCCTCCCGACTTGTTGCCTTCAAAAAAGGCAACAACACTATGGGAAAGTGGTGAGAACAAACTGTCATTTACAAATCCAATGGATGAGCCCTGTAAAGGAATTCAAGCTGCTCTCGATGTTGTTTGAGTGCATACCTTAGCCAGCTAAGCATAATTATCAAAGTGAAAATCAAAAATACCTGTATAATAACAAAACCTTTAAATGTAATTTCTAACCAAGTGTTAGTGAGTGCATCATTTTGATCACCATCATTGATGAGTGCATTTACTGCATTATTAGCAGTAATAAGTTTGCTACTGATGTGGATGAGGTGTGTATCTTTCCTGTCTAGGAGTGATTTAAGTTTCAGTGTCAATGGGTCTATGTTTACATTGAAGTATGGGAGATATTGAGATAGAACAAGCAAATATTCAGGGTCACCATCAATAACATCAGGTTCCACCATGGGAACAGGAGTAGTGGTTTAGTGTCCTATCACTGTAGTCTGATGAGGAAGAAAACAAAACTTAGATTGTTGCATTTTGCAAATTTTGTTCCCATAGGAGAAAGATTTATGATTAGTTACAATACAGTGCTGTCCATCAAAATTATATGCCATTTTAACAGTTGGCAACCTCCATTTTTGCAGTTGGACTGGGCAGGTGTAAGACTGATTTGATAGTCTTGTAGTCAGCTGATGAACCTTTTCCTTATACGCCTTGTAGAGTTCTTCATTATTCACCATTGATGGTGGTACTGATCCTGCTTCAGAGGGATCTGTGCCATTAGCAGTAATGTCCTGGTCCAATGTGAAGGACCAATCAATGCTTTCCGGGGAGTAGCTGCAGACAGGTTTTATAATATCAAAAACATCACCATGACACAAATAATGATATCCCTCTCTGGCACAGCAATCCGTATGTGGTGAGACCCATGCATCCAGGATCTGGTGGTAGACAAGGAGAGGTGGCAGATTGATGCTTTCTCTGCATATGTCATCTTTAAGGTGCCCAATGGAGATAACTGTAGCAAGTTTATCAAATGTAGCTGTATTTAGATCAAACCATGGTAATGAGACAGTAAATGTAACAAACATGGGGCCAGATATTCAAAACTGTGTCCCGTGGCTAAATTAGCACTGCCCAGAAGGAAAACATAGCCCAGAGCAAAAAGCAAGCTATATTCAAAAGGAATAGCCTGGGGCAAACAGCTTCTGAATATAGCATGGGAATGAGGCCAGGCAAACTGGGCTGGGAGTGCAGGGCAAACTTAGCCCTGGAATAAGACAGCTCTGAATATAGCAACCAAGAAGTACAAATCACAATAGCAACACAGTGCACAGCGACGTGAAGGTAGGTAGAGGTCAACTACATGGCCATTGTGTGTGCCAGCAAATGTATGGACCCAGTAGAGCTGCAGGCAGCAGCTCGTGTGAAAGTACAGTGTTCAAAACTGTATAATATTCCATGAACTGTTTGTGCAGTGCTAACATGTTTGCACAGGTCTAGCACAGAGCTAAACTGTTTTCCCAGTGCAAACATGTTTGCCCTGCACTAAACTTTGCCATATTCAAAAGTGACATGCACATGAGCCTACTTAAGTAGTTTCTGGGCAAACATCCAGATTAGCATCTCATTATGCCCTGATTTGCATGCAGTTTGACCAGCGTTACTGCAGGGTCCCACAGCTCCACATGTTGGTCAGTCTGGAAGTACAGGGGCTGGCCAGGTCCGACCACAGCTCCACCTGTAGGTCAGTCTGGCAGTGCATGATGATTGCTGCAGGCTACATGTAAACAGTACAGCATAGCATAGAATATTGTACCCCAGGGGACAATGCAGCATAGGCACAGATGGTGGTGCTGCTACATGCAACTGTCACACTGTAGGTCATGCTACAGTGCACAGCAAATACTACAGTAGCAAGGGGGCCAGTAGTGTGAGGACACATCACTGCCTGTGGTGTGTAGGACAGCGATGATGACTACATTGTTTGCAGAGACAGGCCTGACTTGCAGGTGTTTACTGACAGTGGACATTACTGTTACACTGTTGTGTGACCTAGAGATGCTGTTCCTCTGCTATGGGATGCTCACAGTGACATATACATGTCTGGCTGTGTGTGCTGTGGTAGTTGTACAGCTGTGTGGTATGTGGCCAAGGGGGGCACATATGATCAGAAAGGCACACTGGTGTTGGGGTATTCCCAATACTGGGCCATGTGCACTGCCTGATGTGTCCCAGCAATGTGGCCACACCTGGTCTCTGGCACATCCTGTCCACCCCGTACACCCTCCCCTCAACATCCTCCATGCCCACAGTGCTGCATGTGTGTGCTGGCATCAGTTGGTGTCCACAGAAGAGTGATCTGAAGGTGTATGCTGTATGACCACACTGCCATGGTGTCCACTGGTGGCCTGGTCACCACTTATTGCCTGGCTGGGATTGGTGGCAGATGATGGCATCATTGTGATGCCATCTGTGAGCAGCATGTTGTCTCTTTGTCTTGCTTTTTCTGTGTGTCATATTGTTTTGTTAGGGTCTCGCAAAGCCAAAATGTCGCACAAAGCTGATTGCCCAAGGCTAGGACTACTTTTTCCTGGGCAGTAGTGTGCTTCTCATTAAGTGTCACACTAAGTCATGCAAAACCACTTTGTGCGGTGCTAATCACCGAATATAGCATTGCGCTGACACATCCCCTCACTTTGCCCCTTGCATACATTATGATTTTGCCCGGTGCTAATGCAATTTGTGCTCACTGTTTGACTTTTTGAATATAGTGGATCCGTGCTAAACCCATGCTAAACCTTCATAAACATTTTTTGCCCCACGCAAAGTTTTGAATATCTGGCCCATGGTGTCTAAAATAGTGCATTTCTTAGCAGTGAAACATGGTCCTTTTTTTAGGATGTCTTGTAACAAAACCTAAATTTTTAGCAGTAGATATAGGTATGGAGATAGACTGAGACATACACATTGCAATGCATGTAGAGGTTTTACAATGTGGGCAATACCATTTAGAAATTCTTCTATTGTGAATGATATCTGGAACATTTCCAGACTCCAGATCACAGAAGAGGTTATTAATGGTGTTTATGACATAAGAGCCATAAACAGAGCAGATGAGTTCCCTGGCAATATACTGCTTGTCTGACTCCTTGTTGTTTTGTGCAATAAATTGATTTAATTCGTCCTTAGTGCCAGTAAAACATTTAGCAATTTCTTTCATGTCATACACGGTATATATTTCTTCCTGACTAAGGCCATCTGCACCATGGAATAATGGGGGTATAATGTAATTAATCATACCTACTTGGAATTTACATGACTGATCTTTAATAGTAGCAATGTCTGCCCTGTTCCTGATAAACATAGTGCTACCAACGATATCAGTGGGGGTGCCTGTTGCACCAGTGACGTCAGTAGTTTCAAGTTTCTTTCTAGAAGAATGAGATTTCTTTTTAGACTGATTTGGTCTAGATCTAAATTAACCTAGATGTTCTACAGTGTTGACACCAGCTACGGGGTCTTGTGTGCGTGTCTGGGAGGCTGTCCAACTATATAATAACATAGTACTGAAAAATATTGAGGTGTTAGTAGCAAAACACATACCAAATTCTGCCATATTAATTTAAAAGTACTGGGACATGTTTATATTGCAAATTGTTAATAAGGGTACCAGGTGCTAAAGTGGTTGTGGACCAGATTCCTGTGGGGGACATTAATGTAGTTCTGCTTTTGTTGGAGGGATAACAGCTAAGTACATGGTGGCTGAGGTCATAGAATTGAGTGCACAGTATTCCTTTGCGGAGTCTTTGAAGAACCTCTTGCAATAGGTAGGGTCAGTTAGAGCAGTAAGGTTGTATAAGCCTGAATGTTGATGATTGGTTTGATGAATAGAAAAAGTACTGTTTGGGGCAATTTTGGCATTTGGCTAACCATGGAAGGTTTCTTTGGACAGGCAGGCCACTGGGAGGGTTTGCCCATTAAAATCAGTTTGCCATTCAATTTGTAGGGTAGATATGACAGGGCCTACAACTGAGGCAGTCAGGTAGACATCTGTACCTTCCTATGCAGTAATTAATTTGTTTTGGACTGTGATTGATACTCCTTGTGGAGTAGCAGCAGGAGGATGGTCAAGATGTGGATGCATGCAATCTACCTTTCCTTAGATGCAGGGGATAGCTCCTAAGATAAGGAGTAACAGTTGCAAGTTAGCCATCTTGCAGGGATACCTGTAAGGAAAAAGAAAAGGTCAATCGGTACAATTCCGCCCAATGAGGTTAGGAAAAGTAATTATACTCCTTTATATAACTTTAGTTGGTTTGTATTTAACAATTTGTTAGTTAGTTTCTTGTTTTTAAGAAGTCTAACTTGATAGACTGTGGGACTGAGCTTGTTGACAATGGGGTAGAGTCCTTCCCATTTATCGGAAAAGGCATCTGTATAGGCAGCAAATCTGAGTACCATTACCTGATTTCTGACTTGCCAATCCACTTCTTGTCCTTGTTTGTTAAACTGGATGTTGGATTGTTGTTGGGATTTGCCCATGTGATGTGCAGCATACCGATGGGTTCTAACAATGTCTTCTTTCAGTCTGGCCACATACTTGTCTATAGATACTCTGTCTGCAGTGGGGGTGTTCAGGTCAAACAACAGATGTTCAGGTAATCTCATAGTTGTACCAGTCTGATGTGCAGCATACCGATGGGTTCTAACAATGTCTTCTTTCAGTCTGGCCACATACTTGTCTATAGATACTCTGTCTGCAGTGGGGGTGTTCAGGTCAAACAACAGATGTTCAGGTAATCTCATAGTTCTACCAATCATAATCTTGAAGGATGTAAACTGGGTGGTGGTTAAAGGAGCACTCCTAATTGCCATAAGAAGTAAAGGCAGTAGGGAATCCCAATCCTTGAGATTGTCCTCAATGAATTTGTAAAGCATTTTCTTAACCAATCTGTTGGCTCTTTCTACCTACCCTGAAGATTGGGGGTGGTAAGATATGTGGAACATCTAGTGCACCCCTTGAAGTACAAGGGATTCTTTCATTAAGTCACCTGTAAAGCAGGTTCCATTGTTAGAGTCTACCTTCAGAGGTAGGCCCCACCTGGAGAAAATCTGTTCCACTAGGGTTTTTGCAGTAGCTTTTGCAGTGCATGTTTTAGTGGGAAAGGCTTCAAACCACATAGAGAAGAGGTCAGTAACTAAAAGTGCATACTTGTAGTTCCTGCTGGTATTGGTCAAGGGACCAAAAAAGTCGATCTGTATAGCATGCCAAGGGCAAGAATGTCTTTGTGGCAGTAACTTGGTGTTATGTTTGGCTGATAATGAGTTGTTCTGAGCACAGATTAGACAGTTGTCAATGTAGTGTTGGACATCCTTGGTGATGCCAAGCCACCAGCCATCAGTTTTTAGCATTTGGAGTGTATTCTCAACACCCTGATGTCCACCAGTAGGGGTGTCATGTATCTGGTGGAGAAATTCAGATCTCACTGCTTGAGGGACTGCCAACAATTTGCAGGGTAGGTTATCTGGTTGATAGCAGATCAACTTGTCATCTGGTGACAAGTGTAACCTATCTGTGTGTCTCTTGTATGGACTATGGGTAGGTAAGTCCTGTTCTATTTCTTTGTCAAGGAGATGGAACCCATCTTTGAGTTGGGGGTCTTCATGTTGTGCAGCTGACAGATCTAATGGATGATATGGTTAAGGTTTCTTCCTGATGGCTGCCACTTGGATAGCTGCTAGGGCATATGGGTGGTCCATCATCCATGTGCCCCCCTTGATCATCCTCTTTTGTGAAAAAGTCTGTATATCATTGAAAGAATGATATGGGTCTGATTTGGAGTGTACTTTAACCCTTTGGATGTAAAGCTTGTGCTTAAAACTCTGAGTCAGTTCATAATATAAATCACAAGTGCTTTATATTTCACGGGGGTGCCATCAGAAGAGGCAAAGGAGTTCTTCTGCCAGAAGGGTAGAACATCTCTCCGTGAACAGCAGACCCAGTTGTAGTCTGTAAAGATGATGGTGTCACGGTACCATGCTGCATACACTCGAGGGCGCAGGCCATGGCTGCCAGTTCTGCATATTATGATGATGCTACACTGTAATGTTTGGATATCCCAACAGTGTTGCCATTGGGATATACAATGTGCACTCCAAATCCATCTACCTGTTCTACGTGGCAGTATGAGGCTGAGCCATCTGTGAAGACATGACACAGTGAAGTGTCCTTGAAGAGCTTGGGAGTGGCAGGGAGAAATGAGACTGGATCAGGCAAGTCAAGTTGTTGAAATGTACACTCATGTTCTTTTCCTTCATAAAGGAGCCCATGTGCCAGTGTGAAAGGCATCTTGGCAGGGTGGACTTGTATGTCATGGTCTTGGAGAAGATGTGACCAGTGAGGCAGTCTGATTTTGGATACTGATCCATCCTTCACTCTGTCTGATAGCAAGAAAGTTGTGGGGGTGTGGTTTGTGTTGATAATGATAGGTGAGTACCTGATGATATACAAGAAATGTTTGACAGCCCAGTAGGTTGACAGAAGCTTCCTTTCACAAAGGTTATACTTCTGCTCTATGAGTGATAACATTTGTGATGCATATGCAACAGGTCTAAATGTACTATTGACTTTCTGAGCAAGGACTACAGACATGGCAATGTCTGAGGTGGCAGATTCCAGATGGAAGGGCAATGCTGGATTGGGGTTCACGAAGGCTGGAGCGGAGGCCAAGGCCTGTTTCAGTGAAGTCACAGGTTGAGTGTGGATAGGACCCCAAGTCCAGGGAGCATCCTTTCTCAGAAGCTTATACAGAGGGGTGGACTTCTGAACAAAGTAATAAATTAAGTTCCCGAAATAGTTGGCCATTCCCAAGAAATATCTAAGTGTTGCCACAGTGGTCGGGAGTAGCAAATCTTGTAAGCCTTGGATCTTTTTCTAGACCAAGCTTCTGCCTTTGTCTGTTATGCACAATCCAAGGAAGATAACTTCTATTTGGCAAAGTTGTGCCTTTGCATTGTTGCATTTGAATCCTGCCCTCTGTAGGAGGGTCAAGTAGTTCATCCGAGAGGTCAAAGTGTTGTTCTTTGGTGGCCAGTGTCAGCAATAGGTCATCCACATAGTGCAGGATACATTGTGGGACAGAAAAACCCTCCAGGGGGTCCATCATGTGTAGATGGAAGAGGGAGGGGCTATTGTAAAACCCCTAGGGCAAACAGGTCCATGTGCACTTGTTTTCCTTCAAAGGTGGAGGAAAATTTGTACTGGCTCTTAAATATCAGTGGCAGTGACCAGAAACCATTGGAGATGTCCAAGGCCCCTGAATTCTGTGGTTCTGCAGTTGTGGAATTTGCCGCAGAATTTGCATGATGCCGCCGAATATATATAGTGCCACAGAATTCATTGTTTTGGTGAATTTTCATATTAATATACTGTTTTCCATAGTGTCAGGCTTTCTTTCCCATCTCGTTTATCCTGAAGCCCCTCCCCTATGCTCAGTATATGATGTCATCGATGACATCACATCATATTTAGCCAATGACAGGACTGCATTCTGCCAGAGAAATGAATAAATCATGCTGCAGAAATCAGAAAATTCTGCCACAGTACACCAGGGGCCCTGGAGATGTTAAGGGCTCTAAACCACTCATGGTCAGGGGTCAGCAATTTGAGCACATCATGTGCTAATGCTACTGCAGGTGAGTAGCTAGGAGTGATTTGGCTGTCTCCTGTAATCAATTGTGAGTCTCCAAGTTCTCATTGGTTTCTTGACAGGCCAGATGGGTGAGTTGACAGTAAAGATACAAGTCCTTATCACACCTTGTTTGAGCAGTGACTGAACAGTTTCTCTGAGTGATGGCAAGGCCTCAGCAGGAAAATGGTATTGCCTTTGCCTTTCATGGGCTGGACCTGGAATCTTGATGACAGTATGCATCCTTCCACAATCATGCTTGTTTGTGTCAAATGCATCCAGATGTTTCTGCAGAATGGGAAGAAGCCTGCTGAAGAACTCATGGTTCTAGAATAGAGCTATGACATCACACTCCTTGTCATTAGTGGTCATGGCTGCAACCATGTGTGAATCCAAAATTATAACAGTTTGATATTGTCCTCTGATTTGGATCACTAGCATGTTAGCTAGACCCACTACACAGCCTTGTGGTACGAGAAAATCAATTCCCATGATGCTGGGATGGTCATGTAGTACAATAAACTAAATTATATGGTGTGCCTTCAGGTTACCTATAGTCACTGATAATACCACCGAATGATAAGTAAATAGTGTTGTGCCATCTACGTCAGAAGTATTGGTCCACCATCTGGTAGACCAAGGAGAATCTGCTGGATTATCATCATGTAATACAGATACAGCTGCACCTGTATCCAGTAGCATTGTACGTGGTGGCCCCCGACCATGGCTTTGGTGCAAGGCCTTCTGTTTGTGTCCAGTGCCAGCTGGTTCACAATACAGACTGGGACCTGTGGTTGACAGTCTGTAGTGCCAGCAGCAGGGTGCACCTGGAAGAGCAGTAGGGCCTGGTCTCACTGGATCTCATTCCAGTGCTAGATGGCTGAGATGAAAGGGATGACATCAGGGTTTAGGACTACTGTGGCCTGGTGCCCTGCAGTTCCAGAATCCCCATGGCCTGCTGAGTCCTGTTCGCCTAGGCCTATGGCTGTGAGGGTCCACATTGGGACTGCATCTGCTACATAGTGGACCTGTCTGAGGAGGTTTAGGGAATTTTTGTTCTCCTCAGTGATCTTTCTACATGAGGGGCCTGATCGATTGTTCTGATTGCCCCGATTAGAACCGGAATTCCCATTGCATTTGTTCTTGTTGTAGTTCCAGCTCCCACCTCTGGACTGGTTATGCTGTTGATTGTCCGAAGGTATGTGTTTCTTCTCATGGGCCTTGCCCGCCACAGTATAGTGGGTTGTAGACTCATTGGTAGATTGTACCGTGGCCACCTTCTTTGAAGTAGAGCTTAGGTCTCAGGTGTAGAGCTGGTAAACCTACCGTTTTCCGAAGAATATTGGCAAAATTGTTCAAAGTGGGGAAAATGGTTGGCTCTATCTTTTCATGAATAGCTAGCCATGTTCCAAAGGAACACATTTTTGTATTCTATGGGTTCAGTATCTGCAGCCTCTCCTGCAAGGTTTTTACCTGCACAGTAGGCCATCCATAGCCTCTGATGAAAAGTCACAGGGCTTTCTTTTGCATTTTGTTTTACAGGGTATGTTAGCATTACCCAACCACACCTGAACTGTGTACAGCAATGAGTTCAGTAGTGATTTGGTTAAAAGTAGCTCAGTTATCCTGGTGGGCAACTTCTGGGAGTTTGGCAAATAGGCTGGGATCAATAGTCTGTTGGAGGATCTGTACTTGGTAGTCTGCCAATAAACTAAGCATTTCACATTTGGAGCATACCTTCTCCAAATGACAACTGAGGTTATCAGTGGGTGTCATGCAGTCTATGCTGTCAGCGATCTGCTCAGGAGAATGGGCAATCTGAAGGGCATTAATAGGATGGTCTGGGAGAGGAAGGATGTCTGTTGAACTGCAAATAGTGGCCTCAGCTGCAGCCTCAGCCAGAGTCTGGACCATAGATTCCTGAGTAGCACTCTACTTCAGCATTTATTTTATTTGTGTTTGGTGGATTCTTTCCGATAAATCTGAATTGCGCAGCGCGCTTTCAGTCATATTCTCAATTTGTTCCCTTTCATCCATTGAAATAACGATGACAGGGATGGCCATTAATAGGCCTTGAGACAGCAGTTGTAGGACTAATCCTCCCCCCATCATAGGGGCCACCATATTGGCGGTACACAGGATAGTCATCATCATGTTGATGACATAGAAGGTAAAAATAACTGGAAAGGTGACGCAGGTGTGCACACCTATTGTTTGCGACCAGCTAAATCACCTGTACATGGTCACCAATTTATTAGGGAGTCTAACCCTTATCGGGTTCTTGTCAATAATTGGAAATGCAAAAGAATCATAGACAAGTTGCGTAACAGTCATAAATGTGTTCATTACTGTAAAAGGATATCACAGTTGTCCTAAGTAATTCTTACCATAAGACACTGGGAGCCAGAACTTAGCATTTCGCTGTACCCCAAGAAGTGAAGAAGGTCTCCAAGGAGAAAATGTTATACATTATATTATATACTATGATAATTACCATGACTACCAAAAGATAGAAACATTCTGGATTACAATGAGTGAGCCCTATTGGCTAAAAGTAAGGTGACTTCACAGTGCAGATAACATTATACAGTTTTGATAAGTCAGCTATCTCTGAGAACAGTAAGGTATACATAAGATGAGCGAAGCACAGGATGTAGTGTAATTACACATAAATCCAAAGTGTGGTAGTGCAGACTACAAAATATCACATGACAAAGACATGAATGTCTTGGATTACTATGTGCAGTTTCCATGCATAGAGAAAGTAAAGCGTATTACAATTACTATATTGTATATGTATCCTGACATCTACTCTTATACGGTCAATGTATGTGCCCTATATGTTAGTATAGCATATGCACATTATATGTAATATAAGGCTTGTCTAAGGTGTACAGTAAGAAAGCCAATTAGGGTGTAGGGACCTTGCATAACAGTACTTCATTGTTGTGTTCAGACTTTTGGACAACTACTTACATATACCTAATGACTCTGAATATATATTTCAATCAGTGGCACTTTAAAATGTTGAAATAGCTTAGAAACATTATAATATAATTATATCAGTGGGTGAAAGAGAGTTCAAAAGAAAACTAAGTCTAATTTGAGCTATCATTCCTCTTCGAGCTATGACTACAGGCTGAAATGTGTCATTTGGGAGTGAAGATAGCCAGAATCAAACCTGTGGTGTTTTGTTTAAATTATTGCATTAGCAGAATTATGTAAAGTTATTTACCTTGAAACCATTTTCCTATGAGACTTAAGGCATTGTATTGTCTTTCTGTATGTAAGCTGTTTGTGAATTGATGAAGTACAGAAAAAACGTGTTGAATGTTTGTATATTTTATATATTTACAACTGATATTAAACAATGCAAAGACTTTGCATGTCAACCAATAAAACTGAAACTGACGAACTGGAATGTTCCCGTCTCAAATACTAAATAAATGCTAGAAAGATTATGAACCCCTATTTTTACTACAAAAATTGATTCAATTCTGGACACCTTTTACAAAACACAATAAAATTGCATTAACTTTAATAAAGAGCACATTGCCAGCATCACAGCTAGTAATGTGACCTTTCACAAATTTTTATGTTTTATTTGAAACATACAATCAATAAGTAACTTTAGTTCAAAGTTCTCCATTTGTGAAAAAATGTCAGTCTGCTTTATAACACTGTGCAACTTCGCTGACGATAAAACTATCACTCTGGCTCCTTCTTCAGCTCTGGTGTGTTTTGTAAGTTTTCTGGTCCAAACTGCACCCAGTGACTAACACATGAGCTCCAGTTACAACTGCTACCTGAGTGCACTTGGTTCCATTGACTTCTTATTACTGGCTTTTGCTGCTTCTCTTTATGGCTTTTGTACTTTAATATACTCCATGATCGCCTCTCTTCTCAGGTTAGTAATGCCCCCCCCCATCCTGGCCACTTAGATCACTGGGACTATTTTCTTTGATTGACTACCATTCAATCTATAAACTCTCCAGGTTTTCTGTAAGGCCGTTAAATATCAGCAGAGTTACAGTGTTCAGAAAATAAGTGTGCACAATATCTGTAGTTTCAAATTTTCCCCAACTGAGTTTCTCTCTTCTCTGTTTACTTAGCACCCATTGCCATAACTGAACATTCCTGGCTATCAGAACACATAGTCCTCAGATGCTCCTTTAGCCCTCTCTGGCTTTATTTTAGAAAAATATATGTTTTTGTTGCTGATGTCCTCAAGTGTTTGTGCACTGTTTGGGTTCTGTTGCAGCTGGTTCTATGTGATAACGGCGAAAGCCTAAAGGCGATTGCCGTTATTGCGCAGTCAGAGTGCCTAAAACATTTTTGGCACTCTGATACCCTTGGTGCACAGAACAGTGGTGCCGGGGACATATATTTCAATGTTTTCTGTGAGGGGACTGCACCCCTCCATGAGTGGGGCTTCGCCCACTGCATCCCCTACTAAAGGATTCTCAGCTCCGGGGGGTGCATTTATGGGGGGGGGTGAAAACTTTTAAAATTAAAGGTTTCGGCTGGGCACAATAAAATTGCACCAGCACCCAGACCTGAACCTGGTACCTCACCCACCCCAACCACAGGCCAACCCCCGATGCCATGATGCAGCTCGGCAACCCACCGCAGCACCATCACCTACAGCTCCACTGCCCCTTCCCAGCCCACGCTCACTGTGCTCGCTCTCTCCTCCCATGTGCGTACATATGGCTATATCCTGTTGCCCACTCCACCCAACCCCTCATCAGGTCACCCTACCCTCCCATCACCATGAGGAATTTTGTGGGGAATGACTCATCATTACGGACTACACCCTTCCCCATGTGCCCACCTAACGGGATACCATTGCAGCCTGCTGCCTATTTAAGATGGTGCCCTTTGCTGTGTATGGGAGCCCACCCCCAAAGGTTTCTGTGAATGTCTTTGAGTAATTTATTTGTATTTGCAACACAGTCCCTAAGTTGTACTCCTGGTACCTACTGCCTGCTAACTAAGTGTGTTTAATATTTGTTTAGTTAATCAGTGATTTCTCATCAGTGAGAGCACTTCTAACCTCTGACTCTTCCCTCACACACTCCATAGTCAGTTTAGTAACTGTAGTAATGGTTCATTCTAGCCACTCTTCAGTCAATGAGGGCATGCCCTCTCAGTACTGTAGCACTGATAGTTTACACTGCTTCTTGGCTCTTCTATGTCTCTCGTCAGCTATGCTGGTGCTGCACAGCTTCTACTCTGCAAAATACTTAAAAAACATCAACTGTTGTAACTTTCTCTGTGGCACAAGGCTTTTTTAAAGAAAAATGGGAGCAAATCTATAACTTAATGCAAAATTTACACTTGGCTGTCCCCTCCAATCACCATTGGATCACAATTGTCTGCCGAGTTACATTTCACTATGATGCTGTGTAATTCAGAAATATCACTTGCCCCTCCTTGGCTGTGCTGGATTTCATGTTTATGTAAATGCAGTATAATTAATAGGTACAGTACTGTGTAGTAATCTTTTTTGTACTGATAGACATTAACAAATTAATACAACAGCAAATGCACCCCACTGGGTGCCACATCACTCTTTTTCATCCCAGATGTCTCCCCAAGTCCCCTTATGCCACATCCCATGCCTCAACTTTTCCTATGCCCCTCCTGTTGAGCAGTTTCACCACCCCCAGTCATTCCAGCCCTTGTAATGTTGCACTCGGTGGGGGGGAATCCCTGGGAAAATTCCCTCAGGTGTGCCATTTGTTTGGTGATAGCCTCCAGTTGCAGCAACTCCTGAGTTTTTGACACAGGGCCCTCCCTGATGCACCCCAAGTTTGCTGCAGCCCTAGAGCAGCAAACTTGCATCGGTCTAAAGACTCTTTGAATATCAAGCCCTAGGTTTCTAACATTACCAGTTCCAAAGCGATCCCATTTTAATGAAAATATTTTTTAAAAGGTTGAAGTTTGGAACTGTTAGGGCTAGAAACTTAATTTTTTAAATGAAATCTCAGTGTCAGTTTGTGAGAAATCAGTTGTATTGATACAGGTTTTTATTGCACCCTCCCTGCCTTCCCTGCCACTCCTTCAGGCCTCCTGGTACCTCCACACCACTCACCACCCTCACTGCCATCTGCTGCCCCATTTCTGCAGCCCCCCCCCGGGTAACCCAAAATATCCTGTCATTGGGAGACCTCTCCTTTTCTGAGTAGAAAGCATCAGTAGGTGTAACCAGTTGGCCCAGGTGCTGCCGGGGTCGGTATGGGATGTCCGGGGTTCAGTGGTGGCAAGGATCCATCAGCCATCACCTGGTCATCCATGGTGCCATTTTTACAGTTTCTACATCAGGAACATGGCTTGCCACTGACATCAAAGAAGACACTGACATCTATCGTGATCCTCTTCAGTGGGGGTCCAACACAGTGCTGTTCCCCTGCATCTGCCAGGAGCCAGAAAACACTGGGCTGCAGAGCCCCCACCTCGGGAGAAGGTGAGCAGTTATCCGATGCTCAAGCCTTCTCTCCTCCAGCCAGCCCTCTGGCACCTGAGCTCATTCTCCAACCTGGGTCACCAGTATCACAAGTGAAAATCCAACCGCTGCATCAACAGGCTGGCGATACAGTTTTTATGTGTTGATACTATTCAGTATTTTTGTATCGATATAAACAATGATGCAAATGCTTTAAAAACATTTTGTATAAATAAATATCATTTTAGATTCTGAATGTTGGTAACACTACACATTATTTAATTGGAAAGTGTGTACTTACCAACTTAATTTTCATTCATTTTATGCCCTTTTTCCCTTTTCAAAAATTTCCACTCCTTTCTAGCAACCCCTACTTTGCATTGTTGCAGAGGTGAAGTTTGTGAATACATCAGAATGTAATTTCTGCCAGAAGAAAAAAATATACATTCACAGTACTTTGAATGTTTCATCTGAGTTTTTTTTTGCACTTTGCAAGCTTGGTCATTATAAGAAGGGAATTTATATTTATTTAGGCACTGTATTCAATTACTGTATTTTTAAATCCCAGAACTGAAATTTAGTTATTGCCCTGAAAACTGGAAGATACATGAAGAATGGTGCTACTTCTTTTCAGAAGAAAGACTAGAAAGAGAAGCTAGCAAAAGAAAGTGTGAGGATCAGAATGCAATGTTGGTTGTTATTAATGGCACAAAGGAATTGGTAAGACAAAGCATATTTTTAATTGTAGACAATGTACAATTGTAATGCATTGTTTTGCTAACATGTTGGTTGGAAAGGGGATATATAGAGAAATTGGGGAAAAAATTAAATGAAAATAAAAAGCCCCAAACCATTATAAATATCCTGGTTGGAGAAAAGCTGATATTAGAGGCAGAGCAGAAACATTAAGAACACTGCAGAGTGAGGTATTATCAGCCCATGCAATAAAAGATGATGATATCTATGAATAGGAGAGGCAGCTCTCAACTTGTTCAGATTCTGCTCTGCATCCCTATGATTGTAAAATGGGCTCAGCAATTTGTGGTGGCTTGAGCAATATGACTCGCCATTGAAATCCTGTAAAGCATGTTATAATCTCTAACATCTGCACTCCTGATCTCATTGCGCTCATCATACTTTGAAGTTTTGAAGTTTATTGTTCTAGGAATTAATACCTTTGAGCCAAGGCTCTTTTACAAAGGTTCCACGTCATTAAGTACAAAAACATAGTAGACAGTGTTACAAACAATCAGTAAGCCGTTTAACAAGGCCACAACTTAAACAGTAACATTTATGTACAGAAAAGAAAAAGGAACTCAGAGGCAGTGTCAAGGGCAAGGAATAAGGATTGGAGAGCTTGAGAGGGAAGACAGGGAGAAATAAGAAGTTTGAGAGCAGACAGAACCAGGTTAGTGGCGCTCAGGTTGTCTTTGTCAAAGAGGAGACCATGGTGGTTGAGTGAAACAAATGTAAGTGCACTCAGTGGGATGAGACTTTAGGTTGCACTTGGAAACAATCCTTGCCTCAGTGTGCCTATTCTGGTTACCAAGATTTTAAACAAACAGTCAAACAAATAAATAAATACAGAAATAAATAAAAATATCATTAGAATTTCTACAGCTACCCATCAGATTTTTCAGTTTCTGATTTGCTGTCATTTTTCCTCACAACTAAGTCTATGCAGTGCTGCTTAATTGCCAGCCTTATATCAACACTGCTGCTTCAGCAGTCCTCCCACTCTAGTTACAATTTTAACAATAACCTCTCAATCTTTGTACCATTCTGTTTTGTTTATTTGATATGTTATTTTCTCCCTTACACCTCCCCCACTAAGGTGCTACCTCTACGTGTCCAAAAACAGATGGTGCACCTGTTACATTTGTCAAAGCATGTATTAAATCTCCTCACCAACCCACCACACAACCCAACTGCTCAGAACTCCCCCTCTGTCCTTCTACTGCACATTTTGTTTTAGTTATATTCAAAACTGCCAACTCTAGCCTGTGTAGCACCAAGTTGTTAGTCAAATAGTTCAGTAAACAGGTACACAAGAATTTATATAGTAATGCTTCTGCAACTATCATTTTGAATAGCCTACTACTGACTCATAGTTAAACAAATAAGTGTCAGTCAACAGTTTCAAAATAACTAAAATGAAATGTAGACTGGCAGAGGGAGGCTTCTGGGCAGCTGTGGGGTAGCTAGGCTGATTTGTTAATTGTTTTGACTGGTGTGAAATGAGCTGTGGCAAAGCTGTGTGAAATATAAAATCCTACTAGCAGAATTCAGGCAGAATCATCTTTCTGAATCAACAGGATTCTGCAGAACTTCCATATGAATTTCTGCAGAATTTAGTCACAATTTGGATTTCAGTTAGTTTGGTCTAATTTTAACAGAATTCACTGAAATGTTACCTAAATTGGCAGGTATACAGATCTATACCACATGTACAAGTGTACTTTCAGATGCTTACTTGTAAAGTTGCTAAGTCATAAGTGAGGTAATATTTCATCAACATTTAATTTTCAGTTATTTTATCAAAATTTAAAATTACTTATTCAAATGTCTCTGTTTTAAGATGCAAGAAAAACATATAATATGAGTATGTGTACTGAGTTTCAGTTATCAGGCTTTAAAGGTGGTTATTCTGGCCCGGATATTCAAAAGGTTTGCGCCATGCTCAACAGGGTTGCGCGTGTGCAAGTCCAAAACTGCGCCATTCTGCAATATTCAGAAGGAGGCAGTTGCGCCACTGAAAACACGCTGAGCAACAGCGCAATGGAAATGAAGGCATGCGCAACCAAAGGGGGCGGGTCCATGCATAAAGTGCACAATGCGATATTCAAACACTTGAGCAATGCGCAAGATCGGCGCAGCCGGAAGTTGAGCACTAGCGGAAATGAGCCAAAATAAAAAGGCTCAAGGAAGTGGCGCAAGAACGCTAGCAGGCCGCAAAGTGGGGGAGAGAGAGACAGAGACAGAGACAGAGCTGGAAGGGCAGGCAAGGACAGTGTGTCCTATAGGACATAGAGGCCAGCGGGGGGTGCCCAGTGCAGTGGAAGCAGCAGTGAGGGCAGCGGGGGTAACACAGCAACAGCAGCCGGGGGGGCAGAAGCCAGGGAGATGGACAGTGCCAGCTTCCACATGGAAGCCGTAATGAGGGGGGTGAGACTCCATGCTGCAGGGGGACGTGGCCGCGGAGGGGCCTGTCGGCGGTATGCCCCCGACAGGCGGTACCGTGCCTGCATCAGCTTCGAGCTGTACACAGATGTTGAGATTGTGGGCCGGTACCGCCTGAACAGGGCAATACTGAGACGGCTCTGTGAGCTGTGCAGTGATGTGATGCAGGCACCCTCACGACGGAGTCACGCTCTGTCGGTGGAGACCAAGGTGACAGCCTGCATGTGCCTGCTCGCCACGGGCACCTTCCAGAGGCTGACAGGGGACACCACAGGCATCACGCAGTCAGACACATCATGTATCCTCACCCACTTCCTCAGCGCACTGCTGCCTCATGCTACGGAGTACATCCACTTCCCCAGCACCGTGGCAGAGTGTACAGCAAACATGCAGGAGTTCCACAGGGTAGCACATATGCCTGGCATGCTAGGGGCCATAGACTGCACCCATGTGGCCATCCGCATGCCACCTGGCCCCGATGGCCATGCATATCGGAACCGAAAGGGATTTTCCAGTGTCAACTGCCAGGTGGTGTGTGATGCCACTGGGCGCATAATCAATGTCTGTGCCACACACCCTGGTGGAGCACATGATGTCTTCATATGGTACCAGTCTGCACTGTGCCATCGATTCGAGAGTGGGGACATCCCCACGGGTCATCTAGTGGGTGAGTACACATGTATGGAATGCAAACTCTGGGCAAGGGTGGGAATGCCACAGGTGCCATGGTAGTGGCACATAGGAAGATGGCCAATATGGACCTGAACATGACACTGATCTCCACTATCTCCACACAGGTGACTGCGGATATCTACTCCATCCCTGGCTGCTCACACCGTACTGGCACCCCATGACCCCAGCTCAGCTATGCTATAATGAGGCACATGCCGCAACACGTAACATCATAGAGTGGGTGTTTGGGATGCTCAAGGCACGCTTCGGATGCCTAGACACCTCCGGCAGTGCCTTACAGTGCAGCCCCCAAAAGGCCTGTGGGATATTCCTGGCCTGTTGCATCCTGCACAACATGGCCAAAGACCATGGGATAGCTGTACAGGTCTAAGAGGGGACAGGTGATGGGACGCCAGTGGCGCCGGTGATGATGGTGATGAGCAGCCCCCTCAGGACAGAGGGACCCGACTGATCCGGCAGGCCCAGCTGCACCGGGACACCATTGCAGAAGAGCACTATGCCCAACACAGGTAAGTCAAGGGGACATGTGCAAGCAACACTGTCCATGCGCAAACCACAGGCACACAGGGGAACACACCAGGGGTGCATGAAGGTCAGGGGAGTGGAAGGTTCCAGGCATACCAACATACCATCAGGGAGGGGTGAGCACTCATATGGACACACACACACACACCAGGCACAGAGCATACATGGGCAGATGCACAGCACTGTGGAAACGACATTGCTAACACACAGCACCACCGACCACCCCCACCACCTGTACCATACAAGTACGTGTGTCAGAACCTGGGCACCCTTGCACCTTGGTGTACAGTGCAATGCAGGCATCATCATGCACACGCACCTGTGGACAGCAGTTGGGAGAGTGTGCAGGTGGTCCGTGTGTCAGCGTGGTGAGCAGAGCACCCAGCAGTGCACTGCCCACCATGACACACATTGCACACAGGGCAGCACCAGACAGGGCCCGCACTGGGAGACAGCTCAGTCATGTAGCACTGTCCCACGGCCACCACGGATGCGTGGGCGGCCCCACCATGACCCAACAGCACTGGCAGGCTGAGCAGGGGCCACATGGGGTGGCGCTGTTGCACCACCAGGGGTCCCACTGCGCGAACGCGACCTTGCCCGCACAGGGGTCTGCAGCATGCCGAACAAACATGCACCAGGGGTGCTTGGGATGCCCACAGCAGAACCCGGCGTCGACAGGCCTGGTGTCGCACGACGCCGGGAATGGGCAGTGGAGAGTGCACTGTGTGGGGTGTGCGGTACAGGGGCACCTGACTGTGTGCCCAATGCATCCACGACAGAGACCACTACCTGGGCAGCCTGTCAATGGTGGCGGTCACATCCGTCTCAAAAGATAAGGACCAGCCCGGTTCGGTCCCGAGCACACTCCTGCTATGCCGCCCACGGACACAGATAGTGCCTCCATGGACCTTGCAACCCGCCCCGCAGCTGTACTGATTCCTGCAGCAGGCGGTGTGCACGTCAATGGGTACTGTGCCCAATTGCATCGTGTGAGCCCCAGGGTGGGATTTGCCCAGCACAGCACCCCTTGAGGGTGGGCGCTGTTCACCAGGACCAGGTATGGGTGGATCATCAAGGCTGTGGACATGTGCCACTGCTTGACACTGTACCCCAGACCTGGTGTGCGACTGCTGCTGCCGCCCCTCCAACTGCTGAGCCCCCAGGTCCACCTGTTCCACTGCCGTGCTGGCAACAGTGCCGGACACCTGCACAGCCACCGGTGCTGCCCACCGGTGCTGACAGGCACAGCCTGGGACTGTGCCAGCATGCTGGTACACATGTGTGAACCAGAAAGGCCCAGGGGCACGTGTTGGCCTGCCGTGGTGTCCGCCATGGACACACACCTATCACTGCCCATTGCAGGCCTGCTATCATCAATGGTGCAGGTACGTTACTGCCATAGTCACAGCATCGCTGGCATACTTGCATGCCAGACTGCTGAGACACAGGCTGTGCACCCCCCGCACCCATATCAGTGACACCAGATTTGTTGGCCCAGCGTGCATGCTGCTGCAGTGCCTGCTGGCTGGTGGTGGAGGTGGATGGTCCTTCCTCCATGTCCAGCAGGTCCGCATCACTGTCTGGACCCACCACCACCGTCTCCTGAAGATGAACAGGATCTGTAACAGAAAGAGAGTACATGTGAGTGCATGTGAACAATTGCCACCGCCCCCCCCAAACACCGCCACCATGTCATACCGTGCAGTGATGGGCTTCCACCTGTCTGGAATCCTCCGCCTGGTATGCCCTCAATGGCGCTCAGCTGCATGGCTGTGACCAGAGTCTCCTCAGTTCGGGTCAGCTGCAACACCACTGGCGGGCCCCCACCAGTGCCAGCACGCGCCTTGAAGGCTGCCACCTTCTCCTTCAGCCTCCTGTGGTCAGTCCCCATCTTTTTCTTGCATTCCTGCATGGAGCGCTGGTGGCTTCCGTGCAGGTTAACGGCCCGAGCTACCCCCTCCCATGCAGCCGCACGGGACTGAGGGATGCCCCTCCGTCCGCTCAGTAGTGGCTCATCTGCCAGGTAAGCCTGGAAGAGGGCCTCTGTCTCTGCCACTGTGAAGTTGGGCCTCCTCCTACGCCCACCGTCCTCACCTTCACCTTGGCCTTGCTCAGTCATGGTGCTCTGTATGGGTGGAAGTGGACACCTGTCACTGTGCAGTCTACAGCATTTCCCCACGAGCATAGGTGCCGGAACCGGGGGGGGGCAGAAGGGCCGGGAGCCCCTCCACGTTTTTTTCCTGTATGGCAAATACTAATAGAAAAAGTGCCCTTTGTCCCTTTCTAAGTGTCCTTTTGATTCTCAGCCCCCTCAGCATTTACCATCTTCCGGCACCCCTGCCCATGAGCATTGTCCTGAGCATCACACAGCATGTAACTCACCTCTCACCTGCAGTAACTGAATCTGGCCAGCACAGCCCACTGTCGCATATTTATAGTGCAACACATGCAAATTAGGAGTGGAGCAACTTTAATGACATGCAAATCGCGCCACTGCTCCTTTGAATGGCTGATCGAATGATTTGCATGTGTCGGCTGAATATCACGAATTTGGCGCAGATTTGTGCCTGCGTGCTACACTGCATTGCGCATGCCCAGATATCTTAAGCATGCGTCTGTTGTGCTGCAGACGTGCTGAGCGCGATCGTCAATTCAGGCCATGGCCACCATTGTGCCAGTGGCGCTACAGCACTGGGCACTATATGGTGCTGTGGCACTACTGCGCAATTGTCCACTGTGGCACTGGTACGCAGCATGGCAGTCGCGCAGGATGCCTATACATCCGATGGTGCTGTGCGTAGCCTTGTATCATTGCCATGACCTTGTGTATGCCCTTTGCCCCCTGGCGCTGTTCGCATGCCATGTGTATGTCCCTATTGCGCTGTCTGGTGACAGCACTATGTGAAGTGTCGGCGCTGTTCGAACAGCGCGATTGGAGCCTGTGGTGGTCTATTGCGCAACATCTCCACGTGGGGTTACGGTGCAGCAGAGCGCCATATTGCCACTGTAAACTGGCTAAGATGGCTAGGAGGATGGCTGTGAGTTGGAGCCCACTGGAGGTGGCCAATCTGGTGGCCCTGGTGGAGCCTCACTTTGAGGCACTCTATGGTGAGGCCCCCCTCACCATAGCGAGAACACAAGTGTGGCAGCAAGTGGCCACTGACCTGGTGGGGGTCACTGGATGGGGCCGGTCTGCTGAGCAGTGCCGGCACTGGTACAGTGACCTCCGCTGGAGGGAGCCGGATGTCTTGGCGAGGCTGCAGTCACGTGCCAGGTGGGGCGTGGTGCCTAGGCCAGGTGGGTGTACCACCTATGCACCTGTATTATCTGTAGGGGTGTGTGTGTGTTTTGGTGGCTGTGCATAGGTGATGGCTCGGACACGGTTGGCTGTGTCAGTGTGTGCAGCTGTGGGATGCATGGGTATGGCTGTGTGGGCAGGCACTCTCACTGGGGCAGGGGGCACTCTGCTTTTGAGTCACACTGATGTTTGTCTAAACATATGTCTCCCACAGGCCGGGATGTGAGGAGGCGAGCACCAGCTGATGAGGGGCAGGCCAGGGACCCTGTGCCAGCAGGGGCGGCACCCCTACAGCAGCAGCAGCGGGAGCAACAGCGGCAGCAATGGCGGCAGACAGAGCTGCTTGAGCAGTGTGAATATCATGACTTCATCGATGTTATTGCATGCTGGGGGGGGGAGACCAGTAGCCCTGCACAATACAACCATGCAGGAAAGGGGAGGTCATAATTCCACTATACAGGACAGTAGTGAGGCCCCACCTGGAATACAGTGTACATTTCTGGAGACCATCCCTATGTAAGGACGTACAGTGGGCAGAGAAGGTTCAGAGGAGGGCACCAAAGATGGTGCATGGCTTGCATCACAAGTCCTATGGAGACAGGTTGAAGGAACTGAACATGTACTCCCTGGAGGGGAGGAGGGAGAGAGGGGATATGATAGAGACATACAAGTATCTTACAGGGTGGAACAGGGTGCAAAGAAACACTATTTTGAGTTGAAAAAGATGTTCCAGGACTACAGGCAATGGGATGCTGTTGGAGGGTGGACAATTCAGAGGACGTATGAGAAGGACTGTCTTCACAGAACGGTGGTGGACAAGTGAACACCCTGCCAGAGGAAGGTGGGAGCTGAAACAATCATGGGATTTCAGAATGCATGGGATAGACAAAACGGAATTCTGGAGGTTAGGGGTAAGGGGCAACAGACTCCTAGGTAAACAAAGTGAACTTACAGCTCAAATGCGCAGACTGGGTTGGCCATAGGCCCTTATCTGCCGACACTGTCTATGTATCTATGTCTGTATGCACGACACAGGTGACATGCATCACTGTGCAGTATCACAGCATGTCTGTGTATGCATCACTGGTGGCCCATGCATGCACTGGGCACATAGCTGTGTAACTGGCATCACACCACGTTGCCACGTCACTTGCCAGCCTTGTTTGTACTGTGATGGATGTGGGCAGTGTGTGTGGGCAGTGGTGTGCATAGCTGGTGCCGCCTGTTTGTGATGGCCATGTGCATGTTCACTGTGGGTGGGTGCATGCCATCACAGGTGCGGGACATTGGGCTATATGGCTTGCAGGTTGGATGGTGTTCAGGGTTGTGGTCAGTCACAGCCATTGACTGTGTTCCCATTTTCCTAGGCCTTGAGGTACTCAGGAGGATGGCACGGGATCTTCGGCGCCTCACCCAGGTTGGACTGGAGAACCAAGACATCCTGCAGGCCATCCGGCGCCATGGAGCTTGGCGAAGGAGGCACAGGATGGGGCACCAGCAGGGGGAGGACCAGCAGCCAGCTGGGCCATAGCCCACATTACCCTTCCCACTTCTCCCATCCCTATCACCCTGCCTTCCCTCTCCAAGTTTTTATTCCTTCCCCCTTGAACACCCCTGCCTTTTACCCATCCCCCCCTCACTTGTACATAGTTTTGCTTGGTTTTATGATTTAATCTTTTAAATATACATTTCTATTTTGATATGAATACTGTGTTGGTCTCTGATTTGCAGCTGGCTATGGGTGCTCAGTTGCAGGGGTGTACATGCCATCTGGGCTGGTATGGTCCTGGGTACGTGTGTGTGTGTGTGTGTGTGTGTGCATGTGTGTGCATGGGGAGGTATCTCCAGCATGGCAGTGACTTTCGGTTGGTCTTGCCGTCTGCTGCCACCCACTGCTGGGTGCACAGGGTGTGTCTGGCTTGTAGGCTTCTGTGCTGCACGGGGTTGATGAGTGCTGGGGGGAATGTATGGTTTCCTGCAGTGCCAGTCACTGCACATGGGTGGTGTCTTGGGGTCACAGTGCAGGTGTGCTGTGCATATGGGGGGCTGATGTGCACTGTGGTTGTCAACCCCCTGTGTGTGGCACTCTCCGCCTGCCAGTGGTTGTGCTGGGGTGTCATGGCTCTGCTATGCTTTGTTGGCTTGTCCCCATGGGCAAGTAGATCATCCGTCCCACCCCCAGTGATGCTGTTCTTGGGGTGTGCAGGTGTGGTGTGGGTTCTGCAGTGTGTTCCTGTGCCCATGTGTGGCATGGCTGGCGGTGGGCCCCAGTCTGCCTCTTGGATGTGCAGTTCCATTGCTCTGGGGGGGCTCTGCTTTGCTATGGTAGCTTGGAATGCTCAGCTGAGCTTCCCTGGTTGCTCCATAGCGCAACATTTTGGCTCAGCTTCTCCTTCCTGGTTGCGCGATGGCGCAGTATGTGTGATATTCAGATGTTGGTTGCTTGCGCAATTTGCTCTGCTCCATGTTTGAATATTGCACCTGTTGCGCATTTGTGCAACTGGTTTGCGCTTGCTCCTGCTGTTGCGCTCGTTTTGAGCGCAGTTTGAATATCTGGGCCTCTATGTTTAGCCAGACATTTGTAACCATTTTAATGGCACGGGTTTCAGAATAATCAGTCAAAAGTATTTAACTAAACGTTTCTTTCAAGAATTAGCAAGTACAGACTAGGCTTGCACTGTGTGTACATAGTTTCAGATTCCTAGCTTTAAAACACATTGAATTATAGGCAGTCATTTTGGCAAACTTTAAATTTCAGTTATTTTCATCTATTTTTAAAATGACTGATCAACATTTCACCCCATATTAAACATACAATATTACTGTACATGGTTATGTTTGCATATTTCAAATTTCTGACTTTCAAGGGGATCAAATCATAGGTAGCTAAACTTTCAAACATTTTTTAAAATGAAATGTTGCATGTTTGTAAACTGCACAATTATAAATACCTGCAACTTTAAAACTAAATAATGTAATACATTACATTTGCAGGTTAAAATACCTTAAATGGAGACTGACTGTGTCAGTTTTATAATTCTCTTGATTAAAGAATATCAACTTTAAAAGCTACCAAAAATTGCAAAATCATATCAGTGGTTAAAGCTGATTTAAGTGAGTCCTTGTGAAAATTGTTGAATTTCATTAAAATTATATGGCAGCCCTATTCTTGAATATTTCCCAGCCATTAACCTGATCTGCCATGCAGGAAAAAGCAAGAGGCTAGTGAGAGTAGTGATACAGTTGGATTAATGGGGTACGTCACTGTAAAAGTAGCATGATGCTTACAGAGGCATTGCAGGGTCATTATGCTAATGCAGGTAAGGTGATTTGCATGCCTGCTTTGCTGTTCATATGAGTTCAGTCCATAGCTAAGCACTGCATGTAGAGGGAGTAGCTGACTGTTATCCATCTTACAATAGAAGATACAATTCCTAAGGACACAAGGATGTTGCTTATTGAATTAGAGATGCTGCTAAAGTAAACTATATCTAGAGGTACCTTCTCCAAGATACAGTGCAGAGGTGCATCATGAAATATTGGTCTGCCTTTCACACCATGTGTCTGTATACCTACACTTCAATAAATTTCATAAAATTGAACTTAGGTCAGCATCTGTCTCCATTTGGTGGCATGGTATGTGCATGGACTTCTTGCTATAGTGGATTTGAACTTTTTTCTGTGAGCACTATATTCAGAATGTGATTCTTTTCAATCAATCATCTTTATTTTACCAAGCAAAGCACCACTGAGACAAGCTCATTTACAAGGTTGACCCGGGGTATAAGTACAAACATACAACTATCATATTTGCAGCAGAAAAGAAAGATGTATACAATAAATACACTGCCAACTAACATCCAACACTGAACTATAGAAGGCTCATATGTATTAACATAATTAATAAAAGACAAAATAATTACAATATTTACAGTACAGTATATACAAGGTGTACAATGCAATATAATACATGTAATTATGACCACATAAATAGTGCATTGGAAACCAGGAGTCAGTGAAGAGAAGGAGTAAGAAAGGAAGAATATGGTGAATACAAGGGGTGAGGAAGGGAGAACAACAGAATCGTGAAGAGCCATGAAAAGATGCAGTGCAAATTACAAACTAAGGAAGAGGTAACCTGCACACAGGAGGTGGTGGCCACAAAGAAAAGCAGTCACAAGTCTCCCTAAACAAATGTAGGAACAGGGTTTTATAAAAAAAAGCCAATTTTATAGGTGTAGCAAGCTTCAAGGTCTTTTGTATTGTGTTCCATAAGACAGGTAGGCACGACTTATTGCCACTGCACTGTACCATGTTCGGATCTTAGGAACAGCAAGGGAAATGAATGAATAACTTATAAACAAGTAGCTTTCAGCTGTGGCTATGGGCAAACAGTCAGAGATTTACTGTGAAAACTTGTGAATAATAGCTCTATAAGTCCACAGGACTGCATTCCTACGCCATCTAAAATTAAGCAAGCACCAGCCAACCATAGTATAGAGTGCACAATGATGGGTACAGTACTGTACTCCCGAGATAAATCTATAATACAAGGAGTCTAGTTTGGATAAAGCAGTACTCATGCCTTGACCATAGATAAAGTCACCATAGTCAGGAAGCAGCAAGAAGGTAGTTTGCACCAATTTGGCCTTAACTTCTTGTGTAAGAGGACTTCTAATCTGAAAGAAAAGACCAAGCCTGTTTAAATTTCTTGGTGAGTTCTTCCATGTAATCTACAAAGAAGAGTTTCTGATCAATCCACAGACCTAAGTACTAGAATTCTGATAGAAATTCAAGGGACTCCCCCAGTGGCAAGGTGACGTGGAACAAATCCAGTGTTCCGTACTTTTGAGGAGTTAGCATAGAGAGAGAATTACAATAAGTGCAGGAGGTTATTCTGTAGGGTATTAAAGCCTTCCTGACGATCCACACAAGGTAAGATCTTGCCTATGTACAGGACAGTCTCATCAGTGAACAGGTGAATCTTGGAAGATTTGATTCCCATGTTAATATTGTTTATAAAAACTGCAAATAACAAAGGGCCTAAGACGAAACGTTGAGAAATGCCCCTTGTCAATAATTTTAGCGTTGAGATGTCACCATCTGCTTTAATGCTTTGGAAGTGACCAGTGAGATCATTTGTGAACCAGGTCACTGCCAAGTAGTCCAGACCAATGTTCCTAAGAACTGTAATGAGCAGCTCATGATTTACAGTGTAAATTTTTTTTTTTTAATTTATTTGCTTTTCTTAACCAGGTGAGTGCACTAGGCATAGGGATACCTATTTTTAGGCATAACCCAGGAGGATACAAGTCAAATAGAAAACAACAAACAACAATGTGACGCTGCACATGGAAATAGGTTGTACAATGCAAAGGTAGTCAGAAAAAAAAATACAAACAACTTGCAAGACTATATAATATATGGTCAGACAGAGTAAGTAATATGACAAAAATACAGGGATCATTCAGAAGAAAGAGACAAGTGCAACACAAGTTCAGTAATTGGTACCAGTCATTGTTATGGACAGTGTACAGTAAGTGCCAATTAGTAAGGCAAATAAACATAGTAGAAGAATAAACAGCAGGAGGAGGAAGAGGGGAAGGGATAGAGGAGGAGAGGTAGGTTAGAGTGTGTACAGGAAGGGTGGGAGTAGAGTAAGGTAGATCGGAGTGGGAGATGAGATTAAGGTGAATGGAAGCAGGTACACGGACTTACTGCAAGTAGGGGTTCACAGTGGACCTTCTTAAAGCCAGCATGTGTAGGGGCAAGATGAATAGCTTTGGGGATAGTATTCCAATATTTAGGGGCTGCATAGGAGTAGGCCCGTGCACCCATTGTGGTCTTGCGCCTAGGGATGTAAAGAGGAGTCTGGTCAGATGAACAGAACCCGTAGGAGGGGGTTTGAAGGTGTAATAATGAGGCAAGAGATTGGGGGAGGCCAGATCTTATTATATCATCTATTAAAGCACCATAGGATAGGAGGGGTGAACATGAAGGACTAGGCCAATTTAGATCAGCATAGAGCTGGCAGTGGTGTTTGTGCCAAGGAGAGGCAGAAGCATAATGGCAAATGTTATTATAGGTAGTATCCCATGTATGGAGGGAGGTCTTAGTTGCACCTAGGTAGGTGACCAAGCCATAGGGCAATGATGGGAGCAGAAAGCCTTGTGCCACTGCAAGCCTAGCCGACGGAGTGAGGGCTCAGCTAGTGCAGCAGGTTCCTCCGATTTTTGCATTGATAGATTTACAAGTAGCAGTGATGTGGGGATCAAATTCCAAGGATTCATCAAGAAGAATACCCAGGTATTTGAAGGAACTAGTGCTAACTAACAGGGACTTGTCAGCACAGGATATGTTGAAGGAGTTCCAATTTACTTTTAGTCTAGCTGAGAGACAAAGAGCATAGATTGAGTTTTACTAACATTAAGGACAAGGTGATTTGCAGTTAGCCAGGATTGTATGTTTAGGAAGCTCTGCTCAAATCCAAGAACAAAGCACAGACATGAATTGTTGCATCCAATGAGGTTTGCCAGTCATTAGTGACATTAGCAAGTGCAGCTATAGTGATATGACAGGGCCTAAACCCTAACTGTACTGGGTTAAGGAGGTTGTTTGTATTGAGATAATGTCTGAGTTGGTGATTTACTATTCTATCCAGCATTTTTGACAGAGTGGGAAGCAATAATATAGGATGGTAATAATAATTATTATTATTTACTAATTTTTTTTTAACCAGGAGAGACACACTAAGCTGAAAGCTTGTTACAGGTGCTACTAGGGAGCACAAGGAAGTTAAGTGACTTGCTTAGGGTCACACAGTATACAAGTGGGTGCTGTGGGATTCAAACCCAGGTCACCAGGTTTGTAGCTCCTTACTGCTTCACTGGAATCACTGGCCTTAAACAGGGATATAACAAGAGCTGTCTTCCAGATTGCAGGAAGGGTACCCTGTGACAGGGACATGTTAAACAGATGCATGATAGAAATGGAAAGAAAATAGTATACAAGCTTAAGGAAAAATGGCTTTATCAGGTCAGCACAGGCACTCTTCCTTATATCCAAATCCAAAAGCAAATCTTCTATGTTTTTCACAGTGACCAGGTCAAATGAGAAGAGTGCATCATGAGAAGGAAGGGCCTTGCCTTGCATCTTCTCCAAGACCCTCATGGTTCTGTGGCCTATGAGGAGTGGCAGTGTAACAATTAGATAAGTATTAGATAAGTAGACGTTTTCTTAGATTCTGTTGACAGTGGAAGTATGATCCATTTTTCAGTAAGTAAGACAGCATTTGGGGACAAGGAATACCTGCATGCTCAAGGTGTGTGGCAGCTGTGCCAAGAGGGAGAGGGTACAGGTCTTGTAAAGAGACATAAAGTCTGGGGGATTCAAATTAAAGAAAAGAGATTGGGAACAGCTGGGGTAGGGTGTTTCCAATTGCAAGAGTTAGATGCATGATTCCCCCCAAAAAAGGAAAAGTTGAGACCGGTAGCACAAGAATAATTGACTTACCAGTTGGAGCAAGGAAGCACAGACTGTCAATAATTCCAGCTTAAAGGCAAGCAGTATAAAAATCACACCCAGTAAATTGACTAACCAGTGGGGATGATGTGCTTCTAAGGCTAGAACATAAAGGTCCTCAGAAAGATGTAGTGGGTGAAGAAATCATCTAGGGCACCATGAATGAGGAATGCTGGATTTTCCATTGGGAAATACATTTAGGAAAGGGGGTAGGTGACTCTTTTTACAAGAGTACGGCACTGTAAAGAGCAAAGTGAATATCAGAAGGACCAGCAGTTCCACTCAATCTATATGGTTAAGCAAAGAGAGAAGGGGGGCAAAATAGTAACTCAGGGAGGGGCCACAAGACTGCGAACTGCTCTGCTTATTAGGTGAAGCATAGATATGTTTTATGTAAATGTTAAAATTCTACTAGAGGAAATCAGGACTCATTATTTATTATTTGAACCTAGATATTTGAAAATAAATGCCGCTAATAAACAATTCTTGCATTTCCTCTGTAAATTTAAAAAATGCTAAACCAATTTCTTTCTAGTTTGTTAGCTACTAGGATACATTGACATTGGATATAAAAATGTCAGGTTTATGCCTCCAAGATCAGAGAAGTTAACAAACATTTTTAAAAATGTTCACAAACTTTCTCAAATAATTACATTTTAAAATTTTGAACTGTAGTAACTTAAAATTTCTAAAACAAATCTCCATTTATGTACTCATTTCTATAAATCTTACAAAAGGTTATGCATGCTAATTTTTACATATCTAGTTCCAAAGGTGATTGAGTTATAAGAATATAAATACAGTATATTCACAAAATGCCCCTCAAATAATTAAATGCCAGATGTTGAGCACATATAACTTTAAATAATTCACCACACCAACATTATAGTGAGCATGTCTTTGGGGCACATCATAAGTAACCATGCCAAATTGCAAGGCTCTAATTCAATAGACAGTTGAATTATGACCAAAAAGAAAAATCAAGAATTCCACATTTCAACAAAACTCCACAGGACTGTACATAATTTCACAGAATTCCATTAAAAATCCATGAATTCAGAATTTTCTTCTTCCACAAAGCTGTAAGTCAGGGACAATAAGTAAATTATTTACATTGGGGTCTATGCTCCGCTGGGAGGGAATTACGTGCATGAAGCTCACATCCCATTCACGGAGATCTGCACCTGAGGACAAGTACATGCCGCTGGTATTCTCTAATAGCTGAGACCTATCCATGGGCATGCCGCCCCTGCATGCAGCATTCTACAAGGCATCCAGGGGTGGAGTCGTGGACATGGGAAGGTATCCAATCAGATGCCCATCCCTGGTCTGACAGTGGATCCCTTGCGCAATGTGGGGGGCACAGTGACAGCACTTCTCCATGGATGTCTGCATGACTGGTGGTGTGGAGGCTAGTGGTGGGATGTGTCTCTGACCATGCAATTCCCCTGTACAGACAGGGAGGACTGGGGGAATGTGGCACATGGGTGTGCATTGGGGAGAGGGATAGGTGCCTGCTATGCTGCCTTCCACACCAATGGGACTGTGTTGCAGGGCAAGGGACCACATAGGTTGGCTGGTGGCTGTTTGGTGGGGAGCTGCAGTCAAGGGACCGGTTCCCCTGTGGGGGTTGGCATGCACGGGAAAATGGGCTGCATAGCTAGGTACAGCAGTGGGTGCCCATGCCCCTGGGTGGACTGTCATATGTCCATCAGAAATCTGTGTAGTGGAAATGGGCAGGGGCATGGGGTGCATAAGGGATGTACAGCAGGATTTCCTTGGAGTACTGGATGCCCCCCCTACATGCCCAGGTGTGCAGCACTATGTGGTTTTGTGCATGTTGCATAGTGCTGGCACACCTCCCACCCACCCCCTGCAAGTCGAGATCCACACGGGTGGGGGATTGGGTGCATGAGGGCTGTGTGACCCCCTTTGTGCATCCCACACAGGTGGCACTTTGGGTGCCGAGTGTCTCTGCACCTCATATACTTGGTGAGGAGGTGCACCACACCTTCGGCCCACTGTGTCCACTTCACCTTTGTCCAGTAAGGAATTTGATAAATAAAACATTTGCTACCAGTATAAAAGTCATAAGATGTTCAATTTTTTTTAAGTTGAGGTTTGTTGCATGCTAAATCCCTTCCCAATGCACTAATGTTGGCAAAGTGCACAGTTTGCTAAACCTACTTGGAGCACCTTTGAGTTCTCAAACCATTGTTACAAATAGCCTGTTGAGAGCAGTACATACCAGGGACCTACCAGGTGCTCAAGCACACAGCATAAACCCAATACTGCTCACATTATAGTCTCCATCTCAATATAAACAATGGGCTGTAATGGGAAAAAATAGCAGTTAGGGCACCATAAAGGTTTTTGAATTTGCAACTGCTGTTCCACTAAGCTGATATTTTTAATGGTTAATGTGCAAATGATACCAAAAAAGGCCCTATAAGGAACTTTAAAGTAGCGGTGCAATGACAAATATTTTTCCAAAAAACCTAGTCTGAGCTACAATTAATAAAAATATTAGCACACCTGCCAAAATTACTTTTCTAGGTACCGCGTATACTGCGTACTACAAGCCTGTTTTTATTTTCTCAGTGTTAACCTTTGCCAGGTCTACAATGATATTTCGAAGCAAAATGTGACAGCCATCTTTTACTCTGAGAAAAAAAAGTAAAACATTTATAAAATACTCACGTTAGGAAATCGCACCGCCAAAAAAGAGAAACAAAATGGAAGATGCCTGGGATTTTTTATAAGTGCAAAAGGTATGGTAAAATTATTTGCTCAGTTTCATTTCACTGTTGCTTTAATAGCTCATTATGGACTCACTGCAACTAAAGAGAAATACTTTGCTCTTTGGGTTGTGTAGTAGAGGCTGTGTATTCTGTAAATGTTGCATATGTTGCAAGTCTGCAACACGTTTACCCAATACAGCTCAGCTGAGATGCTACATAGCATTTACTGATGTATGCTCCAAAGTGGGATGTACTGGTTCATGTAGAAGGTAAGTATTGTGGTCAAGGGAACAATGTGTAGTTGGTTCTGCTGAGTTTTGTACACATGTACTTCCTTGGTAACTGAGTGGTTTCCCTCCTTTCATCCCCAGTCACAATATTGGTAAAAACAAATGATTCCCATTGCCTGGCAGTCGAGAGATTCTTCTTCTTCACTCCCAGTCATGGTGCTACTAAAAATATAATGAATTTAATTTACTGGTGGGCCAGTGGTAGCCACCTTCATTCTCACCCTGCAGTTATTGCACTAATTGAAAAAATAAATACAGTATATATTAGGGCTTATTCTGTATGGAAATCAATGGCTCTCAAAAGATTGTTCACATTCTAAAAATTGTTGTGCACATTGTACAAGTTGTGCACATTGTAAAAGTTGTGTGCATTTTGTTATCATGTACGCCTCTGTTCCTGCTTAAACTGACTCCCTCCTGCCTGGCAGAATGTTTAATTTTCACTCACCGCCCCCTTCTGGGTGATTGATCAGTTCCAACTGATAGAACAATGGCTGCATGTCAAGGACTGAGACTCCTCACCTCAGAGACAATACAATTACTTTTTATTTAAACAATAAAAGTAGTTGGTAGCATCCCCATACCATTAGCCATTTCATGTCACTCTGGTGCCTTATCAAGCAGTCCTGATGAAGCATCAGGCCAATGAGAAATGGCTGCTGATATAGTGGGGTGCTACTAACTGCTTTTATTGTTTGAATAAAATTTAATTTATCATCTCCAATATGGGGAATCTCTGCCCCTGACATCCAGCCATTGTTCTGGTACTGTTGTGTTTAGCTTTCATTTTGACTCTGTCTTTTTGAGTCCTGAGCCACCGACCTTCCTGGTCTTTACTCGGCAGCTCCCATCGACTTGCAGGCTGCAGCCTGCCTTCTGACAGCACAAGTTGTTCCTAATGCCCACCCTCCATGTGTGTGAGGGGATTCCCCTGTGAGCATGGCAGCAATTACTCAGAAGAGCCACACCAGCAATTCTCTGTCTCTCTCTGTCTCTGTATCTGTCTCTGCCTCTTTCTCTCTTTCTCTTTCTCTTTCTCTCACACTCTGTACTGGCACACAGCAGACAAACACATACCAAAATGTCATTTTTAAAACCTGCATTCACTTACAGTACACATTTTACAAAACATAGCAAAGAAATATTGAAACTATAGTATTTGGTTCAATTAAATTTCCTTAACATACAACAATATGTTTCTCCTCTCATTAATATTTTTTTAAAACATATACTATGAAAAAATAAAACATGTGTGATCATACACCACTTGCTTTGTGTTTCCATCTTGGGGTTGAAATAACAGCATGGACCTCTCGAGTTTCACTCTTAAGGTCCATACATTGTTATTTCAACCACTTGATGGAAACACAGGTTTGTTGTGTATGGTCGCCCATATATTATTACTTCTATTCAGTTTCCTGTTAGTTCAATGGTACCCCATCCCATGGGCTGTACCCTGGTGCAAGTAATACCCCCTTGATGTCCTGGTACCCAGCTTTTGGAGCCCTGGCTCTAAGATGATTGATGGTACTAATGTTCCACTCACCACTACTGCTTCTGGCCAATGTCTGACTCTACCAAGTAAATGCTAGTTTGACATACTTTCCAGAGTCACTGTATTTATATTGTAATTGCATGAGACAATATCGATACAATATGGTGATCAAAGCCACAATGGGCTGAGTTTATGATGTAATGATTGGACCAGAGGAAATAAAAACTTCAACCTTTGGCCTTATTGCTTTTTAACACCCCCCCCATCCATGTCTGGGTATTACTGAGGAAACCAAAACCACTTTAGGTGTTATCACTGTTATACTGAAAAACATTTTTTTTTAAATGTCTTAAAATCTGTCTGTATGGCAGTTCAGCACATCTGAGAGAAACCAGGAACTGTTTTTCACAGATGCAGTACAATACTCGATTTCTCTGATTGGCTGCTGTGTGTTGAAGTGGGAAGGCAGACTGGGCTGGCAGTCTGATTGGCTAAGTGCAACATGCAGCAGCATGTCAAAATACAGAACCACCGAACCATTCTTCTACTTAGCCAATCAGAGTGCAGAGCCACTGTCCCATTCTTATGTTATGACTGTTTTGCAGGCAAAGCCTGAGAAAGTGTAGAAGAGCCGGTACTGAAGTGGGGGACTTGAATGTTTGCCACATGATTCAAGGCATAAGATAAATGTTTATGGGCATTATAGTAAAGAGATACTAAATAAAGGACACCTAAACCACAGTTTATACATGTGCACTGTTTTGCAAATCCTACTGTGGATTTGTAGTGCACAGTTTCCTCAGTTTCATAATATGTCAAAAACTCATGCTCCATTGGGACCATAAGATGACTGCAGACTTGTACAAGATCAGTACTGTCCTGAAACCAAAGTAAATGTAGTGGCCAAATCAGAAAGCAAATACCCCTATAGTATCTCCACTGAGATAGTACTGATGGCTCTCTTTAGTGACATCATCAAGTTATACATCCACAGTCATCTTTTTGTCCCAGTGGAGCATGAGGTTTGACAGATTCCAGTGTGCTGCCAAAAACATTGACATATTACGAAACTGAGGAAAATATAAACAAGTCAGGTAACCAGCAATACTAACCAGAAGCTTAACATGTGTGCTTTGAACCCACAGGAGGGTTTGCAAAATGGTGACCATTCTAAAACAATGGTTTAGGTGTCCCTTTAAATTATGGGTCTAAAACAAAATTCAGAAACAGTGCTACAACATTTTTTTTGAAGTTAAACCATCATGAAATTTTCAATGTTGATATTAAAAAACTATATCAGTATACTTTGTTGTTATGAGAAAAGTGTATCAATAACATCTCTTTTTATAAAATAATTACCTCTGCCATGATGTAAATATCTATATAACTTGAGAAAACTGCCTATTTCAATATTGCTAACATAATTATTACTCTTACGTGATAACAATATAATATTGACTGCATTTCTTAATGGGTGGATTCTAGGATTTCATTTAAAAAAAATAAGTTTCTAGCCCTAACAGTTCCAGAGTTAGGCCTTTACAAATATTTTCTTTAAAATGTGATAACTTTGTAACTATTAGGGATAGAGATAGGTTTTTTTTAAATTACAGCTTTTCATCAACTAAGTAGATACACTGTATCATTAACAAATCACTGAAGCTACCATATAGTGATATAAAACAACATAAAATGGTTCATATCAATATTAAAGAAGCATTAGTCAATGCCAAATGTTGTCTTACTGGCATTGGCTTTGGTAGTGCAGAAGTCAGAGAGATACATAATAGGCATGGCAGTGAAGTATTGAACTGACACCAGCCCCACCCTGCAGAGACTGCCAGGCATCGGGGTGTGTATTTGGGTCATCTGCCATAACGCTCATGCCATTTCACCTCACCCTAACCTGCAGACACTGACAAGTGTTGCGGTGTGCCTTGGGGTCTTCGGGCCTTATGCTTACCCCCTTCCACAAGGAAATAGGCTGAGATGAGTGCAGTATAGCAAAACGGGGTGAACTTTGGGGCAGAAGAGTCCAAGGCACACCTCGATGCCTGTCACTGGATGTAGGCTGGAGGTGGGGGTGGACTGGCGTGAGCATTACGATGAAAATCCATAGTCACACCTCTTACGCCTGTCAATCTCTACAGGGTGGGGTGTAACAATTGGAAACCCTAATGCCCCAGGCATTTGTTGATATTTTCACTCCAAATTTTCACCATGGGCTTTTAGTGTCCCCACCTCATGAACAGTGGCACTATCAGTTTGTTAGCCAAAAGGTGATTTTGCACAGCCACTGTGCCACTTGGTGCAAGAGATACAAAAATACATTTCAGGTGGGATTTGAAAAATGAGAGCTGTGCTGTTCATGAGGCAGTGTAAAAAATTGTAATATTGAAAATGTGGATTGAAAATATGAAAAATTGATGAAGTCACGAGCATGCATAGAAACTGCACAACATATGCCCGTAACAATTATTTTGAGGATTTTGAGACCTCTGCTCATGAACAGTGGCACTGTACGTTTGCTAATATGTCCTGAACATTGATTTTCCACAGCGACTGCAACATTCTGCGCCAGACATGTGAAAACACACTTCAGGCAGGATGTGAAAAATGACAGCTGGGCCATACATAAGGAGGTGTGAAGAAATGGCAATGTTGAAAATCTGGAGTGAAAATATAAAAAAATTGTGAAGTTATGAATGTGCGTGGAAACTGCACACTGCATGCTCATAAGACAGTCATTTTTGGGGATTTTTTCACAAAATGTTCAACATAGGCATTTTGAGGCCTCTGCTCATGAACAGTGCCACTGTGATTTTCTTAATCTTTCCCAAACATTGCGTTCCCACAGTGACCACACCATTGTACACCAGATGTGCGAAAACACATTTTGGGCAGGATGTGAAAAATGACAGCTACATTGTTCATAAGGAGGTGTGAAAAAATAGCAATGTTCAAAATCTGGAATGAAAATATTAAACATTTTCAAAGTTACGAGCATGCATGGAAACTGTGCAACACACAGTTGTAACACAGTCGTTTTTTTTTTTAATTATTTCTTCAAATTTGCGACACTGGCTTTTTGGGAGTCCACCTCATGAACAGTGGCACTGTCATTTCATTAATTGGTCCTGAAACGTGATTTTATGGAGTGATTGCAAAATCACCTTTAGGGAACAAATAACGAAATGGCAGTGACTGATTTCATGAGGTGGGGTCCTAAGAACCCTATGTTCAAAATTTGAAGCCAAAATTAAAAAAAAATGGCCGAGATATTCATCTAAGTTGAAACCTCCCCTGTTAATACCATTATACAGCTTACCGGCACTTCATCAGTTTGCGGTCGGCTTTGAAGAGTGCAGACGTTATCCCGCTCCACCGAAGGTCACTGCATCAGACCTCTTGAGGTAAGTATGGGGTGTGGGATGTGTGGGGAGGTGGGGTGCACAGAGGGTGGGTGCAGGTTTCGGGAGGGGGCACTCCGGACTCAATGACAGACCATTTTCTTTTTTTAAGGAATACACATCATGGGAAGGTTTTCTTTATTTACAGGTGAAATAAAACAACTGTTGGACATACTGTATTGGGCTCCCAGTGTGCCCAATGACTTTGGGTGCTTATGTTGGCCACACTGGAGTGGGCTCCCAGTATGGCACATAATGGGGTAGGGTGAGCTGGGGGCATGAGCATGTCAATGCGGGCAGCTTCAGAACACATGAGGCACACTGGGGTGGGCTCCCAGTGTGCCACACAATCTTGAGGGGAGACTATAAACATACTGACAGGGGGATTGGGAACCCTGAAGTTGGCTTTCTAGGAATTGTGAGAGGCAGATGGTGTGAGCTGTGACCATGTTAATTGAAATGTTTCGCACGTAAGGGAGGCATGTGATCTGTGCCACTGCATGATGAGCTTGTCTCTGATTGCATTGGTGAATTGGTTTCAGTTTGTTGGCACTACATTAAACTTGTTTCATGGCTAGCATGCTCACTAACTGGGTTATGATGGATGCACCTTCTAAAGCGTGCCCTGCGTTCGCCAAAACTGACACACCTCTGCATGTCTCCTACTATCAACTCCTACAGCCACAAAATGTTGCTTACGCATGCACAAGACAACATAAAAATGGTTCACAAAATGCTTATTGTTCTGTTACTGTAACAAATTAAGCTAACATGTATATGCATGCAGAAACCTAGAAGAACTGTGTCATTAGAGTTTATACATGTTGACAAGACTTCAAACTTTCAAAAAAAATCACATTTTTATGATTATCAGTTCAAATGTTACAGCTTTCAAAAGATAGTTTAAGGAACTATCAAAATATCACATAAGATTATTTTGGAAAAGGTCATAAGATTGCTGTGATTGTTTTAAGAATAAACACATTTTTCTAGTTCAGTCTACTATCTGCTTATCACAGAATAATGGAACAGTAACTCAGCATTCTGATTGGCTAGTTGGAATCTTTTCTTGTATAATGAATGGTATGTCAAATCAGCCTTTTCCTAGTTTCGTAGTGATTTACCACAGATAAAGGCCTCATGCCACATCAGTTCTACCAGATTCTACATAACTTGTGAAATGTGCCCCATTGCACGTTCACTCCTTTCCCACATTTAACCCCACACTAATTTTCACACTCACTGCATGTCTGTCCCATCCATGCTTAATTTCATTTACAATGTTAGAACACACTACTGCTTTTGGAAGATTGTTTTACTTGTTCACCACTGTCCCTGTGAAACAAATTCTTTCTGACACCCTTTTTGAACATTACACCAGCTGATTTCTTAAAATTTCTAATTGTACTAAGATTTGCGTTGATTATAAATAAATCTTTACAGTCCACTGTGTTTATTCTTTTTAAAAAGAAAATGTCTATCATGTTACTGCTGTTTCTTCTGTCAACCATTGTGTGAATGATTTAGGGCTAATAATTTTTCTACAAACGACTAACCCTGTTGCCCTTGTATCATCTTTGTTGCTCCCATCTGCACTTCCTTAACCCTATCCCTATTCTTTTTTTTCAGTTGTGGACTCCAGAATTAGACACAATAGTCCAGCTGATGTTTCACCAGGGATTTGCGTACCAGTAATACTATGTCCCTTCTTGTACAGTATTCTGATTTCCCAGCCTATACAACCCAGAATTTTATTTGCCTCTCCCACTGCCTTATTACTGTACACTGTGATGTTTGCCTTAAGTTGTCACTATTTCACACTGCTAAGTTCCTCTCTTCAGCAGTCTCATCTTCTTTTACTCCATCCATCATGTAGGTTACTCTTGGGATGTTTTATTCTAATATGCATAACCTCACATTTTTGAATTCAATATCAAGTTGCCAAACCCTAGATTACTTCTCAGGTTTTTCCAGATCCTCCCTAAGTAGACATATACCCTCACAATTATCTACTCTATCACATATCTTTTTATACTCTTTGAATTTATTCCCTAACCTATCTTACATGTGCAAATATTAAACAAAGAACTGGAACTAAAATTGATTTCTGATGAACCCCACTTGTGACCTCCATCACATATGAGACTTCTTCTAGTAGATCTACTTTCTGAGTTCTTCCTCATAACCAATTTCTAATTCATCAAAATATTTTTTATCCCGTAGATCATGTAATTTCTTATCTCACATCAGACCCTTATTCAAAGACCTTGCCAAAGTCCATGTACAGGACAACTACTGCCTGACCACTTTCAAATGATATGTGACCAGTTTAATAGTCTATTAGATTTGTGTGTTAGTACCGTTCCTTGTGAAACTATGCTGTTTCAGATACTGTAGTCCATCTGACTCCAGAAAGTCACCTAATCTTTATTTGTTTTTTAAATATTTTATTGAGTTATACTTCAACAAGAGCATATTTCAATACATTCAGTTAAGCATTATATGCAATATCTTGTGAATCCTCCTGACAAAAGTTCTAAAAATGTAAAACGTCTTTAAAGTTGCATAAATTCTTAAGCATTTCTAGTTCATATTTCATTGTGGTGAGTGAGGGTTGAAGGTAACACTGAACATTTCATATAGTTGCAAAGATTAACAAATACGATTAAAATTAAAGATTAAAAAGAACATTAAAAAAAATAAAATAAAAATGAACCATTAAGACTCTGTCTAAGTAACTGAATTAAACTTTACTACTTTGGGGCTAGTTGCCATATCAACTCCATTCGTGACATTAATGGCATTAGTGGCATCTTAGGGTATTCACATTGTATCAAGCTCATAGCATGAGAACCTTTGGCTGGGTGCAATCCTAATAACTGTTTGTTCCCCCTCCTTCCTGTTAGCCTTTGTTTCTCATTCTCCATCTCTCAGAACATTGTTATTCTATGCCTAGAATTAATCAATTCCTCAAAAGCCATCCCTTTCTTATCATATATTTCTAGGCTACCACGGCTTTGTACAACAACTATTCTAAAGTAATACATTCTTTTAGCTGTTTCAGCCAGGCTTGGTGTGTTGGGGGCTTCTCATTTTTCCATATTGTAAGTATGTAGTTTGTCACATCTGTGAGCTAAATAGACAAATGTCCTTGTTCCTTCTGATATTTCTTGTATTTTTTCCAGGTCTCCTATCAAGATAATTTGGGGCCCCTACTTAATATGTGTGTTTACCAACATAGGGTTTCTTTGACATCTGTGAACAGTTGTAGTCAGGAAAACAAAATGTGTACTAGATCCCCTGTGTGATGTTTGCATCTGGGACAAAGATCTGAGAACTGAGAGGAGAACCCAAGAATCCTCTCCAGTATGTTGTATGAATGTTGGATGGTGCCAAACAGAATCAGTTTACATTTGCATTGGGTTGGGATTCTGTAACCATCATTCAGTATGCATTCTCCATCCTCTTGAGATTTCTGCACTCAGAATATTCTGCCATTTCCTATGGTATTAGCCAATTTACCTTCACCCCTGTTAAAATGTGCTTATAAAGAGTGGACAATATAGAGAAAAAACAACATATATGTTGCGGGTGATGCCTTTTATTGGACTAACAAAATTATTTCTGAGACTAACTTTTGAGAGATAAAACTCTCTTCTGCAGGTCAGCTGACCTGAAGAAGAGAGTTTTATCTCGTGAAAGCTAGTATCAGAACTAATTTTGTTGGTCCAATAAAAGGTATTACCCACAACATATTTGTTGTTCTTTTTTTCCTATATATTGTTGACTGGACTAACATGACTACCACATCTCTTTTTTTTTTTTAGAGATTGGACACAAAGGCCCAGATATTCAAAAGGGTTGCGCCATGCGCAACAGGGTTGCGCATGCGCAAGTCCAAAACTGCGCCATTTAGTGATATTCAGAAGGAGGCAGTTGCGCCCCCGAAAACATGCTGAGCAACAGCGCAATGAAAATGAAGGCATGCACAACCGAAGGTGGCGGATCCATGCATAAAGACCGCAATGCGATATTCAAAGACTTGCACAATGCGCAATAGCAGCACAGCCGGAAATTGCGCACTAGCGGAAATGAGCCAAAATAAAAAGGCTCAAGGAAGCAGCACAAGAACGCTACCAGGCTGCCAAGTGGGGGGAGAGAGAGACAGAGACAGAGACAGACAGACAGACAGCAAAGGGCAGGCAAGGAAAGTGTGTCCCATAGTCTGTAGAGGCCAGCGGGGGGTGCCCGGTGCAGTGGAAGTAGCAGTCAGGACAGTGGGGGTAACACAGCAACACCAGCCGGGGGCAGAAGCCAGGGAGATGGACAGTGCCAGTTTCCACATGGAAGCTGTAATGGGGGAGTGAGAATGCATGCTGCAGGGGGACGTGGCCGTGGAAGGGACCATCGGCGGTATGCCCCCGACTGGCGGTACCGTGCCTGCATCAGCTTTGAGCTGTACACAGATGTAGAGATCGTGGGCTGGTACCACCTGAACAGGGCAATACTGAGATGGCTCTGTGAGCTGTGCAGTGATGTGATGCAGGCACCCTCACGACGGAGTCACGCTCTGTAGGTGGAGACCAAGGTGACAGCCTGCATGTGCCTGCTCGCCATGGGCACCTTCCAGAGGCCGACAGGGGACACCACAGGCATCACACAGTCGGCCCCACGTCATGCATCCTCACCCAATTCCTCAGCGCACTGCTGCCACATGCTGCGGAGTACATCCATTTCCCCAGCACCATGGCAGAGCGTACAGCAAACATGCAGGAGTTCCACAGGGTAGCACATATGCCTGGCGCGCTAGGGGCCATAGACTGCACCCATGTGGCCATCCGCACACCACCTGGCCCCGATGGCCATGCATATCGGAACAGAAAGGGATTCCCTAGTGTCAACTGCCAGGTGGTGTGTGATGCCACTGTGTGCATAATCAATGTCTGTGCCACACACCCTGGCGGAGCACATGATGCCTTCATATGGTATCAGTCTGCACTGTGCCATCGATTCGAGAGTGGGGACATCCCCACAGGACATCTAGTGGGTGAGTACACATGTATGGAATGCAAACTCTGGGCAAGGGTGGGAATGCCACAGGTGCCATGGTAGTGGCACATAGGGAGATGGCCAATATGGACCTGAACATGAAACTGATCTCCACTATCTCCACACAGGTGACTGCGGATACCTACTCCATCCCTGGCTGCTCACACCGTACTGGCGCCCCATGACCCCAGCGCAGCTATACTATAATGAGGCACATGCCGCAACATGCAGCATCATAGAGTGGGTGTTTGGGATGCTCAAGGCACACTTCCGATGCCTAGACACCTCCGGCGGTGCCCTACAGTACAGCCCCCAAAAGGCCTGTGGGATATTACTGGCCTGTTGCATCCTGCACAACATGGCCAAAGACCATGGGATAGCCGTACAGGTCGAACAGGGGGACAGCGATGGGGACGCCAGTGGCACCGGTGATGATGGTGATGAGCAGCCCCACCTAGGACGGAGGGACCCCCGACTGATCCGGCAGGCCCAGCTGCACCGGGACACCATCACAGAGGAGCACTACGCACAACACAGGTAAGTCAAGGGGACATGTGCAACCAACACTGTCCATGCGCAAACCACAGGCACACAGGGGAACACACCAGGGGTGCATGATGGTCAGGGGAGTGGAACAGTCCAGGCATACAGACACACCATCAGGGAGGGGTGAGCACTCATATGGACACACACACACCAGGCACAGAGCGAACATGGGCAGATGCACAGCACTGTAAATCCAACATTGCTAACACACAGCACCACCGACCACCCCCACCACCCATACTGTCCAAGTACGTGTGTCAGATGCTGGGCACCCTTGCACCTTGGTGTACAGTGCAATGCAGGCATCATCATGCACACGCACCTGTGGACAGCAGTTGGGAGGGTGTGCAGGTGAAACTGTAGGTCGGTGTGTGGTGAGCAGAGACCCAGCAGTGCACTGCCCACCATGACACACATTGCACACATGGCAGCACCAGACAGGGCCCGCACTGGGAGACAGCTCAGTTATGTAGCACTGTCCCACGGCCACCGCGGATGCGTGGGTGGCCCCGCCGTGACCCAACAGCATGGGCAGGCTGAGCAGGGGCCACATGGGGTGGCACTGTTGCACCACTAGGGGTCCCACTGCGCAAACGCGACCTTGCCTGCACAGGGGTCTGCAGCATGCCGAACAAACCTGCACCAGGGGTGCTCGGGATGCCCACAGCAGAACCTGGCATCGACAGGCCTGGTGTCGCACGATGCCGGGAGTGGGGAGTGGAGAGTGCACTGTGTGGGGTGTGCGGTACAAGGGCACCTGACTGTGTGCCCAATGTGTCCACGACAGAGACCACTGCCTGGGTCAGCCTGTCAATGGTGGCAGTCACATCCGTCCGCATACGGACCAGCTCGGCTCGGTCCCGAGCACATTCCCTGCTGTGCTGCTCCACGGACACAGACAGTGCCTCCACGGACCTTGCAACCCACCTCTGCAGCTGTACTGATTCCTGCAGCAGGCAGGTGTGCTCATCCAATGGGTACTGTGCCCCAACGGCATCCTGACCCCCAGGGTGTGGACGGTCCTGATGCACAACACCCCTTGAGGGTGGGCACTGTTCGCCAGGACCAGGAATGGGTGGATCAAAGGGCGGTGGACATGTGCCACTGCTTGACACTGTACCCCCAGACCTGGTGGGTGACTGCTGCTGCTGCCCCTCCAACCGCTGTGCCCCGGGTCCACTGTTCCACCGCTGTGCTGGCAACAGTGCCAGACACCTGCACAGCCACCGGTGCTGCCCTCGGTTGCTGACAGGCACAGCCTGGGACTGTGCCAGCATGCTGGTACACAGTTGGAACCAGACAGGCCCAGGGGCACGGCTGGCCTGCCGTGTGTCCGCCATGGGACACACAACCATCACTGCCCATTGCAGGCCTTCTATCAATGGTGCAGGTATCGCGCTACTGCCATGGTCACAGCGTGCTGGCATGCTTGCATGCCAGACTGCTGAGACACCAGGCTGTGCACCCCGCAACGTATCACTGACACCAGAGTTTGCAGCCCAGCGCGATGCTGCTGCAGTGCCTGCTGGCTGGTGGTGGAGGTGGATGGACCCTCCTCCATGTCCAGCAGGTCAGCATCACTGTCTGGACCTACCACTACCATCTCCTGAAGATGAACAGGATCTGTAACGAAAGAGTACATGTGAGTGCATGTGAACAACCGTCCCCCAAACACCACCACCATGTCATACCGCGGTGATGGGCTTCCACCTGTCTGGAATCCTCCACCTGGTACTCAATGGCGCCCGGCTGCATGGCTGCAACCAGTGTCTCCTCAGTTGGGGTCAGCTCTAACACCACTGGCGGGCCCCCAGTGCCAGCACATGCCACCCTGAAGGCTGCCACCTTCTCCTTCAACCTCCTGTGGTCTGTCCCCATCTTTTACTTGCATTCCTGCACGGAGCGCTGGTGGCTTCCGTGCAGGTTAACGGCCCAAGCTTCCCCCTCCCATGCAGCCGCACGGGACTGAGGGGTGCCCCTCCGTCCACTCAGCACTGGCTCCTCATCCAGGTAGGCCTGGAAGAAAGCCTCCGTCTCTGCTGCTGTAAAGTTGGGCCTCCTCCTACGCCCACCGTCCTCACCCTCACATTGGCTCTGCTCGGTCATGGCGATCTGTATGGGGGGAAGTGGACACCTGTCACTGTGCAGTCTACAGCATTTTCCCATGACCATCGTCCTGAACATCACACAGCATGCAACTCACCTGTCACCTGCAGTAACCGAATCTGGCCAACGCAGCCCAATGTCGCACATTTATAGCGCAATACATGCAAATTAGGAGTGGAGCAACTATAATGACATGCAAATCACACCACTGCACACTTGAATGGCTGATCAGATGATTTGTATGTGTCGGCTGAATATCGCGAATCTGCGCTTTGCGCAATACGGAAGAGTCGGCTGAGCCAATGGCGCAGATCTGTGCCTGTGTGGTACACTGCATTGCGCATGTCCAGATAGCTTACGCAGGCGTCTGTCATGCTGTTGACGTGCTGAGCGCGATCGGCAATTCAGGCCATGGCCACCATTGTGCCAGTGGCGCTACAGCAATGGGCACTATGTGGCGCTGTGGCACTACTGCGCAATACTCCACCGTGGCACTTGATGCGCAGCTGGTCAGTCGTGAAGGATGCCTATACATCAGATGGTGCTGTACTGGCCTTGTGTCGTACCCGCTGACCTTGTGTATGACCGCCCACTCGGCACTGTTGCGCCTGCCATGTATGCGTCCCTGTGTGCGCTGTCTGGTGACAGCGCTATGTGAAGTGACGGCGCTGTTCAAACAGCGCGATTGGAGCTTGTGGTGGTCTATTGCGCAACATCTCCACGTGGGGTTACGGCGCAGCTGGGCACCATATTGCCTGCTGTAAAGTTGTTGCCATGGCTCGGAGGAGGGCGGTGTCCTGGAGCCAGCTTGAAGTGGCCAACCTGGTTGCCCTAGTTGAGCCACACTATGATGGCCTTTATGGTGAGGTGCCCCTCACCAGTGCAAGGACTGAGGTGTGGCAGCAAGTGGCCACTGACCTGGTGGGGGTCACTGGACAGTGCCAGTCTGCCGAGCAGTGCCGGCACCGGTACAGTGACCTCTGCCGGAGGGAGTCAGAGCTTTTAATGCGGCTGCGTTCATGTGCCAGGTGGGGTGTGGTGCCTAGGCCAGGTGGGTGTGCCATCTATGCACCTGTATTATCTGTAGGGGTGTGTGTGTGTTTTGGTGGCTGTGCATAGGTGATGGCTCGGCCACGGTTGGCTGTGTCAGTGTGTGCAGCTGTGAGATGAATGGGTATGGCTGTGTGGGCAGGCACTGTCACTGGGTCAGGGGGCAGTCTGCTTTTGAGTCATACTGATGTTTGTCTCAACATATGTCTCCCACAGGCCAGGATGTGAGGGTGCGGGGCAACAGTGATGAGGGCCGTGCCAGGGACCCGGTGCCAGCAGGGGTTGGACCCCACCAGCAGCAGCAGCGCCAGCAACAGCGCCAATCAGAGCTGCTTGAGCAGTGTGAGTATCATGACTTCATGGATGCTATTGCATGCTGGGGCAGTAGCCCTGCACAATACAAACATGCAGGAAAGGGGAGGTCATAATTCCACTATACAAGACACTAGTGAGGCCCCACCTGCAGTACAGTGTACATTTCTGGAGACCATACCTACGTAAGGATGTAGAGTGGGCAGAGAAGGTTCAGAGGAGAGCAACAAAGATGGTGCATGGCTTGCATCACAACTCCTATGGAGACAGGTTGAAGGAACTGAACCTGTACTCCCTGGAGGAGAGGAGGGAGAGACGGGATATGATAGAGACATACAAGTATCTTACAGGGTGGAACAGGGTGCAGGGAAACACTATTTTGAAGTGCAAAAGATGTTCCAGGACTAGAGGGCATGGGATGCAGTTGGAGGGAGGATGATTCAGAGGAAACATGAGCAAGACTTTCTTCACAGAATGGGTGGTGTACAAGTGGAACACCCTGCCAGAGGGAGTGGTGGGGGCTGACACACTCACAGGATTTCAGACTGCACGGGATAGACATAACGGAATTCTTGAGGTCAGGGGTAAGGGGCAACAGACTTCTAGGTAAACAAAGTAACTTACAGGCTGAAATGGACAGACTGTGTGGGCCATAGGCCCTTATCTGCCGACACTGGCTATGTATCTATGTCTGTAGGCACGACACAGGTGACATGCATCATTGTCCAGTTTCACAGCACGTCTGTGTATGCATCACTGGTGGTCCATGCATGCACTGGGCACATAGCTGTGTAACTGGCATTGCACCATGTTGCCACGTCACTTGCCAGCCTTGTTTGTGCTGTGTTGGACATGGGCAGTGTGTGTGTGTGCAGTGGTGCTCATAGCTGGTGCCGCCTGTTTGTGATGGCCATGTGCATGTTCACTGTGGGTGGGTGCATGCCATCACAGGGTGGGGACATTGGGCTATATGGCTTGCAGGTTGGGTGGTGTTCAGGGTTGTGGTCAGTCAGCCATTGACTGTGTTCCCATTTTCCTAGGCCTCGAGGTTCTCCATCGGCTGTCCAAGGGATGTCGGGGCCATCCGAGCTTGTCAGCCCAGAACACCCGACATCCTGCACTCAATACACTGCCATGGCCTGTGGAGGAGGCAGTAGGGAACTGCAAGACACCAGCAGGAGGATGGCCGGCCGCTGGCCCATGACCTAGCTTCCTTCCCACTTCTCCCATCCCTACCAACCCTGCCTTCCTCTCCAAGTTTGTCATCCCTACCCCTTGACCAACCCTACCTTGTACCCGTCCCCCCCTTGTAAATAGTTGTAATTGTTCTTGTTAATGTTTGTTTTGTTACAATACATTTATATTTTTATATGAATAATGTGTTGGGCTCTGATTTGCAGCTGCCTATGGGTGCTCAGTTGCAGGGGTGTACATGCCATCTGGGCTGGTATGGTCCTGGGTATGTGTGTGTGTGTGTGTGCGTGTGTGTGCATGGGGAGGTATCTCCAGCATGGCAGTGACTTTTGGTTGGTCTTGCCGTCTGCTGCCACCCACTGCTGGGTGCACAGGGTGTGTCTGGCTTGTAGGCTTCTGTGCTGCACAGGGTTGACGGTGCTGGGGATGCATGGTTTCTGCAGTGCCAGTCACTGCACATAGGTGGTGTCTTGGGGTCACAGTGCAGGGTGGTGCTGCATATGGGGGCTGATGTGCACTGTGTTGTCAACCCCTGTGTGTGGCACCCCTCAGCCTGCCAGTGGTTGTGCTGGGGTGTCATGGCTCTGCTCTGCTTTGTTGGCTTGTCCCCATGGGCAAGTAGATTATCCGTCCCACCCCCAGTGATGCTGTGCTTGGGGTGTGCAGGTGTGGTGTGGGTTCTGCAGTGTGTTCCTATGCCCATGTGTGGCATGGCTGGCGGTGGGCCCCAGCCTGCCTCCCTGGATGTGCAGTTCCATTGCTCTGGGGGGGTCTCTGCTTACGCTATGGCACCTCTGGAATGCTCAGTTGGGCTGCCCTGGTTGCGCCATAGCGCAACATTTCGGCTCAGCTTCTCCTTCCTGGTTGCGCTATGGTGCAGTATGTGCGATATTCAGACGTTGGTTGCTTCCGCAATTTGTTCTGCTCCATGTTTGAATATCACACCTATTGTGCATTTGCGCAACTGGTTTGTGCTTGCTCCTGCTGTTGCGCTCATTTTGAGTGCAGTTTGAATATCTGGGCCTAAGCCTTTAGTGTCCTGTGCACTATGTAAACTGCTGGCTATGGAAGAAGACCCATGAAGGTTATGTGTGTGGCCCAGTTCTGAGGAGAAATAGTGCCTAAATTGGGTGTATTTAAAACATGGATCCCTGGAATGCTGAACTGGTTGGCTAAATCATCAAAGGATATCAGTTTTCATTGTCATAAAGGTGACCAAGAAGGGTTATATCTCCCTGTTCCCATATTTTGAACCCATGGTCACCCAGTAAGTCTGGGTACAATGGATAACCACATCAGGCAGGTAAGTGTAGAATAGTGGAATGTAATCCCCATTAGTCTATGCACTTTCTGCCATATTTTAAGAGGGTGAAAATCAAGAGTCTTCCCCTAGGCAGTGTACCATTAGATTATTTGATTGCATGTAGCAGGTATGTGAGTCTTTGTTCCCATGTAATAGCTTTTTCCAGAGGTATATCTTTGTAGTTATACTCTACATTATACCAATCTCTTAGGCCCACCAGCTGTGCTTCCCAATACTACTTTTCAAGGTGGAGAACACTCAGACCCCCCTCCATAGTGGTAGACTATGTTGGCCATAGCTAACCATGGGGATTCTGTTTACCCATGGCTAATCCGTGAACTAGGATTTAAGTTGCTTAAAAAATCTATTGGGGCTAAAGACTATCAAAACCTTGAAAAGGTAAAGCAATCTTGGCAATATAATATTTAAGCACATGGCTCTGCACATGAGTGGGAGGGGTAGAGTCTTCCATTTGTTAAGTAGCTCTTTACACCAGCTAGTAAGGGTGGATCATTGGCTTCATAGAGACCATGTACATTCTTGATTGCATGGACACCCAAGTGTTTAAATCCTGTTTCAGCCCACTTGAAAGGTAATGCAGACTGCAACTCTTGGTGGTCATGGCTGCAAAATGGCATCACAAGAGTTTTCATAAGATTACATTTGTATTCTGCCTTGGCCCCAAATGCCTTGATCACATCCATTACAGCAAGCTATGAGATCTAAGGGTGAGTAATGGTGATTAGCATGTCATCTGCATATAAGGACAATGGGGCCTTGACTGGAGGGGTAACTATTCCAGTAATATCCTGGTGTGTTTATTTTGCAAGAGACAGGGGTCTTGTTTCAGAAAGCTTGAAAGTTGGTGCAAGGTGCCTGCATCAACCAGAACTAATGCAAGTGGCACCTTGTGCCACTACGTGTGAGTTCCCAATTCAGGAAGGCACCCTATGCCAAACCAGGGACTCTGTGTACCAGATTGGCATGCGCCAGGTCTGTTCCAAGTGTATGGTTGTGCTAGTGTACTAGAGGGCTTGTGGCAGTTGCAAGCTGCCATATCCCCAATGGGAGATTGAAGAAGCCTTCCCAGAGGGCACATGGTCTGGGACAATTAGACCAGCATACTAGTCTAATGCTCTATGTGTCACTGTCAGAGCCCTTCCTGGGCAGGAGGGAGCATGTGCCACCTGCCTGCAGTCTCTGGCATTGTATTTGTCCTGTGCACCAACCCTGTAACCCATATTTACATAAACAAATACATTGCAAGAAATTGTTAGTGTGGTGCCCACAGCACCCCCCATGGTGCCAAGCATGCAGGCACCCTAACACACTGGTGCAGCAGTACACCTAATACAACCCCAATGGGGTGCTGGTGCCACCACTCCTGTCATCTATCCATTTCCCACCAGCCCTCCCCATGGATTGCCAGATCAACCAAGGTCACAGCAGCCTCCCAGTTAATCTCAGTCCCTGGGCACAGGTGCTGCCCCACCACCCTGCAGCTTCTGGCAAACTACTCAGCTGCACTGTCTTTGTGCCACATGGCCACATTTTCCACCAGCTGTGGTACTTCAGCACCAGAACCCTGCCCAGTAGTGAATAGGGCATAGGGTCCCTGACACACCATCAATTGGCGCAAGATGCCATTTGCTGCAGGTTACACTGAGCTTTCTGAATCAAGCCCAGGGTCTCCAGTATAATGACAAAAACAAGTTATGAGAGGGAACAGCCCTGCCGAGTACCCCTGCCTAGTGCCACTTGCCTAGAGATCCAGCAATTGGTCTTGATAGCTGCTATGGGGTTCAGGTATATTGACTGGACATGTTTTATGTATTTTGGCCCAAAGCCCAAGCTACTCATTCTTTGCCAGAGGTGGTCATACTCGATCTGATCAAAAACCTTCTCGGCATTAAGTGAGACCACCACTGGACAATTAGAGTCTTTATGATGCCCCTAGGCCAGAATCTGCTCTAATTCTCTAATAATTATATGCACTCCCCATCCCTCAAAAAAACAAATTGGTCAGGTGATATAATTTTGGGAAGGATGTTCTGTATTCTGTTAGCCAGTAGATTGGCATTGATTTTAAAATTTGTTTTAAGCAGTGACATATGGTGGTATGGATCCACCTGCTGTCTAGGTTTAGACTCACTCTAGCTTCTGTGAATGATTTAGGGAGCTTTTACCCTTGAAAGCTTCCTATACGGTTTCTAGCTAGAGATGCTTCGGAATAAAATTTTAATGGTGAAATTGCCACACAATTGTTAGTTTCACTACACAAAACATTTTAGAAAATGTCATCATTCTGTGAATTCTTTTGCTGGGTGTGAAATTATGAAATTTCACCTATGAAATGTGAAATTTCACTGCGAAATGCACAATTTAGTGAAATTTTACCAGAGTTTTGCCAAATTTCACCCTGATTTTGTCAATTTGTGGGTGAAATGCAAAATTTCACCCACAGAATTTTGCATTTTGCATCCACAAAAAAATTCCTGAAATGTGCAAATTTTGCGAAATATTTAGTGGAATCAAATTTTCTTGTTTCGCACATCTCCATTCCTAGTAAAGATCCGAAGATATCTGATGCAATGTTTTTTATAGACCTTGATAGGCATACCATCGTGACATGGGGCTTTCCCTGACATCAGTTTCCCTATGGCTGCCACTAATTCTTGCATTATTATAGAGCCTTCCAGGCTTCCTCTATTTTGCTCATTGAGCATTGGGAGAGGGCCATGAAAACCATACTGATGGCCGCTAGGATCACTTGTGGTGTTACCCCTCCCTGAAGAATATATATCACTGCAAAACTTGACAAACTCTTCGTTAACATCTTTCTGCTTAGTTACTGTCACCCAACTATAGCTGTAATAGAGTCTATACATATCTAAGGACCTCTTCCTTTTTTAACTGTAAGGCCAGCAGGTTACCACATTTGGCCATCTGATCAGCCATATTCTGTCTCAGCATGCCATACCTGGGCACTCTTTCTTCCCCCCTCACCACTCCCCATCCTCTCCTCCCAGCTCATAAGACACATGGTCATGGAACAAAGTTCAGATCATGTTACATAACATACATCACCCAGGTATTCCACTGGGATGTGAAAGTTTCAGAGTGCTCATTAGGGGTGAATGTAATTCATTCCATATGATGTAAGGAATTCATAAACCCCCTCCATTGGTCTAGAACTAGCCTCTTGTTCATAAGCCATTTAGGAGTAAGGGATTTATTAATAGTGAGAAGCATGATACCAAGAAGGTACCTCTCTCTCTCTCTCTCTCTCTCCCATCCTTTAGGGCCCTAGGGTGCTGGTGTAAGAGGTATACCCCGGAGTTAAGAGTTATTCCAGCATGTAACACTTCCATCAGGGCAGTTTCTAGCTCCCTCATGATGGGTCTTACAACTGGGCATGTACAGATATTGGGCCCTATGCACTATGCCAACACGCTGCAGAAACTGGGACATTGGGATAGCTAATTCTGAATACCAGAGAGTGGTGGTCATGGCAGCATGCATGACTGGTGCGTGAAGCTGGCATGTGCCCTATCCACCAGGTGTGGGACCAGCAGTGCGAAGGGGGCAGGCAGAGTGGAATGCCAGGCATGCCAGCAGTATGTGACATGCACCATGGTGGGTAGTACTGTTGACTGGGGTGCATAGGGGGCAGGCAGATATGCCAGAGACAGCCTTGCTGTGATTGTCCCTATGTGCCCATCCCCCAGGCACATTGGACTGGAGAAGGGGCCCATGAGCAGGAAAGAAGTGCCCCCCCCACAGCTGTTGCAGGTATGACCCCAAACCCCACTGGAAAACAGCACCCCACACTCTATGTGGCAGTCCCCACCCCCACTGCTGTCACCCCATTGCTGCACTGCCATGCCCATGCAGCCCAGTGCCCAGTAGTGCCAACATGGTGAAGAGTGGGGCATTGCCAATCCCTCCTGGCATACCCATACCTGCAGGTGTGGTACTGGGTGCCCGATGACCAGTGGCACAACCCACAGCACACCACTGTGGCCACAGGCCATCTGACTTATGCAGGGGCATGCTGGTGTGTGCCCATGTAGGTCAGATGGCTGACAGCTGTGGAGGTGTGCAGAGAGCTTTGCGGCTGGCTGTCAGGCATCAGGTACCACACCTGCAGGTATGAGTATGCTGTTGTCAGGGGTCACCATGGAGCACCTGTGTTGGATCGATGGTATAGGGTTCAGGGGTTGCCTGCATGGGGCAGCATGCACACCAGTGTGCGGTGTGTGTGCATTGAAGGGGTGCCTTGCTGCATGAGTGCTGTGTTGACTTGGGCTGGAGAGGGTTGCATAGGTGGTCTCCATGCACTATCAGTGATGCAGTGAAGTGGAGCCCGATATGGTATTGCATGCAGGTCTGGGTGTCATCAGGTTCAATCTACACACCTGGACCTGTGCAATGCTATGCTGGTGATCCACTGTGGACCCAGGATGGGCACCCAACTGGATGTCTAGCCGGGTCCGCTATGCCTTCCCCGGTGACCCTGCCCAGACCTGTGCACTGGGGGTGTGGGTCCACACACAGGTGGTGGCCGGTGCGCACCTGTCTGCAGGTGTGGAACTCTGTGGGCCGTTACATGCCTTCTGCCCATATAATCTGCCCATTTGTAGGTAGGTCCCAATGAGAGTGTGAGTCCCCTACTACTCACTGTAGTGTCTCTAGCATGCAGATCCATGGTGCTGGTCATATTTGGCTGTAATGACCGAGGTTTTAAAATAGTGAAGAAGTTGCTTCCAGGCGTATTCCCACCAGCCATGGGATAAGATTATTCTGCTCATCTCTGAGTAACCCCTCTCCTAGCTGGTGTGGCCCACTGTGTGCCCCAGATCCTCCCCCCATTTTACCTCAACATGTAAGGTGTTAAAGGGTTGCATGGTTTACAATGCATGGTAAAGGTGAGAACTTAAATGTGCAGATATCAGAGCTCAGGTATATGTCATCAAGGTACATACCAAAGGGGGGGCCTGTGCAGGATCCATGTTCTGGGGGAAAGTGACTCAAAGTAATGATGGACTTGCTGGTACCAAACAAATTCTTACCTATCAAACCCATATTGCTTTTGCAGGTGCTTAAATTGGCTCAATGTCCTAGCAGACCAAAAACTGGGATAAATACGGGATTCTGTCTGTGCCATCGGCCATACATTTTGTGCAAATGAAAAGGCAGAAAATCTTCCAAATGTATTATAGAGCACAGCCACCTCTCAGCTCCAAAAAGGTTCAAAGCTGCTACTGTCTCCCTGCACATCTGTTGAAGCTGGGGAATTTAGGGATTGTGATGTGCCTCAATCAGATCGGGGCAGCTGTGGTAAAAATGTAATTGGTAATTTCTCAAAAAGGGAGAAGTGCTTTTTCCATGGCCAACCATTATGGTGCAGGATTTGCTTGGGGACATGCAAATAGAATCCAAAGCTGAGAAGCAATATAATAGCGTTTAAAATCAGGCAGGGCCATCTCCTGGGTTTCAGGAAGCAGTAACATGCAAAATAGTATTTTAGGGTGCCGGCCATTCTACATAAAATGGAAGATAGCAGTTTTCCACATCTTCCAATAATGCTGTAAGATAGGTATGGGTATGGCTCTCCCACCACTGTCAGCTCTATAGCACCCTAAAATGGCTACCTCGGAAGCCTGCTACTCCTACAGTCTTGGCACCTTAACAGATAATATTATTAGAACTGGTGTGCCCTTTTTACTAGCTCTACTGTTATCTCTCCTTAATTCTACCTACCCACTATCATCCACCAACCAGTCCCTTCCAACTGTTTCTCGAAGAAACACAACCATGGGATCCCAGGCCTTCTCCTACTCTGCGCCTACTTTCTGGAACTCCCTGCCAGTACCCACCCAACTGTCCTCCCCTCACGCCTGTTTCAAAAAACAGCTGTGCCACTATGCCCTAAGCTCTAACACCAGTACCTGTTTCCTTCCTTCTTGACTGTCCTGTCTCATGCCCCAAAATCTATAGCTAGTCCCTGTTTTGCTTATAAGTTACACTTATGTTTACCATTTTCTTGTTCTCCACTCCTGGTTCTGCTGCTTTGCCACAGGTCTACCTCCTAATATATATTTTCCTGAGCCCTTAACATCACCTGTCACTGTATTTACACTGCCAGCATGCTATACTCTGTACTTCAATGTATTATGTGTCATGCTTTGTTAATCAGATATACTGTACTATGTGCTTTGTTTACCAGGTATACTATATTGTTGTACTATATTGTATTGTAATAGATGGATAAGCCTCAATAATACTATACTAAGTTATACAAATAAATCCCAATAATACATCACTACTCTCAATAATACTGTCCTGAAAACTGATAATACTGTCATTTGTACTGATAATACTACAGTTCAAAGGTCATCGCCAACTGTTGTATTGTCAATGGATCCATGTATTACAAAAAATAACAGAAAGATAAGTGTTTTTCAAGGCATTAATACCATCTCGAGTTTTTGGGGACTTTAGGACCTTTTGAGCTTTGCTCTTGAGGTCCATGTCCCCAAAACCTCTCGATGATATTACTGCCTTGTAATAAACACTTATCTAGCTATTATTCTGTATATATTATACTATTATGCTTTTCTAGCTTATGATTTTGCCTGCATCCCACTTACTGTATACTGCCTATTTCTCCAATGCTTATATTATGTTACTGACTTTATCTCTGCCTTGTTACATTAATTGTTACCATGTTCCAATGTCTTGTTTGTATCTGTTTTTGACTAGTATTCTTCCGGGTTGTGCCTTTAAAATGGGCATATTTAATGTCTAGTGTACCTATCGGGTTATCAAAAAACAAATAAAAAAAATACATTTTGAAAGTAATATAAAAAATGCAAGATCATGATCATTCAGATAGTGTGTACCCTCAGAATAAGACCTAGCAGAAGATGTCACCACCATTGTTGCAGGTCCTTCAACTTCTGAGCAGACAGTGGTCCGTAATTAGTCAGGTAAATCCTGGCATGTTTTTTGTTTTTGTTTTCTTGCCTGGGGTCAGGTTCCACCATCCTTCATTGATTTTTGGTCCCTTCCTGCAGCTCCACTCTTGGATTGGAGTTTTTTCTGGGTTGGTTTCTTTTGTGATTTGGATTTGTTTAACTATTTTGGTCCCTGTATTGATTTTTATTCTCTCTTTCATTACTCTGTATTTTGCCTTGCATGACGTAATGCTACAGACTTTTTTTTTGGTGTGTGTTTCTCTTCCCCTGTTTTCTTCCATTGTGTATGTTATGACAGTTCTTTTTTATTAATACTTGTTTTTTTCTAATTAACAATCCCCCTACTTATGGTTCATAACTTAGCATGAGGAATGCAGCCAAATGTTTTTGTTTATTTTGTCCTGTTTCCTAGTGACTTGTATGTATTGTATTATTAATAATTGATTTATTTTCAATAAACAATTCCCCTACTCTCCTGTATGGGTCCCCAGGTCATCTGTCATTATGCCAAGATGGCTACTGTGGATGATGCTGTTGGCATGAATGTGCAGGGAGCTGTGAGAGAGCATACTCCCCTCTTTATTTTGCTTGAGGCTGTGTGTTCCCCTAAGACTGGATCTCCTGCTACTGAGATGCCTAGGGCCATGACTCCTGAACTCCCAAATATTTTTTCCACACCTTCTGAATCTGCTTTGAGGGTGAATATCATGCATGTGGAGGGGATCTGCTTGCAACATTGAAACATAGACCTTAACAGCAGATAAGGACCACTTGGCTCACCTAGTCTGCCCATTTCCCTACCTATTTGGATAAGCTGCAGATCCTAGTTAACCAACAGCATACAGTACTTCTTGCTACCCCTCCACTAGAATTGCCTTATGTCCGTCCCATGCATTCTTGAATTTCCCCACTGTTTTTGACTCCACGACCTCCTCAGGAAGGCTGTTCCATGTGTCCACCACCCTTTCTGTGAAAAAATACTTTGTCACATTACCCCTGAGCCATCCCCTCGCTATCTTTTCATTGTGTCCCCTTGTTCTTGCACATCTCTTTTTCTGAAAGATGCTACCCTCTTGGACTTTGTTGATTCTCTTCAGGTACTTGAAAGTTTCTATCATGTCCTCCCCTCCCTCCTTTCCTCAAGGGTATACATATTAAACTCTTTCAGTCTCTCTTCATATGGCTTCTTTTGCAGACCCTGCACCATTTTAGTTACCCTCCTCTGGACTGCCTCCATCTTGTCTATGTCCTTGCAGAATTGAGGTCTCCAGAACTGCATGCAGTACTCCAGATGGGGTCTCACCAACTGTCTGTACAAAGGAATAACAATGTACTGTTTTCTACTGGTAATGCCTCTCCCTATACATCCCAGTAACTCCCCCAGCCATCCTTACTGCCTTCCCACATTGCTTGCTTACCTTTAGGTCATCTGATATGACTACCCCCAGGACCCTTTCCATTTTTGTTGTTGTTAATACCCCCACCCCATTGTGTAATCTTCCCTAGGGTTTTTGTTCCCCAGGTGCATTACTTTGCACTTCTTTGTATTGAATATAAGCTGCCATGCTTTTGACAATTCCTCCAACCTTGCCATGTCCCTTCACATCCTTTCCACCCCCCCTTGTGTATCCATCATGATGCAGATCTTTGTGTCGTCTGCAAAGATGAATATTTTTCCTTCCATTCTGTCTGCAATGTCACTTATAAAGACATTATAAAGGACCAGACCCAGTACTGAACCCTGAGGTACCCCACTAGTAACCCCCCTTTCTTCAGAGTGGACTGTTTACTATTACCCTCCGTGTTCTGTTGTCCAGCCATTTTGTTACCCAGGCTACTACCCTGGGACCCACTCCCAGGCTGGCTAATTTGTTTATTAATCTTTTGTGTGGGATTGTGTCAAATGCCTTGCTAAAGCCCAGGTAGGCCATATCCACAACTCTTCCCTGGTCTACTACTTTGGTCACCCAGTCAAATAAATCTATTAGATTCATCTGACATGACCTTCCCACTGTGAATCCATGCTGCCTTGGGTCCTGTGCCTCGCTGGCCTCTAGGTACTCAACAATTCTTTCTTTCAGAAGTGATTTCATAATTTTCTCTACCACTGAGGTCAAGCTAACAGGTCTGTAGTTTCCTGCATCTGTCTTGCTCCCTCTTTTGTAAAGGGGAATCACATCTGCCCTCCTCCAGTCCTTAGGTACCACACCATCCTCCCATGATTTGTTAAAAAGGGTAGTCCGTGGTGTCACTAGTTCTACCCTTAGTTCTTTTAGAATTCTGGGGTAAATCCCATCAGGCCCCATTGCTTTGTCCACCTTCTGTTTTAGTTCTTTCAGAACTCTTTCTTCTGTGAAAGGACTGGTATCAACCCACCTATCTAGAGTGCTTCTATTGATTGGATTAGGTACCTCCTCCTCCTCTTTTTTTGTGAATACTGAGCAGACGTATTCATTCAGTATCCTTGCATTTTCACTGTCCCTCTCTGCCCACTCACCTTCCCCTTTATTAAGCCTCACTATCCCTCCCTTGATCTTTCTTTGCTCCCTAGTATACTATAAAAGGTTTTAACACCCTTCTTAACTGAGTTGACTATCTTCCCTCAGTTTGGGCCTTTGCTATTCTGATTACCTTCCCCGCTTCCTTCTGCTTTAGCTAGAACAGATCCCTGTCCTGATCCTTCTGTGCTTCCTTATGCTTTCTGAATGCTATCTTTTTCTCCCTAACCTTCCCCACTACCTCTTTTGAGAACCATAGTGTTTTTTTCTTTCACTTCAATTTGCTTATTCACTTCACACAGAGGCTTGTTGCCTCTGTGATGGCAGTTTTGATGTTTCCTTATTGTTCCTCCACCCCTCCTTCTTGCCTGTTTGCTAGTGCTTTTCTGAGGCACTCTCCCATTTTGACAGTCAGCCCTCCTAAAGTCCAGTACCCTCACTTTTGTATGGCTTGACTCTGTGGCTGTGTTTATCGTGAACCACACTGTCTGGTGGTCACTTGTTCCCAGATGGCTACCTACTTCTAGATCTGAGATCCTCTCTAAGGTCCCCATTTGAGACTACCAGGTCTAAGATTGCATCCACCTGAGTGGGTTCCAGCTCTAGCTGTCTGAAGCATGCCCCCTGTAGAGCACCAATAATGACTCTGCTCTTTGATGTGGCTGCAACAAAGGTGATCCTGTTAACCTCTGCCACATTTAGGTCCTCAGTCAACAAAATATCCCCTTTTTCTACCAGCCTAAGGATGACTTCTATCATTTCCTTGTCCATTTCCTCCTCCATAGACGGGGTACTGTAATCAACCCCTGTGTGGATTGTGGTGTCATTTCCAGTCTCCTGGGTGACCCACAGTGCCTACTCACTTCCCTGTTTACCCTTTAGTTCCATTACTTTGTTCTCTAACCTTATGTAGATAGCTACTCCTCCTCCTCCTCTTCTACAACCCCTGTCTGTCCTATAGATTGTGTAGCCAGGTATGTTAACATCCCAGTCATGGTTCTGTGTGTACCATGTTTCTGTGGCTGCCATGATATCCAGGCATCCCCTTTTTGTGAAGGCCACCAGTTCAGGGAGCTTGGTACCTAGACTATGGGAACTGGTGCTCATTACCCTCCATTTTTTGATGGCCTTACCCCTTTTTACCCCATCTCTTTCCTTACTGTCTTTGCCTTTTTGTCCATTTACCCCTGTTTTTCTCCTTATCGATTTCTCTGTTTTGGTATTTACCTCACTAACTACCCTGAGTTTTTTTTTTGGGGGGGGGCTAGGATTTCCCTGCTACTATTCGGCAGCAAGCTGATTTGGATGTGGAATGGCATCATCTATTGCAGCTGACTGAGGAGGAGGAACACGTTTACCTCCAGAAGAAGAACCATCTCACCATGACATCATTCATCCTTTCATGATGGGCTGGAAGGACAACTGGAGACACTCCCAGGTTTGATTCAAGTTGTTTGCCTCTGGCACCTGACCCACCCACCCAGCACTGAACAACAGGCTCAGCAGTTCCTCCTACCCCTCAGGACGGTTGGACAGCCGGTGATTCTCCTTCTACTCAGGATGTCGCTCTTTCCATCACTCTACCAGGTTTTGACCCCCCTTTTTCCCCTTTACTTGCTCCTTCTACTTTTGATTCACCCATCGGTTACTCTCCTGTGTGTTCTTTGGTGGTAGCTCCCCCAAAGCCAATGAATCCTGCTACGGAACATTCTTTACCAACAAAGTTTTTTTGACATGTAGTCTTGTAGTCCCATAGGCACCTTTACCTCTCCCTATTACGAAGTAACTGCAAAAACCTGCACAACCCAGGCACAGATACAAAAATGTACACCAGCTTTATTCACTTATTAATAGTTAAGAATGCTAAAAGATACATCCACAAGTGCAGGCAAACAAACCTCTACTTCTCCCTAGTATGCCTGCAGGGTGTATGGACCCAGCAAGCCCAGCTCATGCTGAGATCTTTGTTGAATCTTCCCTTCCAGCATCTTACTCTGCTTCTCTAAACTTGGAGGTTTACCAATTCTTACGGCACAGCCCTCCATCTCTGACACAGTTTCATTTCCTGATAATGGCACCTCTTCATCAGGTTTTACCAATAAACATCTACACAAATGGTCCACTGAGACTGCTTTATTGGCTGCGGGATGAGTCAAAGTGGCAGATGGTGTTTCCTGGGTCCCTGCTGACACTGACTCTTCCCTCAACTCCTGGACCTGTTCTCAGTCTATGGCTGTGCCCAGTACATTGGTACCTGCTCCCTCTCCTCTGCCTTCTAGCAAAAGTCCATTATTGTACTCTACTTGTTTTGCATCTGCTGACATTGTGTTGAATGCACATCAGCCTTCCAGAGCTGGGAGCTAATCTGCAATGCACACTGACTGTTCTCATTCTGCCTTGGTTATTCAACACAGTGATGACAATGCATTTTGGATGTCTGATTTGTTTACCTTACCTAGGGACCCAATGCAATGTAACAACGTTGTTATACTAAAATATAGAGGTGACTTGAATTTGCCACTGGACAGGACCTATGTTATTCATAAACTTCTAAAAGATTCATTGGGATTTCTAGCAACAGATTTGTACACTGTTATTCACATGTCTGGTGAGAAGACATTCGAAATTCATTTTTGTACTTCTACCTCACTGGACTGATTCTGGTTCAAGCACAAGAAGCTCAAGGAGTCTCCTTTATGACTTCCCTTTATAGCTATAGCCCTGTTCAAATCCAGATGTAAGGATATTTTTATTGAATTCTCCTCATAAATATAAAAACGGACAATGCAATTTGACACTATACAACAGAACAAAAGACAATGTATTACAACAACGGTAATACAAATTAAAGGGAACGTACAACTTTATTTTCAGCCACCAGACTTAGTGTGTGAATTTCTGGATCAACATTATGCTAAAAATTCTCAAGTCAGGCATTCAAACAACTCAGCAGTCTCCAGACCCCCACCCCCCAGAATGTACCTTGAAAATGGATGTCAGTAAGAACTATGAATCTGTCTGAATTTACCTGATAATTCAACTAAGTAGATTGTATAAATCAACACTATGTATATTGTGTCTTGTTCCTTGTATTGTACTATGTTTATGTAATTGTCACTGATCCAACCAGATCCATCTTGCAAATGAGCTTTGCTCAATGATGTCCACCTGGATAAATAAAGATTTTGATTGATTGATTGATCTCCCAAAATTCTTTCCCATGAGGCAACTTCACATCCAGCAAGCACCTCTGACAAACACCTTATATTGTCTAAAAAAACCAGCAACAACATGCCTGCAGATTCCACCTCTAACAAAACTCGAAAATCCAGACCTCATTTTAAGTCATAAACCGGCTACAACAAAGCGCTGCTATATAATAATCCTTCAAAAGGGGTAGAGGTGGTAACAGAGATGGTAATAATGTTTCTGAGACCTCATCTGATTCACCTCCTGAGACTGGTGGAGTGAAGGAGTCGTTCCAAATGTTGGCAGATCGAATGGAGTAAGTACAAAATTCGAATGACGGTGCTAAATCTTGTTTTATAGATATCTTCTACTTCATCTCCCCTCAATGATTGACACAACCTTGTTTAACTTGGATCTTCCAGCTTCCTGTTCTAGGTCATAGACTATCTAGGATCAACACAACTGCCCATGTAAACTGACTTAATTCATAGCAATGACTGTTTTGTATATCTTATATCTAAATTTTTACTAGGTTTACTAAATTTAAGAAGATATAAGAAGGTGTGCGCCCATCATGAATGTCTCCCACAACTGTGTGGACATATTAATTTGTGTATGTTTGCCTGTTTAAATATTTGTTTAACTGATATTTAAAAGTTACAAATTCACTGGCTATTTTTTTAGTCTCTTCAGCTAAGGCAGTGTAACTACCTCATTTTTTTGTGGTTTAGTCTTCCTGAATCTCAGTGTGCAGCATCATGGAGACTCAAGAAATCTGCACTGGACCTAGTAAGACTGTTCCAGATGGATTTAACATTTCAGCAAAGGGAATTTGATTTAATTCTGTTTATCTCTGTACTGCTAGATAGGCATCTATTTGGATAAAAGACCCCTTTTACATACGAACATATGAAGAAGCCAGCAGAAGAAGGCCATTTGGTCTATCAAGTCTGTTTGTGTTGCAGGGTCCACAGCTTGAGCTGCTGTCCCTGCTCTCTCTCTCCATTCCTCCCATCCCCCCACCCATGATCATTACCTCCCCCTTTGCCTATCCCAGCCTCTCTTAAAGCTGCCCACTGTCTTCAATAAGATGACCTCTTCCAGCAGTGCATTCCAAGTGTCCACCACCCTCTCTGTAAAGAAGTGCTTCCTGACCTCCCTCCTAAACCTTCCACCTTAAGACTGCACCCCCTAATGTTATGGTTGCCACTCAGCTTAAAGAGACTCTCCTTATTAACCTTATTTGTCCCTTTCAAGTACTTGAAGGTCCCAATCATTTCCCCTCTCTATCTTCTGTCTTCCAGGGAGTACATGTTCAGAGCTCTCAGCCTCTTATTTTATGCATTACCCTGCTAACCCACTATCATCTTTGTAGCCTTCCTCTGGACCTTCTCCAGCAAGTTAATGTCCTTTTTGAGGTGTGGACACCAGTACTGAACTCCATAATCTAGATGCGGCCTTACCAGTGACCTGTACAAGGGCAGCATAACCTCCTCTCTCTTGCTACTGATCCCCCTAGATATGCATCCCAGCATCTTGTTTGCCTTTTCTGCTGCCTTCTTGCACTGCATCAAGTGCTTCAGGTCATTAGTGGTCATCAGGCCCAGGTCCTTCTCCTCCTCTGATGCAGATACTCAGACTCCACTCAGGTTGGTTCAGAACGCTGTCCTGGGATTCTTGGCTCCAATATGCATAACTTTGCATTTCTTCATATTGAAGCCAAGCTGCCAGATCATGGACCACCTCCCCAGCTTTTCTAGACCTTCCTGTAGGTCCTGTATCCCTTCAGCTGTGTCCACTCTCCTGCAGAGCTTGGTGTCATCCATGAATAGGCACATTTTGCCCTTAATGCCATCTCCAATGTTATTGACCAACACATTGAATGACACTGGCCCCAGCACCGAGCCCTGTGGGACCCCAATGGTTACCTCTATGGTGCCAGATAACTCTCCCCACACAACCACCCTCTGGGTTCTGTATCTCAATCAGTATTCTACCCATCTGGCCATCTTTTCCCCAACCCTGAGAGTCACCCACTTCCTGATCAACCTTTTATGGGGCACAGAATCAAAATCCTTGCTGAAATCAAGATAGAGGATGTCTATCACTGGGCCCCTGTCTACTGTCTTAGTGACAATCAGATTAATTTGACATAATTTACCCCCCATGAACCCATGCTGCCTCGCATCCTGGAGACCATGCTCCTCTAGATATTCCACCACCCTTTACTTTAGTATGGTCTCCATGAGCTTGCTCACAATGAAGGTCAGACTGACTGGTCTGTAATTCTCTGGGTCATCATGGGACTACCTTTGTGGAGGGGCACTATATGTGCTGTTTCCCAGTCCTGCAGTACCACACCCTACTCTAGTGAACTATTAAATTGATCTGCCAGTGTCCCTACCAGTTTCTCACCCAGTTCCTTTAGTACCCTTGGATGTACTTTGTCCGGGCCTAGTGATTTGTCCACCTTAAATGTCAGGAGCCCCTCCCTCACTCTATCCTCCTCTATCATTACATCTGTGTTCCCCATCTTCCCTCCTTTTTTTTCCCACCTGAAGGCACTGGTACGTCCTTCTACCTGGTGAAGATGGAATGTAAGTATTCACTTAGTATCTCTGCTTTCCCCCATTATCCTCTTCACACTCCACCCCTTTCTTAAGCCTAATAATCCCTTTCTTCTTATCCCTTTTCTCACTTACATAGCAAAAGAAGGTCTTCTCCCCTTCTTAGTTCCTTCAGCTATCTGCAGCTCCTTCTATGTCTTTGCTTGCCAGACTTTCTTACTTGCTTCACTAGCCAACCTTAAGTTATTTTTTCCTATACACCTTTGTCTCGGTCTTCTTGAATTTTCTACAAGCCAACCTCTTTTCCCTTACTGCCTGGGCAACCCCAGAACTGAATCAGTTGTGCACTTTGGCCCTTGTGTTCTTCCCCCTGAGCCTAATGCACTCATCTGTGGCAAGCAGTATGCCTTCCTTAATGATGGACCACCTTTGGTCCACCACCATATCTGCTCTGATGCCCACCAGATAACTCCTTTGCACTTCACCTTTTGTTTTCACATAATATTTTTGGAATACTTTATAATTGCCCTCGGGCCTCCACATGCTTTTAGATTGGTTAATGCATCCTAGTTAGTAGGAGGTCTTCCTAATTATTCAACTCACAGTCAGATTGACTCTTTCATTTTTTGAATGACAGTCAGTGATTATTCAGTTTTATTATGCTGCTAGTTGGATAGTCGATGATACCATAGAATTATTTTTTCCATTGCCCTTCCACCCTCACTCTCCTCCTTCCCCCTCTGTATAATGTAAACTTTCTCTGATGCCAACTCAAACTTATTCCAGTTTAATTGATGTACAGTAGGAGATCTGCACAGTGCTTTACTGAGGGTTTGGTGTTATTATCACAGAGTCAAGGTTCTCCATGTATTTACTTAAAGATATTTATAATTTGTCACAAATTATGTAAGAATTCCTGCAATGCTTGCACTAGCAGTTATCATTATCTTTGTATTCCTGCTTTATTAGATGTTAAAATTGGATCCCACTCTACATGACTAGACACTGGGATGAGGGATAGTTATTTGAAATCTCCAAGTTTGCCTAGCCAATGGCTCTGGTTGCTTGGGTAAATACTGATATTTCATGGGAGGCCTCTTGATGGAATCCTGTATGAGGTGGCCCTCTTGCTCCCTCCCACACCTTTAACTTAGCCAACTGACTTTAGCCACCTCAGATTTATCACCCTTGCTATCTTTATAGTTGTTCGATATACATAACTTGAAAAGGATGTTTGCTGTCTGGTATGTGAGCATTGACATGCAGTATAATGATTCTTTTTAATTCTGCAAGTTATAGTACTTATAAGGTACGACCAACCATTTTATTGAAATACCAAATCTGTACCTAAATTTACACTCCACCTGAATGTGGAACTAGAGAAACCTTGCATACTGAGATACTTATTTATCTTTTCTATTTGCATGTTACCTTTCCTTGGGGCCCGACAGCACAATCCACTTGATGTGTTAGTAGTAGCTCTACTTTTATGCCCTATCTAGTTTCATCACCCATAGCTCCTCCAAGCCCTTTCTCCATGTACCCAGAGCAAGGACTTCCCTGGCCCAGAGGTCCTTTCTATACAGAGCCCCATCCTGGTTTAACTCCATCCCTGCTTCCGTCACCTTTGAACAAAGGATTGGGCATTTCAAGGCAGCAGTCAGGTTACATATCTTTGCCTCCCACTGCTGTAAGTGTCCATAGCTGTGACACTTCTCCTACCCAATACTACCTCCTTGGAGACTCCTCTCAATCATTGTCTCAGAGCCTTTATTTGAAAAAGTCTTATTACCTTGTGCTGCAAGTATTTGTTAACACTGTGTAACTGATAAATTTAGCTACCTCCCTGTATAGGAATCTTATATCTGCATATTTTCACCTGTTATATCTTGTTATATGTCTATATGCATTATTTTATGCAACCTGATGTGGAGCCTTTGGAAATGAATCTCTGACTCAAAGAGCTGCAATTCCGATACCATTAATAAAAAAATAAATAAATAAAACAACTGTAGCCTTAAACTCAAATACCAGTTTCCTTTCAGCAGGAGAACCAAAAATTTTGCCTACAGCTATTCGCCTATTTCCTGATTCTGGTAATTTATCACTTCTTCATGGTATTACTGTGTTTCCAATATAGGTATATGTTTTTACAGTGCTCATATTTATCATGATACATATTTACTTCTTACTCTTACTCCTAGTTTTACTCATTGTTTGTTCTAGTTTTTTCTCTGTTTCTAGAATTTCCCTTATTGTTATTACTGTTTTTTTGTTTCTTTTTCTTTTTAGTGCACTTATTTTCTAATCTTCTTATTGTATTGTTGGTTTGATGTTTGTTTAGGTTTTAGGTAAAATGTCTGATAATACCAATAATGTTGCATCTTGGAATGTTAAGGTGCTAGAATTCCCCATTAAAAGAAAAAAGGACTAAGCTTTTTGAATAAGAACAAAATACACATTGCCCTATTGCTGGAGACTCATTTTTTACAACAATAAATGTGTACATTTGTCAGGGGCTGGCTAGCCCAGTTGTAATTTAGCACCTTTGCAACTAAAAAGAGAGCAATGTCCATTTTAATTAGAAAAGGTGAGAATTTTGTAAAATCGAAACACCAATCAGACCTTTAGGGGAGATACCAAATAGTATGGGGAGCCATTGATCGAATGAAGTTTGATATTTGCAACATTTATGCCACTAATGAGACTAGAACCCCTCTCTTTGATGACATGGTGAGACAGCTTTGTGATGTTGCAGACCATAAGCTTTTTATTGAAGAAGACTTTAATGAGGTGTCAGATCAGTGGTTCAGCAGATTATGACACCCAATCAGTAAAGAAGTTCCTAAATCATGAAATGCCTTTATAAAATCTACTGGCAGACTTGGGGCTGGTAGATTCATGGAAACTGTTTAACCAATAGGGCAATGAATACTCCTTTTTCTCTGCCAGGCACAATTCCTCTAGTCACCTAGATGATCTTTTTATAACACAAGAACTGAGCAAAGACACTAAGAAGCTAATAGGAATAATATTCTAGATTCTAGAGAGCAGCTCTGGAGCATCAGTCCCTGCCTCGACTTGCCGTATCGAATATTCTGCACTCTCTCTTCCTTTCCCCTCCTGCTTCAATATGCGTATCTTCTGTTGTAAGTTGAATATTAAGCCTCTAGTACTGTATTTATGCAAGCCTCTCTTTATCCTTTGTATTAGCCTGCATGTACTAGAATAACAAGCCTCTAGCACTATATTTTTGCAAACCTCTTTACTTTTGCTGTGCTGTCTATATCATTTATGTCCTTGTAACTTGTAATGTACTTGATTAGTTGTTTCCTATTTGTACCCTGTCCCCAGGACGCATCTGGAATCAAGCAAGTAACTGCTCAGCATTCTCTCCTGGTTAAACTCTTAAATAAATAAATGTTATTATTCCTGACCACACTTTAGACTCCCTGAGTCTAACTTTTATTAAACAGTGAGAGAAATATTTCTGGTAGAGATGTAACAATTCTTCAAAACAGGACAAAAACTTTATGGAATGGGTTGAAAAGAATCTATCAAATACTTTGAACACAATGACAATGGAGAAGTTTTAGCTTCTTCTCTATGGGATGTGTATAAAGCACTCTTAAAAAGAAGGATGATTAGTTATTCCACTAATAAGAAAAAACGAGAGGCAGAAAGAATTGCAAGTTATTGAAAATAAACTCAGATAACTGGCAACAGATTATAAAAAAGCCCAGGTAACAATCACTACATAGAATTACTGTTTTAAGATACAAAATCAACAAAATGTATTTCTTAAAACCTGAGTTTGTCATTACTAGAATAAAACAACCCTACGGGGATGTGGGAGAGACAGAAGGCACACTCATATCTCTTAGACTCAAGAAACAACAAGCTGATGCTCAAATCACAGGCACCTGAAATAAACAAGGGCAGATATCAGACTCTAGTTAAGACATTAATGCTGATTTTAAAAATATTTTATGAAGGATTGTATAGTCATCAAGGGACCTCATTAACTGGTTTGTTATAAAGTTTTAAGGCTAACCTAACTATCCCCAAACTAGGTACGATAAAAAAGAAAGTCTAAACAAACCAATGTCTTTAGAAGAAATTACTACAGCAATTAATGTGAATTACCATCAAATATGACTCCCAGTCTGGATGAAATATCACATGAACTACAGTACATAAGATATTAGGCTCTTTTCTTCCTACAGTAAAAAATTAGGTCAAAGTTTTGAGGAAGCACTAACCAATAAGAAACTACCCTCATTTCTAAACAAAGCTTCAGTTACACTAATCTTTAAAAAATATATAAAGACTTGCTGAATTTTAAAAATTACAGGCCTCTTTCACCACTTTTTTTTGTTTTGTACAATTTCTTTTTGCACCGCTACAGCTTGGTCTTCCTTCTGGGGTGCTCGCGTGGCTAGGCCTCTACTCCCAGCCAGAAACCATCACTTCCAGATTCTTCTCCTAAATACCAAGGCAGGTTTAGCCCCCCAGATCACCAACTTGGGTGGGTCCACCCTACCGTGGTAGCCTATCTTTAATTAGAGATGCTATCTGGGCATCAGGCAGGGAGAGAAATCCTCTGGAGCAATGGGCTGGTGATGGGATGTGGGCCTGCCCCTGGAGTCCCAATCATCTCCACAAAGCTGTAGTGGGTGTTTTCCTAATGCTTTTGTTCCCAGGAGTACAGGGGTGCAATGGCATCAGCACAGCATGACGCCACAGACGTCAGCTACATGCCTTCCCTCTACTTCTACCCAGTATGTGTACTGCCTCTAGCAACCACTGGGGGGCACTAATTCACCAGGCAAGCCCTGGATCCCTCCCCAGGGAGAGAAGAGCAGTCAAGTGGATGCTCAGTCCTCTCTCTCTCTCCTGCTGACCCCTGGCAACAGAGCCCGCTCCTGAACTCTGGTCGCCGGCATGGTGTGAGGTGAGACATCCAATGCCACAGCCCTCAGCACCACTGGGCTGGCTCACTCTGTTCTCAGTCTCAGCTGAGATTGAGGGATGACATCACCATAGAACTCTTGCAGCTGCATGAGCCGCACTGGAATCTGCAGTTAGGAGTTAGGTTAGAATGTTGGGGAGTTTTGAGCAGTGTTAGAGAGTAGTCTTTGTGCAGTCTTGAAGGGGAAAGCAGCACAGCAGTCTGTGGACAGGCTCTCTGAGCCTAAAACTCTGACATAGAGCTACTGTAAGGGGACGTGTGTGTTTCCACCAAAAGAGGAACACAGTAATCTGTTTGTAAAGTGGTGGAGACCACTGTTACTGGTCCCTGTGCCCCATCCCTGAGGGGGAAAGGGTGGAAAGGTTTGCCTGTCATTCCAGGGGCAACCCTCCTGGTTCCATCTAGGGAAGAAGCTGCCTTATTTCAAGTTGTGCTGTGGCACCAGAATCTGTGGGAAAGAAATTCCAGTTAGGATTCGCCTGTGGGGCACCTGCAACCAAAGGGTGAGTCCGCACTAACATAGGGCCTATGTTTTCACCTGAACTGTTGTAAAGTGGGGATTGGACTGCTTAATCAGTGGGAGGCCTAGAGTAATGGGCTAAGCCAAGTAAAAGTATGTTCAAGTCCAGCACAATGGGAAAGCCAAGACATGTAGATGAAATGTGACAAGCATTTACCCTTAATCTACATTGCCAAGCTTTACAGAAAGAGATGTTTAAGTATGTTCAAGTCTAGCACAATGGGAAAGCCAAGACATGCAGAGGAAATGTGACAGGCAATTACCCTTTCAGCTACATTGCCAAGCTTTAAAGAAAGAGATGTTTAATGTCCAGAGAAATGGCCGGGTATGAATTGTGGAAGCAAGAGGTGGGAGACCCCCCATCAGTAGAAACCAAATTCACCTCTATGGATTTGCTCTGTGGCACTTTTACTTTCTCTCAGGTACTTGGCCAGTGCCTGAGGAAAGTACCCAGATGTGGGATTAAAAGGAAGTTTTCCTTATGGAGTCAAAGGCTCTAAGGTGGTTTAGGGAGTCACCAAAAAATGTTTCCATGACAAATGGAAGGTGTTCGAGTGGCCGGCAGGGGAGCCAAGCCAGGGAAATCCCAGAATAGTGTATAAGTTTGGGCTGTGAACCCGAAGCAGTGTATAAGTCTGGGCTGAGTGCCTGGTGGGTTGAGAGCCTAAGGGCTGAAGTGATGAGGAAGTGTTCTGATTCTTTTTAATCTGCATTACCAGAAGTATAGCCCTGTGGGAGTCTGTCTATGCTTTGTTTGTTCTACTTGGATGTGAATAAAGCCACACTTTAGAATCCCATTCCTGGTATTAGACATTACAGTTATTGCTTCCTGTGTTCGGATTTACTTGGGTGCCCTTGTGCAGAGTAGCCAAACCTAGCCCTTGTTTCAAGAAATACACATGCCCTTACACGTAAAGTATCATGGGTTGCATATGTAACACAGACAAAGAGTTGGTCTGTCTTTGCTAGAATAGACAGGGAAATGAAGGCTCTCTCACACAGCCTGGCAGCATGACATAGACACGCTCATCTTACTAGGACTACTGCATGCTCGCTCTGTTTGACACCCCTTAGTGGAATGGACTAGCTCACCCTGAAGGCATCCCAGGCACACTGCCTTAGGGGTAGCTGGTCCATTCCACTGGGGTGTCAAACAGATGAGGCATACTGATGAGTCCTGGTAGGACGAAACACGGTTCTATGTCTTCCTGTTAGCACCCTTGCAAACTGTGTGAGAGGGCCTTTCGCACCATGCAATTCTGCTTAAAGTTGGACCAGCATAACATTCTGTGGTGATTTGCATATGCAGCCCATGATGCTTTGCATTGTAGGGGCATGTGTGATTTTGTATTTTCTTGAAACTTGGCTTCCCAGCCAAATGCCCTTTGGGTAACTCCCTTGCCTCAGTGTTTACGCATAGAGGTTCTTTGTCTTTTAAATAATTTTATTTTAATGGATTCACCACAATATATCCCAGGCACACTGCCTTAGGGTAGCTGGTCCATTCCACTGGGGTGTCAAACAGACGAGGCATACTGATGAGTCCTGGTAGGACTAAACACGTGTCTATGTTCTGTTAGCACCCTTTGCAAACTGTGTGAGAGGCCTTTCGGCACCATGCAATTCTGCTTAAAGTTGGACCAGCATAACATTCTGTGGTGATTTGCATATGCAGCCCATGATGCTTTGCATTGTAGGGGCATGTGTGATTTTGTATTTTCTTGAAACTTGGCTTCCCAGCCAAATGCCCTTTGGGGTAACCCTAGCCCTTGTGCCGAGTAACCTAGTCCTCCCCGAACCCAGTCCCCAACTGGTACTTCTGTACTTTTCAACAGCATACCACTTGTCATTTGCAAAAAGGCAGGGTTGGGGGTTACATTTAAAGCAATTGATTATTTAAGCTGGGAATACTCATACAATATCTTCAATGAAATGAACTTGGGCAACCATTTTCAAAGATGGATCAAGGCCTAATATAAAGCACAAAAAAGCAGAAGCTATTACTAATGGAGTAAGTTCTACAAGTTATGAATTACATAAAGGCTTGCCCCCTATCCCCGTACCTTTTTATCCTTGAACTTGAGCCACTTATTATTAAAACTAAAATTAAAGGACTAATTATAGGGAAGATTCAGAGTACAATATATGCATTGTGGCTGATTTGTAGATAACAGTCAAGAATCCCCAAGACTCTATCTGAGTGCATACTAAACTATTATAAGAATTGGCATTGTTCACTGGTTTAGAGGTTAATTAAGTTAAAAGTCAGATAGTGCTTTTAAGAGGCAGTATAGCGTAGTGGTTGAGGACACGGCACTGAGCTACAAACCTGGAGGCCTGGGTTTGAATCCCATGAGTCCCCACTTGCATACTGTGTGACCCTGTGCAAGTCACTTAACTTCCTTGTGCTCCCAGGTTGCACCTGAAAACAAGCTCTGGCTTAGTGTGCCTTTCCTGGTTAAACAATTTTGCCTTTCCTTCCTTCCCTATTCCTGGGTACCGTAAACATCTTTCAGATAACACTGATTTTTTAACGTACCTGGACCTGCAGATTTTAATTTCTATCACTACCTTCAAAAGATTGAAGCAGATATCACTAGATGTCAGAAACTCAGATTATCCATCTGGGGTAAGATACATTTGATTAAACTGATGATTGTTCCTAGGTTTTCCCATTTCCTCCAAAATTTATCAGTACCCATAAGCAAGAAAATCTGTGTTAATTAAACAAGATCAATGAGAAAAACTTATGGGAAGGAAAACCCTCAAGAATAACCTTTTCTACGCTCAGACAAAATTGGAGACAGGGAGGTTTTTGTTTCCCATGGTGGTATCACTACCATCTTGCTTTTCTGATTAAGCAAGCAGTTGTCTATTTATCTTACTCACCTCACCCAAATGAACACCTGTGGCTAGCAACTGAACAATAATTAGTATTTCCCAATAAACTTTTTTTTTCATACTCACACCACAAAAGATTAGGGACAATCTATGTGTAATTAATTCCATTAAATGTATACAGAAGCTTAAGAAACTTCTGAATATCTCCTTTCTCCCAACAGAATTAGTCTCTCTGGAACAGCCTGAATATTCTCTATAATAATAAACCACTGGAAGGCTTGAACTAGGCCAGCTTAGGAATTACTAATGTAAATGACATGATAGATTCTAAAATAAGGAAACACAGAAGGAGCAGGACAGAGAACTGTACCAGTTAAGTATAAGGAAACACAGAAGGAGCAGGGGAAGGCAGCCAGAATAGCAAAGGCCTAAACTGAGGAAAAGATAGTCAACTCGGTTAAGAAGGGGGATAAAACCTTTTATAGGTACATTAGGGTGCACAGAAACACTAAGGCAGGGATACTGAGGCTGGATAAAGAGGAGGGTGACTGGGCAGAGAGTGACAGTGAAAAAGCAGGGATACTGAATGAATACTTCTGTTCAGTATTGGTAATGGAAGAGCAGGGGGAGATACCTAATCCAGTCAATAAAAGCACTCTGGATAGGGGGAGTTGATATTACTCCTTTCACAGAAGAAAGGGTTCTGAAAGAACTCCTAAAACTGAAGGTGGATAAAGCAATGGGGCCTGATGGGTTTTACCCCAGAATTCTAAAAGAACAAAAGGAAGAATTAGTAACACCACTGACTACACTTTTTAATAAATCATGGGAGGATGGTGCTGTACCTGAGGACTACAGGAGGGCAGATGTGATTCCCCTTCACAAAAGTGGGAGCAAGACAGAGTCAGGAAACTACAGACCTGTCAGTTTGACCTCAGTGGTAAGGAAAATGATGGAATCACTTTTGAAGGAAAGAATTGTTGAGTACCTTGAGGCCAGTGGGGCACAGGACCCAAGGCAGCATGGATTCACAGCAGGAAGGTCATGTCAGACAAATCTAATTGATTTCATTGACTGGGTGACCAAAGTAGTAGACCAAGGAGGGGCTGTGGACATTTATTTATTTATTTATTTAGCTTTTGTTGACCGGGTAAGTGCACTAGACAAATCCTGCCTATTTTCAGGCACGACCCGGGGGAGGGGGATACAGATGAATGCCAACTGACCTTGAACCAGATTAAGCTGTTGGTGGTATTTTTTTTAGTGAATGAGGGAAATTTGGCCAGGACACTGGGGAAATTCCCCTACTCTTTTCGATAAGTGCCATGGGATCTTTAAAATCCACCTGAACTACCACCAATCCAGGCAGACGGGACCTCGGTTTTAACGTCTTATCCGAAAGACGGCACCTCAGAAATTCAGCACCCCTCTCATGCTGCATTACAGTGTCAGTATTGGGATATTAACCCAAGTGCCAGATGTGGGAACTGAACCCACAGCCCTCTGATCTCCCGGCCTCAGAGGCGAGTGTGCTACCTACTGAGCCACTGACACTGACACTGCACTGACATGGCCTACCTAGAATGTAGCAAGGCATTTGACATAGTCCAACACAAAAGATTAATAAACAAATTAGCCAGTCTGTGAGTGGGTCCAAGGGTGGTAGCCGAGGTAAAACACTGGCTGGACTACAGGACACAGGAAGTAATAGTAAATGGAGTCCACAGTGAAGAAAGGGGGGTTACAAGTGGGGTACCACAGGGTTCAGTACTGGGGCTGGTCTTTTTTAATGTCTTTATAAGTGACATTGCAGAGGGACTGGAAGGAAAGTATGTCTCTTTGCAGATGACACAAAGATCTGCAACAGGGTTGATATGCAAGGTGGGATGGAAAGATGAAAAGGGACTTGGCAAGGTTAGAGGAATGGTCAAATATATGGCAGCTTCAATTCAATGCAAAGAAGTGCAAAGTAATGCACCTGGGAAACAAAAACCCAGGAGAAGAGTACACAATGGGAGGTGAGATACTGAAAACAACAAAAATGGAACGCTACCTGGGAGTAGTTAAATCAGATGACCTAAAGGTGGGCAAGCAATGTGAGAAGGCAGAAAGGAGGGCTGGGAGGATACTGGGATGTATAGGGAGAGGTATCACCAGTAGAAAACAGGAAGTTGTTATCCCTCTGTACAGACAGTTGGTAAGACCACATCTGGAGTACTGTGTACAGTTCAGTAGACCCAATTTCCACAAAGACATAGATATGGTGGAGACTGTCCAAAATAGGGCAACCAAAATGGTGCAGGGTCTGCACCAGAAGACATATGAAGAAAGACTAAAGGAGCTCAAGATGTATAGCCTCGAGGAAAGGAGGAAGAGTGGGGACATGATAGAAACTTTCAAGTACCCCAAGGGAATCAACAAAGTCCAAGAGGTAGCATCTTTCAGAAAAGAGATGTGCAAGAACAAGGGGGTACAATTTGAAGATGGGGGGGGATGGCTCAAAGGTTATGTGAGGAAGTATTTCTTCACAAAGAGAGGTGTAGATACATGTAGCAGTCTTCCAGAGGAGGTTGTAGAGTCAACAACAGTGGGGGAATTCAAGAATGCATGGAACAGACATAAAGCAATTCTAGTGGGGAGTAGGAGGAAGTAGGCTGTTGGTTAACTAGGATCTACAGCTTATCCGTTAGGTAGGGAAATGGGCAGACTAGGTGGGGCAACCAGTCCTTATCTGCCATCAGAGCCTATGGTTCTAAAAATCCTACTACCATTTATTGGTATTAAAATGCAATACCAGCTGTATCGATTCCAGCTTGTAAAATAATTGCAAGTACGGAAAGGATTAGTAGCTATGGTGTTAGATAAGAACTAATAATTGTTAGAAAACAAATACTGGAATTCAATAACTAAGATTGCTTTTCCTAGAAAGGTTACTTGTTTGGTTTACAAATATATTTCAGAGGACACGAACACTGATGGTAAGGTAAAAATTATTAAGCGAAAGTGGGAAGAACAATTAGACATGTATGTTCCCCTTAAAGAATGGACAGAAGCTTGGCAAATGCATATTGTAGTTGCAAAGATGTTCAGGGTAGGACAATACAATATAAGATTTGACATCACTATTATTATATCTGTAACAAACTCAGAAACATGGGGTATTCAGTAAGTGGAGAATGTTGGAGATGTCAGTCTCCCAATGCTGGTCTTCTATGTGTGCTTTGGAGTTGCCTATACATAGCACAGATTTGCAAGGAAGTTCACAAAACATGTGAAAAGTTAGTTAGCTGTAAAATACCTTTTTCACCCTTATTTTTAAGGCTGTGGGTGGATTCTGCAGCCATTTTGCTGTAGCTGGGAAAATGGGATACCAAATACCAAAACACACATTTTTGGAGTTTTCAGTGTATCCTTCCAGAATGGCAAATCACTACGCCAATTGAATGAAATACTTCCTTCTCTCTGTTGAGAGTTTATTTGTCTCGGTAGTCATGCCTGCTTTAAGTGACCTGATAGCTAATGTTTCTGAGTAGGCACAAAGGCAAGTTAATTATACGACTTCTTTGAAGCAGTTTAACTGTCTGCAACAATGCAATTAGAAACTTTTTTTCCCAGGCTAGGCGAGAGAGAGACAGACAGACAGACAACGAGAGAGAGAGAGAGAGAGAGAGAGAAACACAGACAGAGACAGAGAAAACAGTTGTCCAGTTTGTAGCCAGAGATGTACCAGTCATTTGTAAAAAGAAAACAATAAAAGAGTATTTGACCTGTTTTAACACAGAATTTAATATAGTCACTTGTTGTCTTATTAATTGTATTCATTATTGAAATGTGATTTGGTAGTCTTTGGAACTTAAATAATTTACTGACATAATTTTCAACAGCAAGGTTTTGGAGGAAGTAACTCTGGAGAAGTTTCAAATTAATCAGTCCTGAGTGTGTGTTTGTGTGTGTGTGTGTGTGTGTGTGTGTGTGTGTGTGTGTGCTCATGTGTTTGTGTGTGTGTGAGTATGTGTGTGTGTGGCAATAATTATCTTCTCTGAAGAGCTGCTTTTTGTTAACCATCTTAGCACCTACCCGTTAGTGGCATTGGAACTCTCATAGCTTTATAATTGTATAAGTAGTTAATACTAGCCAACTAATATTTTAGTGGCTTCCAGGGGTTGCAAAGGGCATCGTACGGGACTGCAAAGAAATCATAGTTCTGTCATCTACAGCACCTGGCTAACCCAGAATGCATACCTTTCACCCTGACAGGACCAAAATGAGGCACAATGTCAATTAAAATCAAAACACATGCTCACAATCAGGGACATATTTCTTACTTGATGTATAGTGCAGCGTCAACATTTTTACATATTTTCATTGGCTATATGTCATTACTGTGTAGTCAATGTCTGGATTATTAAAAATAAAACAAAAATAAAAAAATGCCATATTGCAGCTTACTCAGCATTAGCATACAACTTGATACCATCATAGTACAGTAACTGCATACAGTATGTGCCTGACATGGTGTCACCACTCTATGAGTATTGCTTCACATGTGTTACCTTTATTTTTTCTTCGTTGCTTAATGCATATATTACATAGTCAATGACAGCAGAAAAAGATCAATGGTCCATCTAGTCTGCCTAGGCCTCCTTGTCTGCCCATGGACCTATTGTCCAAACATGTTTTTTTCACTCCTGGTCCACACCCCTGCTCCCCTCACTAATGCTGCTGACCTGAGCAAACACCAAACCCTTCACTCCATTATAGCTGGGTCTAAAATCATTTATGGTCTTGGTGCCCACCACCTGTGTTGGCAGATTGTTACACAGCCTCACCACCCATTGTGTAAAATAGAATTTCCTCACATCCCTCTTAAACCTTCCCCCCTCCAGTTTTCAGCTCGGGACCTGAGGTGCTTGTTTATCAAAACAGGTTTGTTTACAGTTCTTGATAAACTCACATGTCATTCTTCCTGGACTTGACCCCCCCCAAAAAAAAACATCATTATGTACCAGGAGGGGAGGAAGCTCACCGCAGCTGTATCAGCTCTGGCTAGAGTTTGTTTATTATTGGAATCTCCTCCATGTTCAAAATCTAATGAGAGATCAAATACACCGGATACTTGCAGTATCCTTATCACTCAAAAGGCTCCTTTTATATAAATGGAAATCTCCTCAAGTTCCCTATTACAAAGAATGGCACGATAACTTGAGTATAGCATCAAATAATGAAAGAATCTCCTTTCTCAGCTCAGAAAACTTTAATATAATTGATAAAACCTGAGGCCCATTATTTTGAAAGGTGCAAAGCATAGTGCAACTGTTTGTGCTGCATGATGCAGTTGCCAAGGGGTCCCAGGATGGTATATTCAGTCAGGCACTACCCAAATGAATATAGGGCTATTTCATGGAAATGTTAAGTCAGGCAACACCACCCCAACATGGCTCCTTAAGCTGGCCTCATGAGTTGATAGCAGTGGAGTGCTATACGCAGTTTTCAAAAGTACCTGTGCAAAATAACCCATTAGGCATGCAATGCACTAAGGGGCCATTTGCATGCCCATTATGAGCCCATTTGCATGGGTAGTGGAGTCTGGTACCAAGGTGCTGCCCCCAATCCAGGACTGCTGTTAGCTATATGTTGTGCAAGTGGTTCCCTATACCCTCCGATTGCCAGTCTGTATAAATACAAACAAGAATCCCTGTTGGTAGTGGTCCCCCAATCTCCAATCACCGGTCTCTATTAATACAAATAATTCCTGGTGGTAGTGGTCCCCCCACCCTCTGATTGCCATTCCCTATCAATACAAACAAGAACCCCTGGTGGTAGTGGTCCCACCACCCTCCAATCGCCATTCCTTATCAATACAAACAAGAAACCATGGTGCTAGTGGTCACCCTGCCCTGTTATTGCCAGTTCCTATCAATATAAGCAAAAATCCCCGGTGGTAGTGGTTCCCCCACTATCTAATCACCAGCCCCTCTCAGAAGACCTGAATCCCTAGTGCTAGTGGTCCCCTCAAACAATTGCCAGCCCAGAATAAAACAAAATTTCTCTGGTGTCCAGAGGGTCCCCCAAGGCATCAGGCAGCCCCCCCAACTCACCCTATCAGTGTTATTTGTGCCAGGTGCATGTGATGACCAGCACAGTCCTCCTCTCACCTCCTCTGCTGGCTGCTGTATGTCCTGGCAGGGAGTGCACCTCTTATTTGTAGGACCGGGCATGTCACCGTGTCCTATAAATAAAAGATGCACTTCCTGGCAGGAGATATGGTAGCCAGCTGAATAGATGTGAGGAGGGTTGTGCCACTTACCAAATGCACCCAGGGCCAGTGACATCAGTAGAGTGAGTGGTGGGTGTCTGGTGCTGTGTGGGGAACCACTGGATGCTAAGGATTTTTTTTTATCATTCTGGCCAGCAATCAGTGTGTGGGGACTACTAGCACCAGAGAGTCATGTTTTTATTTACATGGACTGCAATCAGAGGGTTAGGGGGACCACTTACACCACTGATTCTTCTTTGCATTGATAGGGACTGATGATTGGATGGTGGGGGGTACTTGCAGCAGGGATTCTTATTTGTTTTGATAAGGGCTGCCAATCAGAGAGAGGGATGGACCATGTGCACCAGTTATTCTTGTTTGTATTGATAGGGACTGCTGATCACAGGGTGGTGAGACCACTTCCATCAGGAATTTTTATTTGTATTGATAGGGACTGGTGATCAGAGGGTTCTGGGGATCACTTGCACCAGAGATTTTGATTTGTTTTAATAGGGGCTGCCAATCGGAGAGAGGAGCGGACTATGTGTGCCAGTGATTCTTGTTTGTATTAATAGGGACTGCTGATCACAGGATGGGGAGACCACTTCCACCAGGAATTCTTATTTGTATTGATAGGGACTGGTGATCAGAGGGTTCTGGGGATCACTTGCGCAAGGGATTCTTATTTGTATTGGTGTGGACTGAGATTGCAGAGCTGGGGGTACCACTTGCACCAGTGTGTCTTGTTTGTATTGATAGGGACTGGTGATTGGAGAACAGGCGGACCACTTGCACAAGGGATTCTTTTTCTTTACAGTAGGGACTGTTGGGGGGGGGTGCCATGGCTGGTTGGCTGCATTACCTCTGGTAGCAGCTGAGGTTGCATGAAATAACAGTCTGTTTTCCTCTCCAGTGTTTACATGGTGCAACAGGACCTCACAAACCCTCTTGTGCTGTGCAAAACTGCTGAATATCAGCTTGCACTGATATTCCAGTCCCTGATCCACTGTTTGCATACCCCTCAGTTTGGTTTGCAGAGGTGATACTCCAGTTTGCTGTGGCAAAAGAAACCTCTGAATATTGGGCTCTAGTGCAAAGTCCAGTTTGCATTGGCAAACACCAATTAGCAGTCAGCGGCCACACAAACTTGTGAATATCAGGCACATGGTCTCCTTTTATAAAGATGTAGCCTAACATATTGGTGTCTTCTGTTTTGTTTTGCTGTACAGTCCACCCAAGCTAAGTCGGACACAGATATACCAGTTTTTAGGTTATATCAGCCATTTTCTTGAATCCCAAACCATACCCATAGAAATTAGCACTGAAACATGTTCATAAACTGACTTATAGCTGCCGTTTAAATCAGACATTCCTTCAGCAGTAAACAGCACTGAAAGCGTTAATTGTTGGTCTGGCTTCTAATGCTTAGCAATGATTAGTGGTGATTGGTAGTCATTGGTAGCTACTTAGCTTGCAGTCACACATTGAATTATCCACATCACTGCTACTAGAGCGTATTAGTGTGTCTGGAGACTTTGTGTGTATACCTGCTTGTAGCCAGCCTGCTTTTCCTCTGCTGCACCTCTGCTACTGTGATTCAGAAAGATGATTTTGATTGTAAGACTACATAATGTCAAAACATAACACTCTTACTGTGGCAAACAAAAATTGACATTTTAAAACAGATTGATGACATGCCAAAGACTTCTTTGTGAGAACTGGAAATCCACTTTGACATGCCACAATCAAATTTGTCAGATCTGCTTTGAAATCGAGACAAGTTTTCTGAGGGTTGGCACAACAATGAAAGCCCCAGGAGGAAAAGAAAATGAACTGGCAAAGACAAAGTAGTAGAAAACGCACTCTCCATTGCTTTGCCAACATACTGGGGAGAGATGCAATGATTAGTGGGTCAATTCTAATGCCGAACATGGCAAAGACTGCTGAAGCAATGGGAAAACCTTATATTATTCCATCTGAGGGCTGGCTGCACCACTAGAAGGTGTGGCATAACATAACTTGCAACAGAGCACACAGGGAGAATAAAAATGCTGATAGCAGCAGTCCTGAGTCCTGTGTCCTGGAAGTCTTGCCCAGTCTACTTGAACAGTTCTTGCCAGCTGAAACTTTTAATTGCGACAAGACTGGGTTCTTTTTCCACTGCTTCGGCAGCAGAAAGTTGACATTTAAATCTGACTCACTGCAGGGTCACAAAAAAGCAAAGAAATGCCTCTCCATACTCTGCTGCTGCAATGTGCAGGGTACAGAGAAGAAGGACCTGCTAGTGATTACTAAATCTGCAAACCCCCCATGGTTTCAACAGTATCTGCCACCTTCCTGTACTCTACAAAGCAAACCAGAGTGCATGAATGATTGGCGAGATTTTTACCGACTGGATGAGGAGCTGGGACAGAAAACCTTGGGAAAGAAAAATAGCAGTGCTCCCTGATAACTTTACCTGTCATCCACAGGTGCCTGGGCTCTGAAACATCACTCTTTTCTTTCTTCCACCAAGCACGACATGTATTATTCAGCTGTTTGACATTGGGATCATCTATGCCTTTAAGAGGCATTACGTGCTGCTGATGGGGCAGAGGGTGATTGATTCAATCAACAGTAATCAGGATATTACACCCAGTGTCTGCATTAAACAAATTAATATTCTTGATGCAGCCTGGCTCGTGAAAACAGCCTGGGATGAAATAAGCCAACAGACCATTGTGAGCTGCTTTAAAAAAGCCATGTTTTACCTTGGTGAAGAAACAGCAGGTGAAGCACAGGACCCTGAAGAGCAAAATGAGAGCAATGCACCCCCAAAAGGTCTTACAGATGAGGAATTTGAGCACCTATGTCATCTGGGTGACCACAACGGAATTGGTCTCCAGGACGGCAAGGATAAAATTGCTGATGTGCTGCTGTCGGAAGCCAAAAAGAGTCAGACGAAGAAGATTCTCAGCAGGATGTGGCAGATTTGGTATCACTGTTTGATGTATGAGCATCCCTCCTAACACTCCACAAGGCTATGGAGCAACTAGCTGATGTTGTTCCTGACTGGTCAGCCATCAGAGCTACAGAGAAGATGTGGGAGAAGTACATAAAATGACACCAAAGCCAAACAACCATGCTGGACTTTGTGAAGACTTCTGAAGCGTAAGTACAGTTCAGTGCAGAAGCTGAGCTGCTTTTAAGTTACAAACCCAATCTTAAAAAATAAAAATTAAAGTTAAGTTTTATCCCTGTACATTTGTGAAGCAACGAAGCAGAAGCACAAATCACCCCTCAAAGTAAACACCATGAAAATACACCCAGCTACCATGTGGCAAATCATAACAGCATTACTGCATACGCGCACTACACAAACAAGTTGCCCCCCCCCAAAAAAAGCAAAGTGCACTTTGCAGTAAGAGGGACACTCGCTTATACTACCACATTCGGCCATGCACTGAGTAGTGCAACATAAGCAGGCTGCACTGTACTTGCAATAGGAAAGCAGCTGTATAATAACTCATGAAAATATTCTACAAATTTTCTTACACCTTGTTTTATATATTGGGATTCTATTTATATAATTACTGTAAATATTCTGACATGTTATATTAATGGTTTATGATTTTAATACGTTTAATGTAGACTTGCTGTTTTATGTGTTTCAAAATGTAATAACATTTCTATTGGAAAAAAAAGATCTGCTTGCCTTTATAGATGACTTCCCTGGCTCATGCTTTCACCAACACCTCCTATTTATCAGTATATCAAAGAAAAGGAGACACTATAGAACATGGTCATGAATTAGGTATTGTATGATTTTGATCCAATATCCGATGCACTCACTCAGTTTCCAGTGTGCAGTTGGTAGACTGGCTCATGGCATCTTTAAGGAAGGTCCAAAGGAATACAAGCATGTCAGAGGCAGCTTCTCCCTCCAGGATCCCACAGAGCTGCAAGTTGTTTCACTAGTTCCTGGCCTCCACATCCTCTAGCTTATCTTCAATAGTCTTGATGGCTGAATGGCAATGAAGGACATCCACTTCCACTGTATCAACTCTCTGGTCGGTCAAAGTGAGCTGTGTGTCATGCTCATCAGACCATTTCTCCAGTTTTGTAATGTAAGTGCAGAGGACAGCCATAGTGTTTCAGACCTCCCATCAGAAATCCCTGCGTTCTGCTATAAGAATGTCTAGTTTCCTATTGAACTGCTCTGGGGTAGGAGATCTCAAATTATGTTTAGAAGCTGTCTATTTATGTCTTGAGCAGGAAGAAGTCTGCGGTAGCTCACTGTGTGACTGGCTGTCCTCGGATCCTTTGCCATCCTCAATGGCACATTTACCGATGGGTTTTCAAATGTCCATAATTTCTCGTAATCAAGTTTTCCCACCCATCTATGCAGATATAATGGTCAAAATCAAGCCTTTTGATCAGTTTTGAAACAGGTTGGAGCAGCATCCCTTAAGCAGCATCCATAAGGGTGACATCACCGGAAGAACTCCATAATTTGTTTCTACAACTGATGGAATTATGCTTTACCCTCTTTCTTTTACATTGCAATGTAGGCCAGAGCCCTGCCCCTCACAAAGGCTTTGAGGGCGTCCCATGCTGTTCCAATGTTATTTATTGTACCTTTTGTTGATCACCCAGAATTCTTTTACATCGGCTCTTAATTGTATCAAAAATTCTTTCCTATTCAGCTGAAAAGAGTGCATTCTCCAAATTTTTGTCCCTTGTATTTTTTCTGCACCAATGTGTATAACTAACTTCAGAGGAGAATAATCTGAGACAATAGTTAGAAGGTGATTACATTAGTGGACTTTCCCTACTAAAGTTTTAATCATGTGTGGGTTTTGTGAACTAGGGAATAGAAGAAGTAATCTTTTGTGTGGGACGCAAAGTTCTCCAGATTTCTAGAAGGCCTAGGCCTATCATCTGTTGCCTTAAAACTCCTGCTGCCTTATGTATTTAGTAGGGACAGATAGAGGAGTGGACCATAGTGTCATTGGGTATCATTTTAAAGTCTTTGCCCCATAAAACATCTCCCTGAGTTTGCCCTAACAGTAAAATTACCCCCCAAAAAAAAAAACACTGTCATCTTAGTTTGGTGCATAAATGTTAAGGAATGCCATTGGTTGGTTGTAAAAAGACTCTTGTAGCAGGACCCACCTACTTGCTGGATCATTCATTTATTTTGTCAGTTTGAATGGCAGATCTTAATGCATTAATATGACTATACCCATAGCATGGTTTATATATGAAGCATAGTATACCTGACCCACCCATCCTCTTACTAGTTTTTCTTGTTCAGAGGTCTTGAGGTAGGTTTCTTGTAAAGATTATCACCAGTTTTTGTTTTTAAGATGCCCGATCGCTTCCTTTCTTTTAATGGGGTGGATTAAACCTTTGGCATTCAAGGAGAGTATGTTAGTATTCTCATGGCTCCATGGCTTGGAGGGACAGGAAATGAATCTTCAGGATTGTGGGAGCAGCTGCAAGGGGAATGAGCAGGATGTCATTATCCACCTAGGGACAAATGACCTGGCTGAGAATGGGATCAGAGCAGTGCAGCAGGAGTTTGTGGAGCTGGGGAGGGACCTTAGACAAGTAGCACACATGGTAACTTTCTTGGAAGTGCTACCTGTCTATGGCATGGATGAGGCTAGGGTACTCCGCACCATAGGATTCAATGACTGGTTGAAAAACTGTTGCAAAGCTCAGGGATTTGGCTTCATTAGGGACTGGGGCTCTACCTGGAGGGATGCAGGCCTATACTGGCACTGTGGTCTGCATCTGTCCAGGAGGGGAATCAGGATCCTAGGTGATAGGTTTAAAAGCTTCATTGGCAAGCATTTAAACTAGACCAGGGGGAGCCATTGAAAAGGAGAAGGGATATACTAGCCCCCCAAAAAATCAGGGTAGTTTGTGAGGTAAACATCAACATAGAGCAGTTGATAGGGACAAGGGCAGGGGTAAATGGAGAAAAAGACAAAAGCAGTAAGGACAGGGATGTGGCAAAAATAAATAAGGCCATAAAAAATGGATGGTAATGAGTACCAATGCCCATAGTCTAGGTAAAAAGCTCCCTGAAATGGTAGCCTCAATGGAAGAGAGATGCCTGGACATCATGGCAGTCACAGAAACATGGTACACAGAGAACCATGACTGGGATGTCAAACTACCAGGGTACACAATCTACAGGAGGTACAAGGAGGGTAGAAGAGGAGGGGTAGTAGCTCTCTATGTAAGAGAAGGGATCAAAGCAACAGAACTAAAGGATAAACAGGGAGGAGAGGAGAGGAGAGGAGAGGAGAGGAGAGGAGAGGAGGCACTGTGGGTCACCCTGGAGACTGGAAATGGCACCACAATCCACAATGGGGTTGTATACAGAGCCCCATCTCAGGGGGAGGAAATGGTCAATGAAATGATAGAAGCCATCCTTAAGATGGCAGAGAAAGGGGAGATATTGTGGATGGGAGACCTGAATATGCCAGGTGTTAACTGGAGCACCTTTGCTGCAGCCACAGCCAAGAGCAGGGCCATTCTCGATGCCCTACAGGGGGCATGCCTCAGACAGCTAGTTTTGGAACCCACTCAGGAGGAAGCAATCTTAGACCTGGTACTCTCAAATGGGGACAAAGAGAGGATCTCAGATCTAGAAGTGAATAGCCATCTGGGAGCAAGTGACCACCAACTAGTGTGGTTCAAGATAAACTTAGCTGTAGAGTCAAGCCATACAAAAGTGAAAGTACTGGACTTCAGGAGGGTTGATTTTGATAAAATGGGACAGTGCCTCAGAAAAGCACTAGCAAACAGGCAAGAAGATGGGGTGGAGCAACAATGGGGAAACATCAAAACCACCATCTCAGAGGCAACAAGCCTTTGTATGAAGCAAACAAATAAATCAAAATGAAAGAAAAAAACACTATGGTTCTCAAAAGAAGTGGTGGGGAAAGTTAGTGAGAAATAGATAGCATTCAGGAAGTATAAGGAAACACAGAAGGAGCAGGACCAAGAACTGTACTAGTTAAAGCAGAAGGAAGCAGGGAAGGCAGTCAGAATAGCAAAGGCCCAAACCAAGGAAAAGATAGCCAACTTGGTTAAGAAGGGGGATAACACCTTTTATAGGTACATTAGGGACCAAAGAAACACTAAGGCAGTGATACTGAGACTGAATAAAAAGGAGGGTGGTTGGGCAGAAAGCAGCAATGAAAAAGCAGGGATACTGAACGAATACTTCTGCTCAGTATTCACAATGGAAGAGCAGAGGGAGATACCTAATCCAATCAACAGAAGCACTCTGGATAGGGGGGCTGATATTAGTCTTTTCACAGAAGAAAGGGTTCTTAAAGAACCCCTAAAACTGAAGGTGGATAAAGCAATGGGGCCTGATGGGATTCACCCCAGAATTCTAAAAGAACTAAGGGAAGAACTAGTAACACCACTGACTACCCTTTTTTTTTCCATTAACATTTTATTCAGTTTTAAGCAGAGACAGCATATGTGAGACACAGGCATACCAGAATATGAACAAAATGTAACAATATCTCATTACAATCAGAGTATTACAGTTTCTCTGCCAATCCCCCCATACCAAAAGCCCTGGAATACCCCTACCTTCCCCCCTCACCCTTTTTAATAAATTATGGAAGGATGGTGTGGTACCTGAGGACTGGAGGAGGGCAGATGTAGTGGGAGCAAGACAGAGGCAGGAAATTACAGACCTGTCAGTTTGAACTCAGTGGTAGGGGAAAATGATGGAATCACTTCTGAAGAAAGAATTGTTGAGTACTTAGAGGCCAGCAGGGCACAGGACCCAAGGCAGCATGGATTCACAGCAGGAAGGTCATGTCAGACAAATCTAATTGATTTCTTTGACTGGGTGACCAAAGTAGTAGACCAGGGAGGGGCTGTGGGCATGGCCTACCTAGTCTTTAGCAAGGCATTTCACACAGTCCTGCACAAAAGATTAATAAACAAATTAGCCTGCCTGGGAGTGGTCCCAGGGTGGTAGCCTAGGTAAAACACTGGCTGGACAACAGGACACAGAGGGTAATAGTAAATAGAGTCCACAGTGAAGAAAGAAGGGTTACTAGTGGGGTTCCGCAGGGTTCAGTACTTGGACTGGTCCTTTTTAATGTCTTTATAAGTGACATTGCAGAGGGACTGAAAGGAAAAGTATGTCTCTTTGCAGATGATACAAAGATTTACAACAGGGTTGATATGTAAGGTGGGGTGGAAAAGATGAAAAACGACTTGGCAAGGTTGGAGGAATGGTCAAATGTATGGCAGCTTCAATTCAATGCAAAGAAGTGCAAAGTAATGCACCTGGGAAACAATAACCCAGGGGAAGAGTACACAATGGGGAGTAAGATACTGACAACAAAAATGGAAAGGGGCCTGGGGGTGGTCATATCAGATGACCTAACGGTGGGCAAGCAATGTGAGAAGGCAGTAAGGAGGGTTGGGGGGATACTGGGATGCACAGGGAGAGGCATCACCAGTAGAAAACAGGAAGTTGTTGTCCCTCTGTACAGACAGTTGGTAGGACCACATATGGATTACTGGGTACAGTTCTGGAGACTCCATCTCCGCAAAGACATAGACAGGGTGGAGGCTATTCAGAGGAGGGCAACCAAAATAGTGCAGGTTCTGCACCAGAAGACATATGAAAAAAGACTAAAGGACCTTAAGATGTATTTCCTCGAGGAAAGGAGGGAGAGGAGGGACATGATAGAAACTTTCAAATACCTCAAGGGAATCAGCAAAGTCCAAGAGGGTAGCATCTTTCAGAAAAAGATATTTGCAAGAACAAGTGGGCACAATTTGAAGATAGAGAGGGATGGCTCAGAGGTAATGTGAGGAAGTATTTCTTCACAAAGAGGGTTGTAGATGCATGAAGCAGCCTTCCTGAGGAGATCGTAGAGTCAAAAACAGTGGTGGAATTCAAGAATGCATGCGACAGTTATAAGGTAATTCTAGTGGGGGTTAGGAGGACGTAGGCTGTTGGTTAACTACGATCTTTGTTGATTGCCTTGAGGTATTTGAAATCTGCTATTTATCCGTTAGTTAAGGACATGGGCAGACTAGGTGGGCAAAGCAGTCCATATCTGCCATCAGATTCTATGTTTCTATGTGTCCATGTATCTCAGCCATTAGTGATAATGGTGATAGATGATTCACAGATTCTCCAAGTTTTGAATTGGGGGATCATACAGTATTATGCATCCAGGTGGATCATGATACATATTCAGGTTCTGCTCTGGAATACATCTATCAACAAGTCTGTATCTTTCAAACAAAACTGAAAATAGAACTAGGATCCCTAAAAGAGCCATAGAAAGGATCACACAATGGGCAGTTGGCCCTTATTGACCTGCCTGACTACCCTCTAGGGAATGTTTTTGGTTTGAAGATATGAAGTAATTACAGTATGTGCCTTCCAAATAAAATCTTGATGAAACAGTAGTCTACTCTCCTGAGGGAAGAGACTAATAATTGCAGTATCTCAAGATGTGTAGTAGGGTCATAAAGATTCACTCAGCTATGCCCTTTGGTGTGCAGGGGGCATTTAAGATAGAGCTTCCTGCATATCAAACAAGTATATGGCCCCTTGTGGAAAAGCTACTATATGCTGGTGTCTAGGCTAGTGTCCCACGTGAAATCATATATACCTTATTATAGGGGCATGGTAGCACGCTATAGTTAGGGTTGAGTACAGAGTTCAATGTTAAACTCCTAACTTTACACCTTATATTCAGTAGCTTTTGCAACATTTAATGAAATCAGCCGAAATTTTGCATGTGTTGTCTAGGAGGCAAGAACTAAATCTGTGGAAAGTTTTGTAATGGCAGCTTGTGTGGTTTCTGAGATCTGCATATGTTTATTTTCTGTAGATGTCTAATTTGTTTCCTATACTTAATGTGGGATTTTTTTTTGCTCTCATCTAGAGCCTACATGGAATGGAATGGAATGTTTTCATCAAATATTCAGGGTACAGACATAATGTCCTAAGGTACTGCCTTTGAATGGTTTTGTGAAAAAAATATTAAAGGGTTCCAGAGTTATAGGGCTTTAAAGTTTGCTGTTTTTCTGTTCTGAGCATGCGTGTTCATGGGATAGTGTCCTGATACAACACCAAAAATTCTGTCACAAGAGCATTTTTGGTTTCTCAGCACTTGGTTCTCACAGCACAAATTGTTTTTTGCCTTGAGAGCCACCATCTGGTTTCTTTTCTCTTCGAACAAATAATCATAGATAATACATAAAAATGCTGTCATTTAAAAAGAAAACACCAGAATAAAGCTGAAAAATGACATGTTTAGTTAGATTCTAATCTTTGTTTCTTAAATTAATTGTCAGAAAAACCTTTTCTGGGCATCCCAAAATCCTAGGTGCCCACTGCAGTGTGATAGGCTGTTGACTCATATTCTCTGTATGAAAACAACTGGACTTTTTTGAGTTCTGCTGCTGCATCTGAAACTCATGTTATGGGCTGATCTGAGAGCAGTGACCTGCCTTTTCTCTGGTGTCTACTGGTTCCCCCACCTTCCCATCACTTTCCCCTTATGTATATAATATTTCCCTGGTGTCTAGTGGCACTCCTTCTGTCCAATTGCTCTCCCCTTATGTGTGCTATGTTCCCTGGTGTCTAATGGCACCCTCATCCACCCTTAGTGGTTCCCTTATGTATAGGCTGCAGGTCAAGTTCACGGCTCACAATACCGTGTGGTCAGACCAGCATGAACAATAACATGCTAGTCAACACTGCACCCACTGAAAACTGGTACCAATCAGTGGTGATTATAGATTTACAGTACTTTTACAGCACCATGCCACCATGGACCACCACTACAGTGAAATGTGTACATTGACCAGTTTTTTGGTTGTTGTTTGGTATTATTCTGTGGTGCTGTGTTGACTTATGCAGTGTTATCTGTTCTGCTTTCACCCATGTGGTATTGGGAGCCTCAAACATGATGTGTTATCTTACGTATGCTATGTTTCACTGATGTTTCACTGGTGTCTAGTGGCACCTCCTCAAACTCCAATCACATCCTCCTCTGTATATAATGTTTCACATGTGTCTAGAGGCACCCATCACCCTCCGATCACCATCCCCTTACATTTGTTTTGTTTCTCTGCTGTCTAGTGTACCCCCCACCATCTGATTGCTGTCCTCCTGTGTGTGTTGTTTCCCTAGTGTCTAGTGGCACCTCCAGACACACACAGCTGTAATAAAGAAACCCATCCCTCAATGTTTCTTTTTTTAAACCTGTAAAAATTAAAAAGGTCCCTCACCGATCTGACCCTTCCACCCCAATCTCCCACTCAGCACTCACCACATAGCACCCCAACTACTCCCCTCATATATCCTCACTCACTTGAACAGGTCACGTGGCATAGATCCACTCTTCAATCAAAGGCACATCTTACTGCTGGATTGGGGACTACTATATGAGAAACTAAGGTAAGTGTGGTTCAATGTATTTCAATGGGGTTTTGAACTCTGATACACAATGTTGTCATTTTTGCATTTTTTAACTCCAAATTCTCACCATGGTCTTTTTGGGAGCCCATCTCATGACAAATGATGGTGGAATTATGGTGGAATTATGCCAGTGAGGCCTGAAAGGCAATGTTGTGGTCACTTGGTGAAATCACCTTTTGGACGAGATTTGAAATATTTCACTGCCATTGTTCATGATGTGGGGGTCACAAGAAGGCTATGTTGAAAATTTGGGATAAAAATATATTAAAATGACAAAGTTGTGAGCATGCATTGAAATTTGTCTACAATCCTTCATAACTTCAATAATTTTAAATATCTTGTCACAAGATTTTCCAAATTGCCATTCTTTTTCACACCACCTCATGTCATTTTTCAAATCCAAGAAAAATGTGTTTTCACAACTGTGGCATGGAATTATGTTTCAGTGGCACAGAATCACATTTCAGCAAAATTATATTTTAGCCAATATACTATGAATGCTAAATGTCATGTCTATAAGGGCAGTCATGAAATCACTATCTTGAACATTTGGGGTCAAAATTTTGAAAAAGGAGTGAGTGTGTGAAATGTGAATGTGCTAAAAGTGAATGTGTAGAAAGAAAGTGCAAAGAATAAATATGCCAGGCTTTGCACCTCTCTATTCAGACAGATTATTTCCATAGTGCAGAAACAAAAGGACCCTGCACATCTGCTCTTGTTCTTAAGGGATCTGCATATATGAGAATATGATTCCACTATCTCAAAACAAATGGAAATTCTTTGCAAAAAACATAGTTAATGCACCAGTAAGTGTAACAATGCCACAAAAGTAGGTAAATGTGGCATTAGAGTTTCTATCCCAAACTCTCCAACCCCACACCTCAAGCAGCAAAGGGAAAAAAAAATAATTATGGCTTTGGCTGTCCCGAGTGTTCGTGTTTCCCAAATAGGAATAGACATGAAAAGTGCTACTATTCATTATCATATTCCAACTAATGAATAGTGCATTCTTTGTGGTATTTGGGAAATATAGTTTATTACTCACAGAACCCTAACACTAGCATCTCATAACAATGGCCCCTCCACAACTTTCAGTCCTACACTTCTAGCAGTCTTCCACCTGGTGGCAGTCAGATATCGAGCAAACAAGCCTCCCCTCCCCCAGGAAAGGAGAATAGTCCCTTGGCTGCTCTATACTCTCCCCTTCAGCTGACACCAGTGTCATGAGCAGTGTAAAATAGAATACTCGGGAAACGATAATGCAGGTACAGTACACCTACCAGATGTGATTTTTATTAAAAATAAATCAAGCAAAATAGGCAAAGAAAAATAATAAAGCAATTCATTTTTCCACCCTCCCTCATGGAAGCCCAACCCCAGGGCACCCTAAACAAATATACATACAATGCATACTGTACACCAATAGATGACAGTTCTTTCATTACATTTTGCCCTGGGGTTGCGGTATGGTGTTATGCAGCACCATACCTAGATAGAAAATCAGCATTCTTGTGTTGAGAACCAGCTCTTTGTTTAATATCAAATTGATATGTTTGTAGTGACAAATACCAGTGTAGGATATGAGCATTCTTATCTTTCATCTGCTTAACCAATGTAATGGGTTATGGTCAGTTATAAGTGTAAAATGATTACCCCAAAGATAAAATTTTAGGGCCTCAAGAGCCCATTTGATGGCCAAACACTTTTTTTCTATGGTTGCATATTTACATTCCCTAGGGAATAATTTCCTACTGATAAATATGATAGGATACTCTTCCCCATTGATGTTTTGGCACAATACAGCCCCTAGTCCAGTCTCCGAGATATCAGTATGTACTTCAAAAGGTTGTGAAAAATCAGGAGACCTTAACGTGGGAAAAGCACATAAGGCAGCTTTTATAGTACGAAAGGCTTCATCACAACTGGGAGATCAGGGGACCTTATCAGGTATACCTTTCTTCGTAAGATCAATTAGTGGCGTAGTAAGTGTGGCAAAGTCAGGAATAAATCACCTATAATATCCGTTGAGTCCTATAAATGCTCAAACTTCCTTTTTAGTTTTAGGGATAGGACAGTTTGCCACAGCTGCTATTTTCTCAATTTTAGGTTGTATCACCCCGTTCCCCAGTATGAACCCCAAATACTTAGTTTCTGACATGGCTATGCAACACAAGCACACTTAGAGGGGTTTGTAGTAAGTCCAGCTGCTTGAATAGTAGAAATAACATTAGCTAGCTGTTTCAGGTGTGATGCCCAATCTTTAGAGCCATTCTTGATGCCCTACAGGTGGCAGGCATTAGACAGCTAATTTCGGAACCCACTCGTGAGGGAGCAATCTTAGACCTCGTACTCTCAACCGGGGGCAGTGAGAGGATCTCAGATCTAGAAGTGGGTTGCCATCTGGGGACAAGTGACCATCAAACAGTGTGGTTCACGTTAAACTCAGCTACAGAGTCATGCCATACAAAAGTGAGGGTACTGGACTTTAGGAGGGCTGACTTTGGCAAGATGGCAGAGTGCCTCAGAAAAGCACTAGCAAACAGGCTAGAAGGAGGTGTGGAGCAACAATGGGGAATTATCAAAACTGCCATTACAGAGGCAACAAGCCTTTGTGTGAAACAAATCAAAACGAAAGAAAAAGCCACTATGGTTCTCAAGAGAGATGGCTGTCAAAGTCAGGAAGAAAAATATAGCATTCCGGAAGTATAAGGAAACACAGAAAGAGCAGGACAGAGATCTGTACCAGTTAAGGCAGAAAGAAGCAGGAAGGGAAGTCAGAATAGCAAAGGCCCAAACTGAGGAAAAGATAGCCAACTCAGTTAAGAAGGGGGATAAAACCTTTTATAGGTACATCAGCGAGCGTAGAAAGACAAAGGGAGGGATAGTGAGGCTGAATAGAATGAACGGTGGGTGGGCAGAGGGGGACAGTGAAAAAGCAGGAATACTGAATGAATATTTCTGCTCAGTATTCACAAAAGAGGAGGGGGAAGTCCTAATCCAATTAACAGAAGCACTCTTGATAGGGTGTCGATCCCAGTCCTTTCACGGAAGAAAGGGTTCTGCAAGAACTCCTAAAACTGAAGGTGGACAAAGCCATGGGTCCTGATGGAATTCACCCCAGAATTCTAAAAGAATTAAGGAAGGAACTAGTGAAACCACTGGCTACTCGTTTTAATAAATCATGGGAGGATGGTGTGGTACCCGAGGACTGGAGGAAGGCGGTTGTGATTCCCTTTCACAAAAGTGGGACCAAGACAGAGGCAGGAAACTACAGACCTGTCAGTCTGACCTCTGTGGTAGGGAAAGTGATAGAGTCACTTCTGAAGGAAAGAATAGTTGAGTACCTAGAGGTCAGTGGAGCACAGGATCCAAGGCAGCATGGGTTCACTGCGGGAAGGTCATGTCAGACCAATCTAATAGATTTCTTTGACTGGGTGACCAAAGTAGTAGACCAGGGAGAGGCTGTGGACATGGCCTACCTAGACTTTAGCAAGGCATTTGACACAGTCCCACACAAATTATTAGTCAAATTAACCAGCCTGGGAGTGGGTCCCAGGGTGGTAGCCTGGGTAAAACATTGGCTGAACAACAGGACACAGAAGGTAATTGAAATGGAGTCCACTCTGAAGAAAGACGGTTACTAGTGGGGTACCATGAGGTTCAGTATGGGTCCAGTCCTTTTTAATGTCTTCATCAGTGACATTGCAGAGGGACTGGAAGGAAAAGTATGCCTTTTTGCAGATGACACAAAGATCTGCAACTGGGTTGATACACAAGGAGGCATAGAAAAGATGAAAAGGGATTTGGCAAGGTTGGAGGAATGGTCAGACGTATGGCAGCTAGGATTCAATGCAAAAAAGTGCAAAATAATGCACCTGGGAAACAAGAACCCAGGGGAAGAATACACAATGGGTGGGGAGGTAGTAACAACAACAAAACAGGAAAGGGACCTGGGGTAATCATATCAGATGACCTTAAGGTTAGTAAGCAATGTGAGAAGGCAGTAGCGAGGGCGGGGTATACTGGGATGTAGGGAGAGGCATCAGCAGCAGAAAACAGGAAGTTGTTATCCCTCTGTACAGACAGTTGGTGAGACCCCATCTGAAATACTGTGTTCAGTTCTGGAGACCCCATCTCTGCAAGGACATAGACAGGATAGAGGCAGTCAGAGGAGGGCAACTAAAATGGTGCAGGGTCTGCAAGAAGCCGCATGAGGAGAGACTAAAGGAGCTTAATATGTATACGCTTGAGGAAAGAAGGAGGAGGGGACATGATAGAAACTTTCAAGTACCTCAAGGGAATCAACAAAGTCCAAGAGGGTAGCATCTTTCAGAAAAGAGACTTGCAAGAACAAGGGGACACAATTTAAAGATAGAAGGAGGCGGTTCAGGGGCAAAGTGAGGAAGTATTATTTCACAGAGGGTAGTGGATGCAAGGAACAGCCTTCCTGAGGAAGTTGTGGGGTCTAAAACTGTGGGAGAATTCAAGAATGCATGGGACAGACATAAGGCAATTCTTGTGGGGGGCAGGAAGATATAGGCTGTTGGTTAACTAGGATATGCGGCCTATCCTGTAGGTAGGGAAATGGGCAGACTAGATGGGCCTAGCGGTCCTTATCTGCCATCAAAGTCTATGATTCTATGTTTCTATGTTTACTATAAACCACTACATCATCCAAATTTGCTGAACAATATTGTGTGTGTGGAGTTAACAGTTTATCCATATATCTTTGAAAGGTTGCTGGTGCACCATGTAAACCAAAGGGCATATAGGCAAACTGACAGAGTCCATAAGGGGTACTGAAAGTGATCTTTTCTTTGGAATCTGCAGCCAGAGGAATCTGCCAGTACCCTTTAGTAAGATCTAAAGTTGTAATGTACTGGGCCTGTCCTATATGGTAGATTATATCTTCTACTTGGGGTATGGGATACTCATCAAACTGGGAAACCATATTTAGTTTCCAAAAGTCAAGACAGAGGTGGATTCCTCCTTCTTTTTTAGGTACTACTACCATAGGAGATGACCAGGGACTACTAGATGGTCCAATAATACCTAAATGGAGAAGTTTCTCTATCTCCATTTTAACATCATTACAAAGCCTTTCAGGTAATCAATATGCTTTCTGTCTGATGACAGAGGTTTTAATAGTGTAAGTTATATTCCTAGCTTGTTTGGGTACATTGGTGAAGGCAGTACCAAATCTCTGCAATGCCTACCACAATTCTCTATTCTGATCTGCAGTTGAAGATGGATTAACATGGCCATCTTTAATAGTTTCTTGTCCCTCTAAACTCGTGTAAGCTATGTCAATATTTGATTCAGGCTGTTCAGGATAAACATAGCAACAAGGTTTACATGCTTTCTTTAGCAAATAGGCATGACAAATCTTTGTGGATACCCTTTTTTCTAGGATTTTCAATTTTATATGTGACAGGGCCTGTTCTTTCTGGAATAGTATAGGGCCCTTGCCATTTCATCAGCAATTTGTTGTCACTTGAGGGAAGAAGTAATACAACTTTGTCTCCCGGTGAAAATGCTTTCTCCTGTGTTTTTAGGTCATATAGACTCTTTTGTTTTGTTTGAGCTGTACTATTGTTGTGGTGGGCCTGTTTGGTATACATGAGAAGCTTCTTATGGAGGTTTGTCAAGTATTCCAGAATGTTTACATGCCTGACTTGCAACTCACCTTCCCAAGCTTCTTTAACTATATCCAGGGGTCCATGAGGATTCCTCCCAAACAGTAATTGAAGTGGTGAAAATCCTGTGGAGGCCTGAGGTACCTCACAATAAGCAAAAAGAAATAGAGGCAAATACAAATCCCAGTTTGTGCCCTCATCACTCACAAACTTACATATCATACGCTTTAATGTTTGATTAAACCTTTCTTTAAGGCCATCGGTTTCTGGGTCATAAGGAGATGTTCTAAGAGGGGTAACCCCTAGCATTTTGTACAGTTCTTTTAGCAGGGCGACATTAAAATTAGTATCTCTATCAGTTAATATTTCTTTTGGAATCCCTATCCTACTACAGTATTCCATGATTTGTTTTGCTATTTTCGGAGTTGTAACACTTCGGAGGGGAAATGCCTTTGGGATACTTTGTAGCATAATCACAGATGACAAGTATGAATCTATTACCTTTTGAGCTTTTGATCAAGGGGTCTACAACATCCATAGCAATATGTTCAAAAGGTTGTGAAACTATAGGTAAGGGTTGTAAGGGTACCTGATTCTTCCTGCCCTGGCTAACTTGTTGACAGGTTGGACAGCTTTGGCAGTACTCTGCAACAGCAGTATGGATCCCTGGCCAGTAAAATCATTGCAGAAGTCTAGCCAAAGTTCTCTCCCTTCCAGCATGACCGGCACTGGGTATATCATGTGCCAGAAATAACAAGTCTTGCCTATATTTAGGGGGTACCAATAGTTGTTCAACTTGTTCATTGGTGGTAGGATGGGTACATATTCTATACAACAGTTGATTCTTACTTTCAATCATAGGGGAACCTGGTGACCCTTCTTTTCCTAGCTGAGAAAAAAAAACTTTTAAGTGACTTATCCTGCTGCTGCTCATGGGTAATGTCATGCATTTGGAAAGATGGCATTTGATCCATACTCATGACAACACCTTGTTTCCATATGGCTTGTGCTTTTCTTTTCTCTGCCCTAGTCTTTTTGAGTTTACCAACCTCCCCAAATATATCATCCTGAAAAAGAAAAGGTGATATAGTTACATCATTAGTCTTAACTCTAGTAACAACTGCAGCCATCTGGGAAGGCTGATTAGGACATGAAAAAAGCAGTCTATTAAAATTAACATAATGTTGCCCAATAATAAGTGGAACAGGCAAAGTTGGAAACACCCCTACAGTAATAATGTCTGTATGTTCATTAACAGTTAAAGTCACAGACATGGTGGGGTATTGGTGTATATCCCCATGGATGCAAATAACTCCTGTTGATGTTGTGATAAGTTTGTCTATGTCCACCAAGTCGGCACGTACCAAGCTCTGTCTACTGCCAGAGTCCACCAGCCCTTCTATGATTTGTCCATTGAGCTGTACAGGGGTGATGAAATTACCAAGATTCACTGAAGCAAAATAGGCAGGCTCCTTTTTCTTCTTGGGACAGAACCTAGAAATGTGACCTAGGCCATGACAATATGACATTCTATAGATACATCAGGGTGTCTAAAAGTACCAGTTAAAGTTTATTTTTCTGTCCAGTAGTAAAAGAAGGTATAACTGATGTGCTGGTTGTCGTATTGCTTGGGGTTCCGTCAGTTCTACGATATCCCTTTCATAGCAGTTGACATGCTGCTAGAAAGTCCTCAGCCAGAGTAATAGCACAATCAGGAGTATCTGGGTTATGTTCTCTAATCCAAAGCTGGACCTCAGGGGGCATAACTTGAATAAATTGTTCGAGAACAAATAGTTCCATTATGGCCTTAATAGATTTTCCTTCTGGTTGTATCCATTTTGTACATAGGTCTTGTAATTGTGTATATGTCGCTCTTGGTGGGACATGAGGCAGGTGTTTAAGAGTTCTAAACCATTGTCTGTATGTCTCTGTGTTAGTATCAAAATGTTTTAAAATCTGTTTCTTAACTGCCAAATAGTCATGCACAAGTGTGCTGTCCATGATTGAGTAGGCTAACTGAGCTTTCCCAGTGAGATAGGGGGCTAGGCGAACCACCCATTGGGTCCGGGGCCAATTACATGCTTCAGCCACTCGCTCAAATGTAGTTAAATATGACGCTATGTCATCAGTTACTGTCATTTTAGTGAGCTTAATGTCTCTAGGATTAGCTTGCACCCCTTGGCCAGCCCATAAAGTCTGGAACATTTGAACAGTATCTGCCCACAGCTGATCTTGCTTCTTACATTCTAACTCTCTTTCCCGATAATCTTTTTCTCTTTGTCTATCTTGGTCTACCTGCCTCAATGCCAACCATTGTATCAAATCCAGAATATCTTCAGGTGGCACATCTTCAGGTCATAGTTCCTCTGATTCTTCCATGTTAACAGCTTCCAGGCGATGTGTGATGTCCTCAATATCAGTATCAGGTCCATGCTTCACTTTAGGTCTGGTCACAGGGGGAAGTCCTGATAACAAGGGTTCCCCTGTCAGAAGAGTTTGGGTTCTAGTTACAGCTCCAGGTGTAAAAGCAGTTTCTTCCATCTTCTGAGCCATGTACCTATCTATCCCTGGTAGTCTATTTGGATACTATATCAGCAGTATCCTTTCTGGAGTTCCCCAAATAACCTGGACATCCAGTACACCCCATTTCTGGTACCAAATGTCATGGGTAGTGTGTAATAGAATACTCAGGAAATGATAATGCAGGTGCAACACACCTACCAGGTGTGATTTTTATTTAAAATAAATAAATCATAATAAGCAAAGAAAAATAATAAAGCAATTCACTTTTCCATACAAGTACAAGTACAAAAGGAAAGAAAACAAAAAGCACAGCTTAGCAAGACATAAAGCTATTTGCTAACATAACTCTGTGCCTGACCTCCAACAGAGATCTCGGTGGGAGAACCACACAGGTCCTCTCTCAACAACTATCTATCTTAGCATGACAAGACTACTGTTTTTATAGGGCTCAGACTCCTCCTTGAAGCTGAAACTCCTCCCATTAATTACATTGTTTATTTATATAACTGAACACATTAGTTTATTGGTACATAACAATAATCAACATTAACATGTCTAATATGTGATAAATCATTTCAGTACACTACATTATCCCCTAATTAGAACAAAAGGGGTGGCATTATGCTGTACTCTGCCTCTGTGCAGGAAGGAGGAGCTTTCTGTACAGCATATAACTCGGGTGTAGGCTGCTGCTCGTTTCGTAAAGGGATCCCAGCACAGCACAGGAACACACTGCAGCACAGCAATTTGTTATGCACCACATGAAAACTACAAAACTACCAAACAGCAGGTCAGGTAAGCAGTTTGTATTTTACCTGGCTGCATAAATGAACAAAAAGTCTGTTTAACAGCTGACAGACAGCCCAAAGCTGTTTGAGTGAAAGTAAAACCAAAAGTGGTTAAAAAAATGGTTTTCCACAGCTAACAGTGGGTTTTTCTTGAAAGGTTTACAAATCCTTTCTACATCACTTTATTTGCTGCTGCACTGCTGTAACTATTATACCTGACAGCAAGGCAGTTTATGCAGAGGGAAGTTTCTAAAGCCATTTTAGTACACAGCTTAAGCTTTCCTGTCATCGTACTCCAGAGATGGAACTGGCATTTGAAATACAGAAGAAGGTCCCCATTGTAATGAGCGGCCAACACGATATAGCAGGAAATAAAGAAAAAGAGAGAACTAGAGGGTTAGTTAAATGCTGTTGCACAACAGACTGTATAGAAAAAGTAGAGGGGAACAGAAAAAGCAGCCAGATGTCCTGGAGTCATGATACAGGTAGCAACATTCTATACCATAGATAAATGTGTGGGGGGGGGGGTCACCGTCACACCCATCATCCGAAGTCCACTTCGGAATCTGCGTTGCTGGCATGAAGCCAGGTAAGGCATCCAGTGCCTCGGCTCTCTGAGGCACTGTGACTGTCTAGTGCTGGCTCTATTCTGAATACACTAATCCAGTTACAACCGGAATTAATATTGTTGAACCATTCTGTTTCATATTGTATTCAGTATCATGCATAATAGCCCAGTCATACAGGGGTCTGAATGTTTTTGATTGCTGTACCTGTGGTAGAATGTAGTTTTTTTTTAGCAGTCTTTCTTCTATCCATTTTACAGCTTGATGAACTGTAATAGAGGGTGGATCACTGAATTTGCTCAAGATCAAACAGTGAACATGAACCAATGACTATGGCTGGATTTAAATCAGGGGGCTCCTTTCCTCAAATTATTAAACACAATGCAAAACTGTAGTGTAACGTACATTGGCTGGGGCATTTTACTTCACACTGGACCAGAGTTTTTGTACAATGATCCAAGAGTATTTAAGGACATGTACATATCACACTCATATATGCTCGTGTACCTTCTTTATTTAACGGGTTTTTATTTGGATGTGGACACTGTGACCAAGTGCAGCCATCAGCATGATTTTACATGACTGAATGCAGGCATGTTTAGGATTGTCTGCACCTGCATTCAGCCATCTGTATGATTTTCTATGGCTTCATGCAGCCATCTGCATGATTTTGTGTCATCACATGCAGCCATCTGCATGATTTTTTTTTCATAGGTACTTTTTCATTTTCTGTTTTCTCCTTTCTCCTTTCCTGGGGTCGTAGTGTCCACATGGGTACACATGTGTACATGGGTGTGGAGATGCCCACACATGCCAGGATCTGGTGACCCTGTGGCTGCTGCAATTCATGGGTCTTATGTGCTGGGGACCCTGCCTGTCCTGGAACAGGGTGCAGGGTCCTCGGCGTAATGGCACATGGCACAACTCACATATGCCCACAAGCTGCATCATGCATTCTGGAATCGGGCCCCTGATGTCTAACAAAACTGGATACAGTACATTGATTCAGCAGTTTTAAATTTACAGTGGAAAAAAATTATTGGTAAAATGTTTTCAAACATTTATGATAGCACTTAGATGAAGCATCCATATTTCTTTTTGTGGAATTTAACATGTACAGTGCACATATCAATACAGTATGCACCACTTTTAACAGACTAATCTGGCATCCATGAGTATGTTCATTACAAGTGGCATCTGCTACATCGTGTAAGCAATTGTGTAAGCAATTCGGTGCATATTTTTGTTTTTTGGCTAACACTGACTGCAATAGAGGCATAGACTGACATATACAGACATACAAATACCTGATCAGTTAAGATCAGTTATGATTAGAGCTCTTTTATGATTACATGGTTAGCTTTTTAACTTCTGGAAGCCATTCCAGTTTTAACCTTTATTTTCCCCAAAATTAAAAAACAAGGAACTAATAAAAAAAAATGTTTTTTCTACTGTGCTCTGAGTTAAAGTTCTCTACCAGTCCCTGTTGCGGTCTATGTGGGGGTGAAATAATCAACAACGCTGGTCTGCTTTGTGCTGGCAGTGGTGTATTTCTTTCAGATGGACTCCGTTAATATAAACAGGTTCCATCTTGGACCAATGTCATCTCTTTTTTCTGCTGCAAGACACAGAGTAATTAAGGCACCCCTCACATCTGTCGGTGTTACTTGAATTTCCATCTGGTGTTCTTCCTCATCTTCTTCATTAGACTGGACCACCTCTGCTTTGGCTTCAGCACCAAACCAGAGCCCTTCCAGCATGTACTGCACAGATTCAACATCATTATCTTTGCCCTTTCTTTTGCACTTACGCTCAGGGGTTTGGTTACTGTACCAGTAGGCAAACAACTTATCTTGTTTTTTAACAGATCAGACACTGTAGACTTTGGGACCAAAACGTGTGTGCTCAAGTCTCTCACACTTAGTTTTGGGAGTTTATCTATTTCATTAAGGACCTCTATTTTCTTTGATAAAGGAAGACAGATTCTCTTATCTGGCAGCATTTTCTCTGGCAATATGGCACAGCATCACAGGTTGGACAAATGAAAACAATTAGCATGTTTGGGGCTGAATGGAGGGTGCTTAAGTAAAGTATGATTTAACACTTGACACCTGATAGCAATCACAAATTAACCACAAAATACTGTAAGCTAGCAGTCCTACAAAAATGTGTGACGTGCTCTCCCCGGCAGCCATTACATACAGAACTGAAGGTCCACTACAGTTATTAGTTTTAACATGGGCTGAATAGCATATGGCATTTGGCACATATAAATTGTCCATTACAAGCAGCTGTCCATTATAGCTGAGTCTGTTACAAGTGGCACAAACTGTACTGCATTTGATAAACTGGGTCAAGCTTTCTGCAGTCGTGCTGTTCCTCTATGGGTGACTATTTGGCCCCCTTCTCTCTTAGCATTGCAAGATTAAGTAGAATTACTGATCCCACTAATATACAGTACTCTTCGTTCTTTACAGTGACCAAATTCCTTTAAATAAGAGTCATCACTCCTTTTCTGGTATGCCAACTGTATGGTGACACCATTACTGCAAACATGTAGATGCTGATAACATCAACAGTTCACTGCAATGGTCTATCCGAGCCTCAGGCACCCTGTCTCCCAATCTTGCACCCCTTCCCTGAATCTACTCCAACTATGAGTTGGAATTCTTTAGTTTGGGGGTACAGTGGTCAGAGACCCCCACACGGGGGCTTCAGGGATGAAGGCTCATGATAGAAAAACAACAGGGGGGCTCCTGCCAGATTTATGTCAACTGCAACTTGCAGTTGACATAAATCCATTCCTGTGATGTTGGTTGATAAAGTAATTCTTGAACCGGCATCGTAGAGTCTCCTTTTCCTATCAACCAGTTTGGTTGGAATAGTCAGAATTCTTCCTACCTGGTGGCCCAGACATTGCCATCCACCACTTCATCTTCTGAGTACCTCTAAGTCAAAGACTTGCACATAAGTCAAACTCCCTGGTTCATCACTTTACTGAGTGTGACCCTTATATCTCCAGCATTCAGGTTGGAATTTTTGACTGTGCTTCCTTGTTCCAGTTGGGAGGTTTACCACTAGTGTGCTTGCTACCCAGCTCAGCTGTCCATTTCTTGTTTAAACTACGCATCTAACTTCTGAATCTGGTGACCCCCTGCACTACCTGCCTCTCATACCCCTATCCTTTGATTTGAATCCTGGCCCCAGAAAAGACTGAGTGAAATTAGCAAATTGCAATTTTATGGAATTTTCTGAAATTCCACCATTTTCTCAAAGACTCATTGAATATGACTGTAAGGAAAGATGTTATTTTGCAATTTCTGGCAGCAAGCAATTAATAAAAATGACAAAGAGCCTCCTTGTAAGGTCTACAAAACTAACAAATTTAATGGCATTGCATTCTCTATTTTTTTGTATCCAGCTATTTGACCACCATCTCCACTTCCCACCTTCCTGTTGATGGGGGTATGTGGTGGAACTGGCAAGCAGCTTCGGCCCCCTCAGAGCAGCTCAATTTCAGGACAGCTGCATTTCCCATCCCTGACCCTCCCAGCAGTTCCCCATGGGTTACCCCCACCCCCGCAGCAGGGCAAAGTTGAAGGGTGTCTACATTCCCTCCCTGCCAGTGACCAACATCTAGACTCCTGGGAGTCAGCATGGGTACTACAGGCCCATCATTGAGCCTTCTGGCTCAATTTTTACTAGTTTTTCTTCTGCCCCTTGCCACAGTTGCCCATGTACACATGGAGGCACATGCACGCAGTGACCCGCAGCACTCTCACTACTCTAGTCACTCCTGACTGCACTACCTTAGGACCTCCAAGAGGTTTATACATAGGCAGTTTACATTCTTGCAAAATTGTAAATTTTTTTTTGCTTCCCCCAGCTCCAGGCTGGCCTCTCCTTCAGGCCCTCCTATGCCCTCCATGTTGCACTGCCTTGGTACAACCACCTCTTCACCCAATATTGCAGCCCCCTCGGGTAACCCCTGGATGTAAGCCTTCATCGGTTGGGTCCCCCTCCTCCAAGAGGGAAGGCACCGGGGGGGCAGCCAGCACCATATCTGCCCCAGGTGCTGCTAGGGTGGTTCGTGCACTGCCCACGGTCTCGCAGCAATGGGAGCAGGTGACCATCATCCGGTCAGCCTCAGGGCTCTTTCCCATTTATTCCCCAGGGATATGGCATGCCACTAACATCAGGCTTACACCGGCATTTACCACATCCTGTTGATTCGTAGGACCCAGTGCATTGCCGAGCACCCAGACTCTGCCAGTGGTCCGCAATTGCCGGGTCACATCCCCACCTTCCCCTGAGAGAAGGTGAGAAGTCATCAGACACTTCAGCCTTCTCTCCCTGGCTGGCCTTCCAGCACCCGAGTCTGTTCCTGAACCCAGGTTGCTGGCATCACAAGCAGAAATCCAACCGCTGCACTGATGGGCCAGCCAAAATTGCATTTTTAAATGTGAAAGTTTGACTACTTTTAATTCAGTCTCATTTAAACCTCTAAATACTTTGTTAAAAATTAGCATGTAGTATAATATTTTAAATGTTTAAAATCTGTTTTAATTTGGATATGTTGTTTTACAACTGGAGGGAAATATCTGAAAATAGAAATATATATATACATATACAGTATATAGTAATAATCTGCATACCTGTAACATGTTATATCATGTCAATGAATACTATCAAAATTGCCTATAGTAACAGAAATCTAAATTTTGCCCAAATGTTTGTCTACCTATAACTCAGCCCCCTTGAAGTTAGAGACTTAAAACATGGTCCACAAAACTATGATATATGTTTCTCTAAATCCTGAAATTGTGGAGAAATGTGGATAAGAAATTTTAAAATTAGATTGAAATAAGCGATTTTTTATTATTAAATGTTTGGCCACTAATAACTCTGTCCTTTTTTACTGATGTCTCTGAAATTTGATACACTCATGTAAGCCATTATTGACTGTCATTGATCCAAATTTGGTATTAGTCGGATGCAACCTTTTACAAATAGGGTAAATAACTGCAATTTCAAATTTGATACAATTCTACAGAATTTTGTAACAGATTCCAACAAATTCCACAGAATTGGAAAAGTAATTATGTGGGCATTCTGCAGTGGAATTTTATATTTATTTATTTATTGAATTTTGTTGACCCGGTAGGCCCACTGGGACTAGAAGTCCCTTTTTCAGGGGCGACCAGGGTGAGGGGGGGATACAGATGGTAAGCAACTGAAACTGAACCTGATAAAGCTGTTATATTCTGCTCAACTATAATTTGCATGGTTTCTGTTTCTATTATGTGTTGCTTTCACAGGCTTTCTGTGGCCATGTTACCATTTCCATGGCTTTCTGTGGCCATGTTACCATTTCCATGGCTTTCTGTGGCCATGTTTCTATTTCCATGGTTTTCTTTGGACACATACAGCCTTTTGCATTATTTTTTTTGTATTAACATGCAGCAATTTCCAAGGTTTTATGTGGCTAGATGTTCCCACATGTGTGCTTTTCTGCAGCCATATGTCACCATTTGCATGGGTTTTATGCCCATGTGTTGTCATTTGCATACTTTCTGTGGTCACACATTTCCATTTCAATATTTTATCGGGGTAACAAATTGCAGTTTGCATGGTGTCTTCTTTCATGGCACTAGGCCAGAATAGCACCACTGAAAGCAGCATGGACATGAAGTGTACTAGTCAAAATTCCACCACATTGTGTTTTGAGGGGGCTCCACACCCCACATCTGTTGAACTAATAGATCCTAACTCCAGTGAGAGCAGATCACAAGGCATGAAGAAAATTGTGGCGTCATGGAATACTGTTTCCATGGCCCCTTATAAAGGCAAAATGTATGAAGACCAGGATTAGAAGCCTGGTCTTTACTACCACAAGGCAGAGCTTCTCCATGTTTTAGCCTTCTATGCCACAGAAGGAGCTCAGTCAGCATCTAGAATTTTGCTATCCTTGTCCTGTGGTAGCACCATGGACAGTAACCTGGGGAATACTTACTTTTTGTGGCAGCACTATTCAGACTAGCTCTCTCATTATGTGCACTATTCTGGTAGTGCTTTTCTGACCAGGTAGGCTCTTTCACATGTTGCCAGTTGCATGGTTATCTGTGACCACATGTTGCCAGTTTGCACTGCGTTCTGGGGCCACATGCCTTTCTTTCCTTTTCTTTTCTTTTCTTTTCTTTTCTTTTCTTTCTTTCTTTCCTTCCTTCCTTCCTTCTTTCTTGCCAAGTAAGCACACTCAACAGTGAAATGTATTGTTTCAGATACAGCCTGGAAGATTACAATGAGAAAAGTACAGACAAGTGAATACATAGATACATAGACAGTGTCGGCAGATAAGGGCCTATGGCCCACACAGTCTGCCCATTTGAGCTAGTAAGTTCAGTTTATGTTTTCCAAGAAGTCTGTTGCCCCTTACCCCTGACCTCCAGAATTCCTTTATGTCTATTCCATGTATTCTTAAAACCCGTGATTGTTTCAGCCCCCACCACATCCTCTGGCAGGGTGTTCCACTTGTCCACCACCCGTTCTGTGAAGAAATTCTTCCTTTTTTTTTTTTTTTATTTGTTTAACCAGGTATAGCACACTAAGCTGAATGCTTTTTTACAGGAGCAACCTGGGAGCACAAGGAGGTTAAGTGACTTGCTCAGGGTCACACAGTATGCAAGTGGAAGCTGTGGGATTCATACCCAGGTCTGGTCTGCTGTATGTCACCAGATTTGCAGCTCAGAGCCTTAGACCACTTCTCTATACTGCCTCCAGAAATTCTTCCTTATGTTTCCTCTAAATCATCCTCCCTCCAACTTCATCCCATGCCCTCTAGTCATGGAACATCTTTTTCACTTAAAAATAGTGTATTCCTGCACCCTGTTCCTCTCTGTAAGATACATGTATGTCTCTATGATATCCCCTCTCTCCCTCCTCTTCCCCAGGGAGTACATGTTCAGTTCCTTCAACCTGTCCTCATAGGACTTGTGATGCAATCCATGCACCATCTTTGTTGCCCTCCTCTGAACCTTCTCTGCCCTGTCTATGTCCTTACGTAGGTAAGGTCTCCAGAACTGTACAGTGTACTCCAGGTGGGGCCTCACTAGTGTCTTGTATAGTGGAATTATGACCTTCCTTTTCCTGCTGGTGATGTCCCTGCCTATGCATCCCAGCATCCTATTTGCTTTACCTGCTGCCTTGTCACACTGTTTCCCTGCCTTGAGGTCATCAGAGATGATAACCCCAAGATCCCGTTCCTGCTTAGTGCATGCTATATCCTCACCCCCAACTGATATATTATGCTAGGTTTTTGCACCCCATATGCATTATCTTGCACTTCCTTGCATTGAATTTCAGCTGCCAAACCCTGACCATTCTTCAAGTTTCTGCAGGTCCCTTATCATTCTGTCTACACCCTCTGGTGTGTCTACTCTGTTACAGAGCTTTGTGTCATCAGCGAACAGTGAAATTCTGCCTTCTAGGTCCTGTGCAATGTCACTGATGAAGATATTAAATAAGACCAGTCCCAGCACTGATCACTGTGGTACCCCACTGGTCAGTCTTCCCTCTGTAGAATGGCAGCCATTTACCACCACCCTCTGTGTCCTGCCGCCCAGCCAGTTACCTACCCAAGACACTACTATCCTGCCCACACCCATATTCTCCAGTTTGTGCAATAGTCTTCTATGTGGCACAGTGTCAAAGACCTTGCTGAAGTCCAGATAGGCCATGTCCACTGCCCTCCCCTGATCCACCTCCCTAGTCATGCAGAAAAAAAATTAAATGAGGTTGGTCTGACACGACCTCCCCCCCGGTGAAACCATGCTGCCTTGGGTCCTGTAGTCCATTGACAACCAGATGTTCCACCAATCTCTCCTTCAGTAGTGCTTCCATGATCTTCCCTACTACTGAGGTGAGGCTGACTGGTCTGTAATTCCCGCTTCCTCTTTGTTCCCACTTTTGTATAAGGGGACTACATCTGCTCTCCTCCAGTCTTTGGGTACTTCCCCTGTTTCCAGTGATTGGCTAAACAGGATAGCCAGAGGTTCAGCCACCACCTCTCTTAGTTCTTTAAGAACCCTGGGGTGCACTCCATCTGGCCCCATTGCTTTATCAACTTTTATTACTTCCAGTTCCTTCAGGATCCTTTCTCATGTAAAGGGACTTGTGTCCATCTCTGCACCATTCTCACCCCTTGCACTCCATTCAGACCCATTACATTCCTCTTCCTCAGTAAAGACTGAGCAGGAATACCTGTTCAATATGTCAGCTTTACTGTTGTCATCCTCCACAGAGCCCCCATCCTCCCCCTTCAGTCTCACTATCCTTTCCCTCCCTTTGCCTTTCTTTTGTCACTTATGTACCTGTAAAAGGTTTTGTCCCCTCTACCCACTGATTTTGCAATGTGTTCTTCTGTCTGAGCTTTGGCTTCCCTTACTGACCTCCCTACCTCCCTTTGCTTTTCCTGGTACTTCTCCCGATCCCCTTCTGCCTGTGTCTTTTTGTATTACCTGCATGCAATCTTTTTGGCTTTCACTTTCTTTGCTACCTCTTTGGAAAACCATAATGGTCTCCTCTTCTTTTTCCTCTTGCTAACCTGCCATAATTCTGTTGCTCTTGTAATTCCCATTTTAAATACTGCCCACCGTTCCTCAACCCCTGATTCCTGCCCCATTCCCCTTAATGCCTCTTTCAAGTATCTCCCCATTTTCCCAAAGTCTGCCCTTCTAAAATCCAGGATACGTGTTTTTGTGTGTTTGGTTCTGCTCTTTCTGTGATTTCAAACAACAATGACTGGTGGTCACTGTTCCCCAGGTGCTCCCCCACTGTTACCCCCATCACTCTGTCCCTGTTTGTGAGCACAAGGTCCAGTATTGCCTTCTGCCAAGTTGGTTCCATGACCAGTTGGTTGAGAAAGACACCCTGAAGGGATTCCAGGATAAATCTGTTCCTAGTTGATGCTGCTGCTGGAATGCTCCAGTCCACATCTGGAATATTGAAATACAGTACATAAGATGACAACAGGACCACAGTTTATACAAAAGAGATAATATCAAGGTACATAATGCGAGACTGTGAAGCCAGATGAAGCAAACAATATAACTGGATGATGCAACAGCAAATATCAAAAGCTCATGAGGAAAGGAGAGAGAGGGAGGGACATGATAGAAATGTTTAAGTACCTCAGTGGAATCATCAAAGTCCAAGAGGGTAGCATCTTTCAGAAAAAGAGATGTGTGAGAACAAGGGGACACAATTTGAAGATAATGAGGGGATGGCTCAGGGGTGATGTGAGGAAGTAGCTTGTCACAGAGAGGGTGGTGGACGCAAGAAACTGCATTCTTGAGAAGGTTGTGGGGTCGAAAACTGTGGGATAATTCAACAATGCATGGAACAGACATAAGGCAATTCTTGTGGGGGGGGTAGGAAGAAATAGGCAGTCGGTTAACTAGGATCTGCAGCTTGTCCTGTAGGTAGGGAAATGGGCAGACTAGGTGAGCCAAGCGGTCCTTATCTGTTGTCAAAGTCTATATTTCTATGTTTCTCAGTACATAAAGTGAAGCAGTTGCATATAGTACAAAGAGTTCTGCTAGGCCCAAAGTGTAGACCAGGGGAAATACTTTGGCTCACAATCACTATTAAGAGAAAAAACGTTACCCCATTCAATAGCAGAGAGTGGTATCTTTCATACGGTTCCATGAGGATCTTATAAAAAAGTAGTGAGAGGCAGCACCACACACAGACTGCAGAATGAGGTTACCTGAGCATAGGTGCATACACAACAAAGACCTGAACACCTATAGTAGTGTGAGTTTTTTGGAGAGCAAGCAGAGACTTGTCACTGGATCTTAAGTGATAACACAGATTAGCAACGCTTAGATGATCAGCCTGGATAAGAAAGGTGGCAGTCCTGAGTACCTTAGCAACACAACACTGCAAGACAAAAGCTTGTCTGTTTGGGGGGATAGCCATCCAGGTTTGCCACAGAGTTCACAATGATGTGTGAAACAGGCTGCTAAGAGGGCAAAATGGCAGATGTTATTGTAAACTGCATCCCATTTGGACAAGAGGAACTTAGCAACATTGGTATAGGTAAGGAGTGTCACAAACTCACTCAGCAGGTCAGGCCCTCTGCTCCAAGAGTGCCAACCACTGAGCGCAGTCTTGTGAACAGGAACAGGACAGGGTAACCCTCCTGTCTGTTTTGTGGGTTCAAATCAACCGTTGGTCTCAAGTCCTGGAGGGATTCAAACTGTGGACCTCTTGCTAGCGTACCCAATGTAAAGGCTCAGGTAATTTTGCTTTTTGGGAGGGGTCAGATATTTTTCACCTATGGGCATCTAGCCAGGTGTACAAAATGAACCCTTAAGCACTCTATGAAAGACCTCAGATAAACTCTTACCTTTTTCCCAGTTTGCTATTACCATTAAGCTTTTACACAGTGTCAACTTTAACCATATACTCTTCACTTGTGAAATAAAGAATTTCAAAGGCACACCAAGTAGTCTCTGGAAATAAGAGGTTTTCTTAAAATAGATAGAAAATTTGTAAAATGTAAATACAGATAAATATATCAAAAAACATAAAATCTTTTAGAAGAATAGTTATAAATACAAACAAAATCTCCTTCCACAGTACACTTAGACTTGTCTTTCTAATGTATACCTTCTAACAGTGCGTGATGTTGCTTTTCAGAGTCCAAACATGTATGTGTCTAAGTGGAAAACAGAATACTGTTTAAAACTGGCTTTTCCAACCTGTTTGCATGAGGTCATCTAGCATCTCCCTGTCAGAATATAAAAATGATTCAAAACAGGATGTCTTATCATTCAGAAGGTAAATTAACTAAGGTTACATCAGCAAAAACTCATTTCCCCATGTGACTTCCCAATCAAGTGTATGATTTCCAGTATCTTCTTTCATCCATGAGCAGTTTCCTGCTTCACAGACATCAAAGGAGCATTTATGACTTAACACCTAAGTGACATAACCAGTATTCTTCCTCTAAACATCATAAAAGTTTCTGATTTTCATTCTAGCAGCTGGCAGCTCCAATTAAGCCAAATAAACAGGAGATCCTTAATTTAGGTCTCTTCTAGCCTTTAATTATCTCCTGGCTTTTATCTTTTAGCTGAAACAGCATGTCTCATGAGAGACACTCAATAACACATTTTTATATTACATAAATCATAGAGTAATCAGAACCAGCTGTCCAAGTGTCACACACCTCCCTACCTAGACTGAATTTGGGGGCTATATCTCTTGTATGGGATAAGCTTCCCAAATCAGTTCACTCTTCATAGACACGAGACAACCCATCTGAGTTCTGATTTTTTGCTCCAGCCCTATGTAGAATTGTCGTGTCATACCCTTGCAAAGTAAGACTCCATCTTAACAATCTACCATTAGTCTTACCCATTTGTGTCAGCCTAACCAGGGGGTTGTGGTCAGCTTGTACCACAAAATGCTGCCCATATAAGTATGGCTCCAGCTTCTTTAGGGCCCACACTATGGCAATACACTCCTTTTCCATGGTAGAGTATGCCTGTTCCCTGGGAAGTTACTTTTTACTCAGATATGCTACTGGGTGATCTTTCCCTTGGTTGGATGTCTGACTCAGTACTGCCCCAATACTCACATCTGAGACATCAGTCTGAACTATAAAGGGTCTGCTATAGTCAGAACTTGTCAAAACAGGAGCATTGCACAGTGCCTCCTTCAATTTGGTAAAGGCTTCTTCACAGACTGGTCCCCAGGTAATTTTCTTTGCCATCTTTTTCTTTACCAGGTCAGATAGGGGAGCGGCCAGGGCACTGTAATTGGGTACATATTTCCTATAGTACCTTGCTATCCAGAGAAAACTGCTGACCTGCTTCTGCATTTCTGGTCTGGGCCATGCCTGGATTACCTCTATTTTTATTTGGTTAGGACGGTGCTGTCCTTGGCATACCACATGCCTGAGGTATGCCACTTCTCCCATGGCCACCTGACACTTCTCTGCTTTGACAGTGAGCCTGGCTCTCTGTATCCTGCCCAGTACTTCCCTAAGGTGAGACAGGTGTTCCTCCCAGCTGGCACTAAAGATGGCAATGTCACCCAGGTACGCCACAGCATACTCCTAAGCACCATTTAACACCTGGTTCACCAACCTTTGGAAACTGGCCAAGGCATTCTTCATTCTGAAAAGCATTACTTTAAGTTCAAATAAGCCTATCGGAGTGATGAAGGCCAACCTCTCCCTAGCTCTGTCTGTCAACTATACCTGCCAATACCCCTTGGTTAGGTCAGAAGTCATAAGGTAGGTCGCCTCTCCCAACTTGTCCAGGAGTTCATCCATCTGGGGCATTGGGTGGGCGTCTGACTTCATGACTGCATTGAGTCCATGATAGTCCACACAGAAATAAGTAGCGCCATCTGGCTTGGGCACATGGACTACAGGTGAGGCCCAGGGGGCTGTGGGATCTCTGGATTACCCCTAAATCCAGCATCTCCTCCACTTCCCTCCTAATGTCCTTTTGGACAGCCTCTGACACCTGATACGCTGTCCGCCGTATTGGCGTCTGTGTCCCTGTCTCCACATCGTGAGCTGCTAAGGGGGATAGTCCAGGCTTGGTGCTAAACAATGAGGCAAAGTCTGCTAAATCCTCCCTTACTTCCTGGATGTGGTCTGGGGCCAGCTGGGGAGAAAATTGTACTGCCTCCACACAGGACTTCTGCTTGCTTTCTTCCAGAAAGTCCAGAAGGGGGTCTCCTTCATCCATCCCCTCCCCAGGACTACACACTGCAAACACCATGTCAGCCCTATAAGCATATGGCTTCATCATGTTGACATGGTACATTCTTTCTGTCTGTTTTCTGTCAGGTAACTCTAAAATATAGTTCATGTCATTTACCTTCCTGACTACTTTGTATGGTCCTGCCCACTCAGGCTGCAGCTTGTCTTTCTGGACCGGAAAAAGGACCATGACTTCCTGACCCACCTTGTATGAGTGAGCTCTGGCTCTGCATTCATACCACACTTTTTGTTTCTGTTGGGCAGCTGCCAGGTTCCTCTGGGCTGTCCCCATAAGCTCCTTCAGCCTTTCTCTAAACTTAAGGATGTAATCCACTATGGGAGTTCCCTGGGTGGTGTGCTTGCCTTCTCAGTCCACCCGGGTCAAGTCTAGGAGCCCATGTACCAGGCATCCATATAAGAGTTTGAAGGGTGAAAATCCTGTTGACTCTTGAGGCACCTCCCTGTATGCAAACAACAGGTGTGGAAGGTATTTCTCCCAGTCCCTCCCATGCTCTTCAGCAAACATCCTGAGCATTGACTTCAGGGTACCATTGAATCTTTCCACAAGCTAATTGGCTTGTGGGTGATCCAGTGTTGTGCATCTCTGCACCACCCTACACTTCTCCCATAAACATTTCATCAGGTCCAATATGAAGGGAACCCCTCGATCAGTGATAACCTCCTGCAGAAACCCAACACAGAAGAAAATGACTAGTAAGGCATCTGCCACTTTGTCTGTCCTCAGTGAAGATTGGGCAACTGCTTCTGAGTACCGGGTGGCATAATCCACTACAGTCAGGATGAATCTCTTCCCTGAAGAGCTGGTGGTATTTAAAGGCCCCACAATATCCATTCCCACCCTCTGGCATGGCTCCTCCACTAAGGGCAATGGAATCAGGGAGGCTTGGATTTTCTTACCCACCTTCCCTATTTCTTGGCTCTGGTGACAAGACCTGCAATATTCCTTCACCTGCTGGGTAAAGTTAGGCAAATAGAAATTCTGGGCCAACCTCAGCATAGTGCACATGATTCCCAGATGACTAGACAAGGGAATATCATGTGCAGTCTTGAGCAACTGCTCATGATACCCCTGGGGAATGATAAGCTGCCTGCCTAGCATCCCTACCTCTGTCTGCATAGCCTGAGTATACATAAGTCCATTTTCACAATAAACCTTATGTCTGTCATCACCTCCTTGTGCTCCATCAGAGTCTGCCCAAGCCCTCAGCTTCTCTAGACTAGTGTCACTTCTCTGAGCAGCTGCAAACTCCTCACACATTCCCAAGGCATGGCACAGGTCCCCTTCAGTCGCTAAACTAGGGTTCCTAGCACTTGCATCAGGGTACTCAGGATAGCTGTCAATCCCAACCCTCTGAAAATGGGTCACCCCTCCCTCCTCTGAGCAAACTTCTGTAGCTGTGTGGTTAACTGCTACTGGGGAAATTTCTACCCCCTTTTCACTCGTCTCCCCATCTGGAGACAAAGGCTGGGGAACCAGCCTCCCAGTGGTTTTCACAATGGCTTCTGTGGGGTCCAGGGAACTACAGTGTTCCCTTGCTGCTTGGCAATGGGTAACTGCACACACCATCCCCTGTTTGAGATTTTTGCCAAGGATGACATCCACTGCTAACATTTTGGCTACAGACACCTGTTGCACAGTTCCCTCGTTTTACCCCAGTCTAGAAGAACACTAGTGAGGGCAATGCTTTCTCCTCACCAGTAAAGTCTTGTACAGTGACATATTTATTGTGTATAAGCTGACCAGGCTCTACTAGATCCCCTTTTACCAATGTCAGGGATGCCCCTGTGTCCCTTAACCCTTGCGTCTGTACACTATTCATGATGACTGGGTGCATGTGTTCCCTCATGTTCACAGGCATACTTTCAGGGACACAAAAACAACCCACTTCTTTCATAGCCCCCAGTTGTGTATTGCTCTTCTTTTTGGGACACTGTCTGGCGATATGCCCAGTTTCTTTATACAACTGACATTCATTTCTTTTCTCAGAGAAATTTTTTCTCTAAAACTTGGGGCTAACTGATTTTGGTGGAAGCAATGAGAGTTGTATCTGCCCTGAAGGTGCGCTTTTCCTGTTCTGCACTGCCACACTTGCCCCATTCACTCTCAGAGCAGGTCTTCTCTTGGCATAGAGGTCTGAGAGTTCAGCAGCCTCTTGCACTGTTTTGGGATCTCGGTTCTCCAACCAGGTTTTTAGCTCGGCTGGGCATGCCCAGAAAAACTGTTCTAACAAAATCACATTTTCAATTTTATCAACAGAGTTTGCTTCAGTTCCTTCCACCAAAGTTTTAAAAACTGATGTGTTTTGTGGCTGGCTCCTCATAGCTCATGTCAGGGTTTTCCTGAGCTTATGGAATTTAGCTCTGTATGATTCAGCAGTTAATTCAAATTATTTTAACAGTGCAGCTTTAAGTTTGCTGTAATCATTACTGTCCTCATTGTCCATTTGACCCAGAGCATCTCAAGCTTTCCCGGTAAGTAGTGGGGGTAGCTGGAAGCTCCAGGACTCCCTAGGAATTTTAGCCTGAATACAAACTTTTGCAAAAGAATTTAAAAAGGTATCCATATCCTCCTCCACTTTAAATTCAGCTATCAATTTGGAATTCAATTTGTAACCCAGTCCTCTAGTCCCAGTTAAACCCAAGCCACTTACCTGCTCTGGTGCTGGTGGTTGGAGTCATAGCTTCTCTAGTTCATGTTGCCTCTGGCACTCATGCTTCTCACGGTCAACCTCCTGCTGTTCCCACTTCCTCTTTTCCTCTGCAGCTCACTGTTCTCGCTCTGCCTCTCAGCGGTCTCACTCAGCCTTCTCCTCTGCAGCTCGCTGTTCTCACTTCTCTTCTCTCTGGAACCCCAGCTCCATTTTGCAGAACTCAATTTGCAGCCTGAGTACTTCTGGATCCAAGATACTGGTGACCTTCCTGTGGCCCTTTGCTGACAGTGGCCCTGATGACCTCATTATCAGATCTGGACACTGCACTGGCCGATAGCCCTTCCACATTGAAGGTTTGGTCCCTTACAGTCACTGTCTGTGACTCGATGCTCTGGGTATCTGCTACCATCAGGGCATCCATGAGGTTCTGTTTGGTGACTTTCACCTCATATGGGACTCCTCTGTCCCTGCACAACTGCTTTAAGTAATCTACAGTGTGGCCGCTGTAGCTGCAAGCCATCTTCTTCCCTAACTATGGCTACTCTGACTAGCACTTTAGAAAAAAAAATAAAACAGGTAGGAACTTGACAGTAAGCCAAGTGGTATAGTTCTGTTTCTATTTAAAAATAAATCATTGCCTTTTCCTTTTTTTTGGAAGTGAGCTGACAATATCAAGCCAACACATTGAACAATAAAAGCTTGCAATACCAAACTTATGCACACTGCTGCTAACCAATCTGTCACAAACCCACTCAGCAGGTCAGGCCCTCTGCTCCCAGAGTGCCAACCTCCGCATGCAGTCTTGTGAACAGGAACAGAACAGGGTAACTATCTTGTCTGTTTTGTGCATTCAAATCAACCTTTGGTCTCAAATCCTGGAGGGATTCAAACTGTGAACCTCTTGCTAGCATACCCAATGTACAAGCTCAGATAATTCTGCTCTTTGGGAGGGCAGATATCTTTCAACTATAAGCACCTAACCAGGTGTACAACATGAACCCTTAAGCACTCTATGAAATACCTCAGAAAAAAACTCTTACCTTTTTCCCAGTTTGGTATTACCATTAAGTTTTTGCACACTGTTAACTTTAACCATATATGCTTCACTTGTCAAATAAAGAATTTCAAAGGCACACCAAGTAGTCTCTTGAAATAAGAGGTTTTACTTAAAATAGATAATATGTAAAATGTAAATACAGTACAATATATCACAAAACATACAATCTTTTAAAAGAATAAGGTTGTAAATACAAACAAAATCTCCTACCACAGTACACTTAGACTTTTCTTTCTAATGTATACCTTCTAACAGTGCCTGATGTTGTTTTCTCAGAGTCCAAACATGTATGTGTCTAAGTGGAAAACAGAATACTGTTTAAAACTGGCTTTTCCAACCTCTTTGCATGAGGTCTCCTTGCTCCTCCATGTCATAATATAAAAATGACACAAAACAGGATGTCTTATCATTCAGAAGGTAAATTAACTAAGGTGACATCAGCAAAAACTAATTTCCCCATGTGACTTCCCAATCAAGTCTGTGATTTTCCAGTATCTTCTTTCATCCATGAGCAGTTTCCTGCTTCACAGACATCAGGAACATTTATGACTTAGCACCTAAGTGACATAACCTGTATTCTTCCTCTAAATGTCATAAAAGTTTATGACTTTCATCCTAGCAGCTGGCAGCTCCAATTAAGACAGATAAACAGGAGATCCTTAATTTAGGTCTCTTCTAGCCTTTAATTATCTCCTAGCTTTTCTCTTTTAGCTGAAACAGCATGTCTCATGAGAGACACTCAATAACACATTTTTTTATATTACAAAAATCATAGAGTAATCAGAATCAGCTGTCCAAGTATCACAAGGAGCACATAATTTAGTGGGGTAGAAACACTCCCTCAGCAAGCATGAGACATGCAGCTGGAGTGTGGAAGTGTTTGGTCCTGTAAGTCATACCAATCTTATTGTTAATGGCCCTGAATTCATTGGAGATGTGCAAAGGGAAAGCCAGTTGAGAGTCAAGGGTACCTCCAAGGTACTTCAAGAAGTAGGCAGTAGTGAGGGACAAACCATCTAGATTGATCACCACCAAAGGCTCAGAGCAATACCTTAATTTTGCTGTCAGACAAAATGCATGATTTGTGTTTTCTTCAGCTTGAGGACTAACTTATTTGTAAAGATCCATGAATGAATCTGCTTGAAGTCCTCACTCTTTTGGGAGTTAATAACTTTGATATCTTGGGAGCTGGTCAAGAACACCAGGTTGTCTGTGTAAAGGTGGAACTGCAATGGACAGGTACCCAGGGAAAGCATTTGGGAGTGGGGGGGTGGAGCAGCTACAAACTAGGGGTGCTAGCTGCACACTCGAACAGACTTAGATAGACTGGGTGGTCTGTTTCTGCACCAAATCAAAAGTTTTAGAGACATCAGCAAAGATCGCCTCAGTTTACTTACTCTGATCGATGAGCCTCTTATTTTTGAGGTGACCTTAGCAAGGGCAGTGGAGGTGCTATTCCCCCACCAGGACCCATGTTTTTCCAGGACCAGCAGTTCATGCTTGTAAAGGTATTCACTCAGTTGGGAAGCAATAATTTACTCCAAGAGCTTGCAAATGGTGGATAGGATGGCTATGATGCAATTGATTTCTGCACATTTTGGGTCCTTTTTGTAAAGATAGGGGCAACCCTAGCAACCATCAAAACATTAATCACAATACTATTAAGTAGAGATGCATCAAGATGTGCAAAACAGGTAAGGTCAGGAAGGAAGATCTAAGACAGACATGCTTGGGCTCCATATTAATGTGACCAGAGCTGGTATAAGGGGCCAGCCGATCAGCACAGAGGCATGGCTTCCCTGTGTAATGATGATGACCTGAGTTCAAAAACAAATTTGGGACATCAGAGGGTCAGTCAGACCTGGGATGGGATTGCATGTCCCAACCCAAAGTACTGCTGAAAGTCATAACAATTCCAGATCCTGAGCATGATGCCCTGTTCTACCACCATCCTTGCTGCCAACAGTGTCCACCAGAGGGGTCCCACAGCAGTGGCCCCACCCTGGGTAATCCAGGTCATGTTACTAAGGATCATGGGAAGGGCAACCCACCTGGTGGCCCCACCTGGGTGGGATAAGTCTGGGTATGAGGGAGCGGTATATGGACAGAGCTGAGCTCCCTATGGGGGACTGGACCCAAAATAATAAAATAAAAAAAGAGTTGGTATAAGGGGAGTGACTAGACAACAGCCTACTGACATTACCTGCTAAACAGATTTTTTTTATCCAACTTTTTCATCCATGGTCTGTACAGGATAAGGGGAATGACTGTCCCATCTCTGCCCCTTTTACTCAGCAATCTTCTACAACCCAGCCAGGTCCTGTAGACCCCCTCCACAAATTGCTCCCCATGGTGTGGCCAGGTGAGAGAGAGCAGCCGTTCTCCGTTCCGAGACCCACATCCAACAGCTGGGTCTCTGCCAGGTAGCAGTGTGGAGCAGAAGGATAATAGGCAGGAGATCACTGAGCCAATGGTGACCTTTTTATGTTTTTTCTCTCAGCCTGAAGCTGCGGAGGCACAGAGGCATGTACATTGAGGCATGAATGTATTCACAAACCACAGCTCCTTCAATCCTCCCAGACTTAAATCTGTTTCTTGAGCATTTGGGCTACAGTGCCATCAGACCTCTACCTGTTGGCAGCTAAGAATGGTGTTGAACCATCACCCTAGTCTGGGAGAGAAAAGCTGCCAGGTCACTGCTCTATCCTCTCACAGTGCTCCCCACCTGCTGACCTCCAGCAACCAGAGTTTGTTCCAGAACTTGGCTTACTGGCAGGTTAAAGAGGTAAAGAGCTACAGCACCTCAGCCCTCTGCACTGCCAGACTGGACTACATAACAGTTTTGTGGTAGAAGGGGGAGTGGGGGGGACCATGAGACAGAAGAGGGCATTATCTTATCCACTGACACAGGACCTGAGAACAAGGATGAGAGGGCAGAACGTTTCAAGAACTGTTTATGAAATGTGTTCACTATTACATTAGGGTTGTTAGAGTTAACTCCATCTATAAGTATATCATTGGTTTGGTCATTTTGTAAACTATCAATTACTTTTTTAATATTAGGCCAGAAACTCCTCAGGTCTTTGGCAGAAGCCAATAAAGAGAAACTACAAAATGTTCACTTGGCTGAGTCAATGGCTTTCTTACAAGCGTTTGTGAGACACCTCAACTCAATAAGATCAATCAGTGCCTGGGTGGTGTTAAATGAGACACAACTTGGAAACATTTCATAGTGACGACCGCGGAAAGGCAATCACCTTTAAGGTGACTGTACACTGCCGAAAATCAGTTTTGGCAATGTACACACCTGGCTTCATCCCCCCCCACTAAAGGATTGTCAACTCCAGGGAGTGCAAAATCCCCCCAAACAAATTTGTAGCTGGGCACAGCAAAACAAATGTGCGTCTGGACCTGAACCCAGCACAGTTGCAATCGTAGCCTGCCACTCACCCAGTACACCATGAGGCCAGCTCAGCAGCCCACCACCACACAATGTCTTGCAAACCCTCCCTCCCATCACTCAGCTTGCTCACTTCCCCCCACACGCATGTACATATTGTGACATTCTGTTGCTATATTCTAGCACCCCCCCATCTGGTCACCATCTCTGCCTGGTAGGCCTGTGCACAGGCATTGCAATAGAGTCACCCTTTTTGAAAGCACTCAGTTGTGGTCACCATTGTCACAGGCTACCACCCAACTCTTATCTCTGGATTTCATGACAGTTAACAGGTCACTATGAAGCCATTTAGTGACAGTATCTGTGGTTATGAAGTTAGACAGGGTAACTGAGGCATCAACAGTGAGCAAAACAGGAGGCCAGTCAATAAATGTAATGTCATCATGGAAGAAGTCAAGATCAGACCTGGATAGGTTCCAGACTAGAATGATCTTCTGAGGGAGTTTTGGTGTAAAAACTCTCCTCACACAGTAAATGGGAGTATGGTCAGAAATAGCATTAGAGAAGGTACCAGACATTAGAATCCTCTCAGTCATGTTTGTCAGGGCCCAGTCAAGGAGAGTGTATCCCACTACAAGTACAGAATCTGATAGGAGCAGAAATAAACTGCTTAAGGCTGAACCCAGTGAACAGAGGTTCACATTGCTTGGAATTTTCCCCAGCTATCTTAGGTTGATGTAACCCATATAAGCAGCATCTCATCTGAGTTAATTATCTGGCTAATATTGTATAATAGAAATGATAGCCACTTAGACTACCACAGGAGGATTATAAGCACAGACCAAATGAATTGCCTTAGTATTGCCCAAATGGACCAGTGAGTACAGGAACTCACAGGTTGGGGAGTGAGGGTACACCTTTGTTTTACAAGAGAAACATAAGGAGATAGCTCTTTTAATAAAGTAACAAGCTACCCACATGTTTCTTACTAGGTCAGTCAAGTCTTATAAAACTAAAGCCTGGGGCAGAATGAGCAGAGTAAGGTATCAGGGGCTTAAACCAAGTTTCAGTCAGGCAGACAACGTCAGTAATGTACTAAGCTACCAAGGCAGAACATTTATCTCAATTAGATAAAAAGCTCTTGGCATTTTGGTAGGCAATTTTAAGGCCTTTTACATATGACAAGGCAGCAGTTCTAGCTTTCAGGGAGGCAGAAGGGCCAGGATTCAGTTCAATATATCCTGCCAGAACAGTATGAAATGAGGGTAGACAGTGTAGACATGTTAGGGTCAATAATCTAGTCAGGGTCCTGAGATGACCGTCTGTAATTAACGAAATGACTCGGCAGTAAAATGATCTGATTACTAAATAGCCAGCCTGGCTGTTGGAGCCCATCACTCCCAACAATAAGGATTGAGAAGGTGAAGTATTCAGAAAGGGGTATAGGGTGGAAAGGTAATAAAATCAGAGGGTGCAGGGAGGCAAACAGATGCAGTCTGTAGCTCAAAGCAAGGTAACAGAAATACCAATGATAAGATACATTGTAAATCCAGGAGTTGGGCCTATAGTGGTAGCAAACTCTGCATTAGTACAGATACAAGCAGCAGACTATGCAATAACACTGACACTGGTGCAGATAGACCCATAATGAGATGGTAAAATAGCCTTTCGGGCCTGAAACGCAAGCTCACTTATAGAGGCTACCCAGTTAGGAAGTACAACTTCTCTAGTATTTTACCACTCTATAGAGGTGGGTGAAAGTTGTGAATTCCACTTTTGCAGAACATTTGCTAAAATTCCAAAATTTTGCTGAATTATCCAAACTTCCACCATTGGTAACATCAGAATCTTCTGAATGTGTTTAACAGATTTTCATCCTGTTACATGGAATGTTTTTGGCTGAGCTGTTTCTGCAGTTTAATACAAACATAGCAGTTGACGGCAGATAAGGACCAAAAGGCCCATCCAGTCTGCCCATTTTTCTACCTTATGAGTGTGCCATCGGCCTTTACTCTGTTAATGGCCTATCTATTCATACTCAGCTGCATTGCACATTAGGCCTATCTCACGCCTGTCTGTGAAAAAAGAACTTCCTTACATTACCCATTAATCGGCCTCCCCAGAATCTCATATTGTGTCCTCTTGTCCTGAATAAAAAATGGATGAACACCACTGCATAAAGTCTTAGTTTTTTTCTTTTATTTTCTTCACACAACTTGATATTGGGCAACAGTTTGATGTTATATTCCACTTCCTCAGGCCCTCTGTGTTGCTGATATAAAACAAAAATTATGCAAATGTTTTAGTACAAAAACTATAAGCGACTTCATATAACTGTATTCACACACTAAATGAAGTATTAGGCATAATATTTTTAAAGCCATCCTTAATTATAGTATGCTAGTTTTACTCACTGCATTGCAAAAAATTATTTCACTTCTTTGTTAGAACCAATAATATCATAAGCATTCGCCTTAAATAATAACATAATAAATGAAACCTTAAAAAACATTACTCATTCCTTCTTATTACCACATATTTAAATATCTTCATTATGTTAAATAAATTCATCCTCAAAAAGGTGTAATTTACCTTTAAATTTATATGTAAGTGTTTTCAGACTTGTCCCCACAATGCAGCTTTTTTATGAAGTTTCTAAACAGACATCATAAAGTATTCTGTTAACTAGTTACTGGGATATAAAATGTCAGCAACAAGCCAGCATTGCACGCTATTTACCTTTTTATTATGGCTTAAAAATGGCAGTTATTCCCCTGCCACATTAAGGAGAGCTTGCCATTACCTATTTTGATACAAAAAAAGAAATGTCCATAATTTAGTGCCTTATAACAAACATGGCAACAGCCATTGCTTAAAATTGCTAAATGTATTGAATATCTTAAAACTGCTTTAAGCCTTAATTTCTTTGTATTATACTGGTACCTTGTATCAACTAACAAATGGTCTATTATAGGTAAAAAATATAATGTACTGATGTACTCTTAATGTTAATTACTCAGAGAAATAGTCTGCTTACTTTTCTGTTAGTTTCCTCTAGCAGACAATGCCACTTACTCCGTAATTCAATTAGTAACACTTGCTTCCTTGTCACTGAGCAGATTACTTCTACAAAAAAATGGTAAGGATTCCAAATTACCACATGTAAGAAATGATAGCTAGTATATTCATAATTCAAAAATAAATATATATATATATATTAGAGGCAAAAAACAAACTCTGTTTAATGCATTAGTTAGGGTTGTTCCACAGCGACAAAAGTGAGGAAATTTGCCGTTAGGGTTGAAAACCCCCCTTGGAGCCCGCCCACCCCAAATGGCATTGGGGTGTGCATTGGGGTCATCAGCCCTAACTCTCATTCCATCACATGTGTAAAACAGCAGAAGTATAGAGAATGGGGTGAGAGTTAGGACCGATGACCCCAATGCACACCAATCCGCGGTAGGGGGTGGGCGAAGGTCAAGGGGTTTCAACCCAAACACCGAATTTCCTCACTTTTGTCGCTGTGGAACTACCCTAACTAATGCATTAAATGGAGTTCGTGTTCTAATTTCCCTTCTTTGAGAATGATAACGATATAGTGAATGTAATGCTGTAGCGGGAGCGTGGGGCCTGCCACGTGATGTCTTGTGGCATAGTAACAGGAACAGCAATGCAAACAGAAGTGCTAACAGTGGCACACATGGTAATGCAAGCATGAATGAGAACAGAAAGGGTAACACACATGGTGGCGTAGATGGGAACGGTCTGCCACATGATGTGTTGTCACATAGTAATGTGGTGCCTGCAAACAGAAATGTCAATGGGCATGGTGATGCAAAGTGAAACAGAAAGAGAAACAGTACTGTAGACACAAATGGCAAAAAATAACAGAAATGCAAGTGCAAATGAAAGCACAAAGGATAAAGCACATGGTATGTAGATGTCAGTAAGTGAAACGGTATGGAATCCAGTTTGAAAGGGCAACGGTAACAGTAATGTAAGTGCACAGGCTGGTTTTCCCCAAAACCTGCACAGAGAAAGACAGTGAGTACAAAGAATGTACAGTATGCATAATAATGGGTATCAGAGCAGAAAATGAGGACTTGGAATACTAAATAGGTTATATCTCAGGAACAATACAACGTAGAAAAAAAATGTAAAAGTCATATGATTTACGACTGTCCTGGCAAGTTTTGTACTTAGCCCACATTAGGGGGCTAAGCATTTTTCTGATAAAAAGTCTGTGTCTCACACCGTTTCTGAGATACAGGCCCTGAAAGGCGTGGCGAATGCCATAATGTTATCCTATGGGAAAAAAGAGAAGTTCGGAGCACCATAACTTTGCCTCCCTGTAATATTTTTTTACAAAACCACTGAAGGGCACATCTGTGGGCTGTTGGCTGTCTTCTCTCCAAATTTCAGGAAAAAAGACTAAATTGTTATTTTGCAGCAGGGTGCCAAAGGATTCCTGTAATGCGTCGGGCACCGTAATGTTATCCTATGGGAAAAGCAGTCAACTTTGGAGTGCAGTAACTTTGCCGCTGTGTAATATATCTCCAACACAACACTGAAAGGCATATCTGTGAGATGTCGGCTGTGTTCCCTCCAAATTTCAGCCCAAAACTCCCAACCATTCTTTTGCAGCGCAGTGCCAAAGAATTGCGGTCATTTTCCCACAGACTAGAAAACTATTGTCGCAAATTGCGAAATCTTCCACAAAATTTGCAACACTTTGGTGAGCACGAAAGTACTTTGCGAAAGTACTTTTTTCAGAAATTTGAAAAACATATTTCTGGGGTGTTTTACCCCAAAATAAAGACATGGCTAGCATCCTCAGGGTCCGACTAGGTGAATACAAAAATAATTAGGTTGCTAGTTAGTCCCAAATTTAAATGCCAAGCATTTTTCTGATCACCAACTGAAAACAAAATGGTGGATTTGTGAAAGTAACAGGGCCATTTGCAAAAGTAAAAATGCATTTGCGACACTGACAAACGTTTTAACTTTTCCTATTGACTTATAATGGGAAATAGTTTTTTTGAATAACTTTTGAACCGTTTAATATTTTGTCACCAAATCTTTGAAAAGCACATCGGGGATGCCGGCCGCATATTTCCTGAAGATTTTGGACAGGTCGTGCAAACCGTGCGACCTGTAGGTGCGACCGTAGAATTCCAGAAAAAGCATAAACGCATGCGCAGATCACACTTAATAACTCCGCAGCCGTTTAACCGACCATTACGAAACTTGGCACATCCCAAGGCCTGTGGTTCTTGATCATGGATTCCAAATTTGAGGGAAATCCATAAAACAGTTGCAAAGTTCTTAAGGTGCAGAATTTGGGGTTTAACATAGAAATGGCTCCTCAACCCTAACTATGGTAGCACTACCGTGCTACCATAATATATATATATATATATATATATATATATATATATATATATATATATATATATATATATATATTTACCTCCAGGGTACAGTGCTGTCTTCTGCTTGCTATGTGGGGAGGATAGCATACTCATTTCCGTATTTAAATACCACGGCGGTGGGGGGGAGAATCGTGACATCAACACTGACATCAATGCAATGGCTCCTTCTATGCAATCTGGTTAGGTCTTTATTTTATTTATTTTTATTTTATTTATTAGATCATCGATTTACAGACCTTTAAGTCTAAGGCTCATTTACAAAGGCATCTTGTCAAGAGAGCAATACATCACAGCAAACAAAATAGTACAGTACATAACGCTTAGATTAATAAAGCAACTAGTGTTGCTGGACTTCACTGGTGGTATAATATTTGTAATAGGTAGATTGCAGTAGTCATAATACAGGTACACGAGTACCATGACAGGTAGCAACCAGAGATATTTTATTACATTAGTCAGCAGATGTTGCCTGAGACCCCAGCATATACAGCAAAAGTAGACAGGGCAAACCCAGCCTAGGAGTCAGGGTAAGGGGCAGGTGGGGGATTATGTGCAGTTGCAGCAGTGAGTGCTTGTCAGATGGCTTCTGATAGAGACCTTGAAAGGACCAAGCTTAGTGGAGTCAGCTATGTTGACTGGGACAGAATTGAACCAGGAGGGAGCCAAATAGCAAAAGTATCTCTGGGTCATAGAGGTACTTACCCTGGGGACAATACGTGAGGTTTTGACAGTGCTGCAGGTGAAGACTGAGGTGGAGGCATGCTGCCAGGGAGGTCGTGACCCGGGGGGGGTCTCCTAGCAGGGTTTGTTTTACAAGAAGATAGGTTTGGAAGCAAGTCTTTCTTCAAGGTTGAGCAAGTTGGAGGTGGAGTACAGCAGGCAGGTATGATCTAATTAGTTTGTGGATCAAAAAAACTAGTGGCGCAACTGGAAGGAAGATAATAAATGGAGCCCCAACCATGCACTTGATCGTCACAACCAGGAGTTCTTCCCCCCAGCTCTGGAATGAACATTCCAATGCACTGATTATTCATTTATCTTTGAAAAAAATATTTATTTACTTCAGAAACAATTTATTCATTTGCTATCTTTAAACAATGTTTATATTAGCACATGCTGATCTTATTGCTGAAAAATATATTCTTATGTATTAGTGATTTGTTTTACTAACAAAACTATGACATTTTGTAATAAAGCTTGAAGTACTGGGTTCTAGTCCCACCACTCCAATACTTATATATCTCAAAATAAAATTGTAAATCTACTTTAGCTATATGAGCTATATAATACATCCATCTTCAATTATCTTAAAAATGTGGGTTCTAAACCTACTACTGGATAGTCTTATAGATTACATATTGCCATGTAGATAGAAAAAACATGTAGGGTGGGGGGGTAGAGAAACAATAATGAAACTGTTGTTTACTTGATATTATGAAGAACTGTAATAGTCCAACAGTCTGAATTAGCCCAACAATATTCAAAAGGAATTTAATTAAAAATATAAGTCCAAATCACATTCTTCATTCATTCCTACATATGGGTTAGTGCAGTTCAGAGTGAAGATCAAAAAAACTTCTCTTTTCCTAAGATATGTGTCCCAAAAGGGTTCACCCTTTGCAGGGATAGGGACCAGTTTTAAGCCCCAGAAATGTAATGATGTGGCTGTATGTCCTTCTTCTGAATAGTGATGAGCCACTGAAGAGGTTTCCACTTTTAGATGAATATTACTTTTATGTTGACTGATTCTCTGACGTAATTCTCGAGTTATTTTGCCACCGTACAACTTATCACATTGACACTGCAATACATAGACCACATGATGGCTCTTACACTCGATATGTTGTTTAATCTAATGTTTTCTATTCATATATGGATCTTCAATAAATAATCTCCTGCTTGCATTTCCACATTGGAAACAATGCCCATAAGGAATGTGTCCTGGTGCTGGTGGGACCAATAACAACTGTCTTTCAGTATCAACTATTTGTAATGTTGTGCATGAACTAATCTATCTTTAATGATCTGATTCCTACAAGTGGAAAATAAAGGTTTTTCCTTAAACTTATCATTTACAACTGTACCAGTCTGCAACAAATGCCAGTTACAATTTATAATTATCTTCATTTTCCCAGTTAAATGACTATATGGTGTGGAAAAAAATCCTATTCCCTGTATCTTTTTTCTCCCTTTGTTGACTCAAGACTTGCTCTCTAGGTAATAATGTCACCTGTTGTCCTGTCTCTTGTAATTTTTTGTAACCATATTCCCTTTGTGTAAATCTATATACCATTTCTGATGCTGTCTCCTTATATATACTCTCCTCACTGCAGTTACATCTCATCCTGATCAGTTGTGATCTAGGGATACTATCCTTTAACTTCAGATCATGGTAACTTGCATAACATAAGAGTATTTTTAGCTGTGTCCTTCCTGTACAGTCTTGTCTCAAGGCCCACACTGCCTTTATAAATTTCTAAATCAAGAAAGGGAATCTTTTCTTTGTCACACACCATAATGAATATTAAATGATTTTTACAATTATTTAAATACTTGTTAAATTGATGCATGATTTCTACACTGCCATCCCATATGAGCAGGATGTCATCAATATAGCACCTCCATGTGGTGATATGACAAAAAAAAAACAGATTAACTGCAGGATTCAAAATGTATATTGACTCAAAATCCCACATAAATAAATACATTTGCATAAGATAGCACCATGGTACTACCCATGGCTGTGCCCTTAACTTGGACAAAAAATTCCTCTTCAAACTTAAAGTAATTCTGCTTAAGAACTATTTCAGCAAGCTATATTAAAAATTCATTTGGTGGACTTTGGTCCTGTCGATTTCATAGTGTTTTCAATAGGGAATTAAACCCAGTTCATTATCTGTGCTGGTATATAGATCTTTGATATCAATTGTAACCAACATTTTATTTTCCCAGTCGTCTACTCTCTGATTAAGATCCATTATTAAATATATCAAATGATTTGAATCTTTTTTAAATGTAGGCATTTGAGGAACCTCCCCACAAATATGAAAGTAGACATATTTAGACAAAGGCTCTAAAATAGAGTCTACTCTTGACACAATGAGACAACCTGGTGGTTTAGTAGCATTCTTGTTGAATTCTTATACACCTTAGGAAGTACATAAAATAATAGTATTCTTGGGGTTCTTTTTTGTAAGACTGTCCAGTAGTGGGTTAAGAACCCACAATTGAAGAGGGATGTATTATACAGCTTATATAACTAAAGTAGACTACAATTTCATATTGAAATAGATAAGTATTGGTGTGGTGGGACAAGAACTCACTATCTGAAGCTTTATTACAAAATGTCATACTTTTATTAGTAAAAGAAATCATTAGTACATACGGATATATTTTTCAGCAATAAGACCAGCATATGCTAATATAAACATTGTTTAAAGATAGTAAATGAATAAATTGTTCCTTAAAGTAAAGAAAATATTTTTTTAAAGATAAATAAATAATTAGTGCATTGGAGTTTTCATTCCAGAGGTGGGGGAGAACCCCTGATTGTGAGGCTCAAGTGCACGGTTGGGGCTCCATTTGCTATCTTCTTCCCAACTGCACCAAAAGTCTTTTTGATCTACACACTAATTAGACCTAACCAGACTGTATAGAAGGAGCCAGTGCATTGACATCATTATTGATGTCATCATTCCCCTCACCACCATGGTATTTAAATGTGGAAATGAGTGTGCTATCCTCCCCACCTAGTGAGGAGGAGACATCACTCCACCCTGGAGGTAATATATATATATATATATATATATATATATATATATATTGAGTTATAAATACATTAGCTATCATTTCTTACATGTGGTAATTTGGAATCCTTACCTCTTTTTGTAGAAGTAACCTGCATAGTGACAAAGAAGCGAGTGTAACTAATTGAATTACGGAGAAAGCAACATTGTCTGCTAGGGGAAACTAACAGAAGAGTAAGCAGACTATTTGTCTCAGCAATTAACATTAAGAGTACATCAGTACATTATATTTTTTACCTATAATAGACCATATGTTAGTTGATATGAGGTACTAGTATAGTACAAAGAAATTAAGGCTTAAAGCAGTTTTAAGATATTCAATACATTAAGCAATTTTAAGCAATGGCTGTTGCCATGTTTGTTATAAGGCACTAAATTATGGACATTTCTTTTTTTGTATCAAAATAGGAAATGGCAAGCACTCCTTAATGTGGCAGGGGAATAATTGCCATTTTAAGCCATAATAAAAAGGTAAATAGTGTGCAATGCCAGGCTTGTTGCTGACATTTTGCATCCCAATAAATAGTTAACAGAATACTTTATAATGTCTGTTTAGAAACTTCATAAAAAGGCTGCAGTGTGGGGACAAGTCTAAAAACACTTAAATAAACATTTAAAGGTAAATTACACCTTTTTGACGATGAATTTATTTAACATAATGAAGTTATTTAAATATGTGGTAATAAGGAATGATTAATGTCTTTTAAGGTTTCATTTATTTTGTTATTATTTAAGGCAAATGTTTACAATATTACTGGTTCTAACAATGAAGTGAAATAATTTTTTGCAATACAGTGAGTAAAACTAGCATGATACAACTGAGGGTGGCTTTAATGATATTGTGCCTAATATTCCATTTAGTGTGTGAACACACAGTTATATGATGTATGAGATTGCTTATATTTTTGGTACTAAAATATTTGTTTAATTTTGTTTTATACCAACAACCAGAGGGGCCCGAGGAAGTGGAATATACCACAAAACTGTTGCCCAATATCAAGTTGTGTGAAGAAATAAAAGAAAAAAACTAAGACTTTATTCAGCGGTGTTCATCCATTTTTTATGTTTGCTTGCACGCATGTGCAAGAAACATAGTGCCATCATCTGAGTTTTTGTAGGTGTGGCACCCTGTCTTCCAATTCAGTCAGCATGTCTGCAGGCATGGCCATAGATCACCAATGAATGCTACAGCTGTCTATGACAGAAACTGAAAATGCAGTGCTGTACAGTTGAAAGGGAGAGCTCTGCATCAGTGAGCAGTGATAAGATAGTGCTGATTAGCATATTACATGCTCATGTGCTCCCCCCCCACACACACACACTGTACAGCTGACGGGGGTGCCCAATCCCCCGTTGGCTCTCATGCGCTCTCCCCAACAGAGTTTCAGGTGCCATGCTGGGAGCCAGGTGTGGCAATGGTCTGTGAGGCCAATGAGGGTGCCCAGTCCCTGTTGGCTCCACTGTTTCCTCCCCAGCAGACTATTGGGTGCCACACTGGGAGCCCACCCCAGCATGGCAACAGTCCATATAGCCAATGGGGGTGTCCAATCCCCCATCAGCTCTACTGCCCCACCAAACAGCCTTCCAGCTGCCATGCTGTGAGCCCATCCCAGTGTGGCACAAGTCCCACATCATCTATCAAAAAAAAAAAACCTGCAAGAAAAAATGTTCCCTCACTGACTGTCCTGACCCCTTCCCCCCACCTGCACCCCCCCATCTGCACACCCTGCATCCCAACACCCCCACCTCACCCCATACTTACCTCTGGAGTCCAGTGCGATGATCTTCGGTGGACCAGGAACACATCTGCACTCTTCAAAGCCGACCACGAAGTGAGGAAATGCCAGTAAGCTGTATAATAGAATAAATAGGGTTTTTTCAACTCTGATGCATATCTCAGGCATTTTTGGGAATTTTTTCACCAAATTTTCAACATGGGGTTTTTGGGACCCCACCTCATGAATTCTGGCACAGTCATTTTGTTAATTGGCCCCAAAAGGCGATTTTGCATTCACTGTGTGGAACCAGCTTTCTGGACTGATTTACAAAACATCAGTGTCACAGTTCATGAGGTAGGCCCCCAAAAACCTTATGTTGAAAATTTGGTGAACAAATTCCCAAAAATGGCTGAGATATGCATGAATGTTGAAAAAACCTATTTATTCCCAAAAATGATTGTTTTACAAGCACGCGTTGTGCTGTTCCTATGCACGCTCGTAAGTTCACGAATTTTCAATATTTTCATTCCAGATTTTCAACATTGCTATTTTACCACACCTCCTTATGAGCAGTATAGCTGTCATTTTTCACATCTCACCTAAAATGTGTTTCCACGCATGTAGAGCACAATGGCGCAGTCAGTGTGCGAAATCAATGTTCGGGACAGATTAAGAAAATCACGGTGACAGTGTTCATAAGCAAAGGTGTTAAAATGGCTGTGTTGAAAATTTGGTGAAAAAAGTCCATAAAATGACTGTGTTATGAGTCACCATTGCGCAGTTTCCACGCACCCTTGTAAGTTCATGCATTTCTAATATTTTCAGTCTACATTTTCACCACTGGCATTTTTCCACACTTCCTTATGAACAGTACAGCTGTCATTTTTCACACCATGGCCGAAATGTGTTTTCGCACTTCCAGCACAGAAATGCATGGTTGCTGTGGGAAATCACTGTTCTGGACAGATTAAGAGAATCACAGTGACACTGTTCATGAAAGCAGGTTCCAAAATGCCTGTGTTGACAATCTGCTGCAAAAAATCCCCAAACTAATTGCATTTTTATTTATTTATTTATTTATTTATTTATTGAATTTTGATGACCGGGTAGGCCCACTGGGCCCTGAAAGTCCCTTTTTCAGGGGCGACCCGGGAGTACTAATACAGACATATATGAACTTAGTGCAGTAACACAACATAGGTAATCATGGGTATACAGTATTCGGCTGTTTACACATAGCAGTAGTAATTAGACTATTGTAGATCATATTGGTAAGTTGTAATTTAGACCATTAAACATTTGTCAAGCAGGTAGGCGAACAACATTAGGGTTCCATAGGTAAGGCCCAAAGCGGGCATTAGGGTGGTTAATTGTAGAGGTAGGAGGAGAAAAAAGAAAAGAAAAGAAAGTTAGTACTACCTTGTTGTGGTGGGGGTGGAGCATTACAAGTGTGTGTTGTGCAGTTTCTATACATGCTCGTGACTTCACCAGTTTTTTAATATTTTCACTGCAGATTTTCAACATTGCCATTTTTTGCACCTCCCCATTAACAGTACAGCTGTCATTTTTTACATCCTGTTTGAAATGTGTTTTTGCACCTGTGGTGCCAAATGGCATAGTCACTGTGCAAAATCAGCTTTTGGCTAATGAATTGATATTGCCACTGTTCATAAGGTGGGGGTCACAAAAAAAAAACATGTTGAAAATTTGGAGTGAAATTGCCAACAAACACCTGAGGCATTAGGGTTTCCAACCATAATGCCCCACCCTGTAGAGATAGACAGGCATCAGGGGTGTGACTTGGGAATCTCACCTGTAATACTCATTCCATTCCACACCCTGCAGCCAGTGAGAGGCATTGAGGTGTACCTTGGACTCTTCAGCCCCAAAGTTCACCCCATTTTCCTATACAGCACCCATTTCACTGTATTTCCTGATGGAATAGGGTGAGGATAAGGGCCAAAGACCCCAAGGCACACCCTAATGCTTGTCAGTGTCTGCAGGGTAGGGTGTGGTGAAATGGCATGACCATTATGCCTGATGACCCAAAGGCACACAGCAATGCCTGTCAGTCTCTGCAGGGAGGTGGTGGGGTAGGCTTCAGTTCAATACATCACTGCCATTCCTATTATGCAGCTCTCTAACTCCTACACTACCAATGCCAATGCCAGCAAGCAAACATTTGGCATTGACAAATGCTTGCTATTCATGATTTAGAATTGATGCTACTGGGTGACTCAGTTTCTTACACTAATATACTGATAGGTATGTAGGCATCCTGAAATCATACATTTGTAGTTAATTAGACAATTTGTCCTCTTGTCCTGTTATTTTTCTTATATTGAAATATGTTGGGACTCTTTCACCTTGTTAATGCCTGTAAGATGTTTGAATGTTTCAATCATATCACCCCTCTCCCATCTTTGCTCCAGGGTATACGTATTGAGCTCTGTTAATCTGTCCTCATTTGTTTTCTGATGCAGTCTCTGCAAAATTTTGGTTGCCCTTCTTTGGGCTGCCTCCATTTTGTTAATGTCCATGTGTAGGTGCGGCGTCCAGTACAACTTGCAGCACTACAGATGGGGCCTATCCAGTGTCTTGTAAAGAGGGATTATTACCTCCCTATTATGACTTGTGATACCCCTACTAATACCCGCATCATCCCTCTAGCCTTACCCACTGCGTTAGTGGTCTGTTCAGATGATTACAGGTCATCTGTGATGATGATGCCCAAGTCTCTTTCTTCCTTTGTGATTGCCAGCAACTCAATTCCAACCTATAGGTGGCTTCAGGGTTCCTCTTCCCTATGTGCATGATCTTGCACTTCTTTGCATTAAACCCCAGTTGCCACCCCTCCAACCATTTTGCCAGTTTATCCAGATCTCTCCTCATTTTGCCCACCCCATCTGGATCATCTACTGTGTTGCAGATCTTGGTGTCATCTGCAAACAGACAAACCATACCCTCCAGTTCATCTGCATTGTCACTGATGAAGCTATTGAAGAGTATTGGCCCCAGGACTAATCCCTGAGGTACCCCACTTGTGACTTGCATCTCTTCTGACTGTATGCCATTTATCAACATGCTCTGTTTTCTGCCCACCAACCAGTTTGCCACCCATATGATCATCTTTTGACCCATCTTGAGCCTACCCAGTTTATTAATCAATGTTCTATGTAGAAAAGTATTGAAAGCTTTGCTGAAGTAAAGGTATGCAACATCAACTGTACCCCCATTGGTCCACCACTCTGGTTACCCAGTTAAAGAACTCTATGAGATTAGTTTAACAGGACTTTTCTGTTGTAAACCCGTGCTGTCTTGGATCCGGTGATCCTATGGATTCCAGGCTTTGCCCTATCCATTCCTTAAGGAGTAGCTCCATAATCTTGCCCACTACTGAGGTATGACTGACTGGTCTGTAGATCCATGCCCCCTCACCGCTACCACTTTTGTGGAGCAGGATCACATGAACCCTTCATCAGCCTTCTGGGACCTCTACAGTGCTCAGAGACTCACTAAACAGTTCTGCTAATGGCTCTGCTAGTTCTACTCTTAGCTCCTTTAGTACCCTGGGATGTATGCCATCAGGTCCTATTGCCTTGTCCACCCTGAGCTTAGAGAGCTATTGTAGGACCCTTTCTTTTGTGAAGGGACTTGTACACACCTCCTTCCCCCCTGTGTCCATGGTGCTGAGCCATGGACCCTGCCCTATCTTCTTTTCAGTAAATACTGAGCAGAATTATTTATTTTGGAGAGGTGCTTTTCCTTGGTCCTCCTCCACACATTCCCCCCTTATCACCTTTGATCTTTGCAATACCCCATCTGGACTTTCTCCTTTCACTAATGTAGCTATAGAAAGTCTTGTCCCCTTCCTTTACTGGTTGTGCCAGTGTTTCCTCGGTTTGGGCCTTTGCCTGGCTTACTGCCTTCCCTGTTCCCTTAAGAAAGTTTGGTATGTCTCCCTATCTTCATCCTGCTGCATTCCTTTATACTTCTTGAATGCTAACCTTTTGGCTCTGACCTTTTCTGCTACTGTTTTTGTGAACCAAAGTGGTTTCCTCATTCTTTTGCTCTTACTTTTCTCCCTAACACAATGGGATATTGCTTCAAATATTGCATCCTTCATACTTGTCCACTTTGCCTGTGCCCCCTCACCTGTATTTCTTCTTGCCAGGGCAAACTTAGCTCTGTTGGCCATCTTATCAAAGTCAGCTTTTCTGAAGTCCCATAGCTTTGCCTTGGAATGGGATGATTTTGTTCTACTGGCCAAATTGAACCATACCATGTGATGGTCACTGGTCCCCTGGTGACCGTCTGCCCAGAGATCTGAGATCCTTTCCCCATTAGTCAGTACTAGATCTAGTATAGCCCTGTAACTTTGGGTTGTTGTACCAGTTGTTTGAGGCCCTCCTCTGTAGGGAATCCACTATGTGTTTCATTTTGGTGGACATTCCTGCTGGTATTGACCAATCTTTATCTGAAATGTTGAAGTCTCCCATTATCAAACCCTCCCCTTTTGCTGTCATGTTTTGTATATTTTCTAACAGTAATGTGTCTATGTCCTCCCTCTGGTCTGGAGGCCTGTAGACAACCCCAGTTCATATGGCTGTCCCATTTCTTGTTTTCAGGGTGACCCACTGTTTTTCTGGCTCCTTATTTGTATTCTGAATTTCTGTAGCTTTGATATTTTCAGTGACATAAAGAGCCACCCCCTACCTTTTTGCACATTGGTCTCTTCTGAACAGTACATAGCCATGTACTGAAGTCTCCCGGGTGTGGTTACTGGTGAACCATGTCTCGCTAATGGCTACTATGTCCAGTTTAGTCTCTGTCATTATTGCCTGCAGGTCTGGGATCTTGTTTCCCAGACTGCAGACATTTGTGTACATGATTTTCCATTGGCCAGATTTTGGTGCATTTGTTGTTGGGCGAAGTCTGGCATTTCCCCTGTACATCATGTGGGGAGCAGGACCTTTTTCCTTACCTGATGATGCAAATAAACTACAAACATGCTGAACTCCTGTTTGATCACTAGCTGAGGGGGAATGGGTGTTCTACCCATTCAATGTATTGGGTGCTGCACCCCTCTTCCCATTTGCTAATTTATATATTCTGCAAATATATCAAACTTCTGCCCCAATGCACTGACTACCTCCTTGGTCAGATGCAGTCCATCAAATTTAAAGAACTTTTGCTCCCCAAACCATTGCCAGTTACCTACATATATGTGTCCTTTTTCCTGGCACCAACCCTTGAGCCACATGTTTAGCTCCCCTATCTGTCCTTGTCTGACCTTCTGTCCATCTGCCCCCCTCTCCAAGAAGGGCAGCATCTCATAGAAGGCAATGCCAGATGAGATGGGTGACAGTTTGTCTCCCAGACTGGTCAGGTCTCTACAACTGACCAGCTGGTGAAATTGTCAGTCCCTATGTGTACCAGGATGTCAATGATTTCTCATGATGCTTTCTGGGAGACATCTGACCATTACCCCCGACTGGCGGTAGGTATCAACTCCCCAAATCATGGAGTCTCCTATGATCAGAAGTGTTTTGGATTTCCTTTTTGCTTTTTTTTTTGTTTCGGTCCCTGTTTTGGGTGAGCTTTGTAATGCTAGCTTCTGTATTGCAAGTGTCCTGCTCTGGGTTCCATGTAAACTGCGTGCAAAACTTTTAAGCACGGTCATTTACCACATTTACTTTACAGTGCAATCATTTTCCTCATCTGCAATTTTCAGCGCTAGAGTGTTGAGCACAAAGCATGTCCATAATTGTAGCGCAACAGTCCATTACAACCCCATTACAGAAGACAATTCCAGACAAACACTCCTAAAGGAACAGAGTGAGTAAACCAAGACCACAGGCTTGCCTCATAGACATCTCTACTTGCTTTTTTCTTCCCCTTTCCCCCTCTTTTGTTGACCCCAGTCACTCGTATATGCAGCAGAGGACAGCCCATAAACTTCATACAAGCCCACAGAGGATTGTAACAATGGCACTTCAGAAGGAGATATATCAAGATAAACAGATGCCTTTGGGGCACAGATTGGCACCCAACTGTTTATCCTCTATCTTCTTCAAGCCTAAAATCTCATGCCAGAGACTGTGCAATAAATTATCCGAACATCCATCGAGGCTTCAGTCTCTGCTCCACCTAGCTCCACCTCTCCATGACAAGCTGTGGCACATCTATCCAACAGCACCCAACAATACCAAAAAATGCACACATACTATCCCTCCACCAAAACTGTTCTCCAGCAGCACCAGCACACAGATGAATATCCACACAGTGGACCCCCGAGAGCCACGCAGACCAGATCTTTCCTCCGTAGGGTTTATGCTTCTTATTATACCCTGCATATAGAGAGGTGAAGTGGACACTGAGCAGGGTTTAGACAGCTCTGTGCTCCCACTTCCTTCCCTTGGCTCTGGACTGGCAGACAGAAGAAATGAATAAAGAAGGAACCTGTGATATGGAGGTATACTTAGCAAATTAACAAGAAGGTTTTTGATTGGGTTATAGACAGCTGGATCTAACATTTGTATTTTAAACAAGTAGTTATTCAATTTTGTACAATTAAAAAGGGGCCCTTCCTTATGTTTTTATATGGAAAGTGCTGAAATTGCAGTACAGTGAAATGTGGTATTAACTGGAATGATTTACGCTGAGATGTTTTCGCTGAATTCTTTGCACTCAATTTTTTGCGCTGAACTGACATGCTACCCCTGCTCTGCAGTGTCCTATGCCCCTTTGTTTGATTTCAGAGATAGAGGCAGATAACTGTATGTAAATTTTATATGGTTTGTGAAGGTGAAACGTTGGAGAGCACTGAGTGATGGGGCACCCAATTTACCCCCCTAATCACCTGTAAACCTCCTACCCTCTGCAGTCAAGGTGCTTCAGTTGGATGTTGGGGAAATGGAAGGTGGGTCTTATAATATATTTCCTCCTGAATATGCAATTTGAGGCCTACATTCTCTGCCCATGCTGCCTGGAGCTGAGCCCATAGCTCTCCAATGGTCCAGCATGTAGGACAGCATCCTAAATCCTAAATAACTGCCCTTTGAAAAGTGTCCCACAGTACCTTCAGTTAATAATATCCATTCTAGATGAGTTCCCAGGTTCATAACATGGTCTGAGTAATAAGAAGAAGGAAAATGAAAGAAAAAGTTAGATTTTTTTTTTGTTTTGTTTGTTTTTGCATAACTTGTTATAACAAGTTAAATGACTTGTGCCGCTCTAAGTGAGGGCACTGTGTGGATACACCTCTGATCCTCCCCTTCCTACTTTGCTGCAGGAAATGTCACGACTATGCTACTCAATAAAAGTAGCGTGGGATGGTTTGGGATGGGTGTAGGTGGCTGGACCCTTCCCCTGTTGAAAAAGAAGAACCATAGACAAAAGAAACAAGGAGGTAAGAGCAGAAACAATCAACCAACAACAAATGCAGTAGCTCTGAAAGCTTAGCTTAATGGTAGATAAAACTATAAAGCCTGTAGGCACCACCTGTAACAATCTGACAGAAGATACACCCTGCAAAAAAAAAAAAACTTTCCTATAGAGAAAAACAAAACAGTAACAAAAGACATACCTTGCAAAAAAAATTTGAATTACAGAAGATTACAGCAGTAATCTGTAAGCACAGAACAGTAACAAACCTGTAGGCACACCCTTTAATAATTCAGCAGAAAGTATACCATGCAACAACAATTTGATTCAGAGAACAATTGAGCAGTAAAATGTAAGCAAAAAACAGTAAAAAAAACTCTGTGAGCACAAAAGAAAATAGCAACACACAGAAGTCTTAATTTGTTTGCTAGCTCTGACAATGTTGTTCCTTGCTCTGTTCTTGCAAGCAAACATAGAAGAAAAGTGCTCTGGTGAAGCTAGATGCCTTTGCCAGCAAACCTAGTATTCCATTTCAAAAACAGGAACTTACCTGACCTTTTAACTCTTCCTTCTGTTGGAAGTGACTAAGACTTTGTCAGCTCCACCTCCATTATTCAGCAATACATGCAATTAATCATCTGTTCAGTTATCAGTTCTGCAAACCTTTTCTCCTCAGTTTGATAGAATAATCTATAATTTACATATTTTTTTCACGGTTCAAAGTTGGAAGTTCCACAAAAGTTGTTAACTTGTTTTCCTCACTTTGTGGAAGCAAATGTTTAACTTTCAGGGAAATTCCACCCAGCAGAAATATTTTTTCAACACCTCTACCACCCTAATCAGGGCCAAGTGGGATGTGAAGTGCAGAAAGGTACTGCTGAGTTCACATTGTTAACCTATCTAGGAACAACAAGTAACTACACAAGTGAGCCAGGAGCAGTCAAGGCAGGCAGCTACAACTTAGTCTAGTAAACAGCATAAAGATAAAAATTATTCCTTGCAACATACCAAGTTATCAATAGACCAAGTACATGCAGAATAAAAGTAAATGATAGTGTCCCAGAGTACATGAGAGTTTAAATGTAGACAAACAGCCAAAGGCAAGGTACTTACACAGCAGGGTAGATTTCCTTGAGGATGAGTAGAATGGATGGCCACTGACTGTCTTTTGTTTCTGACTACAGTTTGCAGACACCAATTTCCTTTCTGCTGTGGTCCTTCACACTCCAGACAGCAATGTGGAGGATGCTTGGTGAGTTTGTTCTTAATAAGAGGAGTAGCCATGTTAAAGAGCTGGAGGTGGCATCCCTTGATTAGATGCACAGCAGGACTGGTGTTAAGGCTTTTGTAATGTTTCGAGGGCCAGTGGGGTTGGTTATGCCCTCAAGCTCCAGGCAGCAGAATATAAAAGCTTGTGAAATTACAGTTTGGGTGGAACTGGTTGCTCAGTATGGATGAAGGGCTCCACAGAAATTAGCAGCTGACCCACTCTGCACCGTTCATCATCCACAGCAATAGCGGTACTCGTAGGAATGGAAACTGCTGCTGGAATTTAAAGCCCGTATATCTACTCAGTTGTTAAATGGCTGGAGGTATGCCACTAGATAGGCTACACAGCAGGCTGAAGAAATTGTTTTTGTCCTGGTTGGAGGGCTGGTGTGCCTGGTCTGAGCCCTCAAGCTTCTGGAAGCATAAATAAAACATTTGTTAAATTATGTTACCAACTGCAAGCTTTTTTTTTGTGGCCCTATATTCCCAATTGCATGGTTTTCTTTGGTTACATGCAGGCATATGCCTGGTTTTAAGTGGCAACATTCAAGAATTTGCTTGGTTTTCCATGGCCACATGAGTACATACAGTGGCGATCACACAAAAGTTTCCAATTTCCTTGAAATTCTGCTGTAAGTGAGATAATCATGCTGCAGCAACTCCATCATCATCAATAGCAATTTATCCCAATTACCTCAATGTACCATAAGGTATAGTGCAGTAGAAAGACAGCCCTTTCATTACTGTCACTGTATCTGTGATTTTCTTTGACTACATGCTGCTGTTTACATCACATGGTGTTGTGGCCATATACTATAGCTTGCACAGTGTTCTGTTGCTGCATGTTTTTCCAGTTACATGGATTTTAGTGGCCACAGGTTGCCTCTGGCATAGTTTGGTGTGGCTACATGTTTCTATTTTCTTGGTTTTGGTGGATACATGTTGCAGTTCATATGGTTTTAAGTGGCTACATTTCTGTTTCCTTTGTTGTATGAACAGCAACTACATGTTGCCATTTTCATGATTTCAATGATTTCATGCAGCAATCTGCTTAGTGTTCTATGATCACAAGATGCTGTTTGCATGACTTTGTGCTGCAACCAGTTTCCATTTGCATGTTTTTTTCCTGTGGTAATTGGTTGCCATTTGTATGGTTCTTTGTGGTTTGTTATGTGGATCTGTGTGGCAAAATACTGTTGTTTGCACATTTTCTGTCCCCCATGCTACTATGTGTATGTTTTTTTTTTTTTGTTTGTTTTTTGTGGTCATATGTCATTTTCATGTTTTCTTTGCCATGTGTTGCCATTTGAAAGGTTTTATCTGGCCATATACTGATATTATCACAATCCTCTGTGATCACATATTGGATGGAAAAAGGAACCTGGCAGGTAAACTGACTAGCTGAATATCATACAGTTAGCCAGAGACTGGTATGTTTAATATTTGCTGCCCTGTGCTATAACCATTTAAGAACATGGGCATAGTCAGTAGTGAAACATAAAGCATAGAAACATAGAATTGGATGGCAGATAAGGACCACTTGGCCCACCTAGTCTGCCCATTTTCCTACCTGATGGATAAGCTGCAGATTACCAACAGCTTACTTCCTCCTACCCCCACTAGAACTGCTTTATATCTGTCCCATGCATTCTTGAATTCTCCCACTGTTCTTGACTCCACAACCTCCTCAGGAAGGCTGTTCTATGCATTCACAACCCACTCTGTGAAAAAATACTTTCTAACATTACCTCTGAGCCATCCCCCTTTGTCTTCAAATTGTGCCCCCTTGTTCTTGCACATCTCTTTTTCTGAAATATGCTACCCTCTTGGACTTTGTTAATTCTCTTGAGGTACTTGAAAATTTCTATTGTGCCACCCCTCTGCCTCCTTTCCTTGAGGGTATACATATAAAGCAGCTTTAGTCTCTGTTCATATGTCTTCTGATGCAGCATTTTGGATGCCCTCCACTGAACAGCCTCCACTCTGTCTATGTCTTGGCAGAGATGTTGCAATACTAATGTTTCTCTGCTTTTACCAAAGACAGCGTAATGTGGAACATGCCAACATGAAATTTTAGAGCCATAGACTTGATTCCCATGACTTGCTTTTTACTGCCCTTCACCTCTAGATCTCCTCATCACATCTTTCTCCCCTTTACTCTTCTAGCCCCTAGCCTCATCTTCTTGCTTACCCTTTCTCTCTACTTTCCTTCTTAAACTCTGTCTGCCATCCCTGCACACTAACCTTCTCCTTTAATGCACTTATCTGTATTATGTGTACAACTCTTCCCAAACAATTGCTGATAAAGTATCAGACTTTACTGCCAAAACCCTGCTATACCTGGGTGTATCACATAATGAATTGCCATTTGTGAACTTTGTACTTACCTTTATTTCAATTGACAATGGTACCTTGTATGTAATGTCCATATGTCTATGTAATAACCCAGAACCTCCTTGTGAATGAACTTGCTCAATGGTGTTTTTCCTGCAATAAACTTGAACTTAATTTTATAATTATTGGTGCAAGATATTAGTGCTAAAGACAGTTTCCCAATGCCCCTTTGCCAGTCTGTTTTTTGCTGACAGTCTCACACACACACACACACACACACACACACACACACACACACACACACACTCACATACAAGCACACACTCACTATTAGTCTCTCTTCTGCTGACAGTCACACACACACACACACACACACTCTCTCTTGCTCATTCCCTCGCTAAGAATTTTTTTTTAAACTGTCAGGTAAAACCTGTCTTGGATCGCACTCAGTGTCTCTCAATCTAGACGGGTGGTGGTATCAACCAAATATGTGCTGTCTATTTGAAAGGCAGGATCAACCAGACAAAGAATAAAAACTTGGGAGGGTGGTGAAAAATAGCACCTAGTTGGTAAATGGAAAGTGGAGCCCCCATGTATGTTATACTGTTTAGCCGACCCACACGTAGAGTTCAAGCCAGTGAACTAGCACAGTAGAACTGAATGACAACCATTAACAATGCTGGTGAAAGAAAGTTTACAGAATGCTGTAATAACTCACTTTCGGGTTATTACAGAGTTTGGGAGAGACTTAGAAACTGTGATAAATGAGGTCACCAGTAATTATAAAGCCTTTCTCCAACTTTGAGAGGATGATATCATATGACAGAAAGCCTGGAAAGGGAGATTTGGTATGCAGCTTGATTAATGCTGCCCTAGCATACATGTAAATATAAAGGAGCTTAAAATCTATATTTTTAACTTAGCATTTAGGATCATCTCTATGGACACCTGACCAGCCTGTGTGCTTATGTGATTTATTTTGTATTGTTATGATATATGTTTACAGCCTGATTTAAATTTTGTTGTTTCTGTACGGCACCCAGAGCCTCTGCTATGGATGCCTAGCAAATAAATACCTTACTATGCCTATACTGTAGCACAGCTTTGTACCGTTAAATTCCAAAATAGTGTTAAGAAGAAAGTGCATCAACGCATATTAATTGAGGTTTTATTTTAATTTCCCTGTGTTTCAGAAATTCATACAAACATTTACTAGCCACAGTAATTATTATTGGATTGGTCTGAAGTACAATGTAACAAGAAAGAGATGGACTTGGGATGATAATACTGACTATCAATCTGGCATGTAAGTTATTTCACTGTGTGTTTGTAATCACTTTGTGTTTTTATCTCAAGGTTATCTATTCCTGGTTAGATGCCATCACAACAGTCTGCTTGCTAAGGGATCTCACAATCACAATAATCCTCTCATCTTTCCTGCTGTCCATTATGGCTTGCCCTTATGATAGGGAGGAACACCTTCTTTCTGGTGCAAGATGCAATGGAAGAGGCTGGACCTATGGAGACCAACTGTGCTGGTGCCATCATGCTAGAGGATTCTGTTATCTTTCAATCTTTGATCACTGACCCAATTTCACTTCCACCTAGCATCACTTATGAACATCATCTCATGCATGCAGCAGACACTTTGACAGAGTAGCAAGCTCCCTGATCCATTGTGATGGATAATTAAAGTGTCAGACCATGGCATCCTGCATCCCCAGGGTTAGGAATGGCTGCAAGCATCAGTGCCCTTTCCTTTTTATTTAAGTTGAATAAACTGTATTAAATTTTTGAAGAGATGCAATACAAAACAATCAAACCAACAACATATACCAAACAAAAATAAAGACCTCCCTCCTACCCTAATATTCCCATACCACATCACCAGCCCCATCCGCCCAACCCTGGCCTCAGAATGAATATACCCCCAAATACAATATTACAATCCCGTAATACAAGGAGCCAATGTATACCATAACATAGGGACAGTAGAAGGACATGTTGAAAAACCACACATAAAACTTTTATATTTGATTAGAAACACAGCTACCTTATATATGGGGATCTCCAGGCTATCACCCTGCCTTCTTAGAGGAATATATAAAAGGATTTTAACCGGGGTATAGGGACAGCAATGCAAGTAAAGTGTCCCAGATCTGCTGGAAGGCAGGAAGATGATCTGCTATGCTTGCAATTATTTTTTCTTCTCATAAGGCAAACATCACCTCCTTGTACCATTCCAAATGAGAAGGAACAATTTGGTAACACCAATGACATAATATTATTTTTCAGGCCAAAATAAGAGACATGTGATCACACTATCTACCAAGTAAAAACCCTGTCATATAAGCCTAGCAAACAGATTTCTGAGAGAAAAGCTTCTTCTAATTCCAAGAGAGGGTTTAGGTGCTGATGTATGGTGTCCCAAAAAGGGGGGCACAGGGTCATTATTTCACACACAAAAACAGCACAGCAATGTACCGTGTTATCAATACAGCGAGTACATTGCTAGCACTTGTACACAATGCCGAATTACAATATCAGCAAAAATGGCAGGTAAATCTTATCTTTTTGTAGGGGATTCTGCCCCAATACCCACTATTATGAGGGGCTGTGCCCCCAAACTCACCCTATTTAAGTAACCAAATTCGGGGGGGGTAAACACCAGGATGGGGCCAAATCAAACACAGATGGGGAGGGAAGTCCAATGGTGTAAAAAAATATTAAACCCACCAGCGGTCTGGGACCAGAATTCAAAACCCAGTCCACAGGTGCACCACCTCCCTTCACTGTGCCTGCTCAGCCCCCTGAGCCATGGCAGCTGTTTGGCAAACCATCCCCTTGGCAGAGGTCATATCCTCTGCTTCACTCCTTCAAGGCCTTCCCATCCAATAGCAACAGGGTACAAAATAACGCTTTCGCGCTTGCAGTATTTTGTACCCTGTCATTATATTCTCCTATGTTATTTCTCCTGCACAGTTTTGACTAAGCCATTTTCAAATTGGCATATTTACCCAGTCCCAAAAAGGGGTGACTTACTCACGTTTCTACATAATATGTAATAATGTACTTGCAACTTTACCACAATGAGTACAAACATCAGAGGCCAGTTTAACAATTTTAAACAATTTGGCCAGAGTATAACAAAGATTGTGTAACATTTGAAATTGTGCATAATGATATCTCTCCCATATTAAATACTTAAAAAGATATTTCCATACATAAGGCCAAACAACCTGGTCACCAGATGTAGTAACAACCTGATCCAAATAACCAGTGCTATCCACTCTTCTGGAAGAAAGAAAATCCAAGATATGAGTTTAAAAGAAAGATATCGTATTAGGGGAAGTTGCTCTATGTGCTAAATTGAAAAGCTTCTGGCCATGCGCAGTGGACCAAGTACTTGAGCCAAAATTCTAAACCAATGTATGAGAGAGTTGTAAATACCTGAAACAAAATTTTGAAGACACTTGCTAATTCTGTTGAAAAATTCTAAATGGGAGAAGTGTTCCATTATTAATAAGTTGTTCTACTGATTTAATCCCCTGACCTGATAGGCTGATCAGCTATTTTTAAATTGGGATTCCCAGAATTGGTTGTGCAACATCCTTAGTAGGATTCAATTTACTGTAAGTTATGAATACAATTGCTGATGGACTTGAACCAATACAGCCAAAGGTGTTTTCCTGCATTTAAATGTTAAGACAGTTAGGTGGGACATGCAATAAAGTGGTAATGTTAACTTTAAGCTGATCACATTGGGCCCTCTCAATTTCCAGCCAATGGGGTACATAAACAAAAGAAGGATCTTCCTGGGGGTCTGTATACCACTGAAACAAGCAGGCACTGTGTATCGCCAAATAATACAAATAAAAATCAGGAAGATGAAGGCCTCTTGATAGCTTATGGGCACTTAGCTTAGAATAGGCTTGATGAGGCGGTTTCACTTGCCACAGAAAAGTGGATATAATATGATAAGCTTTAAACTAGGAGTGTGGAATAACCTGAGTAAGCACTGATAAAAGGTAGAGAACCTGGGGTAGCACATGCATTATGACTGTGGGTGTAGCCTATAGCCATCTTGCTGAAGCTCAGCTGGAAAATGGGATTCCGTGGAACATACAAATTAATACTTTTCAGTGTATTCTTTCACAACAATTGAAAATCACTTCCCAGCTATATAAAATACTCCCTTCTGTCTACTGGGTTTCTGAACTCAAGACCTGACAAGTGCTTTTAACATAAACAACAATATACTGTAGTATAAGATTCCTGCCCCCTTACACATGTCTAGCAAGCTTGAGAAATGTTGCTGTTTCAGGAAGTGACTAATGCTTCAAACATAAATAACATCTGATCATCAAGATACTGCCAACATTCCATGCCCTTTGATCCTGCTAGTCTGAGAATGGGTTTCTTTGAATCTGCTATGCTGCACGTTAAGGTAAGCCTGCCAGTTTAAGGAGTCAAGGGGGCATTTGTTCACAACTGAAAATGAGGATAATGTTGCATTTTCCTTCAGGGGTGCTGGGCACTAATAAAAGTGAGGATTGTTATTTTTAGTTATTTCATGCATTTGCATCTGGCTGTTGCTCTATTTGAAATCAACACAACCCCTCTAATCAGCTTACATCTTACTGCTGGGATTGTTCTGTATAAAAAGGTTTTTTTTGCTTTTATTGCAGCTAGGGCAGTGTGAAAAAAACATTCCACCTGTGGAATTTCTGTGAAAGTGCAAATTTCACTTCTGTGAATGTTCAGAAATCATTTTCACAACTTTCACAGAAATTTCATCTTAAAATTGTGGAATAAATATACAAACCATGAGTTAATTTATTAAACTGCAGGAAGAAGATCCACAGAAGTGATCACTGCCAGTGGTCAGTTCTGAAGCTTTTTTCAACTGCAGTTTAATTCATTAATCCACCCCCCCCCCCACTGATCGGGGTCCCAGTAAATAAATACCTCCAATCCCTCACTCGGACTCTCCTGGTTTCTAATGCCACCACCCACCCAACGACCATGGACCCCCAAAACATTTTATTTCCCTGGTGTCTAGCAGACCCATCTCCCTATCCTGGATTCCTTAATCCACAAAAAAAAAACAGCCGGCAGTACGCAGACTCATCCCCCTCTATTCCCAGTATTCCCTGGTATCTAGTGGACCCCCCCATCCATGATCCCTTATAAAAAAGTAATCCCAATTCCCTGGTGTCTAGTGGACTCCCCACCCTGACAATTCATCTACCACCACCCTGTCCCCCCACCCTGCCACTGAGCAGGCCACCTGTGCAGTCTTCATCTCTCTTCTACTACAGGTGGCCAACTGAATTGTCAGTGAATGACCACATGGTTGTACAAGCAGGTGCTCATTCACTGACAGTTCATTAAACTGTGGATAGAACAAATTCTGCAGTTTATATGCATTTTTCCACAGTTCACAAAACAGTCAGCAGAACTTATCGAAAATCCATGGAAAAATCCCAGTTTAGCCAAAAGAAAAGTTCTGAAATTTCCATGAAAGTGGAATTCTCAACTTTTGTCCACCCCTAATTGCAGCCTATGTTTGTCTGTAGGCAGAGGTGTAGTGAGGATGTATTTATTTCTGGTGAAAGGTGAGAGACTAACAGTAACACCCTTTGTTTAGTTACAGGGACAGAGATGGTGCAGGATGTTACAGTGCAGGCTTCCCCAAAGTGTGACGTATAAATTGCTGGTGAAAGGCAAGGGACTGACAGCACTGGAGACTGAAGCTGTATGTTTATTTGTAGGCAGAGGTGTTGTGAGGATGGCACAGATATTCAAACTGCGCTAGGCTGTGGCGCAAGCCTGGGTGCAGCGCAACTTGGCTGCACAGGGGCATTGACTGGGCGATATTCAACGGAGTTGTGCCATGGCAGAGCATTGTTGAATATCACACCCTGGCCACCTGCTGTGTGCATGGCGCAGTAGCACTGCACCAGTGCAAGTGGCCAGAGTGGAGCAGGTGGATGCACTAGCACAAGTTCCGTTGCGCTAAGTGCAGCAACCACGATATTCAAAAGTGCACATGCAAATGGGCCATAATATATGCAAGGCATAAATGGGGCCATTTGCATGTCATTATGGCACCATTTGCATGCAGGTGCACCAATCCCTGGTGACTTGCACCTGGCACCCTGCCAGGCAGCAGCTGTCGGGGACCGACACCCCCTGCACAGTGCGGCAATGTACCCCACAGCCAGATTGCGGGCTTCTGTAACTATAACTCACATTCAATATCCCTGGTGGTCCAGTGGACCACTGTCAGCCCGATTGCGGGCTTCAGTATCCAGAAAATAATGTCCTATATCCCTGGTGGTCCAGTGGACTGCTCGCAGCCTGATTGCAGGCTTCAGTATTGATAAAATAAAGTCAAATATCCCTGGTGGTCCAGTGGACTGCTTACAGCCCAATCACAGGCATTTGTATTAAAAACAAATGACATCCAATATCCCTGGTGGTCAGCGGTACCCCCCTCCCCACCAGCCCACTGACCCCACGCCCGCTCCCTACGCAGTCAGCGGCAGGCAGCAGCACCCCACCCAGACTGCTGCCCGCCGCCTGTCAACTGACACTGCGGGTAGGGCTGTATGCCATTGGTACGAGTGTGAGCCAATGGTGTGCAACCCGTACCATACCACATTCCAGATATGTGAATGGATCCATTCACTTATCTGGAATATTAATAAAACGTCTGAGCCTACGTGCCCGTGGCTCACGCTGTGGACCAATGGGCGTACCTACCTATGGTGTCAGTTGGTGGGCGGTAGGATGGTGGGGCAGCAGGTGGGTGGGGTGCTGCCACCCACTGCTGACTTGGGGGAGCGGGGCGGTGGGGCTCAGTGGGCAGGTGGGAAGGGGGTACCGTTGGACCACCAAGGATATTGGACATCATTTGTTTTTAATACAAATGCCCGCGATTGAGCTGCGAGTGGTCCACTGGACCACCAGGGATATTTGACTTTATCTTATGAATACTTAAGCCCATGATTGGGCTGCGAGCAGTCCACTGGACTACCAGGGATATTTGACTTTATTTTATGAATACTTAAGCCCGCGATCAGGCTGCGAGCGGTCCACTGCACCACCAGGGATATTTGACTTTATTTTATCAATACTTAAGCCCGTGATCGGGCTGCGAGCAGTCCACTGGACCACCAGGGATATAGGACATTATCTTCTTTATACTAAAGCCCACGATCAGGCTGTGAGCAGTCCACTGGACCACCAGGGATATAGGACATTATTTTCTTTACACTTAAGCCTGCGATCGGGCTGACAGCGGTCTACTGGACCACCAGGGATATAGGACATTATTTTCTTTATACTTAAGCCCACGATCGGGCTGACAGCGGTCCACTGGACCACCAGGGATATTGGAGGATCACTTTTCTATGTATGACTGCAATCGGGCATGGGGGGCACCACCAGGTGCAGCCGGAGCTCGGGTGGCCACCCACAGGTGGCAGCTGCCGTGTTGTGCCCTGCAATATGGCAGCTCACCTGTGGGTGGACAGCCGTTGTTCCTTTTTTTTTTGGCTCACCTGTATGTGGCGCAAGTAGGGGTTGCACATGCATAGACTCAGCACATCCTGGCTGAATATCGGGATGCGCAGAGTATGCATGGGCATGCCCCCCACCTGCGCTGCATACATTACTGATGTGCTCCGTCGCATTGGAATTTGTGCCAGGCACAATCCCTGTTTGAATATCGTGCCGGGGTGCATCAGTGGGTTGTGGATGGCACAACATTGTTGCGCCATGCGCAACCCTTCTGAATATCTGGGCTGATGTATTTATATCTGGTGAAAAGGGAGAGACTAACAGTAACACCATTTGTTTAGTTACAGGGGCAGAGATGATGCAGGATGTTACAGTGCAGGCTTCCCCACAGTGTGATGTATATAGTGCTGGTAAAAGGTGAGGGACTGACAGCACTGGAGACTGAAGCTGTATGTTTGTCTATAGGCAGAAGTGTAGAGAAGGCAGATACAGTGCAAATGTAGAGGAAGGGAAAATTGGTTAACCAGCAAAAGCACACTAAACCTAAATTGTTTCCTGGTGTGACCTGGGAGCACAAGGAAATTAAAAAACTTGCTCATGTTCACACAGTTTGCTAGCTGGGACTGTGGATTAACACCCAGATCTCCAGGTTTGTAGGTCAGTGTCCTTAACCACTATGCTATACTGACTCCAACCTAAGACTTAATCTCTCTGTTGTGTATATATTGATGGTAAAAGGTGGAGGGCTAGCAGCACTGGAGACTGAAGCCCTATATTTATCTAGAGAGAGTGCAGTCAAGTACAGGGTAAGCTAAAGCTCCCCCATAGTGTGACATATTTAATGCTAGTGAAAGATGAGGGACTAACAGCTCTGGAGACTGAAGCCCTCTGTTTACCCAGAACGACAGGTATCATGCATGTCTACTCAAATTTGTGATAAACTAATGTGTACTGTATGCCTTTTATTTACTTGGTATTTTCTCCCATGTATTGTATTATACAACTTATACATCTCAGTGGGCCAGCATGGTCATCACAATTTAAATAAAATCAGTACATGCATACATACATACCTACGTACAAACATACTTATATGCATACATACATACATACACACACAAATAATTAAATAAATAAAGTTTTCCCCCTGTGTAATGTATTTAATGCCTGTGAAAGTGAGGGACTGGTAATTTACAGGACTAGAGATTGAAGCTCCCTCTTTATTTGTAGCGCCATGAACAGGGTAGGTACAGTGCAGATTTGATCACTATGTGAAGTATTGGTAAACAGTTTGGTACTTACAACACTGTAGACTGAAGCTCTGTGTTTACTCAGACAGACAGGTGCTATGCAGGTGTGCCCACTGTTTAATGCATTTAATGTTGATAAAAGGTAAGGGATTGACAGCACTTGAGGCTGAAGCCCCCCTGCTTGTTTGTAGGGCCATGTAGTTCCCCACCTCCTCCCTTCTGCTGCTTTTGTGCAATTAGACTACATGTGCCCTCCTCCAGTCCTCCGAAACAATACATCGGTGTTGAGTGACTTCATGAACAGGGCCACTAGGGGTGCTGCTAGTGCCCTTCACAGCTCTCTTAATATCCTCGGGTGGACACCATCTCTCTCCCAATGTGTATATATATGTAACAATGATCTACACTATTTCCTTTGAAGAGCTGATTTATGTTAACCCTTTCAGGACCTATCTAATTAGTGGCATTGAAACTCTTATGGTTTTATATTTGTAGGAAGGGTAAATGCTATGCAGCTAATGTTTTATGGGTTTTCAGAGGCTGTAAGGGGCATCATAGGGGATTACAAAGAAGTCATTGTGGTGTCGACAGCAGTATTCCCAGATTGAACAAAGCATTTCCCTACAGGGCACTCTCCTTTTTCCTGTATTTTCCATGTAAAACTGGGATAAAACTCCCGTACATTTTCCTGTGTGCTCAAATCAATACATGCAGCAAGTGACTTCATTATACCCATCAGTAAAATCACTAAAAACAAATGTTATGGCTGTTTCATGTGTTCATATTTATTTTAAATGGTAAAACTCACCTGTAACATATCACAGAAGCTCTGGAAAATGTTGGAATCTCTCAAGCTTTGCTCTGAAGGTTTACATGTCTCCAGAATCTCTTGATAGCATTATATATAGAATAATGGCTGGGTAGGGGGTTATAACAAGATTTTACACCCTCGAGGTGTGGGATGCCACATAAACCCCGAGAGCAAAGCTTGAGGGCTTTATTAAGGCATCCTATCCTGAGGGGTGTGTAAAATTTGAGTTTTACACACCCGCACCCAGTCTTTATTTTATATAATTGCTGGGGAGCATTTTTTTGCCACAACAACTATATGAAATAAAATAATTTCTATGGAGCCATGGACCAGTTGGGATTCAGTGCAATCTGCAGCTCCTTATAAAAACAACTGCTTATTTTTTTTCGTTTTTTTTCATAGACAGCTTATGTTAAAAAAAAAAGTTGCCCAGTAAATAACTTACCACCACTGACAGTGAATTCGGCAAACTCCCGGGCAAACTATGCAGGGCTGAGGAAAGGTGGCAGACAGCGAGTAAAAAAGTGGTGCCTGCGTATGCCTAGTGTGGGACAAACCTGTTGCATATTCACCATTATAACCAGCAGGTTTTAACAGTGAGTTATAACTGGGATTCTCTATGGGAGGAAACGCTCCTCAGTTATTGTAGCCCTGTAATGCAGGATAACCTTGCTGAGATGCAGTATCTCATATTCAGTGGGGTCATACTTTTATCCATTTTGGCAAGGTACTAACACAGGACAGTTTTGCTGAGATGCAGTATCTCATTTTTTTGCAGGGGGGGGCTATTTTACCAGTTTTTACAATGCACTGATACAGGTTAGCCTGGCTGAGATGTAGTATCTTATTTTCAGAGGGGTCTTACTTTTACCCATATTTACATCTGTGTGCAATGTACTGACACAGGATAGCTTTGCTGAGCTACTGACAGCCATCATGTGCAACATGGTGGTGCTGACTTAAACTGTGCATACGCGCATATCGCGCATATGTAGTCATGTCACCACTGCCATGTTATGCATGGCTGACTCTTGGGCAAACTGTGTATGTGCAGTTTTGTAATCACTGCAGTATCAGTTACATCTGACTCCAGGGCAGCAAGAGCACTACATATTCTTTTCAGCACTCTTGCTGATACTAAAAGCTCTCCACAGCCATATCGGCTTGGACCAGAGTTTGTTATAATTATGTTAACAAGTCCTCAAAAGGGGATGGGCAACAAAACCCAGCAATCTAAATCACATTTAATTTGGGCCAGTAATTGATTAATATTATCATTTTTCATTTTAAAGGGAGATGCACTAAGATATACACACAAATACTTAGGTTTGTCCTTTTTCCATACCAATCCCAGATAAGCTAGATCTGCTCTGGTTGTCAAGGCATTCAAAGACATGACTTCAGTTTTGTCCAGATTTAATTTATAGTTCAAAATTTTAAAGAACTGATGAGTAATTTCCAATGATTCAGACGAGGATTGGGCAAGAGTGGAGAGATGTAGTAGGATATCATCTACATAAAATGATAACTTATAATGTTGGGTGCCAGCTAATATACCATGGATCTAATGAGAATGATTTATTTTCCAAACTAATGGTGCCAAAAAAAGATTAAAGAGAAGGGGTGAAAGAGAGCACCCTTGTCTGGTGCCTTGTTTGGGATGAATCAAATCTGAGTGGACACCATTACATAAAACCTTAGCTGAAGGAGAAAAATATAAAACCAGACCACAGTTAAGAAACTCTGGTGGAATATTATATAGAGGTAGCACTTTAAACAAGTAATCCCATGAGACCCAATCAAATGCCTTCTCCACATCCAGGGACACCAACACCACAGGGTTAGAGTAAACCCAGGATGCAGAGAAAATATGTGCCAGTTTCTTAAGATGGTCTTTGGAAATCTGCCCAGGAACAAACCCAACCTGTTCTCTACTGATTAATGAGCCCCACACCTTGCTCAACTGAACTGCTTAACATTTTAATAGAATGTTGTAATTAAGATTAAATCAGTGCTCTTTCCAACCAATCATGCAATTGGCAGCATCCCTGGTCCTTCCTGAACTTGGGTCACCAGCACTGTGGGGTGGCACATGCCCATTGGGCTTTTGAGTGGCTCTGAAAGCACTTTATTTGCAGTTATTGCTAGTTCAACAGAGGCCAAACTGTATCCAAGGTGCTGGATACCCATGCCCCACTCCCCCACTTTCCTCCAGGACTCACCTTCTAAAGAAGTACAGCATTCCTGGGGTGCTCAGTGGGGTGCAAGACTACCAGGCAGGTGAAGTCTCTGGCAGCTTGGACCTCCATTTTCTACTTTTCTCCTCAGAAAGGATCATGCAAATGCTGCAATGCCACCCAGCCATACTCATGCACACTTCTATGTATGGAGCATCAGCAGCTGCTGCTCAGTCACCCAATGATCACAGCCCTACCCTATCTCACCCCCTGCCAATGCTAAGGGCCAGGCAAGTGAGAAACACTGAAACTCTCACTCCCCAGGACAGAACAGCAGTGTTCTGGATACTCAATCCTCTCCCTCCATGGCCAATCACCAACGACCTGAGTCTGCATCTGAACCAGGTCACCAGCATGGTGTGAAGAGTCGTATCCAGAGCCTCAATCTTCAGCACCACTGGGCCAGATACATGAAAGCACTTTTAAACATAAGTTGAATTTTCAGAGGGAACCCAAAGTGCTCTAATGGATAGCATCACAATGTTAATGCAATGGTGGTAATTAATTACAGGAAAATGTTGTACCACATATAACTGGTCAGAATGTCTGGAACATTTGCTGTAAGGTGTATACAGAAAATGAAACATGCTGTAAAATAATGAAACATTGTATGAAAGCATTCCTAAATAGCATCCAAATATTTTGGCACATGTTCCATGATATAGTTATACCTGACACGTGCTACTTTAACTTTACTGCCTTAATTATTTTTATTGCAGTCCCCAGAAGACAATAAATAATTGGACTGTTATTAACTAAATTCTGTTGACTAGCACACAGTATTTAGTGCACCTGGTAAAACTCTATAACTGCTGGAAAACCATTTGTAGGGTAACCCCTTGACTGCTGGGAACTTCGTTAAAAATATTTCTTTAAATACAGATGACTGAAGTCAATAGTTGTCAGTTTCTTCCTCTATGCAATGGTGAGGACCTGTTTCATTCCTTATTCTGCAGTGACATATGGTGGCCATTGTTTCTCTCCCATGTATAAGAAAGCACAATGATTATGAACGTATACATTTTTTCGGATTTAGTTTGATTCTGTTCTACAATGTTTCTGCTTTATTACTATATTATTTTTATGTAGTATCCCATGGTCACATAGACTAGTATCTGATTTTGAATACAAAATTTCCAAAATAGACCAGTGATACAAAAATACATTTCAGGATATATAGGGTACATCCATAGGCACTTAAGGGGTTAAACATTGCTCACTGAGAGTCACATTTTCTGATACTAAATAGCTGTGCATGAAAATCCCCCAAGCCTATATTATATTTGTACTTGACATTCAATCACCTGAAATAGCCCAATGACATGTGCATTTCATTTTCCTGGGAGTCAGAGGATAACAGCAGATGCACTGATTTATAAAAAGATGTAATTAGACTTAATAACTAGTATAATGTGAAGTGTTCATATTCTGAGGGAATGAAATTCCATGGAATTTCAGAAGAGTCTACAGAATTCCATTGGTAGTGGAATTCCAGCATTTTGCATTCAAAATGGTTATTGTGGATTAACAATCCTTATAAAATGGGCTCAGGAAGTCCTGTAACCTGATTGGCTACAACATCTTCTGAGCCATGTCCTTATCAGAAGATATTGTAGCCAACCGGCACTACCCTCCACTCCTGAGCCCCACTACAACAGCAAATCAGTGAGCTGTGCCAACCCTAAACAAAAACACAGGCTGACACAGCTCACATTGGGGAAATGGCAGCCTCTCTTAATAAAACTAATCTCTATTATGCCACACCCCCATGACCAAGCTCAAAGTACACTGAATCACTATAAATAATGAAGAAAACAAACCTTATTCTCTGAACCACAATGTTAAAAAAAAATGTTGCATCAAGTCTCCACCATCCCAACAGCCTGCCGCAATCCACCGAGCACCGGTGTGCTGCAAACAAAATTGCTTTCCTATCTCCCACTGTGTCTAACATCCCCCTTCCACCAGCAACCAAAGTTAGACCTCTGTTTCAAATGGCAAACAAAACTTCAGTTCAAAAGCTGAGGGTCAAACATCTGACATCTGTTTCATCCCCGGTCCCGACAGACACACTTAAAGTTAACATTTTGTGGCAGAACCAGAACCATAAAATATTAAAAAAAAAAAGAAACAAACCTGCAGTTCATGCCATGAGCACAAACTCCAAACATCATTCCTCACAGAGCTGCTTGTTAATGGTCACATCTTTCTCTCTAACAAGTGCACCCCCATTCCATACGACCCTAAAGAAAGGCATTAAAATAAAATAAGAAAATCTCAAAACCCACCCTGGTACTTACAGTTTTAAAACTGTAAAAAAACCAGACACTGCTCCTTATGGTGACCGCAAATGGACATGCTCGCTGTCAGCGAAGAGGCGTGGAAAAATCAAAATTGAAACATAAAACAAAATACACAAAAACCTTGTTGGGGGGTGGAAGAAGAGCTTACATACACTGTATACTATTTTTATACTTTTCTACCTTGAATACATAGGAAAAGCTTTGCAGGGGACTATTTTCTTTATAACATTATGTCGCCTAGTGAAGTCTACATTTTAATGTGTCTCACTTTCTTTTTTTTTTTTAAATAGTTGATTTGGGCACCTTTTATTAGTGCAATAACACACTCAGAGGTGTGGTTTATCTCCTGATAAGAGTATGCCCAGGTACATAAGGAACTCGATGCAAGCGCCTCATGCCTAACAATGCAACTTGGCATGCTCTTATCAGGAGATAACCCACACCTCATTGTGTGCTATTGCTTGCATAGTTTACAAAAACAGCAGGTTCTTTCTCCACAAATATATGGAACATTATTCTGTTTTTTTTATACTTCAGTTTATTCATAAAAAGTTCTGGATACAACATAATTTGAGTACACCAGACAACTTATTCCAGTGTACATATATTTCAGTAGGTAGCAATATTGCCATTTTGTTGTCTAATTGCAAATTTAACTTATCACCTCATTTTCTTTATTCTAGGTGATATAGTCAACTCCCTTACTAAAGGCAAAGTGCAGAGTAGCAAGACAAGAACAAATAACAGCTGCTTATCAACTAAAGCAAACCAACTAACAGCGTCTCAGGTTTTGAAATAGTTATTCTCCTAAAACTGGTTTCAGGGTCTTTTATCCTTAATCTGTGATTTTTTGTTCTTCCTTACAATTGCATACTCCTTCCCACACATATTGAGTGGTGCCTAGTATCTTCTCTCATATTGTGTATGAGGTCCTCACTAGTTCCTCCTATACCCCTCCCATCCTTCCTCCCCCTCTACCCCCCTTAGAGCTTGCTGCTAAGTTAAAGGTCCTCTCTGTTCTTCATATAGAAGATCCACAGAGTACATTGATGTTGGTATGTCTGGGATCTCTGCGCGTGGTTCAGTGTGATTTTCTCTAACCTCTGGATATCTCACACTATGTCTACCCAGTCAGATATAAATGGTGGTTCTGGTTTAAACTACTTCCTTGTTACTGCTTTCAGTGCTGCTATAGATAGTATGACCCAAAGGTGTTTTTCCACCTTGTCTTTCATCCCTAATGGATAGATACCTACTGAAATACTAGTTGTTCAGGGCTCAGATGTGTCTGTGTGATGAACGCTCTATTCTTGTGTCGAGCCACCTCTCTCCAAAATTCTCCCATCTTGGGGCAATGCCAAAATATACGTGCCTGTGTCACTCGAAATTCTCCACAGCTCATCCAGAATTCTGAAGTGATCCCTGGCTGCCCATGTGCCACTTGTACTGACACTAGAAAAAATCTAGTTCAGATTTCCATCCAAATTCCCTCCATGTGGAAGAAGAGGATATGCACCAGGTGCTTCTCCAAACTATTTCCCATTGTCCCTCAGAGATGTCCACCCACAAATCTCTCTCCCATTTATCCTTAAGGTACAGTGAAGTTGATTTTTGATCTGTTATGTAGCTGGCATACTAGAGTGATCTGGCTCCTTCCCCATTAATGGAGGACCATATCCTTCTAAATGGGATTCCCTCCTCATTTTTTGGACCCCCAGAGCTCAGTTTCCTCATTATTGAGTTCACATAATCCTTGATCTGATAAAATCTCAGGCAGTCTCCCTCCGCCCATTAAAACATCTGTTTTGTGGCCTTGAAAGAAATCATCGTAGAGCCCTCAAAAAGTTGTGCTGCGGTCAGCAATCCTGCTTTACTTTGTCTCAGATACCAATCATTTTGTACTATTGGGGTAAATTGTGCATCATAAATCAACCACCTGTGCCTCCACATATGTTATTGTGTGAATCCCCATTTGGTGTCCCTTTGCCATCCTGCTAGGACTGCTTCAGTTCCTGTATATTCTGTTTTTATGTTTCTCCTCCCCTCCCCATAAAAAGTGCAGCCCCAATGGGAGGGCTTGTGTGCTATACCATATCTATTCTTTTCCAGAGAGCATCATAGTGGGAATTGCCTCACAGAAGGGCCACCCTCATCTGGGCTGCACACCAATAACCCTGCAGATTTGGGAGAGCCAAGCCTCCTTTCACCTTAGGAAGATAAAGTAAGCTTCTCCTCACCCAAGGGCGTCCCTTCCCCCATAGGAAAGTTAGAAACATCTTTTGTCACTTTTTTAATCCTCGAGTAGGTATCACACAGCAGACACATTGAAAGAGGTAAAGAAACCTAGGTAGTACATTCATTTTAAGGGTTTGGACTTTGGCATGTAACAGGAGAGGAAGCAGGGACCATCTTTTAAAATCTATTTTAACTGATTTATCAGAGGAGGGTAGTTTAAGGTGTAAAGTTGCCTATTTGACCTACCCACCTGTTACCCAGGTATTTTATAACTGTCATGTCCCAATTCATTGGGTATTGTTTTTTTTAATGTATGGGGCAGGTATAGTTAAAACGGAGTACTTCAGTTTTTGTTTTGTTTAGAGCATATCCTGACATTTTAGAAAAAGCTTCGGTGATATTGAATACACTTTCTAATGTTTTACCTGGGTCTGACAGATGCAGTAAAATATCATTGACATATAAGACTAGTTTATGTTCCACCTCTCCCCCAACTTGATACCTTTTACCTCTCCACTCTGACGTATCACCTGGGCCAAGGGCTCTATATATAGAGCAAAGAGAATTGGCAAGAGGGGGCATCCCTGCCATGTCCCTCTGCCCAGCCCAAAGTTAGATGAAACATGGCCATTAGCTCTGATATAGACATTAGCCCCAGAGTACAGCCTAAACATTCCATTCAGGAAGCCGTCTGGCAGCCCAAACCAGGAAAGGACCCCCCTCAGAAAGTTCCATGAAACTCTCTTGAATGCTTTTTCTGCATCTAGATTCAAGAGTGGTGAGGGTGTTTTTGTTTTTATAATATAGTCAATAATATGGGTTGTTCTCCTAAGGTTATCCTGGGATTGTCGGCCTGGAACAAATCCTGTTTGGTCTAATTGTATAAGGCTGGGAAGTACCTGCTGAAGTCTATGCTCCCAAATGGCCATTAATATTTTATAGTCATTATTTAGCAATGAAATAGGGTGATTAAAGATGCACATTGCTTAAGGTCCTTCCCCGGCTTGGGCAGCACAGATATGACCACCCTGGACCACGAGGGTGGTGTTTGACCCTTCTCCTCCAGGACATCCCAGAAAACCTTTAGTAATAATGGTTGGATCATCTCCCAAAATGATTTATAAAATTCTGGAGGAAGCCCATCTGTCCCTGGACACTTTCCTGCTTTAAGTTTGCGAATCACCTCTTGCAGTTCCTCTGGGGTTATAGGCACCATGAGCCTCTCACCTTGTTCCTGGGATAATTTCGAAAGGGTAAGATCATTTAGGAACTGCGCTACCTCCCCTTTGTCTGGATCTGGGTCAGGGGTGTAAAGTTTAACATAACATTCCTTAAAGGCCTCCACTATGTCCATTATTTTGGTCTTTACCTCATTACTGTGAGGGTGTACGATTGAAGGTATATGCACTTTAGCCCTTTGCCCTCTAAGTCAACTTGCCAACAGTTTTAGAGCGCTAGGCCCCCCCCCGATCACATAGGATTGAATTTAAACTAAACCATAGGGAAATGGAACCCCATCTCTCCACCCACCCAAGAAGTTTGGTAGCACCTGAAAGTCCTGGTAAGGTCTGCCCCGCTCCCCCGATCTCAAAGAGCCTCCACGTCTCCCCAGAAAGAGGTCAGATGCCGGAGCCCACCACCGCATTTTGACTTACAAGACTGCCAAAGCTAATATTAAGTCAGTTTTGGCTGACTATGGTGTTCTCTGGTTCCACTGCCTCTGAATGCCACATGAGGGTCCCCTGACCTCTGCCAGCCTAGCATTATGCAGGCAATTAGTCCATTTATGTATGGTTCCCAAGTCTATTCCTCGGGGGTGCAACAAATTCTCTCTATATGATTATGGAGAGATATTCGGGCTGAGCCCCTTGCCCCAGGAAATGGTCCCCCCCTGGGATAGCCAGGAGCCCCCTTGATCTCTTCCAACTTATGTGCATCCCCAAGAGCCAAATTTCCTTTCAGGTCCTCAACATGGCTATTATCATCTGCCTGGCCCAGGTGCATTTTTCTTTTGTGAGTGAGCTCTTCAGCATCTCCCCCAGGCCCAGACAACTCCCTGAGACAAGCAAAGGCATCATAAGCACACACCCCAGCCCCCCAGGTCCATCCTAGCCTCCCCCACAAGCCTCCTCCCCCACAAGCCCCCAAGTCTCATAACAGGTCTCCCCCCTTTGTATCTATGGCAAATAGTCTCTACTACTCATTTTCATGACATTCTGTCTGAAGGTTTAAAAGTTTAAAAGTTTTAAATCCCCCCCTTGTTTCTGCTTTACTGTCCAGTGATGTGTACCACCCTTATTCTCCAACAGGTTGCACTGTAGCAGCCACTTCAGCTCATCAGAGCTGTAAAGCAAAGAAAAAAAAAGGACATGTCCATATTCCATTTCAGGTTTCGTTGCCTTCAGCTGAGTCCATCTCGGTCATTCCCGCTAGGCCTCTGTGTGCATCTACTCTTGTTGGGCTATTGTGAGATTCATTGCATCCAACATTTTTCTCATGCAGCCTGTGCCACATGGTAGAAATGTCTGATACACCACTGAACCCCCTGCTTCTGGGTCCCTCTGCCTTCCACCCTGTGGTTCTCAGCTCCGCCAATTTTCTAGTGATTTGTTCTCTCTGCTAGTCAATGTCCATGGATTTCAGGTACTCCTTTGCATCCACCAGCTCTCCATATCTCTGAATGCCTTTCTCAGTCACAATCCACATTCTGGCTGGGTACTCCAAAAATGGCTTGACTCCCTTCAGCTGTAATTGTTTAATTACTGCTAAGACCTGCCTTCGACGATTTAGTAGGTGAGGGGCATAGTCTTGATCAAAATAAAGTCAGATGTCACTGAAATGTATGACCTTTCAGGACCAGGCTAAGTTTAAGATCTCATCTTTGGTTCTGAAGTCATGAAAAGCGAGCACAATGGAATGGGAGTGGGCTTTTGGGTCTCTGGGTCAAGGTATTAACGATCAGTGTGCCCTAATAATACCAAGCTACTTTTATTTCTGCAAATTTAGAATTTCTTTGAGGAAGGAGTCAATAAAAGTGAGTAGATTTCCTGCTTCTGTGTCCTCTAGTACTTCATGGATCCACGTACTAGGTCATAATGTCGTATGCTTAATAACGTATGACATTATAGCTAACCCCAAATAGCTCTGTCTAGGACAGCGAATGGTACAATACCATGTATGCAGCTGTACATGGTATTGCACCATCCACACACTCCCAGGCAGAGGATAAGACCTCTGCTGGGAGTGGGTTCCACTGAGCAGCTGCTGTGGCTCACTGGACAGAGCCACAGCAGCAGGAACCCAGGCACTCCATCTGGGACCGGGTTTGATTCCTGGTCCTATAAATTTTATTTTTAAAGACTTTGTGTGCTTCCCGAGTTGGCCCCAGGTTAAGAATCTTCAGTGGAAGTCGAGGGCGCAGTCCCCCAAATGAGGGGTGTGCAGGGCAGAGCCCTCACAGAAAAGAGTATGCCATTACGGCATAAATCGCTTGTATTGGCAGTGCGATTTTGGTTACGCGGTATAATGTCTTGCGACATTATGACCTTGTGCCATGTATCCATATATTGTTACGCTGATTCCTGTTCTCTAGCTCTTCCATTTTGTGTTCTAGATGTTGCGTTCTCTGGTGCAGTTCGAGGAGGGCTGTGTTATGTGAGTCAGTAACTGTGGTATATTCATTTAGGCATTGCTCCATTTCTTTGGAATTCTGTGACAGGGTATGTAAGGCTGCTCGATCTTTCTGAACCCTGGTTTCAAGACATTGGAGTGTGGCATTCATTTGTTGGCATGTCTCGCACAGTTCCCTTGAGGTAATAATGCATACTGCTTCTGTTGTTCATGCGATTAGTCCCACCTGGGTGCTACTTGAGGTCTCCGGACAGGTCACTATCAGGAGGGCCCACTCCTGTAAGTTTTTTGTGCCTTTCCCCACCATCCCTGACATGGAATCCTTGTTTCTATGTTTGGTAGGCATCCAGTAGTTGGTGATTTTTGCCCTTGTAGACAGTTTGCTGCTCATTGATTTATTGATTGCCACAGAGTGTTAGGGGTTGAAACAAAGCTCTTGGATCAAGTGTCCATTAATGTTAGAGGCTGAACTGGAAGCCATTATTCTGTGGTTTATGTGATCCATGGAATATCACTCCATTGTTTACACAGGAATGTTTGTTTATTGGTAAATATTCGGAAAGACCTTTGAGTCAGAGACTCATTTACAAAGGTTCCACGTCAAACATTAAGGTACAGAGAAAAAAAATTTCAAACAGAGATGACAGTACAGTACAGTATAAAAATGAAAGATTATATTACATTGCATTACAAGGCAGTCAAGGGTAGTTCAGGAAGAAGCCTAGGTCTGCGTAGTGAAAGAGTCTCAATTAATCACAGCCACATGGTTGCAGAGAAGACTGTAAACTGGCTGATAGTCAGATAGTGAGCTAGTAGAGATTTTGCACCAGAAAACAGAGAAAGTGATGGGTGCTAATAGGATAGCATTCTGCTGGACTATGTCAGGGGCAGTCACATACACTAGAGCCTTGGAGGAGTTCCCTTAGTCTAGCTTTAAAAGGACCTAGCCTTGTTTCATTGGTTATTTGGGTGGGGAGCGAGTTAGTCCAGTTAGGGGCTCGGTAGCTGAAGATCCTCTGAAGTTGGGTGGTATGAGGGTGGGGTACCCATAGAAGTGGCTTGTTTGAGTTTCGCGTTGGTCTGGCTGGGGCTGCTGGGCAAATTATAGAGGAAAGAGAGGGAGGGGCAAGACCTAAGAGTATCTTCTTTGTCATTAGGCATGTGTGATACTGTATTCTGCTATCTAAGTTTAGCAATTTTGAGGAGTTGTAGAGAGTACAGGTGTGGGTGAGGCAATCATAGCCTAAGATGAGACGGCAGGCTTTGTTGCGTACAAGCCGGAGTCTGTTTAGCACAGAGGTGGGGGCAGCACTGTATATGGTAGTACCATAGTCAAGGAGGGTGAGGACGGAGGAATTGATGGTGAGCCATAAGACCTCTGGTGTGAGGCAATGTTTGTACCTATATAGCACTCCTAATCTGGAGTTTAGGGCCGAGGCAAGGAGGAGAATGTGTTGTTGATAGTTAAGGGCCAGGTCTAGATTGATCCCAAGGTATTTAAAGTTGCTAACTTGCTCAAGGGGGTTGTGGTTGACAGTGAGAAATGGGGGACGGAGGTTTTTGTGGGGGTTCTGTGGGTGGGAGAAGATCATGACTTTTGTTTTTTTGTAGTTAATTGCTAGACATTGGGTGGAGAACCAATGCTCTGCTTTGTGGAAGCTATGTTGGAGTGTATGGTGGAGTTTAAGAGGGTCAGAGTCGGAGGCAAACAGTACAGCGTCATCCGCGTAGAGGAGTAGGTTTCCTGATATGGCCAATGGGAGGGAGTTTAGATATAGGCTGAAAAGTAGGGGTCTGAGAATCGATCCCTGCAGAACACCAGCACGGACTGGGAGGCAAGGGGACAGGACAGTGCCTACCTTGACCTGTTGGGTTCTACCCGAGAGGTAGCTGGCGAACCAGTTTAAAGTATCATTAGTGAAGCCAGTGGAGGAGAGAGTGGTTAGCAGTAGGGCATGGTTGACAGTGTCAAAAGCTTTAGAGAGGTCCACGAGGATAGCACCTGTGAGGTAGCCGCAATCCAGTGCAGAGTGCGCATGTGAGGTGAAAGCAAGGAGGGCAGTGGTGGTGCTATGCCCCTTATGGAAGCAATGTTGTTGGTTGGCGAGAAAATTGTATTTTGTGAGGTGGTCAGTGATTTGGTCGGCGATGATATGCTCTAAGGCTTTGGTGGGGGGAGAATGGATATAGGACAGTAGTTGTTTGAGGAGGTGTGGTCCCCAGTCTTAAAGATAGGGGTAGTGTGGGCCAGCTTCCAATGGGTGGTAAATTTAGGATATGAGTGAGAGGGTAGAGGACTTCCGGGAGAGTGATTCAGAGTAGTTTCAGGTCAAGGGAATCACTGCAGTTAACTGAGTGGCTGAGGGCTTTAGCTAGGTAGGGTTTGGTGTCCACGCAGGAGAGAACACGGAGGCAAAAGTGAGGAGCAAGGGGAGTTGGGTGGGCCCAGACCAGTGGAGGGTCAAAGAAGTTAAGGGGTAGAATATGGTGGAGATTTGTGAAAGTGAAGTTTAGGGCTGAGGCTATGCTGAGGGGATCCATGGTGATGTTACCTTCTATTTCTAATTGCTTATGGGTATTCCATGGAATTGAAAAGGACATTCTAAAACACATTTCAGAAGCAGAATTGTCATTCCACATGAATTCCACCAGTGGAAATCTGCATTCACCCCAGCTCTAAGTATAACTTGTTTATGCTATGGTTTATCCTATGGTTTTAGGACAGTCGTCAGCATAAACCCATGGAAACTCTTCCAAGTGCTCAGTGGTGTAACTACTAGAGTTACCTTCCAAAAGAAACTTGTCAAACCTCAATTTAAAACTCGAAAAGCTTGGTGCATGCAATTTCCCCTATTACCTGATTTCATAACCTAATAGCACTAGGGAAAAAGGCTTACTTTCTAACATTGTTATCTGTTAGTTCTAACATTGTTCATAGAAAAGTAATAAAATACAGGGAAAGGAGTCAGACAAGATTTCCATAATGGTCAGGTGTAGATATAAGTAAATGCTGCTCCTGATCTGCAGCTTCTCAATTGTGTCTGACTGTCCAGTATACTTTTTTGGGAAGCTCTCTCCTTTAAAAAAAAAAAGTCAAAGTTTTTATAATTTTTTTTGTTCCTGTGTTGCTTTTATGCCATCCAACAAACAGATGTCCATTTTGAAAATATCTGCGTGGATACTTTTGAAAATCCTGTGTTTTATCCCTACCTGGGAGGGGGTGACTACTATGACATCACCATGTACTGTACAATCCATGGGGTACTGCGTGATCCAGCAGCCACCCTCCAGTTCACATATTTTGCAACACAGTACTTCTATTAGTCACCTAAACAGTTTCTCAATCATCACAGTTTTCAAAATTATTAAACATTTTTTTGCTTGACAGATTAAGAAAACTCTGAAGTGGATAACATGAATGAACATTTGCATAATTTTGATACATGGATTCCATTGGTCAACCTGATGAAGGAGTTGACTATAACACAGTTTTCACTAAACCCATGCTGGTGTTGAGATAGCAGATTATGGTTTTCCAAGGGTATTTTGAGCTGATTATAAACAATTTGTTTGAATATTTTTGCCAGTGTACTGTGGAGCTTACCAGGATGCAGTGCAGTGTTAAAGATTTCTGCCTGACAAAAAGGATTAACTACCATTACAACATCTGTGTTTCCTAGAGTAACTCTGCAAAATTCTGCAGTAATCTACATTGCACACTGGTGGGCTCCACTGTACAGCATATGGAGATAGGTACAATTTGATATAAAAGAGCATGGAACACACACACACAGCAGAAAGCTGGTACTGACTGAAACAAGCATAACAGATAAACATCACAAATAGCTGCACTCCAGTAGTGAAGGACATCCAATAAACTGCACTCCAGCAGTGAAGGAAGTGCAATCCATTGAATAGATGCAAACACTCACATGTTATTTGGCAAAAGGCAAGATGTTTGGCACAACAGAAGCTGCATTCACTCTAGTTGTGCCACCCTATATGCATTTTATGAAATAAACTGTGAGTTATTGCATCTATTTAGGGTGTTGGACTTCTTTCCTGTCAGAGTGCTGCCCTGTATACTGTTTGTTTACAATCTGATTTACCACTGTGTCAGTCATAACACCCTGTAGTCCCCAGTGTGCATCTTTCTCTCTCTCTCTCAGGAATTTGCCATTGAAACCATCTGGACCAGTGTTGCTGCCTTCAATATCCCTGCTTTAGCAAGAGTGCAGACCCTGGTGCTCTGATGATCCTCTGGACTCCTACTAGTCAGGGTCTCTGCTCTTTGGAGGACACATTCTCCTGTTACTCAAAGGGGTCAACTATGCACCTGTCTATCCAGGTACCCTTCCTTCAGTGATGCAGTCACAAACATAGATACATACATACATAGACAGTGTCAGCAGATAAGGGCCTATGGCCCACCCAGTCTGCCCATTTGAGCTTGTAAGTTCAGTTTATGTTTTTTATTAGAAGTCTGTTGCCCCTTACCCCTGACCTCCAGAATTCCTTTATGTATATCCCATGCATTCTTAATTCCCATGATTGTTTCAGCCCCCACCACTTCCTCTGGCAGGGTGTTCCACTTGTCCACCATCCGTTCTGTGAAGAAATTCTTCCTCACTTTTCCTCTGAATCGTCCTCCCTCCAACTTCACCCCATGCCCTCTAGTCCTGGAATATCTTTTTCTCTTAAAAATAGTGTATTTCTGCGCCCTGTTCCTCCCTGTAAGATACCTGAATGTCTCTATCATATCCCCGCTCTCCCTCCTCTCCTCCAGGGAGTACAAGTTCAGTTCCTTCAACCTGTCCTCATAGGACTTGTGATGCAATCCATGCACCATCTTTGTTGCCCTCCTCTGAACCTTCTCTATCCTATGTCCTTACATAGGTAAGGTCTCCAGAACTGTACACTGTACTCCAGGTGGGGCCTCACTAGTGCCTTGTATAGTGGAAACAACCAGTTACTCCAGTTTTTAGAAAATAAATAACTTATTGTACTAAACACTGGTTGTCAAAATACTGCAGTAATATTCAGGTATTTACACTATTTACATATAGTTAAACAACAGAACACATACAGAAGTACAAAAAAAAGATTGCTCACGAATGCAGGTAAAAGCTTTTATTTTTTCCTACCAGTTATATGGCATCTTACCTTTCTGTCCACACTGTGCTTTGTTACCATAAGTTTCTCTCTACAGACACACAGTCTAGGTCTCCCCTTGGATCCACCTACATAGCAACCCCAGTGAAAGACAGTAAAAATAATTGATGTAAAGAATGTTTACCCTCTCCTTCTCTCTCTCTCTCTTTTCCAGTGCCTTGGTCGGGCAAGGCTGTGATGTCACTTCTGTGTACCCAAACTTATGTGATTGGCTGAAACCACTTCAATTTTGAATACCTGTCTTGTGATATTATATATCCTCTGCATCTCAAAGACCCAACTTCTTCTCAAAGATTATTTAGGATCTGAAAAAAAAAATATGCCTAGGTACAGTCAAGACATAGAGGGCCAAAAGCAGGAAGATCCAGGTAGATCAGTAAAAGTTGCATCCAACAGCAGCTTAGAGCAATCTTCAGTGCACCATGGACCCTGCACCTGATTCACTATCAGGAGGGATCTGAGCACCAAGCTCCCACAGCTTGCAGCACATATTGCCATACTCCAAATGTAAGGCACACAGAAGAGGTTTGCCAGAAGTTGCAGCAAGGTCAGGCAGCTACGGCGCCTACTGATGGACATCCTTCTGGAGGCTGGTGGGGTTATGCAAGCTGCATCAAAGGGAAAGGAGGACAGATTGGAGACAGGTAGATAGTGGGGGATGGCAACAGCTCCTCAACGGGTATACTGCATGGCTGCTGATGTGCCTGCAGTTATGTGGGGAAGGGGGCACCACGTACTGGGCACCAAGGGGAAGTGGCCCTATGGGAACCTCACTCTTAACATCTCCAGGAGCTGTGATAGTGTGGGATACCATGGATGGGTTGTGACACAGGGTCAGTTCCACACAGCAATGGCTCTGGGGATGACTCAATGGCCATTTGACCAGCTGTAGACTAATCTAACTTTCATGGTGTGTGTGCTCTGTGGGGGAGGTTACTTAATTCCTCTGAAAGGGATACTACAGCTTGCTTCTGGCACAAGCCCCAAAGCACCATGGTGCACCCCAATATGGCACAGGGCTGGTGCAGGCCCTGTTTGACGAAACTGGACTCCACATTGCCACACTCTGCCTTGTTGAATCACAGGTGGTGCAGTGTTTCATGCAAGGTTCCGCTTATGTCAAATCTGATTAACACAGGCACCTTGAGTCAAATGTGCAGCATTCTGAATCAGGTTCAGTATCTCTGAATATTTTTTACCAATGACACCATTGCCTCTTTCTTGAAGCCTCCACAATGAAGGTGCAAATACCACTTACTAAACTCTGCTGGATTGCTGAAAATCTCCCAAATATGTCAATGTTATCACAACTGATTAATGTATCCTGGCCTCCACATCTACAGAAGGTAACTAGCAGCTTACAAAACAATTTAAACTACCAGCAAAAGTTGTCTGATCATCACATATGTCCCTCTTGTTTTTATAAAGTTGCATATCTGTGAGGTTCATGAGTAGCTTCATCTTGCAAGCCTACCTGGCCACTTATTTACTAATACTTTTGCTTTGTCCACATGCTGTGAGACTGCACCCTTGCAGTGAGACAACTCTGGCTGAGGAGTGCTAATGAAATACTGTTCTGTTGATTTTACTGTAATTTAGATGAGTGTGTGTTCTTTGGGTGTCAGCCTGCAGTTATGAAGCACCTGGAGACTGTAGTTCCACTGAGCTAAAGTGTGGAACTACAAACTAATACTGCTTGTAGCTAGAGTGCTGAGGATAACTTTAAACCTACTTTACAGTAAGGAGAGAGTGCACCTTAGCCATCTTTGAAGTTTTTGGGGCTATTTTTAGTTTTATTTTAGTTACTCGCTCCTAGGGCTGGTCACATTTATTTATTTATCTAACAAGCTTTAGGATTACAACCTTTGAGTCAGGGACTCATTTTCAAAGGTGCTGCATCAGAAAAGAAAACAGAATTTACAGAATACATACTTACATTAAAAGGGAAATACAATAAAGTTACACATATGAGTTAAGGTTACAGCAGTTGTACATGACTATGGTTACATACAGCCAAGTTTCAAAGCAGCAGTTTGAACAGTAAGGCAGAGTTCTGTACTTGTCATTATCAGCTATCAATCTGTTAATATCAAACTTTGAGGCACATGACCCAGACGTTGCTTCCGGGTCACACCTGAGTGGCCCTGAGCTAGCATGGTGAGCTCATGCAGGACAAGCGCGCATTCACCATGCATTTAGCGCATGTCAGGCATGTCTGACAGGGTATGTGGTTAAGTGGCCATATTTTATAGGTGTTTCTTCAGTTATAGGTACTATTAAGGCCCTTTGTATTACTTACCTCTAGTATTACCTACAGCTGTGTGTGTGCCTGCAGTTCTATGCTATATTAGTAAGACATTTAGTAGAGTCATGTGGTTTATTGACTTTCTTCTCCATTAGTGATCCTGTTCTACCTATGGATAGAACTGAAGTGGGTGAGGACATCAGTAATTTATTAATTGACATACACCCTTCTGTTCTACTGAGTACAACCCAGCTCATAGCCCCAACCACATTATTATTCTCAGAGATCCTATGATTAAACATATAGATAGGACTATATGTAACCCTGATATATCACATCATACCTCTTCTAGTTTTTGAGGGGCAAACATTTCTGACATTACCTTAATGACTAGAAATATTTTGCACAATTGTGGCCATGAACACTTGGTTATTATTCATGCAGGCACAAACAATGTAAATCACAAATTGATCGACTCCATTAAACAAGATTGTGTTGCTCTAACATTCTGGTATAACTAAATTGAGACATTGTTTTGTCTGAAATCCTCCCTGTACCAAGAGCTTCATTTTTTATGTCTCAGAAAATTAAATCCATTAATGAGTGGCTTCACAAATGGTGTCTCAAGCAAAATATTATGTGCCTCACACATTGGGAGGAATTTGTGGATAAACCTGCATTATTTTGTTGCAACAACCTTCATTTGAGTTAACAAGGATGCACTCTTTTGGGTAAACTTATCACTAATTTTATAGATAAATATTTAAACTAATAAAACTGGGGGAGAAAGGGTATGTACTCTTTTCTCTAAAAGCAAATGGCTGTAAACCTAAATCACACATACATTCACAGCTTAAATTCTTGTCCTTTAACATTAAATCAATAGGTAATTAAATTGATGAACAAAAAGTCAGGGCTTTTGAGGATAAAACTGATATTAAGGGAAGGGAAGGGAACATTGTTTAACCTGAAGTAGCACACTAAGCCAAAGTTTGTTCCAGATGTGACCTAGGAGCACAAGGAAGTTAAGTGACTTGCTCAGGATCACAAAGAATGCATCTAGGCAGCTATGGGATTCAAATCCAGGTCTCCAGATCTGCAGTTCATAACCTTAACCCACTGCACTATACTGCCTCCCAATTATTTCTACAACAGAAACTTGGTGTGATGATAAATCTTCTTGGGACTTCAGACATCCTGGGTATAAGGTGTACAATCTTAATTGTTATGATAGAAAAGATGATGGAGTGGCTATATTAGTAAATAGTAATATTTCTTCAATTAATATTACAGAGCAGATAAAAACCCATAATTTTAATACTGAATCTATCTGGATAAGAATTATAACCAGTTCTTCTCAGTCTATTATTATAGGCACTTGCTATTAAACTCCTGATTATAACACTGATATATCTGATGCATTACTATTAGAAATGGAGAATGCAGGTGATAGTGGCGATATATTTGTTTTGGGTGATTTTAACCTTGGTGATATCAACTAGGCCTCTAATATAGCACTCTTCTCTAAAGGAAACAAACTAATCTCACTCTGTAATCAGCTCCAGTTAAAGCAATGGGTCAATACATCTACAAGGGGGGGAAGACTCTTGGATCTGTTCTATGTTCTGATCATTTAGTCATTAATAATTGTATAAGTACTTCCCCCGTTAGAACTCATGATCACAATGCAGTCCAATTTATTCACTCTAGGGAGTAAACCTTCAACTTAGGGCAAACCCAAATATTTTTCTACAACAAAACCAGCTTACCTGAAATGAAAAGTTATATATCTAAAATTGATTGGGACTTAGAATTTAGTAAACATCCTATCTCTGATTTTTGGTGTTTTGGTGTTTTTTGAAACAAGTCATCACTGAGGTACAGGATGCATATGTTCCTACCAATATAAAATATAATAATGATAATCTCTGCCCACAATTGTTTGACAAATCCATTAGGAAAATTGTAAATAATAATAACTAAAAATATTAGAATTTCTTGAAAAATAGAACTCCTGATAACTGGGAAAAGCTGGTGAAAATTCAAAAGAAATGTAAGATCAGAATAAAAAAAAGCTAAACAAAGGTGGGAATATTGCTTAGCTAACAATTTAAATAAAAATAACAGAAAAAATATCCTTATTCTTATGTGAATTCATTAAAAAAACTGTTAGTCAAGTCGGTTCTTTGCTGCTTGATGGAGAACTTGTATATGACCTTACTCAAATTGCAAATACATTCAATGAAAAAAGTTTGTGGCATTTTTAATCCACAACAAAAATTTCTAATATAGATATATAAAATGATATTATGCCCCCTAATTTGTATGTTGGGATGATACTATCTAAACTCAAAGCAGAAAATTGGGCATTAATTGAAAAACTGTCCAGTTTGGGTTTACACATAACCATCATGAAGTGGATTGCAAACTAGTTAACTTCAGGTATGCAGAAAGTTACCAACTATGTAGATCAGGTGATGTTACAAGTGATGTGCTTTAGGGTTCAGTTCTGGGCCCAATTTTGTTTAAGGCATTCATATCTGATTTACTTGGAATACTGAGTCTATTACTGTTAAATATGCTGATGATGCTAAATTAGGTAACACCTGGTCCTGCATTTAGCAAACTGATATTCCCCAAAGAGATTTAAATATTATCACCAACTGGCTTAAAAACTGGGGGAAGAAATTAAATGCAGACAAACGCAGAGTTATGCATCTGGGTAAACACAACCCACATTTTTCATATATGCTTGGTGGTTCACCGTTGCTTACAATTACTGATGAAAAAGACTTAGGAGTCACCATCTTAAATGATTTTAATAATTCAAAACATATTAATGAAGCCATTAGAAAGTCTAATAGAGAGATCTGATCAATATGTCACAATATTCAATCCAAGAATGAAAACGTCCTAATTCCTCAGTTTAGATCTTATGCTAGACCTTATTTAGAATATGCTTCTTAGCTTTGGCGCCCTTATAAAAAAATTGCCTTCAACTTGAAAGGGTACAGTGAAAGTTTACAAAATTAATTCATGGTTTTCAAGATCTGAATTATGATGACAGACTCAGTTCTCTAAAACTAATGCCTCTTGAGTCACATAGACTTAGAGGGGATTGGTTGTTAGTTTTTGACATCATTCATGACATATATTAAATGACTGAGTTGGGACTTAAATTTAAGGCTACAACTCATAGTACTAGAGGGAATCCATAACAACGTATAGGTCAATATAATGTATTTTAAGGAAGACTAATATATGAAGGGCATCCTTTATCTATAGAGGCCCTAACATAAGGAACACTATCCCAATGTTTTCAAGGAGTAACACTGATAAAATATCAGTTGGTAAAATAAAGAGCTGGTATTAAACGATAGCCTTAGACCCTGAAACTGTTGTCCAGATTTTGTAGTACAGACAGACCAGTGATCATGGTTTAGCCATGGTTTAATACTTCGAAAATATGTGATAGCTAACGTGATGATATATATATTTTTTCTATAGTGTTGTCTGTATTTTTTGTTGTATGTTGTAATATGATATTATGTGTCACTTTTGTTCTGTGTAATAGTTATGTATAAATATTGAATTTGTTGTATTGCAACCAAGATCATGCTTTTATGGTACCCATTGTAAATTATCTCTGTTGCTCAATTAGGATTCTTTTTCCATGTTCATGTTGTGTTCTATGAATTAAAATGAATAAAATTGTCATTGATCTTTCTATCTATCTATCTATCTATCTATCTACCTATCTATCTAGCATTATTTCAATCAAAAAAATCTATCTATTATTTCAATCATAAAAATAGGAAATATGTCTTTACCCTAAGAGTGGTTAATCCCTGGAATAATCTACCAGTCATAATAATTGTTAGTAAATCAAAAACTGAACTGAAAAAAATTATTAGATAACTATTTATTAACGGGGGTTCACTGCAATATTACAATTACTGATTGATAGGAGCACCTATGGGCATTATTTACCTTCTCACTCCTTAGACATCCATAGTATTATTAGCAGTACTGCTGAGACAGTCCATCTGCAATAGCATTTTGTGGTCCACTGTGATGCTATATGGTTAAATCATAGTTCTGGTGGCTGATACTATAGTACAACAGTGTGGCATTTGTACCACTGATTCTGTTCAAACACTGGTATGGATTGTCACCTTTGACCCTTGGAATAATCTTCTATAATGATATGGAAACAATTTATTGATGGCCAAAAAATGGGCAGATACTTTTTCTCAGTAGAAGAGTATTTCATTTCTCTCAGTAGCAGCTTCTGGCTAAGGAAAACAACTGGATTTTCTAACCCATTGGATGACTGAGAAAGCACTACTGCAGGCTTATGTCACTTGCATCTGTCTGAACAATCAACCCCAAATAATAATCTGGGCCTTTCAATGGTGGTGCTTGGCACAGTACAATAGACTTTGTGGTCAGTGAGAGACGGTTAATATTGTTACATGAACTTAACCCAATGAAGGTCACTCTATCTACAAAACATGTATCACTATATGGGTTATATTAAGACTTTGATAATGAAGCCACACAAAAATGTCTTTGTTTCTTCAGTTAGTTTACTAGCAAATAATCCCAACAATTTGTGCTTGCAAGTGGGAGTTTTTCACAATATTAAAAAACAGTAATGCACATTAAAATTGTTTTTTTACAGCAAGAAGCTATAACATTAAGACTATTTTTCTGTATTACAGTACATCAGTACCTTAATGCTATAGTTGTCCTGTTTTTAACAGGATCACTACACTATACTTGTGTTTTTCTAATATTTTTTTAGTGCTACAAAAAACACAGATACTGTAAAATTCCTATAAACAGGTATCCATATATATTTACAAATTAGTCACATTAGTTATATCCACTGAGGCATAAATCTGATCAGTACCTGATTTAAAATAACATTAATGTGCTTTACTTCTTCATGACACCGGTTGCAAAAGGTATTTCCTTTCTGCTTTTTTCTTCTCAAAATATTCGATATGAAACTCATTGCCAGGTTAACTAGTTCATAATGTTCCATGAATCATTTAAAGGTTAAAACAACCTTCATGCATTATAGGACCAATCTGTAAGTTAATTTGAATGTTGTGTTTTTTTCTTGCACTTAACGAAAAAAATAAGCAATACTTTTAGCTAGTAAAATTACTACTTGCATTTGCTACTATATCAAAGATTCCTTTTGCTACCTTAGGTTAAAAACAATGAGTAATCTGCTGTATACAAACATGAATGCAGTATATATAAGATTACCTGACTTAGTTACCTCTCTGCAGTTCCTAAAATGCATATAAATGTGTTCACAGCTCTATCACTTCTCTGCCAAATGTGGCTGCAAGGTGATGCTATGAAATTAAAAGTGAGACAGTCCAAATATTAGTAAATTTTTTTACTTACTTTGGAATAGTTTAGAATGTCTCACTAAAGGGTAGATATGCTTACCTAAGCATGCAGAGAGAATGGTGTCTGCAGAGAGAATGCCAATTGCTTCCTGCTCCCTCTTGATTGATATGTAAATATATGGATACTTGTTTATAGGAATATTATCTGCATTTTTTGCAGCACTGAAAAAATTATTTGAAAAACACTAGTATAGTACCATGACCTTATTAAAAGTAGGACAATTACAGCATGAAAGTACTAATATATTACAGTAAAGCAGTTATAATTGTAATAGCTGCTGTATATGCTGGAAAAAACATTTTGAGTGCATTATTTATGAAACATAATATGTGTAATGTGCATTAATATTCTTGAATACTTCAGATATTCCCCTTGAAGAAATCTTATAGCAAGCACAAAATGCTGCGGTCATTTGATAACAAACTAATTGAAGAAGCCAAGAAATTCTTTTGTGGCTTCATTATCAGACAAAAACATAAATGTAACTGACACAGTGATCCATATTTATATCTACAGTATATCTATATTTCAGTAAGTAATAAGCAAAAACAGGGTGTGCATAACAGGATTATAATTACAAGGTTTAATTTTTTTCCTTAGGAAACCCATAGCATAATTTGTCATAATAAAGGAGTGTTTACTATGGCAAACATGTGCCGGGTTTCCTTTTTCCTGCTCACGCACCAGTGCCAGCCACCACTCTTCCGCATCGCCACAAATAAACCTAATGGTCATGGACCTGACAGCCACTCTGAATTGGTGGTGAGTAAAACTTGAAATACAAAACAACAAACAGCTGCACTATAACTTTTGTCTGCCTTGTATCTGAAAAAAACAAAAACAAAAAACAAGCCTTCCTTCTAGCCACCGCATCCTACTGCTGACCCTGTTTAAACATGGTCAGACCATGGTTGCACGGCAATGTCTTCACTTTATTTGATATAATTGGTGTGGTGAAAAAAGGAAATGAAGCAATTATATAAAATAAAATATGGGTCATTTTATGTATCAAGAAGTTTACATGCACCCTTGGGGTTAGATGCTATTTATGAACCCCCTGAGCTTTGCTTTTGGGGTTTATGTAGCATCTACCCCTCTGGTGTGTGTAATCTTCTTGTTACACATACCATCCCATACTTTATCCTATATTTAATGCACACCCAAAGGGTGTAGTAAGGAATGATGACCACAGGATGAGTGTCCTTACACCCTTGGGAAGTGCAGTAAACCCCTATGATACACACCCTGGAAGGGCTTATTACACTTATAGAATTACTCTAAGTAGCTTTCTGGGGGATAAAAATGGCATTTGGCACATGACCATGAATTTATAGAGATTTAACACATGATCAGGTAGCCTTTCCCATCCAATGAAATTTCTAGATTTTTTCTAGGATATATATATATATAGAGAGAGAGAGAGAGAGAGGAGAAAGAGATATATATATATATCAAGGCAAAAAACTCAGTTTAATGCATCAGTTAGGGTTGTTCCACAGTAATAAAAGTGAGGAAATTTGATGTTAGGGTTCCCATCCCCCTTGCACCCCACCCCCACCCTGCCTCCCACCAACAGGCAACAGGGTGTGCGTTGAGGTCATCAGTCCTAACTCTCACCCCCATCCCATGTGCAAACAAGCTGAGGTGGTGCAGTATATGAGAATGGGGTGATAGTTAGGACCAATGACCCCAACACACACCTCGATGCCTGTTGGTGGAGGCGGGGTGCAAGGGATGTGGGAACCCTAGCATCGAATTTCCTCACTTTTGTCGCTGTGGAACAATCCTAACTGATGCACTAAACTGAGTTTTTTGCCATGAATTTCCCTTCTTTTTGAGAATGTGCACTATAAATAGTGAAGTAATGGCAACGCAAATGCAAGTGCAAACGCAATGCACATGGTGACGCAAATGTAAATGATAATGCAAACTGTAATACAAACACAAATGCAAATGTTAATGAAAACAGAAATGCAAATGCAAGCACATATGGAAATGCAAACCATAATGCACATGGGCAAGGTAACATAATTGGAAACCTCCAACAGTTGTAACAGCAACGATGACACCAAAGGAAACACAAACAGAATTGCAAATGCAAATGGAAATGCATATGGTGATGCAAAAGGAAACTCAAACAAAAACACTAATGGAAATGCAAATGTTAACAGTTACACAAACGCAAGCACAAACAAAAACGCAAAGGGTAACTCACACGGTGGCGTAGATGGGAATGGTAATGCAAATGGAAACAGAAACACAAGTGCATACAGAAATGCAAATGGTAACTTTGCAGACGTAATGGTACCGCAATAGGTGATGCAAATGCTAACAGTAACAGCAATGATGACGCCAAAGGAAACGCAAATGGAAGCACGTATGCAAACGCAAATGGTAATGCACATGGTGACGCAAAACGAAACACAAACAAAACCAGTAATGGAAACAGAAATGTTAACAGTATTGCAAATGCTAGCACAAATGAAAGCACAAAGGTTAACGCACACAGTGGCATAGACGGTAATGGTAATGCAAATGGAAATGGAAGTGCAAGCATGTATAGAAAAGCAACTGGTAATCTGCATGCTCACGGTACCGCAATAGGAATTGCAAATGCTAATGGTAACAGCAACGATGATGCCAAAGGAAATGCAAATGCAAATGGAAGCACGTTCACAAATGAAAATGGTAATGCACACGGTGATGCAAAACAAAATGCAAACAAAAACAGTAATGGAACACAAATGTTAACAGTAATGCAAATGCAAGCGCAAATGAAAATGCAAAAGGTAACGCACATGGAAATGGTAATGCAAATGGAAAAGCAAATGCAAGCGCATACAGAAACTTAAATGGTACCGTGAATGGTCATGGTACCACAATAAGAAATGCAAATACTAATGGTAACAGCAACGATGATGCCAAAGGAAATGCAAATGCAAACAGAAGCATGTACGCAAATGCAAATGGTAATGCACATGGTGATGCAAAATGAAAAACAAACAGAAACAGTAATGGAAACACAAATGGTAATAGCAGCACAAATGCAAGCACAGACAAAAAGGCAAAGGGTAACGCACAAGGTGGCGTAGACGGGAACGCTAACACATACGGTTATGGAAATGCAAGTGGGAACACTAACTGTGACAGTAACAAAAGCACACATGCTTTTTTCACCAAAAGCTGCATAGAGAAATACAGTGAATACAAAGAATGTATGCATAATAATGGGCCTCGGAGCAGAAAATGAGCACTTGGAATACTAAACCGCTTATATCTCAGGAACCTTATGACGTATAAAATAAAATTATATTTCATATAAATTATGACTTTCCTGGCTAGTTTTGTACTTAGCCCTAAGCACTTTTCCAATGAAAAGTCCGTATCTCAAAGCATTTCCGAGATACGGGCCCCGAAAGGCGCGGCGGACACCGCAATGTTAGTCTATGGGAAAAAAGTGTCAAAATCAGAGCACCATAACTTTTCACCTGTTCAATATTTTGTCACCAAACCACCAAAAGGCACATCTGTGGGATGTTGGCTTTCTTCTCTCCAAATTTCAGCCTAAAATACCGAACCATTGTTTTGCAGCAGGGTGGCAAATAATTCCTGTTATTTTCGGCATAGTGTCACAAAATAGTGTCACACATCACAACACTTTGCAATGAAATCACAAAAAGTGTCGGGAGTGCACACCACGTTTACAAAAGTTTCAAAACATATTTCTGGGGTGTTTAACCCCCCCCAAAAGACATGGCTAGCATCTTTAGGGTCCAACTAGGTGAACACAAAAAGAATTGACGCTAGAGGGTCCTAAATGTAAATGCCAAGTATTTCTGTTGCCACTAACTGAAAAAAAAAATGACTGACTCATGACACTACAGGGGTCATTTGTGACACTAAAAACTGTATTTGCAACACTGTTGAACTTTTTGTTAACTTTTCCCATTGACTATAATGGGAAATTTGTTTTTTGAATAACTTTTGAACCATTTGATATGTTTCAAGAAATTTTGAAAGACACATTGTGGCCGCATGTTCTCTGAAGTTTTCGGACCGGTCGCGCAAACCGTGTTACCTGTAGGCCCTCGCAAAGAATGCACAAAAAGCATAAATGTGCTATGGAATGTTGCTTTATAATTCCGCAACCGTATAAGAGACCATTACAAAACTTGACAGATCCAGAGATCTGTGGTACTGCTCCATGCCTGCCACATTTCAGGCAAATCTGTCTTACAATGACAAAGTTATTAAGATGCAGAATTTCACACTTTAACCTTAAATGGGGTACTCAACTCTAACTATAGTGGCACTACTGTGCCACTATAATATATATATATATATATATGTCAGTAATTGACATAGTACCAGTTTCAGTTTCTGTAAGGTTGTTTTACAGAACTCCATCCACTGAACTTCTCTGGCAGCTTCCCATCTTTGCTGTCAGTTAAAGGAGCTGCAGTTGTACTATTATTTTTAACAAACTTATGACGGTACCCCACACTTCCCAGAAATTAACTCAATTGCTTTTTTGTTTGGTGGTGATGAGCCAATCCAGTTAAATATGTCTACATCATCTATATAAGCTAGAGCAATGTATGCAGTCCCTTTCAAGACTCCACTTGGTTTTGGAAATGGTGGGTGTTTTGCTCATACCAAAGGGCATAACATTGAATTCAAAAAGGCTGAATAGGGTGACAGATGCTAACTTCTCATGAGTGTCACCAGATAGACACAGCTGCCAGTATCCCTTCATCATATCTATTGTGGTCCGGTACCTAGCCCCTCCTAACCTGTCAAAGTGCTCCATCTGTCTTGGGCATGGGGAATCCATCAGGTACTATGACCTAGTTCTACTGCAAGTAATTGACACAGAACTGAGTTGTTCCATCTTTCTTTGTAATCAGTATTACTGGGGCTGCCTTGAGGCTGCTGGATGACTGGATGATGTATTTTCCCTCAATGTTCTTTTTACTGTCTCAAGTACCTGATTTTACACTTGCCTTCTTGAATTTTTGCACTGGTTTTCACCTCATGTACTTTGAAATCAGTGCACCTGGGGTGGAGGTAAAAAGAGGAGTAAAGTCAGGCCTGTTTGTCTTGGTGAGAGACCTTTACATATTGTCCCAGCAATCTAGGAGGTGTTACACTTACTCTCATTTAGCAGGTCTGGATCAGGCTCCTCTTGATCTCCATCGACTGCACTGCAGATCATTAGGGCAATGTCAGTGCAGTCATACTAGGGTATCATTATATTTGCATAGAAAACCCATTAAGTGCACCTCCAATGGGGCAACTCTGTGACATAATCCACATCATTGATCGAGCATATGACCTCATATGGCCCCACTCATGCAGCTTGTTATGCTCACTGGGGTAAGTATCATTACCTTCTGCCTATGATGTAAGATTGAGTTCTGGTCCCTTCATCACATCTGGTCTTGTACTTTTTTTTTTTTCCAGGAGAGACACACTAAGCTAAAACTTGTTTACAGGTGCAACCTGGGAGCACAAGGAAGTTAAGTGACTTACTCAGGGTCACACAGTATGCAAGTGGGGGCTGTGGGATTCAAACCTAGGTCTCCAGTTTTACAGCTCAGAGCCTTAAACCACTATGCTATACTGCCTGTACTTCTATTGTGCTGCACATAAGTGACCCTGTGCTAGACCCATGAACTTTTGTAAGCCAGTCTGGGAAATTCAGAACATAGTCAACAGCAGACTTCCACTGGGTGGCAATAGAGCCTTCCTATTCCTTTCTAACTACATCTATGGGTCCTCTGACCTGTCTAGAATGCAGTTGCCCAAAAGGTGAAAACCCTGATGATTCTTGTGGGGTTTCCGGTGTGCGAACAGCAAGTAGGGTATGACTTTGTCCCAGTTCCTTTTGGGTGCAGTATTAGACAATGAAGGGGGATGGGTGCAACTACAGAGGGACTTGACAAAGTTGGAGGAATGGTCAGGGAAGTGGCAGCTGGGGTTCAATTCAAAAAAATGCAAGGTGCTGCATTTTGGGGCAAGTAACACAAAGAGAGAATACTGGCTGGGGGGGTTCAAGCTGGGGAACAATAAGGAGGAAAAGGACCTGTGGTATTGATAACAGCAAGCATGAACAATACTGCTCAATGCAGGAGGGTGGTAGTGAAAGCAAACAGGATGCTAGGGTGCATAGCACGCAAATTCATGTGCAGGCACAGAGAAATGATTTTGCCCTTCTTCAGGGCACTGGTTAGGCCTCATTTGGAGTACTGTGTGCAGTTCTGGAGGCCATACCTGCGGGACATCAAGCTGCTGGAAGAGAGGCGGGGGGGGGACATGATTGAGACATTCAAGTACCTGAAGGGTGTCAACAAAGGTGGGGTGGAAGGGGTTTTGAAACTAAGAAGCAGGAGGGAGACTAGGGGGCATGGGCTAAGAATAGTGGGGGGGAGATTCAGGAGGTAGATGAGGAAGCATTACATCACAGACAGAGTAGTTGTGAGGAGGAATGCACTACCAGAAGGAGTGTTATGCAAAACTGTTGCTGGCTTTAAGAACGCTTGGGACAGGGTAGAGGGGTGAGTAAGGGTGGGTGAGAAGGACAACAATGGGACAACAATGGGAGGTTAATGGGAGATTAAAGGGATTGTGGGAGGGCAGCTGCCTGATAGGGAGCTAGCTGCACAATCAAGCAGACTTTGATAGACTGGTAGGTCTCTTCTGCTGGCACCTTTGTATGTTCGTATGCCTGTTCAGGAGAGGAAACTACCAAAGGCCAGACCTGTTAGCTTGACCTTCATGGTAGGGAAAATAATGGAATCACTTCTGAAACAAAAGAATTGTTGAGCACCTGGAGGCCAGTGGGGCATAGGACCCAAGGCAGCATGGATTCACAGCAGAAAGGTCCTGTCAGAGAAAGCTAACCAATTTTTTTGACTGGGTGACCAAAGTAGTAGATGAGGGAGGGGCCGTGGACATGGCCTACCTAGACTTTAGCAAGGCATTTGACACAGTTCCACACAAAAGATTAATAAACAAATTAGCCAGCCTGGGAGTGGGTCCCAGGGTGGTAGCCTGGGTAAATAAAATTGGTTGGACAACAGGACACAGAGGGTAATAGTAAATGGAGTCCACTCTGAAGAAAGGGGGGTTACTAGTGGAGTACCACAGGGTTCGGGGTTCAGTACTGAGTCCAGTCCTTTTTAATGTCTTTGTAAGTGACATTGCAGAGGGACTGGAAGGAAAAGTATGCCTCTTTGGAGATGACACAAAGATCTGCAACAAGGTTGATACACGGGGGGGGGAATGGATGAGAAGGGACTTGGCAAGGTTGGAGAAATGGTCAAAAGTATGGCACCTTAGATTCAATGCAAAGAAGTGCAAAGTAATGCACCTGGGAAACAAAAACCCAGGGAAAGAGTACACAATGCCAGTGGGTATTAACAACAACAAAAATGGAAAGAGACCTGGGGGTAGTCATTTCAGATGACCTAAAGGTAAGCAAGCAATGTGACATGGCAGTAAGGATGTCTGGGAGGATACTGGGATGTATAGGGAGAGGCATCACCAGGAGAGGCATCAGCAGTAGAAAACAGGAAGTTGTTATCCCTCTGTACAGACAGTTGGTGAGACCCCATCTGGAGTACTGTGTGCAGTTCTGGAGACCCAATTTCCGCAAGGACATAGACAAGATGGAAGCTGTCCAGAGGAGGGCAACTAAAATGGTGCAGGGTCTGCACCAGAAGCCATATGAAGAGAGAGACTAAAAGAGCTTAATATGTATACCGTCAAGGAAAGGAGGGAGAGGGGGGATGTGATAGAAACTTTCAAGTACTTCAAGGGAATCAACAAATTTCAAGAGGGCAGCATCGTTCAGAAAAAGAGATGTGCAAGAACAAGGGGACACAATTTGAAGATTTTATTTTATTTATTTAGTTTTTGTTTACCGGGTAGGTGCGCTAGCCAAACAGATGACTATTATCAGGCACGACCCGGGAGATATAGTAACAATACAGAGTTCATTTACATAATACAGGGAAGCAGTAACAGTACAGAGAACAGTTTTCAGTAAAAGGCAATAAAGGAGTACAGCTTCAGAGACAATCAACAGGTCAAGAGAAAACAGCAGATTTACAGTGTACAGGTAGCATTTAGTGAGCAGGTAAAGGTATACAGGCAGATCCAAAGGACAGGTGCATCAGGAGGAGAGTATGGGGAGGAACTGGGTGAGCAGGTAAAGGTGGAGGGATGCAGGAAGGCATCCTTGTGGCTAAGTGGTTACGGTGGCAGCAGGGATGAAGGAGGCAGGACGGGGGGGGGGAAGATAGAGGGAGAGCAGTTCAGGAGCAATGTGAGGAAGTATTTTTCATAGAGAGGAGGGTGGACACATGGAATGGCCTTCCTGAGGACATCATGGGGTCAAAAACAATGGGAGAATTCAAGAATGCTTAGGACAGACACAAGGCGATTCTGGTGCGGGGTAGGAAGAAATAGGCTGTTGGTTAACTAGGATCTGCTGCTTATCAATAGTTGAGGAAATGGGCAGACTATGTGGGTCAAGCAGTCCTTGTCTTCTGTCAAAGTCTATGTTTCTGTTTCAGTGCAGGACTCTCCTTTAAAGCACAGGCATTGCAACCTTCAGCTAAAATGCAGCCAAGGGTAGGAGATTTGTTTGGGGAAGCTAGCATGGGTTGGCAGAGGCCGAAGAGATAAAGAGAGCTAAGGAAAGACTCTACCTCACTGCAGCTAGCCACTGCTTCTTTAACAGAGTCTGTGATGGTGGGGGCTGGCTTTACTTCCTCCCAGTTCTGCTCATTCTCTAGTGTGGTGGAGTGGTCCCCTACCCCAGAACCCAAACATCCACATCTCTCCTCAAGACCTCAGGACTATGATACAGATTGAACAGGGATAGAATGGACCGACTATGATGAGGAGTTGATTGTGGCCACACAGAAGGCATCACAAGCACTTCCTGCATCTATCCAGGATATGAAAGGAAAGACCAATCCATCCTCGGAGGATTCATTGATGGAGTGGGCTGCAGGATTAGTGGCCCCTTCTGGGTCTGTTACATCTTGAGCTGTATTTATAAAGGAGGGCTGTTGTCATTTTCTCTCTCTTTTTTCTCTCCTATGTTAATTGGAAGAGGAGGCCTACAGCATAAACACAATTTGACCCTTTTTCTGGGAGGACTTGAGACTTTTGGTAAACTGACTGGAAGGTCTGTGATGGATAGGGTAAGGGGATCGATTTGAGAGGGAAGTTGGTCTTCAAGCCTGAGATTTAAGGAGGGGAGGCTAGAACTGAGTGAGGAGTTCCCTCTACTATAAGGGGGTTTCACTTTACTGTGTTATCTAGATTTTGTTTCAAAGTTGTCTTTATATGATGTATATTTACAGGGTTTCTATCTGTTTAATTGCTTTTAGTGGTTCGAGATAGGGATAGTTCATATTTAAAATACATTTCTTGTTGCCTGGGTAGGAGAATATTTTTTTACAAGGTTCTGGGTACTACTGGGCGCACCTGCCACTGGGTGAAAGTGGCTGAAGCTTGGCTGTGGCTGTCCCATCTAGCCAGACAGTTTTGGGTGGCTATGCCTACCTCTGTACCCATTGAGAAGTGAGTGGGCATTGGCGGAGAGTTACTGCTAGCCTGTTTATTCTCACTCCTCATTCTTGGGATTTGTCTTTTTTGGGAGTACTGGGGTATTGCTCATAGCAAGCATAGAGTTTATTTGCTTTATTTTACCTAGTTATAGGGGGTGTGAGAGTTGGGGAATAGTGTGTCAGTCCGTTTTCCATGTGTGTGTGGTTGACATGAAGGAATACTGTTTTGGGATTCAATCTGTTGTTCTTAAGAGTATGGTATTAGATTTTCATATGCTTTGGGGATGGTGTGGGTCGGGTTACTTACTTGGTGGGGGGTATTTTGGATATGGTGCATTGTGATTATAAATGTAGAGGGGAAGTACTTTCTCACTAGGTGTCAAACAGTATTGATGGGTATACATAGTGCTGGCTGTTCATTTGAAGCATCTGCCTTCTATTATATAGGGTTTCTACTGTTTAATGCTTTGTTAACACATTCTTGTGATATGCCTGCCATAGCTGTTACTTTATGGAAACTATGGCTAATTTCACTTTATGTCAGAATGTTCAAGGTTTGAGCATCCCCATTAAATGGAAGGTGTTTTTTTCATACATTAGGTGCTATAATTACAATACCACATTTTTATAGGAAACTTGCTTATTGAAAAGGGATGTGGGTAATTCAGCAAGAGTTGGTTTGAGAAAGCTTATTCTAGCGCTTTTACTTCGAAGAAGTGGGGGCTATCCATTACAGTTCGATATGGGTATCTTCAAAACGTGGAGAAATCGTCTTCAGACAAGGAGGGGTGCTGGGTTACGGTATAAGGCAGTTTGGACAATGCCCAGGTTTTATTGCTTAATATATAGGTATAGCCACCCAATGAAGATTCACCAGTTTCTCTGAGTAAAGATTATATCCAATTGGTACTCTCACCCTATGGTTTTGATTTCTTTTTTTTTTAGGGGGGGGGATTTCAGTTTACTCCTGGATCCTTTGGCAGATAGATCCCCCATTGACAAAGCTCCCCTTCCCTTCAGAGAGCTTGGGGTATGTACACATTTATGTGCCGAGTTTAATTTACTAGATTGTTGGAGAATTTTTTCATTTCATTTATTTGTTATTCTTGTAGGCCTGATGAGCAAATTGCCCATTTTCACAGGTGACAAGTAAGAGTGTACAGAACACATAGAACAAATACAATGTAACATTTAATAACAATACAAAATAGACAATACAATACAATATAAATGTGTTCACATCATAAATAGATAAATTACATAAGGTGACAAACAGTAAAATAAAAAAAAGTACTACTTCTTACAAAGACAATGCTGTAGATCTTTTAAAAACATCATCAGTGCCCTTTTGAATCTGTTAGCCTGTCTTCCCGCCTCCTCTAGGATTGTAATAAATTCTGTTTCTCTGTCCCTTTTTTTTCAGGGGCCATCCAGCCCTCAACTGGAACCCATCTGGTTCGAATTCTCCCTGCATCACACAGCTGCCTGGCAGCTCCAAACGAAATTTAGGTTTGGAGAGGGTCCTGTACCTAATTAAAATGTTGGCACCTTCCCTGCTAGGGTCATTTCCACTGGCACACAGAACTTTGCTTCCAGCACTAATTCCCCAGAGACTAACATGTTCTTTTTTTAATTAATTGCAGAGCTCACAGTGCTCTGACTTTACTGCTGCAAATTGTGCCCCCACCCATTCCCCACCCCCCCGCTTACTGAATACACTTTCTCCCTACCCCTTTTAAGGCTCATTATATCCCTTAAAGTGGTAAACGCCCTGATGTTTTCCTTTGTTCCACAACTCTACCTACCCATCCTCTCTCAGCCTTTGTCTTCCCAGATCGAATGCTGCAGACACCTATTAGTGTCTAATCTGTATTGGCTCCTTAGATAAAAGAGGTCTACCCTTATCACTTGATGAGGCAAATATCTCCGAAGCATTTTTATTTTATTTTATTTATTTATTTGTTGTTTCTCACTCAGTTGCTTAATGTGTTGGCTACCCTACAATCTTGAAGGATACAGTTGCTGAAGTCTAACAGTCCAAGGTCCTAGTCTTCATTGGCTCCCTTGACCCTCAGGAAGCCCAACCCTGAGAGGGACCTAGTTGCTTCCTATAGCATTTTTCTACAATCATATTCCTGGTATTGTACTGTGTATCCACCATATACAACACATTTCCTTCTTCCCCATATACAACCCCACCAGGGGATGCTTCACTGTAGAAATATATCCATATGGATTGCAGTTCACCTTATCTTATTTCTTATTACTGCTATGTACCCCCATCTCACAAATAGCCCAAACCCTAAGACAGATGCTCCTAATTTCAATTAACATAATATGCTCTTTCTTCAGTCAGCTGCCTAAAGATGCCCTAACTCTACAACATCCTTACACTGGAACTTCCTAGATGGAGGTATTAGAACTTTTAGGAAAAATAAGACCACAGTTCTATTGTCATATCCCACTAAGTAGGCCAGCGAGTGTTTTGTTGTATGCTCAATCCACTTACCATTACACTGCTACGCAGACAAGGCAATTGTATCCTACTCCTCGCAAATGGACCAGGCAACACCTTCTCAAAGTCTTGATAAATGGAATATTAAAGCTTCTCCTGTTGATGCTACACTGCTCTGGCAATGTGGAATTAAACTATCCCAAAAATAGCAGCCCTGCAACACAGTGTGCTAATAGGACACAAATTAATGCAACTCACAAAAAAGTCCAGCACCACTCACCACTGACTAAAAATCCACCACTGAGACCATACAAATGTATATGAATGCCATTTTATTGAAGGCAAATTATAACAGTACACTCACCCAAAAGTGCAAAAGCACAAGCTGGGAGGAGAGGCAGAACCCCACAAACTTTGACCGGTTTCGCTAAGGCGTCATCAGGAAGTGTTCCCACAGGTGTCAGTACTTGCCTTTTATATGCACTCTTTTTATTTTTTTACAGTTATGTGTTTTTCCCCCCGGAGTGTTCTGCATCCCTCTGACGTCTCTCCCACGTAGGCATTGGGTATGAGATCTCCTCCCCTTGACCCCATGACTTACCCTTCATGGCAGGGGGTGGGGAGCGACTCGACCCACTGGACACGATTTAGTGTTCGGGGAAGTGCCTTCCCGGGCCGTTGTGGAGGGGGACCATCTTCATCCTCACAGAGGACTCCCATTTCCTTCTTTTTCCTTGCTTTCCCTGAGGTTGTGGCATGCAATGGCACCAGCAGCAGTGGCACGCATGCACCCATGTGCACCCCTGCCAAGCACCTGCCGCAGACTCTCACCCACAGTCTCCAGTGCTGACAAGCTACCTCTCAGCCTCACTAGGTGGCATTCATTCGCTGAGCACTGCAATCCCCCCCTCTCCGAAGGAGACCAGTCCTAGGGACACTTGATCCTTCTCCTCCCTGCCAACCCCCAGCATCCCATGTCTGTTCCCGAACACAGGATAGCCACACTTTTAAAGAAACAGTGCTCACTGAATAAAAAAAATAGCATAATACAAACTTATAAAAGTTCACCATATAGAAATAAATGGTGAAAAAGTTATCCTTCATACATTTATATACCATATAACTTGAAAAAAAAAGAAAAAGAAAAAATATAACATTTAAACCAAAATTTAATAAGCACTAGAAAAACACCATGGCCCGCGTATTCAGACTGCGCCGGGCAGTGGCGAAAGCCTGGGCACTGTGCAACTTAGCTGCACTGGGGCCAAGACCAGGCGATATTCAACAGTGAAGTGCCATGGCTCAGCACCGTTGAATATGGCAGTGGTGGTGCACAAACTGTGCATAGCGTAGTGGCACTGCACCAGCGCAAGCCACAGAGGGGGAGAAGGGGGATGCGCCAGTGCAAGTGCAGTTGCGCTAGGTGCATAACCCACGATATTCAGCCGGGAGCATGCAAATGAGGCCATAAGCTATGCAAGGAGCAAATGGGGCCATTTACATGTCATAATGGCCCCATTCGCATGCCATGCACCAGGTGTCCTGGTGAATTGCGCCTGGAGCCCTGCCAAGCAGCTGTTGGTGGAGTTGTGTTCCCTGGAGGGCTATTGCAGCCCCCCCGTATGCTTGATCGCAGGCAGCCATCAGCTGACTAGAAAACATGTGCCCGATCGCGGGCAGGCATCAGCTTAATATATCTCTTATGCCCGATCGCGGGCTGTAGTGTAATGTAATAAATCCCTGGTGGTCTAGCAGGCCCCCCACTGCCTGATCATGGCATCTGTAATGAATGAATATATCCTGGTGGTCTAGTGGACTCCCCTCCCGTATGCCCAATCGTGGGAAGGCGTCAGCTGAATAAATCTCCTATGCCCGATCACAGGCAGTAGTGTACTGAAATAGATCCCTGGAGGTCTAGTGGAACCCACCCCGAAAGCCTGATCGTGGGCTGTAGTACAATCCGACATCTACCTGGTGGTCCAGTGGTACCCCATTCCCCACCCATCCACAGAGGTCCCCAGCCACCCAGCACCCCCCATCATCGGCAGGCAGCAACACCCCACCTGCATACCACTTGGCCGCCCGCCGACTGACAGTGTACAGTATGAACTGTACGTGCATTGGGCCACAGTGTGGACCAAAGGGCATGCAGACCGTACTCTATTACACAGGTCCAGATCTGTGACTGAATGTGTTTATTCACAGATCCAGACCTGTGTAGTACAGTATGGTCTGCACACCCATTGGTCCACACCATGGCCCAATGGACGTACAGTTCATACTGTACGCTGTCATTTGGTGGGCAGACGGTCGGTATGCGGGTGAGGTGCTGTCACCTGCCAATAACAGGGGGGTGCTGGGTGGCTGGGGGCCTTAGTGGGTGGGTGGGAGAGGGTACCACTGGACCACCAGGTAGACATCGAATTGTACTACGGCTCGTGATCAGGCTTTTGGGGTGGGTTCCACTAGACCACCAGGGAGCTATTTCTGTACACTACAGCCTGCAATCAGGCATGGGAGCTTTATTCAGCTAACGACTACCCGTGATCGGGCATATCGGGGTGGGTCCACTAGACCATCAGGATATATTTATTCATTACAGATGCCCATGATCGCGCAGCGGGGGGTCCACTAGACCACCAGAGAGCTATTGCATTATACTACAGCCCGTGTTTGGGCTGTGGGGTTCCACTAGACCTCCGGGATATATATATTCATCACCGATGCCTGCAATCAGGCTTACAGGGTGGGAGGAGGAGATCCACTAGACTACCAGGAGGTCAGGTGCATATTGACGGTGTTCCCACTGTGAGGGTGGCCACCCATGGCTGGTGGCTGTTGTGTTGCACCTTGCAATACAGGCACCCACCTGTGGGTGGCCAGCATTTGAGCCTATATTTTACGGCTCAACTTTGAGCACCAGTGTGCGGCACATGTAGGGGTTGTGCCAGCATATGCACCGCACATCCCGGGCTGAATAGCCAGATGTGCCGCATATGCATGGGCTTGCCCCCTGCATCTGCACCGCATAAGATTACATTGGGCCCCGGCTCATTGGGATTTGCGCTGCACTGGGCAGCCTTTTCAATATCCCGCCAGGGCTCAATACGGGGTTGTACCAGTGCAAATCTGTTGCATCAGGTGCAACCCCTTTGAATATCTGGGCCCTAATAAACATATAAACCTAAAAAAACATATGTAGAAAAGCATATATGTATATATATATGCATACAAATATAAATATCTATAATAATAATCAATGGGAACTTAGCAGAGAACGCTGTTAAGGACAAACTCTCATTAGGTGTCCACATGTAAAAGTCCACTAGAAAGTGCAATCAACATATAAATAAATAAATAGAAAAGGGGGGGAGAAGGAGGAAGAAAAGGGGGGATACAAAAACAAAAGAAAAAAGAGAAGAATGGGAAGGAGAAAAGAGGGTAAGGGGGAAATAAAAATTAAAAACAATAAGAAGAAATGCACTAATCATACAGTACACATGCCAGATATGTATATCACTCCATGTGTAATAACTATGCATGTATATAAACATCCATGCTAACTTATACACTGTACAAACCCCAGTTAAATCTCATACATAAATATTGGAAGCCTTTATATCAACCACACAAAGTGTATATAAATATACAATAATATGTCCATTGCATGCAGTGTGGATATTCACTTCCAAATTTTTTTTTAGTTAATAAAAAAATAGAAGAGAAAGTCCATGTTTCCATAGCCATATCATGCAATAATATAAAGCAGCTCAGTATGTGCAGTCTAACAGTCCCTCGTGGATGCCAACATACAAAATAATGTGGACCCACACAACCTGAAATAGCCTCCAATATAATATATTGAAGGCAATGTACTAAATCATAACATAGACCATAGGAATTGTTCATATGACCACATCGTGCATGATAAATCAAATATTGGTTCCAACTATCATATAGGTCGAGACAATACTAGCAGATCTACCTGACCTGTCTTACATTTTAATACTTCAATGATGCATAAGGAAACATAAGACAACACACCTCACATATTATATCAGTATTTGGACCTCTTATCCAGATATACAGTCAAATTTATCTCATCATTTAGTCCTGGACAATTCATTGTCCCTAATGGGTATATCCAAAAAGATTCTTTATGTGTCAAAATTGTCTGAATATCACCCCCCGACTAAAAATGCATGGTCTATCCCTATGAACAGGAACCAATGTTTTTGTGGTTCTTTGGCTTGTATCATGTGAATGCATAATGCACTTTAGTGGTCTTGAAGTCTGATGGAGCTCAAATGTTCTCCTATCCTAACCTTAAGGCATGTGTTGTTTTTCCAACATAAAACGAGCCACACACATGTGGCAAAATACATCACATATGCTGTGTTGCAATTAATAAAGTGTTGGATATCAAAAGGGCCCTGGTTATTCACTGTGTGAAAGGTTTTGATTTTAACCATATCTTTGCAATGTGTGCAATGCCCACATTTAAAACTGCCTGGGGGGGGGGTGAGGACAAGTAGTTCAAGGATTGTCCTTAGGGTGTGGGTTGAAAGGAGTTAACCAAATTGTTGTGCAAATGTTTACTGCTCCTGTATACAATACTGGGGGGTTCCTTAGCAATCTCAACAAGAAAAGGATCTGTTGTTAAAATGTGCCAGAACCTGCTGATGATTGCCCTAATCTGCTCACTATCAGTACCAAACTTCGTAATGAACAGAATTTTTTCTTGCGTCTTATCTGCTTTTCATTTGTACTGCAGCAATTCTGTTCTATAGGTCCGATTTACCTGTGTCATCGTTTTCTGGAGTAAATCATTACTATAGCCCCGGTCAGTAAACTTCTGGGACATTTCAGCACATCTCAACACATCTCACGTCTGCCACTTCTTTGTCAAAGCAATTCCATCTGACAATGTAGAATTAAACCCAGCACCTTTCACGCCTATTGCTGCCCCAGCTGAGCTAGCCCAGCTAAAAAGTATCACCATACTGCACTTTAATGCATGCAGTCTGTTGAAAAAAACTTGACCTAGTACAGTAGGCCTGGGTACTACACACAACACCAGATGTACTAGTGATATCAGAATCATAGCTGAGGAGTTCCACCTCTGACCACAGTGTCAATATCCCATCCTATAGCATCTTCAGGGCTGATAGGCCTACAAGAAGAGGAGAGTGGTTGCAATATATGTGTAAGGCAAATCCTCAGCCTCAGTTATTGACTCCTCTATTCATGTAGAAATATAGAAATAAAGACTTTGATGGCAGATAAGGACCACTTGGCCCACCCAGTCTGCCCATTTCCCTACTTACTGGATAAGCTGCAGATTCTAGTTAACCAACAGCCTACTTCCTGCCACCCCCCACTACAATTGCCTTATGTCGGTCCCATGCATGTTTGAATTCCCCCACTGTTTTAGACCCAACAACCTCCCCAGAAAGGTGGTTCCATGCATCCACCACTCTCTCCGTGAAAAAAAAAAATTCCTCACATTACCCCTGAGCCTCCCCCTCTATCTTTAAATTGTGCCCCCTTGTTCTTACACATCTCTTTTTCTGAAAGATGCTACCCTCCTGGACTTTGTTGATTCCCTTGAGGTACTTGAACGTTTCTATCATGTCCCCCCATCCCTCCTTTCATCAAGGGTATACATATTAAGCTCTCTCTCAGTCTCTCTTCATATGATTTCTGATGCAGACCCTGCAAAATTTTAGTTGCCCTCCTCTGGACTGCTTCCATCCTGTCTATGTCCTTGCACAGATGATGTCTCCAAAACTGCACACAGTACTCCAGATGGGGTCTCACCAACTGTCTGTACAGAGGGATAACCACTTCCCTTTTTCTACTTGTGATGCCCCTTCCTATGCATCCCAGTATCCCCCGGCTCTCCTTACTGACTTGTCACATTGCTTGCCAACCTTTAGATCATCTGATGTGATTACCCCCAAGTTCCTTTCCATTTTTGTTGTTGTTAGTACCTCCCCTGCTATTGTGTACTCTTCTCCTGGGTTTTTGTTTCCCAGGTGTATTACTTTGCACTTCTTTGAATTGAATCTAAGTTGCCATATGTCTGACCATTCCTCCAACCTAGCCAAGTCCCTTCTCATCCTTACTACCCCCCCTTGTGTATCAGCTCTGTTACAGATCTTTGTGTCATCTGCAAATAGGCATACCTTTCCCTCCAGACCCTCTGCAATGTCATGTATAAAGACGTTAAAGAGGACTGGACCCAGTACTGAGCCCTGAGGTACTCCACTAGTGACCCCCCCCTTCTTCGGAATGTGTTCCTTTCACTACTATCTTCTGTGTCCTGTTGTGCAGCTAGTTTGCTACCCAGGCTACCACCCTGGGACCCACTCCCAGGCTGGCTAACTTGATTATTAATCTTTTATGCGGGACTGTGTCAAATGCCTTGCTAAAGTCTAGGTAGGCCATATCCACAGCCCCTCCCTGGTCTATTACTTTGGTCACCCAGTCAAAGAAATCTATTAGATTCGTCTGACATGACCTTCCTGCTGTAAATCCATGCTGCTTTGGGTCTTGTGCCCCGTTGGCCTCTAGGTACTCAATAATTCTTTCTTTCGGAAGTGATACCATCATTTTCCCTACCACTGAGGTCAAACTTACAGGTCTGTAGTTTCCTACTTCTGCCTTACTCCCACTTTTGTGAAGGGGAATCACATCTGCCCTCCTCTAGTCCTCAGGTACCACCCCATCCTCCCATGATTTGTTAAAAAGAGTGGTCAGTGGTGTCACTAGGTCCTCCCTTAGTTCTTTTAGGATTCTGGGGTGAATCCCATCAGGCCCTATTGCTTTTTCCACCTTGAGTTTTAGGAGTTCTTTCAGGACTCTTTCTTCTGTAAATGGACTGGTGTCAACCCCCCTACCCAGAGTGCTTCTATTGTCTGGTTTAGATAACTCCTCCTCATCTTCTTTTGTGAATACTGAGCAAAAGTATTCATTCAGTATCTCTGCCTTTTCACTGTCTCCCTCTGTCCACCTCCTCTCTCGCTTATTAATCTTCACTATTCCTCCCTTAACCTTTTTTTATATGCTCCCTAATGTACCTATAAAAGGTTTTATCCCCTTTGTAACTGAATTGGCTATTTTTTCCTCGGTTTGGGCTTTTGCTATTCTGACTGCCTTCCCCACTTCTTTCTGCTTTAATTGATACAGTTCCCTGTCGTACTCCTTCTGTGATTCCTTATACTTTTTGAATCCAGCCTTTTTCTCCTTAACCTTCCCTGCCACCTCTTTTGAGAACCATAGTGGTTTTATACTCCGCTTTGTTTTCTTTATGTGTTTCACACAAAGGCTTGTTGCTTCTATGATGGCAGTTTTGATTTTTCTCCATTGTTCTTCCACCCCTCCTTTTTGGCCATTTGCTAGTGTATTCCTCAGGTATTCACCCATTTTGCCAAAGTCAGCCCTTCTAAACTCCAGTATGCTTGTTTTTGTATGGCTCATCTCCAAGGTTGTGCTTATTGTGAAACATACTGTGCAGTGGCAGCTTGTTCCCAGATGTCTGCCCCGGCTTCTAAATTTGTGATCCTCTCTCCATTTTGAGAGTACCAGGTCTAGTATTGCTCCCTCCCGAGTGGGTTCCAACACTAGCTGCCTAAGGCCTGCCCCCTGCAGGGCATCGAGAATGACCCTGTTCTTGGATGTGGATGCAGTACATGTCATCCTGTTAACATCTGGCATATTCAGGTCTCCCATCAACAGTATCTCCCCTTTTTCAGCCATTTTGAGAATGTCCTCTATCATTTTCTTGTCCATTTCCTCCCCTTGAGACAGGGTCTGAATACAACCCTTATGCGGATTGTGATGCCATTTCCTGTCCCCAAGGTGACCCAGAGTGCCTCTTGTCCTCCCTCTTTATTTTTAAGTTCTGTAGCTTTGAACTCTTCCTTTATGTATAGAGCTACTCCACCTCCTCTTCTCCCCTCCCTGTCCCTTCTGTAGACTGTGTACCCCAGTATGTTGACATCGCAGTCATGATTTTCCATGTACCATGTTTCCATGACTGCCACACTATCCAATAGTTCATCTTCCATCAAGGCTACTAGCTTAGGAAGCTTGTTTCCCAGACTACATGCATTGGTACTCATTGCGCTCCATTTAATGTTGGCTTTACCTTTATCCCCCCATGCCTGCTCTTTTTGCCCTTGTCTGTTTTTCCATTTACCCCTGTCCTGCCCTCTGTTGAGCACTGTACCTCAGTGTTTACCTTACTACCTGTCATGTTTTGTGGGGGGAGGCATGAAATTTCCTGCCTCTTATTAGCACCTCCCCCCATGGCTAGTTTAAAAGCTTGCCAAGGAAGCATTTAAACCTATCACTTAGGATCTTGGTTCCCTTCATTGACAGATGCAGACCATCATGCCAGTATAGACCTTCATCTCTCCAGCTGTACCCCCAGTCCCCAATGACGCCAAAGCCCTGTGCTCTGCACCAGTTTTGCAACCATTCATTAAACTGCATGGTGTGCAGTACCCTCATCTCACCCCTGCCATGGACTGGCAGCACCTCTGAGAAGGTAACTGTGCTTGCTATCTGTCTGAGGCCCCTCCTCAACTCTACAATTTCATCCTGCACTACACTGATCCCATGCATAGCTAGGTCATTTGTCCCAAGGTGGACAATGATATCTAGTTCCCTCTCCTGTGATGCTGCTTCTGCAATCCTGAGGATTCGCTTCTTGTCCCTGCAAGCCATGGCACCAGGCAGGCAGCTTACTTCCCTCTCCCTCTCTTCATAAAGAATACAAAAGTCTAGCACTAAAAATCTCTCTCTCAAAACGAATCTGTTTGTGTGGTAGGCTGCTACAGATGCCCGTCAGGAGGGCTAGAGATACTAAACTTTCTTCACAGGATTTTAAACTTGACGGAATTGGAAACCATCATTATGGGAGACCTCAACCAAGACTGGCACTCTACTTGTTTTATGCCTCTAAAGGACTTCTGTGATGCCTATGGTCTTCATCAGCTAATCTCAAAAACGACATGTCCCAACAACAAAAAACCTGGTGCATAGTATACTCCCGGATTGAATCTTGACTAACAAACCCTATAAAATGTCCCATACAGGAGTATTTCACACTGACATTAGTGACCACAGTGCAATAGCCTATGTAAGGCACATGCCAAAAATATCCTCCGGGGCAGGGTACACCTACAAAAGGAGTTGTGGCAAATTCAATCCCATAGCATTCTTGGTTGATCTTAGCAGAATTAGGTGGCAGGAATTCTACCTTGCTCAATCCATCACTGATGATGCCTACATCACCTTTCAGACTCTAGGCCTAAAGGTGATTGATGCCCATGCACCTGTTGTAAAATCCAAATTGAGGAAAAAATCATGTCCCTGGTTCAACAGCACCTTAAAAACAGCCCTACGCCACAGGGATGCTCTCTGGAAAAAGGCTAGAAAAACAAATCAGAATCAGATTGAGCTGCCTTTAGAATGATTAGGAATCACTGTACCAAACTAATCAGATCTGAAAAGGCAAATTACTACCAAGGTGCTTTGGAGTCCAACAAGAATAATAGTGCTAAATTTTGTCAGATCTTGAATGATGTGGAAGGATGTAAATTGTCCTCCTCAATTCCATCCAAAATCATCTCTGGAGATACTACCTGCACCAACAAACATGACATTTTAGAAGCCCTCAATAACCACTTTGCCACTGCTGGCCTAGCCTTTGATACCTCTCCTATAGACAAATTGCTGAACCAGCAAACCAACACCACCACACCTTGGACCCCTTCCAGCACCCCCATCTGCTCTACCAAATTTAGTTTCACTCCTGCCTCACTCAAGCAAGTCGAAAACCTCCTAATCCACCTAGATTTTAAAAAAAAAGTGCAGGGGCTGACCAAATTGCCCCCTTCTTCTGAAACTAGGCTATTATCATCTAGCCCTAAATCACTCACTTCTCCAATATACCACTCCATTAAGGAGCACTTCCTTCAGTGTGGAAAACAGCCCATGTCATCCCTCTGCTCAAATCTGGTGAACCAAGTGACTTAAACAACTACAGACCCATCTCTCTTCTTCCTAGTCTGTCAAAACATCTTGAAAAGCTGGAAAACTGTCAATTAAAGGAATATTTGGAGAATCACAACCTACTAAACCCTCTACAATCTGGTTTTAGGTAAAGTCACAGCATAGTCTCTGCATTAGCCAAGGTTACTAATGATTGGCAAATTGCTCTTTTTTTTTGTAAACTTTATTTAACTTTGAAAAGACTCAGTTACAACCTTTCTACCCCCTTACCATAGGAGGAGAGATACAGTCAAGTCAATGGCAGTAATTTAACAATTACCTTTGAACCACAGCAATAAATAGCACAATTTGCAATGAATAACCAATACATTTAAAACATTTAGTAGCACAAAATCATTTAAACTCAATATAATCATTTAACTTCTATGAAGAAGTATAGTTGGTCAAGCAAATAATCATTACGCTTATTTTTATCAGAGATTTCAAGTTATAAATTCATGGCTTGTCAAGGGTGTTCAACCTATAGCATTGCAGGGAATAGGGGGAACCACGATTCTCCCAGGGGCTCTTTCTAGGGGCGACCAAATTTCCTCACATCTTCCGAGTTGTTCTCTGACTGTGTATTGCAATTTTTCTAATTTCATTGTATGTAGAAGTGATTTCAGCCATGAAGCAGCAGTGGGTACATGGTCGCTCTTTCAGTATACTGCCAGTTCTCTTAAGCCTACAACCAGCCCCAATCTGCAAAATCTGGTCCTCTTAGTTAGTCCTCTGACCCTGAAACCAGGGAGACCCAGAAGAATCTCTGTTGGGTCCAGCCTAGGGGGGGCCTGGAGGGTGTTTGGAAAGATTTGGACAATTCCCCACCAAAATTGCTGGATTTTGGGACATTCCCAAACTAAGTAATAGATCCCTCCTGGACCTTGCATTTGGGACAGTATTGTGAGGACTGGGGATCTATTGTGTGAGCTAATCTTGGGTACAATAGGTCTGCATCAGGATGTTGAATTGAATTGCTCTTAGTCTGTTATTGACTGAGCAGTGGAGGGCATTCTTCAAGATAAGAATCCAGTCTCCCCCAGTCAGTTCATCTGGATAGAGATCTGATTCCCACGTTTTCTTAAGACTCTGTAAGGGGTCAGATCTGGCCTCAATAAGAAGCTTGTAACATCTGGTTAGTGGTCTAAAGGAGCCAAAATTAGAAAATTTCCTGAAAGTTTCTTCCAGAAGGGAAAAGCCTAATGTGGTTTCCAGGTCAGTTCCCCTCAGCAAGTTTTCTAGCTTATGGCAAATTTTCAAATAGGTAAAATATTGAGAGGTGTCTAGGTTAAAGAGAGCTTTGAGCTCCTGGAAATTGACCACTTCATCGCCTTTTCTGATTTGGGACATCTTAAATAACCCCTTCCTATACCAATATAGGAGGCCTGTCTCCAACACTGTGGGAATCGGATGCTTACCTGCTATCAACCCCCTTAGGGTAGAGTCAGGAGATAATCCTTGGGGTTCTCCCATTACTGTATGTGCTGTTTTCCAGGCCCTCCACAGGGATCTGGTACATGAATTCAGAATTTTTGCTATGGAGTGTCTGTTTACTGAGTCTATCAGGACTTAGTGGTAAAGTGGAAAGCCTGCTCCCTTCTCAATAGCACACCACGCCAGTCTTACTTTATCTCCACTTCTGACTAGATCCTGTATATGGGTTAACTGGGAAGTCAAAAAATACAGCCTAAGATTGGATAAACTCAACCCCTCATTTTTCTCTGTGTTCCATAGTATCTGTTTACTGATCCTTGGGCACTTCCCCTGCCAAAGCAGTTGGGTAATTGCTCCATCCATAGATTTCAAGTATTTTTGCAGGAGTGCAATTGGTAAGGATTGAAACATGCATAGGATCTGGGGCAAGATGTTCATCTTTATTAAATTGACCATGACTAGTAGGGACAGGGGGAGAGAACACCATCTAACATTTTCTTCTTTAATTTTTTTTTTATTAAAGGGTCATAGTTTATTTTAATTATTTGGGATAACTTGCTAAGTAGGAGTATCCCCAGATATTTAACTTGCTTTTATGAGTGTACGGTGGTTCTTGCAATCGTGATGGAGGATTTGTTGATACCTAGAGGTAGCCTTTCACTCTTATCTGAGTTTATTTTATGGCCAGACAAGGGGCCATATATGTCAAATATTTTGCTCAACTCTGGTAGCTCCTCCTTCGGGTTTCGAAGGAAGAGTAAAATGTCACCAGCAGAAAGGGATATCACATGTTTTTCTCCTGAAGTAACATATCCCTTAATGCTTTTGTTACTTTTAATGGTGGCCATTAGTGCCTCCATAGTCAGCACATATAAGAGTGGGGACAGGGGGCAACCATGCCTTGTTCCTCTTGTAAGAACAAAGGGTGAAGATGTGGTGTTATTTGTTAAGATCTGGGCTTTTGGAGAGTGATACATGGTTTTAAGCCAGCCTATAAGGGTATCTCCCATTCCAAACTGTTCTAATACTGCAAACATGAATGGCCACTCCACCCCATTGAAGGCTTTTTTGGCGTCTAGTGTGAGGAGCTCCCCCCCCCATTGTTTCACCCCCTTCTCAGGACCAGTTATGGATAATGTTGATAGACCGCCTTAAATAATGTTTGGCTTAATGGCCTTTCACAAAGCCCCCCCCCCGGTTGGGATGTATAAGGATGGGGAGCAATGTTTCCAATCTCAGGGCTATAACTTTTGTTAAGATCTTGTAATCGGCATTTAATAAGGATATGGGGTGGTAGGACCCACATTTAGTCCGATCTTTTCCAGGCTTGGGGAGAACTGTTATGGTGGCTAAAGTCAGGGATGGAGGAAGAGATCCATCTTTCAGTGACTCTCAAATCATTTCAGTCATTAGCGTTCCCAAGGATTCCCAGGTATATTTGAAAAATTCAGCAGGAAGCCCATCTGGTCCAGGAGCTTTTTCCTTCTTGATTGCCCACACTACATCACTAATCACCTTTAGGCTTACCAGAGCATTTAAATCGGCTTTCTGCTCTGTAGTTAGAGAAGGCAGGATCAGGTTTTTCAAAAAGGAGTTGAGGTCAGCTCTTAGTGGTACCTGTGTGGAATAAAGAAAGGTATAGTACTCCTTGAATAGATTGTTAATTGCCACCTGGTCAGAAGTGGTTTCTCCCCATCCATTTTCCATTTTTAGAATGGTTCTTTCTGACCGCTTTTTTTCACTAGTCCCGCCAGCTACTTCCCAGCTTTGTCTCCCTCAAAATATGTTTTGGATCTTGTTAAGAGAAAGTCTCTCTCTGTTTTCTTCCAGGCTATCTGGTGCACCCATCCCTTCAGTCTTTTAATCTCCCTAATGTGTTACTGGGCATTCCCCAACATGTTTTTCTTTTCCAGAGAGCGTATTCGTTTTATTAACATATCCCACTTCCTGACTCAGTTGTCGCTTTTTGTACACATAAAAGGAAATAGTCTCACCTCGAATAAAGGCTTTCATGGCATCCCATACATAACTGATGTGTGTTCCCTTGCCTCAATTGTCCTTTATAAAATCTTTGATTTTACTATTGATTTGGGTGAGATATAGTTTATCTGTAAGAATTGAGGTATCTAGCCGCCATTGTGAGGGAGGTGAGGAGTTGCCTGTGGGTGTCCTGCAGACAATTAGAGGAGTATGGTCTGAGATTATCACGGGACCATAAGTGGCTGTTAAATCCTTATTGATAAGGCAGGGGGATAAAAATACATAATCTAGCCTTGTGTATGTTTGATGAGCGTGGGAGAAAAATAATTCCTTTTCCCTCGGATGACAATGTCTCCAGTTTTCAACCATCACTCTTTCCTCTGTTATGGATTTCAGGACTAAAGCACTACAGGAATCACTTTAGTTTCCCCCTTGGAGTGGTCTAAGGCAGGGTTTAGGTAAGTGTTGAAGTTGCCTCCCATCATCAGGTTGTCTTCAAATGGGGCCAGGGTGACTCTCAGACTTCTAAAAAAGTCTGGATAATCATAGCTAGGGCCATAAACTGAAACTACCATGTAGTAATTACCGCCTGTATTAATTTCAGCTATGAGGTACCTCTTCTGTGGGTCAGATATTACCCTTCCAATTTTGTGAGGGAGGTTAGGATGGATCCAGATAGCCTCCCCTGATGCCTTAGATGTAAACGGAGCTGACACAAGGGTACTCCCCCATGAATTGTCTAGGTGTTCTGATTCTTCCCTGTCCAGATGTAACTTCTGCATTAATATAATGTCCCCTTTCATTTTCTTAATGTGTCCAAATTCTTTTCCTTTTGACCGCTGTTTTTAAACCGTTGACATTCCATGATATCCACATTAGGCCTTCCATTTAACACATAAATAGTACATGTTTCTTTTCCTCCACAGATGTAAGCTGAAAGACAAACTATAAAACAGTGACTGATTACTGAGCTTCCCAACTTTTGAAACTTTAAATTTAAAACCAAATACCTTCCCCAACCCCCCTGACAACTCCCTTCAACAACTTGAGCTTCCCCAGAATTGTGTCCTGCTTCCCTTCCTCCGTCCCCTAATTTTAACAGGAACAAAATACTAATGCTATCCCTCAACTACTGTACCCAAATGAAACTTAGCTTCCATCTTATATACCCACTGTCATTCATGGAGTGAGCTGGGTACCCATTCACTTAACTTCTTTATAAAAATAACAAAATTAGTCCTGTGTTCTAATAGGTATAAGGGGGCCTGGGAGGAGGGCCCGGACCATGATGACCTCGTCAGGGGAGAATCCTCTCCCCTCAGGGGTTGAGCGAGTAATAGGCAGCATCAAGAATGAGGTGGTTATAATGAAGGGGACCAGAAAGGTACACCCTGAGTGGTGACACAGCTACCCCCCTACATCCAAATGCTTTTTTCAGTTTTGACTTCAGAGCTCTTCCCTTCTGTATGAACCTCAACTCTATAGCTCCCCCTCATGTTATTCATTAAAATTGTTGATATTTCTGGCCCTCATGGGGATTTTCCCCCTCCCATCATTTTAACCTTAGTTCCTTCACATCCTATATTTTATGGTCTAGTATTTTATAATCAGAATTTGTATCAGACATTGCTATTAAAGATAACGATATACAAGAAAGAAAAATAACAGGAAAGTTAAACAGGCCAGAGTCTGCTCGATAAATCTCTGAATTCTATAATCTTTTATATCAACTTAGATTGTACAGATCAAATTACTGTCCAGTATAACTCTTGAAACATAGAAACATAGAATTTGATGGCAGATAAGGACCGCTTGGCCCACCTAGTCTGCCCATTTTCCTACCTAACAGATAAGTTGCAAATCCTAGTTAACCAACAGCTTACTTCCTCCTACCCCCCACTAGGACTGCCTTATGCCTGTCCCATGCATTCTTGAAGTCCCCCACTGTTCTTGACTCCACAACCTCCTCAGGAAGGCTGTTCCATGCATCCGTAACCCTCTCAGTGAAAAAATACTTCCTCACATTACCTCTGAGCCGTCCCCCCTCTATCTTCAAATTGTGGCCCCTTGTTCTTGTGCATCTCTTTTTCTGGAAGATGCTACCCTCTTGGACTTTGTTAATTCCCTTGAGGTACTCAAAAGTTTCTATCATGTTCCTTCTCTCCCTCCTTTCCTCTAGGGTATACATATTAAGCTCCTTTAGCCTTTCTTCGTATGTCTTCTGGTGCAGACCTGCACCATTTTGGTTGCCCTCCTCTGGACAGCTTCCACTCTGTCTATGCCTTTGCAGAGATGGGGACTCCAGAACTGCACACAGTACTCCAGATGGGGTCTCACCAACTGTCTGTACAGAGGGATAACAACTTCCTGTTTTCTACTATTGATGCCTCTTCCTATGCATCCCAGTATCCCTCCAGCCTTCCTTACTGCCTTCTCACATTGCTTGCCCACCTTTAGGTCATCTGATATAATTACCCCCAGGTCCCTTTCTATTTTTACTGTTGTCAGTATCTCACCCCCCATTGTGTACACTTCCCCTGGGTTTTTGTTTCCCATGTGCATTACCTTGCACTTCTTTGCATTGAATCTGAGCTGCCATACATTTGACCATTCCTCCAACCTTGCCAAGTCCTTTCTCATCCCTTCCACTCCATCTTGTGTATCAACCCTGTTGCAGATCTTTGTGTCATCTGCAAAGAGACATACTTTTCCTTCCAGTTCCTCTGCAATGTCACTTATAAAGACATTAAAAAGGACAGGTCCCAGTACTGAACCCTGCGGTACCCCACTAGTAACCCTCCTTTCTTCACTGTGTATTCCATTTACTACTTCCCTTTGCATCCTGCTGTCTAGCCAATTTTTTATCCAGGCTACCACCTTGGGACCCACTTCAAGGCTGGCTATCTTGTGAATTAATCTTTTGTGTGGGACTATATCAAATGCCTTGCTAAAATCTAGGTAGGCCATGTCCACAGCCCCTCCCTGGTCTACTACTTTGGTCACCCAGTCAAAGAAATCTATTAGATAAGTCTGATACGACCTTCCCATCATGAATCCATGCTGCCTTGGGTCTTGTGCCCCTCTGGCCTCTAGGTACTCAACAATTTTTTCCTTCAGAAATGATTCCATCATTTTCACTACCACTGAGGTCAAACTAACTGGTCTATAGTTTCCTGCCTCTGTCCTGCTCCCACTTTTGTTAAGAGGAATCACATCTGCCCTCCTCCAGTCCTCGGGTACCACCCCATCCTCCCATGATTTGTTAAAGAGAGTAGTCAGCTGTGTCACTAGTTCTACCCTTAGTTCTTTTAGAATTCTTGGGTGAATCTCATCAGGCCCCATTGCTTTGTCCACCTTCAATTTTATCAGTTCTTTCAGAACCCTTTCTTCTGTAAATGGACTGGTATCAACCCCCATCTTCAGAGTGTTTCTCTTGTTTGGTTTAGGTAACTCCTCTCCTCTTCCTTTGTGAATACTGAGCAGAAATATTCGTTCAGTATCCCTGCTTTTTCACTGTCACCCTCTACCCACATTCCCTCCCCTTTATTAAGCTTCAGTATCCCTCCTTTTGTCTTTCTTCGCTCCCTAATGTACCTATGAAAGGTCTTATCCCCCTTCTTAACAGAATTGGCTATCCTTTCCTCGGTTTGGGCCTTTGCTATTCTGACTGCCTTCCCAGCCTCTTTCTGCTTTAACTGATAAAGTTCTCTGTCCTGCTCCTTCTGTGTTTCCTTATATTTCCTGAATGCTGTCCTTTTCTCCTTAACCTTCCCTGCCACCTTTTTTGAGAACCATAGCATTTTTTTCCTTTGTTGTGTTTTATTGATTTGCTTTACACAAAGGCTTGTTGCCTCTGTGATGGCTGTTTTGATCACTCCCCATTGTTCCTCCACCCCTCCTTTTGGCCTGTTTGCTAGTGCTTTTCTGAGGCACTCTCTCATTTTCCCAAAGTCAGCCCTCCTAAAGTCCAGTACTCTTGCTTTTGTATGGCTTGATTGTATGGTTGTGTTTATCGTGAACCACACTGTTTGGTGGTCACTTGTTCCCAGATGGCTACCCACTTCTAAATCTGAGATTCTTTCTCCATCCCCATTTGAGAGTACCAGGTCTAAGATTGCTCCCTCCTGAGTGGGTTCCAATACTAGCTGTCTGAGGCATGCCCCTGTAGGGCATCAAGAATGACCCTGTTTGGATGCCTGCAGCAAAGGTGCTCCAGTTAACATCTGGCATATTCAGGTCCCCCATCAACAATATCTCCCTTTTTCTGCCATTCTAAAAGCCTTCTATCATTTCCTTGTCCATTACCTCCCCTAAAATGGGGTCTGTATACAACCCCATGCGGATTGTGGTGCCATTTCCTGTCTCCAGGGTGACCCAAAGTGCCTCATCTGCTCCTGTTTACTCTTTAGTTCTGTTGCTTTGATCCCTTCCTTTACATAGAGAGCTACCTCTCCTCCTCTTTTACCCGCGCTGTCCCTCCTGTAGATTGTGTATCCTGGTATGTTGACATCCCAGTCATGGTTCTTTGTGTACCATGTTTCTGTGACTGCCACAATATCCAGGCAACCCTCTTCCATCAAGGCCACTAATTCAGGGAGCTTGTTACACAGACTACGGGCACTGGTACTCATCACCCTCCACTTTTTGATAGCCTTACCCCTTTTAGCCCCATTTCTGTCCTTATTGCCTTTGCCTTTTTTTACATTTAAATCTGTTCTGCTCCCTAATAACTTCTGTACCTTGGTGTTTACCTCACTAATCACCATGTTTTGTGGGGAGGCTCTGATTTGCCTGCTCCTTTCAGTGCCTCCCTTGGCTAGTTTAAATGCTTGCCAATGAAGCATTTAAACCTCTCACCTAGGATCCTGGTTCCCCCCCGGACAGATGCAGACCATCGCACCAGTATAGGTCTGCATCCCTCCAGGTGGCTCCCCAGTCCCCAATGAAGCCAAAACCCTGAGCTCCACACCAGTTTTTCAACCACTTATTGAATTCCCTGGTGAGAAGTGCCCTAGCATCTCCCTTGCCATAGACAGGCAGCACCTCCGAGAAGGTTACCGTATGCGCTACCTGTCTAAGGCCCCTTCCCAACTCTATAAACTCCTCTTGCACTGCTCTGATCCCATTCCTAGCCAGGTCATTTGTCCCTAGGTGGACAATGACATCCAGCTCCCTCCCTCGTGCAGCTCCTCCCACGATCCTGAGGATTCGCTTCCTGTCCCTCCAAGCCGTGGCACCAGGAAGGCACCTTACCTCCCTCTCCCCTTCCTCCCCCATTTCTACCCCCTAATGATTGAGTCCCCCACCAGGAGTTGTTTCTTTCCCCTGTGGAGTCCCATGCCACCCTCCTGTGGGTCTCCTTTGTGAAGGTTCCCAGCATCCTCCTTGGTCTCTACTGCAGGTGCCTCCATAGAGGAACCACTATCCACCAGAAGAGCGAATGAACTGTGGAGAGGTACAGCTGGAGGGATGTAACTCTGTTCCACCACCCTCTCTCTCCTTGAGCCCACCCTGGTCCAGCCTCTCCTCTTTCTTGGCAACCTCTGAGGTAGTGGCATTGGCCCTGGTGGTCCCTGGGTGGGGGAGGAGGTTTCACGAATCCTAGCCAGGTCAGCCTGGAGATGGGCAACCTCCTCTCTCAGACCAGAGATGTGCCTGCAAATAGGGCAGCATCGCAGCCTCCAGAATGTCTCCCGGAACACTGCCACCCCACAGCCATTGCAATGCACCACTCCTATCATGTCTTATTTTGTGTCCTCTCTACTGTTTCTCTGGATGCTTACTCTCTCCTCTCCTTACAACTCTGACCCTTTCTGTTCTGGGACAGCAACTTCCTATCTTCTTCAGTAGCCTCCTTCTTCCTTGCTCAATATCAGACCACCAGCAGCTGGGGGGGGGGGAGTGAGCGACTTTTTTTTACTTTAGGGTTGACAAAACCAATATTTCTCTATTATCCTTTCCTTCCTACTGCCAAACAGGAAGTTCCTGTTGACAGTCAAATCCAGTGGCTATAAAAGTAGAACTGGCTTTGGGTGGGATGGAGGTCAATTAGTAAGAAAAAAGGCTAGCAACAGGAAGTTGCAATTTGACTCACCTGCTTTTCTAGTGTCTAAACCACACCCCCAGGTAAGCTCTCTTTCCTCCTACTGGTTTAGCAAAGTCACCTGATACAGTACCCTTCCCTGCACAGAACACACACTGACTTTCTTTCTTTTCTTTCTTTTTTTAACCCTAAATAAGACCCCTTCTACTTCTAATAAAGTTACCTGTCTACTTAATCTTAACTGACACTGACTCCTGCTGAGATATAAGTTTTAAATTAACAAGAAAATGTAGCTTCTTTTAATTAGCTGCTTTCTGCTCTACAAGCAAGGCTAGCAACCTGAGATGTTGTTTACATCACGGCAATTTGTCCGAGCCATAGATAGAATGAAAGAGTCTCCTCGTAAATTCCCCTTGTTTGGATAAGCGATAAACTCATGCTATGAAGCAATATTAATAAGGGACAGGGAAAGAATTTGTGAGTCAAAGATAACCTCGTCTTCTGAGAAGTGAAGCACCTGCTCCTCTCTACAGGTCAGCAGTGTGAGTCTATGGCAGTTCCCAAGGCGGATTCGGTGGGGATCATGAGATCGGCAGCCTTCTCGCCCTTATAGGCCACCGACCACGATGTTGTGAGGGCTTGGTGCCTCCAACCCTAACCCCCCCAGCAGACTCAAGAAAACTAAAAAGGCAAAACAGTACCTATGTTTTAAAGTTTTCAGTGCTCATCTGATTGGGCTTCATTTTGGTTATTCACAGCTTCTCTCTTCAGCTTGTTCGCAAATTCCAGCGCCGTTTTAGGGTCTGTGAAAACATGTTGTTTGCTTCCCTGTGGAATTATAATGAACCTGGCTGGGTAGGCCAACATATAGGGACAGCTCAGGGCATGTAGCTTCTTTTTCACTATATTGAAGACTTGTCCTCAGTTTTGGAGGGGCCTGGAATTATCGGGAAAAATGCTCACTCAGTCCCATTGTACAAGAATCGTATCCCTTTTTCTAGCTACCTCCAGGACTTTCTTCCTATCTTAGTACCGGAGAAATTTAACAAGCAGGTGTCTTGGTTTCTGGTCCAGAGGTGGTTTCATGCATGGTGACTTGTGTGCTTGTTGTATTTCAAGGGATATTTCTGGAGATAGAGCGAGGGTTTGCAGTAATCATTTTTTCATAAAGGATGTGCAGTCTTTACCTTCCAGCTCTTCTGGCATGCCAATTACACGTATGTTGTTCCTTCTTTCACTATTTTCGTGGTCATCTATAGCTTCTTTTAGGAAGGATATCTCTCTTAAGGCTGTTTGTAGATGTGCTGAAATACTTAAATTATTGTCTTCTTGTGAACTGACTCTAGATTCTAGCTCCGTGAGGCAGTTTACATGGGCCTCCACAGTGTCCGACATAGTGTTTACCATCTGCTATAAATGTTGAATTTGCGCAATAAGGTTGTCGAAGTCAGATTGCATCTTAGTGCCGAAGTCATATTTTAGATCCCTTATTAGACCTTCCACAGATTGGTTTCCCGATACTGACTCAGCCATTATCAGGTTGCTTTGTTTACTTTGAGATGCTGGTTTCGGTCAGAGACTGGCTGGTGCTGGAGGCCCGTTCGGGCCCAACACTTCTGTATTTTGTTGAGAAGTATTGAAGCAATGTTTCTCCTGTTTCTTGCCCAGTTGATGAATAGAAGGCACCTGCTTTGCTCTGAATGTTAAAGGATGTGAATTTCAGGCCGATTAATGCAGATTACCTATATTATAGAATGTGTCCTAGCGGAGGTCTCTTTCAAACGTACGCCATGATTTTCAGCTAGGTCACACCCCACCTGTCAAATTGCACTTGACACGAGGAATCATGTCACTACGCTTTTCCTTGACTTAATCAAAGCATTTGATATGGTGGATCATGATCTGCTACTGACCCTGTTACATCACATCAGGCTGGATGATAATGCTCTTAAATGGTTTTAATGCTACATTGTTGGAAGGTAGCAGCAGGTGAATGCTCAGGGCGACCTTTGTCCCTGCAAAATTCTTCTGAGAGGTGTACCTCAAGGTTCAATCTTGGGCCATTTATTATTCTCAATAAACGCAAACAATATTGACCACAATATTACTTCTGCCAGTATTCGCTTATTTGCAGATGATACTGTGCTTTATGTCTCTCGTCCTACCACTGAATCTGCCTACAGGGATTTACAGCAATAATTTAAAATCCCTACAGCAAAAACTGTTACATCTGAAACTTCTACTCAATGCAAAAAAACAAGTCATGTCCTTCTCCCCATCAACTAATGCATCTTTCTGATCACATCAGCCTGCCAATATGCATATAGTATCTATGCATGGTGAAACCCTAGAAAGAGTGGACAAATTTAAGTAACTAGGCTTCTGGTTGGACTGTAAGGTCTCGTATATCCCTCATGTTGAAGAACTCTCTAAAAAGCTAAAACAAAGGCTTTGATTATTCTTCTGTATCAAACGTTTACTTGCCTATGAAGCAAAACTACAATTAGTCAAAACAACATTCCTTCCTCTAATTGACTATTCTGACTTTCTTTACAGTCATTACCCCAAAACTGTCCTTACTAAGCTGGACATCATGTACCACAGGGCCTTAAGATCTGTGACCGACTCTTGTTCAAAACACACCACTGCTCACTTTACAGCCAACTTGGCTGGACTTGCTTATCTTCCAGAAGATGGTGTAATGTCTCCATCTGGACCTTCATAGCCCTCATTAACAAACTCCCTCTTTACGTATCCAGCCTCTTTAAATCAACATCTTGCACATACTCACTTAGGAAATATGATTATATCTCACTTGATACCCTTGGGTAAAATCTCGTTTTGGCACCATATCCATTAGCCACACCTTACCACCCTTGTGGAACTCCCTCCAAAATACCTTAAATCTGACTCGCCCTGTTAGTCTATCCTCCTTTAAATCTCTTCTGAAACCTCTGTTGAAGGAAAACTGCCAGTGCTATGCCTAGGACCCCCTTTTGATATATTATATGGCACTTACCACTATATTTGCCTCGGCTCTTCCTGGTCCCCTTCTTTTTTTTGTATTGCACTCCTGTCTGTCTATGCCCTGCTACTTCCTGAGCCTCTCTCCCTTACACCTTTCCCCCCTCATCCTACTTATCTTCGACTATGCCTACCTCACCTTAAGGATCATGCTCTACCTTCCCCCTTACCTCCTTCCAGTCCAATCATATTATGCAGTAAGCTGCTTGCACTTATGTAGACATGTACAAATCTGAATAGTCTGACTGTACATTGTTATATATTACCCACTGTATTGTGTGAACTATTGTATACATCTGTAGTGTTTTTCTTTTATGTATACTATGTGTGTCCCCCCAGGACCACCATACAAATGAATATCTTAATGGTGTATTTCCTCGTTAAAAATAAAATTGAATTGAATTGAATAATAACTGATTTGTAATTCATGAGTTCACCAGGTAGTGAACTGAAAAATGTGGAGGCCCTAAAATGAATAGATCTTTGGCCTACTACCTTAAAGAACAGTGGAAGTTTAAAGGTGAATCTAGACTGAGATCAAATACTAACTTTGAAAATAAAAGTGCCAGTTTTAAACTGAATTTTATTATCCAATGGTAGGCTATTAGACTGTTGATAAAGGTAACAATGGTGGGTCTGATAAGGAGCATTTAACATAAACCTAAGAACAGTATTATATGTAACTCAAAGACAATCTAGCAAATTATTACTGATGGATGAATAAATAATCAATCCATATCATACAATGGGTCTCAAAATACTTAGAGCTGATTGGCTATTGCCATGATTTACAATGTGTAAATTGTGCAATCACCCCATGGGAAAAAGTGCCAGTACCAGCCATCCTCATCCATTGCCCACTGAGTATCATTCTGACACCACCAATATCAAGTCTTCTCCCCAACATTGGTCCCCTACTAAACTGAATGATCCGCCGGGCCCACCAAATTCAAACATGCTCTGGTCTGAGCCGATATGGCTGTGAAAAGCTTTTGTTATGCTTTTACCCATTATTTCTAATGAATTGCACAATGCAGATCTGTGGAGAGGCAGTTTCATTGTGATCTTCCTTTTACACATTTTTTATAATGTGTTTTCCTGGAATATGCCTGCTGATTGCTATATATTTAGCCAGGATAGTTCACAAAAGAAATGGCATCTTGTTTTGAGTGGGGCTCTACACCTACGCAATATTATGCTGCATTGTGTAAAAATAGAATGCACTAAAAACAATATTTTTACATCTGGGGAGATATATTAAGTGCCATATCAATGCATAAGCAGAAAAATGCATTGCACAAAGAAGGTGCGCTAGTCAGCACTGATCCAATATTCAAAGTGAATGCACCACCGGTACAGGGTGTGCATACAGTGAAGCCAACCAGGATGAAGTGCAGCACTGCAGAATTCTGCAGTAGAGTTTCTGCAGCAAACAATGCAGTTTCAAAGGTAGTTAATCCCTTTTGTCATGCAGTAAACCTTTGACACTGCGCTTCATCCTGGTGGGCTTCATCATTCCTGCTGAAAATGTGACCCTGGACGGAAGTCGCAATGCAGGCGACTGCCAAGTCAAGTGCATCCACGGTGACCCCAACTGAATACCTTCCAGTGGGAATATGTGGCACATACTGGTATGCACTGCAGCCCCCATGGGTGATATTCAGCCCAGGAATGCAAATTAACTAATTAAGCATGCAGGGTGAAAAGGGGCTTTATGCATGCTCATTACCAGCCCATTTGCATGTCAGCATGTGGATGAATGTGCTGGAGCAGCTGTTTCCCCCAAGCCCTGACCCCAATCACTCTCATGTGGGACAGGCCCTGAAGTCTCTGGTGGTATAGTGGCACCCCCCCACCCATTCCACCAGCCCCTCTTCTACTGGAGTCCAGGTTCTATCGGTTCCTTATTGTAGGGATGCCAATGCCATCCCTAATTGCACCTGAATACACCTACAGTCAATATCCATAGTGTAATGGCCCCAGCTCCCCCTCAACAGTGCACAGACACCCCTTCCCTGCACCCCCTGCCCATTCAATTTTAATGACTGTCTCTGTAATGGGATCATATCACTCTATCGCCAGGTGGTGGAGCACTCACAGTAGGGTGCTGGAATGTGTTATATGTAGGCACAAGCTGTGTGTGGTTGATAACACCCAGTGGCCATACTTCTCAGGCACTCGCATGTGGATCCATCATCCCGGTGCCATTGCACTGCTCAGTGTGGGTGATGGCTGATGGTGTACCCACTCACACAGGTCCCAAAACAGGCATGTTACAGCTGACCTCCCATTCATTTGTACAATTGGGGAACTGCAGATAAACTATCTATAGTCTGAAGCATACACTGCAAATGGCACTTCAGGATATCGCACCCCGTGGCACCCAGGATACTTCAGCTGTCCGGAGGGTGGTATGTTATACAGGAAAATAGAGGAGAGTGTGGACTTGCAGCAGTGTATGATGGCAGAAAGATACATTATTGGCTAGGCATGTGTTACAGGTATGTAAACTCACTGTTCAGTTTGCCAGGACATACACACAGCTGCATACACTGGCATGGTGCCCCAATGCAGGGTACAGTCAGTTGGGTCATTCCAGAGTGCAGATCCCCATCCCAGGTTCAGTGTAGTCAATGGTTGGCCATGGCAGTGTGTGGCGGGCAGTGCCAGTCTTTGCAACAGGTTGGGTATGGGTGGAGTGAGGGTGTCTGTGTACAGGGGTGGTGGATTGGAGTCCTTTAGTCTATGGATATGGACCATGGTTTCCTCTGGTACAATCAGGTCTGGGGGGGGGCTATACTATGGAGCTCTTCAGGGATGGAGTTGGCTACATTGGGGATGGAAAGGGGGTACCTCAAGTCCACCAGGCCTGCCAGGCAGCTGTGCACCTGGTTGCACATCTACAGCCTGCCTGTGGGTGGCTGGCTGGGTTAGGCCAGCTATTTGTAACCTAACTGTGGGCCACAGTGCTCTGGACTGTGAGGGGCACATTCCCACTGAATATGCTGCAGCATGGCATATGCATGGGATTAGCCCTAGACTTGAATGGCATACCATATGTGTGTGCCCTGGCCCAGTCCCTTGTGGCAGATGCATCCAGCACATTAGAATATCATGCTGCTGTGCATTGTTGGAGATGTGCAGTACATCTCCCTTTTCCACTAGGATGTGCTGCATATCTCCTTTGAATACAGGGGCCCTGAACTAGGTAGGCTGAATAAATACATTATAATAATAGTAAAATCATGACCCCACTGAAAACAAGATATTACATCTAATCTGCGACAACCTGAGTCAATACAATGCAACAATGTGTAAATGAACATCCCTGTGACAATGAGATGTAGCACCTCCCCTGCTATATATTCAGGATAAAAAATATAGGATAAGAAATATTCAGTGCTCTCAGATCCAAATAACCATTACTCTGTAAGAAACCCAAATTTGCCCTATGTTTTCCCACAAAGGCAGAATCAAATCCCTGTATAAATCCCTGTAGATTTTTCCATAAGCCACTGGTTCCTTATTTATGACTTTATTCTTTATTTACTATATCAACAGCCTTTTATTAGGAAAAGTGCTCTGATTTGCTGCTCAGTATTAATATTATATGACATGATGGCCTCGGAATGATTTGGGTTAATGTGCTATGCATAAGGCGTAATGGGGGACTACATGAAATAACAAATGTCAAGCTCATTATTACATGAACTATACTCAAAATTAGTAATCACAAGTCAAACACTTTCAAAAGATACTAGTAATGCCTGTAAACAATTTTATTGTAAACAGAGACATATATATATATATATATATATATATATATATATATATATATACACAATACATACAGTATATATGTATATATTATAGTGGTGCAGTTGCACCCCTATATTTAAGGTTGAGTAGGCACTTTAATGTTAAACCTCAAATTTTGCACATTAATAACTTTGCAACCGTTCAACGTATTTACATGAAATGTGGAATGCACAGTCTGGTATGGTAGGTCTTTTGATTTACTAAATTGCATTTCAGTAGGACATACGAGTTATGCACAGTGAAGCACCAAAAAATGCATTTTTCGCCACTTTTGTGCATTTTGTTGCCCTTGGTGCTGCACGGACACCGTGTGGTCTATTGGTCCGAAACTTGGGACATAGAAACAGCTAGGGGCAAGGAATACGCCATCATTCATTTGGTGAAAAAATATTAATCTGTTCAAAAGATACTGCAATTTAAATTTCCCATTATATCCTATGGGAAACATTATATGTATTTTTTGCAATGTTAATGAGAAAGACCAGATGACCCTAGGAAAGACCAGACGGCCCAATGACATAATTGACATTTTTCCCATAGATTACATTGCAGTCTGTGTCATGAAGTTCAGTGCCATTATCTCAGAAACAAAGTGAGATACAGACTTTTCACTACAGATTGCTTAGATCACCTTCAGGTGACCATGTCATTGGAAAAAGATTTGAAATCATAGAGTAAGCCTGTAGTAGAATTTGTTTTCATATGTTGCAAAGTTCATGAGATATTGTGAAATTACCATCACAAGGGTTCAAAGAGTGCCTGCCCAGTGCTTTTCGGTGCCCATATCTCGGAAACAATGTGAGATATGGGTTTGGTCAGTGATTGTGGCATGATCTACTCATTATCATGCTTACAATGATACTTGACTTTTTTTTCTAGCTGTTACAGTTCCCAAGATATGGACAAATTACTGTTACAAGCATTTGGTAGCCAATAGGAATGCTGCATGACTCTGTAGCTATGCATAAGTGGCAGTGCAGGCCCAGGGGCCTGAGCTCCCTCAGATGCATATTGTTATGCAGAACTAGTCAAGTTGGTGGGAGCATGGGGCCTGCTCCCACCAGTACATGCTTTTTAATGGTTATTATAGGGGTATGGTTGTGCCGCTATATTTAGGGTTGAGTAGGCACTTTAATGTTAAACCTCAGATTTTGCACATTAATAACTTTGCAAACATTCAATGGATTTGCACAAAATTTGGAATGTACAGTCTGGTATGGTAGATCTCTTGATTTACTAAATTGATTTCAGTCGAACATAAGATTTTTGTGCAGTGAACTGCCAAACAATGTACTTTTTGCTACGTTTGCACATTTTTTGTCTGTGGTGCTGTGCTGACACTGTGCGGTCTATTGGTCTGAATCTTGGGATGTAGAAAGAGATAGGGCCAAGGAACACGTCATCATGTGTTTGGTGAAAAAATATGAATCTGTTAAAAAGTTATTACAATTTGAAATTCCCATTATATCCTATGGGAAAATTTATATGTATTTTTGGCTATGTTTATGGAAAAGATCAGATTGCCCTAGGAAAGACCAGATGGCCCAAATTGGGATAACCATATCTCAATAACAGTTTGGTCTTTTTACTTGAAATGTGCAGGGTGTTGAGGGGATGTCATAGAGATGTGAATTATGCTGTTTAGACATTGAGGAATTAATTGGTTGCAGAAATATTCAATGATGTAATTGACATTTTTCCCAGAGGATTACATTGTAGTCTGTGTAATGACTTTCAGTGCAGTTATCTCGGAAATGAAGTGAGATACAGACTTTTCGCTACAGGTGGCTTAGATCACCTTTAGGTGAACTATGCCACTGGAAAAAGATTTAAAATCATAGAGTAAGCCTGCAGTGGAATATTTTTCATACGATTCACGGTTCATGAGATATTGTGAAATTACTGTCACAAGGGTGCAAAGAGTGCCTGTTCAGTGCTTTTTGGTGCTCATATCTCGGAAACTATGTGAGATACAGGTGCAATCATTTAATGTTGCATGAAGTACTCACTGTCATGATTACAATGATGCTAGAATTTTTTTTATACCTCTTACGGTTTGCAAGATATGGACAAATTACTGTTACAAACATTTGGTGCCCTATAGTGCTGCTGCATGGCTCCATAGCTTTGCATAAGTAGCAGCGTGAGCTCAGATGCATATTGTTATGCAAAAATTGTCAACTCGGTGGGAGATGGGCTCCACACTCCCACTAATATGTGTTATTTACTACTTATATTACACTTTTCCAAAAAGTAAGGAAATACTATACAACAAAGTGTATTAATGCACCATTTAGGGTTAAAGCAAAAAAAGTCAGGAAATGAGACATTAGAGTTGAACCCCTAACCCCCCCACACATGCCCCACCCTGATCCTCCACAGACTGAGAGATGCCGGGGTGTGTCACTTGGGTCATGAGGCTGAACTCTCACCCCATTCTCCTTTACTGTAGCATGTCAACATGCTCACACATGGAATTGGGTGAGATTTGAGCCTTATGACCCCAATGACACATCCCGGCATCTGTCAGTCTGTCACACTAAATATAAAACTATGGGCTAGTAAGACCATATCTTCAGAGGTTGAACAGGTTTTTACTTGATAAAGACACCCAGCCTTTGATAGATTGTTTTCCTAACACTATTAATATGAGTTTCAAATGATAGCTTACAGTCGAAAAACAACCAAAGATACTTGAAATGGTCAACTAACTCTATTGTGTTCCTATTCAGATCATTAATGGGGGTTAAAAAAAGTATGTTATTCTCAAATATCCTAAGTTTAAGCTTCTCCAGAAGAAGGTGTTAAGCAGATGGAACCATACTCCAGTTAAGTTACTGAAAATGGGAATTCAAGGGTCCGATTTGTGTTGGCGATGCTAGCAGGGCTTGAGAATGATATTCCATACTTTACAGAGAGTTTAGTGTCACTGGCCCCATCCTGTGGAATTTGTTACCTCCATCTGTAAGAGAGGCCCCTTCAGTTGAGGTTTTCAAAGTCTGCCTCAAGGCCTTCCTGTATAATCACACCTTCCTGGACTTTGTTTTATAATCCTATCCTATGCCTGACTTCTGTGCTTAAATTTCTGTCCATGGTTATGTATTTAGCTTTCTGTATTTATTTTTGAGTTAATTATCTATAAAATGTGGTAATAATGAGTTATAGTGCAGTATATTTATTATCAGGTCTGTTATATTGTCGGTTTTATTTTGTATATGATTTGAATTTGTTCTGTGCCAATAGCCTCCAAGATGGGCGTATTTTTTAAATAACATTTGCCTTACCTTGCCTTTGTCATATGGGATTGTATTTAATTGACAGACTGGTGGCCTAGCATTATTAGTGTATTGGAAGAAGTCCTACAAATCTAAAGTCCAAAGTCCCCTCAGTTTTGGATTTTGGGGGATTCAGGGCATTTGGACTCGAGGGCTTTAGTGTAAAAGGGGTGCTCTTTGCTGCTGCCCTGGAAGCCTTGAGGCTCTTACTGCAGAATTGGAAGTCTACTTTTGTACCACCCTTATTCAGGTGGAAAGCAGGCATTATCCAAAGCCACATCTTACTATCACGTGATTTTTTTGGAGGAGAAATGCACTTCCTCGATTTTATAGATCATGGGATAAGTGGTTGGCCTCTGTGGAATCCATGAATGGGGATTTGGCAGGGATTGTTTAGGTTCCTTGAATGAGTTTATGAGTATTATATGTGTATAAGAAGGTAGATGTTAAGGTGGTAAGGGACCAGCACACCCTGTATACCTGATGTTAAATAAGTATAATGGGACTGTTTTACAGGACCACATTGAGTACCCCGATGTATGTTCACTATGTCAGTGATTCTGCTTATGTGTTGCGGAGTCATGATTGTTTCTTGCTTTATGACTTGTACTGTGTATTATTATTCTCAATAAAATATCTATATACAAAGAAAATGATCAATATCCATACCCTCCATTAATTTTGGAAATAATATGTACCCAATTCTGGAGCCTCCTCTATCCCCATCTGCCCCATTACTCACCTGTTCTCTCATTTGCCTCTGACAAATCACTGCCACCTGGAGTCCATGGTCATTCATGTAGAGATGGTTTCTGCATTCTTTCTCACATTCTTTTGCCTCCATCCTGTATTTCCCCAGGTCTGCCTCTTGCTTGAGCTTCTCTCTGGCTATCTCTGCTTTTTGCTTGTTCTCCTCTCAGGCTATCTCTGCCTCTTGTTTCTTTTGGTTCTTCTCTGCACCTGCCTTGTGTTGTCTCTCTCTCTCTCTCTCTGTCTCTCTTTTTCTTCTGCGTCTAGCTTACTTGCTTCAGTTTTCAACTTTGCAAGTTCTAACTCCCTGTCTGTCTGCCTTTCTGCAATGTGAGCTACAGATACAACAATAGGTACATCCAGATTATTTCCAGATATTGTGGTGGACTACAGTGGTACTCCAGGTAGGCAGGAAATACCTCTAGAGATACCACATACATTTTAGGAAATATCTGGTCAAGTCTTTGGCTGCAGCTGTAATTCCAACTCAACTTCTAAGGCTGCCCTAAAGTTTTCAGTTAAAGGAGTAGTCCACCTAGAATTTTCAAAAACGTATGTTGTGCAGAGTATTTTGATTTGTGTGTGAAGTCCTGGTGTGTCCTTCCCTCTGTCTGCTATTAGGAGTTTTTCCTAAATTAGCCTGCTAGCATTATGGTAGTTTGAATACCCCTGTCGATCTCCATCTCAGCCAAGTTTATTGCTTTCCTTGTTATTACAATGCATCTTGTTTCATGTAACAGTGATGCAGCTGGACCATAGATCCAGCAGCAAGCATTGCTTTAGAATTAGTTCACAACAGTAGAGATGGTTATAGTTAAAAAACTATACAGAGTTCAGCTTGGTGACAACCCTCATTGTAAAGGTCTTTTTGTTGTGAAAAAATTGCGACAGTGGTTGTGTATATGTAACTTGTATGGTTTTCAAAATATTTACATTTGTTTGGCATGTCTACATGCACATACAGTCTGGGTACATAATGTGAATGGTATGGGCTGGGTCCAAGTAAAATGAAGCTTCCAGGGAATATTCAGACAATCTTCACTTTGCAGTCACTTGCTAGAGCAGAAGGAGTTCTTCTACACCCTGTACATATTTATTTTTATATCTAAATTGTTGTGCTTAAAATGAACCTTAAAGTTGGGATGGTTTACATTTTTCCATCTGGATTGTTTGGATTTTGCCATCCAGCGGCCATGTTGATGCGTTGACATTGCTTTTTAGCCAATCGTAACACTAGAATTGTGGCTGACAGTCATTTCAGTTAATTGCATCAAAAGGCTCTGTTTTCCTCGATTTGGAGTAAATGTTTGAACTAGGTCAGACTGGCCTGAGATTCTTTAAGAAGAATGGATGCTATGTTCTCAGCTGTGAGAATCAGGGTGAGGCCTGCTTGCCTCCTCTACAGTTTGCTGTCTTGTGTGGATCATTTGGAACTGCAAAAGACAGCAAACAAATGATGTTCAAGCTACCAAAGTTGAAAGGGAATGTATTTCTGCTGAACTGAAAGTTCTGACTGAAGAGTGATAGAGTCTGTGGAAAATCACCAAGCTGAACTGTGGTGTGAAACAGGTTTGCATCAGAGATTGCTGCTTAAAGTGATTACATGTGGTTACGGGAATTGTCTCCTGCCTAATTTTAATATGGGGGAGCCTACATCTAAAGACTACTAATGAAAGTAGAGACTGTCATTTAAACAGTGGAGCTTGTGAAAGCTGAAAACATTCTTCTGCGTAATGTTAAAAAAGAGGGAGAACCAGAGCCAGTTTACTAAGCTGAGACAGACTACTTTTGCAAAGTAAGTAAACTAAGTGTGTTAAGTGTGCTGCGCCAGAGACAGAACTGCACGTGTTTGGCCTGTGCTTGAAGAGGCCTCACAAACTGTTGCAGCCATCTGCAAGAGAACCTGCCTACAGACCAGTGTGGGGAGTAAGCCCCTATGGAGAAGAAAATTGCAGGTTGCAGCCACCTAAATGGAAAGGCCATGAAGTGGGTATGAGTCATGTTGGCCCTGGTCCGCATGTTCATGCCTGGCAAGAAAAATCCAGTCTGACTGCAGCCATCGCAATCTTAAAGTGCTTTGTGTCATCTGATCTACCTTTTAAGTGCTCATGGGTTTATAACTGTGATTGTATGCCATCAGGCCATGGATTACAATATTGTCTAAAAAGTGTTTTTTTCTAACTAAAGCAAGTCCTTCTGTTTAAGGGCCCCAAGCGGCCTATCCGCGGCAATGCTTCAGGCCTATTCATAATTTCCATCTGCGTACCCAGCAGCAAAATTGCCCCTACTAGTGTCAAATGTGATGTTTACATATTGTTATCGATATAGATGTAGTGTTCTAATCTTTAACCCAAATGTTCACCCTCTATTTTTGTTTAATCCCCTGAATAAATCTGATTTATTTTTGAATGTTAAACTGGCACATGAGCATATCATTTCTGGTTGCTGGACTATTGATTAAAATGAAAAGTGGACTTTTGTTGCTGGTAATAAGTTTCCTTGCAGATACACAAGGTATGTGCTTGAGGTCCATACCCAGTTGAAAAGTGTGGTGTCTGTGAGCATATTATCAGTGCTCACCATCGTGTCAGTGGATGCCAAGTAATGTGTATTTTGCAACTCCAAGTGTAGGACTACTGCTGGCAATTGTTGGTAGGTACAAATTCCCAGAAGTCTGTGCTAGCTTAAGATATAACCCACTTAAATATCACTCTGAGTGGAGGCATCGTAATTGCAGTTCTATTGTTGGTTCATAACCTTTTGATATTGTTAAATCTGAATCCAGGCCTCTTAACCTGTGTTTAGGGCAGTAGACAGGGGTAGTAGCCCATTGTGAGGTGATGCCTGCGTTATATCTTTGGAGGCATCACTGAGATTACTGCCCCAAGTGGCCAAAACACAAAATCGCAACACAATTTCTTATGAGTACTAGTATCAAAAATGGAAGAAATTTGTAGGTCTAAACTTGAGATCCTGGCCCACAAAATGGTTATGCACTGGCTAGTGGGGTGGTGTGAAGCTCAGGAGGTTGACCCACACTAGGCCCTGGTGCTAGTACGTATTCCTCGGGGCACTGACAAAGCTGTTATATAAGGAGGTTGTATACAAGGTCAAATGTTTCGGGCAAAGCCACTGTAAAAGGGTGAAATGCTGATTTGTTGGCTTAGAATTTAGAGGCCTTAACTGAATACAGTGCCATAATAGACATGGAGAGGATACCTTATGTCGTTACCCCGATGAGTCTTCAGTGGATTGGCGTGTGGTTACTATGTATAGTAGGGCATCCATGCCTGGGGGGGGTCACCCAGATCAAAGGGACTGAAAGAGAAACTAATGAAGCTGCTAGCAGCTGTGGGACAGACATTTGAGGATTTAAAAAAATCCTGGAGACCCTAGGGGCTGCCACTCTCACAGCTCCCTCACCAGTTCCCTTACCAGTTCCATCACCAGCTCCCTCACCGGCATCCATGCCTGTATTTATCCTCTTGGTGAACCTCTACTCCTACCGCAGAGTAAGAATGTTCTCTGGTACCATTCCCACACCCCAGGGGGAAGATTATTTAGAGATTTGAATGGATTATGCATCCCCTGATCCAAGAATGGCAATGAGTAGAAGCAGAAAAATGAAAAAGGCTCATGGAAAGTTTAAGGGGTCCTGCACTTGAAGCAATTAGATTTGTGAGGTCCACCAATCCTGATGCTTCAGCCTAAGAATACTTGTCTGCGTTAGAAGATGTATTTGGCAGCATTTAATCTGGAGAAGACTTAATACTGGATTCAGTACTGGAAGTGTGAGATAGACAAAAGGTGTTAGCCCATTTAGTCTATCTCCTGCACTAGTTGGCTAGGTGTTTACACCTTATTTTCAAGCAGATACTTATCAAGTGTGGAAATTCAAATCCACCAAACAATGGAAAGGCAAACGTTTATCTGCTTATGTTACACGCCTAGAAAGGGCCTTACAGAGAGCTCACAGGAAAGGTGAGGTATTAGCCAGTTATTTGAACAGCGTGAATTAGACCATATTCTTAAATCTGTCAGGTTTTCTCGTGTACTAATGCTTAAGTTAAAGTTTCAAGATTGTAGAGATGATCCCCCTGCTTACTACTGGCTCATGAAAGAAATTCGAGAGGTTGAAAAATTAGGCAAGGTTTGGGATCCTTAAGCAGGTGAAGCTCAGGCTGCCCCAGCCCCTGAAAAGCCTTCTGAAAAAGTGACTGCTTTTGATACCCAGCAACTTGAAGATTTGTTGAAGGAGTTGGGGGAATTGAAGGCCAGTGCTCAAAATGCTGTGGAAGTGGTCAAAGGCCAGACTGCTCGCACCCATGCTGCTGAAGTCGTTAGTGAGGCCCAACCCATTGTGAAGGGTGAAAGTGCTCAGATACCTAGTGGGGAATCAGACAGTAACATGTTGAAAGAAATGAGCGTTATAAGCCTTAGTAAGTGATTTTGCACATTTGTCTAAGCAGCCCCCATCCTGGAGAAGGTCTAGTAGAGCTGAATATAGGCACAGACCGAAAGATGGTTAAAAGCCTGTTTATAAACCTGGTCCTTATAGTAACAATAAACAAGTGGAAAAACCTGCTCAAACTTCTAACCCTAGATCCAATGACTTCTGCTACCATTGTGGTGAAGATGGCTACACAAAGAGAGGATGCTGGTCTTCTGAAGATTTGCGAAGGGTAACCGTAAAACTGCTTAACCAAGTCAGAAAAAGTAATATAAAACCATCTTCTAAGCCTCCATACAAACCTTATGTAGGCAAGTCCGTCACTCACCTGACAAATAAATCCTCCCCTGATTGGTCAGAATTGGTGGGGCCTTCTATGGAGACTACTGTGCATGTGGATGGAATCCCTGCTTGAGCTGTTGTAGACAAGGGGCTCCAAATCACAATAATCTTCAAAGACTGTCATGATCAGCATTTGTCTGACCACCCACTACAACCTCTTGATGGACTGCATGTCTGGGGGTTGAGCGATAAATTCTATCCATAGCTTGGTTATCTGCTAGTGTGGCTTTCTTTTCCATCCTCTGTAGTAGGTGTGGGAGATCTGGTGGAGACACTGGCCCTGGTCTGTCCTCACACTGGACTGCACAACAGTATCCCTGTGCTAATTGCTACCAGTGTTCATATGTTCAGCTGCCTTGCCCAGCTATGTCAAGAGAGACTGCAAAAGAAGACTGGAAGAGTCCTGCATGTTCATGCCATGATCAAGAAGGTCTATGAAATGCAAATGTACCCCAAGGAAAGTGACAAGGATGAGCCTGTGGGTACTGTGTGGAAGAAATATTCTTCTGCCATCATACTCCCTCCCAGTGCTGAATACAGTGTGAGTGGAGACTTAAGGTTACAAAAAGATGTGACCAACAAAATACTGATGTTACTGTAGATGCCACAGGAGAGGAAAAATTTCCTGAGGGACTACTGGTCAAACCCAGTGTGCTCCCTGTCCATGCTCATGCTTATGACCGAAGAGTGGTGGTCTAGATTCAAAATGTCACACACCAAGATATTAAGGTGTATTGAGGTTGCACCCTGGCTAAAGTTTACTGTGCTAACATTGCTGTATTGTCATCCAAGTACCAGACTGAAGAAGACTGTGAAGTCTTGCCTGACATGTTTGACTTTAGAGACTCATTCATCCTGAATAGCTAGAGAGACAGAACTAGTAAAAAGCTGGTTTAGTGAACCAAGGTATTGTCCTTCAGGGAGTGGGTTGTTGGGTGCATTACTGGTGCTGAACACCACATACGACTGCATGATGAATGACCTTTCTGGGAGAGAGCCAGGTGCCTAGCTTCTGCCGACGTAAATGACATGACATGTCATCTGCAAGAGATGCTGGCAGCTGGCATAATACAAAAATCACAGAGCCCATATGCCGCACCAATAGTTGTAGTGCAAAAAAAAATGTGTCTGTCAGAATTTGTGTGGACTACAGAACACTTAACAAAATAACTGCCCCTGACCAACATACTATGCCCTGCATACAGGATGCATTGGATTGTTTAAATGGGAGTAAGTGGTTTTCCGTCCTCGATCTCTGCAGTGGATACTATCAAATCTCGATGGCTCCAGTAGACAGGGAGAAAACAGCGTTTTTCTGTCCCTAGGGTTTTATGAATTTCTCTGCATGCTTCAAGGTATTTTGAGTGCACCAACCACATTTCAGAGACTTATGGAGAGTGCACTAGGTGACATGAGCTTCCTTAAATGCCTGATGTACCTCGATGATGTTGTTTTCAGGAAGACCCTTGAAGAGCATGAAGCCCATCTGTTTAAAGTACTTGCTAGACTTGAGGAATCTGGCTTAAAGCTATCCATAGACAAATGCCAATTCTTTCAGAGTTCTGTAAAATATGTAGGTCATATTGTGTCTTCCCAGGGATACAAACAGACCTCAGCAAGGTTTAAACTTTAACCAGTTGGCCAAAGCCCAAAACCCTGAAAGAGATTCAGAGGTTCCTTGGATTTTGTGGCTATTACTGACATTTTGTTAAAGACTACACCAAGGCGGTACTCCCATTGCTGAATTTAACTCAAGAGTATCCGCCCACTCATAAAGAGTTCAAGAAAGGTAATGGCACATAGCCTGTAAAGATGTATTTTATACTCCATGAGCCATTTGATCAGAGATGGACTCTTGCTTGTGACACTGCTTTTGAAGAACTCATTTACCCATTACCCCATGCTCCTGTACTTGCCTATGGTGATCCTTCACATCCTTGTGTGTTACACATGGGCACCAGCCTAAGTGGCCTACTGGCTATTCTCTACCAAGAGTACACATGGATTATGCCCAGTAGCTTTTGCTAGTTGGAGTATGCCACCTTCAGAGAAAAATTATCCAGTACATAAATTGGGATTTCTCGCACTCAAATGGGCAATTGTTGACCAGTTTCATGAATATTTGTATGTGCAAAGATCCTGGTCAAGACCAACAACAACAACCCATTGATGTGTGTCCAGACATCTGTCAAACTAGATGTTACTGGACATCGATGACTCTCTGCTTTCTCAACATATGATTATGCAGTAGAGTACCAACCAGGTTTGAATCACAACTATGCCAATGCTCTTTCGTGTAGACCTGTCTCCAGTCAGCAGTGGCTGCATATTTCTGAACAATCAGTAAAAGCTCTATGCCACAAATTTGATAGAGATGAGTCTCCATCCTTGGAGACTGTTAATTGCTTGGCAGATTGTTTGGGACCTCCAGATGCTTGCCTAGCAGAGGCTTATTGTAATTTCACAGCCCTAGACTTAATCTGTCTACCCAAGTTAACACCAGCTGACATTCAAAGAGAATAGAACTGTGATCTAATAATGAGAGGAATCATTAATGCTCTAAAAAAGGGGAGACAATGTTTCTAAAATGCAGTCCAATGACCCCCACACTGCTTTGTTATTGTGAGAGTGGCCTAAACTTGAATTGCAAGAACAGTTATTGTATAGAGAATTTATTGACAGCCAAGGATAGATTGTTAAAAAAACAACTAGTCTTGCCCACCAAGTTTAAAATGGTTCTGTTATGGGTGTTACACAATAATATGGAACATTTGGTCAATGAAAGAACACTGGATTTGGGCAGATCACATTTTTATTGGCCTAAAATGGGCATAGACATTGAACAATATTGGAAATCCTGCAACAGATGCATTCAAAGAAAGTCCCAGCCTCAAAATGCAGAACCACTGGTCAATATAACTAGGAGTGCCCCAACAGAGCTTGCATGCATTAATTTTCTCAGCTTTAGAGTCAGATTCAAAGAACATTGCTAATGTACTGGTTGTAACTGGTTATTTGATAAGCTATGCACAGGCCAAATTGACCAAGGACCAGAAGACCTCTATAGTGGCAGGAGTTCTTATAGAAGTGTTTTTTGTGCACTATGACATTCCTGTACGCATTCATTCTGATCAAGAATGTCTGTCCCAGTGGTCTAATGGATAAGGCATTGCCCTTATAAGCTAAAGATTATGGGTTTGAGTCCCATCTCGGGTAAAATGTTTTGAGAACAGCTAATATTTTTCAAGTCAAACTACCTCTTGCTGGAAGCTGCAATACTGAACATAGGATTTGCAAGAAAGTGAGTTGTGCTCACAACAGAGGGAGGTGAACCTTACAATTGTCTTTGGTTTGTAGCAAATATTCTGCAGGTGGAGGCTACTTCTAACTGAAAGGTGAAATAAGGAACTTAGAATTATCAGGAAAAGACAGTCTTTGTTACAATTCTTAAGATTTTCAGTGCAGGAAGAGTTTAAAGCACAGCTGACTTACTTTGGGGCTGACTGCTTTCAGAGCACAAACCACCAGGCTGTTTTGGGGCTGTGGAGGTTTCACCTGTGTCTGACTTGGATGTCTGCATTTTTCTCTGTCTGATTAACAGGGTATTTTCTCTGTCAAATTGTTGTGTAGGGTATCTTGCTGACAGGAAGGCACTCATCGCAGCGGTGGGTCAGAGCTCTTAGCTGATTGTTTTGTGAGGGCACAGTTTAGGCCCAACCACTTCCCACCCCTCACCCCACCCACTCCTGGAAATAGTTCCTTTATACCTGTGGTTCTGACATCATTTCCTCAAGAGTGCAAGGTTCATATCACTGTCATATCCTCTCTAGCACACTGCACTGACAATATAAGCATACACATTGTATAATATATATATTTCTATATAACAAACCAATCACACGCACAAACACACGCACACACACAAAAAGTAGATAAACATGTGGGGAGTAATGCAATGTAATGGCTGTGGGGTAGCAGTCTTCCAGGAGTCTTTCTGGAGGCTGAGATGCTGCCCTACTTGCAGACAACTCTCTGCCCTGAGGGAGGAAGTTGCCCATCTTCAGGCCACACTGGACAGTAGTAAGGGAACCTTCCCCCAGGCCACAATGGATGGTAGGAAGGGAACCTCCCCCATCCAGGGAGCACCAGAGCCAACACCACTACCTCAGAGGTTGCGAAGAAAGCACAACCATTGGACCACAGTGGGCTCAGGGAGGGTAAGGATGGTGGATCAGAGGCACACCCAGTCAGTTGTTCCACTCCACAATCCATACACCATTCTGGGGGAGCACAACTCCCCTATGGATGCACCCGTAGAGAAAACTAAGGAGACTGAGGACAACTATCACAAGGGAGGCCCACAGGAAGGAGTCAGAGGACACCACAAGGAAAGGAAGCAGCTCCTGGTGGGGGACTCAATTATTAGGGGGATAGAACTGGAGGCAGCAGGGAAAACTGAAGTAAGGTGTCTGCCTGGTGCCATGGCTTGGAGGGAGAAGAAGCGCATCCTCAGGATCATGAGAACAGCTGTACAGGAGTCTGAGCTGGATATCATTGTCTACCTAGGGACAAATGACTTGGCTCAACATGAGATTAGAGCAGTGCAGATGGACTTTGTAGAATTGGGAAGGGGCCTAAGACAAGTAGCACAGACAGTATCCTTCTCAGAGGTGCTGCCTGTCAATGGCATGAGTGAGGCGAGGGTGCTTTGCACCATGCAGTTTAATGAATGGTTGAAAAAATGGTGTGGAGAACAGGGGTTTGGCTTCATTGGGGACTGGGGTTCCGACTGGAGGGACACTAGCCTATACTGGCAGGATGGTCTGCATCTGTCCAGGAAGGGAACAAGTCTTTTGAGCAATCGGTTTAAATGCTTCATTGGCAAGCTTTTAAACTAGTCAAGGGGGGGGGAGGCACTGATAAGCAGCAGGAAAATCCCAGCCTCTACCTACAAAACAGGGTACCAAATGAGAAAAAGACTGCGGTAGAAAGGTCAGTGGGGGATGCTGCAACAGAAGGTAAAGCCATCAAAAAATGGAGAGCAATGAGTACCAATGCCCATAGTCTGAGTAACAAGCTTCCTGAATTAGTGGCCTTGATGGAGGAGGAACATCTGGATATCATGGCAGTCACAGAAACATGGTACACACAAAACCATGACTGGGACATAAACATACCAGGATACACTATCTACGAGAGGGACAGGGAGGGTAAAAGAGGAGGAGGAGTAGCTCTTTACATAAGGGAAGGAATAAAAGCAACAGAACAAAAGCGAAAACAGGGAGGAGGAGAAGAAGCACTGTGGGTAAATTTGGAGACCAGCAATGGAACCACAATCCGCACAGGGGTTGTATACAGACCCCCTTCTCAGTGGGAGGAAATGGACAAGGAAATGATAGAAAGTATACTTAGAATGGCAGAAAAAGGGGAGATATTGCTGATGGGTGATCTGAATATGCCAGATGTTAACTGGAGTGCAGTTGCAGCAGCCACTTTGAAGAGTGGGGTTATTCTAGATGCCCTACAGGGGGGCATGCCTTAGACAACTAGTATTGGAGCCCACTCAAGAGGGAGCTATCTTAGACCTGGTTCTCTCAAATGGAGATGAAGAGAGGATCACAGATGTAGAAGTGGGTAGCCATCTGGGAACTAGCGACCATCGAACAGTATGGTTCACAATAAACACAGCAATAGAGTCAAGTCATACAAAGGCAAAAGTACTGGACTTTAGGAGGACTGACTTTGCCAAAATGGGTGAGTGCCTAAGGAATGCACTAGCAAATGGGCAGGAAGAAGGGGTGGAAGAACAATGGGGAATAATAAAACTGCCATCAGAAAGGTAACAAGCCTTGTGTGAAGCAAATAAACAAAACAAACGATGTAAGAAACCACTATGGTTCTCAAAGGAAGTGGCAGTGAAGGTTCAAGAGAAAAGAAAACATTCAGGAAGTACAAGGAATCACAGAAGGAGCAGGACAGAGAACTGCTATCAGTTAAAAGCAAAGGAAGCTGGGAAGGCAATCAGAACAGCAAAGGCCCAAACCGAGGAAAGATAGCCAACTCAGTTAAGAAGGGATAAAACCTTTTATAGGTACATCAGGAGCAAAGGAAGACCAAGGGAGGGATAGTGAGGCTTAATAAAGGGAGGAAGGGTGGGCAAAGGGTGACTGTGAAAAGGCAGGGATACTAAACAAATATTTTTGCTCAGTATTTACAAATGAAGAGGGGGAGGTACCTAAAACAAACAGTAGAAACACCCTGGATAGAGAAGTTATTACCAGCCCATTTACAGAAGAAAGGGTTCTGAAAGAACTCTTAAAACTGAAGGTGGACAAAGCAATGGGGACTGATGGGATTCATCCCAGAATTTTAAAAGAACTAAGGGTAGAACTAGTGATACCACTGACTACCCTCTTTAACAAATCATGGGAGGATGGGGTGGTACCCGAAGAGTGGAGAAGGGCAGATGTGATTCCCCTTCACAAAAGTGGGAACAAGGCAGAAGCAGGAAACAACAGACCTGTTAGTTTAACCTCAGTGGTAAGGAAAATGATGGAATCACTTCTGAAGGAAAGAATTGTCGAGTATCTAGAGGTCAGAGGGGCACAGGACCCAATGCAGCATGGATTCACAGCGGGAAGGTCATGCCAGACAAATCTGATAGATTTCTTTGACTGGGTGACCAATTTAATAGATCAGGAAGGGGCTGTGGACATGGCCTACCTAGACTTCAGCAAGGCATTTGACACAGTCCCACACAAAAGATTAATATACAAGTTAGCCAGCCTGGGAGTGGGTCCTACGATGACAGCCTGGGTAAAGAATTGGCTGGAGAATAGGACACAGAGAGTAATAGTAAATGGAGTCCACTCTGAAAAAAGGGGGGTTACTAGTGGGGTACCGCAGGGTTTAGTATTAGAACCGGTCCTCTTCAATGTCTTTATAAGCGACATTGCAGAGGAACTGGAAGGAAAAAGTATGTCTCTTTGCAGATGACGCAAAGATCTGCAACAGAGTTGATGCACAAGGTGGGGTGGAAAGGATGAGAAGGGACTTGGCAAGGTTAGAGGAATGGTCAAATGTATGGCAGCTTAGATTCAATGCTAAGAAGTGCAAGGTAATGCACCTGGGAAACAAAAACCCAGGGGAAGGGTACGCAATGGGGGGTGAGATACTAACAACAACAAAAATGGAAAGGGACCTGGGGGTAGTCATATCAGATGACCTAAAGGTGGGTAAGCAATTCAATTCAATTCAATTCAACTTTATTTTTAAAAGGCGCTTTTCTTAAAACCAAAGCACCTGTACATTTCAAACAATAAATACAATAAAATTAAAACTAATATAAATCATTAAAAGCTATGCTAAAATGGTGGGTCTTCAAAGCTCCTTTAAAACTAAGGACGGTCGGGCAATTTCGCACCTGATGATGTAGAGAATTCCATAGGGTTGGTGCCATAAAACTAAATGATCTAGCACCTGATGTTTTCAAATGGACCCTAGGAATCTCTAGCAATCCCTCGTCAGTGGATTGGAGGGGATGGGAGGGACAGTAGGGGCAAAGGAGTTCTTTCAGGTAGGTAGGACCCAGATCATGTAGGGCTTTATAGGTCAGCAAACCGACCTTGAAAGTGATTCGCCAAAACACTGGCAGCCAGTGCAGTCCACAAAGCACAGGCATTATTTGGCTGGATCTAGAAGATCCAGTCAACAGCCTGGCTGCCGCATTCTACACTAGCTGCAGACGGCGAAGTTCAACCCCCGATAGCCCTAGGTATAGGGAGTTACAGTAGTCAAGACGGGAGGTAACGCAGGCGTGGATCAACGTTGGAAGGTCCTCTGGAGGAACCAGGTGCTTCACCCTGGCAATATTCCTCAGATGGAAAGAGGAAGTTTTGACTACCGCTGACACCTGAGATTTAAGCGTCAGACAGTTGTCAATTATTACACCAAGATTCCGCACCTGATCTGAGGTCGCCAACTGAACACCTCCAAGCCATAAGCCTGAGGGTGATCCATCCGGCAAACCCGCTTCACAGCGGCCTTTGTCCACGACCAGCACCTCAGTTTTCTCCAGGTTTAACCTCAGCCAACTTCCTTTCATCCAGTCTTGAATTTCTGCAAGGCAGTTATTAAATACCGACAAGGCAGCATCCTGGCCGGGCACAAAAGACATATACAGCTGGGTATCATCTGTATAGCAGTGAAAACCCAAACCGTATTGTCTAATAATCGCTCCTAATGGCAGCATATACACCGCAAACAACATAGGTGCTAAAATAGAACCCTGCAGTACCCAGCAGGATAGGGAGACTGATGCTGAGGAAAAAATTCCTGACACCACTCTCTGAGTCCTACCCTCGAGATTGAAACCATCTGAGGACCGTATCAGATAGTCCACAGATAGACTGCAAACGTTCTAACAGCACACCATGGTCAACGGTGTCGAACGCTGCAGAGAGATCAAGTAGTACCAAGATGGATCTGGTCCTACGATCTCTCGCTATTAGGAGGTGATTTAGTACCTGAACCAGCGCTGTCTCGGTACTATGCCTTTTCCTAAACCCAGACTGGAGAGACTCGTAGATATTGTTGTTGGTCAGATGATCTTCCAACTGTACTGCGACCACTTTCTCAATAACTTTACCCACAAAGGGTAAGTTAGAGATTGGTAATTTGCTAGACAATCTGGATCTAGGGAGGATTTCTTTAATAGAGGCTTAACTATAGCCTCTTTAAGGGGATCCGGAAAGATCCCCCTCTCCAAAGACTTCCAGACTATCAAAGCCAGGGCTAGGCCGATTTTATCCACACAACCCACTAGGAGGCATGTGGGGCCAGGGTCCAAATCACAGCTAGTCGGTCGCAGTGCTCGAATGATCATCACAACATCATCAATTGTGGGAAGGCTGAAGTCAGACCATCTAAACTGGGTGTTCGACATCTCCTGCCGACCACCATCATTCCCATTGGGGAGGGAAGAGCGGATATCCGATCTGATTTTGACAACCTTATCTGCAAAGAAGAGAGCAAGTTCATCACACCATTCTTGAGATAAGTCTCTTCTGGGCTGCAGACAGACTGGATTGCACAGTCTGTCCACAGTCCAAAAGAGCTGAGCTGGTCTATTCTGTGCAGCTGCTATTTCTCTGGACAGGAATTCTGCCTTCTTATGAGAGATTGCGGATTGATAGACCACATAATGGTCCATCAAACTAAGCCTGTCATCATCAAGACCGGACCTCCGCCAATGCCTCTCCAGCCTTCGTCCAACCCTCCTCAACTCCCTCATGGTCTCATCAAACCAGGAAGACCTGGGGCGAGAAGTGAGAGGATGAACACAAACTGGTGCAGTAGAATCCAGGGCCCCTGTCACTGCCTCATTATAAGCATGTACCAGGTCACCTGGGTCTAAGCAATCTATCAGTAGGCTTGATAGGTCCAATACCGCCATCAGGTCATCTGGGGAAACACCCCTCAAGGGGCGGTATTGGACCATCTCCAAAGGGGCTGACCTAACAGGGGTGGCCTCAAAACTGAACCTAATGGGGTGATGGTCAGACCATCCGACCGGTTCCACCACCAAGTCGGATATCCCCATCCCCAGAAGGAACACCAGATCCAATGAGTGTCCACCAATATGGGTCGAGAAGGAAACAAACTGTGTGAAACCCAATGATATCATCAACTGGAGGAAGTCTTGACCAAATCAAGAGAATTCATCATCGACCCAAGCATTGAAGTCCCCCAGAACCAACCATCTGGGGGACCCCAACGTCAGGTTGACAATGAAGTCTGCGACTTCCTGCAGGAAAGCATTCTCATCACCTGGTGGATGGTATACAAGAAGTATCCTGCACCCCACACCTTCACCCAGAATACACTCAAAGGATCTGGTGACTCCCATCGGTACCTCCACCAGGCCCAGTTCTGACTTAAAACATATGGCAACACCCCCGCCCCTATGATCCTGCCTTGGGTGGTGTATCACCGAGTACCCAGCTGGAACTGCTGTGGCTAAAACAGGCCCAGCATTTTCATCCAGTCAAAGTCTTGGTGATGCACGCCAGATCAGATGACCCAACAAGATTGGCTATAACAGCCGTCTTGTTTTTAATAGACCTGGCATTGCATAACACCGCCCAAGTAGGATAAACCTCCGATGAAGACCACGCTACCTGCTGACCCTGATCAGAACCCTTGAGTATGGACACAAAACAGGGAGATCCCCTCTCCTGTGCCCATTTTGCCCCAGGGCATCTCCTTGACCCCACTATCCCTATCCGCCCACTCCTTTCCATTCCCTCCCCAGGTCCAGCACCAACCCTCCATCTCCTTCTCACAATCCCCAGAGCCCCACACTTTCTGTAGACTCCTGGTGACAAAGGGGGACAGGAGAAAGGACAGAGGTCCCTGAGCATAGAGGGGGAATAGTACCCGACCATCTTATTATCTTTACAGCACATAATTCACACCACAATTAATAATAATAAATCCTTCTCAACTTATATAAAACAAAATTACAATTAAAAACTAAAAATACAACACTAAAAAATCATAATATAATACAAACTCTATTAACAAATTTAGTGCTGTCAGATTATCAAAAACATATTATTTTTCTACCCCACCCACAGTGCTCTCACCACTGCGGGGAGAGGAGCTTACCACCTAAAACACAAAGATTGGCCCATCACTTTAATACCCATTAATAAGTACCCTTGTTTTACCCAAAAACAAAGTTCAAGGTCTTTTATACGTCCACACTTCTGTGCTCTCACCTCTCAGTATGGCTCCAACATTTATCCGTCTCCTCTCACGAGACCGATAGTTGCAAATTAACTTAGTTATGGTTAAGTTTCCTAGTAGTCACCCAATAATTAAAACACTGTGACTGCAGCAAAAGTAATTCAGGGGTACTTCACCAAGTTCAAGCAATCCACGCCAATCCATACAGTGCCAAATATAAATGAAATATTCAAGGTTTACAGTAGCCAAAGTCCTGGAGGCAGAAAACGAGCAGACACCACAAACGACTCCACCATAGGTTCCAGATCCACCTAACCCTCGCTACGATGAGGCAGGCAGGACCACCCTCCGATAGTACCCCTGCCTCACCTAGGGAGAAAAGCAAACCCCACCGACCTCTGGAGGCAGGAAAACCAATTCCCCCATCTGGATCAGGGAGCCAAAACCTCCAATTATGTGGACAAGAATATCACCAGTCTTACTGCCGTTATTTGCCTTCCACTTCCTTAGTCCAATGGTTCCACATACATTGAATACCGGTGACCTCTTTCCTATGGTCCGGCGAAAATTATATCCCCAAATAAAACTACAGTTCAGCCACTGGGTTCCAAAAAAAGGAAAACCGCCACCAAGCCTCCACCAATATCCTGAAAGAGTAACTTCAAGGAATATCTCAGCAGATTCACAATTTTCACAGTTTCACTCGGTCTACTGACTGTCAGTCTAATTCAAACAGGCTTTTCAATCCTAGGGGCACAAACAATCACCCCTATAACATCGGGACCACGACTGTCTCACACTGGCAAAAGTCCCGTAACAGTCTTGAAATCAGCCACCACAGCAGCCAACTCTTTCCAATAGAACTGGAAAATTAGGCAGCCAAAGCCACCTCAGTCCCACACATAATTCTCAAAAAGTCCACAGCACACCACAACCGCGCCGGTTAAGAATGCCAATGGAGAAAAATCCTGGGAAATCCTTGCAGATCTCAGATCTCAGTTAAGAAATAACGGGCAAAAAAAAACCAAAAAAAAAACATTTACCGATCGGCATTTACTGACCGTCTAGAAAATAAAATCAACTACATAGAGTAAATCGGGGCAATCAGGATCACACAGCAGTAAAACTGTGCGCCAAAGACTACTTCAACGCCACCACACCGCAGCAGCTCAAACCCAGTGCTACCGACAGTACAAACCCGAAACGTTTGAGGCATATAAAACTATTCAAAATAAAATAAATAAATTAAACAAAATAAAGCAAACTAAAATGAAGTTTAAAACAAAGCTCAAATGAAGACTAAAACGGAGCTAAAACGAAGGCTGACCCAGCGTGGTCGCCATCTTGTTGAGGGATCATCAGTACCCAAGGGCAGCAAGGAGGGCTGGGGGGATACTGGGATGCATAGGGAGAGGCATCACCAGTAGAAAACAGGAAGTTATTATCCCTCTGTACAGACAGCTGGTCAGACCCCATCTGGAGTACTGCACGCAGTTCTGGAGACCCAATCTCCGCAAAGACATAGACAGGATGGAAGCTGTCCAGAGGAGGGCAACTAAAATGGTGCAGGTCTGCACCAGAAGACATATGAAGAGAGACTTAAGGAGCTTAATATGTATAGCCTCAAGGAAAGGAGGGAGAGGGAGGACATGATAGAAACTTTCAAGAACCTCAAGGGAATCAACAAAGTTCAAGAGGGTAGCATCTTTCAAAAAAAGAGGTGTGCAAGAACAAGGGGGCACAATTTGAAGATAGAGGGGGCAGCTCAGAGGTAATTTAAGGAAGTATTTTTTCACAGAGAGGGTTGTGGATGCATGGAACGGCCTTCCGGAGGAGGTTGTGGAGTCAAAAACAGTGGTGGAATTCAAGCATGCATGGGACAGCCATAAGGCAATTCTAGGGGGTTGGGGCAGGAAGAAGTAGGCTGCTGGTTAACTAGGATCTGCAGCTTATCCATTAGGTAGGGAAATGGGCAGACTGGGTGGGCCAAGCGGTCCTTTTCTGCCATCAAATTCTATATTTCTATGTTTCCAAGACAGAGAATTTGAGAGCAGGCTAATTAAAGATCTGTTATCTATGGATGCATGATGCCAGCATGACAACCCTGACCGTGACATCCCCTACAGTGCTGGAAACCAGTCAACAACCTTGACTGCAACATGATCCTGAACTGACTGGCAACAGCCCAACACTCAATGCGGGGGACAGTGCCCCCCCACACCCCTCATACTAATTATCTAACTCCACGTGGCACAGACAGTGGAGTTAGATATTAACCCCTCATCGCTGTACAGTGTCTTGAAGCAAAACACCTCTCACTGATGATTTAGACATGGTGGGGATTTCACTGTAGGGGGTTCGCTGTCTAGGTGTTGCGGTAGTGGTGGCATACCATTATCTGTCTGGGGTGTTAGAAAATCCAGAACTATCCCCTATCACTCTCAGGGAGAGCTGCAACTGGAGTAATTTAACAGCACCTTATTAGATATTCTTGACACCCTGAACCCAAAAGACAAACCCAAATGGATCCAACAAATAAGTACATTGGTACATGCCTACAACTTGTCAAAAAATGACTACTAGTTTTTCACCATATCATCTTATGTTTGGAAGAGAAGCTCATCTCCCTGTACATGTGTGCTTTGGTGTTTCCCTTGATGGTACTTGGTCTGAAAACTACCTTCAGTATATTAAAAAGTTAAAGGAACAATTGAACCATGCATATCAGCTTGCAAGCACTATGCCTGCAAAAAGAAATCTGTCCAATAAAGCTCATCACGACAATCAATCAATCAATCAATCAAATCAATCAAAATCTTTATTTAATCAGGCGAACATCATTGAGCATAGCTCATTTACAAGATGGACCGGAGTGGTCAAGAAGTGCAAGTGTTATTACATTGACAAGGGTAGCATAAACAGTAATACAATGACAGGGGTAACATAAACAGTAATACAATGACATAAGTGCTAATATATAACAATATACATATGTACAAGGCACATTAAAACTTTTAATCTGTGAGACAGAAGGTAATGGGCACATCAGGAGTAATATGTAGATTATAGGACCTAGCAGGCATTTTGAGGTGAATCTTGGGACTGGAAATGGGAGTTTTATCAGCATATAGGAACACGGGGGTAGGTAGGGCTGGGTTTAGGCTTGTGGAAGCAGTTGCAGAGTTCTGGGAATAGGGTGGTGAATAATCTTTTGAAGGATATTAAGGGTAGGAGGTTATTTAGCTTCATGGTTTTTTGGAGTGAATTCCAAACAATTGCTAGTGAGTAGCTGGTAGCAGCCCTCCCAAACTGGGTGCAGACATTGGGGACCTTAAGAATGATAATTTTGCTGATCCTTAGGTTGTATGGCCTAGAAGTAATTTGAGTAAAACAGTTTGAGATATAGGTAGGTAGCTTGCCTGATAAGGCTTTGAATATCCAAATTGCAGCATTCCTATTTCTTCTGTGTTGTAATGATGTCCAGTTAACTGCCTTATAAAGGGAGCAATGATGGGTGCTGAAGGGAAGGTCAGTAATGAATCTGATGGACCTGTGGTATAGGGTGTCCAGTTTATTTAAGAGGGGGGAGTGAACAATGTCCGTACAGAAAGTCAGCATAGTCAATGAGGGATAGGAATGAAGCATGGATTAATCTTTTTTTGGAGTCTCTGACAAGCATGTCATAGCACAAGAACTTCAAACTGGCAACCATGTGTTAATGCAAAACTTGGCATTTCAAGGCAAGCACAAAATAGCTGACCATTGAAGCCATACTCCCTACATTGTGATCAGTAAATTAAATGATTTGCCCTGTGTTCAAAGTGTGTCCACAATGGGACAGTCATGCTATTAAAACAATTCACAGAAGTCATCTCCTGCTAATAGGGCAAATAGTTTTGAATGAAGTGCAAGAGGCAGTAGCCCCAACCGTCCCTCTGACCAGATATGCTACCCATAACAAGCCACCCCATTGGCCTTCTTCTGATAACCAGCCAGAGTCTCCCTCTACTAATGTTGCCTCTGATACTGACTCTGTCTCTGAGGATGATTAGAATGAATTTTGCACTGCCTATTATACATCATTTGAACTTGTCAAATTGTTTCAGAGTGCCTTTCCTTCTACTTCTAATAATGCTTCTAATAACCCTGTATTTTCTAATAATTCTGATCTATCAGTTGTACCTGAACCTCCAGATAGTGATGCCATCAGTGTAAGTTCTAATTCTCTCTGCATGGTGGAGTTAATGGAACCTAATGTAAGTGCACTCTGTGTGCCTGAACCAGGTGAAACCTGCAGTGAATTGGCCAGCGAATCTGAATGTGTAGTTGAAATAATTGGGTTATGTGGAGGGGTTATGGGATAACAAATGGAACAGACACCAAACTTCAAGTTCAACACACAATCTCTGTGTGTTGTTTATTCAAAATGCAGCAGATAACCTTAAGCAATGGCATATCCCTTCTTCAGTACATACATTTACAGCAACAGACTATGTATGTCCTTTCTCTGCACTTAGCCAGCACCAACTGATTCACTGATCTCTGATCTAACTTACAAGTTGAGATTCAGCATCCACCCCAATGTGGGCCTTGTTTGGGTGGTGAGGGCTCAAATAAAAAAACTAAACAAACAAATAAAAACAAGCTAAAGACAAAGAACCTCAGCACAGGAGCACTGAAACACGAGTAACCCCGAAGTGCATTGCCAATAATCCACATTTAGAAGAAACACAACATCACACATACTTCCATAATGCAAAGCATCATTTGATATATGTAAGTCACCACAACATTTGAGACTTGTTCAACTTAAAGCAATTTACATGCATTTTAAATAGCACAACTAACTTCATTTCTATAATACAGTCACCTAGTACTTTTTACCTTTTTCTAAAACACCTAGTGCCATGGTATTGTCAACATTAACAGGTTTCATGAACATAAAGTATATACATCAAGGTATTTTATGACATAATACTATATATACTAAATCTAACAATGATAAACACAGTCTGTTGTTTTAGATAAGCTCATAGGTCACCACAATAACCTCCCTGTACGAGGAACTGAGAGAGAAAAGGAAAATTAAAGAGGACACAATAGCAAAGTCAAGAAAGTGGGGTGGGCATAGGTTGCCAACCTTATGGACTAGAAATTGTAAAGGGTAGAGTACACTAACAATCAGAATAACTGTTGCAACAAATTTAAGGAAAGTCAGTCCTCAAGAGTGGCAGGATCTCCATGTCACATATTCCCCACCTTAAGAGGGAAGTACTTATCTCAGACTGCTTACCAACTTCCTGTCCCAGGAAGGGATGAAGCTTCCACCCATCCATCTTCAGAAGACTCTGTCTCAGGGTCCCTATTAATGATAAACATTCCATCATAAACACAGTAGATATCATCATTCTTTACCCTGAGGCATTAACACTTTTCTCAAACAAGACTAATGGTACCTTCCATCTCCTTTTGGGGAAATTCCATCACATGTTGCTGACTGAAAATTTGGACAGCTTTAAAGTCCAGTACTATAAAAAGAATTTCTCTGAGGTGAGTAATTGCCTGCTCCAACCTTATCATGGCTCAGATGCCCACAGGAACTAAAGTGAGCAGCCTCCATCACTTCTTGTCTGTAGGCTTCAGGCACCACTACCTGGGCATCCACACTTTTTGTACAGGGGTTGGGCCTCATGTGGTACAGAGCACCATTCTTTAGTTTGTTCCACCAACATCCTTTTGCCCCCTCACCACCATTAATCTGCATACCTTCCTTGATCTTAACATATTGTAAGTTTGGCAACATTAGCATCTTTAGCCTGCAGTATACCCCAGTCAATATTGTCAATAGATTTAGCTTTATCAATACAAGAAAAATTCCCTTCAGCCTCATAAGCTTCTTCTTGCTTGTTTGGAGCCTTCAACCCCAGCACAATATCACTAGGCACAGTTTTACCTGGGATCTCACATTCAAGTTCCATACTTGCATCTCTGACCTCCAACAGGTAACATCACGGGAACAAAGGAAACAAAGGAATATTCTGCTCAGTCAGGGGGTCCTCCTCCAGCTGAGCCCATGAAAAATCATCCTCTGATTCTTTATCCAAACCCTCCGGCATGGACCTCTTGAGCACCTGGCACCAGTGTTCCACCTCTCTGTGTAGTCAGTCTGCCTTGACCATATGGTAGTTTCACATCCCTTTGCATCTCTTCATTGTCTTCAGGCTTGACCTTCCTCCAAGCTCCCAGGTTCAATCCAGGCAGCAGCTTCTCTCCATCTGTTGGTCATGGTTCTAGTCAAAACTCCATGGATTTTCTTTGCCGAGTTCTCTGGCAATTCCTGGTGCATCGTTCCACCTGGATATCTGGGTGATAGCCACTTAAAAACGTATCTCTTAGGCCAGTCGAGACATTTCCAGCAATTTATCCCACTCTGACACCAAGTCTGTGGAGAGATTGTGGGATAACAGATGGCCCAGACACCAAACTTCAAGTTAAATACATAGTCTCTGTGTGATGTTTATTCAAAATGCAGGAGATAACCTTAAGCAATGGCATATTCCTTCGTCAGTACATCAGTTTGCAGCAACATACTATGTATGTCCTTTCTCTATACTTAGCCAGTACCTACTGACTCACTGATCTCTGATCTAACTTAACATTTGAGATTCAGCCTCCACTCCTGTGTGGGTCTTGTTTGCTTGGGCGGTCGGGGCTTAAATAAAAACAAAATTAAAAAAGCTATAAACAAAGAACATCGGTGCAGAAACACTGAAACATGGGTTACTGCAAAGGGCATTGACAATAAGCCAAGTTTCATAGAAACACAACATGACACATACTTCCATAATGCAAAACATCATGGGATATATGTAAATCACCATGACATTTCAGACTTGTTCAACCTACTGCAATTTACATACATTTTGAATAGCAAAACTAATTTAATTTCTATAATACAGACACCTAGTACTTTTTATCTTCATCAAAAACACCTACTGCCATGGTATTTTCAACATTTACAGATTTCATGAACATGAGGTATATACATGAAGTTATTTTTTAATAGACATAGTGATATTACATACTAAATCCAACAATGATAAACACAGTCTGTTGTTTTAAATAAGTCCGGAGGTCACCACAATAACCTCCCTGTATGGGGACCTGAAAGGGAAAAGGAAAATTAAAGAGGACACTATAGCATAGTCAAGAAATGGGGGGAGGGCATAGGTGGCCAACCTTATGGACTAAAAATTGTAAAGGATAGATTAGGCTAAGAAAGAGAAGAACTGTTGCAACAGATTTAAGGAAGGTCAGTCCTCAAGAGTGGCAGGATCTCCTTGTCACAGGCTAAGTGAACTGTTTTGATCTAAAGAGAGTATTAGTGTCCTTAAGACAGCTAGTGGTGTTCTGGATGATATTACTTTTATAGAAATCCCTCTTGCAGATGAAGATGAATCTAAAGAATCTGAGAAGATAATGTTGTTCAAAATGATGGACATAAAACATATACTGATCACCAAGAGAGAGAGCAGAGGTATCCATCTCATCAGAAGCTGAGCTGGGATTTGCAAACTTGAATACTGATGTTAAAGTGCCAGTGCCAATGCCACCCATGCACCATCACTTAGAAAGACCTGTAAAACCTGTGATCTGGCTCACATATGACACTCCAGGGAAGCCTGTTGATTTGCCTATGAATGTTGTTCATAAGGGAGTGTACATTACAGCCAACCCTTTGCCCAAAATAGCATTCACTGCCTCCTTAAATATCCAAATCAAACCCTCTACCCAGCATAGTAGGGGTCAAAGGAACATAATTAGAGAATTAATTGGAGCCTACTGCTAGGTATGTATTCCTTGGGGTGGGGGGACATGACTGAGACCTTTAAGTACTCGAAAGGGATAAACAAGACTCGGACAGAGGGGATCATCCTATTAAGAAGAGGAAGAGACATGAGAGGACACAGTCTCAGACTGGAGGGGGGAAGATTCAGGAGGGAAGTAAGGAGAAAGTTCTACATGGAAAGGGTGGTGGGCAAGTGGAACACTCTACCACAGGAGGTGGTGGCCTGTAAGATGGTGGGCAGTTTCAAGAGGGGATGGGACAGGGTGAGGGTGAGGGTAAATCTAAGGAAGGCAGGAGTGGGAGGGGCAGCTGCAAGATGAGGAGCTAGTGCACCACCTGTCCTCCGCACTGTCTGCCCAGATTTGTGCTCCTCTGGGAGGGGGGCTCCCTTCCTGGCCCCACCATGGGGGGCAATCCATGGGGGGTCTTTGGGAGAGTGGCAGTTGGGCTCATTGATGGAGCTATGGGGCTGAGATACTTCCCCTGCTTACACAGAGGAGTATAAAATATATATAGGGGAAAAAAGGAGGCAGACAGTTAGGGGTACAACCACAACATGGGCACACAATGCCTCTGCCAGGGTTTGGGGGACATGGTGTTGCATCACTGGGAACAGATGCTGTTCGCACATGGTGGGTGTCATGAGTGGACACACCAAAGGGTGTGGGGTATGGGGATGAGTAACCCTGTGAAGACACAGTCAGTCCACCTTGCAGACAGACCAATCGCTGTTATCAGGGTCCCCCACCACGCCACCTCTGCAGTGTAATACAGTGGCCTGCAGAGGATCAAGAGCACAACTCAACTGTACTGGCCACCAGAGGTGCAGTGTGGATAACATGCAACAGTGCCACTGGTCTCATCAATGTCAGGAAACCCCTCTCAGGTTGGTGATCCTGCCCATCCAGGGCCAAAGCCTTCCAGTGGCATGCACACAGGCTGCCACAATGCCATGCAGACGTATTCACACCATAGCACTGAGTAAGATACTACTGGAACGGTAGAGGACCAACACGACTGGGCAGCAGGTGCAGAAAGGATGGCATGATACCCATACCCTGACAACTTAAGATGTTCAGAGCACTGTTGCAGACACACACAAAGAAACACACTGGACACAGGCCAGTGGAGCAGACCTATCACACAACAATGGCTACAAGCTATGTCATACCATAGCCTGAACCATGTGTTGGCAGCCACAGACCACCTTCAGGCGGACCATGTTGCAGTGCAATGACATGCAGTGCACACAAGGGATGCTGACATAGTGACATGACTGGTCAACACACCGCATAACAATGGATATATTGTATCCCCACAAATACCACCGGTGAACACTTGGGAACTGCACCACCTGGCACTTGATGGCACCATTGAACAACGGCAACACCAGCATGGAAGATACAGAGACAGAGGCCTCAAACACCACTGGGTGCATGATGACTGATGATGAGCAGAAGCTGGACAGCAGAGGTCAGAAGGAAAGCCCTGAAGTGGCACACCAGTGCACTGACACTCATGAGAGTACAGTGGGTGCACAGGACATCAGTTAGGAGTCAGACATAGACATTGGAGACCCAATCTGTGACAACATTGGCCAAGACCTCGGCCCCATATGGTCAGAACAGGAGTAGGTTATATCACAGCAACCTGAACAGGAGATTACCACTGAACCTATGCAAGATAATGACCTGGGTCACTATTGCCAGGATGTACTTGACACCAAGGAGGCACTGAGACAGGAAATAACAGCAGTACAGGATACCATGGATGCACACCATATAGCCATTGTGGCACACCACAGTCACATGGAGGAGATCATTTCTGGGGTAGAGGATGCCATCCAGACCACAGCACGCCAAAGTGCAGCATGGCATGCTGGTTGCATTGAAGTACTGCATACACAATGGCAGACATAGGCACTGGAGTGCATGACAACAGTGCTGGAGTGTAGTATTGCACTACAACAGGAGCAATTGAATGCCAGCACTGTAATCGCTAGCGCACTGCAGAACATCACACAGCCAGTGTACCAGAAGCAACACACCAGTGCCATTGGGCAACACCACCATGACAACAAATTCTATAACAGCTGGGAGAGCTATGAACCAGGCATTCAGTATCTTATTGCCCAAAGCAGCCAGTCCCACAGTGGGCACAAGACTGATGCATACAGTGGGCAGGGTGACAATAGATTCAGTAGGTATGGTTACTGCAGTCACACTGGATACATAAACAGCTGCCCCAGAAGATATGGGCACACAGGACGCAGCAGGCATTGATACACTGCAGTGTGGTGTGTTGTGTACAGTGTGCACAGCAGAGTAGTACAGTAGACCTCACCCAGTGTTCCACACTGTACAGCAAATAGAAGCCCACACCACTCAGTTGACACAACTCCCCCCCCTCCAGTGACCCATAGATCCAGGACACCACTGCACCCACAAATCTGGATGCTAGTGCACCGCAGTCACAAGCACCCAAATCTACCACATGCCAGACCTCAAGCACTCAGTTGGTAACACAACCCTGTGCAGTCATGACCCAGGCTATTGGCAACCAACATGCTCCAGTAACATGTCCGACTAGCACCCATGCTGCTAGTACACAACAGGCCCAAGAACCCAGTGTGAAACCAGGCCAGGCTATCAGCACTCACCAAAGTACAGCAGCCTGGGCTGCCACATCTCAGGCCCCCAGCTAGAGCTGCAGCAAACTTTTACACCACCAGCAAAGTTGCCACAAAGTGACCGAAATCCACATCTACGGAGTTTCACAAAGTTTCCTTTACTCATAGCAACTTTGACCTTGTCTGAAATTGCGATGTTTTCTGTGTGAACAGAGGAATTCCACCTGTGAAGTGCATAATTTTGCCCACAAATGACAGAATTTCACCCATAAACAGTGAAATTCTGCCATTCAGGGGCAAAATTCGGCACATCATTGGTGGAATTCCACTATTTGCAGTGAAATTCTGCACTTTGCAGATCTATCCCCGCTTCACGAATTGTACTAAGCTTGCAGAGCACATTTAGCCAACTTCAGCGATCTCTACTCCTGGCATGTCAGAAGCCCATGCCAGCAGGTGTTTGAACACCATGACCATCAGGAGATCCCACACCCAGGACATCACTGAAACAAAGAAAACAGTCACAGATGCACCCCACAGAACAAGAGGTAGGAAGGCTAAGGACAGTGGTGCACCGGGACTGGCATGTTACACTAGAACCAGCAATACAGGACCAGTCACATGGCGGTAGCAATAGACATTGGTCCATGGCACACAGGGGCCTGCAGGGGATACAGCCAACAGCAGGTCAGTGGTGGACACCCGTAAGCCACGTATCACATAGATATAGGTGGCTTGGACCCAGGTACAAGACAGGAAGAGAAAGGGGAGACAGAATGCAAAGTGAACCAGCAGGACTGTACACCACATACTGATGTGCCATGCATTAATCATGGAAAGACCAAGCTGCATCCTGGTGGACATGTGATAGCCTGAAGCAGTGACAGTGCCATGGATTAAATATGCTACACACTTTGTTTTTTATCACATCTCTATTTTTCATCCTGCAGCCACAGTCCCTGCCTACACCCAGCCATCACTCCTCCTCACCACCGACCCCAGAGTTGCGCATGCCCAGCTGGCATACGCAGCTGTACTGTTGAAAGGGTCCCCCTCTGATGCCCCTGCACCCAGCCAGGATCCATTACTGGAACACGCCTCTGTCCAGACATTCACCGACTGGTGAAACTGTCGCTATCAAGCTGCTGTGGGCTTTGTGCTGCCGTTTTCCTCCTCCTTGTGTGATCTCCTGGAGTGTGAGTGTGCAATGATGTCATGTAGGAGCCGACGTCTGCTGCACTTTACCCCTTTTCTGCACCACTCTAGTAGTGCCCCGGGTCATCACCAGGGGCCTCTACAGAGTGGTGATTCCCTGAATCCCTCCCCAGAATGACAAAGCAGTCCTCCAGATGCTCAATCGCATCCTTCCCCTGCTGACCCCTGATGCCCTGGGCTCATGTCCGAACCCGGGTCACCAGCATGGTGTGAGGTGTGGCATCCAGTACCCCAACCCTCAGCACTATCGGGCCGGTGATGCTGCACACTTTGTTAGGGGGGAATACTGGTAGTGAACTGTAACTGGGGAACATCCCCTGGGCACATGTGCAGGGTTGCAGTGCTGATCCAGGACTGGAGAGGTGGTGAAGTACTGCGTGCATAAGCTAATAGTAAGCAATGCCAGACCCATGTACAGATGGGGGCTTCATGTCCTCCTGCCCCAAACACCACAGGCACCCTAAGAAAGACCCTGCCGTGGCATGTGTGGGCATTCACCAAGACAGTATGTGCTGGTACACGCCCTCACAACCCCACTGCTACCACAGTCCGGGAGGACATTGGCACACATGGCTGACAGCATTATCTACTGCACATTGCCACAGGTAGACACCCCCCCAGGCATGGAACCGATCATAAACCACCTCCTCATATGATATATTTCTGTCCCCACAGACACAATATCATACTGTGCACAGTACAAAAGGAATGCCTGCAATGCCATATAAAATAACCGATGGACTGTATGCTTATGTCAGGAAAGTGCACCTAGTCTCTCTCTGCAACCTCCACACCCCAGTGTGTCTGAGGCTATCCCCTGTAGTGACTGTCAGACACATATTTTTCCTCACTGTCAGATCCTCATATGTGGTCTACTGGTGCAATCCAGATCCACTCTGTCTGATGCAACCATATCCCCCCAGTGCTCCACACACCCTGCCCAACAGCACCTTGGCAGGGTACATGGTACTTCCACTTGCACCTGCTCCCAGAGCCATGGGATATAGCCATGGTAATTGCCCTGTGGTGCTACCAGTGCAATGGGTCATGTGATATCCTTCCCTTACTGCATGGGGTCCCTGTATATGTGCATCATTGTGCCATCTGATGTATAAGCACTTACTGTAAGATCCCTCAGGTCACAGCAGGTAATGAGTATTGGCTGTGTGCTTTGTCTGGTCACCAGTGACTGCATCAGTAAACTCACCACCATTATTGACTGTCTGTGTTCCTCCATCAATTACATATTATGTGTACCATACATCATAGACATATGAGGTGGCTCACACAGAAAGAGCTAAGGAGCTCCCCAGGACAGTTGCCCTCATTATATGGGATGCAGTGGCCTAGAGGCAGATGTGGGCTGACCAAGGTAGTAGGAGGCCAGTCACCATGACGACAACACTCAGGTTGTGTAAGATAGCTAGGTACACTCCCAGAAATGCGTCAGCACTTGTACATGTGTGTCTGCCATGTTTGGGACTGGTACACCCCCACTCAGCACAGCACACACCTGTGTAGTGGTATGTCCCTAACAGGTACATGTACCATGACCTAGCAACTGTGGCACAACTGTGAAAGTGGTATGACACACTGCACCAGGACCTTGTGAGGGGCGATGTGTGTGATGGCTAAGTATGGTACAATGGTGAACCATGGTGACACATGTACCACTGAATGGGGTGTAAGAGAAAAGTGGGTGTGTCATACATGAACACCAGTGGACCATGGCACAGCCACCACTACTGAACCTGGTGATGGCAGGCCACCCGCGGGGATATAGGGTCACACACATGCCAGAACGAGCTGGTAAAATTGCTGCAGCACTGTACAATGCAATGGCACAGCACATGTTATCTACCCAATCCTTGCAGACATTGTCTGGAAGTCTTTGGAGAGGGTTTTTTTTCCTGACCCTCTTAAGGAGGCGGTAGTTCGACCACTCCTTAAAAAATCCTCCTTGGATCCTGATTGTCTAGCTAACTACCGGCCTATCTCTAACCTGCCATTTGTTGGTAAGGTTATTGAAAAGGCAGTTGCGTTGCAATTGGATGATCACCTTATATCTCACAATGTCTATGATACTCTCCAGTCTGGTTTCAGGAAAAGGCATAGTACAGAGACTGCCCTTTTCCGGGTATTGAGCGACCTCCTTATGGCTGGAGATCGAAAAGCGCATACCATTCTGGTCCTTCTCGACCTCTCTGCTGCATTTGACACTGTAGACCATGGAGTGCTACTGAAGCGCCTGCGGGTCTTTTGTGGGCTGTCTGGTACAGTCCTCAGAGGGTTTCTTTCTTACCTCATGGACAGGTCTCAGAGAGTTGCCACTGGAATTTATTCCTCTGGCTCTCACTCCCTGCCTTGTGGGGTACCACAGGGCTCCATTTTAGCTCCCATGTTGTTTGCAGTGTATATGCTGCCATTGGGAGAAATCATCAGGTGATACAGTCTGGGTTTTCACTGCTATGCAGATGATACTCAGCTGTATCTGTGCTTTCTCCTCGGTCAGGGTGATGCACTCTCTGTACTTAATAACTGCCTTGATGAGATCAGACTTTGGATGAGTTCGAGCTGGTTGAGACTCAATCCAGATAAGACTGAGGTATTGGTTGTTGATCCAGGTCGTCCAGGGGCGGGTGTGGGAGCTGGACAACCATCAGGTTTATTACTTAGTGGTGTACCGCTCTCTACCTCTGAACAAGTGCGAAATCTGGGCATTATTTTTGATGATGGTCTGACCCTGAAATCTCAGGTGTCAGCTGTTGTCAAATCCTCTTTTTACCAACTGAGGAATATCGCCCGGGTGAAACATCTGATTCCCCAAGGGGACCTTCCAACATTGGTCCACGCCTTTGTCACTACTCGTCTGGACTACTGCAATTCCCTCTACCTAGGGCTACCAGGGGTTGATATCCGCCACCTCCAGCTGGTGCAGAATGCGGCAGCCAGGCTTTTGACTGGGACTTCTAGAACCAGTCATATACGCCTGTGTTCGTGAACTGCACTGGCTGCCTGTTTGGTGGCGGATCACCTTAAGGTTGGTTTACTAACCTTAAAGCTCTACATGATCAGGACCCAGTTACCTGAAAGATCTCCTGATTCCCTACTGCCCCTCCGTCTCCGCTCTGCCAATGAGGGATTGCTGGAGATTCCCAGGGTTCGATTAAAGTCATTAGGATCTCGTGCCTTTGCTTTTTCAGCACCAACCCTGTGGAATTCTCTACCTCGTTGGTTGAGAGAATGTCCAACCATAGATAATTTTAAGGCTACCTTAAAAGATATCTTTTTGATTTAGCATACTCTTGTTAGTTGTGACTGTCTTTTAAATGTTTGGATTTTATTAATTTGAATGTTTTTGTACAGTGCCTTGGTTTCGAAAGGTGCTATATAAATAAAATTGAATTGAAATGAATTAAAAATGTGGCTGCTTTATGGAGCAGTTCATGCAGTGGCCTGTGACCCCCCCCAGACCTGCAGGTATGTGTGGCATCTAGCATAGCACTGTGGTGCATGCAGTCACCCTGCCAGTGCAGTGCCAGTACTGGTCTACAGCACACTCCTGTGACATACATGGCCCTGTGTGCTGTAGAGGTGGCCACCCAGCACATACAGTAGCACATTGAAATAATAACACAGACATCATATAGGGTGGAACAAGGAAGCCTTACTGATGCAAGGATACAGTTGGAAAATGGCGGAAGCAGTGAAAAATGCACCAAACTAGGTACGTAGAACCTAACAGTGTGAAATAACACTTAAAGAAAACAAAAGCACAAACACAAAACAGTATTTACAAAACTGAAAGCAATAGACACATGCACATGCATACTGCACTGTGGCACCCACGTGTAGGGCTGTTTATATGTCCTCAAAAGTGGCCACTGTATTGACAACAGCCTGCAGGAAGCCCTGTGGTCAGGAACGATCATTGACAATAGTCTGAGGTTGGGTACGAACAGTTCTCATAATGGTCTGCAGCATGTTCCAATGCTCTGGCAGCATGCCCTCCACTGACACATTCCCTGCAGCATCCTCTGGTTCCCCTTCAACATTCTGGGGGTTGTCCGTCTCTTGCTGGTCTGTTGCAACTGTTCTATGGGAGCATATTCAGTCATGGGCACCATGTCCACTGCATCTATGTTCCAGGGCTACTGAGTGCTGGCAACCCTCTCCTACTGGGAACCTTGCTGATGGTGGTCCCCCTCACCTGCAGCATCCTCTCGAGCCTCTGCCATCTTGTAATGTGTGCTCTCTGTGTAGGGCTTTGCTTCCTGGGGCTTTTGGTGGTGCATGACCCTTTCCAGGACATGGAGCTATGCCGTTGTTGTGGCTGCTCAGTTGTATCATGCCTTCCAGCACCTGAAATGACATACAATGGACAGTGTTAATGTAGACTGGATGGCAGGCCTGTACAGGCAGGTATGCAATGTGGGAATGGTATACAGTATCCCCCGCATGTCACCCTTGGCCAGGCTGGACATGCCATGAGGACACATACAGGCCCAGTAGCTGTTCCATGGGCATCTGCACATCACACTAGAGGAAACAGTAGGCAAGTATGCTATGCAGAAAGGGCCAATACCTGGCTCAAGGTGCAACAATGGGACCCACTGTCATGGGCTCGGGGACAGAAACAGCTATGGGTGGCAGTGAAGGACAAGGGCAACAGATACACATTGCACACAGTGCCTGACATACCATAACAATACTACACCACCACAGGTGGCCAGGAACAGCCTGAGCAATGCCCCAGTGAGGACATACAGTAAGCGGGACATCGGACCCACCCACCAGTGGTGTAGATGGGATGGGGACATGGTTCGGGTGAAGATTGGGCAATGGTGCCCTCCGATTATGGCATTGGAGGTACCAGGGGACTGGCTGGGGTACGGTGCACCAGCCACCAGAGCACCTGGGGGTGTGGGACAGGAGGGGTGGGCCATTGCAGCACATCATCTGGCAGACAGTAGTTGGAGGGGGTGGCATCTTCTGTTGATTGGCCATAATGCTGAGACCCATACTGGTACATACCTCTGCCCAACAGAAGTGGATCTGTGGCAGTTTAAGGCACTGGGCCCCCATGGGAGTGGGTGATGTGTTGTGTGTACCACCCCATCCCAGGCAATAGATCATTTTTTGCTGTCAGCCATGACCTGGGGGTTACATGTGATAACGGCAATACCTTAAAAGTGATCGGCGTTATCGAGAAGTCAAGAGTGCTGAAAAGTTATTTCAGCACTCTGACACCCCAGCGCACAGCAAAATGGTGCCAGGGACTTAGTTTTCTAATGTTTTATGTGGTGAGCTGTACCCCACACACCAGCCCGCACTCCCCCCCCTGCTTCAGGATTCTCAACTCCAGGGTGGTGCATGTCGGGAGGGGGGTGAAAACATTAAAAAAAAAGGTTCAGTCCAAGCGCAACAAAAATTCACCAGTGCCCAGACCCGCACCCAGTATCCTGCTGACCAATGCCACCAATCCACCCTCCACAGCACTGGGTCAGTTTGACAATGCACTGTGATGCCACTCCTCACATTTCCTCCCGCTCCTTGCTGTGCATGCTCGGTACCCCCCTCAAGTGCATACATATAGCGACATCCTGTTGCTATATTCACTGACCCCCCATCTGGCTGCCCTACCCTATGTTAGCCCTAGAGACATGTGCTGGGAATTGGTTCACTGTTGTTGTAGACACCCAGTCCCTAGCACTCATATCTCACGCTACAACCTGGGGCAATGGGGTAACTGTTCCCTACAACATGGGGGAGACGGTATAGCATCATTCAGTAGCTGGGACCAGTGGCATGCAAGGGACTGTAGGCACTGTCAGAACTGGGTCACTGCAGGTGGTGAACCCCACATGTGAGACCAGTTTGTGTGTGAGGCCATGATTGTATAGTGACCCTCCGGGGGAACATGTGCAGGTTAGAGGAGCAGTTCAGGGGGGACATCTACACTGATCCACAGGGCATGCTGAGGACATGGGCAGTGAGCTGCTGGGCACCAACCCCTGTGGAACTTCAGGTGTGTTATCTTACTACTTCCCATATTGCTGTGGGAGTCGGCATGGGGCAAGAGCACACATGTGATGTACCTCTGCAGCTACAAGTACAGTATGTAGCACATGAACAGTGTGGATCTATGTGGGATGCTGGTCCACAGGGGAGGTGGCCATCACAGTCAGACACATGGTGCCCTTGGCACTGATGAGGGTCATGTACTGGCTGTTGCCAATTTTAGGGGGCATGACACACATACACATACATCTGTGGGGCAGTCGTGATGTGAGGAGCAGGTCAATGAGCAACTGTATTCAATGAGCTGTAGCATACACCAAACAGGCCATTGCCTGGAAGATCGGTATATTCATGGGCACATGACATGCACAGCAGTACATAACTTTGGCCCACAAAAGTCTGATTACTGCGCCCCACTACCATGCATTACTTATAGCACATAGGAGATGAAATCCTCCTTCCAGTCCAGTCCCTCCTTGACAGCATCACCCTTGGACTGCCACCATACCTATCAGCCCATCCTACAATGTTGCATTCCATGACCTGTTTCAGCATGCAGCATAGTGGGTGATACAGTAGACCATGTGTTCACCACCACTTTGTACAGGGGTACTGTCACATGTCATTTGTACATGTCCTCCCTGCCAGTGTGCAAAAGTGTCATTGCAGCCACCCCCGTATGGGTGCATGTCGTCCCTCCCCAGTCCCCATCATCCAGCCTGTGACAACTATGACAATACCCCTTCCAAAGTGGCCAGTGCTGCAGACCTCTGGTGATATGATAGTGGCTTTGGTGAGCCTGCCCTGTTAGCCCTGTATCTGCCATGCTGGCATTATGTGCAGTACTGCTTGGCTTTCTGTCATGTAAGTGGGATGTGCAATACAGCATTGGCCATGGTACCCATGGGTGGCCCAATACACAGTTTTCACTATTAGGGGATGTGGTCACATCCTCTGTTGCAGTCCGTACCTCTCCCATTGCAGTCCAGCATCCCCTCAGCCATATGATGTGCTCCCTATAGGTGGAATACCTGTGTGGACTGGCACTGACTGTACCTCCATGATTGATTGCCCCTGCCTGAGGGCAGCATTGCCCCTCAATTATGCGGTGATATATCCCCAGTGGTCATGCACATTAAGTGCCTTGCCATGCCTGGTTCCTGACCACAGTCCACTGTTATACCCTGGGATACATATGTGGCATGTGCATGACACACTTCGTTTCCACATGTCCTACAGTGCACGTCACCCATAAATGAGGTCCACCAACATATACAATGTGTGTCACACTGCTACATCTGCCATCAACAAAGGAGCCAGTGTACATATTGCATGGGCCAGGCCACAGGCCTGTGATACAGCATTCCCACCCATGTTCCATCCACCATCACCCAACAACCCCTGTCCTCCACTGCCACACCTATGGCTAGTGACCTACCAATGCCAGTAAATCCCGAGCTATCATGGAATGCATCATCAATGATCATGTTCCACTGAATGCCACCCAGACTATATCATTCTGTGCAGCACATCTGTATATTCACAGCAGGATCCCTGGCCACTATCCACATGACTGGGTCTGACAGCACACCAGGTCCATCATTAATAGCCTCCCATCACTTGCCCCCATGTGTGCGCCCACATCCCATTTGCTATGTTGATTGCCATCCTTGTCCCTGCACACAATCATACACCTGCTATATAGCATGGCACAGTATCTTTGCTCCCCATGGCACCTGTTTCTGGTACATGGACTTTCATACCAATTGCCGGTGGGGCACAGGGACCATGCACACCACTTCTTAGTGCACAGATGCAGAGGGGGGTGAGGCATCACCGGTGCTGTGGAATGCCCCCTATGTATTCAAGTTGTGATTCACATGACCTAGCACATGGCCAGCATGGCATGGATCCCTGCAGTGTGTACATGCATTGTATATGACACTTACCTTGATGGCTGGGCCTTGGTGCATTTTCTGGCATGGTCCCTGCTGCATTGGTGGTGTTGTGCCTGTTTCGACTACCACTGACTATGCTCGGCCGCACATACTAACATACTAAGATGCCAGCATAGTAGGCCTAAAGGTCTATTGAGTCTGCTCAAGAATCAGTACACGGTCACTCCCGCCTCCCCTGTAAATCCCCCTGACCCCATCCCATCTTTTGGGACAGTAAAGGGATACTGAACATGAAGGTTGATATGAGTCACACAATATCTGTGGCACAGGCAACAATACCATCTATACGTTTCTGTGTGGAGCAACTTTTCTGTCTCCTGCTGATGACCACCCTGAACTGTAGTGCCTGTCTCCCGAGCCATGACCTTGAGGTGCTACATGGAGTCAGCCTCCCGGAGGGTCAGGTTGTTTCATCTGTGCTTCAGCTGTCAGGGGTTGCACTTGAACCCTGACAGCCATTGAAGTTGGTACCTGTTCTGTTCCACACATTATCTCTGGTCTTTGGTGAGTGTCTGCTGCTGTGAAGAGGCAGTGGCACCCTGGACCACTGTTGCACATTACTAATGAGAAATAAAATCTCCTCCTCACTAAAGTAATGGGCTCTTTTCCAAGTAGCTGTGACATATTCTCAGCTTCTTTACTGCTGTGGGATGTAACATGCAAGTTTCTGAGGCCACTGCATGTGTCATTCTGTCACTCTGTCATTCCAATGCACACCACATCATATTTTTGATGCGAACTGCGTCATTTCATGTTTTGCAGCAGTGTGTGTCAAAAATGTTGTATTATCTGCTGCAACCTGCATTGTTTTCCTCTCATTGCCTTGTTGGTATTTGGGACTCTCACACTGTACAGAGGGGACATGCACTGCAGTATATACCAGTGCCTGACAGGCCAAATTTACACCTGAGCACCTCTTCCCAGGGCTCTCTGTTACCTGCACACAGAACACCACCTGCCTGTCACCTACCATTGTGCAGATGCACACAACTGGCAGCAGCATGTATATGTCATAAGGGAGATGGTGGACAGCACTGCCATTCATTGCACACATGACCCTGGTTAACATGGGGCTGATATTGTCAGGGGCAGCAGACATTCCCCTGGTGTGCTTTTGGCCATGGCACTGTGACACTTGAATGCCACTCAAAGGAATGGTATGACATTGTCACTGGTGGGGCTGCTGCACAGACAATGGGTTCAGCCACTGGTGCTCCAGTAGCTCATGGGGGCTACTAGCATGGCAAGAGGAGTGGGGTACAGGTAATTGGGGGTCACTGTGCCATCCTTGTCCCTGCACACAATCATACACCTGCTATATAGGATGGCTGGGGGGGGCGCTGCATGGTGTGGGGCAGTAGGGTATGGGTCACTAGCAGGAGAGACCTGTTTCACTTCTGAGGCACTGGCAGAGCAGGGGATACAGTGCTGCAGGCATGGCAGGTGTTGCTCATAGGCCACATCTCATACACAACCATGACCACTCTCTGGGGATATTGTGCCACATGGCTGCTCACCCCTTGAACTCATGGCACTCAGCGCCTGCACCCTGTTTCAGTTCTGTGTCATAAGGCAATCGCTGTTATGGTGAAGTCAGAGTGTCGCTGTGGGAAATCAGTGTTTGGAACACATTAAGAAAACCACTGTGACACTGTTCATTAGCAGAGGTCCTAAAATGCCTATGTTGAAAATTTTGTGATGAAAGTCCATAAAATGTTTGTGTTACGAGCATGCATTGTGCAATTTCCACGCACCCTTGTAACTTCGCAAATCAGTAATATTTTCACGCTAGATTTTCAACACTGGCATTTTTTCACACCACCTTGTGAATAGTACAGCTGTCATTTTTCGCATCCCAGCCAAAATGTGTTTTCACGCTTCTGGTGCAGAATACCACTGTCACTTAGAGAAATCAGTGTTTGGGACAGATTAGGATCGAGTGAGTGAGAGAGGGGGAGTGACCGAGATCAACTGAGCTCTGTCGGGAGTGGTGCAGATTTATTTGTGCACAGAAAAAGGTGCCAATGCAGGCAGGAGCCCAGTACAAAAAGGCAGCCTGCAGCAATGGGAGAAACAGAATGAGCGAGTGAGGGAGGAGGAGTGAGCAAGGTCAACGGAGCTCTGTTGGGACTGCTGCAGATTTCTTTGTGGGCAGAAAAAGGCATCAATGCAGGCAGGGGCCCAGCACAAAAGGGCAGCCTGCAGTGGCGGGAGAAACAGAACAAGTGAGTCAGAGAGGGGGTGAGCAAGCTCAATAAAGCTCTGTCAGGACTGCGGTGGATTTCTTTGTGGGCAGAAAAAAGCGCCAACAGAGGCAGGAGCCCAGTACAAAAGGACAGCCTGCACTGCTAGGAGAAATGGAACAAGTGAGTGAGAGGGGGGAGTCAGCAAGCTCAATACAGCTCTGTCAGGACTGCTGCAGATTTCTTTGTGGGTAGAAAAAGGCGTCAACGGAGGCAGGAGCCCAGTACAAAAGGGCAGCCTGCAGCACTAGGAGAAACAGAATGAGCTAGTGAGAGAGGGTGAGTAAGCGACCTCAACAGAGCTCTGTCAGGACAGCTGTGAGCTTCTTTGTGGGCAGAAAAAGGAGCCAACACAGGCGGGAGCCAAGTACCAAAGGGCAGCCTGCAGCGCCGGGAGAACCAGAATGAGTGAGTGATAGAGGGGGAGTGAGTAAGCTCAACGGAGCTGTCAGTACTGCTGCAGATTTCTTTGTGGGCAGAAAAAGGCACCAATGAAGGCAGTAGCTCAGTACAAAAGGGCAACCTGTAGCTCCGGGAGAAACAGAATGAGCGAGTGAGAGAGGGGTAGTGAGTGAGCTCAAAGGAGCTCTGTTGGGACTGCTGTGGATTTCTTTGTGGGCAGAAAAAGGCACCAGCGCAGGCAGGAGCCCAGTACATAAGGGCAGCCTGCAGCATCAGGAGAAACAGATCGAGCGAGTGAGAGAGGGGGAGGGAGTGAGTGAGCTCAATGGAGCTCTGCCAGGACTTTACACTTGCCCACCTCCCGCCCAGTGTCCTCTGTGGTCCTCTATTACAGCAGGGTCTCTGGGGTGGAGACAAAGCAATGTCTGGATGCTTGGATTGCTGTACTAATACAGATTTACTTCTTCTGTTTCTTTCCCTAACTGAGCTAAGTACTGAGCTATACTGTTACGATTACTGTAATAATACATATTTATTTGTTCTGTTTATTTCTCTAACTGAGCTGAGTAATACTTGGAGTGGAATAGAATTTCTAACTAAGGGCTAAGTGAAACTATATGAGAGTCAAGAACAAAAAATATGGTAGCTGAGGGGTGAAAAACGGACAAGAAGGCTTTAGGATTGCTACAGCAATACAGTGTCTAATGGATGACATTTGAGCCTGTATTACCCCCGTCGGCAAGGGGTCAGTAGGGGGACTAGTGTGGGGGGGACAGGAATTTGAGTAAACAGGAGCCTAACAGTTGTAGTTGGGTACAGAACCTGAGAGTAAGAGCCCTTAGTACAAGATGGGGCCACAATGGGACAGGTGCCACATGTCACTAGGGCAGGCATCTTTGGAAGGGTGGCGGGGTGTATAGGGTGTGGGTGTGGGTGTGCCATGATCCTGGACTGGGCTTGGAGGATGGGGGTGGTGTATGGTTTGTAGATGACTGGCTAGTTTGAGGGAGGAACTGTGGAGGTTAGGGAGGAATGTAAGTGGCAGGTCAGATGAATATGATAGGCATCCGGGGGGGGATAGGGGATGGGAAAGGGGGACAGAGGAAGAATAACTAGGGACTGAAACTGACCCCAGCATCAAAGGCACTAGCAGGGAAGAAAGGAGAAGGAAGGGGGTTCCCAAGGCGAGGCCGGGGCTGCATCCTGAAGGGGGAGGAAGACACCATGAGGAGTACCAAGGGAGAGAGCAGATGGCTGCGGGTAGGGAGGCACCAGGGGTGGCACAGAGGGGAACAAGTAGGAAGGGGAACTGGTAGTGGGAAGAGATGTAGGACAGGTATCGATTATGAACAGATTCAAACTGCTATGGGACAGAGAGGGGGAGCAGGAACATATTGAAGGGGAGAGGACAAGCAGGGCATGAGAGGGATGGCAACAGGTAGAGGAAGAGATAGCGAGGACAAAAGGGTATTAGGGGCTAGTAAGAAAGGAGGTGGCAGTGACTGAATGAGAGAAGGCTACAGGAAGGGGGAAGGATGGGAGGGGCATCACCATCGGGGCAGAAAGGAATGGAGGCTCTAAACTGACAACAGCAGGGATAGGAGAGGGGTTGGAAATCAGCAGGGGAGGAGGGGAGGTCGACATGGGAAGACCAGTAGGAAGTAGTCAGGCTGGGAAGGGGTTCAAGGGGGATGGGAGGAATAAGGCAGAGAATAGGGGTGAGGCTGAAGTAGGGGGTACAGATATAGAAATCACGGAGGGTGCAGTTGGCGGGGGTTAAGGGACAGGAAAGAACGAATACTGGGGTGGTGTAAGGGGCATTAGAAGGGAAAGGCGGTAAGGGGCGGGAGGTACTTGTCCTGTGGGATTCTATACTGAAATGGGTGAGATGAGGTGGAAAGGGGGAAAGGCATGCCCATATTTAGATTGAAGCTGTCCCCAGGTTGATTGCAGGAGGGGCAGGGCAGGCACTGCTCAAGCGAGCAGCAAGGTGCAGGAAGAAGTCAGTGGCATTCTTGGAGGTACTGCTGGTACCACAGCCCTCCAGACACACACATGCACACTCCCCAAAAAGCTGCTTAAAAGCCTGCAATTCATTCAAATCATTTCCATTTTCTTACTTACTTGGGGTTCAGTGCCAACAAGTGTAAAATCATATACCTAGGGCATTTGAACCCTGATGCTGGGTATAGCATGGGGAGAGGTACTGATACTCACTAGACATGAAAGGGTCATTGAGGTTATTATATCAGAGGACCTCAAGAAGGCAGTACAGTGCGACAAGGCTATGAGCAGGGCAAATTGAATTCTGGGGTGTATAACAATTGGCATCTCCGGTAGGAGGACGAGGGATATTGTGCTGCCATTGTATCACTCCTTGGTATACCCCCAACTGGAGTACTGTGTCTAGTTTTACAGTCCACACTTCAGAAAGTACATAAGGTGGAGGTTTTCTACAGGAGGGCAACTAAAATGGTTCAGAATTTTCACAGGAATCCCTACAAGGAAAAGCTGAAGAATCTCAACATGTACACTCTGGAAAAGAGGAGGCTGAGAGGTGACATGATCAAGACCTACAAAGTACCTCACAGGGGAACAGTTGAGGAGTTCCCTTCAAATAAGGATAAGCACCCTAACCAAGTGACATACAATGAAGCTGGGGGGGGGGGGCATTCAGGATAGATGTGCAGAAATATTTCTTTACTGAAAGGGTGGTAGATGCCTTGAACAGACTGCCAGGAGAAGTGGTGGAAGCTAAAATGGTAGGGGGCATTAAGCATGCATGGGATAAACACAGGGGTATATTACAGAAATGAGAACTAGGGGGGTCAACGGAGATCAATAGGGCCATGGACGTGGAGTAGGTTCAAGTTCATTGCAGGAAAAATCCATTAAGCAAGCTCATTCACAAGGAAGTCCTGATGGACACAGGCAGAATAAGAGATGAACTAACATATACAGGCAGGAGTTATATGTAGGTAGAGAACACTTGGCCAGACTGGGTGCGATGAGCAGTCCTTTTCTGCTGATGAATTCTATGTTTCTATCACATCATGTGTTAATTCAGGTGCTGTGTTTATTTAAAGTTGGGCCTACCATATATCCACATGTAAGGTACAGTAAATTACTGAATTAGATGCAGCCGCTTACATGGCAATAAACAGAACCCCAGTGCTTCGAGAAGCCTTTATTCTTCATAAGGCTGCTTAAAAAGCTGGTGCTCTATTTGCATTGTCCACACCAGTATGCTGATCTTAAAATTGTCACCACATGTGAATGAGTACTTGACTCTTGCTCATGCCATTTCTTCTGCACTTTGAAACCTGCTTGTCCTGAGTTACTTTTGGGCTGGCAGCACCTCACCTGTGTTGGAAGATGACCAGTAAGCGGCACTCAAAGGCGTCACACTTCACAGACTGTGAAGGCAGCTGCTCATGGACATACATAAGGCAATTCTACTGGGGGGTAGGAGGAAGTAAGCTGTTGATTAACTAGAATCTGCAGCTTATCCATCAAGTAGGGAAATGGGCAGACTAGGTGGCCCAAGTGGTCCTTATGCGCCGGCAACTTGTATGTTTCTGTTTCTCACCCACCATCTTGGCAAGAAGAAGGCTGAAGCTATGGCCACTGATGACTGTTGGGATGTGGGGATGGGGGGACCAAAGGAGACAGACACAAGGAGATAAAATCATAATAAAAATTGTGAGACCTTCATCAGCTTTCCAAAATGCTTACCAGTAAAAGAACACTATAAAGTTTTTCAAATGGCAACACAATCTGGTGAGCCCTCTCTCTGCCATCTGACACCAGGCATCAACCAGCATAAAATTGCTTAAAGAAGGCAGTGTGGTCATATGGTTACTGAAATAATGGAGATTACAGATTTATAAGAACAAAAGAATACCACATAGAAGCTGGCACATATCCCTATAGCAGCTGTCTCCTGCTTCTCAGTAGTTCTATTTATTCCCTTCAGGTACTTGAATGTTTCTATCATATCCCCTCTTTGACTCCTATCTTCCAGTGAGTATATATTGAGGTCCCTTAATTTTACCTCATAAGTCTTGTGTTGCAAGCTCTGTACCATCTCATTTGCCCTTCTCTGGACCATCTCCAGCCTCTTAATATCTTTATGAAGGTGCGACCTCCACAACTGCACACAGTACTTCATGTGAAGCCTGAACATGGTTTTATATCATGGCATCACTCCCTCCTTCCCTCCTGATGCTGCTGATACCACCACTCTCTGCCTCCTCCTGCCTCTTACCCAGTTTCTAACCCACTTTACCACCCTTTCCCCCATGCCCACCCTACTCAGCTAGTTTATCAGCCTCTTATGTGGGATGGTGTCAAACGCTTTGCTTACATCAAGGTAAGCATTGTCCACTGCCCCACCCTGATTTACTTCCTTTGTCACCCAAAGAGATCAACCAGATTTGTCTAACATGACCTCCCCACTGTCAATCCATGTTGCCTATGGCCCTGGGCTCCAGTGGCTTCTATATGCCTCACTATCCTTTCCTTAACCAATGTCTCCATGATCTTCCCCACTCACTGAAGTGAGGCTGACCATCCTATCGTTCTCCGCCTCCTCCCTACTGATCGATTTCTATAGAGGGACCACATGTGCCCTCCCCCAATTCTCTGGTACCACCCTACTGCTGAATGACTCAGTGAACATGGCTGCCACAGGTACTGCTATTTCCCTTCACAGTTTTTTCATATCCTTGGGTGTCTGCCATCTGGTCCCATCACTTTGTCCACCTTCAGTTTACTCACCTGCTGCAGGATTCTTCTGCCTCTGAATGGACTATTGTCCACCTCTTCATGCCTTTGCAACTGCTGTACTGATGTGGTCCTTGCCCCTCCCCCTCTTCTGTGAATACTGAACAGAAAGAAACAGTGGATGTCTTGGGGCACATGACAGTTCTTAGGCATAGCACTTTCACTTCCAAATACCTAAGCAACACATATATGCAATTAACATTTGGCATTGACAAATGCTTGTTTTAGATGGCAATATCTACTCTTGGTTTAGTTAATATTTTCATTGCAGATTTAAAAACAAAAAGTACATTCAAACAACATGAAGTCTTGCTGTATTCAGACATAATGCAGCTAGTCCCAGCACTTATACTACACTGGAGAGGAAAGAGTTAACTCTATGCAAAAGCATTGAACTTTGAGCTCGAGCTCAGTTTTCAAACCTCTGTCTGTGGTACTTCCCAGTGTAACTGTCAGATTCTTTACTTCGCCTAACAGTGAAGTTGCTCAGGAGATTTCCTCTGCTCAGTTCAGTAAAAGTAAAGCGTTCAGTTTAAATCGCATATTTTTTTTGTTATTTTCAGATTTTCAGCCTCTGTCTATGGTACAGGTAGTGTGTAGATAGGTAGTGACTATGTTTTATTTTGGTGAAAAAGTGGAAATTGTCCTTTTCTTCGGTTTCTTTCTGGTCGGTCCAGTTTGGAACCGATCTTGTTCATTTTAATTTTATTTTTTCTGGGATTAGTGTGGTGTTCCTGTACCAATCGGTTTAAAAAGAACCGGACCTTTTGCTGTTTTTTTTTTAAAAGCCCGTGACATGGTTTGAAACCGATTGGTTATTATATTACCTGGCTTGAAAGCTACAATGGGGTAATTTGTTAGGTTGGCCATGTCTGAGAAACCAAAGAAGAAAACCAGTCCCACTGGGTTTCAACACTGTACTGAGTGTGGGGAGGCCTTTGCTAAGGCTGACCCCCACCTCATCTGTGTTTATTGTCTGGCCTTTGACCACCTCAAGTCAGACTGCCAAATCTGTAAAAACTTTCCTAAATTCACTCTAGATAAAAGACTGAGAAGGCTGAAGGAAAGGGAGGCCGAGAAGTCCTAGATCCATATGGCCAGCCCGGTTCAGTTGCTGCCGAAACTGAGGAGGTGCCTACTGACCTAGGCGATACCTCCTTGGGCAAAAGGAGAGCTGACCTCGAGGGGTCAGTTCCGTCTAAGAAGAAGCGTAAGTCTGTCGGTTCGGGTCCTGTATCTCACTCTCCAACCACAGACGAAATAGCCAAAGTGATTAGTATTGTTCAGTCACTTAGACCAGTTCCATCTGAACCGGTACCGCCATTTAGGCAATCAGTTCAGTCGGATCCGTCTCCTCTGGATTATGATCCAGACGCTTATTATGAGGAGTGGGAGGGAGACAAAGACTATCCCGGCGATGATGATGATGATGACCAGGGGGGGTTTGGATGTGCCCCTTGAACTGGACATCTCCCCAGACAGGCCCTTAGGTGTCTCTCATCCCAGGCTCTCTGAGTCCCCTTCACACTTTTTGTTCTACAGAAAGGTGGCAGAAACCCTGCAGCTTCCCTTGGTTGAAGCTGCAGAGGAGGAAGAAGAGCCTGATTTTGTGGAAATGGTGGACATGCCAGAGTCCAAAAGGCTGTCTATCCCTCTTCATAAATCCTTGGGGAAACAGACACACACAATTTTAAAAACTCCTAATTCAATACCTTCTGTGGATAAGAGAATGGATGGGAGGTATTTGTTATCGGGTTCAGTTGCGGAGTTCCTTTATAGTCATTGCAGCCATGTTGGGGTAGTGCAGGCTGCAGCCTGTGACAGGGCTAACATTCGTTTGGCTTCAGACCTCCCAGATAAGGACTCCAGGAAAGTGGATGCCATGGCCAAAAAACAGTGTTTGGCATCCTCTTTGGAATTCAGGCAGGTTACCTATATGGCCTACACTGCCTGGTACCAGAAATCCAGATGGGATGCGGTTCTGGAGCTGGCTAAACAGGCCTCTCCCCAACTAGCCAAGAAGCTGGATGGGGTGGCTGCTGATGGAATCGAGGCATCCAAAATGCAATTTCATGCTGTTGTGGACTTCAATGATGTGCAATCTAGAGTCATGGCTATATCTGTGTCTCTCAGAAGACATGCTTGGCTCAGATGTACTAACCTTTCACAGGATACCCAGACTAAGGCCATGGATTTTCCTGTAGTAGGTAACGCTCTGTTTGGGGAGCAGACAGATGCTGACATGAAGAAAATGGATGAATACAGGACCACGTACAGGAGTGCACAGGCCAAGGAAAGGCAGGTCACTCCGCACAAGCAAGCAGTCTAGTGGCAGGGGCATGCCCTTTCAAAGGCCTTTTTACCAAGCCCAGGCCTCCTTTCCCTTCCCACAGAGGGGTTTCTTCAGATCTAGGGGCAGGAGGGGGATGAGCAGGGCTGCTCCCTCCTCCTTTCAGTCTAAGGCTCCTGCCAAGCAGACACCCTGATGTGTCAGCCCAGGTCAACTCCCCATTTCCAGTAGGAGGCAGGCTGGCTTACTACTTCCAGGCCTGGAAGTCTATGACCTCAAACAAGTGGGTCCTGGAAGTAGTAAGCCAGGGACTATCCATCAGCTCCAAAAAAATTCCAAAAAAGAGGGCCAAGTCTTTCCCACTTGCATCAATCTCAGAAATCCTTGCTCTGGAGGCAGAGGTTTTCTCTCTTCTAGCTCTCGGAGCTATAGAGGAAGTTCCTACTCAGCACAAGGGAAAAGGACTGTACTCCAGATACTTCCTTACCCCAAAGAAAACAGGGGAGTGGCAACCCATCCTAGACCTAAGGTATTTGAACAAACACATTTCAAAGCCCAAATTCAAAATGATAACTTTGGGAATAATCCTTCCCTCTCTAAGGCCAGGGGATTGGTTATCATCTCTGGACCTCAAGGATGCCTACTTCCATATTCCTATCAGGTGCTCCCACAGAAAATACCTCAGGTTCGAGTTGCCTTCAGGCCATTACCAATTCAGAGCCATGCCATTCAGCCTAACATCAACTCCAAGGGTGTTCACAAAGTGCCTTGCAGTAGTGGTGGCTAACCTCAGAAGACAGGGTATCACCATCTTCCTGTATCTGGATGACTGGCTCTTAGTGGGTCAGTCATCTTTACAGGTCAAGTCAGCTTTTCAAACTACCCAGGACCTAATCAGCTCCCTGGGGTTTCTTCTCAGTCTTCCAAAGTCTGTACTCGAACCAGTTCAACTTCTCACCTTTATAGACATAGAGTTGGACACTGTAAAAGCAAAAGCCTTCCTTCCCCTGGCAAGGGTAAAGACCCTAGTGGATCTCACTTCATCCTTTCGACCTCAGGTCTCCCACCCAGCAAGACAGTTCCTCCAGCTCCTGGACCACATGGCAGCTTCCATGGCAGTGGGGCAGGGAGCAAGATTCCAGATGAGGGACATTCAGTTTCATCTAAGGTCTTTTTGGTCTCAAAAGAAGGATTCACTTACCAAACTGATTCCAGTGACTTAGACTCTGGTCCAAGCTCTCCAGTGGTGGCTGGACCAGGACAACCTCAGACAAGGGTTTCCATTTCTCCCTCAAGTCCCATCAGTAGTTCTAACTATGGATGCTTCTCTCCTGGGGTGGGGAGCCCACCTGGGAGCCCTGACTGTTCAAGGGCTCTGGTCTCCACAGGAGTCTCTCCTTCATAGCAATCTCCTGGAACTCAGGGCAGTTTTCCTAGCCCTGCAGAACTTCTTGGATTCAGTCAAGGGCAAGGTGGTCCAAGTCAAAACGGACAATACCACCACAATGTGGTACATCAACAAGCAGGGAGGCACTCGGTCCTCTGCCTTGTGCACAGAAGTCATGAAGCTGTGGTCTCTGGCCTATTCTCTTCAGACTTCTCTGGTAGCAGTTCACCTTCCAGGGAAGGACAGCATACTAGCAGATGCTCTGAGCAGAATTTCACAGAATCACCATGAATGGTCCCTGGATCCTCACATCCTGAAGGTTATCTTCTCCAGGTGGGGCACTCCAGAGATAGATCTCCTTGCAGCACTGGACAATCATCAACTTCCTCTGTTTTGTTGCAGACCTCCAGTCCTGGGGACAGTTCCCCAGGATGCTCTCTTTTTGGACTGAAAGGGCAGGTTTCTCTACACCTTCCCTCCCTTTCCTCTGCTGTTCAGAGTTCTGATCAAGATCAGGACTCAGCCCTGCACAGTGATACTGGTGGCTCCAGATTGGGCCAGACAGCGTTGGTATCCTCCACTGCTGTCCTTGTAAGTGTCACATCCCCTGTCTCTGCCCAGGATATACAATCTCCTGTCCTCCTCCCAGGGGCAGATCTGGTACCCCAATCTCCAGTCTCTCAATCTCAAGGCCTGGGTCCTGAAGAGTTAGAATATGCAGCATTACATCTTTCTCAGGGAGTTCTGGATATTCTGAAGGACTCCAGGAAATCTTCCATTAGAAAAACTTATAACTCCAAATGGAAAAGGTTCAGTATTTGGTGCTCTCAGAAGGGCATCCTGCCTGATTCTGCAGACATTTCCACAACCTTAGACTATCTAGTTCATTTCAATGGTCTAGGCCTTAGGTCTACCACTCTGAAGGTTCATCTAGAGCTGTCTCTGCATTCCTCTCAGCAGGGAAGGGCTCTTCCCTGGCATCCCATCATGTTTTCAGGAAGTTTTTCAAAGGTCTGGTTCTCATTAACCCTCCCTTTAGAGACCCCACTCAGCCTTGGGATCTTAATGTATACATAGCTCAGGTAATGCAGCCACCCTTTGAACCTCTGGCTTCAGCTGAATTGAAGTACTTGACCTGGAAAACTGTGTTCCTGGTAGCTATTACTTCTGCCAGGTGGATTAGTGAGTTACAGGGTCTGTCAGTTAAACCTGACTTCATCTCCTTCCATAGGGACAAAGTTGTCCTAAGAACCAATACGAGGTTCTTGCCCAAAGTGGTATCAGATTTTCATCTGAACCAGTCTATATCTCTCCCTGTGTTTTTCACTGACCATTCTTCTTCAGGTGAAAGAAGGTTACATAGTCTGGATGTTAAGAGGGCCCTTTGCTACTACATTGAGCATACTAAGGCACATAGAAATGACTGTCTTCAGTTGTTTCTCACTTATGGTGAAGTGGGGAAAGGTAAGCCTGCCACTAAAAGAACTTTTGCCAGGTGGATTGTTTCTTGCATACAATTTTGTTATGACAAATTGGGTAGGATGCCCACTTCAAGCCTGAGGACTCACTCGACTAGGGGTACAACTGCTTCTCTAGCTGCGGCCTGAGATATACCTTTGTTAGAGATCTATAAAGCAGTCACCTGGAAAACAGTACATACTTTCACCAAGCATTACTCCCTGGACATCCAGGCTAGGAGTAACGCTAGGTTTGGTACAGCAGTACTGCAGAGCCCCTTTTCCAAAGTAGGTTCTGCATTCCCTCCTCCATAGGGAACTGCTTGGTAGTCTGCATTATGTCTGAATACAGCAAGACTTCATGTTGTTTGAAGAAAAAATTACTCACCATAGTAATGTCGTTTCTTCTAATGGAGTCTTGCTGTATTCAGACCACCCCCCTGCCTCTCCTCTCAGAACCTGGTTTTGGGAAGTGGGCTGACAGGTACAGTGTTGTACCTCAGGGATGTACCTTGTACCCTCCTTCTTGGGTGGGGTAGACATTATTTTTCTGGTGTTTTATACTTAAATATTGTCACTACCTTTCCTTTTTGGGTTCTTGACTTGAGTCTTTTGGGCCCAAAAAGAATCTATTGCCCTTTGGCTGTATGTTGAACAATTTCCATACTATAGTATATTAGTTAGTTTACTCGTAAGAATCTGACGGTTACACTGGGAAGTGCCACAGACAAGGTTTGAAAACCGAGCTCAAGCGCAGCATTCTATGCTTCTGCATAGAGTTAACTCTTTCCTCTCCGGGGCAGTTCAAGTGCTGGGGCTAACTGCATTATGTCTGAATACAGCAAGACTCCATTAGATGAAACAGCATTACTATGGTGAGTAATTTTCTCTTACATGCACACAACATACAGAATAACAATGTTCTCAATAACATTACAGTCTATGAAAAAACATACTAGATATACAATGTTACGTGAAAACTGTAAGGATCATCATCACCATCATCACAGTTCATTGTTCATCCATAAAACAAATGGACATTACAACATACAGAGTACAAAATATAAAATGTAGAAAGTGCAGATAGTGCAAATAGTAAACTTCTTTATATCAACTACTGATACAATTCAGATATAAATCGCAAGAGAAGGACAATATATCCATACCATCAGCACAGATAAAAGATGTTCATTTAACCAATTCATTTAATTTACAAAGCAGGAAGATGTTTTCTTTTAAGCTTCAGCCGTTACAATAGCATTTGACGTTGCAGAGGGAACCTGCAATAATAATTTGTAAAACATAGATAGATGGCTTTCGTAACAGGAGGAACTGTGAGCTCCCCAGACCTTTGCTCCATACAAGAGAATGAGGTTAATTTTTGCTTCTCTGGCCACTATGGCTGGTAAAGCTGAATGCCCACCATATCTGGTATTGAAGCATGATAAAGCTTTAGCTGCTAACTTTGCCCTAGCAGATTGGCCCTTCCAATGCGATGACCATAAACCATTAGTGGTGAAATTGACACCTAAATATACATATGAAGTAACCACTTCTATCAGGTCTCTATTTAAGTAATCTCTTGGAGGTGAAATATTAACTGTTTGGGCACCAAATCTCATAAACACTATAAGGAGATCTAATAAGTTAAAGGGTGACCGCTGCTATGTACAGTGTAAGATATTTTTGAGTGGTTTGTTGTAAAGGCCAACTTGAGCTAATGTAAGCTAAATCTAATTAGTTTATCTAAATATTTTTCATCATCAGCCTGCAGGTTTTATATAGGTCTTTGTGGGCTATATAAAGTTTTTACCTCTGACATCCAATGAGAGCACAATGTTAGTGATCAATACATTAGTTGACAATGGAGATTTTTTTATCCCTTTTCTGAACTTGCTAAGAAATTTAACTGGTCCTAGAAGTATTTGTTAAATGTTAATATTTTAAAACTGATTTTGGCACCATATTTTGAGCATTCTTCTATACCAAACAAAGAACTTAACTTTATTTGGGACTTCATTTGTGGTGGCAATAAACCTCATCCCATTTCAAATTCATAAAGATTTCTTCTGAAGCTTAAATTGTTGGATAAACTTTTTCTAATTCTTTTTGGGATAACTATTTTCCAACCCTTTCTTTTAATTGGGAAAAAAATGGTAAAAATGTGGAATAACAGGTAGAAGCTAATTCATTTAGACAATATCCAATAATTTGTTATAGAATATTACATAATGCCTATCTAACTCTCTCTAGACTCAATAAAATGGGTCTTAAAACCTCTAATTTGTGCCATAAAAGTAATAAGGACAAAGGATCTTTGGACCATATACTTTGGTTTTGTGACTTTATATACAATTTATGACATGAAATTAAAGCGAAAATTATAGACAAAATTGTACAATGTTATGAGTTTAGCCTAGACACTCTTTATTTCGGGTAATTTGTCAATATTTTTAACAGATCAGCCACAACCTATAGAAAATAAAGTGTATATAAAGAACATATTTCATGATTGCTAATACTTAATTCTATCTTATATTCTATGGCTTCCTGCACCCACTTCACATAAAATATAAAAAAAAAGTGCTTGCTTGAATGACATGCCATTTTTTGTTTTCTTTCTTTGAGTACCCTGCTTTTCTATTTTTAACCAGTTTTTAAACCAGTGATAATATTTTTTTTCCTTTTTTACTTTCTGAATCCGTCCTCCCCCCACCCCCCTCTACAGCCCTATCTGCCCACAACATATGAATACTCCCATGTTCTAATGACATTTTATTATGTTTAGTTTTCTTTGGTGTGTGCCTCCCCCCTGATCAGTTGCAATGGCCATGAGAGAGGATATTTGATGTGACTATGGAGATCAGCTCTCACATCTGCCTCTCCCATTTCTACTACTGAGTTTTAGTTGAAAATTTTCAAAAATTTCCAAAATCATTCTGTGATATATACTAGCTACCTTCCTCTACCTCTTTCCCCCACCCCATCAAATCTCTTATTTCCTTCTTAATTGTCTTTTCTCTGGTTATTTAGTATATCCATTATATTTGATGTATCCTTCTTTATTATTCTGGACAGGGGTGTTCCTGAGTTTCCAAGCTGACAGTGTTCAATGAATATTGAGATTTTATATATTGTTCAGCTCTCTTGGGATCTGACAAGAAATGCATTTTTCCATGCCAAAAATATTTTAATTTTGCCAGAGTTAGGAGGGTGCATTTAATACCCATTTCATACAGCATTGCTTTAGACTTGTCAAAGGCGTTTCTTGATTGAACTGTTTTAGAACTAAAGTCTGGAAATACTGACAATTGTATTCCTTCTGCCTGTAGCCCCTTTTCTATGCTTGCCTTTCACAGTATTTTTTCTCTGTCTTGATAGTAGTGTGGTCTTATGCATACTGGTCTTACACCAAAGTGGGCATTATTAGTGTTGGTTGAATGGGGGGTTATGATCCACATCTTCCTGCATGATGAGCTCTGTCTACTAAGATCTTCTTTTCTGGGTATTTTAAACCCATTGCTGTTGTAATTAGCTTTTCAAAATAAGGTACTGGATCCCTTCCCCCCACCCTCTAACCCTTCCGGAATATTTAGCAGTCTTAGATTATTTCTCCTAGACCTATCTTCCTGGTTTGTTACTATTTCTTTTAAATCAATCAGTTGTTTTTTAATGTCTGTCATTTGGTCTTGTAGTCGGGTAATTGTATCTACAATGGCTCTAACTCTTTGTTCTACCTCAGTTGTTCTTATAGTCAGGATTTCAAGTTTGTGTGCAATGTCATTTATAGAATTGTTTAGATTTGAAAAGGCAGTTGTCATTTTGTCAAAACCTTCCTTTATGTCATCTTATATTTATTTTTTTAAAGTCATAAGTACTTTGGTGTGGAAGACCAATTCAGGCATTTGAGTAACAGTTTGCTAGGTTTGGTAATTTTGCACTTCTGGTAATGTTTTTTTTGTGGCCTTTCAGTTGCCCTATACTGGGCTTGAGGAGTTGTAATAAAGGCCTGTTGAGTCTTCATAATAGGCATTGGGTGCTGCGTCAAGGATAATGGGGCTGAATTTATTTCTAATCTGACTGATCTGGTTAGTCCAATGATCTGTATTGCTTGAGTTATATTGTGTGTTTCTTTATCTGCAGATGTTTGTATTAAATCTGTACCCAGAGTAATTTTGACAATATTATCAACTTTGTTGGTATCAGTGTTAACAGCTCTATTATTGACCTGTTCAGTGAATGTCAAGTTAGAGTTGTTGGGATTGGTCTTCAGGTTAAGAATATCCTGTGTGTCAAAGTTTCTTGCCATTTCTCCCACATCGATGTTTCCAACTTTTATACATTCCTGCTGTCCATGAGGTCAAGAGCATCAAAAAATAGATTTGACTTGGAACTAGCTTCCCGCATCAGCCTGGACACTGGAACTGTTTGCATGTTGCTTCATGTTACATTTTCTTCTGGGGTTGCAGGAATCAGAGTAAGCATTTGTGGGATTTGAAAGAATCCCTTGTCCGTAGCTGGAAAAAATTGAAGGGTCTGTTGTTGTAGGTGAGTGTGTGGATTGGAAGATTTAGCTGCTGTTACACTTGCATCTCCAGATAATTGCTGCTGTTGAGTAATTTGTATCTCTGTTCACCTCAAAGCTCTGGAGCGCTTAGGTATGGTGCCAGGGTCAGTCAGCTCTTGAAATCTTTGTAGTGATTTTGACATGCCGGATCTCCATAAGCAGGATTTGCTCCTGGCTAAGTATAGCCTTTGTTTTTATCCTTTGCTGCAGTCCTTGTTCTGTGCTCCCAGTTCTTTAAAATGTTGAAAAGTGCTGGTATAAATCTGTTTGTAGCTAGCAACTGTAGCAAGACTGTATTTTTTTTGGTTGTAAGCAAGGAGGAGAGGTGCCTGAGGACACTCTAGCACACCGCACTCTCAGGCAGCCATCTTGGATCGATGATGCTAGGTAATTTGTCTATAGATGTGCCAATTATAGTCAAATCCATATTATCTTTCATTGGGGTGTCAACATCACAAGTGATTCTTAAGCATTGGCCGGATCAGACTACACCATCTTTCAAGGAACTGATTTCACAGATTAGACAAAATTTAATATTGATTTATATTATTTCTTACTTCCATAATAATCAATCCCTTTATTTGAAATGCTGGAAGAAACTATCTGACTTTATACCATCTTTGATTTAAGGTAATCTCCCTGTAATTATAATTGGATCTCATACCTTAAGAGTTTCAAAAGATTATGTGGCAGATATTCAAAACTTTGCCCCAGGGCTAAATTAGCACTACCTGGTGTGCTAAATTAGCCTGGACCCAATAGCTTGCTATATTCAAGAGGGATATCCCCGGTGCTAATACTGCTGAATATAGCATGCTAAGGAAGCTATGTAATCTTGGCTGGGAGTGCAGTGCCAACATAGCCTGGGAATAAGACAGCTCTGAATATAGCAACCAGGAATTGCACACCACAACAGCTGCCAAGTTCACAGCGATGTGAAGGAAGGTAGAAGTGAACTATGTGGCCAATGTGTGTACCAGAAAATGTGTGGGCTCAGTACAGCTGCAGGCAGCAGCGCATGTGAAAGTACAATGTGCAAAACTGTACAATATTGCTGAAACATTTGCACAGCACTAATACTTTTGCACTGGTTTACTGTGGAGCTAAACCATTTGCTCGGTGCAAACACATTTGCCTGGGGCTAAACTTTGCTATATTCCAAGGTGACATGCAAATGTGTCTACTTAGGTGGTCTCTGGGCAAACATCCAGATTAACACCTCATTATGCCCTGATTTGCATGCAGTTTGCCCAGTGTTACTGCAGGGTCCCCCAGCTCCACCTGTAGGTCAGTCTGGAAGTGCAGGTGCTGGCTGGGTCTTCCCACACCTCCACCTGTAGGTCAGTCTGGGAGTGCATGGTGGTAGCTGCAGGCTACAATTATACAGTATAGCATAGCATATCATGCCCCAGGGGACTACATGGCACAGGAGTAGGTGGTGGTACTGCATGCAACTGTCATACTGTATGTCATGCCACAGTGCACAACAGACACTAGAGTAGCATGGGGGTTGGTAGTGTGAGGGACACAGCAATGCCTATGGTGTGCAGGACAGTGATAGCCACTGCACTGTACACAGTGACAGGCCCCACCTCCAGGTATGTACTGACAGTGGACATTACTATTATGCTGTTGTGTGACCCACAGATGCTGCACAGCTGGCTTGGAATACTCACAGTTACATATACACGGTGGCTGTGTGTGCTGTGGAGTCTGTATGGATGTGCAGTATGTGGCTGGGGGGCACATTCCATCAGACAGGCACACTGGTGTTGGGGTATTTCCAGCACTGGCCCAAGTGCACTGTGTGATATGTCCCAGACTTCCAACTGCACCCAGTCTGTGGTGCAGCCTGGCCAATCGTACACCCTCCCCTCAACACCCTCAATGCCCTCAGTGCTTCATGTGTGTACTGGCATCTGCTGGTGTCCATAGAAGGGTGGTCTGCTGGTGTGTACTGTATGGCCACACTGCCATGGTGTCCACTGGGAGCTGGGTCACAACTTACTGCCTGGCATGGCTGGCACTGATGGCGGATGATGGCATTATTGTGATGCAACCATGAGCAGCATGTTTCCTCTATGTCTGGCTTTTCTATGTGTTGTACTTATTGGCTAGGGTCACACAAAGCCGAGATAAAGCCACGTTAATGCTGTGCAAAGCCACAACGTCATGCAAACCTGGTTTGGCCAGAGTTAAGACTACCTTATCCTAGGTGGCAATTTGCATTGCACAAAGTGTTGTGCTAAGTCACGCAACACTGCTTTGCGTGGTGCTATTCTCTGAATATAGCATTGTGCTGACATGCCCCCTCACTTTGCCACTTGCATACATTATACTTTTGCCCAGTGCTAATGCAGTTTGCGCATGCTATTTGTCCTTGTGAATATTGCGGACTTGCGCTAACCCAGCACTTAACCTATGCAAATGGTTTGCGCCCAGCTCAAAGTTTTGAATATCTGACCCCCTGTTTATTAAGTTTCAATGACCAGTTATTTCTGATTTTTAGTTGATAAGAAGTTTATTAATATAAATGTAGTGTTTCATTTTTGTTTTGCTTTGTTAGATTGCATTAACTGTTATACGACGTCTCATAAATAATATGATTAATTTAAAGGGAAACATCCAGCTAGGATTAAATTAATCAATCTTATTACCAATAGAAATTTGCTTTACATAAGCTATTGACTGAATCTGTAACACCTTTAAGGCCAGAATTATACCCATTCAGCTTCCCCTCCCTTTATAGCTGCAGGCATCCATTTACTAAATCACAGGCATAAAATTGACATCACATCAGGGGAAACACATATAGTCAAAACATATTTTAACCAGAGAGGCACACTAAGCTGAAGTTTGAGTCTGGGTATAACCTGAGAGTGCAAGAAAGTTAAATGACTTGCTCAGGGTCATACAGTAATGCAAGTGGGGACTGTGGGATTCAAACCCAGATCTCTTGGTTTGTAGCTATAAAGCTATAAAGGAAGGGGAAACTGAATGGGTATAATTCTGGCCCTAAAACAGCTATGGGTTCGGTCGATAGCTTATGTAAAGCAGATTTCCATTGGTAACAATATTTATTAACTTAATCCCAGATGGACATTTCCCTTTAAGGTAGGGATGGTTAAACTGCTCCCGGGGGGGGGGGGGGATTAGTAAGTGTATTGTTATTGTTTTGCATGGGTATTTAAGGTTTTCTGCCTACCTGAAAGTGTTGTACCTTAATTTGTTAAGTTTTTGTAATTTCACGTTTGGTTGTTATTACTGAAAAGTGTTCTAGTAAAGAAGAAAAAAAATTCAAAAAGAGATCAATATATGAAAACTGTAAAATTTAAAGGACTTTTGTGTTCAGTTATGCAGATTAGTATAAGTCCTTTGATTTATAAATGAAATGTATTCTTTCTTTTAAAATAAATACACATTTAGTATAAAAATAATACTGAAAACCTCCCTGACAATCTGGTGTACACCCTCAAACCCTGGTCCCTTGAAAGCCCATTGATATATCTTCCACCCCAATCCCTGTTAAAACATAGAAATCCTTCTTGGTAGTCCAATGGCACCCCCTCACTTACTGATTCTTAATATAATCTCTTTTGTAGTCTACCTCCCTGCTGCCTGTTCTCCTTTGTAAGAAAAACATTATCCCTGGTTGTCTGGTGATACCCTCCTCCTGCACTGATCTCCATTATGCTGCATGCATACCCAAACTGACCCACCTACATCACTGAAACCTGGTGTAATGATAACCATGACTGGGAGATGGCCATACCTGGCTACAACATATTCAGAAGAGACAGAGCAGGCAGGAAGGGAGGAGGAGTGGCACTGTATGTGAAAAATGACATAAGGGCCACACAGATCCAGGAGAAACAAAATGGGGGAGAGATACTGTGGGTTAAGCTGGAAAGGAAAATGGGGCCAGCCATCCGCACAGGTGTGGTCTATAGACCACCAGCCCAGGAGGAAGAAACAGATAGGGAGCTGATGCTAGCCATCCAAAGGATGGCAGACAAGGGTGAGGTAGTACTGGTTGGATACTTCAATATACCAGATGTGGACTGGAGCATCACAGCAGCAGCATCAACTAGGAGCAGATTTATCCTGGACTCCCTTCAGGGTGCCTTCCTCAAGCAACTGGTCATGGAACCAACTCGGCAGAAGGCAATACTGGACCTTGTGCTCACAAACAGGGACAGTGTGATGGGGGTAAAGTGAGGGAGCACCTGGGTAACAGTGACCACCAGTCATTGTGGTTTGAAATCACAGAAAGAGCAGAACCAAACCACAAAAAACACGTATCCTGGATTTTAGGGGCAGACTTTGGGAAAATGGGGAGATACTTGAAGAGGCATTAAGGGAATGGGACAGGAATCAGGGTTGAGGAACAGTGGGCAGTATTTAAAATGGGATTATAAGAACAACAGAATTATGCATTTAGCAGGTTAGCAAGAGAAAAGGAAGAGAAACCATTATGGTTTTCCAAAGAGGTAGCAAAGAAAGTGAAAGCCAAAAGATTGCATTCAGGCAATACAAAAGACACAGGCAGAAGGGGATAGGGAGAAGTACCAGGAGAAACAAAGGAGGAGGGAAGTCAGTAAGGGAAGCCAAAGCTCAGACAGAAGAACACATTGCAAAATCAGTGGGTAAAGGGGACAAAACCTTTTACAGGTACATAAGTGAAAAAAGAAAGACAAAGGGAGGGATAGTGAGACTGAAGGGGGAGGATGGGAGCCGTGGAGGATGACAACAATAAAGCTGACATATTGAACAGGTATTTCTGCTCAGTCTTTACTAAGGAAGAGGGGGGTAATGGGTCTGAAGGGAGTACAAGGGGTGAGAATGGTGCAGAAATGGACACAAGTCCCTTTACAGAGAAAGGTCCTGAAGGAACTGGAAGTAATAAGAGCTGATAAAGCAATGGGGCCAGATGGGGTGCAACCAAGGGTCCTTAAAGAACTAAGAGAGGTGGTGGCTGGAACCTCTGGCTATCCTCTTCAGCCAATCACTGGAAACAGGGAGGTACCCAAAGACTGGAGGACAGCAGATGTAGTCCCCTTATACAAAGTGGGAACAAAGAGGAAGCAGGGAACTACAGACCAGTCAGCCTCACCTCGGTAGTGGGAAAGATCATGGAAGCACTACTGAAGGAGAGATTGGTGGAACATCTGGTTGTCAATGGACTACAGGACCCAAGGCAGTATGGTTTCACCAGGGGAGGTCATCAGACCAACCTCATTGAATTTTTGACTGGGTGACTAGGAGGTGGATCGGGAGGGCAGTGGACATGGCCTATCTGGACTTCAGCAAGGCCTTTGACACTGTGCCACATAGAGGACTATTACACAAACTGGGGAATATGGGTGTGGGCAGGACAGTAGTGTGGTGGGTAGGTAACTGGCTGGGTGGCAGGACACAGAGGGTGGTGGTAAATGGCTGTCACTCCACAGAGGGAAGAGTAACCAGTGGGGTACCTCAGGGATCAGTGCTGGGACCGGTCCTATTCAACGTCATCATCAGTGACATTGCACAGGATCTAGAAGGCAGAATTTCACTGTTCGCTGATGACACAAAGCTCTGTAACAGAGTAGACACACCAGAGGGTGTAGACAGAATGAGAAGGGACCTGCAGAAACTTGAAGAATGGTCAATGGTTTGGCAGTTGAAATGCAATGCAAAGAAGTGCAAGATAATGCATATGGGGCACAAAAACCCTGGCACAATATATCAGTTGGGGGGTGAGGATATAGCATGCACCAAGCAGGAAAGGGATCTTGGGGTTGTCATCTCTGATGACCTCAAGGTGAAACAGTGTGACAAGGCATCAGGTAAAGCAAATTGGATGCGGGATGTATAGGCAGGGCATCACCAGCAGGAAAAGGGAGGTCATAATTCCGCATACAAGACACTAGTGAGGCCCCACCTGGAGTACAGTGTAAGTTCTGGAGACCATACCTACGTAAGGACATAGACAGGGTAGAGAAGGTTCAGTGGAGGGCAACAAAGATGGTGCATGGGTTGCATCACAAGTCCTATGAAGACAGGTTGAAGGAACTGAACATGTACTCCCTGGAGGAGAGGAGGGAGAGAGGGGATATGATAGAGACATACAAGTATCTTACAGGGAGGAACAGGGTGCAGGAAAACACTATTTTTAAGCGAAAAGATGTTTCAGGACTAGAGGCATGGGATGAAGTTGGAGGGAGGACGATTCAGAGGAAACATGAGAAAGAAGTTCTTCAGAGCGGGTGGTGGACAAGTGGAACACCCTGCCAGAGGAAGTGGGGGGGGGCTGAAACAATCCCGGGATTTAAGAATGCATGGGATAGACATAAAGGAATTCTAGAGGTCAGGGATAAGGGGAAACAGACTTCTAGGAAAACAAACTGAACTTACAAGCTCAAATGGGCAGACTAGGTGGGCCATAGGCCCTTATCTGCTGACACTGTCTATGTAACTATGTATCTATGTACTGATTGCTCACCCACACTCCCCTCATACTTCTGGACACTATAAGTGGCCATTTCCCTGTACTATGACACTGGGCTCATAAATCCCCAATCCCCCCACCAAGGCGATTATTGGGAGAGTCCTGAGAATGGCGCAGCTTGAACCATTTAAATCTTATCTTAAAGAGATCGACTGTTCCCCAATTGTCTTTACCCAGAATGTGGCTCAGTCCCTCGAATATTTTGTCACTTTGTTCTATTCGGCCTGAAAAATCCATGCCCCCCTAAGAAAACAGAAGGTCAAGGGCACAAAATACTCTTGGTTTACCCCAACCCTTACAATAATACAAAGATATGGAGGAGGGCCATTTAAAGTTATACACTAGGGCCCAGATATTCAAAGGGGTTGCGCCTGGCACAACTGAGTTGCACCAGTGCAACCCCATCAATGCACCCCTGGACAATATTCAAAAGGAGGCTTTGCACAGCGCAAGTCCTGATGCACCGGAGTGCAATGATAATGCATGCAGCGCATCTGAAGGGGGTGTGCCATGCACATGTGGCACATCCCAATATTCAGCCCCGGATGTGCAGCGTATATGGTGGCACAGCTCTTAGATGTGTCTCATACTGGGCCACAAAGTTGATTCCCCCAAAAAATGGCTCAAATGCTGCCCACCCACAGGCAGGCTGCTGTATTGCATGGCACAACACAGCAACCGCCAGCCCTGGGTGGCCACCCGCCCACCCAGAACACAATCCACAAGCATCCATATGTACCCTGGTAGCCTAGTGGTCCCTCCTCCCTCCCTCCTTGTAGCCCCGAGTGCCATGAAAAACTGTGTCCAATGTTCCTGGTAGTCTAACAGCACCTCTCCCCACTTGTAGCTGTGATCAGCGTAAGATAGTAGTGTACTCATTCCCTGGTAGTATAGTGGCACCCCCACCCCTCCCATAGCTGTGCCACCCATAAAGTATTATGGTCTAGTCCCTGGTAGTCTAGTGGCATCCCCCTCCCTGAGCCCATATCCATGTACTACTGCACTCAACCCCAGTCCCTGGGGTTGAGTGTAGTAGTACATGGATTGGGGTTCAGGTAGGGGGTTACTGCTTGACTACAAGGTACTAGACCATAGTACTTTACAGGTGGCACGGCTATGGGAAGGGTGGGGGTGGCACTAGACTACCAGGGAAGTTATTTCACATCTAATCACAGTGATCAGAGGTACAGGAGGGAGGGGGTTGCCACTAGACTACCAGAGAACTCATTTGTCGGACATTATGGGCAATTGGGGTTATGAGCAGTGGGGGACCCACAGAATTTCAATTGACAGCACTGCATGCTGTGCAGGGCACCAGACACATTTTGCCAGCCTGCCCTGCTCAACGCATGCAAATGGGGTCATAATGACATGCAAATGGCCCCATTTGCACCTTGCATACATTGTGGCCCCATTTGCATGTTCAGGTCTGAATATCTGGGAATTGCACCCAGCGCAGCTACAGTTGCGCTGGAGCATTCCCAGTTCTACCTGTCTGGGGAGATGCACCGGTGCATTGTATATGCACCCTGAGCATTATGTGCTATATTCAAAGGTGATGCGCCATGGCACATCTCCTTTGAATATCTTCCTGTTTTGCTATGGCACACCTTGGTTGTGCTGCCCCTCCACTTGCGCCATTGCCAGCCCAGTCTTAAAAGTGGGGCCTTTGAATCTGTTGTTGTTTTTTAACTTCTTTTATTTCATATCCCCTACTGTATGTTTCGCTCTAAGATAGAGCTTGTTCACAGGGTTTTCCTTATCTATTACTACATAGTAACATATTATTTAATTTTGTTTTACAATATTTTCTATTTTAGTTTCTTTCTTTTGATAAAAAATATTTTTTATTTTATCATATACACATACCTTCCATACAGTGTCTGCCACAAACCTTTCTATTCACATCTCTTTAAAGGTTTACTTTACTTTACTTTAGTTTTTAACCACTTCTACACATTCTGTAATTATTTATTTATTTATTGAATTTTGTTGACCCGGTAAGACCACTGGACCTAGAAGTCCCTTTTTCAGGGGTGACTGGGGGGGGAGGGGGATACAGATGGTAAGCAACTGAAATTGAATCAGATTAAGCTGTTGGTGGTATTTTTAATGAATGGGAGAAATTTAGCCAGGACACCAGGGAAATTCCCCATCTCTTGCTGCAGAGGGTGTTGAAGCGCTGCAGGAGAGTTTGGTGAAGCTCAGTATGTCCCAGACCATGGATGGAGAAGGTCAGGTTTCTGGAGCTCCAGAGCGAACACATATCCAGTCTGAAGAGAATTCTCTTGTATATATGAATCTGTTACCAGGAGTTATACCGGAGAATCTTGTGGTTCAACCTCTTATTCCCAAAGCAGTTGGTGACCTGGATACTGAGGTAATTAAATTATAGGAGGAGCTGGAGGCAAAGAAGACTCAACTATTGGCTCTGATTTCTACTGCAGAGCAGGAATACAATCTTAGCAGATCTAGATTGGAGGAAGAAAGGAAAAAACGGAAAAGGTTGGTAGCTAGTCCCATATCAGGTACTAGCAAACGTCTACCAATAAATGCTAGTTCTACCCCAGAGGGAAGTGTGGGGATTAATTATGATGTTCTGACAGATGAAAATGTTTTACCAGTTGATTCAGAAGATAAGTCTCCAGAGGACGTTTTGCAGAGAGCAGGATGGCTACTTCAAGGGAATAGCTGGGTTCCAGATCTATTGGTACCGATTCCGGGCTCTCCGGAGAACTCTGGCATACAACTGGTCAGTAAAGTCGGTCAAAAGCCTAAGTCCCCAATTGCTTCCACTACAACTGCGCATTCCTATAAGGAGGCTCTGGGTTTTGCTGCTACGTCAGACGCAGTTCTCTCTTCGCTGGATTACCAGGACTCTGAGGTTCTAAACATTCATTCTCAGCAAAAGAACTTTCAAGAGGACTTTTCAGCTATCGTTATGGAAAAGGTAGGAGAGAAGGGGGAAGGTTTGCAGCAAAAGACTAGGTAGGAAAATTATATTAGTTCCTCTAGAGAGGCGTTGCCTGATGTGAAAGATTGGGGGAGGCCTAAGTCGTATGGTGGGCTTTTTCATAAGCCTGAAGAAGCAGCCACAAGGAGATTTCTAGTTCGGATTTGATATGTTGGGAAGGCTCCAATTCCTCCCTATAGACTTTGGGTGGGGAAAACCCTTATTAAAGATCTGGTGGCTTTTACTCCTATTGATGTATATGCATTTATACATGCACCTAGGGATAGGAATTATGATGTCAGTTTTTGTTCGATGGTTCTTTTGGACAAATTTTGAAAAATTATATTATGAACAGAAAGACTTAGAAGAATGGAAAGAATTCCTGGCAATCTCTATAACTAAACCCACTATTAAAACTATAACAGTGTTGTTTAGGAATGAGGGGGTAGACGTAAATAATATTAAATTTTGGTTAGAAAAACAATGTACAATTTTTGAACATCCTAGGCCAATCATGGATGGAAATGGATTTTGGAATGGAGGATGGAACTTTCGGGTTCAATTAAAACAAACAGATATGCGGATTCAGCACTTGCCAAGTTCTTTTTTTTGGGGAGAGACAGGGGAATATTGCTTTATGCAGGTCAGCCTAAAAGTTGTTATCAATGTGGAGCTTTGACTCATTTGAATAATGACTGTGATAGCATAAAGTGTTTTCATTGTGAGGTATTAGGACACTCAGCAGCTCAATATACAGCTCCCCCACTCTGTAATCTTTGAGGGGATGAAGACCACGGTTTTCAGGAGTGTCCATGGGCAGCTCACAATTCAGAGGCATTATCAGATCATGAGATTTTTCTTTCTCAAGCCCGGAGGCCTTATAGGCATGGGACAGAATATGAAATGGTACGTCCTCCTCCGCTTCGACATAGAGGAAGGGGTGGAAGTAATGTCTCCTCCTTTGGTGGTAGTAGGAAGAGGTCGCATATGGGTAGACAGTGTACAGCTGTTCCCCCTTTACCTCAGGCTAATAATAAAGATAAAGAGAGCTCTTGTATAGAGGCAGTAGAAACCCCTTTTGTAACCCCCCCCAAGGTTCACCTAGGTGTGCTCCTGTTCAGTTAAATATATCTTCTCAGGAGCAAATGGAAGTAGTGGACCTGCAGGAAGGCACTCTTCCAGGGAGCCCAGTAGTCCCCCACTCAAGTTTGTTGAGAGCGGAATGTTCAGACTCCATGCATTCAGTGTTACCCTTATCACCTTTACCCCTCTCCAATAGATTTTCTGCTTTCACTTCATGGGGAGAGCAGGTGGATAGGGAATACCCTATAGAAGAAGGTTCTCAGATCTCAAGCAAAGTTTCAGGGGTATTATTAACCCCAGATCCTGAGGTTCAGAACTCACAAGAGGTTGTGTTACAAAAAAGGGTTACAAGGTCAAGTAAAAAAAATATAAATAAGCCTCCCTGAAGCTATCATTTTACTAGTGGCATGTTTAAATGTCAACAGTGTTAAATCAGATTATAAATGGAAAACAACTTTTGGTATTTTACAAAATTAGATTTTGATGTGTTTTTGTTGCAAGATACTAGACTTCATACATTAGCTGAAATTTTGCAAGCAACTAGAGAATGGTGGTGGGGTTCTTCTTTTTGCTCAATAGGAATGGAAGCTTGTTGTGGGGTGGGTTTCTGTTTTCGTTCTTCTAATGTTAAGGTATTGTGTTTAGTAGATATTGATCCTGGTAGAGCATTACTATTAGATGTAATTATTAATTATTTTTCTTGTAGACTGATTACAGTTTATGGCTCACAATCAAAAGCTTTAAGAATTGAATTGTTAACAAAAAATCAGCCTTATTTGTTTACTAGCAGACAGATTTTTTTGGGGTGATTTTAATATAAATTTTCAACTCCATAACATAAAAGAGAAGCAATATTGTGATAAGACCTTTTTGAAAAACCTGATAGTTCAGGCTGGATTGAAAAATTTTCAAGGGAGTGGTATAAGATCTGGCAAAGCCACCTTTTTTAAAGGTAACCTTTCCTCCCGTATTGATTTCTTATTTATGAAACAAATGTTGGAGGTCTCTGATATTTTTATTTTACCTATAGAAATGTCAGATCATATGTTGATGGGGTAAATATTGCAATTCCCCCGGTAAGGGAAACCAGTTTAGGGTTTTGGAGATTGAATGTGTCTTTATTAGAGGATCTTGTAATTGTGTCTGCTTTTAAAGAATTGATAAGGGACAAAGTATCTATGATATTCATATATGATAATATAGGATTATGGTGGGAGGATTTAAAAATTCTTATAGTAGACTTTTTTAAGATTCATGGGAACGTTCAAGCTGTGTTGAAATACAATGAATAGCATTCAGACATGAATTAGGTGTGTTACTATCAAGGCAGTGTGAGGAAGGGGTGGATCTCAGAGATGAGATTACTTCAGTTAAACTAAATATGAGATCATACCAGTATGACCGTTTCCGTTCCCTTCAGAAAGAACAAACTTTTGGTACTCAGGGGAAAGCTGAAAGTATAAATCCCTTTGTCAGTTGTCAAAAGTGTAGACAGAAAAAATTGATTAAAAATATAAAAACACCACAAGGAACACTAGTAACAGATAATGGCTCTATTATGGGGATAATCACACAATTTGTAAAAGAAATGTTTAGTTCCCCGGTGAAATTTTCTCAATTTACTTCTCAAATTTTACAGGCAGCTACATTACCAAAACTTGCTGAAGAATTTTGTGAGATTTTGATATCCCCTTTTTCAAACATAGAAATTGATAGGGTAATTAAGAGTCTCCATAAGGGGATTTCACCTGGTTCCGATGGTTTACCTAATGAAATATATACATTGTTATGGGAGATTATTCCAGCAGAAATGTTGACTGTATATAGATTTTTTCAAGAAAAGTGTTATTTACCTCACAAGATGTATGAGGGTATGTTGTTTTTTTGTTTAAATCCGGGGATCCTACGGACTTGGTTAACTGGTGTCCTATTACTTTATTAAATATTGATTTTAAGGTTTTTGCCAAATTATTAGGGAATAGATGAGCAATGGTTATAGAAGATCTGATTACTCCAATATAATTTTGTTCAATACCTGGAAGGAAAATTACTGACGCTTTGTTGTTACTTAGGGAGGTTGTAAAAGGGGATGGAGGGAATGGTATGGGGCAGAATTCTGGGTTCTTGGTCAGTTTAGTTCAAGCCAAAGCCTTTGATAGGGTATCTCATTCTTCTTTATGGGGTTGTTTACTTGTGTATGGGATTCCAAAGGAGTTTGTAGGTTGGTTGGAAGTTTGCTACGGGTTAGCTTTTGTAGTCCCTTATGATAATGGTATTTTGGGTCCTAAAATTCAGGTGCTGAGATGGGTGCGTCAAGATCCGATGATGAGACTTCTGCAGCAATCCCCTAGAATTTTAGGTCTGTCTGGAGGATATTCTTCTGCCTGTAAAGTATTGGCATACACTGATGATTTGTGTTTAATGATTCAGGACCATCAGTCCCTGATTATTGCTTTGGATCTTATTCTGGTGGTAGGGAAAGCTTCAGGGGCTACTTTGAATATTGGGAAAACAAAATGCATTGATTTGAAGGGTTTTCAGGACACTCCAAGAGTGCTTGGAGGTTGTGAGGTAGCTACGAATCCATATAACATTTTAGGAGTCTATTTTTGAGGTAGTGGAATGGCGGAATATAATTGGTCTCGTCTGTTATCTGTGGGGAATGAGATGGTGAGCAAATGGAATAGATGGAAAATTGGGAAAAAGAAAAGGGTTTTCCTGATTAGGTCCTTTTTAAGCCCAATATTTCTATATATTAGTGCTATCTTTATGTTACCAAAAAAATTGGAAGTTTCTTTATCTAGAATTTTTTTTTACTTGTTTTTGAGGTGGTCGTTCAAACCCTATTAAACAGAATATATTATACAAAGAAGTCAAAGATGGAAGGGTGAATATGTTGAACCCTATTTTATTTTTTTTCATGGTATTTTTATATACAAATTTATTACCCCTGATGAAAGGTACTACTCAGCTATGGAGTATATGGGGGTTTTCTTTACTTAAAGGGATTTTGTTAGAATGGGAAAAGGGTAAATTTTTTCATAAAAAAAAAAGGAGTCCTGGTTTAGTAAAAAGGTGGGAGGGGGTTTTCGATTGGATAATTAAATGGGAGGTGAAATATACTATGGTACAAACCTTCTCTAGGAAGCATTTGTACAAGGAGTTATTGGTAGCTCATTTTCATGAATACCCCTTTTTGAGCTTTTCATGCTTTCAACAGGTGTCAATATCTGAATATATTATGGGTCCTCAGATCCCTGAACAATTGTGGGATACAGTGTGGTTGGGGGTACATCAGAGAATAAATGTTGAAGGGAATCAGAAGCATAAAGCTTTATATGATAGCTCTTGTCCTAGAGTGTGTTGTACAGAAGTGATAGAAACTATAGACCATTTATATTATTCTTGTCCATATATTGTCCAGTTTTAGGATATTGTAAAAAATAGGTGGAAAGGTAGGCTACCTATAGCTCCGGCTTCTACATTATTGTTTTTTGGTATCCCTTCTACTCGAAGTAATCAACTGAATATAGGCACGGTTAGGGTTTTGTTTGCCCATTTTTTATATTGGATATGGATTTGCAGATGCCATTTAGTTTTACAGCAACAAGACATTGCTGCTTTGGATGTTTATTTCATTATAATACGGGAAATAAAAAATGGAAGTCTGATGAATTATTAAAGGGGAATACAAGAGAATTTTCAGAGAAATGGGCATAGTTTGATTTTTTATGAATAGTTTTGAAAAAAGTGGGGGAAGACAGGGGTGGGTTATACTGTTTTCTCTGATGTTTAGGGTTATTGTATGTATTGATACGTATTTATGTTTTTTTTGTTTCTTTCCTTTTTATGGCTATGTATGATTGATTTATATATACTTTGTTATGATTTTGTTTAGATTAAAAAAAAAAACATTCCCAACTCTTATAGTGGGGAGGGGAGAGGGTGAGTTTATATTTGTTTCTCTTATGTTTAGGGTATTGGTATGAATTGATACTTATTTATGTTTTTTGATTCTTTCCTTATTATGATTATGTATGATATAATATTGATTTGTATAACTTTGTTATGATTTGTTCAGATTTTAATAAAAAAATATCCCCTACTCTAATAAACATGTTTAAATGATTTGATTTAGCCACCGTGCTTTTACAACAAAAGAATCAACTTCGTATTATTGTCAGTTTTGGAGCCTATTTAAAATGGCCAAAGAAAAGAAAATGACATCCATGTCACACTAATTTATTGTTTGTTTATTACCCCAAACCTTCTTGCTCCAGTGTCGAACAGGGACAACCTATGACATTGTGCACAGGTCACTGGTAAACAAGCTGACAGACAACAATATAAACATGCCAGGAATGCCTATACCTGGGCAATCCACCTTGCCAAAATCCATCATTTTAAGGGTGAACTAGACAAGCTCTGAGGGGATGGCAGAAAGTTTTGGGAAAAAATAAATGAACTGATTGGGAAAACTTCCAAAACCTCACCATCTATGCTAGACATAAAGAGAAAAATTACACAGGATCCGAAGGTCGTGGCTGACACCTTCAATAGAGCTTTCTCTGACCTTAACAGCATACTCCCCTCAGATTTCTTTGATGTTAACTGTAACAAGCCTGAGGAAGGTAGTTATGACCCAACCCCATGCTCCCCCATCCTTCTATTTCAGAATAGTCACCAAGGCTGAAGCCGGGAAATACCTGCAACGAGAGTTAGGTAAATCACAATACAGTAGCAGTTCCCTAGAACTCAAACTTACTGCCCTCACCCTGGATGAGATATTAACCCCTCTGACCAAAATACTTAACTTTTCCCTATGCCATGCTCAGTTACCCCAGATATGGAAAGCTGCAGTGATAACACCAGTTCACAAAGCAGGGACCAGGCCATATATGCAAATTATCACCCATATCAATCTTACCCCCTCTCCAAAGCACTCAAGCACATAATATCTGATCAACTGGTCAACTACCTTGCTAAGTACCAAATACAAGGGGCCCAATTCCAAAACAGTTTCACCAGGCATAAATGCAGTACACCAGTCCTGATAGTGCAAATTGTAAAAGTTACGCCAGAAATTGGTGACATGCGCGATGCCAAAAGAACACTTACACACTAACCTGCAACTTCTATGACAAACGCAGCTTACGATGCTGTTATGCCAAAGAATGCCTACGCCAGTGCCTAACACGGCCTACAACAGACGTAACTCACCAGCACCATGGAACTGCTATTCCCAGACAATTGGCATACATAAATATGGCAAAGGAAGGTCATGGAAGTTAGAACAGGTAACAGCTGCCCTAAACAGTGCACAGGTCAGGGACCCCACCAGCCAGACAGCAGCACACCACACAACCAGTAGGCCCCCCAACGTGGACCAAATGGTGAACAGTGGAACACCCAAGCAAATGTGCCCATGACACCCAGGACAGAGTGAGATGGTCAGCAGCATGGCAGGACATGCCAGTAGAAAGTGAACACCAGACAAGGTGTAACATGGACCACAGCAAGCAGCAACAAGACCCCAACACAGAATGTTGGACAAGGCAGCACCATGTTCCACAATGATGCAATGGGATGTACAATGGGGAACAGTGCCATGCAATGCGGGACAGATTAGGAGGGAAGCACTGCATACAGCCGAGCAGTGGAACACACCGCACAGGTGGCAAGAGGGGTAGAACATGGATGTCAGAGGTCTGTGAATGCAGGCACCACCACAGCACCCTCCCATCAGCAGCAGGCTGACACCAGCAGCACAACAGGGGACACAGAGTGGCACAATGCAGCACTGGAAATAGCATGGCACCCATGCCAATGCCACCGTGTTAACAGGGGAGGTTACAGCAGCCACCAGGTGTCATGTGACATGGGTGGCTGTGCTGGAGCAGGAACAGTGCCCAGGCATGCCGAACAGCAGCCCTGAGGCAGGACGGCAACCATTGGATAGCAACACTGGCACACACATGGGGCCACAATATGCACGTACAACAAGCAAGGGGGCATAGGAGGCAAAGGGCACACACAGGCCACAGAAAGAATGCCAGGATAAGGGTGTCACCAGGCACAACACCCCTGCCATTGCCACTGATACATGTAAACAGTGCAAATACAATAGGGACACATCACTGGGAGGCACAGACCTGAAGATGTATGGTGGTGAGATGCACCATTGCCTGTGCCACTGGTGTCACCCACAGGGACCAGTGGGCCCCCCAGGTGGAAGGGAGTCATACAGGCCCAGGGCAGCCAAACAGCTGGGACATGCAAGGTGTGGTGGCATGTGGCCCGGACCAGGCATGGTGCTCTGCAGCACACAGGGCACCATGCAGACACAGCCACTGGTGGGATGCACAGCTAGCACACAGACATCAGGTGCACGGTGGGGACACACAGGGGAAAATGCAGGACCACATTAAGTGTGCCCCCACATGCATGGCGACACACATGCATGCACACACCTATGCACACCAGAGACAAACACACAGAGCCAGGTGTGTACAATAAACATTTAAAAGCTTGATCAGCCACTGGTTGTACAATTGCAGCTGCCCAGAGTCTGGCGCAACCCCCTGGCCAGGCTGACCCCTAGGTGCCCCATCACTGTCATCCTACCCAACTGGTGGTGGCTGGTCCAGGCCACTGCCACCCACCTGGTAGACAGGGTCGTCTGCCGGCTGTTCGTCCACGTCCTCCACCTGTGCATCATTCGGTGGTGTCGCTGAACTTTGTGTCCCCTCCACTTCAACCTCCATCAGTGGCTCTGCAGCCGGCACATCCACAGCCACAGCCCCTGCAGCATTCTGCATTGTGTCCACTCCAGCATCCAGCTGTCCCTCAGTCCACTGCTGCCCACTATCAGTGGGGTCTGGAACCACCAACACCTTTGCCTCCTCCACCACCTTCTCCTCCAATAATGATTGATGGATGGGCCTCACCTTCCGCTGGTGATGCTGACTGCAGCAGCAGCAGGCCTTGGCATCAGCTGCCTTGACCTCTGCCATGGTCCTCAGCAAGGCCCTCTGTCCGGGCATCAGTCAGCTACACACAACTATAATGATGAAAATGCCTTGGTCAGTGCAGGTCCTGGACATGTGAAACACAGACACACATGCAACACACAGCCAACGCAGTAGTCACCATGGGCCAGCACGTCATGGGCACAACACGTAGCACACACTGCATGCACCTACCTGTCCTCCAATGCAATGCCTCCTGTCGCGGTCCCCGACATGAGCTTCCAGCTGTCTCTGGTCACCACGTACAGTGCCTGTGTGGAATGGGAACACTATTACACCTGTGCACCACTGCAGGCCATGGCCTGTGTGGTGGCCCTACAACACTGTGTGGCAAGCCTTAGGCATATCTCTCCCCCCCTCTTCTCCACCTGCCCTTCTGGGTCACCAGTGTGCAGAACCTAACCCCATCCTTTTTACTCCAACAGCACTTGCGTACTACCTCGAGCCTGCTGCTGTTACACTCATGCACTATAAATGGTTCTATAGGTTTTGTACATTCATATGTTCTTTTGTATGATTTTGGACATGTATTGTAATTTACCCAATATTCCTCTGCTGTTTATTGCACAATACCTTGTGTTCCAACTGTTGCACAATCTTGCAATGTTGTATTGTTTGTACTACCCACATACTATTGTAACTGATCATCCTTCACAACCTTATCTAACCCCTCCTCCCAGGTAGCACCGTGAGACGAGCAACTTGTTGTTCACTGTGTGCCCTCCTAGTGAAACATTTAAATAAATAAAAAATAAAAATTTCAATAAACAAATACCCACCTGCACCTCCATCCTGGCCCATCCTCATCTCAGCATCCCTCTGCCTTGCCATTCTGATCAGCCGCTCCATGAGCCATGGGTCCTGCCATGCCAGATCCTGCCAGCGGTGTTGTAGCTGGTGGACAGTGTGGGGCACTCCACTGCTGGCACCCAGATGAGCCCCAATGGCCTGTTCCACTCTGTCCCTCTCTGCCACAGGGTGCCTCCTGCACCCCAGTGGGAGTAGTGTCCACTCCCACTGCTGGACCATGTTTATGAGCATGACAGTCTCCTGTGGGGTGTAATTGGGAGCACGCCCACTCGCTCAGGATTGCACTCTAAGGCATGATGGTTGCATGGAACTGGCATGTGGGTGTGGGAATGTGAGGTACAGACCTGCAAGGGAACAAAGCATAGCACACATGTCAGTGCACAGTAATGAGACGCCCATGTCGACAATCCCCCTACAAGCAACCCATCGGGACATGCTGTGATGAGCATGGTGGACAGGGCTGGGACACAGTGTCACCTGGCACAGCACTGCACAGTGGCGTGCCACACCCTGGGGGTTGCACAGCAGGGCAGTCCAGCACATGCATGCCCTTGCACAACACGACACCTACCGATGGTGTACATGCCACCATCACACACTGCAGGTGTCATGGTCTGGCTGTGTGTTACCATACACACACACCGCAATGCCCCACACTGGCACACACCTTCCCCAGCTGTATACTGCCATGCTGCCATTTTGAGGCACAGGTGTGCCCAGGCGCATGATCATCCACCATGTGTCTGTGGCTTACACTGTGTCCTTGCATAGTGGCCTAGTCCAGATGCACAGAGCCAGCCTGGCATGCTGTGCCACACAACATGGCACCTGCTGACCATTGGACACTTGCCACTCCACAGCAGGGCTGTGTGCAGTGTGGTTGTTGGCCAGCATCACTACCCACCACCCTGCCATATGTATGTGCAGCCACATGCACAGGGGTACATGACACTGTGCCAATACACCTGTGCCCAGGGTGCAGTCCCACAGCCCCCACATGTAGACAGTGTTACTCTGTGCTATACACCAACCTTCCTTGTGCTCCCTGTGTGTAGTCAAGGGAAGCACTGCTGTCTACGGTGGCTCACCTAGATGGACAATTGGCAAGACAGCATTAGCAATCAGTGCAAACATTGTCCTCAGCATACATGAAGGTATTGCAGTGTCTACCTAGCTGCACCAGTATAGTGTGGGAGTCTCCTAGACAAGAGGAAAGGTACAGCTATATTAGGATAAGTTTGTAGTACAGGCAAATTTAAATGTGCAGGCTGTGCACTGTCCATTACTCACCTATGGTCTGGGTGTGTCTCTCCTGGTGCAAGAGAATGGAACATTGCATTAGCACATGTCTACTGTTATGACCGAAGCATATTGCCTGGGGTTGCTGTGTCCCAGTACTTACCAGTTTGCGGGGTGTGTCCCATCTGGGCCTACTGTCTACAGTTGGATTTGCCTGTCAGCACTGCAGCCAGATCTCCTTCTCGCACCCTGCATGCTGGTCTGCGGCCTAGCTTCTGCCTATGCACCTCTACATGCACATGGTGCACGTACAGGCCACACGTGCATTGCAGGATGCAACTGCACAATTACAGCCTGCTGTTTTGAATACCACAGATACACAACTATGGGATAAATGTGTGGCCTGTACGCACTTGAGGCCTACTCGTCTGCAGTGCATATGTGGTTTGCGGTATGCATATCACACAGGCATTAGCCATGTGCGACATGCGAGATGTCATGTCACAGCACTGGTAATGAGGGGGACCACACCGTCCTGATGTGCAGAAGTGTTTATTGGTGGATGGTGACATCATACATAGGTGACACAATGTAGTGCAATAGTGTAGACGTGACAGGCCCTCACACATACCCACACTCAGTAACTATGCATTGCACAGTCACGTGACTCACAACAGTGCCCCAACCAAGTGCTGCCACACATACACATACAGACACGCCCACACATACACTCCTCACACACATCACACAGCAGGATCCCATGCCCACCCAGAGTGCCACCCCCAACGCCCCCCGTAGCAGCAGCATGCCACCCTGGCATGCCCATCCAATGCCTGCTGCTACTGCCCAGTCTGTTTCTGCTTTGCAGCCTTAGTGGTGGCACTAGGCCCACCCTTCCCCCTCTGCATGTCTGTTGGGCCACCCCTGTCACAGGGTACTATAGGCAATGCCAGCCTCCGGTGTCTTCTGTGCCTCCCTGGTGCAGATGGCACATGCTGTGGTGCTGTCTCCAGTCCCATCCCCTTGGGCACACTGCCGTCCATGGCTGCTTCTGTGCCACCACCTGTGCTGCTCCCTGTCATGTGCCACTGGTCCTGCGCCCAGTGTCAAGTGCCTTCTGCCCTATGCCCCTGGCTGTGGGTACTGCCGCTGCCCTCTTCCTTGCCACTCTGACCACCTGTGGTGCCACCGGTGCACGTACTGTGGTCATTGTTTATTATTTAAATTGTTAAAGAAGTGCTTTGCACAGTTGTGGTGTTTTGGTAATTGACAAAGCCTTCTGGCTGCTATGTTTATTTCTCTTTTGCACAAAACCACTGCCTGTCCTAATGATTCAAGTAACCTGACATGGAGCCTTTGTAAAAGAGCCCCTGGCTCATAGGTGTATCTGATTCCCTTAATAAAATAAAAAAAATTGGTGGCACCTGTTTCCCAGGTGCTGTGGGTGTTGCCAGCACAGGGGACTGCAGTGCCAGTGGCGCGGGCTCTGTGAGTGGTACAGGTGGCTGCAGTGGTGGTTGCTGCTGCCCCAGGAGTGCCAGCGGTGGTGGTGCTGGGGTGGGTGCTGCAGTTGGGCCCGCCACCCCTGGCAGTGGCAGTGTGGTCTCCGCAGCTGTTGGCAGCACCTGAGTTGGTGCTGGGGATGGCTCCACCTCCTGTAACACCTGTGTGGTGGTGTCATGCCCTGCAGGGCTTCATGGGTGCAGGCCTGTGTGCTAGCCCTGCAGCAGGGCCACCAGTGCATCCACCTGCCTCAACTGCTGTGCCACTGACCCTTGACAGCCATGGCCAGGTGGGTGATGGCACATGTCTGTGCCTGCGCACAGGCCTGTGTGGCAGCCATGGCCTCCACCAGCTGATCTATGGCCAACTTAGTGGTATGCCCCATGGTCTCGAGCACCTTTATCACTCTGCACATGTTGTCCTCCAACACTGCATTGTGGGCATCCAGGCTGAGTCTTATGCTGCCCAGCATCTCACCCAGGTCCTTGTGTGCAGTGACCAGTGTGTGGCAGAACACGGCATAGTCCATCAGAGTCAGCAGCCATTCCTACTCTGGGGATGGTGTTGTCCCATCCAGGGCCTCCTCCAGCCTCCAGTATGATGGGAGCTCAGTTCCAGGGCGATCTCGTCCCCCATGCTCCAGCAGCTCAGGAAATCACTGAGGTCCAGTCCCTTTTCTTCTTGCTGCTGTTCCTCCACCGCATCCTGCTTCCCCACCACTGGTGTCCTGGCTGTCTTGCTGGGACTCCTTTGCACTGTTGTGTGCACTGTCCACCACCCCTGTGTTCACTGCTGCTGCATCTGTGGGGTGACATCAGTGCATCAGTGGTACCTCCCATGTCATGCCTCTCATGTCTGCCACCATCCCAACCCCTGCACTGCTGTCCCACGCACTGGGGGTAGTGCTGGCCATGGCCTTACCTGCCCCGGTGTCCTCTGGTGCTGCACCTGTGGGGGAATGACAGAGCATCAATGTTGCAGCACCTTTACATTCCGACCGTGCATGCCTCCATCTCCACCCCTGCAACACCATCCCATGGAGTGGGGATGACACTGGCCATCATGTTTCCTGCCCCTATGTCCACTGGCACTTCACCTGTGGGGGAGCAACAGTGCATCAGTGCTACAACACCATTCCATGCCCATCGTGCATGCCACCAATCCCGCCCCTGTGTCGCTGTCCACCGCATGGTGGGCAGCACTGGCCATCACCTTACCTGATCCTCTGTTCACTGCGACTGCACCTGTGGGGGAGTACAACAGTGCATCAGTGCTGCCTACCCATGTGATGGCTAGTGTACACTTGATGCATTCCTCTTGGCTGTGCCACATTCCAGGGTCCACTCCCACATGTTCCTTCCCATCTGTTCATTGTTCTATGTTGCATGGCCGTGCCCCAACTTTACTGTTTCACCTTAACTGCAACACACTGCCTGTGCACCCAGCATGTCACCCTCCCTCTTGACCATTGTTACATTCCTTCTTCATAGTCACTATGCCATGCATCACACTTCCACTTACCTGTCCCTGCATCCATCCTGAATGTGTTGAGTTCAGAGTCCCCATGGACACTATGCTGGCTTACGAATGCCAGCATCCTCTCCTCATGGGTGCTTAGAGGTCTCTCATCCTGTAGCCCTCCTCCTGTTGCCACAGTCTGCCATTTGTTATATGCCTCCTTGGCCTTTGCATGGCACTTGAGGTCACTGTAGCACTTTTGCAAATCGCACACTGTGCGCCTCGCATTTGTGACCTCATTAACCTTGACTGCTACTGCGTCCCATGTTGCCTTCCTCCGCACATGCAACAACCATTCTCCTCCCTTTCCCAACAGCAGGTCTGGTTGTGCCTACAGTTCTTGTAGGAGCACATCTGTCTCTTCAAAGGTGTAGTTTCACTTCCTCCTATTTCTGCTGCTTGATGCCTGTCCCATGCTACCCGACATCTCGTAGCCTCTACGACATTTCTGTGACTTGCAAACACCTTTATGGTTGTAGAGTTATGACATGCGTACTGCTATGCCACTACTGTGAGTTACGCTATGTCTTGCAGACGTTACTTGCGACATGCATAATTCTGCATATTCCATCATATCTGGTGATTCTCTTGGAATATGGCACAGCTTGCATGTTGTAGGGCTTTTGGTGTAACTTATGCACTGGTGTACTTTGCACCATTGCTCTCATCACTGTCTTGGAATTGGACCCAATGTCCACAACAGCATAGGTTTTGCAAGGGACATAGCACTGCTACAGTGTTGTTAGAGTTCACTGGCTATATCCACAACACTCTTAACCATGGAAAGCCGGTGGGGGCGATCTATAACCTGTACTTGCTGTGCCTGCGCTGTGCTGAACTGCACTGCCTATGTAATAAGTTCAAATGTAATCCCTCCCAACTATGTACATTTTCCATATTATGGTACTGTAAGTTTAACTATTGTATGTATACCTGCCTCCTCTGTAATCCCCAAGGTCGCACCATAAGACGAGCATCTTTTTGTTCAGTGTGCCTTTCCTGGTGAAACATTTTCAATAAATAAATAAATATCAACCTCACCATGGCCTTTGACATAGTCAACCACTCCTTACTGCTTAACAAACTCTCCACAACCAGCCTTTCGGTTTGTGCCATGGGGTGGTTCAAAAGTTATCTTGACAGCAGGACCCAGTAGGTCAAGATAAATGGAGTCTTGTCAGACAGTTGGCAAGTACTCACTGGTGTTCGCAAGGCATGATTCTCAGCCCCTTACTTTTTATTCTAAATCACCTCCCCAGTATCTGCTCAGAAAGAATCCATCTGTATGCGGATGATGCTGTTATTTTCAAAAGCAACCATAACCCACGCCATCTCGAGACTCAACTCCAGCAAGACTTCACAAAGGTTGAGGGCTGGTTCTCAAAACACAAATTACTCATGAACTACAAAACCACTTGAATTGGTGTCTACCTTTAAATACCTAGGGGTGACCACTGACTGCACCATATACTATGCTATTCACGTGGATCTAGTTGCAAAAGAAATAAATACCAGACTTGGCCTCCTCTGCAGGCACATGCACTGCATGACCACTGTTGTGCTCCAACTAGCAGTAAATAGTTCCATTCTTTCTGTTATTGACTATGGATTTACCGTGTATAGCACTGTGTCTGACACTACACTAAAAAGGATAAGCACTGTGCTAAACAAACCCTGTAGTGTAATAGCAGGAGCCCACTGACTCACCCATAGATGTGACTTGTACTCCATGACAAATTCACTGAACCTGGATGGTAGAATATCAGGCCTGTCTCGTAGCAAAGAAAACCTGCCTAGGCCTTTCCCCTCTGGCTGTCCAGGACCTCTTCAAATCATCTACCAACCCTCACCTGACTCATGTCACAACCAGACAATCCTACAAAGTCCCTTTCTGTCTCACAAATCACGGACAATGATTCTTTGCATACCTCCCCCACAGTTGGATAAATGCCCTTTCCTGTGACATCATAAAAGAATCCAAGCTGGGACTTTTCAAAAGTAAGCTACTGCAATATTTCTCCTCACGTAGTAGTTGTGACTGCTTGCACCAAGTAGGGATCTCCCCAGTTGCCTGTGGAACCTTTGCCCCCCCACTAAACAACAGGAACTGCCCTCTTCCTTATTGTCACCCCCTTGCCTCTTACCCCATCCCTTCACCACCATTACCTCTCTGCACCCCTGCTTCATCCTTTACTGCCCATCAAGCCCACCTTGCATATCCACCCTCCACCCACTAACCCTCCACCTCATATCAACATTGACTGCTAAAATATGAACACCATGATATACTTACCTATTTTGTCTCTCTGTTTGGAATTCTCTTGTCAATTGTACTAAGATAATTGCTCAAGCTTGCACAGGCCAAATTACAAAAGGCTGTCTTTTATGTATAGTGTACCACTGAATTGTATGTTCCACTGTGTATCTCTAAATGTATGTTGCACCATGTATCTCTGACATGGAACTTTTGTAAATGAGCTCCCAGCTCAAAGGTGATTGAATCCAAGAAATTACTAAATAAATAAATCTAGCACCAACCCACTTACAAATGCCCATACATGACTGACAGAGAGCTGCTGTTAGTGGCCAGTACAGACCCTACTCTCACCACCTTGGCTGGTAACCATCATAACAACAGGACAGAGTGTTCACATATTGTTCTGTAGAAACAGCTGTATAACAGGGATAACATTTGCAGACGGTAACACCAAACGGTGTGATAGATTTTATTTGGTATAACAATGATTAGGGCAGAAGGGGGCACCACTATACAGCCAGGAATATTTAGTATATTATAACAGGGATGAGGGCAGAAGGGGGTACTACTAGAGAGTGAGTGAGATTTTATATGTTATAAAGATTATAGTATTGGGGGTACAACTATACACAAAAGGAGATTTTATATGTTATTGCGACAGGGAGCTCTTGCCACTCTTGAGGGCCAACCGTTTCTTAAATCTGTTGCAACAGTTCTGCTATTTCTTAACCTAACCTATCCTTTACAATTTCTAGTCCACAAGGTTGACCACCTATGGGCACCCCCTTTTTTGACTATGCTATAGTGTCTAGAGATGCAGCAAATTTAAATTTCACAGTCGAAGTGAACGCACAATGCCCACTTAGTCTTCTGATTATTACTTTGCATTGTTATTCCTCCTTAACATGAAGTAAGGTGGCATGACAACAATGTTGGCAGCCCCCCACACTCACAATCACTAGAATTAATGTGCATCCCAAAATGCTGCTGTCGTCTTGTGTCCAGAAAATTCCCCAGTGCTGACGAAGTGAAATGAGAATGTAACAAGAAATATAAAGTCTCCCAGAATTAATGGCACACTCAGTCATGTGGGCAGAGGTCAGACAAAGTCACCAGAATTAATGTTCATCCCCAAAATGCTACTGTCTTGTGTCCAGAAAATTCCCCAGTGCTGACAATGTGAAATGAGAGTGTAACAAGAAATGCAAAGTCTCCCATCTTAGAGATGCAGTAAATTTAAATTCCTCTGGCAAAGTGCCACCAAAGTGGGCACTTTGCATTGTCTCTCCGCTACACAGAGTGGTCAGCATGAAATGCACACTTCGCCTTGTTATTGTGATTGCGACTTCTCGTTGTCATTCTGCCTTAACCTGAATTAAGGAGGAGTGACAACAATATTGGCAGCCCCCGGGTCCCTACACATCACATGGCTTAACGTACTGTAACTCACATACTGTACAGGAACATGAATGCCTACAGCTGTAATTCCCCAAAGTCAATGACCTGTATCATAAAACTCCCCAATCTGAAAACTCACATCAATGAGTACAGTCATGAAGTCTGGAGAGATACTACAAAACAGGCTTACATGGAAGTGTTACATGAGGTCCCTGCACCCTTATTGGTACCCCCAGAGGTACACTACAGACAGCTAGCACTTAGGTACACATTATACTAACATATAGGGTTAAGGGCATCTACCGTACAAGAGTGGATGTCAGGAAATGTATGCCATTATTGTTGTACACTTTGCTTTCCAATACATATATCTTTCTGATGTATTTCTTGCTTACAAGATGTTAGGACATCTGTGTCCTTGGAATGATTATGATATATAAGTCGGCATTGCCACCTTTTAGTGAGTTGTACTACTACACTGATTTATGTAAGAACTGTACTCTTTTGTTTCACAAAGTGATGACTACTTCAAAATTGTATAATGTTATCTTGGACCGTTGAACCACCTCTAATTTAACCAATAGGGCTCATCTCTGTAACTAGAAATGTTTCTATCTTACAGTAACCATAGTAATTATCACAGGTATATAATGTGAGACACTGAGTCTTATCCCTCAGAGACCCCAAGAGACACAGAGAAACCTCGAAGAATAGGGAATGCTTAGCATTGGCTCCCGGTTCATACTGGTAACAACTGCTTAGGGCAACTGTGATTTATCCCTTTGGTAGTAATAAACAAGTTTATTACTCTAATGCAATGTCTGTGATTTCTTGCATTCCCAATATTGCCAAGAACCTGAGAGTGAGGTTTAGACCTCCTGACACAAGTAACTAGTAAAACAATTTTGTGATTCATGATGAGATCATAAATCATGACTGCATTCATGACCAAGAAACATGAATTTATTTTTCTCGGAGTTGGAGTTGATGAGTGTCTGGTGTGAGATAACCAGTTATATGAATCTGCATTGGAACGCGAATGCCTACGGCTGTACTTCCCTGATGACCTGTATCACAAAACTCTCCAATTTGAAAACTCATATCAATGAGTACAGTGGTGAAGCCTGGAGAGATACTACAAACCAGGCTTACATGGAAGAAACTAGTAAAAGAATTAATTTTGTGATTCATGACGTGATCGTGAATCTTGACTGCATTCGTGACTGTGATGATGATGAAGAACATAATTTGTATCATGAGTGACTGAGTTTTGATGATGGCCCTGACTTAAAAAATGCATATTAATGAGTACAATTATCATGCAGAGAGATATGCACCGCACCACATCAGTACTCTGAAGGGAAGCCAAAGAAACAACTGTGACTTAAGTTACAGAAGGAGATTGGACCCAAAACAGATGCAAATGCACAGACAGATTAAGATTGTGCTGTGCACTGAAGAGATGCAGACACAAAGGCACAACACCACCACATAATCAGTGCTCACCATCAGAAATCCAAATCTGGAAAAGAATACCTTTTGCCAGTTGGGGGAGGGGTATTACACGGCAGTAAAAGTCCTCTACCAGTAAAGATACCACAAAGCAGTACAAAAAATTCATGCAGGTTCAGTGGATAGCAGGTTCACACTACTGCAATTACTATGTGGCACAATAAAAGGTATCTGATTTAATGGCACGCATCACACACACACTACAAGTAATGTGTAACAAACTGAAAACCTTTAGTAATATAACCAAATGTTTTAAACAAACTGAAATTATATATTGCTGCACCACAACAATCAGCAACAAAAGGTACAGAATTACTAATTACTAATTAACACAGTTATACAAAAAAAAAATAACCAAAACAGAAAGCCTGCCTTTTCTCCCAGTTAATCCACCTACACCAGAGATATGCCCCTCCCCCAAAGCACAATTCACAGTACATAGACTGACTGTTCTAAATTAACATTCAAAATCCACACACAAACAATAAAAACTCAAAGATATGAGCACAGGAGGGTCTCCTACAATCAATGTACTAAATTTTGATAAAAAAATGGCACAAAAAGGCTTTTTTAACAGCTTTTAGAGTATTTGAATCACAGAAGTCTGAGAGGAAGCTGTCTTTATCTTCCACTACACACACTACACAGAACTGAGGCTGTGAAGAACAATCTGTAGCCCATGTGACCTGCAATCCCATGAAGCGCTGCAAATACACCTTGGAACTCAATAACAAGGTAAAGTGATGCGAAGTACATTGATTTCAGTGTTACTTCACCTTAAAATTGGTGGAGAAGTGGTTTGGAGAAGGTGGAATAACACAAAGTCATTGGTTTCAATGGACTTCGCATTCCTCATCATGAGGCGAAGTACTCCGCTTCACGTTGCACAGCACTTTGCAGATTCTGTGTTGAATTTTGGCCACTTCGCCCACCACTAAAAATGCCTTCTGTAATTTTCCTTTTCCTTCTGAGGTCCTCATCAGGGAGGTTATTGTGATGACCTCCGGGCATATGTAAAACAACAGGTTGTGTTTATAGTTGTTGCATTTAGAATGTAATAGCACTACTATGCCACAAAATACCTTGATGTATATACCCTATGTCTATGAAACCTGTAAATGTTGAAAATACCATTGCACTGAATGTTTTTGATAAAGGTAAAACATGCTAGTTGACTCTATTATAAAACTTAAGTAAGTTGTGCTGTTTAACATACATGTAAATTGCTGTAAGCTGAGACAATCTGAAATGTGGACACTGAATTTCAACTGCTAAGTTAAATCAGAGATCAGTGAGTCAGTAGATGCTGGCTAAGTATAGAGGAAGAACTTGCATAGTCTGTTGCTACAAACTTGATGCGATGTACTGAAGAAGGGATATGTCATACTAAAGGTTATCCTCTGCATTTTGAATAAACATCACACAGAGATTGTGTGTTGAACTTGAAATTTGGTGTCTGGTCCATCTGTTATTCCACAACCCCTCCACAGACTTGGTGTGAGAAGTGGGGTAACTTGCTTGAAGCATCTGGACTGCCTGAAGAGGGATGTCTTCTGGTGGATATCACCCAGATATCCCAGGTGAACCGATGACCAGGAGCTGCCAGAGGAGAATCTGGAGAAGAAAGTCCTTGGAGTTCTGACCAGAACCACAGCTGACAAACTGGGAGAGAAGCTACTCCCTGGACTGGACCTGGGGGCTCAGAGGAAGGCCAAGCTTGAAAGACAACAAAGAGATGCAAAGGATGTGGAAGAGTCGAGGGAACTGCCTCCTCTTGAAGACGCTCCACCTGAGGATATAAGGGAGTTGTTGAAATGGCTTTGTATAAAACTGATGCAGATGGAACAAGAAAGAACCATTGAGTGGAGAAGTCAAGATGCCAAATGGACAGATACCATGAGGGTCTTGCACACCATCAAGGCAGGGCAAACAGAAAGAGCCAGTAGCCCAAAAGACATTAAACTGTCTAAACATTTGAACAGTGATGGCATTGAGGCCTACAGAACAATTCACATTAAACTGCTCCACCATTGAGTTGGTTTAGCATTGCTTTTTAAAGTTTACAATGCACTGGCAACTCATATGGTGTTGTTTTTATATTCTTAATCAGCTCAACAGCAACTTTTATAAAAGATTTTTGCAACTCATCTGGAGTGCAGCTATCGTTCTGCCACAATGCAATGAAAACTGGATTTGAAACTTCTGCAGCAGTTTTAAAAGGCTTTATGCTGAATCCAGCAACAGTTATGCAACTTACTGAGAAATGCAAATGCAGCTCACTGATGGAACAGTTTAATGTGACTTGTACTGTACCTCACAATGCTTGTGAGGATCGCTCAAACATGCGCATGACCAAGGGAACAGTGGGTTGTTCAACTGGCACTGCACCTGACAGGCAGTGCCCAGTTGGTTTACAGCCACATGGACTTCCAAGAGGCAGAGGACTATGACCGTGTGAAGCAGGGGATCCTCAGGCTTTATTACATAAACACTGAAATTTATCGCCTGAGGTTTAGGTTTCTTAAAATGCAGTCCCTGGATAACCCCAAGAGACTTAGGCCCATCTCAAGGAGCTCTGCTACAAGTGGTTACAACCAAAGAACATGCACAAAAACCAACTTCTGGAGACTGTGATTATTGAACAGTTTATTAAAGTTTTATTCCAGGATGTACAACTTAGGTTCGGGAGCATAAGCCATATTCCACTGATAAAACCATCAGATTGACGGAAGACTTCTTGGCAGCCCAACAATCCAGACTCAGAGGGTTCCAAGGGACATCAGTAGCAACAACCACAAGCAATCTGGTAAGGAACCCTTTTAGTTATAAACTGACAAATCCAGCAACAGAGAAACAAGAGTGGAGAGCAGAGAGAGGAGGTGCATTCCAGTAGATGAGATTGTATGTCATGGGTGTCAAAAGAAGCGACATTATGTAAGAAACGGTCCTAATAGAAAGAAAGAGACAGCTCACGTAGCCTTAGCGAACTTGGGTCTCTTTATGGCTACTGTGCAGATTGGATCACAGCAGATGATGGGACTGATTGATTCAGGGAGCCACCAGGCTCTTATGTGAGCAGATCTAGTGACTGGATATAATAAAGGACAGAATACAGCAGTCATCTGTGTGCACGGTGATACCCATCACTACCCAACAGCCACCATTCAAATGACTGTTCAAGAAAAGACACATGAGGTAGTAGTGGGGTTGGTACCTCGCCTACCTGTGCCATTTGTTATCGGGCTTGATCACACAGACTTTGCTTCATTTATGCATTGTCATGCCGGCCAGGACTCTGCTGTAGTTGCTGTAACCACCAGAGCTCAGCTGAAGAAGGGACACTTACCAGCTGTGTTCCCATTCAATGATGATGTTTTTGAGGATCCTAGCAAGGACTGTAAAACTAAAACGTAGAAGAGGAAGCTAAAGAATGATGGGATTGATGCTCATGCTGGTGTACACCAGACTTGGGACATACTTTTAAAATATGATACGCAGCATGAGCAGTAAGCTCTAGCCAGAGCCAATAGGGCTGTGAAGCGCTACCAAGTGACCAAAGTTACTCATGTGCATGGAAATTAATCATGCCCTGGTGTAACTTGGCCATTTTCCGGAGGTGTTGCACCAAACATTCAACATGGCCTTTGTTGGACCCCTCCTCATGAACAGTGCCAGTGTCATTTTATTCAACTGTCCCAAAAGGTGATTGCACAGAACAAATGTGCTATTCTGTGTCACAGATGAGAAAACATGTTTTGGGCAGGTTGTGGAAAATGACAGCTGCACTGTTGTGAAGGAGGTGTGCAAAATAGTAATGTTAAAAATGTGGAGCGAAAATATTAAAAATTGCCGATGTTAGGAGTGTGCGTAGAAACTGCACAAAGCATGCTCATAATGCAGTCACTTTTTGGATATTTTTCATCAAATTTGCTACATGGGGGTTTTGTGACCCCACCTCATGAACAGTGGCACTGCAATTTCATGAGTCAGTCCCAAATGGTGATTCCGCACAGTGACCATGAAATCACATTTTGGGACTGAGTAACAAAATGACAGTGCCAAATTTCATGAAGTGGGATCCCAAAAACCCCATGTTGAAAATGTGGGGCAAAAATTTCAAGAAATGGCTGAGATATCAGCATAAGTTGAAAAGCCCATTGAATGGCTGTATAGAATGCATACCTTTAATTCTTCAGTTTGTGGGTGGGCTTTGAAGAGTGCAGACACATCTCAGTCCAGGGAAGACGGCAGCGTCAACCTCGAGGTAAGTATGGGGAAAGGGGGTAGATGGGTGTTCAGTGGGAGGGTGGGAAGGGGGTAGGTGGACTGCAGCGATAACGAGGACCATTTTCAGTTTACAGGAAAACAAATGTGTCATTGAGGACTGTTTTCTAATTTACAGAAAAAAACAAAAACAAAACAGTTCAGAACACTGGGGTGGGCTCCCATTGTGCCACATGAGGATGCTGACTTCAGGATTGGGCACCCCAATGTCGAGCATGACTTGGGGAGGGGGGCACCATGGGAACATGAACAAGACGAGGTACCATTTTCTAATTTACAGAAAAAAAATATTTCAGCACACTGGGCTGGGCTCTGAGTGTGCCACATGAATGGGGAGAGGTTGTACAGAATGCCAACATGTGGCTTGCACCCACCCCCCCCATGCCGGGCATGACTTGGGGAGGTGGGACACAGAAAATAGTGAAAACCATTTTGCCATTCACAACATGCCAGCACATGCAGAACTGCTCATGTGCATGAGTTGTACACATGCAAAGACTAGAATGCGCAAGTAACAGCTGAAATAGTGCAGCTGTTATTCAGTAGTGGCTGATTGTGGTGGAGGGGTTCAAGCTCCATTGAGCTTTTAGAAGGATACTTCCAAAAGTCCAATGGAAGGGGTTCCAGGGCCTGCTGTTTTTAGAGCTACCAATTTGATTCAAAATGGCTGTAGGCTTTTCCCACAGCCCTAAAAAGCAGACCCTTCACTCAGCCCTTTTTTTTTCACAGGTGTGGAATGGAGTGGAAAAAGGTGCCCCTCAGTTTGCTGTAAAACAGGGACTATTGTATAGAGAATATGCTAACCCCAGAACTGGAGAGGTAGTAGATCAAGTAATGGTTCGAGAAAAATTCCACTCCCAAATCATGTATCTAGCACATGTCATCCCTTTAGCAGGCCATACAGGCCAAGATAGCACCCTGAACAGGATATTATCCAGGTTTTATTGACCCTCTATCCATGAGAACATAGCTGAGTATTATAAAGCATGTGCTGAGTGTCAGAAGGTAGTTCATGCTGGAAAAAGGGATAGAGTACCACTACCACCCATCCCTATTGTGATTAACCCCTTTGACAGGAAAGCCATGGATGTAGTGGGCCTCCTGGAAAAGAAGTCCAAGGGTAACAGATTTGTACTGGTCATGTGTGATTATGCTACACACTACCCAGCAGCTATAACCATAACAACTGTCACTGCCCCAAGGATAGCAGAGGAGCTAGCAAAGGTATTTAGCCACTTGCAAATCCCCTAAACAATATTGATCAGGGGAGTAATTTTAATGCACACCTGCAAAAAGAATGGTATTGTCTGCTGGAAGTGGTAGCAATACATACTTCCCCATACCACCCACAGACTAATGTCCATGTAGAGAGGCTTAATCAGACATTAAAGAGAATGTTGAATAAATACATAAAAGAAGGTAAAGATTGGGATAGGTACCTCCCCCATTTACTGTTTGCTTACAGAGAAATCCCTCAAGCATCCACTGGTTTCTCGACTTTTTCATTATTGTATCGGAGGAATCCAAGGTGGGTCACTGGATGTGATTAAAGAACACTGGGAAGAAGGGAAGGAGGTGAGACATGTTAATGTGTGGACCAATGGGCTTACAGCCCATACTGAACCTGTCATTCTGTGGGTGGCCGGGCAATATGTGGGCAGGTTGCAGCCACCCGCCAATGACTGGGGGGTGGGATGGGCAAGGGGTCCAGTGTGGATGGGAGGGGTGGGGAGTGCCACTGGATCACCAGGGAAGCTTTTTAAGGTGCTGTACCACAATTGGGGCTAGGAATGGGTCCCACTAGACTACCAAGGAATGCTTTGAAGTACATTTACAGGTGATCGGGATAACGGGAGGGAGGGGGGTCCCGCTAGACTACCAGGGAATGATTTCATGGACATATACCAGAGATCAGGGTAACGGGAGGAAGGGGGTACCACTAGACTACCAGGGAATGATTTACAGTACAGTTACTGGTGATTGGGGTAATGGGAGGGAGGAGTGTACCACTAGACTACCAGGGAGATGTGGATGCTTGTGGACGGTGTTCTGGGTGGGCGGGAGGCCACCCATGGCTGACAGCTGCTGTGTTGTGCCCTGCAATACAGCAGAACACCTGCAGGTGGCCAGGAGTTCCACCATTTCATGGGCAAATCTGTGAGCCCCCCTCTGTGGAGCAATGCAGGGTTGTGCCAGCATATGCACCGCACATCCAGGGCTGAATATCGGAATGTGACACATATGCATGGGCTTGCCCCTGCATCTGTGTCGCATACATTATCATTGGGCCCCAGTGCATTGGGATTTGCACTGTGCTAGGCAGCATTTTCAATATCCCACCTGGGAACAATGTGGGGTTGAACTGGCCCAACTATGTTGCGCCATGCGCAACCCCTTTGAATATCCAGGCCCTGATGTTTTGATTCTGTCATAATCTTGATTGAAGCAATCTATACCTGATAATAGTTGTTTTATTTCTGGGTATGAAGTTACTTGGGCAGATAGGAAAGGATGTAAGAAAGGGGTGGGGTCATAGTACTGTATAAGGAAAATTTACAGGTATCCGTATTGCATAATAGTAGTCACTCTGATTCTCAGAATGACTGGTTATTGGTAAGACTTATTCTCGGAGGTAAGAAATATGTTACCTTGGGCAGCATTTATTTTTTTTTTTTTTCTATTTATTCTTTTGTGCCACTCCTCTCTGTCTGCTGGGCATCTGCCCAGTCACGGACTCCTTGGCTGTGACATCCCCACATGAGCCATTTTCCTGGGACCGCCTGGATTACCCCCCAAGGGTGGAGATGTGACACCCTCCCCTTAAGGTGCCATGAACAATGGGATAGGCGTGGGACGTGGCCTTGGGAGCCGATTGCAGCCAAGGAGAGGGCATCATATAGACAGAGAGAAGGTTGGCTTGATTTTTCTCCCTCTGGGGGGGCGGGAACATACAATGACACCAGTATCCATCCCGCCCCCTAGTTACCTTGTGGCACCATATGCTTGTGGCACTCCTGGCCTCCATCAGGGGTCCCCCTTGCATCGGTGGTATCCCGCACTCTCCCCCCAGAGAAGGAGAGCCAGTCATGGGATGCTTGATCCTTCTCCCCTGGCAGGCCCTCCGATGACCCGAGTCCATTCTCAAACCCAGGTCACCGGCATCACAAGCAGAAATCCAACTGCTGCGCTGGTGGGCTGGTTGTGCAGCATTTATCACCCTCCTACTTGTGGGCTGGCTGGCTTGAGGGAATTTTTGGATAAAGCTTCTGGTTATTTTGGCTCCTGTGACTTTCTTTTGGTGGGTGACATTAAATTGAAATGGTTTAATTTGGTCGACCTGGGGTTGGATACATTTTTGCATTCTTTTAATCTGTTTCATTTGATCTCAGAACCCACGAAGCTCAACCCTCTTACTGGAAATCACTCTATTCTCGATTGGATTGTTATTAAAAGAATTGATGTTATCTCCTCTTCTGGGGTACTTGCCAAATCTACCAGTGACCATCAGGCCACATATTGTATTCCGAATTTTAAAAGGGGAAAGATACCATCTAGGATCATCCCGTCATGAAATTTCAAGAATTATGATTCTTGTAATGTGGCGTATAGTCTTTCTTTGATTGGTCTATTTTAAACCTAATTCCCAGTCCTGACTGTGTGGTAGACTAGTTTTGTAAGCAACTTTTACCTGTCCAGGAATTGTTGTTTCCCTTACGAAACTTAAGAGTAAAGGGTTTAGCGAATGGGTGGTTCAATGAAGAATTCAAGGAGTGGATTAAGGCAATAAATCTTGCTTGGAAACATTTCAAGCAGATACCATCGGGGGTATTATTAGATTAATATAGTTACTTAAAGGAAAACTCTGATTGAGTCCCTCAGTGCAGCAGCGGCTGCAGAAATGCCCGATTAGGGCTTTCAACATAAAATACATTTTTTGTAGTACCTGGTACCCTGGAATTTTAATAGAAAAGATCCGCTCGCTCCATCCTGGTGACAGACCAGCAGGCAGACATCTTGCGCACCTCGGGTGATGTCCGCTATGAAGGTTATGCTAATGAGGGCTACCAACAAATGGCAGATGTTGGTAGCCCTCATTAGCATAACCTTCATGGTGGAAGTCACCTGAGGTGCGTGAGATGTCCACCTGCAGGTCTGTCGCCATGATGGAGCGAGCAGATCTTTTCTATTAAATTCCAGGGCACCAGGTACTAAAAAAAAAAATTATTTTATGTTCAAAGTCCTAATCGGGCATTTCTGCAGCCACTGCTGCACAGAAGGGTTCAATCAAAGTTTTTCTTTAAGGAATAAGGTTAGTAATCTAATGAACAGTGCTAAGAAATCTTTTTATAATAAATAATTGAATTAAAATTGGGCTTTTCCAAAAAGATTCTGGCATTCTGATAAAAATCTGATTGCCCCTTCTGCACTGTCAGCTATTAAGATTTCATCCCCGGATGGTATTTTAACTGATCCTTTAGATTCAGCGGAGGAGTTCAATAGTAAATTTTCAGATTTTTCTAGTAGTAGCATCAGTGTTTCAATGTTTCAGATTTTCCTACAAATCCAAGTATTTGCGTGGTTTCTAGTGATAGATCAACATTCAATTTTAAAAGAATTACAAAGTCAGCTGTTGTAAAATTCATTGCTAGCCTGCCAAATAAGTTTGCTGACTGTGTTGAAGGATTGGATAGTCACTTTCTTAAGTTGATAGCACCTCAAATTGCCTCCCCTCTTTGTACTATCTTCAACCTATGTCTTATCTCTGGTCAATTCCCTCTAATTTGGAAACAAGCAAGAGTGGTCCCAATCCTTAAAATACAGGTTCCGATTCTTTTGGAGATTTCAGGCCTATATCAATTCTCAATCCATTAAGTAAATTGCTTGAGAAAATTGTTGCAAATCAAATTACTGAGTATCTGAAAAAATATCATGTTCTTTGCCAGAGCAACACAACTTTCGGCTAAACCACAGAACAGAAACCGCCTCAGTCAGGTTCATGAGCACCATCTTCCAGGGCTTTGATAGGGGCCTGTTTACAGGGGTAGTAATCGTGGACCGGCCCTGTAAAAAATGGCATGCAACCGTATTAATCATCCCTTGTTATGCTCAAAATTGGGCTATCTTGGCTTCTCCAAGGGTCCTGTACTCTGGTGTAGGGACTATTTATCAAATAGGTCCCAGGTAGTAGGTACATGATCTGCTACCTCTTTCATTAGACCTATGAACTTAAGGGTTCCTCAGGGTTCCATTTTGGCCCCCCTGTTGTTTTCATTTTTTTTGTTAATTCTCTTCTCTCAATTTTTAAGTTCTGCAATTGTCAGCCTTATGTAGACAACTTGATAATTTTTTCTCAACTATGTTTTAATTCCCAACTTGCATCCACATTACAATCTGATTTTGATGCTGCTTGAACATGGTTTGCTAACAACGACAAGGTTCTTACTATCAGTAAAACTAAAGCAATGTTGTTTGATTCTACCCCACATGTTAAAGGAGCATCATTCACTGTTGATTTATAATACCAGTGGAACTGTCATTGAATTTGTAAAACAACTTAAATACTCGGGTGTCCTTTTGGATCCTGGTTTAACATTTTCTTTGCAGGTAAAAGCCACATGTAAAAAGGTTAATCAAAAACTGGGTATTCTGGGTAAAGTCAGCTGGCAGTATAGCCTAGAGGTTAGAGTAATGAGTGGAGAATGAGCTTGGTATACCCAGAAGATCAGACCTTGGTTTGATTCTCACAACCTCCACTTGCATACTGTGTGACTCTGAGCAGGTCACTTAACCGCCCACTGTTCCCGGTTCTATGTGATAATGGTGAAAACCTAAAGGCGATAGCTGTTATCATGAAGTCACAGTGTTGAAAATTTTGGGGGGCCTTGTGACACCCCAGCACACAGGCAAACAGCACCGGGGACTTATTTTAATATTTTCTGTGGGGAGGGCTACACCCCCATGCATGCCCCTATTAAAAGATTCTCAACTCCAGGGGGGTGGATGATGGGAGGTTAAAAACACACACAAAAAAAAGGTTTGGGCCAGTCGCAACAAAAACACACCAGCGCCCGGACCTGAACCCCATACCCTACCGACCAGTGTCCACAGCCCACCCACCTTGCCATGGGGTCGGCTCAGCAACCAGCACAGCACAACCCCTCATGTCCCCACCTGTGAATGCATGCTCCCCCCGGTGTTCATACATATAGCATCGGGAAGTCGCTGTATTCTCCCACCCCCTATCCAGTTGCCCTACCCTACCTAGCCATCCCTGAAATGTACTGGGGAAGGGGTCACTGTTATTATAGGCACCCTTTCCCTAGCAATTATATCACAGGCTACTGTGCTCCCAAGTCACCCTTGAAAACAGGCATTTGTTTCTAGTGGGCCTTATCCAGTTATTATTATTTTTTTTTAATTTAGTTTTTGTTGACCAGGTAAGTGCACTAGACAAATCATGCCTATTTTTAGGCATGAACCGTGGGAGGGGGATACAGATGAATGCCAACTAATTTTGAACCACATTAAGCTGTTGTGGGTATTTTTAGTGAATGAGGGAAATTTGGCCAGGACACTGGGGAAATTTCCCTAATCTTTTCGATAAGTGCCATGGGATCTTTAATATCCACTTGAACTACCACCAATACAGGCAGATGGGACGTCGGTTTAACATCTCATCCAAAGATTAAAATAAAAAATAAATAAATAAAATTGTATTCAAAATGAAGAAATAATTTTTTGAAGACATAAGAAAGTCCATTGCCATTGGAATACTTTTGCCCTACTTTGATTATGGTCCTAGCCATTATTATAGCTTCCAGTTATAGAACTTAAAATGCTCACTGTGACCTATAATAATGTTAGCCACTTTGTTTTGGATTATTCCTGTTGGTTTTATCTTTTAATATATTCCAAATTTTGTTGGTTATCATTAAATAACAGGATTAAATGTTATTTTGGTTGTCAAGTTTTCAAATCTACTTTTCTAACTTTCCGTTATTTGATTTGGTAAATTTGCATTTTGTGCTTTGCAATTTGTGCTCTTGTAGTGGCACTATTTTAACAAATGTTTTCTTCCATATTAAAGTGAGTGCAACATCTTTTTCAGTGGCAGCCCCCCAATTTTGGAATGCACTGCCCCTTGATGTCTGCTCCCCCACTTCTTTGTTAAATTTTAAGTATAATTTTAGGGCTCATTTGAACTCAGTACTGAGTTGTGTACTTGTTTTGCATAATGTGTAAATTGTTTGCTGTTGTTTGTTGATTGTTTGTTTTTTTGTCAGGACAGAACTGAAAATGGGCTTGTCCCAATGCTCTTACCCAGTTAACAAATAAAAAATGAAATAAAATGAAAAAAAAAAAATACAGCCAGGGAGATCTTGCAGTTATAACAAAGACTAGATCAGAAGGGGGAGTCACTCTATAGCCATGGAGATTTTGTATGTTAAGCAAAGACTAGGGCAGAAGGGGTGCCACTATACAGCCAGTAATATTTTGTATGTTATAACAAAGTCAAGGGCAGAAGGGGTAAAACTAGACTGCCAGGGAGATTTTCTATGTTATAACAAAGATTAGGGTGGAAGGGGGTACTGTCACAAACCCACTCAGCAGGTCAGCCCTCTACTCCCAAAGTGCCAACCTCTGAGCACAGTCTTGTGAACAGTTAACAGAACAAGGTAACCCTCTTGTCTGTTTTTGTGGGTGCGAATCAACCTTTGGTCTCAAGTCTTGGAGGGATTCAAACTGTGAACCTCTTGTTAGAGTACCCAATGCAGAGGCTCAGATAATTATGTCTTTGGGGGCCAGATATCTTTGTCTATGGGCACCTAACCAGGTATACAGAAATGAACCCTAAAAAAACTGTAATAAAAGACCTCAGATTAAAACATTTACCTTTTTCCAGTTTGGTATCACCATTCAAGCTTATGCACAGTGTCTGCTTTAACCACATATATTTCACTTGTTAGAGGAAGAAATTCAAAGACAGACCAAGTAGGCTCTAAAAATAGAGTTTTACTAAAATAGATAAAAAAAATGCAAAACATAAAATACTGAACTATTATATCACAAGAACATACAAATCTTTTAAAAGAACAAGGCTTTTACAGTGCAATTCCTACTACAAAACTTAGATTTTTCTCTCTCTGTAAATACCTGCTTAAAGTACTCACAGATGCGTCTTTGTCAAATTCTAGATAAAAGTGTCTCTCTGAAGTAAATATTCCTTAATAAAAACTGTATTTGCCAACCCCTTTGTGTGAGGTCACCAAGCTCCTCCTCTGTCAGAATATATAAAAAAATATATCTATACAAAAACAGGATGTCTTTTCAAATTATTAAATTCTGTAATGCCAGCACAACTCATTTTATCTTTCAAATGACATTTCTTTGATCTGTGAGCAGTATCCCCTCTCACACATACGCCAAAGCATTTATGATTTCACACCAGTGTACTAAACCTGGTTTCCCCCTCAAAATGTCCTAAAAGGGATACTGATTATACTCTTAGCAGTTAAAGCTATAATTAACTTAGAAAAGTCTGTAATTAGCTTCTGGCCTTCCAGGTAACACCTTTTATCTAAAACCTGCGTGTGTGTGTGTGTGTGTGTGTGTGTGTGTGATCTCACATGCTGTTTCAGTATTTGTAATGACAGACAGTCAATTACACATTTTTATATTACAAAAAATGATACAGTGATCAGAACCAGCTGTCCAAGTGTCCCGGGTACCACTAGACTGCCAGGGAGATTTCCATGTTAAAAATAGGATTGGAGAAGAAGGTGGGTACCCTTTCACTGCCAGTGAGGTTTTCTATGTTGAATATGGGTTTGGGCAAGTGGGAGTACCCGCTGACTGCAAAGGAGGTTTCTCCCATGTTAAAACTGGTATTGGGTAAGTGTGAAACTATTTGAAAGCCAGACAGACTTTTTCTGTTTTAACAGTGATCAGGGTGGGAGTTAGGTACCACTAGACCTCTGGTGACATTTTCTGTGTTATAATAGGGATTAGGGTGGAAGTAGGTACCACTAGACTTCCAGTGACATCTTTTATAACAGGGATCAGAGAAGGAAGAGGTACCATTAGACATCCAATGACATTTTCTAAGTTTTAACAGGGAACGAGGTGGGAGGAGGTACAGTACCACTAGACATCCAGTGACATTTTCTATGTTATAACAGGGAAGGAGATGGGAGGATGTACAGCACCTGCCAGACACCCTGATGCACAGTGCTACCAAAGGTACCCACAGCAATGGGCAGTCCACCAGAGCTCCTTGGGCAGGTACGTGTCTGGGGACACATGCACATGCCCAGGCATCCCCCCCATCACACATCCAGTGGCATTTTCTATGTTTTTTACAGGGATTAGGGTGGGAGAAGGTACAGTACTACTACTCTTACAGTGACATTTTCTTTCTTATAACAGGAATCCAAGTGGGAGGAGGTACCATTAGATTTACTGTGACCTTTTGTAAATGTTAACAGGAATTGATTGTTGTGGAATGGGTACCACTGGACTACCAGGGATAATTTTTATGTTTTAGCGGGGATTGAGGTAGGAGCAGGGTACCACTAGTCAGCCAGAGAGTTCTGTGTTGAGGGATAGAGACTGGGTAAAGGTGATAGCAATGGCACAGCCTCTGCACAATGCCTCCACACATTTGGCAATTGTCTCTACTCAGTGTAATTGAATATTGTGGGTATAGCGAGGGTAAGTGCCCTGGATGACAATGAGGTCCCACCAATGAATACAGAATTATGAGCAGATGGGATGACTCTCAATCTTTTCTACTGCCATTGTCTATTCTTCTATGTTTCTATTTCTGTGGTGATTCATTATGCAAATATCTGAGTATTCACATAAAGGAATGCAAAAGATGCCTTTGCACCCTAGATGCCATATGTTCTCATTAGCATGCTGACCTCTGAATAAGACATCAGGGAGCATAGATGCTGTCCTGTTTGGGAGTCACTATCTGTGATTGCTCCTGGGCATCTGTTACTATCAGGGGCTGTGGTGTGCTGCACATACTGTATGCACTTTGCATGATGCCGCCACAGCCCATAATTACAGGCATAGCACACTGGACAGGGCTCTCTGCATGGATGGACATAGCTCCCTGATATCTGGACACTGTAGTTTGAAGGTGCTATGCTGTGCATTGAGCAACCTGCTACAGCTGAATATGGGGGCCTTAGACTTCTTCTGTCCTGAACCATTTATGTATCACTGACATAATAAAAATGATATGCTGTACTGGAATAAGACTATAATAATAATGATAGCACACACATCAAATCCAAGACCAGTAACAGTAACCAACGGTAGTATACCCCTGTTAACAGAGGCTAACTAAGAATGTATAGGTGTTCAGAGCACGTGTAGAAGTTCATGGCACAGCAAGGGCAAAGTGCTGGTGATGCAACCATTGCTGTCCCATACTGCCCCTCTGTCAGTAATTAGAGAATGTTTCCTCTTCATTTATTGCTCTGTTTGTTCCAGGAACATAGAGCACATCCACTCACTCACAGCACCAGTGGTTCAGTCTAGTATTATACAGATTATTTTTTGATAGATGTGGTTGGTTACCGAATTTTTCATTTTTTATTCACAGATTGCCATATAAAAAATTCAGTCCAGACTACACAGACCTGTACTCCTGTGTTTCCATCAGCCGCCAAACCGTGTCTGGTATTTACAATGCTTGCAGTTGCAATTATGACTATGGCTTTGGCAGAATTTATGAGAAGATGGCCATACAAATTCAGATGTAGCCCATTCCTCAATGAAAGATAAAGGTCTTGCACTTGTTCCAAAATTATAAAGTAAACAGACCTCTCAAACTGATCATTTGAATTTTGCTTTAAAGACAGAGTTGTTTTTTAGAATATCATAACAACGTATTTCTCTAAAAGGTCAATGGTAAAGATGTGTGTGTTCCAGGCATACAGTATACAACAGTTTGGAGTCGATGTTATCTGACAATAAACAAATGCCCTTGGAGATTGCTGTGTGCTTCCTCAAAAACTTTACCTTATATAAACTGCCCTGTCTGTTTTTAGTACTCTACATCTCAGAATCATGTATAACATGGATCAGGTTGGATATGATCCAAAAGAGTGTGTGGATACATACTGCATGAATACTGTATTACTATTTCAGATGTGTTATGTTGTACTTGAGGCACAATTATCTCAGTGTTTTATTTGTAGTTTTTTTTTTTTTTTGCTTTTTCAATTGTTTGTAACAAACTCAATGTGTTATGTTAGAAACACAACTTCCTTTATTTTGATTTTGTTGACAAGGAAAGAAGAACCAGGTAATTCAGCATTCTTTTAGACTTGTCCTGGATGAGGGGGAATACAGATGGAAAGCAACTGATACTGAATCAGATTAAGGTGCTGTTCATATTTTTTTGGGAGGCGCTATGGGACCTTTAACATCCACTTGAACGACTAAATGAGCAGATCAACAGGACCTTGGTTTAACATCTTATTCAAAAGATGGTGCTCTAGAATGCCAGTGTTGGGATTCAACCCAAGATCATGGTTAGGGGATAAAACCAACAGCTTTATTTTCTGGCATCAAACGCAAGTGTGCAACATGCTGAGCCACTGGCAGTGCTTACCACATGACAACTTCGTAAATAGGGCCATGATGGTCCTAACAGTTTTATCTTGTCACAAAAAATAAAGATTTCTACTGCTGTTACAACATTTGGATTATTGGCACATCCAGCATGTCGTGTAAAATGGTGTACTCAATATCCAGTATCAAATCCATGTCTCTGTGATCATAACTACTGTATATAGTAACCTGTATAGTGTTGTCCTACAAAAATGTATCCTGTATAGACATAAAGCTTTCAGTATGTCTACAGTGTGCACTCTGCTACATAGCATATTCTAAACTCTTACTATACTCTAAGTGGAAGAAACACAACTCTTCCCTCATGTCCTTTATGCACCCCCCCCCACACACACTCATTCTACTGTATTTTAGCAGCACTGGTGACATTGGGAGGAATCCTGCCCCCCACCCAGAGGTACTCCTTATACAGTGTGTACACATGCTTCTGTGATGCACACTCTTAATGTTGCCCCCTTGTGGTACTCCTTATACAATACTTATATATGATGCTGTGTTGCACTCTGAATATGTTGCTCATCACAGTGGTACACTTTATATAATATGTTCACGTGATGCTTTTATGCACACTGTACTAGTTGCTCCCCACAGTGCTATTCCTCATGTAAAATGTACAAGTAATGCTGTGATGCACATTCTACATGTTGTTCCACCCTAGTGGAACCCCTTAAACAATATGTACACATGATGCTGTGATGCACGTTGTACAGGTTGCTCCCACACAGTGTTACTTCTTACACAATACGTACATGTGATGCACACTGTACATGTTGCTTCCTCACAGTGGTACTCCTTATACAATATGTGTACATGATGCTGTGATGCACCCTGTAAATGTTGCTCACTCACAATGGTACACTATATATAATGTGTTCACATGATGCTGTGATGCACACTGTATTGGTTGCGCCACAGTAGTATTCCTTATATAAAATGTATACATAATTCTGTAATATACACTGTACATGTTGCTCCACCACAGTGGTAACCCTTATACAATATATGCACATGATGCTGTAATGCACGCTGATCATGTTGCTCACAACCAGCGGTACCCCTTATACAATATGTGCACATGTTGCTGGGAAGCACACTGTACATGTTCTATCACCCCCAGTGGCATTACTTAAACAATATGTGCACATGATGCTGTGATACATACTGTAAATGTTTTATCACCCCCAGTGGTACTCCTTACACAATATGTGTAAGTGATGCTGTGATGCATTCTGCACAGTGTTGCTGTCCCCACATTGTACATCTTATACAATATGTACACATGATGCTGTGATGAATATTGTATGTGTTGCTCAGCACCAGTAGTATTCCTTATACAAAATGTGCATGTGATGCTGTGATGCACACTTTACATGTTGTTCACCCCCAGTGGTACTCCTTGTAGAATATGTGTACATGTTGCTGTGATGCACATTGCACATGTTGTTCACCCTCAGTGGTAATCTTTATACAAAATGTGCATGTAATGCTGTGATGCTCACTGTACATGTTGTTCCCACATTGTGTTACTCATTATACAATATGTGCATGTGATGCTATGATGCACAATGTAGATTATGTGTTGCTCACCCTCGGTGTTACTCATTCTACAATATGTGCATGTAATGCTGTGATGCATTATGCACATGTTGCTGTCCCCACGTTGTACATCTTATACATTATGTGCACATGATGCTGTGATGCACATTGTATATGTTGCTCAGCACCAGTAGTATTTCTTATACAAAATGTGCATGTGATGCTGTGATGCACACTGTACATGTTGTTCACCCTCAGTGATAATCTTTATACAAAATGTGCATGTAATGCTGTGATGCACACTGTACATGTTGCTCCCACATAGTGTTACTCCTTACATAATATGTGCACATGATTCTATGATGCGCAATGTACAATCTGTGCTGCTCACCCTCAGTGGTACTCCTTATACAATATGTGCATGTGATGCTGTGATGCACACTGTACATGTTATTCCCTCACAGTGGTAGAATTTATGCAATATGTGCACATGATGCTGTGATGCACACTGCACATGTTGTTCACCCTCAGTGGTACTACTTATACAATATGTGTACATAATGCTGGGATGCACACTGTACATGTTGCTCACCCCAGTGGTACTCCTTATACAATATGTGCACATGATGCCGTGATGCACACTGTACATGTTGCTCCCTCATAGTGGTACACCTTATACATTATGTGCACATGATGCGCTGATGCACACGGTATATGTTGGTCAGCACCAGTATTACTCCTTATACAATATGTGCACATGATGCTGTGATGCACACTGTACATGTTGTTCACCTTCATGGTACTCCTTGTACAATATGTGTACATGATGCTGGGAAGCATACTGCAAATGTTGCTCCACTACAGTGGTACTCCTAATACAATATGTGCACATGATGCTGTGATGCCCACTGTACATATTGCTCCCTCACAGTGGTACTAGGTATATAATATGTACACATGATGCTGTGATGCACACTGTATAGGTTTCTCACCACCAGTAGTACTCATTATACAATATGTGTGCATGATGCTGTGATGCACACAGTATATGTTGCTGATCCTCCAGTAGTACTCCTTATACAATATGTGCACATGATATTGTGATGCACACTGTACATGTTGCTCACCCCCAATGGTACTCCTTATACAATATGTGCACATGATGCTGTGATGCACACTGTACATGTTGTTCACCTTCATGGTACTCCTTGTACAATATGTGTACATGATGCTGGGATGCATACTGTAAATGTTGCTCCACCACAGTGGTTTTCCTAATACAATATGTGCACATGATGCTGTGATGCCCACTGTACATATTGCTCCCTCACAGTGGTACTAGGTATATAATATGTACTCATGATGCTGTGATGCACACTGCATAGGTTTCTCACCACCAGTAGTACTCATTATACAATATGTGTACATGATGCTGTGATGCACACTGTACATGTTTCTCACCCCCAGTGGTACTCTATATAGTGCTAGATAGTGCTATGTTTAGCTCTTAATCCAGATTGCATAGGATTTAGCAGTTCCCTAGACTCAAGGTGAGTCCTCAGCTGTGCATTTACAATTTTCTCTAGGAGCTTGGACTGGACGGAAGGAGAGAAATTGGCCTGTAGTTATTGAGATCGCCAGGGTCACCTGATTTGAACAGTGATATGACATGTGCTGTCTTCTATATAGGTGGTAAGGTGCCCTGAGACAGGGATAAATTAAAAGGTGGGTGATGGGTATTGCTGAAATGCGTGGTAAGCAATATTTAGGAAATGTAAGGGTCAAAGGTGTCATGCAACACTTTCTAGTATCCAACACAAAGCAAGCGGTCCTCTACCTCTTTCAGTGGGACAGGTTGAAGCGAAAAGGTGGCAAAGCTATCGGAGTTTCAGGCAGTTGGCTGGCAGTCTGGGAGCGAAATATGTTTGCAGGGGAGTTATCAAATGCCATGTCTGCAGTAGCAAAGTGGTTATTTAATGCGTCAAGTATATTCATCTTTTCAGTTATAGTCAAGTTGCCAGAGGTAATCTTGGTCTGGAGTGAATTTCCTGGGGAGTGGCCTAGCAGATCATTGATTGTGTTCCAGAGCTTGATTGGGCTCTTTGTGGCAGAGTCGAGTTCGGATTTGAAGAAGGTGGCCTTCGATTCTCTGATTATTTTGGTGCATAAATTTCGTAGTCTCCTTAACTGTTTCCAGTCCTCTGCAGTGTTCAGTCTGCATGCTTTTTTCCAGAGCTTATCTCTTTCTAGAAGCAAGGACTTGATCTGAGGGGTGAACCATTTACAGGTTTTGGTCCTAGTTCGAACTTTAAACAGGGGAGCATACTTATTAAGGACCCTTAATAGAATGTTGTGGAAGATATTGTAAGCTGACTTAATTGTTTTGGACAGGTAGAAATCTTGCCACTGAGGGTAGTACTTGAGCTTGTTTAGGTAGGCATGTTTATTGAAGTTGCACCTGGATCTCATCATAGAGAACTTGCTGATGGGTGCTGGGTTGTTGGTGGATTTTACTGCCGCAATAAAACAATGGTCGCTGGCGTCTGAGAAGAAGACATCAGTGTGGGAGAAGAGATGAGGTTTGCTCACCATTAGCACATCCAAAAGTGTACTTTTACTGGGGTTCTTCATGTTTGGGCATGTTGGTTCAGTAATAAGTTGTGTCGGCCCATGTTCATCACAGAAGGATGCAAGGTGGGCAGCTGTGTTAGAGAACCAGTCAAAGTTGAGGTCTCCTAAAATAATAGTTTCTGGCAGCCCCTGTCCCAACTTGTCATAGATATGACACAAGCTGTAGGCCAGCAGGCGGTGGTCTGTAGCATCCTATTACACGAGTGCAGTAGTCTGTGTAATTTCCACTTTGAGAATTAGGCATTCAAATTCACTGGCGACAGATGCCGAGGATAAGCAGAAGGCAGAAACTTTGTCTTTAACGTGAATAGCTACTTACCTCCTCTGGCATGCCTATCAGCTCTGAACAAGGCATAGTTGGGTATGTTTACTTCTCTATCAGTGGTGCTGGGTCTAAGCCAAGTTTGGAAATCACAAGTATGTCAGGACGGTATGATTTACCCAGGTTTGTATTAAAGTTATCTTTTTAAGGAGGCTACATACGTTAATATGAAAGAAGCTTATTCCTTTTAAATTTGCTAGTTCTGCTGGCAAAGCAATAGCTTCTGGGGGGCCAGGGTTGAGTTCTACATTGCCTGAACATAGCAGGAGGATAAGTAGGATTTTTCTAAAAGCGATAATTATAAGCTTGTAATTCCAGCCTTTCTCCCATCTAGTAGATCTGATGTTTTTATGGACTGGAAAGTAGCCACCATAGAAGAGATGATCTGTTGTAGCAAGAACTAGTACCCCTACCACAATATGTGGGGAGGAGATAGAAGTCTGCATGGTGGGAGGTGGCCTTGTGGTGGGGGAGTGTTATAAGTACTACTGATATGTGTGGTCCAAGAGCAGGGTTCGAGGTATTGGTACTTGAAATCATGAAGGCAATTAAAGGATAAGTTGCCATGTGGTATACAGTACAAGGTGCCGTTGTAGACCAAACATGATGCTAGTTCAGGTGTCCAATGCTGGGAAGCTGGTATCAGCAGAAGAAGGGGCAGTATAAGCAGGGCCCCTACTTTTCTGTGGCACAGTGGGACCAAGTTCTGCGGCAAGACTACCATTTGCCGCAGAATTTCTGAGGCGGTGGTTTGTAATTTCTGCAGAAGTTCTGTGGCACTAACAAACTACCACATCACAGTGTCAGCTTGTCATCCTGACTTCACTTTTATGGCAGTGGTTATAGCAATCAGGATGGTGGAAAGCACAGTAACACTAGTTCAAAAAATAACAGACTTATAAAAATAATTCTATGCCTAAAAAAGCAAAACAAATGTCTCTCCCTTCAGGTCCTAGCCTGTTGCATAAATGACATATGCAGAGGGGATCTTATGTGATAAATAAGGTATTTCTATATGCATGCTATCTATCCCACTAATGAGGTTTCCACTGTCTATCACTTATATATTTGTGTGTGCTTTCTACACCACTCATGAGGTTCCCACTGTGTATCACTTATATATTTATATGCAATCTGTAACACACATACAAATATGCGTGTCTGTGTGTGTGGTGAGAGAGATAGAGATACTGTATGTGTGTGTGTGTGTGTGTGTGTGTGTGTGTGTGTGTGTGTATATATATATATATATATATATATATATATATATTTTTAATTTCCATGAACTTGCATCCTCATTCATACAGGTCCCATTGGAAATGGAATAGAGGAGTTATTGCAAAACTCATTTTTCATGTCACCCTGCTTTCTCTGACACACTGCGTAACACCATCAGGCCATGACATGCATGTGAACCAATTGTGAGATACAGCTCTCCGGCCCATCACAATGTGTCCACCATGTGACAGAACACTGCATCATACCTTCCCAGGCTCTGAACAATGTTGTGTTCCACCAATCCTTGTGCTGCCCAGCCAGCTCCCAGAGCTAATCTCTGAACCTGAGTTGACGGCACAGAAACACAGCATGCTACCCTCTGGCCCAACAGCTGACCCTGCACACAACATTTCTTAATAACTTTTAGGTGAGTCTATCAACCAATGACAATATGTAATCAATAACCCTGGCAAAAATGCGTACAGTGCAATTATTTATTTAACAGGTCTATTCTTTCAACAGGTCTACACATTATTATATTTCATTTTTCTGGGCATAATTAGTTTATTTTTCTTAAAAATTTAGACAGTTAAATTCATTTTACCAGTTATTCATTTCAGATAATGTCTCTATACCTTAAAGGCACAAATAGGTTTGTACAAAGTGAGGTATGGACTTAACAGGTCTGTGCTATTGACAAGGTTTTGTTTAAGTTGGCCCTAGTGCAACAATGTAAGACTGAAAATTGTATTGCGCTGTAGTGCAGGTTGAGTAAATATCACCATGCATGATGTGCTGTGCCACCATCTCTGGCAGTGGGAGATGTGGTAGATAAGTGACTGTTCATTTCTGTTGCAGAATGCAGCCATTTCATTAGCTCATGTATGATGTTATAGCAATGATAACATCACATTCTGAACATATAGGGGGGTTTTGGATATAAAAAGAGGGGAAGGGAACCAGATTCTATGTATGAATAGAAATATTAATAAAAAATCACCAAGAAGAGTGAATTCTGCGGCACAGCAGAAGTTCTGTGGTAGATTGCAAGTTCTGCGCAAAATTATGTGGCTGCAGAATTCTAGGGGCCTTGAGTATAAGGAGCCATATAGGGCTCAACATGATGGTACCTCAAAAAAGGAGCCACTCAATTAGCCCAGGGGCCAGTGGGGTTGCTGGATTGATGCAGCTTATCAGTAGCTTTCCAATCCAGATCGAACCGAATTTGATAGCATTTAAAAATATTTAGTGGTGAAGGCACAGCCAAGGAGAGCCTATGCATTTTAGTAAGGTGAGGCCCTGAGAGTTGGATCCCGTAGGCTGGACAGAGAAGAAGGGATCATGAGCTAAGTCTCTATTGGTGGGACACTGTGCCAGGGGATGTGGACTAATATTTTGGCAGGAGCTACTGTATTTAATAATCAGCGGAGGTGGGGAAGGGGTGGTACTCGAAGAAGTTGCAGCAGTTGCTGTACTTTGTAGGGCCTTGGGTCCGTGTCTGCAGGCTCGAGCGTCGGCTAGAGGGGCGCCGACCAGCCGGTAGCTGGGAATCCCATGGCTTAGGAGCTGGGATCCTGGGTGGCAGTTCCTCGGCTGAGGGAGAGAAGAAAAGTGAGGATCAATAAAGGGCATTCATACAAAGGGTCAGACAGAATAGCGGGGAGTCCAAAATTTGCAGAACAAAAGGACATGTATGGTACCAGCAATGCCAAAAGAGGTAGTGAGGAGTAGTAGTAGGTGGTTGCACCCCATGGTAGTTTGTTTGGTGTTGCTGGCCTGCTTAACTGCTAGCTGGTTTATAGTTGGAAGAGTATATATTCAGATTAGGGTGAGGTCCCTAACAATAGGGCAGATAGAGCAGTAATTGACAGGACTTAGATGGAGTGGTTGGAGTAAAGGTTGAAAGCAAATGTGTGATCCTGTGGGTGGGACTGCTTTAAAAAGGGGGGTGAGAAAGTGGGTCAAGTCAGGTATTGAAGACAGGGAGGCCAATAGCATGAAAATGTGCAGCAGTGGAGTGACCAATCAGCTGCTAGGCTGAGGAAGGGGTGGAGTAAGGGTCTATTTAATACTGTGAGGAGGGGGGTGGCGAAAAAATTCAGTCCAGAACACAGCACAGAAAGAGATTTCCCTGAGATCAGGAAGTGCCAGGCATTGGAAAATCAGCGAAGGAGTAAAGCTGCCAATCAGTGCCTGGTTCCTCCCATGGGCATCCAGTCAAAACAGTGGCATTCAAAACCACGAGTTTCGGAGGTCCGGTGTGTACCTGAATCTGTCCAGGGGTCAGTCGGGTGGTCTGTTTGCGGTGGCCTGCTTGAAGAGAGTGAAGGCCACAGGAGCAGCTTGGGAAGCCCGCAGATGGGCTGTCTGCGGAACAAGGAGGGAAACACAGAGGATCAAATACAGCTAGAGTACAATAGCAAGCTCAGTGGGGGGCAGGCAATGGGGAAAGACAAAGCATGAGGTAAAGAGGTGGTAAATGCAGGGCAATTTGGTGCTAGAAGGGGAGTTAATGGGGGGGTCTGTGCTTTGCCACTGGGACGTCCGAGGAGGACTGCAGCAGCAGGGGAGGGTGTAAGGAAAGGGTTTGTAGGTAAGGCAGAGAAGAAAGTAAGGTGTTTAGACAGACCTCATTACAACTGGGGCAGAGAAATTAATAATTAGCAGAGTGACCAGTGTGGGGAAGGGGCAGAGTTTGTCAGTAGGGCAGAAATGGAAAACTGCAGCAGTCTTGCTCAGTAGCTAGGTCAGGCAGTCAAACATCAGCTACTATACAATACAGTTTGTCCAGCACTAAGTAGCACTGACAGGCTAGACTAGTGGCTTGTAATAGACTAGCTAAGCTGGCAGGTAAAGTAAGACCAATTGATGCATAACATATGTAGATTACATTAACAAAAATTCAGTCCAGAACGAAGCACAGAAAGAGATTTCCCTGAGATCAGGAAGCGCCAGGCGTTGGAAAATCAGCCAAGCAGTACAGCTGCCAATCAGTGCCTGGTTCCTCCACTGGGCATCCAGTCAAAACAGTGGCATTCAAAACCATGAGTTTCGGCGGTCCGGTGCGTACCTGAATCTGTCCAGGGTTCCTTCGGGTGGTCTGTTAGCTGTGGCCTGCTCGGAGAGAGCCAAGGCCACAGGAGCAGCATGGGAAGCCTGCAGAGGGGATGTCTGAATATGTCTGGGGGTCAGTCGGTTGGTCTGTTAGCTGTGGCCTGCTTGGAGAGAGCCAAGGCCACAGGAGCAGCTTGTGAAGCCCATAGATGGGCTGTCTGAATCTGTCCGGGGGTCAGTCGGGTGGTCTGTTAGCTGTGACCTGCTAGGAGAGAGCCAAGGCCACAGGAGCAGCTTGGGAAGCCCACAGATGGCAGATTCGATGACGATAAACCATCAGTGGTAAAATTGACACCTAAATATACAGTACATATGAAGTAACCACTTCAATCAGGTCCCTATTTAAGTAAACTCTTGGAGGTGAAATATTAACTGTTTGGGCACCAAATATCATAAACACTATAAGGAGATCTAGTAAGTTAAAGGGTGACCGCTGCTACGTACAGTATAAGATATTTTTGTGTGATTTGTTGTAAAGGCCAACTTGAGCTAATGTAAGCTAAATCTAATTAGTTTATCTAAATATTTTTCATCATCAGCCTGCAGGTTTTATTTAGGTCTTTGTGGGCTATATGAAGTTTTTACCTCTGACATCCATTGAGGGCACAATGTTAGTGATCAATATATTAGTTGACAATGGAGATTTTTTTCTCCCTTTCCAGAACTTGCTAAGAAATTTAACTGGCCTTATAAGTATTTGTTAAATGTTAATATTTTAAAACTGATTTTGTCAACATATTTTGAGCATTCTTCTTTACAGAATAAAGAACTTAACTTTATTTGGGACTTCGTTTCTGGTGACAATAAACCTCATCCCATTTCAAATTCATATAGATTTCTTCTGAAGCTTTAATTTTTGGATAAACTTTTTCTAATTCATTTTGGGATAACTATTTTCCAACCCTTTCTTTTAATTGGGAAAAACTATGGTAAAAATGTGGAATAACAGGTACAAGCTAATTCATTTAGACAATATCTAATAATTTGTTAAAGAATATTACATAATGCCTATGTAACTCTCTCTAGACTCTATAAAATGGGTCTTAAAACCTCTAATTTGTGCCATAAAAGTAATAAGGACAAAGGATCGTTGGACCATATGCTTTGGTTTTGTAACTTTATATACAATTTATGACATGAAATTAAAATCAAAACTATAGACAAAATTGTACAATGTTATGAGTTTAGCATAGACACTCTTTATTTTGGGTAATTTGTCAATATTGTTAACAGATCAGTCACAACCTATAGAAAATAAAGTGTATATACTACATATTTCATGATTGCTAATACTTAATTCTATCTTATATTCTATGGCTTCCTGCACCCACTTCACATAAAATATTGAAAAAAAAAGGTGCTTGCTTGAATGACATACCGTTTTTTGTTTTCTTGCTTTGAGTACCCTGCTTTTTTATTTTTAACCAGTTTTTAAACCAGTGATAACATTTTTTTTCCTTTTTTACCTTCTGAATCCATCCTCCCCCACCTCCTCTACAGCCCTATCTGCCCACAGCATATGAATACTCCCATGTTCTAATGACATTTTATTATGTTTAGTTTTCTTTGGTGTGTGCCTCCCCCCTGATCAGTTGCAATGGCCATGAGAGAGGATATTCGAAGTGACTATGGCGATCAGCTCTCACATCTGCCTCTCCCAATTCTACTACTGAGTTTTAGTTGAAAATTTTCAAAAATTTCCAAAATCATTCCATGATATATACTAGCTACCTTCCTCTTCCTCTTCCCCCACCCCATCAAATCTCTTATTTATTTCCTTCTTAATTGTTCTTTCTCTGGTTATTCAGTATATCCATTACATTTGATGTATCTTTCTTTATTATTCTGGACACGGGTGTTCTTGCGTTTCCAAGCTGACAGTGTTCAATGAATATTGAGATTTTATATATTGTTCGGCTCTCTTGGGATCAGACAAGAAATGCATGTTTCCATGCCAAAAATATCTTAATTTTGCCAGAGTTAGGAGGGTGCATTTAATACCCATTTCATACAGCATTGCTTTAGACTTGTCAAAGGCTTTTCTTGATTGAACTGTTTTAGAACTAAAGTCTGGAAATACTGGCAATGTTATTCCTTCTGCCTGTAGTCCCTTTTCTATGCTTGCCTTTCACAGTATTTTTTCTCTGTCTTGATAGTAGTGTTGATAGTAGTGTTGTCTTATGTATACTGGTCTTACACCAAGGTGGGTTTTATTAATGTTGGTTGAATGGTGGGGGGGTTGTGATCCACATCTTCCTGCGTGATGAGCTCTGTCTACTAAGATCTGGGAATTTTAAACCCATTGCTGTTGTAATTAGCTTTTCAAAATAAGGTACTGGATCCCCTCCCCCTACCCTCTAACACTTCCAGAGTATTTAGCAGTCTTAGATTATTTCTCCTAGACCTATCTTCCTGGTTTGTTACTGTTTCTTTTAATTCCTTCAGTTGTTTTTTAATGTCTGTCATTTGGTCTTGTAGTGGGGTTATTGTATCTTCAACGGTTCTAACTCTTTGTTCTACCTCAGTTGTTCTTATAGTCAGGATTTTTAGTTTGTGTGCAATGCCATTTATAGAATTGTTTAGATTTGAAAAGGCAGTTGTCATTTTGTCAAAACCTTCCTTTATGTCATCTTATATTTATTTTTTTAAAGTCATAAGTACTTCCGTGTGGAAGACCAATTCAGGCATTTGAGTAACAGTTTGTTAGGTTTGGTAATTTTGCACTTCTGGTAAGGTTTTTTTGTGGCCTTTTTGTTGCCCCATACTGGGCTTGAGGAGTTGTAATAAAGGCCTGTTGATTATTTGTGATAGGCATTGGGTGCTGCGTCAAAGATAATGGGGCTGAATTTATTTCTAATCTGACTGATCTGGTCGGTCCAAGGATCTGTATTGCTTGAGTTATATTGTGTGTTTCTTTATCTGCAGATGTTTATATTAAGTCTGTACCGAGAGTAATTTTGACAATATTATCAACTTTGTCGGTGTCAGTGTTAACAGCTCTATTGTTGACCTGCTCGGTGAATGTCAAGTTAGAGTTGTTGGGATTGGTCTTCGGGTCAAGAATATCCTGTGTCTCAGAGTTTCTTGCCGTTTCTCCCGCATCAATGTTTCCAACTTCTGTACATCCCTGCTGTCCGTGAGGTCAAGAGCGTCAAAAAATAGATTTGACTTGGAACTAGTTTCCTGCATCAGCCCAGATGCTGGAACTGTTTGCATGTTGCTTCCTGTTACATTTTCTTCTGGGGTTGCAGGAATCAGGGTAAGCATTTGTGGGATTTGAAAGAGTCCCTTATCTGTAGCTGGAAAAAATTGAAGAGTCTGTTGTTGTAGGTGAGTGTGTGGATTGAAAGATTTAGCTACTGTTGCACTTGCATCTCCAGATAATTGCTGCTGTTGAGCAATTTGTATCTCTGTTCACCTCAAAGCTCTGGAGCGCTTAGGTATGGTGCCAGGGTCAGTCAGCTCTTGAAATCTTTGTAGTGATTTTGACTTACTGGAGCTCTATAAGCAGGATTTGCTCCTGGGTAAGTATAGCCTTTGTTTTTATCCTTTGCTGCAATCCTTTTTCTATGCTCCCAAATCTTTAAAATGTTGAAAAGTGCCAGTATAAATCCATTTGTAGCTAGCAACTGTAGCGAGAATCTTTTTTTTTTTTTTTTTGCAAGGAGGAGAGGTGCGTGAGGACACTCTAGCACACCGCACTCTCTGGCCGCCATCTTGAATCAATGATGCTAGGTAATTTGTCTATAGATGTGCCAATTATAGTCAAATCCATATTATCTTTTATTGGGGTGTCAACATCACAAGTGATTCTTAAGCATTGGGAGGATCAGTCTACAGCATCTTTCAAGGAACTGATTTCACAGATTAGACAATATTTAATATTGATTTATATTATTTCTTGCTTCCATAATAATCAAACCCTTTATTTGAAATGCTGGAAGAAACTATCTGACTTTATATCATCTTTGATTTAAGGTAATCTCCCTGTAATTATAATTGGATCTCATACCTCAAGAGTTTTAAAAGATTATGTGACAGATATTCAAAACTTTGCCCCAGGGCTAAATTAGCACTACCTGACATGCTAAATTAGCCCAGACCCAATAGCTTGTTATATTCAAGAGGGATAGCCCCAGTGCTAATACTGCTGAATATAGCATGCTAAGGAAGCTGGGTAATCTTGGCTGGGAGTGCAGTGCAAACATAGCCTGGGAATAAGACAGCTCTGAATATAGCAACCAGGAATTGCACACCACAACAGCTGCCAAGTTCACAGCGATGTGAAGAAAGGTAGAAGTGAACTATGTGGCCAATGTGTGTACCAGAAAATGTGTGGGCTCAGTACAGCTGAAGGCAGCAGCGTATGTGAAAGTACAATGTGCAAAAATGTACAATATTGCTGAAACATTTGCACAGCACTAACACTTTTGCACTGGTTTAGTGTGGAGCTAAACAATTTTCTCGGTGCAAACACGTTTGCCCAGGGCTAAACTTTGCTATATTCCAAGGCGACGTGCAAATGAGTCTACTTAGGTAGTCTCTGGGCAAACATCCAGATTAACATCTCATTATGTCCTGATTTGCATGCAGTTTGCCCAGTGTTACTGCAGGGTCCCCCATCTCTACCTGAAGGTCATTCTGGAAGTGCAAGGGCTGGCTGGGTCTTCCCACAGCTCCACCTGTAGGTCAGTCTGGGAGTGCATGGTGGTAGCTGCAGGCTATAATTATACAGTACAGCATAGTATATCATGCCCCAGGGGAATACATGGCACAGGTGTAGGTGGTGGTGCTGCATGCAACTGTCATACTGTAAGTCATGTCACAGTGCACAACAGACACTAGAGTAGCATGGGGGCTGGTAGTGTGAGGGACACAGTAATGCCTATGGTGTGCAGGACAGTGATAGTCACTGCACTGTACACAGTGACAGGCCCCACCTGCAGGTATGTACTGACAGTGGACATTACTATTATGCTGTTGTGTGACCCACAGATGCTGCACCGCTGGCTTGGAATTCTCACAGTTACAAATACACGGTGGCTGTGTGTGCTGTGGAGTCTGTATGGATGTGCAGTATGTGGCTGGGGGGGCATATAAGATCAGACAGGCACACTGGTGTTGGGGTATTTCCAGCACTGGCCCAAGTGCACTGTGTGATGTGTCCCAGACTTCCAGCTGCACCCAGTTTGTGGTGCAGCCTGGCCAATTGTACACCCTCCCCTCAACACCCTCAATGCCCTCAGTGCTTCATGTGTGTGCTGGCTTTTGTTGGTGTCCACAGAAGGGTGGTCTGCTGGTGTGTGCTGTATGACCACACTGCCATGGTGTCCCCTGGGAGCTGGGTCACCACTTACTGCCTGGCATGGCCGGCACTGGTGGCAGATGATGACATCATTGTGATGCCATCCATGAGCAGCATGTTTCCTCTATGTCTGGCTTTTCCATGTGCCGTACTCATTGGTTAGGGTCACACGAAGCCGAGAAAAAGCCACGTTAATGCTGTGCAAAGCCAAAATGTTACGCAATGCTGGTTTGGCCAGGGTTAAGACTACCTTATCCTGGGTGGCAATTTGCACTGCACAAAGTGTTGCGCTAAGTCAAGCAACACCACTTTGCGGGATGCTATTCTCTGAATATAGCATTGCACTAACATGCCCCCTCACTTTGCCACTTGCATACATTATACTTTTGCCCAGTGCTAGTGCAGTTTATGCATGCTATTTGCCCTTTTGAATATAGCAGACCTGTGCTAACCCAGCACTAAACCTGTGCAAATAGTTTGTGCCCAGCTCAAAGTTTTGAATATCTGGCCCCCTGTTTATTAAGTTTCAATGACCAGTTATTTCTGGTTTTTAGTTGATAAGAAGTTTATTAATAAAAATGTAGTGTTTCATTTTTGTTTTGCTTAGATAGATTGCATTAGCTGTTATGTGACGTCTTATAAATAATATGATTAATTTAAAGGGAATCGTCCATCTAGGATTAAATTAATCAATATTATTACCAATAGAAATTTGCTTTACATAAGCTATAGACTGAACCTGTAATACCTTTAGGGCCAGAATTATACCCATTCAGTTTCCCTTCCCTTTATAGCTGCAGGCATCCATTTACTAAATCACATGCATAAAAAATGACATCACATCAGGAGAAACACGTATAGTCAATACATATTTTAACCAAGAGAGGCACACTAAGCTGAAGTTTGAGTCTGGGTATGATCTGAGAGTACAAGAAAGTTAAATGACTTGCTCAGGGTCATACAGTAATGCAAGTGGGGACTGTGGGATTCAAACCCAGATCTCTTGGTTTGTAGCTATAAAGCTATAAAGGGAGGGGAAACTGAATGGGTATAATTCTGGCCCTAAAACAGCTATGGGTTCAGTCGATAGCTTATGTAAAGCAGATTTCCATTGGTAACAATATTGATTAATTTAATTCCAGATGGACATTTCCCTTTAGGGTAGGGATGGTTAAATTGCTTCCAAGGGGGGTGGGGGATTAGTAAGTGTATTGTTATTGTTTTGCATGGGTATTTAAGGTTTTTCTGCCTACCTGAAAGTGTTGTAGTCCTTAATTTGTTAAGTTTTTGTAATTTCATGTTTGGTTGTCATTACTGAAAAGTGTTTTAATAAAGAAAAAAATAATTCAAAAAGAGATCAATATATGAAAACTGTAAAATTTAAAGGACTTTTGTGTTCACTTATGCAGATTAGTATAAGTCTTTTGATTTATTAATGAAATGTATTCTTTTTTTTTAAATAAATACAAATTTAGTTTAAAAATAACATTGAAAACCTCCCTGACAATCTGGTGTACACCCTCATACCCTGGTCCCCTGAAAGTCCTTTAATATACCTTCCACCCCAATCCCTGTTAAAACATAGAAATTCTTCTTGGTAGTCCAATGGCACCCCCTCACTTACTGATTCTTAATATAGTCTCTTTTGCAGTCTATCTCCTTGCTGCCTGTTCTCCTTTGTAAGAAAAACATTATCCCTGGTTGTCTGGTGATACCCTCCTCCTGCACTGATCTCCATTATGCTACATGCATACCCAACCTGACCCACCTACTGATTGCTCACCCACACTCCCCTCACACTTCTAGACACTATAAGTGGCCATTTCCCTGTACTATGACACTGGGCTCATAAATCCCCAATCCCCCCATCAAGGCCATTATTGGGAGAGTCCCGAGAATGGCGCAGCTTGAACCATTTAAATCTCATCTTAAAGAGATCGACTGTTCCCCATTGTCTTTACCAGAATGTGGTTCAGTCCTCGAATATTTTGTCACTTTGTTCTATTCAGCCTGAAAAATCCATGCCCCCCTAAGAAAACAGAAGGTCAAGGGCACAAAATACTCTTGGTTTACCCCAACCCTTACAATAATGCAAAGATGTGGGGGAGGTCCATTTAAAGTTATACACTAGGGCTCAGATATTCAAAGAGGTTGCACCTGGCACAACTGAGTTGCACCAGTGCAACCCCAGCAATGCACCCCGGGGCAATATTCAAAAGGAGGACTTGAGCAATGCAAGTTCTGATGCGTTGGAGTGCAATGATAATGCATGCAGTGCATCTGAAGGGGGTGTGCCCATGCACATGTGGCAAATCCCAATATTCAGCCCAGGATGTGTGGTGTATATGGTGGCACAGCTCTTAGATGTGTCGCATACTAAGGCACAAAATTGAGCCCCCCAAAAATGGCTCAAATGCTGCCCACCCACAGGCAGGCTGCTGTATTGCATGGCGCAACACAGCAAACGTCAACCATGGGTGGCCACCTGCCCACCCAGAACACAATCCACAAGCATCCATATGTACCCTAGTAGTCTAGTGGTCCCCCCTCCCTCCCTGTAGCCCTGAGTGCCATGAAAAACCATGTCCAATGTCCCTGGTAGTCTAATGGCACCTCTCCCCACCTGTTGCTGGGATCGCCATAAGATAGTAGTGTACTCATTCCCTGGTAGTATAGTGGCACCCCCACCCCTCCCGTAGCCATGCCACCCATAAAGTACTATGGTCTAGTCCCTGGTAGTCTAGCGACATGCCTCTCCCTGAGCTTATATCCATGTAGGGGTGGGGGCATAGGGAAAGGAGTGCAGGAGAATACTCTGGGGTCACATAGAAACCCTGGAAGAGGGGCCCAAAAGAAGGGCACTACCAAGAAAGCAAGCAGATAACTGGGGACTCTCACAAAGGGGGACCAGAGGGACAACATTCTCAGGAAAGTAGGCAGATGGTCTGGGCTGGACAGAAGGAAGCAAGATGGGGATGTGGATCGGACCTTACGCTCAGTAACCACTTCAGTTCTCTTCTTCTGCTTGAGGATGAGGGGGGTGATATAGCCATGACAGGGGAGGTTTGAGATGGGAAGGGAGTGGGGGGCAGAAAGTGGGGACCAGAGAGCAGGAGGAAAAGGGGGGAACCTGGAATGCAGGAAAATGGAGGGAGCAGTGAATCAGAGCAGGAGGGGCAGGGGGAAGAGGGAGGAAAGGGCAAGGAGAAGGACCAGAAGTACAAGGAGGATTCAGTAAAGAGAGCTGAAAGTTTAGGCCAGGAGAGCATGACAAGCAAGGAGGGACTAAATGGAGACAGGAAGGAAGGGAGGATGAGCCAGGCTAGTTTAGCGGATGGGGGAGAAGGACCAGTCACAAGCAGTGAGGGGGGAGTTAGCGAGGTACTGAAGGATACTCGGGAGGAGGAGAGGCATAGGATCAGAGGGAAGGGGGTGGCCAGGGTAAATAAGGAGGGGGTGGCATGTGGCACCCAGATAAGGGGAGGAACAAGGAGCTGGCTGGGTGGAGGGGCTGGTAGAAAGGACAAGGGACAGGGAAGTGGGGAAATGGAGGAAAAGGAGTGGTCAGAGTGCTCCTGTTGGGGGATTCTATGATCAGGGGTATCAAATGGGATAGGGAGGGAGAAGCCTGGCCAGTTAGAACAAAATGCTTCCCTGGACTATTGGTGCACAAGGCCAAGCACGAGGTATGTCAGCTGGCAAAGGATTGTGGGGGTTCCCCGGACATACTGGTCCACCTGGGTGCAAATGACATTGAGGGAAATAGCGAGCTAGAGATACAGACAAGGTTCATGGAGCTTGGCAGGGTCTGTCATGGCATAGGATGCACAATTTCTTTCTCTGAAATCCTGCCAAGGGCTATTGGGGAACACAAAAGGAAGATTAGTGAGATAAACCAGTGGCTCTGGGAGTAGTGTGAGGCCAGAGGGTATGGGTTGATGGGGGATTGGGGGAGATCTGGGAGGATAAGGAGCTGTATTTGGAGCGGAGGGGAATCCTTAAGTTGAAAATAGAGGGGTTCATTGGTAAAAAGTGGGGTTTAAACTTATGAAGGGGGGAGGGATGGGAGAAAAGGCTGTTGAGAGGGGTCCGATAAAGGAGGGGCTCTGTCTCCACCCCCCTGGGGAGCTGTAGGAATGCAGGAAAAGGCAGACTGGTAAAGTGCAGACCAGGGGAAAATGGAATCCCATGGGAACACGAGCTGGGGAAATGGAAGTATAGGTAAAGGGTAGAAGGTGGTCCTGCTAAATGCCAGGAGCTTGGGCAATAAAATGCCTGAGCTCTAGATGATGCTAACTGAGGGAGCGGTGGATGTGGCAGTGGTCACTCAGACCTGGGCCACTGCAGAACATGACTGGGACCTGAACCTGGAGGGTTACACTATGTTCAGGAAGGACAGGGGAGAGGGAAGGGGAGGAGGGGTAGCAATGATAGTCAAAACTGCATCAGCATAGGGGGAGTAGAGAAGGCAGAGGGAACCATGGAGGCAATTTGGGTCACTTTGATAACAAGAAGGGGCAAGAGAATAAAAATAGGACTGGTGTATAGACCCCTGCACTGGCGGAGGAGCTGGAGGACAGTCTGGTGGCAGATGTTGGGAGACACTGCAGATTGAGAAGGGGAAGTGTTGGGGGACTTAAACATGCCACTGAACAGACTGGGAGACTATGACATCCTCGGTGGCCAGGAAACAGAAGTTTTTGGATGTTTTTCAAGATGCGTTCCTAACTCAGCAGGTGGGGGAACTGACCAGGGAGGCATGGGTACTGGATGTGATCCTGGCAGACAGTGACTAGATTGGGGGACTGGAGGTAAGGGAATCGGTGGGGAGTGACCATGCCACAGTCTGGTTCTGCCTGGACCTTGGAGGGGTAGAAGGCTGCACAAAGACAGAGGTAACTGACTTCAGGGGGGCGGATTTTAAGGAAATGAGAAGGATCCTTAAGGAGCATTTATATGTGATTGGGTCAGACATGGACGCTGATAGTAGGTGGGAAATCATCAGGAGAGGGGTGCAGAATGCTACCAGCACCTGTGCAAGAGTAAGACAAAAATGCAGTAGGGCCCAAAAACCCTGCTGGTGGACCAGGGAGGTCCAGGAGGTTGTGCAGGGAAAGAAGGCAGCCTATAGGCAAATGAAGTGCTCAAGGAGTGAAAGGGATAGAGGAGAGTATGAGCTGATGGCTAGAAGGGCCACTAGGGTGGTGAGGGCGGTTAAGGCAAGGAAAGAGCAGAACCTGGCCAGGGAAATTAGAAGAGGGAACAAGGGGTTCTTTAGATACATTGGGGAAAAATGAAGGGTGAAGGGGCAGATTAGCAGGATTAAAACAAGGGAGAGATGGGCACAAGACCCAGGGGAGCAGACTGAAGTACTAAATGAGTACTTCACCTCAGTTTTCACCAAGGAAAATGGGGGTGCTGCATCATACTTGGGAGGAGACAGTGATACTGAGGAGGGGGGACCCTTACTGATCTGTGGGTCTGGGGAGAGGGGGAGACATCACTGGCAGGAGAGGGGAAGACTAAGCAGGGAGAAGAGGTAGCAGAAGTGGAAATCACAGTAGAGAGAGTGAGGGAAGCCCTCAGTTCCCTTAAGATGGAGAAAGCACCGGGGCCAGATAAATTACATCCCAGAGTGCTGAAGGAACTTGCGAATATCCTGGCAAAACCCCAGGCAGAGCTTTTCACCATCTCTCTGAGGACAGGGTGGGTGCCTCAGGACTGGAAGGTGGCGCATATAGTGCCTATCCACAAGGGGGATCAAGGGAGGTGGCAGAGAACTACAGGCCTGTCAGCCTGACATCGGTGGTGGGCAAGGTGATGGAGGGCATTGTCAAGGAGAGGCTGGGGAGACCTGAAAAAGTCAAAGTTCCTGGATGATAGACAGCATGGATTCATCCCGGGGAAATCGTGTCAGACAAATCTTGTGGAGTTCTATGACTGGGTGACGAGTGCCTTAGACCTGGGTAGACCAGTGCACGTCCTCTTTCTAGACTTCAGCAAGGCATTTGACTCTGTTCCTCACCAGGGCCTGTTGGATAAGCTGGGAGAAATGGGGGTGGGGAACCAGATGATCAGATGGATAGGCAATTGGCTCCAGGACCGGACCCAGAGGGTCATAGTTGGTGGGGTAGTCTCATCCCCAAGGAGGGTCATTAGTTGGGTCCTACAGTGATCAGCCCTTGGACCCCTCCTGTTCAATGCCTACGTCTCTGGCATAAGGACAGGTATCAGGAGTGAGTGTCTTTGCGGATGACTCAAAACTGGGGGTGGTGGTGGATGGGGAGGAGGGAAGGGTGGCCCTATAGGGGACCTGGAGGCTCTGGAAGGTTGGTCCAGAAAGTGGAAGCTGAGGTTCAACTCAGAGAAATGCAAGGTACTGCACCTGGGGACCAGAAACCTGGGCCAAGTGTACACCCTGGGGGTGAAATGCTATATGTTTCGATGGCTGAGAGGGACCTAGGGATGGTGGTGGATGTCAAGATGAATAACTCGGAGAATTGTAGGAGGGAAGCAGCCAAGGCCAACAGGATTCTGAGATGCATTGCTAGGGGGATCACCTCTAGAAGGAGGGAAGTGATACTCCCTCTGTATAACTGCTTGGTGAGGCCGCATCTCAAGTACTGCATGCAGTTTTGGAGGCCACACTTAAAGAGGGACATTAAACTCCTAGAGAGGGTCCAGAGGAGGGCAACCAAAATGATTTGGGGCTTGGGGACAGGACCTGTGAGGAGAGGCTTGAACAGCTAAATATGTACACATTGGAAGAGAGAGGGGACCGGGGGGACATGATAGTGGTCTTCAGGTACATGAAGGGGGTAAATAGGGGAGGAGCAGTCAGGGTGCTTCAAAGAAAGGAGGAGGGGACCACTAGAGGGCATGGGTGGAAGCTGGAGGGGGGAAGATTCAGGGGAGAAAGGAGGAGGTGCTACTTCACTGAAAGGGTGGTGGAGCTATGGAATGCACTGCCTTGGGGGCTGGTGGAGGCAGAGACAGTGGAAGGGTTCAAGAGGGGGTGGGACAGGTACAGGGGAAGGGTTCGTGAAGCAAAATCCAATGCAGCGAGAATATCCAGAACTGGGAATGGAGAAGCCAGAGAAGGCGAGGGGTGCAGCAAGATCAGCTTCCAGGGTGGGGGCTGACCAAATGAGCAGACATGAAAGACCACTAGGCCTTTTCTGCTGGCATGTTAGTATGTTAGTATGTACTACTACACTCAACTCCAGTCCCTCGTAGTCCAGTGGTCTCCCCATACCCCAATCCATGATAAAGTATCACACAGGCATTTTACCTGGCAGTTTAGTGATCCCCTTTCTCTGAGCCCAGATCTGTGTATGAATGAACACCACCCCAGTCCCAGGTACTATAATGGTACCCCTCACCACACCCATGTCCAGGATCACCTGTGCACCATAGTACCATACCTCTGTGGAGGTCCAGTGGCCCCCCCAACCTGACAGGCCCCCTGTCTACCCAGGAGTCCCCATCATCAGTGGGCAGCTGCAACCTACCCACATACTGCCCAGCCACCTGCTGAGGACAGTGTACAGTATGAGCTGTTATCCCATTTGTCCACACTGTGGACCAGTGGGCTTGCAGTGCATACTGTATGTCACTCACCAATATGTGAATGAAGGCCCATTCATTCACATATTTGTTAGTGACATCTACAGTATGCACTGAAAGCCCATTGGTCCACAGTGTGGACCAATGGGCTGACAGCTCATACTGTATGCTGTCATTTAGCAGGTGACTGGGGCAGTATGCGGGCAGCTTGCAGTTGCCCACTGATGATGGGGGCTGTTGAGTGGACAGGGGGCCTGTTAGGGTTGGGGGGCACTGGACCACCATGGGGGTATGGTACTATGGTGCACAGGTGATCCTGGGCACAGGCGGGGTGGGAGGTACTGCTGCAGTACCAGGGACTGGGGGGATGTTTATTCATACACAGATTTGGGCTCAGGGAAAGCGAACCACTAGACTACCAGGGAGAATGAGTGTGTGATAATTTACCATGGATTTGGGCTTGAGGAGGGAAGGTCACTGGACTACGAGGGACTGGGGTTGAGTGTAGTAGTACATGGATTGGGGCTCAGGTAGGGGGTTACTGCTCGACTACCAGGGACTAGACCATAGTACTTTACAGGTGGCATGGCTATGGGAGGGGTGGGGTGGCACTAGACTACCAGGGAAGTCATTTCATGTCTAATCACAGTGATCAGAGATACAGGAGGGAGGGGGTTGCCACTAGACTACCAGGGAACTCATTTCTTGGACATTATGGACAATTGGGGTTACAAGTGGGGGAGACACACAGAACTTCAACTGACAGCACTGCATGCTGTGCAGGGCACCAGGCACATTTTGCCAGCTTGCCCTGCTCAACGCATGCAAATTAGGCCATAATGACATGCAAATGGCCCCATTTGCATCTTGTATACATTATTGCCCCATCTACATGTCCAGGTCTGAATATCTGGGAATTGCACCCAGCGCAGCTACAGTTGAGCTGGAGCATTCCCAGTCCTACCTGTCTGGGGGATGCATCAGTGCATTGTATATGTGCCCTGTGCATTATGTGCTATATTCAAAGGTGATGTGCCATGGCACATCTCCTTTGAATATCTCCCTATTTTGCGACGGCACACCTCGGTTGTGCTGTGCCTCCACTTGCACCACTGCCGGGCGCAGTCTTAATAGTGGGGCCTTTGAGTCTGTTGTTGTTTTTCAACTTCTTTTATTTCATATCCCCTATGTTTCACTTTAAGATAGAGCTTGTTCACAGGGTTTTCCTTATCTGTTAGTATATAGTAACATATTATTTAATTTTGTTTTTCAATATTTTCTATTTTACTTTCTTTCTTTTGATAAAACTTATTTTTCATTTTATCATATACACATACCTTTCATACAGTGTCTGCCATAAACGTTTCTATTCACATCTTTTTAAAGGTTTACTTTACTTTACTTTAGTCTTTAACCACTTCTACACATTCTGTAATTATTTATTTATTTATTGAATTTTGTTGACCTGGTAAGCCCACTGGGCCTAGAAGTCCCTTTTTCAGGGGCGACTGGGGGGAAGGGGATACAGATGGTAAGGAACTGAAGTTGAACCAGATTAAGCTGTTGGTGGTATTTTTAGTGAATGGGAGAAATTTGGCCAAGACACCGGGGAAATTCCCTCTACTCGCTGGTAGGAGGAGATGCTGTTCTAGAAGAGGAAGGCAGTCTGCCTCAGGATGGCTGATGAGGAGGTTGTGGAATTGGAGCAGCCGGTGGTTTTATCCTCGACCACAGCCATGACTTTGCCTGGGGATTTTGAGCTGCTTTTGGATGCTGCAAGTGAGATTTCTGATGTTCCGATTGAAGTGCCTTGTGAAGCTGAAGTAGCAGAGATGGCGAATGATTCGGCTCCACAATTACAGCCCAAGATTTCTACTATGTCTTTTGACATAACTTGCCCTAGAGACTGTTTCTCTGTTTGACAGAGCTGTCTGTCGACCTGACAGTAATGATGGGCTTCTTGTGAGTCAGCAAGCAGCTGACAGGAGCGAGGATATTGCATCCGTGTCAGACGCATCGAAGGGGCTCTCCACTGGAATGTGGAAATTGTCTGTTGTCTCGGGGCAAGATGTTCCTTTCATGGGCGAAGATTGGACTAAAGAGTCGGCTCTGTACAAGGCTGGATGGATCCAAGTAGCAGATGGACGTTGGCTCCCAGATTCAAATTGGGAGAATTTTTCAGGTACTTTTACGAGTGGTTCTCCCCCTTCGGAGGCAGTTTCTGCAGGCATTTCTGCACTGCTTGCTACTGCTAAACATCGGAGGAAGGGGGGTGTAGTGATAGTATAATATGTTGATTATTGTCACTCCATTTTGTCTGCTATTTCATGTAATGTATGTCATTTTATACTCCATTTTGTATTGTGTGACTCCATTTTACATGCTGCTTCATTTAATTGGTGTTTTGCTCTTTAGATAGCCTCATTATTATGTTTTGCTTCAGACAGTGTATTTTGCTGACTTGAAGGTTGCATATTATCAGGCAACCTGTTTTTGTAGTTTTGTTTAAACTTCTGCTTAGCTCATAGTGTTCTAGGCACCCGGCCAGTGTTTGGAGCACAGTGACCTAGCAGGTGTAGGGAATTCTGAGCAGTCCTTATGGTGTGAATTTGCAGCATCCTGGGACCCCGGCCAGCTTCTAGAATGTGGCAAGACAACACTATGAAGGCTGCATGGTTATTTTTAGCATAGAATAAGATATAAATGTAGCTTTCTCAATGCCTGGTTGGAAGCCTCATCTGCAGGGTGGACACATCGCTGTGGAACTTTCTCCAGGTTCAAGACTCCTGGCCAGGCTGTGAGATGATTTAGGGGCTTCCCCAGCTACTGGGAAAAGGCTTGGATGTAGCATAGAATCGGTGATGTATCATGTTTTGCTTAATTGAAGTATATATTAATGCTGATAGTAATATTGCTAATGAATGAATGCTAAAGTGTAATCATTAATGCTGATAGTGACATTGCTGCTAAATGAAGTGTAATTATCTTTTGCTTGCAATAAATTGTGCTGATGTGTGAATGCCAAGTGTGATTATTCCTTTGTGACTCTTCGATTAGGCAAGACAGGGGGTTGCTTCTGAACACTGAACTGTTGGCTGTAGTACCAGGACCTTCTGGCCTTAGTTCTGAGAACTCTTTGCCCAGGATCCCCCCCCCTCCCCAAATGGAGAAAAGAGACAGCGTGGACTTTTTTTTTCAGACCTATTTAAAAACAACAGAGTTCAGCAAATTCCTCGCTGTAATGCTGTCTGCTTGCGGTATAGAGGTGGTTTACAGGAGCATCCAGGTAGGACTTATGTGGCCAGGACTTTATTAATTAACTCTATGCATTTTCGTGCTGTAGATATTTTTTCTCTAATAAATTGTAGAGGTGAAGATTATTTTGATGTTAACTTTAAAACCTTTATGGGGTTAGATGCTATTTGGAGGAAATATGAATCTCTTAAAAAGACTGCATTATGGACACCCTTTTGGGCAATTCCATTAACCAAACCCCTCTTTAAAACTGTTAATATCATGTTTAGGAATGAGGGTGTTAATGTGGGGATATTCTTTTTTGGTTGGGTAAAAAATGTGATGTGTTGGGCCCTCCTGAGGCCATCATGGATTCTGAGGGAATTTGGATGGGAAATTGGAGGTTCAAAGTTAAATTACAGATGGTAGAAAATGAGGTCTGCCATATACCAAACAGCTTTTTTGGGGGTAAAGATAGGGGTATCTGTTTTTACCCGAGTCAGCCAAAAGCCTGTTATAAGTGTAGTAGTGGTAGGCACCTTAGTAGTACCTGTGATTGGGTGTGCTGTGCCCTGTGTGGTGACTATGATCACGACAGCGCTGTTTGCAGAAATACTTTCTGCTGTAATCTGTGTGAAGAACAGGGCCATGCATGCCATCAATGTCCCTGGGCAGGTAAGAATAGATCTGGAGGCCCAGACAAGGATTCCTCTATTAATCAGGCCCAAGATAGATGTAGGCCACAAGGGCCGCATTCCTCAGCTGAGGAAGAACCCCAAGCTAGGCCAACTAGTCACACTGATGCTTCTGCCCCTAGTCCTGCTCACACTGCACAGGGCTCCTTTCAAGATACTGGTTCTTCTTTTTCCCATACCCCTGAAGACCTTGTGCCTTCCCAGTCTTCTCCTGTAGAATCTGATTTACAGAAACCTATGCCTCCCCCAGGAACTGATTTTCAGCTCCCTAAGATTGTGACTAGGTCTGCTAGTAAATGTAAGGCCCAACCTGTACAGATCCCCCTTCAGAATACCTATCAGGGACTACTAGATGGAGATATGGGTTTTGAGTCTGATGTTTCTTCAAGGTCTGAGGTGGTCTCAGAAATGGAGTGTGATGATGACACCACTCTGTCTGGTAGGGGAGTTAAAAAGAAATTAGGTAAAAAAAAGGAAAAAGGATAAGGGCAAATTTTTTTCTGTTTTTTATGACCTCCTTACGTATAGCATCTCTTAATGTTCGGAGTATTCAGAACATTAAGAAAAGAGCTGCAGTTTTATCCTTTTGTAAGGATTTAAAAACTGATATACTTTTTTTTACAGGAAACTAGGCTTCATTCTCTGCGTGACATTTCTTCCACTAGGAGACTGTGGCCTTGGGGGATTTCCTTTTGGACATTTGGGGAGGATGTTGCAGATGTCCTGGAGATTTTGTTTTATACGTCTAATGTTACAGTACAGTAGTAAATCTTAGATATTGTCCCTGGATGGACTTTCTTGGTAGATTGTTGCTGGTATGGTTTTCTTTACGTTTGATTAATACTTATGGCCCCACAAAGTAAAGTAGCCAGTGTGGATCTGTTTAATATTATTAAGCCTTTTCTTTTTACTTGGAGACATGTACTTTGGGGAAGGGATATGAAATGTGGGTTAGATTTAAAAATCAAAGATAACATTCAGAAGAAGGTTTATTGCGATTCTCATGCCCTAAGAGACACTTTATTGCTTACAGGCCTCAAAGATGCTCATAGATTTTTGTACCAGGATAAAGGAGCCACATATTATAGAAGTGCGTTATCTACATGTAAAGATTTTATCTTTTTATCTCAGTTTTTATATCCCCAAAGGTTTCAACTTTCTTTTTCTGAATTCACTGATCATGTTTTGCTATTATGTGCTATATCTTTTTGAAATATTCCTGCTAGATTTCGTGGAGTTACTCGGGAGATGGAAGCTGAATGTTTGTTTATTACAACACTCAGAGATTACATTAAAGTTGGCAGACTTATTTTATTATAGGGAATCTGTGGCAGAATTTTATGAGGATTGGATGCATTAGTGGATGGATATAAAACAGGATTTTAAAAAGTTGTTCATTGATTTTGGTAAATTTACTGGTAATAGGGATTATTTACGATATTTGCAATTAAGGGATCAATTTTATAAACTAATGTCCTTACCCAGTGTTTCAGACTGTAGAATTAAAACTCAACTGGATGAGATTAAATCAAAAATGTTTTCTTATCATTCTACTAAAGCAACTTTCAGAATGCAGAATTTAGATATGGTACAACTAAACAACCATATTCTGATCCATATGCGGCCTGTAAGGATACTGTGCTTCATAAAGTAATGATGAGTTTGTATGATAATAATGGATGTTTGAAAACTTCGGATGTGGAAATTTTGGAGGTTACACATTCTCATTTATTTCAGTTTTTGGGTACAGAACCTGTTTCTTTAAATTTCTGGGGACAGAATGTCCCTTATTCCATTCCTCAGATAGATTCTGCTTTAATTGCTGAGCTGGAAATCCCTATTTCTGCCCAAGAGGTTAGGGAAGCAATTACTAGATTAAAGCTAGGGGGTTCTCCTGGGGTAGATGGTTTATCGCATGAGTTTTATGAGCAGTATATAGATGAACTAAGTATTATATTGCCACATGTATTCCATTCTTTGGTTGAGACAGAAGAGAGATTTGTGCAGAATTTTGTTTCAGCATTGGTAGTTTTTATTTTTAAATCTGGGGATTGACGTGGTTTCCGTAATTGGAGGCCTATCGGTCTTCTCAATACATATTATAAAATCTTTTCCTCTGTTCTCTGTAGAAGATTGCAAAGGGTGGCATCCATGCTGATACATCCTGCACAAACTTACTCTGTTCCTGGGAGGAATATTAAACAAAATGTACTGTTGTTACGGGCTCTGACAGAATTTGGTAAACAAAATAAATTGTCTAGGTTTCTTTTGGCCCTGGATCAGAGGAAGGCTTTTGATGCTGTTTCTCATGATTTTATGTCTACTGTTTTAAAATATTATGGATTACCTGGTCAAATGTTGGCTTGGATTACATCTTTGTATAAGGATGCCTCCTTTTCCCCCATAATCAATGGTTTGGTGGGGACAAGTACTGACTTAAAATGAGGGGTTCATCAGGGATGTCCACTGAGACTCTGCTTTTTACTTTTATATTGGACCCCTCGATTAGATGGATATTAAGTGATGATTTGGTTTATGGTATTTCCCCAGCTATGGATATTCCCCCTTAAAAAATCTCTGCTTATGCAGATGATATTTGTCTTATAGTACAAGATTCAGTTTCTGGAATTAGGGCATTACAACAGTTCAAGGAATTTTCCAGATTCTTGGGAGTGTATTTAAATTACGATAAATGCATTGGTTTATAACTGGGTTTAGGGGATTCGGTACAAATGATTGGCTCTGTGCATATAGTGCATTCTTATATTAAGATTCTAGGGGTTTATTTTGGATCTTGTGACATTGCTTCTTTGAATTAGGAGGAGAAATTAGTGTTGGGGGAAAGAAAGGTACATATGTGGAAATCCTGGACTATCTCAAAACTAAAAAGGGTTTCTATTATTAAAAAATTTCTTCTTCCCATTTTTTTTTAAATATTAGCTATGTTTTTCCCTTACCCTTGCAATTTGAAACCCAGTTATTAAGTTGTTTTTTTCCAGATGCTATGGGGTAACAGGTTAAATCCCACCAAAAGAGATTTTACTTATCTGCCAGTTCAGGCTGGGGGGGCGTGGTATGATAAATCCGGTGTTTTTTTTAATTCCTTTTTTTTAGTTCTATCTTGCATAATGATTTAAATGCTACTGAGGATTTATGGATTGACTGGACAGATGAGCTGTTTAGCTCCTTTTTTCAATATTGGGGAAACAGGGAGTTAAGGGAATTAAGGGCCTCAACCTTCCTGATTTTGCAGTCCCTGGTTTCAGAAAAGTGTAAGAATGGCAATTACAAAAAGCGGAGGCTTGTTTAATGAATAGAAAGGAGATCTATTGTAGGATCATGGAAATGAATTTTTTGGTTCAGGTAGATTTTCCAAAGTGCTATCCATCTAGACTACAGTTTGCACTTAAACTTTTAAGAGACCCTAGAGTTCCTGTTCATATGTGGGATGTTTCTTGGCTTTGTTGTTATGGGAAACTAGGGATCCGTGGAAATTGAAAACATAAGGTGGTGGAGGAAAGGGAGTGTTTAAGACCTGGGTGTGATGGTTGATTGGAATCTTTAGAACATTTTTATATTAACTATCAATATATTATACTTTTTTGGCTTGATTTACAGAGCAAATGGAATTGGGGGCCTAGTACCAATGAATCTTTAATTTTAGGAGATTATTCAGGATTCTTAAGGAGGTATCACCCTAGTACTCTGAATGAGATCTTTGCCTGTATAAAATATCATCTTTGTCAAGCTCGGTGTCATTTTTATTTATAACATGCTGTTCTATCAAACTGTTATTATTTCACAAATTGAAAAAGCAATACAAAAAAGTAAAAACTTCTGATTTTTTAAAGACGGATAGGAGGACATTTGCTATATTTTGGAAAAATGTAGATAATTTATTTTGAATATTTTTTCTTTCTTTGATTTGTTTTTGGATACCCTTTTCTTTTGTTATTACACTGCTTATTTCTTTTTTTGAGTATATTTGTGTTTTCTTATGATGTTATTTCTCTGCAATAAAAAATTCCCCTACTCTAATAAACATGTTTAAATGATTTGATTTGGCCACAGTGCTTTTACAACAAAAGAATCAACTTTCTATTATTGTCAGTTTTGGGGCCTATTTAAAGCGGCCAAAGAAAAGAAAATGACATCCGTGTCCCACTAATTTATTGTTTGTTTATTACCCCAAGCCTTCTTGCTCAGATGTCCAACAGAGACAACCTATGACACCGTGCCAGGTCACTGGTAAACAAGCTGACACACAACAATATAAACATGCCAGGAATGCCTATACCTGGGCAATCCGCCTTGCCAAAATCCATCATTTTAAGGGCGAACTAACCAACCTCTGGGGGGTTGGCAGAAAGTTTTGGGAAAAAATAAATGAACAGATTGGGAAAACTTCCAAAACCTTGCCCTCTATGCTAGACATAAAGAGGGAAATCACACAGGATCTGAAGGTCATGGCTGACACCTTCAATAGAGCTTTCTCTGACCTTAACAGCATACTCCCCTCAAATTTATTTGATGTTAACTGTAACAAGTGTGAGGAAGATAGTAATGACCCCAACCCACATCCCCCCACCCTTCTATTTCAGAATAGTCACCAAGGCTGAAGCCAGGAAATACCTGCAACAAGAGTTAGGTAAATCACAATACAGTAGCAATTCCCTAGAACTCAAACTTATTGCCCTCACCCTGGATGAGATATTAACCCCCTGACCAAAATATTTAACCTTTCCCTATGTCATGCTCCATTACCCCAGATATGGAAAGCTGCAGTGATAACACCAGTTCACAAAGCAGGGATTAGGCCCTACATGCAAATTATCACCCATATCAATCTACCTCCCTCTCCAAAGCACTCAAGCACATAGTGTCTGATCAACTGGTTAACTACCTTGCTAAGTATCAGATACAAGGGGCCCAATTCCAAGACAGTTTCACCAGGAATAAATGCAGTACACCTGTCCAGATAGTGCAAATTGCAAGTTACACCAGAAATTGGCGACACCCGCAATGCCAAAAGAACACTTACACACTAACCTGGAACTTCTATGACAAACGCAGCTTACGATGCTGTTATACCAAAGAATGCCTATGCCAGTGCCTAACATGGCCTACAACAGTCGTAACTCACCAGAACCATGGAACTGCTATTCCATGACAGTTGGCATACATTAATATGGCAGAGGAAGGTCATGTAAGTTAGAACAGGTAACAGCTGCCCTAAACAGTGCACAGGTCAGGGACCCCCCCAGCCAGACAGCAGCACACCACACAACCAGTAGGTCCCCAGTGTGGACCAAAGGGTGAACAGTGGAACACCCAAGCAAATGTGCCCATGACACCCAAGACAGAGTGAGATGGCCAGCAGCATGGCCAGACATGCCAGTAAAAAGTGAACACCAGATGAGGTGTAACATGGACCACAGCAAGCAGCAACAAGACCCCAACACAGAATGTTGGACAAGGCAGCACCATGTTCCACAATGATACAGTAGGATGTACAATGGGGAACAGTGCCTTGCAATGTGGGACAGTTTGAAGGGAAGCATTGCATACAGCTGAGCAGTGGGACACACCACACAGGTGGCAAGAGGGGTAGAACATGGATGTCAGAGGTCTGTGAGTGCAGGCACCATCACAGCACCCCCCCATCAGCAGCAGGCTGGCACCAGCAACACAACAGGGGACACAGAGTGGCACAATGCAGCACTGGAAATAGCATGGCACCCATGTCAATGCCACTGTGCTGCTGGGGGAGGTTATAGCAGCCACCAGGTGACATGTGACATGGATGGCTGTGCCAGAGCAGGAACAGCGCTCAGGCATGCCGAACAGCAGCCCTGAGGCAGGACGGTGACCATTGGATAGCAACACTGGCACACACAAGGGGCCACAATATGCACTTACAACAAGCATGGGGGCATAGGAGGCAAAGGGCACACACAGGCCATGGAAAGAATGCCGGGATATGGGTGCCACCAGTCACAACACCCCTGGCATTGCCACTGATACATGTAAACAGTGCAAACACAACAGGGACACAGCACTGGGAGGCACAGACCTGAAGATGTATGGCGGTGAGATGCACCATTGCCTGTGCCACTGGTGCCACCCACAGGGACCAATGGGACCCCCAGGTGGAAGGGAGTCATACTAGCCCAAGGCAGCCAAACAGCCGGGACATGCAAGATGTGGTGTCATGTGGCCCAGACCAAGCACACAGGACACCATGCAGACACAGCCACTGGTGGGATGCACAGCCAGCACACAGACATCAGGTGCATAGTAGGGACACACAGGGGAAGATGCAGGACCACCATAAGTGTGCCCCCACATGCATGGTGACACACATGCATGCACACGCCCATGCACACCAGAGACAAATGCACAGAGCCAGGTGTGTACAATAAACATTTAAAAGTTTGATCAGCCACTGGTTGTACAATTGCAGCTGACCACAGTCCAGCACAACCCCATGGCCAGGCTGACCCCTAGGTGCCCCATCACTGCCATCCTACCCAACTGGTCATGGCTGGTCCAGGCCACTGCCGGTCAACTGGTAGACAGGGTCGTCTGCCAGCTGTTCATCCATGTCCTCCACCTGTACATCATTTAGTGCTGTCACTGAGCCCCGTGTCCTCTCTACTTCAATGGCCACAGCCTCTGCAGCATCCTGCACTGTGTCCACTCCAGCATCCGGCTGTCCCTCCGTCCTCTACTGCCCACTGTCAGTGGGGTCTGGAACCACCAACACCTTTGCCTCCTCCACCACCTTCTCCTCCAATAATGATTGATGGATGGGCCTCACCTTCCGCTGGTGATGCTGGGTGCAGCAGCAACAGGACTCGGCATCAGCTGCCTTGGCCTCTGCCATGGCCCTCAGCAGGGCCCTCTGTCTGGGCCTCAGTCAGCTACACACAACTATAATGATGAAAAGGCCTCAGTCAGTGCAAGTTCTGGACATGTGAAACACAGACACAAATGCAACACACAGCCACCATGGGACAGCATGGCATGGGAACAACACATAGCACACACTGTATGTACCTACCTGTCCTCCAATGCAATGCCTCCTGCCACTGTCCACAACATGAGCATCCAGCAGTCTCTGGTCACAACGTACAGTGCCTGTGTGGAATGGGAACACGGTTATACGTGTGCACCACTGCAGGCCATGGCCTGTGTGGTGGCCCTACATCACTGTGTGGCAAGCCTTAGGCATATCGCTCCCCTCCTCTCTTCTCCATCTGCCCTTCTGAGTCACCAGTGTGGGAAACCTAACACCATTCTTTTTACTCCAACAGCACTTATGTACTACCTCAAGCCTGCTCCTGGTACACTCATGCACTATAAATGGTTCTATAGGTTTTGTACATTCATATGTTGTTTTGTATGATTTTGGATATGTATTGTAATTTACCCAATGTTCCTCTACTGTTTATTGTTTAATACCTTGTGTTCCAACTGTTGCACAATCTTGCAATGTTGTACTGTTTGTACTACTCACATACTATTGTAACTGATCATCCTTCACAACCTTATGTAACCCCTCCTCCAAGGTCGCACTGTGAGATGAGCAACTTGTTGTTCAGTGTGCCCTCCAAGTGAAACATTTCAATAAATAAAAAATTAAACTTTCAATAAATAAATACCCATCTGCACCTCCATCCTGGCCCATCCTCATCTCAGTATCCCTCTGCCTTACCATTCTGATCAGCCAGTCCATGAGCCCCGGGTCCCACCATGCCAGATGCTGCCAGCAGTGTTGTAGCTGGAGTACAGTGTGGGTCACTCCACTGCTGGCACCCAGATGAGCCCCAATGGCCTGCCACGCGCTGTCCCTCTCTGTCACAGGGTGCCTCCTGCACCTCAGTGGGAGTAGTGTCCACCTCCACTGCTGGCCCATATTTATGAACATGACAGTCTCTTGTGGAGTGTAATTGAGAGCATGCCCACTCAGGCTCAGGATTGCACTCCGAGGCATGATGGTTGCATGGAACTGGCATGTGGGTGTGGGAATATGAGGTACAGACCTGCAAGGGAAAAAGGCATAGCACACATGTCAGTGCACAGTAATGAGATGCCCATGTCAACAATCCCCCCACAAGCAACCCATTGGGACATGCTGTGGTGAGCATGGCGGACAAGGCTGGGACACAGTGTCACCTGGCACAGCACTACAGGGTTGCACAGCAGGCAGTCCAGCACATGCATGCCCTTGCACAACGCGACACCTATCAGTGGTGTACAAGTCACCATCACACACCGCAGGTGGCATGGTCTGGCTGTGTGGTGCCATGCACACACTCCACAATGACCCACACTGGCACACACCTGCCCCAACAGTATACTGCCATGCTGCCATTCCCAGGCGCAGGTGCGTCCAAGTGCATGACCATCCACCATGTGTCTGTGGCTTACACTGTGTCCGTGAGCAGCGGCCTAGTCCAGATGCACAGAGCCAGCCTTGCATGCTGTGCCAGACAACATGGCACCTGCTGACCATCGGATACTTGCCACTCCACAGCAGGGCTGTGTGCAGTGTGGTTGTTGGCCAGCATCACTACCCACCACCCTGCCATATGTATGTGCAGCCACATGCACAGGGGTACATGACACTGTGCCAATACACCTGTGCCTAGGGTGCAGTTCCACAGTCCCCACATGCAGACAGTGTTACTCTGTGCTATATACCTACCTTCCTTGTGCTCCCTGTGTGCACCCAAGGGAAGCACTGCTGTCTATGGTGGCTCACCTAGATGAGCAATTGGCAAGACGGCATTAGCGAACAGTGCAAACATTGTCCTCAGCATACATGGAGGTATTGCAGTGTCCACTTAGCTGCACCAGTATAGTGTGGGAGTCTCCTAGATAAGAGGAAAGGTACAGCTATATTAGGATATGTTTGTAGTATAGGCAAATTCAAATTTGCAGGCTGTGCACTATCCATTACTCACCTATGGTCTGGGTGTGTCTCCCCTGGTGCAACAGAATGGAACATTGCATTAGCACATGTCTGCTGTTATGACCAAAGCATATTGCCTGGGGGTGTTTTGTCCCAGTACTTACCAGTTTGTGGGGTGTGTACCACTTGGGCCTAATGTCCACTGTTGGATTTGCCTGTCAGCACTGCAGCCAGATTCCCTTCTCGCACCCTGCATGCTGGTCTGTGGCCTAGCTTCTGCCTACGCATCTCTACATGCACATGGTGCATGTACAGGCCACATGTGCATCGCAGGATGCAACTGCACAATTGCGGCCTGCTGTTTTGAATACCACAGATACACAACTATGGGAAAAATGTGTGGCCTGTAAGCACTTGAGGCCTACTGGTCTGCAGTGCATATGCGGTTTGCGGTATGCATATCACACAGGCATTGGCCATGTGCGACATGCGAGATGTCATGTCACAGCACTAGTAGTGAGGGGGATCACACCACTCTGATGTGCAGAAATGTTTATTGGTGGATGATGACATCATACATAGGTGACACAATGCAGTGCAATAATGTAGACGTGACAGGCTCTCATACATACCCACACCCAGTGACTGCATTGCACAGACACGTGACTCACAACAGTGCCCCAACCAAGTGCTGCCACACACACACACATACAGATACACCCACATATACACTCTTCACACACACATCACACAGCAGGATCCCATGCCCACCCAGGGTGCCACCCCCAATGCCCCCCATAGCAACAGCCTGCCACCGTGGCATGCCCATCCAATGTCTGCTGCTACTGCCCAGTCTATTTCTTCTTTGCAGCCCTAGTGGTGGCACTAGACCCACCCTGCTCCCTCTGCATGTCTATTGGCCCACCCCTGTCACAGGGTACTATATGTAGTGCCAGCCTCCGGTGTCTTCTGTGCCTTCCTGGTGCTGAAGGCACATGCTGTGGTGCTGTCTCTGGTCCCATCCCCTTGGGCACACTGCCGTCTATAGCCTGCTTCTGTGCCACCACCTGTGCTGCTTTCTGTCATGCGCCACTGGTCCTGTGCCCAGTGTCAAGTGCCTTCTGCCCCATACCCCTGGCTGTGGGTATTGCCGCTGCCCTCTTCCTTTCCACTCTGGACACCTGTGGTGCCATCAGTGCACGACCTGTGGCCATTGTTTATTATTTAAATTGTTATAGAAGTGATTTGCACAATTGTGATGTTTTGGTAATTGACAAAGCCTTACGGCTGCTATGTTTATTTCTCTTTTGCACAAACCACTGCCTGTCCTAATGATTCAAGTAACCTGACATGGAGCCTTTGTAAAAGAGCCCCTGGCTCAAAGGTGTATCTGATTCCCTTAATAAAAAAAAAAAAAATTGATGGCACCTATTTCCCCAGTGCTGTGGGTGTTGCCAGCACAGGGGACTGCAGTGCCAGTGGTGTGGGCTCTGTGAGTGGTACAGGTGGCAGCAGTGGTGGTTGCTTCTGCCCCAGGAGTGCCAGCAGTGGTGGTGCTGGGGTGGGTGCTGCAGTTGGGCCTGCCACCCCTAGCAGTGGCAGTGTGGTCTCCACAGCTGTTGGCAGCACCTCAGTTGGTGCTGGGGATGGCTCCACGTACTGTAACACCTGTGTGGTGATGTCATGCCCTGCAGGGCTTCATGGGTACAGGCCTGTGTGTGTGGTCTGCAGCAGGGCCATGGGCCATCAGTGCATCCACCTGCCTCGACTGCTGTGTCACTGACCCTCGACAGCCATGGCCAGGTGGGTGATGGTACATGTCTGTGCCTGCGCACAGGCCTGTGTGGCAGCCATGGCCTCCACCAGCTGATCTATAGCCAACTCAGTGGAATGCCCCACGATCTCGAGCACCCATATCACTCTGCCCATGTTGTCCTCCAACACTGCATTGTGGGCATCCAGGCTGAGCCTTATGCTGCCCAGCATCTCACCCAGGTCCTTGTGTGCAGTGACCAGTGTGCAGCAGAACATGGCATAGTCCGTCAGAGTCTGTGGCCGTTCCTACTCTGGGGATGGTGTTGTCCAATCCAGGGCCTCCTCCAGCCTCCAGTATAATGGGGGCTCAGCTCCAGCAGCTCAAGAAGTCATTGAGGTCCAGTCCCTCTTCTTCTTGCTGCTGTTCCTCCACCACATCCTGCTCCCCCACCACTGGTGTCCTGTCTATCTTGCTGAGACTTCTCTGCACTGTTGTGCATACTGTCCACCACCCCTGTGTTTGCTGCTGCTGCACCTGTGGGGTGACATCAGTGCATCAGTGGTACTTCCCATGTCACACCTATCATGTCTGCTACCATCCCAACCCCTGCACTGCTGTCCATGCACTGGGGGTAGTGCTGGCCATGGCCTTACCTGCCCTGGTGTCCTCTGGTGCTGCACCTGTGGGGGAATGACAGAGCATCAGTGTTGCAGTACCTCTGCATTCTGATCATGCATGTCTCCATCCCCAGCCCTGCAACACCATCCCATGGAATGGGATGACACTGGCAATCATCTTTCCTGCCCCTATGTTCACTGGCACTTCACCTGTGGGGGAGCAACAGTGCCTCAGTTCTACAACACCATTCCATGCCCACTGTGCATGCCACCAATCCTGCCCCTATGTCGCTGTCCACCGCATGGTGAGCAGAGCTGGCAATCACCTTACCTGATCCTCTGTTCACTGTGACCGCACCTGTGGGGAGGGTACAACAGTGCATCAGTGCTGCCTACTTATGTGATGGCTAGTGTACACTTGATGCATTCCTCTTGGCTGTGCCACATTCCAGGGTCCACTCCCACATGTTCCCTCCCATCTGTTCATTGTTCTATGTTGTGTGGCCATGCCACAACTTTACTGTAACACCTTAACTGCAACACACTGCCTGTGCACCCAGCATATCACCCTCCCTCTTGACCATTGTTACATTCCTTCTTCATAGTCACTGTGCCATGCATCACACTTCCACTTACCCGTCCCTGCATCCATCCTGAACGTGTTGAGCTCAGAGTCCCCATGGACACTATGCTGGCTCATGAATGCCAGCACCTTCTCCTCATGGGTGCTTAGGGGTCTCTCATCCTGTGGCCCTCCTCCTGTTGCCACAGCCTGCCATTTGTTGTATGCCTCCTTGGCCTTTGCATGGCATTTGAGGTCGCTATAGCACTTTTGCAAATCGCACACGGTGCGCCTCGCATTTGTGACCTCATTAATCTTGACTGCTACTGCGTTCCATGTTGCCTTCCTCTGCACACAAAGCAACCATTCTCCTCCCTTTCCCAACAGCAGGTCTGGTTGTGCCTACAGTTCTTCTAGGAGCACATCTGTCTCTTCAAAGGTGTAGTTTCACTTCCTCCTATTTCTGCTGCTTGATGCCTCTCCCATGCTACCCGACATCTTGTAGCCCCTACGACAATTCTGTGACTTACGAACACCTTTATGGTCATAGGGTTATGACAAGGCTACTGCTATGCCGCTATTGTGAGTTACACTGTTTTGCGGACATTCCTTGTGACATGCATATGTTACAAGAAGTCCCTGCACCCTAATTGGTATCCTTAGAGGTACACCATAGACAGCCAGCACTTAAGTATATGTTATACTAACATATAGGGCTAAGGGCATCTACCGTACAAGAGTAGATGTCAGGATATGAATGCATATTGTTGTAATACACTTTGCTTGATAATACTAATGCTATGTATTTTCTGTGTATTTCTTGCTTGTAAGGTGCCAAGGCACCTGTGTCCTTGGAGTAATAATACTATGTAAAATGGCATTGCCACCTTTTGGTGATTTGTACTACTACAGTGAGTTATGTAAGACTCTGTATAAGAACTCTTTTGTTCTCAACCTGATGACTTTATAGAATTGTATAATGTTATCTTGGACCATGGAGCCACCTCTAATTTAGCCAATAGGGCTCATCTCTGTAATTAGAAATGTTTCTGTCTTTTGGCAACCATAGTAATTATCATAGGTATATAATGTAATGCACAAGCCTTATACATCAGAGACCTGAGAGACCCCAAGAGACACAAAGAAACCTTGAGGTGTAGGGAACGCTTAGCACTGGCTCCCGGTTTGTATTGGTAAGAACTGCTTAGGGAAACTTTGATTTATCCTTTTGGTAGTAATAAACTTGTTTATTACTCTCATGCAACGTGTCTGTGATTACTTGCATTTCCAATATTGTCAAGAATCTGAAAGTCAGGTTTAGACTGCCTAACAAATTGGTGACTGTGTGCAGACGATATTTGGTGTTTGTAAGATTTCACTTGTTGCTTAAACTTTTCCCTTTCCCACGGGGACAGTAGGTGTACATTCCCGTATCACCTCTCCAATTTTAAAATCCAAGAGGGAGGAGGTACCACTGGATTTACTGTGATGTTTTGTAAATGTTAACAGGAATTGATTGTTGTAGAATGGATACCACTGGACTACCAGGGATATTTTTTTATGTTTTAGCAGGGACTGAGGTAGGAGCAGGGTACCACTAGTCAGCCAGAGAGTTCTGTGTTGAGGGATGGAGACTGAGTAAAGGTGATAGCGATGGCAGAGGCTCTGCACGATGCCTCCACACATTTGGCAATTGTCTCTACTCAGTGTAATTGAATATTGTGGGTATAGCGAGGGTAAGTGCCCTGGATGACAATGAGGTCCCACCAATGAATACAGAATTATGAGCAGATGGGATGACTCTCAATCTTTTCTACTGCCATTGTCTATTCTTCTATGTTTCTATTTCTGTGGTGATTCATTATGCAAATATCTGAGTATTCACATAAAGGAATGCAAAAGATGCCTTTGCACCCTAGATGCCATATGTGCTCATTAGCATGCTGGCCTCTGAATAAGACATCAGGGAGCATAGGTGCTGTCCTGTTTGGGAGTCACTATCTGCCTTTGCTCCTGGGCATCTGTTACTATCAGGGGCTGTGGTGTGCTGCACATACTGTATGCACTTTGCATGATGCCGCCACAGCCCATAATTACAGGCATAGCACACTGGACAGGGCTCTCTGCATGGATGGACATGGCTCCCTGATATCTGGACACTGTAGTTTGAAGGTGCTATGCTGTGCATTGAGCAACCTGCTACAGCTGAATATGGGGGCCTTAGACTTCTTCTGTCCTGAACCATTTATGTATCACTGACGTAATAAAAATGATATGCTGTACTGGAATAAGACTATAATAATAATGATAGCACACACATCAAATCCAAGACCAGTAACAGTAACCAAAGGTAGTATACCCCTGTTAACAGAGGCTAACTAAGAATGTATAGGTGTTCAGAGCATGTGTAGAAGTTCATGGCACAGCAAGGACAAAGTGCTGGTGATGCAACCATTGCTGTCCCATACTGCCCCTCTGTCAGTAATTAGAGAATGTTTCCTCTTCATTTATTGCTCTGTTTGTTCCAGGAACATAGAGCACATCCACTCACTCACAGCACCAGTGGTTCAGTCTAGTATTATACCAGATTATTTTTTGATAGATGTGGTTGGTTACTGAATTTCTCATTTTTCATTCACAGATTGTCATTCAATACAGCCAACATATACTCCTGTGTTTACATCAGCAGCCAAGCCGTGTCTGGTACTCACAATTGCAACAATCGCTTTGGCAGAATTTGTGAGAAGATGGCCATACAAATTCAGATGTAGCCCATTCCTCAATGAAAGATAAAGGTCCTGCACTTGTTTCAAAATTATAAAGTAAAGAGACCTCTCAAACTGATCATCTGAATTTTGCTTTAAAAACAGAGTTGTTTTTTAGAATATTATAGACACTTATTTCTCTAAAAGGTCAATGATAAAGATGTGTGTGTTCCAGGCCTACAGTATACAGCAGTTTGGAGTCAATGTTATCTGACAATAAACACATGCCCTTGGAGATTGCTGTGTGCTTTCTCAAAAACTTTACCTTATATAAACTGCCCTGTCTGTTTTTAGTACTCTACATTTCAGAATCATGTATAACATGGATCAGGTTGGACATGATCCAAAGGATAGTGTGGATACATACTGCATGAATACTGTATTACTATTTCAGATGTATTATATTGTACTTGAGGCACAATTAACTCAGTGTTTTATTTGTAGATTTTTTTTTTTTTGCTTTTTCAATTGTTTGTAACAAACTCAATGTGTTATGTTAGAAACAAAACTTCCTTTATTTTGATTTTGTTGACAAGGAAACAAGAACCAGGCGATTCAGCCTTCTTTTAGACTTGTTCTGGAGCAGTGGGAATATTGATGGAAAGCAACTGATACTGAATCAGATTAAGGTGTTGTTCATATTTTTTTAGTGACTGGGGAACATTTGGCTAGGACACCAGGGAAATGCATCTATGGGATTCTTAACATCCACTTGAACAATAACCAGAGCAGATCAACAGGACCTTGGTTTAATATCTTATTCAAAAGATGGTGCTCTAGAATGCTAGTGTTGGGATTCAACCCAAGATCATGGTTAGGGGATAAAACCAACAGCTTTATTTTCTGGCATCAAACGCAAGTGTGCAACATACTGAGCCACTGGCAGTGCTTACCACATGACAACTTCGTAAATAGGGCCATGATGGTCCTAACAGTTTTATCCTGTCCAAAAAATAAAGATTTCTACTGCTGTTACAACATTTGGATTATTGGCGCATCCAGCATGTCGTGTAAAATGGAGTACTCAATATCCAGTATCAAATCCATGTCTCTGTGATCATAACTACTGTATATAGTAACCTGTATAGTGTTGTCCTACAAAAATGTATCCTGTATAGACATAAAGCTTTCAGTATGCCTACAGTGTGCACTCTGCTACATAGCATATTCTAAACTCTTACTATACTCTAAGTGGAAGAAACACAACTCTTCCCTCATGTTCTTTTGGCACACCCCCACACTCATTCTACAATATTTTAGCAGCACTGGTGACATTGGGAGGAATCCTGCCCCCAACCCAGAGGTACTCCTTATACAGTATGTACACATGCTTCTGTTATGTACACTCTTAATATTGCCCCCCCATGGTACCCCTTATACAATACTTGTATATGATGCTGTGATGCACACTATATATGTTGCTCATCACATTGGTACACTTTATATAATATGTTCATGTGATGCTTTGATGCACACTGTACTAGTTGCTCCACACAGTGCTTTTTTTTCCTTATGTAAAATGCACATGTAATGCTGTGGTGCACACTGTACATGTTGTTCCACACTAGTGGAACCCCTTAAACAATATGTACACATGATACTGTGATGCACGCAGTACATGTTGTTCACCCCCAGTGGTACTCCTTATACAATATGTGCACATGATGCTATGATGCACATTGTACAGGTTGCTCCCACACGATGTTACAACTTACACAATATGTACATGTGATGCACACTGTACATGTTGCTTCCTCACAGTGGTACTCCTTATACAACATGGCCCGGATATTCAAACTGCACCCAAAATGTGCGCAACAGCAGAAGCAAGCACAAACCAATTGCGCATATGCACAACAGGTGCGATATTCAAACATGGAGCAGAACAAATTGCGCAAGCAGCCAACGTCTGAATATCGCACATACTGCGCCATAGCGCAACAAGGAAGGAGAAGCTGAGCAGAAATGTTGCGCTATAGCGCAACCAGGGCAGCCCAGCTGAGCAGTCCAGAGGTGCCATAGCACAAGTAGAGCCCCCCCCAGAGCAATGGAACTGCACATCCAGGGGAGGCAGGCTGGGGCCCACCGCCAGCCATGCCACACATGGGCACAGGAACACACTGCAGAACCAACAAGACACCTGCACACCCCAAGCACAGCATCACTGGGGTGGGACGGATGATCTACTGGCCCATGGGGACAAGCCAACAAAGCACAGCAGAGCCATGACACCCCAGCACAACCACTGGCAGGCTGAAGTGCCACACACAGGGGTTGACAACCACAGTGCACATCAGCCCCCCCACTCGCACAGCACACCCTGCACCATGACCCCAAGACACCACCCATGTGCAGTGACTGGCACTGCAGGAAACCATGCATCCCCAGCACATGTCAACCCCGTGCAGCAGAGAAGACACAAGCCAGACACACCCTGTGCACCTAGCAGTGGTGCGGCAGACGACAAGACCAACAAAAGTCACTGCCATGCGGAGATACCTCCCCATGCCACACACACGACACACACACACACACACACACACACACACACACACACACACACACACACCCAGGACCATACCACCCCAGATGGCATGTACATCACTGCAACTGAGCAACCATAGCCAGCTGCAAATCACAGACCAACACAGTATTCATATCAAAATATAAATGTATTCTCAAAATGTGTAAAGTACAAAACAATCAACCAGAACTATTTACAAGGGGGGGGCGGGTACAAGGTGGGGATGGGCAAGGGGTAGGGATGAATAACATGGAGAGGGAAGGCAGGGTGGTAGGGATGGGTGAAGTGGGAAGGGGAATCTGGCCTAAGGCCCAGCAGGCTGGTCGTCCTCTGCCCAGTGCCACTGTTCTCAGCGATGCCTCCTCCGCAGGCCATGTCTCTGGATGTCACTCAGGATGGCCTGGTTGTCTAGGGACACTTGTGTTAGGCCACGTATGTCCCGATGGATCCTCCTGAGAACTGTGAGGTCTAGGAAAATGGGAACACAGTCAATGGCTGTGACTGACCACTACCCTGAACACCACCCAACCTGCAAGCCATATAGCCCAATGTCCCTCACCTGTGATGGCATGCACCCACCCACAGTGAACATGCACATGGCCATCACAAACAGGCGGCACCAGCTATGTGCACCACTGCACACACACACACTGCCCATGTCCATCACAGCACAAACAAGGCTGTCAAGTGACTTGGCAACGTGTTGCGATGCCAGTTACACAGCTATGTGCTCAGTGCATGCATGGACCACTAGTGACGCATACATAGACGTGCTGTGACACTGTACAGTGATGCATGTCACCTGTGTCGTGTATACATACATAGATACATAGACAGTGTCGGCAGATAAGGGCCTATGGCCCACCCAGTCTGCCCATTTGAGCTTGTAAGTTCAGTTTGTTTTCCTAGAAGTCTGTTGCACCTTACCCCTGACCTCCAGAATTCCTTTATGTCTATCCCATGCATTCTTAAATCCCGTGATTGTTTCAGCCCCCACCACTTCCTCTGGCAGGGTGTTCCACTTGTCCACCACCCGTCTGTGAAGAAATTCTTTCTCATGTTTCCTCTGAATCATCCTCCTCCAACTTCATCCCATGCCCTCTTGTCCTGGAACATCTTTTCGCTTAAAATAGTGTTTTCCTGCACCCTGTTCCTCCCTGTAAGATACTTGTATGTCTCTATCTCATCCCTCTCTCCCTCCTCTCCTCCAGGAGTACATGTTCAGTTCCTTCAACCTGTCTTCATAGGACTTGTGATGCAATCAATGCACCATCTTTGTTGCCCTCCTCTGAACCTTCTCTACCCTGTCTATGTCCTTACGTGAGGTATGGTCTCCAGAACTGTACACGGTACTCAGGTGGGGCCTCACTAGTGTCTTGTATAGTGGAATTATGACCTCCCTTTTCCTGCATGGTTGTGTTGTGCATGGCTGGTGGTCTTGCCCCCAGCATGCAATAGCATCCATGAAGTAATGATACTCACACTCCTCAAGCAGCTGGGTCTGCCGCTGCTGCTGCTGCTGCTGGGGCGCAACACCCACTGGCACCGGGGCCCTGTCACGGCCCTCCTCACCTCCCGTGCCTGCATCCTCACATCCCGGCCTGTGGGAGACATATGTTGAGAAAAACATCAGTGTGACTCCAAAGCAGACTGCCCCCTGCCCCAGTGAGAGTGCCTGCCCACACAGCCAGACCCATGCATCTCACACCTGCACACACTGACACAGCCAACCATGGTAGAACCATCACCTATGCACAGCCACCAAAACACACTCACACCCCTACAGAGAATACAGGTGCATAGATGGTACACCCACCTGGCCTAGGCACCACACCCCTCCTGGCACGTGACCGCAGCTGATCCAGAAGATGAGGATCCCTCCGGCGGAGGTCACTGTACTGGTGCTGGCACTGCTCAGCTGATCAGCACCATCCAGTGACCCCCACCAGGTCACTGGCCACTTGCTGCCATACGTGCATCCTAGCAATGATGAGGGTCACCTCACCATAAAGTGCCCCATAGTGGGGCTCCACTAGGGCCACCAAGTTGGACACTTCTACAGGGCTCCACTGCACTGCTCTTCTGCGAGCCATGGTACCAACTTTACAGCAGGCAATATGGTGCCCCGCTGCGCCGTAACCTCATGTGGAGATGTTGCGCAATAGACCACCACAGGTTCCAATCATGCTGTTCGAACAGCGCCATCACTTTACATAGCGCTGTCACCAGACAGTGCAATAGGGCCGTACACATGGCAGCCGAACAGCGCCAGGGGCCAAAGGTCAGACACCAGGTCATGGGCAATGATGCAAGGCCACGCACAGCACCATCTGATGTATACGCATCTTGCGCGACTGACCAGCTACATACCAGTGCCACAACGCCATATAGTTCCCAGTGCTGTAGCGCCACTGGCACAATGGTGGCCATGGCCTGAATTGCCGATCGCGCACAGCACATCAGCAGCACGGCAGACGCCTGCGTAAGCTATCTGGGCATGTGCAATGCAGTGTACCACACAGTCACAGATCTGCGCCATTGGCTCAGCTGATTCAACCATATTGTGCAAAGTGCAAATTCACGATATTCAGCCGACACATGCAAGTCATCTGATCAGCAATTCAAAGGTGCAGTGGCGCGATTTGCATGTCATTATAGTTGCTCCACTCCTAATTTGCATGCATTGCGCTATAAATGTGCAACATTGGGCTGCGCTGGCCAGATTCGGGTACTGCAGGTGAGAGGTGAGTTGCATGCTGTGTGATGTTCTGGACTATGATCATGGGAAAATGCTGTAGACTGCACAGTGACAGGTGTCCACTTCCCCCCATACAGATCACCATGACTGAGCAGAGCCAAGGTGAGGGTGAGGATGGTGGATGTAGGAGGAGGCCCAACTTTACCCCAGCAGAGACAGAGGCCCTCTTCCAGGCCTACCTGGATGAGGAGCCAGTACTGAATGGATGGAGGGGCACCTCTCAGTCCCGTGCGGCTGCATGGGAGGGGGTAGCTCGGGCCGTGAGCCTGCATGGAAGCCACCAGCGCTCCGTGCAGGAATGCAAGAAGAAGATGGGGACAGACTGCAGGAGGTTGAAGGAGAAGGTGGCAGCCTTCAGGGCGGCATGTGCTGGCACTGGCGGGGGTCAGCCAGTGGTGTTGGAGCTGACTCCAGGTGAGGAGACACTGGTTGCATCAATGCAGCAGAGCACTATTGAGGGCATACCAGGAGGTGGATTCCAGATAGGTGGAAGCCCATCACTGCATGGTATGACATGGTGGTGGTGTTGGGGGTGGGGTGGGGAAGGTTATTCACATGCACTCACATGTACTCTCTTTCTGTTACAGATCCTGTTCATCTTCAGGAGATGGTGGTGGTGGGTCCAGGCAGTGATGATGACCTGCTGGACATGGAGGAGGGTCCATCCACCTCTGTAACCAGCCAGCAGGCACTGCAGCAGCATGCACACTGGGCCGCCAACTCTGGTGTCGGTGATTCGGGTGCGGGGGGTGCACAGCCTGTGTCTCAGCAGTCTGGCATGCAAGCATGCCAGCACGCTGTGACTATGGCTGTAGCACGTACCTGCATCATTGATGATGTAAGGACTGCAATGGGCAGTGATAGGTGTGTGTCCCATGACGGACACACAGCAGGCCAGCACGTGCCCCTGGGCCTTTCTGGTTCCAACTTGTGTACCAGCATGCTGGCACAGTCCCAGGCTGTGCCTGTCAGCACCAGTGGGGCAGCACCAGTGGCTGTGCCGGTGTCTGGCACTGTTGCTGCCACAGCAGTGGAACAAGTGGACCCTGGGGCACAGCGGTTGGAGGGGCAGCAGCAGCAGTCACTCACCAGGTCTGAGGGTACAGTATTAAGCGGTGGCACATGTCCGCCGCCCTTTGATCCACCCATTCCTGGTCCTGGCGAACAGCGCCCACCCTCAAGGGGTGTTCTGCATCAGGACCTTCCACACCCTGGGGGACAGGATGCCGTTGGGGCACAGTACCCATTGGATGAGCACACCCGCCTGCTGCAGGAATCAGTACAACTGCAGAGGTGGGTTGCAATGTCCGTGGAGGCACTATCTGTGGCTGTGGAGCGGCACAGCAGGAGTGTGCTCTGGACTGTGCAGAGCTGGTTGGTATCGCGGACAGATGTGACCGCCGCCATTGACAGGCTGACCCAGGCAGTGGTCTCTGTCATGGGCGCATTGGGCACACAGTCAGATGCCCCTGTACCGCACACCCCACACAGTTCACTCTCCACTCCCCGTTCCGGCATCGTGCGACACCAGGCCTGTCAATGCCAGGTTCTGCTGTGGCCATCCCGAGCACCCCTGGTGCAGGTTTGTTTGGCATGCTGCATACCCTGTGCGGGCAAGGTCGCGTTCAAGCAGTGGGACCCCTGGTGGTCCAACAGTTCCACTCCATGTGGCCCCTGCTCAGCCTGCCAGTGCTGTTGGGTTGTGGTGGGGCCGCCCACGCATCCGTGGTGGCTGTGGGACAGTGCTACATGACTGACCTGTCTCCCAGTGCGGGCCTTGTCTGGTGCTGCCCTGTGTGCAATGTGTGTCATGGTGGGCAGTGCACTGCTGGGTGCTCTGCTCACCACGCCGACACACGGACCACCTGCACACCCTCCCAACTGCTGTCCACAGGTGCATGTGCATGATGATGCCTGCATTGTACTGTACACCAAGGTGCAAGGGTGCCCAGCATCTGACACATGTACTTGGACAGTACAGGTGGTGGGGGTGGTCGGTGGTGCTGTGTGTTAGCAATGTCGGTTCTGCTGTGCTGTGCATCTGCCCATGTACACTCTGTGCCTGGTGTGTGTGTGTCCATATGAGTGCTCACCCCTCCCTGATGGTGTGTTTGTATGCCTGGACCCTTCCACTCCCCTGGCCGTCATGCACCCCTGGTGTGTTACCCTGTGTGCCTGTGGTTTGCGCATGGACAGTGTTGGTTGCACATGTCCCCTTGACTTACCTGTGTTCTGCATAGTGCTCCTCTGTGATGGTGTCCGGTGCAGCTGGGCCTGCCGGATCAATCGTCCCGCTGCGTCCTAGGGGGCTGCTCATCACCATCAACACCGGGCCACTAGGCGTCCCCATCGCTGTCCCTCTTCAACCTGTACGGCTATCCCATAGTCTTTGGCCATGTTGTGCAGGATGCAACAGGCCAGGAATATCCCACAGGCCTTTTGGGGGCTGTACTGTAGGGCACCGCCGGAGGTGTCTAGGCATCGGAAGCATGCCTTGAGCATCCCAAACACCCGCTCTATGATGTTGCGTGTGGAAACATGTGCCTCATTATAGCATTGCTGCGATGGGGTCATGGGGCGCCGGTATGGTGTGAGCAGCCAGGGACGGAGTGGGTATCCGCTGTTACCTGTGTGGAGATAGTGGAGATCAGTCTCATGTTCAGGTCCATATTGCCCATATCCCTGTGTGCCACTACCATGGCACCTGTGGCATTCCCACCCTTGCCCCGAGTTTGCATTCCATACATGTGTACTCACCCACTAGATGGCCTGTGGGGATGTCCCCACTCTCGAATCGATGGCACAGTGCGGACTGATACCATATGAAGGCATCATGTGCTCCACCAGGGTGTGTGGCACAGACATTGATTATGCGCCCAGTGGAATCACACACCACCTGGCAGTTGACACTGGAGAAGCCCTTTCTGTTCCTATATGCGGCCCCATCGGGGCCAGGTGGCATGCGAATGGCCACATGGGTGCAGTCTATGGCCCCTAGCACGCCAGGCATACGTGCCACCTTGTGGAATTCCTGCATGTTTGCTGTACGCTGTGCCGTGGTGCTGGGGAAATGGATGTACTCCACAGCATGTGGCAGCAGTGTGCTGAAGAATTGGGTGAGGATGCGTGACGTGGCCGACTGTGTGATGCCTGTGGTGTCCCCTGTTGGCCTCTGGAAGGTGCCCGTGGCAAGCAGGCATATGCAGGCTGTCACCTTGGTCTCCACTGACAGAGTGTGACTCCGTCGTGAGGGTGCCTGCATCACATCACTGCACAGCTCACAGAGCCGTCTCAGTATTGCCCTGTTCAGGCAGTACCGGCCCACGATCTCTACATCTGTGTACAGCTCAAAGCTGATGCGGGCGCAGTACTGCCTGCTGGGGCATACCACGACGGGCCCTTCCACGGCCACGCCCCTGCAGCTGCATTCTCACCCCTCATTACAGCTTCCATGTGGAAGCTGGCACTATCCATCTACCTGGCTTCTGACCCCCGGCTGGTGTTGCTGTATTACCCCGCTGTCCTCACTGCTACTTCCACTGCAGGCACCCCGCTGGCCTCTACAGCCCTATGGCCCCTGCCTTGCCTGCCCTAGCCTTCTGTGTCTGTCTGTCTCTCTCTCTCTCTCTCTCCCCACTTGGCATCCTTGTAGCGTTCTTGCGCTGCTTCCTTGAGAACCTTGTTTTGGCTCATTTCGCTTAGTGCGCAATTTCCAGCTGTTCCGCATTATGACAGTAAGTCTTTGAATATCGTGATTGCGCCTCTTTATGCATGGATCACCTGCGTTGCGCATGCCTTCATTTTCATTGTGCTGTTGCTCAGCATGTTTTGGTGGCGCCAACTGCCTCCTTCTGAATATCGCAAAATGGCGCATTTTGGACTTGCGCATGCGCAACCCTGTTGCGCAAGGCGCAACCCTTTTGAATATCCGGGCCTATGTGTACATGATGCTGTGATGCACACTGTAAATGTTGCTCATTCACAATGGTACACTATATATAATGTGTTCACATGATGCTGTGATGCACACTGTATTGGTTGCTCCACAGTAGTATTCCTTATATAAAATGTATACATAATGCTGTAATACACACTGTACATGTTACTCCACCACAGTGTTAACCCTTATACAATATGTGCACATGTTGCTGGGAAGCACACTGTACATGTTCTATCACCCCCAGTGGCATTCCTTAAACAATATGTGCACATGATGCTGTGATACATACTGTAAATGTTTTATCACCCCCAGTGGTACTCCTTATACAATATGTGCAAGTGATGCTGTGATGCATTCTGCACATGTTGCTCTCCCCCTATTGTACATCTTATACAATATGTGCACATGATGTTCTGATGCACACTGTATATGTTGCTCAGCACCGGTAGTATTTCTTACACAAAATGTGCATGTGATGCTGTGATGCACACTGTACATGTTGTTCACCCCCAGTGGTACTCCTTGTAGAATATGTGTACAGTACATTATGCTGTGATGCACATTGCACATGTTGTTCACACTCAGTGGTAATCTTTATACAAAATGTGCACATAATGCTGTGATGCACACTGTACATGTTGTTCCCACAGTGTGTTACTCCTTATACAATATGTGCACATGATGCTGTGATGCATTCTGCACATGTTGCTCTCCTCCCATTGTACATCTTATACAATATGTGCACATGATGTTCTGATGCACACTGTATATGTTGCTCAGCACCGGTAGTATTTCTTACACAAAATGTGCATGTGATGCTGTGATGCACACTGTACATGTTGTTCACCCTCAGTGGTAGTCCTTGTAGAATATGTGTGCAGTACATTATGCTGTAATGCACATTGCACATGTTGTTTACCCTCAGTGATAATCTTTATACAAAATGTACACGTAATGCTGTGATGCATACTGTACATGTTGCTCCCACATAGTGTTACTCCTTATATAATATGTGCACGTGATGCTATGATGCGCAATGTACAATATGTGTCACTCACCCCCAGTGGTACTCCTTATACAATATGTGCATGTGATGCTGTGATGCACACTGTACATGTTATTCCCTCACAGTGATACACTTTATGCAATATGTGCACATGATGCTGTGATGCGCACTGTACATGTTGCTCACCTCAGTGGTACTCCTTATACAATATCTGCACATGATACTGTGATACACACTGCACATGTTGCTCCCTCACAGTGGTACACCTTATACATTATGTGCACATGATGCTCTGATGCACACGGTGTATGTTGCTCAGCACCAGTATTACTCCTTATATAATATGTGCACATGATGTTGTGATGCACATTGTACATGTTGTTCACCTCCATGGTTCTCTTGTACAATATGTGTACATGATGCTGGAATGCATACTGTAAATGTTGCTCCCCCCACAGTGGTACTCCTAATACAATATGGGCACATGATGCTGTGATGCCCACTGTGCATATTGCTCCCTCACAGTGGTACTAGGTATATAATATGTACACATGATGCTGTGATGCACACTGTACATGTTTCTCACCCCCATTGGTAATCCTTATACAATATGTGCACATGATATTGTGATGCACACTGTACATGTTGCTCAACCCCAGTGGTACTCCTTGTACAATATGTGCACATGATGCTGTGATGCATACTGAACATGTTGCACATCCCCAGTGGTCCTCCTTATACAATATGTGCATGTGATGCTGTGATGCATGCTGTATATGTTGCTCATCCAAAATGATACACTATTTGTAATATGTTCACGTGATGCTGTAATGCACACTGTGCTAGCTGCTCCCCACAGTGGTTTTATTTATATAATATGTACACATAATGACTGTGATGCACACTGTACATGTTGTTCCACCCTAGTGGAACCCCTTATACATTTGTGCACGTGATGCTGTGATGCAGACCATACATGTTGCTTACCCCCAGTGTTACTCCTTATACATTATGTGCACATGATGCTGTGATACACGTTGTACAGGTTGCTCCCACATAGTGTTACTTCTTACACAATATGTACATGTGATGCTGTGATGCACACTATACATGTTGCTTCCTCACAGTGGCACATTTTATACAATATGTGCACATGATGCTGTGTTGCACACTGTACATGTTTCTCACCCCCAGTGGTACTCCTTATACAATATGCGTGCATGACGCTGTGATGCACACAGTATATGTTGCTGATCTCCTAGTAGTACTCCTTATACAATATGTGCACATGATATTATGATGCACACTGTACATGTTACTCACCCCCAGTAGTACTCCTTATACAATATGTGCACATGATATTATGATGCACACTGTACATGTTGCTCGCCCCCAGTGGTACTCCTTATACAATATGTTCACATGATGGTGTGATGCATACTGAACATGTTGCACACCCCCAGAGGTATTCCTTATGCAATATATGCATGTGATGCCGTGATGCGTGCTGTATATGTTGCTCATCCAAAATGATACACTATATGTAATATGTTCACGTGATACTGTGATGCACACTGTGCTAGCTGCTACCCACAGTGGTTTTCCTCATATAATATGTACACATAATTACTGTGATGCACACTGTTCATGTTGTTCCACCGTAGTGGAACTCCTTATACATTTGTGCACGTGATGTTGTGTAAAGACAGAACATGTTGCTCACCCCCAGTGTTGCTCCTTGTACATTATGTGCACATGATGTTGTGATAAAAGTTGTACAGGTTGCTCCCACATAGTGTTACTTCTTACACAATATGTACATGTGATGCTGTGATGCACACTGTTCATGTTGCTCCCTCACAGCGGTACACCTTATACAATATGTGCACATGATGCTATGATGCATACTGTACATGTTCACCACCAGAGGTACTCCTTATACAATATGTGCACATGATGCTGTGATGCACGCTATGCATGTTGTTTACCTCCAGTAGTACTCCTTATACAATATGTGCACATGATGCTGTGATGCACACTGTACAAGTTGCTCACCTCCAGTAGTACTCCTTATACAATATATGCACATGATTCTGCGATGCATAATGTATATGTTGCTCATCCCCAAGTAGTATGCCTTATACAATACATGCACATGATGCTGTGATGCACTCTGTACCTGTTGCTCACCCACAGTGGTGCTCCTTATACACAAGGCCCCTAGAATTCTGCGGCCACAGAATTTTGTGCTGAACTTGCAATCTACCGCAGAACTTCTGTGGTGCAGCAGAATTCACTCTTCTTGGTGATTTTTTTATTAATATTTCTGTTTATCCATAGAATCTGGTTCCCTTCACCTCTTTTATATCCAAAACCCCCATATGCTCAGAATGTGATGTTATTATTGCTATAACATCATACGTTAGCTAATGAAATGGCTGCATTCTGCAACAGAAATGAATAGTCACTTATCTGCCACAGCTCCCACTGCCAGAGACGGTGGCACAGCACATCATGCATGGTGATATTTGCTCAACCTGCACTACAGCCTAATACAATTTTCAGTCTTACATTATTGCACTAGGACCAACTTAAATAAAACCTTGTCAATAGCACAGACCTGTTAAGTCTGTACCTCACTTTGTACAAACTTATTTGTGTCTTTAAGGTATAGAGAAGCCATCTGAAATGAATAATTGGTAAAATGAATTTAACTGCCATTTTTAAGAAAAATAAAGTAATTATGCCCAGGAAAGTGGCATATAATAACATGTAGACCTGTTGAAAGAATAACCTGTTAAATAAATAATTGCACTATACGCATTTTTGCCAGGGTTATTGATTACATATTGTCATTGATTGATAGACTTGCCTAAAAGTTATGGAGAAATGTTATGTGCAGGGACAGCTGTTGGGCCAGAGGGTAGTATGCTGTGTTTCTGTGCCAGCAACTCAGGTTCAGAGATTAGCTCTGGGAGCTGGCTGGGCAGCACAAGGATTGGTGTAACTGCTCGGAGCCTGGAAAGGTATGGTGCAGTGTTCTGTCACATGGTGGACACATTGTGATGGGCTGGAGAGCTCTATCTCACAGTCGGTTCACATGCATGTCATGGCCTGATGGTGTTATGTAGTGTGTCAGGGGAAGCAGGTTGACATGAAAAATTAGTTTTGCAATAACTCCTCTATTCCATTTATTCCATTTCCAATAGGACCTGTATGAATGAGGATGCAATTTCATGGAAATAAAAAAAATATATATATATATATATCTATATATACACACATACAGTATCTCTGTCTCGCTTGCTGTATATATATATATATATATATATATATATATATATATATATATACACACACACACACACACACACCTTTGTATGTATGTTACAGATTGCATATAAATATGTAAGTGATACACAGGGGGAACCTCATGAGTGGTGTAGAAAGCACATACAAATATATAAGTGATAGACAGTGGAGACCTCATTATTGGGATAGATAGCATGTATATAGAAATACCTTATTTATCACACAAGGTCCCCTCTGCATATGTCATTTATGCAATAGGCTAGGACCTTAAGGGAGAGACATTTGTTTTGCCTTTTTAGGAGTAAAATTATTTCTATAAGTCTGTTACTTTTTGAACTAGTTACTGTGATTTCCCCCATCCTGATTTCTATAACCACTGCCATGAAAGTGAAGTCAGGATGACAAACTGACACTGTGATGTGGTAGTTTATTAGTGCCACAGAACTTCCGCAGAAATTACAAACCACCGCTGCAGAAGTTCTGCGGCAAATGGTAGTCTTGCTGCAGAACTTGGTCCCACTGTGCCGCAGAAAAGTAGGGGCCTTGCTTATACAATATGTGCACATAACGCACAGTGTACATGCTGCTCACCCCCTTTGGTGCTCCTTATACAATATGTGCACATGATGCTGTGATGCACACTGTACATATTGTGCACCCCCTGTGGTATTCCTTACACAATATGTGCATCTGATGTGGTTCTGCACACTGAACATGTTGCTCACCCCCAGTGGTACTCCTTATGCAATATGTGCAGATGATGCGGTGATGCACACTGTACATGTTGCTCACCACCAGTGGTTCTTCTTACACAATATGTGCACATGATGCTGTGATGCACACTGTACATGTTGAGCCCCCCCAGTGGTACTCCTTACACAAAGTGTGCAGGTGATGCTGTGATGCACAGTATACAAGTCACTCCCTCACAGTGGTACTAGTTATACTTTATCATGTTTTTGTTATTATCTGGTTCAGTTCACCCCAACCCGGGCCCCCTTAATTTTGGCCATCATATTTGTAATACTAGAAATGTTTTTTCCCTTTCCTCAATTTATATAGTGCACCTGAACATACAAAATTTGGTTCCTAAAATGAGCATCTTCGAGAGCTGGGTTTTTGAAAGTAAGTTTGATATAGTAGTCTTAACTGAGACTTGGCTCCCTGAGAGAATATGTAATGATGAGATTAGTCTTCTAGGATATACAGTATTAAGAAAGGATAGACTGGGCAGACGGGGAGAGGGTTGTTTGTTCTAAGTTACAGATCATGTAGTGTTTTCCCATCTTCAAATGATTCGGATAGTCCTTTTTATGAATCATTGACTGTTGATATTGAATTGGGTAGAAGTAAGTTGCTTACTATTAACAATGTTTACATTCCCCCTGGTAATTATAAAATGGGTTTGGAGTGTTTCTTTTCTAAATGTGGGCATTTATCAATGAATAGAGAGAGATTGGTTGTAGGAGATTTTAAACTTCATTGGGACTCTATCAAAGCCATTGATGTCAGAAACTCAGTTATGGCCCTTTCAGGATCCCAAGCAGCTCCAAAATACCCCAATAGGGTGGTCACTTAGAGCAACCCATCAGATGCAACAACATTTTTCTCTAAGATGGCATCAGTCACCCATGCAAACGATTGCAGGGAACCCTCACTTTAAAATAGGAGGAAGGCCTATCTCCTCCTCTTTTTGGACACCGCTAAAGGAGCTCCGAGTTGTAGACTTTTTTTGCCAAGGGGAGGTAGTTGTATTCTCTCATCTCCAGTCTCGTTATAAAGTGCCGGACACGCACATGTTTAAATTACACAAATTAAACAAGCAATCTTTGCTTTTACAAGATATACAGCAGATCAAATGGTAGTGGATCCAGAGGTGCAAGAATTAGTCCAGGTAGCATCTAAATCCCACCCTGTCTCTGGGGTATATAAAAAGCTGCAAACATTAGACCCACAATTACCCAAGGGAGTATGCTATAATTGGGCGCATGAGCTAGAGTTGACATAGGATACAGACGTATGGAAGAGAATATGGTGAAACTGCTATAGATTCATCAAGCAGGATAGGTTCTGCATGGTGCAGTTTAACATAATGCATAACATATATTACACGCCAGTAAGGTTGCATAAATGTGGACTTATCCCTACACCTTAGTGTGGAAGATGCCATGTGGAAAAGGGCACATTGTTCCATATGTTGTGGACCTGCCTGAATATCAGGCCCCTCTGGCATGCTGTGATGAAAGGGTTGGATCCTCTCCTTGATCTGCAGCCATTGTTTACCCCAGAAGCTTGTTTAATATACCTGTTTCCCCCTAGAACTACATTACGGCAAAAGGCCCACATTTCCCTAGTGGCAGCGAACATCAAATTGATAATTCTAAGACATTGGAAGGATGACCAAACACCCTCGGCGACAGAATGGTATAGAGAAATGCTATTGGCATTACAGTTAGAAAAACATATTGCTCATATGAGACATAGAGGAGATGCATATTTTACTCTATGGGGCTCACTTGATGCCGCATTGGCAGTTTGGAAACCCTAAGAGTCATTACCCTTCCGTTGTCCACATATTTGTACATCTCCCTTCACTCCTCTGAATAATAGGAGACAGAATTCAGCTAACATCACTGGATTTTGCACTTGGCAAGGGGGGGGTGGAGGGTTAGCTAGAGAGGGGGTGAGTGGGTGGGTAAGATGTGTTTTTATGTGTTTTTTTGGGGGGTGGACTTAGGAGAATAGGAATGAAAAGAATGAGCTGATGATAATCAATTATGTACTAATGCAACTTGCTGATAATGTATGTAATTATGCTCAAATAAAACATACTTAAATAAAAAAAAAAAGAAACTCAGTTATGGATTTGGTACTTTTTTCAAGTGATCACTGAGACTACATGAGTTAATTATTGCTCCAATTATGAGATCATAGTGCTACTCTTTGTCATTGGTCAACTAAATTGTATAAAAGAAAAATCCCAGAATACTTATTTATCATAGAATTAGGGATTTCGATGTACAGGCTTTTGAAACTACGACAGACTGTTGTGATTGGTTATTTTCAGATCCTATTAATAATATTGACCAGGCCTTACAATCATTATGCGCTCAATTTACTGCAATTAGTGATAAATTATTACCAATTAGAAGGGTTAGACTAAGGAGTGAAACAAAAGATTGGATAAAACCTCACCTTCTTAAGCGTTCTGGAACTATTAATAAACAATGGGCTAAATATTGTAAAAATAAAACAAGCAGTAATCCTCAGGCTTACAAGTTGTTGCCTAATAGGTGTAAGTTAAAAGTTTGGCAAGCAAAGGTTAATTACATTAAAACAAACTTGAGTACTAATCAACGAAATTCAAAGCCACATGGAATTCTTTAAACGCATTGTTAGATAGGGGAAAAGGTGGATCCAATATCCATAGAGTCTAATGGTAGCTTAATTAGTGATCCAGTAGCTCAGTAGTTTAATTCACATGTTTCATGTTTGGATACATTTAGACCATCCAGTTTTTTGGATTGTAATCTGAATAATAGCCATTTGTTACATAATAATAGTGAGTGTAAAATTACAAAATTTTATTTTCTGGCTTTAGTACCTGAAGATTTTTGTTATTATTTGTGTAAAATGGAGCCTCTGCCTTATATTGGCCCAGATAATATAGATTGCTGAATACTCAAAAAGGTAGGTGGCGCTATTGTTTTTTCCTTGACAAAACTGTTTAATTATTCTCTTTGCCATGGGGCTTTTCCACTTATATGGAAATGTGCTACCGTCAAACTCATTTTTAAGGCTGGGGTAAGAACGGATCTTAATAATTATCACCCAATTTCACTTTTCACTCTCCTTTCCAAAATTTTGGAAAAAATAGTTTTTCATCAAATTAATGAGCATTTTGGTAAATATGACATTTGAACTCCCTCTCAGCATGGATTTAGAGAGGGTCATAATACTGAAACTGCCTTGGTGAGGTTCACCAGCATCACACATGTTGCCCTCAATGAGGGCAATCTCGTGGCAGAGGCTTTTGTGGACCTCACCAAGGCATTTGATTAAGTTGATCATGTGATGCTGAAAAATTTGATGGGTAAGGTTATCTTCCCAGAAGAGATGGTTGGGTGGCTTGGTCATTACTTATGTAATAGAATGCATAAAAAGTCAATCAATGGGTTTCTTTCTCAGGAAAATTCTTTCAACTATGAAGTTATGCAGGGGTCCATTTTGGGACCCCTTTACTTTTCTTTGTTTATAAATTCGCTACCTGAAATCTGTTCAAAGACTGAATTTATGCTATATGTGGATGATGCCGTATTGTTTTGTTCTGGTTCTGATGAACAGGAACTTCAGATTGATCTTCAAAGTGATTTTGAGACTGTACACTCTTGGTTTAATTTACATAAACGTGTACTTAATCTGGCTAAGACTAGGTTTCTACTTTTCTCAGGTACTAGGAATCAAAGTAATTTTGATTTTACATTTATTGATAATTTTGGTAATTCTGTTGAAAGGGTCCCCATTTCTAAGTATCTGGGTATAGTGCTGGATCAGCACATAACCTTTCACCAGCAAATGGTTTCTTTAACTGGTAAATTGCACCAATGTTTAGACATGTTATTTCATATTAGAAAATATTTCACTCCAGAAACAAGGTCTTTATTAGCCTATAGTTTTCTTTTTTCTTTATTGGAATTTGGTTCTGTTTCTTATTCATTCTCTTCTGAGAAACTGTTGAATAAATTGAAATCCTCATACCATAGCATTGTATGCTTTGTTACCTGTTTACCCAGGTTGGCACATCATTGTGCTTTACACGAGAAATCTGGATGTTTATCGCTAGGTGCATTTAAGAACATTGACTTTTTTACATAAAATTTAAATAGGTCTTGTACTGAAGAGTGTTTCAAGTTTAGTCTCCAATAAAATGTTTTCTACTCACACTAGATCTAGTAATAAAAATCAGTTTAAATTACCTTTTTTTCCCAACAAACTTTGCACAAAATTCAATACAGTTTAAAACTGCTAGATTATACAATCATGTACCCAGTAATATTACTAATTGTCACAGAGTTGTAGGTTTTAAGGGACTACTTGAACAAAAGTTATTTTCTGATGTTTGTAATTGTTTTAATTGATTTTTCATTTCACGAGTCTTGTATTGTTATTTGCTCACCTGTGTATATGTTGTTGTACCTTGATGTTTGTTTGTATTTTGCTACATGAAACTGGACATCTGTGAAAATGGGCACTTGTGCTCATAGACCTTTCAGTATAAAATAAAAATGAAATGAAATGACTTATAAAATATGTGCACATGATGCTGTGATGCACAATGTACATGATTCTCCCCTACATTAATACTCCTTACAGAATATGTGCACATGATGCACACTGTACATGTTGTTCACTCACAGTGGTACTCCTTGTACATAATGTGTATGTGATGCTGGGTGGCAGACTGTACATGTTGCTCACCCCCAGTGGCACTCCTTGTATAATATGTGCACACGATGCTGTAATGTATACTGTACATGTTGCTTCCCCACTATAGTACTCCTTACAGAATATGTGCATGTGATGCACACTGTACATGTTTCTCCCCCACAGTGGTACTCCTTGTCATAAATCCACTCAGCAGGTCAGCCCTCTACTCCCAAAGTGCCAACCTCCAAACACAGTCTTGTGAACAGTTAATAGAACAAGGAAACCCTCTTGTCTGTTTTATGGGTTCGAATCAACCTTTGGTCTCAAGTCTTGGAGGAATTCAAACTGTGAACCTCTTGCTAGTGTACCCAATGCACAGGTTCAGATATTTCTATCTTTGGGGGGGGGGCAGATATCTTTGCCCATGGGCACCTAACCAGGTGTACAGAAATGGACCCTTAAAAACTGTAATGAAAGACCTCTGATTAAAATGCTTACCTTTTTCCAGTTTAGTATCACCATTCAAGCTTATGCACAGTGTCTGCTTTAACCACATATATTTTGCTTGTTAAAGGAAGAAATTTAAAGACAGACCAAGTAGGCTCTAAAAATAGAGTTTTACTAAAATAGATAAAAAATACGTAAAACATAAAATACAGAACTATTATATCGCAAGAACCATACAATCTTTTAAAAGAACAAGGTTTTAACAGTGCAGTTCCAAATACAGTACTTGATTTATCTCTCTCTCTCTCTCTAAATACCTGCTTAAAGTGCTCAAAGATGTTTCTTTGTCAGAATCTAGACAAAAGTGTCTCTGAAGTAAAACAGAATATTGTCTAACAGCTGGCTTTGCCTACCTCTTTGCATGAGGTCACCTAGCTCGTCCCTGTCAGAATATATAAAAAAAGTATATCTATACAAAAATAGAATGTCTTAATACGGTATTAAGATTCTGTGACCTCAGCATAACTCAATTTCTCATATAACCCTTTGATGTAGAGGGTCTTACTGTCCTTCACAGACATCAAAGAAACATTTATGACTTTGCACCCATGTGTAATTACTTGGGTTTCCCCCAAACATAATAAAAAGGATATTTCCTTTCCTGCCAGCAGGCCAGCTATAATTAAGTTAGATCAACAGGATATTCCTGTTCTAGGTATCTTCTAGCCTGCCATTATCTCATGACCTTTCCAGGTAACATCTTGTATCTAAAACCTGTGTGTGTATGTGATCTCACATGCTGTTTCAGCATTTCTCATGAGAGACAGTCCCTAGCACATTTTTATATTACAAAAAATGATACAGTGATCAGAACTAGCTGTCCAAGTGTCACACTCCTTATACAATATGTGCAGATGATGCTGTGATGCACACTGTACATGTTGCTCACCCCCAGTGGTACTCCTTATAAAATATGAGCACATGATGCTGTGATGCACACTGTGCATGTTTCTCATCCCAGTGGTACTCCTTATACAATTATGTGCACATGATGCTGTGATGCATACAATATATGTTGCTCCCCAACAGTAGTACTCCATGAAGAATATAAGAACATGATGCACACTGTATATGTTACTCCCCCACAGTGGTACTCCTTATACAATATGTGCATCTTATGCACACTGTACATGTTGCTTATCTTTACTGGAATATCAGTTTATTTTCACCTTTCCCTACTTCTTAAAAAGATCTTTGTAGCTTAATTCATTATGTCCTTATGAAAGAAAATGTTGTTTACCTCCTGCTTGTTAATGTATACACACTGAGTAATTTCAATATTGCTTTTTGTGGTTCAATATGTTACTTTTCTATATTTTCCCCCAAAAAATTACTTGCTGAACTAAAATACTGTGGTTAGGTGTATAACAATTTAAGGAAAACATACACAGTCACAGCTTTCCTGTACACAACTCATTTCGTATACTCTACCTAAATAAATTGTAAACAGGTTTATATTTTTTTAGAGTGAATGGTCACATGATGTAAATAGCATAAATGTTTTTGTTAATTTACAGCACATGATGTAGAATATTGTAGGAAGGAATAAAGAAAGTGAGGCAACAAAAGGAGTATGCACTGGAGGCTGTGTTGAAGCTGCATTTTGAAAAACAAAGAGTATATATATATATATATATATATATATATATATATAGAGAGAGAGAGAGAGAGAGAGAGAGAGTGCTCCCAGGTTGCACCTGAAAACAGGCACTTGTGCCTAGTGGGCCTTACAGTTACCAAAGACTAAAATAAAACAATATATATATGTGTGTATATATATATATATATATATATATATATATATATATATTAAAGGCAAAAAACTCTGTTTAATGCATCAGTTAGGGTTGTTCCACAGTGACAAAAGTAAGGAAATTCAGTGTTAGGGTTGAAACCCACCCTGGACACCTCCAGCCCACCCCTCCAACTGGCATTGGGGTGCGCATTGGGGTTGTCAGCCCTAACTCTCACTCCATCACATATGTAAAGAAACAGAGGTATAGGAGAATGGGGCAAGAGTTAGGACCGATGACCCCAAAGCGCACCCCAATGCTGGTTTGGGGGGCTGGCTGGAGGTGTCCAGGTGGGGTTTCAACCCTAACACCAAATTTCCTTACTTTTGTCACTGTGGAACAATCCTAACTCATGCATTAAATGGATTTTTTTGCCTCTAATTTCCCTTCTTTTTGAGAATGAGAAATACTGAATGTAATGCAGGGGCAGGAGCACCCTGTGCTTTTGCCACGTGATGTCTTGTGACAAAGTAACAGGAGCAGCAATGCAAACACAAGGTGGAAATGCAAATGGTAATAGTAATGAAAATGCAAGGGCAAATGACAACTCAAAGGGAAACACACACGGTGGTGCACACGAGAACGGTAACACTACAGGTCCATAAACTCAAGGGGAAAAAGTAACTGTAACAGTAACAGAAGTGCATACCCTCTTTTTGCTGGAGAACTGCAGAAAGAAACACAGTGTGTACAAAGAACATATGCATTGTAATGGCAATGGAAGCTTAAAATGAGCATTGGAAGTACTTAATCGCAAATATCTCAGCAACTGTAAGATGTAGAAAAAAAATTTAAATTTCACAGAAATCATTATTTTCCTGGCTACTGCTTTGTATTACATAACTCACAGGGCTATGTAAGTCATGATGAAAAATCTGTATCTTTTAGTTTTTAGAATCGAGCCCCAAAAGGCGTGGCGTACGTCACCATGTTAGTCTATGGGAAAAAGCATCAATTTCAGAGTACTGTAACTTTGGAGCCACATAATATTTTTTCACCAAACTACTAAAAGGCACATCTGTGACATGTCAGCTGTCTTCCTTCCAAATTTCAGGCCAAAAGACCTAACCATTCTTTTGCAGCAAGGTAGCAAAGAACTCCTGTCATTTTGGCCATAATGTTGTAAAGTACTTTCGTGATTTGTGAAAGCTTTCACACAGATTTGAGAAAGTGTCGAGAGCATGAAAGTACTTTGTGAAAGTACTTTTTCCAGAACTTTGAAAAACATATTTTTGGGGTGTTTAACCCCAAATTAAAGACATGGCTAGCATCCTCAGGCTCTGACTAGGTGAAAACAAAAATAATTGTGTCCTTAGATGGTCCCAAATTTAAATGGCAAGCATTTTTCTGATCATCAACTGAAAAAAAATAGTGGATTTGCAAAAGTGCTAGGGCCATTTGCGAAAGTAAAAAGTGCATTTGCGAAAGTGTCGAACTTTTAAACTTTCCCATTGACTTATAATGGGAACTTGTTTTTTGAATAACTTTTGAACCGTTTAATATTTTTTCACAAAATCTTCAAAAGGCTCATCGAGCAACCCGGCCACATGTTCCCTAAAGATTTAGGACCACTGGTGCAAAACATGCAACCTGTAGGCAACGGCAAAGAATTCACCAAATAGCGTAAATGTGCATGCAGATCATGCTTAATAACTCCACAGCTGTATATGCGACTGGTACAAAACTTGGCAAGTCCCAAGATGTATGGTTCTTGATCATACATTCCAAATTTAAGGCAAATCCAATACATTATGCTAAAGTTATTTAAGGTGCAAAGTTTCACCCTTTAACCTTAAAAGGGCTACTGGTAGCACTACCGTGCTACCATAATATATAAATATATCTATATATATATTTATATATATATAGATATATATATGTACATATACATATATGTAATAGATAATCTACTCTGTGGTGTACAGTCACACTCCGATATATGCACAGTCATGTGATGTGTTTTATACAATCAAAAGTTTGGATTTGGACAACCAGCTTTTATTCATTTTATCAATTTATACTTTACTGTATAGATATATATATATATATATATAATGGCAAAAAAGTATGTTAATGCATCAGTTAGGGTTCATAGCACAGCAACAAAAGGATGGAAATGTGGTGTTAGAGTTACCACCCCTACAACCCCACCCTCCCAATACTCCACACACCAACAGGCATCGGGGTGTGTGTTGGGGTCATCAGCCCAACTCTCACCCCATTCTAGTGTAAACAAGATGAGATATTGCAGTACAGGAGAACAGGGTGAGAGTTATGCATGATGACCCCAACACACACCCCATTGCCTGTTGGTTTGTGGGGGTGGTGGTGTGGTTTACGGGTAGTTACCCTAACACCACATTTCCATGCTTCTATCGCTGTGCTATGAACTCTAACTGATGCATTAACTGAGTTTTGTGCCTTAAATTTCCCTTCTTTTTGAGAAAGTGTAATGTAAGTGGTAAGTGGTATGTGTTAGTGGCAGTGGGAGCACTGCGGGCCCTGTACTTCCTTTATATTGCCCAATTTTTGCATAATGGTGTGAGTATGTGGTAGTGGGGGCCCTCCTATGGAGCCATACAGCAGCCCTACAGGGCAAGCAATCTTTGTAATATTAATCTGCTAATATCTCAACAATCATAGCAGCTAGGAAAATAATTCCAGTGCTGTTGTAATCATGACAGAGAGTACTCCATGCAGCATAAATCAACCAGCTCTCTTATCTCACATCATTTACAAGATATGGGCACTGAAATGCCCTGAAAAGGCACCCTTGGAAGATGTTTTTGCCAATATGTCCATAGCCATAGCAAGTGGGAAAAAAAATTAACTGCCGGTGTAATCTATGATTATGAGCTAACCTGCGGGTAGTGAAAACTCCATATCTCACTTAAGTTTTGAGATACGGGCACCGAAAGGTGTAATTGTTGCTGCAATGTTATCCTATGGGAAATTTCTGAAATTTGGAACACTGTAACTTTGGGCCCTTTGAATGTTTAGGCACCAAACCACCAAAAGGGATCAGGGCTTGCCACACTGCAAATTTCAGCCCAAAAGACCCAACCGCTTTGTTAAAGGAGGATGGCAAAGATTTGCGGTTTTTTGGGTAAAGTTCTTTCACAAATCATGAAAGTTTCGTAAAAAGCAGCACAAAACTTTCTCATTTGTGAATGTTTTGCAGATGATTTACCAGTGATTTGTGAAAGCACTGGGGCTCTGAGTTTGAAAACTGCATTTCTGGGGGGTTACACCCAAAAAAGATAGGGCTGGCATCCTCAGGACCCAACAAGGTAAACCCAGTAGTCAGTGTTTATCTAGAGGGTTCCAAATTTAAACACCAGACATTTTACTCTCTCACAAGCTGAAAACAGGATGGTGGCAGCACGAAAGAAAAAGGGCCATTTGTGAAAGAAAAATCGTACTTGAGACACTTTCATGAGACACATATATTTTTCCCCATTGACTATAATGGGGAATTTGTTTTCTGAATAACTTTTGAACGGTTTAATATTTGTACACCAAATCTTCAAATGGCACATCGGTGACCCAGACTACATCTTCCCTGAAGATTTCAGACTAAACAGACAATTCATGCGGGCTATGGGTGCGATCAAAGAAACATGAAAAAAGTCAGTTTTTTGTGTTTTTTGACGTTCTACAGCTCTGCAACTGTATATTCGGCCATTAAGTAACTTGCCAGAGCCAAAGATCTATGTTATAAGACTGATCATGCAAAATTTCAGGCAAATCCATCATTATGTGGCAAAGTTATTAATGTGCAAAATTTGAGGTTTTTCATTAAAGTGCTCACTCAACCCTAACTATAGTGCCACTACTGTGGCACTATAATATATATATTTGTGTGTGTGTGTGTGTGTGTGTGTATGTGTATGTATAATGAGGATTTTATACACACCTGAGGTGTGATGTCCCATAAACCCTGAGGGCAAAGCCCATGGGATTAATCAGGGTATCAGACAACCCATGTTTTATTTTTTATATTTACTGGTTCTTTGGATTATGCATTTTTATGGCTGTGGCTGGAGCCTACAGTCATTTTGTGATCTATTGCCTTAAAACGTCCTATCGTGACACCTTCCTTTGGACTTTTGGAAGTATCCTTCTAAAAATTCCAACGGAGCTTGTAACACTCTGCCTTGACTGGCCACTATGGAGTAACAGCCCCACTATTTCGGCTGTTACTTCTGCATTCCATGAGAAGAACTTTTGAATGGCATAATGCCACTCACAGCAACTACACATGCGTGAATGCCATGCATGCACAGTTGCATCACCACCACCATCTTGAAGATGTCACTCCTCCTGCACCCTCCCACTGCTCCTATCCTCTCCACTCCCTTTGTTCCCTCCTAGCACCAAATAAAACCCTCCTGCTCCCTCACACTGCTGCTTTCCTCCCCACTGCCTTCATTCACCATCCCCGCACCGACATCAGGGTACCCAATCCCCATGTTGGCATCATGCACCCCCATAACTCCTGTGGCACACTGGGAGCCCACCCCAGTGTGCCCAAATTTATGTTTTTCCTATTTATCCCCACACTGACATCGGGGTGACCAATCCCCTTGTTGGCATCATGTACCCCTCAACTCATGTGGCATACCAAAAGTTATACTTAATTTTCTTTGTTTTCCTGTAAATAAACTGTCCTCCACTTATTTTTTTGTTTTATCTGTAGAAAAGTAAACAGTCTCTCATCATCACCCCAGTCCCCCATCTCCACCTTACTACATAGCACCCACTTCCTCGCACCCCTCCCATCACATACTTACCTCTGCATGTTGGTGCTGTCATCTTCTCTGGACCGGGACATGTCTGCACTCTTCAAAGCCAAACCACAAACTGAAGAATCAAAGATATGTGTGGTATAGTGGCAGTAAATCGGGTTTTCAACTTATGTTCATATATCAGCCATTTTTAGGACTTTTGACTCCAAATTTTCAACATGGAGTTCTTGGGACCCCACCTCATAAATACTGTCACTGTCCTTTCGTTACTAGGTCCCAAAAGGTGAGTTTGCAGTCACTGCATGGAATCACCTTTTGAAAGCGATTAATAAAATTACAGTGCCACTGTTCATGAGGTGTTGTCATAAAATGCTCATGTCATAAATCTGGTGAAAAATGTCAAAAAAATTATTACATTACAAGCATGCATTGCGCAGTTTCTATGCACACTCCTAAGTTCATCAATTTTTAATATTTTCACTCTAGATTTTCAACATTGCTATTTTTGCACACCTCCTTATTAACAGTATAGCGGTCATTTTTCACATCCTGCCAAAAATGTGTTATCGCACCTGTGACATCGAATGGTGCAGTCACTCTGCAAAGTCACCTGTCAGGACAAGTGAATAAAATGACAGTAGCACTGTTCATGACTTGGGGTCCCAAATAGCTCATGTTGCAAATTTGGTAAAAAAATCCAAAAATGGATGAGCTACAGCTGGTTGTTCAAAATTTTCTACGGACACGTGTAACTTTGGTCATTTGGCAGCTCACCACAGATGTATTGGTTCTGACTAGAGTTTGTTTTATTCTGTTGCAGCAGTTTCCAGTTATCCTATAGTCTCACCCACACATCCTCCACTCCCTGACTGTCTCCACTAACCGGAGCTTCCAACTACCTTCAAAGTAGTGCCCTGCTTTTCTCCAGGAAGTCTGGCACTGTACACAACTCAGTATCATTAAAGTAAAATGTGAATGGGGAGAAAAAAAAACAATTTAATTTCAAGAACAGCAACTCTGTGTGAAGACTTCAGCAGTGCTAGCTCCATGGCTTAATTCACCACGCGCTCACTCCTCAGCAATCAGCCATTTCCAGAAGCACATGAAACGGCTCCCAATTTAAATACCTAAATCAGAGCTTCTTTTTAAGAGATGACACTTCCATTAAAAAAATAGAAACAGTTTACCTACTTGCCTTTATCCATTTGATCCACTCAGCCAGAGCAACTTCCTGAAACAGAAAAATGGTAGTGTTCCCCGACTACTTGTAACTTCAATGCAGTTTCAGTACACCATGGTTTTAGTTGAAGAAAACTTAGTCCTTTGCGCTGGCGGTTTTTCTGTGACAGAGCGAGTGAACTGCCAGTGCGAGGACATACAGTGGTAACGCTGTTTAGGTGGCATGGAAACTCCTTTGAGAATTTTTTTCAAAGGTTGTTAATCAAACTCCATTATACACTGTTTGTTATTCAGACTTGTATAAAGGAGTTTGTAAGTTTCTGCCAGTAGTAGATTATTGACACTCACCAGTAAATATAGTACTGTAACAGAAAAGGAACTGCACGTACAAATTCTGCTAGAAAATCATTTCTTTGACGTTCCAGTAACAGGTTACTGTATATCCATCACTGTGCAAAACACACATACAGCAGAGAGAACTCCACCATTTATCAGGACACCCAGTCCTATCCTGATGGTTGTTCTTTCTCAAAAACTGACATCTTATACCTACTCCCATGACTTTGAAATAAATGATTAATATTTCTGCCAGTCTAAATACTGTACAGTCTATATCATTAAATACTAGGTTCAGGGGCACTATTTTAAATTTTAAAGGGGGAGGGAGAACAACCGCTGGTCAGAGGGGCTGTGAGGGTGGGGCCAGGGACTGACTGGTGGTGGGACCAGTTGCTGAATGGGGTGGGGTCAGGTGCACATAGGCCATGGCCACCACAAGCTAAACTGGACTGGAACAGATCTGAAATGAGCAGGAAAAAAGTTACACATCTATTGTGTTGTCGGTTGCAATCTTAAAAACAAAAGAAAATGAGAAAGCATTACTAAAACACTGACATTATCAGGCAGCAAGAGATGGCCACAAAGGCAGTAGAATTATTTTTTTTATCTCCCCCTCTTCAGTGGGGATCCCAGAGATGGTGAGTGACCAATCTAGTGGTGGAATTATTAACTTCCCCATCTTCTGAGGGTGACTCAGTGTAGTCCACCAAGCTGGCAAAATTGTTTTTTAATGTTCCCCCTCTTCTGAGGAGAACTGGAAGATACCCATTTCAGACTCTAGCAGACAATAATGTGTCCCCCCCAAAAAAAGCTGGCAGTCACAACACATGATCTGTTTCCTGTTTTCCTCTTAACAGGGAGGGGTTGAGTGGGACTGGACATGCCTGGATCCCATGCCTAGCCCAGCAAGCATTTATATTTTCTGTACCCACTCCCCGTTCTCTTGAGGTGAGTTCTGTGCACTATGGACATCATCTTCGAACTCTGGCAATAACTCAAGGGATGCCTTGTTTACACTGGTAACTGAGGAGGAAGAAGACAACATGCACACACTTATGCAATACATGTAAGGTTACTCACAGAAAGAGACAGGCAGATTTTAGTTACATCACATGGCACCCTTCTGGCACAGTCAGGCTACTCAGAACATGTTAAATTAATGTGAATATGTTAGCACTAACCTTACCTCCATACACACAATAAATACAAGTAAAGTACAGAAATCTGATTAAAGCCTTCAGGCTGGCACCACTTATTTATGTCTGTTTTAATATTAAGGAAATTTCACTCCAGGATGGCCTCAGAGTCAACAGTGGTGGACTAGGTTTTTGCTTGGTCCTGCTACTGTGTTGACACAGCAGTTACTTACTTAAGCTGTGGGCAGTGGGGGCAGGAAAGGGGACCAATAATTTCATCATGGCTCTCATGAGCCTTGGCTTCAGCCTTGTTGTGTGCTTTTTTTTAATTTCTTATTATATTTTAGGAGAAATAAATTGGCCCAATCAACCCCAGTGATCTCACACCCCCAAATCCCATCATCAGCAAGCAAATTGCATACCTGCAGTGCTACTTTTACTGTCTTCCTGGTCATGGTTGTGACACTGGCCTGGTACCTGGGCTCAACTCTCACTCAGGGATCTGATCTCCACTGGCAGCGCTCTGAGACTGTCTGGAGTGCCAAGGGCCCTAGCTGCCCACCAAATCAAACCCATCATGTGGTGTGCCCTGCTGCATCACTGCAAGGTGCCCATCGCGGACAGAGAGCTCTCTCAAAGCTAGGTGAGTGAGCACACAAACAAACTCTCTCTCTCCCATCCAACCTCGTCTTGAGTATCATCATAGCGTGATGAGGAGAATTCAGCTCTCAGACAGTGATCTCACTCACTCTAGACTCCAGACCATTTCCCACCTTGATAAAACCACTTAAATGTGGACAGAAACCGTAAACACAGCACCTGGCCCTGCTCACACTACATTAGACTTCTCCTGCTTATATATGACATCACATCAACATTGTGACTTGTCCTATCCCCTGGTCTTCCCTAGCCAATCGCTGTAGCCAGATCCTGCCTCCACACATATGCATTGAGATGCAGCTAGTGCTATGCACACTGGGACTTTGATTTTTATTTGTCCTGGAGTTGGGAGAACTCAAGGAAGGAGCTGTCAGAAGATTGGATGAACTGGTCCGATGGGATGGTTGCTGCCTGCATGGAGGGATGATGAGTCAGTGCAGGCATAAGCAGGAATATTTATTTAAAAAAAAGACACTGGCTGAAGGCACTGGCGGGGGGCAATGCAGCAGGGTGGGCAGTAGAAAAAAAATCACTTGCCTGGCTGCAATGCAGTGGGAACAACTGCACCGCTGCCTCCCCCAAATGGTGCCCTTGCCTAGGTTGCACACAGATACAATTATTAAATCCAGTTGTTAATTGTGATATCTAAGACATCATTAAATATTATTAAAGAAAATACAAAATCACACATGCCCACACAATGCAAAGCATCATGGGCTACATATGCAAATCACCACAGAATGTTATGCTGGTTCAACTTTAAGCAGAATTGCATAGTGCCGAAAAGCCTCTCACACAATTTGAAAAGGGTGCTAACAGATGACATAGACACGTGTTTCGTCCTACCAGGACTCATCAGTATGCCTCGTCTGTTTGACACCCCAGTGGAATGAACCAGCTACCCTAAGATGGTCTGTCTGGGTTATATTGTGGTGAACCCATTAAAATAAAAAAACTATTTAAAAGACAAAGAACCTCTGTGCGCAAACACTGAGGCAAGGGTTACCTCAAAGGGCATTTGGCTGGGAAGCCAAGTTTCAAGAAAATGCAAATTCACACATGCCCACACAATGCAAAGCAACATGGGCTAGATGAGGAACACTGGCTAATTTGGGCTAATCTACAAGAGAATGGTAATCTAAATTGTTTGATGTGTTTGCGATTAAAAACCGAGGACTCGTTCTAGTACAAAATACTTTCAAAAGCTGGTGCCCAAATCCCGCGCATGCGCAGTCACAGCACTATCTCGCACATGCGCAGGATCTTTTTCCAAGCCACTACTGCACATGCACGAGATTTGGGTACTAGCTTTTGAAAGTATTTTGTGCTAGAACGAGTCCTCGGTTTTTAATCGCAAACACATCGAACAATTCGATTACCCTTCTCTTGTGGATTTAATGTTTTTTGGCATGCCAATGTTAAAATGTGCTGTTCAGGACCGAGGTCCCGGTAGATGAGCGTTCTCTGCACGGAACAGCTTCCGGGGGCATGGAGGTTTTAAGTTGGGACGCCAGCAATGAAAATAATGTTTAAATCATGAAAATCGGTAAGCTGCTTACTTTTGGTTTTATTTGGATGCATTCTACAGTCACAGACTTTCAATTATGTGCTTGTAGAATATCAGATGGAAATTGAGCACAAATCAAGGGGAAAAGCTGACAATGCCCCTTTAAAAAGATAAGTTTTATACCATCAGTGGAGGATTTTCTATACCATAAGTGGAGGATTTTGAGCTGCATCAGCCTGTTGTTAGCACCTCTGTGTGCCCCATAGGTGTTAGCCCAGCCAATGACACATTCCTCTTTTGGCAATGTATAGCTTAACATGCTTTGCTGCCTGCCTAGCACTTTGTCCACTCTTTTGGAAAATCTATATAAGGAATACATATATACAATATTGCCACTGTCTTGGAAACCTCCTCTGTTTGCCCCCCCCTCGCCCCCACCTGTCACAGCAGGTCCTCTTAAACACCCTTTGCTGATCCAAATATGCTTGCAGGAAATGTTTCATTTTGTGGTATTTCCAGAGGTGAAGTTGAAGCATGCTGGCTTTACTTCTTCTTAGAGAGTCCAGATCCAATACAGCCACAGTTTGTTTGTCGTATAGATCCTTGACCTTAAGCAGTCCTGCCTGTTCCCAATCTCTCCAGCAGAGTACTTCCTCCTGCCCCATTTTTAGTTTAGAATTTTGCCATCTCATTGGTAATTGCAATATTCTCCTAAGTTGCTCACTGGCCTGCTACCAAATTTCCCATACGTGCCATTATATGGAGCTAGTTTCATTCTTCCCTTCCTTGAGTCTGGAGTGTGGAGCCAGTGGTTGTGCTCCTTCTAGGCTTGTCTCTATGCTCAGCCATTTAACTGTGCACCCAAGGTGCTCACTTGGGGCCTGAGTTTCAGAGTGTGGTGCAGGGATTGCATCAAGCACTGTGTGGAACCCTTTCCATGACCCAAACCTATTTGCCCTAACTGTGCCTGATTTTCTACTCTCAGGCACAGTTACGACAGTTTCTCGCTTTACAGCAGCTTGCACCAAATCTCGGGCGCAAACTTCATAGAAACAGTCCCAACATCGATACAAGCTACACCACAAAGAGAAGCCCTAGCCTGTCTCAGTTGCCGCAAGGGATAGAAAATCCTTTTACATTGGCTGAATGTCCAGTCTGCCATATCTTTGTCACACCCAGGGCTTGCAGCAATCTTGGGGATTTCGAAAATCCAGCCCCTGAAGTTCTTTCCAAAGATACCTACTACCACAAGTCACATTTTAGCATTGAAGCCACAGGATATGAAAGCCTTATTTTGTCCATGAGCCACCATTCTCATGGCCACAAATCTTGCCTTCCCACTTCCCATAGGAAGTGATACACCATTTATTTATTTATTGGATATGTGGAAAAAAACCTTTGAATGTAAGCTCTTTTACATAGGTTCCTCATCAGGTTTACAAGAACAAAAGATAAGTACAGTATTCAAACACCATGAGGCATAACTATTCCTTGCAGGATTGCAATAGTTAACTCTAGACAAGTACAGAACATTACACAGTAATAAGGACACAAAATATCCATTCTTAGTGCAAACTCTAGTTTCATGGATTAGGTTAAGCAACAGAGAGAGGGAGAGACTGTATGCAGTGAGGGTGAGAGAAAAGGGTGAGAAAAGGGGGAAAGCAGCCTCAGGATAGGTCTTGTTGAGGTATAGAGTTGAGAAAGTGGCATTGGTGTGACTGACAGAGGGGGAAGGAGGAGGGGAGGGGACTAAAGAGGGGAAGTGCTAGACTAAGGTCACAATGGTAAGAGCAAGGGGTGGAAGGTTGCTAAAGCTGGGTAAGGCACCCAGTACAGAATCTGAGGAATGTGAGTGGGATCATGCTGTAGAAAGACAGGGGAAACTGTTTTGGCAGGTGGACATTAGCAAAACATAAGGAGGAGGTCCTACAGATCATCCCTACCATTACTTAGGGGGCTGTGCAGTCAGGTGGGCAGGCCATCAAGAGCAACTGCACTCAGCAGTCAAATTAAGGTGCTGTCTGAGGTCATTTTTCAATTGAGGCAGGCATTTGGAGGCCATAATGGGCTCTGGGATTTCATTAAGCCACTGGTGCACCTGATAGGCAAAGGCACGCTGCCCAAGCATGATACAACGGAAGGGTGTACACAAGGCCCCTCACATACATCCTTTGGTGAGATTTGAGGTGGTGGGTGGCACAAGTATACTAGCTACACAGGGTGGGGTTTTGCTCAGTAGTGCCTTCTTCCCTAATAGGCGGGTCTGGAATTTGATCCTGTTCCTAAATGGCAGCCAATTAGTCCATTTTCATAGAGAAAGCACGTGTGCATGCGGAGGTCTGCAGCCAGGGTGAGTCTGCAAGCTTTATTAAGAGCAGCATAACCCTCCTAAGTGCTGTTTCTGTTTCTGTTTCTGCCCCATAGATCACCAGGCCGTAATCAATTATTGAAAGGATGGGGCTTGAAACAGAGAGGCGGAGGGCCTCTGGTGTGAGGTATTTTCTGTGCCTATAAGGGACACCAATTTTGGTGTTAACTGACCTGACCACAGAGTCAATGTACTGCGTGAATGTGAAGGTGTCATCTAGAGTGAGCCCCAGGTACTTAAATGAGTGCGCTTGTTCCAGCAGTTCACTCTCTTGTTGGAGATGATGAGGGGGAGGAGCTTCTTTTTGTGCTGGGTGCCGGATATTAGCATGGTCTTAGTCTTCTTGTAGTTAGTAACAGCTTATGCTTGCTGAACCAATCCTCACGTTTACTGAAGGAGTTCTATAGTTCTGATTGGAGGGCACCATGGGATGAACTGCTGGTAAGGAGAACAGCGTCATCTGCATATAAGATGAGTTTTGTGACACAAGCCGAAGGGAGGTAATTTAGAAAGAGGCTGAAGAGAAGGGGTCCCAGTATTGATCCCTGGGGGACCCCCAAGGAGACTGATCTGGCGTTGGAAATTATATGCCCAATTTTGACTTGTTGACTTCAGTGTTTCAGGTAATCCTTGAACCAATGTGAGGCATTGGTTGCCACAGCCAAGTTTTGCAGCTGAAAGTAGGAGGGAGTGGTTAACTGTGTTGAAGACTTTGGTGAGGTCTATGAATATGAACCCCACTGGTTTGCCTTCGTCAAGCCATTGTGTGCATAACCCATAAACTCTATCAGGGCAGTGGAGGTACTATGGTTTAGTCTGAAATCATGCTGGTTGGGGGATAACAGATGGTATTTGTTGAGGTAGTCACTGAGTTGTCCTGCCATTATCTTTTCCAAGGCTTTGGAGAGGAGAGGATGGAGATTGGCCTATAGTTGGACACCAGTGACTTGTTACCATTTTTATGTACGAGTATAACTAGGGCTTGCTTTCAAACCTCAGGGAATTGAGTAAGGGCCAGTGACTTGTTGAATAGCTTAGTAATAGGCATTATAAGAACATCAAGAGTGAGGGATAGGAGTTTCATATCTGTCCCATCACTGCCCATTCTGGTCTTGCCTAGTACTTCTTTTGTAGATGTTAGGGACTCCTTAACTGTCACCCTCTTAAAGTGGAAGGTCAGTTGTGTGTTATTAAGCAGCTTGCTGGTGGGATGGGTAGCATCAGGGTGCAGGTATTCAGATGGTAGCACTGAGGTGAGGTCACTGAAGACTGCGTTGAAGGTGTCTACCATAAGTAGAGGGTCAGCAGTAGGGTAATTACTGATATTGAGCAACTGAGGGTGCTTCTTGTCATGTTTCCCAATGATGCTTTTGTTGTTGTCCCAAAACATCTTTCCATCGCCACAGAACATGCTAAGTTGGGCCTTGTGATAGTTGGCTTTCACAAACTGGATAAGTTTAGTGCAGCAGTTCCTTACTGCCCTGTAACACTGATAGTCACGTATCTTGCATGTGGACCTGGATTTCTCCCAGAAGTGATCCTTTTCTTTCTAGTGGGAGAGTAACTTCCTAGTAATCCATCCGGTTACATGTCCCCAGATCTTCCTTTTCATAACTGATGCAAAGACATACAGATGTGATTAAATCCATCTCTAAAGTAGCTAAGGGGCTGGTTGAGGGTGGGAGCCTGGTCAATAGGGACCAGTCATGTTGGGTGACTGACAAGATGAGGGAGCCAAGTTTTCCATTCCTCAGGACCCTGCTTTCGATTAGAATGGGCGAGCATTTAGTAGGTATGATGGACAACAGGAAGGTGACTGGAGAGTGGTCACTTAATGTATCTGGTAGGATCTGAAGCTTGGAGATCTGGGATGGAGAGTTTGATAGGACTCAGTCAAGGAGGGTATCATTTCCTGACCTGTAGTTCTGCCTGGTGGTTGTGGTGACAAGTAGTGTTGGAGGTTGCAACCATATCCCTGAAAGGGCCTACCTCTTTAGCACCCTAGTTGATGTTAAAATCACCTGTGATGATGAGATCATTGCCCTTATGGAGGGTGGCAATCCCATTCAGAATGTGAGGAAGGTCTTCTTTGGCATATTTGGGGGGAAGGTAGACCATGGCAAGGATTAGAGCCTTGCCATACTACCCAATCCTTACTTTTACTACAAGGATCTCAAGATTAGCTGCCACACTGGTGATGGGAAGGGCGGAGCATTGCAGTAAGTCCTTGGCATAGATGAGACATCCTCCTCCCCTCTTGCCTGTCCTGTCTACCCTGTGGGCATAGTAACCATCAACTGTGACTTCCTTTTCACTAATTTTGCTAGTCAGCCAAGTCTCCATCAGGCAGAGGAAGTCAGGGTCATGTTCGGCCAACCATACCTGGAGCTGTTCGAATTTCACAGTTAGGCTACAGATATTCAGGGTTGATATTTTCAGGCCCTTAACCTTGAAAGCACAAGAGCTCAGCAGAGTAGAAGGGCCTACGCTGGCATGTATATTGCCAGAGAGAAGCAAAAACATAAAGATTATCTTCCTAGCTGAAAGGTTGATGGTGGTTTTGGCATGAGACTTTCGTTGTTTGAGCTTGTAGTGGGAGAGTTTGTATGGCACTGGATTAACTTTTAAGATGGGGATAAGATTTAGTATTCCAAGGCTAGGGGCGATGTGGGGGGGTCACGAGGGAGTAGTGGGAATAGAAGTAGCGTGCAGCTGGCAACCATGAGTGGCAGTTGCTGTTGGTGAGTTAGGCAGCCAGTGGCATCCCAGCTGTGGATCAGTTTGGGGTGGCAGTGGCCCAAACTAGTAAAGGAGGCCTGCAGCACCAAATAGGTGGCAAGGATCAAGAAGAGATAGCACCCCATGTTGTGGCTGGTGCAGCTAGCATAATTGTGGAACCAGCCCTATGCTTTTAAGCTTTTTTGTTTGTTTACACTAGTCAGTTAATTAAATGTCTGCGGTTTTGAGTCCATGGATAGGCTGGAGAATGGAGGTGGGAGGGGGTTTCCAGCATGGGTGTGGTTATTGAGTATTTAATAGAGGCTGAGGTTGGGGTGGGTGGAAGGGAGAAAATATATGCTGAGAGAGTAAATGCAGGGGACTAAGCTATGTTGTGGGAGCACCGTAGAAGCCAACAGTAAATTAAGTTCTGGGTGCTTGGCCAATCAGTGGCTTTGCTGCTGCCTCAGTAGCCAATCAGTGCTCCTGACATAACATTTAAGACCAGAGGAGTAGCTGGACTATGGGGTCCATACCTAAGTGTACAAAACCTGGGCAACTGACTGGGAGAGGTAGTGGTGGTAAGTGCAGGCTGTCCAGTGAACCACTTAGGGCCCTTTCTGCTTCAGAATGGCCCGCTGTTTAAGGGGAAAGAACTGGAAAGAAGCCGTGAGGTTAAGCACTCACAAATTGGTGGGCAGGGGGAGCAGTCAGCATAGGGACAAAAGGGGTGATAGAAAATGCATGACAAGAGGTGCCAGAGGTCTGGGTAGGGGATGGGGTGGGGGGTGCATCCCAACCTGTGCTTGGAAACCTCGGATGGTTGCATCTTAACACCCATAGGGCTCTATGTAGCACTGTCTTGCAGAAGGTTTGCACCTCATCCCACACTGATATGCACAGCATCTTCCAGCTGTGAACATTGACCTTTAGTGTACTTAATGGGGTTCTATGTTATTCATTACCCAGGTATACAGTTTGCAGAGATATTGATTCCCAGATATATAAAGTTATTTTTTGTCCAGTGAAGGCCCACTATACCAAAGGACTGATCTCCACATAGCTTGTTCAGTGCAATGTAGCAGCACCTATCATCAATCACACAGACATAACACAAGTACATGAAGGTAGCACAAGTTAAACAAAGTACAAGGAAATAAAGGATCAAGGATGCCAGACTCTGGAAGACAATGGTGACCAATGCCCAGAGTCTGGCTAGCATAATCTCAGAACTCTCAGCCACAACAGTAGATGCAGGATTGGACTGGGTCACAGTCATGGAAACAGGAATCATGGCTAAATGAGAACCATGAATGGGATGTTGCAATCCCAGGTTACAAATTATTCAGGAAAGACAGGAAAGGATGTAGGGGTGGGGGTTGCGTTATATATAAGGGAGGACATAAAAGCTATGGAGGTCCAAAGGTCCCAAGATGAACCTGAGGTAGTCTGGGTCACTCTTTAACTGGGCTTATGCTCAGCCCTCAGACTAGGAATGAATACAGACCTCCCTCACAAGAGTAGAAGGAGACAAAGTAATGCTTGAAAACATACTAAAGATGGCCAAAAAAGGAGAAGTCATGCTGACTGGGGACTTCAATCTCCCAGACATGGAGTGGAACTCCTGCACACTGTCCACAAATAGGAGCAGACATTTCCTAAAGACCTTGGGAGGGGCTGGACTTAATCAGCTTGTTGTGGACTCCACTACAGAAAACACAGTCCTAGACCTAGTCCTCACATAGAGCAGCAAGGTCCAGGAGGTGGAGGTGGGGTGCCATTTAGGGTCAAGTGACCAGAAATCTTTCTGGTTCAAGGTCAAAAAGATGAAGGAAATAAACCACACTAAGACATGAGTCATAGACTTCAGCAGAACAGACTTCGATCAGATGAAAATATGCTTTGGGGATATCCTCATGATGAAGGCAAAAGTAGGGATGGAGGAAGGTTGGATGAACATAAGAGAAGCACTAGCAGAGGTTACTGCAAAATACTCCAGGCTAGTCAGCAAGACAAAGAGAAAAATAATCTGCCATGGTTCACAAAGGAGGTGGCAGCTGCAGTGAGGGAAAAGATACTAGCATTCCAAAGATCCAAGGGCTCAAACAGAGAAATAGATAGGGAGGCATACACATGCAGCTTGAAGGAGGCAGGAAGCGTGATCAGAAAAACAAAGGCACAGACTGAGGAAGACATAGTGTGGGTGGGGGCTAAAGGAGGCAATAAGACCTTCATTAGGTACATAAGCAACAAAAGGAAAAACAAAGGTGGCATTGTCAGGCTCATAAGCAGGGATGGGAGGAGGGTAGAAGAAGACATGAAAAAGGCAGAAGTCTTAAATGAGTACTTCTGCTTAGTCTTTACTAAGGAGGTACCTGGTAATGGACCCACCCCAAAGGGGGACAGAAGTTACCTAGGGGGAATGGACACAAGTTTGTTCACAACAGTGAGGGTAAGGACAGATTTAAACAAACTAAAGGTAGATAAAGCCATGGGCTGGACAGAGTCCACCAATGCTTATTGAGGGAACTTAATGATGAATTGGCAGCACCGTGGTAGCAGTGAGGAGGCAGGAAACTACAGCCTCTCCTCAGTGGTGGGTAAGATGATGGAGTCACTGCACAAAGAAAGGATACTAGCATTCCTGAAGGAATCTGGATAAGTGGACACCAAGAAGCATGGCTTCACAATGGGAAGGTCCTGCCAGACTAACCTGATAGAGTTCTTTGACTCGGTTACTAGGGCTATAGACCAGGGGAGCTGTTGATGTTACCTACCTTGACTTTAGCAAGGCATTTGACTGTACTACACAGAAGGCTGCTAAACAAACTCAACCATGCAGGAGTGGGACAGGAAGTGGTAACATGGGTGAACAGCTGTCTTGAACAGAGAACTCAGTCCATGACAGTAAATGGGACAGCATCAGGGGATAGGGAGGTGACAAGCGAGGTGCCACAGGAGGCAGTCCTTGGACCATTTATCTTTTTTATCTTCATCAGAGGTATCACAGAGGAGTTGAGCAGGAAGGTGTGCCTCTTTGCAGATGACACAAAGCTCTTTAACAGGGAGGACGCTGTACAGGGGGCAGAGCAAATGATAAATGACCTACTCAGTCTGGAACATTGGTCCAACTTGTGGCTGTTAAAATTCACCATGAAAAAGTGCAGTTATGCATCTGGTCAGAAGCAGTGCAGAGACAGACTACTACATGGGAGGGGAGTAACTAGCAACCACCCATCAGGACAGGGCTCTAGAGGTTATCACATCAGACAATTTGAAGGCAGGTAGACAATGCAACAAGGCAGCAAAGAAGGCCAGCAGAATGCTGGGATGCATAGGAAGGGGCATCACAAGTAGAAGAAAGCAGGTGATCCTGCCGCTGTACAGGTCCTTGGTGAAACCCTACCTTGAGGACTGCATCCAATTCTGGACATCTTATGTCAGGAAGGACATAGATAGATTGGAGAAAGTACAGAGGAGGGCAACAAAAATTATACACAGTCTCCATAAGTTGCCATATTAAAGCAGGTTACAGGAACTCAACCTGTGCTCCCTGGAACAATGCAGGGACAGAGGGGGCATGACTGAGACATTCAAGTTTCTGAAGCATATAAAAAGAGTCTCCACCCAGGAGGTCTTTATGGTCAATAGCACCAGTAGGACAAGAGGACATGAGATGAAACTGAAGGGAGGAAGATTCTTGGGCAGCATTAGAAGGTTTTTCTTCACAGAGAGGGTGGTTTACCCTAGGGATGGTCCACTGGCCTGAGTCATTGACTCCAAAACAGTAGTGGAATTCAAAGCAGCTTGGGATAGACCCAAAGGGATTGCCTCACAGAAATCCCAATGGGGGGGGGGGCTAGGGCTTAGGGCAGACTAGATGGATCTTTGGTCCCTATCTGCTGTCAATTTCTATGTTTCTGTGTTTCTAAAAGTTTCCATTCTAACTGAATTATTTTAGAGCCCTGAGACATGGACAGACTCCAGTAGTAGGTACATCAAAGCAAACATGGCTATCCCTATGATGCTCACTATAATCAGAATATCATGACAAATAGCATTGGTTTGTATATCTACCCCCCAAACTCAATACAGGAATGTTTTGCTCCTTGCTGAGTCCCTGAGCCATTGGCTCAATTACAAGTACAGTCCAGGGTGGGAGGCACCACTGTCTAGTGACCCTCATTAACCAGAAGGACTCAAGACAGTCTGCTGTTGGTAAGGTCTGCAGCTTGGGTGCAGAATACATAACCTTGACCCAGTTTATAAAACCTTCCCCAAAGCTAAAGACTCTAGGACTCTTAAAAGATACAGTCATTCAACAGAGTCAAATGCCTTCTCTGAATCTAGTACCACAGCTACCGCAGACTCTGGTAAAGATTCCACTGCCTACATTAGGCTGACAAGCCTCCTTATATAGTCTGCCTCATCTCTCCTTGCCACAAACCTGACCTGTTCCAGGTGAACTAACTGTGGCGGGAGCTGGTTTAGCTGCTTTGTCTAAATTACAGCCAGTGGTTTGAAGCCAACTTTTAAAAGGGAGATGGGGCACAAGATAGACTTCTTACTCTGCTTGCCCAACACTGAAACAATGGTCTTGGTCACAATCAGTTGTAATGTTTGGTTCCTCTTGGTGCCACTGTTTTCAAACTGCTAAATGTATACACTGTTATCTATAAAGTTGTTTAAGAGTCAACAGCTGTCATTATACAGAAACAATGCTGCACATGCATGCATTTCCACAATTCATTTAATCTGCAAGCTCTAGGAATTAGCTGGTATACTGTAAGAAGACAGTCTAGTATTCAGTGATGTCCATGACTACCCTTCATGGTTCTTCACTCATAGTACTGACCTAATGGTTTGCACCACTATACTTTTACTACAGAGCCTCCTAAGAATGCTACTTTATTGCCACTTTACACAGCCTTTTCCTTTCACTATGGTAGCTCAAGTGTATGGTGATGTACCTCCTTAATTGATACCCAAGCCCCAGGAGCTGGGCAGTCACATGGCTGAGTAGCAAGTGACTGTCCCCCCGTATGATGTTGCTGCATCCACAGGCAAGTCCAGTGAGGTTGGATTATGATCCCCCAAACTGAAGTTCATGTCTTGCAGTTCCATAGACCTCATGCCAACTAGAGAAGAAGAGCCCTTCAGAAGAATTTGACTCATCCTTCTTTTTCCACTTATACAAGTGGTCTGAGAGACTCCCAAGCCTCCATGTTACTTGACTGCAACAGTTTGTGATCTACGCTAGCCTGTGTCATTTACCCCTTTGGAAGAGCAAAAAATCCAGAAAAAAACCCTCTGATGGAAAACTGGGAAAACTCGCTCCCCAACCACTATGTGCAGTCACCAATATTGGGTCAAAGGGTTCCCTGCTGTACACTAGAAGACCTTAAGAATGCTTTTATAAGGGTAAGTGGGTGGGAGTTCTGAAAAAGGAGGGAAAAGTGAAGAGGAGATGCTGGCTTTAGCTCTTTTTAATCCTGCACACTCTGCCCCCTCCAGGTACAGCACATCATGTGGATGGCCCCAGTGGCTTTTCCCCCAGGGTGGTGCCATGGCTAAACTCCCATTCCCATGGGTGGAACACTGCCTGCCTAACTACAGGTTGCAAGGGTGAGGACACAGACAAGGAGACATCTGCTGCACTGCTTTGGCAAATACTGTATTGTATTGTCTTAGTCTTGGGCTTGGGTTAGCAGTATAGCCTAGAGGTTAGAGTAGCAAGTTGTGAATGAGCTTGGTACATCCAGCAGACCAGCCATGGGTTTGATTCTCACAACCTCCACTTGCATACTATGTAACTCTAAGCAAGTCACTTAACAGCCCAGTGCTCCCAGGTAGACCCTGAAAACAGGCGCCTGTGCCTAGTGGACCCTACCCAGTTACCAAACAGTAAAATAAAAATAAAAATAAAAAAATAATAAAATAATAATTCTCATACCCTTTCCCCTCAAAGAATACACACACACTCGGGACTTGGGGAAATGGCTGCAACCATATGGTTATTCAATGTAATTTCTACTATTGGATTGATATTCACAGCTGGGAGCTCTTGACAGTCACCTCAGGCCCCACACACATTCCAGTGAAGGGCCATACCTGTAGGGTGGTCAGAGGGAATGATGTATCTCCTGGTTTGGTACCCAAGCCCCAGAAGTGGGGAGGTCACGTGGCTGGGTGGCAAGTTACCACCCCCTATCTGGTGTTGCCACACCCACAGGCAAGCCCAATGAGGTTGGATTGTGACCCTCCCCAACCAGAGTCCAGGACTTGTAATCCCACAGAGCTCATGTCGACCAGGAAAGATGAGCCCTTCAGAAGAATTCAACTTGTCACCCTATTTTCCCTTGTGCCATTGGTCTGAGGGATTCCCAAGCCATCACAGGACAGACACAGTCAACTACACTAGCAGCTCACTCAAAATGTTGCTTCAGCACCTGATAGAGTCTAGCAACAAGTCCTAGCCATTGCCCTGCAAGTGCACACTGTCCTTGGCATAAAGTCCTTGACTGTAGGTGTTAATGACCTGGTGCCAAATCACAGTTCCCTCAGTGGCCTTCATAAATGGCTGCATCTCCGTATTGACGCAAGCTTTTTTCATAGCTTTAAAGTCAATTGGATGCCACTAGTGAAGCCGTTGAATGATGTGGGATCAAAGCAGCTTGGTCTTAAGGCCACCATTCTCTAATGGATCGTAAGTCTTCCTTCATCCTCAGCAGCAGATCCATGGTTTTTCAGAGTCCAAGGATGTCTCTCCCAGTGCATGCCTCTCTTGCCCAGCCAGTGAATCTTAGCCTTCTGCCATAAAATCAATGTTTCTCTCCCTCAGACCAATTTCCCACTTTCTGTGCTGTCCAGATCCAAACCAGCTTGGAGCAAAAATCCAACAAGATACTGTTAAAGCAAGTGTGAGCAGACATAGTGTAAAAACTCTTGGAACCTCCACTGCCCTGTGGCCTGGGTCTCAACATCTGAGATCCCCTGGGTCCTGGCAGTTGTTGCCATCCCAATCCTAGATGAATAGGTGTTGTTCTACATTTGGGCTGTCCCACTGGACCACCAGCCTCTCCCTTTACTACTGTATGCAGAGAGCTACATAAGCATCCATCAAGGATTTTATGTCCCATGCTGACCCAGCCTGGGCTTTCACTGTAGACCTGTAGCTGAGACCTTTCTGGTCAGTTTTGCTCTGGTGCAGCTGAACAAAGACCCCCTCTGGGGTCACTGTAATGTCTGAGTCCTCTTGGGTTGCTGCATCTCTGGCTTGTGCAGCTTGCACCAATTTGGAGATCTGGAACACCCTACAGAATGCCAAAGCAAATGTGGTCTTCATGTGTATGAATAAAGCAAATTGATTGACAAGTGAGCCCACTCACCAAATGTTAATAGGATTAATAATTAGATTCTTATTTTATTTTCTGAAGTAAAGGTATATTTGAGAGCAAAAATGTGTCTATTAAATAATTTGACCTCGTATGCAGATCAGCAAACTGCTGAAAGGGCTGCGATGGCTGCCACACTTGTTTGAGAATAACTGGTATAATCAGGTGCTGGGGATCCTACCACTTTAGATGGCTTTTATTCCACCCTTTGAGGACCTTCTGAATCCTTAAAGAGAGTGTTTTGTCTGTGAAGCTCCCAACAGAGCAGTAGAATAATTTCACCAGAATCATAGGAGTTGCAAAGTCCTATTTTAGCAGAATCATTGAGGTTGCAAAGCTTCCCACTCACCACATTTTATATAAATAAATGCTATGGAAATCTTGCTACAGGGGTTCATATCAGGAAGCAGTGGACATCATGGGGGTTGCAAAAAAAAAATCATGGGGGTCTCAAGTGCAACCCCTGAATTTCCCTAAATTATGCCACTGGACTCAAGAAAACCATGACAGGCCTTCCAGGTGTTGCCCACAACTCCTGCCATGCCTCGCCATTGAGATTCCATTATATAGCTGCACAATTGGTCTGTGGAAATGGGCAAGCTGTTTGGCCATCCCTCTTGTGCTCAAACTGCATGGTAATGTTCCATGCCATGACTGTAGGCCACTTTAGTCCAGGGAGCAATAACAATACCTATACAGTCCAAGTACCTTCCGCAGAAATGGGTGGGACAGGTCATGGATTCTGTTCAGCTTCTGGCACCAACTCCTTGAATATCTGTCACTGTGATTGTGATAAAGCATCAGCAATACCATTTGCAATACCAGGACATGCATGGCTTTTAAATGGACATTCAGCAATATACATTCCATGACAAATATCCTCATTAGGTCACCTAACTGCCCATTTATGGTGTGTACTCTTCCCATGTTGTCGGACCAAAATATGATTTCCCTGTCTCTCAGTCAGGAGCCCCATATACAAAAAGTCACCACAATTGGGAAGAATTCCAACAGTGTTATCTGTTTGGTGAGCCTTGTAGCTGCCCACATGGAGAGTCATTTCATGCACACCATTTGCCATTAAAGTATGCTCCCAAACCCTCCCCTCTGATGCGTCCATGAACAGTTCCAGCTCCTGGTTGTCTACTGTCTCCAGCTACACTGACATGCCATTGAAATGGGAAATGAATGTCATCCAAACCTGCAAGTCCACACAGAGCCCCCTGCCCCGTGTCCTGCATCCAGTGACAAGGCTTCTGGGTGCCTGCCCCCAGCTTCACCATCTGCGATAAAAAGGTCCTTTCAATGGGATGACCCAGCAGGCAATGTTGAGGTGTCCACTATATGTTGTAGCTTCCAAAAGGTTACCTTCTTTCCACTATGGCCTTGTTCAAAGGACACCTTAGGGTGTTGATGTCATCACATAGCAAGCAACGTTCTTGCCTTACTGTACTGATCTCTACACCTAGGAACGTCATCACCAAACTCGGTGCTTTGATTTTCCCATGGAATGGGGTACATTAAATACACTGCATAGCTCACCAAAGGTGGCAAGTGTTTTCCCACAGGCTGGAGAATGTCCCAAACCCACTACAGAAGAAGTTTTCCTGGTAGTGAAAGATCCCCTGGTTCTTTGACTCCTGGACAGTTACACAGTGCAGGAAGTTACTGAAGCCTCTGAATACTGCACAGGCTACCAAACAGCCCATGGGCATGCAGTTGTTCACATAGTATTGGCCATTAACTATCATTGCAAGTACATCCCTGTTGTCTGGATATACTGGCAGTAGTCAGAATGCTGACTCTATATCCAACCTGGTCATTAATGCCTGCACACCTGTTGCTGGTACCTCCATAACTGTTCTGTTGAATGATGCACATTGAACTGCCATAAATTGTGGCTCAATGTGGCCATTGACCGAGTTGCCTTATGGGTGCAACAAGTTATTGATCATGTGGAATTCACCAGGGGCCTTCTTTGGGAATGAAACAGTCGGGGACACCTTTGGATTCAGCAGGGCTGGGAGAGGTACTAGCCACTCACCCTACAGAGACACATCTCCTTTTCCAGCTCCTGTTGGATTACTTGCATTCTGTCTCTCACAGATTTAAGATTCTCAGCCTCAGACTCCTGGAGTGGCCCAGTGTACAGGATTCTAAAACCCACTAAAAACTCTCTAACATAAGGTGTCCTGGTTCATGGACCAGGAATCAGTCCAGCCAAAGCCTAAATCTGTCCACCGATAGAGGGTTGGGCAGGCTTGCCTCCATAAGACTTGTTAAACTTCCTAAAAAAGACCTGTTTCTTTCTTTCTAGGACTTTGGGATGGGGGGGGTGCATTGCACAAGGGGGTGGTGCTGTTCACTGGCAACACATTTGTGCAAAAACCTGTAGTGGCTTTTGGAGAAACTCACCTTACTGAAGCAAAAATAAGCTTGTATGGAGGACCCAGTGGTGTCAGACATCAGTGTCTTGGATGCCTTGATGGGCAAACAACTGTTTGTGTGGAGGAGACCTCCCTGTGCATGACTTTGAAAAGCAGGGGCATGTTTAGAATCCCCAGCCTAATGATAAGTCATACTGCATGCAGCACCTGAACTCCTTATTGTGTTCTAGTCAAGTCATCCCCCCTTTGCAGCTGTGAGTCAATATGATCCTGTTCAAGTAATTTAACTGGTTGACACTTTTTTTTTGGGGGGGGGCTGTCTGACCTATTGTGCAATAGAAAACTCTGAACCCTTCCCATAAATTGTCAAAGGTGCATTCCACCTTTACCTTCTTCTTCTCCTCTTGAAGAAGAGGGAGGATGAATTGAAGGAGAGCTGCAGGCTTCAGTTATTTTTAACCTATCACCATCCACCCCTCCAGGTGCTCCATGCCATGTGGGTAGCACCTGTGGTTCCTCCCACCTGGTGGTGCCAGGTCTAAGCCTCCTCCCGCATGGTTGGAATAATACCTGCCTAACTACAAGTTGCAAGGGAAGGGGCACAGGCAAGGTGATGTCTGTTGCAATGCTTTTGCAGACTTTGTGAAAGATGTTACAGAGCAACAGCAACAGTTGTCAATTCCCCCAATTTCAGTCTTCCATACCTGCAAAGCAATTCATTCCCTCTAGCTCTTTCAAATTTTTTTATGGCACCCGCAGTCCAACTGCAGAATCTGAGATCACATATGTCTGGCTGCCATACTTCACATATAACTTCACAGCATCATGTAGTATGATATGATATTCAGTCTGGCAGACATCTTTTTAACTCCATCAAACTGTTTCCCCCTATTCCTCGTAGAGAAACTTAAGTCAGGATATAGATACACCTGGTTCTAATTGAAAATATAACAATCTCTTGTGACGTGCACCTTCCAATATTTGGTCCTTTCACAAAGACTGGCCAAAATGGTGAAAATGTTTTAGGGATGAGGTTCTGGACACAGGAATTTGTAAGGCATGATTTAATACATTTTGTCCCCTCGAGCTCCTGGTTCCAAGCCCAGTGCTATATTTAGCTATGTAGAAATAAAGGTTAATAAATCCTCTCCTTTACAACTGTAGGTCATTCTCAATAGACTAATGGGAGTCTCATGTGTTTTATTTTCCACTTTCTCCAGTCACAAACAGAGCAATGAGTACTCCTGCACCAGAAAAGCTGCTGTTGTCTGGGCCCTTGTTGTGGAGTCTGTGGCTGCTCCCACTGCTGTCTGTGCTGGGTCTGCCTTCCTTTTCATTCTGCTACAGTGTTCATCCATTCTATAAGTCCAGCCTTTTGTCCAGGTCTTTGGTAATGACCTTTAAGTTTATGTTTTCTTCATTAATAATTGTTTTGAAATTTGTAGATACACTTTAGCCTAAGGGTTCATTTCTGATATGTAAGTGTGACACATTTATATGTGCATACCCATATTCAACATTTTCTTAACACTACTATCTTGCATCAAGTAGTCTTAACAATGTAAACAGCAACTCCTACCAGTTATAAAAATGTAACTTAAGTCTTCTCTTCTTAATTAGATCAGAAAGAATATTTTATGCACTATCGCTTCTTGTAACATGGCATTGAATAACTCTGAACTTAAGAATTATTTATTGGCCAAAACACAACATGAGATGTGAATCTAGTGGGTATTAATCCCCTAGTAATGACTGCTAGCATAGTACTGCCAAAGTCCTGGAAAACATTGGGAGTGCATAATATTGCCCACTCCTGTAATACCAATAAATTCCACAGCAATTTCACCTGCACAGGTCATACAGTGTATAAGTAGAGTACTGTTCCAGTCCCTGAAACCCACACACCCGGCTGAACACAGATTAAACACAGCAGAGAGGAGAATCACATACACACTTGCAGCTAGCTGTTCTACCCACGTTCCCACAACACATGGTAAAATCCATCAGTGAGCAGCAAGGAGGCCACAGAATACAGAGTTCAGAGCCAATATGGCCATGTAGCGCTACTTGTTCAGGGTGAAAGGGGCACCCATACCATAACTAAAATATGCTAATTAGATACGGATGTATCCCAACACTGGCAATGAATATCGAAGAGGGAAGATTACCGTGTCAAATAATAACAATTTACACATATCATTTTTAAAAAGTATAAAAAGATTGCATAAATGATTGTCTTTCCTTTTAAAAAAATGAATGTTAATGTGTTACAAAAAAAACACCACTATATGAATAAATATGGTTTGAAGAAAATTAGAATTAGTGCATTTTTATCATTTCTACTGCATTGTAAAATAGTGCATCTAGCTCTCTGTTTAATATCTTACAGTTTATAATCCAACAATTCCCAGTTACACATTGCCCATGTTACAAAGCATTAATCCACTCCAGAGTCAGGCTCTACTAGAGGGATTAATGCCGGGTTATCAGTTGGCTTGCCTGGCCTACTGACCTTGTGTAACCCCAGCAGGCATTAATTCCCTTGTAGAGGCCCTCCTCTGTCGTGGATTAATGCTTGTTTATTTGTTACTGGATGTTTGAATGAATGGTACCCAAATGCCTTTAGAAATGTTTATTTCATTTAAAAGTTGATGGCTAATCCTTTTATTTGTGGTAAGACTCATACATATACAGTAAACCAATCTTCAACTAAAGGCATTTTGTCTGATTTCCAGCTGTGTAACAATAGCCTCTTAACTCTAAGTAATGCTGCTAGGATTCATAACTTCTGTGTTTTGTCAATAACCAGACTATTGGTACAATTCCAAGTATAAATAATACAGGATCTTGGGGTATGATACATTTTGTGGTCTCTGAAAAAATGTTTCCAACTCCATGCAGTAAGATAGCTGTTTTGGGACAATTCCAAAGCATGTACAACATATTGACATGCATCTCCTTACAATGCTAATATGCTCCCCCTGTTAAAAGCTGATTTCTTTTAAATTGAGAGGGGTGCAATAATAATAGTAATTCAATATTTTGTACTATAATAATTTGCACTGTACCTCTATACCACTTTAAGTACATTCTGCCATGCTAATCTCTAATTGTTTGGTGAATGCTCACGCTCAATTTTTTTTACCATTTTTCCACTATAGCAGATTCTGTTATGCATTGTTTAGTGTCTGTGATTAGATTATAGACATAACTAGCTCCACTTTTAGCCAGCCCGGTGGCACTAAGGGTTGAGGTGCCAGATGCCACACATTGTGCTACACTGGCGACCCGAGTTCAGGAACAAGCTGGGGCCATTGGGGGTTGGCAAGGGAGGGAAGGGATTGAGCATCCGGAGGACAGCTCTCCCTTCCCTGGGAAGGAGATGGGGATGCACCTCTCTGTAGCAGCATTTGGCGGCAGTCGGGTGCCATGCTGTCAGGGGTGGTGCACACACAATGGGGAAGGAGCCTGGTGGGCAGCAGCACATTGTGCCTAGCTGCCATTGTGTGCCCAAGCTCTTGGGGCCAAAACAATGTAGAAAATCCCCCTGCACAGCCGCGGAGATGAAGGGGACTTCAGGGGTAGGTCCACATCTCACCACCTGCGTAGCATACCAGTGGACTCCACAGCTGACCCAATGCAAGGTAGGCGCTTCTAATCCTTGTAAGGCCACCAAGGGAGGGTTGACCCACCACAGGGGGTGATCCAGGGGGCTAGACCTTCCTGGGCAGTTGGGAGGATGACACTGGAAAGCGGGGGTTCAGACAGAGAGTAGAGATCCTACTGAGTAGGTACCCTGGAAAGATGCCCGGGCCACAGGGTGATAAAGAGACTTTAAAAAAAACTAGCTCCACTTTTCACATAGGCAATCTTTTGAACCTGTCTCCAGTTAGGGTAAAAACATATTGACATTATGTATACAAATGCAACATATATCCCTTCAACTCTCAAAGGAAATTATTTCTGTTTTGAGGTCCTACTAAGTAACTTACTGTTTTGATACCATCCTTGCCACATCCCACATCATAAACTGTTTTTTGGTTATCCATGAGATCCCTGTTTCCCCACAGTGGTGCCAGTTCCCATGATTTCATTGATAAGGTTCTGGTTTTAAGGAATTTTCCCATTACCCTAATGATGCTCAATGTGCATAGATTGCTCTTGATGCTTTCATGTGGATTTGTTAAAAAGAAGTCTGTCAGTCTATTACCTTTTAACTAATGCCTGTCATTGCCTAACCAAAGTATGCAGTAAGAAAAACCAGAGTGTGCAATTCTGAGGGAATAACTGTACAGCTTGAGGGTGTTATTAGGCAAGAGGCACTTGTGCTGAGTGTCTTTAAACCCCAGAGAGTAAAGTGCAATTATTTTCCCAATTATACGTCCCTGAAGTGTCCTACTGCAATTATAACAGGGTGAGAAAATGTGTTTCTGATTTTAATCCAAAAATATGATACACTGTATCGATACAATTAAAACAGTAAGTTTAATGTAAGATTCATAAAGTGGTCCATTTCAGCAGTAAGGGAATCCCAGAACTGTAAATAGTGACTGGCAGTCTGACTGAAACTTTAGGCACTGTAGAGTGTAGAGATTTGATGGGTATGCAGACTGTTGGTCTAAAAGAAGTACAGGAGAGTAAGGTATACCATCAAGATTGCACTGAAATGTTAGTGAAGTGTCTTGCACGGTGACATAAATAACATGAGTGAAAACAGCTACATAGATTTAACAGTAAGGCATGTCATGTAGCTGTTTTCACTCATAGAAACATAGACATTGATGGCAGATAAGGATTGCAAGGCCTATCACCAGCAAGACCAAGGTTATGGTTGTGGACCCAGGTCGTGGGAAAAAGGAGTTGGGGTCTGACCAACCCTCTGGTTTATTTCTGGGGGGGATCAGATCATTACCTCTGAATGGGTACGTAACCTGGGAGTGGTACTTGATGATGGGCTGACCCTTCATCATCAGGTGTCAGCAGTCGTTAAGTCTGCATTTTACCTTCTTAGGAACATTGCCAGAGTGAAGCACCCTGTTCCATCCAGCGATCAACCTGTGTTGGTCCACGCCTTTGTGACCTCATGCCTTGACTACTGTAACTCCCTGTACCTGTGGCTTTCTGGGGTTGATATCTGCCGCTTGCAGCTAGTGCAGAATGCTGCTACGAGGTTGCTGATAGGGGCATCCAGAAGGACACACATTACCCCTGTGCTGCGCGATCTGCACTGGCTGCCTATACAGTGGCGGATCACCTTTAAAGTAGGTATTTTGACCTTCAAAGCCCTGCACGGACTTGGCCCCAACTACCTGAAAGAGCTTCTGATTCATTACAGCCCTGTACAACAGCTCCGTTCGGCTGACGAGGGGTTACTGGAGGTTCTGAGGGTTACTTTAAAATCCTCTGGGGCTCGGGCTTTTGAGTTCATAGCCCCAACCCTCTGGAATTCTCTGCCTTGCCGGCTTCGGGAATACATGACCATGGAGTCTTTTAAGTGGGAACTCAAGACCTATTTGTGGAGCCAGGCTTTTATGGCTTGAGGTTGTTGTGATTACTGATTTTATATGTGTATTTTTTGATTTTATCATTCATTTGTACAGTGCCTTGGTGCTTGAAAGGCACTTAATAAATAAAGTTTTATTTATTTATTATTATTATTTATCCAGTCTGCCCATAGTCATGCTGACTAGTTGAAGTTTGGTTGTGTGCGCTGGCTACCTGTGCTGGCAGCATAGTGTAGATGTTAAAATGAAAGCCTATGAATGGGTTTTCTACATCCACCAGACCTGAGATCAGTTCTGGAAGCCCATTTTTTTGTTGGGGTCTGTTATGCCCACTGCCCCCTGAGTTGCATCCGCCCAGAGTTATAATAATAAATGTTCTCCCCACCTCACCTCCCCTTTGTGTTTCATCCCCTTGAAGTTAGCATAGTTTATATCCCCCCTCATGTTGTGCCCACTCAAGTTGTGTCCCTCCCAGAGTTTGAATAATAAATACCCCCCACGAGTTCTGTCTCCCAAGTTGGAACAATAAATCATCCCCAAGCTGCACCCTCTCCAACTTCCATCCCCCACCCGAGTTGGATCCATGGTGTTCGTGGCATCCTATTAGTACTGTATAACAGGTAATATTAGCATTCTGATAATTTTAGTGATATTAGCTGATCAGAAAAAAAATGCTAAATTATAGCACCCACTAATATTATTTGCCTAATGCAATCCTGTCCGGCACCATGGTATCTGGGCATCAGCAGCTCATACAAGTCACTTAACACCCAATTAGTGTGCATTGTTCATGATCACCAGATAAGTAGCAGATGAGCATTTTAAAACACAATTCCTTATGCACATACATGCAGAAAAAAAAAGAAATACGAGTGCTCTGTAACTTCCTTCAGTCGACACCATCAAAGAAGGGTTTATATTTGGTACAAACAGTGCTACCAAATATTAAAAGGTGAACCTAGACATTGTTTGTTTGATCATATTCTATTTAAAGATGATAGGTTATTAACTATGCATACAAGATCTTTTGGTAAAGAAATCCCTATGACTAGATCTCAGAATAAGTATGGAAATGAAATACTCCAGAATACTGTTGCTTACTATTGGGATAAATTGCCCCCAAGATTGAAGGTTATTAAACATTCATTCACTTTTAAAAGCAAATTAAGAGAACATCTGCAATTAACATGTACCTGTTTTAAGTAATAATTTGTTGTGTGATTGTGATGTAATGTCTTGTATTTTTGTACTGTTTGTTATTTATAAAACAGGACTTTGTTGAAAACGGGACTGATGTCCCAACAAATGTATTTGCTGTATAAAAATAAAATTTTACAAACAAACCATCAAATTCAACAAAGTCAAAAAACAAAGTACTCTTCTTCAATTCTGTTCTTTAATTCTGGTTCACTTGTACTTCACATCTGTTTCACATCACTCTTGCTCCATCTGTGAAGCAGAAAAAAAGCATGTACTCTATCAGCTATGGTCCCTAATATCTGACTTCACAATAAACATAGAGTAAATGTTTTTACTTTTGATGGTCAGGCAGTTTTCATGAGTATTCTGTATGCCAGCTTGTTCAAAACCATGAATAGTATCCTTTTTGCTGAAAGCGGGAAAGAAGTAGCAAGTCCGTTGGCATCTGTAGATGCAACATTTATGGCAACACCCAAGCACTCAGTCATCTGAGAGCATGGTAGTCTCCGTGAGTATTTCCTTTTAATTTTGAAGGATTTGGATCCACTTCAACAGCGACATTGTAACAAAAGCAACAAAAGCAGGTACACATTACTGGCTACTGAATGCAGGCAAACAAGTTTAAAGGGAAGGGTGCAATTATATTGCGCTATGAGTAAGCTGCTACCAATTAATGCAGTGGTTGGGTAATTCACGGAGTACTGCATCTTGCTGATGCCACCAGAGCACACTACTGTAGCTGCAAGGACATCAATCACTAATTATATTGGGCACTAATATCTACGCACATAGCCATCATGCTAAATATATCAGCCACCAATATGTAAGCAATAAGACATGATAGGGTATGTGTTGAACATATATTACCGCGCAGCTGGGGCGTAGTAAGTCACAAGGCCGCAGGCCGAGTGACTTCAGCCCCAGCCGTGCGGTAATATATGTTCAACACATACCCTGGAATGTCTTATTGTGCTTATAAAATGGAGACATTTAATTGTAATTGAAAAAAAAAATGAGAAAATATTGTATTTGCATTAAAATATTGGTTTATTTGAACAGTGTTCCTACGCAAGGAAAAATAGTCCCTTTAAACTGAGACTTTTTAATGCCAACAAAATGACAGTTTCATTGTTTAAGTAAGGAGTGAATAATGTATCAACATTATAATGCACTAAAACTAACAATGAACGTGAGATAAATGAGAACGAGAATGTGAATTTTTTTTTTTTCACTGAAACGGCTGTTACCAAAAACTACAGGTTATTCTTTCAAGTTTATGAAATTTACAGTGCCATTGAAAGTGACTTGACCACTGAAGTTGAATCCTGTGCTCAGGAAATTTATAGGTGACTGCAGGGCTGACTGAGGTAAAGGATATGCACCCCAAGGGCTACTTCCCGACTTGACAGGTGACTGCACGACTGATTGCGGTAAAGGATATGAACCCCAAGCGCTTCTCTCCGACTTGACAGTTTCTTGCCACAAACTTGATTGAGGAGATGAATGACTTGATGTCAGGGGTGAGTCTTCTGAATTAGCTGCATGAGAAGCGTGATCATTTGGCTTTCGGTTTTCTTTTTTTTTGGGTCAGCAGTACTCGGTTCGCCGACTTTACATTTTCTAGCCATGGACTTGAATGAGGAGCTGGATGACTTGACGTCACTGGTGATTGGGATTTTGGTTTTCTTCATTTTTGGGCAGCAGTATTTGGTTACTTTTTTTTTTGCTGGATGGAGTGGTATTTCATCCTGCCCCAAAATGCAGCTCCATTTTCTGCGATCGGAGGAATTAGCAGACCAATATGATCTGATACTTGCATTGTTTCTGAGGCCAGTGACCGACATAATTTCTTGGTCTTAACAGCCAGAATCAGATAAAAGAAGGACAGCTGTGGCACAAACTGAGTGGTTTGTGTAAATTTGTGACAGCGCTACATCTTTGCTTAGACGAGTCATCATGGTCGAAAGGAAGTTGAGACCCATAGCTTCACGACTATACCATGTTTCTTGGGTGACCAGGAATTCTTGGGGCAATTTACGAGGGTGGCAGTATAGGGATTTGGCATCAACAGGTAATTTTGAAAGATATTTCTTCAGACTTTGTACTGGGCAAGATAGGGATCCAGGATTGGCATAAATAAAGCCACAATAGGATTCTTTGTTTTGTTCTCTCGGGTCGCTATGGTTTTTTGTTTGTTCATTGAAAGTTAAGGTCACAAATTCATTGCTGTCTTCATCGTGGTAGAATTGAAAGCTGTTGGGCTTTAACAGACGGAGCCCTTCATGTCCCGGCCTTACCATGTACAGCTGTATGTCCAGCCACACTTTGCAAACAAGGCCAGGGGCTGTGTTAGGTGACAGTGCAGGAGAGGTATGTAATTTGTGAAGATCGATATTGGTTATAGGTGGATGATGCTTTGAACAGTCTTTCTGCTCTCATCTGTATTTTTTCATGACGGCAACAAATACGTTGTTGCTTGATGTGAAGGCTTGGTCTGTGATAATGTTTATTTTCCTACCGACTGCTGTACAGTTTAGATGTCTATTTAAAGCAGCCCTCAGGCTACAGAAACTGCTGAGGGCATATTCTTTTCCATCTGTGTTGCGGACTTCCGCATAGAACTTGCGGAATGTCTCATTTAACAGTTCAGGTGAAGCCATTTTAAAATCTAATTTTATGTGCCTTGATGAAGCCCAATCATCGAAAACTTTAACTCCCCATATTGTTGAGTACTTTGTGTTAAGCTCATTACGGGAGTCTTCGATTTTGTTTAGTTCACTTGCTCACTATTTCAGGCTCGTGTTTTTCCCACCACTGGTTTGAAAAATGACAGCCTCTGACTTGGTACTCACTATGCGCTGTCGGAGCTGTGTTGCTGATGTTTGTAGGTACCATTTCATTACTGCTGCTTTCCGATTCATTTTTTTCCAAGTTTTTAAATATTTCATCAAGCTCGTCTTCTGCTATGCTAATGTTAAAATTTACTAAGCTGTCGCCTGCCATGGTTTGGTATCTTGTGTTTCGCTATGCAAGGAAAAAAGATGGCTAACTTGGGCTTTATCAACATTCTATTTTATTTGTCAAGATTCTATTTTGAGCATTGATTTGTTTGCCTGCTCCTTTTTTTACCTATGTGTAATACATATATGGCACTGCTTTTTGGACCAATCAGTGATGTTTATTTGGAAATGCCATTTTATAATTTCTGCTATACAGTAAATCACACTATGTCAGAGTTGTGGTATTTTGGCATAGTGCAATTTGCCATTTAACTGTTTTCTATGAACAGTTATCCATGTTGACATGTTTTCTTTCACATACTTATGGGTAATCTGGAGCATAATTATGACCTAATTACATTCTTTTACTTGTTCTAAGCCAACCATAATGCCTACATTTTTCTCACCATGTTATAAGGGCTCATCTGAATGTCATGTGCCAGCCAGATGTGTGCTGATTGTTTCATTATGAAGGTCCAGCTGAACCTCTCCCATCATTGAAGGGTTAAGCCCCCTCTATCCACTGGCATCCTAAGATTACCAACAGCTGATCTTCTGGGTTTATCCTCGAATATAAATTATTTTGCAAATATTTTTTGAATATTGTTTGTTAATATATTTTTCAAAAGAAATTAGATGTTTTGCAATGCATAGAATAATTTAAGAACAGTAATCATGTTAACTGTATCAAACTCTCCCCATGGAGATACATTTAGCTTCTTCCATTTATTGAAATCCTCTTGCATCTATTTCCTTAAGCAGATTGTTTACGTTTAGTTCCCCATTGCTTTTTCTATATTATCAGAAAGTTTTAGCCCTCTATATACAATTTCTTTTTTAATAAGATTGGAGGAGAAGTGAGCCGACAATAATGATTCAAGAATGTTTGGGCATAACTGGAGCAATACTTGTGTTTTATGCCAATTTAATTTAAGACCAGATTCATGACTAAATATCTTTAGCAGTTGCATCAGACCAGATATGAAATTGAGTGTGCATTGTAGCATTAGCAAAATATTGTCCACCATAGCAAAAACCTTAGTACATATAGTGTCTGTTTTAATATAGTACCATGTATTGCTGTTGAAGATTTGATAACCTGATTAGAGGATCTATAGCCAGAAAGAATAGGTATGAGGGATTTGCAGCCTTGCTTGGTGCCACAGAACTGTCCAGTCAGTAACTATTTGATACTAATTCTTCAAATTGATTATGAAACATAGTAGCATTCTAATTAATAAAGATTTATCAACTCTATAATGTTGAAGGGTAGCATACTGTGCATGTATTTCCAATGCAAGGAGTCAATGCCCTTTCACATATCAAGCAAAACTGCAATTTGTGGGAGCTGTTGTTTGTTGACTTCACTACATGATGTTGGACAATCCCTTTATACTGTCTGCACTGTTATTCCTTTAATGAAGCTCAGCTGCTCTTTGCCAATCAGTTTTTCTTTATTGTAACAAGAATGTATTGAAATTTCATGAGACAGCATACAACATACCAAAACAAGAAGAATCATGTATCACAGTTCTCATTCATTGCATTGCTATTACTGCTTCTGCATCAGTCTGTGGGGAATTCTGGAAAGCCTGTAACATTAAAACACAGTACAATAAAAGGAAAAAAATACAAACAAAAACAAAACGAAGCTCACAATAAGAGCCAAGCTGGAGAGTGAATCATCATTTCAGTGTCTCTTGGTTTAGACTGTGTCCTCCATCACTAATAGGAGGAGCCTACTGTCCTAAGTTCTTATGTTGCAATACATCTGTGTTTGTTGGGAATATGAGTTAGGTGGGCTATCACTAGAAGCACCATGTGGGGCTATATCAGCTTCAACAATCTTCTGCTAATACCTCTAGGATATTCCTTCCCAACATGGTGCCTGTGTATTCTTGGAAGGCTAGCCATTAGCCATTATGTTTGTCCAGGGTGTGTCTGAGTTGGGTCATGGCCCTCTCCATCTCCTGGATAGGTTTACAGTTCTTGAGCCAATTCTCCAGGGACAGTTGGTGATCTGCAGCCATTTCTGAGAGATGGCCTTTGCCACAATCATAATGAGGATATTAAGCAGCTAAATTTTGTTTCTGCCTGGTAAGGTCAACCCAAAAATCCAGTATTTGATTTGTGTGTGTATGTAAATGTATGTATGTGTGTGTGTGGGGGGGGGGGATAGTCCCTATTATCTTTGTGACAGCTAATCTAATTTTCTTCCAGAACTCCCTTATGATGGGGCACCTCCAGAAATGTGCACGTGGGAACCCACCTGACAACAGTCTTTCCAACACTTATCTGACCCATGTCTTCCATAGTGCTTGACTAACTGGAAACTGAAAGTACCTGATGGCTAGGTACAATCTGAACTCCCTTCAGCTCAGGGAGGCCATGGCTTTATGAACCTGCTGCAGTGTCCTGTTCCAGGATTTTTCTGTTGAATCTAAATTGGTTTCCTCCTTTCTTCTGTTCTTAGTTGCTATGCTATTAGGGAGGCAGTATAGTGCAGTGGTTTAAGGCTCTGAGCTGCAAACCTGGAGACCTGGGTTTGAATCCCATTGAAAGAAAATAAATAAAAGGTCTAGAAATGTAAAACAAAGGATTTGGGAAGGAAATAAAGCATGTCTAAAGGACAGAGTACCATATTATGTGAAACAAAGCATAGATACTTCAGTAGTTTTATATTGTATGTATTTCCCTACATGAACACTAAAGACAAATAAAAGGCTGTAACTTTTCATGAAGACAGATAGGGAATGCGCACCTCAGCTCTCTGTCCATGCAAAGGTTATAACCAGTTATTTGTTCCAAAACAAATTGGTTTAACCATATACAATTGTAAAGAAAGGTTGTTACCTAGAGTTCTGTTTCATTTGGAAAGGTCCTGCTAAAGGGCAAGCTGCCCCTGAAATGGCAGGTTATATAGATACAGGGGAATGTGATTTCACAAAGGAGGAGGGGCACTGTGAAAACCACACCCCCTTCCCTTTACTACATAAACCCTCCAAAAGGAGGCATAGAGAGATTTGTTGTGAACAAGGTGAGAGAAGGATCTCAGCAAGGAGGTAATGTGCTGTCTTTCACATTATCTGAGGAAGGAGAGAATACAAGAATTTCCTTATAGCATCTGAAGCAAGCAGTATATCCTGATATCTGAACTTATGTGAAGAAATAACATCATTTTTTTTCCTTTCTGTAAATATTGGATTATTCATTTTTGGTTTTGTGTTTTTCTAAAATAAAATGATAAATGCAGAATTATGCGTTTTTTATGCATCATAATCTGGTTGTACGATCTGTTTATTGGGACCCACACATTTACACTGACCACCAGATTCTGTGAAGACAGAAGTGTCGAACCTGCAAATATCAAAATAGGCCATGTCTAAGCAGAACAAATTCTCTACTATGCTGTTCAAAAGGGTTTAATGCTCATCTTCTAGGAAATGACCAAGTCTAATTTGAACATTTTTCTCCCATTGTCTGTACCTAGCATTCAGATTTACCATAGCAAAGTCCATGCATGATCTGAGTGGAGTCATGTTCAAGTTCAAGTTTATTGACTGACAAAAGTCATTACTTTAAAGCAGCAAGAATAAAATATTCATACATCCAAAATGTGTAGAATACAAAAATAAAACATTTCCAAATCTTCTAAAAATGCTCCCTGAAAATAAAGTTTCTGTTGAACATTTAGATTCCTAATACATTATTGAGTAGAATCAGGGGCTTGATTTCTGAGTTCTGTTTCCACTTCTGATAGATTTACCTCCAAATGTGAACCATCAATTTAGACAATGGGTTGGCCATCTGGGAGGAGCCTTGTTTACAACTTCTCATGAATGGAATGTCAGCCATTCTTTCCTGGGTATGGCTGAACTGCCATAGTGGGATCCACAGAGGGTAGTCTTTTCCCTAGCATAGTGGGTAAAGTATGACAACTGATGCTGCCCGGTGGCACTGAAGGCTGAGGTGCTGGATGCCACCCCTTGCACCACGCCGGCGACCCAGGTTTGGGAGTGACCTCGGGTGCCGGGAGTCGGCAGGGGAGGGTTAAAGATGAGTGCCCTTGTGGTGTTCAACTCCCCAGGGGGGATAGGGGTGGGATGTCCTGGTCTGTTAGCAGCCCCTGGTGGAGATCAGGGGCATTGCAACATGTCAGGCACACAAGCAGTAGCGAGACTGACATTGGCAGGGTTGACGTGCGCTGTTCGTCGGATGTGGACTCATTAGTGGTGGGGGACTGGTACAATAACCTCAATGTAAAATCCCTCCAATTGGTCTGTGGAGATGATGGGGAGTTCTGTGGCATGGCGTATATCCCACTCCCAGTCCAGCTTGAAGTGAGCTTCCCAGGCACCAGCCGTAGGCTGCGCAGACTCCAGCATGAACCGGAGGGGGGCTGGGGTCTGGTCTGGGCAGTGCGGGTGGAGAAGTTCCATGGCATGGGGGTTCGGGCAGGGAGTCAGAGCCCTAGCCCTGTAAGTACCTCGGAAGGATGCCCATACCACTGGAGTGCATAAATAGAAATGGAAAAAAAAAGTATGACAACTGTGAGGCCCAGTAGGACAATTAATGACCATGGTCCCCTATTCTGCCCTTGTGTTTTGATGCTGTTATTGTGCTACATTTTTCTCTGGATTTCTTGCATCCCCTTACAAATTTCATAAGTGTCTTCTGCAGCTCCTTCCAGGTGGAGGATGGAATTAGATTGGGAGAGAGGAGAACAGGAAATTTAATCTGGGGAGGATGTTCATTCTCAACATTTAATCCCATCCTCCCGCAGAGACTGGTAGTTCTTTCCAAAAGGTGCAATCTGCTTGGATTTAGCTGATAAGTTTTGGGCAGTTTAAAGACTTAAATATGGAGATATCCAGGCTAGTCTATGCTCCCATGTGCCTAAAGCCCATTTTAATTGACAGCATCCATAAAGTTGCAGCACGGGCAGGTCCCCAAGCACCAAAATTTCTTTCTTTTCCTCGTTGATTTAAAACATGTAACCTTCGCTGATTTCATAACAATTCCCAGCACTCTAGGAATATTAGTGTGGGAGGGTCTGACACATACTGTAACTATAGCCATATATTTCTGTTTGGTCACATACCAGGAGCCACTACACTAAATTTATTTCATTGTATTGTAAATACAGGGGTTGAGCTTGCAAACCTTTTGTACATACTGTAACTTGTCATCTGCATAGAGGGAGATTTTCAGTTCCTTTCCCAGTACTGATAGCTGTGACCTGCTCAGAGGATCTGACCCTTTCTTCCAGAGGTTCAAGACTAATGGTGAACAGGAGGGGGGCAGGTGGGCACCCCTGTCGGGGTTCCCCTCTAGATTATTGTGTCTGTATGGGTTCCATTCACCTTTATCTGTATCCATGGGTTACAGCAGAGGCTTTCAATTGAGTTCCTGAATTTTTTAACAAACTCAGATAGTTGGAGCATGGCATCAAGAAACCACCTGTTGTGGTGACCAAATGCCTTTTCGATGTCTGCTGTAATAGCTGTCTCTATTCCCTGGTTGGGAGGTGTTGACATGTGAAGATTACATTGAGGCCCTTGTGGACATTAACCAGGAGGTGTTTTCTTAGTAAAAAGCTAATTTGAGCAAGGTGTATCAGTTATTTTGTTGACTGGGTAGATGCACTACACAAACAAATTCATATTTTCAGGCATGACTTAGGAGAGTTACAGAGATGAATACATATATCCATGGGTGTTGTTGGCCAGATAAGGGCTGATGGGCCCATCCAGTCTGCCTGTTTAAGCTGCCTAACAAAGTGTCCTGTGACTCAATCTGGTCATTGGCTTTATCTTTTTCTTCCTATCTCAATTAGTCCATTGTTTGTGCCCCATGCATGTCTGAATCCAGCTACTGTATGGGCTGCCATAACATAGATACATAGACAGTGTTGGCAGACAAGGGTCTACAGCCCACCCAGTCTGCCCATTTGAGCTTGTAAGTTCACTTTATGTTTTCCTAGAAGTCTGTTTCTCCTCACCCCTGACCTCCAGAATTCCTTTACGTCTATCCCATGTATTCCTAATTCCTGTGATTGTTTCAGCCCCCACCACTTCTTCTGGCAGGGTGTTCCACTTGTCCACCATCTGTTCTGTGAAGAAATTCTTCCTCACATTTCCTCTGAATCGTCCTTCCTCCAAATTCATCCCATGACCTCTAATCCTGCAAACATCTTTTTTGCTTAAAAATTGTGTATTCCTGTACCCTGTTCCTCCCTGTAAGATACTTGTATGTCTCTATAATATTCCCTCTCTCCCTCTTCTCCTCCAGGGAGTACATATTCAAGTCCTTCAACCAGTTCTCATAGGACTTGTGATGCAATCCGTGTACCATCTTTGTTGCCCTCCTCTGAACCTTCTCTACCCTGTCCATGTCCTTACATAGGTAAGGTCTCCAGAACTGTACACTGTACTCCAGGTGGGGCCTCAGTAGTGTCTTGTATAGTGGGCAGGCATTTCCATGCATCCACTACACATTATCCTTTATGTCAAAAAGAACTTCTTGACATTTCCCCTTATCGGGCACGCCTCAGTTTCAAGTTGTGTCCTCTTGTCCTGACACTACTATTAATCTGTAATATGTTGTCCCCTTCCACCTTGTTTATGCCCTTGAGGTACTTGAATGCTTCTATCATGTCACCTGTATCCCTCCTTTGTTCTAGAGCCTTTCACCCAATGAAGGACACCACGCCCAGTATTGCTTTGGTTGCTCATTTGGCACATCATTTATTAAACCTTTTTCATTTAAATTTTTATCAAACAATACTGAGTTCCTTTACATGCCATATTTAAAACATTTATTTATTTCCATATTCTCTTTATTTTGAAATATCACAACTTATATCACGTTTTATATCTCATTTTTCTTCACCTCTGGATGTAAACATGAAGGGATCTTTCTTTCTTGTTCATTTCCTCTTTCACCCCCAGATGTATACCTGAAGGGGTTATCTCTTAATGTCTGGGCCAGATCCAGTTCCTGCCCCCCATTTTCAATTCCTGGGTGACAACACTCTTTCCTCTTGTCTGGGCCAGGTTCAATTCCTGCCCCCCCCATTTCTATTCCTGGGTGCCCACACCCTTTTCTCTTACACCCCACCTTGGTGTAACTCCAGAATTTCTCCCCCGTCCTCTCTAGAAAGTATTTTCTTTCTCCTTCTTCCACTAGCCCATGTCCAGTCTGCGTTTGAAGGTGGACTATCCCTCCCCCCCAGATTCATTCCTTCATATTAACTCCTCCACCAGGCATCAATGCCTCTCTTGATTTCTGTGATGAAAATGTGGTAACCCATCTCCGCTAGAAGGACCCCCTCCATTGTATAGAAGCTGGCTATTTTTTCCTTATGTCATCATGCTGCAGTATCTCTCCCCCCCAAACACTTTGAAAACCTTTTCTCCCCTTCTTCTTTTCATCTTCATTCCAGCCCCCTCTATGGCCTTGTGTTTTTTGAACATGCCACCATTTTCTTCTTGCCACCATTTGCTACTACAGTAATGTGACTGACCCTTGGCCACCAACCCTTAAGCACTCCTAGGTCTTCATGCATAAGATTAAATATAATTAACCAAGGACGTGCACCCAAATCAATTGCCACCTAGATGTACAATAATTAAGTCAGGTTCTGGGGTGGTCCTGCAGGTCTTATCCATCAATGGCATAACATTGCCTCCAGTGTATCCCTTCCATGCCCTTCCACCTGATCCACACCTTCTGGTGGACCCAAACTGTTTGGCCTGTCTCTCTACCCACCATATGTAGCAATGCCCCACAATCCATGCTTATTTTCTGCAGCCATTCTCTAGAACATGTAAACAAATATTTGTGAACAACTTATTTTATATGCATACTGTCCTCCTCCCATTTCCATTTCCTAGGGATAGAAAGAAAACTCTTCATTAGTGATTCCCATTTCAGATGTACTTTTTTATAGCAACTGGATGTCCCCATGACCAAATTCCACAAGCTGTCCTACAGCATCCCTTGGTCTGCAGCCTCTGAGGCTACCCCTATCCTAAATGAATGTGATAAATCTCTGCCAGGGTTTTCCCCCACTGGGCCATGCTTCCTTTCTTTTGCACCCATGACCATGATTCCCTGTTGTACCTTATCCATTCAGGTGAATGAACAACAAAACCCCCTCCAGTAGGCCGAATGGCCTTAAAGTCCATAATGCTCAAACTGGGCAAATAGCCTCTCTCCTATGCTGCTGTAGTGGAATATGGGTCCCCAGTCCCTCTGATCCATTCTGATTTTTACAAACATCATGATCCTTCCTTCACTCCAGTGGACATCATCCCACTGCAGCCAGACAGGAACATGGGAAAAACCAACATTCTGGAATTGTTTTACAGTCTCCCCTTGTAACCCTAAATATAGGAATTTGGAACAAAACAACCTATAACTTTCAACAAAATATAACCATCTTGCTCACTGGACTGGCAATATTGTCACAAAAATGTGCACTTTTCCAATGAAATCCCCACTGTAAGAGAAGTAGTTGCGTTTAAACCCAGCGTTTTGTTTGTTAAAATTGAAAATTTTCAATTAAAAACTTGGGCGCCGTCCCTTTAGATATCCAAGAACACAAATTATCTTGAAAGCTCTGATGGGACTCATTACCTACAATACTGTGGTGACGATCACAGGGCTACCATAATGACGGGTCCCGATCATGTCAAACCTCTAGCTAGAAGATCTGCTGCAGTGAAAAGAAAGCAAATGAATCTTTTTATTTAACAGTCGTAAGCCTCATGGCCATGACAAACAAATTAATTTTGTCACCTGTCAACCGATCGGCCCTGTATAGGTTAGCAGTTTAATTTCATTCTTTTTACACCACATAAATGGCCCCCCCAATCCTGAAACCTTCCCCTTTTACTACCTGTCCCCCAGTAACAGCAGTGTTGCCCACCCATTCTCCAACCTTCCCCCTCACAATATCTCTCTGTTTCAAAAATTGCCACAGCCACGCGGTGTTGGTTTGGCCCAACTATTCACACGGTCTACAATTCTGGATGGCACTATGGCAGGAGCTCAAAAAAACCCTTGCCTCTCACATTTTTGCCCCCACTGAGATGAGTACTCTCTCCAGCTGATGGTCAGTAAGGGCAGGACCAGCCTTCTCCCCCCAAAGCTCGCTCGTTATTTTTTGTTTCACCCTAACAACTGAATTTTAACATATCTTGCTGAAGCAGGGCCTGACCCTGCAACCTGACCATCTGTAGCTTTGAAATGAGGAATATGGAATAAAGCAGCTACATATCAAAAATGCAAATAAAACTAACACGCAAGAACTACTGTGTTATTATAAGGTTCATTTCCTTGTATAATGTACAAATAACTCGGGGAGGGGGGGGACTCCCTTCCAGCTGGGTGTGCATGAGATATTAATAAACCAAATCTCAAGAATCGAGCATCACCCACCACAAAGAAGCCAACAAATGTGATGCTATTCACAGCATTTATTAAAGGCAAAATATGTAAAAGGTGTATAATGGAGTACAAACCCCACAAAAGTGCAAAATGCACCAAGACAAGATAGCACAGGCAGAGCCCTCACAAACACTCCAACCAGTTTCTCCGAAAGGCTTCCTCAGGAAGTGAAACACACCCTCAACCGCACACATGTTTAAACATCAGTCTTAAAGGGGACAACCCCAATTTCTAATTGATACTGATGAATGCATAATAAGATGAAATAAAATGTTTAAAAAACATTTAGATCTTCAAATCACATAAACAGTATAAACATATATATAATACTTCACTATAACAATTTCCTGCATTAACCCAGCAAAACACCAATACAGTGTGATGCTGGAGTGTCTCACCTACACTATAAATTAAATATAGACACCAGAATATACGACACACATGAATAAAAAGAAATTGTAAAAAATCACTTGAGGGGTGAAATAAACAGTTCAAAATATACATTAAAAATCAAACACAGACAAGATATAATACACACTACAGGAGAATAAGACCCCTTGTGTATACATATAGGGGCTGAACTAGTGTACAATCACTAGCACTAGCAAAATGCCATGGAAATGCACATGGTTATCTACAACTGAACTTTTATCAAAGGTCACATGAATTGAGAGATTAACATAAACACAAATATATATGTGTATATATATATATATTTAAACAAGTATTGGAATGTGGAAAAAAGATTTACAGATTTATTATATAGCGGTGCACTCATAATCACAGTAAACCATATGAGATCCATAGCACAGTATGAATTTACTCATTTATGTAAATCGACAGAAAGATCAATCTCATCATTTAGACCTGACAAATTCAGGGCACCTACTGTGTATATCCAGAAGGTTTTCTTCTCTGCCACAATCTGCTTGCCACTGCCCCCTCTTGGACCCACAAAAACATGGTCAATTCCACAAAAGGTGAACTTGTGCATATCCATGTTTGTCTGTGACAAGACATGGGAGCACAATGCACTCTTCTTATCCTTGAGTCTAATGGAACTAAGATGTTCACATACTCTGGTTTTGAAAGGGCGTGTAGTCATGCCCACATAAAAAGCTGTATAAGAGCACATTGCTAGATAAATAACATAACTAGTCCTACAGTTAACAAAATGCTTAATCTCAAATGTTTTAGGATTGTTATATGATGAGAATGTTTTTGTTCTAACCATCACCGAACATTGTGTACACCTACCACAGCTATAACTACCCTTAGGTTTATGGAGAAGCCAGCTCATATTTCTTGGAACTGGCAAATAGCTTTGGACCAACAGGTCTCTTAGATTTGTACCCCACTTATACACAATTTTGGGTGGCACTGATGCAATTGATTTAAGTACAGCCTCTGTGGTCAAAATATGCCAATACTTATTAATATTGTGGCTAACCAGCTGACTGTACCTCCAATGTTTTGTAATAAATAAAACCTCACTTAAATTGTCCCTATTAGGCACCCTGTATTGTAATAATTGGTCCCTAAGGATTTCTGCCACTTGTACTTGTACAGCCCTAAGTAGGGCAGAGGAATATCCCCCTGCGTCTGAATTGTTTAACCAATTCTGTACTTCTATCATTGCACAACTAGGGATCCAAACAATTTTGTTTCACTCTTAGAAACTGAGATTTTGGAATATTGTTAATGGTGTGGCAGGGAAGACAACTGCTGGACTGTAACAAAGCATTTCTATCTGTAGGCTTATGAAAAATATCAGTAGTAATAGTACCATCTCCTTTCTTCAGAATGGTTGAATCCAAATAATTGATACTCTGCAATGAAGAATGTATACTAAATCACAAATTCAGATTAGATTTTTCCAAGTAAGCTATACATGCATGCAGTTGTTCAACATCACCCCACCACACCATCAACACACCGTCAATATATTTGCACCATAAATCAATAAACTCATAATAGGGGTTATTTTCCCTATCATAAATGTAACCAAGCTCCCAAAGTCCTAGGTACAAATTGGCATAAGTGGGGGCAAATGTAGTCCTCATGGCCGTACCTCTAACTTGAAGAAAATGTTGTCTCTGGAAAACAAAATGATTCATGGTGAGAACAAAAGTGGCCAAATCACACACAAAATCAATAAACATAGAACTGAACTCTGTCCCAGTTTTCAACCAGTGCCACAAAGCAGAGAGACACCCATCGTGTAGGACATTCGAATAAAGGGATTCCACATCCAAGGTGACTAAATACCAACTTGGCTCTAGCTGCATGTCCCCCAGGACACCCAATATGTTGTGATGTCCCTCATGTAAGACCATAAGAAAGGAACCAGATGTTTAACCTGTGAATCAACAAATTTAGATAGTGGTTCCATGAGGGGACCCAATACCCGAGACTACTGGGCATGCTGGGGGATCAATCAAAGACTTATGTACTTTAGGAAGTACATATATAGTCTGATGAACAAGAAATGCAATAGACAAGTTGGACTTGAGATCCACTGAAATTACACCATTTATTCAAGCAGTGTCTAAGTATGCATCAATTTGCAGTTTAAATTGAGAGGTTGAATCAGTCTTTAAACCAACATAAAAGTTAATATCTGCCAATTGCCTAAATATCTCCTGCTTGTACTAATGCAAGTCAATAAGGACAACAGATACCCCTTGTCAGCAGGTTTCACAATCACATCTGAATTATTTCTAAGATCCATCAAAGCTTTATGCTCAGTATTGGACAAATTATTGAACCCTTCCCCAACATATCATCCAGACCCTGTTCAAGGTCAGACAAAACTGCCTTTTCAAATGTAATCACTGCTGGAGAATATGCAGGAATAAATTTGGAGGGTTTCTAAAAAGCTGTAAGTCTGAACAGGGGGTAGATAGTCTAGCAGATGAAGCAATATCCAGTGATGAAATTTCCAGCTGTGAATCATTGCTGCTAACATCACTAGTCCCATGCTTTGAAAAGAAAACCTTAAGATTCAAATTTCTGGTGAACATCTTAAAGTCTGCATATAAATCAAAGGCACGATTAACAAATGATTCAAAATTAAGACCTCAGGACAGTACCTTGTAATGCTCAACTTTCAAATCCATGGAAGAAAGATTAATAACATTCACTTCTTGCGATGGTACATTTTTGTGATCTGTGCTGGCTGTTTGTTCTGTTGTTTCCCTTCCGTGCATTTGCCTGGTGTCCATCACTGATTTCCTACCCTCATACTTCCATTGTTTCTGGCCCCCTTGTCTGGTCTTTTTGGTTCCTGATGGTCTAGCTGGAAGAGGACTGTCTGAGGGCTGTGTTGTGGGGTCGACATCTCTGGATACTGACTGTGTTCCAATTCCTCTTTCAGTGCCTAGTCTTCTAAAAAAATCATCTGATGTTTCTGACTCAGAGTTCGATGTGAAATGTTCAAAGGTTCTTTTGAAGTGTGAGTTCTGTAGAATATATTTTAATGAGGAGGGATTGTCTGCTTGTTTATTGGTATGTCCTGTATTCTTATTAAAGTTCCTATGATTTCTATATTTGCAGTTATTGCCATGTGGCTTCGAGACCCCAGGTGCAGATAATGGCTTTTCAGATTACTGATTGGACCAGGTGAAACCCCAATCAAGAATATAGTCCCGGCGGTCTCTCTCAAATTTGTGCATTTTTTATTGCTTCAAACACTCCTCTTATTTAAATACAGCTTCTTTCAAAATGGCCTCAAAGTCTGAAAAGTCTGAATGATTTTTAAATGACATAACTTTAAGTTCTAAGACTTCAACTTTAGGTAGTATCTCGCTGTCTTGTCACTTATAGTCTCTAATTAAACAGTGAATCAGGAGCATTGATGCAGCCAATAATTAGTCCTTCCAATCATTGATGAAAATCTCACAATCATGTCGATACCCAGGCCATTGCAAAATCCTAAGGCCCCGTGGAACTCTTTTAACTCTTACGTAGGCCTCCAATGTAGTGCAATGCCAAAAAAAAAAACTTCTAGTTTTTAATGTGGCTGCTTCCAATTCATGGAATGCAATGACAGTATCTGGTTCAGTTGTAGGAATATTCTCCATAGGTGGAACATCATGTGTAGCCAAATCCTGAACCCCTTCTAAATCGAAAGGGTCACCAACACCAGTGTTAGAAAAAAGAACTAAATAAAGGGCTCCATTCCTACTACCAAGCTGGGTGAAACTGGTTGGAGTGTTTGTGAGGGTTCTGCCTGTGCTATCTTGTCTTGGTGCATTATGCACTTTTTTGAGCTTTGTACTCCATTATATGCCTTTTACACAGTTTGCCTTTAATAAATGCTGTGAATAACATCACATTTGTTGGCTCTATTGTGGTGGGTGGTGCTGGATTTTTGAGATTTGTTTTCTTGTATAATGCTCTCCAAACTCTGTTTGTATGCAGAATTTCCTAAGCATTCTTCTTCACTTCTTGTATATTTACCTTCCACTGACTTACCTGTGGCCAGTCACTCCCTTTGGAATCCACTCCTCTCAAATCAAATTCCTCATGTTCTGAGATGAGCTATGGACTGCAAGGAAATAGGGAGATAAGGCCCTCCCGTCTCTCTCGGCCCAACTCTTGACCTCCTGGTCATGTCTTCACATCAGATGCCCTGCCGCCACCTTGTCCCTGTAAAACACCTAACAGTCCTGGACCTTGGCCCCAAACCACATGGTTGCTCACTACTTCCCTGATTTTTCCGAGCCTGGACGCGCTTCTTCATTTTTTAGAAAAAACTCTCCCTCCCCCCACCATGCGATCAAGCTACATAATCAATTACTAGTGCCCAGCATCAATGAAAACACCTTGTGGCCCACCAAAACCTCATCGATGCTGCTCTCTCCCCACCACTCTCCCAGTGAGGATCCTGGCCCTTGACCATCATGTCTCCTCTGGTAAATTCTGCAACATATAAATGCCCCCCCAACCATGCTTTTCCCTTTTCCAAGGAATCAGTTCCCCTTTCTGCTTGTGGGGGTTCTTCTAGCCTTAGCCCCCAGGTATCTGAATTATCCAAGTCATGAGTCACTGTCAGAACCTCCTCCCCCTCTTTGCTCAATCTCCCCCCAGCACACACATTCCACTTTAGTGTTCTGCCATCCTCTCAGTTCTGTGTAAGCCCCAATACCACATCAGCTGCGATGGTCAACTAAGCTTACCAGGAGATTATAATCACCAGTCATCTGACAAGAGACTCGATCAACTAATGCCACTCAAATCTAGGCGGTTCCATGGAGATCTACATGTTTGCCTCTGATATGCTTAGCGATTCAGCACTAATGGACTCCATGGGATTCAAATTTCTGGTGAGTGAGAACTACATAAGCAGTCATCCTAAATAATTTCTACTCATAAGATCTAATACCTTGGCTATAAGTAGTGTTTTCCCACAAAGAAAAATTGTCTCTAAAGAAAACAATCTGGCAACCCTCCACCTGATTCATTATATTACATATTTCTACCCAGTTTTAAACAAATTCCTCCCCAGTAGTGCTTACCAGAAAACTACTACCTCAAGGTTATCCAGGCTACCTCTACTAAAACCTATCACAAGTGCTTCATTTTCTTTCTTTTTTTGGAAAATTAGCTGCAAACCTACACAATGCAGCTTTTTAAAACCCCTAAACTCTCTTCCCCTGCTATATTCATTACAGAAAGATTTTTTTAAACCTGAACCATTTTAAGCTGCACAACTAAACAGTGTTTTTTTTTTAACTATGAAAAGTTATCTCACCAAACAAATTCTTGTTTCAGAAACTCAGGAACTCTCCGACCGATGTGCTAAATAAATCAAAATTTGCCTAGCAAAAGTGAGGGAAAGCTCATCTGTGCAGCCCTTTATAGCTCCCCTTCTTGAACCCACAACTTTGCTCTCTTTTCCTCTCTCTCTTCCTTCGACCTATCCTCTGCTCCCTTTCCCCAATGGCCACCCCCTTTTGTAAGGTCATCCTCTCTGGGGCCTAGCCCCTTTTGTAAGGTCATCCTCTCTGGGGCCTAGCCCCTTTTCCTTACCTAGCTCTCCCATTATGACCACTTCTTCAAAACCCTGCCCCTTCCCTTATCTGTCCCCCCCTTCGTCATCCCTCCTTCTAGGTGTCCAGGCCTATAACAAAGGGGCTTGTCTTTTCAGAGACAAATCTTCTTGTTCCAGAGTGTACAAATTGAAGTCCCTCACTCACTACTCATAAGGTTTGTGATGTAATCCCTTCACCATTTTGGTCACTCTCCTCTGCACTGTATTTTGCCAATGTCCTTTTGAAGGTGTGGTCCCCAAAACTGTACACAGTATTCAAGGTGAGGTCTCACCAGGGTCTTGTACAATGGAAATATTACCTCCCTTCATCGGATTGTGATTCCCCTTCCAACACACCCCAGCATCCCACTGTCTTTTCCCACTGCCTTTGCTGTCTGCCTAGCAGCCTTCAAGTCATCTGTGATTATGATACCCAAGTCCCACTCCTCCTTAGTTACTGCCAGCAGCCCCCTCAATCTGTAGCTTGCCCCAGGGTCCCTCCTTCCCACATGCATGATTTTGTATTTCTTTGCATTAAACCTTAGCTGCCATGCCCCGACCATCTCTCCAGCAGTCCTAGGTCTTTGCTGATTCTTTCCACCCACTCCGGATTATCCACCCTGTTGCAGATCTTGGTGTCATCCTCAAACAGGCAAACCTTTCCTTCCAGACCATCTGCAATGTCACTGAGAAAAACATTGAAGAGGATTGGCCCCAGAAGATACCCCTGTGGTATCCCACTGGTCACCATCCTTTCATCTGATTGGGTTCTATTCACCACTACCCTCTGTTTTCTGTCCCTTAACCAGTTTCCAGTCCAGTTCACCACATTGTTTCTCAACCCCAGCCTGCCTAGCTTGTTGACTAGTCTCTTATGTGGGACCATATCAAAGGCTTTGTTGAAATTGAGGTAGGCAATATCTACTGCCCTCCCAGTCCACTGCCATTGTCACCCAGTCAATGAAATCTATCAGATTAGTTTGAGAGGACCATCCTGCAGAGAACCCATGTTGCCTGGGATCCACCAGTCCATTGGTTTCCAGGTGTTCCGTTATTCTTTCCTTAATGAGTGCCTCCATCATCTTTCTGACTACAGAGTCTAGACTAGCTGACCTGTAGTTCCCCGCTTCTTCTTTTACTAATGCTCTTGTGAAGAGGTAAAATATTTGCCCTTCTCCAGTCCTCTGGGACCACTCAAGTGTCTAAGGACTCACTGAACAGGGCTGCTAGAGGGGCTGCCAGTTCAGTCCTCAGTTCCTTGTGGACCCTGGGATGTATGCCATCTGGACCAATGGCTTTTTCCACCTTTAGCTTGAGCAGTTCTTCTAGGACCCTCTCCCCTGTAAATGGACTGGTGTTTATCTCCTTATCCTTAGCTCCCTCAAAGTCTAGATGTGGGTCCTGCCCATTCCGTTCCACAGTGAAGACTAAACAGAAATACTCTTTCATTATTACTGCTTGTTTACTGTCTCTCACTATCCCCCTCTGGCCCCTCTAAACTTTGATACTCTGCCCTTTATCTTCCTTCTCTCGCTAATGTACCTGAATAATGTCTTGTCTCCTTTTTTTAACTGATTGAACTATTCACTCCCTCATTTGCACTTTAGTGTTCCTCACTGCCTTTCCTGCCTCTCTCAGACACTTCTGGTTTTTCCTTGTCCTCGTCCCTTTGTGTCTCCTTATACTTCCTGAAGGGTAGCCTCTTGGCCATTACTTTTTCTGTCCCCCCCCCCCAAGAATCAAAGTGATTTTCTTCTCCTTTTACTCTTGTCTATTGACCTACTGCATTGTTTTGTTACTTCCACTATAGCCTCCTTGATGTGTGCCCATTTCTCCTCAACATCTCTACCAATCCCTCTCTTTTCCAGGGTTTCTTTTAGCTGTAGTCCCATACTGTTAAAATCCACCCTTCTAAAGTCCAAGACTCTTGTCTTCATATGGGTTGACTGGATCCCTGTGCCGACTTTGTACCACACCATATTGTAGTCACTGGACTCTAACTGACCTTCCACGCTAAGATCTGCAACCCTGTCCCTGTTGGTCTGCACCAGATCCAGGATTGCTTGATCCCTGGTAGGTTCCTGAACAAGTTGTCTTAGGCAGGCCCCTCAAGTGAGTCCATGAAGTCCTATGTCATAGCTGAGGCCCCTGCTGGGATGGACCAGTCTACCTCTGGCATGTCAAAGTCTCCCATTAGCAGTACCTCCCCCTTTGCTGCCATTTCCTGCATCTTTTTTAGTAGCTGTGTGTTAATTTCCTAAGTCTGAGCTAGGGGTCTCTAAATGACCCCATGTGAATGGCTGTTCTGTTGCCTGGCTCAAGGGTGGCCCAAACTTTCTCCATTTGCTCATGCCTGTTTTGAATTTCAGTTGCCTTTATGCTCATTTTGATGCAGAGGGCACCCCTCGTTTTACCCTTCCTATATTTTCTGAACAGTGAATAATGAATGATCAAGCAAATGCAATGGCAACTACAAAACACACTGAGCAGAGATACACAACTAAGATAAGGTAGTCATTCCACAAATGCATTGTTTTAGAGGCACAGGAAAATTTCAACATGATATGGAGGGGCACAACATAAAGTAATCTATGAAAACAGTTACAACAGAGCAAGGAAAATATAGTAAGTGCTCAGGTCAGGTCAGCAGCTTAATCTTGTTCAAGGTCGGCTGGCATTCATCTGTATCCCCCTCCCCAGGTCGTGCCAGAAAATAGGCAGAATTTGTCTAGTGCACTTACCCGGTCAACAAAAACTAAATAAATAAATAATGTGGTGGAAGTAGAAGTACCAAAAGGATGTGATTATAGTGGTAAAATGCCTCACATGCATTTTTTGTTAGACAATTGGAATTTGTGATACTGTTTTTTAAAAGTCTGGTATGACTCCAGGCTTTCTAGAGACTCTGGTAGGGAGTTCCAAAGCTTGGGTGTAAATATAGCAAAAGCCTTCTCACGCATTTTGGTAGAACATTTTGGGGCAGCCAGTAGCAACCTTTCTGAGGACCTCAGAGGATAGGCTAGAGGGGACAGCAAAAGCAAACTTGCCAGTGTAGCTGACGTGCCCAATTGAGAGAGATTGTCAGTAGTGCAGGAAGCTGAGTACTTACGGAAAGCAGCAGGGGAGATCCATCCCAGGCTTGAGTAGAGGTCATAGTGATGGGTTAGCCTTTGTGTAGAGAGAACAAAATGACTGATTTTGTAGCACATGTTCCATTTTCTCAAGATCATTTTGTTAGCTACCATGTAGGAGGTTATGCCATAGGCAAAACTAATCAGTAGGACAACCTGAACTATGGCTAACCTGGCTGCAGTTGGAAGAGAATTCCTGACTTTGTAGGTGAGACCTAACTTAATGTTGACAGCATTCCTAGTGATTGATATATGAATGTTAAAGTCCAGGGAAGGGTTTAAGTTGACACCTGTATACTTGAAGGAGTCAATGATTTCAAGAAGTGTGCTGTCAGGATCATAGGCAGTGATGGATGAGGGACTGCCATGGAGTCTGGAGTCAGATCCAGAGATCATGACAAGAATCTTGTTTGGTGTTAAGGAGCAGTTTATTATGATTTAGCCAGGAGTACATGGCACTAAAGTCAGCATTCAGTCTCAACTTGATTTCAGTTATGTCCTGGGCACTTGTATACAGTAGCATGTGGTCAGCATACGGTAGTGTGAAAAACGATGAGACGATTGCCGGCAGTTGGTTTACAAACATGGAAAACAGCAATGACCCTAGAATAGATCCCTGAGGGACACCAAGCTTGATAGGGAAGAGATGGGATTTATATCCATTTATCCCAACAAATTGCTGCTTATCAACTAAGTAGCTTGCAAACCAGGAAGAGGTGATAGCTAAGAAACCCAGTTCAGTCAGTTTTACAAGTGAAAGGTGCGTGGTTCACATGGTCAAATGCTTTTGTTAAATCAATGAAAACTGCTCCAGTGAGCATGCCTCGATCCATGGCATTCTTTATGTTATTCATGAGTTTGATGAGTGCAGTGTTAGTATTATGTGCATGCCTGAAGCCATGTTGGGCTGGGGATAGGAGGTTGTGCAGCTGAAGGTGGTCATTTACCTTTTCGGCCACCAGCTTTTCAAATCAAATCTAATAAAACTATATATATAAAATGTTTTTCAAAAACCAAAACACATACACAATATAAGAAACAAACAATCAAATAAAACATATAAAAATATTAAAAATGCAGCAGTAATAAAAGCTAAACATTGTTTACAAAAGCTAAATTAAATAAATACGTTTTCAATAAGGACTTAAAAGTCTCAGTGGACAGGCTGAGAATCAAAAAGATTGTCAAGGGCTGACAGTATGGCTATGGGGCAATAGTTTTCAATACTGCTGTTATCTCCTTTTTATGTTGCATGCTTGTGCTGCCAACATCTTGTGGTAATGCAGCTTTGGAGGCACGGTCACTGTTGGGCGAATGCAGGGCTTGCATCAGTAGGTGCGTTGCTCATTCCCCAATCAGCCTGCATGCCGGTGCCACACCATGCATACATAATGTGATGAGCACATCTAAGGAAAGGTCCATTGCAATCCAAGCAAAGCTCATCAGATGCAGCGGACCTTCCAACGTGCTCGGCTACATTGTACGCATGGCGGCCGCCCAACTACCAACTTTGGGGGTGCCCAATCCCCCTGCCAGCTTACCGTGGCCATAATGTATGTGCCAACAGGTAGCCCACTCCCTGTTGGCATAAAACACTCCTTCCCATTTGTTATATGCAGAGGGGGCTGCCCAATCCCCCTCGGCTCTGGCCCCCCCGGCTTTCCTTGTGTGCCAACGGGGGTGCCCAATCACCATTGACATAAATTATGCCCCCCATTTTGTGGTGTGATGACAAGGGTGCCCAATCCCCCATTGGCTACAGCACCCCCCCAAACAGTTAGGTGGCACACTGGGAGCCCACCCCAGTGTGCCAAATCCCCTGAGAAAAAAAATGCCCCATGATGTTTTGTTTTTTTAACCCTGTAACACAAAAACAGTCCCTCATAGTCTCCCTCCCACAATCTGCACCCACCCTCTGCTCACCCCACCTCCCCATGCCACCCACTCATCCCATACTTACCTGTGGAGTCCGGCGCGTCGATCTTCGGTGGACCGGTTACACGTCTGCACTCTTCAAAGCCGACTGCGAACTGAGAAAATGCTGGTAAGCTGTATAACAGAATAAATAGGCGGTTTTCAACTTTGACGGATATATCAGGCATTTTTTGGAATTTTGGCACCAAATTTTCAACATGGGGTTTTTAGGACCCCTCCTCATGAATTTTTGCACTGCCATGGCATTATTTGGTCTCAAAAGGTGATTTCGCAGTCACTGTGTGGTTCACCTTTTGGGAGTGAGGAACCAAATGACAGTGCTAGTGTTCATGAGAAGGGCTCTCAAAAGCCTATGTTGCAAATTTGTGGGAAAATCAAAAGAATTACTGTTTACCATCACCGTGAATCTCTAGCTTAATTTGCAATATTTTCATGCTACCTGTTCAGCATTGGCATTTTTCCACACCTTCTTGTGAATCGTGACAGCTGTCATTTTCACATCCTGCCCAAAATGTGTTTCGCACTTCCAGTGCAGAATATTGAGGTTGATGTGGGAAATCAGTGTTTGGGACAAATTACAAAAATGACAGTTACACTGTTCATCAGCAGAAGTCCTAAAATGCCTATGCTGAAAATTTGGTGACGATACTCCATAACATGACTGTATTATGAGCGTACGTTGCACAGTTTGCATGCACGCTCGTAAGTTCGCAAATTTATAATATTTTCACTCCAGATTTTCAACATTGCCATTGTTCTGCACCTCCTTATGAACAGTACAGCTGTCATTTTTCACATCCTGACCAAAATGTGTTTTTGCAGTTCCAGCACAGAATAGCATGGTTGCTGTGGAAAGTACATGTTTGAGACACATTATGAAAATGACAGTGACACTGTTCATTAGCAGAGGTCTGAAAATGCCTATGTTGAAAATCTGGTGCTGAAAGTCCATAAAATGACTCTGCTGCAAGCGTGCATTACGCAGTTTCCACGCAGCCTTGTAACTTCGTAAATTTGCAATATTTTCATGCCAGATTTTCACCACTGGCATTTGTGCACACTTCCTTATCAACAGTACAGCTGCCATTTTTCACAGACTGCCCAAAACGTGTTTCCACAACTGTGGCGCATGCTCGCTGTGGGAAATCACCTTTTGGGACACATTAACAAAATCACAGCACCACTGTTCATGAGGGGAGGTCCCAAAATGCCTATGTTAAAAATGTGCCTGAAAAACTCCCACATATAATTGGGTTGCAGACGTCTGTTGTGCAGTTTGTATGCATGTTCATTGCTTCACCAATATTTCATATTGCCACTCCAGATTTTCAATGTTGCCATTTTTTGTGCCTCCTCATGAACAATACAGTTGACATTCTCAACATCCTGCCCAAAACTGTTTTCATCCCACTGTCGCTAAATGGCACAGCGCTGTGCAAAACCACATTTCTGCTAACAAAGTGATTGTGCTGCTTTTCATGAGGTGGCCTGACAAGCAGCCCATGTTGAAAATGTGGAGTGAAACTACCACTACATGCCTACGGTGTTTGGGTTTCCAATTGTAGCACCCCACCCAGTATAGACTGACAGGCGGCATAGCAGTGACTTGGGATCATCAGATGTAATGCTTATGCCATTCCACCCCCCAAGACCACCCTGCAGACACTGACAGGCCTTGTGGTGTGTTTTGCACTGTTTGGCCACAAACTTCACCACACGCTCCTATAGTGCACCCACGTCAATGTATTTCCTTATGGAATTGGGCAAGTATAATGCCCAAAGACCCCAAAGCACACCACGATACTTGTCAGTGTCTACAGGGTAGGGTGAGGTACAATGGCATGAGCATTATAGCTGATGACCCAAAGGCACACCCCAATGCCTGTCACTCTCTACAGGGTGGGGGTGGGGTTGGCATCACTTCAATACTTCACTGCCATTCTTCTTGTGTGTCTCTAGCTCTGATACTGCCAATGTCAGCACGACAACATTCGGCATTGACAAATGCTTGTTTATGTTTGCTTGCACGCATGCACAAGAAACATTATGTGGCAGCTTAGGACAGAAACGGGCTGTGGAGGTGCGGCCCTGTGGCAGCCAATGCCAGCACTGCATTTGTGGGCTTGGCAGTATTTACCCAATGCAGGCCCAGTGTCCTGATGACACTGGTTCTTCAGAAGTGTCACCAACTTGAAACGATTTCACTGCCGCAATCATGGGCCACCTCGTCATTGCAACATCAGCCATTTCGCTGCAATGAGGCAGTGACACGTCATTGCAGGGCAGTACCTTGCTTGGTGAAACATTCCCCGCCAACATGGTGGCAGCATAGCTGCCGCCTCAGAGCCCCATGAAAGCCAAATGGGGTGCCCAATCCCCCTGTTGGCATGCCCCTGACCCAATTCATTTGCCAACAGGGGAGCCCACTCTCCATTGGCATAGTGTCCCCCCCGCCCATTTGTTGTGTGCTGAGGGTGTGCCCAATCCCCCTCGGCATCATGCCCCCCTCAAACAGTCTTTCTTTGCTGATGGGTGCCAATCCCTATTGGCTTCAGCCCCCCTCCCCCAAAACACACATGGCACACTGGGAGCCCACCCCAGTGTGCAAAAAACAAACCTGAAAAAAACAGCCTTCCTGTGATGTTCATAGTTTAATTTGTGCCCCTGAAACAAATAAAATGGTCCCTCATGGTCTCATGCCTCTCCCCCAAACTGTGCCCACCCTCTGCGCACCCACCTCCCTACACCCCCACACCACCCCACCCCATACTTACTTCCGAAGCCCAGCATGATGATCTTTGGTGGACCGGGAACACGTCTGCACTCTTCAAAGTCGACCGAGAACAGAAGAAATGCTGGTAAACTATATAATGACATAAACATTTTTATTTTAACTTACGTAGATATCTTGGTAATTGTTTTGACTTTTAGCACCAAATTTTCAACATGGGGTTATTAGGACCCCTCCTCATGAATTCAGTCACTGTCATGGCATTATTTGGTCCTGAAAGGTGATTTCATGTTCACTGCGTGGAATCATCTTTCAGGACTGATTAACAAAATGACAGTGCCACTGTTCATGAGGTGGGCTCTCAAAAAGCCAGAAGCATCATGGAAGATCGACGGCAACTGCTCTGACACCTCCCACAGTGACACAGCTGAACCGACGCCATGTGCCCCCGATGCGTACCACTCCGACAGCCAGAACTGCGATGCCCGGTACAGCACAGCATGATGGAAACCACCATGACCTGCCACACATTGATGCTCCTCACCCCAAATACCCCTGAGGTTGAAACGCCGGGAGTGCATCCCTCCCATCTGCCACAGCGCAGTAATGGCTACGGACATTGCCAGAGTGGCATGACAGGGCACAGCATGCAACCGCTGGGATTGGCATGTTAGTGTTACATGGCAGGGACAAGCAACATGGCAAATGGCCAACATGGCACAAGCAGATCACAGACTCTACACCCTGTACCTGTCGACACTTTGGGGGGTGTCACTGTAGTCTGTCAGGTGCTGCTGGTGCAGTCAAGCTGTTTGCGTCATTGTGGGGGGGATCGGTGCAGCGGTGTTGGTCTCACTACATGCTTCCCAAAAAGCCTATGTTGACAATTTGTTGAAAAAAAATATATACTGTTTTATGAGAGTGCATTGCGTAGTTTCTATGTACACTCATAACTTCACGAATTTATAATATTTTCACTCCAGATTTTCAACACTGGCATTTTTCCACACCTCTTTATGAACAGTACAGCTGTCATTTTTCACATCCTGGCCGAAAAGTGTTTTTGCAATTGTGGCGTAGAATAACGGGGTTGCTGTGGGAAATCAGTGTTTGGGACAAATTAAGAAAATCACAGTCACTCTGTTCATGAGCAGAGGTCCTAAAATGCCTACTGTATGTTGAAAATTTGGTGACAAATGTCCATAAAATGACTGTGTTATGAGCGTGCATTGTGCAGTTTACATGCACCCTCATAACTTCACAAATTTGTAGTATTTTCACTCAAGATTTTCAACATTAGCATTTTTTCAAACTTCCTTATGAACAGTACAGCTATCATTTTTCACAACCTGGCCAAAATTTGTTTTTGTACTTCTGCCACACAATAGTGCGGTCGCTGTGGGAAGTCAGTGTTCAGGACAGATTAAGAAAACCACAGTGACACTGTTCATGAGCAGAGGTGCCAAAATGCCTATATTGAAAATTCAGTGACAAGATTCCATGAAATGACTGTTTTATGAGCATCCATTGCACAGTTTCCGTGCACCCTTGTAATTTCGTGCATCTGTAATATTTTCACACCAGAGTTTCAACATTGACATTTTTTCACTCCTCCTTATGAACAATACAGCTGTCATTTTCACATCCTGACCAAAATGTATTTTTGCAATTCTAGTGCAGGATAGCAGGGTTGCTGTGGGAAAATCAATGTTTGGGACATATTAAGAAAATCACAGTGACTCTGTTCATGAGCAGCAGTTCTGTATGTTGAAAATTAGGTGACAAACGTCCATAAAATGACTATGTTATGAGTGTGCATTGTGCAGTTTCCATACACCCTCATAACTTCACAAATTTGTAGTATTTTCACTCCAGATTTCCAATATTGGCATTTTTTCCAGACTTTCTTATGAACAATATAGCTATCATTTTTCATATCCCGGCCAAAACTTGTTTTTGCACTTCAGCCACACAATAGTGCGGTCGCTGTGGGAAGTCAGTGTTCAGGACAGACTGAAAAAAACACAGTGACAATGTTCATGAGTAGAGGTACCAAAATGCCTATGCTGAAAATTCAGTGACAAGATTCCATGAAATGACTGTGTTATGAGTGTCCGTTGCGCAGTTTCCATGCACCCTTGTAATTTCATGCATTTGCAATATTTTCACTACAGATTTTCAACATTGGCATTTTTTCACACCTCCTTATGAACAGCACAGCTGTCATTTTGTGTATCCTGCCCGAAATATGCATTTACACATCTGGTACAGAATAATGCAGTTGCTGTGGGAAATCAATGTTCTGGACAGATTAAAAAAATCATGGTGACAGTGTTCATGAGCAGAGGTCACAAAATGCCTATGTTGAAAATTTGGTGAAATAATTCCACTAAATGACTGTGTTACGCACATGCTTTGTGCAGTTTCCATGTATGCGCACAAGTTCAAGCATTTTTAATATTTTCACTACAGATTTTCAGCATAGCCATCTCTTCACATGTCCCTTTGAATGGTACAGCTGTCATTCTTCACATCCTGCCAGATCTGTGTTTTAGTACATCTGGCGCGGAATGGCACGGTCACTGTGGGAAGTCAAAGTGCATTATACATTAACAAAATCACAGTGCCACTGTTCAAGAGAAGAGGTCCCAAATGCTTTCATGAGGTGAGGGTCACAAAAAGGCCATGTTGAAAATGTGTAGAGCAAAAACCAACAAATGCCTGGGGCGTTAGGGTTTCTAACCATAACGTCCCACCCTGTACAGACTGACAGGCATCAGCGGTGTACCTTTGGGTTGCTGACTGTAATGCTCATGCCATTCCACCCCCCCCACCCTGCAGTCAGTGACAGGCCTAGAGGTGTGCCTTGGACTCTTAGGCCCTAGAGTTAACCCCGTTCTCCTACACTGCACCCATTTCAGCGTATGTCCTTATGGAATGGGTGTAAAGCTGAACACCCCAAGGCACACCTCAACATTTGTTGGTGTCTGTAGTATAGGATGAGGTGAAATGGCATGGACTTTATGGGAGATGATCTAAACGCATACCCCAATGCCTGTCCATCTCTGCAGGGTGGAGGTTGGGTTGGCATGAAGTTCAATACTTAACTGCCATTCCTGTTCTGTATCAGTGTAACTCTGGCATTCCCAATGCAAATACCAGCAAGCAAACATTTGGAATTGACAAATGCTTGTTGTCAATAGGAATGACTCTGGCACCCTTACAGAGTGAGGGACAACTTTAGTAGAGAGGGATAGATCGAATAGACATGTGACTGGTGCAGCGATGTGTTGAGCTGTGATTTTGAGTAACCTGGGAATAAGCCCATCTGCACCATCTCCACTAACTCAAGGAGTAGTTTTCAGGAGGTGCAAGACTTCCACTTTGTTAGCCAGTCTTAGGTTAAAAGAAGGGGAGACAGGAGCAGCAACTTTGGAATTGGGTTCCAAGGTAAGACCAGTCAAACTGGTGAAGTGGGACAGATCAGTGAAATGGGCATTAAAGGATTTAGCAATAGTGTAGATGTTATTACAATTTACACTATCAATGGTCATTTTGGAGATTGCTAGATTGGAGCCTTGGCCTGTAAATGACATAATGTGGTTCCCAAAACTATGAGCATCCCCTATTGATATTTGGAGGAGTTGTTTGCTAAATGAGCTCTTAGCAGCACATATGGCCTTTTTACACTAATTTCTGAGCATTCTATACTCAGCCAAATCAACTGGGGAGTTAGTGTTTTTAAAGTTGGCCTATGACTTGTCCCTAGACTTCATGGCAGTGTCATTGTACCACTAGCCCTACCCATGACGGAGTGCACATGTTTATCTTGGAGAGCAATTAAAGTGTTTATGGAAAACTATAGGGCAGTATCAGTGTCGCTGGTCTGGTATAATGGGGACCAGCCAATGCAAAGTAGGTCGTCTGTAAGAGCTGGATAGTTCAACTTTGAGAAATCATGAAAACAAATCTCCCAGGTTGGGGCTTCTTTGTACACACCTTCCAGATGCAGTAGATGGGTGGGTGAGTAATAACTTATAGCATCCAGCAGGGTTCCTGTAACCTGCACCCATTCTTTCCTTTTAATGAGTAGCCAATCTATAAGAGACTAGTGATTACTGTCCAGTGACACTCTGTTAGGACAATAGATGAGCTGGGTTAACTATACCTTCTCCAGAGCATCATTCAAACATACTGCACTTCAGTGATCCCCAACCCAGTTTAAGTTTAGATCTCCCAGGACAAGTATTTTGTTTTTCCCCTTCAGGGATGCAAGATATTGAGTGATATTTTGTAATTTTCTTAGGCCACATTTAGGGGCATTGTGTACATGGCTAATACTGTATTAAGGTTTTTTATGTTACTGAGTACCAGGACAGCATGGATAACTTCACAAGCCAACTGGTCCTGTATAAGTTTAATCAAGACTTTTAGGTGCTCCCTAAAGTAAATAACCACTCCCCCTTAGCAAAAGGGTGATCAACTCTGATGAATTTGTATCCCATCAAAGGACAGAGTGAGTCCAGGATATTAGGTTTCAGTCAAGTCTCAGAGAGACATAGAATATCAGGGGAAGAGCGTAACACCCAGGCCTCCAGTTCAATGAAGTTGTCAGTGATACTGCAGACATTCATGTGGGCAATTTTAACTCCCTTGGTGCAGACCACTGGGAGGTGTAAAAGGGCAGGGCCATGTTTGGGGGACCAGAGTTGGACTCAACATCACCAGATAAGGAGGTGGTAAGGAGGTGATGTCAGATCTCAACAAGGTATTTTAACATGAGGTACTTTCAATCAGGGGTGAAAGAGGAGACAGCAAGGAGATGATTAACGTGCACAAAGTGTGCTTGTTCTAGCTGCCAGTGGGGAATATGCAAGATGCCCTTAGCGATCAAGAGATTCATAAAGCCAGAGGAGGTGACATTATAGAGGTGGAGAAAAGCTAGTTTGTAGGGTGTAGGGGGGGAGATGACTCAAAAAGGATGAAAGCATCATGAAATAACACCCTATGCAAATTAAGGAAACAACAAAGTAAGTGCACAGAGAGGAAACGAGGGGATGTGAGAAGGAAAAAGGCACTATGCTAAGCTGTGGATGACAAAGTAAACAGGAGATTGAGTAACTACAGTGTATAGCCTTTTTGCTGCAGTTATTATGAAATGACTATAAGGGTCTCATGAAGGCTGAACTCTGATTCAGTGTCAGCATTCTGAGAGCCTTATGTTAATCTCCTTTAGTAACATACTTGTAGAACGTAATCACTTGAGTATTGATTTAAAGAATCAAGGTTGTACTCAAATTTACAGCATTCTATGTCTGGAACTGATGGCAATCATTAGAGCAAGGCTGGCAGTGCCAGGAATCATTTATTCAAGTTCGAAAGAAATGTCAAATTAAATACTGAACTGTTACTTTTTCCTATTTTAATGGCTGAGCTGTGCTAGATGATGGGATACAGCATTTACCTGTATTAAACTAATCTCTTTTGCAGGACACTCCTTCAAAGTACTGTTGCCAGTGAGGTTAAAGAAACAGACTTTTGAATTTAAATTTTGAATTTAACTCAGCTGTGCCTTGTGCCACATTACACCCCAAGGGGGGCTGATTAACTAGAACATTAAAATAACCCTCTGGTTATACCTTATTGCTTAAATGTTGGTGACTTGATTTAGGAGCAAGACTGGTCTAAATCATCTGCATCTTGTATAAGCCTGGTTTGGGGATCCCCTTGATTATCACGTCACACCAGGAGTCTGGCATCTCCCTTCCCCCCTTTATGCACTTTATTGCATACCTATTCAAGGGTTAGAAAAGCTTGGGGCAAGCACCTTATAAAATTCAACAATAAACCTATCTGGGCCAGGGGCTGCCCTGTATTGTGTACATTGATGTGGGTGTGTATTATCGAGCAGCTCAATATGAACGCCTCAATAATACCACTTATAGTTTACAGTGAGTGGTAGAACAGATCAAGATATCCTGTAGAGTGAGTGTAGCCATGAGCTACATTTGCTACTGTAGGATATAGAAAGTTGTTTGGCTAAGTTCTGCCAGGCTGATTGTTTAGCATAGTGATGCAAGCCACTGCCCTTGAAGCCAGCAGACCCAGGTTCACGTCTGGCACTAGGAGGGAAGCTTTTTTCTGTCTTTTTAAAATTATATGGTCCCCTGGGTACATGCCCCTCATGGAGTTGATCATATTTAGTTTGGGGGGTTATTTCAGTTATTGTGTATCAGGGAGTTAGTGACCATCGCTATTTGTGACAGTGGCTGTAATATTAGTTGCCATTTTGACGTCAGGGGCTTTTTTCTTTGGTCTTTGTGATTAGCAGAGTTTAAGACTCACCATTACCACATAGAACCCACTGTGTTGAGAGATTTCATTATTCGCTCCAACTCTTGCCGCATGAATGGTGTCTTAAGGGTGGATTACTATTCTAAGTTAGCAACTTTTGGTTACCATGATGACAGAAGTTTTGCCATGGTCTTATAATTGTTATCTAAAAAAGAAAGCTGGCTTATACGTTAAACATTATAAAGCATAGTTTCCTTTCTTTGGTAGTAGCAAGATATACAGTATGCAGTGGACATTGTCAGTGGTAATTCACAGTTTATCTGGGTTTCAGTCAGAGCCCTGTGCCAATATTTTGATATCTCACGGTTTAGGAATTTATATAATTCCCCAGACAGACCATTGTGCACCTGAGGGTTTCAACTTGGTAGTTATTTATGACCTCAGATATTTCATCTAGTGTAATTGAACATCACAATTTGCATTTATCCTCTGTAGACACCTGTGGCAATTTGACTTTATCAAGAAGTTCATTTTTATGGCTGCAGGCAGGCAGAGCCTACAACTGTCTTGCGGTAGTTCTAAAAACAAGCTACAGGATTCATACTGTGAAACACTTTCATTTGGAATTCCAGAATGATCCTTCTGCAAATCCAAAGCAGTGTGCTCAGTCCCTGGCCCCATCATGGGCACACTATAAGGTTGATCAGCCTGAGGATACAATACTTCCCATCCACAGTTTTTAGTACTGTAGATCCTCAGAGCTCCTAGACTTTTGTTTACAACAATAGATATCAAATCACACTCAGGTGTCATGCTTTTCTTGTGATCACTACACCAATTCAAAAGTTCTAATTGTTGGGGTCATGTTACACAGCACACTCAAGAACTACAGATGATATGCAGTGCAGTACTGTATAATGAGGGACAGGAGAGAGAGGGGCCACAGGCACATTCCCCATCACCGAGAGAGTGCTGCAGTCAGAGTGACAGTGATTTTTCCCAATGCTGAATGGGCTTCCGTCAGTAAGAGGGAGAATAAGAGTCATGGCTGGCTCTCTCAGTGAAACCCCAGTCCCAGTACAGGTAGCACTGCTCAGCAGCTTCATGGAGACAGACAGAGGGAGACAGCAAGACCATGATCATTCATGTGAGTACCGCCGACTTGTAGAGACAGTGAATGAGTGAGAGATAGAATAACATCATTGGCAATATCCACAAGAAAATTCCTTTTACGTCTGTGTGAGTCTGTATCTCTTCCTCTGTGATATTTGGCTGTGCGCTCTACATTCCCTGTGTGCATCACCGGGCACCTGAACAGAGACAGAGAGTAACATGAAGTGGCAAGCTGTTAGCAAACAGTCAACTCCTGTATGTATGGTGCCTCTGAATGGGCTTCTGTCAGTGAGAGAGAGGAAGAGTAGCGGCTGACTCTCTCACCGAAACCCGGTCCTCGTACAGTTGCACACTATGAGCAGTACAGTGGGCACAGCATGATGCTCCTATCCCTCCCTCCATAAACACGTTTCACTCGCTCTGTCCCTTGCATCTTGTATGGCTATCAGGAGTGTGTAGTCTGACAGTACGAGAGAGAGAGAGAGAGAGAGAAATATGAATCAGCTCGTCCTGTGTTCCTGTGTCTCTCAGTGATGGAGTCTCTCTGTGTAATGGTAATTGCTCTGTCCCTCTCTCTCTCTATCTCTCTCTCTCTTTCTCTCCGAAGACATGCAGGAACCTTTACTTCCCTTGTTTTTTTTATTTGTAGTCAGTGCTGAATGAATGTCCTTTTTCCCACCAGTGAAATTGGCAGAATGTCCTTACTTTACTTTTGTAGGGCAGGTGCACTCCCTTCAGGTTTGGCGCAGTGAACTATGGAGGCAGTATGAATGAGAGACATAGGTTAACTACAGGTTGATAAAGCATCAGGACTAGCTCCTTGCAGCTATCACCAATGCTTTGCTATCTCTTAGCTAGCAGATAGGATGAAGTTCAATGCATGGGAGATGGATTGGAAAGCAGAGGCACAATAAGCTGTCTCGAGAATGAATGGTTTAACTATTCACTTGGGAACAATTGCAGGGGCACAAGTAGCTGGGACAGTTGTGGCCTCCCGCGTGGTGTGTTCTTTGTATAAACCCTTTCAATTGCTTATGCAATCAACGCCTGCATACTACAAAATATCAGGAGCATCAAATGGAAAACATGTAGCAAGACTGTGCTGACATCACAAGTGAACTGCATCTTGCTGTGTCCTATTGTTTCAGCAGTGGTTTAATTATATGGGCGAATATTAAAACTGGCTGCAGCATTTACAGTGGTATATCGTGTGGGGACGCGTTGCTAATGCTATTGAAAAATCCTCTAGGACTGCCGCTTTGCCTTGTTGTCAACATTCACTCACATGACAGTGCAGTGTAGATGACAACCAAGCAGGATGTTGTGGAGTGGCCACACTATTTCCCCAGTTGTGCTACTCAGGTAGAATCATTCTAAGAGGGGAGAAAACATAAAACTATTCTTTACCTTTCTAGTGTGACTGCAATTAAATTATCTTGCACTCAGAATCCAGTGTGATCTTGTTCTTTCTGCTGTTTGATAATTGTCTTAGGTTTGAAGCAACCGGCTTGTACAAACTGATGCTGCTCCAGTCGACACCCTCTTAAAGACACACCTACTGTACACCACAAGCAATGCCATAAACTGTCTAAACTTTACCAGTGACTTACCACTTGTGTTTTTTTAGGAACAGTAGTTGGGCAAGCTCTTGTGAACACTGTTTAATAGGTACTATATTCACACTAATGCACTGTTACCTATAACTGGTTCTTGGCAAGTAAAGCAAAACCAGTACAATGCTATAGGGGCTTGAGTACCTAAATAAATGATGGTGCACTGGATGAAAATTTACAAATGAGCTAGAGGTCTTGGGGGGGACCTGGCCCCTAGAAGTGGTAGAGTATTTAAGCAATCATGACAGGGTGTGGGTATATGTGGAGATTTACCATGCCTTGTGTGGTTCGGTCATGAAGCTGCATGCTGAGTGACTTAACCACACCAGAAGTGATAATTCCCCATACACCCACACCCTGGAGTGGTATATTGCTATTATACAATGCTTAGCTTTAATTTTTAGAAGATTTAAAGATAAACTTATATTTATGATTTTGTTTTTATTGATTTTTATTAAAATAGCCTTCCTCCACAGGTTAAATAATCTGGTCTTCAACCAGAGTACCGTTTAGCTGGTGTCAGGTAAGAGTGGGCATATATATATATATATATATATATATATATATAAAACCAAGAGAGAGTAAAAGAGGGAAAATCAGAATGGCAATAATGTATTTGTAGGAGGCAATGCAGGTGCGAGGGAAAAAAATGGTATTTTCGTAGATTAGGACTGTGACAAGAACGTGTTGCCACACACATCGCGGCCCAATGTTAGGGTCACACACTGCCACTGTGGGCATCTTGGTGCTCCTTCCTGGACTTCAATGAGCTGCTCAGAGAGTCCTCCTTCTGTTGGCATCTCACTGCTTCTTTCTTTAGTACTGTGAGCCACTTGGAATGTCTAGTCTGCGCACTCGCACCCCTCACCCCTGTTCTCCCCTGGCTCGTCTGTTGTAGTCTTCCTCTCTCTAGCAATCATTCAGTACTTCAGTAGCAGAGCAGCAGAGTCACATAGGCAGAAGGAGCATGTGGTTTCAGAAGCTATTATGAAATGTGTAGATAGAGTGGCACTGAAAAACAAACGTTTCAAAGAGGTGAGTGTGGTGGAAGAGGGTCAAACTTGAACTACTCTTTCTTTACTTTGAGTATTGTAGGGGGACAGGAGTTATGTATTTAGCAGTGATGTAAGATGGTGTTTTTTTGTTCTGTTTTTGTGGGTCATGGTGATTTTGGAGAAGGAGATGACTAGCACCTTTTCAAGTTGGTATACTGGAGAATTTTTAATGCTGAGAATGTGTCAGTCAGCCAATCAGAGTGCAGGATTTTGTGGTTCATTTGATACCAATTGTATAATAGATGTTTTATGGTGCATTTGGGGTGTTTTTAATACACTTATGATAAACTAGGGTAACCAGAATTTGCGCATGAAAAGTTGAGACATATGGCAAGATATACAGCTGCTGGTATGTCTACTATCACTTCCTATATTTAGCAGTGACTCTCGGAAAACTCTCAGAAAACTGGATAGAAAGCATTCTAAAAATGACCTGGACAGCTGATTAAAAACTGGGACGGCCCCCCTCCAAGCCAGGGCACCTATTTTTTTTATTTAAGTTTTCAGAATTACAAACCTTTGAGTCAAGGACTCATTTACAAAGCCTCCAGGTCAGACAATGAAACAATACAAAAGGTAGGTACAGTGAGGATATGGTACTGTTAAACATGCACAATTTGAAAGCAACATGGTACAAGATGGAAATATTAGGAACAGGCACATTTCAAAATATAGATAACAGCATGTAAGACAAGGCATTTGAGAAAAAAACTAATTACAATACTGGATAACAAGTGAAACACATGTTAGTGTGGTGTAATCTGATGAGGTGGTATACAATGATTTGCAGGAATTACAACCAATGGACCCTATGCACTATTGTGGCAGATTGGCTATGCACGCATATCTGGGGCATGTAGCCACTCTGCACCCACTGTGTCCCCCACATGGCATGCTGAAAGGGGGGCACGCAGACCCGGTGCACCCGATCCTCCATGTCTGCAGACAGCTCCATGCTGGGGACATTCTGGAGACATGCCAGCACTACACCATAGTCACTAACCCAAGCAGTGTTGGCCACATTAGTGAGGAGGGTGGCACAAGGCACACCAGGTTGCAAACTCTGCCATAGCCCACTGCCTTCCTCCTTGGACTCAGCCATCCAGTTGCTGAGTGACCAGGACAGGGCACTCCATGCTGCCCTTGGCCACTGGGCAGCAGGAGGTAACAGGGGCAGCTGGAAAGATGAGAACCTGGCAAATGAGGGAGCAGTGGCACCAGGACAGGATAGTGCCACGTGGGTCCAAGTGCCTGCAATCAGCATGCACATCCCCAGACCAGTGCCTACCAATGCATGGGATCCACTAAGGGTCCTGGGGGGGCATCCCATTGGATGCCCACCCAGGATGACGACTCCTCCCCTGGCTACACTGTAGAATCCTGCATACTGGGTGGGAGGAGCTGAGCATTGATAAAGCCGGTATGGGTGCACCTGTTCAGAGGATACTGGTTTGTGGGCAGGGTATGTGACCTTTCCATGTTCCAGTGCCCACTTACTGCATAGGGCCCAACAAGCGGAGAGAAATTAGCAAGTAATAATCTAAGTAGACATTATCAAATGATGCACAAGTTGGGGCAAGTTAGCATGGTAAAGGGGGGTGGGCAGATGAATTAGGTACAGTCACAATAGCTACCAGCTAGGAGGTGCTGCCACAGCTGAGATTTGCAGTGGCCTAGCTTTTGTTCAGCCAATACTATGGTAGATAAGCTGTTTAACAGCAGCGGAGCTCTGGACATGAAGACACATTCGCAAAAAGATGTCCTGCAGCTTGGGACTGAGAAGGAAGGTTTAGATTATCTCTTTGTGTTTCTAGAGGTGGCAGTTGGGGTAATAAGCAACTGCAAGGAGGGTGGAATAAGGCCAAGGGTGATCATTTTGGCTGGGAGACAGGATTGGTAGGCAATCCTCCCTTGAAGCTTTAGCCAGTCATTACTTGAGTAGAGTAGAGTACAGTAGACCTACTAAAACTGCAAAAAATCTATGAAATATCATTTACTTAAGATCAGGTACCCAACTCTTTCACCCCACCTATGCCAGTGAGTCAATGTTGTCTAGTTGCCCCCCCCCTCCATCACCCCATCCAATACCAATAAATCCCTGGCATACAGTGGTAATGCCTCACTCCATTCCATACCAGCACTGGGTCCAAACAGTGCAAACAAAAATAGCATCGGTTTCCAGTGTGCGGTAAAAACTGTAACTTTTTTCTCCCAGAGGGTTATGCTCCCTGCACCCCCCCCCCCGTCTTTAGGATTCTCACTCCAAGGGGGAGCAGATCCCAGGAAAAGTTAAAATCCATGGGGCCATTACAGCCCCATGTAAAAAATATACGAAGTCACTAGACTTAGCAGTCTCCAGTCTCCTGCCTGAATTCCCTAGTGACTTACTGTGTGCTCTTTTAGGTCTGGTAGAAAATTTCTTTGATCATTATGAAGGGTGGTGGCTCTACCTCTTGCCACCAAATTGGCCTGCTCATCCTATTCCTCATCTGTTGCAATATCCCTAGGCAAAGTACTGCCTCAGACAATAACTGGTGTCACAGCACTTTACCTTCTCACCTTAATATGGGGTGTAATTTTACATATGGTACTGTACTCATCACAAACCAGTTCCCCCCACTTCAACCTGTATCTTTCATGCAGCACTCCCTTCTCCTCTCTGTCTTTTTTTTGCATCTATGGGGGGCATCAGACACTAGCCTACTGAATCCTCAACCCTTCCCCCACCGAACTCACAGGAAGGGACAGACTAAGATTTTCAAACTGCTTCTGATTGCTATTAAAAATATTCTACTGATCCTCCTATTCTGCTCTCGCGACATCGAACTTAACCCTGGCCCTCCACCTTCTATCTCCTCCCCTTCGGAAATAGCAAACCTAAAGGGGTTAAAAATTCTTCACGCCAATGTCTGTAGTCTCTTAAGAAAGCTGGACCTAGTCCAAACTTGGATGAAACTCTCCACACCTGATGTATTGGTTATCTGCGAGTCATGGCTTAAACCCTCAACCCAGGACACTGAAATAAATCTACCTTCCTATAAAGTCTATAGAATGAACAGACAGACCAGAGGGGGCGGAGTTGCTATTTATGTACATAAGTACTGTACTTCTATCATCAACTCCACCTCTGATCCTAAAGAATATGACAGTCTTTCCATCAGATTACAACTGTCCTTCTCCCAATCCATTCAAGTCATAGCGTGTTATAGACCCCCATGGGCTGGCATAAGGATCATTCAGCATCTGAGCACCCTGCTCCATAGGCGTAGGTGACCTAAATCTTGATTGGTACTCTGCCTGTTCTAAACCTCTCAAGGATCTGAGTGACGCCTTTGGTCTCCATCAACTCATTATGGAACCTACCCAACCAAACATTAAAAATCCAGCCAATAGCTCTCTACTCAGTATTATATTGGTTAACAAACCTCATCTGTTCACTCATGTGGGAGTGCTCATTAACGATCTCAGTGACCATTGCATCATTGCATGCGTAAGGTCCCTGCCAAAAATGATCTCTTCCTCCAGATATATGCAAAAAAGGTGCAGACAGAATTTTGACATTTCCACCTTCCTTACTGACTTACAGCATTCTTATTGGCAAGAGTTCTGTCTTGCCCCATCTTTTATTGAAGCATATAATATTTTCCATAAGATCCTTCTGGATGCAATCAACTGGCATGCTCCACTGGTAAAATCCATACAAAGAAAATCTCTTGACCCTGGTTTCTACCAACCTCAAGTCTGCTCTTCTGCATAGGGATGCCCTATGGAAAAGGCACGGAAAACAAAGCTCCCTGTCGACTGGGCTTCCTTTAGAACTGCCAGAAATGAATGCACTAAGCTCGTAAGGGCTGCTAAGACCAGTTACTATAACACCAAACTGAATGCATCTACTCACAGCCCATCCACCTTTTGGAAAACCTTCAAGGAGGTTGAGGGTCATAGGACATCCAACACCTGCCCATCCAAGATCTCTGTCAACAATGTAATGCTCTCAGTTAAACATGATATTCTAAATGGGTTAAACAACCATTTTGCCACAGGTGGACTGGCCTTTGATTCCTTCCTTGCTAATGCCCTGAGAGACTAACTCTATGGGTAGGACAAGACACCCTCCCCCCCCACAAAGGCTGTGCCATCCTTCTCCTTCTCCTTCAACCAGATACCTCTGGAACAGGTTGAAGACATGTTAATCAATCTAGACACTAGAAAAAGTGCTGGCGCAGACCTTATAGATCTGTACTTTCTAAAAATTAGCTACCATGTCCTAGCCGTCCCCATAACCCACATTTTCAACCTGTTCCTTTCACAGAGCATCCTTCTGGACAGCTGGAAAGCTGCCCATATTGTCCCTTTGTTCAAATCTGAGTATCCTGCTGACCTCAATAACTATCGACCTATCTCTCTGCTTCCCACCTTATCCAAAATGTAGGAAAATATTTTCAGCCTACAGATTAGAGACCATCTAGAACTGCATATCCTACTCACCCCTATACAATCTGGCTACAATCCTCAACATAGTACTGTATCTGCACTTGCAAAAGTTACTATTGACTGGCTGAATGCATTGGACAATAAACTCTTTGTAGGTGCCTTATTCTTGGATCTAAGCAAGATATTTGACATGGTGGACCATGCTGTCCTGTTGGATGCCCTCCACAACTTTGGCCTGGATTATACCTCTCTCAAATGGTTCGAATGCTACAGTACCTTGTTGGACGATTACAGCAGGTAAAAGTGGAAGGAGTCTTTTTCACCATGAAAACCCTTCATAGAGGTGTACCACAAGGCTCTATACTGGGCCCCCTCCTCTTTGCCATCTATGTAAATAACATTCATGCTGGTATCCATCATGCTGACATCCACTTATTCGCTGACGACACTGTCTTATACATCTCCGGACCAACCCCTGACAAAACATGGTCAAACCTCCAACTTGAGTTTAACCACTTTCAGAATTGAAAGGTGCACGCTTGTAGTTATGTGGGGGAAGAGGTCCTCCCCCACATCCTTCTTAACTAGCAAGCACCCTCCGCTCTGCTTAGATCGAGTCACACTCGCTGATGGAGGTGCTGGTGCTTGGCAGCTTTTTTCTCCTTCTGTTGCTGTACCCCCCCCGCCTCCTGTCTCTTTGCTCGTTTGTTTGTTGCCCTGCCCCACTCCACTCTTCCCCTACTTGCTGTGTGTTTCCATACCTTTTTGGAGGGGATTTTCGCTTTGCTCCTCACCTACTGAGCCATGTTTTGGTGATCACTCACTGTCCACCACCTTCTAGCATTACTTCTTGGACTGCTTCTCTGCATAACTCATTTCTTGCACTCCTCCTGTATTTTTTTCTCTCCACGCAAGCAGCCATTGCCCTGCTAACATCGAGTCACTCGTGTTTCAGTCTGCATTCCAGAGCTTCGGACTGCCTGCTCTACTCCATTGCAGCCGAAAGCCACCACCGCTGAGATGGGCTTCTGTTTATCTTGGTACTGCACAGAGGACACCTGAGCTACCTCCACTTTGTTGTTCGCCCATCTACTTCTGGAGCCCATCAGCCTTCCCTCCTCCTTGGACACCTTTCCTACTCATCCATTTTCCTTCGTAGCATACTGACTTGTGTCAGAACAGACTGATTTAGCCCTTCACACATATGCGTCTACAGAAGTATCTAAAGCAGTGTTCCTGCTTGACATTATTATTTCATTATTTGTACCAGCTTCCAGTGTTGGACATTTCCCCATGTATCTCAACTAAGCCAGGGATCTGTATGGCAAGGCTGATGGCTCTGTAATGGCCTGTGACACCTACTTGGGACTGCTATACAGGTACACCGGACATATTTTCCACAGCATTTCATGAACTTCTTGTAGTGCAACAGACCTCTATATTGTCACTTTGGCTGGCACAATACAAACGCATAGTACAGAATCTTATTCCATACTCCTTTTGATGCCTGCAGTGTTGTTTTCCCCTTGCTTATTATCCGCCCTTCTCATGGGCCATTGTACTTGCCTCTGTTGTTGTTCCAGCATGGGACAGTCCTGCTACCTCTTGGGGACTTCTTTGCCTCAGCTATCTCCACAAGCAGTCCCTATCCCATTCATATTTCAGGTTTCAGGCTGCCAGCTAGCTCATGAGCTACCTTCCATGCCTCACTCTGTCCCTTACTTCAACCTGTACCTGCACTGTGGACCCTCCACTGCTGCTTCATTCCTAACTAGGGAGCTATCCAAGAGTCTGTGATGCAGAACTCGACCTCTGGAAATGACCTGCAAGCTGTGGTACCTTGGATATTGCAAACATTACTCCAGTATGGCTTTGCTGGCTGGCTTCTGAATCACATTGTACTTTAATGACGCTATGTAGGTTCATTCTGTGGCATGCTGCTGGGCATCCTGCTTTGCTACCGCACAACATTTTATATCATTCCTGCATCTACCCCATGCACTATGCTGCCATTCAGTTTACCATGCTTGCTATAGCCTCTTATTGCCTGCTGTCACAATCGTAACTCTCCACATGGTTGAGGCTTTCCTGACATTCTAGCAGCATTACTTTCCTGGTTCTTACACTGCATTATCCTCTTTCTGCTATCCTCTACAGCCTCGGCTTCAGCTTCAGGGATGCATGCTGTGATGGGGGGCCCTCCTTGGCGGCACCTTGGTCATGCTAGCCTGCATGGGGTCTAGTTTGACTCATTTTCTTTCCTTCCACCTGGCTACGGTGGGGTCTGGCTGTACCGTTGGTCATGCGAGAGCCTCGCCTAGCTCGCTTCACTACTCCTCGCTGCCCTGCATGTGGGTCATGGTCTGCTAGCCTTCTTGGGGTCTAGTTGCCACTCTCTACTCCTCCCTTCCGCTGATTTATGTGGTCCAGCCGTTTATCCTATCCCACATATGGGTCTAGCTGGTTGCCTTGCCTTTGCCCTCTTTTGGATCTTCATCTGCCAGACGCCTTCATTCCAGGTCACTTACTCATCCAATTTTCTCAGGATTGGATGCACTGCCAGTTATTCCTCGCCTTCAGTCTTACTACTCAGATCCTGGACCCTGCAACACTCACCCTTGCTTGCTCACACTTACTTCCACTTGTCAAGGATAAGCTTCTTCATTCCACTGGAATTAATTCTGGAATACATCTCAGGATTAGAGATGCAGCAAATTTAAATTCTGCCGGTGAAGTGACTGCGAAGTGGGCACTTCGCATTGGCACTCCGCTACGCAGAGTGGGCAATGCAAAGTGCTCACTCTGCCTTGTCATTACCACTTTGTGTTAAGGTGGAATGACAATGCAAAGTAAGGCTAAGTTGTTGTTTTCAATGGACTTCACCATGCTCTTTAGCCATAGCTAGACAGGAAAATGAAGGAAGTGAGTCATACAATAAGACACTTTCACTTTCTCCTGTGCAGACAGAGACAGAGAGAGAGAGGAGTGTGTTGTTTTGTCACTGCTGAGATCTGGAGATCAGAGCGAGGAGGAGATTTCAACTTTGATTTAGACCCAACAGCTGTTTTAAAAGCTACATTTTTTTGTCTTTTCTGTACTCTTTTTTACTTAATTTGTTCTTTCTGTAAATTTATTTTTCTTACCATTATAAGTAGTTAGTTGTTTGTCTGTGACTGTGTGTGTGTTGTGTGACAGTGTGAGTAGTCATTGCTCAGACTGTGGGATTGCAGTAGGAGAGATGGACCAGGGTGAGGGAATGTCTTGGGCGGGGGCAGCTCTGGGAGATCATGGTACTGGTAGGCATTGTACCGTGCGCATGCATGGGGGTCATGGCTGCTGGTTCCTGTTTCACCGATCAAAAATTCTGTGTGTCACCCCCCCCCCGGGAAGCAGGACCAGCACCGCCTCCTGACTCTGAGGCAGTTGAACCACCACCACCACCATCATGTCCAGCACCAGCTCCAGCACTAGGTCCTCTGGAGCAGGATGTGCCTGTGCCCCCGGGCCCAAGTGTGGATCCCATCCCTGCTGAACACCGTGATAAGCCGGCTGCCAGTTCATCTGGCCCTCCTCTGCCTGTGCCTGGTCCTCCCTGCACCTCCACTGTTTGGCAATTTTTTGACTGTGTCAGGGGGACAACAGTGTTGTTAGGTGCCACCTATGTGAGGTGGAGGTACACTGTGGCCCCTGGGAGACTCACCTGGGGACTGTGGGCCAGCACACTCATATGTTCAATCACCACCAGCTGGAGTGGAAGGCTGCCACAGAATGGGCCGTGCCTGCACCTGCTGTCCCTTCTGTGGCAGAGGGTGCAGCTTTGCCTGGTGGCAACCCTAAGAAGAGGAGGGCCAGTGCAGCACCTGCTGCTACACCAGCACCACCACCACCATCAGCAGGTCAGCCTGTAGAACGTCTGGACCCCAGAGAACTGCATGTAACGCAGGCTGACTTGGCAGTTCTCTGGAGTGTTGCTGAGAACAATGAGAGGGTGAGTGCTGTCAAGCAGTGACGGGATCGCATAGACAGATATCAGTTGCAAATTATGTCTATGCTGGAACTGCTGCTGGATCACCATGGGATCCCACATTAGTTTTTTTTCCTCACACCATGTGCCCCCCCCCACACCTTCCTTGCTGTGTCATAAAATGTATTCCTCCATCATCCCCGACCCCTGTATGTGATTATGCCCTTTTTTTGTTGCCTTCTGTATACATAACACTTTGTATTCTGGCCCCCCTTCCTTCTGTTAAGTGTGTGTGTGTGTGCGCATGTGCTGTTTTGGTGCCTCATTAATGTTTACTTTCTGTCACGGAGTGTTTGTGGAAAAGCAGACTGAGCAGTGCAAGTATACTGTGCTAAACTGCATGTGTGCAGTCAGTCTTCTTTCCTGTCTGTGTATGCACTGCAAACACTGTCCAGCTCCCCGACTTAAAAATACTTATTAATGAGTACAATGGTGGGGTAGTGAATCCTGGAGAGATACCACAAAACAGGCTTACAATACATCCAAGTAACTATTAAAAAAATTAATGCTGTGATTTGTGACATGATCGTGAATCATGATTTGTGACTGCATTTGTGACCGTAATGATGAAGAACGTGATTCGGTGTCGACGGTGTGAGATAACCAATATGGAACTGTATAAACACAAATGCCTACAGCTGTTCTTCCCCAATGAACTGTAGCTCAAAACTCCTTGACTTAAATACACTTATTAATGAGTACAATGGTGGGGTGGTGAAACCTGGAGAGATACTACAAAACAGGCTTACAATACATCCAAGTAACTAGTAAAAAAGTTAATGTTGTGTTTTGTGACGTGATCGTGAATCGTTATTTTGTGACTGCATTTGTGACCGTGATGATGAAGAACGTGATTCGGTGTCGGCGGTGTAAGATAACCAATATGGAACTATATTGGGAACGCGAATGCCTATGGCTGTACTTCCTAGAAGAGCTGTAGCACAAAACTCCCTGACTTAAAAACACTTATTAATTAGTACAATGGTGGGGTGGTGAAGCCTGGCAATATGCTACGAAACAGGCTTACAATGCATCCAAGTAACTAGTAAAACAAGCATTTGTCAATGCCGAATGTTGATTGCGTTGGTCTGTTGAGCTCGCTCAGTGGCCTTGTGTCACTCGCTCATTCTGTTTCTCCCGGTGCTGCAGGCTGCACCTTTGTACGGGGCTCCTAGGTGCATTGGCACATTTTTTTCTCCCCACAAAGAAATCTGCAGCAGTCCTGACACAGGTCCATTGAGGTAGCTCACTCCCCCTCTCTCACTCTCTCATTCCATTTCTTGACACTGCAGGCTGCCCTTTTGTACTGGGTTTCTGCCTACCCTGGCACCTTTTTCTGCCCACAAAGAAATCCGCAGCGGTCCTGACAGAGCTCTGTTGAGGTCGCTCACTCTGCCTGTCACACTCACTCATTTTGTTTCTCCTGGACCTGCAGGCTGCCATTTTGTAGTGGTCTCCTGCCTCGGTTGGCACCTTTTTCTGCCAACAAACAAATCTGCAGCTGTCCAGACAGAGCTCCGTTGAGCTCGCTCAGTCCCCCTCTCTCACTCGCTCATGCCATTTCTGTTGGCGCAGCAGGCTGCCATTTTCTACTAGGATCCTGCCTGCATTGTCGCCTTCTTCTGGGCAAAAAGAAATCTGCAGCAGTCATGATAGAGCTCCTTTGACCTCGCTCCTCACTCCCCCTCTCTCACTTGTTCATTCTGTTTCTCCCGCCGCTGCAGGCTGCCCTTTTGTACTGGGCCCCTGCATGCATTGCTGCCTTTTTCTGCCCACAAAGAAATCTGCAGCAGTCCCAACAGAGCTCCATTAAGGTCGCTCACTCTCCCTGTATCACTCGCTCATTCTGTTTCTCGTGGCGCTGCAGGCTACCCTTTTGTACTGGACTTCTGCCTCTGTTGGAATTTTTTTCTGCCCACAAAGAAATCTGCAGCAGTTTCAACAGAGCTCCATTGGCCTCACTCACTCCCCTGTCTCACTTGCTCATTCCATTTCTACTTGTGGTGCAAGCTGCCCTTTTGTACTGGGCTCCTGCCTGCATTGCTGCCCTTTTCTGCCCACAAAGAAATCTGCAGCAGTCATGATAGAGCTCCGTTGAGCTCGCTCACTCACTACCCCACTTTCACTTGTTTGTTCTGTTTCTCCCGCAGCTGCAGGTTGCCCTTTTGTACTGGCCCCTGTGTGCATTGCTGCCTTTTTCTGCTCACAAAGAAATCTACAGCAGTCCCAACAGAGCTCCATTGAGCTCACTCACTCCCCCCCCCACTTGCTCATTCTGTGTCTCCCGCTTCTGCAGGCTGCCCTTTTGTATTGGGTTTCTGCCTGCATTGGTGGCTTTGTCTGCCCACAAAGAGATGTGCAGTAGTCCCGACACAGCTCCTTTGAGGTCGCTCACTCGCCTTCTGTCACTCGCTCATTCCACTTCTGTGGAGGCTGGCCTTTTGTATTGGGCTTCTGCCTGCATTGCCGCCTTTTTCTGCCCACAAAGAAATCTGCAGCAGTGATGATAGACCTCTGTTGAGCTCGCTCAATCTTCCTCTGTCCTCCTCATTCCGTTTCTTCTGGCTGCTGCTGCCTTGCCTTGCTTTTGGCCTCCTGGCTGCATTGGCACCTTTTCCTGCCCAGAAAGAAATCCATAGCTGCCCCAACAGAGCTCCGTTGAGGTCGCTTACTCTCCCTGTCTCACTCTCTCATTCTGTTTCTCATGGCGCTGCAGGCTACCCTTTTGTACTGGGCTTCTGCCTCTGTTGGAATTTTTTTTCTGCCCACAAAGAAATCTGCAGCAGTTTTGACAGAGCTCCATTGGCCTCACTCACTCCCCCGTCTCACTTGCTCATTCCGTTTCTGCTCATGGTGCAAACTGCCCTTTTGTACTGGGCTCCTGCCTGCATTGTTGCCCTTTTCTGCCCACAAAGAAATCTGCAGCAGTCATGACAGAGCTCCGTTGAGCTTGCTCACTCACTACCCCGCTCTCACTTGTTTGTTCTGTTTCTCCCGCAGCTGCAGGTTGCCCTTTTGTACTGGCCCCTGCGTGCATTGCTGCCTTTTTCTGCCTACAAAGAAATCTGCAGCAGTACCAACTGAGCTCTGTTGAGCTCACTCACTCCCCCTCCCTCACTCGCTCATTCTGTGTCTCCCACTGCTGCAGGCTGCCCTTTTGTACTGGGTTCCTGCCTGCATTGGTGGCTTTTTCTGCACACAAACACACCTGCAGCAGTCCCAAGAGAGCTCCGTTGAGCTTGCTCACTCCTCCTCTGTCAGTCACTCGTTCTGTTTCTTCCGGTGCTGCAGGCTGGCCTTTTTTACTGGGCTTCTGCCTTCATTGCCGTCTATTCCTGTGCAAAAAAGAAATCCGACAGTCATGGTACACCTCCGTTGAGCTCACTCACTCTCCCTCTCGCATGATTTCTGTTTGTCCGGTGCTGCAGGCTGCCTTTTCTACTGGGCTCCTGCCTGCATTGCCTCCTTTTCTGCCCACAAAGAAAAATGCAGCTGTCCGATAGAGCTCCGTTGAGGTCCTTGCTCACTCACTGTCTCACTCATTCATTCTGTTTCTCCTGGCACTTCAGGCTATCCTTTTGTACTGGGCTCCTGCCTCTGTCAGCATTTTTGTCAGCCCACAAAGAAATCTGCAGCAGTCCTGACACAGCTCCATTGGCCTCACTCACTCCCCCTTGTCTCACTTGCTCAGTCTGTTTCTGCCAGCGCTGCAGGTTACCCTTCTGTACTGGGCTCCTGCAAGCATAGCCATCTTTATCTGCCCACAAAGAAATCTACAGCAATGATGATAGAGCTCTGTTGAGCTTGCTCAGTCCCCCTCTCTCGCTTGCTCATTCTATTTGTCCCACTGCTGCAGGCTGCCCTTTTGTACTTGGGCCCTGCATGCATTGTTGCCTTTTCCTGCCCACAAACAAATCCGCAGCAGTCCCAACAGAGCTCCGTTAAGCTCACTCACTCTCCCTCCCTCACTCGCTCGTTCTGTGTCTCCCAGCACTGTAGGCTGCCCTTTTGTACTGGGCTCCTACCTGCGCTGTTGACTTTTCCTGCCCACAAAGACATCTGCAGCAGTCTCGACAGAGCTCAGTTGAGATCGGTCACTCCCTCTCCTCGTCACTAGATCGTAATCTGTTCCAAACACTGATTTCCAACGGTGACTGCGGTATTTTGCACCGGAAGTGCAGAAACACATTTCGGCCAGGATGTGAAAAATGACAGCTGTACTGTTCATAAGGAGGTGTGAACAAATGCCAGTGTTGAAAATCTGGCGTGAAAATATTACTAATTTGCAAACTTACAAGGGTGCGTGGCACCAGCTCAACACAGGCTCATAACACAGTCATTTTATGGAGTTTCATCACAAAATTTTTAACATAGGCATTTTAGGACATCTGATCATGAAGAGTGTCAGTGTGATTTTCTTAATATGTCCTGAACACCGATTTCCCACTGCAACCGTGCTATTGTGTGCCAGAAGAGCGAAAACACATTTCGGCTAGGAAGTGAAAAATGACAGCTGCACTGTTCATAAGGAGGTGTGGCAAAATGGCAATGCTGAAAATCTGGAGTGAAAATATTGCAAAGTTGTGAAAGTACAGGCGTGTGTGGAAACTGCAATCACATTCAGTAACTACACTCATTTTATGGACTTTCATCACCAAATTTTCAACATAGGCATTTTAGGACCTCTGCTAATGAACAATGTCACTGTCATTTTCATTATGTGTCCTGAAGATGGATTTCCCACAGCGACCACGATATTCTGTGCCGGAACTGCGAAAACACATTTCATCCAGGATGTGAAAAATGACAGCTGTACTGTTCATAAGGAGGTGCAGAAGAATGGCAATGTTGAAAATCTGGAGAGAAAATATCATAAATTCGTGAACTTACAAGTGTGCATGCAAACTGCACAACGTACGCTAGTAACACAGTTATTTTATGGAGTATCATCACCAAATTTTCAACATAGGCATTTTAGGACCTCTTCTCATGAGCAGTGCCACTGTCAGTTTCTTAATCTGTGCAGAACACTGATTTCCCACACTGAACGTGCTATTCTGCCCCGGAAGTGCGGAAACACATTTCGGCCAGGGTGTGAAAAATGACAGCTGTACTGTTCACAAGGAGGTCTGAAAAAATGCCAATGTTGAATATCTGGGGTGAAAATATTGTAAATTCACAAAGTTAAGAGCGTGCGTCGCAACTGCACAACACATACTCGTAAAACAGTCATTTTTTGGATTGTTCACACCAAATTTGCAACATAGGCTTTTTGAGAACCCATCTCACAAACACTGCTACTGTCGTATTTGTTAATCAGTCCTAAAAGGTGATTCTGTGCAGTGACTGTGAAATCACCTTTCAGGGCCGATTAACGCCATGACAGTGATAGAATTCATGAGGAGGGGTCACAAAAACTCCATGTTGAAAATTTGGTACCGAAACTCCAAAAAATGCCTGAGATATGCATCAAAGTTGAAAAAAACCTATTTATTCCATTATCTAGCTTACCAGCATTTCCTCAGTTTGCGGTCGGCTTTGAAGAGTGCAGATGTGTTCCCGGTCCACCGAAGATCATCGCATTGGACTCCGGAGGTAAGTATGGGGTGAGGGGGGATGAGGGGAGGCAGGGTGTGCAGTTGGTGGGTGCAAGTGGGGGCAGGAAGACCGCAGAGGGACTGTTTCCTTCTTTACAGGTAAAAAAAAAAAAATGACATTGCGGGACCATTTTTTAATTTTACAGTTGAATGTGGCATGCTGGGGTGGGCTCCCAGCATGCCAATGGAGTTTTCTGTTTGGGGGGACAGTTGTAGCCAACGGGGATTGGGCACCCTGTCAGCACACAAGAAAGTGGGGAGGTGTTACATTATGCCGGCGGGTTAGGCGCCCCCATCAGCACACAACAAAGGGGTGACATTGCACTGATGGGATTGGGCACCCGTTGGCAAACAACCAAAGTGGGGAGGTTACATAATGCCGACGGGGTGGACTCCCTATCGGCAACATTAAGTGTGGGGCACATGCTGCCAAGGGGGATTTGGCACCCCCTCAGTGGGGGGGGAGATTGTTTAATATTGTTTGTGAACATGGCAGCAAGCTGGTAAAAATCTGTACAAAGAAAATCTCTTGACCCTGGTTTCTATCAACCTCAAGTCTTCTCTTCTGCATAGGGATGCCCTATGGAAAAGGCATGGAAAACTAAGCTCCCTGTCAACTGGGCTTCCTTTAGAGCTGCCAGAAATCTATGCGCTAAGCTTGTAAGTGCTGCTAAGACCAGTTACTATAACACCAAACTGAATGCATCTACTCACAGCCCATCCACCTTTTGGCAAACCTTCAAGGAGGTTGAGGGTCCTAGGACATCCAACACCTGCCCATCCAAGATCTCTGTCAACAATGTAATGCTCACAGTTAAACATGATATTCTGAATGGATTAAACAACCATTTTGCCACAGCTGGACTGGCCTTTGATTCTTCCCCTGCTAATGCCCTGAGAGACTATCTCTATGGGCAGAACAAGACACTCTCCCCCCCACAAAAGCTTTGCCATTCTTCTCCTTCAGCCAGATGCCTCTGGAACAGGTTGAAGACATGTTAAACAACCCAGACACTAGAAAAAGTGCTGGCGCAAACCTTATAGATCCGTACTTTCTAAACATTAGCTACCATGTCCTAGCTGTCCACATAACCCACATTTTCAACCTGTTCCTTACACAGAGCACCCTTCCAGACAGCTGGAAAACTGCCCATATTGTCCCTTTGTACAAATCTGGGGATCCTGCTGACCTCAATAACTATCGGTCTATCTCTTTGCTTCCCACCTTACCCAAAATGTTGGAAAATATTTTCAGCCTACAGATTAGAGACCATCTAGAACTGCATATCCTACTCACCCCTATACAATCTGGCTTCAGTTCTCAACATAGCACTGTATCTGCACTTGCAAAAGTTACTAATGACTGGCTGAATGCACTGGACAATAAACTCTTTGTAGGTGCCTTATTCTTGGATTGCCTTATTCTTGGATTGAAGCAAGGTATTTGACAAGGTGGATCATGCTGTCCTGTTGGATGCCCTCCACAACTTTGGCCTGAATTGTACCTCTCTCAAATGGTTCGAATGCTATAGTACTTTCTTGGACGATTACAGCAGGTAAAAGTGGAAGAAGACTTTTCCACCATGAAAACCCTTCATAGAGGTGTACCACAAGGCTCTATACTGGGCCCCCTCCTCTTTGCCATCTATATAAAAAACATTCATGCTGGCATCCATCATGCTGACATCCACCCATTCGCCGATGACACTGTTTTATACATCTCCGGACCCACCCCTGACAAAACATGGTCAAACCTCCAACCTGAGTTTAACCTCTTTCAGAACTGAAAGGTGCATGCCTGTAGTTATGTGGGGGAAGAGCTCCTCCCTCACATCATTCTTAACTAGCAAGCACCCTCCGCTCTGCTTAGAGCGGGTCGCACTCGCTGGCAGAGGTGCTGGTGCTTGGCTGCTCTTTCCTCCTTCTGTTGCTGTGCCCCCCCGCCTCCTGTCTCTTTGCTCATTTGTTTGTTGCCCTGCCCCCATCCCACTCCTCCCCTGCTTGCTTTGTGTTTCCATACCTTTTTGGGGGGGATTTTTGCTTTGCTTCTACAGCTTTCTACATACACACTACCCTGAACTGAGGCTGTGCAGAACAATATAGAGCCTATGTGACCTGAAATCCCATGAATCACTGCAAAATTTGCCTTTGAAGCTTAAAAACAAAGCGAAGTGAGGTGAAGTACATTGTTTTCAATGTACTTCGCCTTAAAAGTCGTTGGAGTAGTGGTTTGGGAAGGCGGAGTAATGCAAAGTCATTGTTTTCAGTGGATTTTGCCTTACCCATTATTACGCAAAGTACTCCACTTCATGTTGCAGAGCACTCCATGAATCTGCTTTCACCTCGCGATTCACTTCGCGGAGCGAATTGGGGTCACTTTGCTCATCTCTACTCAGGATATTCGCCTCAATTCCCTTGGATGCTACTTGCCATGCTGCTCCAAATCCTTCGGAGTTACTACTACTGTCTTCTGTCAGAACTCCCAGCTGAGCTGTATTCCATACTGCCTTCCTTATCATAGCTTAAGCATAAGACACAGATCTTCTACAGTATCAGGATGCTAATTACCTCTGGTCGAGTTGCCAACTTATCCATCCAGGTCTGTTCATTGCATTCTTTTACCATCCTCAATCATCAGGAAATGGTCTACAACACCATTCTACTGCTCTCATAAGTCTGCCTTAGTGAATATTTCTACTCTGTATGGAATTGGCTCAGAATATGCTACCATTTTACAGTACCATATACAATCTATTCTTTACTCCTTCGCTATTACTTCTGCATTGCATGCAGGTTCAACAATTACTATTACCCTCTCTACCACTGCTCTACAACCTGCCTTGCCCCGCAGGGCTGGAGGTGTCACTGCATCACACTTCAAATGACCTGCACCCCTACGGGCCCGGAGGTCCCTTGAACTTCTATTACTAACACATCCTCTCACCTGCTTACATGACCTGCTTTGCCCATCCGGGCCTGGAGGTTCGATTACTTCTACTCCATACCTGCCTCGCCTAGCATTGGGGCCTGGAGGTTCGCATATTCTACTCTAAGCCTGCCTGCCTGTCATGTGCAGCCTTAGGAGCTCCTTTCCACTATGGACTCACACCTGTATTAGTTTAGACATTCATCATCTATTCCTTTGGATGCTTCTGCCTTGCCACTTCAGTTCACATGGATTTATTACTACTACACTCCTACCGGGTCACTTAGTTGAGCCTATCCAGAATACTTTCAATCTCATGATTTACGCCTCAACTTTACTCTACTTCAGTGCTCTAAGGCTTATCAGATCCTGTTATGACACTACTTCATCAGACTTAGCCCTCTCCATTGTTTATCATCATCTATGACTAATATAAGCACATCAATTCAGGACTCATCAGATCATTCTCACGAGTCTAATTCTAGCCGATGTACCACTCTGGCCTCCCTGAACGTGTGTATTTACATCGCTCTGCAGAACTATATTGCTCACCAAATGAAAGCTCTTTGATTTACATGCTTATGTTCATTCCCTCAATACTCTCTGCTGTATACCATTCTTAATCTATTCAGTACTACTCTTCTGCCACTACATCTGTATCATGCAGGTTTAATTTTACTACAACTACTGCTGACCTATATGCAGGTCCACTTATTTACACTATCTGCTCATACTTACCTGCTTCGCCCTAACAAGACCTAGAGGTTCATCAAAGACTGTCTCACCAATTCTATGACCTGCTTCACCCCTAGGGGCCTGGAGGTCCATCTAACTTCATGTCTACCTAGTCACATTAAGATCTATTGCCAACTCACTTTACCTGCCACCCACTCTGGACAGGAAGCTCTTACTGCTCCACCCTCTCTAAATCATGCAGCCTGCGCCTAGCTCTATGCTTCATCGGTAAGACCTTCATTTGCAAAGCTTGCCAAGTGGAATGAACCAACTTCTAATATTCTGGCCTTGGAGTCTTAGCCATTTGGTTACTGCTTCCTCAGAGAAGACTTCCTCGCATTCTGGAGCACTTCATCAATGCAACTTTTGACATTTTGAATTATTATGCTTGACCATGGATTCAATCTATTATCAGATTCTGCCCTGGACATGGATTTCTTGGACTAGGAGTTCACTAGAAGGATGTGCTGCCATCTTCACCTGACATTCAACATCAGTACTTTTATTCAGCTTCCTGCTTTGACTGGATCAGGATCTACAACTTTAGGTTTCGAACTAGCCGAAAACTTTAAATCGTTAATTTAGGATTACTCTCCTTTAGTATGCACAGAAGGACGGGCAGGTCAGTAGCCATGGGTCCTCACAGGTTTTCCCCCAAGGGTTTTTTTTCCTCTCCTGCATGCTACTAACCACACTCTCCAGAGCTGGAGGAGATAATCGTACAATATCATTATTTCTTTTTGGGGGGTTTCATCTTACATGTCTAAGCATCCTTCCTATGGTGGGATGAATAGAAAGGACAACACAATCAAGTCATAACAAGTTACTCATCAGTTCAAACATCTAAACACCTTGTATATACTATCCAGTTCACATGTACTATAATTACTGACTTGCTCATGTCTATGCTGAAGTATCTAAGCATGAATCATTTCATATGACTTACACCTTGCAAGCATTGCCCTATTTACTGGTCTGGCCTCTGTATCCAAGCACAACCTACATCATTCAGCTACAGTACGTAGCACAAGCACTAAGCTATGAACCACACATAACAACCTATTGCAACTTAAACTACTGCTCAATGCAAAAAAAAAACAAAAAACAAAGGCTACACTCTTCTCTCCTTTTTTGAGGTCTATCCATACTAATGTAGTGGATGTGCAAACCTCAATTACCTTTCTCCTCAATGAACCTCTTGAATTAGTACATAAATTCATATACCTGATGGTGTGGATTGACCACAAACTGTCTTTTCTTGAACATATTGAAGAACTTTCCAAAAAACTCAAACAAAGGCTTGGCATATTCTTCCGTATTAAACACTTACTAACATTGGAAGTGAGGACTATAACTGTACAATCTACCTTCCTCCCATTTATTGACTATGGGGATATTCTTTACGGACAAGGGAACAACACAGTTCTAAAAAAGCTTGACATCTTATATCACTGAGCCCTAAGATTCATGTTGAGTGCTCCCTACACTACTCACCACTGTTCCTTATATACCGTAGTCGACTGGACCTCCCTCAACATAAGACAATGCAAAAATGCAGCAATATGGACTTATTGTGCTATCACCAAGAAACTACCCATTTATATCTCGGACTGCCTCCTCATTTGCTTCCTTGGTTTGTATGCACTAAGAAGATCCTCCTATATTACTCTTGTTATTCCTAAAGTCAAAACTCAGTTTGGCAAATTTTCCATTGGCTACTTCCTCCCTACCCTATGGAACAAGATCCAGAAAAGTATTAGAAATTACCACCTCACTTCCCTTGGCTACTTTCAAAATCTTACTGGCCAGGACAGCTACAAAAATTTGTAACTGTGTTTCAAAAATTCCAAAGCAAACACTTCTTCCATCTCTCCCTTACCCTAGGTCCATTTCACTATGATTTCCTAGTGCTTTTTATCTCCTCTAAAGGTAGTCTTGCCTACCTGAAGTTTCCGTCCCACATAGCTGGTTGTGCCTCAGCTAGCTATTGCCCCAGGTTCTTCCCCTATATCTATATTTGTTTCTCAACTCTTAGAAGTGGCCTTGCCTCCCAGCAGATCTCTTCCCTCCTGGCTATCGGTTTACTATCTTGCCAGGCAGATTATACACTATCTATAATTGACCGGTACGTTTAACTAATAGAAATGCTATTGTATTTTGTTTAAACCAATCTGTTTATATCCTAACCAATCTGTATAAATAACCAATTGTTATGTTGTATCTTTTTGGAATATCTACTATATGATAATGTGTTGATGTGTACTCCAATGTCATTCTGTCACATATGTAATTATTACCAGGTCCATCTTGTAAATGAGTTCTTCTCAATGGTGTTTCGCCTGGCTAAATAAAGATTGATTGATTGAGTTAGCTAAAAGGTTGGAGACCAGGATTAGAACCCAGCCCTCCACACCACAGGAGCAGCTTGGCCAACATCCTGAATTCTGGTGTCCTTCTGTTTCTTCGGCACCATGGACAGTGACTACAGGAGCACTTACGGCAAGCATTGTAAATCCCCCCTTGCTGTCCATGTAATTGCTTACCAGACTAGTGCCGTATAGTGTGGTACAATTTTAGTAGTGTTCACTTGATGGGCTACCTTCCAGACCAGTATTAGTCCCATGCATCCAATAGTACCTCATGTCTTCACACAGTCCCAGGCCAGTAAGTCTTTGGCATCTAGTGCCACCCATATCTCACTCATTCTATGCTGATCGTAATTCCTAATCATAATTCCTATCAGGTTTAGTTAAGGATCTGGATGCATAGGCCACTGGTCTAGTCTCTTGTAGCAAGCAGGCTTCTAAGCCTTCAGATGATGCATTCACTGAAAAAACTATGGGCTTGCTCAGGTCATAGTAGGCTAGCACCAGGGGGACTGTAAAAATGTGCTTGAGCTCTTTGAACACATGTTCACAACTTGCTTCCCAGTGCCATGCTGTGTCTTTTTCTAACAGTTCCCTCAGTGGCTACATAATTATTGCCATATTGGGTATGAACTTGACTAAAAAGATTATCATTCCCATAAGCCTTTGTAACTCCACAACATTTTTGGGTGTAGGCATGTGCACTACAACTTTGATTTTTTCTGGGTCTGCCACTAGCCCTCTTTAGGTCAGTTTGTGCCCAATATAAGAAACCTCCTTCAGGCCTATTTACTTACCCATGTGTAGATCTCCCATAGCCACCATGTTTGGCACTGTTGCCATCTAAGCAGATACAGCAGACTCCAGCTGCATCAAAAGCTCCAACTATTCATTTAATCCCTCTCACCACACAATGCAGCCATATCAGCTCTGACCAGTGTTTGTTTTCTTTGTTGTAACCAGGTCAAGACTATTTTAGCTAGGGCATTAGGAAAGGAAGCTTGATGTCATTGTCCACCTGGGGACAAATGACCTGACTAGGGACATGGCAGCAACAGTGCAAAGGGAGTTTAGAGAGCTGGGAAAAGTCTTATTTATCTATTTATTTATTTATTTATTTATTTATTTATTTATTTAAGCTTTTGGATAATACCTTTGAGCACAAGTGTTCCTTTACAAAGATTTCATGTCCAATGCACAATGAGTACAATCAAGACATTCAGGCAAACAAAAAATCAAAAGAAGGCAAGACAATCATGGAGTAATCTTAGGAAGCACATAAGGAGCAACTGTCTCCTTCCCTCAGTCAGGCAATTGGTATCGAGGGAAGGGGGTATAAGGATTCATTCTTATGGATCCTCAACCTTGGAAGTCGAGTTTAAGTTGGAAGTTTATAGCCCTGTAGGCTTTCTACGTTATTATATTACGTTGTTTTCAATGTTGCAACCAGGTATCACAAGGTAAAAGAAAGATTTTCAGATGTAAGATGCTGATGCATGTATGTCAGTTTTGGTATGGAACACTCATGCTTATAAGTTATCTGATAATTTTACCCCACATCAAAATGGCTAGGTCAGGTACTGTTATATGCTCCTACAATGTCAATGGCCTCACTAATCCAGTGAAAAGAAGCAAGGTTTTGAGCTATTTGAGGAAGGCTTCTGCAGATGTCCTGTTCCTACAAAAAACACCCTTATCAGTGCAGGAACACACCAAGCTACTAAAATTTGGGTTCAGGGAGATAGCGGCAGCCTCCTATAAAAATGGTAGGTGAAGGGGAGCAGCGATCTTGGTCCCCACTAAGACACAATTTGATAAAACATACATATTAATAGATAAGGAGGGCCACTTTGCTTTTATGAAAGGGAAGTTCAACAGGCAGGTTGTGACCCTGGCTTTCGTGTATTCTCCTCCAGGATCAATCTTCCAGGACTATCATTCCTTCTTGATTACTCTGCAGGATTAGGGGGAGGGGTGATTTTATGCAGCAGAGATTTGAATTTAACTTTAAATCTGCAGATGGACATGACATCCCAAATCCCAAGGGCGATACACAAGGTGGCAAGGAGGATCCAAAAATTGGTAGGGGAGTTGGGGCTAACTGATTTCTGGTGGCATCTGCATCAACAGAGAGGAGATTACACTTTCTTCTCAGCCACCCAGTGGATGTATTCCCACCTAGACTCTTTTCTGGCCCCAGGAGAGGAGATGCACAAGGTCCAGGATGCTTGGATTGGAGATTTAATATTATCTGACCATGCATCCCTGTTCATGAGACTACACTTAGGAGACACTGGCAGAAATACATTCTGATGACTCAATGTCTCTTTGCTAAGGGATCAGGGGTTGCAGGAGGCTGTGGAGGAGACTGATGCTACTTTCTTAGAGGAAAACCCTGAACAAGATATAGCACATGTAATCAGATGGGCCTCACCTAAGGTGGTAATATGGGGCCAAATTTGTAGTAATAGCAGTAAAGAAGAAGCGGGAAAGGGAGGAAAGGAGAACTAGATTAATCAATCAGATTCAGGTGTTAGAGGACTAATGAAAGAAGAAGGTGGATAAGGACCACACAAAGCAACTTAAGTCTCTTAAAAAAGAATTTGGAATTTGCTGGATTATCAGATGGAGCAGAAGCTCCTCTTTCTCCACCAGCAATACTATGAAGAGGAGCCCAGATCACTCCATTTATTGGCCAGTGGATTGAGGATTCAGTGGGTGAGGACCACAATATCAGCCATATGGCACCCAGAATGGGGTAAATTAGTACAAGGGGTTCAAGATGTAGCAGAAGTCTTTACGTCCTATTATACTACATTGTATACATCAGACACAGCTCTAAATGAGACAAGAACACAAGAGTTTCTGACAAAACTACAGCTACCAGGTCTGACCTGGGAACAGGGTAAAGCTTTGCTCAAACCAATCTCAGCAGTGGAGGTAAAGACAGAAATTGGTAGACTTAGAACTGGCCCAGGTTTGGATGGTCTACCCAACAAATTTTACAAAAGCTTTGGGGAGTTAGTGCAACTCTTATTGTTGAAGGTCTATGGAGAGGTGATGCAGGAAGGGGAGCAGGCTCCACCCTCATGGACTAGGGTAGTTATTTCAGTGTTACCCAAGTTGGGGAAGGACCCCACTAGATGTGCCTCTTACCTCCAAATCTTCCTTCAAAATACAGATTATAAAATCTTAACAACAATTATGGCCCACCGCATACAACAATTTCTGCCTAGTTTGATCCATATGGACAAGAAAGGCTTCATTACAAATAGACAAGCTCAGGACAACCTCCAAAGAACAACCCATATTATTGATTACATTAATAAGACATCAACTCCTACCCTGCTTATGAGCCTTGACGCCGAAAAGGCATTTGATAAAGTATCATGGCATTTTCTGCAGGGGGTCCTTTCCCAATCTGGGTTTCCACAACAGTTCACCTCAGCATTGTTTAGACTTTACAAGACCCCAACAGCACATATTCAGGCAAATGGCCATGTTTCCAAAGCCTTTAACCTAGGACGGGGAACCAGTGAGGGGTGCCCTTTATCCCCACTACTGTTCGCTCTTTATATAGAGCCATTAGCCCAAAGCATATGACAGAACCTTGAAGTAAAGGGGATTAAACTGGGTAATAGAGAGCACAAGTTGGCACTATATACCAACAATGTTCTATTACACCTGTCAGAACCAGGGGTTTCTCTCCCTGCGGTGTTTCAACAGATTGAGGAATTCGCTGCACTTTCAGGATATACAATAAATAGGGATAAAACAGAGACCTTGTGATTTAATTACACCCTGACTGCTGAGGTTAAGAAATGGTTCCCAATGAGGTGGGATATAGAAGTTATGAAGTACCTAAGGATTAAGATAGGAATGGAGACAAGGCAACTGTTTGTATTGAATTACCCACCATTAGTTGAGCAAATGCAGGCAGATTTCAAGAGATGGTCATTTCTACCACTTTCAATATATGGTAAAATCCAGGCTTTAAAGCTGAACGCACTCCCTGTTTTCATTATTGATTTCAATATGTTCCATGTATTGTCCCCCAAAGGAAACTGGGGGTCTGACAGGACATATTTTTTGCCTTTTTATGGGGCTCCATGAGACCTAGAGTGAGAAGGAAACTCTTATTCCTTCCAAAAAACTCAGGGGGAATTGCTCTCCCACACTTACACTTACAGGGATATTGGGTGGCAGCTCAAATGAGGGTCACCCTCCTCTGTGGAAATTCAAGTTATGATTCACATTGGAAAATAATAGATTTTTGGGAGCATAGGGATCCTCCTATCCAAGACCTATTGTTTATGGGGGAGAGGTGATTGATACATGGGGATGCATAGGAGTGGAGACAGTCTTGGAAGGGTGGAGGAGAGGGACTAGTAGGGGCAATACAAAGAAATAACTGGAGATTTTGCTGGTGGACACATGACCCACATTTGGCCCCTGCAAAACATGATGTGTGGTATGTGAGACAATCTAAGAGAGGTCTGCATTCCCATCACCAGCTAGTCTCCAGTACCACAGTACTCACCTTTGAGGTGGTACAACAAAGGTTTGAATTAGGTTTGGCTGACAGATATAGATATCATCAAATAAGAGATTTTTTACACACACGGATAAGGGAATATGGTCCAGGGTACAGGTGGGTCATGAGGATATCCCATTTCAGAGAATTTGGAGTTCATCCATGACCACACATGTTATATCATTATTGTGTGCAAGTTATATCTTGGACCTTGCTTTTTCCTCCCAATATATTAAAGACAAATGGGAAATGGATTTGGGAGTATCCATGACTGACGGACAGTGGTCCTTAGTATGGAGGAGTACTTGGAGCATTTCATCATCTCCAATGTGGCGAGAGTTTGGCTGGAAGGTGAAGACCTATTTCTTTTTAGTTCTAGCACAGACAACCCTTGGAAACCCAGAAGCTAGCTTAGACTGCTGGCATGGCTGTGAAGAGGGACATGCATCCCAGGCACATATCTTTTGGTCCAGCCTGACTATTAAGTCCTTTTTGACAGGGGTGAGTCATCATCTGACTCAGATCTTTGATACCCATAATGCTTGGGGTCCTGAACAATTAATTTTGGGTATACTATCACAAGACCTTAAAGGCCAAGAGGTGAAATACCTTTGTCTGATATTAATAACTGCCACTCTCAAAGCCATCACCAAGAGGTGGCTACAAGTAAGTCCACCAGCGGCATCCAAGAGACTAAAAGTGGTTGAGGGTATTCATAGGCTTGATAGATTAGCATTTAACCTTAGGCAACAGACACACCTATATCAAAATAGGTGGACCAGATGGCTATTGTAGGAAGGGAAAGAATAGGAGTCTGATCAGAGAAATGTGGAGTGATACTTCTTAATCTGAAATCCAGAATGTAACAACTCCTTCTAAGAAGGGGAATAGTTTATGTTTTTTAATGTTCAGAAACCTAGTAATGGATATATAAATTAGGGTTTACATAATTTTCATTATGTTTATCTAATTGCATTGCATATTTTACAAGTTGTGCATGAAAAGTAGATGTTATAGCAGATATTGGGCACCCAATGTGGGTGTGCATGTGTGTCATATAGATTGCATTTGGCTGTACATAATTCTCCAATAACTAAATAAAGTAAGTATAAAAAAACAAATTCTAGTCAGATCCACCAGTTACATAATGAAGTTAGTGAGGTTGTATGGAATTGTTAAGGAGGCATGGAGAAACAACATAATGATTTGTAAGTAGTAAGATTTGTTTTAGTTTATGTTCTAAGGAAGGCATACACATTATTAGGAAAATATATGGAGGTGTACATTTTAATGGAAGGAATAGTAAGCAATATAGGTTTACAAAAGAATCCCAGAGCAAATGTCACTGAGGTATGTGTTATCCCAGAGGATATTGGCCATACAGCCAAATTTTAAAGAGAATACAATTGCACATACCCCAATAATGCAAAGCATCATGGGAAACATATGCAAATCCCCATGATGGTACAGAAAGTGGCAGTACATGAAAAAGTAATGGCTGGCATATGTTCAGCTTTGGGATTATTTACACAGTTTTGTTTTATAGAAACAGGGTTTTTGTCCATGAAGTGATGTAAGTTATATTTAAGCAATGTGTTGATGTCAGGCAGTCAGGTGTAATGATGGACTGTTAGCAAACAAAACGTGATAGTAACGTTCAGATGGGGTCACTGTTGATAAGGTTAAGATTGTTATACTTGTAATATTGGGAATACTAGGAAAGTATGAGTGGAGTACAAATATGCAGAGTTTCATAAGTATGTTCTCAGAGCGCAGGCAAATGTGATATGCAAATTTGTTTTACAAATATGTAAAATAGCGATACATGCAATTGATAGAAAGATAGATATTTACATAGACAGACAGATAGAGAGATAGACAGACAGGCAGAATAGTAATGGTAGTGAAGTACCAAAGTGATGCCAACCCAATCCCCACCCTGCAGAGATGGACAAGCATTGAAGTGTGCCTTTGGGTAGTCACCCATAAGGCTCACACTATTTCACCTCACCCTACTTTGCAGACACAGACAAATGTCGAGGTGTGCCTTGGGGTGTTTAAGCTTTACACTCACACCATTCCATAAGGAAATATGCTAAAATGGGTGCAGTATAGGAGAATGGAGTGAACATTGGAGCTGAAGAGTCAAAGGCACACCTCGATAACTGTCAGTGACTGCAGAGTAGGGATGGGGGTGGAATGGTGTGAGCATTACTGTTGACAATCCCAAGTCACACCCCTGATGCTTGTCAGTCCCTACAGGGCAGGGTATTAAGGTTAGAAACCCTAATGCCCTGGATGTTTCTTGATATTTTCACTCCAAGTTTTCAACTTGGGCATTTTGTGACCCCACCGCATGAGCAGTGACACTATCAGTTCATTAGCTGAAAGGTGATTTTAAGCAGCAAATGTGCCATTTGGCACCACAGGTTCAAAAACACATTTTGAACAGGATGTAAAAAATGACAGCTGTACTGTTCATGAGGAGGTGTAAAAAAATGGTAATGTTGAAAATCTGGAGTGAACATTTAAAAAAAAATGATGAAGTCATGAGCTTGCATAGAAACTGCGCAACACACACCCATAATGTAATTATTTGGGGGATTTGTTACACCAGATTTTCAACATAGGCATTGATTTCACACAGCAGCTATGTCTAATGTACTCCAGATGTGCAAAACCACATTTTGGGCAGGATGTGAAAAATGACAGCTGTACTGTTCATAAGGAGGTGTGTAAAAATGCAATGTTAAAAATCTGGAGTAAAAACATAAAGAATTCTTGAAGTTATAAATGTGCCTGGAAACTGCGCAACACACTTTCATAACATAGTCATTTTATGGAACTCTTTCATCAAATTTTCAACATAGGCATTTTGGGACCTCCGCTCATGAACAGTGTCACTGCGATGTTCTTAAACTGTCACAAACATTGATTTCCCACAACAACCACACCATCGTGTGCCAGATGTGTGAAAACACATTGTGGGCATTAAGGTTTAAAATGACAGATGTACTGTTCATAAGGAGGTGTGAAAAAATGGCAATGTTGAAAATCTGGAGTGAGAATTTAAAATAATTGATGAAATCACACACCCATAATGCAATTATTTGGGGGATTTGTTACACCAGATTTTCAAATAGGCATTTTGGGACCTCCACTCATAAGCAGGGGTACTGTGATTTTCTTAATCTGACCCAAACATTGATTTCACACAGCAACTGTGCCCATTGTGTGCTAGATATGCAAAACCACATTTTGGGCAGGATGTGAAAAATGACAGCTGTACTGTTCATAAGGAGATGTGCAAGAATGGCAATGTTGAAAATCTGGAGTAAAAACATAAAAAATTCTCAAAGTTATAAATGTACATGGAAACTGCGCAACACACTCTCATAACAAAGTAATTTTGTGGAATTTTGTCACCAAATTTTCAACATAGGCATTTTGGGACCTCTGCTCATGAACAGTGTCACTGTAATTTTCTTAATCTGTCACAAACATTGATTTCCCACAGTGACTGCACCACTGTGCGCCAGATGTGCGAAAACACATTTTGGGCAGGATGTGAAAAATGATTGCTGTATTGTTCATAAGAAGGTGTGAAAAAATGGCAATGTTAAAAATCTGGAGTGAAAGTATTACAAATTCTTGAAGTTATGATCGAGGGTGGAAAGTGCGCAATGTATGCTCCTAACACGGTCATTTGTTTGGATTTTTTCACCAAATTTGCAACACAGGCTTTTTGGGAGCCCCCCTCATGAACAGTGAACTTGTTGTTTTGTTACTCAGTCCCAAAAGGTGATTCCATGCAGTAATAGCAAAATCACCTTTTAGAACCACCGAATAATGACATAACAGTGACTGAATTCATGAGGTGGGGTCCCAAAAACCCAGTGCTGAAAATTTGGTGCTGAAAGTCACAAAACTGGCTGAGATATCCACCTAAGTTGAAAAAAAAAAACATTTACTGTATGCCATTATATAGCTTGCCGGCATTTCTTCAGTCCACATTTGGCTTTGAATAGTGCAGACACATTCTCGCTTCACCAAAGATCATTGCGCCAGACTCTGAAGGTAAGTATGGGGTGAGGGAAGGTGAGGAGGTGGGGTGCACAGAGGGTGGGTGCAGGTTGAGGTTGGGGGCACTGCAGACAATGAGGGACCATTTTCTTGCTCACAGGTTACACAAAATTAAAAAAACTGTTGCGGAAAGTTTTCTTGTTATAGGGACATCTGGCATCCTGGGGGTGGGCACCCAGTATGCCACCTAGGTGTTTTGTGGGGAGGGGACTGGAGCCAACAGGGATTGGGCACCCCATCGGCAAAGAAGAAAGGGTCTTTGTTTGGGGGGGCATGATGCCGAGGGTGATTGGGCTCCCCCTTGGCAGACAAATTACTGGACAGGGGGACCATTATGCTGACAGAGATTGGGCTCCCCCATCAGCAAATGAACTGGAGAGGGAGCATGCCTAAAGGTGGGATTGGGCACCCCGATGTCAGGTTTCTGGGGACTAGAGGCAGACATCGACAGTGACAGATGCTGCCATGTTTATCAAAATATTACACCAGGCAAGGCATGCCCTGCAATGAGGGGGTGCTCCCTCATTGCAGCGGCAAAATTCTTTCAAGTTGGTGGTATGCTTTTACCCTGCTGTCATAGACAGCATGTTCATTTATTGTTGCCACTGAAACAAGCCCCACAAAGCAGTGGGGAGGGCATTGGCAACAAGACAGCACACCCACAAACTGCTACTCCTGCAAGCTGTCACATGTTTCTTGCACATGCGCAAAAGCAAACATAAAAAGCATGCCTAAAATACAACATGGCATGATCAGTCTCTGCAGTCCTGTAACTGCTAGAGGTTGGCAGCTTTACTGAGAATTGTTTTTTGGTCTGCAGCCAAGTGTGTAAAATTAGCAACACTGCAGGAACCCGTGTGTGTGTGTGTGAGAGGGAAGAAAGGACTCTGCAGGCAGCAGAGCCTTACGGTGCACAAAGTTTTGACTGTGATGGTTAATTTCACTGTTGCCGTATATACTAGCACAATGGTAAACACAAGGGAAAAAGCAGCAGTACAGTAAGCAACCTAATACCCTATCCTGAAAATTATAATAATTTCTCCATTTCCATGTTTTATGCTCATATTGTCTGTTGCTTGCTTTCAATGAATAGCAGTAACTGTGGCCATTGACACAGGGAGGTCATTGATCTATGCACAAGTTTATACACCTTCAATTGTACCTTGACTTTAAACCTCCAGGTACTGTTTTTTTTTTTGTCACAAGGTAACACTTTCCCCCACTGAGTGCAGGTCTGTTTACTCATTAGTGTTGAGATATGCTTCACTCACACTGAAGTTTAATAATAATGTTCGTAGTTTGTTTGTAGATGTAATTTCTGCGACCTACACAGTGTTCAGATATGCTCCACTTACACAACAGAGTGATATTTAATTTGGGTCATACTGCCAATTGCATTCTAGATTTCCTTTCTGTGACATAACCAGTATTCAGATATGTGGAGGCTTAAAGTCACAGATCAACCCCTAGCTCAGGTTACTTAATAAATAAAGTGCCACAATAATATTTAATATTTTCTCCATTTAATGGTCAAAACAAACACTACATGCCCCAGTGGGCCAGGGAAAGATCATTGTGGAGACCATTTCCTGTAATGTTTGCTGTGACCAGTGTGTCGCTTGGCCAGCTGGTTACGATTGTGCTATGATATTTGTAATATAAAAATATAGCCTGTGCTTATGGGTGCCCCCCAGGTTTGAGAGAAGCTACAGGATATATTAACCTGAAACCATGAGGTAATTAAAGGACCAGAGAGACTTAATTAAGGGTCTCCTGTTTTACTGCCTTAATTAGAACTGACCCAGCTGCCAAAATATAGGGCTCGTAAACTTTTATGACAGAAAAACATGTTGTCTCTCCATGGTGTGAAAAGTTGTAAACTCTTTGACCTGCCTTCGAAACATGACACCACACAAGATCAAAGGAAAGGCTTGATTAAAAACTGTCATAATTTGGGAAATTATTTTTTGATGATGTCACAGTATTTAAAATATTTCCTGACAGGAGGACCATTGTTTGTATATTTTTTATATTCTAAAAGGAGGAGCTAGATGACATCACAGAAGGGGTATGGAAACAGAGAGTTTTAAACTGTATTCTGTGTTTGAACTGTCAGATATATTCCATCTTGGGAGAGGCAAATACACAACTCTCTGATAAGCACTTAGAGGTAATACATTAGATAGAAAAGTATCTAGCTGTATGTTTGGTAGGAGTTTGTAGTTTTCTTTGTTTTCTTGTAAGTGATTGTATGCTTTGTGTTATAGTGTTCTGTGTTTACATGTTTCATATTTTTTTCCATTTTAAGTAAATCTATATTTGAAAGAGACTACCTGGGTGTTTTCAAGTTCTTTTTATGTTGGCGCGCTTGCACAGCCAACATCTTGTGACAGTGGGGATTTGGAGGTGCAGTCGCTGTTGGGTGAATGCAGGGCATGCATCAGTAGGTGCATCCCTCATTCCTCAATCAGCCTGCATGCTGGTGCCACACTATGCATACTAATCTGGTGAGCACATCTAAGGAAAGGTCAGCTGCAATCCTAGCAAAGCTCGTCAGATGCAGCAGACCCTTCCTATGTGCTCGCCACATTGTCAGCATGGTGGGCAGTCACCCAACTGCCGACTTTGGGGGGTGCCCAATCCCCCTGCCAGCTTATTGTGGCTGCAAAACTTTGCTGATGGAGGAGTCCACTCCCCGCCAGCATAAAGCAGTCCCCCCACCATTTCTTATATGCTGAGAGGGTGCCCCAATCCCCTCGGCTCTGCATCCCCACTTTCTTTGTGTGCCGTGAGGGGTGCCCAATCCCCGTCGGCATAAATTAACCCCCTTTGTTGTGTGCTGACTAGGGTGCCCAACCCCATCAGCTGCAGCAACCCCCAAATAGTTAGATGGTATGCTGAGGCCCACCCCAGCATGCCAATCCCCTGAAAAAAACTGTCCCGTGATGTTACTTCCCCTGTAACATAAAAGCGGTCCCTCTGTAGTCTCCCTAGAGTCCCTACCCACCACCCGCACCCCCACTGTGCACACTGCCTCCCCACACCCTCCCTCATCCCATACTTACCTTCAGAGTCTGGCATGACGATCTTCAGTGGACTGGGAACACTTCTGCACTCTTCAAAGCTGACCGCAAACTGAGGAAATGCCGGTAAGCTGTATAATGGGATAGGTAGGGTTTTTTCAACTTTGCTGCATATCTCAGTCATTTTTTTTGAATGTTTGCACCAAATTTTCAACATGGGGTTTTTGGGACCGCTCCTCATGAATTATGTTACAGTTATGACGTTAATCGGTCCCGAAAGGTGATTTTGCAGTCACTGTGTGGAATCACTTTTTGGGACTGATTAATGCAAGAACAGTGGCAGTGTTCATGAGGTGGGCTGTCAAAAAGCCTATGTTGCAAATTTTGTGGAAAAAACAAAAAAATGGCTGTTTTATGAGCGTTCTTTGCGAAGTTGCTACACACGCTAGTAACTTCACAAATTTGCAATATTTTCATGCCAGATTTTCAACAGCATCATTTTTCTATGCCTCCTTGTGAACAGTACAGCTGTCATTTTTCACATCCTGGCCAAAATGTGCTTCCGCACTTCTGGTGCACAATACTGCGGTCACTGTGGGAAATCAGTGTTCGGGGCAGATTATGAAAATGACAGTTACACTGTTCATGAGCAGAGGTCCTACAATGCCTATGCTGAAAATTTGGTGATGATACTCCATAACATGACTGTGTTACGAGCGTGCATTGCACAGTTTGCACTCACGCTTGTAAGTTCACGAATTTATAATATTTTCACTCCAGATTTTCAACATTGCCATTGTTCTGCACCTCCTTATGAACAGTACAGCTGTCATTTTTCACATCCTGACCAAAATGTGATTTCGCAGTTCCAGCTGTGGAACGTCTGTGTTCCAGACACATTATGGAAATGACAGTGACACTGTTCATTAGCAGAGGTCCTAAAATGTTTATGTTGAAAATTTGATGCCGACAGGCCATACAATTAGTGTTTTACAAGAGTGCATTGCACAGTTTGTATGCACACTTGTGACTTTGTGCATTTGTAATATTTTCAGTCCACATGTTCAGCATTGGCATTTTACATATCCTGCCTGAAATGTGTTTTCGCACGTCCTGTGCAGAATCGCACGGTCGCTGTGTGAAATCAGATTTTGGGGCAGTTTGAGGAAATGACGATGACACATGAGCAGAGGTCCTAAAATGCCTATGTTGAAAATTTGGTGCCGAAAGTCCAGAAAATGACTGTGCTGCAACCGTACATTGCGCAGTTTACAAGTGTGCATTGCACAGTTTGCATGCACGCTTGTAAGTTCTTACACTTGCAATATTTTCATGCCACATTTTCACCACTGGCATTTGTGCACACCTCCCTATCAACAGTACAGCTGCCATTTTTCATAGCCTGCCCAAAACCCATTCCCGCAACTGTGGTGCACAATGGCATGCTCGCTGTGGGAAATCACCTTTTGGGACACATTAACAAAATCACAGTGCCACTGTTCATGAGGGGAGGTCCCAAAATACCTACGTTGAAAATGTGCCTAAAAAACTCCCACAGATAATTGGGTTGTGGACGTCTGCTGCGCAGTTTGTATGCATGTTCATTGCTTCACCAATATTTCATATTGCCACTCCAGATTTTCAACGTTGCCATTTTTTACGCCTCATGAACAATACAGTTGTCATTCTCCACATCCTGCCCAAAACTGTGTTTTCATCTCTTTGTCACCAAATGCCACAGCCGCTGTGTAAAACCACCTTTCAGCTAACAAAGTGATTGTGCCGCTATTCATGAGGTGGCCTGACAAGCAGCCCATGTTGAACATGTAGAGTGAAACTACCACTACATGCCTACGGTGTTAGGGTTTCCAACTGCAGCACCCCACCTGGTATGGACTGACAGGCATCAGGGCTGTGACTTGGGATCATCAGATGTAATGATCATGCCATTCCACCCCCCCATGCCCACCCTGGAGCCACTGACAGACATTGGGGTGTGTCTTGCACTGTTCGGCCACAAACTTCACCCCACGCTCCTATACTGCACCTACGTCAGCATATTTCCTTATGGAATGGGGTAAGTATAATGCACAAAGACCCCAAAGCACACCATAACACTTGTCAGTGTCTACAGGGTAGGGTGAGGTACAATGGCATGCGCATTATGCCTGACAACCCAAAGGCACACCCCACTGCCTGTTGCTCTCTACAGGGTGGGGTGGGGTCGGTGCCACTTCAGTACTTCACTGCCATTCCTATTATGTGCCTCTAGCTTCACCACTGCCAATGCCAATGCCAGCATGACAACATTCAGCATTGACAAATGCTTGTTTTGCATGTGATGTATAGAGGGTTAAGACTGACAAAAACTGTTCAAAGCTTGATGGTGTTACTAAACTGGGAAAAGGTGAGAATATACCCAAGGTCTTTTATAGAGTTTAAAGATTCATTTTGGATACCTGGTTAGGTGCCCATAGGCAAAAGATATGTTGCATCCCCGAAGAGAATTTTATCTGAGCCTGTACAATTGGGTACGCTAGCATAAGGTTCACAGTTTGAATTCCCCCAGAACTTGAGACCAAGGGTGATTTGGACTCACAAGCAGGCAGGAGGGTTACCCCATCTGTTACCTGTTCACAATACTGAGCTCGGAGGTTGGCACTGTCGGAGCAGAGGACTGACCTGCTGAGAGCATTTGGGACAGATTTGTTTGGCAGCAGAGTGGATAAATTTGCTAACACATGTTTTAACTGTTCAGTGTGTCAGCTTAATACTGTAACAGCTCACTTGCAAAATAAGGCAAGTATTCATTTTTAAAAAGAAAACATAACTATATAATTTTGCTTAAAGTCAAGTTCCTACCTGTTTTATTTTTTTCTAAAGTGCAAGTTAGAGTAGCCGTAGTTAGGGAACAAGATGGCTTCCAACTACAGCAGGTACACTATAAACTACTTGAGGTAGTTGTGCCAGGACAGAGGGGTCCTGTATGAGGGGAGATTTACCAAGCAGAACCTCATGGATGCCCTGATGGCAGCAGATACCCAGAGCATTGATTCACTAACTGTGACTGTAAGGGACCAAACTTTGAGCGTGGAGGGGACAGTGGCCAGTGCAGTGTCCAGATCCAGTGAGGATGACAGCAGGGCCAGTGCCAGTGAAGGGCCACAGCAGCAAGGGAATGTCACCAGCATTCTGGAGCCAGAAGCAATCAGGCTGCCAATTGATTTGCACAGAATGGAGCTGGACTTCCAGAGGGAGACTGAACGAGACCAGCAAGAGGCGGAGCAAGAACGGCGAGAAGAGGAGTGAGAGAAACAAACTGCAGAGGAGAATAGGGAGTGAGAACAGTGGGATGCTGACCGTGAAGAGCGTGAGCACCAGAGGTGACATGAACTGGAGAAACTACGACTCCAACCACCAGCACTAGAGCAGGTAAGTGGCTTGGGTTTAACTCAAATTACAGGACTGGGTTACAAATTGAATTCCAAATTGATAGCAGAATTTAAAGAGGGGGAAGATATGGATGTCTTTTTAAATTCCTTTGAAAAATGTTGTATTCAAGCAAAAATTCTTAGAGGGTCCTGGAGCTTCCAGCTATCCCTGCTACTTACCGGGAAAGCTTGGGATGCTTTGGGTGAAATGGACAATGAGGACAGCAATGATTACAGCGAACTTAAAGATGCACTTTTTAAAAAGTTTGATTTAACTACAGAAGCATACAGAGCAAAATTCCGTAAGCTCAGGAGAAGCCGTGATATGAGCTAAGAGGAGCTAGCCACGAAACAATGTCAGTTTTTAAAACATTGGTGGGAAGGAATTGAAGCAAACTCTGTAGATAAAATTGAAAATGCTATTTTTTTTAACAGTTTTTTGGGGCATGCCCAGCAGATCTGAAAACCTTGCTGGAGGACCGAGATCCCAAAACAGTGCAAGAGGCTGCTGAACTATGCCAAGAGTAGACCTGCTCTGAGAGTGAGTTAGGCGGGCGTAGCAGTGCAAAAAGGAAAAAGCACGCCTTCAGGGCAGCTAAAACCCTCACTACCTCCACCGAAACCAGTTAGCTCCAGGACTCAAAGAAAAGAATTCTCTAAGAAAAGAAACAAATGTTAGGATTGTAAAGAAACTGGGCATATTGCCAGACAGTGTCCCAAAAGAATGAGCAATACACAGCATGGAGTTGGAAAAGAAGTGGGTTGTTTGTGTGTCCCTGAAAGCATGCCTGTGAACATGAGGGAACACATGCACCCAGTCATGGTGAATGGTGTACAGACACAAGGGTTAAGGGACACAGGGGTATCCCTGACATTGGTAAAAGGGGATATGGTAAAGCCTGGCCAGCTTATACCCAATGAATTTGTAACTGTACAAGACTTTACTGGTGAGGAGAAAACATTGCCACTCGCTAGTGTTCTCCTAGACTGGGGTGAAACAGGAAACTATGCAACAGGTGGCTGTAGCCAAAACTTTAGCAGTTGGTGTCATCCTTGGCAACAATCTCAAACAGGGGATGGTGTGTGCAGTTACGAGTAGCCAAGTGTCAAGGGAAAATTTTAGTTCCCTGGACCCCAAAGAAGCCATTGTGGAAACCACTAGGAGGCTGGTTCCCCAGCCTGTGTCTCCTGATATGGAGACTAATGAAAAGGGGGTAGAAATGTCCCCAGTAGCAATTAACCACACAGCTACGGAGGGTTACTCTGAAGAAGGAGGGGTGACCCATTGTCAGAGGGTTAGGGATGACAGTGATCCTGAGTGCCCTGATGCTAGTGCTAGGGACCCTAGTTTAGAGACTGACGGGGATCTGTTCAATGCCTTGGGAATGTGTAAGGAGTTTGCAGCTGCTCAGAAAAGTGACCCTAGTCTAGAGAAGCTGAGGGCTTGGGCAGACTCTGACAGAGCACAGGGAGATGATGGTAAACATAAGGTTTATTTGGGAAAATGGACTGATTTATACTCAGGCTGTAAAGACAGAGGAAGGGGTGATAGGCAGGCAGCATGTCATTCTCCAGGGGTATTGTGAGCAGTTGCTCAAGATTGCACATGATATTCCCATGGCTGGTCATCTGGGAACCATGCACACTATTCAGCGGTTGGCCTAGAATTTCTATTGGCCCAACTTCACCCAGCAGGTGAAGGAGTATTGCAGGTCTTGTAACCAGTGCCAAGAAATAGGGAAGGCAGGTAAGAAAACACAAGCTGCCCTAATTCCATTGCCCATAGTGGAGGAGCCATTCCAGAGGGTGGTAATGGATATTGTGGGGCCTTTAAATAACCCAGCTCCTCCAGGAAGAGGTTCATCCTGACTATGGTGGATTATGCCACCCGGTATCCAGAGGCAGTTGACCTATCCTCTCTGAGGACAGGCAAAGTGGCAGATGCCTTACTTAGGATTTTCTCCAGTGTAGGGTATCTGCAGAAGGTTATCGCTGATCGAGGGGGGTTCCTTCATGTCGGACCTGATGAAATCTTTCTGGGAGAAGTGTGGGGTGGTGCAGAGGCACGCAACACCTTATCGCTCACAAGCCAATGGGCTTGTGGAAAAATTTAACTGTACTCTGAAGTCAATGCTCCAAGCATTTGCTGAACAGCATGGGAAGGACTGGGAGAAATATCTTCCCCACCTGTTGTTTGCATACAGGGAGGTGCCCCAAGAGTCAACAGGATTTTCCCTCTTCAAGCTCTTATATGGACGCCGGGTACATGGGCCCCTAGACTTGATCTGGAAGGGACTGGGAAGGCAAGCATGTCAGCCAGGGAACTCCCATAGTGGATTACGTCCTTGGTTTAGGAAAAGGCTGAAGGAGCTTATGGGGACAGCCCAGAGCAACCTGGCAGCTGCCCAACAGAAACAAAAAGTGTGGTATGACCTCAGAGCCAAAGCTCGCTCATACACGATGGGTCAGGAAGTCATGGTCCTTATTCCGGTTCAGAAAGACAAGCTGTAGGCTGAGTGGCAGGACCATACAAAGTAGTTAGAAAGGTAAATGACATGAACTACACCATAGAGTTACCCGACAGGAGGCATACAGAAAGGATGTACTATGTCAACATGATGAAGCCATATGCCAATATGGCTGACATGGTGCTTGCAGTATGTAGTCCTGGGGAGGGGACGGATGAAGGAGTCCCCCTTCTGGACTTGCTGGAAGAAAGAAACTGGGAGTCCTCTGTGGAGGAATTTAAATTGTCTCCCCAGCTGGCCCCGGACAAGATCCAGAAAGTAAGGGAGGTTCTAGCAGAGTTTGCCGCACTGTTTAGTACCAAGCCTGGACTAACCCCCTTAGCAACACAAGATGTGGAGACAGGGACACAGATGCCCATACAGTGAACAGCATATTGGGTGTCAGAGGCTGTCTAAAAAGGACATTAGGAGGGAGGTGGAGGAAATACTGGATTTAGAGATAATCCAGAGGCCCCACAGCCCTGGGCCTCACCCGTAGTCCTTGTGCCCAAGCCAGATGGCTCTACTTATTTCTGTGTGGACTATCATGGACTGAATGCAGTCACAAAGTCAGACACCCACCCGATGCCCTGGACGGACAAACTCCTGGACAAGTTGGGAGGGGCGACATACCTTACGACTGTTGACCTGACAAAGGGGTGTTGGCAGGTAGATTTAAGTGACAGAGCTAGGGAGAGGTCAGTCTTCATCACTCTGATAGGCTTATTTGAATTTAAAGTAATGCCTTTCAGAATGAAGAACACTCTGGCCACTTTCCAAAAGTTGGTGAACCAGGTGTTAAATGGTGCTGAGGAATACACCGTGGCATACCTGGATGACATTGCCATCTTTAGTGCCAGCTGGAAGGAACACCTGTCCCACCTTAGGGAAGTGCTGGGCAGGATACAGAGGGACGGGCTCACTGTAAAAGCTGAGAAGTGCCAGGTGGCCATGGCTGAGGTGACATACCTTGGACACATTGTAGGCTGGGGACAACTCCGTCCTAACCAAGTAAAAATAGAGGTGCTCAAAACATGGCCCTGGTCAGAAATGCAGAAACAGGTCAGGAGTTTTCTAGGGACAGCAGGGTACTATAGGAAATTTGTACCCAATTACAGTGCCCTGGCTGCTTCCCTATCTGACCTGGTAAAGAAAAAGATGCCTACGAAAATTACCTGGGACCCAGCCTGTGAAAAAGCCTTTACCAGACTTGAAGTATTGACAAGTTCTGACTATAGCAGACCTTTTATAGTCCAGACTGATGCCTCAGACATGGGTATTGGGGCAGTACTGAGTCAGACATCCAACCAAGGGAAAGATCACCCTGTAGTGTACCTGAGTAAAAAGATACTTCCCAGGGAGCAGGCTTCTCAACTGTGGAAAAAGAGTGTTTTACCATAGAGTAGGGTCTAAAGAAATTAGAGCCATACTTATATGGGCAGCATCTTGAGGTACAAACGGACCACAACCCCCTGGTTTGGCTGACCCAAATGGAAAAAAACTAATGGTAGACTACTGAGATGGAGTCTTGCCTCGAAAGGGTATGACATGACGATCTTACATAGGGCTGGAGGGACCAATCAGAATGTTGATGGCCTGTCGCGTGTATATGAAGAGTGAACTGATTTGGGAAGCTCATCCGGCACAGGGGATAGAGCCCCCAAATTCAGTCTAGGTGTGGAAGAGTGTGATGCTTGGCCAGCTGGTTATGATTGTTCTATGATATTTGTAATATAAAAATAAAGCCTGTGCTTATGGCTGCCTCCCCCCCCCCCAGGCTTGAGAGAAGCTACGGATATATTAACCTGAAACCAGAAGGTAATTAGAGGGCCAGAGAAACTTAATTAAGGGTATCCTGTTTTATTGTCTTAATTAGAACTGACCCAGCTTCCGGGATATTGGGCTCTTAAACTTTTATGATGTCTTAGTTTGTTTGCAGATTTAATTTCTGTGACCTATGCAGTGTTTAGCTATGCTTTACTCACACAACAGAGTAATAATAATGTGCATAGTTTTTTGGACAAATGTAATCATTTTGCAGCTATGTTCTGCTGTGTGTGCATGTGTGTGTGTGTGTGTGTGTCTTGTGTAGAAGGCAGTGCTTGACTGCTTGTTAACAAATCTAACCACTTTGCAGCTGTGTTTTGCTGTGTGTGTTGGGGGGGACTTTTGATTCAATTGTGTCTTGCTTGGAAGACAGTTCTTGTAGACAAATCTAATCATTTTGCAGCTATGTTTTGCTGTGTGTGTGTGTGTGTCTATAATCATTTTGCAGCTGTGTTCTGCTGTGTGTGTGTGTGTGTGTGTGTGTGGACTTTTGATTCAATTGAGGCAAGCCAAATAAAACAATATGGAGGAGGTTTCAATTTGCCAAAAAAGCCTATTTAAAGAGATTCTTGCTAATGGCATAATCTTCCCATCAGTGTTAGTGCTAGACATACTATAGGTAGCATGGCTTGAGGAAAGGTGAACATGGTCAGGACCCCTTAGCAATTGAGATGTATATGCAGCAAACAAATCAAGATGGACTAATCCTAAAACTGTTGAGTGTCACAGTTTGCATAATACACAAGACTTACCGTGATGAATCTTCCTATGGTTTGGCTGGTTTGGTTTCTACTGTTTATAATTCAGGGATGATTAGCTAGAAACATAGAAACATGGAATTTGATGGCAGATAAGGATTGCTTGCCCCACCCAGTCTGCCCATTTCCCTACTTAAAGGATAAGCTGCAGATCCTAGTTAACCAACAGTCTACTTCCTCCTACCCCTACCCCCTGGAATTGCCTTATATTTGCCACATGCATTTTTGAATTCCTCCACTGTTTTTGACTCCACAACTTCCGAAGGAAGGCCATTCCATGCATCTACAACCCTCTCCATGAACAAATACTTCCTCACATTACCTCTGAGCCATCCCCTTCTATCTTCAAATTGTGCCCCCTTGTTCTTGCACACCTCTTTTTCTGAAAGATGCTTCCCTCTTGGACTTTGCTGATTCCCTTGAGGTACTTGAAAGTTTCTATCATGTCCTCCTTCTCCCTCCTTTCCTCGAGGGTATACATATTAAGCTCCTTAAGTCTTTCTTCATATGTCTTCTGGTGCACATCCTGCACCATTTTAGTTGCCATCTTCTGGACAGCCTCCATCCTGCCTATGTCCTTGAGGAGATGAGGTCTCCAGAACTGGACGTAGTACTCCAGATGGGGTCTCACCCCATCTGGAGTACTGCAGTACTGTGGTACTAGGGAAACATTTTTCAATGACTGTCAAATGTGGTACAGTGACAGATGTTTTGCAAAGGTTTAACAGAAATTATGTCTATCAGGTAATGTTGCCCAGAAATTTGATCACATTTTCATAGAGATACATTACATTTAGGGTACCTGATTATCTCTTTATGAATCACTGCTGCTATCTTCACTGAAATCACTGTTAGACAGTAATAATGCCTTTCTAGTCAAACCAATGTGTCAGTTGTTGTCTCCCTATATTTCCTAACTGAAATGGTACACGGATACTTTTTTCCTTTTGCATTTCATGCTGGCATTTGCAATGGCCCCTGCAAATTAATGATACTGCTTGTGTCAGTAACTGTGTTTTTACTGTTATTTGAGAAAATCATCACCCTTGATAGATTTTTTTCATTTAGTTCAGCATTTTTGTCCCCCCATTCATGTGGCATGAAGCACAGTGCTAATTTTACACACCAACTGTCTCATACTACAGCTTGTTGTCAGTAGTTGACTCCACTACAATATATGGCAAGATGCTAAACATTTTCGTTTTGACATTGGATGCCGAACTGAAGTGAAAATATGTTTTTTATTTCTTTTTATAGTTACAGTTTTGGCCAACTGCATTTAAAATGCAGAGCAATTTGGTTCTTTCTCTTTTTATACTTTGAGTACAGGATTTTTCTGTATTGTAAAGACACTGTTTTAGGATAAGAAGTCCAGACAATACGGATATTTATAAGTGACAAAGTAAGGTGATAATTTACTACATCTTTATTGAAAGGGGAACATTAAGCTGGTTACAGTGAACACCAGACTTAGTTTTATATCACATTATAATGCAGGCAGATGCAAGATCTACTTTCTGCTGTTGCCTTAAGGTATCTTCTTTGTCAAAAACCTTGATGTTTCCTCTGAGGCTGTTCTTGCAACCTAGGAAAGGCAGAAATGATGTTGCATCTCCCCCCTATTCCTGGATGCAAGTTCCCTGCACCTTGGGAACACCTGCCTGCCCCTAGTGGGTGGCACCTGCTTGCCCGCCAGGGAGTAAAAAGTGTAGCTTACGCCAAAGCTCCACTTCTGTGCTTAATTTCTTCGGGAGTTGGAGGATTCAAAGTCTGCCCAGTTTGTAGGGATAAAAATCCCAAGATAGGTGAAGCCTTGAGCCGCACAACTCAGTTCTGTGCCCTGGAGGCAGTCCTGGGTGCAGATTGAGTTAAGTGGGGCTAAGGTGGTTTTCCGCTGGTTGACTTGCAGCCCAGAAAGTAAGGCAAAGTCCAGAAGGATGGAAAGAGCTGCCGTGAGGGACTGTTGGGGGTAAGACAAAGTAAGTAGACGATCATCTGCGCATGCCGCCACTACATGTGAATTACCCTGGGTTGGAATGCCCGAAAGACCTTCAGCACTGGCTAGTGCCCTGATCAATGGGTCTAAAGCAACCAAGAACAGGAGAGGAGATAGAGGACATCATTGGTGGTGCTTCTATACAGTGAGAAAGATGGAGAAATGTCTAAGTTTGTCAAAACTCTAGCCATGGGAGAGTTATAAAGTGTTGAGACCCAACTTCAGAATTGAGGCCCAAAGCCATAGAGAAGAAGGACTTCATGTTAATAGTTCCATTCAATTGAATTGACTGCCTTAGCGAAGTCAACGGCTAGGGCAGCCATAGGGATCTTGGACCTAGCCGCCAACCACTTCAGGTTAAGTAATAATCTAGTATTATCAGAGCCCACCTTCCCTGGCATGAACCCCACCTGTGAGGGATGAATTAAAGAGGTAAGGACATTGTGCATTCTGATGGCTAATATCTTGGCCAGAATTTTGGTATCCACCAGTAGTAGGGATATAGGACAGAAATTTGTGCAATTAAGCGGGACATTAGATTTCTTGTGTACCAGAGTGATGAGAGCTTCCTTCATTGTGGCAGGGAGGGAACTTGAAGATTGAGCATCCTGTAGAGCTAGTAGCAGTGGATGGGCAATCTCTTGCTCTAAGGCTTGATATAATTCAACGGTCATCCCATCGGGTCCCGGAGCTTTCCCCTTGGCCATCTGAGATAGGGCCTGTCATATCTCGGACACAGTGATTGGAGCATCTAGAAGGGAGACTTGTTCTGGTAGCAAGACAAGTGTGGCAAAGGGCTGGCAGAATTGATTTAGCCTTTGGGACAGCAGAGTTAGTGTTAGGGATGGTTGTGATTTATATAGGGATAGATAGAAGAGATTCATTATCTTATTGATACTTGCTGGGTCAGTGGTGGTTAAACTGGAGGATGTATGGAGTGTATGAATTTTAGCAGAAGCTTGTTGCTTGTGCAACTGATATGCTAAAAGCCTGTTGCCTTTTTCCTCCCCTCCCAATATGTGTGTTTCGATCTAAGCAGAAGCCATTCTGCTTTATGATGTAACAGGGCATTCATTTAGTATTTGAGCCCTACTATTCTCTGGGACAGGGATGTATCTCTGGTAGCAGCAGGGGAGGATTTAAAGTGAGTCTCCAGCCCAGAGAGTTCTGACTGTAATCTATCTAGAGATTTCTTCCAGGCTTTATTCTGGTGTGCTGCAAAAGCAATAATATGGCCTCTGAGATTAGCCTTAAAAGCCTCCCATACTATGCTTACAGAAACTCTGCAATCTGAATTAAAAGCAAAGTAGTCCTGAGTGGCTTTCAGCATAACTCGTTTAAATTCTGGGTCTTGACTAATAGGAGGTTACACCTCCATCTTGTACCAGTGGGTCATTGTCCCAAGGGGATATAGGTGGTCAATACCATGATCTGAGAGATGAATACTACTGATGGAATTGTTCGTTACCCCACTAGATGCTGTGGTGTTAGCCAACCAATAGTCAATGCGACTATGTACTCCATAGGAAGGAGAGACATAGGAATAGTCTCACCCCAATGGGTTATCCTGCCTCTAGACGTCTATTAGGCCCCATTCATTTTGTAGTTCTTGTAGGGCAGAATGGGCTCTAGGGTGTGTCTGGGGGGTGGGTTTAGACTTATCCAAGAAAATATCAGATACCAAGTTAAAGTCCCTTCCAATATTAGGGGAATAGTATCATTGTCCTGCTGCAAAGTGGAAATGGCTTGACTCAGGCTGGGAAAAAAATCTGTTTGGTATGTATTAGGAGTGTATGCATTACCCAGGATCAGTTTCCCACTCGGGGAGTTCAGTCTAACCAAAACCCAACGGCCTTGGGAGTCAGACTGAGACTCCTCAACCACCCATGTGCTAGACCTACGGATGAGAATAGTAACTCCCTTGGCTTTAGAAATGGTGGTGCTAGCGTGAACCACCCCAACCCAGGATTTTTTGTGCCAGGGAACAGATTTGCTAAGAAGATGTGTTTCCTGTGACAGGGCTACGTCAGTATGGAGAGAACGAAGGTATTGAATAATCTTAGTACGTTTGATAGGGTGATTAAGCCCTTTAACATTCCACGATACAAGACGTACACCTTGAGCTTTGGGGCAGCCATATTAATACACAGGTAGAAATGTCAGGGTACTTACCCACCTAAGGACAGATGCCTAGGGAATCTCAAAAAATGGAGTTCAGAAAATTGCAAACCTGATGTTTGACCACCGTGAGGCGCTGCTAGATACCAGGGAATTTGAACTGCACTGCTCAAAAGGGACCACTCAGAGGTGTACCAGGACAGACAGCACTCTAATGTAGTCTATAAAAATAGAAAGAGAATTTGTAAACAGTAATACAGACAATATTAATCACAATAAACTTCTGGGGCCAGATATTCAAAAGGGTTGCACCATGCGCAACAGGGTTGCGCATGCTCAAGTCCTACAATGTGCCATTCTGGGATACTCAGCAGGAGGCAGTTGTGCCACTGAAAACAGGCTGAGCAACAGCGCAATGCAAATGAATGCATGCTCAACAGGAGGGGGAGGAACCATGCATAAACTGCACAGCCCAATATTCAGCCGGGCTGTGCAGAGTTGTGCAGGCGCAACCCCCAACCTGAGCCTACAGGACCTTGAGCCAAAAAAAAAAGGCTTAAGTCGAGGGCCACCCACAGGTGAGCTGCTGCATTGCAGGGCGCAACACAGCAGCTGCCACCTGTGGCTAGCCCCAATCCCTGTGCCCCCAGCCCGATCACGGGCATAGTGTACTCCCCCACCAGCCTGATCGCGGGCATCAATGTGGCTTCTCCCCTTCTGTTCACATCCCTGGTGGTCCAGTGGACCGAAATGCCCGATCTGGGGCAGAGTAAAGTGAAACCCCTCCCTTGTGCCCGATCGCGGGGCAGAAAGTAAATTGAACCCCGAACATCTCCCTGGTGGTCCAGTGGACCGTAATGCCCGATAGCGGGCAGAATGTAAATTGACCCCCAAACATCTCCCTGGTGGCTAGTGTCCCCCCCACCCACCCACCCAGCCTACCCCGCTCCCCCCGGCAGCCGGCGGGCGCAGCATCCCACCCGCCTGCTGCCCTGGCGCCCGCCGACTGACTGCCAGTAGAGCTGCCGCCCATTGGTGCAGAGCAAGAGCCAATGGGTGTGCAGCCCGTACCGTACATGACAGTCCAGATTTGTGAATGATTCAGCTGTGGTGCACGTAAGGGTAGAATTTATTACGTCCACCTGAGACAATAAGGCCTCAAGCATACAGATGATGTAGCTCAATGAGTCTCCCACTGATAAGGCTTGTGGAACTATAGCTGATGGTATACTTGGAGGTCCCACTGAAGCCATCTCAAAAAGCATAGGAGAAGCCTGATAGAGCACAGTGAGAACCTGAGCGAGGCAGGTAACCAGCAATTTAACACCTTGTCCTCTGCGGCCAATCCAATCAAGCGACTCCTGAGTACCGGAGCCTGACAAAGCACTAATGCACCATAGAAACTGCAAACTAGTTGCACTGGATGGTTGGGAATGGTTACCCAATCATTTTTAAATGTTGTGTTCTACATTACATCCTGGGATTAGGCTAGGCAGCAGCGGATTGTCACCATGATTGGAGGAGCTCAAGATTTAGCCTGCCGTTTTCTCAGTGGCCAGACCACGCCCCCCGTAATTGTCCTTATGACTCTCATTTTTTGTATAAATAATTTGGAACAACTTGCAAAACTGATAGCTTGTACTTGCATGTTGCTTTAAAAATCTACTCAGCAAAGACTTTACTTCCCACGTTTCTTCTGCATTTTGACAGGATGTGATACTGCCGGAGGGAGGCACTTCCTAGTTCCCTAACAATCCTGGCAGTTGCAGCTTCTCTGTGAGACCAGTGAGAAAAGATATGCATAGACTTTTCAGGTATTTGTTTTCTACAGTTTTGTAAAAAGTTTAACTCAGAAAGATGTTTTTTTTTAATCTAGAATAGTTTTAGAGAGCCTCTTAGCTTAAATACAGTGCAGTTTTACAACGTTTCCAAATGCTGTGGTGGATCAGATTGCAATTGAAATCTTGACTTACTGTATATGTTTAATTAGTGCTTTCTTTGTTTTTACTGTATTTTTAAAGTTTTGTCATAAAGAAACTGTACTGTTAGACTAACAAATGTGTGCAGTTGCAGTTATTTGAATGTATATGTTTTTGTGTATGGTAGGAGAACAGGCTTTCTCCTCCAGGCTTTGAATTCAAATGTAGTATTTGTAATGCTGTTGTGTTTATATATTGTAGTATGTTGCAAGCCTGGGAATGTTACTAGGCAGTTTACTTCTCATCCCTGTGCCATTTATGCTGAAGAAATAGTTTTTTTTCTTATTGGAATAAGGGGTCAAAAAAAACAGGAACTGCTGGCTTAACAAAATATTTAATATTAGTTGAAGAAATTGTTGTGGCATAGTATTTTGTGAAAGAAAACTACACTATGTCACTAATATCTGACATAGAGTTTATGTTTATATATACACTAAGAATTTTATAATTTTTTTTGAGTGACTACAGTCTGTGACCCAGGAATTACAGCAGATGGAAATAGTATGGGGGATGGGAATACCATGAATGCCATGACTCTGCCTGTCCACTACATTTTTTTCCAAAGTACATTTCTGCAGGAAGGAGGGGCTTTAGACTGCATTGATAGTGTGCACTGTACAGTACGGGTGCCAGGAGAACTTGGTCTAAGACTGGATGTGGAGGTGATCAGAAGGCTGTGCTGGTCTCTGGCTCTCGGTGCTGGGTCGAGGGGGCCAGTTGGGTGATTGGGCACTACCTGCCAGAGTGGGAGTCCACCAGACCACCAGGCACAGAGTTTGTCTGCTACAGGCAAGTAGGGGTTAGGGAGGGGGAAACCACTGGATCACCAGGGAATTCTTTCATTTTTCAGACAAGGATGGGGATCAGGGCTGGTGAGAGACTGTTGGACCACCAGGGAGTGTATTGTTTTTAAACAAAAATGTGACTCAGCATGGGAGGGGGAGACATGGTCCAGCACACTGAGCCACTGTGGTAGCTTGTAGTGGAGTCCATAATGGGCATACAAATGACCTTGTAGTACAGTGGGTTCATCTGCATTTTTCTTTGAATATTCACCCATAGGGGTGCAGAACTAACCAGTGTGTGCTGTTCATTACCCCTATGGTTGGCCTTTAGCCCATACCCTTGTAGCACAGCACAAAGCATGGTGAACACTGGCTGGATGCCATACTACCCTGGCAAATAAATGAATAGTGCAATCAGTTCAGATCGTGCTATTCATTTGAATATGGTGCTTGAGCCAGTTGTCCCCATTTTTACGGCTGCAGTGGGCGGAGCCCTGCAGAGGTTTTGCATGTACTAAGGGGCATTATGTCATGTTTTCCATCCGTGGAACTGCCTGAAGGTGTAAATAGTCTCCTCCGCCTGACCCTCCTCCAAGAAGCAATCCCCCGATTTTGTCCCTATGGACCACAGCACTGCTTATTTCACGGAGCTGGCATGTTTACAAAGACATTTCTGCATCCCCCTCCCCTTGCATAGCTGAAGAATTCACAGCCTGCCCCTTCTATGCTCTGCAGCACACCCCAAATTAATTTACAAATCTCTCTTCTTCTCATTATTCCTGCAATATATGCTACGAGTAAGAAAAAACTGGGAAGAACTAAAGTAAAACCCTTTTTTTCATCCCGATGTTGAGTGCCTTTTTTTCTGTTGTGTTTAGTTATTCTTGAGGTAGTGTTAATTGACCTTGTTTCTCAAAGACCACTTCTGCATCCCCCTCTCCTTGCATAACTGAAGAATGTGCAGCCCCATCACTCCAAGAGCTCCATGGCACACCCCCAAAGTAATTTACAAATCTCTTTTATTCTCTTTATTCCTGCAATATATGCTATGAGTAAGGAGAAACAGAGAAGAAGAACTAAAGTTAAACCCTTTTTTTGAAAACCCGATGCTGACTGCCTTTTTATGTTGATTGCATGCATACACATGAAACATATTGCAGCAGGTTGCCAGAAGCAGGTTGTGGAGGCTCGGCACTGTTGTGGCCAATGCCCCCACAGCCTTTAAAGGCTTGGACCACTTTACCCACTGAGGAGGCATGCTACTGCTGACACTAGTTCAGTCAGCATGCCACAACCTTGAGTAGTTTTAACTGCTAAAAATCGGGTACTGCCTCGTCATTGCTGTGTCATCCGCTACAATGAGGGAGTGACCCCTCATTGCAGGGCTCCCTTGCATTCCCTGCCTGTTTGCTGAGGGGGTACTCAATCCCCCTCAGCATCATGTCCCCTCCCCTGTTTTTTTTGCCAATGAGGGTGCCCAATCCCCATTGGTATGTTTCCCCCTGCAAGTTCTTGTGTGCCGAGGGGATGCCCAATCCCAGTTGGCATAATGTCACCCCCCCGGTTTTGTTGTGTGCCGATGGGGGTGCCCAATTCCCGTCCACATGATGTTGCCCCCCCTTTTGTTGTGTGCTGGTGGGGGTGCCCAATTCCCCATCAGCTACAGCTGGCCCCCCAAAGAGTCCATTGGCATGCTGGGAGCCCACCCCAGTGTGCCACATCCCCTGAAAAAAAAAAACAGTCCCACAATGTTTTTTATTTTTTTACCCTGTGAAAAAAGGAAACTGTCCCTCACCAGTTTACCTGCCCCCTACCACAACCCGTGCCCACCGACTGCGCACCCTTCCTCCCCACACCCCCCTTCACCCATACTTACCTCTGGAGTCTGGTGCAATGATCTTCGGTGGATTGGGAACACGTCTGCACTCTTCAAAGGTGACCGCAAACTGAGGAAATGCTGGTATGCTGCATAATGGAATAAATAGGGTTTTTTGAACTTTGATGCATGTCTCAGTCATTTTTTGGAATTTTGGCACCAAATGTTCAACATGGGGTTTTTGGGTCCCCTCATCATGAGTTCTGCCACTGTCATGGCATTAATCAGCCCTGAAAGGTGATTTTGAGATCACGGCATGGAATCACCTTTCAGGACTGATTAATAAAACAACAGTGCCAGTGTTTATGAGGTGGGCTCTCAAAAAGCCTATGTTGCAAATTTGGTGGAAAAAATCCAAAAAAATGACTGTTTTACCAGTGTGCATTGCACAGTTGCTACACACTCTCATACCTTTGTGAATTTGCAATATTTTCATGCCAGATTTTCAACATTGGCATTTTCCCATACCTTCTGGTGAACAGTACAGCTGTCATTTTTCACATGCTGGCCGAAATGTGTTTTTGCACTTTCAGGGCAGAATAGTATGGTCGCTGTGGGTAATCAGAGTTTGGGACAGATTATGAAAATGACAGTGACACTGTTCATGAGCAGAGGTCCTAAAATGCCTATGTGGAAAATCTGGTGCTGATACTCCATAAAATGACTATGTTACGAGCAGGCATTGCGCAGTTTGCATGCACGCTTGTAAGTTTGCGAAAGTATAATTATTTTCACTCATGATTTTCAACATTGCCATTGTTCTGCACCTCCTTATGAACAGTGCAGCTGTCATTTTTCAGATCACGGCCAAAATGTGGTTTTGCACTTCCGGTGCAGAATAGCGAGGTCACTGTGGGAAATCCATGTTTGAGACACAGTATGAAAATGACAGTGACATTGTTCATTAGCAGAGGTCCTAAAATGCCTATATTGAAAATTTGGTGACGAAAGTCCATAAAGTGAGTGTGCTACAAGCGTGCATTGCGCAGTTTCCACACACACTCGTACCTTCACAACTTTGCAATATTTTCACTCCAGATTTTCAACATAGCCATTTTTCCACACCTTCTTATGAACAGTACAGCTGTTAATTTTCACATCCTGACTGAAATATGTTTTTGCTTTTCCAGCACACAATTGCGCAGTTGCTGTGGGAAATCAGTGTTCAGGACACATTAAGAAAATCACACTGACACTGTTCATGAGCAGAGGTGCTAAAATGCTTATGTTCAGAATTTGTGATGAAACTCCATAAAATGACTGTGTTATGAGAGTGCATTGTGCAGTTTACACGCAACATGGTAACCTCGCAAATTAGTAATATTTTCATGCCACATTTTCAACACTGGCATTTTTCCACACCTCCTTATGAACAGTACAGCTGTCATTTTTCACATCCTGGTCGAAATGTGTTTTCACGTTTCTGGCGCAGAATACCGCAGTTACTGTTGGAAATCAGTGTTTGGGACAGATTAGGATCGAGCAAGTGAGGAGGGGGGAGTGACCAAGCTCAACTGAGCTCTGTCGGAACTGCTGTGGATTTCTTTGTGGGCAGGAAAAGGTGCCAACACAGACAGGAGTGCAGTAAAAAAGGGCAGCCTGCAGCACTGGGAGACCCAGAACGAGCGAGTGAGTGGGATTGAGTGAGCTCAATGGAGCTTTGTTGGGAATGCTGCAGATTCTTTTGTGGACAGAAAAAGGCAGCAGTGCACACAGGGGCCCACTACAAAAGGGCAGCCTGCAGTGGCAGAAGAAACAGAATGAGTGACTGAGAGAGGGGGAGTGAGCAAGCTCAATGGAGCTCTAGCATGACTGCTTGGAACTTCTTTGTGGGCAGAAAAAGGCAGCAATGCCTGCAGGAGCCCCGTACAAAAGGGCAGCCTGCAGCACTGGCAGAAATGGAATGAGTGAGAGTGAGAGGGGGAGTGAGTGAGGTCAATGGAGCTCTGTTGGGAGTGCTGCAGATTTCTTTGTGGGCAGAAAAAGGTGCCAGCAGAGGCAGGAACCCAGTACAAAAGGGCAGCCTGCACCACCAGGAGAAACAGAATGAGCGCATAAGATAGGTGGAGTGAGCAACCGCAACAGAGCACTGTCAGAACAGCTGCAGATTTGATTGTGGGCAGAAAAAGGTGCCAATGCAGGCAGGAGCCCAATACAAAAGGGCAGCCTGCAGTGCCAGAAGAAATACAATGAGCGAGTGAGAGAGGGGGAGTGAGCGAGCTCACTGGAGTTCTATTATGACTGCTGCGGATTTGTTTGTGGGCAGGAAAAGGCAGCAATGCAGGCAGGAACCCAGTACAAAAGGCCAGCCTGCAGCGCCTGCAGAAACGGAATGAGTGAGTGAGAGAGGGTGAGTGAGCGAGCTCAACAGAGCTGTGTCAGGACTGCTGCAGATTTCTTTGTGGGCAGAAAAAGGCAGCAATGCACGCAGGAGCCCAGTACAAAAGGACAGCCTGCAGGAGCGGGAGACATAGAATGAGTGAGTGAGGGAAGGGGAGTGAGTGAACTTACCAGAGCTCTGTTGCGACTGCTACAGATTTCTTTGTGGCCGGAAAAAGGCAGCAATGCACACAGGGACCTAGTACAAAAGGGCAGACTGCAGCAGCGAGAGAAACAGAATGAACAAGTGAGAGGGAGGAGTGAGTGAGTGAGCTCAACGGAGCTCTATCGTGACTGCTGCAGATTTCTTTGTGGGCAAATGAAGGCGGCAATGCAGGCTGGATCCCAGTACAAAAGGGCAGCCTAGAGCGGTGGCAGAAACTGGGCGAGCAAGTGAGAGCGGGGAATGAGCAAGCTCAACAGAGCTCTGTCAGGACTGCTGCAGATTTCTTTGTAGGCAGAAAAAGGCGCCAACAGAGGAAGGAGTCCACTACAAAAGGGCAGCCTGCAACACCAGGAGAAACAGAATGACCGAGTGAGATAAAGGGATTGGGCAACCTCAACAGAGCTCTCTCATGACTGCTGCAGATTTCTTTGTGGGCAGCAAAAGGCAGCAATGCAGGCAAGAGCCCAGTACAAAAGGACAGCCAGCAGCACTGGCAGAAACAGAACAAACTAGTGAGGAAGGGGGAGTGAGCGAGCTCAACGGAGGGCTATCATGACTGCTGCAAATTTCTTTGTGGGCAGAAAAAGGTGGCAACGCAGGCAGGAGCCCAGTATAAAAGGCCAACCTGCAGCGCCTGCAGAAATGGAATGAGTGAGTGACAGAGGGGGACTGAGCGACCTCAACGGAGCTATGTCAGGACTGTTGCACATCACTTTGTGGGCAGAAAAAGTTGCCAACGCAGGCAGGAACCCAGTACAAAAGGGAAGCCTGAAGCAGTGGGAGACACAGAATGAGCGAGTGAGGGAGAGGGAGTGAGTGAACTTATCAGAGCTCTGTTGGGACTGCTGCAGATTTTTTTGTGGCCAGAAAAAGCCAGCAATGCATGCAGGGATCCAGTACAAAAGGGCAGCCTGCAGTGCCAGGAGAAACAGAATGAGCGAGTGAGACAGGGGGAGTGAGCAACCTCAACGGAGCTCTATCATGACTGCTGTGGATTTCTTTGTGGGCAGAAGAAGGTGGGAACGCAGGCAGGAGCCCAGTACAAAAGGGCAGCCTGCACCAGTGGGAGACTCAGAATGAGTGAGTGAGAGAGGGGGAGTGAGAGACCTCAATGGAGCTCTGTTGGGACTGCTGTGGATTTCTTTGTGGGCAGAAAAGGCAGCAATTCACACAGGGGCCCAGTACAAAAGGGCAGCCTGCAGCGGCAGGAGAAACAGAATGAGCAAGCGAGAGAGGGGGGGAGTGAGCGAGCTCAACAGAGGTCTATTGTGACTGCTGCGGATTTCTTTGTCGGCAGAAAAAGGTGTCAACGCAGTCAGGAGCCTGGTACAAAAGGCCAACCTGCAGCACTGGCAGAAACAGAATGAGCGAGTGACAGAAGGGGAGTGAGCAAGCTCAACAGACCTGTGTCGGGGCTAATGCAGATTTCTTTGTGGGCAGAAAAAGCCACCGACAGAGGCAGTAGCCCAGTACAAAAGGCCAGCCTGCAGCTCCAGGTGAAACAGAATGAGCGAGTCAGAGAGGGGAGTGACCCACGTCAACAGAGCTCTGTCAGGCCAGCTGCGGATTTCTTTGTGGACAGAAAAGGGTGCCAATGCAGGCAGGAGCCCAGTACAAAATAGCAGCCTGCAGCACCGGGAGAAACAGAACGAGCGAGTGACAGATGGTCAGTGAGCGAGCGCAACAGACCAACGCAATCAACATTTGGCATTGACAAATGCTTGTTTTAGTTGTTGTGTTTAATTATTCTCAAGGGAGTGTTAATTTGCCTTGCTTCTCTTGTTGTAAATGCTGGAGTGAGGATCATGGCTGCAAGTCTCACATACACATACAAGAAAGTGATTGGTGTGCTAGGTTGTAATCCCTGCTATACACCTAGTCCAACATAATCCCACAACATATGCCCAAGTGTGTGTTGTAGTACTACATGTAGAAATAATGCTTTATAATTTAAATATTTTCACTATTAATCTTCTTATTCTGTATTACAGATATTTACATAAATGTACCTCTTCCCACCCCCACACCTTAAGAGTTCAACTAATGGACATCAATTCTGCTCACATATAAATATGCCCAATAATAGAAAGAGAGATATTCATAGATGCAAAACATATGAAATATTGAGTGTTTGTGTCTAAATATAATGCTTTCAAAGATTTCCTATACCACCTGCTCTTTGCCTTCCAAATATGTAAAAGAATCGAAAAGAAAAACAGCACATCACTAGTGACAAGACTTATTCAGCAAACAAAAAGTAACCCTTGGTTTTGTGTGTGAATACACTGAAGAATTATTGGTGGAGTGTGCTACTTTATTTATGTCAATTCCATATTAATGTGAAGCCTTTTAAATTTGAATTTCTTAAACACTATTCTCTATTGCAAAAGATTGTTCCAACTAAAATGTTTTAAATTAAAACAACAAACCAAATTACTTGACACAACTTACTAGGCACCATGGAGTTTGATTCCATTTCCAAAAACAAGCTTAATCTCTCCAATTTTGACCCCCGTGACAAACACACTAACCAAAAACACATCCAAAGGCTGACAAAAGACTTGCTGTGCTATAGCGAGCATAACCAAAGAAACACATTGAACCAAAAGTGTGTATACACTATATCTAATTAAATTTAGAATTTATTAAAAATGTGCCATCATTATGTCTCCAAATCAACCTCATTCACCCAGGGGTCCTGCTGAAGCTGCTACTTTGTAAACATTCATGGGGCAAAAACTTCAGCCATGTACTCATTTATTCTAGTAGCAGAATATGATGAAAAGCAAGCAGAATGTTTCAAACCATCTAACTTATGCAATGTAGGATCCAACTAAAATGCTAGTAAAAGAAGGCAATGTATGTCTTTAGAGTCACATTCACATGGACTGTAAAAGGCAAAACTGAAATACCAATACACAAATATTTAAAAAAATGGGACATATCGTCTTGTTACATTTCACCATACATAAGCACTCATTCTCTTAAAATGAACAAAGTGTTCCCTTGCAGGGCAACCTGCCACTCCAGCATGTTTTAATTTATTTACACAGTATTAAGGATGATTTTAAACATTCTGATCACCTGCAGAACAACCAGCCACCTCACAGCCTGAGTGTTGGGAGTTCTTGTTTAGCACTGCTCTGACATCTGACCCCTTCCCCATGCAGTTCCTTTAATGCGGTAGTTACCATGTGTTTATTAAGAAGCACTGTCACCTTGCAACAGAAAACAAATCAGATTTTAGATGCATCTATGAAGATAAGCCATTTAGACTGTTTATATTAATACTGTATCTAAATAGTAGTAGTTTATTTCTCTTTTTTTATTTATTACTTCAACATGTATATGTTTTTATTAAGCAGATCTTGTATGCTAACCCTCCAGTGTCAGTGGAGAGTCCTCCTGAAGTAGTTTTGGCTTTAACAATGGGTGACTTTAAGTACAGAGAAGTTAAGTGACTTAGAATTATTTATTTTTCTTTATTTTATGTATTTGAATCTAGGATTGCAAATACCTTTGAGTCAAGGTTCTTTTACAAAGGTTACACATCAACTGCAGTACAATCCAAAAAAGCAAGACTTTTCAGTAAACAAAGGTAGGATAACAGGTTAACAATCTGTTACATGAATTTAAGTGCATACATTTGGGTTAAACTAAAGCCAGGGGCATTGTAGGGGTAAACAGTGTTACAGGACATGGGAAGGACACAGGAAGGTAAGAGCAGCAAGAAGCATTGTCACATCACAGATAGAAACAAGTGCAGGAGGTGGAGGGGTGCAGGGGAGGACAGGACAGAGGGTGGGGAGGGGTTGAGGGGATTATGGTAGATAAAAGAAGTGCCAAGTAGAAAGAGCAGAGATTTTTATTGGGTAATGGTATAGAGGGCTGATTAGAGACAGTTGCAGGTGCTAGAGGCAGTGGGGCATAGGCAGAGCCTGGATTTGAATGGGCCAAGCTTAGGTACGGAGGAGATGTCACTGCTGAGACCATTCAACCAGCTAGGGGCCCTATGAGCAAAAGATCTTTGTCCCTGAGTGATATGGCAGCAAGGTACCTACAGGAGTTGTGATTCGGATCCCCTCATATGGCAAATATTACTACTGGGGCAAAGGAGAGCTTTGACTCCGGGGGGTGCAAGGCCCATAGTCATTTTCTTTGCCATGATGCAAGTGTGGTGCTTTATGCAGGTTGAGAGATGTAGCCAGCCAGTTTGAGCATAGAGGTCACACGTATGAGTGAGACAGTGAGTTCCAGTGATGAGCCAACAAGCTTTGTTGAGGGATGTAGAAATGCATCTGAGGGCAGTTGCAGTAGCAGAGCCATATATGATCAGGCAATAGTCAATTATGGAAACAACAGAGCTCTGAACAGCTACCATTAAGGTTTCCAGGCTAAGGTGTTGCCTGTGCCTGTAGAGTAGTCCAATATGAGTATTTGCAGCTTTGGCAACACTATCAATGTGGGCACCATAGGATAGGTTACAGTCAAGAGAGATCCCAAGATATTTAAAGGATTGCACCTGTTCGAGGGCAACTCCAAGGCAGTTTGTGATAGTCAGGGGGTGTGGCTTGTACTTGTTGTGGGAGCTGCTGAAACTAGAATCATAGAAATGTGATGGCAGAAAAGGACCCTCTTAACCCATCGAGCCTGCCCCACCCCCTCTCTACTTGCCTCCCACCCAGAGATCATTCAGCCCCTCGGCAGCCGCTTGTGTCTGTCCCATGCCCTCTTGAATCCTTACACTTAATAAAAGTCATAAAAAAGTGAGACATCACCATCTGTTGAAAGGGTCCAGTGGTTAGTTTGGTAGGACTATTGTCTAACACATTGTCATGAAACTATGTTTTCACCCTTAGTTACAGCCTACACTAATACAGTGTGTTCATTCCATCTGGAGTTACAGGGTGCAGCTTATCAATTTGTTTGTTTTTTTACTATATCACTGACATTCTAGTTATTTGATGAACCTATGATTAACTGCTCAGGAAAGCCCTCACAAGGCAGCATTTGTAAAAACATAATTTGGCACAAGGAGGCAGTATAGCGCAATGGCTTAAGACTCTGAGCTGCAAATCTGGAGACCTGGGTTTGAATCCCACAGCCCACACTTGCATATACTGTGTGACTCTGAGCAAGTCATTTAACTTCCCTGTGCTCCCAGGTTGCACCTGTAAACAAGCTTTCAGCTTAGTGTGTCTCACCTGGTTAAACAATTGAAAAACAAAACAAACCATCAGTATACGGATGGAATCTACTGTATTTAGTTGAAACAGATTCTTCAGAATGGTATGAGAAGATCTTGCTTTTGAGGTCTACTGAAAGTCTTGACAAGGAAGGGGTGGGTGGTGCAAAGTATGATACTAATAAAATTACCATTGTATCTAATGAGGGAGACACTATTCACAAGGGATGCCACTGCAGGCAAAAAGTGACATTGTCATAAAGCAAGGGAGGCTTCATTTAACTTAAGGGTGACTTAAAGGAAGGAAAACAGATAATGTAAATTCTGGCATGGAAGTAAAACAAGTTCCGTCGGTTCAGCTTTGGAACTCATTCCAGTCTGGGGAAGTCAAAATACCTCACAGATCCCACATTTTGGGTAGTAATCCTAAAGTCTGTGAAATAAATAAATAAATACATTTTGATAGTCAGCATTCTAAGACAGATCAATTTTGTGACGTTAATATCTAATACCAAAACCATTTCAGGAGATTTGTTTTATTAGCACCATGCATTTCTGAAATATACAGTATTATATGCAAATAGTCCAGAAACCAGTCAGCATAACTTCCACTTCAAAATGTGGTATTGTCCTATTTTATTTTCTCCATTTATGACTCATACAACCCCCCACCCTAATTCTTTGGACATTTATACATTAATTTCTGAAGTAAAATACTTCCTCACTTGGATTTGCTCTACTCTTATGTTAACTGCTTGACCCCTTACTGTTTCCCTATGCTATTTGTTCACCTGTCTGCCTGCCTGTCTGTGACAGGTTTTTCTGTTCAATGCTTGTACTAATCATATTCAACTCCCTGGCACCAGAAACCATCCCCCATACGTCACTTTACACCTTCTCAAATTAAATCGTCAGCCTTCCTTTCAGCAGCTGAGCAGGCTTTGAATTCTCCCACAGCCACAGACAATTGCTCCCACCATTTGTAAATATTTTATCAATTATATATAGGAAGGTGATGGCAGAAAATGACAACCAGGCCCACCTAGTCTGCCCATAGTGCCTAGAATTTAACTAGGCTTCTGTTGTGCCCCCCCCCCAAGTCCAGCAGTCCCTTGCGTTTATTCCAAGCTCTTTTGAACCCCCCCCACAGTCTTTTCCCCTGCCACTACCTTAGGCAATCCATTCCAGTTGTCCACCACCTTCTCAGCAAAGAAATACTTCCTGGAGTAACCCCTAAATTCTCCTCCTTTGATCTGAAAATCATGACCCCTCGTCTTTGGTCTCTCTTTCAATTGTAAAAGGTTCTGCACAGGCACATCATTGATACCTCTGAAGTATTTAAAAGTCTCAAGCATGTCTCCCCTCTCTTTTGTCATAAGTAAACAAATGAGCAGTGTTGAGATATAAAATAGGGTCCGATGCATACTGCTGCCACAGTCCCACTGAGCCTGTGAGTGACCCACCATGACCTACTTAGCTACTGCAGTGCTGTCCTCTGAGTGCTGCTTACATCTGTGTCTTGTCAGCCTGTTCTAGTTCCCCCTGAGCCTGGCCAGTCATCAACCCAGCTCCCTCCTCCAATGGCTCCAGCTGGAGCCTCCATTCTCCTGGCATCCCACTTTAGCAGCCCAGAGTTGCACAGATCAAAATCAACGGGACCATTTGTTGCCTGCTGCTGCTGTGCAAAACTGCATCTGCTTCTTTCTGTTAGCTACTGTAATCAATAGTATTTTGCTAAATGTCGCTTCAGCCTGCTACACCACTGTGTGTGTGTATATGTGTGTGTGTGTGAGTGTGTGTGTGTATTCCCAAGGTGACATATGCATTGTAATATATTAAATAGCAGCACCCTAATATCTGAAATTGGAATGATCCAAACTCTATAATTCCTAGACTCAAGTCTGTACGTACCAGAAATTAGAATAAGTGTTGCTATGTAAACTAGGAGCACCCATTTGTTATCTGGGAAAAATGTATGTATTATCCTAAATATTTTTTTTTGTTCTAATTGTGCAGAGAGGAAAGTGTCACAGTCCTGATGTCAATCACAAAAGTAGCAATCAGTAGTCCATAGATAAAATGTTGCATCTTAATGTAGAGAACAGGGACTGCATCTGCAGAACAGGGGTTAGCCATGCCATGCAAGTACAGTATAGGCCATCTGAATCATGATGTTTGGTTTGATTGTCCTCAGTATGAATAATGAAATATGCATTCCTCATTGATTCTGATGGGGGGGTTCTAGGGCTCTGAATTAGTCTGTTTCTATCTCTATGAGTATATGATCATTATACAAAACCCATATAGCTTACCATTCCTTCCATTGAAATCTGCACCTCTATATCTTTTCCTAATAATGTGTCTGCCTTCCTTAGAATAGAAAATAAAACAAAGTTTACTAGTTAAAAAGCATTGTGTTAGCCAGCCTGGTGGCGATGAGGGTTGAGGCACTGGACGCCACGCTGGCGACACAGGTTCGGGGACGGACTTGGGGGGTCAGTGGGGGAGGGAGAGGATCAAGCATCTGGAGGACAGCTCTCCTCTCGCTGGGAAGGGATCCTGGGGCTGCTCGGTGCCTGCGCGACCCCCGATGGAGAGCGGAGGTACAGCAAGAGCATCAGCCAGAACAGTGGGGTAGGAGTACAGCAGACGGGGATAGCTGGGCTGGTGCCAGGAAGTAGGAGGCCTCTCAGGCATGGAGGTAGAGTTGGGGGCACTGAAGAATGCCTGAGAGAGTTCCATGAAGTCGGTGCACAAAAACAGAGTTAAAAAAAAAAAGCATTGTGTTGTTTCTTCATGTCTCCTTCACAATTCAGCACAACCTCATTAAAATACAAAATCACACATGCCCCCACAATGCAAAGCATCATGGGCTGCATATGCAAATCACCACAACCTCATTAACTTCATTATGCAACCGTGGTGGATCTGACCAGCATTTATTTCATGTGGCACCCCCGTGTGCATGAAGCAGCTTGCTGACTTTGAATATGGGGTCCATAATGCCTTACCTATTAGATAAGTACAGTTTGATTTGGGTGTAACGGGTTATGTGGGTATATGATTACATAATGGCACTAATTTAAGGTTGGAAAGAACTCTAGGTTTTGAAAGACTTAATGAAATAAGTGTTGCATTACCTGCAGTATTAAGCAGATCAACAGCATGGGAAAGTAAAAAAAAAAAATAACTAGAGACAATAAAGTTAAAATACAATTGGTGAAAATCTAGTTTTTTTTAACTCTTATGATACAGTAGTTTCTCTTTAACTCTGTCTTTTCCACTAGAACTCTGCTTTCTTTACTCCTATTTTGTATTACCATTTGTATCTCTCTGCTGCTCTCTATCTCTACTCAAGCTACTATACGCTCCTCATTTTTACCTTTATTGTAACAGATCTGGCCAGATGTTGACTGTCTACCTTTCAGATAAGTATCTTATCTTGCTTAATTCTAACCCTTAGTTTCTCCTCTAGAACCTCTGACACTTTTGTCTCCACATCCTTCTCTGTGCTTTCCTTTTAGATACTACCAGAATACCCCAAACCCAAGCCAATCCAACCCTGATCACTGTGATTCGAACAGAGCAGGTAAGTCATATTTAGTTTAGGGGTCAGAATTTGGTTTTGCAGCCACTAGCCAGCAGGGCTAGTGACTAGGAAAACTGATTTTCTTGTTTGGTAACCAGGTAAGAATCCTCACAGTCTTCTACACCAGCCCTGCTGGTATACTTACTGAAGTGTTACCTTCTCCAGTACACAGGGCTAGATAAAGGAAAATCTTACTAGCTAGATACAAAATCTGCTACATTTAGCTAGTGGGACAGTGCCAATTTGTATGCCAGTGAAGGAGGTAGGGCTAGTGTCGTGTGTCAAGGAAGGAAGTGGGGCTATTGTCAGGGGCTGGGGGGACTAGTGTCTGGAGAAGTGGGATACTAGTGTCTTGGGCTTTGGAAGATGGGTCAGCTAGGGTCAGGAGTTGTGGAAGGAGGGAGCTGCCTAGTTTTGGAGCAGAGGGAGAGTGTAGAGGAGGGTGTATATGTGCCTCAGGTGTCTGAGGAGGCGGTGTACAGAGGGGGCCATGCAGGGCAGTTGGGTAACAAGTGTATATATGATTCTCAAATGGGTGAAGAGGAAGGGGTGTGGTTTCTGGGAGTCAGGGGGGTCCACGAGGGAGGGAGAGAGGGACGGTGGTGATATCCAGGAGGACTAAAGAAAAGTGGGATGCCTAGAGAGGGAAGGGTGTTCAAAGAGACTGTGGTGAAAGAGAAGGAGGGGTGGTGTGCGGGGTTTGAGTTGGGAAGTAGAGGTAGGGGGTTGGTGTCTGGGGCAATGGAAGGAGCCAGGGTAGTGTTGGGGCTGTGTAAGGTGTACAGTCAAGGGGGCTACTGTCATGGGGGCTGTAAGGAAAATGTGCTAGTGTCAGGTGCTGTGGAGGGAGGGGGCTAGTATCATGGAGGCTGTAGAGGAAGGTGGCAGGTGTTGGGTGCTGTGGACAGTGGTGGCTGGTGTTGGGTGCTATGGACACAGGTGGCTGGTACTGGGTGCTGTTGATGAAGGTGAGCTGGTGTAGGGTACTAAGGAGGCAGGTGGGCTATTGCCAGGTGCTGTAGAGGGAGAGGGCTAGTGTTTGGAGCCATGGAGAGAGGAGGCTAGTACATTATTGAATACTGTGGAGGCAGGTGGCATAGTTTCAGATGCTTTAGAGGAAGGGGGCTCATGTTGGGTACATAACACTGTGGGGAGGATTAAACACCAAAAGCATGAGTGAATAAAGTTTTCAGACCCTGCTTAAAAGCCTCCACCCCGGGATGCAATGTACCACCTCTTGGTCATATGGTGTTGGACCCACTTCCCTCACTGTGCCCCTCACTAGGGAATCCCTTGAAAGGAATACACAAGGTGCACTATGAGGAACTGCTTAGCCTGAGCAACAGTTGATGGACATGGGAGATATTTATTTATTTTGGCCTGGTAATGAGACATATTTTCAGACTCAAACCTACCTGGCATTTGTTGGAGGTCTCCTGACCAGACCCAACTTTCCTTATGAGATTTGATAGAAGGCTGCAGGCACATACAGAGAATAATGAACCCCCTACCATGCAGAACAAGCCACATTGACTGAGGTTAGTGACATAATGGGCATGACAGCAAAGCTCGAGTGCCCTCAAGATGTTGCTAACCTCACAAATTGTGAGGTTACCAGGGCATTCTGCAATGAGTTGGGTTCATTATATATAATGATATGAGCAGGGAGTTTCCAAAACATACAAGTGACAGCAAACCCCCTCATAAGTGTTGAGTTAAAACAGCACCTGGTACTGTTTTTTTTTACTGGGCACTATTTTGAAATTGGTGTTTGTGAAGGGGTTTTCCTGTCCTAATCAGATTGTGCTCCAGGCCCTGCATCTGGTTTGCTGGATTGTGAGTGTGACTGCGCAGCTGTTCAGAGAAATAATTCATGTTCTAAATGATGAATTATTTCTCTGAGCATTCTAAAAGATGGATTACTGGGTTTCAGAGCCATAGGAAGGCATTTGGGTGCCCTAGGCAAGAGACAAATTTTGCACACACCCCCCCCCCAAAAAGAGCCAGAAGCTCTGGAGGGTTTACATGCCCTAGCTCTGTCGTGAGGTTTGGGGCTTTTCTTGAAAAAAAAAAAAAACACTTTTGCTACATGGTCAGTCCCTAAATTTTCCTGCCATGAATCTGAGGTGTGGGAAGAATCAGCATTTATATAGCACTTTTCATATACAGTGTATCCCAAAGTGCTTTAGACGCAATGCTAGACTAGTAGTGAAGTGACTAAATGTGCGGTGGTGGCCATATCGCACATCAACACTCACGCACAGCCTGGACAATTGCATGAACTGGTTTATGGGAAGGGGAATGTTAGCCAGGACACCGGGAATGTCTGCTGCTCTTTGCGAAGAGTGCACCTTGGTTCTTTTACTTCCTCCTGGACACCCACCAGGACAACACTGGGATAGATAGAAGGGACCTCAGTTTAATGTCTCATCCAAAGGACAGCACACCCCAGCAGTTCAGTACCCCCTATTACTGCACTCTGATGTCAGCATTTTAGGTGCAAGTCCAATCCCAACATGGGGAGAGTTCACAACCTTCTGGTCCATAAGTGGATGTGCTACCAACTGAGCCAGGAGACTCTGACTGGCTAGAAGCACATTTAGACAGGCAGTATTTTTTTTATTTTCTTTACAGTTTACTTTAAGTAGGGCGCATTGCAGCTATGTTTTTGAGTCTAGGTTTGGGGTGTGGTCCCTGGAAATGTGTCAATCTATTGGGAGGTTAGTTTGATTCTTTATTAAAAGCAATGCATTGCAGATGCATGATTCTTATAGCATTCACAGGTAAGAGTGACAAACTATTTTTCAGCATACTAAACATTTGAATGAGATAATTGGGTTAGGAAAACACAGTACACATATTTCTTATGTCTCCATTTTGAAGATATAGGAAATTCCTATATCTTCAAAATTGAACATAAACTCTACGATGCTGCTGAGGAATCCTCTGAAAACAAAATACTACAACACAGCTACTTCTGTATGTGACTGTTGCTAGAGATGATTTCAAACCGTCTCCATCTTCAGGGTCATCGACCAGTCATTCAGAGACCACAGTCTGCGACAGTGTCTGTAACCTGGCATCCAGTCCCAGCGGATGTACAATAAAGAAAAAAAGCATGTACCAACCAACTTGAGGGAGACTAGTCAGTCTAGTGCAATGGAGTCGCAGTATGACTTTGGTCTGACTGCAGGCTTTGCTCTGACTGGGTCTGTCTGTGCCGTCCCTCCACCATCCGCCTGCATGGAGTAGAAGGAAACAGCATGGGGTGGGACTGGGGGAGCCTCCTTGGTGTGGAATTGAAGTGCAGGAGGAATGCGGGTCAAGATGAGAGAAGACAATGTGGAGGGCTGGAGTGAGGGTGCCTGTGGCCTGCCCACACCATGGCAATCAGTCAGCACACAAGCAGCAGATTGGAGGGCGTGAACGTCTTCACTCCCATCCCAGTCCCATGAAGTACTAAGTCATCTTATCACACTGAGGTCAGGCCGGGCCATGGTCCCTTGGCCCAGTCCCACAATCAAATTAAAAATCAGATCCAATCCTTCCTCCCGATCACTGAAGTGCAATGTGTTTTCAAATTCCAATCAAGAATCCCTCCCCAGTAGCACCACCACTGCCACTGCACAGCGCAATACATACAACACACTCACACCTCATTCATTGACACTGTCACATAGACACAACAAACTAAACAGTAAACAGATTTGAAGAATTAATTTTCATTTTAAAACAATACTGAATACAGAATCACACAAATACATGGAGGACGAGTGGGATGGACTTACATACTGTAGACGGACTACTACAGTGATGCTACATTGCTTTGCTTAAAAATCTTCAGGATGGATTTCTCTTGTCTTCTCTATCATCTCTCCCAATCTTCTTTCTCTACATATACTCTATCGCTTTTTGCTGCCTGCTAGATACTCCATTTCTAGGCTCTACTGTCAACAATAACATTGTCTCTGATTCCAAGTTTAGCCATACTCTCCATGCTACACACCGCCATACACTTTTATACTATTGGGCAGCACTGGCCCACCCACAGTTTCTCTTTCTTTCTCATTGCAGCAACACCACACCACATGATTATTTGCCTGCAGCTCATGTGACCCCCTGCAACCCAATCTGCTGGTCTTTGGTCCACAGATGAGCCCCTACTGACAGCCAGACATAATTACAGTTTATCAAGCCAAAATAAATTAAAAAAAAGCAGTAGTGCAGGTTAATAAACAAATGAGCTTCAGTTGAAAATTGCGCCCCCCCTGAAGGTTGCGCCCAGTGCCAGAGCACCACCCGCCCCACCCTTCCTACGGTACTGCTGGGTTTAGAAACCACTGCAGAAGCTGGCTTTGTACTAATATTCAGGATGGCCCAATTGCAACCCCCCCCCCTCCAAAACCCAGAGCATGGCCACCTGCCCAATCTGTCAGCTGCACAATACAGCAGGAAAGCACCAAGTGAGAAGGAGTGCCTAGAGTGACAAGTCTCATTGATAATGTTAGGAAAGATTAATTTCTGCATTTCATGAAGACATTTAGAAAATGGGTTTCACAATACCTGCATGCTGATTGGCTAAGGCCCCCTGCCACAGCTGTTGTTATTTTTTAACAACGCTCGAAAAAAAAACAAGTCCCAGTTCGGGTTGCCTCATTACTTACAATATTATTGGACACTCTGAATTGTCACACTGAGCAGCTGCCATTGTTTTGCCTTGCTTACTGACTCACCAACCCTCCCACCACCACCCCACTCTCTACAAAAAAGCAATTAACTCCCAGCGCTATGCTACTTCTGTTCCTCCATGACTCTTCACAAAAAAAAAAAAGAGATACATCCTGATTTGCATGCTTACTTTTTTCACTGGTGTCAGTTTGCTCAACCTCCCTGAAAGTGAAACAGCCTGACCTTCCTTCTGGTCCTGCTCGGGTTACATTTTTATCGCCAGCACAGCGCTACAATAAATTAACCTTGTGCATCCCTCAATGAATAAAACACATTGTTTCTTTTTGCAGTTTACTTTCCTGTAATGCTGCCGAGCCTTGATCTGCATCCAAGTATTGTTCCCGACCATCCTTCTAAGTTGCACACACTCGCATGCCTGTCCAGTTCCACCCAAAAAGAAGCCACGCAGGATCACCACAGAAGTAAATGGACTTGTTTTTTTTTTCTTCTTTGGGACTTACTACAAACAGATTAACACACAGCTCATGATACAACACTCATGCTCATGTTTTACTGCTGGAGGTGGACACTAGACAGAATGACTCAGTTACAGGGGGCAGCAACAGTAAATGGAAAGGCACACAAACACAGGGACTACTTTACAAAAAAAAATGGTCACACTTTTTGAGTTTTCAGAGGCAGTTCCTCTAATATTTGATTACTTAAAATTTTCACACATGTCCATTTTCTAAGTGTAATAATACCCTCCAGGGTGGGTGTTATAGGATATAACGGACCTTCCAGGGGCAATAAGACCCTCCGCATGTGGTGTCGGGCCTCATTATGCTCCTGGGCAGTCCATTATATTCCAATAATGCCCACCCTGTCCAAATAATGTGTACCCATATCACTCTGCCTCCCCTCCACGTTACTGTGGTAGCATTCTGGCACTGACAAACTCTGTTTGTTTGGAGGGTCATTGGGAGTCAAGAGGCTTGAACATCCAAGAGCCTACTCTCTTCCCAGGGAGGATTGCAGAGTCTTGCTTCAGGATAGGAGGAGGAAGCTGCAGTGGAAAGAGACAAGGCCATGAGAGCTAGTGAGCAGCATTGGTCAAGGCAGGGAGGTCTGGAGTAGTTAAGAGGTATAGCCCGCAGGCGGAACTGGGGTGAGCAGACAACCCAGACCTGGGGTTGTCCTGAGCAGGGCTATACGGAGCTAGGGAGCAAAAGTAGACCAGGGAAGTCGTAAGGCAGAGGGCAGTGGTGACTATGGATAGAACCAGGCGCAGATGGTGGCTAGTGCAAGGTGGAATGTAGTGGTCTAGGGGGCAGGACCATGAGAAATAGGAGCCAACAGGACATCCTAGGGATGGTGCAGAAGTGGAGCTGAGGATGAAGTAGAGAGCCAATGGGTGGGCTGAGGGCTGAGGGAGGAAGGGGTGGTGGCTCAGGCATAGCAGAGGTGCTGGGGTGGTCCACAGGCAGGACCACGGTAACTGGCATGACCCAAGAGGACAGCATGGGCCAAGAGACGCTGGTGCTGGATTGGGGCAGGGCCATGCTAGCCTGAAGGGGACAGGTAAGCTTGCAACAAGGGGAGCTGGAGTAGTCCAGATGAAGGTCCATTGGAATGCAGAGTGCCAAGGTGGGCCAAGGTAGCCTGATGCTAAGGCAGGGGGAATCTTATGTTGTCCTGGGGCAGGGCTATGGGAGCTGGAGGTGAGGCAGGTTGGTCTGGGTTGCCTGTAACAGGGGGAGTTGATACCTTTGGCGGGATTGGAAGTGGGGTGGTGGGGGCCACTATCCACCGACGTAATGGTTGTATATATTTATAGATTCTTTTAATGGTAATAGGGAGTAAGGGGAAGGGGTGGGGCAGCTGCAGTATAAGGGTGCTATCTGTGCATTTGAGCAGAATAACTTAATATACCATAAGGCCTATTTCTGCTGGCAGATTTCATATACAGTACCACCTAGTCCTCTTCCATACTATCTAGTTTCTGAGAAATTAAGGTACACATTGGTCATGTTTCTTTTGTTGTAAAGTCTACTTTGAGCAAACACATTTCAAATATATCTCTCTCTATCTCTGTCTCCTGGATTTCAGCAGGACAGTCTTCATTAGGATGAAGGACTAATTCAGGAAGGCTAGGCAGGGATACGATGCCATAAGGTGAATAGTGGAACAGTGGTATAAGATAAGGGAAGCCCCGCACCTGGTAGCAAACCATTGTGCCAGGCACTACAGCAACAGCAAAAGAAAGAGGAAACCACTGTGGTTCTCGAGGGGAGTAGCAGAGCTAGTAAGAGGAAAAAAGATGGCATTTCTGAGGTACTGTACAAGGCAACACAAAGCAAGGAGGACAGGCAAGAATACTTGGAAAAATCAAAGGAAGAAAACAATGAACAAGGCAGTAAGGACAGCGAAGGATTACAAGCTGGCTGAGTGGGAGGCTGCAATGGGTGGTGATGGGAGGGGAGCTCTGAACTCCAAAGCAAGTGATGAGCATGGTGCCACAGGGCTCACGGTTGGGACCAGTATTATTTGGGCTCTTCACATCAGACATTGTGCATGGGGTGGTGAGCAAGGTAAGTCTGTTCTCAGATGACACCAAAATAGAACAGTGGTAGATGGAAGGAGAGATGGAAGCAGCTGCAGGGAGACCTAAACAAGCTAGAGAAGTGGTCAGAGAAATGGCAGGTGTGGTTCAGTGCAAAGAAGTGTAAGATTATGCACTTCAGGTTGAAGAATCCAAAGAGAGAATACTGGCTTAGAGGGGTTGAGCTGGGGATCACTGAGGAGGAGCAGGACCTAAGGGTAATCTTAAAAGAGACCTTGAACAACACTTCCCAGTGCAGAAAAGTGGCTGCAAAAGTGAACAAAATGCTGGGGTGTATAGCCTGGGTGTTCATCCAGGCAAAGAGAAGTGATCTTGCTCATCTACAGGTCACTGGTAAGGCCACACTTGGAGTACTGTGTGTAGTTTAGGAGGCCATACCTGAAGCATAATATTAGGAGGTGGTGCAGAGGAAGACAATGAAGATATGTAGAATGGATGGGGAGGGACTATGAGAGCAGACTGGGAGATCTGAATATGTACACCCTGAAGGATAGAAGGGGCAGGGGGGGGACATGATAGAGAAATTCTAGTATCTGAGGGGAATCAATAAGGATGGGGCAAATGGGGTCTTTAACTGGAGGGACACAAGGGGGCTAAGAATAGGGGAGATTTAGGAGAGAAATGAGGAGACACTATTTCACGGAGAGGACGATAGCAAAATGGAACATACTACTAGAATGGGTGGTATCATGTAATCTGTGAACAGCATTAAAAGGGCATAGGACAGGGAACATGGGACAGTGAGGGTGGGGGAGGTGGGCAGCGGCTGTAGGATGACAAAGGGGATGGGGTGGGGCAGATGAAAACTAGAAGTGCCAGCTGCACACTTGAACAGACTTAGATAGACCAGGTAGTCTGTTTCTGCTAGCATGTTCGTATGTTCCTATAATGTAACCATCCTCAACAAATACTGCTTCGTAATCACTGAAGACAATGGGGATGTTCCCCCATTAATTGAGAAGGGCAAATGGGTAGGAGGAGTGGACATTAGACCCTTTTCCGAGGACAGATTAAAAAGACCACCAGAACAGCTTAGGGCGGATAAAGCTATGGGGCCCGATGGGATACTCCTGAGGATCTTAAAGGAGCTGGGGGGAGAACTGGCTAAACCACTGGCTAAGCTGTTCAGTGGATTACTAGAAACAGTCGTGGTTTTAGACAGGCATGGTTATGGAGGAGGGCACAAGTGGTAACCCTGCAAAAAAGTGGTAGCAAGGAGGAGGTAGGAAATTACCGCCTGGTCAGTTTGACTTTGATAATAGGTAAAATGACAAAATCCTACTTAAGAAAAGATTGGTGGACTACCTAGAGACAAGGGAGCTGCTGGACCCAAGGCAGGGAAGTCATGCCAGACCAACTTGATTTCTTTGAGTGGGTGACAAAGGAAATAGACCAGGGCAGAGTGTAGATGTGACCTATCTAGACTTCAGGAAGGCCTTCGACACATTTCCACTCAAGAGACTAATGCACAAGTTGGCAAATCTGGGGATGGGGACAGAAGTGGTCAAGTGGATTGGAAACTGGTTGAGTAACAGAACACAAACAGTGGTAATAAATGGGGTTAGCTCACAGAAGGAACCGGTAACAAGTGGCGTACCCCAGAGATCAGTGCTGGGACCAGTGCTCTTCAATGTCTTCATAAGTGATATTTTAGAGAGTCTAGAAGGGTCTAGAAGGAAGGGTTAGCCTGTTTGCAGATGATACACAGCAATGTAACAGGGTAGATTCACAGGAAGGTATAGAAAAAATGAGGATGGATCTGAAGAGGCTAGAAAACTGGTCCAAGGAATGACAGTTGGGTTTCGGTGCAAAAAAGTGCAAGATTATACACTAAGGGAGGGGGAATCCTAGGGCTGAGTATGAACTAGACAGGGTAACACTGGAGGTGACCACACAGGAAAGGGATCTAGAGGTAGTCATAGAAAACAACCTCAAAGTGGCTAAATAGTGCAACAAAGCAGCTGGAAAGAGTGACAGAATGCTAGGGTGCATAGAGAGGGGTATAACATGTAGAAGGAGGGAAGTGGTGGTACCCCTGTACAACTCCCTAGTATGGCCTCATCTGGAGTAATGTGCTCAGTTCTGGAGGCCCCATCTCCAAAAAGACAGATGGGATGGTCACTGTACTGAGGATGGCAACAAAAATGGGATGCGGCATAAGTCGTATGAGGAGAGACTGAGCTCTAAGTATGTACTCCCTGGAGGAAAGGAGAGGGGGGACATAATAGAGACTTTCAGATATTTAAAGAGGATCAACAGGGTACCAGAGGGGGACATGATAAAGACTTTCAGATATCTAAAGGGCATCAACAGGATACCAGAGGGGAGCATCTTTCACGTGAAAGGAAATAGCAGAACAAGGGGGAACAGCATGAGACTATAGGGGGAAACCTAGAGGGAACTTGAGGATATTCTACTTCACTGACAAGGTGGTGGAGAGATGGAACAGTCTGCCACAGGAAGTGGTTGGGGTGGCCATGGTGCAGCGATTCAAGAATGCATGTGATGCTTTTATTTTCAGGGGTCACGTGACGCGCATGGAGGAGTAGCTGCAGCTTATCAGGGCTCCCGCTTCTAATACTTGAACCTGCTGTTAAAATGCAATCTGCAGTCTTCTGTCACCCCTACCAGAAAGTTTTAGGATTGGAGCCAGTTTTGGTGCAATCTTGGACCCGGTGGATATCTATAATGCAGGCTCCTGATCAAGAATTAGAGGCCAAACGGCTGCGCCGCAGTTCGTCGCCATCAACTGTGGATGAAGGTATCACCCCGGAAAATATCTACAGCGACTTGACTACTATCAAAGAGGCCCTGTTCAAATTAGTAGATGAGGTGGCGAATTTAAGCCCGGCAGCTGACCCAGTTAGCCCGTCAGGTGACGGATACAGAAGCCTCAATCTCGCTTCCATTGAATGATCCATGGAGAAAAACTGGGCCTGCTGATGATTGGAGTGTAAAAAGGTGCTGGCGGAGTTGGAAGATCGCCTCGACGATTTAGAGGGTAGAGGTAGAAGTAGATGTAATAACCTGGTATTATTGGGTCTCCCTGAAGGAGAGGAGGGCTCGAATACAGTGCTTTTCTTACAGCAGCTTCTGAGGAAATTGGCTGGGCCTTCACCTAACGGGCCGGAGTATATTATCGAGAGGGGCCATAGAGCCCTTAGAGCTAAGCCGGCTCCTTCCGATCCACCAAGACCCATAATCTTCAAGCTATTGAACTATCTCAACCGTAGACATCTTGAGAGAGATTAAAAGCTAGCAGCTTTCAATGGGAGAGCAAGAGGTTGAGACTGGTCCTGATCTGACCTGGAAAATGAGGCAGGCTCGTGCAAACTTTCGGCCCGTTACCTCTAAGCTCTGGGCGACGGGGATCCGCCATCGCATGCTCTACCCGGCGAAACTGGAGGTTACGACCAAGGATGGCACCAAATGTTTTGAATCAGCTGAAGAGGCCCTGACATCACTCAAGCTGTTATTCTCTGATCTATTTTCCAAGGGGTGAAGATTTAAGAGCCGGAGTGTACCGGGGTCTAGCAATGGAGGACATTTTGGGAATAATTCTGGTTGACAATCAAAGTGTTATTTCTCGTTATTTCTGGACTCTAGCAATTTTGTTACTGGTGCGCTAATTTGGGAGATGCATTTACAAGACTCATGGTTCTACCCAAAGACTATAAGTTATATTTCTCTCTGAGCTTTTCATTTATTTAATTAGGCCTCACAAGATAACTGAGAGCGTAGTATCTGAAGCTGTCCACAAGAGGGAGCTGGCAGCCTATATATATTATTTAATGTATTTTACGACTTATTTGTATACTATTTTAGTGTTTTCCCATATTTTATCTTGCTGGATTTGATTATGATTATACAGTTAAGATGGAAGGTGATCCAGGTTTTTCGAGCACAAGGATTTATTGTGTTTTCTAGTATGATACAACCTCTGGTTAGCAGAGGACAAAGATATTAGCTATTAGTGACCAGCTTTTTTCATGGAAGGAGGTTATGGTGGGCTATGGCTCTCTCTTTCTCCCCTTTTGAGCTCTGACTCTTTATGTAGGCACTGATATCTAGGAGCCTTTATTAATCCTTCCTTTTAGACACTATCCCTACCTCCTAGTTTGAGGAGAGTAACTGATCTACAGGAACTATTTACAGTTATATTCTGGCACCTGCAAAGTCCTATGTTTGCCCAATGTATTTCTAGGTTATATTCTATCGAGGGCTTTACTAAAGGTCATGGACGGTCATATAATTTATCCCACGCTAGTATTCCAGTGGGTATCCCGTTTCTACCTTTTGGGTAGTTCCCGTATTTGGATATACATATTATAATCCAATCTATGAATAATGGTCTCAAAAAATATTACAACAGGTAGACCCTGCGGGTTCTCAAAATGATTACATCTGGTCTTTTCATTTTGTCTGGTAAGAAGGGGGGGACCCCACCTCTAGGGCGCACCATGAACCAGTGGTTGAGGAGTTGGCTTCGGGCCAAGGGGGTTAGCTTTAGGTTGGGTTTTGGAGGAAGTTCTGTTTTATTGGTTGGGGGGTTGGGTTTTGGTTATGTTGTTAGTTTTTTCAGGGTATGGGTAGATAGGGACACAGCTATCCAAACTTTTTCTACAAGGGAATCTATTATTCATGGTAAATGGCTCTCAAACTAAATATTCTGTCATGGAATATTAAAGGGGGAAGAGACAATTGTAAAAAGTTTGTAATTTTGAATCATTTGGCTCACTACAACCCGGCAATAGTTTTTTTGCAAGAAACCCATATTCTCTCTGATCGTTTATCTCATTTAAAAAAAAAATGGGTAGGACAGGTTTTTGGAGCTGGATTTTCCTCAAGTAGTCATGGGGTTGCTATTCTGATTGCACGAGGGTTCCGTTTATCCACTCAGAAATAATCTCTGATCCGAACTGTAGATACATCTTTGTTTTAGGTAGACTTGGAGGGTTACATCTAGTATTGGGATCAATATACGGTCCCAATGTGGAGTCACCTTCCTTTTTTGTCCAGTTGGCTATGGTCCTATCCTCTTTTAAGGGGATGTCAATTATATTGGGAGGAGACTGGAACTTAGTCCAGTCTAATAGGTTGGACCGCTCAGGATGTAGAGGAATGCAATATTCGCAGGCTCAAACTGCGTTGGTGGAGTTCGCTTCGATCTTAGGTTTAGTAGATCCATGGAGACTGTTTAACCCTGCCACTCGGGAATATACTTTTTTTTCACCGGTTCACAAATCCTATTCAAGGATTGACTATTTTTTAGTGAGTCAGCAATGTTTATCAGGGGTTATCGAAGTAGTATCCTTACCTAGAGTGATCTCTGACCACTCCCCTATTAAACTAAGTTGCTCTTTGCTTTCTCCCCTATCAAGGTCTCATTCTTGGTCATTGAACAATAATGTACTTAAGGACTCTTAGGTATTAACTCGATTTAGAGGATTTCTAACCAATGCAATTGAATCTAACTGGGGCTCTATTATGGCTGTAGACCAAATGTGGGCTGCACTTAAAGCAGTTTGGAGAGGGGAGTTAATTCGGTTAGCAACTGTTCGTAAAGTCAAGAATAGTTTGGGGTTGACTGATTGTTTAAAAAAAATTAGGGAGCTGGAAGTCATAGAAGATAATTTGAGATTGGAGGATCAAGAACAAGATTTAATCACCTTAAGGTCATGGTATGCCAACACTCTGAGGGAGAAAGCAGTGGATTCAGCTTCCAGAATTAAAGCCGTATATTTAGGTCAGGGCAGCAAAGCTGGGAAACTGCTGGCCTGGCAATTAAAACAAAGAACAGATGTCAAATGGGTGGCGGCTCTAAGGCACCCTGTTTCAAAGGAGTTAATTACAGACCCTGAAGGTATTTTGGGGATTTTTGTAGATTATTACAAAGATCTCTACTCAAGCCAACCACTTCCCCCTCAAGGCATACTTAAAATGTGGGAGTTTTTGGCTAATGTCTCCCTTCCTCATTTGTCAGAGGATTCTATTCAGAGGCTGGCAACTCCTATCTCAAATGAGGAAATTGGGAAGGCTATTGACTCACTTAAGGTTGATAAAGCACCGGGTCCAGATGGATTCACACCCCTTTTTTTCAAGCTATTTAAACCAAATATTATACCATTATTGAGTCAACTTTTTGCTTTCTGGCTTGAGCAGGGGATTAAAGACAAAACACTTTTCAAAGCTAGAATAATTTTATTGCCCAAACCCAGTAAATCTCCAGAACTGGTTGAGAACTTTAGACCTATATCCTTACTAAATCTTGATATAAAAATCTTTGCTAAAGTTCTGGCCTCTAGATTAAAACAAGTATGGTTGGAACTGGTAAATTCGAAGACAAGTGGGCTTTGTAGAAGGTGCGTTCTTCAGCCCGATCACTTCAGGAAATTGTTTTACTTAATTTCTCGTCTGTGGACTGAGCATGGAAGCATCCCTGGTTTCATTAGGCATCGAAAAAGCGCTATTCGATAAAGGTGAATGGGCCTTTATGTTTGCAACCTTAGCTAAATTTGGCATTCCGGATAGATTCATGCATTGGATTAAGATCCTCTACTCATTTCCATCTGCTAGAATTCAGTGCAACAATTTAATTTTGGCTGCCTTCCCTTTGTTAGGGAACCGCAAGGCTGCCCTTATCCATTATTTATTTAACCTGTATATTGAACCCCTAATTGTACTATTAAGAAAGACCAACTGACTCTAGGGATCTGTATTGAGATGAAGAGTATAAATTGTCAACATTTGCAGACGATTATTATTGTATATTCGAACACGACATAACTCGCTCCACGTGTTCTAAGCCTAATTGCTAATTTTAGTGAATTTTCTGGATATAAGTTTAATGTGACCAAAACTATGGTTTACCCACTCTCCCCCTTCCTTCATAGGAGTTGGTGCCTATCCTTGGGACTACAGTGGCAAACAAAGTCCTTATTATATTTAGGTATACAAATCTCTAAAGATTTGGAGGAACTAGCTTACTTAAATTTTAGGTCCCTACTAAAGACAATAAAGGAAGATTTGGAGAGATGGTCGAAACTTCCGTTGACTCAGGGAGAATTAACATGATCAAAATGGTGATTTTGCCTAAGATTTTTTATCCGCTTTCGAATCTGAACATATATCTTCCCAAATCCTTTTTCAGACCTCTTTACAAATACTGTTCTGACTTCATTTGGCAAGGCAAACCTCCACGTAGAGCCTATTCTAAACTTTGTAAACAACGTAAGTCAGGAGGCCTTCAGTTGCCCGATTTTTTTACATATTACTTAGCGGTCCATGCGTCTAGATCAGCACTGTGGGCATGTGACACCGAAGTTCCTTCTCCTGGACTTATATTGGATCGTGTCTTCTCCAAAGAATTGAAATTAGATTTGGAGTCCCTTTTGTATACCTCATGGACAAAAATTCCTAAGAAAGCCAGGAATACCCCACTAGGTTGGGATATCAAGGCTATGCACCAACTCTATTCGAGATTTTAAATATCTCCATTCTATGATGTATCTCAACCTTTGTTAAGGAATCCCAATTTCTTAATTGGCAACCAACCTATTGTTAGATTTTTTCCAACCCCTTCTTCCAAGATCCGTATCTCAGAGTTTTATTCTGGCAACTCCATGCTTCCGCTATCAACCCTTTCTGTAAAATTTGGGGTCAAACCTCAATCTTTGCTATGGTTGGCTCAAATTCAAAGCAGTATCAGGTCCTTTCTGGGCAAAGGTAAACGATCTGATAAGGCTGGAGTCTTATAGTAGTGCGTATGTGAGCTTAGTCTATCTGGCAAAGCTATTTCAAAATCTATAAACATATTTTAGTAAGTCTAGACTCTACTTTATCCCCGACACTCTGGTATTGGAAAATTAATATGTCCTTAGAATGGCCAGAGGCGACATGGGAGAAAATATGGGTAGACATTCATTCGTACGTTAAGCAAGATAGATTAAGAGAGATCCAGTTTAAGCTGTTGCATAATCTTTACCTCTCCCCAGTAAAACTTAATCGTTTGAATGGCCTATGCTCCCCTGTATGCAGGGATTACCATGATCCCTTAGCAACTACCTTTCATAAAGTGTGGTCCTGTCCTAAAATATCTGGGTTATGGAATTCGGTTAAACGCTGGATAAGCCCATATTGTGACTTGTCGGCATTCTTTAATGTCGAGGTCTGCATATTTGGGATGTATGGCCTTATCCCATACAATATCCAGAAGTACCAAATGGCATTGATCGCATTAGTTACCAAACTATTAATTTTGCGGCATTGGTGTGAGGACTGGGCTCCTTCATTTCGAGAGTGGTGGGAGGAATTTTTGAATACTTTATATGCAGAAAGATTTGCTTACTCACTTGTTAATGCATTGGCTAAATTCTATAAGTGTTGGGGCAGAGTTATTCAGTGCCTCAAGGATAGATACAACTTTTAAGGGACGGTATCCTTTGCCCTCATTGCTAATTTCTTATTTTTCCTCCTTCCACTATTATTCTTTTATTATCACCCCTATAGTCCTCTCCTTTTATGCTCTCTGTCTCCTTTTTCTTTTCTTTTGTTTTTTCTTTTGCTTTTTAATATCCTAATGGTGCCTGGAAGCTTGCTATCTCTGGATCTCTTTTCTTTTACTTCTTTCCATGTCTCTCCCCATCCCTAAGTGTAGAATGGTAGTAACAGTATTAAATTATATGTTCTAGCACCGGCATTATGTCAAAGTTATTCACTAGGATAGCTGTGGGGGTGGGGGAGGGTAGGGGTGCGGTGGGGATGGTGGGCTTCCTTTTTCCTTTTTTTTTACCCAGTTGTTTTAATCTTTAATTTTAATGAATTTGGTTGTATTATGGGATAAACACTTGTTTGTGATTATTTAATGTGTAGGTGCATATGGTTTCTGTAATAACCCTTTAATAAAATATAGTTATTTGCAAAAAAAAAAAAAAGAATGCATGTGATAGACACATGGGAATTATCAAGCTAGCATGAAGAGGGGCCTTGTAGCATTTAGGGTACCTTAAGCATTAGAAAGAGGGATAGGGCAGACTGGATGGGTCACAAGGCCCTTATCTGCCGACAACATCTTTGTATCTGTGTGTATCCAGTAATAACTTGCTTACTGATCTGTAACTGTAGTGGGTGGAGAGCATCATAATTGTCGGCTTTAAGGTGTAAGTGCAGACATGTATCATTAAATGCAGTCAAATATTGTTAGGCCTATAAGCATGACTTAGATTGGATTTAGAAAAAGTGTCTATTTATTGCAGTTTTCTTCTAATGAACATAACACATGTAGTATACAACTGTGTTTTAATGTTCAAGTTTATTCATCACTCATTTTGGTCATAAAGTAACATGCCTATGTAGCTTTAATAATTATTTTTTTGCTTTAGTTGGTTCTGCACAGCAAAAGATCTGGACCCTCCATTTGGTGTAATCTTCTTCGAACTGGATGAATGTCAACAAAGATAAGTTTATTTTTATTGATAAAGACTTTTATTTTGGGTGTTAAAGAAGCTGGACAAACATCTTTTTATGTGCCATAACATCTTGCCCCTCCCCACTTGTGCATGTAGAAGTGTAGCGGGGACAGGGAGCCAGATGCAAGTGGAGTGGAAGATGTCAGCAGGTATCCAGTTGGATTCCCATTCTGCCAGCAGACTGGATCTCCTGAACCATGCATAGTAGGGGATAGTGGGTACTGGTGTACCATTACATAAAGGAGATGTGTGTAAAAGTGGCAGTACGTTTTACAGTAAAGCGTGTTAAAGGGCCAATAAATATTGGAGCACTAACAGAGGTAGCTACTGTACATCAGAAAAATAAGGGGTGTAGGCAACAGCATTTCTGTATTGCTTTACACTGCCAATGTGCTCATGGGTGTATTTTGAACAACACTTGGGTATTGGTACAGCCCAAAGCTGTCACCCAACATGAAACCCTGGCCACATGAAGATTACAAGAGCAGCATATAGACTGCGTGCCACAGAGGGATAGAGTACAGTCACACCTGCAGTGTTCACAGATGCACACTTTAAATTTATTTCTTTTACACTAGTGAAGTGCTGGGGATAACAGGATTGGGATACCCTCAAGCCATGATACATCCTGTGCTTTGAGGGGCACATAAAGCAGGATGGCCTGCAGGTATATAGGCTGCGTGCTGTACAGCAGCTGTGCCTGCCAACTAGCCCAGCTGTAGGTGCAGCTCACAGGGATGGGTTTTGAGTAAGGACCAACATTCATATGGCCTGTATTCAGTGCCAGTGCCAGCATGCATATGACTTGTAGACAGTGCTAGCTAGCCTGCCTCTATGCACTGGCACTGTATACAGGCCATATGAATGTTGCTGCTCAAAACCAGTCCCTGTGAGCAGCAGCTGCAGCTGGGTTAGCTGCAAGCACAGCTGGAGCACAGCGCACGGCCTATGCTGCACGAATTACATATATGGCTCTATATAAATACTAATTGAGTACTACAGTACTACTACTTTACCACTATTAGGAAGTATGCAACTAGTCTTCATTAGTCTTTGTTGGTATTGTTATACAATTCAGAAATAATCATTTAAGTAATCATCTAATCTTCACAGCATTGCCTTAATTTGCATAAATTTGCATACAAGACTACCTAACTACTAACCGAATACTTAGTTATTACTATGTTAGTCTTCAAATAGATAGCTTATTTAAATTTTTCAACTTGTGGGCAGACTACTTTACTACTACTGAATACTTCCCAAAATTACCATGAAAGTACTATTGCAATACTAGCAAAAATGACTAAAAGGAGACAAATAGATAGTATTCAGACTTCACTGAGGGAAATACAAAAATCTAGGGAGTATATTCATCTTTGTGGCCTGAGTCCTGGAGTATAAAGGCAAAGTGAGGAGTGCCCAACATTTATAATCTTAGGATATGTCTTTTACCAGAGTCAAATAGTTATCTTGAAAAGAGAGGACGTCTTATCACCTAAATTCACCCCTAGGTATTTCAATTTATGAAATGGGCATTAGAATTTAGGCATCCTGATTGGTGCATACCTGTGTGATTTTCCTTCTTATGCACAGGAAAAAAGACCAGCAGTGTCCTGTGGGCACTGATCCTAGTAAAGATGCCAGTCAGTATGTTGGCAAACTGAAAATCAGCCATCTTTTTTTCACCAACTGTGAGTGACATGCCAGGCTGTGTTTTCAATCTGTCAACATATTTATAAACGAAATTCAAGATTTGCATCGTTAAAAAGAAAAAATAAAAACTGGCAGGATAAAATCACAGCCCGCCCACTCATGTACGGCTGAACTGCTTTCTCACAACCTTCCCTCTCCTGCGTGCTCTCTCTCTCTCTAACTAAATAAGCAGGCAGGCACTCCATACTTCACTCCATTAGCACGGCATTGTTCCAAAGCTATATTCATACTCTAACAATATTTCCCATGTTGTTCTGAGAAAACTGTACCTCAAATGACAGCGTAATGCAGCAATTACAGAACTCTTCCACTTTCATACTTTGCTTCCGTATGGCGTAATAGCTTTCAGCTGTGTCCTCTAAACAAAAACAGCTTGTTCTCCCTAGTGCTACCCATTACCATAACGTACAAAAGTTATAAAAAAAGACAGCATAATTTCTTGTTCAAACTAAATGAAGTATGAGTACTGCTAGTTGAGAGGGTGCTATGACAACTACAGAAATACAAGTAAGGATGCCTTAGCAGCTCAAAAGTCCTCAAGTCCAAAAAAAAAAACAGGTGGAGGAACTATTTTATGAAAAATTAGGACAAACATGTTAATTTTTTGCTATTAAATATTATTCATTTTAGTTATCACATGCGTCTGTATTTTAGATAACCATTTCATAAGCGCAATAAGACACTCCATGATGTGTGCTAGACACTTTAACACACAGCTAGGAGGCTGGACGCATTTGGCCAGTGGCCTTGTGCCTCACTACGCCTCCTAGCCATGTGTTAAAGTTTCTAACGCACACCCTGTCTTGTCTTATTGCTTACTTAACCATTCCCCAATGCACCGGGTAGTCCTTCTGCATTTTGGAGGAAGCTTGATAAGAACAGGTCAAAACCTCTGTCCTGGAGGTATTTAAGGAGTAACCAGAAATTTCTAAAATATATTGTATCTGCTTAAAAACCTCTGGGAGGGAGGACTCAGGGTCACCCAAAAAAAGCAAAACATCATCAGAGTATAGGCTTAACTTATGTTCAATTCTCCCCTAACTCTTCTGACCATTCCTCCAACCTTGCCAAGTCCCCTCTCATCCTTTCCACACTTCCTTGTGTATTCCTTGTATATCAGCCCTGCTGCAGATCTTTGTGTCATCTGCAAAGAGGCATACTTTTCCTTCCAGTCTCTCTGCAATGTCACTCATGAAGACATTAAAAAGGACTAGACCCAGTACTGAACCCTGCGGTACCCCACTAGTAACCCCTCTTTCTTCAGAGTGGACTCCATTTATAATTACCTTCCATGTCCTGTTGTCCAGCCAATGTTTTACCCAGGCTACCACCCTGGGACCCACTCCCAGGCTGGTTAATTTGACTATTAATCTTTTGTGTGGGATTGTGTCAAATGCCTTGCTAAAGTCTAGGTAGGCCATGTCCACAGCCCCTCCCTGGTCTACTACTTTGGTCACCCAGTCAAAGAAATCAATTAGATTCATCTGTCATGACCTTCCCACTGTGAACACATGCTGCCTTGGGTCCTGTGCCCCACTGGCCTCTAGATACTCAACAATTCTTTCCATCAGAAGTTATTCCATCACTTTCGCTACCACAGAGGTCAAACTGACAGGTCTATAGTTTCCTGCTTCTGTCTTGCTCCCACTTTTGTGAAGGAGAATCACATCCGCCTTCCTCCAGTCCTCAGGTACCACACCATCCTCTCATGATTTGTTGAAAAGGGTAGTCAGTGGTGTCACTAGTTCTCCCCTTAATTCTTTTAGAATTCTGGTGTGAATTTCATCAGGCCCCATTGCTTTGTCCAAGTTCAGTTTTAGGAGTTCTTTCAGAATCCTTTCTTCTGTGGAAGGACTGGGATTGACCCCCCTATCCAGAGTGCTTCTGTTAATTGGATTAGCACCTCCCCCTCCTCTTCTTTTGTGAATATTGAGCAGAAGTATTTCTTCAGTAGCTCTGCTTTTTCACTGTCCCTCTCTGCCCAACCACCATCCATTCTATTCAGCCTCACTATCCCTCCCTTTGTCTTTCTATGCTCCCTGATGTACCTATAAAAGGTTTTATCCCCCTTATTAACTGAGCTGGCTATCTTTTCCTCAGTTTTAGCCTTTGCTATTCTGACTTCCTTCCCTGCTTCCTTCTGCCTTAACTGGTACAGTTCTCTGTCCTGCTCTTTCTGTGTTTCCTTATACTTCCTAAATGCTATCTTTTTCTCCCTAACCTTCCCTGCCATCTCTTTTGAGAACTATAGTGGCTTTTTCTTTTGTTTTGATTGGTTTATTTGCTTCACACAAAGACTTGTTGCCTCTGTGATGGCAGTTTTGATGTTTCCTCATTGTTGTTCCACCCCTCCTTCTTGCCTGTTTGCTAGTGCTTTTCTAAGGCACTCTCCCATCTTGCCAAAGTCAGCCTTCCTGAAGACCAGAACCCTCACTTTTGTGTGGCTTGACTCTGTAGCTGAGTTTATCGTGAACCACACTTTTTGGTGGTCACTTGTTCCCGGATGGCTACCCACTTCTAGATCTGAGATCTTCTCACTGTCCCCATTTGAGAGTATGAGGTCTAAGATTGCTCCCTCATGAGTGGGTTCAAAAACTAGCTGTCTGAGGCATGTCACCTGTAGGGCATCGAGAATGGCCCTGCTTTTGGATGTGGCTGCAGCAAAGATGCTCCAGTTAACATCTGACATATTCAGGTCCCCCATCAACAGTATCTCCCCTTTCTCTACCATCCTAAGGATGTCTTCTATCATATCCTTGTCCATTCCCTCCCCATGACATGGGGGTCTGTATACAACCCTTGTGCAGATTGTGGTGCCATTTCCAGCCTCTGAGGTGACCCACAGTGCCTCCTCTCTTCCCTGTTTAGTCTTTTGTTCAGTCACTTTTATCCCTTCCCTTACATAGAGAGCTACTACTCCCCCTCTTCTCCCCTCCTTGTCTCTCATGTAGGTTGTGCACCCTGGTATGTTAACATCCCAGTCATGGTTCTCTGTGTACCATGTTTCTGTGACTGCTACAATATCCAGGCATCCCTCTTCCATCAAGGCCACCAGTTCAGGGAGCTTGTTGCCCAGACTGTGGACATTGGTACTCATTAACCTCCATTTCTTGATGGCCTTACCCCTTTTTGTCCCATTTCTCTCCTTATCACATTTGTCATTTTCTCCATTTACCCCTGCCCTTCTCCCTATCAACATCTCTGTCTTGGTGTTTACCTCATTTATTACCTTGATTTGTTTAAGGGGGCTAGGATTTCACTGCTCCTTTCCAGTTCCTCCCCCCATTGGCTAGTTTAAATGCTTGCCAATGAAGCATTTAAACCTATCACCTAGGATCTTGGTTCCCCTCCTGGACAGATGCAGACTATCATGCCAGTATAGGCCTGCATCCCTCCAGGTGGACCCCCAGTCCCCAATGAAGCCAAATCCCTGAGCTCTGCACCAGTTTTTCAATCACTTATTGAATCCCATGGTGTGGCGCACCCTATCCTCACCCATGCCATAGACAGGCAGCACCTCCGAGAAGGTTACCTTGTGTACTACTTGTCTAAGGCCCTTCCCCAACTCCACAAACTCTTCCTGCACTGCTCTGATCCCTTGTTAGCCAGGTCATTTGTTCCTAGGTTGACAATGACATCCAGCTCCCTCCCCTGTGCAGCTGCTATGGCAATCCTAAGGATTCACTCCCTGTCCCTCCAAGCCATGGTGCCAGGCAGGCATCTAACCTCCCTCTCCTTTTCCTCCCCCAGTTCTACCTTTCTACAATGGAGTCCCCCACCAGGAGTTGTTTTCTTCCCCTGTGGGGTCCCATGCCACCCTCCTGTGGGTCTCCTTTGTGGAGGTTCCCAGCATCCTCCTTGGTCTTGACTGTGGGTGCCTCCATAGAGGAACCACACTTTGCCAGAATGGCATTTGAATTGTGGAGAGGTACAACTGGAGGGATGCACCTCTGTTCCACCACCCTCACCCTCCCTGAGCCCACTGTCATCCAACTGCTCCTTTTTCTTGGCAACCTCTGAGGCAACGGCAGTGGCCCTGGTGGTCCCTGGGTGGGAAAGGAGGTCCCACAAATCCTGGCCAACTCAGCCTGGAGATGAACAACCTCCTCCCTCAGCCCAGAGAGGTGCCTGCAGAATGGAAAACACCGCATCCTCCAGAATGTCTCCTGGAAGACTGCTGCTCCACAGCCACTGCACTGCACCACTCCCATCATGTCTTGTTTCTAGCCCCTTAACTGTTGTTTGCAATACTTGCTCTTTCCTCTGTATATTTATTTATTTTTCTCCCTACTTACTTACTGCCTCTGTACTCTTTAAGCTCTTGATGTTCTTGTTCTGAGACAAGAAGTTCCTATATTTCTCAGTAGTCTCCTTCCTTGCTCAGAGGCAGACCTCCAGCAGCAGGGGGGCAGGGGAATGGAGAGCTATTCTTTTCCTTCTAGGATGGTGAGTCTTTGGTGGCTCTGTGATCACTCACTTCCTGCTCCCAAACAGGAAGTTTCTGTTGTCAGTCAAATCCTGTGCCTACAAAAGTAGAACTGGTTTAGTGTGGAGGGGAGGGAAGGAGGGCAATGTAGTCCCAGTAAAGAAGTTTAGTTATAGCAGTAGCTCCTTTCTGATGGTGTTCTCTGCCTGTTCTCTGGCAGAAGTTATCTACAGCAGTGTTTAAATCTGGCTTTTACCTGGCTTCCTTCTAGCTAAGCCACTTCCCTAACTTTGCAGATCTTTCTGCACTTAATAATTTGCACACCTGGGGTATTGTTGATTTTTAGTGCTTCCAAAATCATTTCCCACACAGACCTCTGCACCGTCTCCCCCAGCAAAAGAGGCAAATTACGATGCCAAAGAATGTTTTTACCAATCTGTCACAAATGTATTCTTATGAGGAGAGAGGCATGGTCGGACAAATAGATTTCCCCAATATCCGCCCTCCCTAGTTATGCCATATGTTCCTTTGGAACAAAATTTTTTACATAAATATAACTTTACTCTATTTAACCAGATTTGTAAGGCCATTAACATTAAAAGAAAGCAAAGATATGTATATTTTTTCCATTTGAGTAGAATTTTAGCTCACCCTGAATAATCTCACATCTTTTTCCATATTTTAGATCATGAGGGGGTGGCTTTTGAAGGTGGGTACAAGCCGAAGGACAAGCAGCTAACAATCCCAAACCAAAACAAACCTTATTGTATCAGCTATAGAACATCAAAGTATATAAGAACAAGAACCAAAAAAGATAAAACTATATGGTACTCTCAAGGTAGAAGACCAATACAAATGTTGGCCTTTTATCCCTTCCCTTTGCACCCTATTTAAGGGTGCAATGTATGTTAAGGACAGGAAAGAAGAGGTCTGTTTGTCTGAACTAGTGGGGCCCTCTTCCAGAGTCCACACTAGAGCCAAAGGGCTCATTTAAGGAAATAATTGCTACTGGACCAATGCCCTGAGACCAAGGCTAGTGAACATAAAAATGGAAATGTAGTTCACCATCCTCCTCATCTGCCCTACATACATAATATATGGGGGAGATCAAGGTGGGGGAGACCCCGCCCCACCTCATCCCTCACATTCCAGATTAGAGTCACAGGGCCTCAGATTGGGATTCCTCATCCACCCCTCAGGACAGGAAAGGGAAGCCTCCTTACCATTACCAACCCTGGTGGGAAACTTGCCAACTGTAAGGATCATGCAATACTATCATAAATGTATGCAGCATTAAATGGTCACCAAACCAAAACTTTGTGTAATTAAATCTAGGACTAAATGAAGCCTGATCCTTCCCGATCCCTCCCCCCATATCTCAGTCACTCATCTGACCCCACACCCACATAAATGAATCATCCCCTGATAAACCCAATCATCCAATTGAAGTGCAGGTAGGTTCAGATTACATAAAACAATTTGTATTACACTGTCCCCATACATTACACTAACTGAATAATTCCCCTGCCCCCCGTCACTCATTATGGGGAAGGGGAGGCATTAAACTCTTCAACAATTAAAGTGAAAAGAAAACCATTGGCAGATATTCATTTCCCGTCTATATTGTCCATCTTAAACTTTATGGGACTTGAGTCCAATTGGACAGCAGGAGGGCAAGCTTGCAGAGTTCCATGGGGATTCAAAGTAAACAGGTCCATCTGGGGAAGGGAAAACAGAATGTTGGTCGAGTAAAGTGAGACAGCAAGAAGAAACCCCCTTCTCAGCATCAGCCCTCTATTGCTGCAAGCTCATTCTCAGAAACACAAGGTAGTTTCTTAAGAAAATCCTGTAAGAACTAAATTGTCAGAGATATGTTCCAGGAGCTTAGAGTGCCGGGGCATGACCAACTGCCACTCTTGAGTCGCCTCCTTTCATTTCTGTGGGGTTGATCTCATCGGGGCTGGCAAGTTGAAATCTTGTTTCCGCAGGGCCTCTCTTGCATCCTGTGGCATGTCATAGATCTCAGGGCATTCTTCCCAATGCACCCTTAGCTGAGTTGGGTAGGGGGTCTGTATCTTTATCTGCTTCTCTCTCAGGAATTTAATAATGTCACCATATCCAAGACAGTACTGCTGTATTGCAGGAGGATAGTCCTGATCAAAGTACAAGTGTGAATCCAGATATTTCACCCTTTTTTTTTGCCATGCATGGAGAAATATATCTTCTCTTGTATGATAACTGTTAAACTTGAGTATTGTTGAGCGTGGCTTAGCAGAAGCCTCTTTGGGTTTTGGCAGTAAGGCTCTATGAGCATGTTCTATGCACAGATCATATGTGGGGGGAAGCTGAAGCACATCATGAAGTAGGTCTGTTATAATGCCGCCATCAGGCTAGTCTCAGCACCTTCTTTAAGCCCATATAATCTGAGATTTTCCTGATGAGAATGGCTTTCCAAGTTGATACACTTTTGCTCCATAGCTATGGCATGTTGGCATAACACTTTCTGGCCTAAATGCAGCATGCCATCTTCCGTCAGTGAGAGCCAATCTTTTGCCTCCTGAACCCAGCACTCTACTTGAGTTAACTTTTGGTTCAGCTGATGGAATTCAGCCTTGTTCTCAGTCCTCATTTCATGTATTTCTTTTAAAATAGTATCGTACCTCCACCGTGATAATCTGTCTCCGAATCCGTGTCATAAGCAGTGATGGAGTCTGCTGCATGGAGATGGCTGGCCATGCGGGTAAGTGAGTTGCATTTGGATCCTTCAGCATCCTTCTGATTTCTGGGTTGGTGAGATTTCGATCTGGGGCTCTTGTCCTTCTGCATATCCCCTTCCAGACATAATATTTAAGTTTTGAAATTCACAGCCAAAGAAAAAAGGGGTTGTATTGCAGGACAGAGACAGAGCTCCCTCTCTAACTGCCTTGCTGATTCGTGGTGGAACCGGAAGTCCGCCATGTTTCATAACAGTCATATTTCAGGACCACATATAATTACATTTATTTTCATGCCAGTGGTCCGTCCAAGGATTCCTGAGCCTATACTAGTACCAGTTCTACACATTTCTGACAGCACTAGTTTTTAAATGTTCATCTTAAAATGTCTGTTACTTGACTTCTCTTTGAACTCTGAGGCACTTAAAACAGTTAAAACACCGCTTCTAGCCAAGTATGTTAGACCAAACTCATTGAATTTTTTGACTGGGTGACTAGGGAGGTGGATCAGGGGAGGGCAGTGGACATGTCCTATCTGGACTTCAGCAAGGCCTTTGACACTGTGCCACATAGAAGACTATTACACAAACTGGGGAATATGGGTGTGGGCAGGACAGTAGTGTGGTGGGTAGGTAACTGGCTGGGTGGCAGGACACAGAGGGTGGTGGTAAATGGCTGTCACTCCACAGAGGGAAGAGTGACCAGTGGGGTACCATAGGGATCAGTGCTGGGACCCGGTCCTATTCAACATCTTCATCAGTGACATGGCGCGGGACCTAGAAGGCAGAATTTCACTGTTTGCTGATGACACAAAGCTCTGTAACAGAGTAGACACACCAGAGGGTGTAGACAGAATGAGAAGCGACCTGCAGAAACTTGAAGAATGGTCAGGGGTTTGGCAGCTGAAATTCAATGCAAAGAAGTGCAAGATAATGCATGTGGGGCACAATAACCCTGGCACAATATATCAGTTGGGGGGTGAGGATATAGCATGTACCAAGCAGGAAAGGGAGCTTGGGGTTATCATATCTGACCTCAAGGTAGGGAAACAGTGTGACAAGGCAGCAGGTAAAGCAAATAGGATGCTGGGATGTATAGGCAGGGGCATTACCAGCAGGAAAAGGGAGGTCATAATTCCGCTATACAAGACACTAGTGAGGCCCCACCTGGAGTACGGTGTACAGTTCTGGAGACCATACCTACGTAAGGACATAGACAGGGTAGAGAAGGTTCAGAGGAGGGCAACAAAGATGGTGCATGGATTGCATCACAAGTCCTCTGAAGACAGGTTGAAGGAACTGAACATGTACTCCCTGGAGGAGAGGAGGGAGAGAGGGGATATGATAGAGACATACAAGTATCTTACAGGGAGGAACAGGGTGCAGGAAAACACTATTTTTAAGCGAAAAAGATGTTCCAGGACTAGAGGGCATGGGATGAAGTTGGAGGGAGGACGATTCAGAGGAAACATGAGAGAGAATTTCTTCACAGAATGGGTGGTGGACAAGTGGAACACCCTGCCAGAGGAAGTGGTGGGGGCTGAAACAATCACGGGATTTAAGAATGCATGGGATAGACATAAAGGAATTCTGGAGGTCAGGGGTAAGGTACAACAGACTTCTAGGAAAACAGACTGAACTTACAAGCTCAAATGGGCAGACTGGGTGGGCCATAGGCCCTTATCTGCCGACACTGTCTATGTATCTATGTATCAAAGTCAACATTAGATATTATTCACATCCTATTTTGACATGCCTGTTACTATTACATGACTGTAGCGTTATCCTGTTCTTACAGACTACAAATGTTTCCAGCAATGCTCCTGGTATGCATATACCTTTCACATTATCTAGCTTTAGCATTCTGTTGTCATTATACAATTCACTGAGCTCCAACCATTTGTTTAAGAATGTTCAATGCAATTCGCTATTACTTCATAGAACTTTTACCTGTTTGTTTCTCTTTTTTTTACTTTCACTTTTCTTTGTCATTTCTTTAGATTGTTCCATTTATCTCTAGAAATATATAATTAATCAGTTGGACCCCTGTCTCTTTATTAACTATTTCAAGGCATTTCTCCATTTAATCTCACAAGTGAGGGTGTACTCACCAAAGTATGCAAAGTGTGCAGTTTCATTTTCATGGCAGTCAGGGAAAACTATGCTGCCCGTTAGTCTGATCTGCCATTTTAACCCCATAGACAAGAAGGGCAAGAATAGTTCCAGCCAACCAGCGAGAGCCCCAGAACCACATAACGTGATGTCACTGCATCTGTGTCTCACTGCTGCTAGGAGCTCCTTGTTGCTATGCAACACAGTCTCGCTGCTCCACTGGAAATCTTCTCCATATTGTATCTTGTTTTATTATTTCAGTGACTTGTGTTTTGAATTTTTAATAGGTTGTATAACAATATTAGGCATTGCTTGCTGTTATTGTCCTCATACAATCTTTTGGTACTATTGATAGTTACAACAATTTCTCTTGCTTAAAAGCACATCTGTCCCTCCGTGTTCTCGTCCCACCAGGGCTTCATGTTCCTATTTGTATATGAGTTGCTCCTAATATTCCTTATTCATCGTGTTGCTTCCTGTGTTATATTAATCCTGATTCTTATGCCAAAGTCATGTTTCATCATTTTATGTTGTACATATCCTTGTGACTTTTACTTCTCTTGTCTCCGACTTATATAGTCAGATATGCTATAATTATTACAAGTGATTTCAATGTGTGTGGCTTTCCACCCTCCTTGTCTGTTCCCTATGGGGTGGTATAAGTCCAGCACATCCACAACCTGGGTACACCACCCAACTGGAAGGTATTGACATATTCATAGCCTCTACTTACATGGGGGGATTATTGACTTGTGTATGTGTGTGTGTGTGGGGGGGGGGGAATTTTCAGGAACCAGAGGCTATGTAGTTTCATGTTTCATAATCTTTTATCAATGTCAGATGGATAGTTTATTCTCTTCTGTTTGCACCAGCATACCATCCAATTTTGGTCCTCATTCAATCCCCATCTTTTTACTATAGTATCAAATTTGTAAATCCAGTAACTTTCACATTACTCTGACAGTGTGTTCCAGTGTCCTTCTTGACTTGACTTGGTGGATCCACCCTTTCTGTTAGCATCAGGAAGAAGATCAGTCTGTTTGCAGATGATACCAAGATAGGTGGATGACAAAGAGGGGTGGCAGGGGCTACCGGAGGACGATCTGGAGGAATGGTCAGGGAAGTGACAATTGAGCTTCCATGTGAAGAAGTGCAAGGTTATGCACTTCGGAGCAAGGAACCTGGGGAGGGGCTACCAGTTGGGAGGGGATCAGATAAGTGTCAGTGAGGAGGAGAAGGATCTAGTGGTTATCATAATGGTAACATGAACTACTCCGCTCAGTGCAGGAAGGAGGTAGCTAAGGCCAACAAGATGCTGGGGTATATTGTGAGAGTAATCTCATCCAGAAATAAGGATGTGATCCCGCCACTGTGCAGGTCACTAGTCAGGCCACATTTGGAGTACTGCATGCAGTACTGGCATCCCTTTCTGTAGAAGTATATCATATTGCTGGAGGGGGTAAAGTGCAGGGCAACTAAGATGACCCAGGGGATGGAGGGCAAAACCTATGAGGACAGGCTGACTGAGTTGAATGTGTATACCCTGGGGGATAGGGAGGATGGGGGGGTATGAGTGAGACCTTCAGATACTTGAAGGGAATTAACAAAATGGGCACAGAATGAAAATTTAAGCTGAGGAAGAGAATGGACATTAGAGGGCATGGTCTCAGGTTGGAGGGTGGAAGATATCGGAGAGAGATTAGGAGGCATTTATTTTCACAGAGAGGGTGGTGTAGAAATGTAACACGTGGGCAGTTTTAAAAGGGCATGGGATTGGGTGTGAAGGGGTAAAGGTGAAGGGGAAGAGGAGGGTGGGGCAGCTGCAAAATAAGGGTGCTAGCTGCGCATTCAAGCAGACTTGATAGAACATGAGGCCTGTTTCTGCTAGCAGGCTCATATGTTCATATGTTTGTATTGCTCAGTATCTTAGGGTAGAGGCAGAGTGCTGTGCCTCACAGAAGTGTTGAGCTACTGGGGATGTTACTAGCTCTGTGTGTATATTGCTGTTACGCTCACAAACTCTGAGCTTCAAGGGTCTAGTAGTTTGTCCAGCATAGAATTTCGAGCAGGGGCAAGTCAGAAATTTCACCACATGGTCTAAGTTACAAGTTAGATGCTTGTTGATCTTGTATTTTTTGTTTTCACTTGGATGACTTATTTCCTTTCTTCTAGTCATGTTCCCACAGTGGACACAATGTCTGCATGGGAACATTCCTGGTTCCAATGGTCCCAAGAGCAACTGACCTTTTGGGTGTCCCTGTTCTGTTTGTTTTGAGTGTACCAACCTGTCCCTAATGGTGCTGACTTTTTTAGAAGCAATGATTGTTCTATTTTGAAAAGATGTTACCTTTGTTGAACCAAGTATGTCCCAATTATTATTAATGTTTTTTTTTTATCTGTTCTGTGTACTTTGAATATTCCAGTGACAGAACAAGTCTGTCACTGGGGTTCTCGGCCTCTCTATGTGCTATGTTCACTGTGTCACCAGTCTTCCTTATTGCCTAGTGTAATTCTGCATAAAAAATAGAAAACTCACATCTCGGGTGTCGTCTTGCTGTTCGTCATGAGTCTACATCGCTGAAATTCATTTTCAGTGATGTAGACTCGCCCAAACAACGATTGCTATTATGCGGTCGCTGTTATCGCACACAATCAAAACAAGGAATTAAGTCTAAGTTTACAGTATAATATAGGTTTACAATTTACACAGAGGTTACATAGGGACCAAGGTAGTCATCACAACAACAGTATGATAGACAACTTGAGTAGGTGTTGAAATTCTGCTGCAGCAGTAAAGCAGAGGAAGAGGTGTGAGGAAACAATAGTTTGTAGTATACAGACAGTGCTCATCTGGAAGAGACAGTTAACACAGATTATAGGTCAGATAAAGCAATGGCAGATAGAGTTGATGGTGATTTATTTTTTTAGGGATCTTAAAGAGTGATATTTTGGTGATTCTGGTGAAAGCAGTAGGGAGTTCATTGAGCCATTGTGCCGCACAGCTGGCAAATGAGTACTTCCCCAGGCAAGTTTTACTGAGCAGTATTGAAAGATCCTGCCTAGTCATAGTCCACATGGAGTATTGGTTAAGGTCTGTTCAGAAAGGGGCTCCCTATAGCGAGGAGGGGTGAGGCTTAGTAATGCTTTTTTGGCCAGTTGAGTGGTCTGATAGCTAAGTCTAGCTTGCAAAGGGAGCCAGTTGGTGACAGCATAGATGGAGAAGCTATGTGTGCATTTATGAGTTCATGTAACAAATCGGCAGACTTTAAGCACCACCCTAAGTCTCTCAAGAACTGAGTATGTTGCTGTCCCATAAACAAGGAGTGCATAATCAATGAGTGGGAGGACTGAATTGGAGACTGCCAGGAATTTAGCCTCAGGGTAGAGCTTGCCCAGTTTTCTGCAGTCCCACCACATCTTGACACCACGTTTAGAGCGCGGCATCAAGACAGTGCTAGATTTTTGTGGCTGTCACTTACGGCAACCTCTCTTTTTCTGGGGGCTGTGCTCCCCGTATCTGCCCCTTACTAAACATATCAACTCTGGGGGGGGTGGACCTTGGGGAGGTGGCACAGAGAGGTTGCCATAAATGACATTCACTGAAATCTGGCACTCTGTTGATGTGGTGCTGTAACGGCTGAGCCGTACTAATGGTACACACTTTCCTGCTGGCAAGTCCTATGATGTTGTCAACATGCTTTTTAAAGAAAAGGGTATCATCCAGGGTGACACCCAAATATTTGAAGGACTCCTCCTGCTCTATGGTGGATCCCCATGGCAGTATGGATATCCAGAGAAGGTAACTTATTCTTAAGATGTGCTCCCACCAACAGCATGGGTTTTGTCTATTTATGTTTGAAGTGCAAGCAACAAAACATTTTGGGATCAGTACAAGGAAATTTGGGGGGTGTGTCACTGCCAAGCACATTGCAGTTCATGATACCAGGGGCTTGGCAGTCTACAATAATGACCACACACTGTGGTCTGACGCAGCTCTCGGCCTTGTAGGCAGAAACTTCTTGTACTTCAAAGGACTGAAGCCACTCCAATCAGAGAGGGATTCAGTCCTCTGATCTGCATGAAGCCATGTCAGCAAACAGCTGAGTGGCATTCATTATCAGAAGCCAGTGTTTAGATCTGTGACTTTGGCATGCACATTAGCATCCATACTAACGTGCATGGTCAAAGTCACGGAAATTCCTTGCATTCCATTAATAATGAAAACCATCGATCCATGTCTGTTGCTGGGGCTCTATAACTGTTCTTCCCCCACCTGACCATCTCTCTCAGCACCCACCACCGCACACATCCCTGAGCAAAAATAACACTGACACGTGGGGTGCCCAACCCCCAGAGTCTTTTCAAATATAGGGCCTGTAATAAATCAACTTCTGTTTCTGGCACACCGTAACTGTTCTCTCCCACCCAACTGACCCTCCATCTCAGCACCCACCCCCCCAACAATCATTACACTGAAACTGGGAGTGCCCAGTCCCCCACTGTCAAAACCTGAATTAAAGAAAACCTTCCCTTGGCATTTGTTTGTTTGTTTTTTTTCAAATACCCTGCAAAAAAGAAAATAGTCCAACAATGTCTGTTGCAGCCACCACTGTAACTTTAACCCCCCACCTCCTATTTTGTTTTTTCAAAATATCTGTGAAATAGAAAATGGTACAACGATATCTACTGCAGCAGCCACCATCCCCTCCCCACACTGTTTATAATGCTGACACTGGGGGTGCCCAGTGCCCCAATGTCCACTCCTGACACCACTGTAATTGTCACCACCACCTGATCCTCCCACTCAGCACCCACCACCCACCACCCCCACAAACATAACACTGATACTGGGATATCCAATCCCCCAGTGTCGACACATGAACAAAAGAAAACCTTTCCTCTGTGTTTCTTTTTTTTATTTTATTTCTTAAGCCAATAAAAAAGAACACAATCTACTGATGACTGTTGTGTCATTAGTTCACCCCCCCATCTGACCCTCCCACTCAACACCCACTACTAGGGCTGTGCGAATACCTTTTTTCGAATATTTGGCTGAATATTCAATATTCGGAGCCCATGCATCCGTATATTCGGCTGAATATTTGGTATTCATTCACTTTTCTTAATTTACTAAAATAAAGCTTAGAGCTCTCATCCACCCTCCTCCCTAGCCAACATCTGGCAAGAACAGAGAACCCCCTTCCCCCCACCTTCAGACAGCACCCAAACCCCTGACCACTTAATGCAAGTTGTAATTTAAAGAAAAAGGAAAACATGTGGAAAATTCAATGGGTGACCCTCACAACCCCACCTGCCTCCATGGCTGGTCGCCAAGTTTCAGTACTGTACCCCCCCACACACAAACATACCCACTGCAGTAGCCAGTAGTAGCAGCAGCTCTCATGTCCATCTGCACCCTGCACCTATTTTTAAAAAAGGCAGCCAGCACAGTCTGCCCTCCTCCTCAGTTGGCTGCCTTCTTGTGAATGAACTAAATCGCTTGTGTTTATATAGTACAATGAGCTGATGATCACATGATCAGCTCATTCTACTATATAAGCACAAGGAAGCAATTGATTTCATTCACAAGAAGGCAGCCCGTCAAGGAGGAGGGCGGGCTGCGCTGGCTGACTTTTTAAAAAATGTTTCTTTAGGTGCAGAGTGCGGGTGGAGGCAGGGGCTGCTGCTACTGGCTACTGGGGTGGATGTGGGTGTGTGTGTCTGTGGGGGGCACTGTACTGAAACTTGGCGGACGGCCGTGGAAGCAGGTGGGGTTGTGCAGGTCACCCTTTGAATTTTCTGCATGTTTTCTTTGTTTTTTATAAATTACAACTTGTGTGAAGTGGTCGGGGAGGAGGGGGTTTGGGTGCTATCTGAGGGAGGGGGAAGTGGGGTTCTCTTTGTTCTTGCTGAATCTGGGTTAGGAGAGTAGCTTTTTAGAAGTGCTTCCTGAATGCCAGCTGAATAGTATACTGTTCGTTATTCGGAATCTGAATAACAAATAGCTCAATATTCATGGTATTCAGGAAATTATATTCGTTACTTACACAGCCCTACCCACTTCCCCACCCCAGCCCAAGCCCTTACTTACCCACCAGGGTGTCTGACTCTGTCATCTTCTCTGGACCGCAGACACATCTTCACTCTTCAAAACCGGACCACACACTGAGGAAATCAGGTATGCTGTTCAATGTATTTCAATGTGGGTTTGCACTTAGTGGCATAACTTGGCCATTGTTTGATATTTTTGCCCTAAATTTTCAACATACCTTTTTGGAAAAACCACCTCATGAACAATGCAAGTGATGTTAGGTAAATCTGTCCCAAAAGGCGATTTTCTGTCGCTGGGTGAAATCACCTTTCAGGGAGGAGCTTAACATTTTATCTGCCCTTGTTTATGGGGTGGGGTCATTAGAAGGCAATATTGAACATTTGGGGCACAAATATTTTATTTATTTATTTTATTTATTGAACTGTTTCACCAGGAAGGCACACTGAGCAACATGTTGCTCATCTCACGGTGTGACCTGGGGGGAGGGGGTTACATAGGTCTGTGAAGGATGATCAGTTACAATAGTATGTGGGTAGTACAAACAATACAACATTGTAAGATTATGCAACAGTTGTAACACAAGGTATTGTACAATAAACAGTAGTGGAACATTGGGTAAATTACAATACTTGTCCAAAATCATACAAAAGAACATATAAATGTACAAAACATTCATAATGCAACAGAACCCTTATAGTGCATGAGTGTACCAGGAGCAGGCTCGAGGTAGTATGCAAGTGCAGTTAGTGTAAAAAGGATGGGGTAGATTGTGCACACAGGTGACCCAGAAGGGCAGGTGGAGAAGAGAGGGGGAGAGGAGTAAGGTAACCATTTCCTGATTTCCCCTTCAGGATGTTGAGAACCCTGCTGGGGGGTTCAAGGTAGGAAGGCAGAAACTGAGGGTAGGTATTAAGGAGGGTTAAAACAGGAACAGCTGAGGGAGATGTAATTTTGTAGGGCAGCGGTAAGGGAGTAGTTGAAGGAGGATGATAATGTCATTGTTAAAAAATACATTATGAGCCTGTACTGAAATTTGTGAACACAGGCTCATAACTTTGGTAATTTTTAATATTTTGAACCCAAATTTTCAGCATAGCCATTTCTTTATAACAACTCATGACTGTGATAGCTGTCATTTTTCAAATCCTGGCCAAAATATCTTTTTGTTCCTGTGGTGTGGAATGACGCATTGGTGGAGCGGAATGACATTTTGGCTGGTATTTGAAAATGTTCACCTACTGAGCTCAATACGTGGGGTAATAAGAAGGATGTGCTGAAAATCTGGTGTACAAGTACAGTAAAATGCTCAGGTTATTGCTGAATGTTACACTATTTCAACTTTCAATCATAACTTTTTCTAATTTTCAATATTTTGACTTCAACCTTTCAACACAACCATTTTTCCACACCATCTCATAAACATGACATGTGGCATTTTTAAAATCCTGGATGAGATGTGTTTTCATACCTTTGTTGTGAAATTACATTTTGGTTAATATACTATAAATGGTACATGTCATGTCTATAAGGGGAATCCTAAAACAAGTGCCTTCAGAATTTGGACTCAGACTCACAAAACACAAATTGTTTACAAAGTATAAAATATTCAGCATTGACAAATGCTTGTTATAGTTATGGATAAGCTTATTTTGTCTAAAGCAGCTCTCCAGGGACTCAAAACTATTTTGCGGTTCACCGGTTAGGATACCATGCTGAGGACTGCTGTTGAAGGTCACCGTGTCATCTGAGCAGAGCAGCATCCTCAATTGTGGCCAAGCATCAGGTAGGCCATTTACAAATGAGCAGAAAGGGAGGTGGCCAAGAACTGATCCGTGTCAGAGGAAATGTGAGGGAGTTTTTCTCCACAGAAAGGGTAGTTGACATTTGGAATAGTCTGCCACAGGAGGTAGTGGGGGCAAGCACAGTGGAGGGGTTTAAGCATGTCCGGGATTGGCACAAGGGAACCTTGAGAGGGGAGGGAGTGATGAAAAGCCATTAATTACATTGGGTCAGTGGCCACATACAATGTATAGTCAAGTCAAGTCAAACTTTATCTATAAAAGGTGCCTTTCCAAAACCAAGGCACCTGTATATGACATAATAAAAATGACATAACTAAAAAACATTAAAATTAATCCAATCCTAACACAATTAAAAATCATTATATGCAAGGTTAAAAAGATAAGTTTTTAATGCCCCCTTAAAGGTTTGGACAGTCAGGCAATCTCTTACCTACAGGGCCTACAGACAGACTGGATGGGCCTGGCAGTACTTATATTGCCGATGATTTCTATGTTCTATATGGAACTCCAACTGAGATGCTCATTGCATCTGAGAGTACTCCCTCAGGCTTAACTATCTGTATGTGACCAGACAGCCAGCAATGAAACCACAGCACTGTTTCCAAGGATTAGGACTAGGTATGGAAGTTTATTGAGCAACAGTGAGTGGTTCACAAAGTTGAATGCTTTTGTGAGGTATATGTAGATGGCATCAACCAAATGCACATTATTCAGAGACTCATGCAACTAGCTTGTGCAAGTAATGAGAACTGTGCAAGTACTCTGCAGCTTACTGAAGACATGCTGTTGGTTACATAGCAGGTTGTACTTATTGAGATACAAGACTTGCTGACTGGAGACTATTCATTGCAGTGCTTTGGAAAGGGGAGAAAGAATCTAGATGGAACCTGTAGTTTATGAGGCAGGTACGGTCCCTACTCTTATGGACAGGTGTTACTGTGGTGCATTTCCAGGCCTTAGGAAACTGGTAGAATTTCAGGCAGAGGTTTAAAATCTTTGTTAGAGGAATTGCCATTTCCTCCAGGTTAGTGTTAATAGCTTCTTATCAACCCCATCACTCCCAACTCTTGTTTTGCCAAGGACTTTTTTTACTTATTTTATTTTTTGAAATTTAATGTTTTATTGAAGTTTATAACAATACATCACCATCAAACAGCACACACAACAAAATAAAGATCCTCAAATTCCCCATATGTAGTGTATAGTAACTTGCAATGTGCCCATGGAATATGCAACAACAGCAAGTACAGAAGGGATCCCCCCCCCAAACCTATTAAAATTAAAATTAATATAAACTATAATACAAACCTCTTCCAGTGCCAATCCAGAGGGAACTAAACGGGATTCGAGAGTGTGCAACTTGCTTCATCTCTTTTTATATGATGAAATCCTATTAGGAGTACTAGCAATCATTTTTTCCATCCGAAGCTTAAACAAGAGCTCTTGTAACCACTTCTGGTAGGAGATTAAAGCCTTATCCTTCCAGTGGTGAAGGACAACTTGCTTTACTGATAAAAAGAACAAAGCCACATGGTACTTTATCTCCTTTCCTTCACATCTGTTCCATTATTTTCTCCGATAATGCAGATTTTGGGTGTAAAAAGCCAATCCAAACCTTGAATTTGATCAGCCTTAGATTTAATTTATTCCCATAGTGGTGTGACTCTGGTGTAGTCCTATAAAATATGAAGTGTTGAACCCTCAGCCTGCCCAAACCTTGTACAAAGAAGGGAGCTTAATTTCCTCATCCTAACCAGTTTTGAAGGTATAAAATATATATTGTATAAAATATGAAACTGGTTAAGTTGCAGTCTGTCACTAGAAGTATATTTATAAAGGTCCTCCCAAATTTTGTCCCAATTAAAAGTACTTTGCGGGAAGGCTGAGGACCAGTAAACTGACTGACATGTGATATTCAGAAATAGTTTATTAAAAAAAGAAAAGCCGATATTCAGGACACTGGATGTGGCTGTACTGCCAAATCCATGAGTGATTGCCAGAACTCACCTTAATCACTGTCCCTAGGCATAGGACCAAACCAGCGAAGAAGAACGTGATGGAGCTGATATAGCTTAAATACAAATCTATTAGTTATCTGTAAAAAAGTCAGTATCTCCTGACATGATATAAGTAGACCATGCTGGAACAAGTCACACACCCTCCTCTCAACCAACTGCTGTAGTCAAGTTGCAGTCGATATTACTCACCCTATTTTAAAATTAGGATTACAGTATAACAACTGTGATATATCTTTAAGGGGTTATGGTGTAAAGGCTTACACATCTGGGCATGAATTCTCAAGGAGATGCCCCACTATCCCTTCCCCAATGCCTGACCAGCGGCCTTAGCCTTGCTACAGAAGTCGGCATAAAACCCAAACCTTGCACTTATGTCCTGGGCCTATTTTGCCCAAAGTACTGTGCATAACTGTATAACTGTGATATACATCCTGTGTTATTTGCAACGATTACTACTGTGCTACTCTACCTTGTCTGCTGCTTCTTGTCACAAAATTGTTATTTGATACTATAATATCCTAAGCATCCAATGTACGTTGCATGTATATTCATGCAATCGTGTATCCTTATGCTGCTTTTTATTTGCTTCTGTTAACTGTTCACTTGATAGCCTGCGTGTTATCATATCCATGTGCCCCCCGGTCACACTGGGAGATGAGCATCTTGTTGCTCAGTGTGCCTTTCCTGGTGAAACAATTGCAATAACTAAATAAATAAATAAGGAGGTATGTAATACAAAGTCTTGAAAATAGAACGGCAGGGATTTGGGAGAAATATTAAACATAGTTGAAAGAAAAAACCTAGCTTCCCTAATAAGATCCTCTCCAATTTTAACTAAATGGGGATTTAGGGAGCTGTAGCTTCTTTTAAGGCCTGAGTAGGCCACCTAAAATATTTGCTGTCATGGCTGGCCAAATAATACAGGAAAAAAATTAGGTAGTTTTAGACCTCCCAAGACCTTGTGTTCTAACACCTACTCAGTCATAATGTCACACGCTTAATAGCATACGACATAATGGTTAAATTGGTACAGCGCAATATGCAAGCACTAATGGTGCAATACCACATGTACTGCTGTATGTGGGATTGCATCATTAGCACTTTCCCAGGCAGAGGATAAGACCTCTATTGGGACGGGTTCTGTTGAGCAATTGCTGTGGCTCACAGGACTGAGCCACAGCAGCAGGAACTCAGGCGCTACATCTGGGACTGGGTTTGATTCACGGTCTCCCAATTTTTTTTTTACTTGTGTGCTCCCCGAGTTGACCCCCCCGGAGTTGAGAATCTTTATTGGAGGGGTTCAGGGAGTGCAGCACCCCATAACGGGGGTGTGTGGGGTGGAGCCCCCCACAAAAAAAGACTTAAGCCTCATGGTAGAAATCACTCTGTATTGGCAGTGCAATTTTGCCATGTGGCATACTGTCTTGCAACACTATGACCCCGTGTCATTCCAACAAACGGTTACACACCATTCTCAGGGGTTTACCTTGCCAAATAAATTCAGAAATTAAGCTATGGATTCATTTAAACCAGGACAGAGGAAGCATAATATTCAAGGGATGAAGAGGGTAAGATATTCTGGGGAGCACATTAATTTTAATAATATTATTTTTACTCCAGAGGGTATATGGCAGGGATACCCTTCTTTTTAAATCATGTTGTATAGTGGTTAGCAAGTCATCTAAATTTAAGGTTTAAGCTAGTTCAACACTCTTCGTGAGAATAATTTCAAGATATTAGATACAAGGGGCCCAAGCCAATCCCATTTTCAATATATCCAACTTAGGGTTAAAGGCATCACTGCAGATTTATCAATATTAAGTTTGTAACTGGAGAACGTCGCATATACCCTAATAATTGGCAAAGCCATATTGATGGAGGTATTAGGGCTGGCAACATGCAATAATATATTGTTTGCATATGCAGACAATTTCATATCGAAAGTAATCAACAGCACTTCTGTTACAAAGGGGGACTCTTTGAGTTAACCCAATAAATGTTCTAGATATAAATTAAATAAAAGAGGGGATAGAGGGCACCCCTGCAGAGTCCTGGAACATAAAGGGAAAACCAAGGAGAGAACATCATTGCAATAAATGTTTGCACTGTGGCAAAAATAAAGAACTTTAATCCAGCAAATAAATTGAGACAGAAACCCAAATTTTTTGAGAATAGCAAGCAAGAAGGTCCAGTCCACTCTATGAAAAGATTTCTCCATGTCCAGAGAGACCAGGGCTATTGGCCTCCTGGGATGCAGAGAAAATGTGGGCGAGTATGCGAAGATGACCAGCTGAAGAATGAGATTGCATAAAGTCCACCAGCTCCTGATTGACAAGCCCTTCCCAAACGTTTGTTATCCTAGCAGCAAGTATTCTAGCTAAAATATTAACCTTATAGTTCATAAGAGATGTGGGCTGAAAACTAGAAACCCTGTATGCAGGTTTATCCAGTTTGGGCAGAACAACAATCATGGCTTCAAATTAAGAAGCATCCGTTGCCCCAGAATAACGCAAAAAAAAGAAAAAGATGCAAAGGCACATGCTCATTAGAGAAAACTTTATAAAAATTGGAGGGAAAACCATCTGGTCCAGGGGCCTTATCTGCAGGGAGAGACTGGACATCCAGAATTTCTTGTTGGTAGGGGGTTTCTCCTAAAATAATTGTTGGACAGGCAATAAACCAGGACAGTTTATATTCTCTAGATAATCTTGCAGGTCAGAAGGGGAAGGCTGGTTGGATGGAGAACCATAGAGAGTTTTTACATATTTTATTGTTTCCTTGGGAATGACATGCCTAAAGAAGAATTTGGGGAGGTCTTGGTCTGCCCAATTTTTTATCTTTTTTGTCAACTTTATTTATACGCCATCATCTGGGGAACTTTCTCTGGCATCCTACTGCTGCTCACCGGGCTCTACCTCCCACCATGACCTCCTCCCTCTCCTTGCTCCAGCCTGATGGACCTCCTGGCTCTGAGTCCCCTGAGGTGGGGCCGCCCTATCCACCCAGGGCTCTCATATTTGAATGTAGTGTGCCAGGCTGGGCTATTGGTCCTGGGAAGGGAGGAAAGTCCGGTGTTGGGAGTGTGGCCTGGTGGGGACGGAGGTGCCATCACCTGTCTCTAGAGATGGGGATTTTCCTTGTTTACCCCCTGAGCACAGTCGTGCACTGAAGTCAGCACGGCCACCCATAGACATCAGCTGCGCTCATCTCTGATGTTGTTCTTGTGCCAGTAGTACCTCCGGTATCCACCAGGGTCCCTGCTATGCCAGGAAGACCCTGAATCCCTCCTCAAGGGGAGGAGAGCAGTCCTCCAGATGCTCAATCTTTCTCCCTCCCCTGCCTACCCCCAGCACTTGGGCTTGTTCCCGAACCTGGGTTGCTGGTGTGGCATGAAGTATGGCATCCAGCGCCTCAACCCTCAGCACCACCTGCAGGCCCAGGTCTGTACAACTTGCACACTCCCTCATTGCTGATTATCTGCCACTTAGAAAATGAGCTGAAGAATATAAGAAATATGATTGGCTGGCAGTGGCACATTAACTTGCAGTGAGAGTTCTGTAAGTTTTAAGTCCCAGCCATGCTAACCCAGTGAAATATCCTGGTGCCTACCCTGCTCTGCAAATTGGTCAAAACCAACAAATCAATATTTAAAATCGCCACCATTTCTTTTCTCTTGCTAAGTGAAAGATACTGGACTGGCACAGTCCTCTAACAGAATGCCCACCAAAAGTGAAGGAGCATGTATAAAAAAAATAAAGTAACCATTTAGAACAGTGCATTTTTTTTAATTCTGGCATCAGGCAAAAACAGAAATGAGCGCTTTGGTGAACCACCCTCAACAGCAAGAATAACACTCTCTCAATGCTGCTCTCATGCCTCCTTATCCATGCAATCCTACAAACCCTACCCGTGGAGCCCTCCAGCTGGATTGCCAGAGTGGCCGCTAGCCAGGGACTAATATCGTTCCTTTCTGTATAGCTATTTTGTCCCACCCCCACCCAGGCCACCTATTAAATATGTTACTTGCCCTGCCCCTTTCTACCTGCTACAATCCTTTTCCAAACAAGTACTACCACTCCCAGCTATCTTTCTAGCGCTTTCTTGTGGCCACTCCTCCTCTTCCTCTCTCTACACTGCCATACTGTAGTGTGTACCTCTCTACACTCCCTATCTGCACCTCTAGTACACTTGGCAATAATGGAACATTCAATAAGATACTTATTTTTGATCTTCTCCATCCTATTTTTCCTACCTCTTTTAACACCCTCTTTAAGTTGCTACCCTACACCCCCCCCCTGCTGAACTGACTCATCCTACAAATGCCCCCCAAATGTCCACAGCATATCTCGCAGATACTGTCTGGTCCTGTTTCTCTATAAGCCCCACCACCTCACTCTATTCCAATGGCTGTCTCCTGGTCTCCCTCTACCAAAGTGGATCCCACTTTCTCCACACCACCTGCCCTACTGCCTCCCCTAAGTGGCACCTGCCCACATCTTGGTGCCTTCACATACTTCGTCACGACTTAATCCTTGCCCTACTACTGCTGGCAGCAAGGGATATACATCCTAATCCTGGCCCAACTCCAGCCCCGAGTCACAGCTACCCCATGCCTAACCCCTCAGCCAAGGCCACTATCGACACTCGCTCTGGCTCCCCTTCCCCGTGGACTATGCCTACTCCATCTAAACATTCATAGCCTAGGCCCCAGGCTCGATCAGCTCCAGGTTCTAGCTGCCCACCATGCCCCTGACATAATCATCTTATCCGAGACCCGCCTAAATCCAAACCTCCCAGACCCAGCCATTGCTATTTCAGGGTTCACTATCACATGGCAAGACCGACCCACCAGAGGTGGAGGGGTAGCTATCTACACCAGCTCATCCCTACAATTTTCTGTCACTCTCTCAAAAGCTGAACCCAAGGTTTACGAGCTGCTTATGCTGAAATTGTCCCCTCCTTTCTCACTTCCCATTTTTGTGGTTGGCATTTTTTGCTGCCCTTGCACCCCAGCCACAACAGCCACTGACCTTCTGAGCCAACTGACGTCTCTTGCCCAGTCGGATGAACTATATGTCATGGGTGACTTTAACCACAACTGGTCAGCCTCCGCTTTTAACAAAACCCGAACCGAGATATCTGCTCTCAACCTTACCCAAACCATTCTGGAATCTACATGGTCAAACCATAAGACCGAAAACCACTCCCTTCTTGACTGGGTGCTTACCTCTCATCCACACCATGTTGTCAGCTCCGACCTCCTTCCAGACTCCATTAGTAACCACCACCTAACCTACTTGGTTCGCAAAATCCACCAAGTTAAATCCCCTTCCAAATTTATATTCCAACAGTCATATAAATCCCTAAACCTCTCCCCTCTCCTGGAAGAGCTAGCTCACTCTAACTGGGACCCTATCCTAAGCTGCTGTAACATGGATGCTTCCCTTACGCACTTCTGGAACACCTTCCTTAGCACCTGGGACAAACATGTCCCCCTGCGCCATGCTAGGGTCCGAGGATCTCACCTTCCCTGGATATCATCTGAGCTGATAGCTTGCCAACAAGCCCATGACAGGGCGTGGTGTACTTACAAATCCACGCTCCTTCCAGGTGGCAATATCACTTACCACATGCTCCGAAACAAGTGCACAAAGGCCTTCCGCTTAGCAAAGGCTGAATATTTTAATAACACCCTAAATGCAAATCTTGGGAGGCCTTCTAAATTCTGGAAAGTCATCAACTCCCTTTTCTCCTCCCCAACAACAAATCCCCCCCCTTTTTCTTGCCCAAGGATTCTACTTTCCAACCCCCTGATAGTAGCCTCTGAGTTCATTTTCTACTTCACTACTTGTGCTATGACCCTCCTGGATTCCCTTCCTCCTGTAACCCCAACCACTCCTTAGATAGCTACCCTTCTACTGCCTGGCCAGAACCCTTTCTCTTTCAGACACATCTCCCCCATCGAAACCTCAAAGGTAAATATCCTGACTGGCTCCTCTTCCTATCTGCCCCGGCCATTGCTACTCCCCTCACTGCCCTGCTAAATCTTTCATTCACCACTGAGTCACTCCCCACAGAATGGAAACATGCCACTGTACTACCACTACCAAAAGGAGGTGACCCTACCTCCGCTGCTAACTACCGCCCTATCTTCCTCCTCCCCACTCTCGCCAAACTCCAGGAACACCTAGTACTATCACAACTCTCCCACTTTCTCTCTGAAACTAACTTCTTCACTCTATTACAATCCAGTTTTAGAAAAAAACACTCTACCACCACCTCCCTACTAAGACTCATGGACTTTATCTTCTCTGGGATGGACAAAGGACAAATTACTGTTGCTATTTTCATCGACCTAGCCAAAGCATTTGATACGGTATCCCACTCCCTCCTACTATCCTGCCTATCAGGTGCTGGGCTATCGGCAGTGGTCACAAATTGGTTCAGTGCCTATCTACAAAATAGAACCCAATCTACAAAAATAGCTGACTGCACCCCCCCCCACCGCTCCCTATTACCACCAGCATTCCCCAGGGCTCAGTCCTTGGCCCCATTCTCTTCTCCATCCTACTAAATGATCTGCCAAAGGCTTGCTCCTCTACCTCAATACACATGTACGCTGATGACATGGTCCTCTTTACTTCCTGCTGTTCCTATGAAGAAGTCACCTCTAATCTTCAGACCGAATTCAACAAAGTACAACACTGGTTCAGCTCCAACCAACTCTCCCTAAATGCCAAGAAAACAGTCTCTATGTCTTTCGGCACAAGACAGAGACTATCCAGACTTACATCCCCTGTGATCTTCCGTACCCTAAATAACACCATCCTTGAAGATGTGCTCCTTTAGGTACCTGGGGGGTTGGCTTGATTGCCACCTCTCTTTTCCCACACACATGGATGCCATCCTATCAAAACTATGCCCTAAACTTAGTGCCCTCTATAGAAACTGCACTAGTCTCCCACTTCCTGTGAGATGGGAAATAGTCCAGAAAATGATTCTACCTTCCTTTGACTACTGTGATGTTGTCTACAGCTCTGCCTTCAAGTGCACCTTATCCAGACTGGACCCCCCTCTTCAATGCTTTCTGCCACTTCACCCTCAATGCCCCCCCACACCCATCACTGTGAGCTTTACCATTCGCTGGCCCTTCCATCCCTGAGCAACCGGCGAATACTTCACAGTGCTAAATTTGTTTCTAACTTCTGGCTCAGTTCCCTTCTGCCTACCTCGTCTCCTTCTTCCAATCTTCCCCACCCACCCCCACCCACACCTCGGTCTACTGACTCCAGGCTATTAGTAATCTTTCACTGAAAGACCTCTGCAGGCCAATTGGCTTTCTCTTATCTCTTCCCTAAGCTCTGGAATGACCCGCCAGCCCAAATCCGCCATTCTTCCTCCAAATACTCCCTATCTTCTGCCCTCACTAACTTCCTTGCACCCAATTGTACCTGCCCCTGACCCCCTGACTGACTCTCTTCCCCCCGATCCCCTCCTCCTTTCACGCCTGACCAGCAGCTTGGCCTTCGCCCAAATGTCTGACTTATATATTGCCCTAAACAACCCATGCACTTACCCTCTCATGACACTTTTGCCCCTCCCTTCTTATTCCCATCAACGTTTTCCCTAAGTCAACCCCCTCATCTTTCCCTGTGTTTACTACCCAGACCTGTCACCTTTCCCTGGCCCCAAGCTCAGGCTTCTATTTCTCTCTGCCAACTTGGTGCATCATACTTCTAATCAATCTCTAGATATAGGCACTTATGTAATCGTGCATAGTTCTAGATGTGAAATCAAATATGTCATGCCACCTTCCTTGTGGCACATGTATGTAGTGTCTCCCCATGTAACAAGTTTGTAAAGCCACACTTAACTATGTAACAACTTGTTGTATTGCTTGACTCTAAGTTCACCCTATTATTTGTTTTATGTATACTCCGCCTATGTAACTCCTCCAGGTCGCACCGTGAGACGAGCATATTTTTGTTCAGTGTGCCTCTCCTGGTGAAACATTTTCAATAAATAAATAAATAAACAACGGATCGCTATGTTCAATAGCGAGCAATCCCTTGCTTCAACTTTTAAATATTAAAAAAAAATCTGTTCAGCATAGTGATTGCCCCATATTAAAAAAAAAAAAAAAAATTCTGTTCAGCATAGTGATTGCCCCAGCCTTCTCCAACAGACTAGTAACTTGCCTCTAAAAAAGCACTTCTCCCTCCTTGGCTCTTTGCTCCCCATGACCGGTGAAAAATCAATCATTTAAGCACAACACTGCTTGCAGTCACAGTGGGTTTCGGCACATTTTAAATTTAAAACTAACGCTGCGATTTTAATGTTGGAAAAAATCATTTAGTCCTCTTGCTCTGCTACCTCGTACTTCCTGCTCTATACTTCCTCCTTGCATTTGACTTGATCACACAAGATTGCAGCTTAAAAAAAAAGTCTCTAGCAGGAAGGACAAATTAAAAAAAAAAAACATTTCTTTTTTACTTTTTAAAAAGAAGTATTTGATCGTGCAAGATTGCAACTTCCAAAACAAAACAAAAATGTCTCTAGCAGGAAGGTCAGATAAAAAAAAATGTTTCTTTTTACTTTCTGAAAACAAGTATTGGGGAAACTGTTCCAAAAATGTAATGCCTTGCTAAGAAAGTCATGGAAGGGAGGGTGGTGAGTACAAGAAAATGGCAATGAAACAGCACAGACACAAATTGACTAATTTACAACAGACACACGTCAATGTCATTTCTTATCTTTTTTTTTTCTTTATTTTTAATTAAATCCCATATAGAAATACTAAATGTACCTATTTTCTAAGTGCAATAATACCCTCCAGGGTGGGTGGTGGGGCAATACCAGTCCTTCTAGGGGCTATAAGGCCTTCTGTCTGTGGTGTTGGGCCTCATTATGCCCCTGAGAGCTCTGGTATTGCCCAATACTGCCCACCCTGCAGGTATTATTGCTTGCATGTCAGCTGGAAGAAATGAGCTTAGGTGAGTGAATGCAGAGTTAAAGTGTTAGCAATCTCAACAGGAGCAGTGGTAACTTTCCCATTGGAAGTAAGCGTAGTCAGAGGTGATTTGACACTGGTCACCATCAGATCCTTTATGGTGGTCCAGAAGTTCTTCCTGTTGCCCCAGATCTGATTTTGCTGATCTCTGTAGTAATCTGCTTTTGCCTGTCATATCACCTGGTACATTTATTATGAGCTTCTTCTATTTTTGCATGTCCGTTGGTGACCTGGAGGCTTTTGCTCCACACCACAAATTATCCCTAGCATGACTAAGGGTGAGTAGAGGAGGAGTGATCCAACCTGCTTATGTGCCTTTGATCTTGTGCCTTATAAATGAGGCAGTTCAGTCACAGGCTTCATTGAATTGTGCAGTCAAGTAATCAAGTGCTAGGTTCATACCAGTGGTGGTATCCAGGGGAATCCAATCTGTCTTGGACAGATATGTCTTAAAGGCATCACTGAGTGACCTGCAGAGAACTCTACAGCAGAAGGTTTTAGGAGGGGATTTCTGAAGCTGGGCTGTTCATTCACACAGTATAGGAGAATGGTTGCTGATGGCATCCAGTAGTACGAGGTCCTAGACTAGTCTTTCAGATGTGTGGTAAGAATCCAGTCAGTTAAGGTTTGGGTTTTAATTTTGTAGATCACCTGAGTGCGGTCTTTTACTACTTGAGTCAGGAAAAAGCTTGATACTAAATCCTTATATGCTGTGCTTGAACTAGCTGTCCAGTTGATGTTGAAGTCACTCACAATGATGATCTCCCCAGTGGAGCATGCTTGAGTGTAAAAGCCTGCAAAGGATACAATGCAAGCCCAAAGGTTGCCTTGTGGGATGTAGAAATTTAGGTACACTGCCCAACTGGACTAAGACAGCCAGGCACTCACAGTAGAAGGGGTGCTGTCCCAGGGCAGTTTCTGGTCCTTCAGATTTGTACAGAGGTAAATAATATATCCCCCCCTTTACCAAGTGGTCCTGCCTGAATGTCTTATAGCCATGAATGTCAATAACAGGGTCTAGTATTCTAGGGTATAACCAGGCTTCTGTGATGGAAATTATGTCCAGTTGGATGTGCACCACCCAGGCTTCTAGCCGGGGGATTTAGGGAGAAGGCTACCAATGTTAAGATATGCAGTCTTAAGCTTTCCACTATGGTCTATGCTAGTCCCTTTTATACCAGTGGGATCCAAGTTGGGGTAAACATTGCTAAAGGTATGTAAAAGCAAGAATAGGAGTTTTTTTTCTGTCACACAGTTGAGGGGTTATCCTCAGGGGCTTCCTGGACCTAATGCAGCCCAGCTAGACAGTAGTTGTACTAGTGGCATACTGAGTGAGTAGGTCGATCCATTTAGCTGCAATGCTTTAGACATTAGTTGCCAGTGGGAAGGGCATGGGATGCGGATCAGAGCAAGTGACAGTTGGGCAGGGGTATAGCAAGAATTCTACTTTAGGGGTGATGGTGTAGGGGACACTCTGCCATCCTAGCTATGGTTGGGTACTAGTGAACTGTCCAGCTGCAGCAAACTTCCTGATGTCAGCCTAGCATGAGCAGGGTATTACTATGGTTGGAAGTAAGGTGACTGTGCAACGCCAGAAGGCAATGTGTTGTCCCCAAGCTTTGGCAAGTAACAAATACCAGATGCAGATACATGCCATCGTGCAGTTGCAGAGAACAGGCAAATCAGACTTTATTCAGCAGGGTGTTAGTGGACTTCCCAGTGCAACCATCATTAGAGGGAGTGGGGGTCTGCACTAAAGAAAGCCCAGGGACTAGAAGGCAGGGTAGTTGGATAGACCTTGTTTGGCAGTAAAGACTTAGTTCTACTCAGTGTCTACTCCAGCAGGAGGGCCCCAGGGGAGATTGAATTAATTACAAGAGTTCAGATGCAGTATAAGAGAGCTTACAGCTTTACTAGAGAGATGGAGGGCATAACCCATTTGCTGATTGTGCTCCTGCACTCCCTTAGATGGAAGCAGTTGATTAGTCCCTGAAGGTGAGTTTGGGCTCAACAGTCGTGGAAGGGTGGGTGGAGGGCAAACGATGAGGCACCGTATTAGTGGTGTTGCTTGCCAAACAGTGTGTTCTGTGTCTGCAGCATGCAGTACCTAGGGCTACATTCCTTGGTCAGTCCATTATGTTCATCTGGCTTGTGGAAGGCTTCAATGCACAGTCACATGATCCAGGAGACTTGCAGTGGGTTAGTGGCTGATATCTTGGGAGGGAAGGTGAAAAAGGTATTAGCAAATACAAGTGTGAGAATCACAGTCAGACAGTTGATTACAGTGTGAGCCAATCAGGAGAAGAAGTAGGTGGGAGGTCTAGGCAGAGAGAGAGAGAGAAGAGCAAAAGTAGAAGTCTAGAGCACTACTGTTGCACAATACTGGGCTGACCAGGCTGAAAATAAACTTAGAAATCAGGCTGTAAACAGTCCTCAAGCAAGCCTATCAATCATGCATATACTAGCAGACAGCAGAGTAAAAACAATCAGCAGTGTTTGCCAACTTAAAAGCCTAGCAGTAAGCAGCAGTCTCGACTTTTGAATTTAGCGCCAAACAGCCTATTCTGTGTCTGCAGCATGCAGCAGCTGGTGCCATATTCCTTGGTTGGTTTGTCATATTCTGTTTGCTCGGGGAGGGCTTCAAAGCACAGCCCTCATGACCCAGGATTATTGCAGTGGGTCAGGGGCTGATATCTGGGTTTGCATTCCTTGGTCAGTCCGACATCTTTGGCTGGCTTGGGGAGGGCTTCTGTTTACAGCAGTTACAGCCCCCACAACCCCAGACTCTTGCAGTGGTCAGTGGGTGATTTCTGCAGCCATGTTCCTCATTCATTCTGGCATGTTCTTTTGGCTTAGGGAGTGCTTTAATGCAAAGCCCTCATGACCTAGGAGTCTTGCAGTGCATTCACTTAAGTCTCCCCCAATGACTTTATAGTCCTGAAAATTGCTTATTGATGACACCCTAAAATGAGAAAATTGGGCCTGCCCTGAATTGAGGGCATAAATATTGCAGAGACCGATGTTTTCTCCATTTAGAGTGCCAGACAAAATATGAAACCTTCCATGAAACTCTACCACTTGTTGATATTTGACAAAATATATTTCTTATTTGTGTAGAAGTTGCTCTGTTTATAGTTGTAGTGGGCAAAGTCCTGAAGATGTGTTGCTATCACGTTACAGAATAGGAGCTCTCCAGATTCCTAATGGACTTCATAAAATTGTGTTTTCTTAGAATGACTCTACTAGAGCAGTTTCCTCTCTCCCTGCTCCTCACTATTTTGGCTGAAACTTTGATTCATTCATAAATCTCTTCTGCATGAAGCATACTAATGCCAGCTCAAATTGCAGCCAGTGAATGCACTCAGTGTATTAGAAACTGTGTTTTGTTATCATTTCAGGAGATCTACAAGAGTTAATGTGTGTGTGTGTGTGTGTGTGTGTGTGTGTGCCACTCTGTTAATCCTTTCCTGGTACAATAACTTTTTGCTAGTCAGCTTTCAAATGGCTGTAATGCTATATGTTTGCAGTGCACACTATAGAACATGAAGCAGTGCATGTGTGTTAGTGTGTGTGTGTATGGTACTTTTATTCTAGTTCTGCTGCTTGCAAATGGCTGTGATGCTATGTGTTAGCAGTGCACAGTACAGAACATGAAGCAGTGCATGTGTATTAGTGTATATGTGTCAATGGCACTTTGTTCTAGATACCCCTGTGTCTATCCCACTCCTTCTTAAATTCTGTGATCATTTTAGCTCCAACCACTTCCTCCGGTAGGATATTCACAGCGTCCACCACCCTATCCATGAAAAAATATTTTCTCACATTTCCCTAGAGCCTTCCCCCCACTACCTTCATTTTGTGCCCCTTGACTTGCAGCATCTGTTACTTTGGAATATGCTTCCTTTCTGTACACTACTTATACCAGTGAGGTATTTGTGTGTTTCAACCATATGCCCCCCTCCCTCCTTTCCTCCATGGAATACATATTTAACAACCTTAGTCTTTCCTCATAGGTCTTATCCTGCAGGCCCAGGAACATTTTAGTTGCCCCCCACTGCACCACATCCACCCTGTCTATGTTCTTTCTCAGATGGGCCTCCAAAAATGGATGCAGTATTCCAGGTGCATTTTCACAAGTGTATTATACAGGGTCAAGATGACCTCCCTCTTTCTACTCATGATACCCCTCCCTGTGCATCCAACCATATTGCTAGCCCTTTCAGCCACCTTACTGCACTGCCTAGCGTCTCATACATCCTCTGAGATTACAACTCCCAGGTCCCTTTTCTGCTTCATGACACTCAGTTCCTCTACACCTAATTTGTATTTTGCCTGTGGGTTCTTGTGCCCTATGTGCATGATCCTGCACTTCATTGCATTGAATCCCAGCTGCTAGTTTTCATATCGTTTCTCTAGGTTTTTAATGTCTTCCCTCACTCTTTCATCCCCCCTGGCATGTCTGCCCAATTGCATACTTTTGTATCATCTGCAAAGAGGCACAACTTCGCTTCCAGTCCCTCTGCAATGTTCCCAATAAAGACACTGAAAAGGACCTGTCTCAACACAGACCCCTGATGCACCCTGCTCTTCATCTCTCCCTCTCCAGAGTACTTCTGGTTTACCACAACCCTCTGACTATTGCCATTCAGTCAGTTCTCCACACACAGAGCTATTTTAGGCTCCATCCCTAGGCTGCAAAGTTTCTTGATCAGCATTCTACAGGGGACTATGTTGAAGGCCTTTCTGAAGTCCAGTTACACCAAACCCACTGCACTTCCCGTGTTTTCTACCTCAGTTACCCAGTCATGCCATAGATTAGTACAATGAGTTAATGCAAAATACAGTGTTTATCCTAAATACAGTAAACATTAGGGTTAGATGTATAAGTAAATAAATGCCATATAAGGCAGTGTACGCATGTTAATGTGTGTGTGGCAATGCTCTGCATGTGTAGACAGTGCACTGCTGTGTTATACTGGAATATATATGAATTTATATGTATAGATATTATTCAGTGTGTGTGTGTATCACAACAATTAGAAAGAGAAGTTAGGTGGCTCAGTGCTTAGTTCAAAAATTGCTAGTCTACAATCCCCCTCTATCTAGATCAATTTCAGCCTTTTGCATGTCATTGCTGATTGAAATGAAGTGTCTAGTGGCAACTCCCCCTACACTCTGATGTCCCTCAGAGCCTGACAAGAAGAACACTGTCCTTCAATGTCTTTTTCTAATTTGTTAAAAAAGGTCCATCACTGATGCAACCCTTCTCCCCCAACCTGACTTCCCTCTGAGCACCTGACACCCCACAGGCACCCACACACTCTCACTCATCTGAACAGATCCCAGTGAGAAGATCCACTGTCCCATAGAAGGCACGTGTTGCTGCTGTTACCAGTGACTGCTAAATGAGAAATAAAGTAAGTGATGTTGAAAACCCATTGAAATACATTGAACCAGCTGGCCCAGTGGCACAGACAGCTGAGGTGCTGGTACCTTACCTCACACCACATCGGTGACCCGAGTTCGGGAATGGACTCGGGTGATGGAGGGGCGCCAGGGGAAGGAGTAGGATTGAGCATCCGGAGGACTGCTCTCCTCACCTGGGGTGGGTTGGAGATTGGCGTCACTCTGTAGCGGCCCCTGATGGAAACCAGGGGAAGCACAGAGGTGGCACAACTAGGGGAAAATCAGAGGAAAACTGAAAATGGTGTCTCTTTCTGACAGCCTCCTGGACCAGTGCCACCTCAAGCTCTGCAGCAGCTGACCTGACCACAGCAGCACCCAGGACCAACGCCTGGGCCGATAGGCCATTTCTCCTTGAAAGAGAAGGACACACCCGATGCAAGGGTTACGTCGGGTTACCCTGAGGTGGCTGTAATGTGGGGTCGGGGTCGGTGGTGAAGACATGTGAGAGGTGAGTGTCCTTGGCAATTGGCCTGAAGAAAAGGTAGGGGAGTCAAAGGGGAGATAAATAAATAACACAAAAAAAAGAAATACATTGAACCGCACTTACCTTATTTCTCATACAGCAGTCACCAGTTCCAGCAGCAAGCTGTGTCTTTGATGGGAGTGTGGATCTTCACACTGGGACCTGTTCAGGTGAGTAATGGTGTGTTGGGAGTTCTGAGGATGCAGGATGGTGGGTGTTCAGTGAGAGGTCAGGATGGGGGGTGGGAGTCACATAAACACCCAGTCTGCCCTATTAACCCCCACCCTAGTGTGAGGCCCCATGCCCAAACTGAACTACAGAGCCCCCTATACCTCCAGGATACCCTTGTATCTGTCCCACTCCTTCTTAAATTATGTGAACATTTTAACCCCTTCCACCCACTCTGGTAGGCTAGTCCAGGCTTCCCCACCATCTCCGTGAAAAAATAGTTTGTCATGTTTCCCTTGAGTTTCTCCCCTCTAACTTCATTTTGTGCCGCCTTGACTTGGAGCATCATTTACTTTAGAAGATGCTTTCTTCCTGTACTCTGTTTATACTGGTGATGTATTTGTATGTCTCAACCATGCCCCCCCTTTCCTACAGGGATGACTTTTTTAACTCCTTTAGTCTTTCCACGTAGGTCTTATCCAGTTGGTCTTATAGCATTTAAGTTGCCCTCCACTGCACCGCCTCTACCCTGTCTATCTTCTTTCTCAAATGTGGCCTCCAGAACTGGATGCAGTATTCAAGGTATGGTCTCATGAATGTCTTGGACGGGGGCAAGATGATCTTCCTCTTTCTATACTCGATACCCCTCCCTATACATCGAAGCATCTGGTTAGTCTTTCCAGACACCTTATTGCACTGCCTAGTTTTTCTTAGGTCCTCTGAGATGATAACTCCCAGATCCCTTTCCTGCTTTGTGACTGTCAGTACCTCCCCACCTAGTTCATACTTTGCTCCTGGGTTCTTGTGTCCTATGTGCATGATCCTGCAGTTCTTTTCACTGAATCCCAGCTGCCATTCTTCAGACCATTTCTCCAGTTTTTAAGATATTCCCTCATTCTTTCAAAATCCCCTGGTGTGTCCACCCTATTGCATACTTTTGTATTGTCTATGAAGAGGCATACCTTCCCCTCCAGTCCCTCTGCAATGTCTCCAATAAAGACATTGAAGAGAACTGGCCCCAACACCGAACCTTGTGGAACCCTGCTCATCACATGTCTCTCTCCAGAGTACTCCCTGTTTACCACAACCCTCTGACTCCTGACATTCAGCCAGTTCTTCACCCATATAATTATTTTAGGATCCTCCCAGGCTGCTCAGTTTCTTGATCAGCCTTCTATGGCTGTGGTATTGAAGGCTTATCTGAACTCCTGATAGGCCACATCTACAGCACCTACCTGGTCCACTACCTTAGTTACCCAGTCATGATGTTTTTAGGTCAATGAGTTAGTGCAAAACACAGTGCTTTTAATAAATACAGTAAAAGCTAGGGTTAGATGTATAAGTAAATAATTGTCATATAAAACAGTGTATGTGTGTTGATGTGTGTGTCAATGCTCTGTGTGTGTAGACAGTGCACTCCCAGATCAGTATCAATGGCTCTATCTCCTCTGATCCTGCCCTTATTGCTAACTGCCTCAACATCTCCTTTATGGATCTTAGCCCTATCCTCCCTAAGGATTTTTTCAACCCCCCTTCGTCTGCACCGGTCTTTCACCTCCGCCAGGTCACTGCTCAAGAACTCAGACCTCACCTAGACAACGCCCTTAGGAGCAATAGTACGGGTAGTGACACCCTGGACCCCTGTATCCTTCAGCGAGTTCTAGATCTGGTCCTTATGCCAATTACCAATCTACTCAATAAATCTCTCTGTCTGGGGCAATTCCCAACTATCTGGAAAATTGCCACAGTCACGCCCATTCATGAAGGTGGAGACAGGACCTTGGCCGGAAATTATCGGCCTATCTCTATTCTCTCCCCTCTTTCCAAAGCCCTGGAAAAAGTAGTGGCCTCCCAAATTACTGACTACCTCTCCAACTATGACATTCTCTGCCTTGAACAACATGGTTTCCGGGCTGGCTACAGTACCACTACTGCCCTCCTAGACTTCTCTAACTTTCTCCACTCCTCCCTGGACCAGGGCGCCTTGGCTGCAGCTGTGTTTGTAGACCTTTTGAAAGCATTCAACACCGTCCCCCATCCCCTCCTTCTGGATGCCCTCAGTTACTCTGGCTTTGCTGCTGGGCCTATCTCCTGGTGTGCTAGCTATCTCTCCGCCCACTCACAGCATATAAAAATTGGGGGGGGGCTCTCTCTGACATACATCACATCCTTTCCGGTGTCCCCCAGGGCTCCATTCTTGGACCCCTACTCTTCTGCCTTTACCTTAACTCCCTCCCGGGTTCCTGTAGTGGTAATATATTATTGTATGTGGATGACACCGTTATCTTTGCCACTGATCGTAACCCTATCGCTCTCCAAGATTCCCTGCAAAGATCCTTTAATAAAGCTGAGGGATGGTTCAAGGAACATAGGCTGGTGATAAATCTCAAAAACCTAAAACCATGGTCTTTGCTCACCCACGAAACAAGTTGTGCAACTTTCAGCTCCAGATACACTCAAGCTCCAAGCTCATGCTTGAGCAAGTCTGCTCCTATAAATACCTTGGGATCCACTTTGACCCCTCCCTCTCCTTCCATGGCCACATCTCAGCCCTTGCCACAGTGGCTAATATCAGACTAGGCATATTACACCGGCACAAAAAGTGTCTCCCCTCAAGGCCCTTCGACTCACAGTCACCTCATCCATACTGTCACTAGTGGATTATGGGTTGCCTGTGTATGGCGCTGCTGATCAGACAGCTCTCAACAAAATTCACACCATACTGAACAAAGCTTGCAGGCTAATCATAGGCGCCCCCATGTTAACACACACCTATCAGTTATATGAGAAAGCTGTATTGCTTGACCTTGATGAACGGCTCAAATATCAGACCCATATCATAACAAAAAAAAACCTTCTTGGGCTATCCCCACCAGGTCTGATGGCCACCGCACAACGTGCTAACTCTCAAGTGCACACCCATTCCGCTGACAAAACCACCCTATCGATCCCTAGGGCTAGGACCTTGCATGGTCAACAAGCCTACGGCTATAGAGCCCCCTTCTGGTTCAACACTTTGCCCCCATCCATCTCTGATGCCCCTTCTATATCCTGCTTCAAAACCTCCCTACGAAATCACCTATTCAGTATTCGTAGCTGTACTTGCCACTAGTTTTAGCCTGGATAAACAATATGATAAGGCCACCTGAAAGCTGCTTATGACTATTGGATGTTAGATTGCTGGATGATATTTTTGTTTTCTCTCTCTGTTGTATCACTTCATGTACCACCCATTGTTTTGTACCAGTTACTGTTTACATGCTATTGTATTGTGACCTGCCTTTATGTGACAAGGTACCTTTGTAAATGAGCCTCTGGCTCAAAGGTTTTCCCAAACTGCTGTACAAATAAATAAATAAATTTTATAGTGGAATAAATATGCATATGCATATATGTATATATGTATTAGCTAGTGTGTGCATCATACAATTAGAAAGTGTAGTTAGGTGCCTCAGTGGTTAGTGCAAAAATTGCTAGTCTACATTCCCCCACCATCTCGATCAGTTTCATCCTTATGCATGACATTGCTCATTTAAATGATTCCCAAATTAGTGGCACCCTCCATCCTCCGATGTCCCACAGAGTCTGAAAAGAAGAAACAGTCCCTCAATGTCTGTTTTTTAATCTGTAACAATGTGTGTAGACAGTGTACTGCTATTTTACACTGGAATATGTATGCATATATGTGTATATGTATTAGTCAGTGTGCATGTGTGTATCACAACAAATAGAAAGCACAGCTAGGTGGCTCAGTGGCTAGTTCAACAATTGCTAATTTACACATTTCTCACTGCCCACAAAATCAACATTTTGCTCTCATATTGGCTCTTGCTAGAACTTGTATTAATGAGGTACAGTTGTACTTACTGTATAACCCCTTATTTTAGCTGTAAAAAAATATTCGGTTTAGCCGGGGGACACTAATATTGCATGGATATCTATTTGCAGCCAGAATTGGCTGACCGCAGATAAATCATGTATGTGTGTGCCAAACAAACAATGTTTGTTACTTTGCCTGGTTGCAGTGCAGGTGCTTATATAGTACATTCATTAGTTGTCATTCATTTTTGTGCTGTGTGATTTTATGCTTTAAAACATTACTTATTTGTTTTACTGGTGTTGGGAAACTCATATTCATTCATGGCACTTTTACTATTTAAAATGTAATGCTCATATTCATGTGGATACTAGGGATACTGTATTTTACGCTTTTCGGACTTCTGCTTCTGCTTATATTGTGCTCATATGCATTCATGAAGTTATTTTTGATTTTCATGCTTTGTGTGCTTCTGCTTTGTGCTTTGTGCAAGTAAAACGTAACTTTTATTAATTGATTTTTAAAAGAAGGCATCGGAGTACTGAAGGAGGAGCTTGTGCTTGATATTACTGTTCTTCTTTTTTGTTTAGTAATTGAGACACTTAGCATGAGTTTCTGTTATCCCGCCTGCTGGAACCCCTTGATTATGTCCTATTCTCTTTCTCTCCGAGTGTGCTTATGCTGTCTACCAGCCACTGAGCATTTTTAATTTTCAGCATTTGCATTCGGAGGTCGACGCTGATGTCACCACAAGCACAACCATTCTGTAGTTGCTCTGACACAGTATTAGCAAACCAGGTAGTGAAATGTTGCTTCAGTTGATCTTTAAAAATCTTATTGACAGTTAAATCCAGTGGCTGTAGTAAATCAGTACATGAGGCAGGTATGAAAATGGGAATGATGGCATTATGTTCCAGAGCTTGTAGAACATCTTTAGTCGTATGCCCCCTGAACAGATCCATCACTAGCAAGGATCTTTGTTCATCTAGCAGGTCCACCTGTTTCTTTATTTTCTGTATATAAGGGACCAAAACCTCTGAAATGAACTGCAGCATAGTATCATTATAAGCCCAATGGTTCTTGGAGTGACTAATTAACCATCCCTGGGGGAATGTAAAGGCAGGATAGCAGTTATTGTTTTTTCCCTTGAGATGATCTGGGGGGTAGGAGTTCCCCAATCACGGAAACAGAGGATGACAGATACCTGTCTCTTGTCCCCTAATCCTGAGACTTCCACCTGCTTGGAGCCAGTAGCTGCCATAGTCCATTGGCTACATGGCACTAACTGTACTCCTGTTTCATCCAAGTTAATCACCAGAGCTGGTGGGATAAGTTCCTGGCTACAGGCTGTGGAAATCCTTTCCAGAAATGTGGACTTCAGTTGTGGGAAGTCAAGTGATGTTTTACAAGCTGCTTTTCTGACCTTATGTTTAGAAAACCCCATGTGGCTCATTAATTTCCAACACCATTATCTGCTAAAAGTTAGCTGCCCAGCATTCTCTGCCAGAAGGTCAGGATTGTGTGCCTTTACCACACCAGAGGCAATTGCAGAAACAACTCTGGCATTAACAACAGCACCGTCCAACTGCAAACTCTTTATAATGCAATGCAACACCTGCTCCACATCATCAAGGAGCAGGGTAGGACATCCGTGAGGCTTAATAGGTAACTGAGGAGTAAGTTTGGTAGTGTCAGGGGTTTTTGTCAGCTGAGCAAGGTAATCTTTTTTAAAACCACAAACAGTGCTCTCATTAATGGTTGCTGTGTACTTTTTGCTGTAAAACTGCACAGCATTCACAACCCCATTCTGTACTGCATACTTCCCAACTTCGAACAGTACCTCACCTGTGTACTTAACGTACTTGGCTCTTCGCTTTTTTACCAGAGGCTCTGAGAGTTCTGCCACTACAGCCTCAGCAACTGTCAAAGGGACTGCTGCAGTTTGACTCAAATTGACAGCACAAAGCAGCTCCCCGGACAAGTCTATCTTCACAGCTGGCTTCTTGTTAAGCCAGGACAGTAGTGACATGTTTCGCAAGTACGTGCGGTATCTTCAGTAGTTCAGGTATTAGGCTCCACTAATGCTCAGCTAAGTCAGACACAAAAACAGCAATGAGCATCAGGCTCTCTACTGCTTCATTTTGTGCTTTTGGGATTTTGACAGCTGACTTCTGGGTTGCAAAAATAACCGATGGAGTGCTAATATAAGGTAATGCCAATTACTCTACAATTCTTCACCATGCGGAAATTTGTTTGTGGGATATTTTGCATTATACAGTAATTCATGCACATATACTCTACATAACATTTCACCTGTTCTCAAGTTTGGTTTAAGTACTATGTCAACATTACATGTTCTTTTTTATATATCTATATATACATATTATAGTGGCACGGTAGTTGAGGGTTGAGGAACCATTTACATGTTAAACCCCAAATTTTGCACCTTAATAACTTTGCAACCATCTGATGGATTTACCTGAAATTTGGAAAACACAATCAAGACCCATACATCTTGGGGTCTGCCAAGTTCTGTACTGGTTGGATATATGGCTTTTGAGTTATTAAGCATGATCTGCACACGTGTTTATGCTTTTTTGGAATTCTACGGTCATGCCTACAGGTTGCAAGGTTTGCTCAACCAGTCTGAAATCTTATGGGAACATGCGGGGAGGGTCCCTAATGTGCCTTTTGAAGATTTCATGAAAAAATATTAAACGGTTCAAAAATTATTCAAAAAACAAGTTCCCATTATAAGTCAATGAGAAAACTTAACAAAAAGTTCGACAGTGTCGCAAATGCAGTTTTTACTTTGGCAAATGGCCCTTTTACTGTCGCAAATCTGCCATTTTGTTTTCAGTTTGCAATCAGAAAAATGCTTGGCATTTAAATTTGGGACCCTCTAGCAGCCTAATTCTTTTTGTATTCACCTAGTCAGACCCTGAGGATGCTAGCCATGTCTTTATTTTGGGGTAAAACACCCCAGGAATACGTTTTTCAAATTTCTGGAAAAAGTACTTTCACAAAGTACTGTTGCACTTGCGACACTGTCAAATGAATTTGCAAATGCTTTCGCAAACTGCGACAGTACTTTTCTAGGCTGTGGGAAGATGACAGCAATTCTTTGGCACCCTGCTGCAAAACAACGGTTTAGTGTTTTGCCCTGAAATTTGAAAGGAACGCAGTCGACATCTCACAGATGTGCCTTTCAGTGTTTTGTTGAAAACATATTACATGGTGGCAAAGTTACGGAACTCCAAAGTTGATGCTTTTTCCCATAGGATAACATTACGGCATCCGACGCATTACAGGAATCATTTGGCACCCTGCTGCAAAATAATGGTTTGGTATTTTGGGCTGAAATTTGGAGGGATCATAGCCAACATCCCACAGATGTGACTTTTTGTGGTTTGGTGGAAAAATATTACAGGGAGCCAAAGTTATGGCACTCTGAACTTCTCTTTTTTCCCCATAGGATAACATTATGGCGTTCGCCACGCCTTCCAGGGCCCGTATCTCGGAAACGGTGCGAGATACAGACTTTTCGTCGGAAAAATACTCAGCAGGCATTGGAGACGGACAAATTACAAGTGGGTTTGCTGAGAGGTTTTGTCTTGCCTGGTGGAGACTAGAAAGTAAATTATTTCAAAGATTAATAAGATATTACAGGCTTTGGGGCCTCTGACCACATGACGCGCCAGGCCCAGTAAAGTATGTGTAGCATTTCACTGGTTTTAAGAATTGGGTTTAACAAGAATAATGTTTATTTTCAGCATTTTAAAAGATGCACAGTAACAGGCATTAAAAAAATAAATAAATTTGCGGGTATTTACGATGAGCAGTTAGTAGCTAGAGAAGCAAACTCAAGCTTGTAGTGACTTATTAGTTGGTTACTGCTGGTTGAAAAATTGAGCATTCCTTTTTCACAGAGTTTGGGAAGGCGTTCTTGGCATGCGGGATGCTAGCATTTTAAATGAAATGGCTTTTCAGTAGAATTTACGCTTTATAAAGGAGCTCATGCTAGGCATTTGCTTGGCATTTTTACATTAAAGCTGAGCAGTGGGATTGTTTGTAGAGGTTGATACTGTTTTAGGACGAGACTTTAGAGTGGTGATGCTAGTGTGGGGACAGTCGGTGAAGCCCAAACTTTCATTACAACATGAAAGGGTACGGATCGAGGGGGACACCATCTCCATCAGTTTGGCCGTGTCAAAAATGGATCAGTAGGGGCCACAGTGACCCTGCACAGGAAGCCAGGGGTGCTGAGTTGCATGGTGGCTGCATGGGAGGAGTATGAGAACCACAGGGGCAGCACTAGAGGGGCGATGTTCTGGCACGGGGATGGAATGCAAGTCATGGCATTCCAGGTGGGGGCAGTAATGAAGAAGGTGCTGGCTTTTATAGGGGAAGAGCCAGGCAACTTCGTCCCACACTATTTTAGGATTGGTACAGCCTCAGAGGTGGCAAAAAGGAGGGACACAGTGGAGGAACTGAAAGAAATTTGCTGTTGGAGGTCAGACAGTTACAAACAGAATGTCAGGTGCTTTCAAATGATGACTCATGCTGTTTTCTTTAGTTCCCATGGCAGGTACCAGACAGAAGGTGTGGATCACGGGGCATTCATTTGTGTACTGGGCTGAACAGTTTGCAGCCATGACGGGCAGAGGGACCCAACTGCACCCAGAGTCAAATTGTGCCAGAGTACAATGGAAAGGCATCAGGGGTATGAAATGGTCCCAGTTGTTGCCTCTCCTACAGGAATTTAAGGGGCAGTGGGGCAGTCTAGCATGCATAGTAGTACATCTGGGTGGCAAAGAACTGGAAGGAATACCCTGGGGGAAGTTACAGCAACAAATGTTGGAGGATTTTGAAACCATTCGAGGGTGGTGGCCAGGCATGACAATTGGCTGGTCCAAGATCATGTCTAGGAGGATATGGAGGGGGGAGCCAAGGATGTCAAGCGTGTAGAAAAGGTCAGGAAGCGGCCCAACAGAAGGGTGTCAAGAGTGGTCATAGAGATAGGGGTGGGTACACATCCAGTACAGGTACATAATGTACAAGCAGGTGATGATCTATGGATCTGATGGGGTGCACCTGACTGAGTTCAGGATGTATCTATTCCTAATTCAGATTAGTGAGCTAGTGGGGAGGATAGCCCAAATAGGCCTGAGTTTTTAACCCATAAGAAGGGAGCCCAGCCATCCAAGTGCAAGCTGGAAGTGGGGCAGTGGAAAAAATAAAAGGGGGGGCTAGAGGTGGGGGCAGAGTGATAGGACCATGGGCTTGGGCAAGAAGCTCAAGCATGGATTAAAAGGGAGAGGGGGAATAGATCTGGGTGCTAGACACTTTGTGTCCGGGCCTGGAAGGGGAGGCCTGGGTTCAGCAGGGAACCAGCCAGGTTCTGGTGATGGAGGAGTGTGGGCAAGTTTCAGTGTCCAGACCCAGAAGAATGGACGGAAGAGAACAACCAGGAGGAAGATGCGGCCAGAAGGAGAAGAATGTTGAACACTGAATAATGTTACGATAAATGTATCGGACTGGACATGACATTTGAACTGTAGATGGCTGGATTGTGCAATAGAATTAATAAATATGTTTGCCAATGAGCATCCAAAGATTTCAAAATGGTATGGTTGTGGTTCATTTCTGGATGGGGGGGTTCAAGGGATAACAGAGAAATATACCATGTGCCATACCTCTCCCAGTGGTCAGATGGCTCTAATCCCAAACACAATACGGTTCATTTATTTGCTGTGCAATTAAAATCATTTTTAAATGCTTAAGGCATACCTAATGACCTCGGTCTAAGGTGTAAACAATATTCAACTGAAAATCAGATATAACATTAATGCAGTATATTGCCAAACTACTATATCTCTTGGGAAATCTACTTAACATCCTTACCAACTACCAACAAGTCTCTACTTGGATTCTTATTATGAAAATCAAGCTGTCAGTATACAACTAAGTTAAAAATTGGTTTTAACAATAGCAACACACAGTCAGTTAAATCATACTTCCGTTTTTTCCTGAGAACCTAGAATGAACAAGAGTACATTGTACATAAACTCAGCAATGAAAAAAAATTGAAACTGTTCAAATAATTACACTCCTCAGTTATTATCAACATGTTAAATGTCCTATTACAGATCACATTACTTGGCACTTTTAACTTTCCACAAATTATTCATCTTCCCTGTTGAGTCTTTTAGCTTAATAGCAGTTGTTCAGATTTAACACCAGATGGCACTATGAGATCCAAAATTAGGCAGCAGCTCAGTCTTGGACTTCAGACACACTTGTAATCCACAGAATAATGTCACAAAATAAGGACGTTTCAAAAGAGTATTACACAGAAGTAAAATCAGGCAAAGGCCTTTATCTTCTGCAGATGCAAAGCCACATGACATGCACCCCCCACCGAAGTACATCATCACAAGGTCAGTGTCAAGTTTGTCCATTTGACTATTCCATATGAGGAAGTTCTTAAATAGTTAGCTAGTTAATTAGTTAATTTTTGATGGTAAGTTAAGTGCACTCAGCAAACAAATGCCTATTTTCAAGCATGACCTGGGAGATTGCATACAAAAATTGCAAAACAGAGACTTACACAAGGCTAAAACAATTAATGTAACAAATTTGGCAAAAACAACTCATCATACCTCACAACATAAGAAGAAAATAGTATATCAAATAATTAACACAGACAGTAAGAATCAGTGCAAAAACAATGTATCTTCAGGGAACAAGGGGAGTTCATACTGAATAAATAGCCATGGCCATACCGTACAGATACTGTATGTAAGTTAACGTGTTTGAAGAAATAAGAGCACTTGAACACTTGAAGTAGATATTCATGGTATCTACTATGGAATGTAGCTGCTGAAGGACATAATTGAATCTCCATTGGAATGGAGTCCCATAGCATGGAGAAACAAAGGCAAAAAAGAATTTCCCAGCCTTGGTTCTACTTTTGGGGATATTCAACAGGGCATTTTCACCAGACCTCAAGGGGTGTACTCTGTGCACTCGACTAAGAATGGTGCCAAGGGATGGTCTGCCATAGCAGTACCACTGGACATACCAATGATCTAGGTTCAGTAATAAGCCTAGGTCATCAGGGGGCTGGCTGGGGCAGTCAGGGGCTTGGTTACCTACACCTCCTGTGACCCTACCATCTTACCGGTTCACTGAGTTCAGAGTGTGAGGGATATTTGGATGATCCAAGAGCACATTTAAAAACATCTGGTGCTCATGCTATTTCTTTTTCAGCACCAACCCTAAGGAACTACCTCCCTTCCTCACCCTCTGAGAAACAGTTCTGTGGTAGAGGTCTTTAAATAGGAGTTGAAAACATTTCAGTTTAATCAGGCATTTCCTTCAAGCCAGATTTAGCTGTTAACACTTTGTTAATTTTATTTATAGTATGTTATATATTATGTAATCTATTTTAGCTGTTTTAAATGTTATGCTCACTTGTAAAGTGCCCTGGGTCAAAGTGAATGAAGCTGTATACCAAATAAAGTAGATTGATTGATTGATGATGGCTGAGCATCCTATGGAAGCTCAACTACTCAGGGGGTAGGTGGGAGTATGGTCTTGCTGTAATACAGATACCTTGGTGACCACAGCTGGTGGTACAGCCAGAGTCATCATGAGAGGGCAATGGCAACATGCCATGAGTGCATCAGCAAGGCCTTCCCAACATCTGGGGGTGGGACCAGAAAACATGAAAAAACACTGAATGACACAGGATGCTCTCCGCTACCTGTTGCAGACCCCTCACTATTGACTGGAATCCTATCCTGACCACTGAAGCTCAACTCCATCTATGGGTACAGGGCTGACCCTCCCCAGAAGCCCTTCTTGGGGGTGGTTTGTCAACAGGGGGCATAGTGAGGAAAGCAAGGAGGAGGTAAGTCTCAGGGATGGTGGGTGATGGGCAGACTAATGGGGGACCAGTTGGGTAGAAGAGAAAATGTTTTGTAAAAACTAAAAAACATAAAAAAGGTGGCAAGGGATATAGGTATGGGAATATGGAGGATGCCATAGATGACACTCCAAAGTGAGAAGTCATGAGACTGGGACACGGGAAGCCAGACAAGTTAAATATTTCCTCTGCTACTAATCCATTTGGTGGGAAAAGTACTGGTGAGGACCATGACACAACTCCCGAAGTGCCCCTGCATGTCTTGGTTCTGCTCTGGATCTTATTTTTGGGATTCAGTTTGTAGTAAGTGGAATATGAACTGATTGGAGGTGTACTCTTTCTGTATATGGCTCAAAGGTAATTGTAATCCTAGACTCTAATAATTACAATAAATAAATAAAATATAAAGATGATTTAGGAACATGTGGAGTCTTTGATTTTATTGTGGTCATTGCAGCATATGTGAGGAGGACATATTGTTCCATTAGGATTTTACACAACTGAGGATGCTTGTGATCTGTTGTTTTGTGTTTTCTCCAAGACAATCAATAAATACATAAATACTGTACACTGAGTCATGGATTTGATGCCGTGTTAGAATCTCTTTCTAAGCTCAAGCTCTGGACCTCATTTGAATTATGCTGAGGTAACCACTGTTTATCTAGCTTTTATTGACCAGGTAAGTGCACTAGACAAATCCTGCCTATTTTCAGGCATGACCTGGGAAGGGGGATACAGATGAATGCCAACTTACCTTGAACCAGATTAAGCTGTTGGTGGTATTTTTAGTGAATGAGGGAAATTTGGCCAGGACACCGGGGAAATTCCCCTACTGCTGCTGGCGCTCAGTGGCCAGTAGGGGAGTTCTGACGATTGTGGCAAGATGGCCACTATGGCTAGGTTGCTGTTGGAGGAGGAGGAGGTCATTGTGTCGTCGGACACGGAGTTGGAGAGTGAATGGAGTTTTGAGACGAATAGGAGCCACGGAGAGGAGCTGGAGGACAAAGAATTATTTCTCGATGCTTTAACCACAACGGAGGGAAAGGAGGAGGATTTACGCACAGAAGAAGCAGGGAGTTCCTTAAAGATGACATTGGTGGAGGATCCCTGGGCTACTGAAAAATGTTCTAAGAGCTCTGCGCCTTTAAACCCGGCTTGCGAGGCTAATTTGGGTGTCGGGAAGGTGGAAGTGCAGCAGAGCTGGAGAGTGATTGTAGTCGTCTTTGGCAAGGAAGGCGTTGGAGGGCCATCGAGCGGGGAAAATGGCAGAGAAAGCAAAGGAGAATGTATAGGAGGTGGCAGAGAGAGGTCGAGAAAAGATCCAGATGCCGTGGAACATGGAAAAACAGGAGAGAGTGAGGGGCAAAGAGAAAAGTGGAATAAAAGGGACTGTGAGTACTGAGTCGCTTAGGAGAGCTTCCCACCATCCAAATAAATAAAGAGACTGGTTTGTTTTCAAACCCGTAATACGGGTGAAATGGGGGTAGAAAATACAAAAGTGACTTATCAAACCAGAATTGGAATGCAAGAGGGGGTTACAGAATTTTCATTTAAAAATAAATATAATTCTAAAGAGCAGCTAAAACAAAGAGATGTGCATATGTCTGAGGGGGTTTTCAATGTTGGCACAGTGAGTGAACAACCCGAGATAGCTTTGCAGTCTGGGGAACATGATGAAAATTGGACACCACAAGCAGCTTTATCAGCAGCAGGGTGGAAGAAATTAGGGCAGGGGATTTGGACTCCAGACTCAGCATGGGATAAATCTTGGGAGTTAAATAAAACTGGGCCAGAATGGCAACCGGGGAATTAAAATGAGTTCAGAAGGAAATAGAGTGCAAAGAGAATATATTAAAGAGGTAAAGGTTGAAAGTAAAATTAAACAGGGTGAAACTGCTGATTTTTCCAACTTGAATACTGGGAATAGCTATGAAGATTCAAGGCCAAGGCCTGAGAAACCACTATTATCCAGTTTATTTTCTCAGAGCAAGAGGGAAGCTGCACCTCGGAGGAATGCAGTGCGTATCAGATACAAGGGGGGATTAAAAGAAAGACCCAATAGAGTATTTGTGGGCAAAACATTAATAAAGGAGTCTTTGAAGTTCTCTCCTAGAGGTGTGTTTGTTTTTATAAACATATCAGGAGAGGATAATTATGATATTAGTTTTCGGTCCCCTGCTTTATTAGACCTCTTTTGGGAAAGGTATAACCAGGTAAGTTTTCCCCTTTGTGGGCTCCTTTTTAGTTATCCCTTATCAAAGCCATTAATTAAGTTTGTAACAGTGATGTTTAGAAATGAGGTGGTTCATGTAGAAGACATCAAATTCTGGTTATCGCAGAAGTGTGAGGTTCAGAGTGAGCCAGAACCGATCTTGGACTCTGAACAATTTTGGACTGGAGGGTGGAAATTTAAAGTTAAACTGAGACAAACAGCATCGGGGGTGGAGCATATTCCAAACTCCTTTTTGTTGGGAAGAGACAGGGGGGTCTGTTTTTATAGCGGGCAGCCCAGAGCATGTTACAAATGTGGTGCTCGGACACACTTATCCAGTGCGTGTGATCAACCTAAATGTGATAATTGTTGGGAGGTGGGGCATGTTACCATGTTTTGTACAAATGCAATAAAATGTGATCTTTGTGAAGAACAGAATCATGCATTTAGGGATTGCCCATGGGCAGCCCAGAATAAGACTAACTGTGGGAATTCGGATTTAATTATTCAGAAAGCGCAAGATGCTAGAGATTCTCAGCAGGAGGTAGAAAATTTAGCAAAATCCCCTTCTGAGCCAAAGAGCACTGTAGAACCTCAGGAAAAAGTAGGGGTGAACAAAACAAAACTGATCCACTTAAAAAAGAGGTGGTGAAGGATGTACCTAATCTTTTGCAGCCTGTGTGCTACATAGCTCCAAATGAGGAGAGTGCTGTGTCCTTAAACCCACCTTTACAACTCCCTTTGGCCCCTTTGGTCCCTAGGAGATCAAGTAGAGCATCTAAAACTATTGTGCTTTTAGAAACAGAGGTATTGGAAACTAAAAATTCATATGCAGAATTATTTTGGGGGGATTCAGAGATGGACTTGATGGATACAGATTCCCAAGTGTATTTACAAGATGCATTAGCGCCTCAGAGGGAGGAGTACAAGGGAAAAAAAAAAAAAAGAAGAAAAAAATAAAATAGGCAGGGGCTAAACACTGGGAGTCCTTATAATGGATTTGGTATGGGCTACTTTGAATACACATAGCCTTCTAAAGGCACAGAAGAGACAGGTGGTATTTCAGTTAATTCATGATTTACAAATTTCAATTTGCTTTGTACAGGAAACTTGGATGTTTGCTAAAAAACAAATTGCTACTTTTACTAAGGATTGGCCATGGGGACCAGCCTTTTGGTCCTTTGGAGAAGATAGGGCGGATGGTATAGGGATTCTTTTTAATTCTTATGATTTTTGTTTACACAAATTAATAGAGGTTTGCCCAGGTAGAACTCTAATTATAAAGGGGAAGTGGTATAATAATACTATAAGATTGATTAATATTTATAACCCACAAACTAAGTCAGGGAGGGTAACATGTTTTAATGACATTCAACCGTTCCTAGTAACTTCTATCCCCATTTTGTGGGGAGGGGATTTCAACTGTAGTATAGTTGGGCCTGGAAGGGGAGAAGGAGAAGGCAAAAACAATATATTGCGATACACATTGCTTAAGGGATATTATTAAAACAGCGGATTTAGTTAACTGTAATGATATCAGATCAACTGGTCCCAGGGGTACCTTTTTCAAAGGGGGGAAAAGTTTTACAATAGATTACCTTTTCATTTTGAAAAAACTTCCAACATATAGCCCTCAGATTATTCCAGTGGAATTTTCAGATCATGCACTTTTGCTGGTTAAAGTTGGAGAGATTAAGGGATATAGTAGACAACGGAATAGATGGAAATTAAACACCTCGATTCTACAGGAAAAAGTAGTTCTGAACTCTATTAGTCTGATATTGAAAGATAGGCTATCAGTAAGCTTTTTGTATCAGGATTTAGGGGTATGGTGGCAGGAAACAAAGGAGGACTGTATTTTATGGTTCAAAAAGTATGGGAAGAGACAGCAGAAATCTGAATTTTTTGACTATCTAAAACTTAGAAACCAATTACAACAGGTTCTAACATGGGCAAACTCCTCTGGGGAGGATTTTTCTACACAAATTGCTGAAATTAAAGAACAAATGAGGGTATTACAATATGATAGGACAAAAACCTTACAAGCACTAATTGCCAATCATTTAAAAAAATCTGTGTTTGGAGACCCCTTTGAGTTGCGCAAACCCCTAAAAGATCATGTTTCCTTAGATTTTTTAAATCAAGGGAAGGGGAAAGTGGTTACAGTGCAGGCTATAGGAGACATAATTTCAAACATTTTAGGAACAAAGAGTCCCAATATAATCCTACATTAAATCAGGTTAAACAGTTCTTGGGCCCAGTTTTAGAAAAGGATGTGGATCAGGAGACTTTTAAAAATATTAAACAACCCTTTTCTAACTCTAAGATTAAAGAGGTTATTAATTCTCTGAAACACAACATTGCCCCAGGATTAGATGGCCTTTCTAATGCATTTTATAAAAGGTTTCAGTCAGAAATAGTTGATTGTTTGGTGTTGGTTTTTAATTTCTTTTTAAAGGAAGAGGTTAGGCCTAGATCCTTTTCAGAGGGTTTACAGACATATATATATAAGTCAGGAGATAAGGGAGAGTTTAAGAATTGGAGGCCAATAACTTTGCTGAATTCTGACTACAAAATCATCACAACTTTGATTAACAATAGATTAAAAACTTTGTCTGAAGTGATGTTTACGCCGGTTCAGCACTGTGGTATTCCCAATAGGAGAATCCAATCTGTTTTATGTCTTATAAGGGATATTATTGAACAAGTGAATGACATAGGGGGGAAAGGCTACATAGTATCGTTGGATTTAGAAAAAACATTTGATAGAGTTAACCATTTTTGTTTGTTTACCACTTTAGAATTTTTTGGGGTCCCGGAGGAAATACTGAAGTTCATTAAAGGCTTATATGATTCGGCTCAGGTGTTTCCATTTATTAAAGGAGAATTGGGGAATAGTTTTAAAATAAATTGTGGGGTATGACAAGGGTGTCCCTTAAGCCCCCTTCTTTATAATTTTTCTTTAGAACCATTGCTCAGAGCAGTATGCTCCCCTCCGTTGTGGCAGGGGATAAAAATTCCTAGTACAAATTTACTCATTACCATGCAGGCTTATGCTGATGATATATGCCTCTTTTTTTCTAAATATGCTCAAATTAAGGTTTTTTTTTCAGTTTTTGAAACATATGTGAGTTTATCTAATGCAAAGTTAAATTTCAATAAGACCAAAGGTTTATTATTGGGTAGGTTTCAACAAGATCTGCTTTTCTATAATTCAACAGAAATGACTTCAGAACCCTTATCAATTTTAGGTGTAATGTTTTATCCCCAGAACTGTCCAGTGGACAATTGGAAATTAGTGCTGGATAAAATAGAGTCTAAAGTTAGCAGATGGAAAAGGTTTAAGTTTACTAAAATCAAACGGATCCAAGTTTTAAAGCAATTCATATTACCAAGCCTTCAGTATTTAGCCAGCACAGTTTGAGATGAGGCTTTATAGTATTTGTTTCCAGCTGTTATGGGGGAATAGATTGAACCCGGTCAAGAGAGGATTTACATATTTGGATAAAAAACAGGGAGGTCTGGGGATGGTAGACCCGATAGTTTTTGGTTTTTCATTATTCTTTTCTTTTTCATTAAAAGAGGGTTTAGGTCTATCAAGATATCAGGAGAGTTTGTTCTTTAAAAATTTAATGAAATGTTATTTTACTAACTGGCTGCATTGTGCACCCAAATGGACCCCACGGTTATCTGTGCCGGTTTATTTTAAGCCAGCTGCACAGAAGCTATACAAATGGAAAGTAACCCAAAATCAAATTATAAGGTGCTCTTCAAGGGCATTGTATAAGGAAATAATGTCTGTATGTTATAGTTTGGAGCCAAGTTTCAAACATTGTCCCAGAGAAAGGAAGGGGGACGTATTGGAACAACTGAACAACCCCAGGCTGCCTATATATATGTGGGAAAGTCTATGGCTCATGATGTATGGCAGATTAAATGTGAGGGGAATGGTGAAATATAAGGCAAAAGAAGAGAGATCTTGTCCTTATCCAGAATGTATAAATCAGGAGGAGACTATGGAACATTTCTTTCTACAGTGCTCTTTCCCTACTAAATTGTGGGTTCATTTGGCAAAAGTATGGGATCTACCATGGTTAGCCATGTTAAATTATGATATTTTGGTCATTGGGAGTTTCCCCCATCTTTAAAACAATATGAGAAGGGTACTTTGTGTTTATTTTTAGCAAGTTTAAGATATTGCCTACGGCAAACGAGGTGTCAATGGGTGTTATATCAAAGGAGTCCCTCTTTAGAAGGATTTAGAGGTTATGCAACCAATGTTTTGAGTAAAATTTTTTTATCAGAGGTGCAATTGTACAATGTGGATAAAGTGAGGTTTTGGTAGAAGGGATTTTTACATTTTATTAAATATAAATAATAGGTTAGAGAAATAAATTCCACCTAATCTAGGTTATTTACTAGAAATAAAGGGAATTTTTCATTTTCTTTTTCTTCTAGATGTATAATGTTGTAATGTTGATTCGTTAGTTCCCAAGGAGTCTGTAAGATGTTATGGGATTTTTTAAGATTTAATCAGGGAAAATGCTTATTGTTGTGGTTTCTTTTGGCTGTGTTTTTATGTTTTGTTCATTATGTTTTGTTTCTTTCGTGAAACTGTATTTATGTGATTATTCTATTAAAAATTACCCCTACTCTTTTTGATAAATGCCATGGGATCTTTAACATCCACCAGAACTACCACCAATCCAGGCAGATGGGACCTAGGTTTAATGTCTCATCCAAAAGACGGCACCTCAGAAGTGCAGCACCCCTCTCATGCTGCACCACAGTGTCAGTACTGGGATATTAACCCAAGTGGCAGATGTGGGAATTGAACCCACAGCCCTCTGATCTCCCAGCCTCAGAGGCAAATGTGCTACCTACTGAGCCACTGACACTGTGAAATGTATTACACTGTGACTGTATTACAGCATGTTCATTGCTATAGGACCAAGCATTGCCTGGAGATTCACAAAAATAAGATTTTCCTGGAGATCTGTAAAGCCAACACTACTGAGTAATTTATATAATATAGGACTTCATTATTCTACAGAATTTTTTTTTTATTTCTTCAGAATCTTTTCTCTTGTCCATGACTTCTGCAGAGAGGTTTTGAAATATAAACATTTTCTCCCCCTTCCAGGATAGCTGCAGTCCCCCTTTCTCTCTCTCTCTCTCAACATGAATAACCTTCTCGTTCACTGAGTATGTTAAAAAATAGTTATTGGCCTTGGTTTGCTACCTTTCTTTGGGGAGAGGCAAGAGAATGGTGAGCCCTCTGTTTCCGGGGAACATGACCATTGGTTCCTCAAAATGTCCTTTAACATCTGCAGTAAAACTTGAATCATTTTACAGTCCTCTGCCACTTCTGGTACACCTTCATTCATACACTTTAGCACCTCCCACTGTTCTCAGTGCAATCCAGTTTCTCTAGAAGACATTAGATTTGCTTATGTGGTACTCAGTTTCTTTCTCCAGTAAGAAGACTGTGCAGATAGTTTGTTCTCCACTGCATCCCTACTGCCTAAAGTCTCTTTAAACTCTGAGGTTTTATTTTATACAATTGTGATCATTAGATTTCTGCTAGCAAGAGTTCCTCCAGACACATCATACTACATCAGGTGTAGATGGAGGTGGGGTGTCACCTGAGAGCTAAATAAATGCAGATGGTTGTTTATTGTAGCAGATTTACCCAAAATTCATGATCTGCCTGTTGATGACATGAACGCTGGGGCAAAATGATAGTTTTCATCAATTTTCTACTGACATCTTGACAAATTTTGCGATTTTCATCTTTGCGTACTTAATGCAGATTCTTGGGTCATTACTTCAAGAGTAAGTGAAACATACATTCACATGTAGTCTCAATGAATAGACAGGAGTTAGAACTTTAAAATTCAAACCAATATGTTACCTCTAAAGATTAATGTTAAAAGTTATAGAGTTAAATTCCAACCACCACCCCTTAATTTCTTGCGAAATTTCAAAATATTATTATGTTTAATCTTGTCAGACAAGATTTATTGTGCTTCATAATATAATTTTATGCTGTCTAAAAGGGTAAGGATTCTGCTTTGAAATGCATATGTGGTTTTGTAGTCTTAAAGTTATATAACAAGATAAATTGATAAAAGTAAAGACACCATTAATAGACAAAATTTTAGCACGTTTATATCTTGACAAATTTTGCAATTGTCAGCTACGTGTACCTAGTGCAGATTAATTTGAGACTAATTTAAATATGCATTCAATTGTGTTCTCAATGAGCAGGAGGGAGTTACAGCTTTAAAAATCATACCCATAAGCTGCCTCAAATGTTAATTTTAAATTTTTTTAAAGAAGGAAATTTATCTAAAATAAAAAAAACATAGCTTACACAAAATATTTTTATTTAAAAAATGTAAATTATAAAATATGTATGCTGATAAATTAATGGAACTTAATCTTGTCCATCTAGACAAAATCATCTTTGTAATCTCATACATCTTGGTCTTCTTCTGAGTCCTCATCATTTGCATTATAGAACAGAGACATAACACCATCTGAAAATGGTGTGTCTGACCACTTTTACATTGAGATCATTAGTCAAACCATGCAAAGCTGCATTTAGGGCATTAATAACTGCAACAGAAAAAAATATTTCACAATTGGAAGATGTAGTTGGCTCGTATAATATGTAACTTCAGGGTTTCCTGGCAGGGTGGTAGCAGAGACAGATCAGTTATTCTGTTGTCTTTGTTATATTTCTCCCAGAAGATCTGCTGCCTCTCTATATTTACAATAGTAATTTGCTTCCTTCCATACAGTTTACAGACATACTCCTCCAACAGAGCTACAATACCCTTATCCACTTGCCAATCACTCCTAAGATTCTGAAAGGCATCCTGGAATTTGGGGGTATTTTTGAAGGATATTCCAGCAAATCCTTTTGCCATTTTTGAAGAGAGCAGAAATAGGCTTTCTTTGTGGCAGTGGTCATTCCATACTTGCTATTGTCAAAGATTTTCCTATTGTTACCATGGCCATTTTCCAGGTATATACTCTGCTTGCATTCTGAAAATAGTGATAGTAGAATTACTGGTATGTCGGTATCCCCAGATGGTGAAGGAATGATGATAGGGTCTTGATGAATTATAATGGCATGTTGCACATGAAGGGCAATTTTTCTGTCTTCTTCATTCTGGTCACATCAGAAATCATCCAGAACTGCAGCCCCTTCTTTGGTGATCATGTAGCATTTGTCCCTCTTTGAATAATAGATCACTTGGCCCTCTGACAAACCTATGCTATTTTCTCCCCAGACCCACATGATTAAATCAAACAAGTGCTCCTTGTTAGATCCATTAGAAAGGAAGTAACTGAAACTCTTTGGCAGTTTGATGTTGAGACCTTTGATAATATTCTTCTAACTAAATTCTCATTGAAATCTTTCTTGATTGACTGCTGTCTGTATGTATTTGCAACAACATCCACTCTTGCAAATCCCTTTGGAAGACTATTCAGGAGTTTCATTGCCAGATCATTGAAGGTTTCAGGGATTCCTGTCATAACCCACCATGTTGCCATTAGGTCATCTATTTATGCTGAGACACTTTTCCTTTGGGGGGGGCTCCAAAGTGCCTAATGCTGGACAGCATGCTGCTAGCACCTCAAGTAATTTGCTCATTGGTGTTGTCCATCTAGTTCCATCTGCATTGGCTAGACTCAGTGGGACTGGGCCAAGGCAATATGTTAATACTGTAACTTGTTTACATCTACAGGAAAGTTATGCTTGTTTGAAAGGGCCAAATGTTTTTCCAATATACCTTTTTCAAATTTAAGTTCTGTGGGAGATCATGTGATGCCTCACGCTGAGTAGATGCTCTCTAGAGTTCCCCCGCTACCCCTCCTTAAAACCTCCATTTAAAATCAACATTTCAACTTAAACATCTTATTTAATTGCTCTACTACATCACGGTATACTTATTGTGGACAGAATAGAAGGTTTTTGCTGTCTTCCTGCTGATTATGGAGGCTGAAATGCGAGCAGCCCTGCCGCACCTCACACTGCCGATTGCATCCAAGAAAACGGCCAAGAAAGTAAAGGCCCAGCCTACATTGGTGGCTAAGAGAATGATTGCAACTCAAGAAACTACTCCTCTATCTCTGGAGCAGTTCCTAGAAAAATTGCATCCGTTCAGATATTAAATCAGATCTCTAACTGAGGAGGTGAAAATGGTAAATAAAAAATTAGAAGATCTAGCTCAGTGAGCAGGGGATTGTGAGGTGTGCATTATATCAGTGGAGAAAAGATTGGAGAAAGTTGATCCTGCCATGGATCTCATGAGGCAGTGTGTTTCTAAACTGGAAACCAAAATTGAAGACCTAGAGGGGAAGAAGTCACCATAATAACATTGTGGTTATCGGTCTACCTGAATGAGAGGAGTGCTACAATGCTGTTTTTTTGCTCAAAAGTTCGTTCGGAAGATGGCAGGGCCTTCACCTTTTGGGGCTGAATACATCATGGAGTGGGCCCATCGAGTGCTGAGGCCTATGCTGACATCAGAAGCAAGGCCCAGGACTTTTATTTTTAAATTCTTGAACAATCAGGAACACCAGCATCCGATAGCCAATGTCAAAGAATTAAAAGAAGTACTCTGGGAAGTATCTCCTATCCAAGTTACCCAGGATCTCCGCTCATCTGTGAGGCAGAAGAGAGCAGAATATCATGGAGTGGTGACCAAGCTATTAGCAGCAAATATCCACCTTTGGATGCTATATCCAGCTATCTTGCAAGTATCCATAGAGGGGCCATGGACCCCTTTATTAGACCCGAAAACGGCTGAGCTAGAGATGAAGAAATTACTTCCTAATCTTTTTAGAGATGGGTGACTTCTTAACCTGATATTGAAGGAGAATACAGCTAATCATATTCTATCAGAATAAGGAGAATGTGTGGAAACTAAGTCCTGACCTTTGAAATGAGTTGGATGTGCAGCATTTGTTTACATAATGTGAAGAAAGAAATGGTCTAATACCATTAATATTTCTAGAGGAACCTCTCTCCATCTCAGACAGTGGGAACCGTTTCTCAGAACTTCTTGAATCTCTTAATAATTGAAGGGTGTGCTTCTTTACTTTCTTTCATGGCAACAGAAGATACGAGTCAGGTGAATGCAGCTGGATGTACAGCTTTTGCCTACATACTGTGAGGAGAGAGACAGTCTTTTTTTTTCTTAGTCCTTTTTCTGCCCCTGGCTCTGGTCTGCCCAAGTCCACTGCACATCTTAATCTTCAGGCCACCATCCGTAGCCCCCGACTCACTTGGGGACCCTTGCCTATAACCCCTGTGGATTACCCCCCATGGTGGAGCAGCAGAGAGACCTCCTCAATCTCTACCTGAACAAGATCCAGTGTTCAGCGATGTTTCCCCAAGCCGGATGGCCATCAAACCACCGTGACCGGTCACCAGATATTTTTCCTTTTTACTCCCACCCGACATAAGTGAGGCATGCAAGGGCACTAAGGGAAGGAGCGTGAACATGTTGGAGCACACTCTCCTGGGATCGTGCCCCAACTCTGCCCCAATACCTGATGCTAGTGCACTGCTCCCAGCCTCCACCAGGGGACAAAAGTGCACCGACAATTGGGAACCCCCCCCCAGAGAGGGAGAATAGTGACATGGACACTCTATCTCTCTCCACCCCTGCTGACCCCTGATGGCCCGAGTCTGCTCCTGAACCCGGGTCACCGGCATGCAGAGAGGTGTGGTGTCCAGTGCCTCAACCCACAGTGTCACCACAACCACAGAGACAGTCTTATACCATTAGTTTCTCTAAAGAAACTTCCCTCCATTTCAGTTAGTGGGGACTTTTTGGTTTTCTCTGCATTTATTGGAACTTTTAATAAGCAGGCTGTGCTTCTTTATTTTCTTTCAAGGTGAACATAGCTAAGAGTCAGATGAATGCAGTAGGTGACTTGATTTCCCAGAACATTGTTTTTTGTAGTTCTGCTACTTTCAGATGTGAATTTTCAACACAGCCCATTGATATGGACATAATATTGTATGGTCAGGGGAATACTTTTTCTAGTTAAAAACAGGATGGCTCCTGCATTTTTCCCCCTTCTTTTTTCAGGTTGACCACCTTATTCATTTGGGATAGCATCATGGTGATTAGTTTGTGGTGGGTCAAGTTAACCCAATAGCATTTGCAGGAGAAGAAACTTGGTTAAATGTTATCATACCAGATATATTTTCTGTTTTTTCTATTAATTGAAGTCAGTCAGGTTGAGACTGAAGACCTGATGACAACCCACATTTTATTGAAGTACAATGGTTGGATTAAATGGAGTATTATATTTAGAACTGGATAGGTTTTTCTTAGTTCTCTGTTAAATGTGGTACAAGACAAAGTTGAATATAATGAGGAGGTTTTTGGGGGGAAGAGCAGGACATTGCCTTGTGGTGGGTATCATGTACTATAGAGCATGAGGGTGGGGGGAGGGGGATCCCCTCCAGATTTTCTACTCCAGGAATGGAAGGGAAAGGAGTTAATTTTTGTTGATGGAATCTGTGGGAGGATTGGGGTAAAAGAGGTTGTACAGTGGATGTTATATATTGGGGATGGGGAACCTTTTTCAAATGGGAGGGTTGGGGGGCAGCTTGGCACAAGGGATACATGGGTTCAATGCAACAGGGTACATGGTTGTCAACAAACAAAATACAGCTCCTATGTATTTTCTAAGTAATCATGACAAGCATTAAGAAGTTTGTATTTTGTAATGTCTGAGGACTCCATTATAAATTGAAGCTGTATCAGGTGTTGAAACACATAAATCTGCTTAAAGGGGGACTTATGTTTTTTCAGGAAACTCATCTTCTGGAACCAAAGGGAGTCCTCCTCCATAGGCAATATGTTGAAAGGGATTTTAATGCAGGGGACAGTTCCCAGAGTTGGGGAGTGGCTATATTGGTAGCAAGGAATATACCCTTTACACCTGAGCAGATTACTGGAGGTCCGCAGGGTAGATATACTGTATATTTGTACAGGGCACCTTAGAAAGAACTTCCTAGGTGTTGGACTGCATCTAATGGTCCTAATAGTGATTCTCCTTTATTTTTCACCAATCTGTTAAATATTTTGGCACCTTATACTGCCTATCCATGCATTATCGGGGGAGACTGGAATCTTCCTTTTTCACCGGATCTAGATAAATCCACTCCCAGGAGACAAGGTCTTTCCCTGGCACAACTTGCTCTCAGAGAAATGGTTGATTCACCTGGGATTAGTGGACCCATGGAGAATCTTGTAACCCACCTCCAAGGAATTTACATTTCGGTCCACTGCTCTCAGGCATCATCCTGTGTCGATTATTTTTTAATTAGTCAATCACTGCTGCAGGGGGATGGTGACAGTGGGCATAGCTCCTGGGGGTGATCTCAGATCACTCAGTGGTGCAATGTGATCTGTTATTAACTCCTGATGTATCGCCTGACTCTTTATGGAAGTTGAATAATCAGCTCCTCAGAGACCCCGAAATTACTGAAATTATAACCCGTGAAATAGAAGAATATACCAACATAAACCAAAATTCTACTTCACAGCCAGATCTAGACTGGGGAGCTTTGAAGTGTGTATTAAGAGGAGTATTCATTAGCTTAACCTCCCATTGGAAGAGGAAACAGGAATAGGAATAGGGATCTCTCTCACTTCTCTCTAAAATACGCACCTTAGAAGCATCACTGTCTCCCATGACTACTGCAGAGGATAGACAATTTACTAGTGGATCTGAGGGATCAATACAGCTCAACACTTCTGCAAAAAGCTGAGTATGCTATTCTAAAAACCGGCATGACATATCTAGATCAAGGGGAGAGAGCAGGCCATCTTTTGGTGTTGAAACTGAAACAGGTAGAATCTTCCAGAATTATCCCAAGAATAAAATCCCAAAATACAGAAGATCTACTCCTAGCTCCTAAAGCTATTACTGCTGAATTTGCTGTTTTTTATGGAGATTTGTATCAACGTATGCCTAGTAGACCCACCGTTGAGGCCGTGGAACAGTACCTTCAATTACTAGACCTCCCATCCCTCACTTAGGCTCAAAAAGAAGTCTTGGTGACCCCCAACTTAGAGTTAGAGATTCAATCGGCTATAGCCTCCTTAGCAACTGACAAAGCCCCGGGCCCAAGTGGGTTTACCCCTAATTTCTGTAAAACTTTCAGTAAACAAATTGTCCCTTGGCTTTCCCATCTTATTGATTAGATGTGGGTGGGAATCCCCTAGATAGTTCTTTACTAGAGGCCATTATTATTGTGCACCATAAGCAGGATAAAGATCCGGAACTGACAGGTAGCTACCACTCAATCTCATTATGAAATTGTGATATTAAGATCCTAGCAAAACTTCTAGCAAACAGACTCAAAAACTTCCTATGATTATCCATTCAGACCAAGTTGGATTCAAGCAAGGGCGCCAGTCATCTGATCACTTTTGGAAAATGGCACACATTTTCTCTGTGTCCAGAGACTCAGAAGTACCGGCTGGTCTGATGTCGCTGGCTGCAGAGAAGGCATTTGAGCATATAGATTGGCAGTTTCTTTTTTAAACCATGTGTAGATTTGGTTTTCCCACTAAATTCATAGAGAGGGTTGCCTCCTTTTACCAGAATCCTCAGGCCAGAATATAATGTAATGGATTCCTTTCCAACAGATTTTTATTGGGATCAGGTACAAGACAGGGATGTCCCCTTTCTCCCCTACTATTCAATATTTATTTGAAACCATTACTAGTCAAATTGAGAGCAAATAATGGGGTTCAAGGAATTCCCATAGGTACCCATATCTTCAAATTATTGGCTTATGCGGATGATCTGCTTCTCCACCTGATACACCCGGCACATTCCTTTCCTATAGCCTTGCATATCATTCATGAATTTGGATCTGTTTCTAACTATAAAGTTAATATGACCAAGGTGATTGTCTTTCCCCTAAATTACAGGATTTTAAAACAAGACATATCCTCAATGGAGGTACAATGGAATTCTAAGTGTATTAAATACTTGGGTTTAACTTTGTCTACAAAGGAAAGTCTCATGAAGAAGCTACATTTTGATACCCTCCTCAAAACTATTCAGCAGAACTTTAAAAGTTGGCAGTCTCTTCCGATATCTATTTGGGGAAAAATAAGTATAGTCAAGATGAACATCTTGCCTAGAATATTTTACCCTCTTGACATATTTAATATATGGATACCTCAAAAGTGGTTTAAGACACTACATGCTATTATTTCTTCTTTTATATGGGGAGGGAAACACCCCCGATGGTCATATATCAAATTAGCTGCATCTCTACAAGTGGGGTGCCTTAAACTATCACATTTTAGTATGTATTACTGGGCAAGCCAGGCAACCAAATACTTGCATTGGTTCTCATCTCAGGAAGAGATTGCCTCCATGTCCTATCTACCCAAATGGTCACTATTAGAAAGAGAGATAATTGATGGTTTAAATATGGCTAAAGAAGCTCTTTTATATGTTCTTTTATATGTTCCCATTAAGGATCTCCCTGCTAGTATTACCAAATCACTTATACTAATTTCCCTTAAAGCACATGGTCAACTATGTGCCTTTCTTAAATACCAGAATACCAAGGATATCAGGCAACCAATAGTTAAGGGGGGGGGGAGGATCATTTCCCCACTCTGGCTCCCTCAGCTGAATAAGATTAGTTTTGGGGATCTACTTCACGAGGGTGCATGTCTGGACTCCAATAGCATAATGGTTTCTTATTCCATAGCTCAGACACAGATATTTACAGTGCAGCAGCTCCAACATCTGGTAATTCAGAGGTTTCCTGCTATTGAGAACTTGGTAGAGGGATGTGCATGGTTGGAATCTCTGAGTCCAGTCTGTGAGAAGTCCCATGCAGTCCAACTGATTTATGCTTCTTTATGAACCAATGTGCTTGATTTGGGCAGGTAGATTCCCAAATACTGGAACTACTGTTCCCCTAAATCTTTAGAGAACTGTGAGTCAATTCAGCTGGACTCTTTCAGATATGTATCCCAAGATAGACTGAAGCTTACAGAGTATAGAATATTGAATGACATGTACTGGACTCCAGTAAAGCTTCATAGAATTGTCAGGTGACCAGATGCCCAATGTTTTAGATGGAAGAATGCTTCATATATTTTGGGAATGTCCTTCGATTAGCAGCCTATGGGCTCAAATAAGAGATAGGGCTGATCCCTTATTGGGTATTGGAGAATTATTCATGCTAGAGATATACTTAGTGGGGGACTTTTCCACGATCCAGGTTAGAAACCGTAGGTATCATACGACAATAATATCACTTACTCACAAAAAATTAATTTTGTTTCACTGGTTAGATGTTCTTTCCATCACATATGAGGAATGGTTAAAGAACCTACTATTTAACTTTCATGCTGAACAAATAAAGACCAGCTTAGGTGGTTCTCCTTCCCATTATAGGAATGTTTGGGAAAGGTTACACACATTATATCTTCTCCAGACTGGAGCCACGAAGAACCAAGTTATTTAGTTTTTGATGTGTAGGATTGTTCACATACTGTCACCATGTCTGACTATAAACTGTTTACAGGTGTCACCTAAACTGTGTTTCCTGGGATATGGAGTGATGTGCCAAGCTTGGGGAGGTGTAGGGGGAGGGGGGAAGTGGGAATTGGGGGAAGGATGGGAGGAAAGGGGAGGTTTTAGCATGAAGTTGATTGCATTTTGATTAATCCTTATTGTCTGTAATTGTTTTCTTCATGTTGGAATATCTATGCGAAAACTCAATAAAAATTGAATTAACAAAAAATAAGTTCTGTAACCTTTCTTTTGGTAGTTACTTGCACTTTTTTGTTTTACATCACTAAATGTTTTCACTGGGGCTTTTGAAATTGGAACAAAATATTTTTTTTTACCACTTTCCAGTCTTTTTTTGACAAACTGTTCATACATTTCTGTACCTTGATCAATGATACTGGTGAGGTTCTCTTCAATATCAATCTTTCTGCATCTAATTAGCACTGAATGAGTTAATAAACTCTTGCTCAAGAAAAGTCAATATGGTTTTGTTGTGTTGTTCTGACTTGATAATTTCAGATGGCTTGCATGCTTTTTGCAGATTACTGGCTGAACTGTGAAGGCCAGACATCTCCAAAAGATCTAATCTGAATTCTGATAGACGTAGCTGATTTAACACTTATTTTTCATAGGCCATTTGTATTGCAGCAAAGTGTGTGATTCTATTTAGATCACTGGCACTTTGATTGTATATCTGCTCACCAGCTTGGACAACTCATTCCCCAGAAAATTTAGGATGGTTCCATTGAACTGAAAGCCCTTACTTTTCAATTAACGTCCTGCACCCTAGATGGGAAGCTTCAAGAGTTTAAAGTATGTGTACATAGTAAGCCCCATATTGAGCATACTTTTGCTTGTTGAAGTAGAAGAACAGAGGCAGCTGATAATTCCAACACAGTAGCCTTAGATCAAAGTTGTTTTCTTTTATTGCAGTGTGGAGCACATGCTGCCAATTCACTGTATCCTTGTATGTCATCCAGAGCTGTGGGGTTTTCCTCAGTTCAATGAATCCACTGTCTGATGGTCTCATAGTCTGGAAAGTGACAGTCTCATCTTCCTAAAACACTTCATGGGAGTCTATGGTCTGAGTCGATTATGTGATTAGGTCAAGCAATATTGCAGGGGTGGCATGCTAATCTGTTGAATATTCTAGAAATCTGACCTAAAGCAATTTCTCTAAGGCTTCTGCAAAATGTTCATGTACAGTTCATGTCCGATTGTATTGCTTCCCATCCAAAACTCCCCTTGTGCTGTCAGAAGCACAAAGACCAGCCTGAAATACTATGTCCTCAAATCCTCTGCCATGAACTAACTGTCCTATAATGTCTAAGTTTCCAGGAATAGGTGTAAATCTCCACAATGAATGATGACATTGTGGAACTGATCAGGAAAATTCCACACATCATGATATGCCTTTGCTTCTGCTCCAACATCAAGTGACAAGTGAACATAGGGCACACTTACTTACTGAGCTATGTATTGTGTTTGTGTGAGGTATTCAACTACAATGGCATAATCGGTGATGGGTTTGTGGATGGGTGGAAGATATGTGATAACCATCTTCTTTGGTGAACTTGAATGATTATTACAAACTAGCAACAGGCAATCAATAAACCTTGGGACAAGCTGATCCTCCTTCTGTGCTTCCTGAATGGTTTTTCATTAGCTTTACCTTGCAAATATTTACCACTGATGTTGGCACAGTAGATTCGGGCATTTTACAAAATGTGGTTGGCTCCTTCTTTGAATTCACCTGTTGATGTTCAAATTCCTTTTTTGTTATATACAATTGTCCTTTTTCCATGAGGAATTTCAATAGGATCTTCTCAGAAAATTGAGTCTTCAGATTCTTCTTGGTATGCAGCACCATGTGCATTATATATTGTTCCATGCCCAGGTACTGTTTCAATGTTCTGATCAAAGTCATCCATCCAGAAAACTGTTTAGACAACTGAAGACTGTGACTTTGAATGAAGTGTCAGTAACAGACCTTGCTCTTGAAAATGCTGAGAATGTTCAGCTAAACCAGTTTCAGTTTCACACACTTAGTCATTACTGCAACTATTTCCTAAATGAAACAGAATGTTCACAGGCATTTTCTGTCTGATCATATTGTGCAGCACAACTCCAACAAGTGCATATTTTGTAGTGGGACATTTGCCGTATGTGACACCATAGGTCTTCTGAGTAGAACTTTGACAACTGGAAGATTTGTTCACTCTCCATATGTTTGTGATATTTTAGTACATGCAGGAAAAATGATTGAACTGTCTCTGGGGGCTGTCGTTCTTAACTCAGGAGAGCATCCACTGTTGGTGGCGATGGTAGTGATGGTGCTAGCTCTACAAATCTTAAGATACTGTATGTTCACTCAACAGGGAAGCAGTATGCTTAATGATTTGATTGTCATCCATTCTCAAAAGCTCTGTGATTGATACACCTCCAGTTAATGATTCAGCACTGATTACAACTAGTGGTTTTTGAGGATCAGTTTTTAAAAATAAAAGTGAATCCCAATATTTATTTTTCAGCCAGATTCTATGTTTTAATGGCATCATTGATCTCCTACTCCAACACCCAAGATTTCATTCAACACCTTAACTGAAGCGGCTTGGAGCCTTTGAAGCACATTGTCCTCAATTATGTGACGAACAGCCTCGAACCCAGTTCCATCAGGCTGCTTACTGTCATCTTCATCATCACTTCTGTTCTGATCATCTGGACCCTGTCCTTTGTGATTTCTTTTTAATTTAGGTAACACTTGTCAAGTTTATGAAACTGCCTTGTAATGAGGTCCTTTGTCTCAAGTTTTGTGAGTACATCTTGGCCATCACGCACTATAGCTCTGTTGCCCTTTTAATGGTGGCTTGCACTCTTTTTGTAACAATAACAGTTGAATATTGCTTCTTCCCCTTCACTTTGATTACATATTTTTATTTATTTTTTATTTATTCAGTCTTGGATTACAAATATTTTTGAGCACAGAGGCTCTTTTACAAAGGTTCCATATCAGAAGGAGGGGTAACAAACAAACAGGGGAGATAAAATACAGCGCTTCAGATGGAACAGACAATCATAGTAATATACTGTAAAAAATACAATAAAATAATAGGATACGGTTTGAAAGGACAGAGGGAGTAGACTTGAGAGGTAGGAAGGGATTAATGGAGGGAGCAGCCAGAGGCCTTTTCACTAGAATAAAAATGGGGGGGGGAAGGGATATGGGGAGGAAGGGGCAGCCAGTGGTATTATAAAAAAGGTAAGATGGGAAAAGATAGTGGAAAAGGGGGTTGTTTTAAAGTGCACATGTATCAGGAAATAACATTCTTGATGAGGCACAAGGAGCACCACCCTTGAGATGATGATGATGATATAAGCTACATTCACCAGCATCTGCATGTTCTACAGATATTTCGATACTCTTGGCTTTTGTGAACTTTTGGTAGCATTGTCTATGGTAGCCATGCTTGGCAGGGTCATAGTTAGTCATTGGAATTGATGCACAATGCTCATCATGATGCTTTTCACCACCTAACTGGTTTCAGATATCTTTGCTCTCTATAAGGGTGCAGTAACGTTTGTCACTCAGAGGAGTTATTTCAGAGACTCTTGTTGTCAGGGCAGGGTAATGCACTACACACTGCAGGATCATAGGATCTTTGTCTTCACATTCTGCTTGACTTAAAAGTTTAGAGACATCCTCAAAGTATTCAAAATAAAAAAAATATATATTAAATAAATATATAATATACACACACACACGCATCCATACGTATGCTACACATATGCTACTTACATATAAACACAGAAAATATGGCGTGAAGAATTCAAAGGGTAGGATATTCAGAACTGTGCCAGGCAGGGGTGCAAGCCATGTGCAGCACAACTGGGATGCACCAGGGCGTGGTCTGGGTGATATTCAATGGTGCTGCACCATGGCTCCGCACTGTTGAATATGGCACCATGGCCAACTGCATTGCACATGGCACAGTGGCACTACACCAGCGCAAGTGGCCAGAGAGGAGCAGGGGAATGCGCTAGTGCAAGTGCCATTGCGCTAGTCACAGCAACCATGATATTCTGTGGTGAACTTACAAATGGGGCCATAATGTATGCAAGGTGCAAATGGGGCCATTTGCATGTCATTATGGCCTGATTTGCATGCAGGTGCGCTGTTCCCCTGTGACTTGTGCCTGGCACCCTGCCAGCTGCAGCTGTCAGGGACTGATGCCCCCTGCCCCCACCGGCAACGCACCCCATTGCTCAATCGCATGCTATATCATTGATTTAACTCCCTGGTGGTCCAGTGGACCAAATTCTTTGCCCAATCACAGGGTGTGATAATCTTTCAACTCCCTGGTGGTCCAGTGGACTGAACTCCTTGCCCGAACGTGGTCTGTGTTAATCTTTTAACTTCCTGGTGGTCCAGTGGACCGAACTCCTAGCCCGATCGCAGGCTGTGATAATCTTTTAACTTCTTGGTGGTCCAGTGGTACCCATACCCCCTCTCAACCCGCCCACTCATACCCACCACCCCGCTCCCCCACAGTCAGCCATTCACATATCGGGACTGTGTAGTACAGTATGGTCTGCACACTCATTGGCCCATGTTCTGGACCAATCAGCGTATGGCCGTACTTTACATTGTCAGTTGGCGGGCAGCCGGGCAGCTTGCAGGTGGGGTGCTGCCACCCACCTCGGGGTGGTGGGTATGAGTGGGCAGGTTGGGAAGGGGGTACAGGTATCACTGGACCACCAGAGAGTTAAAAGATTATTATAGCCCATGATTGAGCAAGAAGTTAGGTCCACTAGACCATCAGGGAGTTAAAAGAATATTACAGCCGGGGATCTGGCAAGGGGTTAGGTCCACTGGACCACCAGGGCTGCTATTATGTAGTACAGCCTGTGATCAGGCATTGGGGCATTGGGGGGGTGCAACACCACCAGATGGTGCTGCCAGGGCTTGGGTGGCCACCCACAGCTGGCAGCTGCCTTGTTGTGCCCAGCAATATGGCAGCAGGCCTGTGGGTGGCCAGTCCTTGCTCCTGTTTTTTTGGGGCACATCTTTGTGCCCCCCTGTGTGGCGCAAGGTGGGTGTGTGCCTGCACGCCACTGCACCCAGGCTGAATATCGGGATGTGCCGCATATATGCATGGGCACATCCTCCACTTGAGCTCAAGATATATTACAGGTGTGCCTCGTGCATTAGGATATGGAGCAAATTCTTTTGAATTCCAAGCCAGGGTGCTTCAGTGGGTTGCGCATGGCACAACACTGTTGTGCCAAGCGCCATCCCTTTGAATATCCCACCCCGGAAGTATAAAGTTGCTAACATTTTATCTATTAATAGTGTCTTCCCTTTTATCAATTTATCCTCTTATATTACCTTAAAACTCCACAACCACATATGCATTTCAAAGCAGAATCCTTATTCTTTTAAAAAACATAAAATTAGATTATAAAGAGCAATAACTCCTGTCTGACAAGATTAAATATAAGGTATTTTGAAATTTAGCAATAAAATAAGGAGTGGTGGTTAATATTTAACCCTATTACTTTAAAAAATTTTTTTTTTTAGGTAACGTACAGGTATGCATTTTAAAGCTCTATTTCCCACCTACTCCATGAGACCACACTTGGGTGTATGTTTCTCTTACTCTCAAAGTAATTGACAAATAATCTACACTAAGTACATGGAGATGAAAATCTCATAATTTGTCAAGGGGTCAGTACAAAATTGATGCAAACTGCCATTTTATCCCAGCATTCAAGTGATCAACAGACAGAACATGATTTTTGGGTATATCTGCTACATTAAGCAACCATTAGCATTTATTTAGCTCACATGTGACACTCCACCTACATCTACACCTGGTCTATAGCTGGCTAGCTGCTGATCCAAAACTGAAATCAGTTTTGAGATATAGTATTCTCTTATTGCAGTCTGCATAAAACCTTTGGACAGTAAGATCTAAACCTTCAGATGGGGCTGCAGTAAATAGTATACCATAAACAAATCTATCCCTCTTTGAAAACCATTCAAGGTCACTGAGGTCTACATTTTCTGACCCCAGATACTTGCTCATCATCCAGCCTCACAGAGCATAATATATTTTATGGGGAATTTCAAGTGTTGGGACAATCTCAGGAAATATATCTTATTTCCATTGCGGTCCGTCTATAGCAGCTGTTAAAGGATAGATTCACTCACGGAAAAAGAACAATTTAAATTGGACTTAGTATGATAATTGTTGCTCTTATTTCGAAAACTTTTGCTGAAATAATGATCACATAGAAACATAGAAACATAAAATTTGACGGCCGATAAGGACCTCTTGGCCCACCTAGTCTGCCCATTCCCTACCTAACAGATAAGCTGCAGATCCTAGTTAACCAACAGCCTACTTCCTCCTACCCCCCACTAAAATTGCCTTATGTCTGTCCCATGCATTCTTGAATTCCCCCACTGTTTTTGACTCAACAACCTCCACAGGAAGGCTGTTCCATGTATCCACAACCTTCTCTGTGAAGAAATACTTCTTCACATTACCTCTAAGCCATCCCCCCCCCTCTATCTTCAAATTGTCAAATTGTGCCCTCTTGTTTTTGCATGTCTCTTTTTCTGAAAGATGCTATCCTCTTGGACTTTGCTGATTCCCTTGAGTTATTTGAAAGTTTCTATCATGTCCCCCCTTTCCCTCCTTTCCTCGAAGCTATACATCTTTAGTTCCTTTAGTCTTTCTTCATATGTCTTCTGATGCAGACCCTCCATCATTCTGGTTACCCTCCTCTGGACAGCCTCCACCTGCCTTTGTCTTTGCAGAGATGGGGTCTCCAGAACTGTGCACAGTACTCCAGATGTGGTCTTACCAACTGTCTGTACAGAGGGCTTCCTGTTTTCTACTGGTTATGCCTCTCCCTATGCATCCCAGTATCCCCCCCATCCCTCCTTAGTGCCTTCTCACATTGCTAGCCCACCTGTAGGTCATTTGATATGACTAATCCAAGATCTCTTTCCATTTTTGTTGTTGTTGTCAGTATCTCACCCCCCATTGTGTACTCTTCCCCTGGGTTTTTGTTTCCCAGATGCATTACTTTGCACTTCTTTGCATTGAATCTAAGCTGCCATACATTTGACCATTCCTCCAACCTTGCCAAGTCCCTTTTCACCCTTTCCACCTCACCTTGTGTATAAACACTATTGCAGATCTTTGTGTCATCTGCAAAGAGACATACGTTCCCTTCCAGTCCCTCTGCAATGTCACTTATAAAGACATTAAAAAGGACCGGCCTCAGTACTGAACCCTGTGGTACCCCACTAGTAACCCTCCTTTCTTCATTGTGGACTCAATTTACTATTACCCACTGTGTCCTGTTGTCCAACCAGTGTTTTACCCAGGCTACCACCCTAGGATGCACTCCCAGGCTGGCTAATTTGTTTATTAATCTTTTGTGTGGGACTATGTCAAATGCCTTGCTAAAGTCCAGGTAGGCCATGCCCACAGCCCCTCCCTGGTCTACTGCTTTGGTCACTCAGTCAAAGAAATCAATTAGATTTGTCTGACATGACCTTCCTGCTGTGTATCCATGCTGCCTTGGGTCCTGCGCCCCACTGGACTCTAGGTACTCAACAATTCTTTCCTTCAGAAGTGATTCCATCATTTTCCCTACCACTGAGGACAAATTGACAGGTCTGTAGTTTCCTGCCTCTGTCTTGCTCCCACTTTTGTGAAGGGGAATCACATCTGCCCTCCTCCAGTCCTCAGGTACCACCCCATCCTCCCATGATTTATTAAAAAGGTTAGACAATGGTGTTACTAGTTCTTCCCTTAGTTCTTTTAAAATTCTGGGGTGAATCCCATTGAGCCCCACTGCTTTATCCACCTTTAGTTTTAAGAGTTCTTTCAGAACCCTTTCATCTGTGAAAGGACTAATATCAACCCCCCTATCCAGAGTGCTTCTATTGACTGGATTAGGTATTTCCCCCTGCTTTTCCATTGTGAATACTGAACAGAAGTATTTGTTCAGTATCCCTGCTTTTTCACATCGCTCTCTGCCCAACCACCTTCCTCTTTGTTCAGCCTCAGTATCCCTGCCTTAGTCTTTCTTTGTTCCCTAATGTACCTATAAAAGGTTTTATACCCGATCTTAACTGAGTTGGCTATCTTTTCCTTGGTTTGGACATTAGCTATTCTGACTGCCTTACCACTTTCTTCTGCTTTAACTAGTACAGTTCTCTGTCCTGCTCCTTCTGTGTTTCCTTATACTTCCTGAATGCTATCTTTTTTTCCCTTACCTTCCCCGCCACTTCTTTTGAGAGCCATAGTGTTTTTTTTTTCATTTTGATTTGTTTATTTGCTTCACACAAAGACTTTTCACATGTAGGTAATGATGTCATCCCGACCAGGAAGAGTCTTGCTTGAATGTCATCCTCCTACACACATTCCATGGGCCAGCTGACCCTACTTCTCCCCTCAAGTGAATTATTTGTAATGTCATATTTCTGAGGAATAATACTGCAATGACACTAATTTTTATTGCTGATTCATAAGTTAATCTTGTGCAATCATCAAAACCAGGCTTGGTGATGTCTCTATGTAGGTATGCCATTGAGGTGGGTATCCCTCTGGGTTCTTAGTGGTGAACTGCCTAGATCAGGAGCAAAGGGAGTGGCCTAGTAGCCATCCTGCCTGAAGCTCATGGCATACTAATTGACAAAGACAATTTTATTAAAATTTGTTCACACAGAAGGGCATAGTGAAATGGAGAATCTTCTTGGTATACCAACCCCCAAGTGTAAAAACAGGAATGCCTACAGAGATTTGTAGATTTCATTGTCACTCTGCCATAGAAACTCACCAGCTTAATTATGCTGTGGGACTTCAATGCATAGATTGACAATGGAAATTCGGTTGGCTTAGCAGTTGCTCCAGGAAGTGAACTCAGTGGGCTTCACACAGATATTTTCCTCTGCCACACATGAATAGGCTACACCTTGGACTTTGTCTTCTCTCTTATGGCTGAATATTGGTGATATCAGGGTTTATCCAGTCAGTTGGTTTCATCACAGTGCCATGCAGTTTTCAAAGGCTTCCCCTGATGCTTACACCCCATATGGCTAGGATCCAGTACCGACTAAATGATAATCTTGAGCCAGAAAAGTGCAAGGTCATTTTGGACATCTTGGGTTTAATGCCTTTTTTGGGGGGGGGGGGTAGACAAGGCAAAACAATGTATTTGTTAGGTGCCCATTCAAAACTCTGGTCACAGTACAGAGTAACAACTTTGAAATATTTAAGCAAGACAAACATGACACCTTAAAGTACAGACTAAGCATAAAACAGATTAGGATAGACAGTGTTTGATGGCTATAACATTGCCATTTAGACTAATGTTGACTCTCACACATCAGTGTCACTTTGACTTGTGTCCAGTCGATTACCTCCTACTGCTATTCACCACGGTATACTAATTAGCTGAGATAGTTCAAGGCAGAAGGGCAGAGTTTGGAGCATTCCTAAAAAAGGTCCAGCTAAGAGGAAGACAATATGTAAGAGGCCCAGCTCAGAGGAGGACAAAATGACTCATTGAGAGCCTAAAAGGAGTATCCAAGGACAATCACCCTGACAAATCAGTTTCTTTTATAGGTGATGTCCTTGGGTAAGAATAGAATGACTCAACTATTCTCCACTTTTGACAGACTAAGTCATCCCTTCTGTCTGCAGTTTGAAGGTGTGTTGTTCATAGATAGACATGAGGAGTGTTGTCAATTATTCCTGAATGGTGTCCTCCATTAGAGCAGGGATATATCTGCATGGTCTATCAAGAGCCAGCAGAGTCAGGATCATGTCTATACAAGAGACCATAATTTCAAAAATTGTACTTAATATCTCCCACAAAGAGCACCAAAAATCAAATGATGAGCCCCGCACTCCCACCACCACATTTCATTCACTATTTATAGTGCACATTATCAAAAAGAAGGGAAATTCATGGCAAAAAACCTCAGTTTAATGCATCGGTTACGGTTGTTCCACAGTGACAAAAGCGAGAAAATTCAGTGATTCCCCACCCCACCACACACACACACATGCACTCGCACTCGCAAGTGGGGGGAGGACCAAGGAAACACAACCAATCACAGACAACCAGCAGCCTGTGACAGAAATAACATGCAACTGTCTAAATATACTACAAGGCATATCCATCATCATGGACCACCAACTATAGGAGTTCTGCTGCCATCTGAGTGACTAGGTGGTGTACATGTGTACTGGCCATCTGTTGTTGGTGGACCACATTAAACATGTTTTTATATCTAATACATTTCACATCTCTTCTGAGTGACAGTGTGTCAGTAATGCATCACTCTAACAACATGCCAATGTTAGGCAGTGGTTTTAAAAACGTTTGTTGACTGTTACTGTCTCCTGATGTTACCCCGGTATACGACAATGATGTATCAGGACACTATTATGTGCACAGTAGTTCTGCACCATTATCTTACATTGTACAGTTGCAGATCTGTGTGGGATTGTCAGACCCAAAAAGTCACATGCTCACACTACACGATACCTGAATTCTGAAAAGTTTCTCATTTGAAACAGGTAAGTGTGTTTCTCTACTAAGTGATATGTTACTGCTAGCAAGCTGTTCAAAGGTCCCCATACTCACACGTTTGTGTTTATGACTGTGTAGTATCAGAGAGTATTGTAACACAGTGTCATGTGTCTAAATACCTCCTGATCTTACCGTGGCATAAGAAAAAAATGGATTACTACAGTATTATGTGCAGAGCCCTTCTCCACTATTTTTAATATCATCATGGACCATGGTTGACATCATCATACAAATCATTTCAGACATTAACAAGAAAAAATACTGTTATCCTAAGCTGGAAACATCATGCTGCATTCATACCACTGTTAATTCTGTGGTACTTCTTCTACATGTTGCAGAATAATAACAAAATATTGCTTCTGCATATTATAATGGATAGAAAACTACAGAGCTGTCATAAAACTCTTGAGCACTGCATGTCTGCATTGATTTGTGACCAGAACTTGTTATTAATACTACATATGTGTCTTTCTGTAACCATGCCCATCTTGGTTTGAGCATGGGTACGTTGGTCACTGCATGTTACTCAAAGGGTACCATGCTGTCATTTCTGTGCCTATGACCACATTATATTAGACACCTTTTTATCCATGCTTTCTTCTATTTTAATGCTTCGTGACATTATCCCTGCATAACCAAACAATGTATATCTTAGGTATTGTGTGGAGAGTACTCCTGTTGTGGCACGTTACCCTGTGCAGATGCTCAGAATGCTGTGTACACCAATGTCTGCACAAATTCTACAGTTGGTGGACCATGATTATGGATGTGTCTTGTAGTACGTTTAGACCACAGTAAGTTATTTCCGTCACCTGAGGCTGGTTGTCTTTGATTGGTTGTGTTGCCTTGGTCATCCCCCCTACTTGCATATACGTGTGTGTGTGTGTGTGTGTGTGTGTGTGTGTGGTGCTGGGGGTGGGGGTGGGGAATGTGAAGTTAGGGTTTTCAACCCTGACAGCGAATTTCCAAGCTTTTGTCACTGTGGAACAACCTAACTGATGCATTAAGCAGAGTTTTTTACCATCCGTGTGTGTGTGTATATATACAGTATATATATATATATATGAGTGTGTAATCATTGCTTTTTTTTGTATCACAGGTCATATAGTCAAACTTGAGGTGTGCATTTCGTGGCTTGATGAGGAATTTTGGCATTGGAATACTGTCAAGCCAAAGAAGGCGAGTATTTTTTGGGAAGGCATTATTTAAAAAATGTTAAAAAATGTTCGTTAATGTTTTGGTCATCTTTGCAGTACTGTGATTCATGAAGAACATGATTTGTCTCATGATGATTGTCTGGCGTGACATGACCAATGATAATAAACTGTATGGGAAGGCAAATACCTATGGCTGTACTTCCCTGACCTATACCACACAAAACTACCTTATTTGAAAACTCATATCAACAAGTACTTTGGTGATTGAAGCCAAGACCCGAGTTACTACAAAACAGGCTTACATGGAACTAACTACAAAAAATCTTACAGTTTTGTGATTCATAAATCATGACCGTATAGATGAAGAACATGATTTGCATCATGAGTGACTCATGATGTTAGCCCTGACTTAAAAATGCACATCAGTGAGTACAATGTTCATGGAGAGATATCCACCACACTAGTACTCTGAAGGGAAGCCAAACAAACAACTGTGACTTAAGTTACAGATGGAGATAGGACCCTAAAGAGATGCAAATGCACAGACAGATTAAGATTGCACTGTGCATTCAAGACATGCAGACACAAAGGCACAACAGCACCTAACCACTGCTCACAAGTCACAAATCCAAATCTGGAAAAGAATACCTTTTGCCTGTTGGGGGGAGGTAGTGCACGACAGTAACAGTCCACTACCAGTAAAGATATCACAAAGCAGTACAAAACAATTCATGCAGGTGCGGTGAATAGCTGGTTCACACTGCTTCAAATACTCTGTGGCACAATAAAATGTGTCTGATTTGATGGCATGCATCACACACATACACACACACACACACTCACACTCACACTCACACTCACACACACACACACACACACACACACTACACTACAAGTAATGCATAGCAAATTGAAAACTTCAGTAATATAACCAAATCTTTCAAACAAACTGAAATGGTGCACTGCTGCACCGTGACAGCCAGAAAGAAGTCAAGAATTACTGAAAATATTACTGTGTATACATTAACACAGTTATACAAGCAAAACATAACCTAAACAGAAAGACTGCCTTTTTCTCCCAGTTTTAATCTACCTCCACCACAGATACACCCCTCCACCAAAGCACACTTCAAGTGTCTGTCAGTACACAGTCTGAATGTTCTCAATTAACATTTAAAATCCACACACAAACAATAAAAATTTGATGACATGAGCACAGGAAGGTTTCCCATAATCAATGTACTAAATTTTGAGAAAAGAAATGGCTCAAAAAGGCTTTTCTAACAGCTTTTAGGGATTTGAATCACAGAGCTCTGAGAGGAAACTGTCTCTATCTTCTACTACACACACACTATACAGAACTGAGGCTGTGCAGACAATATAGCGCCCATGTGACCTGCAATCCCATGAATCACAGCAAAATTCACCTTGGAGCTCAATAACAAGGTGAAGTGATCCGAAGTACATTGATTTCAATGTACTTTTCCTTAAAATTGGTGGAGCAGTAGTTTGGGGAAGGCGGAATAACACAAAGTCATTGGTTTCAATGGACTTTGCATTCCCCATTGTGGCGCAAAGTACTGCACTCCATGTTAAAGATTACTTTGCGGATTCTGCATTACTCTGCAAATCACTTTGCTGAGTGATTTCTGGCCAATTTGTCCATCACTAGAGTGCAGCAGTTAAGCTGGTGTGAACATTTAAAAATCACATCAGGTTTACATGTTGCATGCTTGCCATGTGTGCAGCAACTAAGCTGGTGCAAATTCCATCTAAAAAAAAAAAAACATTGTTTTTAATTTTCATACTACTGCTAGCAATTATAACCATTCAAATACATTTTTTCATTGATTTACCATTAAAGCATTAAAGTTAGGTGAACTCATTAACTGTGATCCTTTTGCAAGTTGTTTAATGGCTTTTGATGTTTGTCATTAAATTGTTATTAATTTGTAAAGTATTATTTGCTTACTGCATGAAATGCCTAGGACATAGTCAGTAAATATCCCCATTCCAGATGTGCAAAGAGGGGCCTCTGTATTTTGACACCTGACCTTTTATTTTTGAGCCATGCAAATCCCCTTGGGTATATTTAGTGTAGACATGCAGTGAAGTTTAAATGTGCCTGTGAAGTTAACTTGAAGTGGGCAACTTTAAATTTACTTAGCACTACAAAGAATTTCCATTAAAAAGTTGAAATTCACCTTTAATGGACTTTGTGTTGTTCACTTTGAGATCACTTCATGTTACATTTTGAGAAGGCAAAATTGGCAATAAACAGCCCACACATCATATGTATGACTGTTTGCATGTCACATGATGCAGGCAGTCAGTTATTTAGGCAGTAAGTTACTGAATTAGTTTCACTTTCTCTCTGAGAAGGAGCGGTGTAGTCAGCATTGTACAGAGTCTATGGACAGTGTGCTTTTTTGTATAAAATGTCTGAGATATTGTGCTTTTTGTTACTTTTAAGTTTTTGTATTGTGTTTGCAAAGTTTTGCAAGTAGTTTGAGTTTATTTTAAAACTTTGTTTACTTAAAAAAGGTTGTTTATTTGGTTACTTAGTTTTAGTGTACTTTTTTGCTAGTATTTCTACTAGTATTTTCTTGTTTGCATTTTGATTTACTGTATGTTAAGTTTAACTTAACATGGAGAGAGGTGGGCAAAGTGGTGGGCAGTGGGGGCCCCAAATGTGGGGTGGCCTGGGGCAATCATTTCACCTTAACCACGGTCCTCTTTTGACTGCATCCGGGAGTGGTCTCTCACAGGCACAGCAGCAGCACAATAGTGGCTATGTGGTGCCAGAAGCAGCAGCAGCTGCTGCTAGTGTTTCAGACACATTCCAGACCAGCAGCAGTGGAACAGCAACAGGAACTGCAGTAGCAACCAGAACAGCAGCAGTAGCCACTATTTGTTGCCCCTCCACCAACAGCAGCACAGCAGATAGTATTATGTGGTGCCCCCCCCCCCACTGCCTGTGCCTGGTCCTCCTCACAGCTCTGCCATCTGGCAGTATCTTATCTGCCTCTCTGGTGACCCAACAGTAGTCAGGTGTAAACTTTGTAACACACTGGTACATTGGGGATACAAGGGAGGCCACTTGGGCATGGGTGGTCAGAGAACACACCTTTTGGGGGCACCACCATGCAGACTGCAATGCTAAGCTGCAGGAGGTACCAGCCACTCCTGCAGCCAAAGCTGAAGCAGTAAAGGGTCCACCTGTGCAGTATCATAGACAGCTGTCCAAGGCAGAAGAAGTGGAGGCTCCTGCAGCTGTCCACCACAAGTGCGACCTCTCAGCCTGCCACACAGGCTGACCTTGCTGTGCTGTTAGCAGAGTTTGAAGCAATAAAAAATGTTGTGGAGGGTGCAGTGCAGCAGAAAACCTGCATTGAGGGACAAAATGTGGAGATAATTTGACTGTTTACAATTACTCGTGTTTAGCCCCAGCCCCAACAGGCCCAGTAAAAAAATATGGCACAAAATCTTCCCCCCAAAAAAACTGTCCTCTGCTTTTACTTTTTTCTTATGCAATATTTTTTTATTACATCCTAAGTATGTAATTTAGAAGAAGAAAAAGAATCGGCATTTATATAGCGCTTTTCATACACAGTATCCCAAAGCACTTTACAAGCAATGCTAGACTGGTAGTGTAGTGACTGAATATGTGGTGGCAGCCATATCATACTTCATCACCCACACACAGCCTGGATAATCGCATGTGGGAAGAGGAATGTTGGCCAGGACACTGAGAATGCTCCCTGCTCTTTGCAAAGAGTGCCCTGGGTTCTTTTACTTCCACCTGGACACCCACCAGGATGGGCAGAAGGGACCTCGGTTTAACATCTCATCTGAAGGATGGCACACCCCAGCAGTACAGCACTCCCCAATACTGCACTTGGATGCCAGTGATTTTTAGTTGCAAGTCCAATCCCAGTGTGAGACAAGAACCCACAACCTTCTGGTCCAGAGGCAGATGTGCTACCAACTGAGCCACACTGACACCTTTATGTGCAATTAATGTTTTTTTCCTTTTGTTACTTGTATTAATCCTGTATTTCTTGATTCCCCACCTCCCCGAAATGCCCACCACTCCATTCTGCTTTCCGCAATAGAAATGTTTTCGTTCTTACTCCTTACTTTATTTTATGTAATTAGTCATATGTTTGGCAGCTTTGCGTACACTCTGTGCTCTCATTTCATTTGAAATTGTGGCACTAAAACACCTTAAGGACACTTTTATTTCATCATGTGTTGCTGCACCAGTGCAACAGTTTCACCTGTAATGAAAGCACACAGCATCTGCAATTTTGCTGACCCTCTGTCATGTAAAAAATAAACTAAATGAAATCACAACTCCTAAAATACTTGTTACTTTTCTGATAATTTTTACAGATTATTCATTACATGTGGACTGGACACTAATACTGCATGCTGAATGATGTAGCATGATATCAGTATAATCCGGCCACATTCATAATATAGTAAATTATGGTGGGTGGTTGATTGTCATGGTATATGACTTTATGGTATTTTGATTGTAGGTGTAAAATGTATGTAACACATGAAATAGGAACCACAAATTAAGATAGCATGACAATTAATGCATCAGTGCAAGAATGCAGTTACAATTTTGACCAATCATTTTTTATTCTACTTTACATTGCCCCTTATCTAATAACTTGAGTATAAGCGTATGATACCCTTCTTTTAACAATGTATGTTATTCTACATTATTCCATTTATTAAATGAGAAATAATACAAGTAGTGTTCTTTGTAATGTTACTGTGACATGGTTTTCATATGAACATATGAAATGGCAGCAGAAACAGGACTCACAGTCTATCGAGTCTGCTCAATTGTGCAGCTAGCCCAATAACTTGCAGTTGTCCCACCTTCCCCATCCTTCCTCATAACAACCCCCCACTCACTCTATCCCACCTGCTCCTTAAATCTTCCAATCATTCTACATTATACCACTTCATCAGGCAGAGTATTCCGCTTGTCTACCACGATGTCAATGAAAAAGTGTCTCCTGATTTCCCGCCTGAAATCCCCCCCAATCTCAACCAATGCCCTCTCATGTCCCACCCCTTCTTATCTGAAAAATCTCTTCTGCATCATTCTTGTTTATTCCCTTTAAGTATCTAAAGGCTTCTATCATACCCCACATCACTCCTCTCCTTCAGGGAATACATGTTTAACTCTCACAGCTTTTCCTCATAGGAGTTTCCTTCCAGTCCCTGGATCATCTTCGTTGCACTATGCTGCACCCCCTCAAGCAATCTGATGTCCTTCTTCAGGAATGGACACCAGTACTGCATGCAGTATTCCAGGTGCAGCCTGCCCAGTGGCCTGTACAGGGGAAGTATCATCTCTCCATGCCTAGTGGAGATTACCCTCTATGCACCCCAGCACCTTGTCTGCCTTTGCAGCCACCTTCCTGCACTGAGTTGAGATGTTCATACTCCCTGTTATTAGTACCCTTAAATCCTTTTCCTCCATGGTGCTTTCCAATTGTACCCCTCCCAACTAGTATTTCCTCCCCAGTTCCTTGCTCTGAAGAGCAGGACCTTGCACTACTTGGCATTGAACCCCAACTGCCATGTCTATGACCACTCCTGTAGTTTGGTCAGGTCCTCCTGCAGCCCCCTCCACCCCTTTATGTCATCTACCACAGCTCAGATCTTATTAACATCTGTGAACAGACTGATCCTACTCCAGATCCTGTTTGAGCTATCGACTATGAATATCCCAAATGGCATCGGTTCCAGTACCAATCCCAGGGGCACCCCACTCATAACGTCCCTTGGTGATGAGAGTTCCCCACCACCACCACCCTTTGCTGCCTACCCTTTAGCCAGTTGGTGATCCAATTGACCATTTGTGTTCCCACCCCTATGTATTCCAGTTTTCCCCCCAGCCTCCCATGTGGCTCTGAGTCAAAGGCCTTGCTGAAGTCCAAATACAGAACTTCCACTGCATGGCCCATGTCCAGTTTCCTAGTAACCCAGTCGTAGTACCTGACTAGGTTTGTCTGGCAGGATCTGCCAGAGACAAAACCATGTTGATAACCATCTTGTAGATCATTGTCTTCCAAAAAGGTCATCAGCATCTCTTTTAGGATTGACTCCATGAGCTTCCCCATGATTGAAGTGAGATTCATTAGTCTGTAGTTGTCTAGATTATCCTTAGGGCAACTTTTATGAATGGGCACCACATGGGCCATCCTCCAGTCATGTGAAAAGCATCCTGTGTCCAGTGTTGTACTGAACAGGTCTGCCAGTGGTCCCTCCAGGATCTCTGCTAGCTTTCTAAGTACCCTAGGATGAATGCTGTCTCGTCCCTTTGACTTGTCCACCCTCAGCACCCTTATTCCTTCCAGCACCCTGTCCTCTGTAATTCTGATATCAGTCACCAATGCTTCCCTGCCCAGTCCACCCTTTCCCTGGGGTTACTACCCCCCTTTTCCTTCATGTACACAGAGCAGAAGTATTCATTTGGTGCCTCTGCCAGATTCTGCTCCTTCTCCACCCACCTCCCATGCTTCTTAATCCTCACAATCTAGTCTTTGTTTCTTCTTCTCTCATCAATGTATTGAAATAAGTCTTCTTCCCCATCCTTGATTCCATGTACCAGTTGTAGCTATATGGAAGCCTTGGCAGCTCTGACTAGTATGGTAACCTCTCTGGACTTCTTTGTGTACTCGTCTTTGTCCTCTTGCCTTCCCAATTTCCCAACCCTCTGGAATGTCTTTCTCTTGGCCCTCACCTCTTCCATGACCTCCCGAGTCAGCCAGATTGGCTTCTTTCCTCTACCCTTCTTGCTCTGCATCCTGGAACAAGTCTCAGTTGCCTCTGCTAGCCCTTTTTTAATGATATCCCATTTATGGATAGCAATCATGCATGTCTGAATTCGCACCATGTGCTCAATCAAAATTTCCCCTATCCTTTTAAAGTCCGTTCCCTTAAAATCTATTACCCTGGTACCTGTACCCCCTGTTTCCATGATCAAATTGAGTGTGAACCACACCATGTGATGGTCACTCCTAGCCAGGGGGTCCTCCACACCCAGATCCCTGTTTGTTAATACCAGGTCCAGAGTCTTTACCACCCTAGTCGGCTTGTGGACCAGTTGCATCAGGAAGCAGTCCTGAAATGCATCTAGTAATGCAAGTAGTAAGTCATCAGTATTTCCAGATGTTTTTGAACACATGCTGTTCCATTATGTCATATAGCACTGTCTGCTTCATGTGACTTCATTGTAGGCACAGCAGAAATTAATTTAAATAGTTGCTATCAAAAAGTATTTGAAAATACTGATCCCAACCTGGTGCAAGGGCGATTAAAATGAATGCTCTGTTTATTACTTCCGAGTCTGAAAAAAATGTAGTGCTGCATACTTAATTTGTTGAAAGAAGGGTATCATTTGTAAACACAAGTTATTAGATGAGGAGGCAATGTAAAATAGAATAAAAAAGTATTGGTCAAAATTGTAACTGGATTCTTGCACTGATGCATTCGTTGTCAGGCTTTATTACTTTGTGGATACTGTTTACTGTGTTAAAGTTTCGTAGTATACATACCAACAACAACTACAATAGAAATACCCCCAAAGTCACCTGAAGTCACCTCACCTACCGTGGCAACCCCCCCCCCCAATCATTTACATACCTTTTCAATGTTGCTGGCTTATATTATATATCATTTAGAATGCAGTATTAGTATCCAGATGTGAATAATAATCACCTGAAGAAAAGTTCATAAAATTAACAAGGATTGTGATGTTCATAATTATAAATCATCCTCACTCCCCCTAATGTTCCATCTCTATTATGATTAATGCAATAGAACATTTTTTTCCTATTACTTTCTTTATTGTATTTTTTTTTAAATTCCCATGGTCACCAACTTTTAAGATGCTGCATGCTTTCCTTTACTTAGCATTTGCTGCACAGAACCACATGCTACAACACACTTTTATTGAAGCATGCGATGTATTACCTTAGTGTCACCTGTGTGAGAGTGTACACTGTCTGCATTTTTGCAGACCATGCTATGACCTTTGAAAAATAAAGGAAAGTAAGTAAGAACTCTTAGAAACTGCCTTTCTGTTGGGAAGGCATAATGGCATGATACATTTGTGAGATGTGTGAATTATGACTTATTTTCCTTTTACTTGGTTAAAGCAGCAGTGCAATAATCACAATATAATTAAATCACCTACCATGCCCCAGCCCCCCAAATGTCCTATATAGTGAATGTCCAGCTGTTCTAATGTCAAGAAAAGTCCAGATGAAGAATAAGGCAAGAAATATATCACGGTGTCCCAACTTAAGTGATAGCATTACCTGATTGTGACACCAGTTGCTGCTCCTGTTGTCCCATTGCTTTAATGTCATGAAAAGTCCAGATGAAGAACAAGGCCAGAAATGCATCCCAGTGTCCCAACTTTAGTGAGACCATTGCCTGTGGTGAATTTGACACCTTCTGCATCACTGATACATTCTGCCCTTGGTGTGTGCCTTCATACCACAATGGTGAATCATTGTTCATCCCAGTGAAATTTTTTTGAGCCTAGACACAGCCATTTAATTTCTATTAAATCATGTTTTGTGTTGTAAGAAGTCTGTCATGTTCCTTTTCAGGGAATCATAATACATATGGAATGATTCCACTTGACCCTGGTGGACATGATGTTCACATCCGCATGCCAGACATATGGTATGAGTCCGACACCTAATGTTTAAACTTAATGTTACATTTTTATTCAGTGGGGTGGGGGTTACCACTGTGGTTGACTGAAATATTATCATTTCTGATTCCTTTTTTTTTCTTGGGTTGTATGCACACTTGTGTTCCACATGTTTGGGATGGTTGATAACTTTGGCTGTACAGAAACCGGTGAGCCATGTAAGGTAAGTATTCATTTTTTTGGGGGCACATTTGAAAACAAGTTTCATTAATATTTTTGTCTTCTTTCCAGGACTTCAGCGTAGCCATTTTTTACTGTTGTCTGTCTTTAGATTGGAAGATACCACAGACGGCAGTCCACAGCACCTCAATGTTACCTGAAAACAGATGAAAAAGAAATTATTAGGAGTCCATTGCACCACCGCATTCAGTTCCCAGCATGGCTGTTCTATCTTCTGTTATATCCAGCTTAAAATACCAAGCTATCACTAAACTCCTTATCCAGCTTAAAATACCAAGCTATTAGTGAACCCCTTATCTAACTTAAAATTCCAAGCTATTAGTAATGCCCTTAAAAATATTAACACATTTAGTGAGTGACACGCACTGGCCCACTGTCATACTTACATTACAGCATGGGTTTTCAGGACCAGGATAACACATTGTACAACCCTGGCTTACTGAAGTACGCCTGTCCCATCTGTGGAGAAAAAATATATTATCTAGCCTGTATGTCACTGCTGTCAAATGCTTTACTCTGGCGGAAAAACAATATATAAAAAAGAAAGAGGAAATAAGATTGATACTTACCTGTAGATGTTATCCTTTGGGTGGTAGGAGTACTGCAGTTCTACAAGTTTACACAGTCTATAACCTGTAAAAACAAAATGAAAAGCATTTGCCTGATTTTGGTGAGGTGACAGTGGCATCTTTAAAACTAAAGGAAGTAGTCACACCACAATTCAAGTAAAAACTATAGTACATGACATTAGTACATACTTACTATAAATTAATGATAAGAAGCAGGGTGGCTGTGGTTGGCTGTGGGTTCATAGCTTGGTCACAGGTACAATCTCTCTCTCTCTCTCTCTCACTCTCAAGAAGCAGGGTAGCTGTGGCTGGCTGGCTGTGGGTTCATAGCTTGGGCACAGGTACAATGTCTCTCTCACTCTCAAGAAGCAAGGTGTCTATTGCTGGCTGAAGGTTGACAGTTTGGGTACTGGTACAATGTCTCTCTCTCACTCTCAAGAATCAGGGTGGCTGTGGCTGGATGTGGGTTCATAGCTTGGGCACAGGTACAATGTCTCTCTCTCACTCTCAAGGACCAAGATGGCTGTGGCTGACTGAGGCTTCATAGCTTGAGCACAGATACAATGTCTCTGTGTGTCTCACAAGAAGCAGGGTGGCTGGATGAGGTGCGTTACTGTTTTTCAGTGTCAGGAGGATATTTATCAATTAACCAGCAGGATTTCAGTGGCTACAAGTTGACATTTCTGTTTAGAGGACTGTGAGTAATAATGACTGCACACATTCTGTGAACTGTGTCCTCAAAATCAAGAAAGGGCAAGTCGAAATATAATGACATGTCTTTAATATTTATTTGTCAATAGTCACATTATAGTGAAGGCCCCAATTTTTCTTTTTTTTAATGCAAAAAATGGTAACATTATGGAACTGTGACATCTTTCACCATGGTAATTTTTCTATTACTCCCTCCTGCCAACATCCTCATCATCATCATCAAAGAGGAAGCAACCCTTGCAATCCTCAATTCCAGAGTTGTATCCACTTGGAAATTCATTTTCCATGACTGTATCATTAACCTCAGTGGGATACCATTTAACTCTGCCACCAGGATAGCCTGCTTCACCTGCATCATCAGCACAACCATCATCGTAACAGGGTACAAACATAGATGTGGTTGTCCAACTTGATATGTGACCTTCAATCATTTTGATAAATGTCAGCATGCTGACATTTGTGGGTGATAGGTTAGTATGATGGTCATGCACTATAGCCCCCACCGAACTAAATACCCTCTCCACACTTACACTGGAGGGTGGGAAGGTCAGGTACTTCAGTGCTACTGATATCAGCATTGGCCATTCATTCACCCTACCCCTACAGTACACCAAAGGATTGTCCAATACTGTCAGATGCCTGTTTTCTGCCGAATAGGCCTTATTCATGGTCTGTGATGCACACATTCCTGATGAATTGTCCACCTGTTCATAACATTCATCTAGGTCATAAATTCCTACTTGAGAAAAGGAACCTCAAAGTGAATTAATGGACAACTGTGCAGCTGGCACCACCCCTTGCCCCTCAGCCACCTTACTGGATGTGATCAGTCAACTGTGACCTCCAACCTTGTTATGCTGTAGTTTGCAGAACTTTCACATGAATTATGTGCCCCATAAACCAATCAGTCCAGCTGTCTAGTCAAATGTTGAACCTTTTCATGCCCTTCCTCCAGTCTGGATGCAATGCCATGCTTGTAGCCTGGGTCCTGCATTGTTGCTGTTCCTAATTCTGGAGATTACTTTATAGTGGTGATGTGTAGATTGCTGTATAATATTGTAATCATGGGTTTCAGTAATGCACAGCTTGACCAATCTCCGGCCACATCAAGGCTAGGGTGCAGATTCAACAAAGTCTTCTTCAGCACCCGCAGCAATGGAATGGTTTGGCTAACAGATGCAATGTCACCACTCGCTGCCTGTGTGGCATGTTCAAATGGCCTCAAAATTAATATTACTGAGTCCATTAGTCTCCATTGTTCAGTTGTCATAGATATTGAGGACCCCTGAACTGTCATGGCTAGTGTGCATAACTAGATACATGGAGATGGCTTTGTATTGCTCATACAACCACTCAGCCATGTAAAGTGCCACATTCCATCTCATGACAACTTCAAGATTGATGCAGTGCTGAGGGAGGCTATTTTGAATCAGCAGCTGCCTAAGTTGGTTACAGACCTTTCCAGTGCATGCAAAGTGGGCACAGATGCGATGTGCAACAGTCAGCATTTGCTTCATTTCAGGGTACTGTAGGAACTCCTGTACCACAAGATTTAAACAGTGGGTCATGTAGGGAATTTTTTTACTTTGCTGTGTGGAAAATTAAGGGACATTCTGGTTCTATGTGAAATACCATGTGCAGTGAATTTTAGACACTTTGCCCACCTCTAGATGCACCACATATATTATCACTGTGCTTGGATGCAGCTGAAGATGCACAATGAATCTCAGCCCTTTGAATATCAAGCTGCAGCTCATTTCTTGAGATGCACCAGCATATCTCAGATGCACTGGCACATCTTCTTTGAAAATGACCCCCTTAGGCATCATTTGTGTACCCAAACTGCTATGAAGTTTCAAACATCTTAAAAAAGAAAGGAAAATACATCAAAATGGAACAAAACTTAGCAATAATTAAATAATCAATTCATTAATAACTACACTTTACCAAACAATACTATTCTATAAAACATAAATATCTGAAAAGGATACTTAATACTGCAGGATAGCAGGGCATGATAGATCAAGATACAACATGACGAGACTACTAGTAGCAAGGATCACACAGTCAAATTTTATACAGGTACTTATTTTCTTCATTCAGCTAATCCTTCTTGGAACCTGTTCGTTCATCTCTTTTCTTCTGAAAGATTCTTAACAGGAATTCTGGCTTTTTTGTTTGGTTCTATTGGGAAAAACTTCTCTGGCTGCATGGTGTATCTCTAGTGGTGGATTTAGAGAGTCAAAAGGTGTGGCATGAAGCCCAAACATTTTACAGTAAAAGTGATGTCACAACTTCATGATGTCACAGTCAACACATTTGTCATCACTGATTAGACATCTTTAAATCCCACATATCTCCTTATTCTAACTTTTCTGAGGGGTGAGGATGTAATGTTGCCCTTTAAATTTAAACTTAAAAAATCTTAATTCATTAATAAGTTTTGGTGCAACAGTGTTGTATCAGTTAAAATGAAGGAAACAGTTTGCAAAGTCTCTTGTCTATGTACTGTATCTTATGTAGTTTTCACACTGTCTGTTTCTTGTAATAACTTTATTTCTGTACACAGGCTTATGTCTGGAAATTTGTCATATCATTTTTGGGATTATTGCAATTTAGTGTTATGCCTACAGGCAAGGGGTCATAATGTTTCATGCAAAACCGTGCACTGCAGCATTGCCGCACCCAAAACAGAATGTGGCAAAATAAAGTTGGCACACTATGCCGAACATGCCAAAGAGAGCGCATACTGCAGCAACTGCTTTGTTTTTGTGAGAGGGTCCACCTTCTGCACCCCTCAAACCCCCTGGACTAATTATAATCAACTCTAGGGAGGCATAGAAATCAAAGGTAAGAGAAAACTCACCTCCAATAAAATTCCCATTTAAGGGGAAAAAAAGGCCACAGCATAGTGGTACCTGGGGAGAACTGAACTGCAGCCTAAGGTCCCCAATGCCGCCAGAGACAGGTGCTCTTGCCGCTCTATCATGGGAGCAGCTCGGCCAGGCACCACCCCAACATCATCCTTAACTTTCATCTACCGGCAACCTACAGCATCAGGGTTAGTGGTTATTACTGCATGCTCTAAAATCCCTGTCATTGTAGAGCCATTAGCACTTCTTTCAGCACTGTTTTACTTGCATGGTTTTGCATGAGACATCTTGACCCAGAAGGATGCCTGTATTTCCTGTACAATTTGAAGTTAAAAGTGCAGACAACATTGAAGCACAAAATCAATTGTCTTCTACTAGGATTGTTTTCTTTGGAATACAAGCTCCCATAAATCTACTTTAAGTTTTAAACAGAGAAGCAAATTACAGTTTTCTAAGCATTTCACAACATTGTGTAACCTTATTTCTGAACAAAATTTACATTTCAGATTCTTTATGATTTATCAGTTCCAAAAGGTCCAGAAATAGTTAATGAAGCATTTATAGCATAGATATTAACATTTTTCCTTTGTAACTTTATCAGCCTCCATTATCGGAAGACATTATTTAATTCTGCATATTTGTTGTAATGTCCTCTTAAAAACTGTGTTTATCTTATCTAAGCAGCATATTTCTAGAGCTGTTCAGCATGGGGAAATTCCACATTCATGGAATTTTGATGAAAGGTTGGGAAATTTCTTCAGAATTTTGAGCAATTTTTAAAATTTAGTAATTTGGCTATAATGCAGCCACCTTTCAAGCTAGTGCTCTGTAATTTGGAGTGTGTACTCTTTGGGTCACTGGCCACTAATCTGCAAAACAGCATGACATTTGGATGTTAGTTTCAAAGTTATAGGTGCTCAAATGTTGTCATTTTATTGTTTGTGTGAAATTTCATTAATATTTTTATCTGCATATACCTTAACCGTCTATTGGGTCAGGGATCTTAAATTTGGTATGCTTTCTTGATGATAGGTGTTCTAACAATGCAGCAGATTTCAAGACAATATGATGCATCGTCTCAAAATTATATATGCTCAAAATCTGTAGAAAATTCTTGAAAAGATGTTATCTGCATAGAATTTGAATGCAAAAAAGGCTTGCTCCAATCAGATTGGTGCTAATGAACCCCACAGCACTTAACAAAATTAAAGGAAAGAGTTAGCAGTCTGTGTCACAGAGTGCTAACTGCTTCCTTTGTTTTTGACATCTGCATATAACTCAGGCACCTTTGGAGCTAGGCATGTGTAAATAAGTACAGATAACCTTTTTGTAATGCTTATAGAATGATCTAAATATGGACAGAAAGATACAGGGGTTCAAAAATGTACTATGTAAATATTTGCAAAACTCTGTGAAAACTATCAAAAATGTGGATGTTTGTAACTTCTCTGCTCTTGCATGCATAGAGTAAATGTGTGACATGCATATCCATAGTCAGTTTATCCTGGTGTCTAACACAACTAGATAAATTAGTTAAGCAGTTTTAATTTTGCAGAAGAAAAAATGATTAATAACATCTTCTCACATATTTATGATAGCATATGCTATAGATGAAGCATCCAGAATTATGTGCAATTCAACATTAACAATGCACACAGAACTACTTCATTTGATAAGCTGAACTGTGCTTTTTTCAGTCCTGCTGTTCCTTTCTGGGTGACTATTCCCACCCCTCTTCTCATTTGGCATAGCCAGATTGACTCAGTAGAACTACTGATATCCTCTTTGCTCTTTACAGTGACAAACTCCCTTAAAAGGCGAGTCACCAACTCCTTTTCCTATCTACCTACTCTGTTAGAATAGCCAGAATTATTTTTTTACTGCTGCCCAATACATTGTCTTCCACCACTACATATTATTGAATATCTCTAAGTCCTAGACATGAATGTACACCAGGCTCCCTGTATCCTAAATTTACTTGATGTGATCTTTTAAATATCCTGCACTCAAGCTGGAATTGTTGACAGTCTGTGCTTTCTTCCTCTAACCTGTAGGTCTGCCACTGTTGTACTACCCAGCTCAGCTGTTCATTTCTTAGTGAAACTGTGCATCTAACTCCTAAATCTGATGACCCCCTGCACTACCTGCCTCTTATACCACTATCCTTGAATTAGAATCCCCCAGATAAGGCCGAGTGAAATTAGAAAATTCTAGTTTTATGGAATTTTTTATGAAATTCTACAATTTTCTCAAAGGCTCATGGGATTTGGCTTTAAGTACATGTTATTTTTTGGTTTTTCACAGTAAGCAATTAATAAAATTGGCATGCACAGTCTCCTAGTAAGGGTTAAAAAATTGCCAAATTTAATGGTATTGTATTCTCTAGTTTGAAAGTTTCAGGGGTTTATAAATTTATAGTTTACATTCTTGCAAAATTAAATTTTTAAATGTTGTGAAAGTGTGACTTCTTTTAATTCAATCCAATTTAAATCTGAAAAGATGCACTTTTTCAAAAATGACCGTGTGGTATAGTAGTTTAAATGTTTCAACTCTGGTTAAATTTGGATATGTAGTTTTAAAATTAGAGAGAACTAACTGAAATTTAAATTTTGGCAACATGTCTGTCAGGCTATACTTCAGTCCCATTTAAGGCTAGAAATCTGTAACTATGTGCATAACCAATATAGTGATAACCTGTATACCTGTTAATTTTTGTAACATTTCAATGAATACTATCAAAATTATACTACAATTACAGAAATCCAAATTTTGGCAAAATATTTGGCTACCTATAACTCAGCTGCCATTAAAGTTTGAGAGTTAAACCATAGGGCATATGCACAATCTAGGTGCATCTCTAAATCCTGATACTGTGGAGAGATTTGGATAAAAATTGTGAAAATTATCTCGAAATAACTGAAAACTAAATGTTGATTAAATGTTTAGCCATCCATACCTCAGCCCCCTTTTAATCCACAGCTCTGAACATTGGTAAACTTTTGTAAGCTGCGTGGTACTGTTTACATTCCAAATGTGTTGTTTGGAGATGTACTGTTAAAACCAATGTGAAATAACTGAAATGTAAAATGTTGCAGAATTCAGTGGAATTTTCAAGAACATTCTGTAGAATTCCATGGAATCTGAATGTTCATTCCACAGGCATTCTGTGGGTAGAATTTTATATTTCCACAGATCTACATATTTCAGTTTTGGTATCAGCCAGTGTGGCCCTAAAATCTGTAAATATAGGAAATACCTGGGAGTAGCCCGGTCCAGCAGTTTATCCACAGGCTACCATCGTGGGTTGGAAATGAGGCTCACTCATCACATATCCACATTGTACAAAGTAAACTTTATTATTCACAGGCAGTGAATTCTCTGTTCCACATTTTGTGCTGTCACACTACATTAGCAAAACTGTACTCTGTAATAATTTAAACAATTATTACATACTAATATCTATAATTAATCTTTTCCCTCAATTGATTATAACTCAAATATTGTATTATTCATTATTATTTCTTATTTAACTATAAATAAAAAAAGTATGTTGTCAGAGACAACCAAATCCACCAATACATAGGAAACTGAATTTACATTGAATGGTACCACTTATCACAGCTACTTAACTTAAGTATGCTTTTTCTCATGGACCTGCTAGCAGCTCAGCTCCCACCTGTCCCCATCCCCCTCCTCACTCCCTGGGACTTACCTGCATACATACAATACCCCCTGGATTGCCCCCCCCAGGATGGAGCTGCCTCACCAGCATCAGCCCTGCAATGACCAGAGAAGGATGCCAGCAGGGGCATCTACAGGCATTGCCTCCCTGGCTTGCCCCACAGGGCAGGCTCAGCCAGGTACAGTGAATGATGGGATAGGTCATGTTTTTCAGGAGTGCCAGGGTGGGTGATCAGGGCCAGGGGAAGTTTGGCATCATGGATGGTGGTTGCAATTTTTTTTGTAATGATTTGTCCCCTGAAGGAGGTATGGCATGCAATGACACCAGTGTCCAACACACCTCCAGAGGAATATATTCACCAGTCATGGTGAAACCACCCAGTCTTCACTAGGAAACCAATTTGTGCTGGACACTCAGCCCCCTTCCCTCAGAGAAGGAGAGAAGTCACTAGGATGCTCAGTCTTTCTCCCCTGGCCAGCCCTTAAAGTTCCTAAGTCCATTCCTGAACATGGGACATCAGTGTCATAGATGGATGCCATGCTGCTATGCCAGCAGGCTGGCCAACAGTTATTTAACTTAATTACACGTGCCAATGACCTGTGTAACCCTGCGTTCTTCACAAAAGGGTGTGGCAACAGATCAGTTTCCAGCATTTCTGCATTTTCTGCATTAAGTTCATGTGCAACATCATGATATTGGGGGGACAGTATTTGGTTTGACTCTCAAGCATGCTCTGCAGTACAGGCTGCACCATTCAGGGTTTTGGGCTGGATTCACTGAACAGCTGGGCTCTGCACACTGGAAGCATGGATGATGGGGTAGCTTTGGATTTGGGGGGTTACAGATGCTTAACAAGTGAATGGCAAAACTTTGAATGTTTTAGGGAGCGGTGCTGATGGGCTTCACTGGCTCTGGCTGTTAATATTCACACTATCAACACTTATCTGCCACTACTAGGAAATTCCCACCAAGTATTCATCTTCAGGGCTGTAGTAATCCTCTAACAGTTACTTTAAAATACCACAAGGGATCTGTAGCTACAGTATGCTAGTTTGTGATGCCTTGCTTAATGTGGTTGATAAGGGAGAAGGCCACCCTGTAGCAGCTTCCCTTTTTGTGCTGAGTCCAGCATAACAGGTGCCTGGACTTCAGGTGTGTGTGTATGTGTTTGTGCGTATATGTCTGTGTGTGTGTGTCCTATAGTACTCACATCCATGGCATTGTTGGCAGATAGCCGTCTTTTGCTTTCAGAATATAAAAATCCCAAACTAGATTTTATACCTCTTGTTTTCAATGGTGGTAAGCCAGGTTTTGTGACATTGGAGGGCAAGAACTGGATGCTTTGGGGCATCATTTCTGCTCTGCTGCAACCATTGAGTCTCTTAGTACTACTGACTCACCACAGCCAACAACAGTTGGAGAACTGGGGCATGACCATAATTGATTTCCTGTCCTTTGCTCTTACTTTTCTTTTTCTCTGGTTCCCATAGAGTGTCCATGTCATCATACCCAATTGCACCTACAATGCTAGCCTCCTGACATGTGTCCTTCTCTCACTTCTCCTCATCCTCACTTTCATCACCCTCTGTTTCCTTCTCTGCAGCATCTGATTCCCCTGCCCTGTATAATGAAATACTCAGATTTGCCTGTGCCACATCACACTGTGACTTAAGCTCAGGCTCTGACTATTCTACAGCACTTTTGGGGACATCAACCACCTCCATGTCTTTGTCCTCACCGACAGTCCCAGAGGAAGATTTATTTGGGGTTCTTGCACTGCTCCTGTGGTCTCTGCCTGCACTGCCACCACCAGCACCCACCAGCTGTAGAAAGATGTGGCCACACTAATACCCCAACTTGCAGCAACTATTCCTTGTTGACCACTACCAGACCATGATGAACCTGCAACACCACAACTGCTATGGTTGCCTTTGGAACCCCTTACAGAAATAATCATATGAAATGTTTTCATGATGCACACATAAAACTACCCATGTGATATGTATGGTGCAAGTAGGATTTACATTTTAAATTGGGACCAATTGCATGCACGTGGCATGCATGCATACAGCTAGCAAGTGTGGAAAGCATACTTTTTATTTTAAATTGGAACAGAAGGCATGCATATGGCATGCATACAAAAAGCAAGTGGTCACTGATAACTGCTCACATAAAAGTTAAGTGACTTGCTCAGGATCACACCATATACAAGTGGGGTTGATGAGATTCAAACCAGGGTTTTCAGGTCATCTCCTAGTCTCCTGGTTAGTAGTTTAGTGCCTTTAACCACTAAGATATACTGCCTGCACACATATGGCATGCTTGTACTTCAGTACAAATCTGCATGCATGCGGTGTGCTTATAGCCACTGTTATACTTTAGTTTTCTTGTCTCCCCTCATCTCTGCTGCACAGCTGAACTGTAGCACGCACACTGATGGAAACACATGTGGTTCTTCCCACCCCTAATACACACACTTATGCAAAAACTATTTAATTACCTCTGTCTTGGCTGAACTCCTACTATTTTCTCTCCATAGTTTTGAATGCTTACACACAAACAGGCCTTAATGAGCAAACACAGAAGTAACAATAACTCAACATCCACCCACATGACCAGTTGTCCCCCTCATGCACACTCATACTGTAGTGTGCAGCTATGCTGCTACTGACAATTCACTAAGTACGAATATAAGACAAGAGTCTCTTGCCTGAGTACTAGGGAATAAGAGGCAGGAGCCTTTAAGAGAAGATGTCCATGAGTCAGAGTGCTGGGACATACCCACTTAAAATGAAAGGAGTTATTTTTTATTACTGTTTTATACATTATTATCAACATCTCCTTCCCCATTCTCTTTCCCTACTCTTTCTGTCACCTTGTCCATCACTTCTCCCCATCCTCACTTACTCCTCATCCTCCATTCATTCCTTGGCCCCACTTGCTTCATTTGCTCTTCTTACGAACATACAAACATATGAAAATTACCAACAGCAAAAGACCATCATAGTCTATCTGGGCTGCTCAAGATTGCAGATAACTCCCAATTCCATAGCTGCTCCACCCTCTCCCCTTACCTCCCTTTACCCTCCCCTTTGACCTGTCCCAACCCTTCTTGAAGCATTCCACTGAGTTACATGCCACCACCTCAACTGGTAGTGATTTCTACTTAGCCACCATCCTCTCTGTAAAGAAATGTCTCCTCACCTCCCTCCTGAGTCTACCCCCTTCCAATCTCATGTCATGGCCCCCAGTATCCCTGCCCACCCTCCTCCTAAATAGACCCTCTGTGTCTGTTTTGATTATCCCTTTCATGTATCTGAAGGTCTCAATCATGTCTCCCCATCCCTCCTGTCTTCCAGTGTGTACATGTTTAACTCTCTTAGTCTGACCTCATATGATAATTCCCCCAAGCCCCGAATCATCTTCGTTGCCCTATGTTGCACCCCCTCCAGCAACCTAATGTCCTTTTGTTGGTGCAGGCACCAGTACTGCATGCAATATTCCAGGTGGGGTCCAATCAACAATCTGCATAATGGTTGAATAACCTCCCTTCTTCCCAAGGTAATACCCCTTGCAATGTACCCAAGCATTTTGTTAGCCATTGCTGCTGCCTTTTTGCATTGTGTAGAATTCTTCATTACTCCCATGATGAGCACACCTAGGTCCTTTTCCTCTTCTGTTACCTCCAGCTGCACCCCTCTCAGATGGTAGCTTCTCCTTGGATTTTTTTGTTTCAAAGTGCAGGACCTTGCATTCTTCTGCATTGAACCCCAGCTTCCATCTGTCAGAACATGCCTCCAGCCTTGCCAGATCCTCTTGTAGCCCCCGCCACCCCCACCAGTCATCCACCACTGCTCTGATCTTGGTGTCATCTGCAAATAGACTGATTTTGCTACTGATGCCATCTGAGATGTCTGCAATATATATGCCAAACAAAACTGGGCCACACACCAACCACTGTGGAACACCACTTGTGACAGGCTTAGGGTCTGAGTATTCCTCACCTACCACCATCCTCTGCTGCCTATCTTTTAGCCAGTTCTCCACCCACCCCACCAGCTTTGCTTCTGCCTCTGTACCCTGTAGACTGCTTCCAAGTCTCCCATGCAGTATTGAATTGAAGGCCTTATTTAACTCTAGGTACAGGATATACTCCCACTCTCTCCATTACTCTACCCTTCCTCCCTAGCTCCCCCCCCACTTTACATACTTCAACCTCTCCCCTTTTTGACTCCCATTAACTGGCCCTTATCTTCTGCCTTCCCATGTTCCACTTCCAGGATCTTGTTCTCCAACTTATTTCAATGTCTACCCCAATGCTTGCCCAGCCATCTTGCTCTTTGAAACTAGGCTACCCTTTGTCTAGCTACCATGCACTTAGAGAAAATAACTGTTTATAACAATGCTGGCTATATTTCTCAACTCCTTGTCTCTTTCTGCTCTAATTAAAACTATTGTTTGTTGACTCGTAGCATATTTTGATCATTTATGTTTCTAATAGCTCAAATTTGCAACCATTGTATTATTGACTCCCTGTATATACTGATCTTTGTATTCCTTCAGAAAATGAATGTAATTATATTATGCTCTGTTAGTTCATCCTGCCACTTAACCTCTGTATTTTATTTGATCTGGAGCCTATGTAAACAAGCCTTTTGTGCAAAGGTATTTTGGAAACCTAATAAATAAAGAAATGATGGCGAGGTGGTGAATAATGGCAATCACAATGGAAGAAATAGACTTGGGCATCATCATCACAGATGACCTGAAATCATCCAAGCAGACCACTAAAGCTGTAGGTAAGGTGAAAGGGATGTTGGAGAGTATTAGTAGGGGCATCACAAGTTGTTAGAGGGAGGTAATAATCCTTCTTTACAAGACACTGGTTAGGCTCCATCTGGAGTACTATGTGCAGTACTGGAGGCTGCACCTGCACAAAAACATTAACAAAATGGAGGCAGTCCAGAGAAGGGCAACCAAAATGGTGCAGGAACTGCATCAGAAAACATGAGGACAGATCAACAGAGCTCAATATGTATACTCTAGAGCAAAGGAGAGAAAGAGGTGATATGATCGGAATAGTCAAACATTTTAAGGGCATTAATAAGATAAAAGAGTCTAACATGTTTCAATATAAGAAAAGTAGCAGGACAAGAGGACTCAGCATAGCATTAGAGGGAGACTGATTAAGGGGTAATGTAAAGAAGTTCTTTTTCACAGAAAGGGTGGTGGATACATGGAATGGCCTACCTCAAAAACTGGTGGATATAAATACAGTGTAAGGCTTCAAACAGGCATGGGATGGGCATAAGGGAGCAATACAGATGTGTATGAATAGATAGGCCATTAACAGAGTAAAAGTCTATGGCACATTCATAAGGTATAAAAATGGGCAGACTGGATGGGCCTTGCAGTCCTTATCTGCTGTCAACTTCTATGTTTCTATGTAATGAAGGCCACTGTTCTATTAAAAAGGCTCTTGTTAGTCACCTTCATTAATCTCCAACTCTCCATCAATAATGTATAAAACAGTAATACAAAAATACCCCCATTCATGTCAATGGTGTGCACCCCTGCAGTCTCCCTTGCTCCATGTCATAATGTGCCTGAGCATTGGGATGTAGAGGTCAATTTCACCGGAGGGATGGAGTAAGCCTGACTATAGTTGGTCTCTAATAATCTGTGCATACCATACCCCACAACTGTCCCTGAATGGAAAGGACAGCCCTCATTTTACCCCTGAAAACTGCTCGGCCCCTCATCCATCTTACATGGAAAACTTGCTGCTCACACAGATGATATCCTGGAAATTTAGACTATATGGCAGGGGCACCATTTTAAATTTCAGCAGGGGGAAGACAACAACCAGTGGAGGCCAAGTGCTAGCTAGCCTCTAGGTGGCAAGCTCTAGAATGTCTGGAACATCTGCAAAAGGTAAAACTTATTTGCTATGACTAAAAAGTGACATGCAAATCAGGATAAATTAAAATGTGTAAGATTCATATGTCTATACCTCAGAGCAGTGCATCAGATTTGGGCTTAAACCCACCTAGTTACTAACCTTTTTTTCTTTGCTGAAATTCTGCCCCCCACTTTGAGAAAAAACATTGTCCCGACTTCTCTCCTGGACTCCATTCCATTCGGTACCCATTTTTTCAAACCCCAGGAAATGTTATTGTATTCTGACTTATGCAGTATGGTCTCACCATAGGACTGCCCTGGAGCCAAAATGGTTAATAGAACTTATGTAAATTATAGAATGCTAGGATCAAGTTCAGTTTTCAGACCACTGTCCCTGCTAAACAGCATTCAACTGTCAGATTCTTTACTCTACTTGCCTCAGTAAGACGTCTCCAGAGAGCTCTCCTTCATCGCTTGAAAAAATTAATTTTTCCCCAGTTTTATTAAGTATTGTTTTATTTTAATTGGTATTTGAAGCACTGTCTTTGGTTTAGATTTAATGTTCTATGGGTAAGTAGTGCAGACTCCTTTTTGGTTCTCTAACCGAGAAGGAACCGACATCTCCTTTATTCTTCAAAAATAATTATATAGTCTTGTTTTATTTAAAGTTGTTCCGACTCAGGTGCAAGTCAGATTTTGATTGAAATTTCTAACCGGGGTAACTCCTGATTCCTTTAGTTGGCTATCATAACTGAACAAAAAAAAAATATTTTTATAATACAGTGGTTTGATAGTAAGTTTTATTCTGGGTAATGTCACAGAAAGCCAAGAAGGGAATGGGACCTACAGGTTTCCAGCACTGCACTGAGTCCGGGGAACCTTTTGCCAAGGCTGGTCCACATTTAATTTGTGTTTTTTGTCTGAGATTTGAGTACCTTTAGACAGACTGTGGGATCTGCAAAAACTTTCCTCAGCCTACGGTTGAGATGTGGAGGAAGAGACAGCAGGAAAGAATGGCTGAAAAGGCTGTTGATCCAGCTATTAAAACAGACCACAGATACGGCTGCTGAACTGCCACTGTGGGACAAAAGAAGGAAAAAGAGAAGCATCAGGAACAGCAACCAAAGAAAGCTGCAGCTCCTACTACAGAAAAGATTGCTAACATTATCTGGATTATTCATTCTTTTTAGACTGTAACCCTGGTTCCAGCAATGGTTCAGACCCCCAGTTCAACCCAGGTCTCTAGTTTATTAGATCTCAGTTGCTACCGGTTTGGAGAAGAGGAGGATGAGGAAGAAGAAAAGGATGAGAATTATGGTGAGCCTATTGAACCAGGCATTTCTCCTAATCCTCATCACCCTGTTTCTCCTGACAAGGGAACTGAGGATTTTGCCTCTTACTTCTCATTTATGAAGCAAGTGGTGCAGACCCTCGATCTCCCAACTTAGGAGTTAACTGAAGATGAGGAGGAAGAGATTACAGAGAAACGATGGATGTGCCAGCATCAAAAAGATTGTTGCTGCCAATCCACAAGTCCCGTAAAAAGCAGCAAACCCAGATTTTGGTCCTTGCCTTCTCCATCCTTTTGCCAGAAACTGGGTGCTAGAACCGACTATCTCAGGTTCCCAAAGTGGTATGCGATGAAGTTACCTCACCGACTGAACCCACTCAACCTGTGTTGTTTGCTTCTTGCCTGGCTGCTCCCTTGGCTGCTGCCACACTACACTGATCAAGGCCTATGAAGGCCACCAACACTCCTGTCACTGCTGCTGCTAGGCCTAGCTTGCTGCTTCGTTGGGCCTGTGCTGTTTTTTGTGAGGTATTATATGTGAAAAGATCACACCTTAGATTCTTTGCATGGTATGCTGGACAAAGAAAGTAATAACAAGTAGAAATATTAAAAGAAGTTTATAACAATGCTCCCATCATAATAAGTGAAGCAAAACAATCACAAGGGAGCCAATTTCCCACCATTCCTCAAGTATGGTCTCGTTCTCTCTGAGAAGCTGAGATACATACAATTATATATGACTGATAGGAGTGCATTAACAGATATGATAAACAAACAGCATTGAATAAGGCATGTAAATGAGGCAGCTCCCCTGGGCAATGACATAGGAAAGGAAGTTGCAAAGTAAGGAAGAATCTCTGAAACTCTGAACATAGGAAAATCATTGTCAGCAACCTGTTATCAGTTCTTATTTCAGACAATGAGTCTGGAAATACATGCAGCATAATCACAAATGCACAAAATGTGTCACAATAAAGGAAAACTACAGAATATGAGTGATTATGAGTATAGCAGAATATTTGTGGAAACTAGAAACAGTATGTATGGCAGAAACATGTCATATAGGTAAAACATTATGCCAAATATGTGTATAGCAAATATAATAAAGAACACTAATATAAGTAATAAAACAATATCAAACATTATAAGACTGTGGTAAGGCACTAATAGTTGTAGGTGTATAAGGTTACGGTTACATGTGGGTCAGCTGGTGGTGTATAACCCAAGCATAACAGTCCCCTCCTTGTTGTCTTGCTCAAAGGGCAACTCAACAAAAAGAAGATGGTTAGGTGCAGCAATGATATGTCTTATCTCATCAACAAGCCTGAGGAGTGAGCCTTGTAAAAGAACTGCAGCCATGCAAGATGCTGCTTAAAAGTACACCTTAGACAGCAAATGGTTAGTAGTGGATGAGTTAAATAAAACAAGATACAAATTACTATCAAGCTTTAAAACATTGATTTGAACATCTGCTTTTCAAAGCACATAAAAACTCGTAATGTAAATGAATTACATTTCTGTAGCATACAAATAGGGTGACTGTGAAATAGTCTTATTCAGGAAGTGACACAGGGATAATCACAGATGGTCAGATCATAAAACACAAAACAGAAACTACCCTTACAGAAATAATTATATGAAATGTTTTTCTGCTGCATGCATAAAACTACTAACGCGATATGAATGCTGCAAGTATGATTTAAATGTTAAATGGGAACCAATTGCATGTATATGGCATGCGTGCAGCAAGCAAGTGTGGAAACCATGATTTTTATGCTAAATTGGGAGACTGCATGCATTTGGTATGTGCGCAAAAAGAAAGTGGTCATTGATAACTGCAAATGTAAAAGTTAAGTGATTTGCTCAGAATCACACCATATGCAAGTGGAGGTTGATGAGATTCAAACCCAGGTTTTCATGCCTCTCAGTCTCCTGGCTTGCAGTTCAGTGCATTTAACCACTAATCCATACTGTTTACACACATATAGCTCTCTTGTACTTCAATATATATTGCATCTGACTACATCTGCATGCATGCAGCATGCTCATAGCCATTGTTATGCTTTTCAGTTTTCTTTTTCTTCTCTTACTCATCTCAGTTTCACAGCTGAACTGTATCACACAATCCAATGGAAACACAAGTGGTTTTCCCAACCTGATACACAAACGTACCCACAAAACCACTTAATTACTTCTGTCTGACCTGTACTCCTACTATTTTCTCTTCATAGATTTGAATGCTTCGACACAAACAGACATTAAAGTGCAAACACAGAAACAGAAATATCTTGACACACACCCACATGACCAGTCCCCCCCCCCATGCACTCACACTGTAGTGGGTATGGCCATGCTGCTACAGACAACCCACCAAGTATAGCTATAAGTAAAAAATCTCTTATATATGACTGATAGAAGTGTAGTTACAGATATCATAAACATACTGCATTGGATAAGGCATGTAAATAAGGCAGCTCCCTTGAGCAATTACATAGGAAAGAAAACTTGCAAAGTAAGGAGAAATCTCTGAACAAAGGAAATTCATATTCAGCAACTTGTTATCAGTTCTTATTTCCAGACAGTGAGTCTGGAAATACTTGCAACATAATCACAAAAGCACACAATGTGTCACAATAATGGAAAACTACAGAATATGAGTGATTATGAGTATAGCAGAATATATGTGGAAACTAGAAACAGTATATATGGCAGAAACATATCATATAGGTAAAACATTATGCCAAATATTAGCATAGCAAATATAATAAAGAACACTAATATAAGTAATGAAACAAGATAAAACATTATAGGACTGTGGTAAGGTACTAATACTTGCAGGTGTATAAAGTTACAGTTACATGTGGATCAGCTGGTGGTATATAACCCAGGCATAACAGAGGTGAGCCTTGTGGAGTAAGTAGGTAGTCTAGTCTCCAGTTAGCTTCTAACTCACCCTCTGCCCCTTCAGCCACCAGGGGAGATGAAGACTCACTAACTGTAGATCAACAAAAATATGCCACCACAACACTGCTATTGAGAGTTCAGTGCTCACTGTCTCCTCCAGGCTGTAGTGTCCAGCCTGTCTACTATATGGCAGGAAATACAGTGTCACAGTCACATGACTCATGCTGTCGCTTGGCTGGAGCTTCTCCATGTCACATGTGATGGTGCCACCGCTAATAGATAGAGATAGTGGACAACACAATACAGACACAGTCAAATTAGGAGTGCACCTGCAGCATGAGTGCACACATGCCAGAAGGGCACTTATTGTACAGAAAATTAAATCCAAATTTAATGCCATTGTTGCCACACCATAAGAACAGCCTAGACCCAAATGTGTGTGGGGAAGGGGGGCAACTGCTCCCCTCTACCCTACCTATATGGCACACCTGATTCTCTTATTTATTTCTCCTCGTGGCCCCTAGTCATCTCCTTTACCTCCTCCTACTCGGGCCACCATCTGCCCACTCTGAACTCCTGGGCCACCGCCTTGCACTCCCCCATGGCTTACCCCCCATGGTGGGGAGGCGAGGGTGCCCCCAAGTCCCCCACCTGGCACGGATCCAGATCACGTGGTGCCCATGGAGATGGCATGCATTGATGGATGGCCATCAAACCTCACGACCTCTCTGCCACTTTTTCCATTTTCTTCCCTTGCAGGAGCACGGCATGCAATGACACCTGCAACAGGGCTCATGCATGCTCCAATGCATGCCCACTTCAAGCATCAGCCATGCTCCTCCCCACATTCTTGTGGCTCCATACTGTCAAGCCCCAGCCTCCACTAGGGGTCAGGCATGCAGCAGCTGCAGTTTCCCTCTCCCTGGAGATGGAGAGCAGTCCATCAGATGCTCAATCTAACTCCCTCCTGTCGACCCACGGTGGCCCATGCTCATTCCTGAACATGCATTGCTGGCATGAAGTGTGGCATCCAGTACCTCAACCCTCAGTGCCAGTGGGCCAGGCACTGGTACCCCTGATTTATGGTAGAAATTAATTCTCAGGTACTAATAGCAGTACAATTAAATACAAGTTTATCCACTGTCTTCTCAGATACTGTATCTCCATGTTTCAGGATGTGTCCTGATCATTGTGAGGGTTAATGACCTTCATTGTTCACATTTTGAGTGTCCATGTCCCTCATTTCAGTGACAAAATGTGAGGTATGGTGAATGCTTCCAAGACCCTACTCAGCAGAAAAAATATTGAGGATGGTCATAGTGTACATGCTCCATACAGAATGGCAAAGGGAAAGTAAGTGAGCTGAAACAGTCATGAAGAAACACAGTTGTAGCATTACATATGCATAAGGGGATTTGTACAGCCCAAAACAGAAAGGCCAGGCTTCACAACACAAAGGCCACTCTTTGCATATCTGGACTAGGGGGCATTGGGTGACCATATCCTAGGCATTTAATGCAGAAAGCAAAACATACTTTACAAATTAATGGTAATTTAATGACAAAAATCAAGAGCCATTAAACAACTTGCAAAAGGATCAGAACTATTTGAGCTTGCCTAATATTAATGGGAAATTAATGAAAAGGGTATTTTGATGGCTCTGATTGCTAGCAGTAGTATGAGAAATAGAAACTGATGCATTTTTTCAGATGAGATTTTCACCAGCTTAGTTGATGCACAAATGACAAGTGTGCATCATGTAAACCTGATGTGATTTTTAAATAATGTTCACACTAGCTTTACTGCTGCACTTATGTCAAGCATGGGGCACATGAACCTGGTGAGATTTTTATATGATGTTCACACCAGATTACTTGCTGCACACATGTAAAGCTTGCAGCATGAGAACCTGATTTGCTTTTTAGACCTGGTTCACTATGTTCACTTTGTGCATATGAACCACATGCAAACATTGCACAATTAACCATGTGGCATGCATTCTACATTTAAACAGTACACTTATATTTCTGTAAGGGACCAAAGGAGCTACATTCCTTCTGTCAGCAGCACCATTGCAAGAAACTTCTTTAGCAGAACATCTCTTTACAGGCATTTTCTTATACAGTAGGTGTAGATGTTCAGAACACAGCAACACAACAATTTAGAACTCTTTACTGACATACACAGGCAGTAAACAACAGCAACACTACCATTCTCTTTTTGCCTTTTTAAACAAAATCAGTATACAATATGGATTTAATGATTAAGGGAGTAGGGGGACACTTGCAATAGTAGACATCACTTTACAAGATTTTACACAACACCAGAAATATATTTTTTTAGCAAAATAATATGCAACCAGAATTGAGGGACTAGAGGGACCCACAGAATACTACACAGCAAACTTTACAAGACTTTATACAAGCAGTAAACAACTACAGCAGAAATATGTTTTTCTTTTTGGTTTTTTAAGAAGAAGAATACACAACAAGGATTTAAGGGACTGTAGTGGACACATGTAAGGCATAACAGGGTATAAGGTCTAAAGCTAACTTCTATCAAGCAACAAAAATGAAATCAACATTGTCAAACTAGAGTGACAAAAATAATTCTGTAACACAAGAACTAAACTAACAAAACACGAAAATCAGGAACAAATGTTCAACAAAAAACACTGAATGGCACTACTGCTAAACACTGCATGGACTATAAGGCAAGCTTGCCTTTTTACAGCTGCAGTGGTGGAGTCTGCAGCTGTCTTGCCATAGCTGGAAAAGGGGACACTGAAGCACAAATTTGGAGTTGTACTAGTTTCTTCCACAACTCCAAATCAGTGCACTCATTCCCCTTCACAAGCACACTACTTTTCTTTTGCATTCACCCACCAAGCTTGCTGAACTCACAGCAGAACACTACATATTCTGCCATGTCCAAAATGGCTGCCAGAGCTCAGTGCACATGCAAAACTTCAGTTCTGCAGTTGTGGTGAAGTTGCACATGTGCGACAACTCACACAGGCTCACTGTGCTCCAGCAGCCATTTTGGACACTATGATCTGCCATCTTCTACTTTGAGTTCAGCAGGCTTTATTGACTCGCCAAATCTTTTTCTTGCTGGAGGTTGCTGTAGATAAATTACCCTCCTCCACAGCACACTACACAGTCTGCAATACCGAAACAGAAACTATTACTTTAAACTAGGTAAATCACAAACAAAATTCAGAAATAGTTTGTGATCTAGAGGCACAAGGCACAGCACACACTAAAGTGACTGATTTGAGGCAAAAAGTGTGTATTTTAAACAGTTTATCAAGTGTGTTTTGCACACAGCTCCAGAGCACAGCTACCTGTAAATCTTTTCCCTGCATTGCACTGACATCAGCCTACACATGACAAAAACAGCTCATGGCAGCACCATATTGTCCTCCTATCCAATGGATCCTTGCTAACTTCACCATAGAGCTGTAATTCAGAGGCAAAGATAGGTAAAGTCATCATTTTCCACAATTCACAAATTTCTCCTGAAAGGCAAACTGGAACTTCACCTTGCATATTAATTTTGTGAATTGATGAAATTTTGCCAAATACTCCATGAAGTGAAATTTTCTAACTTCACCCACCACTACATCTAAAGTTGGCAACCATACAAAACATGTTAAACACAACATACCCTATGTTATCACCCAACTTTAGTGTGCTAACCTTTTGACTGATAATAGAGGGTGGCAAATAATGGAGGTGTGTTGTGTTGCATTATTGACATATCAGAAAATTAGAACAGGAGTACATTTAGGTATTAATTATTCAGTAAATTTATGTGTGTACAGTTTGGTAATACAAATACTCAAAAGCCACAGCATTACGATTAAGATCTAATTTAGTTCATACTGTATATTCATTATTATCAAGCAACTATATTTAGTAATGGACTTATGTTTGGCTTTCTTTGTCATTATTAACTTAATTTTAATGTCAACATCCTTTTCCCTCAGTGGTGTGCAGTGGAATCCAGGGAAAGAACAGAGCTGGGAGATTGGGAAATGAAAGGGAATGACTATGAGGATGATAGGATAAAACCCACCACGTGCGTGGATGACCCTGTTTACCTCTTAACATTTTGTCAGTGTAATGCTGGTCACTGACACCCAAAATGTAGGAGAATGAGGGACACTGGCATTAATAATATGGCACACATCAACACACACATGAAGGCACAAACTCAGCACCCTACACAGTGATCACAGTTTAGGTACTAGTTGGAAACCCTAACACAGAGGGAAAGAATGAGTCCTGTTGAGTCATTTGTGGTGTCCCTGCCTTGTCCTGCTGAGTGCCAGGTAATCACAGCTCTAAAACTCCAAAAGAACATAATGGTGGTTACTGGCTCATGTAGGGTCATGCTCCAATTGTAGGGTCACAGTCCAACAAACAAGAGAAGCTGGGCTGCAGGCACCAGAAACATCTTTTACCAAAGATCTTGGGTGTGTTAGAGTTATACTTCTTCCCTGTGACCACCCCCTAGCTGCTCTACCCCTACACCCGTGGGCTGTCTCTCCCTCTTCTATCATTTACTTAGCACCCTGTTAACCTTTTCTCCTTTCCCTCCTCCATGATTGTCCTACATAACTGTTTAGTCAATCTGAATACCCACTACCACACTTTCCTTGCTCACTTCAATTTAATATAATGTATAATTTGCCTACGGCTTATGAATTATCAATATATATATATATATCAATGCATTATTCATGTATACCTTGTCTGTAAACTCAATAGTATTTAGTATATAAGCTGTTGTACATCCTTGTGGCTACATAACAATGCACTTATACACATGTATTAGGGCACTATGTGATTGCTTGCCATTGCGTTTATGTGATCTTATGAGCATGAGTGGTTATAATTATGTGATAGCACTGCTTCTTACATGGCCATCTGGTAGTTACAGTATGTGCTGCTATGTATTATGAACTATCTGTTAGTTTTGTGCTGCTATGTATTATGAACTTTCTGTTATGTATCTGATCCCAGGCCCACCTTGTAAATGAGTACCCCTCAATGGTGTTCAACCTGGTAAAATAAAGAATTGATTGATTGATTGATATACTTTATCAGTATTAAAAATAAAAGTGCTCATTGTGGTAGCTTCCTCTGCCCAACAGTGTTGTATGCACATGTAATAATCACTATTGAAAATGAAGGCTGTCACTGTGGTAGTTCCCCTCTGCCCACCAATGTTTCATGAACATGTTGGTATGTTTTGTCAAGGCAATCAAAAAGAGTTATTAATTACACCTGGCCATCTGGAACAATGAGGGAGATTAGCATGAGGACTAGCATTTGCTAAAGTAGGGAGTTTTTTAACAACAGTGCCTGCTATAGAAGGCCATCACTAGTAAAGATGAACATGTTGATGGTTAGTTGCACTTCCCTTACAGAAATAATTATATGAAATGTTTTCATGCTGCACACATAAAACTACTAAAGTGATTTGCATGCTGCAAGTATAATTTAAATGTTAAATTGGAACTGATTGCATGCATATGGCATGTGTGCAGCAAGCAAGTGTGGAAACCATGATTTTTATGTTAAGTTGGGAAAGACTTCATGCATGTGGCATGTGTGCAAAAAAAGCAAGTGGTCACTGATAACTGCACATGTAAAAGTTAAGTGACTTGCTCAGGATCTCACCATACACAATTGGGGATTGATGAGATTCAGAGCCAGGTTTTCATGTTTCCAAGTCTCCTGGCATGCAGTTTAGTACCTTTAACCACTAAGCCATACTATCTGCACACACATATGGCTCACTTGTACATCAATTCATACTGTATCTGAATACATCTGCATGGATACAGCATGCTCGTAGCCACTGTTATGCATTTCAATTTTCTTCTCTGCCTCATCTCATTTTCAGAGTTGTACTGTAGCACACATACCAATGGAAACACATGTGGTTTTTCCACCCACAATACACAACCTTACCCTCAAAACCACTTAATTACTTCTGTCTGGCCGATACTCCTACTATTTTGTCTCCATAGTTTTGAATGATTCCATGCAAACAAACATTATGGTGCAAATACAAAAGTAGCAATAATTCAACACTCACACACCCACATGGCCAATCCTCACCCCCCCCATGCACACACACTGTAATGGGTATGGCCATGCTGCTACAGACAACTCACCAAGTATAGCTATAAATAAAAATCTCTTACTTGAGTACTAGGGAGCCAGTGGCAGGAGTCTTTAAGAGATGATGTCCAAGGGTCAGAGTGCTGGGGCTTACCTCTCTTGAAATGAATGGATCTGTTTTCTATTAGTATATTATATGTTATGATGGTGAGTTGGAGAATAATGAAGACCACTGTTCTACTAACAAGGCCCTTGTTAGTCGAGCAGTGGCATTCATTAATCTCCAACTCTCCATCAATAATGTATGAAATAGTATTTAAAAATAGCCCCATTAATTTTAGTAGTGCAGACCCCTGCAGTCTCCTTTTCCCTTTATCATAATCTGCCTGATTGTGTGGATGTGGAGGTCAGCATCATTGAGGGGGGAGGAATAAGTCTGACTATAGTGGGGCTCCAATAGTCTCTGTTCATACCATTCCTCTCAACTGTCCATGAATGCAGTACAGCTCTAGAATGTCTGTAATATTTCTGAAAGACCCAACTTTTCTGGTTTGACTAAAAGGTAATATGTAAATCGGAAAAAATCTAAATGCATAAGATTAATTTGTGTATAGCAGTGCATCAAATTTGGGCTTAAACCCACCCAGTTACTAACCGATTTTTTTCCTGGCTGAAGTTCTACCCCCGTAAAGAAATATTTTTGTCCCGATTTTTCTCCTCAACTCCATTCCATTCAATACCCATCCCATATGGGTCATGAAGCCACCCAAAGTTGAAGAAATGTGAAAAACACATCAATATTTCAGTCCTTCATCCTTCCCCAATCTCCCTGCAAAAAAAAATTTACTGTTACTTACCTGGCCATGTGGCCAGAGCCTGTAGCCCGGCATAGTGTGCCACCAGCCCAGTTTTCAGTCCACTCCCCAACTCTCTCCTTCTGCCAGAAACTGAATGCTAGACCAAACTATCACATGTCCCCAATGTGATCTGTGACAAAGTCATCTCACCATCCGAACCCACCCAACCTGGGTGACTTGCTTCTTGCTTGGTTGCTGCTATGGCTGCTGCAGCACTGCACTGATCTAGGCCTATGAGGGCCACCCACACTGCTGTCACCACTGCTACTAAGCCTAGCTTGCTGCTGTGGGGGTCTGTGCTCTTTTTTTTGCAAGGTGAGCCTATCAGAGTAAGTAGGCAGCCTAGTCTTTATTTAGCTTCTAGCTCACCCTCTGCCCCTGCAGCCACCATGGGAGATGGAGACTCCCTATGAGTAGAAAAACAAACATATAGAAACATAGAAACATAGAAGTTGATGGCAGATAAGGACCGCAAGGCCCATCCAGTCTGCCCATTTCTTTTTCTACCTTATAAATGTGCCATTGGCCTTTGCTCTGTCAGTGACCTATATATTCATAGTCATTTGTATTGCTCCCTTATGCCTATCCCATGCCTGTTTGAAGCCCTGCACTGTATTCATAGTCACCACTTCTTGTGGTAAGCCATTCCATGCATCTACCACCCTTTCTGTGAAAAGAATTTCCTCACATTCCCCCTTAATCGGCCTCCCTCTAATCTCATGCTGTGTCCTCTTGTCCTGCTATTTTTCTTATATTTAAACATGTTAGACTCTTTCACCTTGTTTATGCCCTTAAGGTGTTTGAAGGCCTCAATCATATCACCCCTCTCCCTCCTTTGCTCAAGGGTATACATATTGAGCTCCGTTAATCTGTCCACATATGTCTTCTGATGCAGTCCCTGCACCATTTTGGTTGCCCTTCTCTGGACTGCCTCAATTTGGTTAATGTCCTTGTGAAGGTGTGGCCTCCAATACTGCATGCAGTACTCCAGATGGGGCCTAACCAATGTCTTGTACAGAGGGATTATTACCTCCCTCTTACGACTTGTGATACCCCTACTAATACACCCTAACACCCCCCTAGCCTTACCTACTGCTTTAGAGGTCTGCTTGGATGATTTTAGGTCATCAGTGATGATGATGCCCAAGTCTCTTTCTTCCTTTGTGACTGCTAGCAACTCCCCTCCCAGCCTATAAGTGTCTTCAGGGTTTCTATTCCCTATGTGCATGATTTTGCACTTCTTTGCATTAAATCCCAGTTGCCACTCTTCTGACCATTCTGCTAGTTTATCCAGATCTCTTCTCATTCTGCCCACCCCATCTGGATCATCTACTCTGTTGCAGATCTTGGTGTCATCTGCAAACAGACAAGCCTTACCCTCTAGTCCATCTCGAGGTCACTAATGAAGATGTTGAATAGGACTGGCCCCAGGACTGATCCCTGAGGTACCCCACTTGTGACTTGCATCTCTTCTGACTGTATACCATTTACCACCACTCTCTGTTTTCTGCCAGTCAACCAGTTTGCCACCCAGTTGACCAACTTCTGACCCACCCCGAGCCTACCTAGCTTATTTATCAATCTTCTATGTGGAACAGTGTCAAAAGCTTTGCTGAAGTCAAGGTAGGCGATGTCAACTGCTCCCCCTTGGTCCACCACTCTGGTTACCCAGTCAAAGAAATCTATGAGATTAGTTTGACAGGACCTTCCTTTTGTACACCCATACTGTCTTGGATCCTGTGCCCCTATGGATTCCAGGTGTTGCACTATCCTTTCCTTAAGGAGTGCCTCCATAATCTTGCCCACTACTGAGGTAAGACTGACCGGTCTGTAGTTCCCCACCTCCTCTCTGCTACCACTCTTGTAGAGCGGGATCACATGAGCCCTTCTCCAGTCTTCTGGGACCTCTCCTGTGCTCAGAGACTCACTAAACAATTCTGCTAATGGCTCTGCTAGTTCCTCCTATAGCTCCTTAAGTACCCTGGGATGTATGCCATCAGGTCCCATTGCCTTATCCACCCTGAGCTAGCAAGCTCTTGTAGGACCTTTCTTTGTGAAGGGAGTAGTGCACCTCCCTCCTCCTGTGTCCATGATGTTGAACTGTGGCCCCTGCCCTACCTTCTCTTCAGTAAATACTGAGCAAAAGTATCTATTTAGGATAGATGCCTTTACAGGGTCCTCCTCCTCACATGCTCCTTTTCTCCATTAAGCTTAGCATCCCCTCTGGACTTTCTCCTTTCACTAATGTATATATAGAAAGTCTTGTCACCTTCTTTTACTGTTGTGCTAGTGTTTCCTCAGTTTGGGACTTTTCCTGCCTTACTGCCTTACCTGCTTCCCTTAGGGTAGTTTGGTATGCCTCCCTATCTTCATCCCGCTGTGTTCCCTTATATTTCCTGAAGGCCAGCCTTTTGGCTCTGACATTTTCTGCTACTGTATTTGAGAACCAAAGTGGTTTCCTTCTTCTTTTGCACTTCCTTTTCTGTCTAACACAATGGGATGTTGCTTCAAGTATTGCATCCTTAATGCTTGCCCACTTTGCCTGTACCTCCTCACCTGTGTTTCTTTTTACCAGGGCTAGCTTAACTCTGTTGGCCATCTTATCAAAATCAGCTCCTCTGAAGTCCCATATTTTTGCCTTGGAATGGGATGATTTAGATGTAGTAGCCAAATTGAACCATACCATGTGATGGTCACTGGCCCCCAGGTGACCTTCTACCTGGAGATCTGTGATCCCTTCTTTGTTAGTCAGTACTAGATCTAGGATAGCCCTGTCTCTTGTGGGTTGCTGTACCAGTTGTTTGAGGCCCTCCCTCCAGGGAATCCACTATGAGTCTAGTTCTGGCAGATGTTCCTGCTGGTATTGACCAATCTGTATCTGGCATGTTAGAGTCTCCATTATCAGAACCTCCTTTAGCTGTCATGTTTTGTATATCTTCTAACAGTAATGTGTCTATGTCCTCCCTCTGGTCTGGGGCCCTGTAGACAACCCCAGTTCTTATGGCTGTCCCATTTCCTGTTTCCAGAGGTGACCCACAGTTCTTCTGGCTCCTTATGTGTATTCTAATTTCTGTAGCTTTGATATTTTCATTAACATACAGGGCCCTCCTCCCCTTTTGCACCTCGGTCTCTTCTGAACAATACATAGCCAGGGACTGAAGTCTCCCAAGTGTGGTTACTGGTAAACCACGTCTCACTAATGCTACTATGTCCAGTTTAGCCTCTGACATTATTGTCTGCAGGTCTGGGATCTTATTCCCAGGCTGTGAGCATTTGTGTACATGATTTTCCATTGGCCAGATTTTGGTGTGTTAGTTGTTGGATGAAGTTTGGCATTACCCTGTGCATCGTGAGGGAGACAAACCTTTTCTTACCTGGTGATGCAAATGAATGGCAAACACGAATTCCTGTTTGACCACTAGCTGAGGGAGGGTGTTCTTCCCATTCGGTATATGTGTGCTGCCCCCTCTCCCCATTTGCTAGTTTAAATATTCTGCAAAAACATCAAACTTCTGCCCCAATGCACTGACTCCCTCTTTAGTCAGATGCAGTCCATCAAATTTAAAGAACTTTCGCTCCCAGAACTGTTGCCAGTTCCCTACATATGCTGCCACAATACTGCTGTTGAGATTTCAGTGCTCACTGATTCCTCCAAGCAGTAGCGTGCAGTCTGTCTACTCTGTGGTGAGAAAGACAGTGTTACAATTGCAAGGCTCATGCACTCTTTCTTGGCTAGAACTTATCCACGTCATATGTGATTGTGCCGCCGCTAATTGGCAGACAGAGTAGACAACACAATACAGACACAGTTGAGTCTGGAGAGTACCTGCAGCGTAAGCACACACATGCCAGGTGGGCACTTATTGTGCAAAAGATTAAATCCAAATTTAAAGCCATTATTGCCACACCACAAGAAAAACTTAGGCACAAATTCGGGGGGAGGGGGCAACGGCCCCCGTCTACCATAACTATATGACACCCCTGCTTAATGGGGTAGAAATTTACTCTCATATGCTATTGCAATGGTTTCCACTGTGTTCTGACGTACTGTATCTCCATGTTTCATGATGTGTCCTGATCATCCTATGGGTCAGTTTCCCTCATTGTCCCTCATTTTGAGTTTCCATATCCCTCATTTCAGTGACGAAATGTGGGGTATGGTGAATGCTTCCAAGACCCTACTCAGCACAAAGAGTGTCGAGCATGGCCATACTGTATATGCTCAATACAGAATGACAAAGGGAAAGTAAGTGAGATAAAACAGTCATGGAGAAACACATTTGTAGCACTAAATACGCATAAGGGATTTGCATGATCCAAAACAAAAAGGATAGGTTTCACAACACAGAGGCCACTCTTCATACATCTGAAATGGAGGATGGTGACTGGCTATATCCTAGGAATTTAATGCAGTAAACAAGCAATATTTTACAAATTAATGGTGATTTAATGACACAAATCAAATGCCATTAAACAACTTGCAAAAGGATCAGAATTAACGAGTTTACCTAATTGTTATGGGAATTCAAATAAAAATGTATTTTAATGACTCTAATTGCTAGCAGTGGTATAAGACATAGAAACCGATGTGTTTTTTTAGATGAGATTTGAACCAGCTCAACTGCTGCACACATGGCAAACGTGTAGCATGTGAACCTGATGTGATGTTTAAATGATGTTCACACCAGCTTAACTGCTGCACTCATGTCATGTGTGTAACACATGAACCTGATGTAATTTTTAGAAGATGTTCACAACAGCCTACCTGCTGCGCACATGTCAAGCTTACAGCATGCAAACTTAATTTGCTTTTTAAACCTAGTTCACATAGGTTCACTTTATGTATGTGAACTGCATGCAAACACTGCACAATTAAGCATGTGGCATGCATTCTGCGTGTACACAGCACACCTATATTTCTATTAGGGTACTTCAGTTTAATTTGCGCTGTAACCTGGACAAATAAAATGATGTTAAAATTGGACACTGTTTCTAATATGATATCTTCCTTTTCTTCACCCCTGTCAGTTGCAGAAATCTCTTCTTCGATGACATTAAAAATCTGAAAGCCATTCTCAAAGGTAGCATAGTGTGAGGATGTGGGAGTATAAGGAGGATACCAATGACAACAGGTTTCAGATGTTCACGAAGGTTTATTCCTTGTTCAAGCAAATAAATTAACAGAAACAAAATATAAGGCATACTTACATGGCAAAATAAAACAAAAGAGCATAAGAAGGTATATACAAAGAAAACATTAGAAAACAGCTAGTGATACCACTGACAGGGCAGTGTGTGACCTCTCCCTGCAGTCACCAATCTCATCTCATGAATGAAGCAAGTCTCCTTTTATACTTTGAGCAGTCATATGGTAAACTTGGCTCTACCCCTTTTACTGCAAACAACAACATTTGTCTTTCTGCTACAATGTTTTACATTTTAGACCCTTATTTCTTTAGTTCTTTTATTTACAATCATGCAAAGGCAACTGAACCTAAACATAATGCTTAAATCAAGAAAAAGACGCAAAGTCCTGATGCAAGCTTCACTCCCTCTGTTACCAGGATTATATAAACAGGAAAACTGAGCCAGCTGGCTCCTTAGAAACAGGCAGCAGAAGAGCACAGACATCCTCAGAGTGTTTGCTACAGGACTATACCCTAAGTTGGTGAGACCTGCTTTAAAACAACAAAGTGTACCTATGAAACATAATGAGCTTTGCACTAAGGGGTTTTATTTCTTTCCTTTGTACATTTATAAACTTATGGAGTTGCACTAAGGGGTTTTTGTTTTAGTCTTTTTATCTGTATATTTACTTGTGGCCAAATGAAAGCAGTTTGAGAAGGCTGTGTGCAAAACCAAATGCTAACAATATTTCACATGCTTCACACAGTGAACTGCAGTTCTTTCAATAGGCTTCTGAGTGAACTGCAGTTCTCACTCACTATTTAATTTTTTTTTTTTTCATTTTGTTTATTGTGCCTTACTGCAATCACACTTGCTTGCACTTCGAGCTGACAGAAGGCGAAATTTAACTTAATTAGAAACAAAAGGTTTTCCTTGCAACCTGCATGTGTTTTATTCTTACTGAGCCGCCGAAACACTGCAGTGCGAGCAGGAAAGCAAAGTGCTCACTGTACACGTTTGAGCGGCAGGCTCTTTTCTTAAACATGGAAGGGGGGAGATTGAGTTTTTAAAAACACTGGCTTTACTCAAATGCTACTACCCTTTTCCTGCTCCATGAAATTAAAGGGGTTCTGCTTTATTTTATTAATACCTTAACTTGGGCAATACTGAATGAAACTACCCTTGCTTTCTTTACCAAGGTGCATTACTGAAATACACACAAAACTTCACAGCAAAATGAGAGCATTAGCGGCTCTGCATTTAAATAAATAAATTATTCTTCCTCGAAGGGGTCAGAGAAGGAGATACAGAGCTCACATACTGGACCTAGTAATATTAGGGGATAGTGAAGAATGACCTCATACAGATGGCCTACCTGTATAGGTAAAGAAAAAAGATTTAAAGGTATAGAACAGAATATGAAAGTGCTGTTGCAACAGACTTGTTGAGATAGAAGTTTTGAAAAGAAAATGAGTCCTGTATGTGGCACCTATATCACACATAGTTATCAGTAGTACATTGTAAATAGATTCTTGTCAAGGCATTAACAGCAACCAAAAAATCAGGACTGTGATGCACTGCATCAGTGCCAGTGATGTGGCAGATGATAGAGGGAGACCATCATGAGAAAGATACAGCCTGTACACTGGAAAGCAGACTAGACAGGGAACAACTGGGCAAACTGAGTGTGCCAAGCCATTCTTTTCTGCCAATAAATTCCATTTTTCTGTTTGCGTCACAGTGCTGTTCAGTTGATGAGTTCATGCATGCCCAGTGAGAATTATTTTATTTATTGAGATCTTGGACAGTGTTGTGCGAAATTGGAATATTTCACTGAGCAAAATATTTCCTGTAATTAATGCATTACATGAAAGATTTCACTTGGTGAAATGTGAAACTTTGCCTTAGTTTGTGAGCGAAATTTCACCCCAAAGCCAGCGAAATTTCACCTGTGGGAGAAATTTTGACCCCACGAGTAAAATTTCACTACTGCTGGTGGAATCTCACCACCCATGGGTGAAATTTCACCTCCCGTGGATGAACGTTCACCATCTGTACTGGACTGGTGACCTGGCAAAATTGCGGGTGAAATTGTGAAATTTTGCCACAGTTACACAAAACATTTTGTGCCGTGAAATTGGTGATTTTGCCTCAATTTCACCCGGCACAATTTAATCTCGCTGCATCCCTAGTCTTGGATTAACACCTTTGAGCAGAAAGCTCTTTTATAGCTTCTACATCAATTATGACACAAACAAGAATACTGGTATGTTCCATAGATACAGATACAACAAGAAACAGTCATAAATTCTAACAATAGTTATGCAATTTAAGCACATACACGGTGCAGAGTTAAAACAAAGGCTAACGTTTCACTAGATAATGGTGACATAACATGCGGATGCTTGTTTGAAAAGGAGAATTGTACAACTAACAACATAGGCAGATAACTGGATTGTGCATGAGTCAAAGAAAGAAGGAAGGTCTCATACCTGTAGGGGGGGACAGGAGAGGGAGGGGGAAGTGCAGGGGGGTAAAATGCAAGCAGAGGTGGGGGTAGGATGGGAACAGATAGGAGGGGAAGGGAGAATTAAGACCCCATGTGAGTACAAAGTTGATACAATAGTTCAGCTGAATCTGCAAGATACTGAAATAAACTAAGGGGGGGAACTCACAGTATTTAATGTATAATAAAATAAATGTTTGAGACCTCAGTGAAAAATGTTTCTCTGAGCAACATGTCTGTGGGACTTACAGATAGTTATTTATCTAGTTCTTTATTTTATTTGAAAATGTTAACTGGGAAAGGCTGAAGCTTATTTTCATATGTTTCTTGTGTGTTTGGTTGGGGAAAATGGGTCACTGCCAAAAACAGCACCCTGTACCCCAACTCGAATTCCTCACTAAAACACTCTAAATATGCATTATTCACTAGCCATATTTGGAGATACAAAAGAGGGAGTGAAGGGACAACAAAAAATGTATTTGCTTCACGGGGAGACTGACCGACCTTTGAAACCTGCCCCATCAGTTGGACTTGTAACACAGTGGTAGAGCTACAACCTGGTCACTGGCTCGGGTCACATGTGAGACAGCTGAGGAGAGAGGAGATAGAGCATCGAACAGACTGCTTCTCTCAGAGAGGGATGGGGTTGTGTCCCACCATTTGAATGCCACTTAGCTTAAGCAGGGTGACAGTACAGTGGGAGCATTCACACAGATGAGGGATCACAGTCGGATGCTGATTTGCATGTTCCTCTACACACACACAGAGTGAAACTGCATGCTTTGCAGCCTGGATAGAAAAGGAAGGAAAGTCCCCACCTAAAGAGGAAGGTGCTTTGCTCCACTGAAAGGACCTGCTGACTGACTAGGCAAACAGAAACAACGTCACCATGGAAGACTTCAGAAGAATGGTAAACCCTAGAGAATGTAGGAGATAGGGCTGGATGGAGTGGGGCAGACTGGTAAATGGAGGATAAAAACATTGACTGAACCAAAGAAAATCTGCCCAGGTTCCAAATTTGATACAAGCAACATCTGCATTAGATAGCAGAACAACTCCAAGTTCAGCACATCCAAAACAGAACCACTATTCCGGGATTTGCCCACCTGATTGAAACTATTGAGTAAAACTGGATGGGCAACCATGAACAACCAGCCTGTGCTGCAACAGAGGGGTTCTGAGAATACATCGGACCTTGGAAGCACAGACTGGTTGGGCCTGTGGAGATTTCAAATCAACTGTGGAACGTTGTTGTACCACAGGTGTTCCATGATCTTCAAACTGAGGTACAGCAATACTTCCAAAGTCCACCACTGTTTTTGCTCCCACCACCTCTGCTGGTAGACTGTTCCAGGCTTCCACCACTCTTTCAGTGAAAAATACTTCCTCACATTACTCCTAAACTTCTTCCAGCTTCATTGCATGAATTCTTACCCTGGTGCACCTTCCCTAAAATGTGCTTTCCTCCTGTACCTTGTTCAGTGGTGTGAGGTACTTGCAGGTCTCTGTCATATCCTCTTCTTTTCCTGCTTCTCTTCAAGGGTGTCCATATTGAGATCCCTCAGTCTCTCCTTATATGGCTTCTGATGCAACCTCTGCAACATTTTATTTGCCCTCATCTGTGCAACCTCTACCCAGTCTACCTCCTTCCTGAGATTTGGTCTCCAGAACTGAACAAAATACTCCAGATGGGGTCTCCAATAGAGATGGTGCAAAATTAAATGTTGCTAGTGAAATTGCCATGAAATCAGCAATTTTACTGTGCAAAACATTTGGGAAATTCCGCTGTTCTGTGAAATTTTTCACAGGGTTGAAGTTACAAAAGTTCACCTACAGAAGGTGAAATTTCACTGCAAAATACACAATTTCACCCAAAGCAGTGAAACTTCACCTGTGGAAGGTGAAATTTCACCATTCTGTGGGTGAAATTTTGCATTTTGTGAGCAATACTTCACTTTCCTCATGCGAAATTTCGCATTTCGAACTCATGAAATATTTTGCGAAATGAGCAAATTTTGTGAAATATTTTGTGTAACAAAATTTCCCAGTTTCGCACATCACTAGTCTCCAGTGATCAATAGAATGGCAACCCCATCTCTCTCTCCTTCTGCATGTGATTTCTCTCCCTATGCACTGCAGCATCCTATTGGCCCTGCCTACTGGATTGTCTCACATCCCTGCCACTGTGAGGTTATCAGATATGATAACCTTCTTGTCTCTTTCATGCTTTATGACTGTCAGTACCCCCCACCACATTTTACAGACTACTTCTAGGTTTCTGTGCCCTTGGGCTTGATTTTGCAATTTTTTGTATTGAAACTCAGCTACTACATCATCGACCACTCCTTGACTTCCCTAAGGGCTCTACCCATTCCACCCTTCGGATGTCTCTAAACTATTGCACACTTTGGTATAATCTGCAAAGAAGCATATCTTCCCTTCCAGCTTTTCTGTGATGTTGCTTATGAAGACATTGAAGAGAATTGGTCCCATCACTGAGCCCTGAGGCACATCTTGTGGCTTCATTAGAGTGAATGCTATTTACCCCCACAATCTTTTGCCTGCCCAGCAACCAAATGCTAGCAACTGTGTTGAATTATAGAAGACCCCAACCCACATCCCACCACAAATTCATATTTATTTATGCTGGGGCTTTTTGATTGCACACATTCTTGTGCTGGAAAGGTAATTGATTATATGCATTGAAAATAAAATATTAATTAGTTGCAGCAACTTTGTGTACAGCACCCAAGAATAAGTGGGAAATTATGAATTTCAGACAGATTGAATATTTACCTGCCTCATAGAGAATGAGGGAGATGACGCCCATGGCCCAGATAAACAAGTAAGCCAGCAGCAACTGCATTAACTCCCGTTTACCTGCAGCCCTTTTTGAAGTATAGTATTCCATTGCTTAACCTTGATACAAAATGTCTGCCAGGGCAGAATGGATTTAAATTATAAAAGCCCCCTCTCCAGCACCATCCCCACCCACTATCAATATCTTAGCTTAGCAGGGTCTTTTGGCAAACACACACAAACACAGTAATAAGTAAGCCCCTGGGTTTTCAGTGATTCCTCAACCATGGCCAACCATGGAAATATTCACAGAATTTGCAGTTGACCATGGAAATTATGCCCAATGGCAGAAGTAGCTGCAGACCACAGATGTTACAGCAGAACCTGGGCTGAGACCTGCTGGGAGCATTGAGCCTTCCACCGCCTCTATTATCCCTGGTCATCTAGTATTCTAGTGACCCCGCCACCCGACCCACACACAGACCCCCTCCCCACACACCCCCGTCCAGTTACATGGCTGCAAGCAATACCGCGACCAGCACTAAGTAAATACAGCCACTGAAAAAAGGACTGTTGAAAGTAAAAGTAAAGAGTCCAGATACCCAGCACAGAAGCAAAGATCTCTTGCTGCACATGTAAGCCCCATCTCAAGTGAAATGTACAGGAATCACTCTTGTTATGACTGGTGGCTTCTCAGCAGTCATTACCATAGGAGTCCTGTTCTGCATTGCTGCTAGCTTGCTAAATTGCATTTTTACATGATCAGTATATATATGGTGGGGGAAGAGAAATTACCAAAAGTTCTATTTCTCTTTGGGTCTACTTTAACTTCTTGTTCTTCTAATCACTGGATGATGTTCAAAAGGCTCTGGTGACTTAAAATGTTTGCAGTGCAGCTGGGAGAAAAGGCTTGTTTTGGCAGCACTGAATGCTTTTGAAAAATTTCACTGGGAGAACTAGAGCTGATGTACAAATTGGATGCATTAAATATGCACCACCTAAGTTTCTTTTTTTGTAGTAAGATCACTGGAAAAACCCATACTCATTGTGCGTGAGGTGCCTCAGTCCTTTCTTTCCCCTGTTCTGCTCCTCACCTACATGGCTACACCCCATACTTCCCTCCCTGCTGCACTTCTCTGTCTGTTCTTCTTAAATTCCTCTGAAATAAAATCCCAGATGGGCTCATCGTTTTAAATGTCTCTGTCCTTAAGAGGATGGACCAAAGGTTGCTGTGTTCTAAGCTCTATCTGTGTTAACTTTGCTAAGATGTTGGATGTCTTCATCAGTGTCATGAATTCTCCTACTCAGCAAACTTCAGCTGTTGTTGGACTAGTCAGAATGAAAAAAAAACATTGGTTCCATTCATAAATTCTGTTTCTGAGTGCACTGCCATTTCAGAACAGCAGGATAGTTTTAGCCCCTTGTACAGTGTGTTTTAATATTTCACCTACTATATACAAAATTGAAATGTGCTGGGGAGAAACAGAATTTATAAATGGAAGCTGCTGGGACCTTCAACTAGGGTAAAAAACAACAACAACAAAACTAGTTAGTGTGCTTGTCTGAGTTGGGGGAAAGGAGTTGTTATCTATACTGTTAGGTAGGTAAAGAGAAGAGCTTTCAATTAGGGGGTGTGACTTAGGCAACAGGAAGCCAGGTGTCTGTATTAAAAACTTCTCTAGTAAGCATTTGGCAGAGAACAGCAACAGGAAGGAGGCAGCTGCTAGAACTTTTCTACTGGGACTAAAGAACTAAAACTCTACCACTGGGACCATCAATTAGGGTAAAACAACAAAACAAAAAAACAAGGAGAATGACAACAGTAAAGGTAACATAATAAACAGGTATTTCTTCTCAGTCTTTATTGAGGAAGAGGAGGGTAATGGGCCTGAAAGGAGTACAAGGGGTGGGAATGGTACAGAAATGGACACAAGTCCCTTTACATGGGAAAGGGTCCTAAAGGAACTGGAAGAAATAAAAGTTGATAAAGCAATGGTGCAAGATGGAGTGTGCATCAGGGTCCTAAAGGAACTAGGAGAGGTGGTGGCTGAACCTCTAGCAATCCTATTTAGCTGATCACTGGAAAAAGGGGAGTTACCCAAAGCTTGGATTACAGCAGATGTAGTCCCTTTCTACAAAAGCAGGAAAAAAGAGGAAGCAGGGAACTACAGACCAGTCATCCTGACCTTGGTAGTGGGGAAGATCATGGAAGCACTACTAAAGGAGAGTTTGGTGGAACATCTGATTACCAGTGGACTACAGGACCCAAGGGAGCATGGATTCACTGGGGGAAGGTTATGCCAGATCAACCTCATTGAATTTTTCCACTGGGTGACAAGGGAGGTAGATCAGGGGTGGGCAGTGGACGTGGCCTATCTGGACTTCAGAAAGGCCTTTAACACTGTGCTTAACACTGTGCCACATAGGTTATTAAACAAACTGGGAATATGGGAGTGAGCAGGACAGTAGTGTGGTGGGTAGGTAATTGGCTGGGTGACAGGGCACAGAGGGTGGTGGTAATTTGCTGTCACTCCACAGAGGGAAGATTGACCAGTGGGGTACCACAGGGATCAGTGCTGGCACCAGTCCTATTCAATGTCTTCATCAGAGACATTGCTCATGACCTAGAGGGCATAATTTTTCTGTTCATTGATGACATGAAGCTCTGTAACAGAGTGAACATGCCAGAGGGTGTATACAGAATGATGAGGGACTTGCAGAAGCTTGACAAATGGCAAAGGGTTTGGCAGTTGAAAATCAATGCAAAGAAGTGCAACATAATGCATATGAGTAACAAAAACCCTGGAACAACATATCAGTTGGGGGGTGAGGATATAGCATGCACCAAGCGGGAAAGGTACCTTGGGGTTATCATCTCTGATGACCGCAAGGTAGGGGAAATTGTGACAAGACAGCAGGTAAAGCAAATAGGATGCTGGGATGCATAAAGCAGGAAAAAGGAGGTCATAATTCCACTATACAAGACACTAGTGAGGCCCCACCAGGATTACAGTGCACAGTTCTGGAGATCTTACCTACATAAGTACATAGACAGGGTAGAGAAGGTTTAGAGGAGGGTAACAAAGATGGTACAGGGATTGCATCACAAGTCCTATGAGGACAGGTTGAAGGACTTGAATATGTAATCCCTGGAGAAGAGGAGGGAGAGAGGGGATATGATAGAGACATACAAGTACCTTATAGGGAGGAACAGGGTGCAGGAATACACTATTTTCCAGTGAAAAAGATGTTCCAGGACTAGAGGTCATGAAATGAAGGTGGAGGAAGGGCAATTCAGAGGAAATGTGTGGAAGAATTTCTTCACAGAATGGATGGTGGACAAGTAGAATACACTGCCAGAGGAAGTAGTGGGGGCTGAAACAATCACGGGATTTAAGAATGCATAGGATAGACATAAGGAAATTCTGGAGGTCAGGGGTAAAGGGCAACAGACTTCTAGGAAAACATAAAGTGAACTTACAAGCTCAAATGGGCAGACTGGGTGGGCCATAGGCCCTTATCTGGTGACAATGTCTATGTATTTATGTATCATTGTAAGAGTTGGTGTGCTTCTCTGAGTTGGGGGAAGGGAACTGTTAGGGTTATAAATTAGGGTGTGTGGCTTAGACAGCAGAAAGGCAGGTGTCTGTGTTTAAAACTTCCCTCATTAGCTTTTGGCAGAGAGCAGCAAGAGGAGGGAGATGGCTGCTAGAACTCTTCTACTGGGACTAAAGGACTAGAACTCTACTACTGGGACCTTCAATTAGGGTAAAAAAAAACAAGAGTTGGTATGCTTGTCTGAGCTGGGGGAAGGGAAATGTTATGTATGCTGTTAGCTAGGTGAAGAGAAGAGCTGTAAATTTGGGTGTGTGGCTTAGGCAACAGACAGCCAGGTATCTGTATTTAAAACTTCCCTAGTTAGCTTTTGACAGAGCAGCTAGAGGAAGGAGACAGCTGCTAGAACTCTTCTACTGGGATTACATAGCCCTCCCTCCCCTCCACACCCCACCCTTAGCCAGTTCCCCTTTTACAGGCACTGAACTTGACTGACAATAGGAACTTCCTGTTTTGGAGAAGGAAGGGAGTGATCACAGAGGCACAAAAGACTTAACATCCTAGAAGGAAAAGAATAGCTCTCTCCTCACCCCCTAGCTGTTGGAGGTTTGCCTCTGAGCAAGTAAGAAGGAGACTACTAAGGAATACAGGAACTTCCTGTCCCAGAACAGGAACACAGGAGCTGTAAAGGCATGGAGGCAGTAGGAAAGTAGGGAGAAAACACACACACACACAAAAAAAGCAAACAGAGAGAGGAAAGAGTAAGCATACAAAACAACAGGTAAGGAGCAACAAATAAGACATGATGGGAGTGGTGCAGTGCAGTGACTGTGGAGCTGTAGTCTTCTGGGAGATGTTCTGGAGGATGCATTGTTGTCCCTTCTGCAGGAACCTCTCTGGGCTGAGGGAGGAAGTTGCTCATCTCCAGGCTGAATTGACCAGGATTCAGGGGACCTCCTCTCCCACCCAGGGACCACCAGGGTCTACGCTGCTGCCTCAGAGGTTGCCAAGAAAGAGGAGTGGTTGGACCACGGTGGGCTCAGGGAGGGTGAGGGTGGAGGAACAGATGCACATCCCACCAGCTGTACCCCTCCACAATTCATACGCCATTCTGGCAGGGTGTGGTTCCTCTATGGAGGCACCCACAGTGGAGACCAAGGAGAATGTTGGTAACCTCCACAAAAAAGACCCACAAGAGGGTGGCACAGGACACCATAGTGGAATGAAACAACTCCTGGTGGGGGACTCATTTGTTTGGGGGGTAGAACTGGGGAGGGAGGGAGATAAAGTACCTGCCCAGCACCGTGGCTTGGAGGGACAGGGAGTGAATCCTCAGGATCTCAGGATCAGCTTTACGGGGGAGGGAGCTGGATGTCATTGTCCATCTAGAGACAAATGACCTGGCTGGGAATGGTATCAGAGCAGTGCAGGAGGAGTTTGTTGAGTTGTGGAGGGGCCTTAGGCAAGTAGCATGCACAGTAAACTTCCCGGAGGTGCTGCCTGTCTATGGCATGGGTGAGGCTAGGGTACACTGCACCATGGAATTCAATCAATGATTGAAAAACTGGTGCAGAGGTCAGGGTTCTGGCTTCATTGGGGACTGGGGGGTACCCCTGGAGGGATACAGGCCTATACTGGCACTAGGGTCTGCATCTGTCCAGGAGGGGAACCATGATTCTAGGTGATAGGTTTAAATGCTTCACTGGCAAGCATTTATACTAGCTAGGGTGGGGGCACTGAAAAGGAGCAGGGAAATCCCAGCCCCCCCAAAAGAAACAGGGTAGTTAGTGAGGTAAACACCAAGACAGAGAAGTTGATAGAGAGAAGGGCAGGGGCAAATGGAGAAATAGGCAAAGGCAGCAAGGACAGGGATGGGGCTAAAAGGGGTAAGGCCATCAAAAAATGGAGGGCAATGAGTACCAACACCGATAGTCTGGGTAACAAGCTCCCAGAACTAGTGACCTTGATGGAAGAGGGATGTCTGGATATCATGGCTGTCACAGAAACATGGTACAAAGAGAACCATGACTGGGAGGTCAACATACCAGGTTACACAGTCTACAGGAAGGCCAGGGAGGGAAGAAGAGGAGGAGGAGTAACTCTTTACGTGAGGGAAAGGATCAAAGCAACAGAACTAAAGGGTAACCAGGGAGAAGAGGAGGCACTGTGGGACACCCTGAAGACAGGAAATGGCACCACAATCTGCACGGGTGATGTATACAGACCCCCATCTCAAGAGAAGGAAATGGACAAGGAAATTATAGGTGGCATCATTAGGATGGCAGAAAAAGGGGAGATATTGTTGATGGGGGACCTGAATATGCCAGATGTTAACTGGAGCACCTTTGCTGCAGCTACATCTAAGAGCAGAGTCATTCTCAATGCCCTACGGGGGGGGGTGGCATGCCTTAGACAGCTAATATTTTTTCACAGAGAGGCTGGTAGGTGCATGGAACGGCCTTCCAGAGCAGGTTGTGGGGTCAAAAATAGTGGGGCAATTCAAGAATGCATGGGACAGATTATGTTCATTTTTGCACTATACTCCCCAGTTGGACTTGGTCCAGTCTATCTGAAATTCCCCATCTTTCACTATTAACAAGAAGCAGATTCCCCATCAATGGTTGTCCCAATTGGAGGATGGGAAACTACTCTCTTTCATGGATGAAGAGGGGCATTGGCTGTCTGTAGGAGATATTATTAGGAAATTTCGTATCCCAGCTCCCTCTCATTTCAAAGTTATACAGTTAAGGCACTTACTTACAATAGTTTTTGATAATACCCTGCCCCCAGACTGTCACAGCCTTGATACCTGAGGTTTCTTCACTTATTGGATCTTCATGTGTTATAATTAAATTGTTTCAGGTTTTGTTTTACAAAAGATATGGGGATTCTTTTGGATCTACAAGATTCTGGAACTCTATCCTTCCCAGTATCATCTGTATTGGCAATCCCTATGGAGTTCCTGTCATAAATATGTTTCTCAAGACAGACTGCATCTCATGCAATATCAAATATTACATAACATGTATTGCACCCCGGTTAAATTACAGAAATGGGGTCTTTTGAACTCTAATATATGCAGCAGACATAAGGCAATTCTGGTGTGGGTAGGAAGAAATAGGCTGTTGGTTAACTATGATCGGCAGCTTATCCAATAGGTAGGGAAATGAGCAGACTGGGTGGGCCAAGCAGTCCTTATCTGCTGTCAAAGTCTATGTTTCTGTTTCTGTTTCTACGAAGCAATGTTTTTTTTTTTCTTTTTTCAGCCTGACCAGTCTGACAGTAACAGTTATTCTGAAGGAAGCCTTCCGCACCATTAACTGATGACACTTAATTTTGTTCTTTGGCACCTCGGTTGTTCTATTGACGGTTGCGACCCGCGCTGAACAGTCCCTCCAAAACAAAATGGCAAGCAACGTAATCATATTCATAATCATAATGTAACAGCCCCCTGATATATGCTGCTTAAAGGCAGTGTGGAGAGTGCAAGAGAAAACAAAGCTCTTGTGAAACTGGTTGTCACCGACATTAATCTCTTGCACTAGCCACACTGTCTTTAAAGAGATACTGTAGAAAAAGACATTTTAATTTATATAGACATGTTTTCCCAATGCTTTAGAAGCATCTCTGTATGCCTGTGTGAGTTATTTTCACGTTTTACATTTCTAGTCCTTTTTTTTAATTAAGTGGTTTGTTGCCGTGTGATCAAATCTTCCAGTAATCAGTGAGAAACACATGGCAGGCCATTGACGTGTGAGGGGCAAGCTGTCAGTCAGAAACACATCAATTAAGTGCAGTATTTATTTTATTCTATTGTCTATGTAACAATATTATAAACTATTGTGCTGTCACCCTGATGCGGATGTGAAAACCCATAGATTCTGTGTGTCTCTGTCTTGATCTGTCCTGGCTAGCACCCATCCATAGCAAATTGACCACCCATACTGGGAACCTGAGCTGAACTGCACTGGGAGCGGGGATTTTAACAAGAGCAAATGCTATCCAGGGCTCAGTCCAACTCCTAGCTGGGATTTAAAATATATAACTAGAGCCTCCATGGCTCTCCTTGACTCCAACCCACTACATGAGTAAATAAAATAACACACAAAAAAGCATGTCCCCTCCTAGCTGGCATCATCCCAGCTGTGGACATATTTGCTAAATTTAATTATTTAATAATAATGTCCTCCCCTTCTCATTGGACCCTCTTCTTGTACCTTTGAAGACTTGTGTCATGGCTGCAATTCTGGAAGCTAAGCATGCGATTTTGATGAAATGGAGGCAGCCCCACCCACCCTCGATTTTGACCTAGCATGCTGCACTAACCAGGCTTGCTATCCTTGAAAGACTCACTTACTTCATCCTGCATCAAACCCCCAAGTTTCACAGGAAATGAGATGCTTATTTACACTTGTGTTTATGTTCTGTGCCACTTGTAATGCCTGGAAATCCCTCGGTCTGAATGGTTCCCTTGCTGGTCTCACCACACTTCCATTTTTCTGTCTAAATTGCAAGTTATATCGCACTTCCTAGAATGAGCAGAAACCAAACTGAGTACGCCAGGTCTCTCCTCCTCATTTGGCTATCCAGATGTACTGTTTTACCTGGGCTGGCAGGGTAATAAGCGAGCAGTGGATGTTGTATTGGGATGCTGTGAGTATTCACCCTTTGTAATATTCTTTGGTAGATTAGCAGGTTATGTGTTGCCTTTTTCATTTGTTCAAGGGCCAGACTCAGAGATGGTTATATATTAAGGACTATCGTTATAACCCCCCATGTGGAGTGGATGTTGTTTGATTGTGTATCTACTGCTCTTGCCTCTGTGAATTTATACTGTATTGCAGTCATGCAATGTATCTTGTTAAATTGAAAACTAATAAAATGTTACATGTTAAAAAAAATAATAATATAGCGTATGGTGGAACATTGTTCCCTCTAGAAATTCCACCATACTGAAATCCTGTTCAGACACAGAGAAAACAATGAATGGAATGCTTTTCTGACCGTACGTGCAGAACAGCATTCTATTCATGTAGACTGTGAAGCTTAAGCTCTGTTTTCGAAGCATAAATAGAAAACTGCCACGTGCCAATTCTTTCTCAAAACACACCGAAAATGGCCATGGCGGTTTGTTGGACAACAGATCAGTTAATTATTAACTTGGATCAACCAGATTTTATGCTAAAAATAAGTTAACTTACATATTTAAGGAAAACAAGTTTGTTTTTTCTCGCTAAGCGAGCTGTCCAGTTGCCATGTTATTTTTTTACCAAATCCCACCCACACAGGAATGGCAGCCAATGGGAGTGCACAATGCTAATGTAGGGACACCCAGTCCCTAGCAACCATGCAACTCGCCACTATGAAGCCAGAGACAATATTTTCTTTTACACCAACAGAACGAATTTATAAAGCAAAAAAACTACCATTATAACAATTTAAGAGGCACCATACACTAAAAAGAAATTCAGGATGGTTAACCCAATGCAGAACCGTGTTTTCTGCCACCTCGGGGTCTGATTCCCAAGGATCTCTCAAGCTTCGCTCTCGAGGTCACAAGGAATAGGACCCCTCTGTGGCAGAACACACTGGTTCTGCATGGTTACCCATCCTGTATTCTCTATGTCCTCCTCTGATGAAGTATTTTAAAAATAAACAATGTCGCACTGTGCAGAGTCTGCAACATGGAGCCACCCTCCGCCTGATTGACTGTACCAAAACTGGTTGCACACAAAAATAAACAGTACAGAGCAATGAGCAGTCAGATATGAGATTATTGTATTCACAAATAGTACAAAAAAGCACTTTCAATTAATTATGGTTCCAGGCCGGCCCGGTGGTGCTGAGGGTTAAGGCGCTGGATTCCACACCTCATGCCACACCGGCAACCTGAGTTTGGGAGCGAGCTTAGGGAGCTGGGGGTCAGCAGGGGAGGACTTGGATTGAGCATCTGTGGACAGCTCTCCTAGTCCTGGGAAGGGTTCTGGGGATCTCCCGATGCACTGGCACCCCCTGGCGGATACCAGGGGCTCTGCAGTGCACAGCGGCAGATGCATGGGGTTGGGAGCACAGCTGACATGTTCCAGGAGTGTGCAGGAGTGCATGCTCGCTGGGCAGGACATCATTGCATGTCCAGGCTCCGGGTAGAAAAGTAGAAATACCCTCTTCCTTCAGGTGAGGGGACAGCGATCGGAAATTAGTCTGACCAAACCCAATACCGGCCAACTCTCTGATTCTCCTTGTGGTCTGTGGCCGCTCCTTGGGCTGGGGGGAGTGCCCAGGTCCCGCTTACCTGATGTAGCTCGGAGTTGTTGGTTCAGGTGGATGGTTGTGTTTGGCGGTCTGATGGAAGGGACCCTGAGAGAAACCCTGAAGGTAAGGGTGCATAAACAAAGCTTACAAAGGAAAAAAAAAATAATTAATTGTGGTTCTGTAGCAGTGCAGCAGGTCCAAGAGTATAATGCTGGTGACTTGGCCAGTTTTCAAAAAGCTTTCTCAAGAGTGATGAACCTTTTGGAGGAACCAGCTGAGTCACTTGTGTTACACTCTTGCACCCACTGCATTGCTTTGAAGTCACAATTAATTATATGTGCCCTTTTTTACCTTTCGCAAATAATTTCATTATTATTCTCAAAATAAATAAGTTTACAAAACATATCCCTGTAGAATGTTGCCAGTTAGGAGGGGATGTGTGTGTTGTCCATGTTCCACTATGAAAACTGTTAGTAAAAGAAAGAAATCACACAAGACACCAACAGGAAATGTATTATTTGGCTATTTGTTACACAATGTCGTAGTAAAATATTTTATTTATATTAATGAATGTAGCTTTGTCATTGGTCTTTAATACTGTTAACTGACCATTTCCCTTTAAACACTGCAAAGCAGAAAAATGTCCATCAATGTATTTTGTGGAATTCTGGACCACCTCATCTATGCACCTACCTGGACCTCCCACTCAGCACTCATAACCCCCATCTCAACCATGTATAAAATCACCATAATGAAATTACTACACGTATAAATGTAAAATTCTACATTTATACATACAGTTGCTCTGATAATTATGGAATAGGATAGGACCTTGCAAAATAAATAAATAAAAGTGTTATGTGTCATTCAGTAAACTGATGATTAGTCCTATAAGACTTGTCACTGTGTAATTTTAAACATCCCTGCATGGTTGTTTCATTAATATGGTCTGTAATTTCTGCCTATCCCTGTGTGGATACCTGTTGTTCATTGTTTGAAGATGATTGTTTGTTACTGTTATAATATGTACTTTCCTGGGTCATGCCTGAAAATAGACAGGTCTATTGCCTAATGCACTTACACAGTAACCAAAAGCTTATTAATAAATAAATAAATGCCTATTTTTAGCTTTAAAAAGTATTATTTATTTATTTTTTTAGTTTCTTTATTTTCCCCTTACCTCTTCTGCTGGGGTGGTCCTATGGTCCCCCAGTCTGGTCCCCTGGCTGCTCCTGCACCAGGCACCATGCCCGAGATACAAGCTCCTTCCATCTCCCTCTCTAAGGCCACTTCACTGACCCCAATGTGGAAGACCAAAGGGTCAGGGCAAGAGGAAGCTCCTGGAGCATCCGGTGCAGCACTGCAGGAAGACCATCATGAGCGCTGGAGGATTCGCAGATTTTTCCCTTAGGCCCCTTTTGGTGCAGGCATGCAGGGATGTTGATGATGCAGCGTGCGCTTCCGAATATTTAGTGTCAGGATGTCCACTGGCACTGACCCTTTCACTGCTCCACGAACTGCACTACCCACTAGCCTCACCAGGAGCCAACACCTACACAGTAGTCCCTCCCACCCTCCCGGAGGAGGAGAGCAGTCCCAGGGATGCTCAATCTTCCTCCCCCTGGCCTACCCCCGGTGACCTGAATCCGCATCGGAACCCGGATCACCGGCATGGTGCAAGGTCTGATGTCTAGCACCTCAACTCTCAGCGCCATCGGGTTGGCTAAAAAGTATTATTTTTAAAAGTTTGTGGGTTTATTTTTTGAACTGGTGGTTTTGCTTGCTCCCCAGTCTCAGTTACCATAGCTGTTGCCATGAACGTGATGTCTGGATGACAAGCTGATGCTGCAACATGGCAGTTCACGGTTGCCACAGAACCACCGAAGAAATTACAAATTACTACTGCAGAATTTCTGTGGCAAATGCTTACCCTGCTGCAGAATTTGGTCCCAAAGTGCTGCAGAAAAGTCAGCACCTTGGCAATAAGACATCCTAAGAGCAAACTCCACCAAAGTTGCAGGCTCATTGGATAACCATGAGCAAGTCACTCTTCCCAGCCGTACGCCTAAATAATACTACAAACCAATGTGTATAAAAACTCAGAACAGGAAAGCACTTTTTTTTAACCCCATACCCCCAGCAAACCATAAATCCCATGCACTACTTTAGTACAATTTCAACCCCCACCCATCACTGGTCGGTGAGTGGATAGGTAAAGACTGCAAAGATTCAACACTACCACTATCACATAGCTCAGCCCCTCACTCCACAGTACAACACTGATATATCCTCATCTTCAACTGTACAGTTACCTGGGAAGTGGAAGTTTTTGAAGGTCAAAAAAATATCTTCTCCACCTTTTCCTGTCTCCAATCATTTTCCCACAATTTGCCTTCAGCAGCTTTCTTCCCCACCATATCCCAGCAACATTTAACTGCAGCAAATGACCTTATAGCACTTCTTCTTGGGACCACCCATGTGGCTGTTGCCCCTTAAATTTCTCTCATTACAGTTTTGCGTTCACAGGCGCTTGTGCAAGGAATGTCTTGGGACAATATGACATTTGAGAGGCGTGTCACTTCTGAGCCAATTACAGCTGAAACTGCACAGGGCTTGGCAGTGTACACCAAAGACCAGTCACACCGGTCATGACACAAGTTCAGCTTAGATGATGTGGTGCATTCTCTAGTAAAAAAGAAATGAACTGCTCCAATGGGAGCACTTCGTTTCTTTCTGTAGATGTAACTCCAGCCATGTGAATTACAGTTTACACTAATGCACATGGCTGGAGTTACGGCCCTCTCTCTCTCTCTCTCTCTCTCTCTCTCTTGCTCTCTCTCTCTCTCTCCCCCGGTCCTCATTCTTCTGACCCCCCCCACCAAAAGACTTCAACATTAGCCATAGTGGAGGCAGTTCAGAAGAGGGCAACTAAAATGGTGCAGGGTCTGCAAGAGAAGCCATATGAGGAGAGGCTAAAGGAGCTTAATATGTATACCCTTGAGGAAAGGAGGGAGAGGGGGGACATGACAGAAATGTTTAAGTACCTCAGTGGAATCAACAACGTCCAAGAGAGTAACATCTTTCAGAAAAAGAGATGTGCAAGAACAAGGGGACACAATTTGAAGATAGAAGGGGGACGGCTCAGGGGCAATGTGAGGAAATATTTTTTCACAGAGAGGGTGCTGGACACATGGAACAGCCTTCCTGAGGAGGTTGTGGGGTCTAAAACTGTGGGAGAATTCAAGAATGTATGGGACAGACATAAGGCAATTTTTGTGGGGGGTAGGAAGAAATAGGCTGTTGGTTAAATAGGATCTGCAGCTTATCCTCTAGGTAGTGAAATGGGCAGACTAGGTGGGCCAAGTGGTCCTTATCTGCCATCAAAGTCTATGTTTCTATAGTGCAGTTTTCTCTCCCAGCCCTGGCTCCTCTGCTTCACCCCCACTTCAACATTAGGCACGGTGTGGTTTTCTCTCCCAGCCCTTGCTCCTCTGTCCCCCCCCACTTCAACATTTACCATGGTGTGGTTTTCTCTTACAGCTGACATCAGGGTGCCCAATCCCCATGACAGCAATAATCCCCCCCCACACCACCACTGAGGGATACTGTGGAATCAACTCTCTGTGTCCCCATATCAGTACCCCCAATATTCTGGATACTGGGGAGTCCACTCACAGTGTCCACAAAAATCATTTGCAATGAACCTGCTGTAAAAAAGAAAATGACCCCCCAACATATTTTATTCTTACCTAAAGAAAACTGTCCCTCATCGTCTATCCCGTCCTCTTCCCCTATCCCCACCCTCCAGCTGCGCACCAACCTCCCCTTACCCCCCTTACCCCATACTTACCTCCGAAGGTTGGTGAGTGTGATCTTCTCTGGACATGTCTGCACTCTTCAGAGCTGAACCAGGAACTGAAGAATCAAGGTAAGCACCTTATAATGGCTGTCAATGGGGTTTTCAACTTATGTTGATATCTCAGCCATTTTGGGGAATCCTGACCCCAAATTTTCAGCATGGGGTTCTTGGGACCCCACCTCATGAACACTGGCACTGTAATGTTGTTACTTGGTTCTGGAAGGTGATTTTTATGGTTTATATGCAGAATCACCAGTAGTATTGGTGCATACTAAGTGACAAAATGATTGATGGGCTCTTAATGACCCCCCAGGATATGGCGTAGCCCCCACGTCTTCAGCTTCGGCGGTGCTGGGTATGCAGTAGCCCCACCCTACACATCCACTTCCCGCAGCACAGGAAATGACGTAACACCACCCCGTGTGCCAATGACGCAGTTCTGACTGCGCCGGATATTACGTAGTGTTCTCACCCCTGATATAATCCACCCCCCTTTTCTGGCACGAGGCTATGATGTGCTTATGGGTTGGGCAAATCTGTGCTTGTTCAGGCTTGCCAGGACATGTCAGAGGGTCCAAACCAGACTTGCTGCATACTGTCTGTGACTGGATAAATAAAAAAGCAAAAACACTGATTGTGTAAAACTACCACATTTGATTAAAAAGGCTTTGTAGTAAATGCATGTATTTTTAAAATACTGTTTTTCACATTTTGGGAGTGAATGTAGTAGCAGTCAAATTAAACAGCTGGTTTTCCTCACTGGTTTTATAATTTTCTTTTTCTTTTTGTCAGTCTAAAGTGGGATTTAGTGTTTCAAATGTACCCTATACTTTTAGTTTGATTTTGTAAATGGAGCAGTGCTTCTTTCTGCAAATAAGAATTCTCTACCCACATACACAATACTTTTAAAACTTTTTGTCACCTGCATCATAAAAACAACCTATTTTGTTTCTGTTATCATACCCTTGAATCTGGTTTACAAAAATTCTGACCTGCTGCAAAATGCTTACAGATTATCAAAAGCCATATCCCTGTATCAAGTATTGTTTTGTGATACCTGAAATGAACAGAAGCTGCTGGGCTGGAAGCTGGTTTGCAAATGCGTGTGTTTCAGGCTCCGAGCAGAAATTCATGACCAAGGTATATGCGCAGTCTCTGTGCAATGGTCACAGTGGCCTGAGTTTGACCTTAAAAGATGATGGTCAACAAGCTTGGGAAAGTTTAGGAAAATGCTATTTACTTACAGCTCATTAGCTAGATACCTAATTTTTTAACTTTTGTCATTAACCATTCTTCTGAAATGGGCAGTCACAGAAGGCACCACCCCAAAAACAAAAGACCTTTTCTAATGTTAAAAGATAATGCTTGATAAGCTTGGGGAAGTTTAGGAAAAATGCTATTTACTTACGGCACAATAGTTGGGTACATGCTGCAAAATGCTTACAGATTATCAAAAGCCATATCCCTGTATCAAGTATTGTTTTGTGATACCTGAAATGAACAGAAGCTGCTGGGCTGGAAGCTGGTTTGCAAATGTGTGTGTTTCAGGCTCCGAGCAGAAATTCATGACCAAGGTATATGCGCAGTCTCTGTGCAATGGTCACAGTGGCCTGAGTTTGACCTTAAAAGATGATGGTCAACAAGCTTGGGAAAGTTTAGGAAAATGCTATTTACTTACAGCTCATTAGCTAGATACCTAATTTTTTAACTTTTGTCATTAACCATTCTTCTGAAATGGGGAGTCACTGAAGGCACCACCCCAAAAACAAAAGACCTTTTCTAATGTTAAAAGATAATGCTTGATAAGCTTGGGAAAGTTTAGGAAAATTGCTATTTACTTACGGCACAATAGTTGGGTGCTTAATTTTTCAACTTTTGTCTGTTACCAATCTTCTAAAATGGAAACTCACAGATGGCCCCCCAAAAAAACAAAAGGCCATTTCTAACCTTAAAATGTTAGCTGATTGATACGCCTGGGAAAGTTTTAAGATAATGCAATTTTTTCCAGCTCATCAGAGATGCAATCTGTAATACATAATTTTAGCTAATGATTTAGCCCCGTTAGTGTGAGACCCACAGTGTTTACTCCATGCCCTTAAAAAAGAAGAGTGATATACAAGTCTAAATAATACACATCTGCTATAGCAGCTAGGGGGCTATGGTGGCTAAAAACACTATGAAGTTATTAAGTATACAGAAAGAGCAATAACATAAAAGTTTTTTATGGTTATAATATGCCCTTAAAACTAGCCATATTTTTCTTGCTTTAAAACAAAATGAAAAGGGTAACAATAACATAAAAAGTTTTTTATGGTTATAATATATGCCCTTAAAACTAGCCATATTTTTCTTGCTTTAAAACAAAATGAAAAGGGTGAACGATGAGTTCCTAGCTGTAGTGAAGTTTGTTGTTAAACACACACACACACACACACACACACACACACACCATGTTAAATATTATCAAAATACTCTGATAAAATGAGTGCCAGACATATCTAACTTAGTTAAGCAGCTCCAGAAAATCAGATGTCATAGTCAACCTAAGCTACGAATGGATATTGTTATATAGCAAGAATTAAATTAAATTATTATTTAACATATTAAAATAAAGTTTCTAATCTATAGAAAATAACATTTAAGCATGAAAGCATCATATTAGCTTGGACACCCACCACCCCCTCCCACTACCCCTGTGTATTTAAATGTATTGGTTATTAATCAGTGAGTTTTTTGGTCATCACAGGTCTTCGTTACACAGGCTGTGACTCTGTACAATGCTTGGGGCATGTCACAGACCCCTCGGACAGTATAAAAGGCGATGCTTTAGACTGCGCCAGTCTCGACCACTCTGAAGCAACCTTTGGTAAGCTTTTGAAGTACTGTTGTTATCTTGACATTAAAATGGCAAATTATTTTGCAAAACAGTTTTCTCAGATTGGCTTTCATGATCTTGTTCTAGACTCAGAAGACTCGCAAGGAACTGCTGGTGAGTGCACTTTTTATTTGTTTATAATATTTTGATTGCTTAAAATCATGCTTATAAGACTATAACCAAGTTTTCCTAATTCAGGTTTGCCAGCCCTGTGTATACAAAGCAACTCTTCTGCAGGCACACATTTTACACCATATGGTATGTCCAATTAAATGTACCAATGTTTTAATTATGTGGACAAGTCCAGGCAAGATCATGATACACCTCTGCCCTGCTCTGTTATAACTGTGTTGCATGAGAACATACGCATAAGTGGATTTTCTGTCTGTGTTGCCTACATTATGGTGTGTTGTATAGTAATTAATTTATTTGATAGTGTTGTAGCCACTTTCCAGCACTGTGAGTCTTAGTTTAATTTATTGACAACTGCGAGGTTAGCAATAATATAAAGGTTTGTTAATATACATTTTGCTAATTTGTTTCAATTACGTCTACATGGTTCTAAATCCTCTAGCAAACTGTTTTATTGACACGTACACTTTGTAGATAGATGAAAAAATCTGCTACAGTCTAAAACTAGCTAAATACTGTTTTTAAATGTGTAAAGAAATAATAGCTGTTTGACTACACGCAGTATGCTTCGGAAATACTATCTGGTTAGTGGTGACATATACACTGTTTTAATTTTTAAACAGAAACTGGTCAGCCAGAGACCACATCTGAAAATAAAATATCAATTAATGAAGACAAAACAGCGGGTATGTGTTAAAGTTTTTAATAGTGTTGGGCATTAATTGAAAACTAATTACTTATTTTTACAGTGCTGCAGATGGATAAGGGGCTGCTGTGGTGGTATTTGCAAATATTTTCTTTTTTTTTTGTAAATTTAGCATGCTTTCTTGTAACAAAAATTGTAATATAATACCACGCTTTCTTGTAACAAAAATTGTAATATAATGCCGTATGTTTGTACAATATTTGTTAAGAAGTTTGGGGCATGGCTATGTTTTTAAACCACATCATTTTTCTGATTTTATAGTTTTAATTATGTGTGGCTCATTGTAGCAAACTATTTAATATGTTAGTACAATGCCTGTTTGTATCCAGGATTTAGTCAATACGCTGTATAGTGGTGATATATTTATGTTATCTAATTTTTTGTTACTAGGTGATACCGGATTTAATCATATAGAAGCTGTATTTCGGAACTCTGCAAGAAGGCATCATGCATATTCATGGCTATCCAGACAGAAAAAGCACCTTATTAACAAGGCTGGACCATCCCCACACACAGTGCCTGCAACCACAGCAGCAGACCAAAAGAATAATGACATTTTGAAACTTTCTTCAGGTCCCTCTTGCTTGTCTTTAAGAGCAGACCATACACCTTCTACCAACAAAATTGCAAAACGTGAACACCGCTGTCGTATAGGGATTGGGGGTAAGAGGTGCTGCAAACATAATAATATACAAACACAAACACCTGTTACATTAGACTGTGCCACTGAAAGTATAACTGCAGAGCAGCAGTGCATTAAATCATCAGCAGGTTGTGTGAGTAAGGCTGAACCTATAATTACGCCTGGAACACTGATACCTGAAAAAGTGTCACCGCATGTTAAAGGCCCAACTAGTAGTACACTTGTGTATACACATAGTTACAATTTAGAGCCTTTTGGTATACCTGTGACAAACTCTTCACATATGCAGATACCCAATGGTTGCCATCTAATATTTGGAATTTCTAATAACACAATTAAGGTGGTTAGCTTTGCAGAATCATAGTCATAAAGTCAATTTTAAATATTTCTGTTAGCTGTGGTTGGTATACCAAAAATGGTGGGTACTAGTAAACTAATTCAAAAATTAGCTGTAGGAGGTGTAAAAATGTGTACTATTCAAAATGAGTGTAATAAAATTATTAATAGAATCATTCAACAAGGGCGGGTCATCAGAAACACTAGGCGTAATATAGTAAGTCAGTATATTAGCAGCAGAATTCGAAGGGCTAAAAAAATATTGGTTGACTGTAGCAGAATGAAAAAACAGCAGAGTCCTTGGCACAGACATAAACCACAACAACATAATCATGGGGAACCGGGGTCTTACACATCATGTTGTGTTTGTGCTTGTTTGAATGATTGTCTTGTGTGCTTATCAAACCAGCAGTCTCCTGAGTGGCGAGAAAATAGTGACTGCAGAACAATATGTTGTATGCGTGAAAACTGTGAATGTGCACAGAGTGATAATTCTGATATTTGTAAGGGACTGACAGATAGCATGGTATGTGTGGCGCCTTCTCAAAACAACATAACTGATAATTCTGACAGTTGTGATTGTGATTGTTTGTGTACTTGCCCCATGTGTTTATCAATCCAGCAGTCTCCTGAGGGCCAAGAAAATAGTGGTTGTGAAACAGTGTGTTGTATGGCTGAAAACTGTGAATGTGTGCTGAGTGATAATTCTGATATTTGTATGGAACTGTCCGGTTGTGATGAATGTATGGGGCCTTCTCAAAACAGCACACCTGAACACATGCAGATAGGGGGCGGTGGTACCACAGACCATGAAGAAGAAGAAGACACATGTAGTCAGGGGGTCCCGCTGGAGAGGGAAGATGATGTACCAGAACCTGTATATTTAGAATTAATAAATGAATATGAAGTACCCAGAAATAATTTTAATGGTACTGAGCACCTCCAACAGTTTCGCTTCATTAACCTCGACCAAATAACATCCATAGACCAATACTATTCTGCAATTCACACAGCTGTGCAACAGTTGTTGGACAGAATAAGGCCCACTTTGGGTAATAATGATTTTGTACAGCTACACCTGAGTTGTGATAGCTTAAATGACCCTGTGTACTCATTACGGCGGAACCCCAATGAATTAAATGCAGATGAATTTTTAGAACATATTGCCAATTTATTGAACAGCAAGATGGAGGTGTGTGCTAATGAGACATTAATGCTGGTTGTGACAATTGTGCGAAATGTGCGTGGGGGCGTTTCCAGAGATGTCAGAAGCATCTTATCTAGCCACATTGTAAAGCAAAAAGCAAGACACCTAGTTAATATTGTAAATCAAAGTAACACATCATGCTTTGCTGCTAGTTTAATTGCTTTGCTACACAAGCAACTAGTTGATGTTCAGATATTAGCAAAAGCTAAAGATTTACACAACAGGGTAGGGTTGTCAGAACACACACTTGTAGATTTGAGTCACATACACCTATTTGAGACAGAGCTAAATGTGACCATCTTTGTTTACTTTATGAACAAAGCTGGTGTATGGCAAAAGTTTGTGAGTTCTCCTAATAAACGGGCTAATACTGTTTTTATGCTTTTACATGAAAACCATTATTATGGTATTAAAAATCTTAAAGGCTTTTTTGGTGCCAGAAATGTGTGTGAGCATTGTCATGCCTTTTTTGCACACAAAGGTTCACACACATGCCCTAACATGTGCCATGCATGCAGATCCTTTGGCTGCAGTGAAGTGCAAAGCGAAGTGGTACAGTGCCCTGATTGCAATAAACACTGTAACTCCACAGACTGTTACAGGCAGCATAAATTGACATTCCCCAATTGTCATTTAACTAAAGTATGCAAATCATGTGGAAAACCTAAGGAGGGTGTACATATTTGTTTTCAGCCAAAGTGTCATAACTGTCTTACAGATGTACACCCTTTTGAACCCCACTTATGCTATATTCAGCCATTAAAGACACCGCCATGTTCAAGCAGCTATATATTTTATGATTTTGAATGCATGCAAGATATCAGTGCTGGGGACTCTAGACATATTCCTAATTATATCTACGCCACTGAAAGAGGTTGCAGGTGGGAATTTGAAGGCACTGACTGTGTTGCACAGTTTGTAAAAAAGTTTATTCAAAAAGGGTTTAAGGGGTACACCTTTATAGCTCATAATGCAAAGGGGTATGACAGCCACTTCATCTTAAACCAGCTTGTAAAAGAAAAAATGGAGGTGGAGTTACTGACTCAGGAAGTAAACTGATGTTCTGTAACTGTAACACGACAAAAACCGCTTTATTGACAGTTTAAATTTCCTACCTATGAGACTAGCTGCTATGCCACATGCGATGGGCTTTGAAGGAGTAAAGGGGTTCTTTCCACACTTATTTAACAAACCAGAAAATCAAAATTATGTAGGGCCTATGCCTGACCCCAAAGATTTTGGTATAGATTACATGATGGCAGATGAAAAAAAACAGTTTTTGGAGTGGCATGAATTGCATAAAAAAGATATATTTCATTTTAAAAAGGAATTACACCGCTACTGCAAGTCAGATGTAGAGATTCTAAAACAGGTATGTGAAATGTTTCAAGATGGTGTAGAGGAAATGTTTCAAGACATTGCAGAGGAGAAGGGGAAAATTGACCCCTTTCAGTACATCACTATAGCATCAGTATGCATGGCCATGTATCGATTTAAATTTTTAGAGCCAGACACCATAGGGATTATACCCGCTGACAACTATCACCGCCAGTGCAAGGGTTACTCCACACCTGCCATACAGTGGCTTATGTACATAAGTAAACAAGAAAATATTTCCATACAGCATGCTTTGAATGGTGGCGAAGTGCAGGTGGGTAATTACTTTCTTGATGGTTATGTTGTAATAGACGGTGTCCCTACAGCATTTGAGTTTTTAGGTTGCTTTTATCACGGCTGCAGGGAATGTTTCTTTGAAGATTTGTTTAACCCAATGCTGCACAACATACAAACACCTATATTACATGACTATCAAGAAATTAAACTTTCTCAGGCATGAAAAGGGTATGAATGTAAGGGTTATGTGGGAGCATGAATGGAAACAGCTGGTGTGTGAGAATCCTCAGTTGCAGGCCTTTTGAAAGTAGCTGATTTTCCTGAGCCCATGGATCCCCGTGAATCACTTTATGGAGGCGTACAAATGCTCTAGTTTATATTACAGTGCACAGCCTGGTGAGAAAATCCATTATTATGATTTTACCAGTTTGTATCCCTATGTGAACAAGACCAAGACATACCCCATAGGGCACCCAGTGGTTATATATGACAATTTCAAGGATCTCAGCCAATATTTTGGGATTATAAAAGCTAAAGTGTATCCGCCTCACGGTCTCTTTTTGCCTGTTCTGCCCAGCAGGATATGTGGAAAGTTAGTGTTCACACTGTGTCGCACATGTGCTGAGACAGTTCAGCAGTGACAACCATGTATCCATTCAGATGAACAACGATCTCTGATAGGCACATGGTGTACTGAAGAGCTAAAGCTGGCTTTAGAGAAAGGTTATAAGGTGGCCAAGGTGTATGAAGTCTGGCACTACCAAGACAGGTCAGACAGTCTTTTTACAGAATATATTAAATTACACCTAAAGGGGAAACAGGAAGCTTCAGGGTATCCAAACTGGTGTACATCTGATGTAGAACGTAAAGCATACATCAGGCAGTACTATGCTAAGGAAGGTATTGTTTTAGAAGCAGAAAATATAGCAAATAACCCAGCACAAAGACAAATTTCAAAGCTGTTTTTGAATTCTTTGTGGGGAAAATTTGGCCAGCGACCTAACTTGATGAACACAGCGCTTGTCAAGGATGCTGAAGAACTCTTTCAGTACCTTTTCATGGATCGCTACCATGTATCTAGTCTGTATTTCATCAATGATGATACAGCCTCAGTACAATGGAAATACAGTGAAAATCACTACGCAAACACTACCAACATTAACGTTGTTATTGCTGCCTTTACCACAGCTTATGCGTGACTTAAATTGTACAGTTTACTTGAAAGCCTGCAGGACCGCTGTTTATACCATGATACAGACTCGGTCATATTTGTCAGCAGACCGGGTGACTGGGATCCACCACTGGGTGACTATTTGGGTGATCTGACCAGTGAATTACCACATGGTGAACACATTGTGGAGTTTGTGTCTGGTGGTCCTAAAACCTATGGCTACAAACTGACCAATGGTAAAATTTGCATGAAGGCAAAAGGCATAACACTAAACATGGCTAATAGTGAAAAGGTTAACTACAGCTGTCTCAAATCACTAGTACAGCATTTTGTCAAGGATGGTGGTGCAGATGAAGGTGTTGGGGTAGAATCAGTTACTATTGGACTGAAAAAAATTGTGAGAAATAAAAAGAGCATCACTATTGAAAACAGGCCAGAAAAGAAAACCTACAGGGTAGTCTACAACAAAAGGGTTTTGACTGAGGAGTTTAAAACATTGCCTTATGGCTTCTGATATGAGTATGGGTATGGATATACGTTTGCAGCACCCTTTTTCCTGTATTTTGGCTGGACCATCAAACTGCGGGAAAAGTTATTTTACTAAAAGCATGCTGGAAGCTGGTCTCAGTGCTTTAACAAGATTTCCAGAAAATATTATCTGGTGTTATAGCTGTTGGCAACCTTTGTATACAGAACTGTGTAGTACATTTCCTCAGCTGAGATTTATAGAAGGTATTCCTAGCACTCTACAAGATGATGAACTATTACCACCTCAAAAAAGTAAATCTTTTAATTGTAGATGACTTAATGGAAACAGCATCTGAAAACTGTGAAATTCAGAAATGTTTCACACAGTACTGCCACCACAGAAATGTTAGCATCCTGTATGTCACACAAAATTTGTTTGTCCAGGGTAAAAAAAGCAGGACCATAAATTTAAATGCTAATTATATAGTTTTATTTAAAAACCCCAGAGATAAGCTACAGGTCAGTACACTGGCCCGTCAGATGTATCCTGGAAAGACCAGATTTTTTGAAGAGGTCTTTGAAGATGCTACCCGTGAGGCCTATGGTTATCTTCTGGTGGATTTAAAGCCCACTACACCGGGAATCATACCGCTTAAGGTCTGGTTTGTTTCTGCCTGCTTTACCTGTTGCATACATCATGAAACAGAATGCACCACAAAAATAAGAACTGCTTCATTTGTTCATTGTAGCCAGATAGTCATAGCCCTGGGACATGTCAGCACGTCTGAAAAGAAACCTTGCAGTGCTTAAGCTGCTGGTGAAGGGGCCACCACGATAGCGAAAAGCTATTCTCTGTTCAGCCTCTGATGATTTAATAGCAGCAATTGCAGAGGTGGCACTCAATGCTATTAAAGGGAATATACCTCTCACAACTCATCAGATTAGGAAGCTAAAGAGGAGATGCAACATTGTTAAAAAATTAAGTAATAAAAAGCTGTCTGTTAAACATAAGAAGCATCTTGTAACACAGTCTGGGGGTTTTATAGGCACCTTGCTCATTGTGGCTATACCATTTTTAACCAGCCTTCTATCAAGCAGATGAGACAGGCATGGCTTATGCACAAAAAATGTATTTGGTACCTAAACATCAGCTGGACATGCTAAGAGGTCAGCCACAGCCTGAAGAACTACCAAGAAAGAGTGTGGAACGCCAGCTGGATGCTGAGATGCAGTCTGTTCTTCAAAGGACTGACCTCTCTGAATATGAGAAGGCTAAAGTATATGGGAATGTGCTACAACGCTATCTCACAGTTGTACGCCAGGGTGAAAAAGATGTTGCAAACTTGTCATTATCTTTGACACCACATGCGCTAATGCAGCCACAAGATGATAACACACTGCTACCTGGCACTGATGACATATACAGTGACATATTACAAGGTGTTTCTGTGCATGCCCGAAAAAACACTGAAATGTTGTTAAACAAACTAAAAAGGTCTGCTGGTGTTACAGATTGGAATGATCGTGGTGAATTTATCTATCATGGTGTGCCCATTAAAGGGTCTCACATATATGATTTAGTCAGAGCTGTTACTTCGCAAAGATATACAACTGATGCTAAAAAACCTAGGGGGTGGGATAAATTTATCGATGCTTTAGCAGAAATTAATGCTCCTGAATCAGTGGTACCCAACATACAAAACAGATATTTGATTCAGAGTTCTAAAAAACAGCTGTCGAAGGTTCTGACAGATACTTCTGCAATGACAGCATCTGAATCCCGCACAGCATCACCGGTGACAAGTATAAGAAAAACCCCTTTTAAGAAACCACAATGGTTAATGTTTTAACACCTATGCTATGTCCTACACTGTTCTTCTAATTGTGTGTTTTTGTACATTTTATTAATCTACATGCTGTCTTTTATTTTGTTATCATATTGTAAAAATAAACAAACACTCTGATGCAATTCACAAATGGTTGTGCTTATTGTCTCCTCACAACAGAACCTTTATTAATTATACACTATAAAAGCAAACAACAATGTTGTCTAGAAAATACAGCATGCATTGCTCATGGATCTATCAACAGTAATATCGCTGGTTATAATCATAACATGAAACTACTGTCTGCGGACTTAAAGAAAAAGAAGGCTTCAGCCTCCTAACAATTCTACATTGCTTGACAAAATTATAAACTTTCCGATCATTCATTATTAAATTATCAGAATACAGACTAATCACATCTTTGAAGGATACACCTTTGCATCTATGATGTAAGAAAAATATACAATGCTGTCCACAGGTCATAGATGTTACATCTTGAACCTGTTTAGAGTTAAACAGTGTTTCTCTCACATTTTTCCTGAAAAACGTAACAATTGATGGTGGAAAAAATGTAAAGTCTGGAGAAATCATAAGAGTCAAAAAATTCCCCAGTGGTATGGTCAGGTAAATAAATAGCTAACCAATGTTCACCAGGCATAGACTGGGGCTGTGTATTCACAACTAAAGAGGCTGGCATGCATGTAAGTCTCTCTGAAGGTAGTTGATCACTTGCAAAGACCCCCAAAAAGCTATTTCTGGTAGAAGAGTTGTTGTGGAGAAATGTGTCCAGTTGTTGAGTATTCATGTTTAATTAAAGTCAAACACAACGTTTCGCCTTTGATTAATCTCCACAACATTATCAAATACAGCATACACCATCATATTCACTGTAGCTGGTAGTGGGTCAGCAAACCGTATTTCAGCTCTCAGGTTGCCTGAGCGGATTAGCGAATAATGGTCACTACAGTCTTGGTCAGGGCTTAGATCAAAAGCAAAAAGGGTGTACCCCTGACAAAAACCTACACGGTCTATCAGCAGAGAGCTGTCTTTCATATGTTTTCCACTTGCGTGGATCAGACTGATATATTCTCTGACAGCATTACCACTTGTAAAGTTAGGCTGCAGTGGTTTAGCAGGGACTTGTTCACCATCCACATAGAGGGCTATAAAGTTAATGTTAAAATGCTTAAAATTGAATGGGTTTTTATTATACACACCACTGAAAGCATCATTATCTACAAAACCCATCACCAATAATTTAGGTATCTGACCCAGAAACAGATTATCTTGGTTACATACACGACTCCCACCTGCTATACTGAACACTTTCATGCTAACACGATCAATAGGGTACTTTGCATTAGCAGATTGTAAAGCCTGAGCATGGCCGATACGTACAGCTGGTGAAATCTTTACCCTTTTTACATATAGAGCTGCCGCCTTTATTTGTAATTTATATTCTTCATTTGCATCACCGCTTATTAAACAAAATTCATTCTTGTTACGAACAAGTTTAATTTTAACATCTACTCCATTCAAGAGCAATTTTTCCTGGAAAAAAAGGTCTGCGTGAATCGGTCCAGCCAGTTCTACCATGCGACTGCCTGCTGTAAAAGCTGCTCGCTTTTAAAACCCTCATTGGGCCCATTAAGAGCTGTATTTTCATGCTGCCCTGGTATCTTTTTATAAAATAATCCAGACGAAAATTGTGTAGACAGGGTGTCTTACTGTAATTGAGCAGTGATTCAATAATTGCTCTGTAGGGTAACTGTTATTACTTTGGCTAATTAGACGATCACCCACCACTATATCCACCTGGCTAAAGATTGTTGCTAAGGGTAATTAATTAAGCTCACTCTAGCCTGATCATCAATGTCACTACCATCAGCCTTAGTGATCTTGCACAAGAGGTATAACAACGTGTTGTTTAGGTCAACGTAGTCTTCACCATTACCCCTCACATAAAACTCAGAGGGGCCTATCGCTTAAGGCTGACAAGGGTGGATTTGACATAAAGGTTTTTCTATACTGGTTTGGGTCGGTGGTAACATGAAGAGGTCTAGTTCTGATTTTCCACATTCTTGAGACATGCAGTGTACCAGAGACATGATTTAAAATAAGTCCCTTTGTCTGTTGCTTTTACGCTGTTTTCTCTCCTGGCGCTTACGTTTCACAACTGTTCTTTTCTTTTGAAAATGCCGCCTTTTAATAGTGCTTTCACGGATCCCTGGGAGGGCTATTCTCCTTTTCTTATTGGTTCTCTTGTAAGCAACCATTCCTGCCCCATCTTGTGGCTTCTCTGGATCATGTGTTGTAAAGGAACTCACAACATTCCCCACTACATCTTTTACAATATTTTTAGCTGCTGATTTAAGGTGGGGCTTCACTATCTGGAAACCTTTTTGTAATAGTGGAACAGCTTTTCTAAATAAGCCTCTAAATATACCGCCTATGCCCGCACCATACATAACAGGGGCTCCATGAAAACCAGACAAGCCATGACCAGCCTGTGCTTTGTAATAGGCCACATAAAGGCTAGGTCGCTGTACAACCTCTGACATTGTAGGCATTCAGAAGGCTCCTTTAACAGGGCTAAAATGAAGCTTCACGATCACTTTGCCAAACAAGAATAACACATTTTGTCTTGATCATTCTTTATTACAGTAGTTATAGTGTCAAACTGATGTTTGCTGATTGGTATATAATCTGCTTATCATAGCGGATGGTTATGATGTCATTATTCTTACCAGATATTTCCACACAACGAAGTAGGGGGACATGGCTGTCTCCGACTCTTTGGTGCTCAACAATATCTGAATATACAAACAGTGTATAAAAGCCACCATTGATGTCTGCATAATATGGTACAATGCTTGACTGCACTTGTGGGATGCCAGGTGGTACCCCCAAAATACGAGCAAGATTATTGCGAGCTATGAAAGATCTACCACTAATGTTGTGGAATTTTATTTTCCGTCCTGACTGTCATATTCTAGCCACAATTCTAGCTGCGCTTTCCAGTGTCTCATTGATGGCTGCTGTGACATCTTCAACATTTTGATAATAACCTCTGGGATCGATAATGTATATAGGCCTAGAAGTTTCACCAGCATAAAATTTCCCATCGTGTGATGTAATATTGTCCCACGTCCTTGGGTACTGTATTTCCGACAGACCAACTTCCCATAAACCCACTAAATTGATAGGTTTTGCTAGTTTCACAGTATAATCCGATATTGTGTTGTTGGTAAACATTTCAAAAGAGGCATTGCTGGGCAATGTAACATAAAAACCGTTCTCAGACATTGTTTTACCACTAACGTCTTCACGCAACTGCAATCATGTAAAACATGAATGCATCTTTATAATTTTAAATCTCTCAGCTGTTTGGATTCTATCCAACTGTTAAATTTTGATGGCCAGCCGAGCCACTTCACTAAAACAAATTTTTTCTTCCCTTGTGTTTTCTGTGAGACTATTTTCTCCACCCTGTATACACGGTTTGTAGTGTCTGCGACTTTTACCAATTCTTGATCATAAAATGTACCTCTTATTTCATCACCGTCATAATCTTTTAATTTGTACAATGGGATAGGCTTAGGTATACATTCAGAAATAATGAATATCTCGCTGGTGAAGTTTTGTTCATAACCTTTTTCAAATGTTTTCTTAATTCTAGAAACACGCACGTGATCACCCACATGAAATTTGAAAGGTCTTTTCACTTTTGGTGCAAGATCTTTATATAGATTTTTCCAGGTAATTAAAGAATTGTCATTTGTTACATCGACAGGCCTCATTTTTAGAGCCGATTAACTATAATTGTAGGACTTTGTTAAAGATTGTAGGACATCTACGTACCTATACGTATTAAATGCTGTAAAATATCTCCACATTTTTGTTTTCAATGTGCGGTTAAATCTTTCTACAATGCAGGCCTTAACATCATTTGATGTTGTAAAATGGTGTATGCTTTGTGATTTTAAAAATAATTGAAATTTAGCATTAAGAAATTCAGTCCCTTCATCTGTTTGTAATTTTTCAGGCTTGCGGCCCTCTCGTAGTATCATTTTGAAAGCCTCTGTCACCTCTGTTCCTGATTTATTTTTTAACACTTTAGTCCATGCATATTTTGACAGAACGTCAATAACTGTCAGAATAAACCGGAATCCATCATTTTCTTTGGAAAGGCTACTCATCTCCACCAAATCAGCTTGCCATTGTGCATCAATGTTGTTAACAACTACCCTGTTTCTAAGAAATTGTTTCCTTGCAGGCTTGTGCATAGTGTAGGCATCTTGTAATGACAACCACTGTGTTACTTGTGTGCGGGTAAGCCTTTTCTCTTGATTTGCAGCGTCATGTAGTCTTTGAACGCCACCTAAGCTACCAGGCAAAATAGGATCATAGTAAATTTTTTTCAAGGCTTTCTTAGCCATGCTTTTTCTTAAACACCACAGATAAGACACGGGCGTTTTTTCCAGTCTTAATATTTTTTATTATGAAAGCACACACATTATACACATACATTATATAACAACACAAAGCACGCGATAGCAGCTGTGCTAAAATTACACTATATGATAGTATAAAACATCACAACAGGAAAAGGCAGGCCTTGTTTTGCTGCGTTACAAGAAAATCTGATGTAAATTCAATCACATCTCTAACATCTTGCTGTCTTTGACATTTTAAAATAGAACAGCAGATCTCAGCAGCACCATGAGCCATACTACAATACACTAATTCTGAGAAACAGACTCCTGTTTTCAAATATTAGTGGTAGCACATTTTGAACAGTTTCTAATACATTATTGTTTATATGCACAGTCATTTTCATTATTTCACACCAATGTGAGTCTTTTTAATGTCATTCATCAAAATCTGGATAAACCAGTTTATCACCATTTATGGGACTGCATTGGTGGTGAGTAGCATAGTCTGGAATTTGTATGGTTATCAATGTCTGTAAAATATTTGTCATTTTCTGCTTTTCAGAGTTTCTTTGGTGGTTTCCCCACAGGTTACCCATCTTAATGGCTCTCACCACGTAGCCATGTGTTCCTCATCAGAACTTCCAATATCATACAAGTACATGTAATAGGGCACAGGGCTTCCTTTTTGCAGAGGGCTTTTAAAATATTTTTTTATGACTTCCTGAAGAAACAGCTTCTTCAACAGCTTTCTGTAGTGTTATACTCAACTGGTCATACAGTTCGTCAAGGCCTTTAGCAATACTAGGCAACGCTTTAAATTCTGTCAATGCATCATTAACAGCTTGTATTGTATCAAAATAGGATGCTGTGCACCCAAGCTTCCATGCTGTAGATTCCACTAGTAGCTTGATCCATCGAGGGCGCAATCTCTCACAGAGTTCAGGAAAAACAAGCTCCCAGTACCCCTCCTCAGGTCCGTATATACAGCTATGTCTTAGCTGTGATGGGTGGTCAATTGCACAGCCCTCACACTTTATCTTCAAGTCCTGCGCCATCAAATCTTGCAGTAGTTGTATTAAAATGCCCTTAACCAGGCCCAGCATGATGGACTTTTCAGGCGATGCATAACTCGCAGCCCCAGTCTCAGCAGACTTTTCGTCAGAGCATTTCTCAGTGTCCAGAACATCTGGCTCTCCCCTCGGCTCATCTATATTAACAAGCTCATGAGTATCATGCAAATGGAGGTTCATGAATTGTTCTATCAAATCGGGCATACTAGCGTCCATCAAATTGAGCTCCTCTGGTGTGACACTAGCAGAAGGTGTAGGATAACATCGGCTAGGTTCACCCATCATAGCACATCCAGCGGCTGAATCATTGTTATCCTCATTGCTGCTCTCCTCAGGAACTCTACACATACATGAGCAAAACATGGCGCAGGCAGACTATGGATACTCAATGGTGTGGGGCTTTACCAACAGCTAGTCTGGTTTGCACCCTCTGACATGTCCTGACAAGCCTGAACAAGCACAGATTTGCCTCAACCCATAAGCACGCCAGTCTCGTGCCAGAAAAGGGGTGCATTATATCAGGGTGGGAACACTCGTAACATCCGGCAGTCAGAACCGCATCATTGGCACCGGGTGGCGCTACGTCATTTCCTGTGCGGCCGGAAGTGGATGTGGCGTAGGGGGTGGGGCTACGTCATCCCCTGTGCCACCGGAAGTGGACGTGACGTGGGGGCTACGTCATATCCTGGGGGGGTCATTAAGAGCCCATCAATCATTTTGTCACTTAGTATGCACCAATACTACTATCACCTTGTAGGTCTGATAAAATGAAATGACAATGCCAGTGTTCATGAGGGGAGGTCCCCAAAAGCCCATGTTGAAAATCTGGTGTAAAAAAATCCCCAAAATGACTGCATTGCAATCCTGAGATGTGCAGTTTCTATGCACGCTTGTAACTTCATCAATTTTTAATATTTTCACTCCAGATTTTAAACATCGCCATTTTTTCACACCTCCTCATGAACAGTAAAGCTGTCATTTTTCATACCCTACCCAAAATGTGTTTTTACACCTGTGGTGCAGAATGGGGGTGTCACTGTACGAAATCAACTTTTGGGATGTATTAACAAAATCACAGTGCCACTGTTCATGAGATGGGGCCCCAAAAAGGCCATGTTGAAAATTAGGTTTAAAAATAAAAAAATGGCCATGATACATGTGTGTGTTGCAAAGTTGCTATTTCTTTTCAACATACACATTTATCACATCACCTCATGAACAGTACAGCTGTCATTTTTCAAATCCTGCCTGAAATGTGTTTTCACACCTCTGGCACAGGATTGCACAGTTATTTTGCAAAATCACCTTTCGGGACCAATTAAGGAAGTGACAGTGCCTGAGTTCATGAGGTGGAGTACCAAAAAGCCCAAGTTGAAAATCTGGTGGAAAGATTCCTAAAAATGGCCATGTGATGCAGGTTCATTGAAATTTTCCTACACATGTGTGTAACTTTGGTAATTTCTAATAGTTTCCCTCCAAATTTTCAACATAGCCATTTTTCCACACCACCTCATAAACAGTATAGCTGTCATTTTTCACATCCTACCTGAAATGTGCTTTCACACCGGTGGTGCGGAATGGCACAGTGGCTACACAAAATCACATTTCTGGATTGAGTAACGAAATGATAGTGCCACTGTTCATGAAGTGGGGGTCCCAAAAAGCCCATGTTGAAATGTTGGAACAAAAATATCAACAAACAACCGAGGCATTAAGGTTACCAACCATAACACCGTACCCCCTACCCTGCAGAGACTGACATGCATCAGCGCTGTGCTTTAAGGTCATTGACCTTAGTACTCATGCCATACAACTCCCACCTCCACCCTGCAGACAGTGACAGGTGTCTGGGTGTGCTTGGGATCTTAAGCTCTAACATTCAACCCATTCTCCTATACTGCACTCATCTCAGTTTATTTCCTTATGGAATGGGGAGCGCATTAGGCAGAAGACCCCTAGGCACACCATGATACCTGTCAGCGTCTGGAAAGTGGGGGTTGGGGTGGACTGGCATGAGCATTATGTCCGATGACCTGATGGTACACCCCCAATGCCTGTCAGTTTCTGCAGGGTAGGTGGGGCATTAGAGTTGGAATCCCCTAATGCCTCATTAAGGAAGTAAATCAGGGAGGGGCAGTGGATGTCACCTACCTTGATTTCAGCGAAGCCTACAACACTGTCAAACATAGAATGCTGATTAACAAGATGGGTAGTCGCGGATCACAAGCTGATAAACTGGGTTAGAAACAGGCTGACAGACAGGAGGCAGAAGGTGTTGGCAATTGGATCCCATCTGGGGAGGGATGGGTGAAACAGTGGGATATCTCTGGGATCAGTCCTGTTCAATGTCTTCATTACAGACATTGCGGAAGTGTTAGTAGGAAAGGTCTGCCTGTTTGCAGATGACACTAACATCTGTAACAGAGTGAATACTCCAGAAGGGGTGGAGAAAATGAGCAGGGACATGGAGAGGCTTGAAAAATGGTCTGAGGAGTAGCAACTGAGGTTCAATGCAATGAAGCACAAAATAATGCATCTGTGAAGATGGAACCCTGGGGAGAGCTACAGGATGGGGAAGGTGCTGACGATCAGCAAGGAAGAAAGAAACCTAGGAGTTATCAGTTCTGATGAAGCTAAAGGTGTCAAAACAGAGCACAAATGTTGCAAGGAGGGCCAGTCGCATGCTGGGGTGCATAGGCAGAAGTATCACTAGTAGAAGGTGTGAGATGGAATGCCATTGTATAATGCACTAGTGAGGTCTCACCTGCAATACTACGTACAATTCTGGAGGAGGCCACAACTCCATAAGAACATTGACTGGGTGGAGGCAGTCAAAAGAAGGGCAACCAAGATTGTACCTGGCTTGGCAGACAGAACATGTCAGGAGAGATTAAAGGACCTCAATATGTACTCACTGGTGTCAATGAGGGAGTGGGGGGACATGATAGACATGTTCATGTTCCTCAAGGACATAAACAAGGTGCAGGGGCAGACATCTTCCAATATAGAAGGAGCACAAGAATGAGGGGGCATGAAATGATATTGGATGGGGATAGATTAAGAGGAAATATGAGAACAGTTTTCTCCACAGAGAGGGTGGTGGTCAGATAGAATAGTGTGCCATAAGAGGTGGCAGGAGCAAGCAAGGCAGATGGTGGTAATAAATTGGATCAAATCGGGGGAGAGGGGAGTGACAAGAGAAGTACCTCTGGGATCAGTCCTGGGACCAGTCCTGTTCACTTCCTTTCTGCATTTACGGTGCAGCTTCCGCCAAGCGGCACCTGCCACTCTCACTGCTGCCTCCTCACTCCTCTGAAGTTAGTATCAGTACCAGTATCAAACACCACTGCAAATACCTGCAAGTGAATGATTGGCACTGACAAATGCTTGTTTTATTATAAAGTAAGCAAAAAACAGTGACCAAACTCATTTAGTAGGAGTTGGTAACACAGTAAGGGTTTTACAGAGACTCTTATGAAGGTACAAATATTTTACAAAAGTGTGAACTTTGAGACTCACTTACTGTATATTATCCATTACTTGCACATTCAGAGTAATCTGAAATGAGAAGGGTAAAACTCAATAAGTTTGCCTGCTTTCACAGTCTGGTTGAATTTATTTTATCAGTCAAGTAAATTACAAGTCCTATTGTTTCAGCTTAGCGAACCAGATTCAATTGACATTTTTATTCCAAGGGAATTCAGAGTAAAACCTTGGGAACTTTTAAGGTGTCACTCCCCATAATGATCCCCTTGACCGTACCCATGGCCTCACTATTTCATTGTTCTATATTTTTTATATCTTACTATTTCTATCCCCCACATTAATTTGAGTAGTGGGCGAACAGCTTTTTAGAAGTTTTTTTTCCTGTTTCTGAAGTTATGCCATAGGCATTTAAAGAACAGCTAACATGCACATAACCTCTCCTCCAGTTTTGCATTTTACACTCAAAAAATACACTTCTAAGAAATCATCCTCCAGTCTCCCTCCCCATCCCCCTTACCTATCACCACCCACCTTTGTCCTGCATCTAACAACTCCAGTGATGTCCACACCTAAAAGAGAGGCTACAGATATATGAACAATACACATTTTGTTTTATAATAAAAGATGGGAGCTAGTAAGAAAACCTATGGGCCCACTGCCTGTAACCACTGTGGTGGGGTTATTCAGCTGGTCTCCCTAGCACAGTCCCAAACTGGCAAACCAAACTTTGTTGTATTCAGAGTGGTCATTGGTGTTGCTCGTCATCCTGCTGAAATAAGAAATCTGTGCAGCAGCAGTACAGTCAAAGGAGGTGGCACAGATTGGCTGTTCATCCTCCAGGTGCAGGTGATGGTACAGGTTGGTGATGGAGAGTCATGGGCAGGTAGTGAGGCAATCCTGGACTGGTGAGGTGGCTCTTGTCTCCATAGTTGGGGAAGCAAGCAGTAGGTTTCATTTCAACATGCGCTGTATTAAGAAAGAAACAGCTGTGCACGTTTCCTACTTTCAAAGGGACCTCAGATGTAAATGACTCCAACAATCCAATACTGCTGCCAGGCACTGTCTGTGAATGAGATGGCCCAAATCTATTGGCTTCTGTAGGTGGAGTGGGAATGGGTAGGGCTATATGCCAGAAGACAACTAGTTTCTAAAATTCACCTTCTTTGGGCCATACAGGGGAGAGGGGCTGAGGGGATGTGCAATTTTTGCATTTCTTCCGTGTTCAGAACAGAAAAGTTTTCTAGCAACTGCTTACAGATTGTGGCACTGGAACAACATTCTGGACCATTCAACCTCAATTTAACCCTTGTTCCTGGGGCACATTGGTTGCCATTCTCTGTACTGTTTCCAGCAGGTTGATTCCTTCTTTAGGTAATGGCACCAATACTGCACACTGTACTATGGGTGTGACTAAACTAGGGGTATGAAAAGTGACAGAATGACCTCCACTTTCCTGCAGGTTATACCACTGGCTGTGCAGTCCAGCATCCAATTTGCATTGGCTGCTGCTTTCCTATAGCGTGCTTAGTGCAAGTCATTTGTGATGACTGCTCCCATATCCTTCTCCTCAAATGACTTGATGACCTGCACACAACCCAGCCAGTGTTTGATCTCTGGCTTCTTTGCCCTCAAGTGTATTACCTTACAGTTTTTGATATTAAATCCCAGTTGCAATATACCTCACCATTTCTCTAGGTTAGACAAGTCTTCCATGAGGTTCTGTCTCCCCCTTCTCTATGTCTGCTCTTCCACAGAGCTTTATTTCTTCTGTAAATCGAAATATTATACCCTTTTTCCAATCTGCAATATCCATGATGTAGATGTTACAACACCACACTGAGAACTGAACCCTGTGGGACCCCACTACTGAATGGTCTAGCTTCTAAGAAAGCTCCCAGCAACTACTATACCCATCTCTGGCTTCCGGCATGCAGTCGGTTTCTAACCCACAAAACTTATTTTGTCCTTACACCCAGGGTCTCCAGCTTCCTGATTTTTCTTCTTTGGGGAACTGAGTGAAAGGACTTACTAAAACCCAGATACAGGATGTCCACTGCTTTGCATCTGTCCAATGTCCTGGTAACCCAGACAAATAAATCAATCAGATTAGTCTGACAGGACCACTCTGATACAGACCCCCTTGGCCTCTTGTCCTTGAGCCCATTTTCTTCCAGGAAGCTTACCAGTCTTTCTTTCAGTATGGTTTCCACGAGTTTCCCCACTATTGAGGTCAGACTGACCAGCCTGTAGCTACCAGGGTCAGCCCTAGTTCCACCTTTGTGAAGCAGCACTACATGTGCTGACCTTTACTCCAGGGGCATTTTTCCTGACTCCAGTGAAGTTGTGAACAGGTCTGCCAGTTTGCAAAAAGCAAAAATTGCAAAAATAACTTTATCTAACCATGCACCAGTCCAGCTTGGGCTCACAGTGGACTCCATGTGTAAAGATTCTGCCTGGCACATCAATAACTTATTACTGAATAACCCTACCAGGTCATAATGTTGTATGTTTAATAGCGTATGATATTATAGCTTACCCGAAAGAGTGCTGTCCAGGACAGCGAATGGTGCAATATCATGCCTACTGCTGTACACGGTATTGCACCATTCACACACTCCCAGGCAAAGGATAAGACCTCTGCTGGGAATTGGTTTTGCTGAGCAGCTGCTGTGGCTCACTGGACTGAGCCACAGCAACAGGAACCCCAGCTCTGCGTCTGGGACCAGGTTTGATTCCCAGTCCCAGATATTTGTTTTTTTTTCAAAATGTGTGCGCTCCCCAAGTGGACCCCCTCCGGAGTTGAGAATCATTAGTGGGGGGGGTCAGGGGGTGCAGCCCCCCATAATGGGGGGTGGAGGGGGTGGAGCCCCCCTCAGAAAAAAGAATTATGCCACATGGCAATATCTCGCTGTATTGGCAGCACGATTTTGCCATGCGGCATAATGTCTTGCGACATTATGACCCCGTGCCTTGAATAACCCAGAATTTTTAACCTTTTTAAAAATGAAAATTGGAGAAGCAACATAATTAGAGACGTGAAGCTTCTAAAGGAGATAGGTGGGACGGACCTAAGGCCACCCTCACAGTTGACTTCTTCCAATAAGCCTCACAAAAAAAATCATGTCAAGAGAATGGCACTAGAATGAGAATTGTTTGAAGTAGAGGCAACTCTTAAAATAGCAATTGATTATACACTACTCCCAAAAATACAAGACTGTAAGATAAAGCTCCAGATCTGTATTGAACAGTAAATAGAGAGGCTGATGAGATTTGGCAGGCAGAGATTCTGGAGCAGGTAGGCTGCTGGCCTGGCAAACTGGTAAACATGCAGGTAATAGAACTGTACATATGAAGAGAACTGTGTAAGCAGATATGGTTTCACACTCAGTAAAAATAACAGATACATTTCCTTCCTACTATCAGTCTCTTTATACTAAAGAAAGACGCCTAGACCATGCAAACAGAATAGAGGCATATTTTAATAAAATACAACTACAAACCCTATCCCAAAAGGATGCAGAGGATTTGGAGGAAACAATCTCAGAGGGGCAATTAGGGAACATTATCTGGGACCAGAAACATAGGAAATCACTGAGGGTAGGGTATCACAGCCAAATTTTATAAGGTCTCAAGGGAGACCACTCACCAAATCTGCTAAACCTGTTCAGAGAGATCTTGCCAGGAGAAGGGGCACCAAAGACATGGAGGGCAGCACAAATTTCAATATTGTTAAAACCAGAAAAAGTCCCATGAAATGTGAATCATTCCAACCCAAACTGTTACTCCTAGATGACCTTAAGTTATTCACACCCATCCTGGCCTGATGCTTTCAAAAGGTGGTGGGGGGTCTGTGCCACCTGATCAAACTGGAATCCTTAGGTAGTGAACCTGAATGATAGTATCTGGCACCTCCTTAGTATCCTCTCCTCCAAAAAGGGTAACAGACAGTTCCAAACTGCCATCTCTCTGGATGTTGAAAAAAAGCCTTTTGACTGGGTGGACCAGGCCTTCCTACAACACACCCTCCCAGTCATAGGCTTTGGACCAAATGTCTGGAAAAGTATTAACACCTTATACACAGCCCAGGAGGTAGCATTGGGGTAAATGGGGTCATGTGCTCCCACCTTCCTCTGCTGTGGGGCACTAGGCAGGGGTGTCTGCTAACCTGTCTCCTGTTTGCTAAATGCATCTAATGGCTAGTGACTGCTTGTGGTAGGATGAAACCCTATCACTGTATAGAGAGTGAGGTTCTAATGTACTAGAAAGCCATACAGCCCAAGAAGGCTGCCATTAGTACCAGATAACATGAAAGCATGCTGAAACCTGAAACACTCAGTGCAGAAATGGGCTTACAGCATGCCAGCTTACCTTTAAAGTTTCTTTCCTATCCTTTTGGATGTAACCTTTCTTCTATTCTAACCTCTCAAATATTCTATGATGACTTGTCTTCTCTGTCCTGATCACCAAGGGTTGAAACTTTAACACTCTCTTTCCAATTCTTCTCTTTCTCCCCCAACCCCCCACACACAGCCAGCATTAAGTCAAAAGGAATTCACAATTGTACATACCCCAATAATGCAAACCACCATGGAAAGCATATGCAAATCCCCATGAAAGAATTTGGACTGGCTAAGCTTTAAGTAGAATTGCATGGTGACAAACGACCTCACAATGCAACCAGAAAAGGATGAGAACAGCAGACACAGACACAGACACCTGCTTCTTCTTCTTTTTTAGGACTCATCAGTGTGCCATATCTATATCTCAGCCCAGAAGTAGAGAGCCAGGCTGCCTTATCAGGGTCTTACTTGTTTGAGTCATAGGGAACCGAGAACTACAAAAGACAAGAACCCCAGAGCAAATGGCACTAGGTCAGGACCTCATAAACAAGAACAGTGTGGTCTAAAACAGCGAAGGCAAAATGGTGCTGTCAATGACAGTGCACGCCCAAAACAGCAACCACAACAATAGTGCCAATGGTACTGGTCCACAAACACGCCAACCAATACAATGACAAAGCAAACCACACAGACATTTCTAGTTTTGTGGGGGGCTCTGCCACCCACATTCTCTGTTTCAGCTCCCCCTACTAAAAATAAACACCTCGGGGGGGAGGCAACTCAGGGACACACAGAAACCTTTGCGGGGGAGGGGGGGATTGTTGACCAGGGGAAGGAAAACACAACACTGGAGGGAGGAGATTAAAAACAAATGTTTCAGGAATCAAACTCTGGGCTACTGATATGCCGCTATCTTTCTTGCTTGAGGCTTTGTCCTCTGGGCCATGACAGCTGCTTCACAGAACTGTTCCCAAAACACACTTAGCACACACTTCATCCCGTTGTCCTCCTCTCCCAGACAGCAATACAGCTACAGGGATAGTGCCAACCTGATGTGTGCTATTCTATCCCTGTAGATGTATTAGCTTTCACTATTTTGACAGTGTGATTTTCACCGTGCTATTATTAAATCTCTCTTTTCACCTGGTACGAGAGCAGACGTCCCACAAGGGTCACACTGGAAAGGTATTGGCCATACAGGCACATTTCAAAGAAAAGTACAATTGCACATACCCCAATAATGTAAAGCATCATGGGATGCATATGCAAATCCCCATGAAAGAATTTGAACTGGCTCAACTTTAAGCAGAATTGCATGAAGCCAAAATAGCCTTTCAATACAATCAGCAAAGACTGAGAACAGCAGACACAGACACCTGTTTCATCCTTTTCAGGGCTCATCAGTGTGCCATGTCTGGCTCCCTCCTTCTGGGCTGAGATACAGATATGGCACACTGATGAATTTTAAGAAGGACAAGACGTGTCTGTGTCTGCTGTTCCCAGCCTTTGCTCATTGCATTGTGAGGCCCTTTGGTACCTGGTAGGAAATTACATGGCCTTACTTTCCATGAAGTATATTAATGTTTTCTTTCAGTCATTTAGTTCTAAATGTGAAGAAAAAAATTGGTGTTCATGTTCTAAAGCTTCCTTGAATGCTAGTCCACGTTCCCAGATTTCAGATTCAAATGATATGCATACCAAACAGGTTTATCAGTTTAAATATCTTGGTGGCTTTACTTGCCCCATAGTTGTCTTTTTCTCACAAAGTTAGTTCTGTATGTAAAAATAGTAAGCAGCCAGCAGGCACAGTCTTTAAAATTAAGAACTATCTTTACACTGAAATACAGGAAGCAATAGCTGTAGGTTTGTTACTTCCTTATACTGATCAGGTTTCACACCTGTTAAGGAACCTTGGTGTTAAAGAGCTTCACAGTCTTTCTGTGGTTTTAACAGCATCTGTCATTTTGTTCTTCAGCTCCTGTTCAAACTCATCATTGTACTTTATAACCCCAACTTGGATGGGTATCCCTTATTTATAAAATGAAAAACATTTTTTGTCTGCCTCATTCACAGGACTGTTTTCATGTGCCTTGTAAATATGCAAAAATGTCAACTTGTAACACGTTCTTGTATCATCTCAGACCTTTGTACCATGAATTATATCATTTTTACCATTCATTCAAGGTATTTGTGGTGCCCAGGTCATGCCTGAATAAGGCACCTGACACCTTTGCATCTACATGCTTATCGAAGTATAAATAAATAAACAAATAAATAAATATATAAATAATAATGTTGTCCCATAATCCTAAACAGTAACTTGAGTGTAGCTAATGGTTTTTGCTTGGATGTTAAATCGTGTAAATCTAAAACTGGTCATTGCACCAGCCAGATGGGGAAGGTAGGATGTGTATGCAATGCATTGCTGTCCTTCTAGTGGTGGAGGGGGGCTATAGCACCCGGCATAAAGGTGACTCCTAGCAGAAGCTGGGAGATCAACAGCCATGAACTGCAAGAGTAGGGCAGGAGATGCTGGCTGATGCTAGCATCTTATGTGTGGCAACATGAATGGCCATGCACCTGATGTCATTGCACAGCCACACCTCAGTGAGGATGTAATGAAGAAAAAATCCACAACCTCCTATCTCTCCTGAAAAGATGCTGGCATTAGTCTCAGCCAGGGCCTTAGGGTTATCTTTGCTTCTCCATTCTGGGGTGTCCCGCCGTGTGGGGTAAGCCACAGTCTTCCCAGACTTGGCAGGTCAAGGAATGCAGGGAAAGTGGAGGGATCATGAGTTCACCAGAAAGCCATAAAGAAAGTTACAAAAACAAAAATAATTAAAACTGGCTATAGAAACTTCAGTTGCAGTCCAGTGGTGCAGAAGGCATTCCTCTACCATGCTTGCATTCTGAGTTCAGGAATGAGCTCAGGCCAGCAGGGTTGGTTGGAGGGAGGGTGACAGCTGGATTGAGAAGCCACAGGCAAGCTCTTCTCTCTTGGGATGGGGAGATGAGCTTCCCAGCAGTTTTCTGCAACTGGGTGGAAGCAGCATCAAGATCAAGGGGGGGCTGGTGATAGGCCAGATGGGTCGAACAGGGCCACTGGTTCCAGTGCATATAAATGCCTCCACACATATGAGTGACCATGTCTTGCTGTGGCACCAGGGGTTAGGCAGGGAAACCAGGAAAAACTCTAAGTCCCCCTTTGGCCAGCATGTTGGCCCTTGGTACTCCTGGTCCCTGCTTCCAGTAGATCCCCACTGTCCAGACAGTGGGGGGGGGCAGCTTACAGGACTGAGGATCACCAAATCTGGGGGCGTGACAAAAGGTACTAGGTAGCAGCCGTAGGGCAAAAAGCTATATGAAAAACAGAAACTTCAATTGCTGCACCTACATTTTGGAATCATTTGCCTGATGTCATTTGTTAGACTGGCTCCTACTCCTTCTATAAAATGCACTATGATAATTTCTTGTTGAACTTGTCTCAGTGTACCTGTAATTGTATACTATATGATGTTCTTTGCAATTCTCATTGTACTGGTTATTTCATACTGTAGTATTTATTGTGCCTTATGGCACAGGCCACACTTGAAAAAGGACCTTGGTCTGGAGCTCCTACATGAAAAATAAATATAAATAAATAAAATATACACTATATGTGCCTGTACCTCCACCATACCAGATGCTGTGATGGACACTGGCACAGTTCCTTTACTCCCCACATTGGACAGCTACCATCTGTATGACAGGAGACAGTATGCGTGAATAGTGCAATAAGTTTACTCTATGTGTGTGTCCAATCCCTATAATGCAGATGGTGTCTGGCCAAGGTGGTGAGTGGAGGAGGAGCAGAGCTGGTTGTCATAACTGCATTGGGAAATGCAGAGTGATAGCCATATAGAGTGTAGAGTGAGTAGGGTGTGGATGAGTGTTGGATAGGAGTGAGGTTGGGGGTACTGAGTGGGCAGGAATTGGGGGAAGGTGTTGTATCAGTTACTAAGAGTGCCTGAATGGAGTGGGAGGTTGCTAGATTACCTGGAAAAGATAAATATCACACTACTGTATGAACATATGAACATACAAAAATGCCAGCAGAAGCAGGCCTAACGGTCTCTCGAGTCTTCTCGAGTGTTCAGCTAGCATCTTATAATGCTGCTGCCCCTCCGTTCCCCCACATCCTTTTACCTCTTCCCCTTCCATTATCCCAACTCCTCCTGAAGCTGTCTACCATCTAGCAGGCCACTACCTCATCCGGCAAGGAGTTCCACTTGTCCACCACTCTCTGTGAAAAAATGTCTCATCATCCCTTTCCTGAATCTACCTCCCTCCAATCTCAGTTTGTGTCCTCTCATGTCCCTTCCCTTTCTCCTCTGGAAAATCCTCTCTGTATTTGTCTTGTTTATTCCCTTCAGATACTTAAAGGTCTCAGTCATATCTCCCCGTCCCTCCTCTCTTCCAGAGAGTACATATTAAACTCCACCAGCCTTTCCTCATATGGCTTGTCCTCCAATCCCTGGATCATCTTTGTAGCTCTACGCTGTACCCCCTCCAACAACTTAATGTCCTTCTTCAGGAATAAGCACTAGTATTGCATGCAGTACTCCAGGTGGGGCCTGACCAGCGACCTATACAGGGGCAGGATAAACTCCCTACTTCTGGAGGAGATCCCTCTAGCTATACACCCCAGCATTTGATTATGCATTGGGTAGGCATAAAAGGGGTGGGTGACACAAGACTACCAGGGAAAAGGATAAAGGTTATACTATGCATCAAATGGGCATCAAGGGCAGGAGGACCGCTATGCTGCCAGGCACATGGATAAATGTAATACTACAGTGTATACTGGATGGTCATTGGGGAGCATCAGTTTACTGACATACCAGTAAGGGTGTTCTTCCTGTCTGAATATGGCAACCCTCTGGCTGTGTGTTATGTAATTTAAACTGTGATAGATTGCATAGCACACATGGCTAGCTGTGATTATTGGACCCATAACATCTTACATCAAGCATTTGTCAATGCCAAATGTTTGCTTGCTGGTATTAGCATTAGAAATGCAGGAGTTAGACAGATGCAGAATAGGAATGGCAGTGAAGTACTGAACTTCACATGAACCCCACCTCCATTCTATAGAGATGGACGGGATTTGGGGTAAGGTTTTGGGTCATCACCCATGACAGTCAAGCCATGTCACCTCACCATATTCTGCAGACACTGACACATGTTGAGCTGTGCCTCAGAGTGTTTGGCTTTATGGTCACCCCATTCCATAAGGACATACGTTGAAATGGGTGTAGCATAGGAGAATGGGGTGAAGTCTTGGGACAAAGAGTCCAAGGTACACCTCAATGCCTGTCCGTGGCTGGGGGGTGAGGGTGGGATGGCATAAGCAGTACAGTTGGCAATCCAAAGGCACACCCCAATGCCTGTCTCTCTGTACAAGGTAGGACATTATGGTTAGAAACCGTAATGCCTCAGGCATTTTTTGGTATTCACAGTACAAATTTTGAACATGGCCTTTTTGTGACCCCACCTCATGAAATCATTTGGGACCTCTTGTCATGAACACTGGCAGTGTGATTTTGTCAATGTGTCCTTAAAACTGACTTCCAAATGTGACAGTGCCATTCTGCACCACATGTACAAAAACATAGACTGGACAGGATGTGAAGAATGACAGCTGTACCATCCATAGGGAGGTATGAAGAGATTGCAATGTTGAAAATGTGTAGTGGGAATATTAAAAATGCTTGCACTTCCGAGCATACGTGGAAACCACGCAACACATGCACGTAACACAGTCAAGTTATGGAGTTTCATCACCAGATTTTCAACATAGACATTTAACAACCTGTGGTCATGAACAGTGTCATTGTGATTTTGTTACTGTGTCTTGAACACTGATTTCCCACAGCAACCACGGTATTCTATGCCAGAACTTCAAAAACACATTTCAACCAGGATGTGAAAAATGACAGCTGTACAGTTCATAAGGAGGTGCGGAAAAATGGCAATGTTGAAAATATGGCGTGAAAATATTGCAAATGTGCGAAGTTACGAGTGTGCGTAGAAACTATGTAATGGACGTTAGTAACACAGTTTATGTACTTCTGTCAGCAAATTTTCAACATAGCCATTTTAGGACCTCTACTAATGAACAGTGTCAGTGTGATTTTCCTAATGTGTCCCGAATACGGATTTCCCTCAACGACCGCCCTTGTCTGCACCGGAATTGCAAAAACATATGTGGGCTGGGATGTGAAAAATGACAGCTGCACTGTTCATAAGGAGGTGCGGGCAAATGGCAGTGTTGGCAATCTGGAGTGAAAATATTACAAATGTGCAAAGTTATAAATGTGCGTGGAAACTGTGCAATGCACACTCTTAACACAGTCATTTTATGGACTTTCATCTCCAAATGTTCAACATAGGCATTTTAGGAAATTTGCTGATGAACAGTGTCACAGTGATTTTTGTAATGTGTCCTAAACAGTGATTTACCACAGTGACTGTGCTATTCTGTGCCAGAAGTGCAAAAACACAGTTTGGCCAGGATGTGAAAAATGACAGCTGTACAGTTCATAAGGAGGTGCGGAAAAATGGCAATGTTGAAAATATGGCGTGAAAATATTGCAAATGCGCGAAGTTACGAGTGTGCATGGAAACAGTGCAATGCACGCTCGTAACACAGTTTATGGACTTTTGTCACCAAATTTTCAACATAGCCATTTTAGGACCTCTACTAATGAACAGTGTCAGTGTGATTTTCCTAATGTGTCCTGAACACAGATTTCCCACAACGACCACCCTTGTCTGCGCCGGAAGTGCAAAAACACATGTGGGCTGGGATGTGAAAAATGACAGCTGCACTGTTCATAAGGAGGTGCGGGCAAATGGCAGTGTCGGCAATCTGGAGTGAAAATATTACAAATGTGCAAAGTTATAAACGTTCGTGGAAACTGTGCAATGCACACTCGTAACACAGTCATTTTATGAACTTTCATCTCCAAATGTTCAACATAGGCATTTTAGGAAATTTGCTAATGAACAGTGTCACTGTGATTTTCTTAATCTGTCCTAAATATTGATTTCACACACCAACTGCGCCATTGTGCGCTACATGCGTGGAAACACATTTTGGATGAGATGTGAAAAATGACAGCTGTACTGCTCATAAGTAGGTCTGATAAAATGGCAATGTTGAAAATCTGGAGTGCAAATGTTACAAATTCGCAAATTTATGAGCGTGCATATGAACTGTGCAATGCACACTCATGAAACATTCATTTTTATGAATTTTTTTACCAAATTTTCAACATAGCCATTGTATGAGCTCTGCTCATGAACAGTGTCACTGTGATTTTCTTAATCTGTCCCAAACATTGATTTCGCACACCAACTGTGCCATTGTGTGCTACATGCGTGGAAACATATTTTGGATAAGATGAGAAAAATGACATCTGTACTGCTCATAAGTAGGTATGATAAAATGGCAATGTTGAAAATGTGGAGTGCAAATGTTACAAATTCGTGAACTTATGAGCGTGCGTAGGAACTGTTGCAATGCACGCCAGAACAGTCATTTTAGAATTTTTTCACCAATTTGCAACATAGGCTTTTTGAGAGCCCACCTCATGAACACTGGCACTGTCATTTCCTTAATCAGTCCCAAAAGGTGACTGTGCTCAATGACCGCGAAATCACCCTTTGGGCCCAATTAACACCATGGCAGTGACAGAATTCATGAGGAGGGGTCCCAAAAACCCCATATTAAAAATGTGGTGCCAAAATTCCAAAAAATGCCTGAGATATGCAGCAAAGTTGAAACCCCCCTATTTATTACATTATACAGCTTACCAGCATTTCCTCCGTTCGTGGTCGGCTTTGAAGAGTGCAGACGTGTTCCCGGTCCACTGAAGATTGTTGCGCTGGACTCCGTAGGTAAGTGTGGGGTGAGGGGGGTGTGGGGAGGCAGGGTGCACACTGGGTGGGCGCGAGTTGTGGGAGAAGGGTGTGGCAGACCACGAGGGACTGTTTTTCCTTTACAGGGAAGAAAAAAAACAAAAAGACAACGCAGGACGGTTTTCAATTTTACAGGGGCATTTGGCAAACTGGGGTGGGCTTCCAGCATGCCAAGGGACTCTTTTTGGGGGGGCCAGCTGCAGCCGATGGGGATTAGGCACCCCATTGGCAGGCAACAAAACCAGGGGGGGTTACATCATGTCGACAGGGAGTGGGCCCCCCCATCAGCAGATAATGAAAGTGGGTGGGGGGTTACATCTTGTCGATGGGGAGTGGGTTCCCCTGTCGGCTGAATAAACACTTTGCGGCCACTGAAGCCGGTGGGGATTGGGGCACCCGTCGGCCAACAAAGATGATTTGGGGGGAACATGCTGCCGAGGGGATTGGGCACCCTCATATTGAGGTCGTTTAATATTGTTTATAGGAATGCGCGCAAGCCGCCCGCCATGTTCACAAACTGTATTAGGCTAGCTAACATTCCATCCTGCAATGGCGGGTCACTCCCTCATTGCAGCACAATGACTGATGCTGCAATGATGAGGCGGCCCCTGATTGTTGTGGCAAAAACATTACAACTTGGTGCACTTTTTGGAGACCAGTGTCATCGGCACACTGTTCCTCCATTGGTCCACCAGTGCCAAGCCCCCTAATGCAGTGCCTCCCTTGGCTGTAACACTGCCGCACCTCCACAACTCGCTTCTCTCCTAAGCTGTCACATCATGTTTCTTGTGCATGCGCAAGCAAACATAAAAATTACTAGCCATATAAAATACATTTGATGTGCTTATGCAGACTTATTGAATAAACTTTTGTGGCTGTTAACCATTCTTTTCCTTGGGAATACATCCCAGTAGGGATAGCAAAGGAAAGGAACCCTGGAAGGGGGTTCCACTCCTAGAGGTGCTGTGGGAAGGCTTCCCTTAGGCTAAAGGTACTTTAGGAAGGAGCCCCAAGGAGAGAGGCTATCCACTGGAGTAGGGGAAGAGGATGATAGAGCAAATAAAAATGCTTCTGTGTGAAGCAGGAAAGATGGTTTTAAATAGGTCCAGCAGGGGGTGTGCCTGGTTGCTACAGTCCATTGAACCACAAGGAAAGCCAGTCAGTTCAATGTGCTTATGCAACCTGGTGGAGTTTAGGCTTATGCAACTTGCTGAATAAACCTTTGTGGCTGTTCACCTCTCTATTCCTCGGGAAAACCACCCTGTAGGGATGTCAAAGGCAAGAAACCCTGGAGAAGGGTTCCATCCATAGAGGTTACTACAGGAAGGATTCCTTTAGGCTAAAGGTACCATAGGAAAGATCCCCAAAAAGAGTGTAGAGCATAAAGCATTACAGAAGGTTAACGAGTAGGTATCATGTATTTAGGATCATTCACGTAAGTCAGCAGGAGACAGAGTAATGTGGGGCAACCCTCTTGTAGATCTGAATGACAAGATAGCAAGGGAGTATAACTTCTTTTTTGAGAAATGGAAAGGCAAAGAAGGGCCACCATCTATTTCCATCCAGCAGCAGAAACTTACCTAAGCAATCTAGGGAATGTGCTATTCAGCAAACTAGATTTTATGATCTTAGTAGTGGAGGAGAGGAAACCCCACCTTTGAAGATGAAACACATGGGGATACTTGTCCTAGGATACCTTCCCTTCAGGCTTGGGATATTTTTTTAGTGACAGTGGACATTACAGCAGACAGGACAGGACAGGACTGACAAGACAATATAGAGAAAGGGTTAGATTTACAATGGTGGTTGGTCATGGGCCTCCAGACTGTCTTTTGTTTTTGGACAAACCAATATAGTAGACCGGACAGACTGGCAATTGTGGTAGGTTGTGGGCCACCAGTTTCTCTTTACAAAATTTTTGTTTTTTGGACAAATAATATGGTACACAGGACCGATTAACATTGTCACTGCAGCACTGAAACATTATCCTTTTACAGCTGCAATACACCATTTGTAAGGTGCCCCCAAGTATTGTCATTCATTACTATAACATAGTCAGATACACTGTCTATCTCTGCAGCAGTTAATGACATCATTTTACAGCTGCATTACACTGTTTGTTATGTATCCCCAAGACCTATCATGTATTAGTGTGACACAGACAGTTACAGTGTCTGTCTCTGTGGCAGTTAGTGGAGCAATATCCTTTTATGGCTGTATTATACTGTGTCTTTGGTGTCCCTGAGCCTCATCATTCATTACTGTGATATTGGCAGTAACACTGTCTGTCTCTACATCAGCTAGTCTCCTATTCCCCAGTCTTGTAAGGCTACTAAAAGAAAACACAGTGCTGCTACACATGCAAATATTAATCATATGGACAATAAGAATCAAAGCATTAATGAATCAGAACATAGCAACAATAATAACATCACCAGGATTGGCACTGACTGTCCTGCACAAAAAAAGACATATTAACAGTGAAATGATAGTAGAGTTTCAGAAAGAATTTACTGTAGTTACTCGTAGAGGTACAGAACATTTTGTCACATGTGCCAGGATACTTCCAGGCTTCTGAAGCATCATGCAAGAAGGCATCCTCCTCAGATCTAAGCTCAGATGCTGAGGCAGCGAATGCTGATAGAGAGTGTGGTGATTCTGGGTAGTGGGAATGGGACAGCTCAGTGTATGTCCCACATAATGATGATGGCAGCTTCAGTTCTTCTGAATCTTGTGGAGATGATGAGATAATTAATTTTGATGAGGGGGGCAGGAGAGGATGCTGCGTTAAGACATGAGAGGGAAGAAAAAAAATCATATGCTAAAAGTAAGAAGGCTCAATAGGCAAATGGCAATGTAGGGTTTTCTCCAGTTCTCCTGACTGAAGAATGAGTAGTGCCAGACAATGTGGCACAGAGCAAAGAAGGTAAATCTTTAGTATTTAATTTATTTTATATTGACTCTGCAGACAGCTCTCAAACTGTATGCAGTCTGTGCAAAAAGAGCCTCAGTTCTGGCAAAGGGACACAGTTTGGAACATCAATAATGATGGAATATGCAAAGTCAAAACACCCAATTGAGTGGGCCAGGTTAAGGGGTAATGTGGTTGGTATGGGCGATAGTGGAAGTGGTGGTGGCAGTGACCATATTGATCATGAACTGGGAGCAGTAAGTTACAGTGAATTACTTGATTGTCCCTGCCGTTTTCCCATACAAACATAGATTGTTTTCAGACACCATCAAGTAATGGAAAATCCCACAATGGTACTCCATGTGAAAAAGGTATGAAAAATACATTCCTCCCAAAATGTAAAATATATCAACTAACATTAAAAGAAAGTCTTGTTAGAATATCAAAATTTACCCACAAGTCCCTACATGCCAACAGCTAAATATCATCATTGCAGAGCAGTTGTCTGATTGTCAACTGTGTTTTGATTTTGTTTACCAAAAAGGTTTCCTCAAGTTCATGCATTCGATTCAACCACAGTACACTGTTCTGTGTCAAACATACTTTTTGGAAAAGGCTGTCCTATAGTTGCATCACTTGGTGTGTACTGAAGCCATTAATCAGTTGAACTCTCTAAGGTGAAGCTGGTTTGGATAACAACAGATATATGGACCAGCAGCCAAACAATTGACAATGTGACTGTTACAGTTCATAGGGCGCATTTTCAGTCAGAAAGTAATAATAATCTCTACTCTACTATAATCAGTAGGAAGCAGGCTGTATTATGTCACCAGTTTTGAGGAAAACCACAGTGCTGTAAATATTTTACAGGAGCTGAGAAAACAGTTTCAGAAATGGCTTACTCCATATTCCTTTTCTCCAGTGTTCATAGTGTCAGCCAATGGTGCCAACATAGTCAAAGCTGTTCCAGATGGCAACTACCAACAAATACCTTGTTTTGCACATTGTTTAAATCTTCTCATCCATAGTTTCTTAAATGGAGACAGAAATGTTGAAAACCTGTTAGGCCTTGCTAGGAAAATATGCAGCCATTTCAACCACTTTGTGAAAGCACAAAAAATCCTGAAGAAGCAGCAGAGAGTGAACAACTTACCACTGCATACATTAATGCAGGGAGTTTCAACCCCCTGGAATTCAATATTTTTACATGTTGGAAAGGCTTGTTGAAAAGAAAAAAGCTGTACATGACTACATCATACAGAATCAAAAAGGTAAAGTAGACATCATGCTCAGTAGGGCTGTGCCAATACCTTTTTTCGAATATGTGGCCAAATATTTGGTATTCGGAGCCTATACATCTGAAAAAATCGGCCGAATATTCTATTCAGGCACTTTTGCTAATTTTGCATAAAAAAGCTAAAATCACCTCCAACCCCCCTCCCTTACCCAGATCTGGCAAGATAAGAAAGACACCCCCTTCCCTCCACCCTCAGATAACACCCAAACCCCTTCCCCCAAACCAAGTCATAATTACAAAAAAGAAAAGATCATCAAAATCCAATGAGTGACCGGCATAACCCCACCCACCTCCATGGCCAGCCGCCAAGTTTCTTCAATACTGTGTCTCACACACACACATATACAGACACATACACACACACACACACACACACACACACACACACATATCCCCACCCCAATTGCCAGTAGCAGCACGCACCCTGCACCCTGCAGCAAAAGAGAAGAAAAAAAACACGCTGTGGACCAATGAGCATACAGCCATACTGTACGCTGTCAGTTGGTGGGTGACCGGGCAACTTGCGGATGGGGTGCTGCCACCTACAGCTGACTGGGGGGGGGGAGTGGGTGGCAGGAAAGAGTGGGCGAGTTGGAAGGGGGTACGGGTACAGCTGAACCACCAGGGAGTGTTTTTAATATTACAGCCCACAATCGGACAGAGGGATGGGTCCACTGGACCACCAGGGAGGTTCTTTATTATTACAGCCCACGATCGGGCAAGGAGATAGGTCCACTGGACCACCAGGGAGGTTCTTTATTATTATAGACCATGATCGGACATGGTAAGGGAGCTACACCACCGGGCTGAATGTCAGGATGTGCAGGATATGCATGGGCACGCCCCCTTACCTGTGTTGCATATATTACTGATGTGCCCAGGTGCATGGGGATTAGAGCTGCACATATTACCCCATTGAATATCACACTGGGGACCATCAGTGGATTCTGCATGGTGCAACCAGTCTGAATATCCCACCATATGTGTTCAGTACTAAAAATAAAAATAAATTTGCTTGTGGGCATTCTGTTTAGATGCCACTGTTAAGGGGAAGCTGCATTTTCAAAACAGGAATACCTGGAAGGATCTAACCGATAATATCCACATTTATGTTTACTAGTAATTGTTACTGACATCTCCCTGTGGAACGAAGCAAACTATATTAAGAGCAGCAGGACAAGTAATATGGTACTCAGCAATGAAAACACTCATACAAGATTGAATCAGTCTGATGATGCCTGGCAGGGGACAGGAGAAATGTTAGTTGCACAGACGCTCCACCACCACTATTTTATGCTCACTATGTGTGGGTGCACTGTGCACTATAGTTAAATAAAGGATTCTGAATAACATTTTTGTGGTCCTGGTGCTTTCTGCATTTGTGGGTGCTCATTATCCTTTTGCTTGTCCTTCTGGATTAGACGGCTAAGATGGGACATGATCTCTGTCTTCCTATTCTCAGGGGTATTGATGGGATGGAACATATGGATATGTTCTCCAGCAGGACACAGGGACATGCTCTAAAGGTCACAGATGGCAAGTTTAAAGGTAACATTGCGAAGCATATTTTGACCCAGAAGGTGGTAGCCTTCTAAAATGACCTGCCAATAGAGATTGTGGGCATAAAGACATTAGTGTGGGCCTCAGTTGAGCCCATCCCTTAGCTTTTGCCAGCACTGAAACCATCATTGTGAGAACCCTGCACTGTCCCTGCCCACACTGTACCTACCCCTGTGGATAAACAGATGGCTTCAGCCTGTAGTGCTATCAGTCTGCCACCTTTCATCAGCATAACATCTATCATAGTGAAGAAACCCTGAACTGTCTGTTCTACACTGCATCTGCTCCTGTGGATTTATACAGAGCTTCAGTCTCCAGTGGTGCCTTACTGTTCACCAGTCACACACTGTACCTGTCACTGTAGATAAACAAAAGGCTTTAGTCACCAGTACTGGCAGTCCCTCACCATTCACCAGGGCTAATGCAGATAGTGTGGAAACCAAGCACTGTCCCTTCCCTCAAGATTCACAAACTCTTGGAAAGCAGTGAATCACACCTACTGGAAGACAGTATGGCTTGATGCATGTATCTGTCACTGTGTGTGACCATTCAGTCTCATGTGGGTCACTGACAACATTTGCAGTTTGCATTTCTGTTGCTGTTTCCTTTTGAGACCATATGCTTACTTCATTTTGCAGTTGGAATATAGTCTTTGTCACTCTGACTGCACCTTTATTGGTCATATGCTGCTTGAAATTTAGTACTAGCATGGCATTTTTGCTTCTTATTTTGCATTGAGCGGCTGCTATTGTTTTGTTTTGTTTTTTGCCAGGGGAGAAACTGCAGGTTTCAGGAGGGGAAAAGGATCTTGGGGTGGCTGTGGATACCAAAATGAACAACATGGAGCAGTGTAGGAGGGTGGCAGTGAGAGCAAATAAAATGCACTGGTGCATCGCCAGGGGGATAAACTCAAGGAGATGAGAGGTGCTTCTCCCTCTGTTTAACTGCCTGGTTAAACTGCACCTAGAGTACTGCCTGCAGTTTTGGCATCCGTACTTGAAAAGGGGCATTGAATTTCTGGTGAAGGTCTAGAGGAGGGAAACCAGGATGGTTTAGGATCTTGGGGAAGATCCTATGAGTAGAGACTTGAAGAGCTCAAGTTGTACTTCTGGGAGGAGAGAAGGGACAGAGGGAATATGATTGAGGTCTTTAAATATCTAAAGGAAGTACAGAGGGACAGCCTAAATATGGTGTTCCAGCTGAGAGGAAGGAACCACCAGGGGGCACTCAATGAGGCTGGTTGTTGGGAAGCTCAGGGCCAAAGCTAGGAGACACTACTTCACTGAGAGGGTGGTGGACACTTGGAAAACACTGCCTGTGGAACTGGTGACTTTTAAAATAGTGGAGAGATTCAAGAGGGGCTAGGAAAGGAATAAGGAGAAGGTTAAACTGAGTAATGTCAGATCTGGAGGTGTAACCCCAATGAAAGATAGGGTCGGGGGTTTAGGGGAGGTGGGGAGGGAAGCAACGGTGTCCAGGCCGGGTGATGATTTTTGAGCAGACGTGATAGACCATTAAGCCTACTCTGCTGGCATCTAAGTATGTTAGTATATAAAAATAGTAAGACTTGTGAGTTTACTTGGAGTTCTGTAAAAATGCAGGCAGTTTGGAGCAGTCTTGAATCATGGCTGTCTACAAACATTCTTGTGGATATCTTTTAGAATTAATATCCCTTTTTATAAGGGGTTATTACTATTACCACTGCTACCAAAGTATTAAATGAAAGCCTCTTTATCATAAAGCCCCACCACACCACCACCAGTCTGTGGAAATAAATGTAGTTTCAGTTTGCATTTGGGTTGCAATTTTATTATCTTGATTGCTTGCAGATGCAGTTGTTTCTACATTTACTTCAAATCTGGTAGATGCCTACATGTGTAAAACAAACAAAAAAAGGGGTTTGTAATATTTATGTGGCAATTTGAACTTCAGATTCAGCTTCTATTGCTTTATGCGTCTTACCCATGCTTCTGTTGTTTCACTTGATTGATTAGATGCATACTATTTTACTATGCAGTGTGGGTTATTGGTTTAGGTCCTTTGCGTGGCAATGTATGAAAAATAGGCTACTGAATGTCTTATTTTCATGACATAATTATTCTTTATATTCAAACACAGTCTTTCCACTTGTGCTGCACTATCAGGCTGGTTCAATCCATGTGGTGATTTGCACCTGGTTAGCACAGCTTATCATGGCTTTCACAGAATTGTGCAGCTTTACTTTTGGGATCCTGCTTACAGCCAACTTATAGGTATAGACTAGTACCTGATTAGTAAAACTTGTTGATTCTGGATACATAAAAAAAATGCATAGTTTAGTTTTACTATGTTGTGTATCACCAACTGTGGATTGAGTTCAGTAGTTGTGGTGTGCAGTGCCATATGATAACTTAAGTTGGCAATGCTTATGAGAAAGGAGGCTTACAATGATAATTTGCTTACTGCAGAAAAAAAAAATGTTTCTCAAAATGTACCATTTGTACACATAACCAACACAAGTTTTGTCAATGTGAACTACTCAAGGTATGCAAATGAGCTGTGGCATTCAAACTGCAGCAGCAAATCAGCATTGAAAGTCTGTCTCTCTCTTATAATTGCCAGCCCCTGTTCTCATATAGCAATGCCCTTGGGACAGGCAGAACTCGATCCTCAGTACCTAACAAGTAAAACACTGAACTAAACTGTGCTCCACACTCACATCTCTCACATGTCATTTCTGAAACTATGGAACATTTTAGAAATAGTCAGCAATAGAATAGAGAAGTTTCAAAATGCAGAGTTGTTGCTTCAGAATTGCATACGTTTGCATCCTTGGTGTTGTTACAGATCATTTATATTATATTACAGATTTTATCTACTTGTAAAAACTCATATTTTGCACAAATTGCAATAAAAGCTCATTTGCACAGTATGGAATTCTCGAGCTATGCAAATTAGCTGTGACACAGAAAAGCAGACTTAAATGGCATGGAGCTGATCAGCAGCAATCTGGTATTGTGACTCCCTATATGTTCTGTTGCAATTTACTGTGGTTTACTTAAATGCCTCAGAGTAAGTGTAAATGCTGTTTACCAAACTGGATTCAAAGGAAAACACATTTCCTATATTCACTGAAACACTACAAGGTGAGGGAGAACCATTTGTTTCTTAACCCCTTAGGCTGCCAAAAGAACTAGAATGAGTCTATTTGATTGCTCTTTGGACAGATGTTCAGTCTGCAGCCCTGCAAGAGTTATAGAAACATAGAAACATAGAAGTTGAAGGCAGATAAAGACTGCAAGGCCCATCCAGTCTGCCCATTTCTTTTTTTACCTTATGAATGTGCCATTGGCCTTTGCTCTGTCAATGGCCTATCTATTTATACTCATCTGTATTGCTCCCTTATGCCTATCCCATGCCTGTTTGAAGCCCTGCACTGTATTCATATCCACTACTTCCTGAGGTAGGCCGTTCCATGCATCCACCACTCTTTCTGTGAAAAAAACTACCTCACATTACCCCTTAATCAGCTTCCCTCTAATCTCATGCTGTGTCCTCTTGTCCTGTTATTTTTCTTATATTGAAACTGTTATAAGAGCAGGGTTTTATTTAACTCTAAAAATTGATTAGCGTTTTGCTCATAAAAGTACTAAAACATTGTAAAAATACATAGCACTTGCCTTATTGTGTTTAACAAACATAACATTTCTAGAAATCCTATATAAATATTTTGTGTACAGTTAGCATTATCCCAAGAAAAAAACTGCTAATCAATTATTTAAAACCCTGTAAGTGAGTTATATTGGATACCCTAGGGAATATCGCCAGCAATTAATGGTTAAGCTATGTATTGCTTAACAGACTAGATAATTCTAATGAAATAAGGGAAATTTTTTAACTTCATAAATGTTTAAACTGTATTTCTTGCTAACTAGCAAGTTTGAAGGATTGTGTAAGAAACAATTGGTTTTGTACAGATGCAATATGGTTGTATTTTATTGTATTGTAAAACTGATGTATTCTGGATTTTTCTTATATAAATGTATGAGTTATATGTGATTATTATTTTAATAACAATAAAAAATTAAATTGGAAAAAAAAGGAATTCAATTTCTTATCTCCTTTTCAGTAAAGCATGGGATGTAAAAGTTTATCCAGCAGCCATTTCTGTCAGCTATCAGTATGCAGCCTGCCACAGCGTCAAGCCCTACTGGCCAATGGGATTGCTGGCAAATAGGGAAGATCCGTATGGAAAAGTCACTGCTAACAGGGGACCTGGTAAATTGAAGAGGTTTTGTGTGTGTGTGTGTGTGTGTGTGTGTGTGTATGTGCGTGCATGCATGTGTGTTTGTGTGTGTGTCTTGGCTCATGCCTCATAACTAATTTTTAAATAACAGCACAGTGGTCAATCTCATTATAAAAACTACACATTTTCATAAAGACTTTTGGTTTACAACAAATTCTTCTACCTGGTTTTACCCAAAAAGTGCTGACATTTATCGAGCAATATAGTGTGCATTGTTTATTGCCAACTGAGGTATGAATCATGTATAAAGGACAACAGTTTATAGTTTCAAAACTTGACCAAATAACTGTCTTTCCTTGCTTACAGTATGAGAAAGAATCTATAGCGGAGGAGGAGGAGGAGGAGGATGGGGATTATACTACCACTTCTATAAAGGAAATGTCTGTTCTTGTACAGGCAATTGAAGGTCAGTTATCATATGTATAATAAAACTGACTTCAGTTCTTGTCATGATTGGCAATAATATAGACCTTTTGCATTACTATTTATTAATTGTGTTTTTGTATCTTTCATTACATATGCTGTTTGGAAGACATGAACTAGTTATTTGCCTGCTGTTTACATATCAGTCTTGATTACCTTTGTTATATAAATTGAAAGTTCTAGACTATTGGAATATAAGTCATATTAATTAGGGTAGGATTAGACATTTAAACGTTATTTTTAAAAATATAACATAATTAACTGATTTAGCCAATCCTTAGTTGAAGGTCTTAAGATTATCACAAAACTTGTATTTGGAACTTTCTATATTTAAGCTCAATTCAAGTTTTATAACTGCTTTTCTTTATGTTTTAAGTATCAAATTGATAATTGAACATGCATTTGGTTTTCTGTAGGATCAGGAGTATATTAGATCCAAATGATTACAATAGTATCCTGTTATACTGTGCATCGTTCATTTATTATCTGACTTACTCTTTATTTTGCTGTTGCATCAAGATGATAGAAACAACTTTTAATGGCAACCAGATACTCTTAGTTCAGGTTACTTTGGTCTATTAGTTCATGATTTTGTTTAATTTAAATTTTGTACAGATCAACGACCATGTAGTCTTCCTTGTATAGGACTCAGATCCCATATCAGCAAACTACCAAGAGCTAAAATCCATTTCAGTTTGTCAGATTTATGACAATGAATTCAAGGTTCTAGGCTTATACCAGGATATAAAATACAACTTCTGGTGATAAATTATTTAATCTTTTCCATGTGATCAATAAAATGTTTACACATCATTGAGGATTTTACTGGTAGGTGTGTGGCAACAATTATATTAGTACTAAGCACTTAGCATATTTTATAAGTAAAATACATGTAGAGCTTTAAGAATTTCATCTCCAGTGCTGTAGAACTCACTGTCTGGGTATATCCATTAGCCCACTTGGTTGAGGCCTCTATAAATCTCCCTGAAAACTTATTCATTTGAACAAACTTACCCAGTTAGCTAGTGAATTAGCAAAATTTTGTAATTTACTGTATGTATTTGATTAATCAGTTTTATACCATATTCCTTCTATGTGTCACTGGTTTTGAATTTATTTGATTTAAACTATCTGTGCAGTGCCCTGAGCCTTTGGGAATTGGTGCTTTATAAATAAAGCTTGCATTGCCTTGACTATATGCATTTCTGTGTCATAACAAAGAGACAGTAATGTGTGCAAAATCAGTTGACTCAGCCCTTGATTATTCACTGCTTATGAAATTGATTTTGACTCCATAACTTTAGCACTATATTATCAAAATGATCTACAAGCTCACAGAGGTATATTTAGTGGAATGAGTTGGTTCTGGCAAACTATCAGGAGCTAAAAAACATTTCAACTAGTCAGACTATGAAAACAAGTTCAAGTTTCTAGATTTCTACCAGGATAAAAAATACACCTTATGAGTATAGCTTCAATTATTTCCTCTTTCTACATATGATCAATATAATATTTACTTTTAATCGGGGAGGTGGGTGCATGGCAATATTTGTAGTACCACTAAGTACTTAACCTATTTTAGTTTTAAAATATATGCATTACTGTGTCATACTTAAGATGTTTCTGGTTCTAGGCCTTTTTTTAAAGGCAAGAACCTTGAAAAGTTATATTCCCGTTGTCTGTGTTTCACATTTTATGATTAATTCATTGTAATCAAACTGTCAATGTACTGATTTCAGCATTAGTGATGCTCAGTAGTCTTAATCTATCTAGGGGTTGGTATTAGTTGCAGATGAGCTCTGCAGGGTGTCAGAATTTTATGTGATTGAGTTATGTGTTACATTGGTAAGTGTTAAATGTATGATTTTTAAATGACAGCGGCTATGTATATCTAGAGTTGTGGTTTTGTCAAAAGTGATAGCAATTGAATATAACTCTGGCTCTAATTGGCAGCTTTTTTGCAATGTGTATCTAAGCTCACAGAGGATCCTCTCTATGGGGTTTCAGTCTTCACCCACAAATTGTTTCAAATGAAAGTTGATCATCCATTCTAAAGTAATAATACGAGTTGTTTATATGGTGGACCTACTTTCTTGACAATGCATTGTGTATGTACTGCTACAAAAGCTATGAATAACATACTAACATTAAAAAGAACACTATTGAAAAGAAAAGAAAAACATCCTTATTCTATATTGTCAAAAAGATCCATTCAGGAGGATCTAACTAAAGTTGTCAAAGTCTTAATGGGTTATTCACAGTATCCTTATCTCTGCAATGTAGGTCATAGATAGAATCATCATGATGACTGCACAGCTGTCTTAACTTTGAGCAGCTAGAAAAAACAGAGAAAAACAGCAGACACTCATAATCTACATAAAAAATGTATTGTTCTAGAGCCCTCCCCAATGAATTGACACCACACATATAACTATGCTTAATTAACTCCTTAACACGTTTCTTAGTCCATATCCTTATCATTCAGTTTTATTCACACATGTTCATTCCTTTAATTTCAGTCCATTCTAACATCATCATCCTTTTCTTTATTTACATTATTACATATTTACATATCTTATTTCTATTGCATATTCCTTTATCCTTCCCCCCAGACACAGATCTATGGGTACTTATCATTAATCCAGCTTGTCTTTTCACCCCCAGGTGTAAACTTGAGGAGGTCTCTTGTTTAGTCCTGGGCCAAGTGTCCATTCATGCCCCCCATTTTTTACCTTGGGTGTCCATACCCCCTGAATATCCTTCCTATCCCCCATCTTTGTTGTAAACTAAAGTTGCCCCCCCCCCTCCGTATTAATGCCTTTTTCTTTTCCACTAGGTCACTTCCAGTCTGTGTTGGAAAGTGGACTTCCTCCCTCCATCCTGCAAAACCAGTCAAACTACCCCCCACTCTCTCTTTTTTATATACTACCCCACCTCTGAACCATGCATCTATTCCACTCCCTAACTCTGTGATAAAAATGTGATTGCCTAACTCTGACAGGTGAATCCCATCTGTTCTATACAGAAATGCTATTTTTTCACCTAATTCCTCATGCCACAATACCACTCCTCCAAATGCCCAGAAACATTTTCCTACCCTCCTAGTCATCCTTTTCTGAGCACCTTCTATTGCTTTATGCCTCATAGCATACTTCCAAATTCTCCTAGGAACCATCTCTGACCACACAAGGGTGACCTGTGGCCACCAGCTCTTAACTATTGCCAGGTCCTCCTGGATGTGATTAAAAATGTCCAACCATGGTCAAGTATCAGGATCATTTCCACCCACGTGGACTATGATGATGTGTGGTTCCAGGTTGGCCCTGAGGATTTCTTCCAATAATTGCACAAATTGGGCTCATCTCATCCCTGGATTCCTCTCCATAAGATGCGTACTTCTTGATGGTTGTAGTACAGTTTCTTCTACCCTGTCTTGCATCCTGCTTGCCTCGCTGCCCAATAAATGTATGAGTGGTCCACGATCCACACCTCCACATGCCAGGGTTTATCTACTATATATATATATATATTAATATGTGTATATATATATATATATATATATATATATGGAAAACATGTGAGACACAATCTTGTTATCCACCCCACCTCCCATATTTCCTCATATTTCTATACAGTTTACTCTTAATCCTCCACTCCTGTGGAAAGAAAACAACAGCATCCATTAGTACTTGAAACTCTGCATATACTTTTCATAACAGCTGGATGCCCAACTGCCCATATTCTTAATCTCCTCCTCTTGCACCCCTCTGGCAGCTGCTTCTGATGCAGCCCCTATCCAAAATGAATGCAAGGAATACCTTGTTGGGTCCTCCCCCAAAACCACAAGCTCCTTCTTTAGTACTCCAGTCAGATGGGCCCCTCTTCTGCCGACTGATTCTGATGCATAAATTATACCCCTGGCCCTTGTTGCCTGATGGTCCCATACTCCCATAATGCATGCACTGGGCAAATAACCTTGTTTACATTTCTGTGTTAAAATATATGAGCCCCCAGTCCCACCTGATTGGTCTTTGACTTCTTCAATGTCACTGCAATCACCTCCTGACCCTACTGTATATTCTCCCATTGTAAACCCCCCTGCCTTGCCCCCACTGTGCCTACCACCTCCCCAATCCTAAATGCCCCCTTGGACATGGTCACAAATATTGCCACAAACAAGACTGCCTCGTAACTTGAGTAGCATATTTGTGGCAAGACCTCAATCAATCTCATTAAGAGGTCCTCAGAAATGAATCACCTTCTGTCCTTCTTTTTCCCATTTACCCTCTTCCAGCCCATCATCATGTGTTTTATAATTTGCCCTTTACCAGGATCTTCGCACCCCCGCATGACACAAACCCAACCTACAGTTGTCAAGTGCACTCCCATAGTCACATGAGCAACCCCTTCCTGCCAGTCTAGTACCACAAACTTGGCTACCTGCTCTTCTGTAACTACCCCACTTACCTCCATGTTCTGTTTTTTCCAGAAGGTCTGAAAAGCCCTCCAGGACCTCTCACAGGCTTTCAGGGTGCTGTCTGCCCAAGAGTTCCAAAAGAGAAACTGCTCCTTCCAACCAATTTCCCACAGTCCCGCTGGGATGTTCATCACTGTTGTGGCTGCCTTCAGAGCAATGGCCCAAAACTTTTCCCTGTAAAGATGGGAGAGGCTGTCAGATACAGTGTCCTGTGCTCTCTCTACGTGCTTGGCCACAAAACTCATATTCAGCTGCAGGCCCCAGAGTACTAGATGATGTAGCACCTGCAGCATTGTGGCCAATTTTGCTTCCTTGTTGTTTTAAGACCTCAACCACTGCCCGGTTGTCACACCAAAAAGTCACCTTTTGGTTGTAAAGCTCTTCCCCCCAAACCTCCATGGCTACCCATATTGGAAAAATCTCCAGCAAGGTGATATCTTTAGTGAGTCCTTTCTCCTTCCATGTCTGCAGCCATGACTCTACAAACCACTGGCCCCTGAAAAATGCCCCTACTTCTAAACCTCCCGCAGCATCAGTGTATAGTTCCAAGTCTGTGTTATACAACCATTCCTCCTGCCAGAAGGTGATCCCATTATATGCCCACAAAAACTGCTCCCACAGTAGCATATCCTCTCATATGGCCTTGGCAGTATCAACTCAATGATGTGGCCCTCCAGCGCCTCGTGTAGCCTTGGCCAGGTGACGTGGAAATGCTCACCCTGGTCCAATGGCCCTGCAGGCAAAATTCAGATGGCCTAGTAACTGCTGAACCATCTATAGTGTGACCCTCCTTTTCTGTGTTATGTGGCCCAGGAGATCCCTCAGTTTTTCTACCTTGTCTGCCGGGAGTAGAAAGAGGCCCTTAGTGGCATTTATCTCTATACCCAAGAACTCTAGACAATGGCTAGGTCCTTCTGTTTTGTCTGCCACCAACAGCACTCCCACCTCCCTGCACATCTTTTTGAAATCCTGAAGCATTATTTCTACACCTACTTTGCTTTCCCCTATAAACAAAAAATCATCCAAATAATGCACTACTGACCCCATGCCCATACCTCTCTGTAAAAACCTACTGCAGCCAAGTGCTAAACATTTCAAATGTAGCACAGGCTATGGAACATCCAATAGGCATGGCTTTGTTGAAATAGTACTAACCCTTCCATTGAAAACCAAGCAAATCCCAGTCTTCCCTTTTAACAGGCAGTAGCCTGACTCAATGTGGGTTTTTGCCAACCACACCTCCTTTGTGACCCTGATCAGTGCCACTGCATCCTCCAATGTCCCATATGACACTTTACTATCCTCCTCACTAATATCATTATTTACAGAGTTCCCTTCCAGGTATGAGAGGCGATGAATCACCCTATATTCTCCCGGTTGTTTCTTAAGTACCAAACCCAAGGGGAATACCCTAATCCATTCTAATGGAGGTTCCTGAAATGGTCCTTCCACCCTCCCAGCTTGTTTTTCCTTGCAAATTTTTCTAGCTAGCAGTTCTTCTTTCCCCTTTACCGATCCCAAGTTCTTAGCCCATTTACTTACCCTCTCCCCTTGGTACTGCAGTTTAAACCCTTTTTGAAATTCCTCATAGAAACATAGAAACATAGACTTTGAAGGCAGATAAGGATCACTTGGTCCATATAGTCTGCTCATTTCCCTACCTACAGGATAAGCTGCAGATCCTAGCTAACCAACAGCCTATTTCTTCTTACCCCCCACAAGAATTGCCTTATGACTGTCTCATGTATTCTTGAATTCTCCCACAGTTTTAGACCCCATAAGCTCCTCATGAAGGCTGTTCCATACATCCACCACCCTCTCTATGAAAAAATACTTCCTCACATTGCCCCTGAACTGCACCCCCATCTTTAAATTGTGTCCCCTTGATCTTACACATCTCTTTTTCTGAAAGATACTACCCTCTTGGACTTTGTTGATTCCACTGAGGTACTTAAAAGTTTCTATCATGTACCCCCTCTCTCTTCATTCCTCAAGGGTATAGAAATTAAGCTCCTTTAGAGTCTCCTCATATGGCTTCTCTTGCAGACTCTGCACCATTTTAGTTGCCCTCCTCTGGAATGCCTCCATCATGTCTATATCCTTGCGGAGATGGGGTCTCCAGAACTAGATGCAGTACTCCAGAAGGGGTCTCACCAACTGTCTGTACAGAGGGATAACAAACTTCTTGTTTTCTCCTGGTGATGCCTCTCCCTATACATCCCAGTATACCCCCAGCCATCCCTACTGCCTTCTCACATTGCTTGCTAAACTTAAGGCCATTTGATATGATTGCCCTCAGGTCCCTTTCCATTTTTGTTATTGTTACTACCCCCCCATTGTGTAATCTTCCTCTGGGTTTTTGTTTATCAGGGGCATTATTTTGCACTTCTTTGCATTGAATCCAAGCTGCCATATTTCTGATCATTCCTCCAACCTTTCCAAGTCCCTTCTCATCCTTTCCATACCTTCTTGTGTATCAACCCTGTTGCAGATCTTTGTGTCATCTGCAAAGAGGCATACTTTTCCTTCCAGTCCCTCTTTAATGTCACTTATAAAGACATTAAAAAGGACTGGACCCAGTAATGAACCCTGCAGTACCCCACTAGTAACCCCTCTTTCTTCAGAGTGGACTCCATTTACAATTATCTTCTGTATCCTGTTGTCCAGCCAATGGTTTACCCAGGCTACCAACCTGGGACCCACTCCCAGGCTGGTTAATTTGACTATTAATCTTTTGTGGGACTGTGTCAAATGCCTTGCTAAAGTCTAGGTAGGCCATGTCCACAGCCCCTCCCTGGTCTACTACTTTGGACCCACTCAAGAAGGTGGCCACTCTTCTGTCCAGGAAGCCCAGCACCCACTTTGTCACCACTTCTCTTTCTACTGGGCATCCTTGCCTGTTGAAAGCATTCTTCCCATAGCTCTCTATCTGCCCCAGCATTATACCCCCTTTCCTGTGAAATCCCTCCCTCATCCCCCATTCCCCAATGTCCCCCCTCTGACCACCCCAAAAGTACTGACCCCTATATGAACTCCCCAAGTTGTTATATCCATATGTCCTGCACTTCCATGCTGGGTATGAATCCCCACACTGTGAGCATGCATGCTTGAACTTACAGTTGGGAAATGAGCAAAATGTCTGACTGTAACCCCAGCAATACTTCTGGTACCCGTTCAAGCCTTTTGACCATTCTATCTCCGACCCCCCCGGCCGTGGTCATTGTTTACCACCACAGGTCATTTTATCTAGAATCCCAGCAGCAATCCCGGGCTGAAAGCTACCATTCACTTCTGAAACCTCTCATCATACTGCAGCCAGTTAGTACCCCCACTCATCTTATATGCACTTCTGATTATCGAAGAGTATGCCAGTAAAGAAATACCCAGATCAGGTTTCTTCACCTGCACAATAGCACTATAATACACAAAACCCACAAACCAAATGTCCCAGGTCTTACCCTTAAAGTTAGACCCCTTTTGGTCTTCTCCCTTACCTACCAAAACTAAGTTATTTTTTCCCAAAACCTTTCTCCTGATATTTCTCTGCCATAGGCTTGCCCACTAGGGCAAAGATGTCAATGTACTCCATTTTCCATATGTTTTCCTTCATTGTTAAATGCACATGATCTGCCATCCTCACTCCTGGTGTACCTATTACCCTTTCTGTGACTTCTCCCTTCTCTGCCCCCCCATCCAGCCTCTATACCCTTCCCCATTCTTGTCTTTTTCCAGCTCAGTTAAAACAGTTTTTAGTTTTCCAATCCCATCTCCCCCACATGCTCCCCAGCAACTGTTCCACATACCCTTTAATGCTACTCTCTACTGTTTCATCAGGTATACCTATGCTGGGTTTTTGGAGACCAGATGGTCCTGGCTGTGGTGTTGGGTCTGGCACTAGTACTGGTATCGGGCCTGGTGACTGAGGGAAGGGCACCGGTACTGGAGCAGGTGCAGACATTGGTGGTAGCACTGGTGCTGGAGATGGAATCAGCTGTGGATCTTGGATGGGTTCTGGTGTGGGGCAAGGCAACAGCACCAGTTGTGGCATGGGAGCTGTCAATGGTGCCGTCACTAGTATAGGACTGGGAAGTTGCACTGATTGTGGCACAGGGGCTGGCAGTTGGATTGGGACCGGCACCAGTGTTAGCTGAGAAAATGGAATAGGCACCGGGGCAGGCCAGGGTACAGGCTCTGGCAACAGCAATCTGGGTCTGGAAGCCTTTGTTCTGGATGCCCAAGGTGCCCCATCCTTGGGATGCTGTGCACCCCTGCTGCTGAAACCCACCCTGTCTTTCCTCTTTTTCCCTTTCCCTACTGGGTCCCCCATATCCGGTTCCCTGTTCTCCATGGTGTCTAAGACCTGGTAGGCTCTCCCCATCAACTCCATAATCATCTTCATAGCATCACCCTTAATTTACCTCATTCCTCTACCATCCATAATACCTGAAATAAAATTGCTCTGAAAACAAAAGGAAACATGTGAGGACAATGTCACTTTTATTCTCAGTCTGCTTTCCTACCCTTTCGTCTTCTTTTTTTTTTAATCTTATGTCTGTTTACCATGCCTATGTTAGGTCTCTGTTCCAGTAGATGGACATAGCCTGCCTGTAGTAGCTGTTGCCAATTCCTGTGTTTCTACATTTCCATGTAAAAACAGTGACACCCTCCAAAACACCCTATATACATGGGGGCTGATGGGATTCAATACCCCAAGCTTTGCCACTCAGTGTTCTTACCTATACCTACATATCTTCCCCTGTCTTTCTCTGACCATCCATCAACCTAGGAGCTGCTATTGTACCCATAGATCCTTCTGGTCTATCCTAAGCGCTTCCAAATAAGAGCCTGCAACTCTCCTCCAGAGACGTGCTTTCCCTACAGTTGCCTGTTCACTGGGAGGCATACCCCTAATCTGTCTGCAGCAAAATGAAAAAACAGGCTGCCCACTTGCAAAATGGCAACTGCCATGTGACCAGCCTGTTCCCAAAATGGTGGCCACCACTCAGCCCCTTGCTTCCAACATGGTGACCACCACACGGCCGCATGTGCTCAAAATGGTGACTGCCGTGCGGTCTCATACTTCTGTAATGCATCCGCCATGCGGACGCCCACTGCCATAACAGAAGCCCATTATAGCCACCCAGCACCCAGACTGGCAGCATCCACCAGCCACCAAGTCTGCATGCACAGCCTTCCCCAAACAGTGTCCCATGCCAGGCAGCAAGTCAATTATTCCCCCCATTAGCGTTAGGCAGTAAGTCAATACTCCAAGAGCCCTCACCTATTATTTTTCCAACATCTATACACTGAATGTGACTATGATGTAGAACTCTTTTCACCACTTAGCCACACCAGAATAAAAATGTTGCCCCTTCTCCTATAATACCTAGTAGTATCCCCAACACCAGCAATAGCTACTCATAAAGCTCCTGTACATATCCATCCTTGACTGTCCCAGTGGTCATCTGACTTGCAGAGCACCTTTATTCAGTGAATTCAACCCCAAGTAACCGCAAGGATTCCCACAAATTGCCCTGCTTTACCGCCCACTGTAATGCTCCTACTTCTCTGCGTATTTTCCTTGTGGCTGCCCCCCTGCCTCTCGACCAGGCTCAGAAAACCCGGTCACATTTTAGTCCAAGACAATGAGCCATGTGGCACCTCCAATCCATGCCAGGATGATGCATCTGTGAAAGGAAAACCATCCCCCGAATGAACCTCCTGACTGCTTGCTCTAACTGTGGTCCGCTTCATACCTCCTTATTTCTAAGCACAAACAGGCCCACTAACTCAGACTGCCCCTCCTTGACAGAGTCCAGTTCCAACACTGCTCTCAACAAGCTGATTCAAACAATAACCTCAGTAACAAACACATTCTTTGGAAAAAAACACTTTGCATCCCAGCCAAAAAGGAAAAACATTTCCCATTTCTATCCTAACCCAACAGATCCTCAAACCCCTCTAGCATGTGGACTGTTAACTGAAACAATATAGCCTTGCAACTCCAACTCTTCATATATGTGTTTTAAACTACTCATATTTATTTTTCTTAAAATATATATATATATATATATATATATATATATGTATATATATAGATATATGTATAATTCATGGCAAAAAACTCAGTTTAATGCATCAGTTAGGGTTGTTCCACAGTGACAAAAGTGAGAAATTCAGTGCTAGGGTTGAAAATCCCCTTGCACCCCCCAGCCCTCCCAACTGGCATCGGGGTGCGTGGGTCGTCAGCCCCAACTCTCACACCATCACATGTGTAAGCAAGCTGAGGTATAGGAGAATGGGGCAAGAGTTAGGACTGATGACCCCAGTACATACCCCATGCCAGTTGGGGGGTCGGGCTGTGGGGTGCAAGGTAGCTTCCAACCCTAACACTGAATTTCCTCACTTTTGTCACTGTGGAACAATCCTAACTGATGCATTAAACTTTTTTTTGCCATGAATTTCCCTTCTTTTTGAGAAAGAGGACTATAAATAGTGAATAGAATGTGGTGGTGGGAGCGTGGGGCCCAAATGACATAGTAAAGATAGCTGCAATGCAAACACAAGCGCTAACAGTTACACACATGGTGATGCAAATGGAAATGGTAATGCAAATGTTAATAGAAACACAAGTACAAAGTGATGCCAAAATGAATAGTGATGCAAATGGAGACACAAGTGTACACAGAAATGCAAGTGGTAACATGCACGGTCACAGTACCGCAATTGTAAATGTTAACTGTTACAGCAACAATAATGCCAAAAGGAACAGAAATGGAAAGGCAAACGCAAACGCAAGTGTGTACGGAAATGCAAAGCTTAACTCGCACAGTCAGGGCACTGCAATTGCAAATGCAAATGGTAATGGTAACAGCAAAAATAATGCCAAAGGAAACAGAAACAGAAACGCAAATGCAAGCGCATACAGAAACATAGACTGTTACATGCATGGTCATGGTACTACAATTGTAAATGCAAATGGTAACGGTAACAGCAACAATAATGCCAAAAGAAACAGAAACAGAAATGCAAACGCAAGCGCATACAGAAACGCAAACCGTAACGTGCACTGTCATGGTACCACAATTGGAAATGCAAATGGTAACGGTAACAGCAACAATAATGACAAAGGAAACAGAAACACAAACGCAACCATGTATGGAAATGCAAACCATAACTCACACCAGCATGGTAACGCAATTGGAAATGCAAATGGTAACAGTAACAACAATGATGATGCAAAATGAAAGACAAATGCAAACGCAAATGCAAATGGAAGGGCGGCTGCAAATGCAAATGGTAATGCGCATGGTGATGCAAAGCAAAACACAAACACAAACAGTACTGTAGACACAAATGGTAACAGTAACACAAGCACAAGCTCAAATGAAATGCAAAGGGTAACACACATGGTGGCGTACACAGGAACAGTAATGCAAATGGGTATGGAACTGCAAGCGGAAACGGTAAAGATAACAGTAACATAAGCACACACCCTGGTTTTCCCCAACAGCTGCATAGAGAAACATAGTGAGTACAAAAAATATATGCACAATAATGGGTCTCGGAACAGAAAATGAGGAGTTGGAATACTAAATTGCTTATATCTCAGGAACCGTACGATGAAGAAAAAAATTAATGTTTCGTATGAATTATGACTTTCCTGGCTAGTTTTGTATTTAGCCCCTGTTTGGGGGGCTAAGCACTTTTCCAAGGAAAAGTCCATATCTTGCACCGTTTCTGAGATACAGGCCCGGAAAGGAACGGCGGACATGTAATGTTATCTTGTGTGGGAAAAAACATGAAGTTCAGAGTGCTGTAACTTTGACGCCCTGTAATATTTTTTCACCAAGCTACCAAAAGGCACATCTGTGGAATGCTTACTTTTTTCCCTCCAAATTTCAGCCCAAAAGACCAAACTGTTATTTTGCAGCAGGGTGGCAAAGAATTCCTGTCATGCAGCGGATGCCACAATGTTTGTCTATGGGAAAAAGTGTCAACTTCAGAGTGCCGTAACTTTGCATCCCTGCAAAATATTTTTACCAAAATACCAAAATACACATCTGTGAGATGTTGGCTTTCTTCTCTTCGAATGTCAGCCCAAAAGACCAAACTGTTCTTTTGCAGCAGGGTGGCAAACAGTTCCTGTAATTTTGGCCATAGTGTTGAAAAGTAGTGTCGTGATTTGTGACACTTTTCACAAAAATTTGCGACAGTGTTGCAAGTGCGACACTACTTTGTGACACTACTTTTCCCAAAAATTTGAAAAACATATTTTTGGGGTGTTTCACCCCAAAATAAAGACATGCCTAGCATCCTCAGGGCTCAACTAGATAAACACAAAAATAATTATGTCCCTAGATGGTCCCGATTTTAAATGACAAGCATTTCTGTGATCAGTAACTGAAAAAAAATGGTGGATTTGCAACACTAGTAGGGACATTTGCGACACTAAAAAGTGCATTTGCGGCACTGTCGAACTTTTTAACTTTTCCCATTGACTATAATGGGAAACCTGTTTTTTGAATAACTTTTGAACCGTTCAATATCTTTTCACAAAATCTTCAAAAGGCACATCGGGGACCCCTGCTGCACATTCCCTGAAGTTTTCAGGCTGGTTGCATAAACTGTGTGACCTATAGGCATGAGCAAAGAATGAAAAAAAAATGTATATGCACCCCAGAATGTCACTTAATATAACTCTGCAGCTGTATATCTAACCAGAACACAAGTTGGCAGATCCCAAGATCTATAGTTATGCCCCTTGTCTGCCAAATTTCAGGCAAATCCATTGAACGGTGGCAAAGTTATTATGGTGCAAAGTTTCACCATTTAACCTTAAATGGGGTTCTCAACCCTAATTATGGTAGCACTATTGTGCTACCATAATTAGGTTGAGAACCCATTTAAGGTTAAATGGTGAAACTTTGCACCATAATAACTTTGCCACTATTCAATGGATCTGCCTGAAATTTGGCAGACACGGGAGTGACCATAGATCTTGGGATCCGACCACTTCTATTCCAATCGGACATATGGCTGCTTAGTTATTAAGCGACATTCCGGGGTGCATTAAAAAAAATTTTGTGCATTTTGTGCTCGCACCTATGGGTTGCGTGGTTTGTGTGACTGGTCCAAACACTTCAGGGAATGTGTGGCCGGTGACTTTGAAGATTTTGTGAAAAAATATTGAACATTTCAAAAGTTATTCAAAAAACAAGTTTCCCCTTATTGTCAATGGGAAAAGTTAGCAAAAAGTTCAACAGTGTCACAAATGCACTTTTTAGTGTCGCAAATGACCCTAGTAGTTCGCAAATCTGCCATTTTGTTTTCAGCTACTGATCACAGAAATGCTTGGCATTTAAAATTGGGACCATCTAGGGATTCTTTTTGTGTTTACCTAGTTGAGCCCTGAGGATGCTAGCCATGTCTTTATTTTAGTGTAAAACACCCCAGAAATATTTTTTTTTAATTTTTGGGAAATGTAGTGTTGCAAAGTAATGTGGCACTTGTGACACTGTTGTACTTTTTTTGTGAAAAGTGTCGCAAATCATGACACTACTTTTCAACACTATGGCCAAAATGACAGATTGTTTGCCACCCTGCTGCAAAAGAACAGTTTGGTCTTATGGGCTGACATTTAGAGGGAAGGCTGCCAACAATCTCACAGATGTGCCTTTTGGTGGTTTGGTGACAAAATTTTGCAGGGATGCAAAGTTACGGTACTCCAAAGTTGAGGTTTTCTCCCATAGACTAACATTGTGGCATCCGCCGCACCTTTCAGGGCCCGTATCTCAGAAACAGTGCGAGATATGGAGTGAAAACCTAGCCAGGAAAGTCATGAGTCATATGAAATTTTAATTTTTTCTCTACGTCCTATGGTTCCTGAGATGTAAGCAATTTAGTATTGCAACACCTCATTCAAACCACATGAAGTCTTGCTGTATTCTGACTATTGCAGTTAGCCCCAGCACTCAAACTGCCCCAGATAGAAGAGGGTTAATTTTCTATGCAGAGCATAGAACGTTGAGCTCGAGCTTGGTTCAGACCTCTGTCTGCTACACTTAGAAGCACAACCAGCAGATTATTTACTCTGCCTAACTGAACGGTCACTCCAGAGATTTATCCTTTGCTACCAGTTCGAAAGTCAGTTAAAGTCTTCAGTTTTACCAATTATTGTTTTGCAAGTTTCGATTCAGATCTCTGTCTGTGGTATAGTAAGTACTAGGTAGTGAATGAGACATAGTAAATCTGTAAAAATTTCCCTAAGTCTACCCTGGAAAAAAAATTAGGTAGGCTTAGGGACAAGGAGGCCGTGAAGTCCACTGACCCAGATGGCCAGCCCGGTTCGGTTCTGACCAAACCTGAGGGAGTGCCCTCTGACCAGGGTGATACTTCTTCAGGCAAGAGGAGAGCTGATCCTGAGGGATCGGTTCCTACAAAAAGACAAAGAAAAGAATAATCAGCCGGTTCTGATCCAGAGACCCATTTTCCGACCACCGAAGAGATTGCCAAAGTGATAAGGATTGTAGAATTGCTTTGCCTGGTTCCGTCTGATCTGGCGCCTTCTGGCAGGTGCTCAGTTCGGTCTGTTCCTCCTGTTCAAGGTTATGCCTCTGAAGATTTTTATGAACCAGATTTGGAGGGGGATGAAGATTATGATGATGATGATGATGATGGTGGGGAAGGCCTGGATGAGCACATTGAACCGTACATCTCCCCAGACAGGCCTTCTGGTGTTTCCCCTCCTAGACTTTCTGAGTCCCCTTCCCACTTCATGTTTTATAGGAAAGTGGCAGAAACCCGCCAGCTCCCTGTAAAGCAAGCCATGGAGGAACAAGAGGAACCTGATTATGTGGAGAAGATGGACATCCAAGAGTCCAAGAGACTGTCTATTCCCCTTCATAAGTCTTTTGGGAAACAGACACAGGAGATTTTAAAAACTCCAAATTCTGTACCTCCTGTCAACAGAAGGATGGACAAAAGGTACACCTTACCAGATTCAGGTACAGAGTACTTGTATCAACAATGCAGCCATGTTGGGGTTGTGCAGGCTGCAGCCTGTGATAAGGTTAATATACCCTTGGCTTCACACCCCCCAGATAAAGACTCTAGGAAGCTGGATTCCCTGGCTAAGAAACAGTAGATGGCATCTGCCTTGGGACTCAGGCAGGCTAATTATATGGCCTATGCAGCCAGGTACCAGAAGACCAGGTGGGATACTGTACTGGCACTGCCTAAGCAGGCCTCCCCCCAGCTAGGCTCGGAGCTGGAGGGGGTGGCTGCTGGTGGGATTGAGGCATCTAAGGTACAGTTCCATGCTGCTGTGGACTCCAATGATGTGTCATCTAGAGTCATGGCTACATCCGTGGCTCTTCGGAGAATGGCTTGGCTCAGATGTACTAGTCTCTCACAGGGCACCTAGGCTAAGGCCATGGATTTCCCTGTGGTGGGTAATTCTCTGCTTTGGGAGCAGACAGAGAATTACATGAAAAAGATGGATGAGTATAGGACCACTTATAGAAGTGCACAGGCCAAGGAAAGGCAGGCAACTCCTCAAAGGCAGCAAGATAGGGGCAGGGGCAGGCATTTTCATAGGCCTTTCTACCAAACACAGGCCTCTTCTCCTTTTCCTCAGAGGGGGTTCTTCAGAGGGAGAGGCACAAGGGGGATGAGCAGAGCTGCAGCCACTCCTCAACCAAGAGCTTCTGCCAAGCAGACACCCTGATGTGTCAGCCCTGGTCGACTACCCCATTCCTGTAGGAGGCAGGCTGGATTACTTTGTCCAGGACTGGATGTCTGTTACCTCAGACAAGTGGGTCCTGGAGGTAGTAAGCCAGGGGCTGCTTCTCAGCTTCAAGAAATGTCCAAAGCTGAGGGCCAGATCTTTGCCACCTGCAATCATCTCCGAAACCATTGTCTTAGAGGCAGAGGTTTCATCTCTACTGGTTCTAAAGGCTGTATAGAGAGTTCCTACATTTCACAGGGGCAAAGGTCTGTACTCCAGGTACTTCCTTACCCTAAAAAAGACAGGGGAGTGGCGACCCATCCTAGACTTAAGATACCTGAACAAACATCTTTTAAAACCAAAATTCAAAATGGTGACTCTGGGAATAATCTTCCCTCTCTAAGGCCAGGGGACTGGCTAGCCTCTCTGGACTTAAAAGATGCCTACTTTCACATTCCCATCAAGTGCTCCCACAGAAAGTACCTCAGGTTCGAATAGCCTTCAGGCCATTATCAGTTCAAAGCTATGCCCTTCGGCCTGACGTCAGCTCGAAGGGTATTCACAAAATGCCTAGCAGTAGTAGTGGCCTTTTTAAGAAGGAAGAATATTTCCACATTTCCATACCTGAAGGACTGGCTCATTGTGGGTCAGTCCCCAGACCAAGTCAAGTCAGACCTGCTAGTGACTCAGCAAGTGCTCACTTCCCTAGGATTCCTTCTCAATTTTCCCAAGTCAGTTCTCGAGCCTGTACAGCTCCTCACCTTCATAGGTACAGAGTTGGATACAGTCAAAGCAAGAGCTTTTCTTCCCCTAGAAAGGGCAAGGGCTATTGTAGAGCTGGCTTCTTCATTCCATCTTCTGTTCTCTTGGCCAGCAAGGCACTTCCTTCAGCTTCTGGGCCACATGGAACCTTCTGCAGCAGTGGTCCAAGGGGCGAGATTTCAGATGAGGGAAATTCAGTTTCACCTGAGGGCCTTTTGGTCTCAGAAGAAATATTCTCCAACCAAACTAGTTCCAGTGACTCAGACTCTGATCCTGGCTCTCCAATGGTGGCAGGATATGGGCAACCTCAGACAAGGAGTCCCATTCTTCACTCAGTCTCACTCTGTGGTCTTAGCCATGGATGCTTCTCTGTTGGGGTGGGGAGCCCATCTGGGGGCTTTCACAGCCCAGGGACTGTGGTCCCCTCAGGAATCCCTTCTTCATATCAATCTCTTGGAACTCAGGGTGGTCTTTTTTGCAGGTTTCTCTCAGTCAGTGCAGATCAAGTTGGTTCAGGTCAGGACAGACAACACCACCACCATGTGGTACATCAACAAGCAGGGGAGGCACTGAGTCCATGGCCTTGTGCATGGAAGCCATGAAATTGTGGTCCCTAGCTTATTCTCTGCAGACCTCTCTGATAGCAGTCCTCCTTCCAGGGAAGGACAATGTGCTAGCAGATGCATTGAGCAGGATCTCCCAGGGCCATCATGAATGGTCTCTGGACCCTCCGGTGTTGAAAGTGATTTTTCAAGGTGGGGCACTCCAGAGATAGATCTCTTTGTGGCCCCAGACAATCACCAACTTCCTGTTTTGTTGCAGACCCCCAGTCATGGGCTCAGTCCCTCTGGATGCTCTGATCTTGAACTGGGAGGGGGAAATTTCTATATGCCTTCCCTCCTTTTCCTCTACTGTTCAAGGTTCTGGTCAAGATAAGGTCACTACCCTGCAGAGTGATTCTGATTGCTCCAGACTGGGCCAGGCAGCCTTGGTACCCCTTGTTGCTGTCCCTAGCAGTCCATCTTTCCCTGTCTCTTCCCAGGAATTACAACCTGTTAACCTCTCTCAGGGGAGGATTTGGTACCCCAATCTTCGGTCTCTCAATCTCAAGGCATGGCTCTTGAAGAGTTAGAGTATGCAGATTTGCATCTGTCCCAAGGGGTTCTGGATATTCTCAAAGCCTCTCGAAAGCCTGCCACCAGAAAAACTTATAACTCCAAATGGAAAAGATTCAGCATTTGGTGTTCCAAGAAGCATATATCCCCAGACACTGCTGAATTGTCTACAGTTCTGGATTATATGGTTCATCTTAATGGCCTAGGCCTCAGACCAGCTACTCTCAAAGTACATTTGTCAGCTGTTTCAGCTTTTCTGTCAGTGGGAAAGCCTTCCTCACTGTTATCTCACCCTGTATTATGCAAATTTTTCAAGGAATTGCTTCACACTAATCCCCCCCTTTAGGGATCCTATTCCTGCTTGGAATCTTAATGTTTGCATTGCTAAGCTTATGCAACCCTTTTTTGAGCCTTTGTCTTCAGCACAGTTTAAGTACTTGACTTAGAAAATGGTGTTCCTGGTAGCTATTACCTCTGCCAGGCATATCAGTGAATTGCAAGCTCTGTCAGTGGAGCCTGATTTTATCTCATTCCATAGAGACAAGGTGGTCATTAGAAGTAAAAGGAGTTTTTTACCTAAAGTGGTTTCAGATTTTCATCTGAACCAATCTATGTCTCTCCCTGTGTTCTTCACTGATCATTCTTCTTCAGGAGAAAGAAGTTTACAAAGTTTGGATGTTAAAAGAGCCCTTAGTTACTACATTGAGCGTACTAAGGCTCACAGGTTTGACTCCCTCCAGTTGTTTCTCACTTATGGGGAAGTAAGGAAGGGCAAACCTGCCACTAAGAGAACTATTGCCAGGTGAATTGTCTCTTGTATTCAATTTTGCTATGAGAAGCTAGGCAAAATACCTCCCTCAGGTCTGAGGGCTCATTCGACTAGAGGTACAGCTGCTTCTCAGGCTGCGGCCAGGGATATTCCTTTGCTAGAGATATGTAAAGCAGCCACCTGGAAAATGGTCCATACATTTACCAAACGTTACTCCCTGGACATCCAGGCTAGGAGTGATGCTCGGTTTGGTAGAGCAGTAATGCAGATCCTATTCCCAAGGTAGGTTTGATTCTCTCCTCCATGAAGATATTGCTTGGTAGTCTGCAATATTCAGAATACAGTAAGACTTCATGTGGTTTGAAGAAAAAATTACTCACCTTAGTAATTATGTTTCTTCAAATGGAGTCTTCCGGTATTCTGACCTCCCTCCCTGCCTCCCCTCTGATTTTGGGAAGTGGGCTGGCAGGTGCAGTGTTGCACCCCAGGGGTGCATTTGGGTACTCTCTCCTTTTAGAAAGATGGAATGGGTTATATTATTAATTTAACAGTCTTAAGTTATTCACTACCTGGTTTTTGATTTTTGATTTTTGATTTCTTGACTTGAGTCTTTTGGGGATCCTAAATATTTGGTTGCCATTTGGCTAGTAGAAATTTTACAATTTCCACATAGAAGTTAGTTAGTATTAGCTCATAAGAATCTGATGATTGTACTTCTAAGTGCAGCAGACAGAGGTTTGAACCAAGCTCGAGCTCAACGTTCTATGCTCTACATAGAAAATTAACCCTCTTCTTTCTGGGGTCGTTTGAGTGCTGGGGCTAACTGCAATAGTCAGAATACAGCAAGATTCCATTATCATTTGCGTTTACAATTGCGGTACCATGACCGTGTGCGTCATGGTTTCTGTTTCGGTATGTGCTTGTGTATGTATTTCTGCTTCCTTTGACGTTATTCTTGCTGTTACCATTACCATTTGCATTTACAATTATGGTACCATGACCATACACATTACGGTTTGTGTTTCCGTATGAGCTTGCATTTGCATTTCTGTTTCCTTTGGCATTATTGTTGCTGTTACTTCTGTTAATTCTGGATAGCAAAACTGAGGGTGATCTCATCCCTTGCAGCACCTTATGTATCATACAAGCACCTCCCTCTTTGTTCTAACTCCCCCCTGACTCTCTCTCTCTCTGTCTCCAGTCTATCTCCTTACTTGCCACCTTTGTCCCCGGCTCCTCCCCCTCCTGATCTCATAGCTCTTTGGCCTAACCCCTGTCTCTCCTCTTTCCCTTTCTTAACATCACCCTCTTGATGTCATAGTCCCCAACCCCCTTCTCCCTAGCTAAAACCCCATCCCTTTACCTTCCAAGCACTTTCAAGGTTCCAGGCCTAGAAAAATGGCCCTGTCCTTTAAGGGACAGGCCTTCTTCCACCCAGAAAATACAAGGGATTGAGTGATTAATGACTGCAAATCATCATAAACACCAAAAGACAAAGATCCCTCAGAATGGAGTTTTCTTTAGCTCATTGCTGGCACATAGATAATGGACACAAATTATATGTATGACTATGACTACATATGAACAGCTGTCTTTTGTTCTTTGACGAGAAGCCTTTGTAAATGAGTCTTTGACGCAAAGATTTGCAATTCTCATTCTATTAAATAAATAAATTAAATAAATGTTACAGTTTAAATTGTATGGAAATCATTCTAGGATCAAGCCGTACTAAATTTGCTTTTGTAGTACATTCACCATCATGCCAATTGCCTCAGGCTGTGGAGTTAACTATGACAATCTCGGTATACTGTACATTTCTAATACTACCTGCTTGACTTTCTGAAAGGTTTTATTAAGCAAACACAATTTGGAAACTGTTTCCATCCAAGAAAGTAACACCTCAAGCTTGTTTATGTTTGTGTGCAGCAAATATTTTGTTACAAAGAAGTGCATTTCAGAGGTGTGTCAGTCAGGTTTAACGTAGTTCAGGCTACAGTGGTCTCGACAGAGATGTGTGAAATTGGAAAATTTCACCTAATGAAATATTTTGCTTAATTTCTGCATTAAGCAAATTTGTTTGCCAAAGCAAAATGTTGTTTTGCCTCTGATTTTGCTTTTGTGTAATGCAATGTTTCACCCAATTTCACCGATTTTGGTTTTACGTAAGGTAAAATTTCATCATTACCCTGAATTTTGACAATGTTTTTCAATTTCACCAGTTAAATTGCAATGCATTGTGAGTAAATAGCTGAAATATCACATGCAGTCTGTTTTCTGCACAGTATATTGTCTGTTGAGTCAGAGAGCAGTTCGATGTGGTGCATCACAGCTAATAAACCCTTCAAAAACCTCTTTATTTGTGATATTTGAGAGTTGATTGCTCCCGGAATCTCAATTTACTTCCTAGAGCTGCTAGTGAACCCTTTTTTTGTTTTGGTATCTTTGGATAATACTCAGTTAAACTTCAGTAGTGTTTTCAGCTTTCTCTGTGTCTGTGTCTGTGAGGGAGTTGAGTGGGAGAGAGTTGACTGTGGTGTGTGTGTGTGTGTGTGTGTGTGTGTGTGTGTGTGTGTGTGTGTGTGTGAAAGTTGAGCAGGCTAGTTTGTTTATTAAAATTGTATTTTTAGATATGATGTAACTTTAGATCTTAAGACCTCTTTTCAAAGTTGTCCTGTACATAAAAACATTCATGTTACAATAACAAAACTTATTTCCTATGTAAGACATAAATATAATAACAAAACATAGTTCACACATAAGACATAAATATAATAACCATACACGTCTCATACATACATCGGTAACACAGAATGCATCTATCCTCAAACCTAGCCTAAGTATAACAACATAATTCCTAAAATTAATAACATTACCCTATTCAGTCATAAAACATGTACGCCAGACTACACAAATATACATATCATTGTGTTTATAAAAAAATACATTCCTGAGAAAAACTCTCACCCAATCTAAATTTAAATGTGGATAATCTTGTTGGATTTCTCAATTGTGGGGGAATCTCATTACAGATTTTCACTACACAGACATGTAGTATCATAGACCTATACCTTGTATTAAATTTTGGGATATTTTTACCCCTATATTTTACCTCCTAATATTTGACAGATTTCTCACAAGTTGTCAGTGAGTTTCTGTAATTTTTTTAAGTCTTAATATTTTTGTTGGTGTGCTATTTGTTATATTTTTCTTACATATTGACCCTTGTTTGAGTAACTTTATCTAAACAGTTATTCATTCTGACTAGTTATGTTCCTGTTTCCCTTTGCTAATCACTTTTGCCATTTTTTTTCATTGGAAGTATTTGTGTACACTGACCACTTGACTTGTTCATATCCAGGTACTCTGCATTGTTGAATTTCTCACAGAAATTAAAATTGTGATCCAGCCTCTGCATTGCAACGTTCCTGTTTTTCTATTTAATTTGCTTACCATATCAACCCTTTCCTCCCTGTTACACCATTGTTGTTTACTACCTGATCCCACTATATAAAAAACTACATAGTTTTCAAGACAGTGGTGGTCCTTGCACAATTTTTGGAGGTGACTTTGTTTGTTCATGTCAAATCTTGTTGTCCCTTCCATCAGATATATCTATAAGTCAAAATTGTTTAGTAAGTACTAACACATTGCAGTACTCGCCTTATCCTGTAAACACCACTTATCTGGACCGAAGTTCATATTTTGACTGTGAGGTGTTCTATGCAGTTGGTTTACAATTTAATTTGTATGAAACTACCTGTACCTACCTGGGTATTATCAAGTTGTGTAATAATCATTTCATTTAAAAACTGACATTTGATTAAGAACTACTTAAGTAATTTTTCAGAGTTACCGCACATCCTGTTGTGATGGTTTTCTCTGCCTTTTTTGAATTGAAAGTCTCTTACTTCTGTTTTCCTGTTAGCCCATGTTACTTAACTCATGTTTTTGTAATTGAAAAAATAAAATTGTGTTTTAACACTTGAATAGGCTACAGCAGCAGTTGTAGGTAGTTCTATACACTATAGTGCAGCTAGCTGTTCTGATTTCTGTTTGCCCTTTGTAGATAGCACTGCAGGTGTTAAATCACACTTGTTCAATAGAAATACATAATAATATACTTCTGGAAGAAGCCAAACAGAGCAAGCATATAAATATGTCTGCCAAGAGATGTTCAACTCCAGGTAAAGGTGCCCGGGTGGGAGGTGGCTCAAAGAAGTCTGTAGGAATAAGCAAACCTATTTCCAAATCAGTGCCCTCTGTGGGCTGCGCTACTGCTGTGGCAGCCAGTAGCAGCAAAATTGAAGTTAGAAGTGGCTTCAAATCTGTGACTCATTTTTTTACTGCCCAATCTGTAGCTAGCATGCTTTTTGGGGATGATACTGGGAATAAGTGAGATACTCACACCAGTGGAGGCACAGAGATCCAGGAGGAGGTTGAAAAAGTTGTTAGTGTGACTGTTGTTCCTGCTCAAGAAGAAGCTGATGGTGGTGAGAGTGATAGTGTCCAGCTTCAGTCTGTTTCTTGTGGAGAAGGAGATAAGGAAAGCCAGCACCCCCCCCCAAGGTGAGGAGATGCCAGAGAAGGGAAAAGTTTCTCTAGAAGTAGACAGTGATGGGGAGGAGGAGAAGGATATAAAATGTTTCTGTAGAGATGATGATGAAGTGTTCGATCCCCTGTGAGAGCCAGAAGTGAAAAAGATGAAGGGTGATGACGTAGCCCATTTAGATGACAAGCCTGAGGGTGAGGATATCAACAAGCCTATAACAAGCAGTCCAGTCACCCCACCTCCCAAATGTAGCATGGTGGAAATCTTGCAAGTGGCACAAAAAGCAAAAACTTCCACGCCTTTGGCTTCACTGTCCAAGTCTCAGAGCCATGTCAAATCTAGAGGTTCAGAGTCCCTAGTCTGAGATTTTTTCATGCTTGATGTAGCTGATGACACCATGGTGATATGTCAGCTGTGTCAAGCATGTGTAAGTCATGAAAAAAAGAGCAGCCACATAGGCACCTGTAGCCAGCATGCCCACTTCAAAAACAAGCACCCACTGCACTGGCACCAACACCAGAAAGATACCAAAGCTGTTAGTGGGAATTCCCTTGTCAAGCTTAATGTTAGTGACAGCAGTACAATAAAGCAGGAGGAAGGAGGGATGGATGAATGGATTGGTGGAGGAGGAGTGTGAGGAATCATTTTGTCTCTTGAGCAGTGGGCATAGTAGCAGTAGAGCTGCCACTCCCGTGAGTTATAAAAGTACACCACCAGGCACCAAATCCATCAAAATAACCAGTTTCATACATGCTGCACATCTGAAGACCCAAGAGTCACCTGGTGCCCCAGCAAGAACAACATTTGTGGCACAAGTAAAGAGTTATCGTCAACCCAATCCCAAAATGCAGCCCACATTGAAAAGTGTGCTTGAGCGGCACTCAGAGTACCCCCCAATCATGCTGCTGCCTGTGAGCTGAACACAGCCACTGTTAAAATGCTCTCAATTGACCTGTTGCCCTTCTCCTTTGTGGAGAATCCAGGATTCTGCCATTTGATGGCCCGTGCCTGTCCCAAATGGCAGGTGCCATCGTGAACGTATTTCTCAAAATGTGCCATGCCAAACTGTACAGCAGAGTTTCACGGTCCGTCCTAGGTGCCATGATGCATTCTGCCTCCAAATACATCCACCTTAGCATGGATATGTGGACAAGTGGGCAAACAGCGGGCAGCTCATATCTGTGCATAATGGCACACAGGGCACAGGTACCTGGGGTAATTGTTGATTTGGGGCCTGGCAAAAGCTGCATAAAGCAAAACTCTGGTGGTAGTAACACACCAGGTATTCATCAGAATGCCACCATAACAATTCAAAGTGTTACAGGGTCTCACACTGGTGAGAAAATTCTGAATGTGCTGCTAAATCAGATTGATGAGTGGCTAAATGCACATTCACTCACAGCGGGGTTTATTGCCAGTGACAATGACTCCAATGTGGTTAACTGCATTACTGACTGTGTTTTTTTCAAAGTGCCCTGCTTGGCACACTGCCTTAATGTAGTCATGCAGCAATTTTTGAACCACTATGAAATAAAGGAAACTGTATTTGTCGCCAGATGCATCTGTGTGCATTTTGCCCATTCTGCAAAGGCCCATGACCATCTGTGTGAGCTGCAGCACACTAACCATCTGCCTCAGCACCATATGAAGCTTAATGTTGTTACCAGGTAGAACTCCACACTGTATATTCTGGACCATCTGTATGAGCAGTATAAGGTGGTGTCAGATTACTTACGGCTACACATCACCCAGGACAGTGCTGGAGTGTCCATTGCTCTAACAATGGTGCAGTGGTGACAAATGGATGAAATAATACTCATTCTGCATCCATTTAAGCATACAACACAGGCTGTGAGTGGGGACACTGCCTGTATAAATCTATCAATACCCCTTATACGTGTGCTGAGGCAGACACTGGTGAATGTACATCACCAGATGGAGGCAAGTGTTGATCACAGTGCTGTTCATGTAATGGGTCACATGCTCCATACCCTGGAAAGCAATACACATATCTCTGGCATTATGCAGTCTAATGAGTTTGGTATTGCTATCATGCTGGATCCAAAGTACAAACATGGTTTGCCTGCCATGATTGAAGGAGGTTGTGTGTGAGTGGACAAATTGACCAGTTACCTTGTCAGATGGATACATGGTGCACAGATGAAAAATGCAGAGATACAAAGGGCACATATACCAGGTGTTGCTACCACTACCACCACCAGCTCATCACAGGCCCCCAAATCTGAGAAAATGTCAAAGTCACAGCAGAACACAGCAGGTAATCCCATTTGGGATGCGTTGTACCAGGTGGGCATGGAAGAAATTAATGACAAGGAGGAGGAGCCTGATAAGGCAGCAGGACTCAGGGCAGCACAATGTATGGTGGATACCTACATGGGAGACACCAAGCATCTTGGCATCACTGATGAGCCATTGGTGTACTGGAGCAGCAAAGTGAGTGACTGGCCTGCAGTGGCATTAGTTGTTTTTAAATACCTCAGCTGTCCACCATCCAGTGTCAGCGTGGAAGGGGTGTTCAGTTCTGCTGGGGCTATTGTGCATAACTGGAGAGATCTATCACAGAAGAATGTTTCCATCCTAACATTTATAAAAATGAATGAGGCTTACATTCCACATAACACAGTTATTTCAATGGTGTTGCCACAAGAACTGTGTCTTGGTGATGATGATGACAATGAAGTCGTCCACACTGCTAAGACCTCTACTAGCAGGGAGGTAGATGAGGCAGCAATGATGACCGAATTTCCACCTGGTGATGACACCAGCCTTGAAGACTGTGAGTGCTGCTTCATGGATGATGTGTCACTGGAAGATGGCTAAAGGTGTTATGCCCCCCACCACTAGCATTCTCCACCCATTTCCACTCAATATGTTCTTTTATGTTATTGTTTTACATTTTATATGTTATTTTGATGGTTGTTCTGTGTTACACATCCTGTTAAATCATTTAATTTGATTATCCAAGCTAGTAACAATGTTTACTTCAGTGAAATTTTTTAAAATTAATCAACCCTGCTATGCTAACTGGAATGTATATGTCAGTAACACACAATGGCCCAGTTGAATGACAAATGCTGAACAACATCTTTTCCATTTCCAAATATACCCCCTCCATGAGGCCATGAATGTGTGTCTAGTGAGTCTGCCACCACTGTATATTCAATGTAACAACTTAGTCGGACAGTGTACAGCCAGTACTATGTTAATAAGAAATGCATGCATACTTCATCCCCGTGTATACGATTAACCATCATGTAATCTGCCTCCTTGTCATCCCTTCTAATGTGTATAACACAGACTTTGACAGTGTGTGCCATTAATCTCATACTGTCAAGAAATACCTCTGAAAATCTATAAAGCTGACAGATGCATGCTCCAGCATAAACAGCAGTCACAGACCAGTACATCAATGCTGCCTTTGAATCCAGCTAAATTACTCCTCCTCCTCCTCCTCCAGCAGTCTTCCACCAAGAAGAACCGCAGCATTGCCGGCACATTTTGAGCCAGTATGTCAACCAGCATGATGCAGCACTTTCATCCCAGCAAGCACACTTGGTGTCGTTTTGCCTCCAGCTGACCACCCATGATGACAGCATTACCAGCACATTTTGGGCCAGTATGTGAACCAGCACAATGCAGCACTTTTATCCCAGCAAGCATAGTTGGTGTAGTTTTCCCTCCAGCAAAAGAAACAGCCACTCAGAAAGCAACACTGATCATCATCAAGCAAGAAATATATATGTTCTTCCTCCACGGCCTGTCTTCTGGTGAAGTGATTCATGGTAACTAGATTCTATTTGTTATCATGTTATTATTTATACCTCCATTGTGCTGTTATGCATATTTTTGTTGTGATAGAGTGTCAAGTATGCATGCAAGGCAGCACACCTTAATGTATAAGTCATCTTATGTATTTCCATTTCACTCAATGCAGGGTTTGCCATGATCATACCATGTGAGGCCAGGACCTAGGAATAAGGATGATGCATTGACAGGGCACATTCATACCACATTGCAAGCATCATTATGTGCAGGTCAGTACTGTAATTGTAATGTTTTTCACTTGTTAGATTTTGTGTATTCTATTCCAGGTACTATACGCCCTTGTATGTTTTACCATGGGCTCATAATTGAAATCATTTCAGTGTGGAAAATTTTGGGGGACATCACCATCATTGATGGTAAGCATCACCCCACGTAAGTATCAATGCTAATTGTTTTTTCTTTTCATAATTTTGCAGCCATCTTTTTACAGATGACATTAGTTCAAACAACATCTCTCTTGAATTGTGACTGGCAAATTAAATTTTCTGTTGAAAAGGAATTTGTTCTTTAATACTGGTAACAGTATTAGTTTGGGTAACATCATAGTGCAGGTGATGAATGCCTATGCTGCCATTTACAAAGTCAGTTGCACATTCATGGATAAAAGTAATATATCTTTCATCTTACAGTGGGTCAATGGACTTTGTTAAGTGCCTATGGGCGATTCCATAGTGGCAATGGCAAAACACATGTGGATACAATCCAATGTCACTCACAAATTTCAAGTTAGCACAGCAGTATTTATAATATCTTTGTTTTTCTTCACAGGTGTCCATTGATGATGATGGCATATGTTTTGAGTTGTCAGCAGTGGCCTACACCTCGCAGGTGCAACACCTTGATCCAATGTCCACAGACCAGGATGGAAGACTTGTATTTAGTCACCAATGCTGTACAGAGGTGGGATGCATTGGCAAATGTCCACCAGAAAACTAAACAACCATTCCTATTGAAGTACCTTGTACTTGGCAATAAGAAAAAAAGGAGACATTTTGAGCATTGTTACAACTAGATGCCCCCCCCCATCATTACATGAAGCAATACTTACATCAGGGAATGGCTGTTAAACTGGAGCTCTTAACATGAACAGACTATGTCTGATGAGCAGAACAAGCAGCCAGATTGGGAGGTAACAGACACACCCCAGCAGTGGGATTCCCGAATATTGACAGACCCATATAGAACATAGTTACTGTCAAAGTCTGACATCTCTGTACTGCAGTAACCGCACCAAAAAAAGCAATGAAAAAGTTAATACTTAACCATATCCACCAACCCCACACCACCCCTCAACCACCACCACCCACCCACCGAAGACCATGACCAATTAAGAAATACTTACCACAGCTTAATGAATTGCACACATGTTGAGCAACAGCAGCAGGAGTGCACCAGGAGTTAACATCACCTGAATTCATGCATGTTGACAAACACTAAAAGAATACAGTTACAATCCGACTCAGATATCTGAACTGAAGTCTCCTATCCCTGTAATGAAAAATGCAGTACTTACCTTGTGCAAAGTGAAATGCAGTGCATTCCAACATCCCATCTCCAAATCCTGGCGTGCATGTCACGATGATGTAATCCTCAGCACACTGCCAGATAAAATAAAATCAGTACAAACATATCAGAACTCAAGACATCACAATAGCAACCCACCAACACTCATATCTTGTGCAGGAAAAAAAAATAAAGACAAATAATCACTTGTGCAACAGCAGCAGTATGGCTTCTGTGAAGATGATCCACCATCAACCATGCAAAACAATACTTCATGTGGCAACTTGGCAATTAATAATCAGAGACAGCAGCAGGCAGCAAGCTACAGTGCCACAAAATGTCATTCACTCCCCACTGCCAGGCAAGCTACAACCACAGAGTCAGTCAACACAGCCAGCCAATCAGAATAGCAGTACAGAGAAATGATAATTGTACATTTCTGTCTCAATCAATTGAAAAGGCAGCAGCAGGAGGAAACAATTTCAAGTAGCACCAGCATTTTACAGGAGGAATTCATGTTCTCTGCATGACACCCCTTTTCAGATCCCTGAGGTGGTGGTGGCATAGCATGTAACATCAGGACTGACACCAGATTTCAGTCTCAGTTTGATGTAAATTTTTTTAGGAAACATTTCTGGACATGTACTGCCTGTGCTGCACTCACAGAAACAAGATGTGGCCTAAAACCAATTGTAAACAGTGGCCAAAACAGCATTTTCATTTCTGAGTGCTGGGGGGGCAACATAAAACATCAGGACTGACACCAGACTTCAGTCTCAGTTTGGTGTAAAAATGTTTTAGGAAACATTTCTGGACATGTGCTACCTGTGCTGCACTCACAGAAACAAGATGTGGCATAAAACCAATTGTAAACAGTGGACCAAAGACCATCGTTTGGTCCAGGTGGGGGTTTGGGCATCATAAAGCATTATGGCTGAGACCATATTTCTGTCTGAATTTAATGTACCATTTTTTAGAAAACATTTCTGGATAAGTACTGCCTGTATTGCACTTGCAGAAACAAGATGTGGCCTAAAACCAATTGTACACAGTGGACAAAACAGATTTTTTAATATCTGAGTGCTTGGGGGGCACCTTAAAACATCAGGACTGACACCAGATTTCAGTCTGAATTTGATGTAACAATTTTTTAGGAAACATTTCTGGACATGTACTGCCTGTACTGCACTCACAGAAACAAGATGTGGCCTAAAATCAATTATAAACAGTGGACCAAAGACCATCTTTAGGTCTTGGTGGGGGTTTGAGCACCATAAAACATCATGGCTGAGATCTTATTTCTGTCTGAATGTACTGTAACATTTTTTTGGGAAACATTTCTGGACTTCTGAGTCATGTTAGTCAGTGGCAACACCAAGATCAGGCATGAAACAATTGGTAAACTGTGGCCAAACACCATGTTTTGGTCGGGGTGGAAGGTGTACAGCATTTAACAGCATAACTGAGACCTGATTTCAGTCTGAAATTACTGTAACATTTTTTGGGAAACATTTCTGGACTTCTGGACCATGTTATTCAGTGGCAACACCAAGATCAGGCATGAAACCATTGGTAAACAGTGGGCCAAACACCATGTTTTGGTCCGTGTGGAAGGTGTACAATATTTAACAGCATGACTGACACCTGGTTTCACTTTGAATGTAATGTGCTATTTCTGTACTTATATAAGCTGTGTTCTGCACAGCACAGTGTGGACTGGAAGGGAGGGACTTTGTGACAAGTGCAGGACATGAGTTAAGCACTGAAATCATATTTATGTTTAACTTTGCAATAAAATTACTTATGTTTCTGTAATTGTTGTGCATGTCTTTGGACTGTTACTGCACACAACCACAACTGCTGCTGCAACATCACATATTTTTGTTCAAAGGTACAATAACTGACATTTGTAGATAGGAGGAGAAAATATATGAATGAGTGACACAAAATAAAAACAACATTGCACATAATTAACACACCACACAAAATCACTGGACAAAGACATATATTTATGACAACAAAGAATGAAGAGGATATATGGAGTAGGTAGAGGGTAGGAACAAATAGGCTGTTGGTTAAATAGAATCTGCAGCTTATCCTCTAGGTAGGGAAATGGGCAGACTAGGTGGGCCAAGTGGTCCCTATCTGCCGTCAAAGTCTATGTTTCTATAGAGGAAGATTAGAGGACAGAAAATATATATTTTTTTATCTTTTTTTTCCCTTGTTTTTTGAGAATGGAGAGAAGAGAAGATTATCGAAACACAGTGACAGGACACAGAAGGATAGGATTCAGAAATAAGAAAAAACAATTAACTTGCTGCTAACTTCCAATACTTAATTTAAACCTGCCCAGAAGTGCCACCGCCACGCAAGTCCGCCAGGAGGTTGCGAACTTGTTTCTGGTCCTCCATTATTTTGTTGATATCCTTCCCCTGGCCTCACTGAACTCCTGCCAAACTATTGAAACTCATGCCATAGTGCTTGCACTTCAGCCCGCACAGCTACCAGGTCTTCACTGGTGACCACCAGCTGCAGCCAGTGTAGGCTCGGCATCCTGATGCTGGCGGTGCCAGCGACTGTGGGGTAATTTTACTGCTGGTGCTGCTGCCTCCTGCTGCTGCTGTGTCTGACCACTGCACCCCCTGCATGGATGACAACTCACCACAGACACAGAAGGGCTGCTTTGCTCCTCCTGGCCCCCTTATCTGTGTTTCTCCACACTGCTGCCTCCTGCTACTACTGCCAACTCTTTTTCTTTTGCCCTCCACTCTGCTGGGTGGTGGTACTTGAGATGGGTCCTCTGGTCACCAGTCCCTAAGTGTGCCCCTCTGTTACCATGGTGAACACTTCTTCCACAAATGTTGCAGATGATGACACCTTCATCCCCAGCATTTGTGGTAAAAAATGGCCAAACTGTAGACAACCTTTGTTGTTGGGGAGGGGGGGTGCCAGCTGATGTCCCAGGTTCCACAACATCCAATTCCTTCTCCTGCGGTGGGGGGAGAACAGCCTTCTACTGCTGCTGCTGCTCTATGGGTTGGCAATGGGCTTCTGCTGCTGCTGGGGGTTGGCAATGGGCTTCTGCTGCTGGAGGATGTGGCATGCTTGGTCCTACTGTTGCAATGGCTGGGTGCGGGGCACTGACTTTGGCTGCTGATGAGGGGGTGGGATGCCTGACCTTCCTTGTTATTCCCGACAGGTCTAAATGCTCACCTGTTAAGGTGACTATTTAGACCAGCCTTTTTCTTCTGACCATCACCTTTCCCAAACTGATTATCAAAATTAAAAAGAAAGATTCTTAACAGAAAACTAAAGGAAAAATATCAGGAAAACAAAAAGAGTGTGATGGAGAGACACACACACACACTCACTATAATGATCTAACACTCACAAAAAAATACAACACAAGTCCTACCAAAGAAAGATCAAGAAATTAACAGTTTTTAAAACACACAGAATATATACAGTGTAAAAAAAATACAATACACACACAAATTATCCTGCTGCTTTACTCCCTGACTATCTCTGCCAGAAACAAGAGCAAAAGGAAGCAGAACAAGGGGCTTTCTCCCTGACTGCAGACATCCATGTGATCTGCAGAGAGTAAATCACATGACAAAGCCTGATTTCACCCAATTTTGTCTAATACTACCACAAGGTGAAAATTACCAGTGAAACTGATGGTGACATTTCACCGTAAGTGTGTCATTTTGAGAGACAAATTTGATGATTTTGCTGGGATTTTGCCAGTGAAAAAACATTTTTCAAAGAGTGGGCAAACAGTGGGCAGCTCATATCTGTTCATCCCAGCCCACTGGGCACAGGTACCTGGGATGGTTGTTGATTTGGGGCCTGGAAAAAGTTGGGGCCTGTGCTGCACTTGCAGAAACAAGATGTGGCCTAAGACCGATTGTAAACATTGGCCTGGGTGCTGTGGGGTACCATTAAACATCAGGACTGACACTAGATTTCAGTCTGAATTTGATGTAACATTTTTTGGTAAACATTTCTGGACTTGTAGACACTGTTTGGCATGATCAGCACTGGAATTCCGGTTGAAATACTTGGCAAACAGGCCAGAAAAATAGCTATTTAATGTCTGGGGGCTGGTGCTGGTGGGGGAGGGACCATATCACATCATGACTCAGACCATATTTCAGTCTCAGTTTTATTTACCATTTTTGCTGTCACATTTCTGGACATGTACAGTCTTTCCTGCACTTGCAGAACAGAGAATTAGCATGAGATGATTTTGTAAACAGTGGACCAAAGACCATGTTTTGGTTCGGGTGGTGGCTTGGGCACCATACAGCAACATGTCTGACACCAGATTTAGGTCTGAATGTACTAAGCAATTTTTTGGGAAACATTTCTGGACTTGTGTGGCATGTTAGGCAGTGGCAGCACCATGGTTAGGCCTGAAAAGCATTTTAAATGGTGCAGAAAACAACAGATTTGGGTCCAGATAGTGGATGTGAACCATGTAACTGCATGTCTAACAACTGATTTAGATCTGAATGTACTGTGCGATTTTTTGGGGAAACATTTCTGGACTTCTGGGCCATGTTAGGCAGTGTCAACACCATGATTAGGCCTTAAGCCATTGGTAGACAGTGGGCCAAAAAATATGTTTTGGTCTGGGTGGGAGGCTTGGAACATAGAACAGCATGTCTGACACCTGATTTAGGTCTGAATGTACTGTAACATTTTTTGGGACACATTTCCGGACTTGTGTGGCATATTAGGCAGTGACAGCACCATGGTTAGGCCCGAAAAGCATTTTAAATGGTATAGAAAACAGCAGATTTGGGTCCTGATGGTGAATTTGAACCATATAACTGCATGTCTGACACCTGATGTAGGTCTGAATGTACTGTGCAATGTTTTGGGAAACATTTCTGTACTTCTTTCCTTATGGGGCATGTTGACAATGCTGGCACTAGATGAGTTACATCTTCTTAATGTTGCACACAACAATATTTTATTTTATTTTATTTAAACAGCAGTTTGGAAAACCTTTGAGCCACAGGCTCATTTACAAAAGTACCTTGTCACAGTAAGACAAACGAAAATTCACAGTGCAGCAGTACAACACATAAGTATAACAGTAACTTAAGACATAGATACAAATAAGCTGGTACAGGTAGGATTGATGCAAACAATACCAGAGTTATGTTGTCCTTAGCAGCTTAGTAAGCTTTGTCATAAGTATTAATGCAGCTTTGACCAATGGCAATTACAGCATCGAATTATTAATAAGGTAGTTCGTAAGGAAGTTTTGAAGCTACGATATTGTTGGAGCTTGGAGATGGAGGGGCAGTGTGTTGAACCAGGAAGGGCCTAAAGCTGAAGGCTCTTTGGCTGTGAGAGGTCCTAGCTCTAGGGATAGCCCAAGGAGGGTCTTTTTTGTAAGGGTACAGGTCAGATATTTGAAGCGCTCATCAAGATCAAGTACCAGCGCTTTAGTGTACAGTAGACAGGTGTGTGTCAGCCTAGGTGCCCCAGTAATTAACCTTCAGGCCTTATTCAGAGTAGTGCGAATTTTATGGAGTGCGGTCTGATCAGCAGCACCATACACCGGCAGTCCATAGTCCACTAGGGACAGGATAGAGGAGGTGACTGCAAGTCAAAGAGCCTCTGGGGGGAGGCAGTGTTTATACCGATGTAAGATGCCCAGTCGGATATTAGTGGCAGTGGCTAGGGCAGCGATGTGTCCATGGAAGGAGAGGGAGAGGTCAAAATGGATCCCTAGGTATTTATAGGAGCAAACTTGTTCGAGTGGGAAAGAGGACCCAGAGTGAATGAGGAGTTTGAAGTTGCAGAACTTGTTTTGAGGATGAGTGAAGAACATGTTTTTTGTTTTTTTAAGATTTATCACCAATCTATGTTCACTGAACCAGCCCTCGGCTTCAGCGAAGGACTTCTGCAGTAGACAGTGGGCCAAAAAATATGTGATGCAACATCGCATAGCATTGTGAAACAGTTTTTTAATAGGCACAATACTTGACATTTGTGGATAGGAGAAAGAAACATTTTAAAGAGCAGGTGACACCTTCAACATAACTTTAACAAAACATAATGCTGGCCAACAATTCAGTTGCATTCCCCATATATGGAGTTTTCAAAGGAAAGGCCGGCACCAGTCAAAGGCTGTGGGCTATTAGGGTCCCGTGCACAGAGTCTGTATTTTTTTAATTCAAATATCTCGTGTGAGACTCAAAGTAAGAAACAATCACCACAAGCACATATCCATAAAGTGCTCTTTCTTTATTACAGTGTGGCATGCAAACAATGTAAAAAATGCTCCCATGTAACTAAGATAAAAAACGCCCGCTCCCTCAAGGCACCATACTTCATGATACATACGAGAAATGATGGTGCCTTGGGGGAACTGACATTTTTAACTTGGTTATATGGATGCCTTTTTTACAATGTTTACATGCCACACTACAGAACTGAATAAAGAAAGAGCACCTTATGGACATATGCTGTGGTGACGCTTGAGTGCATCTAACTTTGAGTTGAAGCAACTCACACAAGGTATTTGAATTGCAAAACAATATGTACTAGTCTATGCTCAAGGCCCAGATGGCCAATAGCCTTTGGCAGGAGCTGGGATTTCATTTGCAAAGTCAGTATATAGGGAATGCAACTGCACTACACATCATTATGTTGTTAAAAGGAATTGTGTAGGTGTAACCAGCTCTAAGAAGTAACACACACCACAAATAATAAGGGAATAAGGTGTTTATTAGGAGAGGGGTACATGGACACGGTACAGAATAAGTATAACAAATAACAGACAGGATCAGGAGGACAAGGGTAATGCAACAATGAGTGGGGAGAACAAGAAAATGGACTGAATTCTATAGGGAGCATAAGACAGTAACAAACACAACAGCAATGGTCAATAAAGTAATTTTACATGAAAAATAAAGACACAAGAGGACTTAAGGAATGGATGTAGATCAAAGAGGACAGAATAGCTATTTTTTTATAGGGGGAACACACAAACAACAGAACGGAAGATAGAAAAATGAAAACAAAAAAACACAAATTAATTTGTGCTGCCACATTAAGTGCCAGTGAGGCCACTGCCATGGAGTTCAGACAGGATGCCCATGATTTCATCAACATCACACTGCAGTTTAGAAATGCCCCCCCCCTCCGGGCATCACTAAATTCTTGTCTGAAATCATTTAGCTACTGTCGGAGTTGCTGGACTTCAGACAGGATGGCTGATAAGTCTGCATGTGTCACTGGCACTGCTGGCAGGGTGGGGGCTGCCTGTACTGCTGTCTTTGGACAGAAGGACCCTGGAGTGGTTTTGATGTTACTGACTTCTGCTGTTTTTTGCTAAGGTGAGGACGTTTAACTGGTCCAGCCATGCCTCCATCCATCTCACCCACTTCAGTGCTTATACCTGCACTGCTCCCCACAGCTGCACTTGATGATGCCACCACCTCCCACAATTTGAGGTCCCATTGAAGCGGGTGGTGGTGCTCCATGTGGCTATGCTGGCCAGTTGTCCTGAAGTGGGATCCACACTTTCCTCAACACACTTCCTGCCTGCGTAGATTGCAAGTGACCACTGGGTCACCTACCGAAATTGTGTTGAAAAAAATCCCAGACAGGAGAACTTCGGGGTTGATGGGGCTTTGGGGGGGCACAGATAATGCCCCAGGCACAGACTTCTCTGACTGCTTGAGAGGGGGTGTGGTCTCCTACTGCCTGGGTAGAGGAACAGTGTCCTCCTGGTGCTGGGGAGGGGTCACTGTCTTCAGCTGCTGCTGCTATGGTGGAGGGGCCACAGCCACCACCTGCTTCTTGGTAGGGGGTACAGTTGGCTGCTGGATGCTGGTGGTTGAGCCAAAAGCCTTCTTCTGTGGCATTTCATTTATAATGGTTAGCTGCAATGCACGTGCAGGTGCCCCACTGTCTTCACCCTTCTCCTTTATGTGCACAATTCACAAACACCACCGATTCAAACAAAGCCAAAAAAAAAAAGATACAGAGATAGAGAATCTGACAGAGCCAGGGGGGATCACACACACACACACACACACACACACACAATCACCAGGTACTAACATATGAACTAGAACAAAGGCAAACAAGAAAAAGTTAGAAAAATAGCACAAATTAAGCAATTTATCTGTAAAAGTACACTCTGCAATTATAGAAAGTATAAATGCTGCCTGCTTCCTTGAGATATGTAGCACAGGAAATGGACCACTCACTTCCTGCCTGTTTAGACTCAACCATGTGACCACTAGCATAGCGAAAATACCAATTTTGCCTAATTTTGCCTCCAAAGTGCAGGTGAAATTAAAGGCAAAATTTCATGGTGAAATTTTGCTGAAAGGACAGAATTTTGCAAAATGTTTCACAGGGCAAAACTGGCAATTTTGTCAGATTTCACTGCATCTCTGGTGACAGTCCAATGACCAGAAGACATACGAAGAAAGACTAAAGGAGCGTAATATGTATACTCTTGAGGAAAGAAGGGAGAGAGGGGACATGATAGAAACTTTCAAGTACCTCAAGGGAATTAACAAAGTCCAAGAGGGTAGCATCTTCCAGAAAAAGAGATGTGCAAGAACAAGGGGGCACAATTTGAAGATAGAGGGGGGACGGCTCAGGGGTAATGTGAGGAAGTATTTTTTCACTGAGAGGGTTGTGGATGCATGGAACAACCTCCCTGAGGAGGTTGTGGAGTCAAGAACAGTGGTGGACTTCAAGAATGCATGGGACAGGCATAAGGCAGTCCTAGGGGCGGGTAAGAGGAAGTAAGCTGTTGGTTAACTAGGATCTGCAGCTTATCTGTTAGGTAGGAAAATGGGCAGACTAGGTGGGCCAAGCGGTCCTTATCTGCCGTCAAATTCTATGTTTCTATGTTTCTATCAACAGGGTGATCATGACACTGCTTTCTGCTCACTGAATGGAAACTTCTTGTAATCTGCCCACACACTGCACTACCATCTGGGATACATTTACAGGCTCAACTACCCAAAGGAGAGAATTTGTGTCTGGTGAGGAAGGAAGGAAGGAAGGAAGGAAGGAAGGAAGGAAGGAAGGGGTTCCTCTCAAGGGCTAGGATGTTAGTGCTGGAGTGTGGGAGCAGTGGGGAAGGGTTGCTGTTGTGTATGTGGGTGTTGTTGGGTATGGGGCTGTCATATGTGGGTGAAAAGCTGTGGGGATGGGGCTGTGGTATGGGAAATGGGGGTCTGTGGGAAATGGGGTAATATACTGTAATTGTGATGTTATGGTGGGGCTAGAGCAAGGGGGCACATTAACAAGATCTGAAAAAAAGAATCCATGTACATGTGAGCAAAATATTGGCCAAGTGCCTTGCGAGGTACTGAAAGACCCTCATCTTGTCTGTCTTACAGTATATAGGGGTCCCCGTGTGCATGTTATCCTGGAATTGGACCCTCATTTGCATTCAGAGTGACATTTGAGCAATTTTCTGGACTGCTGCAGAGAGTGGGTCTGTTATTAGCTGGAGAAGCACACTATTTTTTTGTATCTGAAAACACATGTACAAGGATTGCAAGAAATTATGTGCACAGGTCCAGCCACCTTAGGAACATTGATGACAGTTTCTTTAAAGAGCAACTGACACCACTCTGGCCAAAAGTGCTTCACTGTAGAATTAGAATAAGCATGCCCCCAGTAAATCTCATACCAAAAACTAGATTTCTGTGTTACTTCATTGTAAAGTTTTGAGCTATTTTGTAACCTTGTTTTCACTACCTGTTCAAAAAAGCCTGTTTCAGTGATGAGCTGCTGCGGATGTCAGCTCAGGAGCTCACAATCTAGTACTCCCTGTCAGCAAGCTTATATGACATGTTTCCCCAAAGTTGCAATGATCATGTGCAATAGTTCTCACAAGTAAAACAGGCAGCACCATTCAATAAACCTTGTTTTAAAAAACTATGTGTGTTTCAGGTTTTATAACAAAGCTGACAGTTTTTTGTGGGGTGCCTTTTTGTTGTGGACCTTTTTTCCAGAGTTGCTTGATGCTGGGTCATAGCACACTGTTGTGAGGTTTGCAGATTGAATAAGTTTCTGATGTGGTGAAAGGCTGAGGTCATTCACACCTATCATTCAATTGAGGTGATTACTAAGGATGGCACTTTAAAACAATTATTCCATCTCCTTGTCAAGGGGGGTGGGAGAGGCAATGTTGTTTTGAAACCTTACTAGAGGGTTCTAATCTAGCCAGCCCAATGTTTCCTCCCTGTCAGCCTGGTTTGACCTACATTCAGTAGCTCCAGTGTTGCTGAACGCTGAGACAGCATGCCTTCAGGCTGCTGATGCCATTTGGAGTGTTACACTACTGTAAATGTTATGAAATTGCTGCTGGTATTGTACGAAATTGCTGCTAGTATTGTAATGTTGGTAACTTCAATGCTGTTTGTCAACGTCTGTTTTACAACAAGATTTAATAAGGACCTCATATGTGTTAATTCCTACTAGGGGTAGAAATAGTAGCTCTGGTAAAATTATCATTTTAGTTTAGTGTAGAACATAGATGAGCCTGAATGTAGGTCAAACAGCCTGACAGGGAGACAACATTGGGCTAGCTAAATTAGAAAAGTGCCATCATTAGACATCGCCTTAACTGAATGACAGGTGTCAATGATCTCAACCCTTTACAACATCAGACATCTATTCTGATTACTGTAACTCCCTGTACCTAGGGTTCCTGGCGGTTGACATCCAACATCCGCAGCTAGTGTAGAATACGGCAGCAAGGTTAATAACTAGGCTTTCACAATCTAGCCATATAACACCTGTGCTGCATGAGCTGCATTGGCTGCCAGTTCAGTGGATGATCACCTTTAAGGTCGGCTTGCTGACCTATAAAGCCATACACAGAAAGGGAAAGCACTACCTGCAAGAGCTTCTGTGCCCCCTATTGCCCCTCCTGACTGCTCCACTCCGCCAATGAAGGATTGCTAGAGATTCCCTGGGAACTCAGCAGGATGAAGATAGGGAGGCATACAAAACTTTCCTAAGGGAAGCAGGGAAGGCAGTAAGGTAGGCAAACACCCAAACCAAGGAAACACTAGCACAAACAGTAAAAGAAGGTGACAAGACATTCTATAGATACATTAGTGAAATGAGAAAGTCCAGAGGGGGTAGAGCTAAGATCAAAGAGGATAAGTTGGCATGTGAGGATAGACCATGTAAAAGCATCTATCCTAAATAGATACTTCTGCTCAGTATTTACTGAAGAGAAAGTAGGCCAGGGCCCACAGCTCTGCACCATGGACATGGGGAGGGAGGGAGGGAGGGAGGTGTGCACTAGTCCCTTCACAAAAGAAAGGGTCCTACAAGAGCTCGATAAGCTCAGGGTGGACAAGGCAATGGGACCTGATGGCATACATCCCAGGGTACTAAATGACCTAAGGGTGGAACTAGCAGAGCCATTATCAGAACTGTTTAGTGAGTCTCTGAGCACAGGAGAGGTCCTAGAAGACTGGAGAAGGGCTCATGTGATCCCGCTCCACAATAGTGGTAACAGGGAGGAGGTAAGGAACTACAGACCAGTGAGTCTTACCTTAGTAGTGGGTAAGATTATGGAGACACTTCTTAAGGAAAGGATAGTGCAACACCTGGAATCCATAGGAGCATGGGATCCAAGACAGCATGGGTTTACAAAAGGAAGATCTTGTCAATCTAATCTCATAGATTTCTTTGACTGGGTAACCAGAGTGGTGGACCAAGGGGAGTAGTTAATGTTGCCTACCTTGACTTCAGCAAAGCTTTCGATACTGTTCCACATAGAAGATTGATTAATAAGCTGGTTAGGCTCAGCGTGGGTCAGACATTGGTCAACTGGGTGGCAAACTGGTTGACGGACAGAAAACAGAGAGTGGTGGTAAACGGTATGCAGTCAGAAGAGATGCAAGTCAGAATTGGGTTATCTCAGAGAGCAGTCCTGGGGCCAGTCTTCTTCAGTATCTTCATCAGTGACATTGCAGATGGACTGGAGGGTAAGGTTTGTCTGTTTGCAGACGACACCAAGATCTGCAACAGAGTAGATGATCCAGATGGGGTTGGCAGAATGAGAAGAGATCTGGATAAACTAACAAAATGGTCGGAAGTGTGGCAACTGGGGTTTAATGCAAAGAAGTGCAAGATCATGCACATAGGGAAGAGAAACCCTGAAGCCACCTATAGGCTGGGAGGGGAGTTGCTGACAGTCACAAGGGAAGAAAAAGACTTGGGTGTCATCATCACCGATGACCTGAAATCATCCAAGCAGACCACTAAAGCAGTAGGTAAGGCTAGAGGGATGTTTGGGTGTATTAGTAGGGGTATCTCAAGTCAGAAGAGGGCAGCAATAATCCCTCTTTACAAGACACTGGTTAGGCCCCATCTGGAGTACTGCGTGTAGTACTGGAAGCCACACTTTCACAAGGACATTAACCAAATTGAGGCAGTCCAGAGAAGGACAACCAAAATGGTGCAGGGACTGCATCAGAAAACATATAAGGACACATTAACTGAGCTCAATATTTATACCCTATAGCAAAGGAGGGACAGAGGTGATATGACTGAAGCATTCAAACACCTTAAGCTCATTAACAAGGTGAAAGAGTCTAACATGTTTCAATATAAGAAAAATAGCAGGACATGAGGACACAGCATGAGATTAGAGGGAGGCCAATTAAGGGGTAGTGTGAGGAAGTTCTTTTTCACAGAAAGGGTGGTGGATGCATGGAACGGCCTACCTCAGGATGTGGTGGATGTGAATACAGTGCAGGACTTCAAACAGGCATGGGATAGGCATAAGGGAGCAATACAGATGAGTATGAATAGATAGGCTATTGACAGAGCAAAGGCCAATGGCACATTCATAAGGTAGAAAAAGAAATGGGCAGATTGGATGGGCCTTGCAGTCCTTATCTGCTGTCAACATCTATATTTCTATGTTTCTATGTTTCTATGAAGACATCTGGTGCTCAAGCATTTTCTTCTGCGGCCTCAGCCCTGTGGAACTCATTGCCTTGTTGGGTTTGGGAGTGCCTGACTGTTGAGAGCTTTAAAGCAGCACTCAAATCCCATTTATTCAGGCTTGCCTTTTCATAATCTGATGTATGAGTCTTACTGTTATTACTGAATTCTGATTATTTATGATTTTACTGTGTTTTAATTGTTTTTATTGTTGAAACGCTTTGATATTCGTGAATTACGCTGTATAAATAAAGTCACTAGTAACAGTATTATTATTATTACTATTCAGTCTGCAAACCTCACAACAGTGTGCTATGACCCAGCATCCAACAACCTTGGAAAAAAAGGACCTCAACAAAAAGACACCCCTAAAACAATTGTCAGCTTTGTTACAAAACCTGAAACACACATAGTTTTTAAAGCAATGTTTATTAAATGGTGCTCCCTGTTTTACCTGTGAAAACCACTGCAATTGATCTTTAAAACTTTGGAGACACAGGTCCTATAAGCTTGCTGACAGTGAGTACTAGACTGTGAGTTCCTGAGATGACCCTTACAAAAAATGAAACATATTTTAAAATATAGTATTAACAATATTTTTACATATAGTGAAATATATTCCAATCTCCTTGTTTTATAATATATTGTAATGTATTGGAAAATTAATATATTTTAAAATTTGTGAATATATTGCAAAGTACTGTAAATATATACATTATAGCCGCTTTAGTATATTCCGTATATTGCAAAATATATTGAAAAAATTCTAAATATATTGAAATAAGAATAGTAAATATATGTTATTGGTATATTGCCAATATATGTATAAATGTATTTTGTTTTACATTTCAAGTGTTGTTTATATATATATATATATATATATATATATCTATATATATATATCTATCTATCTATCTATATATAGATAGATATATATATATATATATATATATATATATATATATCTATCTATATATATATATATATATATATATTATAATATATATATATAATATAATATATACATGTGTAATAGATATTAATATAACTATTAACTTACCCAGACAAAAACAAAATAAATTATTTATAGATACCTCTATCTGTACAACTGGAGTTCATCTTGTTAGTAATCATGGAGATATTTACATTGAATTATTATTTTACAATACAGCTTTAACTCAAACATACATTTATACTTACACATATGACTTACCTCACAAGATCATGGTTGTAAAAAGCCTAGATTGGTATTTATACCACCCCATTTTGTTTACTTTTAGGTCAGGGTGAGATCCTACTTGTACTTTCTTTATAGCTGGCACCTTTCATTTCAGTCTGTAAGATAGTCGTATAAATTTAAAAGTATTGTAAAACTAGAAATTGTCATGATTTGGGCTGATAAACTATGTTTTTGAAATATGCAAATTAGTTATGCAAACGTACACATGGGACGAAATGAAGCATTTACAAAAATGCATTTATTTATTTTATTATTTATTGTATTTAGTTTTTATTTACCCAGTAGATGCACTAGCCATAAAATGACTATTTTCAGGCACGACCCGGGAGAGTACAACATGTAACAGAGACAACAATGTGGTGATACACAAGTATGGTCATAAAAAAAAAAAAAACAGCACAGCAATGGTATGCAAAGTACATTAAGTTGGAGTACACATTAAGGGAAGTAAAATAGACAATGTATCATGACAGCAACAATTTAGCACAATTACAATGATACATGTAAAATATATAAATTTTTTTTATTTTAGTTTTTGTTGACCGGGTAAGTACACTAGACAAATCCTGCCTATTTTCAAGCAGGACCCGGGGGAGCGGGATACAGATGAATGCCAACTGACCTTGAACCAGATTAAAGCTGTTGGTGGTATTTTTAGTGAATGAAGGAAATTTGGCCAGGGCCCCGGGGAAATTCCCCTACTCTTTTCGATAAGCACCATGGGATCTTTCACATCCACCTGAACTACCACCAATCCAGGCAAATATATGTAACATATTTTAAATGTATGTGACATATATAAAATATATGTACTATATATAAAATATTTGTAACATATATAAAAAATATGTGTAACATACAGAGAATACAGTATATATTTTTTTAAATATACTAATATACAATACAAGTCACATTAAACTGTTCCTTCAGTGAGTTGCTGTAGCATTTCAGACTGAGTTGCATAAGTGTTGCTGGATCCAGCACAAAGCACTGCATAAACTGTTTCTTAAAAGTAAAAACTAAGTTTTGTATTGCACTGTGACTGGACTGTAGATGCATTCCAACTGAGTTGCAAAAACATTTTATAAACTTTGCTCTTGAGCTGGTTAAGCATTGAAAAATAATACAATATGAGTAGTCAATGCATTGCCAACTGTAAAAAACAATGCTAAACCAACTCATTGGTGGAACAGTTTAATGTGATTTGTACTGTATTTTAGACAATGTATTACTAAATAGATTGACATGCTTTCAAGCAATGCATGTGGCAGAATGTGTGGTTTCATTATATGCTGAAATATGATGTGTACTATATTTCATTGAGTCAATGTATTTCTCAATATAGTGACATATATTTTTGCATACTATGGGTTAGACATATATTATGTCAGTATATTTAAAATGCATTGCATAATATACAATATATTACATTGGGACAATGTATTTCTCATTGTATTGACATACATTAATGCATATTTTTCAATATATTGCAATATATTCAATTTTTGTAAGGGGACATCATCTGCATCTTTTCACTGACACAGGCTTTTTTGAAAAGGTACTGAAATCAGGGTTACAAAATAACTCATACCTTTAAAATGAAGTAACTTAGAAATCTACAGTAGTTTTTTGTAAGAGATTTACTGGGGGTATGCTTATTCTAATTCTGCAATGTAGCAGAAGTGGTGTCAGTTGCTCTTTAAGTTTTTGCTTTGTAATATCTCACATTTTTGAGTGGCTTGACTAGTAGGTGTTGGAAGTAAAATTCTATTACAATAATTTTGGATTTTTGATTGCATGTCTGGGGACATACAAGAGAGAGAGAAAGAACCATGGCATTTGACACATACCTGCTACTACCCTAAAGAGAACCACAATATTAGGAGTTATGGCAAAAAAGTTTAGAGTTTGTGTTTTTAAAAGTTACACTTTCCTTCTTTGTATTCTTGCTCCACATCAGAATTTTTTTTGGTCCTAATATTTAGTGTGATAGAATGGTTAGAGCAGGACCTTAAGAACTGCAAGAATGGGGAGATACCATATTCATACCCCATCAGAATGAATTTGGCTCTGGTGGGATTTGAACTTGTACCGCCAAATATTTTGTGACCTTGAGCAAACCACTTAACTTCCTAATGCTGTGTGCCACCCAGCTGTGAAATTATGTAAAAGGTTAAACTAGACATTTTATAATTTCTTGTATTGGAATTGCAGACTCTGTGTTCAGTGTTTACTAGCCCCCTTCCCCCAACTGGTCTGCAGGATCAGACTGGTTGGGACAGGCTGCACTGATAGCTTATCTGACATTGTGTCTCTAGCCCTTGAAGCTTTGCCCCAGTTCTCCAAACTGCACTTAATCCCATTAAAAAATAAAACACAGAACCAGTGCACTAAACTCGGTCAGCCTGTGGATCAGCCAGTTCAAGGCAAAAGATTACAGTTCAAACAAAAAAAACAGTAATACACAAAGGCACAACACTCCAAAGCAGTATTAATAATTGATTGAACAAACAGCAAACGGTTCCCCGGCACGTCGAGGGCAACAACTCTCTTCCTCGGGGTTGGGGGGCTTTAATCCCTTTAACCTGAATTGATTTTTTTCTTCAAACATCAGCCACCCTATACACTCTGCATACATTCTGCAGCCTGAGTAGTGGTGATCCACCACTGTGTTCAGAATACCACAGATGAACACATGTTACCACGAGATACAACACTCCTCCAGATCAAAGTACAGGGAAGGGGAAGCTGGTACACATCTGGGATGGAATGATCTGGGAGATCACCCGATATCCCTTCACTTTTAAACAGTTCCCTGAGAAGCAGCCAGGGACAAACACTTCCTTTCCCTGTGGCAATTGAGAGCACTTCAAGAGTCGGAGCCTCATGTTATTTTAACCCATGTGGTACCATGAAGCTCAGGTCTGTCCTGGCAGGGGACTGAACCAGCAGGTACTAATGCATCAAGTAGGGCTCAAGTTAATGCCACAAAAGTAGGGAAATGTGGCATTAAGGTTTCTGACATCCCACTCCACCAATTAACAACAAAAGGAAAACAGAAAAACAGGAAGGGTTTGGGATCTCTGAAGTTTTGACAAATTAGTGGTTGGGTCTTCCTTTGGGTTGTCAACCCAACTGCCCCCTTCCCCCAACCCATAGCATTCTGTATGAAGCACAAGGTACAGCATCAGTACAGTGCCACCCAGTGATACACTACTCAAAGGTAGAGAAGTATTTTTTGCCACATGTTGACAACAGAATCAGTTGTAGCTTTCTTCACATCTGACTGTTCAGTAAATGGGGTGGACATTTGGGTTGATAACCCCAAGGAATATCCCACATTGATTTGCCGAGATGCTGGAGACCCCAAACCCTATTTTTTTTTTCCTTTTGTTGCCTGGTGGGAGGGGTGGAGAGTTAGGGTTCGAAACTCTAATGCCACCTTTCCCTACTTTTGTGTCATTAGCTTGAACTCTAACTGGTGCAATAACACAGTGTTTGCAAATATATTACATGGCATGGTAGTACCACTATAGTTAGGGTTTCCCTACTTTTGTTGCTTTAACCCTAACTGGTGCATTAATGAAGTTTTTTGCACTGAATACATATAGACAGATAGATAGATATACAGACAGATAGATAGATAGATAGATAGACAGACAGAAGGACAGACAGACAGACAGATCCTCAGTACAGACAGTTGATGAGACCCCATCTGGAGTACTGCTTGCAGTTCTGGAGGCCCCATCTCCGCAAGGACATAGACAGGATGGAGGCAGTCCAGAGGAGGGCAACTAAAATGGGGCAGGGTTTGCACCAGAAGCCATACAAAGAGAAGCAAAAGGAGCTTAAAATGTATACCCTCAAGGAAAGGAAGGAGAGGGGGTACATGATAGAAACTTTCAAGTACCTCAAAAGAATCAACAAGGTCCAAGAAGGTAATGTCTTTCAGAAAGCGAGATGTGCAAGAACAAATGGGCACAACTTGAAGATAGAGGGAGGATGGCTCTGGGGTAATGTGAGGAAGTATTTTTTCACAGAAAGGGTGGTGGATGCATGGAATGGCCTTCCTGAAAAGGATGGGGGGTCAAAAACAGTGGGGGAATTCAAGAATATATGGGACAGATATAAAACAATTCTGGTGGGAGGTAGGAAGAAGTAGGCTGTTGGTTAACTAGGATCTGCATCTTATCAAATGGGTAGGGAAATGGGCAGACTGGGTGGGCCAAGGGATCCTTATCTGCTATCAAAGTCTAAGTTTCTATACAGACAGACAGATGGATGGACAAATAGACTTAAATAAATAGATATGCATTGCAAATAATTAATTGCGATATACACACACATATATCTATTCATTGCAAAGCAACTGTGTTAATGCACCAGTTAGGGTTCAACTTCATGCCACAAAAGTTGGGAAATGTGAGGTTAAGGTTTCTGATACTAACTCCCCAACCCGCCAATAAGCAAAAGGAAAAGACCACACAAGCAACCACAGACAGCCATCATCAGGTAAGACAAATGACTTAAAACTGTTTCCAGATGACACAAATGCAGTATCACTGATGTGCTGCCCATGTGGATTTGTATCTGCCTTATGCTTCTACAGCCACACCTGTGAGTGTATATTGTATAAGGTGCATGAGTACTTGTACTCAGGAACCACAGCCAAGGTTAATGCTGAAAAGATGTTTTACTGTTGCAAATTAACAATCCATGGACATGACCTTGAGGACATGTTCTCCAATGCTTACAGGTCATGTCCATGAATTGTTCATTTACCACAATAAAATACTATTTCAGCATTAACCTTGGCTGTGGTTCATGAATGCAGGCTTGCTGTCTGTTTTGCAATTGTGGGTTGGCTACCTGTTCCTACACCACAGTGATTTCTTTGTTGTACTGCTCTTCTCTGTACCTGTATGAGTACTTGTGGCTGCAGAAGTGCAGCCCCAATGGAAGAACTTTAGTACTTCATACCTTAGTACAACAGAAATACTGCTGCCATGTTAGTATGATTGTTTCAGCAGTGGATCTACAAATTCTTTAGTGGGGTAGCAGTTTTGTCTAGTAGGTAGTACTTTCCCTGAGAAAAAGTAAATTGTTATCTTTTAAAGCTCAGATTAGGTTTAAATTTTACCTGTCTTCCAGATGGTGTGTGGAGCTAATTGGATTGCTAATAACACTAAACGCATAACTGAAAGGCAGAGTGCTGACTGATCCCTTGTTGCCAACCGCATTTTATTTTTATAAAGGGTAACCTCTGGCTCCGTGAGGGACATAAAGGAATTATAGGCTGGAAAGGGTGAACAACGTCTACATAAAATGCAGAGCAAAAAGACCCTACACTGAGAAGAAAAAAATAATTCAGGTAAATATATGAACAATCATGACTGACGATACTAAATTAGGGTGTATAGTAAATGACTTTAATTCTATACACATACTACAAACTAATATAAATAACTTATTTAAATGGGCAAAAAATAATAAGTTAGTATTCAATATATCCAAGTGTAAGGTTATGCACCTCAGCAAAAATAACAGTTTGAATAATTATTACATGAATAATGGTTTACTAACAACTATCACCTCCGAAAAAGATCTAAGAGTTCATATAACAAATGACTTGAAATTTTCAGAACACATAAGGAAAACAGCAAAAAATTGTAATAGATTAATAAGTTCCATTCTGAAAAATATAAAAAGTAGGGATGCAAAGGTACTATTGCCTACTTATAATAGCATAATTAGACCTCATATAGATTATTGTTCATCCTTTTGTGCACCGACATTAGTTGAAGAAAAAGTGTTGATAGAAAAAATTCAAAGATGATTCACTAAGAATATAAAAGATTATGAATTATTGGAGTATAGTGAGAGGTAAAAAGGTTTGAATCTTTATTCTTTAGAGTACCGTTCTTTACGGGGTGCTCTATGTTTAATTTTTCAAGCATCATTAGATTCTGCCCTTTTTGAAACTGTCTGTCTTGAGTGGTATCCCTCTGAGATGAATACTAGATCTCATAAGTTGAGATTGAAAACCTCTATAAATAAAACTATAAGGAGAAATTGTTACTTTAAACAGAGAGCTGTTCCTTATTAGAATACTCTTCCATAAGAGGTGGTAAATAGTTCAAATTTAAAACAGTTTAAGTTAAATTTAGATGTCTACATGGGTGAATTTAAAATATAAATTCCACCTTGGTTAAAGGTGGTGAGTTCTATTTGGGCTTGTCCCCTGAACTTGTACTCTACCTATGAACCTATGAACCTATGAGTAACATGGTAGTAGCAGATGTCTTAAAGCACACATAATGGGAGGGTGGGTTTCAATCAGTAAACTAGAATGCCAAATTGTTTCATAAAAAGTAAGCAAGTGAGGGAGGGAAGCCTTTGTGTGTGTGTGGGGGGGGTTCTCATTTAAAAATAAAAACATACAATGAAGATTGGGCATAGTGATGGAGGAGGTGACTTTTTTTTTTAATTAGTACTGGGCAGAGTGAGGAAAGGCATTATGAACCTGTAGGATATGCTTTTTTTTCATTAGTGAGGCAAGAAGAAATACAGATGAGGGGGGTACAGGCAAAGTGGGCAAGCATTAAGGATGCAATACTTGAAGCAACATCCCATTGTGTTAGAGAGAAAAGGAAGTGCAAAAGAAGAAGGAAATCACTTTGGTTCTCAAAAACAGTAGCAGAAAAGGTCAAAGCCAAAAGGCTGGCCTTCAGGAAATATAAGGGAACTCAGTGGGATGAAGATAGGGAGGCATACCAAACTTCCCTAAGGGAAGCAGGGAAGGTAGTAAGGCAGGCAAAGGTCCAAACTGAGGAAACACTAGCACAAACAGTAAAAGACGGTGACAAGACTTTCTATAGATACATTGGTGAAAGGAGAAAGTCCAGAGGGGGTATTGCTAAGATCAAAGAGGATAAGGGGGAAGGGGAGGAGGAGGAGGACCCAGGAAAAGCATCTATCCTGAATAGATACTTCTGCTCAGTATTTACCAAAGAGAAGGTAGGGCAGGGTCCACAGCTCAGCACCATGGACTCAGTGGGAAGGGAGGTGTGCACTAGTCCCTTCACAAACACTCCCTAAAGAAAGAGGAGGCTTAAGACTTCCGAATTTTCAGCTATATTACTGGGCGGCCCACTTGTATAAGTTGGGAAGGTGGTTCTCTGCGAATGCTGAGAATTCTTCCCAATCTGGCTTCAGTTGGAATCGGCCTTCCTCTCCGAGCTTAGATTTGACATATCCACTCTACCTTATCTTACCCGAAAACACTCTCACAACTGATTTCTGATGACACGGTGGCGGTCTCTCTCTTAAAGTGTAGGCCCAATGTCTTAGGTTCTTCCGGTTTCTAACCACTGCAGTTTAGGGCAGCCGATTATTCTCAATCCCAATATTAGATTAGGAGATTCTTGGTTAAGGACTAAACTGGCTCCCACAACTTAAAGATTCCAGGGTTGAACATTTGTTCAGCCAAGCTTCACTTTTTACTTCAAGCGATATCTTAACCAGATTCGATATCCCAAGCAGAGAGACTTTCAAGGTGTTCCAGCTCCGGCACCTGGTGAGTAATAAATTTGGATCGGTGTTTAAGCAATCCGCGGTACATCCCTTTCTCTCCAATATTATTATGCTGGCATCCCAGCCCCATCCCATTTCGCAGATTTACTCCTACCTCTTGACTTTTAACTTTGGGGAGGAGGTTGGAGGCCCCTCTGTCTGGACACATCTCCTTCCTGATGATGTACCATTGTGGAGAACTTTTTGACCTAACCTACAAAGATACCACACCCAGGATAGGTTTCGGTTAGTGCAATATAATATTGTTAACAACTTATACTACACTCCTGTCAAGCTTTTTCAACGTAAACTGATCCCCATTCCAGTGTGTTTCAGGTGTTCACAAGGTGAGGGCACTCTGACTCATGTTTTTTGGGAGTGTGCTAAAGTTGCCCCACTATGGTCCTTGATTCGGGATAATTTAGATCCCCTTCTGGGTCTGAGCAGGTTTTTTTCTCCAGGAATTTGTGTATTGGTGATTTCGCTCTGATAGATAGTGTGGAGCGTAGGTATCATATGGCCCTGGTATCTATGGCAGTCAAGAAGCTGGTTTTAAGGCACTGGAAGGACCAGTTGGTTCTATCATATGCGGATTGGTTAAAGGAGTTGATGTTGCATCTCCAGTCTGAAAACTTGATTGCCAGCTATAAGAATCATATGGACTTATTTCATAAAAGATGGGGTAAGCTCCAGTCTCTTTGTTTACCTTAATGATAAGGTTTGGTGACCCGATCCCTGGACCCTCATACTATATAGCATAGTAGACATTACCTTTTAGTATACGGTCTTATTGTGGTTTTAAGATACGTTCCCTTTACTATAACTTGGACTGTTGGTTAGGTTATTAAATAGGTTGTTTAATAGGTGTGGATATCCATATTTTAGAAGCTGTAAGTCTTATGATTTTTAGTGGGTGCACCCTGGGGAGGGAGGGGGGTGAGGGGTATATACTCTTTGGCACTTTGATTGATAGACAGATATCTTATGTTGCTTTTACTCTCAAGTGTGCCTTGTTATTTATTACATTTGTTATGGGGTTAGGGGTCTTGGTTTGACCTAGGTTTACCGGTTTGTTTCTTGTTTGTTATGGTTTTTGGTTGTATTATTCTTGAAACCAATAAACTTAAATTTAAAAAAAAAAACTAGTCCCTTCACAAAGAAAGGGTCCTACAGGAGTTCTATTAGCTCAGGGTGGACAAGGCAATGGGATCTGATGGCATACATCCCAGGGTACTAAAGATGCTATGAGTGGAACTAGCAAAGCCATTATCAGAATTGTTTAGTGAGTCTCTGAACACTGGAGAGAAACATAGAAACATAGAATTTGATGGCAGATAAGGACCGCTTGGCCCACCTAGTCTGCCCATTTCCCTACCTAACTGATAAGCTGCAGATCCTAGTTAACCAACAGCCTACTTCCTCCTACCCCCCACTAGAATTGCCTTATGTCCCAGAAGACTGGAGAAGGGCTCATGTGATCCCACTCCACAAGAGTGGTAGCAGGGAGGAGGCAGGGAACTACAGACCAGTCAGTCTTAACGGAGTAGTGGGCCAGATTATGGAGGCACTCCTTAAGGAAAGGATAGTGCAACACCTGGAATCCGTAGGGGCACAGGATCCAAGACAGCATGGATTTACAAAAGGAAGGTCCTGTCAAACTAATCTCATAGATTTCTTTGACTAGGTAACCAGGGTCGTGGACCAAGGGGGAGCAGTTGATGTTGCCTAGCTTGACTTCAGAAAAGCTTTCAATACTGTTACACATGGAAGATTGATTAATAAGCTGGGTAGGCTCGGGGTTGGTCAGAAGTTGGTCAACTGTGTGGCAAACTGGTTGATGGGAAGAAAAAAGAGAGTGGTGGTAAACAGTATACAGTTAGAAGAGATGCCAGTCACAAGTGGGGTACCTCAGGGATTAGTCCTGGGGCCAGTCCTCTTCAATATCTTCATCAGTGACATTGCAGATGGACTGAAGAGTAACGTTTGTCTGTTTGCAGATGACGCCAAGATCAGGGACACTGGTTTACCGGGATTGAGAAAGGGCAAATTCCATTTTGCACATTGTAAAAAATGGTACTGTCACCAGTGTCTGCTAAGCCAAAATCCAGTTTTACTGGTGTTTTCTTTTGTGTACTTCATTTAACAATTTTTAACTCTGCTGACATGCATTTTAGCAATTTTGACTTCCACTATTGCACATCCTTGTACCAATTTAAAGTTATTTTAGGTACAAAATGCAATGGCAACAACAGCACTACAGCCCCCATCCATGAGGTATGATGGAAGCAGCACTATGGCCCCTATCCTTCATGTGTGTTGGCAGCACCAACAGCACTACAGACCCATCCCTCTGGTGTGATGGCAGCATCAACAGCACTGTCCCCCCTCCCGCAGGTGTGATGGAAGCAGCAGCACTGCAGTCCCTATCCATTAGGTGTGATGACAGCAGTAATATGCTCTGCATTTCCCAGATGTGATAGCAGTATCAGCACTATGGCCCCATCCCTCAGCTGGGTTGGTAGCAGTACAACATTCCCCATCCACCAGTGGTTATGGCAGAAGCACTATGGCCCCCGCCTCTCAGGTGTGATGGCAGTAGCAACAATACAATCCACATCCCTCAGGGGTGATGTCAGTAGTGACAGCACTATGATCCCCTTTCTTCAACACCCACACCCCACATGCACAAGTTACAAATTACTTGGTCTCTTTGCTTGTTAGAACTCAGATGTGAATTAATCTGAACCACCACTACTAAGGTGGACCGCGTTTGTTTTTTCCTATCATTTAACTGCCTGAACTGGATTTCTGACTGTGACACCACTGACCAGGGTTTGGGAACAGATTTGGGTGTTGGAGGACCGGCTTGGGGGGTGAAGGCTTGAGTGTTCAATGACCACTCGCCTTCTCCTGGGAGGAAGGGTGTATTCACAGCTCAGCATTTGCTGGCTCCAGGTGGAGGCTGCAGGCATGGCAACACACTGACTCTAATTGCAGAAGAGAGTGTGATGGATGTCAGTTTGTACCTTGACATCATGTGGCTTATCACGCTCCCACGAAAATGGGAAAACACCTGCTGGCCACCCGAGAATGGATGCTGGTCCCTCCATAAGCATGAAGCCCCAGACACATGGGTCTGTTCTGACCTCTGCCATGCCTGGGATATACAGGAAGCTCTTTAGGGTGATTGTTCTCCCCTGTTAGCCTCCCACAGGGGTAGGGGCCCACTCGATGAAGGGTTACTTTGGGTTACCTGGTAGCATGGCCATAAGGAGCAGTGGATGGTGGTGGGGACTCAGCGGTGGTAGGGGGACTTGGCAGGCCTGAAGGAGTGGATGGCCAGGGGGTAGGAGGAGCAAAAAAAAAACATGCCTGAATTTGCTTCTTTGAAATAAAGTGTCTTCACCTAAAAAAAATTCACAAGTGATTAGTGGAGGACCTTCTAATGGAAAATCTTGCATCTCACAAACATGTGGATGCCTTTTTTCCCTTGGTCTCCATGAAAAGGATGTCTCTCAGTTTTCATGTTTGAGCTCAGATGTGAATTGAGCATCATTCTACCCACCAGTATCATATAGCCCTTGGGGTCTTACCTTCTGCGTGTCACTGAATGTGCTTTCAAATCCACTGGCCAAGCATAAGTACACTTAAACACTTGACATTTGCTTTTTATTAAAGTAGTCTGTCAGAAAACTTTCTGTAGTCAGAGACTGAAACAGCAGGTGGGAAAGAAGGTGCAGATGATCCCATTCATCTAAATGGGGTGCTAACTGTGAAGTCTTTTTGTAAGTAGTAAGGCAGTTTCTGCCTTGTGAACATACTTTCATTCAGACTAGTTTTCATTCAAACAACTAAGGATTTTGGATGGCTCTGCTGATTATAAACTTGGATAAACTAGTTGATAACAGTGATCCTGCGCTTAGCAATCTACAGCCTAGATGTTCACATGCAAAGAATACAATTAAAACCTGACTGAAGTCTAAAAACAAGTTTATAAAACACAAAATGTATCTGAACATTTATATTTGCCTATACAAAATAATTGCAGCCCAAGTAAAACTCAGGTAAATTACATGGTACCCTGACTACTGTATGATGTAGTAAACAGAGATATTTTTTTTTTTATATTTTTTGTAAACCGGTTAAGCCTGCTAGGCAGAACTGCCTGTTTTCAGAGGTGACCCAGGAGCACTGCAGAGATTAAGTGACTTGCTCGGAGTCACACAGTATGCAAGTGGAAGTTGTGGGAATCAAACCCAAGTCTTCTAGACGTACTCAGTTCAATCACTGTTTGTTACTCTAACCACTAGGCTATACTGCAAGCCATAACACCAATATATAATGTTTTAATATATGATTTCAATAACAGTACCCAGTACCTACAGTGCAAATTATGAACATTAAACACTTTACAAAATTTTACTAAAACTTAATTATTTGCCTCTCTATCTGCTTATGTGTTCTTACACCAAAGTGGGTGTATAGTTGACAGAGCACTGTAAATAGCCTCTGGTAGCACTACTGCTTGCAATGCCAAGGACTCAGGGTTGAAAGTAAATTTGGGTTGTTTGAAGTCTGGCCAGGGGAGTAAGATCGAGCACCTGGGGGGGCTGATCTCCTCCTCTTGGAATGGTGGCCTGCAGGTCCTGCTGCTTTACTACCACCTGGGTGACCACAGCTGGTGGTGCAATGGGGCTGCAGAGCAACAGGGAAGAGAGGAAGCTAGCCAGGATCTGGAGCAGTGGCATGTGTCTGTGTGCCCTACCTCCATGGATTCCCTCGAGTGCTGGTGCCCTCAAGGACAGAGACCAGAAAACCAGTAACAGTCACCCCACATCGGCTGCTGGTAGAAGGGATCCAGCTGCCCCAGACTTCATAACCAGGGTTCCATGAGGGACCCACTGCACTGCCTGACACACATCAAAGGACTGTGGATGTGTGTCTTGGGGCCCCTCCCTTCCCATCTGGGGGTACAACCCAGGCAGGATGGGGGCAGACTCACAGGAGCTCCTGACCATGTCCTGGAGTGAAGCTAGGGGATACCCAGCCTAGGGGTCTCTGAAAAGTGGAGACTGATGCTGTGAGAAGGGGACATAGAAAGAGAAAATAAAAAAAATTAAAAAGATGCTGAAATCTTAGGGATTCTGTGCAGTGAAATGCAATTTCCATGAGGCATCGGTACAAGAATTGAAAATCTGCAAACCAAGCAGGATTCCATGATTTTTACCGGTGTTACCAGTAAAAACAGAAAACCAGGGTCCCTGACCAAGATCTGCAACAGAGTAGATGATCCAGATGGGGTGGACAGAATTGGAAGAAATCTGGATAAACTGGTAAAATGGTCTGAAGAGTGGCAACTGGGGTTTAACGCAAAGAAGTGCAAGACCATGCACATAGGGAAAAGAAACCCTGAAGCCAAGTATAGGTTGGCAGGGGAGTTGCTGGCAGTCACAAGGGAAGAAAGATACTTGGGCATCATCATCATCACAGATGACCTGCAATCATTCAAGCAGACCACTAAAGCAGTAGGTAAGGCTAGGGGGATGTCGGGGTGTATTAGTAGGGTTATCACATGTTTTAAGAGGGAAGTAATAATCCCTCTTTACAATACACTGGTTAGGCTTCATCTGGAGTACTGCATGCAGTACTGGAGGCCACACCTTCACAAGGACATTAACAAAATGGAAGCAGTCCAGAGAAGGGCAACCAAAATGGTGCAGGGATTGCATCAGAAGATATATGACAGATTAACTGAGGTCAATATGTATACCCTAGAGCAAAGGAGGGAGAGAGGTGATATGATTGAAACATTCAAACACCTCAAGGGCATTAACAAGGTGAAAGTGTCTAATATGTTTCAATATAAGAAAAATAGCAGGACAAGAGGACACAGCATGAGATTAGAGGAGGCCAATTAAGGGGTAATGTGAGGAAGTTCTTTTTCACAGAAAGGGTGGTGGATGCATGGAACGGCCTATCTTAGGAAGTGGTGGTTATGAATACAGTACAGGGTTTCAGACAGGCATTGGATAGGTGTAAGGGAGCAATACAGATGAGTATGAATACATAGGCAATTGACAGAGCAAAGGTTGATGGCACATTCAATTAGGTAGAAAAATAAATGAGCACACTGGATGGGCCTTGCGGTCCTTATCTGCCATCAACTTCTGTGTTTCTATGTAGACAGGAGAAGCATTGAAACATTGAATTTGATGGCAAATAAGGACTACTTGGCCCATCCAGTCTACCCATTTGACCATACCTACACTTTTACCGCAGACTGTGCCTGATCAACAGCTTTTTCTCCCTTCCCTCTTCCTTTCCACTAGGATTCCCTTTTGGTTATGCTATTAATTCTTGAACCTCACCACTGTTTTCACTCCCACCACCTCCGTTGGAAGGCTTTTTTTGGGAGTTCTAATCCATGGTTGATTAGAAGAGGCTATTAAAGTTCTTCCAGTACTTGCATGCAAAAGGCCAGTTCAATCATGACTGCAGGTGGGGCAGGCTGGTATAGGAGCACATAGAGAAGTTATAGTAGTTCAGTCGAGAGAGGCGCCATGTGGGAAGGCAAGGCAAGGAAAATTTTATTTACTGTATTTAGCGCCCTATCCAGGGGCTCAGAGCACTTAATAAACATAATAAAATATGATAAAAACATCCCAGCAAAGCATATAATCAAAGAAAAATAAAAACTTTTTCAAATAAATATGTTTTAAAAGAGGCTTTAAAGGCCTACACCATGTTCGCTGCTCAAATATATGGTGGGATGGAATTCCACAACAACGTTGCGACTGTGCCAAATGCTCAATCTCCCAATCTCTTTAACCGGGAAGATGACGCAACCAACAAATCAGCCTTGGTGTAGCGTAGGGGGCAGATAGGAGAGTACAGGACAAGGAGCTCTTTTAGGTAATCAGGTCCTAAACCACATAGGGCTTTGTACGTTGACAAGCCTATCTTGAAAGTAATGAGCAAACTCACAGACAACCAGTGCAGAGTGCGTAAAACAGAAGTGACTTGGTCTCTCATAGAGGTACCCGTCAATATCCTGGCTGCAGCATTCTGCACTAGCTGCAGTTGATGCATCAAACCTCCAGACAGCCCTAGGTACAGAGCATTACACTAATCAAGTCTGTTAGTAACAAAGGCATGGATAACAGTAGCCGGGTCTGCAGGCATCAGAAACGGATGGATCCTGGCAATGTGCTGAAGATGGAAAAAAATGGTTCTGACAACCGAACACACCTGTTGTTCAAGGTTAAGATGGGCAGCAAGAACAATGCCAAGATCCCTGACTGCACTGAACACCGACAGGGGACTTCCCTCAACCACTAAGGCAGGCAGTCTCCCAACAGTGGAAATACCCTCATGAACCAGCTCGACCACCATAACCTCTGTCTTGCAGGGGTTAAGACATAGTCAATTTGCAAACATCCAGTTGTTAATCTTGGCTAAACACTGACTCAGTGCATCTGAGGTGGAACGGTCACCTGGGGCACAAGACAGGTGCAACTCGGTATCATCAGCAAAGCAGTGAAACCCCAGATTGTACCACCTAAGGATCTCACCCAGCAACAGCATATACGCAGAGAACAACAAAGGTGCCATAATAGAACCCTGAAGAACACCACATGGCAGCGTGAAAGAATCAGAGGAAAAATTTCCAAGGACTAGGCGCTGCGATCTTCCAGTAAAATATGAGTCAAACCAGCACAGAACTGTGCCAGAGGTACCTATATAATTCCACAGATGGTCCAAAAACACCCTTGGCTCAGCTGGACTGGTGGTGAAGAGGGTTGAGGTGCTGGACACCACACCTCATGCCACACTTGTGACCTGCATTCAAGAACAAAGTTGGGTGGGCCAGCGGGGGGCGGCAGGGGAGGGAGAGGATCAAGAATCCAATGACAGCTCTCCTCTCCTGGGGACAAATGGATACATTGTCCTGCTCCTTGGCAGCCTTCTGGTGGAGGCTGGGAGCAGTGCCAGAGACAGGGAGACAAGAAGCATGGCACCATGACTCACGCATGCCTCTATGTGCGCACCTTCATGGCTGCGAGGGCAAGGTGCCAGGAAAATCTGGAAAAATGACTGCAGGCTCCATGAAGTCTCCACCACTGCCTTAGGCCCGATCTGAATATATATCATGGGAGGGAGAAGGACAGCCACGCCTCTCCCATCATGCCACAGTGGGAAATCTGTGGGGGAAATAGTGCTCAGGGGTACCAGGGGAGCAGAGACCGGGAGCCTGGAGGAGGATGGATTCCCTGTCTTCAGGCCGAGGAGGATAAATACATAATGGAAAGAAAAAAGCAAAAACAAAAGCAGCCCGTGATCTACCATGTCAAATGCTGAAAACAGGTCCAAGAGCACCAAGATGGTATAGTGCCCTCAGTCCCTAGCCATGAAGAGATCATGTACCGCCCTGACCTGAGCCATCTCAATGCTGTGCCAGGGCCAAAAGCCTAACTGGAGAGGTTCAAAAATGTACAAAGTCTTGAAGTGTTCAACAAGCTGGTCGACCACCACCTTCTCAATAAACTTCCCCAAAAAGGGAAGATCTGAGATGGGCCTATACAGTAGTTCGACAGAATGTCAGGGTCTAAGATTGACTTTTTAAGGTGAAGCATCACTACAGCCTCTTTCAGAGTTGCAGGAAAGACATCCTCCCTTAAAGACCCATTGACCATCTCCATGAACATTGGACCCAGGAAATCCAAGCAGCTGATTACAAACCATGTTGGACTTGGGTCCAGGGCACAGCTGGTGAGATGCATGCTGGTAAGTGCCCAGAAAGCTTCATGTGCATGAAGTGGCCAAAATTCACTCCAACGTGGTAGACGATCTTCATTAGCAAATTGATCACCCCCAGAAAAGACTGGACCAGAAACAGTAATACATGCCCTGATAGAGGCTACCTTGTCAGCAAAGAAACATCCAAACTGCTTGCACTTTTCTGCAGAAAATGCTGTCCCAGACTGCAGATGGGCTGGATTCAGCCAACTGTCAACAGTGCGGAACAGTGCAGCAGGGCGATTTCTTACTGCAGCAATAGACTGAGACAAAAATTCAGTCTTCTTAAGATCGATTTCCCGCTGATGCTCCAAATAATGGAGCCTCAGAACCAACTTGTCCTCCCCAGAATGTGACCTCCTCCAGGCATGCTCTAGCATACACCCCTTAGTTTTCAACTGGTGCAGCTCAGCACAGTACTATGGTGAGCGATGCTGGGAGGTCAAGGGGTGAATGTGGTAGGGTGCACTCAGGTCAAGGGCCTCAGTCAAGGCTGTATTATTAGCCTCGACCCCAGCCTCTGGACCCTGAATACAGGCTGGCATCAAACTCAAGACAACCAGTGACTCCTGGAGTTGGCAAGGTTCCAATTTTTTCTTCAGACAACACCGAATTGTCTCCACAGATGGGGTTAATTTACAGGGGACCCCACACTGGAACTCAAAAGCATAATGATCTGACCAACTGACCAGATCAACCTTGACCACCATAATGTCATGTCCAAGTGAGAAGACCAGATCAAGAGTATGGCCATGTATGCGCATCCCGTAGGCAACTGCCTGAGACAATCCCAGCTGAGACATCAGCTGAAAGAGCTCTTGTCCAAAAAGATAGGATTCATTGTTGACCCAGTCATTAAAGTCACCCAGGACTAAAATCCTGGGGACTCCAGCACCTGTTTGGGGGTGAAGTCTGCCAGCTCCTGCAGGAATAGACTTCCACCCCCCCCAGAGGTCTGTAGATGAAAACTTTCTTGCCATTAACTCCCAAGGCACATTTAGTAACCACACTCGAAGAACACTGGTGTTCTCACTGGGAATGTGGGAGGCCCCGGTGGATGTAAAACAGATGGCAACCCCCCCACCCCCATCCCTTCTAGGTCAATGCAAGACTGAGTAAACAGGGCAAACAGAAGCTGCCAGCACAGGACCAGCATCATCACCCAGCTAGGTATCAGTAATGCAAACAAGGTTAGCTGAGGAATCGGTGATGAAAGACTCCATCACCGCTGTCTTATTCCTCAGTGATCTTGCATTACAAAGAATGGCCCGAAAGGGACGAGCAAAGAAGGCTGGATGAATTACCTGCTGCCCGATGACATTTGGCAGAGCCCTAGGGAGGGGCACCAGGTATGATGGTCCTCTGTCCTGGTACCTCTTCCTCCCTGGGTTTCTCCTGGTCTGCACTTCACCGATCCTGCCCCCCACATTACCAGACTGGGGACTGTCACTGTGGTAGTTGCTCTGGCCCTTTAGAACCCCCAACTCCTGACAGTGGCTGAGCCCCCTTGTTGGTAAAAGAGTCAGAAGCCCCACAAAAGGGCAAAGTGACCTCAGAAAGTCCACCAAGTAGGTAAGCCTTTTAGCCTGCACACCTCTACACATACAGGTATTCTAACTATAGCTTTACCAATTAAAAAGGAAGAAGTAAACACACCTGTCACACAACCACATGCACACACCAATCATACAACACACAAATTAACACCACACTGACACAACAAAGTAACACTAAAATGATTTTAAATAATCCCCCACCCAACCATCAAGCAAAATTACAACAGATAGGAGAATCTCAGCAACATTAAAGATTTTTAGCAGCCTGTTAGCAAAACAGTTTAACTATATATGATCCAGAAACCACAAATAAACAGTTTTATTTTCAATGTTATAAAAGAAAGTACAGTAGACTCACTCCCAGAGTTCAGAAATAGTTTTGTAGAAAAAGAAGGGTGCCACAAGAAGCTCTCACCTCCTCAGGCTAATGAAACCAAGAAAACCACAAAGTTCTTGGCTGTCTCACTGCCAATAAACAGAGCGCACCTGCAGAAGCTGAAAAATTCACAGAAATAAAATTTGGCACTCTCACTAACATTAATCCACTTTAATAGAAACAGTTTATCCAGCTCAAACAACTGTCAAGAAACACTTCAAGACAGATATTATTTTATATTGTTTGTTACCTTAGCAAGCTGTAAGCAAGTCCTACCACAGTCTATAACCCACAGAATGAAAAATATTTGGGCACCAACTTGCAGATATCCACAGCTTAACCAAAGATGCCACAATCAATAGTCCAGGTGATGAAATAGCCCTGCACAATCCACAAATGTCCACAGCACAGTGGGATGCAAAAGTTCTCCACAGCTCCATGGCTCAGTTGCCAAAAAATCCAATCCATGGAGGCACTACAATGAGACAGAGCACTGAAGCAGCCCACTGAAAGCCCCACACTCTGCCAGGCCGTAGAATCCATGCTGCCCCCACCAAAAGCAGGAGACACCACAGACCACTGCACCAGTCTGAAGAGTGAGACCCCAGAGAGAGACAACACTGCAGCCCAGCCAGTCAATCCACGTTGACAGTAACAGAGCACAAACGCCAAACACCAAGGGAACTGAGCTAATTGCATCCACAGATACCAGCCATACAGGTAAAACTCCTTCTAGTTGATAAGGACATCAGGTAAACAGTCAGGCAATAAACAAGGAGGCTCCAGAAGCCGAAAAAATGAGCAAAAATAAGTGTATGAGTCTGATAACAGGCAACAAATGACAAAAACATAAAACTAACTACAAAACAAAACCTAAACACCTACAGGGAGCTCAGGTTGAAAAGGGCTAGGGCTAGACAGTGCTGGGAAAGGGGAAAGTTATCTGGGGAATTCAAACAAGCCAGGGCTTGGGGCAAATCAAAGAGGAAGGAAAAAGCTTGTGAATGGTGGGGCAGAGGCAGGCAGCCCAGCAGTAAATGTCTGCAGGAAGCATGGAGCTAGGTGACTGCAGAGGGAAGACAGTACACCAGGAGATGAAATGGGTAAAGGGGATAATGGGAATAGAGTGGGAAAAGTAATGGAAGGAGTTAGGGGAAGGATAGAAGAGAAATACAAACAGAAGGTGATGGAGAACAGGGTCCTACTCTTGGGGACTCTATAATTATATAGGGGGGCAGGGGGGCAAGAATAGTGCAGTATAGGTTGAGTGTCTGCCAGGCATGACAGCAGCAAAGGTCATTTGTTATATCCCCTCAAGAGGGAAACAGCAGGATGAGAAAATACACCTGATGTTCCACCTTTGAACAAATGACCTGGTGGGAAAAATCCTATTGGAGGTGCTTACTAGATACTGCAGCAGTCTGGGGTTCAAATCAATGGCTTTCTCTGAGGTGTTGCCAGTACCAAAGGTAAGTACTGATAGGAGACCGAGGATTAAGGAGGACTGGGGATCGACATGGGGGGATGAGAGTCTATTTGCTCTAGACAGACTGCACCTGAATAGGGAGGGTGCAGCACTGCTAAAAAGCAAATTAGGAGAGTTCATAGAAGAAACCTACAATTTAAATTAGATGGGAGGAGGGGGTGAAAAATCTGCACCACAAGGCAGGAGAATTGGGGGCTACCAGCCTCCCTCCCAGGATAGTGCTAAAATGCTGGGCATGATGGAAAATAGAGAAGGGGAGAATGGAGAGGGAACCTGGTGGAAGAGCTTAGCAGCCAAAGCCAGGAGCTTAGCAGATAAGATGGCGGACTTGGAGGCCATCATAGGGGAATGAAGGACTAGATAGTAGCTATAAGAGAGACTTGGTGGACAGAGCTGCACATTTGGGAAATGACTATCCCCGGTTACAGACTGTTCAAAAGGGATAGGAAGGGTAAGCAAAGGGGAGGATTTGCTTTATACATCAGGGAAGGCATAAGTGTAGCTGAAGGACAGGAGGAGGAGGGGGAGACTGCGCTACTGTGGTTAATGCTAAACAGGACGGCGGAGAATCCTTGCGACTGGGGGTGGTATACAGGTCATCTATGCAAGGGGAGGAAGGTGATCAACATTTAATTCAGGAAGTCACAAGGCTGGCCCTAAAAGGAGAGCTACTGCTGGCAGGGGACCTAAACCTCCAAGATGTAGACTGGGAAATCAAGGATGCAGCACTGTCAAGCAGCAGGGAGATACTAGTTGCACTTCAGGGGTTTTCCTTCAATAGCTAGTCAGGGAGTCAACAAGGGGCAACAACCTGCTGGATGTGATCCTGACTATTGGGGAGAGTGTAGAGGAGGTGCAGGTGGGAGAAGCCTTGGGCAACAGCGTCAACAGCACGGTAATGTTCAGGGTCAGGACATGGAGGGAGACAAGTAAAACCAGTACTACAGTCATGGACTTCAGATGCACAGACTTTGGCAAGATGAGAAGGATAGTAAGGGAGACAATGGCGGGTATGGAGAATATAAGGGCAGTGGAGGAGTTATGACAAGCTATCAAGGGAGGGGTTCTGAAAACTGCAGAAATGTGCATAAAAAAGGTTAGGAAGAGCAAAAGGAGAGGAGACCACTCTGGTTGCTGCAGCAGCCGGGAAAAGGAGGAGGGCTTTCAGAAAATTTAAGAAGGCACTCAGCGACGAAGATAAGGAAGAGTATAGGGAAAAAAGGAGTATAGTGGGGAAGAAGATCAGAAGGCAGAAGCAGATACTGAGGAGAAATTAGCAAAAATGGCCAAAAAGATGGATAAAACCTTTTTCAGGTATGTGAGGGAGAGGAGAAGGGCAAGGCTTGGGATTAGTTGGCTGAGGTGGGAGGGAGAAATATAATTGGAAGGGGACTGTGAAAAAGCAGTTATTAAATAAGTACTTTAACTCAGTATTCAAGGAGGAGGAGGAGGAGGACGGTAGGGGACAAGAGCTAAAGTTGAAGGGGAAGGAGGGCAAATAGATGGATCTGAACCCATTCACTGTGTATAGGTTTAGGGCAGAGCTTGATAGATTGAGGGTGGACAAGGCAATGGGGCCTGATGGGTTACACCCTAGGGTGATCATTGACTTGAAGGAGGAGTTGGCTGCACCCTTGACAAGGCTCTTCAACATGTCCCTGGATATGGGGAGAGTGTCAGAGGACTGGAAGAGGGAAGATATAGTGCCTTTACACAAGGGAGGTAGTAAGGAGGTGAAGGGGAACTACTGACCTGTTAGTCTCACGTCAGTGGTGGGGATGGTAATGGAGGCATTAATCAAGGAGAGGGTGGTTGATTACCTGGAGTAGAGTGGCTTGCAGGACAGCAGACAGCATATCTTCATGAAGGGGATGTCTTGCCAGACAAATCTAATTCAGTTCTTTGATTGGGTGACTCAGGTGATTGATGGGGAGGTGGTGGATGTGGCCTATCTGGACTTCAGTAAGGTCTTTGACACCATCCCCCATAGGATGCTGGTAAGCAAGATGGAAAGCCTGGAGTTGGGTGGGAAAATAACAAGCTGGGTGGAGGCCTGGCTGTCAGAAAGAACTCAGAGGGTGGTGCTCAACAGGGTGCACTTCAGGACGGCGAGGATGAAGAGTGGAGTGCCACTGTGGTCAGTTTTGGGTCCACTTCTCTTCAACATCTACATCATTGATATTGCTGAGGGTTTGAGGGGGAGGGTGTGCCTATTTGCTGATGATAAGAAAATATGCAGTGGGTGGACACTCCGGGTGGAGGGGTGGAGGACATGAGGGAAGACTTGAAGATGCTTGAAAAATGTTCGGGGATGAGGCATCTGAAATTTAATGCAAGAAGTACACTGTGATGCACTTGGGGAGTAGGAAAAGAAGAGCATGGTACACCCTAGGCAGGGAGGAAATTAAAGTAACAGAACAGAAGAGGGATCTGGGGATCATAGTCTCCTCGAACCTTAAGGTAGGACTCCAATGTAACCGGGCGATGGGGAAGGCCAATGGAATGCTGGCATACATAGACATGGGCATTACTAGCAGAAAGAGGAAGGTAATAAGGCCCCTTTACAAAGCCATGATGAGGCCGCACCTGGAGTACAGGGTTCAGTTCTGGAGATCTCATCTCTGCAAGGATATAGATACATTTGAGAGGGTTCAGAAAAGGGCAACCAAGATGGTGCAGGGTATGCAGGGAAATTCATACTAGCAGAAGTGTAAGGAGCTAGATCTGTACAAGATGGAGGCAAGGAGGGAAAAGGGAGACTTGATTGAAACTTTTAAATACATAAAGGGGCTCAATAAAGTGGGAAAACAGTGTTTACTTAAGAGGAAGGAAGAGGTCAAAACTTGAGGACATAGCTTCAGACTGCAAGAAAAAAGATACAGGGGCAATGTGAGAGGGCATTTCTTCACAGAGAGGGTGGTGGAGCCCTGGAACAGACTATAAGATGGAGTTGTGGGGGCCAAATCGGTGGAAGAATTCAAGAGGGCATGGGACAAACATATGGGCTGAGTATCGGGGGGGAGGGCAAGGGCTGGCAGGAAGTGGGAGGTGTAGGGGAAAAAAAGGGCAGACTAAATGGGCTGGTATGGTCCTTGTCTGCCACAAACTTCAATGATTCTATGATTCTATGAACTCACTTAAAACCCCTAACTAAAATTACCCAGCCCTGTAACTAAACTAATTAAAACAAAAGTTAAAATAACAGAAACATAGAAACATAGAAGTTGATGGCAGATAAGGACCGCAAGGCCCATCCAGTCTGCCCATTAAAATAACATATTAAAACAGATTCTTCTTCTCCTTAAACAGATGGTCAGCCCTGCATGGTCACCATCTTTTAAAATGATTTTTTTCACGGAAAACAGCACAGTAAAGGCAGTGCACAGTTCATGGGCAGCTGGGGCCATAGTCTGTATAGGTCATTCAGAAAAACAGGTGACAAATCCCAATCAAACGTTCAGCCAGTAACCACCCAGAAGTAAGTTCAAAGTTGTACCCGAGCCATTCTACCCTGAGAATGTAATCTTAATGGTAGTGCTGTTGGATAGAGATTAAAATTGGGACGGTGGAAACACCTGAGGGGATACATAGAAGTTCTAGTGCAATGGGAGCCAGGAGGTAGCCAGAGTGAGCAAAAGGCATGCTCGAGCTGACTGCATCTTGAGAAAGAACTGAATGTGGAGCAAACTGGTGCCAAAACAGAGGGAATCAAAGTGGTTTTGGGGGAGGCCTCACTGGGGAGAAGAGCCAGTTTCCATGGAATGTCCAGTGCCAAACAACAAATAACACCATTATCTTAAGACAAGTCCCTGGCAAACTGATGAAACATGGTGCAGAGACTGGGCAATGGCACACATGCCTGGATAAGCAGTAGCACAACACAGTCTGAGGGTATAGTCCTCCCCTGCTTTAGGTCCTGTCCCTCCAGTGATGGGATCCTACACCCATGTAACCCCTAGGCAGTACTGTCCGAAGGGATACTGCCCCTGCCTGCATGACTAGGCGCAGGTTGATGGCCCTGAACTTGGTGAATGGGTGTCTCCACCCAGTGGGTTGGTTTAAGGGTAGCGTAACTGATCTGGGTATAGTCCTCTGGGACACTGATACTCCCCTCTAACCCCTTTAATGGCTTTCGCTGGTCAGAATATAGACAATCACAGTTAACATCATAATACAATGTTAAACCCACTCTTGGCACACTTACCACCAGGGCTGGATCAGCTGCACTGGCCCTAGGACCCACTGTAAAATAAGACCTGAAATGCAACAGTGCAGTGGCAGTACAGTGTCCCCTCCAAAAAGGTACATGCTAACCAAGTTAAATGAAGAAAAAATAGAATCTGGTTTATTCAGGGGACATGAACAAGGGAGGGGCACTAATCTGGCAATCAATTTCAGATCTGATTTAGTCAGGTTAAACATGCATGCACTACGAGTCCCTTTAGCACAGTCACACATACGCTGGGTACCCAGTTGTTACTCAGGCTAGCCTGAAATGTTGCCCAGGGTAGGCCGGCATTTCAGCTATTGTTGGGGTCCTTAGGAAAAAACAAGCGACACGCACTTTAAACCACAGTTTGTATTCCAGAGCTGTATGGCTCAGTTTGTAATGATCAATGAAAACAATTAAATCAGATGACACACAATCATTGGAGCTTTGCTGCAGGGAGCTACCCTCATGGTTACTCACGCTACGCAGACAAGGAGGTAGGACTGATGAGATGAAGACCTCAGGATGGGACACTGCTTGCCGGAGGAAGCAGGGCCCATGTGACGCACCATGATGGTCGATCCTGTTCAATGGTGTTGAGCAGGGAGCTGAATCCCTGAGCGGGTCTTTTGTTGGATAAATCTGAGGCATGAGCGGTAATCTAGGCTGAGGTGGTGAGGCCCAGACCAGATGAACAGTTCGGATTGCAGTCTGTATTCGGTGCTGCATGCAACTTCCAGCTAGCATGATGCATTCAGGGGTGTGGAGAACCAAATTGTGACCCACATAACACATTCAGCACAATTCTAGTAAGAACAGCCAGATATCACAGTTCAGATAACACTCAGGTTGCAATTAGGCAGTGTCTCTGCACAAACTGTATGCTCTGCGGTTCTCTTCAATCTCCTGTCTGGTTGATCACTCCAGGAGCAAATCTTTGGACCACGCCAGGTGAAATTCACTCTCTCACAATTTGGGATTCCGGTCACAGTAACAGCAGTTTTGAATGAAGTTCAATATTATATTGCAGACTTCTTCACATGGGAAGATGGTAGCAGGCAGGCCAGACACAGCCTTCCTGCCAATTCCCCGTGCTACTGCACAGTAGTAGCTGCTCAAATTACTCAAGCTGTTCACTCTCTCATCTCCAATCCTACATTGACACACTGCTGCAGGCAGATCTGGGATTTCCTAGTGATCCAAAAGATTTGGTTGGTTGATTCATCTGTCTGTCACAGAAAGGGCTTCACATCCAGGTCCATTTAGGTGCCAAACAGTAAAAACTACAATTCCTACAGAAATTTACTCCCACAAGACCTCTGGGGCAGTCTCCATTTTAAGGTCCCCCAAGGTACCAACTGGTCCATACTGGCAGTCCAGTACCAAAATGGAGGCTCTTAGTAGACAGTCCATGTTGCAAAGGAAAGCAGGTTAGACAAACTGCAATATTATTATTACTAAAGCATATAATCAGCAAACAATCACAGGTCCTATTAGGGCTTCCTCTGCACACTTGGCTAAGGCAGAATGAAGCAGCTGTATACAGCCCAGCAGGACTCAAGCCTGAAACCACTTAGCCCCCACTCAGATCAATTATAACCTATGAGATAGATACCTCTTAAAGAGACTGGCATGGAGGCTAACAGGGCACATGTATGCAAGCACTTTTAAACTGTTTAAACACAGAATGCCAGCCTGGCAGTGGGTATTAGGCAATCCCAGGAAGACATTTTAGGAACCTCCATTTGTAGGGGGGGTTACACCCAGATTCAGTGCATAGAGTGCATGGTCTTTCAAAGGTGTGTGGAAACGTAGCCAGGCTAGCAGTGGAGTTGGGGTGGGGAGGGGGGGTTGAGATGTTGGGAGGATGAAAAGCACATTGGGTCAGCAGTACTTACAAGTATGCAGGAGATTCAAAAAGTTCATCTCTCTTTTCTGTTGAGCACTGGGTTTTCAGTGCAAGCTATGCCTGTGTAGGGTGAGAATAAGCTGGAGCCTCAGTCAGGGTGAGTTGCAGCCTTCTCTGCCCATGTTATGCAACCTGGAGCCAGTTCAGAGGAGAATGAGGGGAGCACTCTGTCCTGGTCAACATGGACAACTGTGGGAAGCAGATCTTCAGTAGCAGGGTTGTCATCTGCTGCCATTTGGGGAAGTGGGTCTAATCTGTTAACCATGGGCAAAGGGATCTCTGCAGGAGGACTGCCTGATGAGCTGGAAGAAGGGAACCTCTGCTGCCTGCTTCTGGATCATCTTGCAGTGCCCCTCCTGATCTCTGCCTTTTATCTCTTTCATTCTCTTCCTTTAGGCTGCTGCACCTAATGGGAGTTATTGTCAGTGTCAGGCACAGGTGTTTCTTGGGAAACTGCCTCAGTTGTGGGGATTGTTTCTGGAGCTACAACCCAGGGTCAGTGCACATTTGAGTCATATGGTGCAGTAGGGATACTGTAGCTGGGCCAATGCCTGGCTATGAACTCCTCAACAGCCTCGGGGGATTCAGACTGGTAGGTTGTCCCATTGTGAACAATCAATACTTGACCAAGGGATCATAAAGATGTCTAAGCCCCAAGGTGGTTGAGCTTCCATTTTACCATGCTTATGCCATCTGCTTAGCTGACAGTTTGGTGGAGATGTCCTGGTAAAAACAAATCTGGTGTCCTTCCAAGGACAAAGACCTCCTTCCCCTTGCTAGATGAAGAATATTCTCTTTGATGGGGTAGCATAGAAATGTAAGTAGTATGAGCCTGGGATGCTCTCCCTGACAGGGTGAGGGACCATAGAAAGATGAATGCTCTTTATTTCCAGTGGCGGGCAGTTGGGGACATTAAGGAAACAGATAACAAGACATTGCAGGAAATGGATAAGGTTGCTGTCCCCTGTGCCTTCTGGTAGACCCACCAGCCTGAGGTTGTTCCACGATACCCAGTTCTCTATATTGCATACCTTTGAGAGCTGGTTCATGATAGGCATGTCCTATTCTCGAAGGTGGATATTCAGAACCCCATTCTGTTGTACAAGCTGGGTGATGCATTGCTCCATGGCACCACATTTTGTCCCAAAGCTGACAAGTCCGTCTTTGTCTGGGCAGCCACTGCTTTGATATCTGCAGTGTCTTGTCATTTTGTTTGCAGCATGGCCGTAGTGTTAGCTAAGTCATTCTGTGGAAAGGAGCAGTAGCCATGAGGAGAGAGTCTGTTTAAATAGAGGAGCCCAGCTGTTTGGGTGACACTATATGGCAGACACTTTTACTTTTGGCAGCGGGAGGGAAAGCACAAAAGAATAAAGAGATGTCATAGCTTGACACAGACAGCAGCATGAGAAAAAGGAGTACTGGATCAATATAGCGCTACAAAAGGTACACCACAAAAAATGCACTGTGAGAAGTGCAGAAACATTTTACAGCGATGGGGTAAAACAGTGGTAGGGAATTACTGCTACCCCTGTCACTTTCCATGAAGTAGAAGACGGGCTGAAGAAGCCTGTGCTGCTGTGCCTGGCAGATCCTGTGGTGGAGTGGCTAGGGCACCGGCACACAGCAGCGAAGGAGACCTGGGACTGTGGTTCACTTCCCCCAGGTCTCCTGGTGTAGCTCCTTTAAAAAAAAAATTTTATCCCTCCTGACTTTAACCCCAACCCCAAAGTCCACCGCCCCCCCTGGAGTTGGTTATTTAAAGTTGTGGGCGACAAAGTCCCATTGCAATGAATGGGGTGTGCATGCTAGTTGTAAGGTTGGTGTTCTGACCGACCTTAGTTCTTCACAAGCTGTTTTGGTTGTGGCATTTTTTGCTGCTTGGTTTTATCCAAGACACTATGACCCTGTGCCAGAAAAAGGTATCCCTGGACTCAACACACACTTGTCTTTTAGATGGAGCCCTTTTTGGTGACTCATTGCCTGAGAAGAATTAGGGATGTGGAGTGATGTGGTGAACAGATGTAGGAGCTAGCAAATCATGCTGCCATTTTGCCAGTAGCTTGTCACGATCCCTTCATTGACTACTCATTTGACTGGATAAATAAGCTGTTTATCCTCTTGAGTGAAATCAAGGTGTGCAAGAATATGTTGCGCCTGAGTAACCATAATGTTCACAAGAAAGGACTGAGCACACATCATTATCTCCAAAATGACTGCAAAAATTGCATACTTCTTTGGGGGAATTGCACTACATGATCCAGTGACTGTGTTAACCTATCAGGTAAAAGTGTTAGGGATCTGTAAGTTCTCAGCTGGAGTTACACAGTTCTGGGTGCTAGTTGGAGAAAGTACCCAGGAACTTAATCACTCAGGCCCCCATATTCAAAGTTCATGCAAGGCGCATCCCAGAATGAATCATTTATTGGGGGCATGCCCATATTCAAAAAGCACAGATGCACGGTGCATTACCAACAGTGCTGATATGCACAATAATGTGCTGCATGTATGCAAATGAGGGGCCCCACATGAAGATGTGGTGTAGCACAATATTGGAACTTTTCAGAAGTGCAAATTGGCCCCCAGCAGTGGCACAGAATTAGGCTTCTGAAACCCTTCCTTAACCAGTGGTCCCACCCCAGCCCCAATTTGTAAAAGAAAGAGCCCACTCCCAGTATCCCTGGTAGTCTAGTGGTTCCATCTCCCCAGCCCCAATCCTCATAATAAAAAATATACTGTATAACATCATTGTCCCTGGTGGTCTAGTGGTTCCGCCCTCCCCAGCCCCGATCCATTAAAAAAAAAGAATGTTGCCTCTCCCCATATCCCTGGTACTCTAGTGGTTCCCTCTCCCCAGCCCCAGTCTGTTAAAAAAAGAATGCTGCCTCTCCCTGAATCTCTGGTAGGATAGTGGTTCCCCCTTTCCAGCCCAATTCATAAAAAAGAAAACTGTCAACCAATGGGTGTGTACTTGTATAGTATAACTGTCAGGGAGTGACCATCACTCAGTATGGCTCACAATGGATATGGGAAAAGAAGGAGTGGAATCTGGCACAAGGGTGGTGGACTTCGGGAAGGCCAACTTTGGGAGGATAGGGGAAGTGGTAAAAGGGTACCTGGCCAGAATTCAACCTACCATGGGCACTAACCAGAGGTGGGAGATCATAAAGCTGGAGATAATGGATTCAAACAGAACCTGTAGCAAGGCCCACAGCAAGAAGGCTAGGGCTAAGAAACCAAGCTGAGTGAGGAAGGAGGTCATGGAAAAGGTAAGGAGGAAATGAGCTGCCTTTAGGAGGTACAAGAAAACAGGAAGGGGGAGGACAGGGAGGAGTAGCTGAAGGAATTGAAGGAGGTGACACGGGCAGTACCGGGAACCAAGGCATCTATGGAGCTCAGGCTGGCACAAGGCATTAAGAAGGGGGAGAATGGCTTCTTTAGGTACATCATGGAGAAAAGTAAATGTAAATAAATGTTTTTTTTTTTATTTTAGTGCATATCTTGGCCATTGTTTTGAATTTTGGCACCAAATTTTCAACATGGGGTTCTTTGGACCCCACCTCATAAATTCAGTCCCTGTCATCTCACTTTTCAGTCCTGAAAGGTGGTTTTGTGGTCACAGCATGGAATCACCTTTCAGGACTGATTAACAAAACACCAGTGTGACTGTTCATGAGGTGGGATCCCAAAAAGCCTACGTTGCAAATTTTGTGAAAAAATTCCAAAAAATGACCATGTTACAAGCTTGCATTGCACATTTTCAATGCATGCTAGTAACTTTGATAATTTTTAATATTTTTACTCCAGATTTTCAACATTGCCAATTTTTCACACCTCCTTATGAACAGTGCACCTGGGAAACAAAAACCCAGGGGAAGAGTACACAATGGGGGTGAGATACTGACAACAACAAAAAAGGAAAGGGACCTGGGGGTAGTCATATCAGATGACCTAAAGATGGGCCAGAAATGTGAGAAAACAGTAAGGAGGGCTGGAAGGATACTGGGATGCACAGGGAGAGGCATCACCAGTAGAAAACAGGAAGCTGTTGGCCCTCTGCACAGACAGTTGGTAAGACCACATCTGGAGTACTGTGTACAGTTCTGGAGACTCTATCTCCACAAAGACATAGACAGGGTGGAGGCTGTCCAGAGGAGGGCAACCAAAATGGTGCAGGGTCTGCACCAGAAGATATATGAAGAAAGACTAAAGGAGCTTAAGATATAAAGCCTCGAGGAAAGGAGAGAGAGGGGAGACATGATAGAAACTTTGAAATACCTCAAGGGAATTAACAAAGTCCAAGAGGGTAGCATCTTTCAGAAAAAGAGATGTTCAAGAATAAGAGGGCACAATTTGAAGATAGAGGGGGTATGGCTCAGAAGTAATGTAAGGAAGTATTTCTTCACAGAGAGGGTTGTATATGCATGGAACAGCCTTCCTGATGAGGTCATAGATTCAAAAACAGTGGGGGAATTCAAGAATGCATGGGACAGACATAAGGAAGTTCTAGTGGGGGGTAGGAGGAAGTAGGCTGTTGGTTAATTAGGATCTGCAGCTTATCCATTAGGTAGGTAGGGAAATGGGCCCTTATCTGCCATCACATTCTATGTTTCTATAGCTATCATTTTCCACATCCTGCCCGAAATGCATTTCGCACATCCGTTGCACAGTAGCACAGTCGCTGTAGGAAAACAAAGTTTGGGACAGAGCAGGAGAATCACAGCAACACTTTTCATGAGCAGAGGTCCCAAAATGCCTATGTTAAACAGTGGGTAAAAAAATTCCACAAAATGACTATGTTACAAGAGTGCATTGTGCAGTGTCCATGAAAAGTTGTAACTTCGAGAATTTTTAGTATTTTCACTCCAGATTTTCAACAATGCCATTTTTGCACACCTTCTGTGTACAGCTGTCATTTTTCACATCCTTGCAAAAATGTGGTTTCACACATCTGGCACACAATGGCGTGGTCGCTGTGGGAAATCAACGTTCAGACAGATTAAGAAAATCATAGCACCACTGTTCATGAGCAGAGGTCCCAAAATGCCTATGTTAAAAATTCGGTGAAAGAATTTCAAACAAGCATTTGTCAATGCCGAACGTTCGCTTGCAGGTATTTGCAGTGGTGTTTGGCATGTATGGTGCTTTACCCTAATGCCCTGTGCGATTGCTGGTATTTTCACAATAAATTGTCAGCATGACCTTGTTGTTACCCCTATTGTGCGCTACATAGGCGGAAACACGTTTTGGGCAGGATGTGAAAAATGACAGCTGTACTGCTCATAAGGAAGTGTGGTAAAATGGCAATGTTGAAAATCTGGAGTGGAAATATTGAAAATTCGCAAACCTATGAGTATGTGTGGGAACTATGCAATGCACGCTCATAAAACAGTCATTTGTAGGATTTTTTTCACTAAATTTTCAACATTGCCATTTTAAAACCTCTGCTAATGAACAGTGTCACTGTGATTTTCTTACTGTGTCCCATACATTGATTTCGCACACCGACTGCGCCATTGTGCACTACATGGGCAGAAAGACATTTTGGGCAGGATGTGAAAAATGACAGCTGTACTGCTCATAAGGGAGGTGTGGTAAAATGGCAATGTTGAAAATCTGGAGTGCAAATATTGAAAATTCGCAAATGTACGAGCCTGCGTAGGAACTGCGCAACACATGCTCGTAAAACAGTCATGTTTTGGAATTTTTGCACCAAATTTTCAACATGGGTTTTTTGGGACCCCTTCTCATGAATGATGTCACTGTCATGGTGTTATTCGAGGCTGAAGGGTGATTTCGCGCAGTGACTGCACAGTACCTACGAAATCACCCTTCGGGCCTGAATAACGCCATGACAGTGACATCATCATGAAAGAAGTCCAAATCCATGTTGTAAAATTTGCAAAATTCAAAAAGGACTGAGATATGCAATAAATTTGAAACCCTATGTAGCCCATTATACAGCTTACCAGCATTTCCTCAGTTCGCGGTTGGCTTTGAAGAGTGCAGACGTGTTCCCGGTCCACCGAAGATAGTCACGCCAGAGTCTGGAGGTAAGTATGGGGTGAAGGGGAGGTTTGGAAAGGCTGGGTGCACAGTGGGTAGGTGCGGGTTGTGGGAGGGGCTGGGAGGCAGCACATGACCGTTTTGTTTTACAGATTAAAAATAAAAAAGACTACGTGGGACGTTTGCCATGCTGGGGTAGGCTCCCAGCATGACAGGGCGCTGGGGGGCCAAGGGCCGACGGGGATTGGGCATCCCATTCGGCAAACAACATTGCCACGCTGGGGTGGGCTCCCAGCATGGCACCAAAGCTTTGGGGGGGGCGGCGTGACGCGCATGCGTGGGGGAGAAGCAGCACGTGGCACGAGGGGGGGCAGCGCTCAGTATGGCAGCAGTGCTTTCCTTTGAAGCAGAGGAACACCGCTGTCATACTGAGCTCCTGCACCCATTGGTGTAGGACCACCATGCCCACTCAAGGGAGCAGTGCATTGGGTGGGAGAGGCACACCTCCAAGTGTGCTACTCTCCCAAAATGTTCCTTGCACATGCGCACAAGCGAAAATAAAAAAGCCTGTGACAAGCATGTGTTGCACAGTTTTCGCGCATGCTCGTAACTTTGAGAATTTTTCATATTTTCACTCCAGATTTTCAACATTGCCATCTCTTCATGCCTCCTTATAAAAGGTGCAGCTGACATTTTAATGTGCTGCAGAATGGCACCATCACTGTGGGAAATCAACATTCAGGACAGATTAACAAAATCACAGTGACACTGTTCATGAGCAAGAGGTCAAAAATGCTTTCATGAGGTGGGGTCACAAAAAGGCCATGTTGAAAATTTGGAGTGCAAATACCAACAAACACCCAGGGCATTAGGATTTCTAACCACAACATCCCACCCTGTAAAGACTAACAGGCATCAGGGTGTGCCTTTGGATTGTTGGCTGTAATGCTCACACTATTGCATCCCCCACCTCCAACCTGTAGCCACTAGCAGGCATCAAGGTATGCCTTGGACTCTTCGGCCCCAAAGTTCACTCCATTCTACTATACTGCACCCATCTCAACATATTTCCTTATGAAGTGGGGTAAGCGTAAGGCCCAATGACCCCAAGGCACAGCGCAACACTTTTCAGAGTCTGCAGGGTAGGGTAAGGTGAAATGGCATGACCGTTATGGCCAACAACCCAAAGGCACACCCCAATGTCTGTCAGTCTCTGCAGGGTGGAGTGGGCTTGATATCGGTTCTATGCTTCACTGCCATTCCTATTATGCGTCTCTCTAACTCCTGCACTACCAATGCCAATGCCAGCAAGACAACATTCAGCATTTATGAATGCTTGTTTTTTCTTCTGGTTGGTCAAAGATTTTAGTTTACCAGTGAACAAGGTGGTATCTTGCCTTTCTTGTCATATACATAATTTTGTGGAACCCTTTTTTATTTTGAAGGTTACATATCCTATTCTTAAATAGTTTTCAGCATTCGTCTGCTCCTTTGTGTTTAAACTCAGAGCACCACTGCCATCCATTGATTTTGTTCTTCATTTTAGAATAGTCTGCTAGTTTGCAGTTATAAAGTACTGTCCTGCATTTACTGAGCTGCACTCTTAATTTAATTTCCAGCAAAATAACTTCATGAACTATTAACCAGTGCATCTAACACTTTGTATATGTGATCCATATCCATGTTAGTTAGTGCCAGGTCGAAAATATTATTTCTTTATTTGTATTTATTTATTTATTAGGTCTAGGATTACAATACCTTTGACCCAGGGCTCTTTTACAAAGGTTCCACGTCAGGTTACAATATAATTATCCCCTCTTGTTTTATGTTTAATTACTTGTGTTCGACTGCATTTTTTTGTAGTATCCAATAGTGCATTACCCTGTGTGCAAATGGCTTGGTGTGTATGCCAGTCAGTGTGTGGTTGATTAAAATCCCCTAAAATGAGCGTCTCCCAACATATAGACAGTCTACCAGAAAAAGGGGTCTCCCACAGTATGAGATGCATAAGGCTAAAGATAATTGAGAAACTCAAAAAGCCTCACAGACTCACCCCCTAAGGCTCTGAACTAAAATAAGAAGACAGAGGCACATAAATTTTGTAAGATTAATCTATTCTGTTTTTATACTTACGCTTAGTGCAACATATTGCTAAAGTGCCGGTCAAAGGTGCTGCACCCACAGTCTGAAGTCTGAAAACATTAATCTAGATCAATAGTAATAAATAAATGAAATGTCACAACAGCTATATAGAACAGAATAACAAGGACTAAACCACACTAATGTGTCTGTCCGAAGATCCTGGTTATATGTCCAGTCTTGAAAACACTGACGGGGGGACATCATGGACTGATCTCTGGTGGGTATTCCAGAACTGAGGTTGTAGATAATGTTAAACAATCTTAGTGAAGTATGGGTTAATATTATCTGAAAATAAACAAAATCCTTAGGTGTCGTCTCACTGCTGTCCTGTATATAATGATATTAGGTCACATACACTGCATACAGTAATATGGTTTTTATATATGGTTCTATCTATTTTAAAACTTTGAATATAGGTGTGCATTAATGAGCAACCTCTGCTTATACTGTGGTAGAGTATTAGAGATTACAATCACTGGGCATGCACGTATCTATCTCCATACAATTCTAACAGTATCATAAACTGTCATACAATAATCTATCCATTCAGGAGATAAAATGCTGTATTCCATATGTCAGTGGTACATCAACTGGCAGGCTGTTCAGCCCCCAACCACTGAGTAAAAAAAAAAGCTTCTCTTATATTTTTGAGCATTTGAACCTCATTTCTTCCCTGATGTGTTTTATGTACACTGGCAATGTGGGGCGGAATCATGCTTGCCACCATTTTCAATCAGTTAGGCATTAAGGCCTGAGTATGATGGTCTTTCTAGGGACATAAATCCCAGTGGGAGAAGCTATTGTCTGTAGCATAGCCAAGTGCCCTAATCCTCCCAGCCAGTGTTATTGATGTAGAAAAGTCCAAAGTTATGGGTCTCATGACTATCCAAAATATTTTTTCGTTTCAAATTGTCCAAACCCTTAAAAACACTTTAAATGTTGATAGGTTCTCTATAGTGGCCTAGGTATTTACATATAGAATAAAGTATGGGGTGGTGTGTGCAACGAGAAGTTTACGCCTCCCCTGAGGTATTATGTGCTCATAAACCCTGAGAGCAAAGCTCAAGGGGTTTAGGTTAGCATCTAATACTGAGAGGGGGGTGTAAACTTTGAGTTTACACTGACCACCCCATATTTTATTTTATATAATTGCTGAGTCTTCTCTTTTTCACCGCAACAGTCATATAAAATACAAGATATCTGGTGTGGGCATGCTGTGGTTCCATTTTCAGCAGTACCTCAGATTTTCAATGTGGAGATTTTTAAATGGTTTAACATGTTTTTGGTGATAATGGAGACATGTTTTGTTTGGCTCCTTTATGTGGAAAATTACTTAAAAAACAAACAAACAAAAAAAACTTACCTCAGAGTTTCTCTGGCAGCTCAGTTTCAGTCGAGAAGGAAGCAGCGAGCATCAGGCAGGGACAAACTGTTGCAGGTGTGTGCTCAAAGCCAGGGAAACCATGCATGTATTTGTGGTTATAAATGTTCCTTTATAACAGCAAATTACAGCACTGTTTCCCAATGGAAACAAGCATTTGTCAATGTCAAGTGTTGTTTGCTGTTATTAGCAGTGGAAGTGCAGAAGTTAGACAGCTGCAATATAGAAATGGCAGTGAAGTATTGAACTGACGCCGACTCCACCCCCACCCTGCAGAGATAGACAGGCATTGGGGTGTGCCTTTGGGTCATCGCCCATAACTGTCACAACATTTCACCTCACCCTACCCTGCAGACACTTAAACGTATCAAGGTGTGCATTGGGTGTTTGGGCTTTACACTCACCTCATTCCATAAGGAAATATGCTGAAATGGGTGCAGTGTAGGAGAATGGGGTGAACTCTGGGGCCAAAGGGTGCAAGGTGTACCTTGATGCCTGCCACTGGCTGTAGGGTGGGGGTGGAATGGCATGAGCATTACTGTCGATGATCAAAAAAATCACACTCCTGATGCCTGTCAGTCCCTACAGTGTAGGGGATTGTGGTTGAAAACCCTAACACCCTGGGCATTTCTTGGTGTTGTTACTCCAAGTTTTCAACATGGGCTTTTTGTGACCCCACCGCATGAACAGTGACACTATCAGATTGTTAGCTGAAAGGTGATTTTGCACAGCAACTGCGCCACCTGGCACCACAGGTGCAAGAACACATTTTGACAGGATGTGAAAAATGAGAGCTGTACTGTTCATGAAGAGGTGTAAAAAAATGGCAATGTTGAAATTCTGGAGTGAAAATATAAAAAAACTGGAGAAGTCACGAGTGTGCGTAGAAACTGCACAATGCACACCTGTAATGTAATTAGTTTGGAGATATTTTACTGCACATTTTAAAAGCACAGTCATTTTGGGACGTCTGCTCATGAGCACTCTCACCGTGATTTTCTTAATCTGTCCCGAACACGGATTTCCCACAGCGACCGCACTATTCTGCGCCAGAAGTGTGAAACACATTTCAGCCAGGGTGTGAAAAATGACAGCTGTACTGTTTATAAGGAGGTGTGAAAAAATGCCAATGTTGAAAATCTGGACAGATAATATTACGAATTTGTGAACTTATGAAGGTGCGTGAAAATTGCACAATGCTCGGTCGCAACGCAGTCATTTTATGGTTGTTGATAACCAAATTTTTAACACAGCCAGTTTAAGACCTCTGCTCATGAACAGTGTCACTGTGATTTTCTTAATCTGTTCCAAACATTGATTTCGCACACCAGCTGCGCCACTGTGTGTTACATATGTGAAAACGCATTTTGGGTGATATGTGGAAAATGATAACTATACTGTTCATAAGAAGGTGTGGTAAAATGGCAATGTTGAAAATCTGGAGAGAAAATATTAAAAATGCTTGAAGTTACGAGCGTGCATAGGAACTGCGCAATGTAAGCTCATAAAACAGTAATTTTGGGGAATTTTTTCACCAAATTTTCAGCATATGGTTTTTGGGGGCCTACCTCATGAACTATGACACTGTCATTCCATTAATCAGTCCCGAAAGGTAGTTCCATGCAGTGACTGTGAAATCACCTTTTGGGACTGAATAACAAAATGACAGTGACTGAGTTCATGAAGTGGGGGTCCCAAGAACCCTAGGTTGAGAATTTGGTGGAAAAAAATCAACAAAATGGCCAAGATATGCGCCAAAGTTGAAAAAAAAAAACATTTATGCCATTATACAGCTTACCGGCATTTCTTCAATTCGCATCAGCTTTGAAGAGTGCAGACGTGTTCCCAGTCCACCAAAGATCATCGCGCTGGGCTCCAGAGGGAAGTGTGGGGTGAGGTGGGGTTGTGGGGAGGTGGACTACGCAGAGGGTGAGCATGGGTTGGGTGAGGAGGGCAAGAGAATCAACAAGGGACCTTTTTTTTCTTCTAGTTTTTTTTTTTTTTTTACACAGATGACGAGGGATTTTTGCCATGCTAGGGTGGGCTCCCAGCATGGCACCAAGCAGTTTGTTTGTGGGGGCAGAGGAGCTGATGGGAGATTGGGCACCCCCGTTGTCCAAAGAGACTTTTGCCATGCTGGGGTGTGCTCCCAGCGTAGCAGATGGAAGTTTGTTTGGGGGGGGGCAGTGGAGCCAATGGGGGATTGGGCACCCTCATTGACCATACAGTGTGCTGGGGGGGGAACACATGAGCCGAGGGGCGATTGGGCACCCCCTCGGTAAACAACAAATGGGGGGAGGTGCATTGTGCTGACAGGGATTGGGCTACCCCATCGGCAAACAGAAACATAGAAACATAGACTTTGATGGCAGATAAGGACCACTTGGCCCACTCAGTCTGCCCATTTCCCTACCTATTGGATAAGCTGCAGATTCTAATAAACTGGGGAGGGGGTCATACTGACAGGGGGATTTGGCACCCCAGCAGCTTTTTTTTTTTATTGAAATGTTTCATCAGGAAGGCATACTGAACGGTGGGTGGTGGCTTTCCATCGGCTTCCTGGGGACTGTGAGAGACCGACGGAGAAGCCATCACCATGGGGATGCCAATCAGCTGTTTTGGTAGCTTGTAATGCACCAAAACAGCTGAGTGCATGGTGACGTGACCTGAATTTCCTGACACATTTAGGCATTATCCCTAACTGCTGAAAGCAATGTGTTTCTTGCACATGCGTGCAAGCAACATAAAAAGAGAAGACCCATTATTATAAGTTGATAATACATGGTGGTCTGACCCATAATCACACAGAGTTTAGCAGATAATGCTGAGACAGGGATTATATTGGCAGCACAATGTGTGCAGGAGCTAAATTCTGTACATGTTGTCTGCCTCACAGGAAGATCAATTTCTTGTTAAAACCTACAACACACACACACACACACACACACTCTTTTAAAAAGTTGATAGAAATGTTTATTAATATTCTCCTAAACTTTGAGAAAACAAATGACTAGTCCTTCTTGCTATCATGATGTTGCTTGCTGAGACAGAATCTGAATGAATTTTAACATTTGCTTTCTAATGTATGGTACAACATGTTACTCGCACGGGAATTCCACTTCAAAAAAAAAGTGAAATAAAATGTTGTAGTTACCTACATTTTAATGGAAACATAAACAGTAACAGCTTTTCCAGGAATAACAGAATATGTTTAAAACAACAGATTACAAGTATTTTCCCATTTTGTAAGTTAGAGGTTACACAAGAGCATAGTACAAAAAATGAATTTCATGATCATGTACGGTATAATAGGTAGGAGTGAACCTGCTACAGGCACACAGATTGTTTGCAGGTATAATTTCTATTAAACAACAGTATGAATCATTAATCCAACACCTGAACTTGGTACAGCTGCTATACCTTTCCAGAAGGTTGAAATTACTTCCTCCTAAACAACATATCTATTCAACAGCAGACTTTGATGTCATAAAAACACTTAAGAATGTTTTAAATGGTCATTTCAACAGTGTTGTTTGTTGTTCTGAATGAAACAAAATACAACCATTCTGTAACTGTTTCAGGAATATCCAGTGTTTCACAGGCGTTGGCAAAGGATCCTCGGCTAACTTCCCTGTCCAAATTTATTTGCTACCACAACTGTCCCTCAGATAATAAATTGTATGTGGGAGGGGCCAGGGAGGAAATGAGATTACAACAGTAATTACTGTTTCTATAAAAAGTTGCCTTTCACACCAGTTTGTTGGATTTTTAGTAGGTGAAATGTGCTGTAGTCCTGCAGTTGTGCTCTTAGATGCATGAACGTTTCCACATCCTGTCATAAACAGAAAATAGAAATAAGTTAATTGTTGAGGATGTGTAAATTTAAAATGTGTGCACAAAGCACTACAGAATATTTATTTTAGGTGCATGTTTGCAGTTCTGAAAAAAAACTAACTTTAACATTAAAAATCTACCAAAAAGCAACAGCCGTGTCCTTAAGTAATTAAAAAAAACAATGCAAATATGGCTTAATAGACATGAGCACACTTTCAGAGATACAACTGCTTTCAAATGCATTACTTTGTGATGTGCTTTATCCAAGACTGGTGCTACCTGCTGCTTACAATTTATTTTTTCTAAACAGCCAATCATTTTAAGTACTTAATTTAATGTCAACCAGCAAGGGTAAGTTGTACAGAGCAGCACCTCTAATGTAACAAACCCTGCCAGCCAAGATTTCCATATAGAGTTATTTCAGCATTTTTTTGTATTTTCCTTACTTTTAGTGTTTTTATTTTGCAGATATGTAAAGTAAGAAAAACATGAGAAAATTGTAGTGATATCAAAAGAGAAATTGCTTGCTATAATGTATTTAAGTGTTTGAGGAAGCATCATGTTAACATTTTGTGCTGTTACTTGTATGGATTAGGTTATAATTTTCTTACATTGCTCTGTACTAGTTTCTATCCATTATGACTGAACAAATCCACTGTTTGGGGAGTCAAAATTTTTGTAGAGTATGAGGACTTCCTGTATTTGTACCTTAGTGGGTAAATACAATAGAGGATGAGGAGAGATGGGGGTTGGGGGGACTAATTGTACTGGGTGTGGGAAAATGCATTTTACAAATTACATTAACATCAATTTAGCATTACGTGATTTACACATTTCATTATTAAGGTAATTAAAGTTTTCTAAGGGAGTACCTGACTGGGGAGGCAGTATAGCATAGTGACTAAGAGCACTAAGCTGCAAACCATGAGAACAGGGTTTGAATCCAACAGCCACCACTTGCATACTGTGTCACCATGAGCAAGTTTTTTAACTTCCCTGTGCTCCCAGGATGCTCATAGAAACCAGCCTAAGCTCAGTGTGCCTATCCTGGCCAAAAAATGGTAAAGTCAATAACATAAAAATAAAAAAAACTAGGAAGGAGTGAGGGTGGGGGGGATGTTATGTCAGGGTTGTGCTTGACATGTGGTGAGGGTAGTGGTATTAGCAGTAAATAATTTCATTTCTGAAATGTTCAAATCATGAATTACCCAGTTGAGCCAAGATTCATTTTCAGTGGGGTCCAGTTGCTACACACATACAAGGTGCAGAACATTTGTCACATGAGCCATAATACAAAAGTCATGTTTGACAAAAGGGGTGGGTGGGGGGAGGGTGCCAATTTTGTTCCAGGCTATGTTTCACTGAGATTAGGTGAGGGTAGTGCAGGATGGGGGAGTCATTGAATTCAAGGAAGTGCTTGACTGTGGTATGATTGTAGGGCAGGAAAGGGGGACCACTAGATGTTACAGTGGTGCCTAACTGGGACATGGTGAGGTTGGGGCAAGGAGGAGTACAAGTGTGTGACTAGGTGTGATTGATGAGGATGGAATGAAGCAGGAAGGGCCACTGAATGCCAGGGTGTGCTTGATTATCTATGGGTTGAGGACAGACTAGGAAGAAGCATCGCTGGATGACAAGGAGCTTGTGGTTGGGTTGGTATGAGGAAGGGAGAGGGAAGGGGGACCATTGAAGGCCTGGCTGTGTTTGACTGGGATTAGGTGAGACCAGGGTGGGAGCAGGAGAGGGGACCATTGGATGCCAGCTTGCCTTGCATAGTTGACTGACATTTTATGAGGGTGGACTGGGGGGGATGTATCACTGGATGCCAGAGTGTGTAGGATTGTATGAGAGTGGGGCATGTAAAGGGACCAATATCTCCTCCCAGTAGTGTTATAAGATGAAAAGATTTCTGCACTGTTTTTGTTTTCTAAGCAACTTTCACCAATGCTCTCTTTGTGGAATCAAATCTTCAGAGTGTTTTCTCTGTTTCTGCTTGTGTACAGAATTCTAAGCTGTTCCATCTTTCGGATGAGACGTTAAACCGAGGTCCCATCTGCCTGGATTGGTGGTAGTTCAGGTGGATGTTAAAGATCCCATGGCACTTATCGAAAAGAGTAGGGGAATTTCCCCGGTGTCCTGGCTAAATTTCCCTCATTCAGTAAAAATATCACCAACAGCTTAATCTGGTTCAAGGTCAGTTGGCATTCATCTGTATTCCCCCTCCCCCGGCTCGTGCCTGAAAATAGGCAGGATTTGTCTAGTGCACTTACCCGGTCAACAAAAGCTAAATAAATAAATAAAATTAAATAAGCATTGCTTTTACATGCCTGAAGGACATTCCCAGTACAACTCAAGCTAAAGTCCAAATTCCTGATTTTGTGAATCATGAAAGGACTTGGACTTTGATTTACTGATTTGTTTTCCTGCCACTACCAAATCTGTATCAATGTAGCAGTACTATTTACAGTAAGCTGTACTTTGAGCAATACTTCATTACAGTACAGTGCAGTACAGTACAGGGATCCATGACATGGTCTCTACCTCGATGCATTTTCCCTCCATCATCCTTTCTATCTGCTTGTCTGTCTCGATCTCCTTCATTGGATTGCTTCTCTTGAATCTGTCCCCCCTTCCTCTACCCTGCCCCTTTAGTGACCCACCCATCTCTCTTGCTTTCTTATACCTGACACTGCTCACTTCGTTCGGTCTGGCATCTCGTGATTTATTCACCCGTATCACTCAGATTTCCCCCACATTTGTTCCAGCCCCCTGCCCATAGTTTTCTCCCTGATTCACCTGTCTGTCTTTGCATATGCCTGCCCCCTCATTCTTCTCACTTGCTTTGTTCTCTGGCCTATGGCTGTGGGCTTTGCTCAGCCATTCTCCTCTTCGCCTCATGCCCTTTACCTCTTATCTTCTGCTTCTGCCTGAGGGCTTCCTTATCCCACCTTTGCTATCCTTCTTTGTATCCTCATCTTGACCCCCCATCCTTGGCCCTGGTCCTCTCCTCCTGTCTATCTCAGTCTCTACCTCAGTCTCTATCTCTATCAGTGTCAGTGCCGCTGCACACTCGCCTCTGAGGCCGGGAGATCAGATGGCTGTGGGTTCAGTTCCACACTGGCACTTGGGTTAATATCCCAGTACTGACACTGTAATGCAGCATGAGAGGGGTGCTGCATTTCTGAGGTGCCGTCTTTCAGATGAGACGTTAAACCGAGGTCCCATCTGCATGGATTGGTGGTAGTTCAGGTGGATGTTAAAGATCCCATGGCACCTATCGAAAAGAGTAGGGGAATTTCCCTGGTGTCCTGGTCAAATTTCCCTCATTCACTAAAAATACCTCCAGCAGCTTAATCTGGTTCAAGGTCAGCTGGCATTCATCTGTATTCCCCTCCCCCGGGTCATGCCTGAAAATAGGCAGGATTTGTCTAGTGCACTTACCCGGTCAACAAAAGCTAAATAAATAAATAAAAATAAATAAGCATTGCTTTTACATGCCTGAAGGACATTCCCAGTACAACTCAAGCTAAAGTCCAAATTCCTGATTTTGTGAATCATGAAAGGACTTGGACTTTGATTTACTGATTTGTTTTCCTGCCACTACCAAATCTGTATCAATGTAGCAGTACTATTTACAGTAAGCTGTACTTTGAGCAATACTTCATTACAGTAGTACAGTGCAGTACAGTACAGGGATCCATGACATGGTGTCTACAACTTTGTTTTGATGCAACACTACATCAGTGGATTTATGTTGATTGCAAGTTGTGATCAACATAAATCCATCGGGAAATTGTATGTTTTCTTCAAGGGGCTTTGCCCCATGAACCCCCCCCATGCTGGGGACTCTGCCCCCCCACATCCCCCCTAACTAAAGATGATCTACTCTAGGTTGGAGTTGATTTGGGGAGACAGAAAACCGCACAGAAAGCAGCACCGGGTTCCTACAGGTACATTACATCGGGCAACAGTGACTTGCCACTATAGTGTATTTCGCTGTAAAAATGTTGCTGTGGCATCGACATATGACAGAACAGTATAGTACAAGGAAGAGTGCACTAAATAACATTCATATTACCTGTTTAAACAGTATTGCCACTGTCTTCTCTGATGACAGGAAGCTCTCCTTCAGGATTTGCTGACTCTGTAGAGACTTTAAAGTCTTGTCTGATGATTGAAACTGACTCAGCATCATCATAATTGTATTCTAAATCTTTAGGAAAATCACTTGGATCTGGGACTTTAAGAACACAAAACAATGATTAGCAAAATTAAAACTATCAATGAAATGGATGCAAATTAATTAATTTATAGTGCTGTACTCCCAATGCTGCCATACCCTCTATAGTGTACGGGAAGAGGGGCTATATCAGAACACAAATATTAAATATGCTATACATAGAGAAAACTGGATGGGCAACTATGCACAACCAGTGTGTTCTGCCACAGAGGGGTTCTGATTCCCTCTGACCTCGAGAGCAAAGCTCGAGAGGTCCATGAGAATCAGAACCCCAAGGTAGCAAAACACACTGGTTGTGCGTAGAGTTGCTCATCCTGTATTTTTTATAGTGTACAGTACTGTGTGAAATGTGCATTTGTGAGTTCTTTTGTTTCAAAATAAAACTGACTCATGCAGTCTCTAGAGGGTCTAGAATGCTGTTCTACCACAGTAGGGTAGAATCACATACCATGACCTTTGAACTGTGGTACAACAGCATTTTGAAAGGGATGGAATTCTATACAGAACAACACTCCACTATACACTATAATTTTTGTCTTTAAGTCACATAATCAAAACATTTTCTTTTCATTTTGACTGTTGAATCCAGTTTATCATAATTCCACACATTTCCCCACATCTTCAAAACTGCTATTTTCTGCTCAGGTCTCTATAAACAACCATTTGTCAATGCTGAATGTTTGTTTTCTGGCATTGGCAGTGGTAGTGTAGAAGTTACAGAGCTGCGTAACAGGAATGGCAGTGAAGTATTGAACTGAAGTCAACCCCACCACCACCCTGCAGAGAGTGACAGGCATTGGGGTGTCTGGTTTGGGTCATCAGCCATAATCTGCCACGCTTATTTTCTCACCACACACCCCACCCCTGCAGAGACTGACAAGAGTCACAGTGTTCCTTGTGGTCTTTTGCCCTTATGCAAACCCCATTTCATTAGGAAATATGGTGAGATGGGTGTGATATAGGAGAATGGGGTGAAGTTTGGGGCCGAAGAGTCCAAGGCATACCTCGATGCCTCTCACTGACTGCAGGGTGTGGAATGGTATGAGCATCACAGGCAAGAATCCCAAGTCACACCCCTAATTCCTGTCATTCTCTACAGGGTTGGGCATTATAGTTGAAAACCCTAATACCTCAGGCATTCGTTGGTATTTTCACTCCAAATTTTCAACATGTTTGTTTTGTGACCCCACTTCATGAACAGTGGGAATATCAGTTTGTTAGCCGAAAGCTGCTTATGCACAGTGACTATGGCATTTAGCACCACAAGTGCAAAAATATTCCGAACAGGATGTAAAAATGACAGCTGTACTCTTTCATGGGGAGGTGTAAAAAATGGCTATGTTGCAAATGTGTAGTAAAAATATTTAAAAAAATGGTGAAGTCACAAGCATACATAGAAACTGTGCAACGCACACCCATAATATAATTAGGTGGGAATTTTTTTTTACAGCAGATTGTCAACTCAGGCATTTTGGTGCCTCCGATCATGAACAGTGTCACTGTGATTTTCTTTATCTGTGCCGATCAATGATTTCCCACAGTGACCCCGCATCTCTGCACTGAAAGTGTGAAAACACACTTCAGCCATGTTGTGAAAAATGGCAGCTGTACTGTTCATAAGGAAGTGTGGAAAAATGTCACTGGTGAAAATCTGGACTGAAAATATTACAAAGTCATGAACTAACGAGGGTGCATGGAAACTGCACAATGCTCACTCATAACACAGTCATTTTATGGACTTTTGTCACCAAATTTTTAACATATCCATTTTAAGACCTCTGCTCATGAACAGTATAACTGTGATTTTCTTAATCTGTCCTAACACTGCTTTCGAACACCAACAGCACCATTGTGCGCTACATGTGCGAAAACACATTTTGGGTGACATATGAAAAATTGCAGCTGTACTGTTCATAAGGAAGTTTAATAAAATGGACATGTTGAAAATCTGGAGTGAAAATATTAAATTTGCAAACTTACGAGCATGCATAGGAACTGTGCAACGCATGCTCATAAAAGTCATTTTTAGGAATTTTTTCACCAAGTTTTCAACATAGCCATTTTAAGACCTCTGCTCATGAACAGTGTCACTGTGATTTTCTTAATTTGTCCGTCAGCATTGATTTCCTATTACTGACTGCGCCATTAGTGCTACATGGGGAAACACATTTTGGGTGAGATGTAAAATGACAGCTGTACTACTCATAAGAAGGTGTGGTACAATGGCAAAGTTGAAATCTGGAGTGAAAATATTGAAAATTTGCGAACTAATGAGCGCATAGTACAATGCACACTCAGAAAACTGTCATTTTTAGAATTTTTCACCAAATTTTCAAAATAGCCATTTTAAGACCTTTGCTCATGAACAGTGTCACTGTGATTTTCTTAATTTATCCCGACATTGATTTCAAGACAACCCGACTGTGCCATTGCGCTAGCGGGCGGGAAACATGTTTTGGGTGAGATATGAAAAATGGCAGCTGTACTACCTTATAAGAAGGTGTGGTAAAATGGCAATGTTGAAAATCTGGAGTGAAAATATTGAAAATTCGCGAACTTACGAGCGTGCGTAGGAACTGCGCAATGCACGCTCGTAAAACAGTCATTTTTAGGACTTTTTTCACCAAATTTTCAACATAGCCATTTTAAGATGTCTGCTCATGAACAGTGTCACTGTGATTTTCTTAATTTGTCCTGTACATTGATTTCACGCACCGACTGCACCATTGTGCGCTTCATGGGGAGAAACACATTTTGGGTGAGATGTGAAAAATGACAACTATACTACTCATAAGAAGGTGTGGTAAAATGGCAATGTTGGAAATCTGGAGTCAAAATATTGAAAATTCGTGAACTTACGAGCGTGCATAGGAACTGTACAACGCACGCTCGTAAAACAGTCATTTATTTGAATTTTTTCACCAAATTTTCAACATAGCCATTTTAACACCTCACCTCATGAACAGTGTCACATGATTTTCTTAATTTGTCCTGTACATTGATCTCGCACACCAACTGTGCCATTGTGCGCTACATGGGCGGAAACACGTTTTGGGTGAGATGTGAAAAATGGCAGCTGTACTACTCATAAGAAGGTGTGGTAATATGGCAATGTAGAAAATCTGGAGTGAAAATATTGAAAATTCACGACCTTATGAGCGTGCGTAGGAACTGCACAATGCATGCTCGTAAAACAGTCATTTTTAGGACTTTTTTCACCAAATTTTCAACATGGCCATTTTAAGATGTCTGCTCATGAACAGTGTCACTGTGATTTTCTTAATTTGTCCCATACATTGATTTCACACACCGACTGTGCCATTGTGCGCTTCATGGGCAGAAACACATTTTGGGTGAGATGTGAAAAATGATAGCTGTACTACTCATAAGAAGGTGTGGTAAAATGGCAATGTTGAAAATCTGGAGTGAAAATATTGAAAATTCGCGAACTTACGAGCCTGCGTAGGAACTGCGCAACGCACGCTCGTAAAACAGTCATTTTTGGGAATTTTGGCAGCAAATTTTCAACATGGGGTTTTGGGACCCCTTCTCATGATTGATGTCACTGTCATGGTGTTATTTGAGCCCAAAGGTGATTTCGCGAATCACTGCGAATCACCCTTCGACCTGAATAACGCCATGACAGTGATATCATTCATGAGAAGGGGTCCTAAAACCCCATGTTGAAAATTTGGTGCAAAATTCAAAAAATGCCTGAGGTATGCAATAAAGTCAACCTCCCCATCTAGCTTCCATTATACAGCTTACCGGCATTTCCTCAGTTCGCGGTCAGCTTTGAAGAGTGCAGACGTGTTCCCGTCCACCAAGATCGCCACGCCAGAGTCCGGAGGTAAGTATGGGGTGAGGGGGGGTGTGGGGAGGCTAGGTGCGCAGTGGGTGGGGTACGGGTTGTGGGAGGGGAGGTGGGGAGACTCGCCATGGGACCGTTTTTTCTTTACAGGTAGAAAAAAAAAACGATGACGTGGGACGTTTGCCACGCTGGGGTGGGCTCCCACCGTGGCACAAGGACATTGGGGGGGCTTTCAGCTGAAGGGGGATTGGGCACCCCCGTCAGCCTAAGGAATCGATTGCCATGCTGGGATGGGCTCCCAGCGTGGCACTTACTGGGGGACAGTGCAGGCCGGGGATTGGGCTCCCCGTCAGCTTATTATTAGTTGCCACGTTGGGTGGGCACCCAGCGTGGCATTTTAAACCTTTGGGGAGGCGGGGGAGCATAGCACAGCTGATGGGGATTGGGCACCCCGTCAGCTGTAGTCTTGTGCAGGGGGCGCGCTGCGCCTGCATGGTGCGCTGTGTGTGGGGGAGCTGCATGAGCAGGCGAGATTCATCGCTGTTCACTCAAGCGTAGCTCCCCTTTCAACTGATGCCACTGCATTTTGGAGCGTGTCATAGACAGCTCCAGAATGCATTGGCTTACAGGGGCCACGTCTGCTAGCACACTGACTGAATTGGAGGAGGAGGTGACACACCTCTGAAATCTACGATGATAGCACTATGTTTCTTGCACATGCTTGCAAGCAAACATAAAAATGTGGGGAATATATTGAGCTTGGGAGACCTCAGTACTGTGTGCTAAGCAGATCCCATTGAAACATGAGAGTAAACCCTTAACACTTCATTTTGCACTTTCTGTAATTGCCACTTGTATTACAACTGGATAATGTACAGTAGGTGACTTGATTCCTTTAATTAGACCAACGTGCATATTTAGTACTGAAGTTTTGGATCCACTTTACACAGAGCCCTTCCTCTGATAAAGATGTAAGTTCCCCATATTTGGTATTTATGTACTAAAAAGGGACACTGGCCCTGGGAAACGCTGTGTACAGTATGTTAATTAAGCAATAAGGCACAACAGGGTGTGTGTTATTTAAGCAATAAGGCACGACAGGGTGTGTGTTATTTAAGCAATAAGTCATGACAGGATGTGTGTTATCTGAGCAATAAGACACAACAAGGTGTGCGTTATTTGCCGAGTGCTTCCACCACCCCAGGAGTGACATTATTACACAATAACAAACACCCTGGCGTGTCTTATTGCTATTATACAATGGCTCAGTTTTTTTTATTAAACAAAAAGAAGAAAAAGGAAAAAAAATGTTGGCTTCTTTTTCAGTTTTTTTGTCCGTGGAGGTTTATGTTACAAAAAAAAGTGCACTGTAGGTGGAGCTGCTAACTTGAATGATTCCGTGTTTCAGGTTTCCCCAGGGTTTATCCTTGTTTCTTTGTTGTGTTCTAGTCTGACATAAGTCTCAACCCCCTCCCCACCTCCCTACCCCCAGCTGTTCAGGCAAAATCAAGCTGTATTTTAACACTTATTTTTTTTAATTATATAAATTATGTCTGTTTCTTTTACTGCCAAACAGTACAACAACAGTACTGGAACATATAAAAGTGTGCATGCACTAACATTTCAGCATCAAGGACAAGATGGAAATGTTGTTTGTTTTTAGTGAGTACAAACAAAAGGACCATGGTGGGAATGGAGGATCTGTGCTAATGGTTGATATCACCCTTGAAAATACATATATTTTTCTTGTAATTTTTTCCTGAAGTGAGCGGCTTCAGTGAACCATGCTACCAGCAGTTATAGTCATGGTTCATTGAAGCCATTTGCCTCAGAGAAAAACAACGGCCAGGCAAATTACATTTTTTTTTATCCAGCAGTAAAATCTGTGTGGTGACTGCCTGACGTATGGGTAAAACTGATGTGTAGGAGGTGATGATATATCCTCATTGGGGGGGAGGGGTGCCAGGCATAATTTACAGTTGCATTCCAGAGTGGTGGCAGCTTGTGGATGGGATGCATGGTTGCACAGCAAAACTTCTCCAAGATAAACTGCAATTAGAGTGGTTTATTTGAATTAGATTAAAAAAAAACACAAACAAATCAATTTAAATATTGGCTACTGAACATAGTTACAACAAATATGTTATATAAACTAAAATAACATTTCGGGTGAGTGACAGAACTAGAATCTAACCCATAGCTACATAATGTTAAAATACTACATAATGCATATAAAATTTACACTTTATTGCACAGTGGAGTAACATTTATAAGTTCATGCATGTACAAGGAACTTCTTTGGATGAGTGACTTTTGAGGGGATGGACACTACCTGTCCAACGCAGGGTGCTCTGCAAGGGGCTCCACAGTATCACACCAATCATCAGCCGGGCTAATCCTGATGCTATTTTGCCTGAAATGGTCTGCACTTGAAAGGAAAAAGCTCCATTAATCATGTGGCAGCTTTATCCTTTCATTTGCAGGTCACTGCCCTGCAAACAGCTGTTTGCATCCCGATCAGCCTGGCTGACATCTCTGCCCCTTCCCCCCTTGCCACTCCATTGGTCCCTTCCCTCTCCAGTCCCTTGCACCTCAGACTGACACCTTACGCCCTGAAGGGTATAAATAAATTTACAATAGTGCAACCAGAACAGTGATTCTAGAAGGTAGGAGGAGGCACTTTCCTCCTTTGCCTCCTCCACTTCCCACTGTCTCATTTTGCTCCTTTTCTCACACCCATGCAGAGTAGGCCACAGTCTAAGCTCCATACTGGTTGAGAGTTTAGAGTGCCTGAAGGCACATCCACTTAAGCACGATCATGCTAGCAGATCCGCCTCCATGCCTACATTGGGGTGCTCAATCCCAGTGTCAGCATGTATCCTCCTCCCCCATTAATGTGGCACACTGGGAGCCCACCCCTGTGTGCCAAAAAACTACATGTTTGAAGTTTTCAACACCAGGATGCCCACTCCCTGTTTCAAATGTGCACCACCCATGCCCCAGTGTTCTTAGCCGACCTTGGGGTGCCTAATTCCTGGGTCAGCAATGATCCCCCCCAGAGTACTCTGGGCCAGTGAGAGTCCACCCCAGTGTGGCAAAATTCATAATATTTCACCTGTAAAAAAGAAAACAGTCCCATGATGTATTTTTTTAAACCCAAAAAAGAAGAAAAAAGAAAATGGTTACTCATCATTCCCACTGACTCCCCCTCCCCCCAACCCACATCCTCCCTCTGTGCATTCCACCTCCCTATTCCCTTCTCTCCTGTACTTACCTCCGGAGGTCAGAAGCAGTGATCTTCTGTGGACCGGGAACACGTCTGCACTCTTGAAAGACCAACTTGGAACAGAAGAAATGACAGTAAGCCCTATAATGCCATTCAACGGAGGGATTTCAACTTAGGTTGCTATCTTAGACAATTTTTGGAGTTTTTGGACCAAATTTTCAACATGGAGTCCTTGAACCCCACCTCATGAATACTGTCACTGTCATTCCATTTCTCAGTCCCCAAAGGTGATTTTTTGGTCACTGCATGGAATCACGTTTTGAGACCAATTAATGAAATGACAGTACCACTGTACATGAGGTGGGGTCTCAAAAAGCCCATGTTGCAAATTTGGTGAAAAAAATCCAACAAATAACTGTGTTACAAGCGTCCATTGTGCAGTTTCAACGCACATTCATAATTTCATAAATTTTTTATATACTCACTAAAAATTTGCAAAATTGCCATTTTCCCCACCCCCCTTATGAGCAGTACAGCCGTCATTGTTTTGCATCCTTCCTGCAATGTGTTTTTGCACCTGTGCTGCAGAATGGTGTGCTAGCTGTGCAAACTCAACTTTTGAGACAGATTAACATAATCCCACTGCCACTGTTCATGAGGGGATGTCCCAGAAAGACCATGTTGAAGATTTGGTGAAATCATTCCAAAAAATGACTGCATTGTGAACGTGTGTTGCACACTTTCTATGTACACTCGTAACTTTGACACTTCTTCATATTTTCACTCCAGATTTTCAGCATTGTCATTTCATCACACGTCCTCTTAAACAGTACAACTGCCATTTTCACATCCTGCCCAAAATGTGTTTTCACACCTGTGGCATTGACTGGCACACTCACTGTCTGAAATCACCTTTTGGGATCGAGTAACAAAATGATACTGTCACTGTTCATGAAGTGCAGTACCAAAATGCCCACGTTAAAAATTTGGAGCAAAAAATACCAATAAACACCTGGGGTGTTAGGGTTTCCATCCATAACACCCACCTTGTACAGACTGACAGGTGTCTGAGGTGTGACTTGGGGTTCTTAGCCATAATGCTCACCCCATTCCACCCCCACCCCTACCCTGCAGCCACTGACAGGCATTGAGGTGTGCCTTGGGGTCTTCAGCCTAATGTTCACCCCATTCTCCTATACTGCACCCATCTCAGCTTATTTCCTTATGGAATGGGATGAGTGAAATGGCCAAAGACCTCAAGGTACACTGCAACACCTGTTGGTGTCTGCAGCAAGGGGTGAGGTGGAATGGCATGAATGTTATGGCTGATAACCCAAAGGCACACCGCCAACACCTGTTAGTCTTTGCAGGCTAGGGGCTGGTTTTACTTCAGTACTTCATTGCTATTCCTATTATGCATCTCTCTGACTCCTACACTACCAATGCCAATACCAGCAAGCAAACATTCAACACTGACAAATGCTTGTTTCTCTAATGAAGTGAACTAGTGCTGGAAGAACATAAGAAATTTGTGTTGAGAGTGATGCCTTAAAATGCAAGGCAGATGAATATACACGGAACAATATGGGAGGCAAGTACAACAGCAATACCAACTGCAAACTTTGGCATTGACAAATGCTTGTTTTCTTTACAATATTGCACCAGAACTGCAATTGCACAAAGAAGGCTGGGAGAGTCTGGGTTTACTTATTAAATAACAGCATTGAAAATAATTTTAAGTTGTTCACAGTCAGGCTTCTCTGTCTGTCAAAATTTATCCACATGCAGAAAATGACTGCTGCACATCTGCACTGGAACCTGGGACCCAGATGGCCCAAAGGGCTGCCTTAGCTAGAGTTGGTACCAGTGAGGACATTGAAATCCAGTACTGGTGAAGATCAGAAGATCCCATCTCTGGTAGTTACCACACATCCTGCCATATATATATTTTCCAGTCCTTCGAAAGGGCACTCGTGCTATGTACAGTGAAAACTGGGATACAGGGCAAGTACAATTGAAAGCCCTTATTGAGTTTGGGGAGGTTCAATAAGTTAAGAATTTGTCAGGCCTTGTGAAATGGTACAGATGGGTTTGAGTTCAGGTGTTATAAACAGTTTCTCCAAACTGACCTTGAAAGCATTTTTGAACATTTTTTCATGTTCCTTACTTTATTTCTCAGTTGAGAGAGATACATTTGTGTCCTCTCACCAAAGTCATCATGTTTAGTAGTGCCAGCCTCAAACTAGTTATTAATTGACATAAGCATGTCATATGTGGATGCTGCATGAGGTCTCCTCTTCGACTGCATAAGTTCTAGTACAGCAATAATGTCAGCTGAATTCTCTGTAATGAATGGCAGTTGTGCTTGTAGGTCGAGGAGGCAGTACAGTGCAGTGGATTAAGGCTCTTGGCTGCAGATCTAGAGACCTGTGTTTGAATCCCACAGCCACCTGGGTGAATACTGTGTGATCCTGAACAAGTCACTTAACTTTCTTGTGCTCCCAGGTTGCATCTGGAAACAAGCTTCAGCTTAGTGTGCTACTCCTGGTTAAACAATGTTCCCATCCCTTCATCGTACCATTCCTTCAGTAATGGCCGTAGATTGTTTACTGAAGTGGCATCATTAGCATCCTCCCTGAAAAAGTCACTCAGGTATTGCAGGTGTGTTGAATGGTATGCCATAGCTGCAAACCATGTGTTTCATCTTGTTAGAACTGGAACTGATGGCAAAGCAAACAAGTCCCTTTGAACTTCCAGATCCTCCATAAATGTAATGAACTCTCTTGCATTTTGGTGATTGCTGAAAGGCATATTTTACCCATGAAACCAGTTCATTTACATTTTTGAAGTGGTGCAGCCATGTATTCCCAACAAGGGACAAGACATGTGCCCAGCAACAAACATGCACGGCATGGTCCCCAATAACTCCACGAAGTGTATGTTAAAACATTTAACCATATAACAAGCATTGTCACTGACAAATGAAACTACATTCTTAAAGTCAATATTATAACTCTGTAGAGTCTTCAGGACAGCTTGAGCCACTATTGAATGGTTTACAGCTTCTAGTTCTGTGCTGACTCCAAGGCATGTCTTGCTCCCTCACAGCACAATGTTGACATTGAGATTGCAGAGTGACTGTGCATCTGTGCTCTCATCACACATGACAGACAATGATTTTCCCATCAGAGCTATATTAAGGTCTGCATCACGTTGCTCTCTGAACTTGGGTAGGTAGATCTGCCTCAGGGTGTTTGCTTTTGGCAGTACTTCAGTCCCCTTCACATACTTGCACATCCATTCCCTGAGCTGCAGATGATCCATCTTATCCAACATGATATTTGCTGCACAACATGCCTTCACTGTGTCCATGACCAGCTCATTTCTTGCAATGGATGATTCTGTTGCAGATTTGAAACTGCTGGTTAGAGTCACCAGCTTTCCTTATTTTCTTTCCCTAGCAGTGTGTTCCTTATTCTTAGCATGTTTCTTACTGATAAAATGATCTTTCACTGTCTCCTTTCTAGTATGATCCAGGACATGGTAGCAGTATGGACAGAAAAGGTTTTCTCTGTCCTCGTAGAGGCCTTCAAATTTGAACTGAAGAGCTCACTCGTTAGCCAAGGTGTAGCAGTGCTTGGCTTTCTTATTAAGTGGCGTGGCAGACATTATGCAGGCACAAAGTCTGAATACTGAACTCACAACCAAATGTAAACAAAATTAATAGTCTGTTCCACCAATCATCCTGATGAGATGATTCAAGTAACAAAATGGGAGTCTGAGATTCCCCAGGTATGGCAGTACACATTTTTTATCCTGAGGATAATGGCAGCAGCTGCCTCCTATGGCCCCATCCATCAGGTACCATGGCAGCATCAGCTTATGACTTCCATACTCCAGGTACGATGGCAGCAGAAGTCTATGACTCATCCTACAGGTATGATGGCAACAGTAGCCTACGACTCTCATCCTTCAGGTGCGACAGCAGCAGCCTATGACTCCCATCCTACAGGTACGATGGCAGCAGCAGTCTACAACATCCATCCAAGGTACAATGGCAGCAGCACCCATCAATGAAGCCCATCCTCTGTGTATAATGGCAGCACCAGTGTACAGCCCCCATCCAGAGACCCTGGGACCTTGTGACTCACAGAGTTACACAGGGACAGTGTGTATGGTCTGTCTCCTCAAAAAGTTGCTCTGGGGTGCACAGAAAGCACTGCAGTCCCAGAGCAAGTTTGTAGGTATGAGGATTCTGCATGTCACTGAGCAAGTCTGAGGGATTTCACTGCTTGCCCCAGAAAAAGTCTGGGGTGGAGATGGCATGGGAGTGTTCCTGAGCACATTTGAGAGTCTGTCAATTGTTGCTTGCCCAAAGTTTGTTTATAGGTGGGTCTGGCCACTCTACAATGTGGGAAACAGTTAACATACCCCCACAACAACTTGTTCTGGCACATGTTACAAGGGACGGACAGCCTTGGACTTCTGTAGGGCCTCCCCACCATTGCAAACTTGCTCTGGGCCATACAGAAAGCAAAGCACCTGCAGAGCACATTTACAGAGAGAGGTCCTTAAGCAAGTTATGTTCCTGAGCAAGTCTGAGAGTTTGTCACTTGTTGCTTGTTCCAGAGCAGGTTTTAACACAAATACTCAGATCTGCTCAGGTGCACACCACCTATTGGAGCCCTAATGCCATTGGGGACATGCAGTACAGAAAAACAAGTCATCCCCATTGGGTCCCAACCATAAATACAAACATTTAGACTCGGGACTCACAGAAGCCTTTGCAATAAAAGAGAAACAATCTGTGTAAAAGGGAGAATGAAAAAAAGTGGGCCTCCAGTCCCTAGAGTCCCCCCCCCAGACACGCTCAGCGATAACATAGAAACATAGAAATATAGACTTTGACAGCAGATGAGGAACACTTGGCCCACCCAGTCTGCCCATTTCCCTACTTATTGGATAAGCTGCAGATCCTAGTTTACCAACAGCCTACTTCCTCCTACCAGCCACTAGAATTGCTTTATGTCTGTTTCATGCATTCTTGAATTCCCCCACTGTTTTTGACCCCACAACCCCCTCAGGAAGGCATGCCATGCATCCATGACCCTCTCTATGAAAAAAAATACTTCCTCACATTGCCCCTGAGCTGTCCTCCCTCTATCTTCAAATTGTGCCCCCTTGTTCCTGCATATTTTTTTTCTGAAAGATGCTACCCAATTGGACTTTATGGATTCCCTTGAGATACTTAAATGTTTCTATCATGTCCCCTCTCTCCCTCCTTTCCTCAAGGCTATGCGTATTAAGCACCATTAGTCTCTTTTTGCATGGCTTCTGGTGCAGACCCTTTATCATTTTAGTTGCCCTCTTCTGGACTGCCTCCACCCTGTCTATGTTCTTGTGGAGATGGGTCTCCAGAACTGCATGCAGTATTCCAAATGGGGTCTCACTAACTGTTTGTACAGAACGATAACAGTTTTCTGCTTTCTACTGGTGATGCCTTTCCCTATGCATCCCAGTATCCCCTAGCCCTATTTATTGCCTTCTCACATTGCTTGCCTACATTTAGGTCATCTGATATGACTACCCCAGGTCCCTTTCCATTTTTGTTATTGTTCGTACCTCAACCCACATTGTGTACCCTTCCCCTGGGTTTTCGTTTCCCAGGTGCATTACTTTACACTTCTTTGCATTGAATCTAAGCTGCCATTCTTTTGACCATTCCTCCAACCTTGCCAAGTCCCTTCTCATCCTTTCCAATCCCTTTCTGTATCAACCATGTTGCAGATATTTGTGTCATCTGCAAAGAGGCATACTTTTCCTTTTAGTCCCTCTGCAACATCACCTACAAAGACATTAAAGAAGACTGGCCCCAGAACTGAATCCAGCAATATCCCACTAGTAACCCCCCTTTCTTAGGAGTGGACTCCATTTAATATTACCCTCTTCTTCCTGTTGTCCAGCCAATGTTTTAGCCAGGCTACAACCCTGGGACCCCCTCCCAGGCTGACTAACTTGTTTATTAATCTTTTGTGCTGGACTGTGTCAAGTGCCTTGCTAAAGTCTAGGTAGGCCATGTCCACAGTCCCTCACTGGTCTACTGCTTTGGTCAACCAGTCAAAGAAATTGATTAGATTTGTATGACATGACCTTCCTGCTGTGAATTCATGCTGCCTTAGGTCCTGTGCCCCACCGACCTCTAGGTACTTAACAATTCTTTCCTTCAGAAGTGATTCCTTCATTTTCCCTACCACGGAGGTAAAACTAGCAGGTTTGTAGTTTTCTGTCTCTGTCTTGCTCCCACATTTGTGAAGAGGAATGACATCCACCCTCGTCCAGTCCTCAGGTACCACACCATCCTTCCATTATTTGTTAAAAAGGGAAAGTGTAGTCAGTGGTGTCACTAGTTCTTCTTTTAATTATTTTAGAATTCTGTGGTGAATTCCATCAGGCCCCATTGCTTTGTCCACCTTTATTTTTAGGAGTTCTTTCAGAACCCTTTCTTCTGTGAATGGACTGGTATCAACCCTCTATCCAGATTTCTTCTATTGTTTGGTTTATGTACCTCCCCTCCTCTTCTTTTGTGAATACTGAGCAGAACTATTTATTCAGTATCCCTGCTTTTTCACAGTCCCACTCTGCCCACCCCCCTTCCCTTTATTAAGCCTCACTATCCCTCCATTGATATTTCTTTGCTCCCTAATGTACCTATAGAGGTTTTATCCCCCTTCTTAACTGAGTTTATCTTTTCCTCAGTTTAGGCCTTTACTGTTCTGACTGCCTTCCCTGTTTCCTTCTGCTTTAACTGATACAGTTATCTGTCCTGCTCCTTCTGTGTTTCCTTACACTTCTTGAATGCTTCATTTTTCTCCCTAATCTTCCCCACCACCTCTTTTTAGAACCACAGTGTTTTTCTTTCCTTTATTTTGTTTTGTTGATTTGCTTCACACAAAGGCTTGTTGCCTCTGTGATGGCTATTTTGATTTTTCTCCATTGTTCCTCTACCCCTCTTTCTTACCCATTTGCTAGTGTTTTTCTGAAGCACTCTCCCATTTTCCCAAAGTAAGCCCTCCTAAAGTCCAATACCCTTGCTTTTGTATGGCTTGATTCTATGGCTGTTTATTGTGAACCACATTTTTTGTTAGTTGCTTGTTCCCAGATGGCTACTAACTTCTAAATCCGAGATCCTTTCTCCATCCATATTTGAGAGTACCAGGTTTATGCCTGCTCCCTCCTGAGTGGGTTCCAACACCAGCTTTGTGAGGCATGCCCCCTGTAGGGCATTGAGAATGACCCTGCTCTTGGATATGGCTGCAGCAAAGGTGCTCCAGTTAACATCAGGCATAGTCAGGTCCCCCATCAAGAATATCTGCCCTTTTTCTGTCTTTCTAAGGATGACTTCTGTAATTTCCTTGGCCATTGCCTTCGCCTGAGATGGGGTCTGTATACAACCTCCATGCAGATTGTGATGCCATTTTCTATCTCCAGGGACACCCACAGTGCCTCTTCTCCTCTCTGTTTATCCTTTAGTGCCATTGCTTTGATCCCTTCTCTTGCGTAGAGAGCTACACCTCCTCCTCTTTTACCTTCCCTGTCCCTCCTGTAGATTGTGTACCCTGGTATGTTGACATCCCATTCATGGTGCTCTGTGTACCATATTTCTGTGACTGCCACAATATCCAGTCATCCATCTTCCATCAAAGTCAGTAGCTCAGGGAGCTTGTTACCTAGACTACAGGCATTGGTACTCATAACCCTCTATTTTATTATGGCCTTACACCTTTTATCTCCATCCCTGTCCTAACTGCCTTTGCCTTTTTCTCCATTTCCCCCTTTCTGCTCCCTATTGACTACTCTACCTTAGTGTTTATCTCGCTAACTATCCTGTTTTGTGAGGGGAGGCTGGGATTTCCCTGCTCCCTTTAAGATCCTCCCCCCTTGACTAGTTTAAATGTTTGCAATGAAGCATTTAAACCTATCACCTAGGATCCTGGTTCCCCTCCTGGGCAGATGCAGACCATCACACCAGCATAGGCCTGTATCCCTCCAGATGGACTCCCATTCTCCAATGAAGCTAAACCCTGAGCTCTGCACCAGTTTTTCAACCATTCATTGAATTCCATGGTATGAAGTACCCTAGCTTCAACCATGCCATAGACAAACATCACATCCGAGAAGGTTACTGCATGTGCTACTTGTCTAAGTCCCATCTCCAACTTCACAAATTCCTCTTGCACTGCTCTGATCCCACTCCTAGCTAGGCAATTTGTCCCTAGGTGGAAAATGACATCCAGTTCCCTCTCTATGCAGCTGCGCCCATGATCCTGAGGATTTGCTCCCTGTTCCACCAAGCCTTGGTGCCAGGCAGGCACCTTACATCCCCCTCCCCTTCCTCCCCCAGTTCTACCTCCCTAACGATTGAGTTCTTCACCAGGAATTGTTTCCTTCCCCTGTGGGATCCTGTGCCACCCTCTTGTGAGTCTCCTTTGTGGAGGTTCCCAGCATTCTCCTTGATATCCACTGCAGGTGCCTCCATAGAGGAACCACCCTCCCCAGAGTGGCACATGAATTGTGGAGAGGTACAACTGGAGGGATGCACCTCTGCTCCAAAAGCCTCACCCTTCCTGAGCCCACCTTGGTCCAACCACTCTTCCTTCTTGGCAACCTCTGAGGCAGCTGTCCTTGTGGTCCTTGGGTGGGAGAGGAGATTTCATGAATCTTAGCCAGGTTGGCCTGGAGATGTGCAACCTCATCCCTCAAACCAGAGAGGTGCCTGCAAATAGGGCAGCATTGCAGCCTCCAGAACATCTCCCGGAAGACTGCCACCCCACAGCCATTGCACTGCAGCACTCCCATCATTTCCTATTTTGTGGCCCCTCTCCTGTTGCTTTGTATGATTACTATCTCCTCCTTCTGTTTATTTTCCACCTACTTTCCCACTGCCTGTGTGCCCTTACAGCTCTTTTTCTTCCTGTTCTAGGACAGGAACTGCCTGTATTCTTCAGTAGTCTCCTTTTTCCTTGCTCAGAGTCAGACTTCCAGCAGCTGGGGGGGGGTACTCTTTTCCTTCTATGTATGGTAAAACTTACGTGTCTCAGTAATCCTTCCCTTCCTACTGCCAAACAGGAGGTTCCTGTTGTCAGTCAAATCCAGTGCCTATACAAGTTGGATTGGCTAAGGCTGGGAGGGTGGAGAAGAGGGAAGGAGGGCAATTAGTAAGAAAAGTTCTAGCTCTTTAGTCAGATGCTCATTGCTCTGAAAGCAAGCTTGCTGTCTGTCAAAAGCTATCAGCAGGGAACAGTAATTGGAGACACCTGGTTTTCTGCTGCCTAAGCTACACCCCCAATTAACTGCTCTCCTCTTGACTTATCAAATTGAGAAGCTGATACAGATCCCTTCCCCAACACAAAAAAAATAACACATTGACTCTAGTTTTTCTCTTCTTTACCCTAATTGAGACCCCACACTTCTAATGAAGTATCCCATTGCTTAATCCCAACAGGCTCTTATTCCTGCTGAGTTAGAAGTGTTCTATTAGTAAAAAAGTTCTAGCTCTTTAGTTAACTGTTCCTTGCTCTGAAAGCAAGACTGCTGTCTGCCAAAAGCTAGCAGCAGGGAATTGTAATTGGAGACACTTGTTTTTTTGTTGTCAAAGCCACATACCCAATAAACTGCTCTCCTCCTGACTTAGCAAACTGAGAAGCTGATATGGTTTCCTTCACCCAACACAGAAAATCACACTGACTCTCTTTTTGTTTAATCTAATTGAGATCCCACACTTCTAATAGAGCATCTGGTTGCTTAATCCCAACAGGCTCTGACTCCTACTGAGTTAGAAGTGTTCTATTAGCAAGAAAAGCTCTAGCTCTTCAGTCATCTGCTTCTTGCTCTGAAGGCAAGTGTGATGTGTGCAAAAGCTAGCAGCAGGGCAGAATATAAGAACATAAGAATTTGATGGCAGATGGGGACTAAGTGTTCCATCCAGTCTTTCCATGAACCTACCCCCCCCCATATTTTGCCATTTTTGTTTATATCATAGTGCTGGTTCAATGCATGTTTAAATGCATTCACCATCTTTGCTGCAACCACCTCTGGGTGCAGGCTGTTCCATGTGTGTATTACCCTCTCCACAAAAAGGTACTTTCTGATATTGCCTCTGAGCCTTCGCCCTCTCAGGTGTAAGGTGTGTCCTCTTGTATGCGCCTCTTAGTTTGCATGGGAGAGTTTGTCTACCTGAATGTTCTTTATACCTTTGATGAATTTGAATGTTTCTGTCATATCCCCTCTGTCCCTTCTTTGTTCCAGGGAGTACATGTTTAGGTCTTGCAGTCTAAACTCATATGGCTTGTGATGGAAGCACTGCATCATCTTTGTGGTCCTTCTCTGAATTGATTCCAAGTGCTCTATGTCCTTTTTTCAGGTGATACCTCCAGAACTGGATGCAGTACTTCAGGTGTGGCCTCATCAGGGATCTATAGAGTGAAATGATCACTTCTTGAGTAATAGGATTGATAGGATATGTACAGAGCTAATGGATTTGCATCCTTATTGCTCTCCAGTGATTTCTAGGTCATACTTATTTAAGCATGCCAGATGCCCTAGTTATTCTCATGTACTGATCCTACCTATGTTTAAATACTGCTATCGTTGAACTTGTCACAAACTCAGGTGGTAGTCTGTTCCAGTCATGGACTACACACTGGATAAACTACCAGCTGGTACGTACCAATCTCAAATGTCATGTAGTTAGTTGCAGGGGGTGGGATCTAGTAATATATGTATTAGCATTTTCCTCTAGCCCAGTAAGATCCTAGATATTACTGTTGTTCCATGCTCTGTGCACTAAGCACATATACCCCATTTTCCTTCTTGCCTCCAATGGGTACAAGTCCATTTCTTTTAGACATGTTTCATAGCTCTTCCCTGCTATATTGTGTATTGCCCTAGTGGCCTGTCACTTTACCCTCTCCAGGAGTGCCAAGTCTCCTTTTCTGTATGGTGTCCATACTTGGGCACCGTATTCCATAACTGGTCTCACCAGTAAAGTATACATAGGCAAGATGACCACCTTACTTCTAGCTGATATATTCTGAAGTATACAATTCAGGATTTTGCTTCCCTTTTGTGCTATGTTCTTCCAATGAGAGGAGAATGACAAGTCTTTTGATATTATGACCCCAGATCTCTCTCTTCAACTGTTGTTTTCAAGGGTAGACTCACCAGGGTGTAAGATATACCTGGATTATTCTTCTCCAAGTGCATGATTGCATACTTCCCTGAATTTAGGGTGAGTTTGAATTTCTCTGTCTAACTGTCTATGGTGTTTATGATCTCCTGCAAAGGTGATATCCCTTGCATGGTATCAATCTCTGCTCCCAGTCTGCAGTCATCTGCAAATTTATGCATCCAAATCTTCTGATGGTTTACTTGCAGTGTCGTCACATATAAATTAAAGAGACAGGGGCCCAACACTGATCCTTGAGGCACTCCACTGGACACCCACACCCAGTCCAAGTATTGTCCTCTAATGCATGCTCGCTGCTTCCTGTTTTTTAACCAACTCTGAACTCAAGCTCTTATAGATGGATGAATACAAATTTTGCTCATTTCTCTAATTAATTCTGTATGGGGGAGCTTCTCGAAAGCTTTGGAGAAATCCAGAAATATGACATCCACAGGAATTCCTTGGTCTATTCTCTTACAGACCTGATCGTAGAATGCCAGCATATTAATCTGGCAGGACCTTCCCTTCATGAACCCATGTTGAGAATAGTATGTTAAATGTTCCTGTTCCAGATATTATAGGATTTCATCTTTTAATATTCCCTCCAATATTTTGGAAGTAATCGCTGTGAGGCTTACAGGTAGATAATTGGCCAGATTTTATTTATTGCACTTCTTATCTGTAGGAATAACTGTTGCATTCCTCCAGCTATCAATCACTTCCCCAGTATCTACAGATTTTTGAAATATAGAAGCTACAGGTGGAGCTAATACATTACAAAGTTCTTTAAGGACTTTAGGGTGTAGTCTCTCAGGCGCGGGTGATTTATTTGGTTCCAGTTTATTAAGTCTGGCTTCCACATCAGATACCTTGATTGTAATCACATCTAGGGGCTCATGAATGTGAATACTTGTTCCCACATTGTCCCTGTTTATATTAAATACAGATGAGAAATAAGTATTTGTCAGGTTAGCCATATCTTTATTGTCTGAGATCAATTTCCCATTTGTGTCTTTAAGTGGGCCTATGTTATTTGGGGTGCCCTTTATGTTATTTATAAAAGTAAAAGGTTTTATAGTTCCCATTTACTCTTGTGCTAATATTATTTCATAAGCTGCTTTTGCCCTCTTGATTTGTTTTTTTATGGAGTTGGATAACTTGCTGTATTGGATTCTGGTTTTGGCATGTCTATTCCCTTTCCATTTCTTAAATAGTCTGTTCCTTTTGTTAATTAATTTCTTTATCGTGGGGGACCACAACTGTTTGTTAGTTTTGCTTGCTAGGTATTTTTGTTTGATCGGGATATTGTCAGTCATTTCCTTCTGGATCATATTTGGTGAAGGTGTCCCACATTTCATTTAGACACTTGTTTTTAAAGTCCTTTTCCCACTGCCAAAGTGCAAGATTTGCCTTAATTTTGGTAAAGTCAGCTTTGCTGAAGTTTGGTATAACAGTAGTCCTTGTATTTTTATATAGTAGTTCCACTTTTGTAAATTCAATTTTTAAATGGTCACTTGTGCCCAGTGGTTCAGTTGTTACATATTCATTAATTGAGTCCCATATGTTAGTTAGGACATGGTTGAGTATGTTGTGACTCTTAGTTGGATCATCTACCCTCTGTGTTAGTCCGATTTGATCGCATATATCTAGGAAATCCTTATCTATGTTAGTTTCACCTACAGAGGCCCCCCAGTTTATGCCTGGTAGGTTAAGGTCCCTCAGTATTAATATTCTATCTGCAGGATTCACTGATAGGAGTTCATCTGTGAGGAGTTTATTTACTTGCTCGGTAGATGATGGAGATCTAAAACTTACCCCTAAGATTATTTTTGTTTTTTCTAAAGGTGTTATCTTGATCCAAAGCTGATCTGGTATGTTGGGGTCCAAATATATCTCCCCTGATTTAATGTCATCAAATATATATAGTGCCACTACCACCCCAACCCCCTTCCTGTGGATCCTGGATTTTTTATGAAGGGACCTTCTGTTTTCTGACTCCAATAGTTTCCTCCTAGTTATTTCCCTGCCTATGCATCCAAGGATGCTGCTTGCTTTTCATGCCACTTTTTCACATTGATTCCCTGCTTTATGGTCATCTGACATGATTATGCCTAAGTCCCATTCAGTCCTGGTCTCTTCAAGTCAATGCCCACCTAGTAAGTATTGAGTTCTTGGGTTCTGTTTTCCCAGGTGCATCACTTTGCATTTTTTGACATTAACTCTAAGTTGCCAGTCATTGGCCCACTGTTCAAGTTTCTTGAGATCCTCCTTCATACTGGAGGCTCCCTCCTGATTGTCCACCCTATTACATAGTTTTGTATCATCTGCAAACAGGCAGACTTTACCCTCAAGACCAATGTCACTGATGAATATGTTGAAGAACCCTTGACCCAGCACCGATCCCTGAGGGACTTCTCAGGTCACATGATTCTCTTTGTACATGGTGCTGTTTACCATGACTTTCTGAGTTCTATCCTGCAGCCAGTGCTCTACCCAGCGTACTATCTTATGACCAACACCTGTGTGTTAAAGTATATTGATCAGCCTCATGTTTAAGATGGTGTCAAAGGCCTTGCTGAAGTCCAGGTGCACTTTGTCCACTGCCCCCCATGTCCACTGCTTTGATCATCAAGTCAAAGAATTCGATCAGGTTAGTGTGACGTGAACTACCTGCAGTAAATCTGTGTTGTTTGGGGTTGAGTTTTCCTGCCTCTTTTAGGAAGTCTATATCCTTTCTTTAAGGAGTGTTGCCATGATTTTACCAACCACTGAGGTCAAGCTGACTGGTTGATTTCCTGCCTCCTCTCTGCTGCCACTTTTATGCAAGGGTATCATGTTAACCCTCTTCCAGTCAAGTGGCACCATTCTGCTTTCTAGAGATTCATTGTATAGCTCAGCCAATGGTGTACTTATTTCTTCTCAAAGCCCTCTCAGTATTCTTGGATGAATTCCATCCTATCCCTTGGTTTGGTCTGTCCTCAATTTTTCTTCAGCACCCTTTCCCTTGTAAAGGGGCTTGTGTCTGCCTCCCATGCAGATGTCCTGTTCTGTTTAGTGCTGGACCACTACTGTACTGCTCATTTGTGAAGACTGAGCAAAAGAATGCATTGTGTGCTTCAGCTTGTCTTTGTTTTTTCCCACTATCTGACCATTGCTTGTTGACATTCTGACTATCCCCCTTTGCTCTTCATTTTTCTGCTGATGTATCTAAAAAAGGTTTTGTCCCCTTCTTGATTCCCAGTGCTATTTTTTTCCTCAGTTTGGGCTTTTGCTAACCTGTTAGCCTTTCCAGCCTCCTTGATAGTTTCTTTGCAGAGCTCCCTATCCCCTTCACTAAGAATAGAACTAGTGACACCACTGACTACCCTTTTTAACAAATCATGGGAGGATGGGGTGATACCTCAGGACTGGAAGAGGGTAGATGTTAGTTCACTTCACAAAAGTGGGAACAGGGCAGAGGCAGGAAACTACAGACTGTTAGTTTGACCACAGTGACAGGAAAATGTTGGAATCACTTCAGAAGGATAGAATTGTTGAGTACCTAGAGGCCAGTGGGTCACAGGACCCAAGGCAGCATGGATTCAGAGTGGGAAGGTCATGTCAGATGAATCTAATTGATTTCTTTGACTGGGTGATCAAAATAGTAGAGCAGGGAGGGGTTGTGGACATGGCCTACCTAGACTTCAGCAAGGCATCTGACATAGTCCTGCACAAAAGATTAATATACAAGTTAGTCAGCCTTGAAGTGGGTCCCAAGATGGTAGCCTAGAGAAAACATTAGCTGGACAACAAGACACATAGAGTAATAGTAAATGGAGTCCACTCTGAAGAAAGAGAGGTTACTAGCGGGGTACTGCAGGGTTCAGTACTGGGACCAGTCCTCTTCAATGTCTTTATAAGTGACATTACAGAAGGACTGGAAGGAAAAGTATGTATCTCTGCAGATTACACAAAGATCTGCAACAGAGTTGATACACAAGGTGGGTGGAAAGGATGAGAAGGGACTTGGCAAGGTTGGAGGAATGGTCAAATGTATGTCAGCTTAGATTCAACACAAAGAGGTGCAAAGTAATGCAACTGGGGAACAAAAACCCAGGGGTAGAGTACACAATGAAGGGTGAGATACTAACAACAGCAAAAATGGAAAGGGACCTGGGGTAATCCCATCAGATGACCTAGAGGTGGGCAAGCAATGTGAGAAGGCAGTAAGGAAGGCTGGAGGGATACTGGGGTGCATAGGGAGAGGCATCACCAGCAGAAAACGGAAAGGTGTTATCCACCTGTACAGACAGCTGGTGAGACCCATTCTGGAGTACTGCACGCAGTTCTGGAGAGCTCATCTCTGCAAGGACATAGGTAGGATGGAGGCTGTCCAGAGGAGGGCAGCTAAAATGGTGCAGGGTCTGCACCAGAAGACATACGAAGAGAAACTAAAGAAGCTTAATATGTATACCCTCAAGGAAAGGAGGGGGACATGATAGAAATGTTCTAGTACCTCAAGAGAATCAATAAATTCCAAGAGAGTAATATCTTTTAGAAAAAGAGGCATGCAAGAACAAGGGGGCACAATTTGAAGATAGAGTGAGGAGGGCTCAGAGGTAATGTGAGGAAGTATTTTTTCACAGAGAGCATTTAGATGCATGGAATGGCCTTCCTGAGGAGGTCATGGAGTCAAAAACAGTGGAGGAATTCAATAATGCATGGGACAGACATAAGGCAATTCTAGTGGGGGTAGGAGGAAGCAGGCTGTTGGTTAACTAGGATCTACAGCTTATTCATTAGGTAGGGAAATGGGTAGACTGGGTGGGCCAAGCGGTCCTTATCTGCATCAGAGTCTATGTTTCTATGTTTCTCTGTGACTCCTTGAATTGTCTTAAGGCTTGTTTCTTTTCTTTGATCATTAGTGTATATCTCTAGTAAAGCAGAGGGTGTTTCTCTTCCTTTTAGATTTAGTTATTAGCTTTGTGCAGTCTTCTGTTACCTTGTTCAGTGAGTCTTATAAGTTCTTCCAGTGAGCTTCTACATCCCCTGCAGATCTCACACTCAACAATTCTTTAATGCTGGATCTCATTTTCTGGAAGTCAGCTTTTTTGAAGTCAATATCCTTTAGTCTGCTGCGTCCTGAAACCACCATAACATTGATTTGTAGCCAGACTGGCTCCCAGATTGATGCCAACATGGTCGTTGGATATTCTTGGGCTATTAGTGAAAATAAGGTGCTGGATTGCTTTATCCCTGGTGGATGAGTCCACCACATGGTTCAGCCCAGGTTCCATAGGCATGATTAGAAATTCTCTGCTGTTTTGTGTGGAAGCTGTGCATGTGGACCAGTCAATACCTGGCAGATTAAAGTCCCTGACCAGAAGCAGCTCTCCTTTGTCAGTCATTGAGTGAACAGCCTCAAGGAGCTCCTTGTCAACTTCAGAGCCCTAAGCTGGCAGCATATACACAATGCATTTGTGGATAGGAGACCTGCCCCCAACTTCTAGAGTAACCCATATAGCTTCTGCATTGTTGTGTTTATGTTGAATCTCTGTTGCCTTAATTCCTTCCTTGACATATACTGCAACCCTACCCCCCTTATTGTTCATGTCCTTGTGGAAAAGTGCGTAGCTGGGTATGCTAATATCCCAGGTGTGGTTATCAGAGAACCATGTTTTAGTGATTATTACCTAATCAAGTTGTTCCTCTACTGCAATGGTGCAAAGCTTATGGATTTTGTTTGAAAGGCTGCATGCATTGATGCACATTGCCTTCCACTCCTGAACCATGGAACCATCTGGGTGATTATTTTGCCTGTGTTGACATGCACCAATGTCAACTTCCACTCCCCAACCTGCCCCTTTTTACTGTGCAACCCCACATCTTTCTCTGGGGCATGAGAATGCAGGTTCTGTATTGACATCTGCTGTTGCAGCTGGGTTCTCTGTGATACATCACCTGAAACTTGATCATAGGGGTGAGGGTGTAGCCATTATGTTTAAGATGGAGTTGGGCTTTTGGATGTGCCACTGGGGTGCATCATATCCTTTGAGTGTACCCTGGGAGTGAGTGTAGGGTTCAGGATACTCCTCACCTACCGTCCACCTGGTGATGGTGGAAAATTTCTGAAGGAGTTTGCATACTTCATTGTCGACATGGCATTGGAGTCCCCCAGATGGTTAATCCTGGGGGACTTCAATGCCTGGATTGACGATGAATTTTCACAATTTGGAAATAATCTCCTCCCACTTATGACTAAGCTGGGCCTTACACAGGTGGTTACCTCTGCTACCCATTTAGGGGGTCACTCATTGGATCTTATGTTCCTCCTGTGAATGAAAATCATGGATCTGGGGATGGAACCAGTCAGTTGATCAGACCATCACATCGTAAGACTCAGCCTCGGGGTGCCCCCAATAGGCCTGCCTCTATGGAGATGGTCCAATACTGCCCTTTAAGAGGAGTTACCCCAGAGGGTCTTTCAGCGGCACTGGATCTATCAGGTTTATTGAGTGAATGCATGAGTCCAAGGGATCTGGTACTCACCTATGATAAGGTGGTAGTGGATGCCCTGGACTCAATTGTTCCTGTTTTGGTTCAACCACTCACCCTTCGGCCAAGAATTCCTGGTTTGATGGGTCCTTAAAGGAGCTGAGGAGAGTAGATTGAAGGCAAGAGAGAGTTTGGCAGAAATCCAGCCTGGATGTTGACAAGCTTAGATTGATGGAACATTGTAATGGCTATCAATCAGCAATAACCCATAAGAAAGCAGAATTCCCATCCAGGGAGAATTCTGCTGCACAGAATCGACCAGCTCAGCTCTTCCAGACTGTGGACAGATTGTGCAATCCAGTCTGTCTCCAGTCTGAAAGAGATTTTTCACAGATGAAGTGTGACGAGCTTGTTTGATTCTTCACAAATAAGGTTGCCAGCATCCGGTCAGGTATCGGCTTAACTCTCCCTATGAGGGATTGTGGAGTTCGGTGGGAGGTGATGAGCACCAGCTCTGTCTGGACTGTCTTTAGCCAGTAAGAATTCATGGACATTGTGAGGCTTGTCCAGACTGTGCAACCAACCAGCTGTAGTTTGGATCTAGACCCTACATCCCTTTTGATAGATTGCATAGATGTCATCTGCCTGATCCTTGCTGAAATTGTTTGGAGTTCTTTGGAGAAGGGAGTCTCTGCTGAACCCGTAAAGGAGGCGATCATATGACAACTCTTAGAAAAAACTTCTTGGATCCAGACTGTCTAACTAATTACAGGTCTGTCTCTAAACTACCCTTTTTTGGTAAGGTTATTGAGAAGGTGGTTGCGTTGCAGCTGGACAACTGCCTTATAACTCACAATGTCTATGATGCTCTCCAGTCTGGGTTTAGGAAGAGACATAGCACTGAGACCACCCTTGTTCAGGTTTTAAATGACCTCCTAATTGTGAGAGATTGAAAGACTTGTACTATCTTAGTCCTTCCTGATCTCTCAGCATTATTTAACTCTGCAGACCATGGTGTCCTTCTGGAGTGCCTACGACTTTTCTGTGTACTGTCTGTGACAGTATTAAGATGGTCTTGATCATTCCCTATGGGCAGGTCTCAGAAGATTGTTACAGGAATTTATTCCTCTGTTGCTCTCTCTCTGTCCTGTGGGGTGCTGCAGGGCTCTATATTGATACCCATGTTGTTCGCAGTGTATATGCTGCTCTTAGGAGACATCATTAGCTGATCTGGTTTGGGTTTTTACTACTATGCAGTTGATACCCAACTATATATGTCCTTTATGCCTGGACAGGATGATGCAGTCTCTGTGTGTAAAAACTGTCTAACCACGATCAAGAACTGGATGAGCACCAGGTGGCTGAGGTTGAATCCGGATAAGACTGAGGTGTTGGTTGTGGACCCGGGTCATCTGGAGGTGGGTCTGGAGGCAGTCCAGGCTTCAGGCTTATGGTTCGATGGTGTCCAGCTCATGACCTCAGACCAAGTACGTAACCTGGATGTTATTTTTGACAGTGGTTTGACCCTGAAATCTCAGTTGTCTGCCATTGTCAAATCCTCTTTTTAACATCTGAGAAATATTGCCCGGGTGAAACAACTGGTTAGTCCGGATGACTTTCTTATATTGGTCCACAACTTCATGACCACCTGCCTTGATTACTGCAATGCCCTTCTAGGGGTTGATATCCATCACATGCAGCTAGTGCAGAGTACAGCAGCCAGGCTTTTGACTGGTACATCAAGGACTAGTCATATTACACCTGTGATGTGCTACCTGCACTGGCTGCCTTTACAATGGTGGATCACCTTTAAGGTCAGTTTACTGACTTATAGAGCCCTACATGAACAGGGACCCTGGTACCTGCAACATCTTCTGACTCCCGACTGCCCCTCCAAGGCAATCTTATCCACTGATGAGGAATTGCTGGAGATTCCCAGGGTTTGGTTAAAAACATTGGGCACACATGCTTTTTCTTTTGCTGCCCCTACCCTGTGGAACTCTCTACCTTGTCGGTTAGGGAATGCCTGACCATCTGAAGTTTTTAATTGAAGTTTAAAACCTACTTTTTTCATATGGCTTTTTCTGATGACTTTTAAAATCTGCAGCTGCCTATGATGTTATTATCTGTTTAAACTGTTTTTAGTAATTTTATTTTATTGATTGTACAGTGTCTTGGTTTTGGAAAGACACTATAAATAAAGTTTTACTTTACTTTACTTACTTTTACTTTACTTACAAAAAAGCAACATAAACTGAACAGATGCATGTTTTGTGGGGATCAGAGTTAGCACTGGTGCCTCTCTGAGCATGTCCAAGAGGCTGCATTTTCTGTATGCCCCAAATCAAGTTTGCATGACGTGGGCTCTACTCACTGTTTTCTGGTGTCAGTTTGTAACACTAATTCCCCCATCCAAACTTGCTGTGTGACATGCAAAACAGCCCATTGGACTTGCACAGTGACACAGCAAATGCCAGTCTCTCAAACTTGTCCTATGGACACAGCAATGCCAGCCCCCACAAACCTGCCCCTTATCAGTGTGTAACACAAGCTCACCCACCCACCTACGTACTCTGTAGCACACAGCAAGCAACACAACACCTCATACTTGTTCAGGAATACACTGTGCAAGCCACTTACTGCAATGTCAAGATTGCTGAGTTGCTTGTTGTGTCTTAAATATGTTGCGGTGCAGGGGAGTAAGGCTGACATTACATTGACCATGGGCAAGTTTTGAGGTGGGATTTGCTCAGGGCCAGACAGAAAGCAAAATTTGCAGGGGGACATACACATGGGGGGGGGGTTGCATTAGAGTATCCTTTGTTGCTCCAGAGCAACCTTCAACAGACATTCCTGGACTTGCAAGAAACACCACAGTGTAGAATGCCCTCATGCCACTTCACATTTTAAAACAAGCCATTTACTGTCCAGAGACACCAGTGGTAGGCTGCACCATACCAGCCACCTAACCCAGAATTGCCATCTCCCACACAAAGTCAGACTCAGAGACTAAAAACAATGCAATGCCACCCCAAAACAGGTTGGGGTGGGGGCTTATACACTGAGTACCTCTGAGCAAGTCTGAGAGTCACTGCTGCTTACTGTACAGTGTGGGCAGTGTATAACTGTCTCTCCTTTTGCATTTCCATAAGCACAGGATCTGTACTGCTTGCCCCAGAACAAGTTATAGAGGGTATTTGCATGGACATGTTCCTGAACAAGTGTGAGGGTCTTCATTTCTGGTGCATGCTACAAGCAACAAGACCCTTAGAGTTGCCAGGGATACACCAATGAGCCCCCCCTCCTGTTTGGTTTGTGTCATTTAGGAAGCAACAAGTAACAGAGACTCTGACTTTGACACTCTTGGACTTGTTCAGGTACACAATGGTGAGCCCCCCCCCATGCAAACTTGCTTTGGACCTCGTAGAAAGCAATGCACCCCAGAGAAAATTTGCAAGGAGGTGGGAGAACTTACATATGGCATTTTCCTGAGTAATCCCGAGGGTCTTTGTTACTCATTGCTTGCCCCAAGCAAATTGGGGGGGGGGGGGTTGTGTGGACATGTTCTTCAGCAAGTCTGAAGGTTCCATCACTAGTTGCTTCCACAGAGAAAATTTACAGGAAGGGGCACACAAATTACAATGTGGACAGTTTTTAAAGTGAACCACCTAATTTGCTCGGGTGCATGCTACAAGCAACAATGGTCCATTAGACTTGCTCAGGGACTCACTGATGTCCCTTCTGCCAACTTGGTTTGGGAACACAGCAAGTAACAAGAAACAAAACTCCAGAGCTGGATGGTGGGGGTTGGCATTAGTCTGTCCCTGAGCAAGTTTGCGGGTTTCTGTCAGTAATTGCTTCCACAAAGTAAGTTTGCAGGGATGCCTCACATGGCCACATTAGCAGTATGCATCATCAAGTACCTCACTCCACAGCTTGCCCCCATGCATGCTACAAGTGACAGATATCCTCAGACTTGCTCTTGGACAGTGCATAGGTTCCCCTTCCCTGTGCAAACTTACTATGATGTACACTCAGCTCAACACAGTATGAACCATACCCAGTATAAGTGGCATGGTAGACCAAGGCAGGGTCACATGAGGATATGGGCATCTTCCCAGTTTTTCCCCAGCTGCAGTGCACTTGAGATTTAACCAGCGTATAAATAAAATGAAGAAAACCATGTCCTGAACTTTAAACAACAAACTACCCTTTTACATGATTTTCTACACTTTGAAAATAAGGGTACACATTATGATGGCTTTTGTTGTTGTACCTGGGTGTCTTAGAAGTCGAGTGGTAGGCAGATAGGGCAAGGCAGGGTCTCTTAGAGATCTGGGTGACTCACCAGCATAAAATAAAAATGGAGAAAAAAACCTTCATTTTACAAGTGAAGTGCAGAAAATCAAGTAAAACTGCAGAACTTTCACTAAGCTGCACTTGTGTACAGTTTTCAGCACTCTGAAACAAGGGTTCTTCATAGTAGGATTACCTGCACGTCTCTAGGGCACCTCGGAACTACCTCCCCCCATTCATACATATATTCTCAAGGGCACACAGAAGACAAAAGCATTGCTCAGGAATACTCAGGCCCCCCCCACACACACACTACTCAGAAACACACACACACACACACACTCTGGAGTGACCACTTCCACTATGGCTGGTTACCTGCCCATTAAGTGAAGGTTTCTGTTAGCTGCACATTTTGAAACGCAGCTGCACTTCTGAAACCCAGCCAAAATAAAACCAAGCAAGCTACTTTTCCCTGTTTGTACCCCTATTTTGTTTTCACTTCTGAAATCTAACTGCACTTTCTAAAACCCATCCACAAAAAAAATAAGGTTTTACAAATAAGCACGCTACTCTTCACTGTCCGTACCCCTATTTTTCTTTTGAAAGATACCCAAAGTGTCTGGGAAGTGTCTTGGGTGGCAGATAAGGTAGGGTTGCAGTGGGATTCCTGGTGTCCTATGGGCAGTTGCTCTGGTGGCAGTAACATTCGGCAGCAACCCTTTTTTTTTACTTTTATTTATGAGCTGAGTGCTCCTTTTGCCATGCACAACTCAAGGCTGAACTAAAAACAGTACTGAGAGGGTCAAGAGGATCAGATCAAGAGTTGGTATCTTAACTAATTCCAGCAGTGTCCGCAGTGTCCTTGTGGTGTCTGGACATCTCCAGCAGGATCAGGGCTTTGTTTCTTCTGGGGGTCATGAATCAATAGAAGAGGTTGGCTCATGCAAACCACATGAGTTCTGTGACATACTAATGGGAAATATAAAATTCCACCAGCCAATAAGAGTTCCAGGATTCCATCCGCATTCATGGAATCACAGAGAAACAGTGGCCTTGATTATGGTGCATCTTTTTCTAGCATATTGGCTAAGACAGTAATGACTGTATCTGCAGATCACCACAGTATGATGTAATAACTGTTATTGATGTACCTTCTTTTATAGAGAAATCACTCTCCACATCATCATAATCAGCATTGTTCTCAGCCTTGGGATAATTATCCTCCTCCTCCTCTGGAATGACAACAGAATATTCATTAACAGTAATGTCAGCTATTATCTTTGATGTCATTTTAAATGAAAGATTCCTCTGTGAGTGGCAACTAGAACTCAAACTTCAACTTATGGGTGTTTTAACTTTGCAGGAACAATTTAAAAAGAATACATACAGTAAGTCAATATGTTTATATTTCATATTCTTGCCTGCTGCTCATAATTTACTAATTTTGGCATTTCCGTGAAGACAGATTTCTAAATCTTCATTGTCTTTATCTCCTATGGCGGTTTGTCTACAAGTGACATCATAACCCAGTCCTTGCCACTTCACAGCTGGTTGTTGTAAAAAGTTACTGACGATATCATAACACGGGAGCAGCAGTGTCACTTGTGGAGAAATAACAACCAGAGCAGATAATCAAATCACAGTGACTCTGTTACTATGCAATTGTCAACAGCATGACAGTGAGTATCATTGTAAATGTGTTTTGTGCCTGTGTGCCCAAATGCATCCAAGCAGCACTGCTGTTATTCTCAAAAGATGCCTTCATTTACAACAAAATGTTATGATTTGTGTTAAAAAGTAATGCAAATGTGGATCACGTCATCTTCAGCCACTGTTACCTCATTTTTTTCACAATATTCTGCCTCTGTTTTGATCTTCTTACAGTCAGTCTAACAGTTCAGATGGATTTGATATCGTAAATAGTGGTAGGTGGGTTTCAAACAGATCCTTCTGAAATCCTGAACCTTATGTGCTGGATCCTAAACCCAGACAATGGGTTGCTAAAGAAACAGAATTACTATGCCCAAGGAGTGAGTGGGAATGTCATCAAGATAAATGATCTGGACATGAAAAATGCAATTTAGTACAGCTGTTACTATCTGAAACTTATAGCTATTACAATTTGAAACTGGAGAGGAATAATGTAATATAATAATGTAAATTAAATATTACTTTTTACAAGATACATTTTCTGATGGTGTGGGCGACTCAAACAAATAATAAATGTAAAACAAGATATGCATAGGCAAATCCACAGTGCACACTGTGGTGTACAGAGGCCAAGTGGAGAAGGAACCCGATGGATCAGTTGTGGTGACTGTATATTTTCTCATTTGGGTTTGGAGATATAATAACTGGGTTGCATTTTTTCCCTACAATAAACCCAGTTATAATTCACCATTACAACCCGTGGATTATAACGGCAAACATGCATAGGGTTTCCCTTGGTCTGCTCATGAGCCTGCCATAGCTTTTGCTTTCCGCTGTGCCAACCACCTTCCATGAATATTGAATTTACTTGGTGGTAATTTAAAAAAAAAACAAATAAACTGGGCTACAATTCTTGATACTGGGCTGCTTAAAAAACGGAAAAAGGTTAACATTTCGCTGGCACCCGGTTCCAACCCTGGACCACACTGACCTGACCAGCTCAAGGCCGCAAATGGACATCTTTTATTTTATAAAATTGCTGTGGTGTAAAAATGCAACCCAGCAATTATATGAAATAAAACATGGGGTTCTGTGTTTAACTTGAGATTTTACACACACCCCTCAGTGTTGGATGCTTAAACAAACCCCTCAAGCTTTGCTCTCGGTGTTTATGTAGCATGCAATAACTTGGGTGTGTGTGTAAAATCTCATTAAACACACCACCCCATGCACTATTCTATTTATAAACCTCAGTATTAAAATCTTCTAAAAGCTAGACCACTAATTTATGCTTTTTTGCTAGGAAATCTGGTGAAATCCTTGAATTTAGGTTTTTGGCAGGGTTCTACAGTTTAGCTTTTATTATGTATGTGGATATTTAGAATGAAAGCTACATATACAGTATCTGAAACATAAAAAAAACTGTGTGGATTTATTCATATAATTTTAAAGCAAATACTATATGTGTACTAGGTTCGAGCAGACTCGATAGACCGTAAGGCCTAATCTGCTGGCAAATAGTATGTTAGTATGTTAGTACTATATATGTTTTTTTTTATGGTCCCTAGAAATTTCAGGGTGGATCATGTGTTAGTCTTGCAGTATACATTAAGCCCTTAGGTTTGAGATATAGATTGTAATTTCTGTCCAAATATTGAGGGAGCTATGGCTTGTTGAAGTTCAAATCTGTAAAGAAAATAAGTCCAAAATCCTTTTTTGTATAAAAGAATCCTTTTTTTGTATGAAATGAAAAGCCCAAATGAAAAAGGATGTTTTCATATGAAAAAAAGAATGGGGAAAAAACTAAGTCCAAGTTCTTGTTTCATATGACAGCATCCTTTTTCATATGAATGAAAAAGGATCACTTCATATGAAAAAGAATCCAGAAAAAAAAATCAGTCCAAAATCTTTTTTTTTATGAAGGGGTCCTGATGTATATATAAATATATTATAGGGGTGCAGTCACGCCCCTATAGTTAGGGTTGAGTAGACACTTTAATGTTAAACCTCAAATTTCACGCATTAATAACTTTGCAACCTTTCAATGAATTACATAAAATCTGGAATACACAGTATGGTATGGTAGATCTCTTGATTTACTATGTTGCATTTTGGTCGGATATATTGTTTTGCACGGTGAAGCACCAAAAAATGCCCTTTTTGCCACTTTTGACACATTTTTTCCCTGTGGCGCTGCACGGACACCATGTGGTCTATTGGTCTGAAACTTGGAATTTAGAAAGAGGTTGGGTCAAGGAACAATCCAGCATAGGTTTGGTGAAAAAATATTAAGCCATTCCAAACTTAATTTTTAAAGTTAATGAGCATGCTCAGTTCATTCAAAAATGTTAATGTATGAATCACAGATTATGTTGTTGATGTCGTTCTGTCGAACAGCTCATGGACAGAAGGTGGTTGACAACCTGCCGCGTGGCAAACAGCTCTCTGTAATTGCTATCTCATCAATGGTATGTGTGAGGGAAAAGTTAGGGTCACGGGCTGGCCACTGATCCTTAAATTACGTGGCTGAGGGAGAGTGAGGTCAAGGAGGATTGAAAAAAAGAGCATGAATAAATTAGTTTGTCTGGTGAGGTGACTGAGCTGCATACTTAGGTAAGCTGCCTGTAGGTACACAATTTCAGCCTTTTATCAGCAAAATATCCCCTGAAACTGCAGTTGCTTAACTCTGTTCGTACTGAGGCTTTTTACTTCCACCTTCCAATCTTCCAAACTTCCAGTTTTTAGCTCAGGTAGAAAGTGCAACCTGTACTAATTGTAATTGCAGCAGTCCTCTTCTGCTAACTGCAATCTTTCTCACACTGTCCTCTCAACCAACAGCCAGGAGGAGAGACTGATCTTGCCGGGTCTCACAAAGCTCTCTGGGTCCTTCTGACAGCCTGTCTGACTCTGACTGAAATAATTAGGTGAGGCTGGTGGGCTTTTTATGATCTGTTGTGGTGAGGTCTCCATTGTGGAAAATAAATGTAAGGGGAGCGCAAATGTTTTAATTAAAGAAATTTCAAAAAAACAGCTGAACCTGCAGACTCACGAACTTGCTGATTTGTGCAGGGTATTAACAGCAATGATGTGGGCATTGCTGATGGACTGGCAGGCAGGGTTTTTAAATTAACAGCTGCATTTCAACTCAGCTGGCATTGCTGGGTAGCTGGTAGATTAAGAGCTGATGCATGGGCAGGTGGGAGTTTCTCTTACTAGCCATGGTGACGAGACTTATTGACACTGGGCGGGTAGTGGGTTCGATTAGCAGCACGGTGCAAGTTAGTAAATGTACTGGGGGTGTGGGTTTCAGGACTGGGTGTTTCATGGAATGGCCACGGTGCAGCTCAAAATACGAACCAGTGGGGCCAGATTGAGAGCAGGTGGGTGAGCGGTGGGCAGCAATTAACAGCAGTGGTTCTACTTAAAATAGTAAATTGCCAGTTTCATTTGCTAAGCAGCACTTCTCCTGCATGAAGCTCCATCCCAAGCATGGGAATGTCTATTAGTTCAGCACCCTCATAGACATAAGAAACTCCTGCATCCTCACAACACAGTCTGGAGACACAGTTGCATAAAATTAAAACAAAAAAAAACTGCCTTTCTTTCCCATCAGGAAATTCAGACTGCAGCCCGTCCTGTACTGCTTACTTTCACATTACCTCCCTCTGCCTGCCGAACCAACCACATGCCTGCCTCCCCATGAACCTTCATTCACTCACCGAGCCCCTGCTTTGCCTCTGCACGACTGCCCCTCATCACCAGGCCTGCATATGCATTGCCTTATACATTTTCTTGCCAAGCTTGTTTCTCCTCACTTACACCTGCTCCCACTGCTGACACTCGCTGTGCTCCCAGTCCCACTCATCACACAACAAATACCGGCTTCGCTAAAAACGTGAAAAAAATAATAATGTTAATGATAATTGGGCAGAACAGCTCGGCTTCTTAAACCACTACAGCTGGGTGGTAAAGCCAGAAATCAAGGATGCACTCACCTCTCAATAAAATTAACAGTCACCCTGTGCCTCAAGGTTCATGGTGGAGAAACTATTTTATTTTAATTTTAGTTTATAATGTAAAAAAATAATTAAAAATAATAACTGAGCTACAATATCTCAAGATCCAATTGTAATTATAGCAATAAAGTACTCCCAAAGGTTATGTTAATGTTCATGTTAATCACCCCGGGGCAATATGGCACTCAGATGCACCTCATGCTACCTTACACCCCCAGAGGGTGATTAGCTAGGACATTAACATAACCCCTGGTTTTACCTTATTGCTTAATTAAGGGGCCAGTCGGTCTGTTGTACAAGCCCACTATCCATCTCCCCTTACTGTCCACACTACTAGCAGACAGTTTCCAAGGGAGAGATTTATGCAGTAGGATGGCTACTCCCCTCTACTGAGATGAGACCTCAGCATGTACGACCTGTCCCACCCAGTCTTTCTTTAGGAGTAAGTGATCTAATCAAGTGAGGTTTGTCTCCTGGAGAAAAGTTACCTGGGATTTGAGTCATTTGAGGTGGTCGAGGATGCATTAGGATCTCCCCCATTCTGCTTACAGGAGAGGGTCTATAGGGTGACGTACATCTGTCCACTGCTTATGAGGCTATTCTCTGCAAGAGTTCGCACCAGGGTAAGGCACCTGAACTGGACTGGGGATGAGTACTTGGCGGTGGCCCTGCATGAGTGTGCACTGTAAACGCATCTTGGGGGATCAAACAGTGGGAGACAATAGAGCCGGGGACCTTGTGTAGTTACTCAGAAGTACAAAATGACAATACCTAAGCAGTATGACTCTCAGTAGCAATACCAGTTAAAACAACAATGTAAATAGCTTAACTCAATTAGTAACACCAATAGAAGATTATTTGGGGGTTTCAGTCTGGACTGTAGCCGGCTGCACAGGCAGCCAATGGCTGGCCCAATCTGCCCAGAAGGGTGACTTACCCCAACAGTTAGGCAAAGAATTTGCCCAGTTGTGCTGGGCACCCTAGGACCGTAGCATTCATCCCGAGGTGTTCGTTCACTTTAACCCCAACATCCAGTGGTCTGAGAGGGGCATTGGACCTTTGTTGTAGTTCTCTAGAGGGTAGCAGGATGTACATCCTGGTCCGGGTGTATCTGCCCAGAAAAAAAGGGTGCATGAGCCTGGCAGGCCCTGTCTGACAGGTGATCACTCAGAGTTGCTCCCACCTCCGAATCCAGTCCTCTGGAAGCAGCAGATGGAAGATGAAAAAGCACAGGAGACAAGCTCGCACTCCACTATGCCTAAGTGTGACAAAGAGCCCTTGTGGCAAATGGTTGATGAGCATCTCCGCATGGCAGGCTCAAGCACATGATGGAATTTGCAAATCAGGGTGAGAGGAGAAGACTCAGGTGGGTAGGGTGGTGATCAAGGTGTAGTGGGCATAGCCCTTAGCCTGGGTATTGGATGTCTGGGGAGACAAGGCAGCTACAAGGCCTCTATTGCTCCAGTGGAGGAAAAATGAAAGGGGCAGGTTTCAGGATCACACACAGAGAGCCTTCATGGCAGGTGGTGGCTGTTCATTTCCTCATGGCAGGCATGGGGAACAGAGTGTGAGTCACAAATCGGAGTGAGAGGGGAGGACTCGTGTGGGTAGGGAGGTGGACAAGGCATAACCATCAGGTACATGGGGAGCTCTACAAGTCATCTATCCCTCCACTGCATACCAGCAAACTGCCCCCCGTCCACAATAAACAAAGTACACGAGTCCTGCTGGGAAGCCATCAGAGATGGGGACAAGACTGGATACTGTCCTGTCCTTCACTTAAAATCCACTAAATAACTAAGAGGAGCGGGGAGTTGGGAGCGAGAAGTAATAAATGTAAATCATGGACTTGCACAGTAGACCAGGGAGGGGCTGTGGACATGGCCTACCTAGGCTTTAGCAAGGCATTTGACACAGTCCCACACAAAAGATTAATAGTCAAATTAACCAGCCTGGGAGTAGATCCCAGGGTGGTAGCCTGGGTAAAACATTAGCTGGACAACAGGACACAGAAGGTAATTGTAAATGGAGTCCACTCTGAAGAAAGGGCGGTTACTAGTGGGGTACCGCAGGTCCAGTATTGGGTCCAGTCCTTTTAATGTCTTTATAAGTAACATTGCAGAGGGACTGGAAGGAAAAGTATGCCTCTTTGCAGATGATACAAAGATCTGCAACAGGGTTGATACACAAGGAGGCGTGGAAAGGATGAGAAGGGACTTGGCAAGGTTGGAGGAATGGTCAGAAGTATGGCAGCTAGGATTCAATGCAAAGAAGTGCAAAATAATGCACCTGGGAAACAAGAACCCAGGGGAAGATTACACAGTGGAGGGAGGGGAGGAGGTAGTAACAACAACAAAAAAGGAAAGGGACCTGGGGGTAATCATATTAGATGACCTTATGGTTAGCAAGCAATGTGAGAGGGCAGTAGGGAGGGCTGGGGGTATACTGGGATGCATAGGGAGAGGCACCACCAGAAGAAAACAGGAAGTTGTTATCCCTCTGTACAGACAGTTGGTGAGACCCCATCTGGAGTACTGCGTCCAGTTCTGGAGAACCTGTCTCTGCAAGGACATAGACAGGATAGAGGCAGGATAGAGGCAGTTCAGAGGAGGGCAACTAAAATGGTGCAGGGTCTGCAAGAGAAGCCATACAAGGAGAGACTAAAGGAACTTAATATGTATACCCTTGAGGAAATAAGGGAGAGGGAGGACATGATAGAAACTTTTAAGTACCAACAAAGTCCAAGAGGGTAGCATCTTTCAGAAAAAGAGACGTGCAAGAACAAGTGGACACAATTTAAAGATGGGGGCAGTTCCAGGGCAATGTGAGGAAGTATTTTTTCACAGAGAGGGTAGTGGATGCATGGAACAGCCTTCATGAGGAGGTTGTGGGGTCTAAAACTGTGGGAGAATTCAAGAATGCATGGGACAGACATAAGGCAATTCTTGTGGGGGGTAGGAAGAAATAGGCTGTTGGTTAACTTGGATCTGCAGCCTATCCTGTAGGTAGGGGAATGGACAGACTAGGTGGACCAAGCGGTCCTTATCTGCCATCAAAATCTATGTTTTATAAGTAAATATTCTGACTTTCTCTGGTCCTTTTTGGTATGTACTGCTTGCAGAAATCAGAGAACAAAGAACGGATCTGAAACTCTGGTTGGCAGCTGCGAACAACTTAAGCAGCCTTTTTTGTTGCCGGCTAAGTCACCCCACCCCTATTCTCATGTTTTTTTTTGGAGTTTATTCCAGAGTTGAGGAAGTGCATAACTTATTGAGGCCCTGCCAAAGCCTTACTTGATTTGCGGGATAGAATAGTGTGGTCAACATGACTGAAAGCTTTAGTCCAGTCTATAGACACAACTCATGTGTACATGCCCTTGCCCATATAGCACCTTTGGCATCATTAGTGATCTAGTTGAGAGCTGTACATGTCCTATTAGTGACTCTGTCTGAAACAATGTCAGGCAGGGGACATTGTAGAATGAAAGCAGAGTGCTGCATTTAAACATCAGAGTCAGTACTATATGGTTTACTCTAATGCCATGGGTTCACCCATGACAGTGCACAACGACACTTTGCACCATCAATAAGGGCACAGACAAAAGATTGCCTGGTAGGCAAGCACCAAAGAACTGGTCACCAGCTGCTAGAACATGCACCAGGAAACAAAAGCCCAGAGGATGCATACCCATGGGGGGTGTGGGGGTGTGGGGGAAGGTATTAACAACAACAAAAGTGGAAAGAGACCTGGGGTGATCACAAGTCTGTCAGACACTATCCCCGCAAACCAGTTGGTAAACTGGCTTTTAAGATAATCTTTAAAAGTTTGCTTACAGAAACATCCAGTGGTTGCAGGGCATCAGTGCAGGAGGCTAGGACATATGCAGAATGATGTTGTTATCCTGAAGATGCTGAATTACTGCCTCCATGGTGGGAGGCCTGTAGAAATCAAGAATTAGCAGAGCCTATTGTTCGTGTGGTAGTGCCAGTGCTTGTTTTTTGGAATTGGACATAGGGCACCAGCACTTCTATGTTATCTTCTTAATTAAAACTGGTCCGATTTAAATTTTCATTTACTCTGTATCTCCGCTGATGTGTTTTTAATGTAAAAATCCACCATGCCTCTCGTTTCAATAAGGCTTCCCTATTACCCTCTCTAGGAAGCCCATATATTTTGTCAATACCAAAAAACTTCAAAGACAAAATTTGATGCTGTCTTGCCATGAAATGTCTAGCTACAGGGGATCTCAAATCCCCTCTTCAAATATTACTTTTGTGTTCTGTAATTCATTGCTTCAAAGCTCTAAGTAGTTTCACCAATATAATATAAACCAAAGGGGCAATAGATGCAGTATACTACAAATTCTGTATTACATGTTATGAAGTCCTTAATACTATATTCTTTATCATCCTGTGTACTTTTTATGGATTTTCACTATCGGTGTCTGATGAAGAAACATTAGTTCAGAAACATAACACAGCATTTTTTAAGGAGCATAACGTTGAAAGAAGAATAAGAAAAACATTTTTTAAAGAAATATCTACAAATAAACCCATTTATATTGGACTTGAGGTTGAGAATGTGTTTCTTTTTGCTTGACTACCCATTTAATAAGTAAGGAATAAGACACGACGATGTGTGGTTTATGGCCTAATAAGAGCATGCCCCAGGTGCGTAATGAGGCATGATGCGCTTACACCGAGTGCCTTTAGCACCTGGGAAGTGCTCTTATCAGATCAAAATCCGCACCTCGGAGTGTCTTATTCCACTTATAAAATGTGTCCCACAGTAAAAAAGTTAATTACAAAAAGCACATAAAGAACTGTAAATGAAAAGAGTAAACATATGATCCTAGCAACAGAAAAGAAACAAAAAATAGTCCCTGTTACTGTATTGCAATGGAGATGTTTAATTGAAAGTTACTAGAGGTCCCTTGAGGTACTTAAAAGATTATATCATGTTCCCCTCATGCTCCATGCTTTTCTCCAGTTAGTACATATTGAGGTCATGAGCCACTGGACTGCACCACTATGATGTCTACTTTCATATTTTTAATATATAGTTCTGCCATTTAATCTTTAGTTTTTTTGTTGTTTTCTCTCCTTTTTATGTTGGCGCGTGCATGTGTATTCAACATATTGTGGTAGTAGCAGATTTGGAGATACGGTCACTGCTGGGTGAATGCAGGCTACGCATCAGTAGGTGCGTCCCTCATTTCCCAATCAGTCTGCATGCTGGTGCCACACCATGCATGCTTAATGTGGCGATCACATCAAATGAAAGGTCCACTGCAATGCAAGCAAAGCTCATCATATGCAGTGGACCTCCCAACATGTTTTCCCTGGTGGTGAAAAAAGATTAACATGGCGGCACACTGCTTGCCCTACTGCTGACTTCGGGGGTGCCCAATCTCCCTGTCGGCATGCCCTGCCCCAATGTATCTGCCAATGGGGGAGCCCACTCCCCTTCGGCATAATGCACCCCTCCATTTGTTATGTGTCGATAGGAGTGCCCAATCCCACTCTGCTCTTGCCCCCCCCACTTTCGTTGTTTGCTGACAGGGGTGCCTAATCCCCCATTATCTACAGCATCCCTCCCCCCCGAAACAATTAGGTGGCATACTGGGAGCCCACTCCAGCGTGCCAAATCACCCTGAAAAATAAAAACTGTCCTGCAAGGTTTTTTTCTTTTTTAAACCTGTGAAAAAAAGAAAGCGGTCGTTCTGCCTCACCCCTCTCCTACAACCGCCTCCCACTGCAGATCCTGCCTACCCACATCCCTCACACCATACTTACCTCGGGAGTCCGGCGCGATGATCTTCGGTGGACCAGGAACACAACTGCAGTCTTCAAAGCTGACCTCAAACTGAGAAAATGCAGGTAAGCTGTATAATGGAATAAACAGTTTTTTTCAACTTTGATGCATATCTCAGGCATTTTTTGGAATGTAGGCACCAAATTTTCAACATGGGGTTTTTGGGGCCCTTCCTCATGAATTCTGGCACTGTCATGGCATTAATCAGCCCTGAAATGTGATTTTGCGGTCACTGCATGGAATCACCTTTTGGGACTGATTAATGAAACAACAGTGTCAGTGTTCATGAGGTGGGCTCTCAAAAAGCCTATGTTGCAAATTTGGTGGAAAAAGTCCCAAAAATGACTGTTTTACAAGCGTGCATTGAGCAGTTTCCACGCATGCTCATAACTTCGTGAATTTGTAATATTTTTACTCAAGATTTTCAAAATTGGCATTTTTCCACACCTCCTTATGAACAGTACAGCTGCCAATTTACATATCCTGGGCAAAATGTGTTTTCGCATGTTCGGGGCAGAATTACGCAGTCGCTGCATGAAATCAGTTTTTGGGACAGTTTCAGGAAATGACAGAAACACTGTTCATGAGCAGAAGTCCTAAAATGTCTATGTTGTTAATTTGGTGACAAAATTCCATAAAATGACTGTGTTACAAGCATGTGTTGTGCAGTTTCCACGCACCCTTGTAACATCGCAAATGTGCACTATTTTCATGCCACATTTTCAATACTGGCATTTTTTTACATCTCTTTATGAATAGTACAGCAGTCATTTTTCACATCCTGCCCTAAATGTGTTTTCGCACCTGTGGCGCACAATGGCATGGTCACTGCAAAATCAATGTTTCAGGCACATTAACAGAATCACACTGCCACTGTTCATGAGGGGAGGTCCCAAAATGCCTATGTTAAATATGTGGTTAAAAAAATCCCCAAAATAATTGGGTTACTGACGTGTGTTGCACAGTTTCTACGCATGCTCATACCTTCACCAATTTTTCATATTTTCACTCCAGATTTTCAACGGTGCCATTTTTTTACATCTCCTCATGAACAATACTGTTGCCATATTTCCATATGCCATAGTTGCCATATGGCTCAAAGAGCTAAATATGTACACATTGGAAGAGAGAAGGGACCGAGGGGACATGATAGAGGTCTTCAGGTACATGAAGAGGGTAAATAGGGGAGGAACAGTCAGGGTGCTTCGAAGGAAGGAGGAGGGGGCCACTAGAGGGCATGGGTATAAGCTGGAGGGAGGAAGATTCAGGGGAGAAAGGAGGAGGCGCTACTTCACTGAGAGGGTGGTGGAGCCATGAAATGCACTGCCTAGGGGGCTGGTGGAGGCAGAGACAGTGGAGGGGTTCAAGAGGGGGTGGGACAGGTAGAGGGGAAGGGTTCTGGAAGCAAAATCCAGTGCAGCAAGAATATCCAGAACTGGGAAGGGAGAAGCCAGAGAAGGCGAGGGGGACAGCAAGGTCAGCACCCAGGGTGGAGGCTGACCAAACGAGCAGACACGAAAGACCGTTAGGCCTATTCTGCTGGCATTTTAGTATGTTAGTATTTCACATCCTGCCCAAAATGTGTTTTTGTCCATGTGTCGCCAAATGGCATAGCCACTGTGCAAAACCACCTTTCAGCAAACAAACTGATAGTGCTGTTTTTCATGAGGTGGGCTCCCAAAAAGCCCATGTTGAAAATTTGGAGTGAAAATACCAACACACACCTACGCTGTTAGGGTTTCCAACTGTAGCACCACACTCTGTAGAGACTGACAGGCGTCAGGGGTGTGACTTAGGATCATCAGCTGTAAAGCTCATGCCATCCCACCCCCACTACCACTCTGCAGCCAGTGACAGGCGTCATAGTGTGCCTTGCACAGTTCGGCCACAAAGTTCACCTCATTCTCCTATACTGCACCCACCTCAGCATATTTCCTTATGGAATTGGGTAAGTATAATGCCCAAAGACCCCAAAGCACACCACGACACTTGTCAGTGTCTACAGGGTAGGGTGAGGTACAATGCCATGAGCGTTATAGCTGATGACCCAAAGGCACACCCCAATGCCTGTCGGTCTCTACAGGGTGGGAGTGGAGTTGGTGTCACTTCAGTACATAGAAACATAGAATTTGATGGCAGATAAGGACCGCTTGGCCCACCTAGTCTGCCCATTTTCCTACCTAGCAAGATAAGCTGCAGATCCTAGTTAACCAACAGCTTACTTCCTCTTACCCGCCCCTAGGACTGCCTTATGCCTGTCCCATGCATTCTTGAAGTCCCCCACTGTTCTTGACTCCATGACGTCCTCAGGGAGGCTGTTCCATGCATCCACAACCCTCTCAGTGAAAAAATACTTACTCACATTTCCCCTGAGACGTCCCCCCTCTGTCTTCAAATTGTGCCCCCTTGTTCTTGCACATCTCTTTTTCCGGAAGATGCTACCCTCTTGGACTTTGTTAATTCCCTTGAGGTACTTGAAAGTTTCTATCATGTCCCCTCTCTCCCTTCTTTCCTCAAAAGTATACATATTAAGCTCCTTTAGTCTTTCTTCGTATGTCTTCTGGTGCAGACCCTGCACCATTTTGGTTGTCCTCCTCTGGACAGCCTCCACTCTGTCTATGTCTTTGCAGAGATGGGGTCTCCAGAACTGTACACAGTACTCCAGGTGGGGTCTCACCAACTGTCTGTACAGAGGGATAACAACTTCCTGTTTTCTACTATTGATGCCTATTCCTATGCATCCCAGTAACCCCCCCAGCCTTACTTACTGCCTTCTCTCATTGCTTGCCCACCTTTAGGTCATCTGATATAATTACCCCCAGGTCCCTTTCTATTTTTACTGTTGTCAGTATCTCACCCCCCATTGTGTACGCTTCCCCTGTTTTTTTTTCCCCATGTGCATTACCTTACACTTCTTTCATTGAATCTGAGCTGCCATACATTTTACCATTCCTCCAACCTTGCCAAGTCCCTTCTCATCCTTTCCACTCCATCTTGTGTATCAACCTTGTTGCAGATCTTTGTGTCATCTGCAAAGAGACATACTTTTCCTTCCAGTTCCTCTGCAATGTCACTTATAAAGACATTAAAAAGGACCGGTCCCAGTACTGAACCCTGTGGTACCCCACTAGTAACCCTCTTTTCTTCACTGTGTACTCCATTTACTACTACCCTTTGCGTCCTGTTGTCTAGCCAATTTTTTTTATCCAGGCTACCACCTTGGGACCCATTCCAAGGCTGTCTATCTTGTGTATTAATCTTTTGTGTGGAACTGTATCAAATGCCTTGCTAAAATCTAGGTAGGCCATGTCCACAGTCCCTCCTTGGTCTACTACTTTGGTCACCCAGTCAAAGAAATCTATTAGATTCGTTGACATGACCTTCCCATCGTGAATCCATGCTGCCTTAAGTCCTGTGTCCCACTGGCCTCTAGGTACTCAACAATTCTTACCTTCAGAAGTGATTCCATCATTTTCCCTACCACTGAGGTCAAACTAACTGGTCTGTAGTTTCCTGCTTCTGTCCTGCTCCCACTTTTGTGAAGAGGAATCACATCTGCCCTCCTCCAGTCCTTGGGTACCACCCCATCCTCCCATGATTTGTTAAAGAGAGTAGTCAACGATGTCACTAGTTCTACCCTTAGTTCTTTTAGAATTCTTGGGTGAATCCCATCAGTCCCCATTGCTTTGTCCACCTTCAATTTTATTAGTTCTTTTAGAACCCTTTCTTCTGTAAATGGACTGGTATCAACCCCCGTCTTCAGAGTGTTTCTCTTGTTGGGTTTAGGTAACTCCCCCTCCTCTTCCTTTGTGAATACTGATCAGAAATATTCGATCAGTATCCCTGCTTTTTCACTGTCACCCTCTACCCACATTCCTTCCCCTTTATTAAGCTTCAGTATCCCTCCTTTGGTCTTTCTTCACTCCCTAATGTACCTATAAAAGGTCTTATCCCCCTTCTTAACAGAAATGGCTATCCTTTCCTCGGTTTGGGCCTTTGCTATTCTGACTGCCTTCCCAGCCTCTTTCTGCTTTAACTGATAAAGTTCTCTGCCCTGCTCATTCTGTGTTTCCTTATATTTCCTGAATGCTGTCCTTTTCTCCTTAATCTTCTCTGCCACTTCTTTTGTGAACCATAGCGATTTTTTCCTTCGTTGTGTTTTATTGATTTTTGTACACAAAGGCATGTTGCCTCTGTGATGGCGGTTTTGATCACTCCCCATTGTTCCTACACCCCTCCTTCTTGCCTGTTTGCTACTGCTTTTCTGAGGCATTTTCTCATTTTTCCAAAGTCAGCCCTCCTAAAGTCTAGTACGCTTGCTTTTGTATAGCTTGATTGTATGGCTGTGTTTATCGGGAACCATACTGTTTGGTGGTTGCTTGCTCCCAGATGGCTACCCACTTCTAAATCTGAGATTCTTTCCATCCCCATTAGAAAGTACCAGGTCTAAGATTGCTCCCTCATGAGTGTGTTCCAATACTAGCTGTCTGAGACATGCCCCCGTAGGGCATCAAGAATGACCCTGCTCTTGGATGTGCCTGCAGCAAAGGTGCTCCAGTTAACATCTGGCATATTCAGGTCCCCCATCAACAATATCTCCCCTTTTTCTGCCATTCTAAGAAAGCCTTCTATCATTTCCTTGTCCATTCCTCCCATTGAGATGGGTGCCTGCATAATGACCCCATGTGGATTGTGGTGCCATTTCCTGTCTCCAGGGTGACCCAAAGTGCCTCATCTGCTCCCTGTTTACGCTTTAGTTCTGTTATTTTGATCCTTTCCTTTACATAGAGAGTTACTCCTCCTCCTCTTTTACCCTCCCTGTCCCTCCTGTAGATTGTGTATCCTGGTATGTTGACATCCCAGTCATGGTTCTCTGTGTACCATGTTTCTGTGACTGCCAAAATATCCAGGCAACCCTCTTCTATCAAGGCCACTAGTTCAGAGAGCTTGTTACACAGACTATGGGCATTGGTACTCATCATCCTCCACATTTTGATAGCCTTACCCCTTTTAGCCCCATTTCTGTCCTTACTGCCTTTGCCTTTTTTTACATTTAAATCTGTTCTGCTCCCTAATAACTTCTGTACCTTGGTGTTTACCTCACTAATCACCATGTTTTCTGGGGGGGAGGCTTGGATTTCCCTGCTTCTTTTCAGTGCATCCCCTCTTGGCTAGTTTAAATGCATGCCAATGAAGCATTTAAACCTCTCACCTAGGATCCTGGTTCCCCCCCGGACAGATGCAGACCATCGCACCAGTACAGGTCTGCATTCCTCCAGGTGGCTTCCCATCCCCAATGAAGCCAAAACCCTGAGCTCCACACCAGTTGTTCAACACTCATTGAATTCCCTGGTAAGAAGTGCCCTAGCATCTCCCTTGCCATAGATAGGCAGCACCTCCGAGAAGGTTACCGTATGCGCTACTTGTCTAAGGCTCCTTCCCAACTCTACAAACTCCTCTTGCACTGCTCTGATCCCATTCCTAGCCAGGTCATTTGTCCCCAGGTGGACAATGACATCCAGCTCCCTCCCTCGTCCAGCTCCTCCCACGATCCTGAGGATTCACTTCCTGTCCCTCCAAGCCGTGGCACCAGGAAGGCACCTTACCTCCCTCTCCCCATCTTCCACCATTTCTACCCCCCTAATGATTGAGTCTCCCACCAGGAGTTGTTTCCTTCCCCTGTGGGGTCCCATGCCACCCTCCTTTGGGTGTTCTTTGTGAAGGTTCCCAGCATCCTCCTTAGTCTCCACTGCAGGTGCCTCCATAGAGGAACCACTATCCACCAGAAGAGCAAATGAATTGTGAAGAGGTACAGCTGGAGGGATGCAACTCTGTTCCACCACCCTCTCCCTCCTTGAGCCCACCCTGATCCAGTCTCTCCTCTTCCTTGGCAACCTCTGAGGTAGTGGCATTGGCCCTGGTGGTTCCTGGGTGGGAGAGGGGGTTTCACGAATCCTAGCCAGGTCAGCCTGGAGATGAGCAACCTCGTCTCTCAGACCAGAGAGGTGTCTGCAAATAGGGCAGCATTGCAGCCTCCAGAATGTCTCCCAGAACACTGCCGCCCCACAGCCATTGCACTGCACCACTCCTATCATGTCTTATTTTGTGTCCCCTCTACTGTTTCTCTGGATGCTTACTCTCTCCTCTCCTTACAACTCTCACCCTTCCTGTTCTGGGACAGCAACTTCCTTTCTTCTTCAGTAGCCTCCTTCTTCCTTGCTCAATATCAGACCACCAGCAGCTAGGGGGGAGAGTGAGCTACTTTTTCTACTTTAGGGTTGACAAAACCAATGTTTCTCTATGATCCTTTCCTTCCTACTGCCAAACAGGAAGTTTCTGTTGACAGTCAAATCCAGTGGCTATAAAGGTAGAACTGGCTTTGGGTGGGTGGGATGGAGGGCAATTAGTAAGAAAAAAGACTAGCAACAGGAAGTTGTAATTTGACTCACCTACTTTTATAGTGTCTAAACCACCCCCCCAGGTAAGTTCTCTTTCCTCCTACTGGTTTAGCAAAGTGAGCTGAAACAGTACCCTTCACTGCACAGAATACACACTGACTTTCTTTCTTTTCTTTCTTTTTTTAACCCTACATAAGTCCCCTTCTACTTCTAATAAAGTTATCTGTCTACTTAACCTTAACAGACACTGACTCCTGCTGAGATATATGTTTTAAATTAAGAAGAAAATGTAGCCTCTTTTGGTTAGCTGATTTCTGCTCTACAAGCAAGACTAGCAACATACTTCACTGCCATTCCTATTATGCATCTCTAACTCCGGCACTACCAATGCCAATGCCAGCAAAACAAATTCGGCATTGACAAATGCTTGTTTGTTTAGGTTTGCTAACACCCGTTTGATTGCAGGAAGTCATTCATCGCTACATGTCATGCCCTAAAAAAGTAGGCCAAGTGTTTGGAGTGTCTAGCTGAATGATGTATATATGTGGTTCTGTCTAGTTGCCTGGCCCTAGTAGGCTAGCTGAGACATTGTTGCTTCCCACCAATTATGCAGTATGACATAACAGGGATTCAAGGACCTATAAGGGGGGAGCAGGGGATATTGTTTAACAAGGAGAGGCGCACTAGAATGAAGCTTGTTTCTGGGTGCGACCTTGGACCACAAGGAAGTTAAGTGAGTTACTCATGGTCACACAGTATTCAAATGGGGGACTGTGTGTATTCACACAAAGGTCTCCATGTTTAAACCACTGTTCTATACTGCCTCCACATAAGAGTGAGCCTAGGAGTGAGCAGAGGGCAGCACATAGATTCTTCCTGTCAGCATTCCATCCTCCAGCACTGCTGAATGTGTGGAATGATGCATTCTTCTTTTTTTATCACTTCTCTATTTTTCTGCCATTCTCCAGCTTCCTCCTTCAGCCTGACACCCCCCCCAGCTCTGACACACAGAATTACTGGGGCTTATGCCCATCCCAGAAAAGGTGCCTGTGGAGGGTCAGGCATCATCCTGCTGCCAGAGTGTTTTTCTCCTCTGATTTTCATCTGGGGCCCCAGGAGTAGTCGCATGCACATGGAGGCGTGCATGCATACTACAGCCCTGGTAATGACCTCTTCCATCCACCCACCCATTGGCCTAGCACTTATGCTCTTTCTAGCCTGTACTGTCTAGTGGCCTCCACCAGGAGGCAGATAATAGCCAAGGGATGCGACCTTCCCTCCCAGGAGAGGAGAGCTGCCTTTTCTGGCAGCTCCATCTAGCTCCGCCTTCCCCCATCTTTACTGACATCTGATGGCCCATGCTCGTTCCTGAACCTGGATCATTGGCATGGCATGAGGTAAGGCATCCTGCACCTCAGCCCTCAGTGCCACTGAACCAGCTGAAATTATGCTTTCTGATTTTGAACCAGCATTCTTAAACTGTTAGTGGATGAACTATTTTATTAAAAATCTTCCTTTAAATGAGGAAAACAGTCAAAAAGTATACTTTTAACACTTTTATTTTATGATCATTTTTTTATACTAGCAATAAGGCACTACCAGGAGTTAGATTAACAGTCAGTTAGTCAACCCTTAGGGGCTGTGCCTTATGCAACATTACATGCCTTATTGCTTAAATAGTATAGTTCTCAGTACTACAGGACCAAGGAGTACATTGGTTTTGCTCTTATTGGAGCACCTCAGCTCTAGGCAACTGAATTTTTTTCTATTTCTGCAGGGTTGACAGATTGTTTGATGACTAAAGAATTAGTTCTCAGGCTTATGTTGTTGTCTTGATGGGAAAATGAGCTTAACTACTGCATTTAGAAGATGCATGGAAGCACAGTTGAGTGTAACCATTTCAAACTGTTCGAATCAGTGGAACAAAAGCCACCTGTATTGGAGAAAAAATGTAATACAGGCTCACATTAATTACATTACCAAAAAAAAAAAACAAGATTAGTGACTCAATGTACAACCAGCATGTTTTGCAACCCTGGGGTTCTGATTCCAATGGACCTCACAAGTTTCACTGTGCATAGTTGCCCATCCAGTATTCTCTCTCTTTCTCTCTTTGGCTCTCTCTCTCTCTCTCTCTGTCTCCCTATATAAATAGAATAATAGATATTCCTGTGCATTGTAATGTAGTATTCTGATTGGAGGTTCTGTGGGACATTGGGAACCCCGAGAGCTTAAGCTCTAGGAGGTTCCATGTCCCCAGAACCTCGAGATGGAATTACTGCATTGTAATGCACAGGAATATATATTTTTTTATATATGGATGCGATTTCTTTTCTCTGAGGAGGTTGGCAGCTGCAGGGAACAAGTCTCTCCGTCCTGGCCACGCGTCACGCTGTTTCACTGCTTGTTTTTTTTTTTGTTTGTTTTACTGAAGGACAGCCTACCTTTTCCATGTCTGGAGAACACAGGGTCAGCTGTATATCTGTATTTTTCAGATATTTAAAACAAAAAAGCTGCAAAATGTTACCGTTGAGAAAAACTCTCGGTAAGCGAGACAGTGGGCGCCATGTTTTTCTAACTGTTCTGTCCACCCTAACAGGAAAAGTGGCCAATTGGAAGGCACATTTTGAAAGACATTGGGAGCTAGACTAGCGCATGCTCTGTTGTGATTTGGTGATAATACTATCATTCTGGTCCCCAACAATAGTATTACGGCACCTGAACGATGGTATTATCACTCCTGAAGCGTAGTATTATCACTTTGGGAGTGATACTATTATGGAGAATTTTTTGTATGTTTTTCTAGTATATTATTTTCATGATCCATATATAAAATATATATATATATAGAGAGAGAGACAGAGAGTGAGAGAGAGAGAATAATGTATGGGCAACCATACACAACAAGGCTGTGTTTCCATTGAGGGATTGAGATGACAGCATATGAATCTCGAGAGCAATGCTCGAGAGGTCCATGCTATCATCTCAGCCCTAAGATGAAAACACATGCCGAGTTGTGTGTGGTTGACCATATTTTATTTTTTATAGTACATGGTTTTTCACGCTACAGTTACAGACCTGCACTGAAGTGAAAAAAAGAAATCTTGCCGCTTCTTTGTTCTACTCGTATAACAAAATCAAATTTCCAGACTTTTGAAAGGTAAAAGGTATGACTTTGGGCTCTGGTTGGTTAGTAAGCATCTAGGTGTAGAATAAATGAGAAATTTAAAATTGTATGACCTCTGAACTGTGCATAACAACTGTTTGGAGTTAACTGAAATAAAGCTGATTACACCCTTAATATTTTGTCATCAATATGACATAACTCTGTTGTTAACCACTGTTAAGTATCTCATATCAGTTGTATAAGAAAACAGAATGCTCACAACAATCAATGTTATATCAAGTAATTCATTAAAATTATTTCCTGTACAATTACACGATATTGTTAGCCCATCCATGCACTATAACAGGTAATGTATGGTATCTGGTCAGTAAATGTACTCTACGAGTTTGACATGACATCTGAAATCCACGTGAGCTGCAATCCTGAGTGTTACAATGATGTCATCATAACATCTCAAAGTGTTTACATCGTGGTTATTAACCAAAGACCATACAATATCATATACATGATGTGCTTATGTTCCAAATTTATGACCCTGGAACCTGAAGTCCTTATTGATCTGCATGAGTGGTACAGTAGTAATAACTGTATTGATGGTTTTGTGTTGTGGACACCCACTCAATGAGAGTTGACAAGTGGTGCAAGAGACTACAGTATGCCTTTTCACAAAATACACTGAACAGTCCTTAGGTTATGATGGCTTTCAACCACAATATACCCGGCCAGCAGCTCAGAGATATTTCATTTATCTTTGAATATAAAAGCAGTAGCATTCATGCCTAGAAAGGATGTATAACACTGACAGTTGCTGTACCTACTGTATGTATCACACAGAACTGCAGTATGTGTTTTTTGTTTTAAAGCTGCAGTTCAATAATAGTGGTGAGCATTTTGATGTACACTTTCTTATTCTATTTTAATAAGCAGAAGCCTATGATCACCTGACTTGTACTCTACCCTCCTTTCTCCATTTTTTTTAAACTCAGCTTTAATGCTATGTCACAGCATAAAAGATACATTTAAATGGTTAGGCATAATACAAGGTTAAATGAGAACCTGAGTAGCAGGTAAACAAATTCAAGCAGGCAGGATTTTACAAAACTGGTTGATATTAAGGGCTGTAAGGGCCCCCTTTAACAATTGTCTAAGTCATTTTTGTAGTGTAGCTATAACTCCCTGAAATTAAGATAATGGCGTCTTGTCCAAAACCTTCAGTTTGTATGGGTTTTAAGCTAAGCAACAGAACTAGGTGCCAGCCTGCACCTATATCTTTTGATCAGTGGCTCAACAGGAGCTGAACCATTGTGAATGAAGAACCAGCTTGGAAGACCATGCTGCTAAACTAAGGAGTACTACTGTAAAAAAACGCTGCATGTATGGCTCAGGGGAAATGTCTCTTGGGAGGTGGTTAAGGGGAGGGGGGATGACCCCACTCACTTCTCAGTCTAACCCTGTCTACTCTTCCAGTCAGAATTGCCAAGTCAGCTCCACAGGGTGCCTCAAGTTCTCCAGGTCTCAGTGTGTGTGCCTCCAGAGAAAGCGTTAATTTAGCTGTGAGCTCTTCCATTCTTCTGATGTTATCAACCCGGGATTTCCAAGATTCTAGTAGTGGGGGAGAGGTCTTCAGCCAATTTGATGTGATTTCCTTTTGTATAGCTAGGTGCAGGGTTCTGAAAAGGTTTTGCTGTCTAACAGTGCCCAACATAGGGTGTCCACAGCCCAGCACCAGGAAGTGAAAGGTCATGGGGAGCCGAGGCCCCCACACCACTCTCAATCTACCATGAACCTCTTTCCAGAATTCCTGTGCATGTGGGCAAGCCCATAATATGTGGAAGTGGGTGTCCACTTGCCCACCCCCCCAGCAGAGGTCAGAGGTTCCCCCTGTGAAGTGTTTTGTAATTATTGGGGTATGAAAAAAGTGAGAGAGGCATTTCCAATGGAATTCCCTCCAGCCTGGAGAGGAAATGGTCCTCCAACCCCTTTCCCAGGCTTTTACCCATTGGGCCACTGGCAGGGGTAAGCCACTCTCAACCTCCCATTTTTGTCAGAGGTTCTCGAATTAGGTATTGTCCTCTCCCTATAACACCTTGTAGGCTCCAGAGATGAATTTCCTGCTCCCTGCTGGACATACTGATCAGTAGAGAAAATTCTCTAGAGCAGTCTGATCTCTGTTGACCCTTATGATCAGATTGTTAGAAATCAGGTAGTGTCTAACCTGTAAATACCTATGTAAATCTATTTTCATAAGGAAATGTGCAGATTGAAGGGATGCAAAGGAAACCATTATATCTCCCTGGATGAGGTCCACAAAGTGCACCAGGGATTGTCTGTTCTACCAGTGAAATCTGGTGTCCGTACGAGGGGGGGAGTCAAGTGCGGGTCTCCCAGAATAGATGTGAGGGGACCAATCCCCTCAGGTGTCTGGCTAAATTTCTGAGCCCTTACCAGCACCATGAGGGTGTGTCTTGTCCAAAGATTTTGTATAGCTTTCTACAGTTGCACTATTAGTGGGGCATGTGGAAGAGATGCCAGACAGATCATCTGTAATTGGTGGGCTTCTGTTTTCCTCCAGCCAGTATCTCCCCCACTGTTTTACACAAGTCACCACCAAGGCTGTCTGAGATGCTATATAATAAAGCCTGAAATCTGGTTGAGTCAGACCCCCTCACACTTTAGGTTGTGAGAGAAGTTTGTCGCTAATTCGTCTCTTACTCTGTTGCCAAATAAAGGCCAAGAGGGTTGAGTTAATTATCTTAAAGAAGGAATTTGGAATGTGAATAGGAAGGGCCTGGAACAAAAACAACAATCTAAGGAGAATATTCATTTTAATTGAGTCCACCCTACCTCCTAGTGTTAATGGGAGTAGGTTCCACCTGGCCAGATCTCTTTTTATTTCTCCCTACAGTTTGCCATTGTTAAGAATAAAGAGCGATGACAAGTGGGGAGATACTTTAACACCTAAATATCTTACAGTATTGTTCATTGCCCATCTGAAGGGAACATTTTGCACCAAATCCATGGGGAAAGTACCCCCAAACTTAATTGGCTCTGATTTGTCCCAATTAATCCTGTAGCCCCACACCTGACCATAGTCCTGGAGGACCACTGTTAAAACTGGGAGGGTGGTCTCTGGAGAGGTCACAAAGAACAGAGAGTCATCAGCATATAAGGAGATTTTATGTTCCCTCCCTCCCACCTGGATGCCTTTAATGTCTGCATTGTCTCTAATAGCCCTGGCCAGGGGTTCATTGCACAAAGCAAAGAGGGAGTGGGAAGTGGATACCCCTGTCTGGTCCCTCTGGTGTGAGGCAACCTTTGAGTGGTGAAACCATTTACCCTCACCATGGCCTGGGGGGGCCACATAAAGTGCTTGGATTTCATCTCTCTGAACCTAGGACCCATCCCCATCTTTTCCAGGGTCCTGTGTAGGAACTTCCAGTCCACCCAGTCAAAGGCCTTCTCTGCATCCATGAAAATTGATAAGAACGATTCCCCCCTAGTCTGCTGGTAGGCCAGAAGGTTTAGCAGGTGCCTAATGCTATTGTGAATCAGCCTACCATTGATAAAGCCCTTTGATCTGGGTGGAACAGAGTCTCCACACACCCCTGTAGCCTGCAGGCTAGAGTCATCGTAAAAATTATTAGGTCTACATTCAGGAGGGAGATAGGCCCGTTGGACCCACAAAGCTCAGTTTCCTTCCCTTCCTTAGGGATGACAGAAATTTGGGCATACTGTCAACTTGGCAGAGTGGTTTCACCATTCCTCACTCCTTGACAGACTCTGCTTAAGAAAGGGACCAGTTCAGACTCGAGAGTCTTATAGCACTCCCCAGGTATCCCATCTGGTCCTGGAGTCTTCCCTGTTTTCAGTTCATGAAAACTCTTATGAATTTCCTCCTCTGATATGGGGGTCTCAAGTCTCTCCCTTTCTTCAACAGATAGTTACTGCATTTTTAGTTTTTGAAAGAATCCTTCTAACTTATCTGGGTAGTCTGTGATATGATCCTGGCAGTACAATATTTTATAAAATTGTTGTAACTGTGCTGCTATTGCTTCTGGGTTTGATACATACTGTCCCTGAATACCAGGGTTCTTCAAACAAAGGACATGTCTAGCAGCAGCCTCTTTCCTTAGTTGCTATGCCAGTAATCTGCCCGCTCGATTACCTGCCTCAAAAAACCTCTGGCAAGAGTATCTCCATTGCCCATCAATTTTCTCATCTAGAAGTCTATTTAGATTCCCTCTTGTCTCTTCCAACTGTTTCCTGACCAGGTCGTCCAAGCAGATCTTATGTTTAGCTTCCAGGTCAAAGAGACGGTTCTCGAGCTCAAGGATTTCTTTTTATTGCCTTATTTTGAGGTTAGAAGCATACCCTGTGGTGATCCCCATAAGAACTGTCTTCAGACCATCCCACCAGACTGCCGTTGTGGTTTCCCTGGTGATGTTGTCTTTCCCATATTGTCTCCTTTAGGAGGTCTTTGTACTCCTCTCTATTCAGAAGGGATACATTTAACCTCCAAGTGGGGTTTCTAATTTGAGGGCATGGCAACAGAAGCATTGACACCATGCTATGATCTGAAATGGTCCGGGGATGAATCCGGGATTCCTCCACCCTGTGGAGCCCGTCAGAGGATAGCCAAAGCATGTCTAACCTTGAGTAGGCATAATGTGGTGCTGACCAGCAGGTATAGTCCCACACCTTCAGGTGTTGGTGGCACCAAACCTCTATGAGGCCCAAATCTCTCCCCATTCTGGTCAGTGTTTGAGTTGCTTGCACAAGGGGGGCCCAATGATGCCCCAGATCTATCCATCTTGGGGCTGAGGACTGTGTTGAAATCCCCCCTACAATAAATATCTTTCCCAGAGGGGGCACCACCTGAAAGAGTACTTCTCTTAGGAAGTCACTATTCTCCCCATCCTGATTGGGAGTGTGGATATTTAGAATGGAACATGGAACCCCTCTATAGGTGTCCTTAAGAAGCAGGAATCTCCCTTCCTGGTCCTCTTGTACATTAATAGGCTGAAAAGGGCAACTTTTGTGGATTAGTGTGATGAACCCTCTTCTATGGGGGTGGGCCTTATAAGTGGAATAATATACTTGACCTACCCATGCACGGTTAAGCTTAATACTCTCCCCCTGGTCTAAGTGAGTTTCCTGGAGGAGCACTATTTCAATGTGAGCCTTATGCAGCTCATTCAAAATTTTCTTCCTCTTGATATGGTTACCTAGTGCCCTCACATTATATGAAGCTATCCATCCATCTGCCATTCTTCTTGTTTAGCCCCCTGTTTTCCCGGTATACCTTGTAGCATGGTTTTCCAGTACCCAGTCAAAAATTTGAATCTCTTAAAAGTAAAACAGTTCAACTTTGAACAACAACAAACTTGACAACTTCCAAGGCTATAAAATGACATCCGGCAGGTATCTCGAGTGGCACTGGCCAACCGGATGGGGCACCCATAAAGGGAGCTTTGTACTAAACTTGCACTTAAGGGGCAACTAGGCATATACCCCTAATTCTAGCCTGTTATTACTGACAATTTGGTAGAGAGTTAGTCGTTAGGAATAATTTATGAAGCCCCCTCCTCTCAGCTTAATCCCAACCCCCCAGGAGATAAACAAATGTGGGGGGTGGGGAAATAAGATCCCGTATTGGACCTAGATTGAGCTGTAACCTAAATTCTTTGGGAGTGCTCCAGGACATCCAGTGAGTGATTAGATACCCCTCTTGAAAAATATGACTTCAACCGTTCCCCCCTCCCCCAAGCTGGGAATTGCAGAGTTCAATGATGCTTTTTCTGTAAGGATATGGTAAAGCTGCATCTGCAGCTCCAACCGATGATTTCCAATTGGGTATCAGACATTTTCCCCAATGTGGTTAGGGACTAGAGGATGATCAAAGCAGTGTTCCCTCTCCTCTCCTCTCCCTCTATGATGACTCCCTGCCAGAATCCTAAATTCCCCCTACCTAAATATAAGGAGCCCCCAGCAGGAGGGCATATATCTCTCAAACCATAGAAAGAGGAAAGAAACCTTGTCCCTGGCCCTTTTTTTGTAATGCACCCCCTCTCCCTATAAAATTGGGATAATGAGCAAATCTCCTCCCCCAGCACCGCTGTCCCAATCCCTGATCCATCTGCCCTTTGCACAGCCGTGGTTACATGTAGGACAAGAAACAGACTGAGGCTGTCCTGTAATGCTGGTGCGTTTGCCAAAAATATTTTAAAGTCATGTATCAAACCAAAGCCGCACTCAAATATATGTAGGACCACTTTTAACCAACCGCCCCTTTCAAGGAGCTTAAATCTGTAACGAGAGCATATATGAGGAACATATGTTAGATTACTAAAAGCTCCTTATACTGCCTCACCAAAGCCCTTTTGAGCTACAGAATGGTGCAAGGCCATAACATGTGTCCACCATTCAAGTTCAAGAAGAAAGCATCATAAATTCAATGAGGGTGGTCCAAAAAGTCCTTTGATAGAGTCCACCCTTTTGATGCACCAGAAGACTTGTTCTCTGAGGGGTCCCAAGATGAAGATTGACCTCTTTTCCTTGCCCCTCCTACCCTGGTCCAGGGTTCTTCTGCATTCAAAGTGTCTCTCTCTAATCTGGTAGGTCTGCTCAGCATATCCTGAGGAACTCCCAACTGCAGCAAGGTGTTCTTGCCTGCACCGAGAGAATGAAAGAATTGAGGGCCCTCTGGGAGAAATATGTTCAGTTTCGCTGGTGCAATAAGATGGATGTGAATGTTCATGGAGGCCAGGTATTTCTTAATCTCCAGAAGCACTTTTCATTTTTGTTGGGTAATGGGGGTATAATCATTATCAAAATATAGGTGCTTATCCCACAAAATAACTTATTTTTTTGCCCAAGCCACTTGTAGGATTCTGGTTTTAATCCAATAGTCCTGAAAAGTCAGCACAATATACTTCGGAGTTGCACTGGGGCCGATAGTTTTTTTAGCCAGAACTCGGTGCGCCCGGACAATATTCAGGAGGAGGTCAGCAGGTAGATCTAGTAATTCTTTTAAAAAGGAATTAAGAAAGTCTTTCATCTTACCCTGCTCCATGTCCTCTGGTACTCCATAAATGCGCATGTCGTCTCGTCTAGATCTGAGTTCCAGATCGTCTGGTTTATCTACCAACTCTCTCTCTCTCTCTCTGCACATTAGGGTATTCAGCATGCCCTCATGGTGATCGACTGCTTTGTCAGCGCATGATAGGCCCTCCTCTAGGTCAGCTACCCATTTCTCTACCGCTACAATACTCTTTTTATTTTCAGCCATTGAGTGTTCGATTTTGCCCAGGGTGTCATTCAGTTTAGCCAGCTCCCGGTACAATCTCCTTGAGGTAATGGTGAATTCCTCCTCCATAGTCCCCTCAGCCTGTTCCTCTATCTGTTATTGGGTCATGGGTTGCAACTTGTTATAGGCCTTTAGCTCGTGCTGGTCCAGAGCTGAATTCGGCTTTAGAAACTCCATTAGTGTGTCCTTCACCCTCGATTTAGGAGGCATCATGAAGCAGGTGAGTAGGAGCAGTAACCAGCAGTGTTGAAGATATTTCTCAGTGTGGGAGGACGAGTACTACCATTGATTTCTCTCCTGGGGGATCGGAGCTTTTGCGTCTACCTACTGTGCAGCATGGAGGTGGAACCGGAAGTCTCCCTTTCTCCATTTTGAGGTTTTAACATTTGAAATAGTAAACTCCTTATGGTGTGGACTATATTTCCAGGTTTACACCTTTTAAAGGCATTTTTTTAATGTGCTCGGCCCTGACAACATCATATTCTTCTTTATCATTGTCCTTTCAGAGGTATCACTGTGGCTCAGTTGGTAGCACATACGACTACCACCAGAATGTCTTGTGTTCTGGTCACACACCAGGATTTTCCTCATAACTTAAAAAAATACTGGCACCTGAGTGTAGTATTAGGAGGGTGCAGTACTGCTGGGATATGCTGTCCATTGGATGAGATGTTAAACCAATGTCCCTTCTATGCCTCCTAGTGCTGTCATGATGGGTGTCCAGGTGGAATTAAAAGAACACAGGGCATTCTTTGCAAACAGTAGGGAGCATTCTTGGTGCCCTGTCCAACATCCCTTTTCCCATAATTCTGGTACATGCAATTGTCCAGGCTGTGTGTGGGCATTATATATATATATATATATATATATATATATATGCAACAGGTGTGAACAATAAACTCATGCCATAAATAATGTGTTTTGTAGCTAGTGTGTAAATAAAACCACTTATCTGCATAGTAAGTATGTCATCACTCATTTATTTACATAGTTACTATGTCATCATTTGTGTATATATACAGTTGATATGTCATCAGCCAATTTAGAATATTCGGCCTCAGTAGCAGTACTAATCATATTCTAATGCAAATAACTTTAAAATTAAAACAAATTGCATGGTACTGTGAGCACAAAAGTTGTTCAGCACAAACATATCTACAAATCAGTAGTGTTTCATCTATAGATACCTTTTACTTTTGGTAGAATTAGCAAAAAACAGCAGAAAGTTAAGTATCGTTTACAGTTTTTAGAAAAATAATTACAAATAACTTTAAAACAAAAACTGATAGCATTGTACGTTGAACACAAACATTGTTCTCAGCACAAAATCATCCACAAAATGAGAGGTGTTTCATATATAGATGCCTTTTAGATTTTTTTTTTATAATGGCAAAAAATGGCAGAAAACTCAGTTTTTATTCACTTTTTCTGATGAACAAATTCCCACCCAAAAAATTTAAAAATAAAAGAACTGTGCATCAAACTTTTTCATTATGTACTGTCCATAATGTAAAGATTGAGTGTCCATAGCAACTGCTTAGCAACCACTATGCTAAGTTGAGCTACCCTGGGAAAACCACTGAAAGTCCATGTATGTTAACATGAAAAATTTAATAAATGGTTGAAAACAAAATTCCTTACATTATCCTAAATAATCCCTATTCATAAATGAAATATGTAACAGTGACCTTGTGGAATACGTGATTTATTTTCACTTGAGCTGTTTGACCTTGGCCAAAGCACTCGTGGCTTACGCCACTCATGAGATTACCCAAGGTCAAACAGCTCTTGTGAAAATAAATCATGTACTGCACAGGTCCCTGTAACTTACGTATCCCATATATAATAGATGATGTTTGTTATTGTATTGAAATGGACTAAAACAGTATCAGTAACATTTTTCAGCACTATCATGAACTTCTGCATTAAACTTCTTAAGTTTGTATTTTATTGTATCTAAGCATGTATTGTATAAATCATGTATTAAAGCTTTGCATGTTCATTATATTTCAGTTAGTAAGACACAGTTTTTTGTCCTTTCTTGGAACATTGAACTGCATGCAGTTTAGTTCACAAGCAGCAGACACCATTAACTAGTACATGTGACAGCCAGCCTGCCTGACAGGAGGAACGAAATCGGACAGGGATGGGTGCTTTGTCTTCATTATGCTCTTGGTAGGTGACTGCCTTATATGTTTCATGCTCTTAAATAGAGAGCATAGGCTAGTGGTGTAGATATTATTCATAAGTTCCTTTCATGTAGTAACACTGGGGACAGTCAATGTCAGTCTCAGGTTTCTTAAATGACATATGCATGTGGACTTTCCACTTCCTTGACAGAGTTTTTCCCAGCATTTCCATAAATTCAGCTTTGTAGTAGTCATTCTCAATTTCCTTAGGGTGGATGTTTATAGCAAGCATATTTATTTATTCATTTATTTTTATTTATTTGTACAAATCGGAATTACAATCCTTTGAGTCAAGGACTTGTTTCCAAAGGCTCCTCGTCAGACAAAGTACAGGTTACATACAGACAGGACTCATGTATGGATAGGCATATGTCTTACAAATGTTAGTTTACATTCAACAGCAAGTCTGGAAGTAGCTTGCTTCCTGGGTAAAGTTACTTATCTTCTTGGTGACTGTCCTCCTCTGGATCCCCCCAGTAGCATGATATCCTTCTTCAAATACCAGCACCAAAACTGCACAAATAATTTAAGGTGTAGCCTCAGCAGTGGCCATTACAGTTGCAGGATAACTTCCTCACTAGAAGATCTTATTTCCTTGATGATGCAGATTAGCATTGTATTTGCTTGGGATACTGCGTTGCAGCACAGTTAATCTCCAGCCTAGTTAGAGCACCACTTAATTCCTGACTCCAGTCACTCTTTCTCTAATATTCTGATGCCTGAGATGGTCCCTTCTGATTGTTGATGGGTTATAAATTAATTAGCTGTTCAACTAGTTTTACTGTCCAGACAAAGGTTATAATTATAACTTAGATATACTTTTTTTGATACTTTTACTTACGTAAATCCTGCTCATACTTTATTCTGTTGTCCAACCCTTCCCCCCAGGAAACATCAGGTAAAGAATAACACATTCAGTTGGAATATGAAGCAAACAACTTTATTTAACATTTTCAAAAAACAACAAAAACAAGAATTTATAGTTGAATATAACAGCATAGAACAGAACAATCCAAGATTAAACATTAGTGATGAATTACATGAGACTGATGTTACCACATTGAGCATCTTCATGACCGCCACTGAACTGTGTAATGTGACAAGCTCCATTCCTATGTGCTGGTCAAAAGAACAATATGATTACTTTAAAGACAGTAACCACTTGTTTGTTATAACAGATGGCTTGCCAAGATGTAGTACATGTAAGAATATTGGTGTTCTTGGTCCTAACGTATCTCAGGGAATGACATTGCCAAAAGCATGGGCAATTGTGCATATTGGCCCTAATGGTACTGATGCTAAGCAACAACAGAATTCATTAAGAAAAAAATTTGGGAACATCAAAATTTGCATGCACATAAAATCACAAACAATATTTTACAACAGACAAACTGTCACATAATGCAAAATATCATTGATGATTAACATGAATCTGCATTGGAAACTACAAATCGGGTATTCAGAACAGCATATTACATTGTTAAGTCTGAAAGGCCTTCTTTAGACCACTCTGCATTAATTGATCTTCAGATTGCAAATGGTCTCGATACGGGGAGGGTATTGCAATCGCATCTAAGCTGTGTTGATATTATATCCCATATAGCATCGAAAATGCATAAACAAGTTATACACCAGATTACACTACAACAGTCAAAGATCTCTGTATTTATCAATGAGTCTACGATAGTAATAAATGCACTCTTATTATCTACATAAAAGCAGGACTGAATGATTCTGTCCAACCTGTGATTATTTTTCTGGATTTGGTTGAACTACCTAGTACACATGCTTTGACTATAAAGGACAATATCAATGCAACCCTAAAAAAAACAAAAATTCACTGACTCTTTAGTAAAAACATCTTTGATTGGGTTCTGTTCAGATGAAGCAAGTGTCATGATGGGTGTCAAGTCTGGTGGTGTTTGTTTGCCTCTAGATAAACTCCCGCAACTCGTAGTATGGCACTGTCTAAATCACAGATTGGAGGTGGCTGTGAGGGATGTTGTAAATGCCTGTTTAGGTGTTAACTAATTTCATTGTTTCATGGATTTGTTGCATGCACTGTACAGTCAGTCTCCCAAAAATCAGAAGGAACTTGCTGAGGCAGCATCCTCTATTCATGGAGAGGTAAAAAAAAATGGCAGGGTGCTAGATGTAAGATGGGTGGCTTCCAGTTTCTGTACTGTGCATGCAGTATGGAGCAGTTATTCTGCATTGTATACTCACTTCACAATTGCAGCTTGGGATGAAAACCATCCTTCTAGGGAGAAGGCGAAATTTAGTGGTCTTACTAGAATTCTGTCTTCCACTGCTTTCATGAAGAATCTTGCTATCATGATGGATGCACTTGAGGAAATTAAAGATGTGTCTGAGCTATTTCAAGAATGAACAGTGACATTGCCTTGTGCAAATCCTGTCTTGCACTGATAATTTGCAAGATTAAACAGCATGAAGCAGTACCCAGGTGATGCTGTTGAAAAAGCTACACATGCTGTCAAATGAGGTGAATTTAATGGTGTAACACTCGGCACTTTGTGAAAAACACCAGTGATATATCATTCACAATTAATTCAGTGTCTAGTAGATAATCTAGAAAGTCAATTGCTCATTTCAGTCAGTACAAGAGCTGGAGGTCCAGTTATGGAAGATCAGTATAAAGATCTATAAATTGGCTAGCGGTACTCAATCTAGATGACATTACTTTAGATAATGTAAGGTATGGAGACTCTGAGATCAAAGAACTTACAAACAGGTTCTTTCTTCAATAAAAGAATACTGCACTTGGGTACAGAGGCCCAGATATTCAAACTGCGCCATTCTGAGGTGCATGCCCCTGCGCTGCTCAAAATAGTTGTGCAGGGGTGTGGCCGGGGCGATATTCAAAGGAGTTGCGCTATTGAGCAACCCCTTTGAATATCACCCCCCAGCCACAGCCACTGTGCATGGTGCAGTGGAACTTGCACCACCGCAAGTTGCCAGAGTTGAGCATTAAACTTGCGGTGGCGCAAGTACCATTGCGCCATGCGTAAATTTCAGATATTCAAAAGGTGACATGTAAATGGGGCCATAATTTATGCAAGGCACGGGGGGGGCATTTGCATCTATTTATGGCCCCATTTGCATGCCATTAGCATGTAGGTGCGCCAATCCCCGAGGATTCTGCGCCTGGCCCCGCCAGGCAGCAGCCATCGGGGACCGACGCACTCTGCAGCCCGATCGTAAGCAGTATCAGTGTATAAGACCCTCTCACACATCTCCCAAGCCCGATCAAGGGCATAGAGTAACATGACCCCCACCCACATCTCCAAAGCCCGATTATGGGCATACAGTAACATGACCCCTGCCCACACATCTCCCGGCCCGCCGACAAGGGCATACAGTAACATGCCCCCACACACATATCTCCCAAAGCCCGAGAGCGGGAGAACGTATCAACCCCCAGTGCCCGAGCTGGCAGAATGTAAAAGCCCCCAACCCAAATATCTCCCTGGTGGTCCAGTGGACCGTAATACCCGATCGTGGGCAGAATGTCAAGTTACAACCCCCAAACATCTCCCTGGTGTCTAGTGTCCCCCACCCACCCACGAAGCCCCTCCACCTCACTCCCCGAGGCCAGCGGGCGGCAGCATCCCACCCGCCTGCCGCCTCGCTGCCCGCCGACTGACTGTCCGGTAGGGCTGCATGCCCATTGGTGCAGAGCTACAGCCAGTGGATGTGCAGCCCATACTGTACATGACAGTCCAGATTTGTGAATGGCACGTGTAAGTTCCTTTTTACCTGGGTCTGGTGAAAGATAATGACTACCCTTTCGCTTCAGAGCTATGTTAGGAGGAGAAGATCTGTATTTCCAAGAATTCTATCCTCGTAATCAATCCGAGTATTATAACTCTCACCAGTACAAATTTAGCCCCCTGACAAATCGTCGGAACAACATAAATGGGCCTTCCTCTGAAATGAAAAAACGAGTGTTTTGGCAGAGCTATGCTATTTAAACAACTTCTAACATGATATATGTAACGTAGTCCTCTTTTTCTCGCCATCTTTGGTCCAGACTTTAAAATGTGGACATTGAAAAAAAAAGTCAGTATCTGCATCCCCCAAAATAGGGACTATTTTTATTCTATATTGCTATTCAACAAGACCATGAGAAGGCAGTTCTAATATTGTTTGAGTCCCAGGAACTATTCCAATACTCCAAGTCAGACTGCAACTAGACAGATTTTGCAATTCTAGGCATCTTATTCCTTTTCACTGAAGAATTCCCCAAAATAAAGCCATTCCCTCCTTCAGGTGTTCTTAAATAATTCAGGCATGGCTGACATGAGGCCAATGGTTGCCGCCTACAGGTCTTCATAGGAATGCCATGTTCCAGATATTAGTACCTGCAATCTAGCAGGGTAGATCATTTTGAACTTGATTCTGGCAGCAATTATTTTTGTGACAAGTGGATGAAAGGCAGATCTGCGTTGGCGAACTGTAAGTGACAAGTCTTGGGCAACACAAATTCTTATCCCCTCCCACTGGATCTTGAATCTCTCTTATTTTGATAAAGAAATGTTGTTTATCCAAGTAATTTAAGAATCAAAAAATCAAGGGTCGGGGGGGCCCTAATCGGAGGTGTTGGTCTGAGTGCCCTGTAAGCCCATTCTATAATGTAGCGGGAACCATAGGGAGGGGGTCCTACTATTTTTTCCACAAACTTTTGTACAAATAGGACAGAATTGTGCCCTTCTTCAGTCTCAGGAAGGCCAATAATTACCATGTTGTTTCTGCAGCTACGGCCTTCCAAATCCTCCAGTTTCTGTTCACTCTTCACCAGCTTTTGTTTTATTGTCAACACCTCGAGATCAAATTTGTCTGCCCTTTTCTCAAGCAAAATAAATCACGCTTCACTGTCAGACGTTCTCAGAGCAATGTCTTCTATGGCATGCAATACTGATTTAATTTCAGTTGTAAGGCTCCTAAGTTCCTCCTTAAAAGGACAAAATTCCACCAGAAAACCAGAGAGTGTTAATGGCTCTTGCTCAGGATTCTGCTGGGGTGTAGATTGTAAAGCAGGTGAGATGTTGGCCCTTTGTTTTTTGGGTGTCTTTTCAGGAGTGGCAGATGGGATATGTTTTGGCTCTAATTTCTTCATATCCACCTCCATCCCTCCAAAGACGATTCAACTTGATGCTCCAGGACTTCGAATACACCTTAGTTGCCTTTGTTGAATTCTCAAAATGGATTTAGTAGTTTTAAACTTTGGAATAATGCGGCAGTAGGCGGGAGCGGTTGAGAAAGGCGGCCTTTCAGGCTCACTGCATCACATGACCCCCAGGGAGCCAGATTTATAATGAGGGACATTCAGTTTCACCTCAGGTCCTTCTGGTCTCAGAAAAAGGATCCTCTTACCAAGTTGATTCTAGTAACTCAATCTCTTATCCAGGCTCTCCAGTGGTGGTTTGAGGAGGACAATCTCAGATAGGGGGTTCCCTTTCTTCACCAGTCACTCTCAGAGGTTCTCACCACAGACCCTCCCTTCTGTCTTGGGGAACTCACTTGGGGAGCCTCACTGCTCAAGACACATGGTCACAGCAGGAGTCTCTCTTTCACATCAACCTACTAGAACTCAAGACTGAGTTTCTGGCCCTTCAGGCCTTTTCAAAGATGGCACATGGGAAGGTGGTGCAGGTCAGGATAGATAGCACCACCACTATGTACTACATCAACAAGCAAGGGGGCACTTGGTCATCAGTCTTGTGCGCAGAAGCCATGAAGGTCTGGACTCTGGCTTACTCCCTCCAAACCTCCCTCATAGCAGTGTATCTTCCATGATGGACAATTTACTGGCAGATGCCTGTAGCAGGATTTCTCAGGGTCACCACAAGTGGTCCCTGAACCACAAAGTTCTTCACATTATTTTCAGGAGGTGGAGCACTCCAGAGCTAGATCTTTTTGCAGCCCCGGACTATCATCAGCTTCCCCTGTTCTGCTGCAGACCTCCACTTCTGGGGTCTGTGCCTCAGGATGCTCTACTGTTGGATTGGACAAACAGGTTCCTCTATGCCTTTTTCCCCTTTCCTCTTCCTTTCAGAGTATTGATAAAAATCAGATCTCAGACCTGTACGGTGATATTGGCGGCAACAGATTAGGCCAGGCAACCTCGGTATCCTCTGTTACTGTCCCTATCAGTCACAATTCCCCTTTGCCTTCCTAGGAGGCATGACATCCTAAACTCCTCTAAGGGGAGGATTTGGTGTCCCAATCTCAGTTCTTGCAGGCTCAAGGCCTGGATCTTGAAGAGTTAGAGTATACATGCTTGCATCTTTCACAAGGGGTCTTGAATGTTTTGAAGGTCTCTGGAAAGCCTTTCACCAGAAAGACTTACAATTCCAAGTGGAAGAGATTCATCATTTGGTGTTCTCAGAGAAATGTATAGCCAGATTTAGCTGACCTATCTACAACTCTGGACTATTTGGTCCATTTTAATGGCCTAGGCCTTAGGTCTGCCACTCTTAAGGTTCACTTGGCAGCTGTATCTGCTTTTTTTTTCTGCAGGGAAGGAATCTTTCCTTGCATCTCACCCTGTTTTTAGTAAATTCTTCAAATGTTTGGTACATCTTAATCCTCCCTTTAAGGAGTCAAATCCAGCATGGGATCTTAATAGTGTGAGCCTATTGAATGTTTCACTGTTACCATACAGGCTTTAACTCTCTCCTCTCTGGGGCAGTTCAACTGAGAGGGCTAACTGCATTAGTCAGAATACAGTTAGATTCCCTTGGATACAAAATTATTATGGTAATTAATTCTATCTTACAGGACATTGATTGATGTGAGCATTCCATTTTTGTTATACCAATGATATGACAAATTTAGAAAGGGTTAACAACATAGTGATGTTCTAGTGATGGCATAATAAGGTTCTAATCTGCTTGATGTCAGTTAATAACAAGCATTTGTCAATGCCAAGTGTTGCTTGCTGTCATTAGCAGTGGAAGTGCAGGAGTTAGACAGATGCAGTATAGGAAGGGCAGTGAAGTATTGAACTGATGCCAACTCCACTCCCACCCTGCAGAGATGGACAGACATTGGGGTGTGCCTTTGAGTCATCACCCATAACAGTCATGTCATTTCACCTCACTCTACCCTGCAGACACTTACAAGTGTAGAGGTGTGCTTTGCAGTGTTTGGGCTTTACACTCACGTCATTCCATAAGGAAATGCACTAAAATGTGTGCAGTATGGGAGAATGGGATGAACTCTGAGGCCTAAGGGTCCAGGGTGCACCTCGATGCCTGCCACTTGCTGCAGGGCGGGGATGGAATGGCATGAGCATTACTGTCGACGATCCCAAGTCACACCCCTGATGCCTGTCAGTCCCTACAGGGTAAGGTGTTATGGCTGAAAACCCTAACACCCTGGGTGTTTCTTGGTATTTTTACTCCAAGTTTTGAATGTGGGCTTTTTGTGACCCCACTGCATGAACAGTGACACTATCAGTTTGTTAGCCGAATGGTGATTTTGCACAGCGACTGCGCCACTTGGCGCCACAGGTGCGAAAACACATTTTGAACAGAATGTGAAAAATGACACCTGTACTGTTCATGAAGAGGTGTAAAAGATGGCAATGTTGAAAGTCTGGAGTGAAAATATAAAAAAAAACTTGGCGAAGTCACGAGTGTGCATAGAAACTGCACAACACACACCTGTAATGTAATTAGTTTGGGGATATTTTACAGCAGATTTTCAACACAGGCATTTTGGGACCTCTGTTCATGAACAGTGTCTCTGTGATTTTCTTAATCTGTCCTGAACACTAATTTCCCACAGCAAGCGTGCTATTCTGCGCAGTAAGTGCGAAATATATTTTGGCCAGGGTGTGGAAAATGACAGCTGTAATGTTCATTAAGAGGTGTGGAAAAATGCCTATGTTGAAAATCTGGACTGAAAATATTACGAACTTATGAGGGTGCGTGGAAATTGCACACTGCACGCTCATAACACAGTCATTTTATGGAAGGTTGTCACCAAATTTTCAACATAGCCAGTTTAATATCTCTGCTTATGAACAGTGTCACAGTGATTTTCTTAATCTCTCCCAAACATTGATTTCACACACCGACTGCGCCACTGTGTGCTGCTTGTGTGAAAACTCATTTCAGGCAAGATGTGAACAATGGTAGCTGTACTGTTCATAAGGAGGTGTGGTAAAATGGCAATGTTGAAAATCTGGAGTGAAAATATTAAAAATGCTCGAAGTTATGAGTGTGCATAGGAACTACACAATGCACGGTCATAAAACAATCATTGTTGGGGAATGTTTTCACCAAATTTTCAACATAGGGTTTTTGGGGGCCTACCTCATGAACAGTGTCACTGTGATTTTCTTAATCTGTCCCAAACATTGATTTCATACACAAACCATGCCATTGCGCGCTACAGATGCGAAAACACATTTCGGGGGAGATGTAAAAAATGACAACTATACTGTTCATAAGGAGGAATGGTAAAATGGCAATGTTAAAAATCTGGAATGAAAATATAAAAAATGCTCGAAGTTATGAGTGTGCATCGGAATTGCACAACACACACTCGTAAAAGTCATTTTTGGGAATTTTTTTTACCAGATTTTCAGCATAGGGTTTTTGGTTGACTACCTCATAAACTGTGACACTGTTGTTTCATTAATTGGTCCCGAAAGGTGGTTCCACACAGTGACTGTGAAATCACCCTTCAGGACTGAATAACAAAATGACAGTGACTAAGTTCATGAGGTGGGGTCCCAAGAACCCCATGTTGAAAACTTGGTGATAAAATTCCCCCCAAATTACTGTTTTACAAGCATGTGTCACACAATTCCTATGCACCCCCATTGGCCAAAGAGACTTTTGCCACGCTGGGGTGGGCTTCTAGCGTGGCAGAAGGAAGTTTGTTTGGGGGGGGCAGTGGAGCCAATAGGGCTTGGGCACCCCCATCAGCCATACAGTGTGCTGGGGGGGATGCATGAGCTGAGGGGGGATTGGGCACCCCCTCAGTAAACAACAAATGGGGGGAAGGTGCATTATGCCGACGTGGATTGGGCTACCCTGTCGGCAAATGAACTGGGGAGTGGGTCATGCCAACCGGGGGATTGGGCACCACATTGGCTTTTCCTTTTTTAACACTCAACAGCAGGCGCTGGCTTTCTGTTGGCTTTGTGGGGACTGTAAGAGACTGACGGAGAAGCCATCACCATGGGGACACCATGCAATCAGCTGTTTTGAAAGCTTGTAATGCACCAAAACAGCAGCTGATTGCTTGGTGATGTGACTGAATTTCTTTACGCATTGTGGCATGCTCATTAACTGCTGTGCTCAACAGCATGTTCCTTTATTGGCTGCAGCAGAGAGCAGCCCTAGAACAGACTGCTGCCATTTGGCACCACACTGACACGCCTCCATAACTCGCTTTTGCAGGAAGCTGACGCAGTGTGTTTCTTGCACATGTGTGCAAGCAACACAAAAAGGGCTCCACAGATACATTACAGTGTTACGCCTTGTTCAGCTTATTTATTTGTTACTAAGTGTCTTATTGTGATTATACAATGGAACCATGTGTGAAATAAATTTTAAATGTGTTTAATTATGTTTCATATGCTATTTCTCAACTATGGGTTATTGCAGGAAATTCACACTGTCATATGATGTGTTTTGACCAATGAGGATAAATGATTCTCATGCACAAGTGTATAATACCGTTTGCAGTATATGTGTATGTGACTCTTTTTACTTTCAAAATGAAATTAACTCATGCAGTCTATAAAGGTTACAGAATGGGTTCTACCACAGTAGGGTAGAATCACACCCATGACCTTTGAAATGTAGTACAATAGCATTTTAAATTGATGTAATTCTATGCAGAAAAACACAATACTATGCACAGTTAATATATTCCATTTCTAAATGTTTTATTTCAAGAAATATTAATTGCATTTCTAAGAAAAGTTTGTGTTTGTCACCAGCACCATGAGGCGAAACATTTTTTACTAAAAATAAATGTGTCTCAACTTATTTGGAGGTTGAATTGCTTTCTTTTGTGGATGAAAAAAATATATTTCTGATTAATTTTATGTTTCTGTATGTTTTTCCAGCTGAAAAAGATGTAATTTAAAAAGTGCTAAGCCACACTCCAGGCATGGATATACTGGGAAGGAATGCATTTCCCCTGTGCCTGACAATGCACCAGGTGCATGCATTAAGGCCTAATGTAAGGACATGGTGTGCCGTGAGTTATATCTCAGTTAATATCTATCTGTTTGGTTTCCAACTGTTTCTTAAATGTATTATGTATTCATCTGTCTTATACAGTATAAAGATACTCAGTGAGTGTACCAAAATGGTGGGTGGAGAGGAGACTGCATATTATGTACTTGCAGAATGGAAATGTGAATCTTAAAACCAGATACACATGTCCCATTGAATGTGTAATATGTTATTAACCTGTATCAACTTTTTTGAGGAAGTCAGATTGCTAAAATATGACTTGAAAGTATTCATTTTATGAAACAGATTGTGATCCAGAATTCTCTAAAATGCACCAAATCAGCTCATTGTTTTTGTAATTTTTCCAGTGAAATGCTCCTTGACCCCCTAGCAAGAGCTGGGTTTTCTAACTTGCATAGAATTCCTGTACTTCCTTTGAACCACTTTCATCACTGCTGGCATTTGTTAGTCTCTGGAGCAGGCATGTGTGGGGGCAGTTAGGTGCTCAACCCTAACATGTCATTTCCTGACCTTTGTCACTTTAACCCTAACATATGCATTAAATGCAGTTTTTTGCCATGTATACAGTATATATATATTTTCAAATTATATGAGTAAGTCTATGCCGTTTTGTTTGTATTTCAGATGTTTGGCATGTCAGGAATTTAGAATGTCTGCAGACCTAATAAAAACAATGGATTTCAAGGGGTTCGGCATTTATATCAAAGTAGTTAATCTACAAAATATGTGTTTTTCTATAAATTATTTCCTTTTCAATTTTCATTCTGTATTACTTAATTTATGGAATATGTATCTTTAATTCTGAATATTCACACAAATAACAAAAGCTAAACAGCAGAATCATGGTAAAATCTCAAAATTACACTAGCAGTCTCAGACACAGTTATGGAGTTTCAAATTTTGAATATGGAATTTAATTGTTTTAGTCAACTTAAAATTAATTTAAAGAGACTCAACTCACCCTGGTCATTGCTGAGTCGTTCTTCAGTCTCACTGTTTCCATCTGTGTAATACTCCAGACGAATATTGGAATCATTTGAGTAGGAAACTGGGGGAAGTGAAGTAAAGAAAATACCTTTCAGTCCATTGAGCAAAGCAATCTCATAGGGTGCATCAGGCATTGTGATGTAGGGGGCAACTGTAAGGAGTATGCTGTTAAAAGTGTGTCACTGTAGTACAGGGCAACGCTGAAGGAGGGTGGTACCACCTGACTACCAGCTGTTACAAATAGGATCAGCTGAGGGACAGTAATACCACTGGACTACCACAGGCTACAAACTGAGACTGAGCGAGGGAAGAGGTACTATTGTAATACCAGGGATTACAAATAAGGAGGCGTGGTACCATGTATGGATGTAATATTGCTGGATAAAATGTCATTGAAAAATAGTGCAGATATAATGTTGCCTGGACAACATGTCAATGGACAAAGTAACACAGACATAATGTTGACAGTATGTTATTGTAGTATGACTGTATGTATAAAGACAGAAGACATGCGCCTAGCCAGTATGTAAAGTATTTTTATGCATTTCAACGTACATTACCAACAGTTTCAAATCAGTCACACTACTGCTCCATGCATTTCCTCAGCATGATCATGGAAGGTTTTCACATTTGTCATACTTGTTTGGGTCAGGGAACTCTCAAAAATGTTGCATGCACAGCTGGTGAACACAGGGCCCTACACTTATACATACTGGGCTGGATTCAGAAAGGTCCATCGCAAGCTGCAGCAATGGCAGCTTGCAGCGACCGTCCCTGCGACCTGGCCCATGCACCCGATTCAGTAACAGAGCAGGAGCAGCGGGCTGTGTCCTGTGACTTACGGTAGCTGCGCATGGTAGGGCACAGCACCCGGGAATGCCGCAGGACACAGGACAGGGTAAGCAGCAGTTGTACCGGTTGAGGGCTGGCATGGTACCCCCATGTCCATCTCCAAGGCTTCGTATGATGTGGGCACTAGTCCCAAGCCCCCCCTTGCCATGGACTTCCCCAGAACAAGGACCCTTACGTGCCCTGGTGGCCCAGTTGTCCCCCACCCCCAACACACACACACACATCTAGTGGGTGTGTTGGTGACTGACTCTGGTGGAGAGGGAGGGCAGTGCCAGTCACTGGTGGGGTATTGGGGTGTGGGAGGGTTCACACTCTGGGGTGGGGGTAGGGGGCCACTAGACAACCAGGGGGTTACAGGGGACAGCAAGGGGAATCATGCCTCAGGCAATGGGGAGGCCAATATGTGTGTGTGTGGGGGGTCTGGGCATTGGGGATGTGCCACACACCCAGCCTGGTGCGGTGCATGCCATACCTGGGACCCTGGGCCCATGGGGGGTCTGTTACCCACATGGGATGTGGGGCTGGGGCACAGTGGCAACCTCCAGTGAATAGCAAAACCATTTAGACCACCTTTTTGTTGGCATAACTGGTCTTTGACAGATGTACACTGGTGGTTGTCTCTGAATCTGATTTGTGGACGTAGTGGCCATCCTACCTGAATAGGGTGCAAATGCTGCCAGAAACCCCCTTATACCATTTCATGAGGGGGTTTCAGGCACATTGGTGCAGTTGAGTACAGGCAGCCTGCTGCATGTAGCAGGTTGCCTATGTGAATCCTGCTGGGACACAAAGCAGGACGCAAGTGCAACTTGCACCATTTTTCCTGCTGCAAGTTGCCTTGCATCCTGCCTTGGCTTCTCTGAATCCAGCCCACTGTATCCCTCAGTTTGTTCTTTGCTGTGGATAGTATTTTATATTTTTTTCTTGTTCTATGTCTCCTGCCTTGACAATCAATTCAGCTACATCTGCATATTTTTTGGCCATGGGGGGGAAGAGGGCTGGCAACATTGCAGTGGCAATCATGTTTTATTTAAAGAATTCTTATAAAGCTAAAATAAGACTACACAGCTGAATATTACTGAACCCCAACCAGTCTGCTTCCCACACTCAGTTTCCCTGCCAGATAAGTATATCCCTCCCCAACTCACCACTTAATTGTAAATGTACCAGCCCCTCCCTATCCACTCGTCAATCTATGCTCGGGCACCCAGCTGATGTATCTCTTTATTCAGTCACTGGTCTCTCTTTGCATACATATTTCTTTGCCCCAGATCCCTTCCAATAAAGACACCAGACAAATGATGTATGGGTTCTCAGATTTGGCAATTAATTTACTTGTTTTCTTTTCATCCACAAATTACAATCCATCCAAATTGTTGTTATTTATCCATGTATATCATACAATTCATCAAACCATTTTATTATATAATAATTACTTTTTATCATTTTAATTCCCTTGTATTCTTATCTTTTTCTTCACCTCTGCAGCTGTACATCATTAGGGTACCACCTTTCTTCTTCCTCTTTCTGGCCAGGGTACAGGTGTACACTCATACCTCTGATTCTTCTTGGGTAGTCTTGTGGTCTTTTACTTTTTTATCCCACTTCCCCTCATCTTATCCTCCCTCTCTGAAATTTTTACCCCTTCCATGCCCTTCTGTCCATCTTTGGCAATCCTAGGGGTTAATACTCTTTACTTCCCAAAGTGACTCCGACCTTCAGTCTTGTTTTTCAGGCTGGATGGGTGGCAAAACCTCTTTCATGCAAACTTGTGAGCCCTCTGCCTATGTGCAGCTCCTTAAATATCTATCCTGGCTCTCCCCCCCCTCACCTTTCTTTTACTAGTCACCTCTTCCCACCTCACTGCCTCTATGACCTCATCAACTCTACTTTTTCTGACATCATCTAACCCCTCCCTCATCTCATCTCATCTCATCCCATCCCATACCATCCCATCCCACCCTATTCCCCTTCCATTCAACCCTGAGACCCACACCCATCGGTCTGGGCCTGTAGAGAATGGAGTTTGCCCCTTTATACAAACATAGGAACATATGAAGAAGCCAGCAGAAGAAGGCAATTTGTTCTATCAAGTCTGCTCATATTGCAGGGTCCACAGTTTGAGCTAATGTCCCTGCCCTCCCTCCCCATTCCTCCCATCCTCCCTACCCATGATTCTTACCTTCCTCCTATGCCTATCCCAGCCTCTTTTAAAGCTGCCCACTGTCCTCAATGAAATGACCTCTTCTGGAAGTGCATTCTAAGTGTCCATCACCGTCTCTGTGAAAAAGTGCTTCCTGGCCGCCCTCCTAAACCTCCCACCTTCCAGCTTAAGACTGTGCCCCCTCATGTTACGGTTGCCAGTCAGCTTAAAGAGACTCTCCTTATTAACCTTATTTATCCCTTTCAAATACCCGAAGGTCCCAATCATGTCCGCCCCCCCCGTCTTCCAGGGAATACATGTTCGGTGCCCTTAACCTCTCCTCATATGCCTTGCCCTGCTGATTGGCTATAATCTTTGTAGCCCTCCTCTGGACCTTCTCCAGCAGGTTAATGTCCTTTCTGAGGTGTAAGCACCAGTACTGAACTCCATACTCCAGATGCGTCCTTACCAGTGACCTGTACAAGGGCAGTATAACCTTCTCTCTCCTACTGATTCTCCTAGCTATGCATTTCAGCATCTTGTTTGCCTTTGCTGCTACTTTCTTGCACTGCGTGAAGTGCTTCAGGTCACTAGTGATCATCACTTCCAGGTCCTTCTACTTCTCTGATGCAAAGACTCTGTCCTGGGCTTCTTGGCTCCAATATGCATAACTTTGCATTGTTTGGCATTGACACCAAGCTGCTAGATCCTGGACCACCTCTCCAGCTTTTCCAGATCTTCCTGTAGGTCCTGTATCCCTTCAGCTGTGTCCACTCTCCCACAGAGTGTGGTGTCATTGCAAATAGGCACATTTTGACTTTAATGCCTTCCCCAATGTCATTGATGATGACATTGAACAACACTGGCCACAGCATGGAGCCCTATGGGACCTCAATGGTTACCTCCCTACAGTCAGATAACTCTCCCCCCACAACCACGCTCTGGGTTATGTCCTTCAGCCAGTTTTCCACCCATCTGGTCATCTTTTCCCCAAATCCAAGATCCACCAACGTCCTGATCAACTTTTTGTGGGGCACAAAGTCAAAGGCCTTGCCAAAATCAAGATAGAGGATGTCTACCACTTGGCCCCGGTCTACTGTACTTAGTGACACAGTCAAAGAAGTCAATCAGATTTGTTTGACACAATCTCCCCCTCTCCATGAACCCATGCTGCCTCTTATCCTGGAGACCATGCTCCTCTAGATATTCCACCAACCTTTCCTTCAGTATGGTCTCCATGAGCTTGCCCACAATGGAGGTCAGACTGTCTGGTCTGTAATTGCCTGGATCATCCCTGGGACTGCTTTTGTGCAGGGGCACTACATATGCTGTTCTCCAGTCCTGTGGTACCATGCCTGACTCTTGTGAACTATTAAACAGGTCTGTCAGTGTCCCTGCCAGCTCCTCAGCCAATTCCTTTAGTGCTCTTGGATGTACTCTGTCCAGGCCTGGTAATTTGTCCACTTTCAATGCCAGCAGACCCACCTCACTCTATCCTCCTCTATCACTACATCTGTGTTCCCGCCCCCCGGCTTCTTTTTTCCCTCCTGGAGGCACTGGTCCATCCTTCTCAGTGGTGAAGACAGAACAGAAGTATTCATTTAGTATCTCTGCTTTTCCTCCATTATTGTCTACCCACTCCACCCCTTTCTTAAGCCTAACAATACCTTCCTTCTTGTCCCTTTCCTCACTTATATAGTGAAAGAAAGCCTTGTCCCCCTTCTTAATTCCTTCAACTATGTGCAGCTCCTTCTGTGCCTTTGCTTGCTGTACTTCCTTACTTGCCTCACTAGCCAACCTTAGGTAATTTTCCCTATCCACCTCTCTCTTGGTCTTCCTGAATTTTCTATAGGCCAACTTCTTTTTTCTTACTGCCTTTGCAACCCCATAAATGAACCAGCTGGGCTCTTTGGCCCTTGTGTTCTTCCCCCTGAGCTTAACACACTTATCTGTGGTAGCCAGTATTCCTTCCTTAATGACGAACCACCTTTAGTCCAGCCCCATATCTGCTCTGATGCCAACCAGATGGCTCTTTGGAACCACACCCATTTTCCTGAAGTCTGCCCTTCTGAAATTCATGATTTTGGTCTTAGTCGGTATGCTTTCCCTGCCCATATCCAACTGGAACCACACTGTGCAATGGTCACTTCCACCCAGTGGCTTCCTTACCATTATTTCCTGTACATGCTCCCCATTTGTGAGCACCAGATCAAGAATTGCCTCAGCTCTTGTTGGTTCAGTGATGTCCTGAGTCAGGAACCTACTCTGCAGTCCTTCCAGGATCACCTGACTCTTAGCACATGTTGTGAATGGTATGCTCCAGTACACCTTGGGCAAGTTGAAGTCCCCCACAATTACCACCTCTCCTTTCCCTGCAGCTTCCAATATTAGTGAGATCAGTTTCCTGTCTCTCTCCTCATCTGACTGGGTGGTCTGTAAACCACCCCCAATCTTGCCTTTCTCCCTCTATTGGACCATAATGAACCCATAATGCCTCCACCTCCCCTTCCTCTGACTCCATCCTTGTTCAAGTGATTCCCTCTCTGATATAAACTGCTACCCCCCTTCCTGATTACCCTGTCCCTCCTGTATAGTTTATATCAAGGGATCGCAAGGTCCCAGTCATGGTGTGATGTTGCCTAAGTCTCAGTTACTGCAGCAATGTCCATCCTCCTGTCTGCTAATAGTGCCTGCAGGTCATCCATCTTGTTTTCAAGATTCTGCTCATTCAGAGATACCATCCACCACCTAGAGGCTGACATTCCTTCTATTCCCTCTCTTCTTCTATTCACATTTATCCCTTCTGTGTGCAACTCTCCACCCACCGTTGTTATGTGTTCCTTACCCCCTACACCCTTTGCTAACTGTGTATTTGTCCCTTCTACCTCCTCCCTCTAGACCTTTTCCATCCTGTATGATGGGGCAAACCACTTTATACATACAATCCCACTGCAATAACAGACATTGCATACCATTTAGACAGCTGACTATCAACATTATGTCTGTGCTATTTCATCCATTGAAATACTGTCCAGGCAACGTTATGTCTGTGCTATTTTGGCTGCAACATTTTGTCTGGCAACATTGCACCCATATACCTGGTTGTATGTTGACAGCAGGTGATTGTGGGGTGCTGTGGCTGTGCATTTTGCATGGTGCTACCACAGGCCTATATTCATACATGAAGAATGCAGCAGGTGGGGGCACTGTGCATGTATGACTATAAGTCAAGAAGAGCAATGTGCTAACTGGTGCTCTTTGTTTCCTGTGCACATTGCTAATGGCTTGCTTTGGATATGGCTCCCAGAATGCATTACTTTGTAATGTGCATAACATTCTCCTTGCAAAATATTCATGCCTTGAAGGAACAGGTACATCTCTGACCTAATTTTCCCCTCAAGATTTTGTGACATGTGGCTTTCCTATCCATTGCACCATTGTAATAAAAATTACTGGCAAAAGTATCCATCAATCAGTATCTACAGCATGCTGTCATAATACTGAATGTTGAAGCTGCATGCAAAGCAACAGATGAACAAGCTGGGCCAATGGAATTTGCCTACTGCCTGCTAGGTATGAAAGCCCTTATGCGTCTGTCCCCCCCCCAGGGTTGCAGGCTGTCCTAAGAAGTGCCCTAAACCCTTATCCCACCAGAGGCATGCAACTGGTACCTTGGCTGTACCCTTCAACAGAATGAGCATAGCCAAGCACTCCTTTCCAACCAGAGCACCAACTTGGCTTAACAATCTCCCAGTCTCACAAAAGATACCTAGTAAGCCAGGCCATTTCAAACAGGAGCTATTAAAAGTGTCCTTTCCTGGCATCAACTGTGGCTGCATCCAAAATAAGTCCCCGCAAGCATTAGCACCTGCAGCATATGCCATAACGTATCCCTACCAAGGCACCTGAGACTTGTTGTACCCGCTAATGATCCTGCCACAATTGGACACATGTCACCAACATCTAAACCTCTCCCCTCTCTCTGACCTGTCACATACCAGCTACACTACCTACTCCTCCTCCCTAACCTCTCATGTACCAGCTACCCTACTGACTCACTTCTCTGTGCCCTCACACTTGCCTACTACCCTACTGACTCCTTTTGCAACAAAAGTGCACTGATCTAGCCTCAGACAATGCCCTGTGGGGTTGCTACTTAAACTTCAGCACTTTTTCACTGTGAACTACAGACCCACTTAAGTGTAATTTAACTGTTGAACCATTATATTATTTAACCTAAAGTAAGCCTACGTTATTACCTTGAAATTTGTACCATGACGTTGTCTAACCAAATCTATGCTGTTTGATGAGGAATCTTTGCAAATGAACATCTTGCCTAAAGGTGTATATCCAAACCATAAAAATAATTAAAAATAAAAAAAAAATATTATTGGTGCTTTAATATTGATTGCACTTACTGTATGTTTGTATGAGCACTATACCAATACTGTATTTTACTGATATTTTAGTATTAATTGCACTTATAGTATTCCACTCCACTTGTAACCCTTCACGTGATGCACCCAAAAGTGAGTTGTGAATCAACATGCCTATCCCAATCAAAAGCAGTTCTAAATTAGAAATAAATTCTCTAGAGAATATCATTAAAGTTCACATTTTGGATTCATTTTATAGACAAAAAGCTAACAAAAATGACATAATTTCTAAGCAAACCTGAGAGGTTAAACTTGTCTTGTTTCGCTCTCATCATGGTGAAATCTACCTCCTCATAAACAGCATCATAGAATGTGCCGGCCAGATACTCCTTCTGGACCATCCCTGTAAATCACAAAAACATTTCTCTTAAGTATATCCTAAATGCACAGCATTTGTTTGGCATGAATTATATCAGACTAATTGCACACTTTTTAGTATCCCTGTTTTTCATCCCCTTCCATCCACATCCAGTTGATTGGACAGTCACAGTGGCACCTTTACTATAACCAGAAATGCAGCCAAGTGAATACCTTCAAAATTGCTGCCAATGCCATATTACTTTAGCCAGAAGGGGGAGCATTACTACTGTATGACTAGTTTGATTAGTGCTGTTCCCTCACTGGAATCATGGCTCTCATGTTTATTAATCTCCCAGTTCCTAGGCTGCCTCAAAATGGATTCCAGGGCCTGCACATGAACCCTGGTTTCCAAGGTGGCACGTGGTTCTACTGCTGCTGCCACTCCGAAATTGGGATTGACCGTAATTATATATGTGAAAGTAATTAATTAATACACATAACCAAGGCCACTGATTAATGGTGTTTGAATAAATTAAATTCTGTTTTTAAGGTTTGAAATTATGTGATCACACCAGTAACTACTGGTCTAATTTCCAGATTTTATCAGGCTTCTACTATCAAAGATTTAGTATGTGCATAAATATTCAGAATAAAAAGAAGACTAATCATACAGCAAAGTAAATACAGAAAATTAAAAGTAATACAGGAAGGAATCTTTAGAAAAATTCTAGTTTTGTAGATTCACTGATCTGGTATAATGTGTCACATTCCGTGAAATGCTTTGTTTTTAGCAGTATGTATCAGAAAGGCCAAATTCTGGAATTTTACCAGGTTTTCTGACAAAAACTGAAAATCAGTGGCCTGCCATATTATACAAGAAACCTGTACAGGGTGTCTTCAGGTGAGACTATGCACATAGCAACTGGGTCTGGTAACAATAGTGAGCAACTGGCTGTATACCGGAGACAGGAAGTACTGGTACTAAATTAGGAACCTACTAGACACCAACTGCTTTTCAAGTTTTGAACCAAACACTAACTAAGAAAAAAATCAGTTCCAGCTATAAAATGCACAGTAAGCTTTAACCTATGATTATCATATAATAAATAAGCAAGCAATAAGACATGACGAGGTGTGAGGTGTGGCCTGATAAAAGCACACCACAAGTGCATTAAGAGGCACGACTCACTTGCAAAGAGTGCTTTAGGTTGTGGGAAGTTTTCTTATCAAGCCATAGCCTACACCTTGGAGTGTCTTATTGCACTTATAAAAGAGGTCCCCAGTAAATAAAGAAGTTAAAAAATGCACATAAATTGTAAAAAAAAATATTGTATTAGTAGAAAAAAGCAAAAAGTAGTCCTTGTCATTGTCTTAGAGGGCACTGGTGTCTGTTTGTCTCTCTCTCCACTGCCCAACCAGATACCCTCACATATCAACAATCAAAATGCACAATATGCATATTTTACATTTTTTCTTCAGATTTCTTACTTTGTGTATGTCTTTCAGGAGTGACTGACTGACCACTGAGTTTTAATTAGAAAGAGCGAGCGTGTCCAATATTGGCTGCTTTAGTCAATGTGATGTCCCCCCCATACACAAATAATTTTTTGTGTCCTTTTCTTTTTACTCGTTTCTTCACTTTGTTTCATTTATATTGAGCAACGTGCTTGTCTGGAAATGAGTATGTCCCTTAGCAGCCACCATACAGAACAGTTTGCTGTTTTGCAATATGCAAACCATAACTTCTGCTCTGCAGTGCCATTACAGATGGAATACTCAGTGTTTAGTTACTTATTAAAATAAAAAAAATTGTAACAAGCAGTGAAGGAGCAACATGGGCTCTTATATGATACCGAGTATGTCACTCACCAGGCACCATAGTTACCACTTTATTTGTTTATTTTGCTCATTTCCAGGTGTGACACAGAGAAATGATCAGGGAAAAAAACACAACAAAAGGAAAAGCAATAATACAAAACCATTTCACAAAACAAATTCAAAATTAACAAATTACAGTAGCATAGAAGCAGTGAAAAATCCAAGATAACAAATGCAATGTACAGTAAAAGTCACATTTGGGTGACATTTAGTACATAGAAATATATGCAAGGCAGACTAGGGCTCCAAGTAGCTAGCCGTGATATAGCCCTTACCTGGCTAAGATGCTAGGGGTAGAAAGAGGGTGCGACAGCAGAGGAGGAGTGGTATAGGTAGGAGTGCCTACTTCCAAGTGTCCTAATACTGCCTAACTTGTATATTTTAGATCAATTTGTTGACCTATAAATATCTGTCTGTGATCCAACTAGCCTAGGGAGTGTCAACTATAATGTTATAAGTTATATTATGACCAATTCATTACTTGGACAGTGCTCCACTACTATATGTGATGACCTGTAAATATCTGTCAGTGAACCAGCTAGTCTAGGGAGTGTCAACTATAATGTTATAAGTTATATTATGACCAATCCATTCCTTGGATAGTGCTCCGCTACTATATGTTTCCTTTTATCGTCAAATGATGTATTTCTTTACCGCAAGTTTGTTTACTGTGACATAATGTACTCTCATTTCTTTGTACCTTGTCTGCTTCCTCCATGTTCCATGTTGTATTCTCCAGGCTCATTCCTGAAAATAGGCATAATACTTGTCTAGTGTACTTACCCGGTAAACATAAGATAAATAAATATATATGCAATTTGGGCAGGGAAGGAGACATAGAATGGATCTGTGGAGAAGAATGAAATGGAGTGCCTAACATCCCAGGGAGGTAGATTCCAAAGGAAAGGGAGGTGGTACAAGAAAGCAAACTGACGTGCCCCAGTGTGAGGGTTGGAGAGGGAGAAACAGCGAGAGACTTGTGAATGAATTGGTAAGTAGAGAGGCACGAGTCAGTGACTTGTAGTGGGAGGAAACAGTAAAGTGCTGTTTTCTGAAGCCTGACTGGAAGGAGGAGAAAATACCAGAAACTGTAAGATGTTACAGAGCATAGAGTAGATCAGTGACTCTTGTAATTTGGGAAGTGATGGCAGGAGAGAGATGGGTCTATAATTGCCAGGAGAGATAGGGTCCCCTCCACTGTGGAGTGGTATCACCTTGGTCATTTTCCATGCCACAGGGAAGGTGTCAGAGAAGAGGGAGAGAGTAAGTAGATGGGTGGGGGGGAGGCAATGACTGGAGCTGAGTTATGGAGGAGCTTTGGGTGGATCCCGTCAGGGTTGGATTTTACGGGGTTTAGAGACATTAATGACTAGTAGACCTCAGTGAGAAAAATGGAGGCAAAGTTGAAGCCATTTCCAGTAGGAGGGGGAGGGAGTCCTGAGGGGGAATGTGTGGAATGGTTAGGGAGAATGCTGGTAGTGAAGAATTTGTTAAATGTTTCAGCTAAAGTGGAAGGGTCAGAGATGGTCAAACAATTTGCTTTGAGGATTAAGGGGGTTGGGTTGCAGATGGATCAATAAAAGAGTGGACAATGTTTCAAAAGTTAATTGGGGTGCCTACATTAGCCTGCAGATGTGATTTGAAATACAATAGGAGGCTTTAGCTTGTCAGGTGGCCTTGGCACAGATATTTCTGTGGAATTTGTATTGCTGTAGATGAGCTAAGGATAGGAAGGCTTTAAATTGAGCCCAGTATTTGTCTCTGATTGTGCAAAGGTTAGAAGGTGAGAAGTGATCCATGGGTGGTGGTGACAGTTGACTTTGGCTTTTCGTAGAGGAGAAGGTATATTCCAGATCTGAGTGAAGGTGTATGTAAAGTGACATAGGGCTGAGTCAACGTCTGTGGCAGAGAACATGGGGGACCAGTCACCTTGAGCTGTGTCTTGGAGGAGGATAGTAGAGTCAAGGCTGTAAAGAGGGCAATACCTTATATGTATATTTTGGGGCTGGTTTTAGGGTGTTTACCTGTCTAGCACAGTAGGTGATTCAGTGATCATTAAGGGCATCTGGGAGGGTGCTGGTGGCTGTGATGCAGTGGGTGGAGGAGGAAGACAGCACCCAGTCAAGGAGGGAATGGTTTGGGGAATGAGGGTCTAGGCAAGATGGCTCAGAAATCATTTGTGTGAGGCTTAGTGACTCAATCTTGAAGAGGGTAGATTTTGAAGTAGGGGAAAGTTGAAATCACCAAGCATTATAGGCTCACCCTTGTAAGTGTGGGAAGTTATACAGGAGATGTATGTAACAAAGGAGTCATGATTCATTTTAGGGAGAGTGTAAAGTACTCTGATATAAATAGGGCTTGAGGAGGGAAGGGAAAGCAAGAGCATGAGAAGTTCATGGGAAGAGGGATGGCTTTGCTGAGAGAGATGGAGCAAGATAGGGATTGCCTTACATATAGGGCTATACCTTCAATACGTTTGCCACGATCTTGGTGGGAGAGATTCAAATCAGGGATGGAGAGGGAGGAGTCAGGAAAACTGCCAGACAGCCATGAGTCAGTGACACACAGGATGTCTGGGGTGTGTTGGGTGATCCTGATGTCAATAGCCTCCATTTTAGGTAGGATACTCCTAGCAGTCATAGGTTTCATAGGTGATAACAGAGCTTTTATAGACTAAAAGTCCTTTTGCTCGCCATGTCCAGGGACTCCTAAAAGGAATTTACCTGGTAACCCAAAATGTTGTGCTCAATAAGGTAGCTGTCTAATCTGTTTTTAAAGATACCTTTATTTTTACTAGCTACTACTTCAAAAGGAAGTGTGTTTCAAATATTTGTTATTCTTAGGGTAAGCCAGGCTTTCCTTTTAACTGTTTTTGGACAATCTACTATTAATTGTAAGGAGTGAGCCCTAGTTGTATAAGCTGATTCCCTGAATTTTAGTCACAAGAATTCGCACAGGCCAGGATCAGTTAATGATTTAAATATCAAACACATACAGTATCTCCCCTTAAGCATCTGTATTCTAAAGAACAGAGGCCCAAGATACTCAGTCTAGTTTTATAATCTTTTCCATATGTTTCTCTTATACTTTGAGTATCCTTCCCCTGGACTCTTTTGAGTGACGCTATTTCTGTTTTCCCATACTGTGACCAAAACTGGGTGCATTAATATAGGTGCAGCCTCACCAGTGATGTATACAAGGGCAAGAGTATCTCTATTTCTACTAGTAATATGCTTTTTAATACAATGCAGGATACTGCTTGATTTTTGATGACCCGATTATGTTGTAATTTGAATGAAAAATCATTGGTAATCATAATGCCCAGGTCACTTTGTTGCTCAACTACATTGAGGTTACAACCTCCTAATGTATATGTCAGTTGTCCATTGTGCCTTCCAAAGTGCATAACACGACACTTGGTGTTATTAAAGGTTAATTGTTTTCTAAAGCCCATTTTTCCAGTCAGTTGAAAAATGCAAAGGCCCTTAAGTAGGATGAGGCAAAGGATGGATTGGGAGGGCTAGGATTTGGTTCAACATCACCGGAGAGTAGTAAGAGGAGAAGGAGAAAAGAAAATTGTAGAGGGGGGTACTTGTGTCTTTTGAAGGTTTGTGAGAGGAGGTTCCATGGCAGGAGTCTGACAAAAATGTTGTTGAACACCCTGTCAGTGACACCAGCAGGTCGACTGCATTCTACAGTCGGCTACCAGTTTGCTATTTGTATTTTTGTTTTCTTCAGGGGGCTCCACCCCCCAACCCCCCACGCGGGGGGCTGTGCCACCTGCACCCCCCACTCAAGGATTCTCAACTCCAGTCGGAGCTGACTGGGGGGGTGCAGTACCCCTGACAGACAGCGCCAGATTCCAGTGGGTCTCACACCACGGCTAGGCACTGAAGTCACTGTGGGGGACCTCACTGATGAAATGTCGCTGTGGGGGGTTAATAGGTGAGAGGACAGGAGATGAAGAGATGAGAATGCATCAGAAAAGGGACTCAGAGTTCAGTAATGAGGAGAGCCACCCAGGGTGAGAAGCAAAGCAGCATTAACTTACATGGCACCCCTAGTCTGGGAAACTTCAGGTCCCCCCCCCATCAAACACGGCTCAGTTCAGGAGATGGCAACAACTTATTCACAGAAGAACAATTAAACAATTAGAAAACTGACTTTTTTGTACTTTCTGTTTATTGTTATTTTAATAAAAAAATAATAAACAAAATCTCATGCAGGAATCCACATTCAAAACAGACAGAATGTTAGTGTCACCATAAAGACAATAAATAGAAAAACAAATTACTTTCCTATCCTGCAACTACAGTACAGTCTGCTTAAGTGCACACCCTTGGGATATTTGAAAACTGTGCACTTAACTGGGCTGTGCATTTAACCGAACAATAGTTTTCCAGGCATTCTGATGAGTTAAAAAATGCTTTATTTAATTGGTGCTACAGTGATACATAGCATATATGCAGTTCATGTACAAGTTCTCTAAATGGTGCACATATGCAATTTCTTACTTTATTCATGCTCCATATTACTTCGGCGAAAGTTACCAGGTCACCAGGTCCTGATTGCTCTGTATGTGACAAAATCCACTGGGGTCATTCTGCTCAGTAGCATGGGAATTGGTCATAGTGTTTCCGCGATCTCCTCTTCTGGGTTTGTGGTTCCCTCGGACAGATTGGCTGATGTCTGACCCGCCTTCCCTCGCAGCATAAATACAGACACAGTAGAAACATAAATACCATAATCCCTAGCAACATCAGACAGCTTGGCATCTGGTTTAAGTAAGGCAGCTTCTGTTCAAGAAAGAACGTTACTTTCTTTCTGTGATCATTGTAATGAGTTAGTGAGTGAGTGAGTGAAGACTACTGTAGTTGCTGCACACAATGTTACTAAGCGCAAAAGTCAATTAGTGCTTAAGGTGGACTTATAAAGGAGGAATAAAGGGTCTGTAGGATACTCTGCAGCAATATTTTATTTGGATGTGCACTTAGGAAGGTGCAGGACATAAAAACTAATAGGCTTTTCTCCCATAAAATGTGCACTTAACCGAAATATGCACTTATACAGTGTGCATTGAAGCAATCAAATTAACATGGGAAACATAGGAAATAAAATGGGATATTGAAAAAGTGCTCACTTAACCAGGATGTGCATTTATCCAATGTGCACTTAAGTGGGCTGCACTGTAGTACAAGAAAAGGTGGGGGATACCTACAAATTCTGCAGTCCAAAAAATGCCAAGAATGTACTGCACCATTTAAATTGTGAGTATAAAAAGGCTGTTCCAAAAAACTGCACACTAACCCTAGTTGAAGCCTTCAAGCTAGGTGAAATGCTGGAGTATGTTTATCTCACCAGGCAGCATAATTTTGTTCATTTCTGCAATAATTAGCACTTTCTGAATTTATGTAATGAAATACATCCACCTCCAGAATGTGTAGACATGCATTCTTTATAGCATTTAGTCTTTGCCCAGGATAAAGGCTATCTGCTGCACCAAGCCGTTTCTGGGACCACCCCCCACTGCTGTTTTTGTCTGTGAGCTTATGAAGAAACATGGCAGAATGCTGCATGTTTGGGATGGGAACTACTGAATAGCCAGGATAAACTGTCTATATTATTCCTCATTTTAAATAAGGGCACAGGGCGGGTCTCCGGGCCACCTACTTTAATAAGATGGCCATTTGGAGCAAGATGGAGTCAAGCTAGGGAGACAGGGTTGGGGGGGCTTATAGAAGAAGTTATTGGCAAGTGGGAAGGTGCTGGCAAGAAAGTCATCTACAGGAGATTTATCAACATGTGATTCCATAAGAGGACTTGGGAGTGATGACTGCGGGGACCAAAGGACTAAAGGTCTAGGCATGGCTACCCAGAGAGGGCTAACAGGTTATTTTTAAAGCTTTGCTGTTGTTGTTTACTATTTTTGTATAAATATTCTGAATAGTTTTTTTTTTTTAATTATTCTTTGATAATCAGGTAAGGACCACTAGACACAGTGCCTTTTTTTAAGGGTGACCTAGGAGAATTGTTGGGATGGTTAAGTGACTTGCCCAGGGACACACAGTATGCAAGTGGAGCCAGAGGCTACATGAATCAAACCCTGCTCTGCTGGGTGTACCAAACTAATTTACAGCTCATTACTTTTACATCTAGGATACATTGCCAGCCCGGTAGTAATTATTGTTTAGTCCCAAATAATGAAAATAGACCATTATTTGTGGTGTTCAGAAATAAATAGAGAATAATGCATAGGAGGAAATGTCTTATATTCACTGTCTTTACACTCCAGAGTTACAGTATGTGATCTCTGATATCCATAAACCTTAAGAGCTGAGCTCTGTAAAGGTAATTCAGAATGTGAGTCTGTGACACTGACATCACATGAGGGAGTGTAAAAAATTAACTGCCACTACCAGCTACACACACAGAGTCAGACTCGCTTAATTTTGTATAATTCCTGGTTGCACTGTTTGCACATTTTCATTACTTTGCCTTTTTTCACAAACAGGCTGACTGACAAGATTTTAATTTTTATTGACAGAGAATGAAGACAAGTGGGACATTAAAGGAAGTCACTGTCAGTGCCCCCATGCCAGGCCCAAGCTAAGCAAGTCTGAACCAAAGTCCCTCTTTCCCTCCAAAACTTTGTTTAGTCAGGACAGCCTGCAGGGCAGGGCCCCTGGCCTTGCCACCCCCTCAGGTTTCAGTTTGGATCACATTCCTATTTAAGCAATTTTTTTGATTACTGACTGTGGTAGTCATCACAAATCTCACTCACACTCACTGTTGCCCAGTGCCGGTGTGACCCACTCTCTGTCTCACCCACTGTCTCAGGTCTGGTCTGGTGTGGTCTCTCCTCTCATTCATTAGTCCCTTGAAGGCATTAGGCACTGACAATCATTGCTCTTTCAGATGCTTGAGTAGTCTAGCCAGTTGGCTGTGGTGGCTGCTTGCCAGCTGGATGTGGGGTGGCCAGGAACAGTCACACATGTGATGCTGACTCCATGCAAGAAGAACTTGACTGACAGTTATGACAGGTCTGGTCTCCGTACTGTACCCTAACCTGCACTGACTGACGTACTCCCACTCCGTTCTCCACCCAGACCCAGCTGTGAGTGCTCACTCTTTCTTGACTCTCTAGTGTGGCAGATGCTGGCACCTCTACTACTAGTACTGTCGTCGACTGGTCAACAACGATGACCATGACTCATGTGGTGTGCACCATGCCTTACCCATCCTGCTCATTAAGCATTCTCTGGCTGCTCCCTTCATCAAACTGGTGCAGGTGTTGAGTGCACATGAGCAGTGTGCACACACTGTATTTTAAAATCAATGCGTGCCACTGATTGGACTGATCTGGCCTTTCTGGGGGGGCAGCAAGACAGATTGAGTTGCAGGGGAGCACAAACTGACACTGAGTTCCGGGGTTGGGGGAGTGACACTCAGAGCCACTGAGCCAGCCACATTTTTTTAGTGCCTCTCTTTTCTCAGGTGCCATCTAACAGTTGGTGCCCCTAGGCTGCAGCCTACTTAGTCGATTGATAAAAACTGCACTGGTGAGTGGGAGGAGGGTCAGGCTGCCAGGAAGTATGAGGAGAAGAAGGGTGGAAAGTTGGGTTAGAAGGGGGAAAGGCTGGGTTTTGAGAGCAAGTCATGTTGAGATAGAGCACATGGAGAACTAGGCTGTGTGCTTGACACTTGCATAGAGAGAGGAGGGAACAGGGGAATGCAAGGTGAGTTGGTCGGAGCAGACTTGGTAGGGAGGAGGTGATGGATGTAGGGAGTGGAGTTGGGTGGAGTAAGAGAAAACAGAAAGATAACAGAGGGCAGGTGCATTGAGGTGGAGGTGTGAGAGGGATAGCAGACAACCATTGGAGAATTTTGAGGGGGTGAGACTAATTTGGAGGAACTTTTTTAGGAGAAAGATGGATGATGGGGAGGGTTTGGGGGGATAGAGGGTAGTGATAAGAGGAGGTGGAGGGGTTAAGCAAGAGGGTTGTGGGGGCACGATGATTGGAGGACGGGAAGGGTCAGAAATGGCTACAGAAGCAGGCTTGGACATGTGAAAAAAGAGCACTAGAAAGGGTGCTTTCCCAGAAATATTGTGCAGAGTGAGTTGGTGGGTGAAAGAATAGAATTCTATAACCAAAGCAGCACAGAGCTTTCAAGACTTCTAAGTGGAAGTGGAAGAAATCAGTGAAGTGGAATGCGACTAGTGTGCAGAGTAATGTCAGAGCTTTGGAATGTGATGAGGGAACAAGATTTGGATGGAAAAATATGCTTCCAAGATGTTGGATGACCTAGTGGGGTTAGGTGGTTGATGTGCTGAGAGTTAGTTTCACTTTGGAAAAGCAATGGGAGTGGGAGAAGGAGGAGTGGGGAGGTTGTTAATAGATTATAATGTTAATTCATTTGCAGTGGGGACAAAAGTCCACTAAGGTTGGGTGTGGACAAGGAGAAGTACCTAGGAGATATGCAGCAAGTTCTGGCATTTAAAATTAGTGGTTGAGGGTTTTATTGGTTTATGTAGTTTCTATTTCAAAGTGAGGAAATTGAATCCACTAGGTTGCACATTGAAATGAATTAGAAAGGGGATGAGCGTGAAAGCACTATGCAAGAAAGGGGTGGGTGAAGCTATTGGTAATTAAAGGTGAGGCAGATTATGGTTTAACAGGGTAGGATAGGAGTGAACTATATGAGAAAGAGGTGGATAGGTTGTGAAAAGGGGATACAGTGCGACTGCCAGACCCAGGTGTGTGGGTGGGTGAGTGGGATACACCACTGTGGCTTTTTGAGACAGCCCTTAATGATCACGGTTTCTAGCAATGGCTCCCTAGCTGTCCCATTTACTGAAACATTCTGTGTATTTAGAAACAGAAATAGAGAAATGTAAGAAATTGTTGGCAGCTAAGGCCCGCCAGGCCCATCCAGTCTGCCCAATTTAGGTATTTAAAAAACAACTTTTGGAAGAGCAAACGAAGGAATGATGTTTTATCTTATATAAAAGCCGTCTACTGGGAAGAACAACTGCTATGCTCGGTGGGTTCTGGTTGTTGGGTAAGGTTGGCTGGGACTGATATGTTTAAAATATGATAGTCGGACAACGGCTCATTGATTTTTGGTAGTCATGGGGTTATCTTGGCATAACTAGTGCTAGTTGGCAAGTTATACCTTGATAAAGACACGGCTGAAATACCCTATTAGCCAATCATATTTAGGGACATTTTAGACCCATTTTATAAGCAAACATATGCAAATGAATAGGATTGAAAGTCATATATGAATCAAGAATAATATCTGGGCTTGAACCATGTATGTTTTAGAACCCAACCAGGTTAGTACATCCCTGCTGGGAAAAACAGTTAAGCATCTTCAGATACCTACAAGGATTAGGAGTGCAGAAAACCCAAGGTTAAAATAAGATTCAGGGTTGGAATGTCAGAAGTGATGGATACAGAAACAACTTCATGCTCCACTGCACCTGAGTATGAAATCACCTTTGAAACTGTGAATAGAATTACACCTAATCCTCAAAGGATGCATCTGCTTTGGAGATGTATTAAATGTGTTCAGCGATTTCACCAAAATTTAAGATTTTCTTCAAGTTGTGTACAGAAACATGAACATTCCATGTTCTGATTTTTATCCTGATTTCACCTGATGGATGAAAATGTTGAACCATTTAAAGGTTGGTTCCGTGAGTGATTATGTGTGAAACACAAGTCAACTGTTGAAAATATTGGGGTAGGGGGTTCCTAGATTAAGCCCTTTAAGAATCATGTATTGTAGTAAGTTTTATACAAAGAAACCTCTCCAGGTGGCCAGTTTACCATACAGCTAGTGCATGCATTTTTCCTTCCATTTACCTGCCTGCAGCTTATACTTAAAGAAACATCCCCAAGTGGCCAGCGGCATGGGGTCATAATGTCTAATACAGAAACAGGTAAAGCAAGTACAGTGCATACAAAACAACTAATGCTAAAAGTGCTAACATATAGAATGTCTCACACAGAAACAGTGCAAGCAGTCCCACATGGTGCCAGGAATAAAGAGGCAGGACAACGAACATGTGGGAAATGAGTGTTTACTGGCGCAGGTCAAGCAAGGAGCACAGTGCAAAGGTGATTGTGAACCAAACCTAACCTGGCCCCCATACATATGCCCAAACACACAGCATCATTTCACACCTGGAGGGACAGGTTAAATGTGATCCCCCTCCAGTAGTCCACTGTGGATCTCTCAGCATAGGCTGCCACAATGCCTGCAGTTCTTCTGCTGGTACTCTTATATCATCGCTTTGCAGTTGGCATGGTGTTCCCTGCAGACAACTGTGCAAGCTTCACATCTGTGAGTTGCTGCTCAGTATCCAGTGCCCTGATGAACCTCCAGAGGTTCAGATGGCATGCCTCAAGCACTGCACCAGACTCCCTGTGCCATGCCTGCATGACATTCGTTGTAGGGGGTTTACCGTCCCATGCTGCTTTGTACACATTCCAGCTGGTGATGGCAAACAGAAGTCTCCTCCTGGCTATATGTCCCACAGGCCTACCAACCCAGGTGTCTTTGAAGTAGTCCAGCAACTCCAAAAGCAGATCTACATTGGCCTTGAAGTACTCCAGGTCTCACAGCTCATTGAATGTGGCAATGACATCACCTGAGGGAACAAATGCTAGTGCTATGCCCATTCTGGCATGCAGGCAAACTCTGAGTTGTCAGTGTAGCATGCCACAAACCCCTGTATGTGCATTCACTCCTGCCACACTGCTTGGGAAAGGTGGAAGAAACACCCCCTGCAGTTGGCAGCCAAGGAAGGCAGATGCAAAGGCATGCATGGATGCAAGTTCATAGTTTGTGAGGACTGAAGTCAGTGTTAGGCCAGGGCATAGGGTCTTGATCCTCTGAAAGGCAACAGTGGTCTGGGCACTCATTAGAAAATACACTGCTGGGAAGGCTGTGCCCTCTAGCAGCCCATGGACAGTGTACAACTGCTGGATCAGTGGGAGTATAACCCTAAATATGCCATCAGCCAGGATTGTGCTGCATACCTCAAATTGCTCCCGTGTCAGCTGTGTGGCAAACACCAGCAACCTGTTGTCCCCGGGGCCACTGTCAAACTAGAGAAAGGCAACCCCAGTCTCTGTCATGGTGTACTCTGGAGGAATCACCAACTCATGCAGGGACATACCTGTAGGCTGGGATGGCGGCCAGTGTGCTGCAGTCCTTGCCCTGACACATGTCCTCTTGATGAGGGTCATCGCTGGCAGACTCCCCATGATGGATGATGGCACACCAGAAATGCAGACCATCACCATCATGCTGCAGGTCTCATTCTTCAGATGGGCATGGTCCTTTACTGATGCCAGGACCTCCCTGGCAGCAATGTCAGTGGCATCTAGGACATGGTTGTGATTGTCCATGTCATGTACAACCTCCTTACCCCACGTATGCACCCAGGCTGGGAATCGTGCACAGTATCGTACTCAATGCATTTCCAGTACATTAGGTCAATGTGCATCCTCTCACATCTGTACAGATATCCACCACGGTGGAACAGGGAGGCACACTTCTGGCTATGGACATGGGACAGTGGCATTCTCACACTACAGACAGCCTCCACAGTCTGGATACCTGGTCTACAGTGTATCCATCCTTTTATTGGACCTGATGTGTGTCTGAGTAGATGCACCAGTAGCAGGGAGGCTCCCCTACCCACTTGCTGCAGCAGTGGCATACTGTGCAGATGTGTGTATGCCTGTGTGCACTGTGGCACTGGGTATAGCAGGTAGACTCCAACAAGGACCAGCTGCACACCATTAGCCTGGCTTATTAAGTGGGATGTGGGGTGGGGCCTGCCCCACAGAGGCCACAGGTGTGCATGCTGCAGTACAAGTAGGGCTGCAATGGCCCCTGCCCCCCTTCCCAGGTGTGTACTGCATGTTGACCCTGCAGGAGAAGAGGTAGGTACAGCATGTGTGTGGCTGTAGGGTGCTGCAGGCTGTAGTGCACTGCATGCTAGGCAGCACAGAGGGCATGCACCCATGCCTGTGCTGGCAGGTGGTGTGGGCATCCAGGTATGCCTGCACACAGTTGCCTCAGACACCAGCCCAATCATGCACTGTCCATGTGGTCTTTAGCATCCACAATGGGGGCCCTGTGTCTGTGGTGCATGTGCCCCGTTCCTGCCACAGCCATGGTCTGGGACACATCCAGCCCAAACGCATGGACTGCCCATTCCTGGGGGAGAAGCTGAGATTGTCATGTCCACCATTGGCTATACCAGTGGCCAAGAACCTTTGCACTGCAACCCCCATGCTTGCTCCATTGCACAGTCAAGCTGCCACACTGGACCTCTGACCCCCGCCCCAAATCCCTCTGTTGCACAGTAGACCTGCCACACTGGCTCTCAGCGGTGCTGTATGCTGCTGAACTGTGTCTCTGGTAGGCTGTTGGCCTAAACACACATCTGACGGGGGCCTCCACTGTGCAGCACAAGGTGCTGCAGTCATGGTTTGTGCCATTCTGTGCGGGTGTGGTTAGCTGGGTGGCAGGTAGGATTTCCACCCCTGTGTTGCACTGGTAGGTCAGCAGCAGCACTGGCCTGGGGGGATGAAGAGAACATGCATTTCCTCCACAAGTCATGGCTGGTGCTGCCATCAGGGGACATAGCACAGTGTTGGGGGGAGCATTGCTCTGCATAGCGCTGCATCCCTTAGTGGCCATAGAACTGTCGTGCCCACTGTGGGTTCTTGTGGTGATGGGAATGCAACTGCACCTGGTGCTGAGGAGTACATCTGCAGGACACAGACAGCAGGTTGGGGGGTGGTTTTCACTGTGGTGCCCAGAGGTCTGTGTCGGGCACATGCACATCAGCTGCATTGCTGGTGTGGGGCACAATTGACAGGGTCTGATGTGTGCATTCACAGCGCATGTTAAAAAATAAATGCACACATACCTCATAGGCCCATTCACAGGCCAGGCACTCCCAAATGTTGGCTGTGTACTGGGTGATGCAGGACATACAGCAGGATGGGCTGCATTCCAGTGATTACATCCATGATTCCTATGGTTTTTGCAATCTCAGGGAGTGAGTAGTTGCAGATGGTGCACTGTCTGCGATGGTGAGTGTATGTGTTTCTGTATGCCATGGGTCTCAAACCTGTGGCCGACAATGATGGATGCCTGTCTTGTTATGGCATGTCCCTACCGGCTACACCATGGGTGCTGCTTGGCAGGAATGGTGGCTCCAACTCTCTTGGCATGCCTTTTCTGCGCATGCAGGGGGGAACCCCCCTCGGAAAGAAGACACTGAGTATGGGGGTGGTATACTGATAAAGGTTTGTTCCCTGTCTTGCTGGTTTCCATGTTGCTTTGATATAGTTTGAGATGCGCTATTCTTACATATGCTGTTTAGCCATGCCCTTATATGGCACACTAAATATCAATGCCATGCACTGTTGTGTCCACCCCAAAGAGCTGCTCTAGCATTAGCTATTACACCCCATGCACTATTATAGTCATGCACTGTACTGCATACGCTGTTTTCCATGTGCTATTCTATATTTGCTATAGTGACGTGGTAGGGTTTAGGTTATTGCCATGGCATGCATTTCTCTTTACATTTACCTGCATGCAGTCTAAACTTGAAGAAACCTCACCAGGTGGCAGGTTTAACTGGCCACTGCATGGATTTCTCCTTACATTTACTTGCCTGTAGTATGTACTTAAAGAAACCTCCTCAGGTGGCCAGTCTACCTTAGAGAAACAGCATGCATTTCTCCTGATATTTATGCTCCTGCAGGCTATAATTAAAGAAAAGGTGGCCAGTTTAACATACAGCCACAGCATACATTTTCCTTACATTTATCTGCCCTTAGTCTATGCCTATAGAAACCTCCCCAGGTGGACAGTTTACCTAAGAGCAATAGCAGGCATTTCTCCTTACATTTACCTGCCCGCAGTCTATACTTAAAGAAACCTCAACAGGTGGCCAGTATACCTTAGAACCATAACATGCATTTCTTCTTACATTTATCTGCCTGCAGGCTATACTCAGTGAAACCTTCCCAGGTGGCCAGTTTAACTTACAGCCACAGCATACATTTCTGCTTACATTTACCTGCCTTAGTCTATAGCTAAAGAAACCTCCACAGGTACTCAGTATAACATACAGCCACAACATACATTTCTCCTTACATTTACCTCCCCTTAGCCTATACTAAAAGAAACCTCCACAGGTGGTCAGTTTATCTTAGAACCACAGCATGCATTTCTCCTTACATTTACCTACCCTCAGTCTATACTTAAAGAATCCTCCCCAGGTGGCCAGTTTACCTTAGAACCACAGCATGCATTTCTTCTCAGATTTACATGCCTGCAGCCTATACTTAAAGAAGCCTCCCAAGGTGGCCAGTTTAACTTTCAATCATACCATGCGTTTCTCCTTACATTTAACTACCCACAGAATTTACTTAAAGAAACCTACCCAGGTGGCCAGTTTACCTTAGAACCACGGCATGCATTTCTCCTTATATTTACCTGCCTGCAGTCTATACTTAAGGAAACCTCCCCACATGGCCAGTTTACCTAAGAACCTTATAATGCATTTCTCCTCACATTTACCTGCCAGTAGTCTATACTTAAAGAAACCACCCCAGGTTGCCAGTTTTCCTTAGAGCCATAGCAGGCATTTCTCCCTACACTTACCTGCCTGCAGTCAATGCTTAAAGAAAACTCCTCAGATGGCCAGTTTACCTTAGAGACCCACATGCATTTCTCCTTACATTTACCTGTCTGCAGTCTATGCTTAAAGAAACCTTTCTATTTGGCCAGTTCACCTGAGAGCCACAGCATGCATTTCTCCTGATATTTACCTGCCCTCAGTCTATACCTATTGGCACATCCCCAGGTATCCAGTTTAATTTACAGACACAGCATACTTCTCTCCTTATATTTGCCTGGCATGGCGGAGTTAGACTACATCCTCAGCTGTGGCTGAAGGAACACTTCTTTATCTCCTTATTTTCTAGGTTATCAAAACTTCAGTTGCACAACAGTTAACACTTTTCTCTTTGCTTGTCTGCCCCCCCACCCTATGTTGACCAACTAGCATAGCTCCTCTCTATCCCTACTAAACTTCCTGCCAGTTCTCTCTTTTAATTATTTTCTCATTTCCATCCATGCATTCCCTGAAAGGATGTCAAACACCTCAAGACATGTTGTGTAAAATGCATAAGTGCATTTTGTGTACAAAAAGCATGAAGACTATTTAAAATAGAAATAAATACAGTTAAAGAATTTCTGAATAAAAAGGATTCAGAAGCCATATAAAACAATAATAATGTCATGATTAATACATTTATAAGAAATCCTTAAGGTATTTTCATAAAGTCACAGTATAAACCTGTTACTGTATAAGGCTATAAAAATGGTCGGTCACTGTGGATCAGAGATATAGAGAGTTAGTTTCTGTGGAGATACTATATACACTGTACCTTTAACTGAACCAGAAAGTCCCTGGAACAAACAAACTCCCTTGGTTTTAAAACAGCATGTCCGGACATGTAACAGCATGTCCAGACATGAAAATAGAAAGGGCTTAGTTAGGTGACGCCATCAAAAAGATATAAAACTTCTTTGCTGAGTTCACTTCAGTTTAGTCTTGTGGAGTTCAGTCTTGAGAGTGAAGGAGAGAGGTGCTACTGTAGACAAGCTGTTAAAATCAGATGAGAAGGGTCTTAGGAGCATTAAGATCCAGGACTGCATTATATGTGAAACTATTGATGTTTAGTAGTAATTTTCTTTGCAATCTTTTTTTTTAGTTTTGTTTTCATTTATTATTTTTCTAACTTTTGAAAAATAAATTTCACACCAGGGAGTATTTTAAACCTGTAAATTGGCCTTAGAAACACAGAAACATAGAATTTGATGGCAGATAAGGACCGCTTGGCCCACCTAGTCTGCCCATTTTCCTACCTAACAGATAGGCAGCAGATCCTAGTTAACCAACATCTTCCTTCCTCCTACCCCTACTAGGACTGCCTTTTGCCTGTCCCATGCATTCTTGAACTCCCCCACTGTTCTTGACTCCACGACCTCCTCAGTGAGGCTGTTCCATGCATCCACAACCCTCTCCATGAAAAAATACTTACTCACATTACCTCTGAGCCATCTCCCCTCTATCTTCAAATTGTGCCCCCTTGTTCTTGCACATCTCTTTTCCTGAAAGATGCTACCCTCTTGGACTTTGTTGATTCCCTTGAGGAACTTGAAAGTTTCTATCATGTCCCCTCTCTCCTTCTTTCCTCAAGGGTATACATATTAAGCTCCTTTAGTCTTTCTTCCATACATCTTCTGGTGCAGACCCTGCACCATTTTGGTTGCCCTCCTCTGGACAGCCTCCACTCTGTCTATGTCTTTGCAGAGATGGGGTCTCCAGAACTGCACATAGTACTCCAGATGGGATCTCACCAACTGTCTGTACAGAGAGATAACAACTTCCTGTTTTCTACTATTGATGCCTCTCCCTATGCATCCCAGTATCCCCCCAGCCTTCCTTACTGCCTTCTCACTTTGCTTGCCCACCTTTAGGTCATCAGATATAATTATCCCCAGGTCCCTTTACAATTTTACTGTTGTCAGTATCTCACCCCCTCTGTGTACTCTTCTCCTGGATTTTTGTTTCCCATGTGCATTACCTTGCCCTTCTTTGCATTGAATCTGAGCTGCCATACATTTGACCATACCTCCAACCTTGCCAAGTCCCTTCTCATCCTTTCCACTCCATCTTGTGTATCAACCCTGTTGCAGATCTTTGTGTCATCTGTAAAGAGACATACTTTTCCTTCCAGTTCCTCTGCAATGCCACTGATAAAGACATTAAAAAGGACCGGTCCCAGTAGTGAACCATGCAGTACTCTGCTAGTAATGCTCCTTTCTTCACTGTGTACTCCATTTACTACTACCCTTTGCGTCCTGTTGTCTAGCAAATTTTTTATCCAGGCTACCACCTTGGGGCCCACTCCAAGGCTGGCTAAGTTGTGTATTAATCTTTTGTGTGGGACTGTATCAAATGCCTTGCTAAAATCTAGGTAGACCATGTCCACAGCCCCTCCCTGGTCTACTACTTTGGTCACCCAGTCAAATAAATCTATTAGATTCATCTGACACAACCTTCCCATCATGAATCCATGCTGCCTTGGGTTCTGTGCCCCACTGGCCTCTAGGTACTCAGCAATTCTTTCCTTCAGAAGTGATTCCATCATTTTCCCTACCACTGAGTTCAAACTAACTGGTCTGTAGTTTTCTGCCTCTGTCCTGCTCCCACTTTTGTGAAAAGGAATCACATCTGCCCTCCTTGTCTGAAGTTTATTCCCTCAAGCTGTGACAAACTTGGTTTTAGAAGTGGGATCATACTGGCTGACCAGAGAAACAAGGGGGGGGCAGTACCCAGATACTAGCCCTGTTATCCAGACATAGGGGCAAAGAGCAGGATGGCAAATCTCCAGAAATCACTGGATGCAAAGGTCTGAAAGAGGAGGAAGGCCTGCAAGGCATGCATACCAGAGCACAGGTGTTGAGGACTTGAAAGGACCTTTACCTGGCCTGGAGTTCAGATGGAAGAAGAAGAAGATGGTGACAGAGATGATGATAGGCACAGGAATTGGAGAGGATGAGGAGGAGGAACCACTTTATGAAGACCCACCACCTGAAGACATCAGTGACTTGTTGAAATGGTTGGCAGTTAAGCAACTGGTTATGGAGAGACAAAGAGAGCAGGAATGGAGATTCCAGGACTAGAAGTGGGTGGACACCTTGCGAGCTCTTCCACTGATTGGACAAGAATCACAGGATTTCTAGATCACCAGGTAATAATCCAAAAGACATTAAATTGATTAAAACAGCAGCAACCAATGATGTAGAAGCTTACTGAACTACATTTGAAAGAGTTGCCAGAGCTTGTGGGTGGGATCAGAGGTGGGTAGTATGCCTTGCTCCATACCTCTCTGGGTGAGCACAGTTGGCATTATAGCAACATAGACTTTGATGGCAGATAAGGATCATTTGGCCCACCTAGTCTGCTCATTTCCATATAGACAGCAGGCATGCTGCAAATTATGACCTGGTAAAAAAGGAAATTCTGAAAATATATGATATAACTACAGAGACTTACACATAGAGATTTTGTTCCCTTAAACACTATTAGAATGATTCCCCTAGAGAAACCTTTACCGGGCTAAAGAAGCTATGTTTAAAATGGCTACAGACTGTGGGGAAATCTGTCACAGACATTATTGAGACTTTAGTACTGGAACAATATCTTCAAATATTGCCCACTGAAGTACAAATATGGGTGAGGTAATGTCAACCAGAGACAGCCAAGTTAGTCATCACTTTGGCAGAAGACATTTTATCTGCACGGCAACCCCTGAGAAAAGGTTATAGAGCTGACTCCATTGCACCTGTCCCCCAAACAGCGCAAGCCCCTGTTGTTAATTGAGCCCCCAATGAATATAGCTTTAAAGGCTATTGTTGAGTACAGTCAGTTGAAGGTATCAGACAGTGTAAGGGTTGAAAGGAAATTCCTGATATGTTACAAATAAGGTTAGAAAGGGAAATGGAAAAATGAAATGATTATAAGAAATGTATAACATAAAAGAAATGTCTATACTGTATGATATAAAATGAGGAACCTTGGGTCAGGGCGAACTGGGGTGTGGGGTGGAATCTATGATTGGGCCCCTGAGTGGAAACAATGTGTTAGAATGGGGTTATAGCTGGGTACAACTCACCCTTGAGAAAGCTGTGGTATAGGCCTGTACCCTTACAGAAATAATTATATGAATCGTTTTCATGTTGCACACATGAAACTACCCAAATGATATGCATGCTGCAAGTATGATATAAATGTTAAATTGGAACCAGTTGCATGCATATGGCATGCGTGCAGCAAGCAAGTGTGGAAACCATGATTTTTATGTTACTGTACATTGGGAAAGACTGCATGAATGTAGCATGAATGCAAAAAGCAAGTGGTCACTGCACACATAAAAGTTAAGTGACTTGCTCAGGATCATACTACACAAGTGGAGGTTGATGAGATTCAAACCTAGGTCTTCATGCCTCCAAGTCTCCTGGCTTGCAGTTCAGTGCCTTTAATGATTAAACCATACTGTCTGCACACATATGACTCGCTTATACTTCATTACGTACTGTATCTGACTATATCTGCACGCACATGGCACACTTGCAGCCACTGTTAAGCTTTTCAGTTTTCTTCTCTTACTCATCTCAGTTTCATAGTTGAACTGTAGCATATGCACCAATGGAAACACATGTGTTTTTCCCACCCCAATACACAAACTTACCCAAAAGAAACACTTAATTACTTCTATCTGGCCTGTCCTCCTACTTTTTTCGCTCCATAGTTCTGAATGCTTCCACACAAACAGACTTTAATGTGCAAACACAGAAGTAGCAATAACATGACACACACCCACATGGCCAGCTCCCTTCCCCCAAGCACACACACTGTAGTGGGTAGGGCCATGCTGCTACAGACAACCCATCAAGTATAGATATATGTAAAGAGTCTCTTACTTGAGTACTATGGAGCCAGGGGCTGGAGTCTTTAAAAGATGATGTCCATGCATCAGAGTGCTGGGGTGTAGCCCCTTGAAATGAAATGAGTTATTTTTTCATACTATTTTATATATTATGGTAGTGAGTTGTAGAATAATGAAGGTAAAGTCGAGCAGTGGCCTTCATTAATCTCCAACTCTCCATCAATAATGTATAAAATAGTAATAAAAAATACCCCTATTCATTTCAATGGTGCACACCCCTGCAGTCTCCTTTGCCCTTTGTCATAATGTACCTGAGCATGGGGATGTGGAGGTCAGCTTCATGGGGGGACATAAGCATGACTATAGTGGGGCTCCAATAGCCTGAGCATACTATATTACTCAAGTGTCGCTAAATGCAAAGGACAGCTCTAGAATGTTTATAACATCTCTAACAGGTATAACACTTTTGTTTTGACTGAAAAGTGATATGCAAATCAGGAAAAATTCAAATGTATAAGCTTCATTAGTATATACCCCGGAGCAGAGCATCCTCCTTCCCCAATCCCCTGTAAAAAAATTATTTATGTTTACTTACCCAGCCAAATGACCTGAACCTGCAGCATGGCACCGTGTACCACCAGCACAACTTTCAATCCACTCCCCTTCTCCTTCCACCAAAAGCTGGATGCTAGAGCCAGCCATCACAGGTCCTCAACATATCTTGTGACCAAGCCACCTCACAAACTGTACCCAACCCAACCTGGGTTGCTTGCTTCTTGCTTGGTTGCTGCTGTGACTGCTGCCACACAACACTGATAAAGGCCTATGAAGGTCACCCACACCACTGTTACCATTGCAGATAAGCCTAGCTTGCTGCCGTGGGTGTCTGTGCTGTTTTTTTTTTTGCAAGGCGAGTCTAACAGAGTAAATTGGTAGCCTAGTTTTGAATTAGCATCTAGCTCACTTTCTGCCCCTTCAGCCCACCAGGGGAGAAGGCGAGTCACTAAGAGTAGACCAAAAGAAATATGCTGCCACAACATTGCTATTGACAGTTCAGTAGTCACCAACTCCTCCAAGCTGTATTGTGCAGGCTGTCTACTCAGTAGTGGTAAAGACAGTGTTGTACTTGCAAGACTAATGCCCTCTTTCTTGGCTAGAGCTCATCCAGATCACATGTGATTGTGCCACTGCTAATAGGTGAAGAGAGTGGACAACACAATACAGACACAGTCAAATCTGGAGAGTACCTGCTGCGTGAGCACGCACAGGCCAGGTGGGCACTTACTGTGCAAATGCTTAAATCCAAATTTATTGCCATTATTGCCACACCATATAAACAACTTAGGCACAAATATGGGGGAGGTGGCAACTGCCCCCCCCCGCCTTCCCTAAATGGCACCCCTGCTTAATGGTAGAAATTCATTCTCAAGTGCTAATGCAATGGTTTCCACTGTGTTTCATGATGTGTCCTGATCATCATGTGGATTAGTGCCCCTCATTGTCCCTCATTTTGAGTGTCCATGTCCCTCATTTCAGTGACAAAATGTGAGGTATGGTGCACAATGAGTGCTGTGCATGGCCATAGTGCATATGCCCAATACAGAATGACAAAGGGAAAATAAGTGAGATGGAACAGTTATGGAGAAATACATTTGTAGCACTAAATATGCATAAGGGATTTGCATGGTCCAAAACAAAAAGGATAGGCTTCACAACACAGAGGGCCCTCTTTGTACATCCAGAATGAGGGATATTGACTGGCAATATCCTAGGCATTTCATGCAGTGAGCAAACAATACAATACAATGATACAAAAAGACTGTCTCCAAGACCTTTGGCACAAGGCAGAGACTCTCTAGGCTTCCCTGCCTACCAACTTTCCACACCTTTGATGGGACTTTACTTGAAGACACATGCTCCTTCAGGTATGTAGGTATTTGGTCGAATCAACAGCTAAACTTCTCTGGACATATTGATGCCATCCAGAAAAAAATGCACCCCAAGCTTGGTGCCCTGTTCAGGAACCATAGTTACATCCCTCCTATAGCTAGGGGAGAACTTGTTCGGAAGATGATACTGCCCATTTTTTGACTACTGTGATGTACTCTATGGTGCTGCCCCCAAGTCCTTCCTGGCCAGACTGGACACCCTCCTGGATATCCTCTTTGGTTCCTTCTGCCGCTTTACCCTGGATGCCCCCTCGCACCCACCACTGTGATCTTTATCATGCCCTATCCTTTCACTCTCTTACAAATAGGCAACTTTCCCACTGTGCTAAATTCACTTCCAAGCACTTGTTGGGTGTGCTCCCTTCCTACCTAACCTCCTCATTTATAACAACCCCCCATCCTCCCATTCCCTTAGATCAACCAACTCCTGCACCCATGTAGTCTCCCACAGATCCACCCTAATTGGCCAATCTGCTTACTCTCACTCCCTCTGAAAAATGTGGAATTTTCTGCCTCCTGAAATCTGGCATGCATCCTCGGCCTATTCTATCTACTCTGACCTCAAAAATGACCTTGCGCCTGGCTGTTTCTGCCATGTACCTCCCTAATTCCCTCCTATAAGCTCTGGATAAACACTACCCCTCTACTATCACCTTCATTTTACCCTATGCACCCTCACCTCCCTAATTTCTAGCTCTCCTCCCTTTCCCACAAATTGCTCCCCTTTACTGGCCACCCTTGATCTCTCATACAATGTAAGGGATGCCAAATGCTCTCCATGGGTCCCTCTCATACCACCTCAGGAGCTTGTATCTCTCATCTACTTCCCTCCCCTACATCCCTCCACCTCAACTCTCCCTCTTCCTTCCCCCCCTTTCTTTCACGTAAGCACTTGTTTACTTACTAACCAAGCACTTATTATTGTTCACTTTTCCTACATTATGCACTACTCTATTTTAACACTGTTTGTAACACCTGCCTTACAACTGTATATCAATGTTGATCTTGTAATTTGAATGTAACTTGAACATGACTCATCTCCCTCCCCCACCTTACCCCCTCTCTTTCCCCCTCTCACCACCCCTTTTCTTTTCTTTTATGCAAGCACTTGTTTACTTATTATCCAGCACTTATTATTGTCCACACTTTCTACCTATTATGCGCAACACTGTTGTACCACTGCTTGTAACACCTGCCTTAGAACTATATGTTAATGTTGATCTAATAACTTGAATGTTTAATGTTTCACTCCCATTATACCACTTCCCCCAAGGTCGCATGGAATTTGAGCGACTTGTAGCTCAGTGTGCTTTCCTGGTGAAACATTTCAATACTTACATACATACATACTGGAGGAGAGGAGAGGAGAGACAGGGGTGACATAATTGAAACCTTTAAATACATGAAGGGAATAAACAAGACAGGTATAGAGGGGCTGTTCAAAGTAAGGGAGGGGAGGGCCACCAGAGGTCATGATATGAGACTGGAGTGAGGAAGGTTCAGGAGGGAGATGAGGAGACACTTTTTTACAGAGAGGTTGGTGGCTGGGTGGAATGCATTACCTGCTGAAGTGGTATGCAGTAGAACAGTGGACTGCTTCAAATGAGGATGGGACAAGACAAGGGGGAGGGTTAATGAAGGGGAAGGGTGGAAGGGAGGGGCAGCTGCAGAATAAGGGGTGCTAGCTGCACATTCGAGCAGACTTGATAGACCTCTAGGCCTTTATCTGCTGGCAAATTTCATATGTTCTTATGTTCATATAAATAAAATAAATAAATAAATACCTCCCTTACAAACTAATATCGATTTAATGACAAAAATCAAAAGCCATTAAACAACTTGCAAAAGGATCAGAATTAATGAGTTTACCTAATTTGTAAGGAAATTCAAATAAAATTGTATTTTAATGACTCTAATTGCTAGTAGTAGTATAAGAAACAGAAACTGATGTTTTTTTCAGATGAGATTTGTACCAGCTTAGCTGTTTCAAACATGGCGAGTGTGCAGCATGTGAAGCTGATATAATGTTTAAACGATGTTCACACAGGCTTAACTGCTGCATTCATGTTAAGTGTGCAACATACAAACCTGACGTAATTTTTAGATGTTCGCACCAGCTTACCTGCTGCCTACATGTCAAGCTTGCAGCATGCGAACCTGATTTGCTTTTTAGTCCTGTTTCGCTTAGGTTCACTTTGTGTATGCGAACAGCATGCAAACACTGCACAATTATGCATATGACATGCATGCTGCATGTACACAGCACACCTATATTTCTGTAAGGGTACGGCCACCCTGATGAGTATAGAGGAAGCTTGAAGTCAGCATAAAACTGCTGTGTATTACTTCCTCTTTTTTAATGTACTTTTGAAGGTGTGATAGTGGCTGCACAGGGCTGAAACAATGCCAAGTAATGGGTTATGAAGCAATGCCAAATGATGGATGCTGAAACAATGTCTATTGATGGGTACCTGACATTGCATATGAAATGTCTGAGTTGTAGTAACCAGAGTGAAATAGTTAGGGGGCAGACAGTCACTGATGATTGAAGTCCTCTGAGAGCATAGATAACTATGTTGAACTGAATGACAGCCCCAGGGTAATGTGGTGAAAGTATTGTCATATTGCAGTAACTTGGCATAGTGTACAATGCTAAAAATAGCTGAATTAAGGACCCTAGAGTGAAGATCTCATACTGGGTGAGAGAACGTTTCAAACGACCCGATTCTGCTTTTTTGGTAGAATATTTACCACTGAGAGGGGGTTCTTGAAAAACCAGTATAGTTTTGAAAACTGTTTTTTTTCTTAAGGAGGGAGGTGTATGGTGGAGTTAGGCTACACCCTCAGCTGTGTCTGATAGACCACTTTTCAATCTTCTTATGTCCTTGCTACCAAAACTTCTGTTGCAGAACGGTTAATGCTTTTCTCTTTGCTTTTCTTCTTTATCCCCCCTACCCTAGGTTGGCCACATAGCGTAGCTCTTTGCTATCCATACTAAACTTCCTGCTAGTTCTCTCTTTTCATTCTTTTTACATTTGCATCCATCCAGTCCTTGGAATGATGCCAAACACCTGGAGACATGTTGTGTAAAGTGCATAAGTGCATTTGTGTGCAAAAAGCATGAATGCTATTTTAAATAGGAATAAATACAGTTAATAAAGCATTTTTTAATAAAAAGGATTCAGAAGCCATATGAAACAATAATAATTTCACGATTACTACAGTTAGAAGAAATCCTTAAAGTATTCTCATAAGTTCACACTATAATCCTGTTACTGTATAAGGTTCTAAAAGTGCGTTTCACTGTGGATTAGAGATATAGAGAGTCAATATCTGTGGCGATATACTGTACACTGTACCTTTAACTGAACCAAGAAGTCCCCTGGAACAAACAAACTGTCTTGGTTTTAAAACAGCATGTCCAGACATGTAACAGCATGTTCAGAAATGAAAACAAAAGGGCTTAGTCAGGTGACCCCACCAAAAAGATGTAAAACCTCTTCACTGGGTTCACTTCAGTTCAATCAAGTAGAGTTCACTCTTGAGAGTGAAGGAGAGAGGTGCTACTGTAGTCAAGCTGTTGAATGCAGACAAGAATCATCTTAGGAGGAGTTCTAAGATCCACAACTGTATTATGACAAACTACTGATGTTAAGTTGTGATTTCTTTGTAATGTTTTTTTTCATTTTCATTTATTTTTCTAACTTTTGAAAAATAAATATCACACCACAGTGTGTTTTAAACCTGTAAATTTGCCTCGACTGAAGTTTAGTCCCACAAGCTGTGACACAGCCCTTAGTCTATACCTAAAGAAACTACTCCAGGTGGACAGTTTACCTTAGAGCCACCTCAGGCATTTCTCCTTAAATTTACCTGCCCACAGTCTATACTTACAGAAACATCCCCAGATGGCCAGTTTACCTTAAAACTATTAAGCATGTACTTCTCCTTAAATTTACCTGCCTGCGGTCTATACTTATAGAAATCTCCCCAGGTGGTCAGTTTACCTTAGAGCCACAGCATGCATTTCCCCTTACATTTGCCTGCCCTCAGTCTATACTTAAAGAAAACTTCCCAGGTAGCCAGTTTACCTAAGAACCATACCATGATCTTCTCCTTACATTTATCTGCCTGCAGTCTGTACTTCATGAAATCTCCCCAAATGGCCAGTTTATCTTAAAACCACAGCATGCTATCTTCTTACATTTATCTGCCCTCAGTCTATACTTAAAGGAACCTTTCCCAGGTAGACAGTTTACTTTAGAGCCATAGCATGCTTTTCTCCTTAAATTTATCTGTCGCAGCCTTTATTTTAAGAAACCTCCCTAGGTGGACAGTTTACCTTAGAGCAACATCATGCATTTCTCTTTACGTTTACCTGCCTCACAGTCTATACTTAAAGAAACCTCCCTAGTTGGTCAGTTTACCTTAGAGCCACAGCATGCATTTCTCCTTACATTTACTGGCCCTGTAGTCTATACTTAAAGAAAATTCCCCAGATGGCCAGTTTACCTAAGAACCATACCATGATTTTCTCCTTACATTTACCTGCCTGCAGTAGGTACTTCATGAAATCTCCCCAGGTGGTTAGTTTATCTTAGAACCACAGCATGCATTTCTTCTTACATTTACCTACCCTCTGTCTATACTTAAAGAATTCTCCAAAGGTATACAGTTTACCTTAGATCCACATCATGCATTTCTCCTTTCATTTATCTGCCCTCACTCTATACTTAAAGAAACCTCCCTTGGTGGCCAGTTTACCTTAGAGCCACAGCATGCTTTTCTCCTTAAATATACATTCCCACAGTCTATACTTAAAGAAACCTATCCAGGTGGTCAGTTTACCTTAGAGCCACAGCATGTATTTCTCTTTACATTTATCTGCCCCACAGTCTATACTTAAAGAAACCTCCCCAGGTGGTGAGTTTACCTTAGAGCCGCAGCATGCATTTCTCCTTACATTTACCTGCCTTCAGTCTATACTTAAAGAAAACTCCCCAGGTGGCGAGTTTACCTGAAAGCAAGTGTACATTTCTCCTTACATTTCCTGACTGCAGTCTATACTTAAAGAAAACTCCCCAGGTGGCGAGTTTACCTGAAAGCAAGTGTACATTTCTCCTTACATTTCCTGACTGCAGTCTATACTTAAAGAAACTTCCCCTGGTGATCAGTTTACTTTAGAGCCACATCAGGTATTTCTTCCTACATTTACCTGCACACAGTCTATATTTAAAGAAACCTCCCCGGTGGTCAGTTTAACATAAAACCATGTCATGCATTTCTCTTTACATTTACCTGCCCATAGTCTATACTTTAAGTAACTTCCCTAGGTGGACAGTTTAGCTTAGAGCCACAGCATGCATTTCTCCTTACATTTACCTGTCTGCATTATATACCTAAAGAAACCTTCCCAAATGGACAGTTTAACTTACAGCCACAGCATTCATTTCTCCTTATATTTACTTACCCTTAGTCTATACCTAAAGAAACCTCTGCAGGTGCCCAGTTTAACTTACAGCCACAGCATACATTTCTCTTTACATTTGTCTGCCCTTAGTCTATACCTAAAGAAACCTCCCCAGGTAGCCAGTTTACCTTAGAACCATAGCAGACATTTCTCCTTACATTTACCTGGCCACAGTCTATACTTAAAGAAACATCCCCAAGTGGGCAGTTTACCTTTGAACCATAGAATGCATTTCTCCCTACATTTACCTGCCCACAGTCTATACCTAAAGAAACCTCTCCAAGTAGCCAGTTTACCTTAAAGCCACAGCAGGCATTACTCTTGACATTTACCTGCCTGCAGTCTATACTTAAAGAAACCTCCCCAGGTGGCCAGTGTACTTTAGAACTATAGCATGCATTTCTCCTGACATATCAATGTGCTTACGCAACTTGGTATGATATGTGCTTGTGTGACTTAGCTATATTCTTGCTGTTCACCTCTCTATCCATGGTATATACCACCCTATAAGAGTACGACTGTGAGGAACCCTAGATGAGGGTTCCACCCTTGAAGGTGGCATGGGAATGATTCCCTTGGCTAAAGAAAGCATAGAAAGAAGCCCATGGGAAAGAGAGATGTGCCACTAGAGGAGGAGGAGGGGAGGATGGTGGGACAATGAAGAAACTAATCCTGGAACTAACCAGGAGGAGTGGCCTTTAAAGACCAGATGGGGGAGTGGTTTTTTGCTTCTCCCAGTGAACCACAGGCATAGCCTCTGCAATTCAATGTGCTTACACAACTTGGTATGATGTATGCTTGTGTGACTTAGATGCATTGCATTGTGGCTGTTCACCTCTCTATCCATGGGATATACCACCCTAAAAGGGTACAACAGCAAGGAACCCTAAAGGAGTGTTCCACCCCAGCAGGTGTCAAAAGAATGATTCCCTTTGCTTAAGGTAGCTTAGGAAGAAGTCCAAAAAGAACACCCAAAAGGATGTTGAGCATCGGAGGAAGCAAGAAGTCAGAAGATATTGATGCCAGAAATGAAAGTGATAGACATAGATGGGAAGGACAGGAGAGGAATGAGAGATGATGAGAATGATGAACTAAATGAAAGCTGAGAGATGCAGAATGGCGGATATCCTAAGGAGAGAGGGAACTGCCAGAGCCACCATCTGACTCCATCCAGCAGAGTAACCTAACTATGGAACCTATGAAAAGCACTAACCCTGTGTAATATTATGAACATCAGCACAGAGGAGAGGAAAAAAACCCTTAGAGAAGGAAACTTCAGGGGATACAAGGCCAAGGTGGTCTTCTCTCCAGGCTGAAGGATGTTTAAGTTAGTGATGGCTCAGCTACTGCAATTTAGACTCAATATTGAAGGAAGGGGAAAAGATTCCAACTTAGATGAAGCTCTCACTCTGTCCTTTTAACAGGAATGCTGTTGAGGGTTGCGAGCAACATCTCTGGAACTAGATGCCCAAAAGCAAAGGAGGAGAGAAAAGCCACAGAGGCACTCAGTCAGCCTACGAGAGCCTACAAAACAGACTAAGTGAACCAGAGGCGGTCAGATGGAGAATAGCGTAGATGGTGCCTCCAAATCCACTTGGACAGGATAAGGGGCCCTGATGATAAGACCCCCACCCCTTACAGCTGGAAGTCATAAATTGTACATCTAGAGGTGTTGAAGAAATGAGGGAAGTTGAAGGTCCACTCAGAGCAAATACATGCTCACTATGGGCCAGGAAGAAAGACCCCACTCCATGCTTTGCACGTTCTAGATGTGGACTTCATTGGTGCAGAGTGAGTCCATTGGCTACAGGCTTAGCCCTAAGACATGGAGCAATGGACACAGAAGGCATGTCTGCAAGTGGAGAGCAAGTCGAGTCGAGGTATCATAGGACCCATAGAAAGGGTATGCTTGAGCAGGTGATGAGAAGGACTAGACCTATGGAGAGGTCAGATTGAGTGAAGGAGACCTCAACATCAGTCAGTAGGAGGCAGATCACAGTAGCAACCACAGGAGTGCATGCCATCCAGGTCCATTGGGAAGCCAAATTAGGGAAGTACTGAACTGCATGAAGGTAGAAATGAGAATGACCATGCAAAGCCTGCAGCCAATGGTGGAGGTATGAAATACCAGTAGTAGTGAGGTTGGAGCTACTAAATCTGAATGGATGAGAGGAGGTACAACATGGATATACAAGGTATGCTGATGAAGGGAAGCCTGGAGGCTGGCAAGGACTGCAGAATGGGAAGGAATGATACAAGGGGGATAGATGAAGACAACCAGACAAAGCTCATAGCCTACAATGAGTTGAGAAGTTGATATGAGAGGAAATGATGGTCAAGAATGAATAAATGAGAAATGACATAGATACATAGATACATAGACAGTGTCAGCAGATAAGGGCCTATGGCCCACCTAGTCTGCCCATTTGAGCTTGTAAGTTCAGTTTGTTTTCCTAGAAGTCTATTTCCCCTTACCCCTGACCTCTAGAATTCCTTTATGTCTATCCCATGCATTCTTAAATCCCGTGATTGTTTCAGCTCCCACCACTTCCTCTGGCAGGGTGTTCCACTTGTCCACCACCCGCTCTGTGAAGAAATTCTTTCTCATGTTTCCTCTGAATCCTCCTCCTCCAACTTCATCCCATGCCTCTAGTCCTGAAACATCTTTTAACTTAAAATAGTGTTTTCCTGCACCCTGTTCCTCCCTGTAAGATACTTGTATGTCTCTGTCATGCCCCTCCTCCCTCCTCTCCTCCAGGGAGTACATGTTCAGTTCCTTCAACCTGTCTTCATAGGACTTGTGATGCAATCCATGCACCATCTTTGTTGCCCTCCTCTGAACCTTCTCTACCCTGTCTATGTCCTTCACGTAGGTATGGTCTCCAGAACTGTACACTGTACTCCAGGTGGGGCCTCACCAGTGTCTTGTATAGCGGAATTATGACCTCCTTCTTGCTGGCGATGCCCCTGCCTATACATCCCAGCATCCTATTTGCTATACCTGATGCCTTGTCACACTGTTTCCTACCTTGAGGTCATCAGAGATGACAACCCCAAGATCCCTTTCCTGCTTGGTGCATGCTATATCCTCACCCCCAACTGATATATTGTGCCAGGTTTTTGTGCCCCATATGCATTATCTTGCACTTCTTTGCATTGAATTTCACTGCCAAACCCTTGACCATTCTTCAAGTTTCTGTAGGTCCTTCTCATTCTGTCTACACCCTCTGGTGTATCTACTCTGTTACAGAGCTTTGTGTCATCAGCGAACAGTGAAATTCTGCCTTCTAGATCCTGTGCAATGTCACTGATGAAGATGTTGAATAGGACCGTCCCAGCACTGATCCCTGTGGTACCCCACTGGTCACTCTTCCTCTGTGGAGTGACAGCCATTTACCACCACCCTCTGTGTCCTGCCACCCAGCCAGTTACCTACCCACCACACTACTGTCCTGCCCACACCCATATTCCCCAGTTTGTGTAATAGTCTTCTATGTGGCACAGTGTCAAAGGCCTTGCTGAAGTCCAGAAAGGCCATGTCCACTGCCCTCCCCTGATCCACCTCCCTAGTCACCCAGTCAAAAAATTCAATGAGGTTGGTCTGACATGACCCCCCCTGGTGAAACCATGCTGCCTTGGGTCCTGTAGTCCATTGACAACCAGATGTTCCACCAATCTCTCCTTCAGTAGTGCTTCCATGATCTTTCCCACTACCGAGGTGAGGCTGACTGGTCTGTAGTTCCCTGCTTCCTCTTTGTTCCCACTTTTGTATAAGGGAACTACATCATGACATCAGAATTAAAGCCTGGAAGACCAGAACGGTTAAGGTGAGATAAGATGGCAAGCAGGATATAGGAAGGATGAGGTTCAGTAATGATGGCTGTAGACATGGAGAGGAGGATAGATGAGTAAAGTCACCAAGAGTGTAGGAGCAAGGTAAGAGGAGGAGATGAATAGGAATGGCAATAATGGGATTGGAAAACTCCCCCAAAAGAAAACATTGGGTGAGAAAGGAGAAGAGATGTGGGCCAAGGGAATGGAGGAAGGTGGGAGTGCGATAGCTAGGAAGGCTGGAAGGCACACAGCATACTGGAAGCACTGCAGGCTGAAGTGAATGGAGGAAGGAGCCATGCTGAGCCAGAGGAGGTCAGTACTGAAAGGGTAGATAAGACAGGGAGATCAGTATGGGTGGGAGATGGTAAAAAGTTAGCTGCCTGGAGCCACAGTGCCAATCGTGATACAGCAGCCCTCAGCCACAGGAAAAACAGAGAGTAACCAATAGGCATTGGGATATGAAGAAGCTAAATTAATTGCAGGAGAAAGGAAATGGAAGCAAAGTAGCAAGAGATTGACAGAGGAGGAGCTGCCATGAAAGGGACAGATAAGGATGGTCAGGTGAAGTCTGCAGCTGACAGGTGAAGAATGAAGAATGAGAGAAAATGATAAGAACCAGGCAGAAATAAAGGTTTGTCCTCCACAGGTGGAGAAAGGCCCAAGGTGGAGATGGAAAGGCACAGGACAAGGGATCAGTGGCACTTGCAGCAGTGCAAGGAACATAGAATCGCAATGTCCCTTAACGAGTTCTGGAAGTCTATAGCAACCCTGGCCAATAACATGACTGGACAGGAACAACAGGAGCACTGATAGGGTTGCAATGGGCAAAACAAACTGCCACTGCAGCAAGAAAGGGAAAAAGCAATGCAAGTCTGGCCAGGGCAAAGAGGGATGCCCCAATCGGCTACAGAGTGATGGGCCAGGCAAGCGTAGTAGTGCTATGAGGGGAGGCAGACCCAAAAGGAGGAGTGGTGGAGCAGTGGTTCCAACAGGAGAAAGGAAATGGTAAGGTGGAGCGATGAACCACCAGCAACAGAGCACTTGGGGAGGATGTGACACCCAGGAGAGACAACAGCAGCCACTGATAACGTAAAATGCCCTAAGAGAGAAATGCAAGGGACACAAGGCATGGAGACAAATGAGGTAAGCGGGCACAGAAGAACTGAGAAGAAATGGAAGAGCTGTGAAAAAACAAGGAGGGAGCATGGGAGGAAAGGGGGGAGAAACAAGGAAGGGAGATGGACAAAAAGAGAAGGGGCACAGGGATGCACATGGGATGCCGACAGCTGGAGGCAGTACAAAACAGAGCGAAGGCAAAGGAAAAGACAAATGTGTGGATGAGTGAGGTAGAGCAGTGCTGCTGGCTGCAACAAATAAATAAATCCTGGAACTAGCCAGGAAGAGAGGCCTTTAAAGGCCTGGTGGAGGAGTGGTTTGTTGGTCCTCCCATTGAATTACAGGCATAGCATCTGCAATTACCTGCCCTTAGTAGATACCTAAAGAAACCTCCAGAGGTGTACAGTTCATCTTAGAGCCACAGCATGCATTTTTCCTTTCATTTTTCTACCTGCAGTCTATATTTAAAGAAACATCCCCAGGTGGAGAATGGTGTTGAGGGTACCTCCAAACCCATTTGGGCAGCCAAAGGGGACAAAATGATGACAGCCCCAAGCCATTGAGCAATGGACATGGAAGGCACATCTCCAAGTGGAAAGCAGGCGGAGTCATGGTAGCATAGGATCCATATGAAGGGTATGTTTGAGATGGCAATGAGAATGAGCAGACCTATGGAGAGGTCAGATTGAGTGAAGGAGACCCCGGCAGGTGTCTGTAGGAGGCAGGTCACAGTAGCAACCACAGGATTGTTTACCAACTGGGTCCACCTAGAAGCCAAATTAGGGAAGGATCCAACTGCATGAAGGTAGAAATGAGAATGGCTGGGCAAATCCCACAGTCTAAGGTGGAGGTACAAAGTACCAGGAGTAGTGAGGTTGGAGGTACAAAATTGGAATGGACAAGTGGAGGTTCGAGGTGGATTTACAAGGTATGGTGATGGAGGGAAGCCTGAAGGTTGGCAAGGAGTGCAGAATGGGAAGAAATGATATGAAAAGGGATAGACAAAGACAGCTGGGGAAAGCTCACAGTCTATGATGAGTTGAGAAGTCATTATGGGGAGAAAGGATGGTCGAGAACAAATGAATGAGAAATGATGATGGGGTCAAAATCTGGAAGTCCACAATGGTTAAGGTGAGATAAGATGGCAAGTAGGGTATAGGAAGGATGAGATTCAGTAACGATGGATGTAGACATGGAGTGGTGGATAAAAGAGTTGAGTGGTCCAGAACGTAGGACTACGGTAAGAGGAGGAGACCAATAGGTATGGCAATAGCGGGATAGGGAAACACCCCTAGAAGAATGCAAGGGATGAGGAAGGAGAAGAGATGAGGGCCAAGGGAAAGGAAGAAGGTGGGAGTGCAATAGCCAGGAAGGCTAAAAGCCACATGGTGTACTCGAAGCACTGCAGGCTGCAGAGAATGGAGGAAGGAGCCAGGCTGAGAAAGAGAAGGCCAATATTGAAATGGTGGAGAAGACAGGGAGATCAGTATGAGTGGGAGATGGTAGAAAGTCATCTGCTTGGTGCCCACTGAGACACAGAAGTCCTCTGCTAAAGGAAAAATAGAGAGTCACCAATGGGCACCAGGACACCAAGGGGCAAAATAAATTGCAGGAGAAAGAAAATGGAGGTAACACAGGCAGAGATTGACCAAGGAGGGAGCTGTCATGAAAGGGACAGCCGAAGATGGCCAGATGAAGTCCCCAGCTGATGGTAAGGAATTAAGGATGAGGGGGGATGGTAAGATCAGCAGCAGCATATCAACGAGGAGTAAAGAATCCACATCAAGAAATGGAGAGATATACTGTAGGAGCAGATTGAGAGCTTAAGGGAAGAATGAACAGTGCAGACAGCAGCAATGGCAGGAGCAGTCAAGCAGATTGAATGTGTGAGTAGGGAGAAGGGAAATTAAACCACAGAAAGATAGTAGGAAGAGGAAACCCACCAGTGCAGGCTAAGGGAAGACAGCAGACAGAGGTGTAAGGCATTGAAATGAGGCAGATAAGGTGGATGGAATGAAAGGGCAGCAGAACCATGGAGAAATGGAGGTGTATCCTCCACTAGCAGAGAGGGGCCAAAGGAGGAGAAGGAGAGGCACAGGACAAGGGATCAGTAGTATCGACAGAAGTGCAAGGAACATAGAATTGCCGTGTCCCTTAATGAGTTCTTGAAGTCTGTAGCAACCCCAGCCAGGACGGGACTGGCCAGGAGCAACAGGAGCATTGATAGGGTTGCGACGGGCAAGGCAAACTGCCACTGCAGCGAGAAAGGGAAAAAGCAATGCGAGTATAGCCACAGCAAATGGGGACTCCCCGAATAGCAGAAGATTGATGGGCCAGGCAAACACAGTAGTTTTCTAAATGTCTCTTTTTGCACATTAGCTTCTTTGCAATCATGGTGACTGTTGAAATAATCATATAGGGAATCATATGGATTCCCTTTAAATATGATTCCCTAAAGCTGCAGATAGTCTCTTAGGTATCCTTAAAAAAATTATTTTTCTAGTAACCAATAATTAAACTCAATAGTCTAGACAATAATGGTGTCTACCAGTAGGAGGCTTACTTGTGCCTTTAAGAGACATGCAAGGGTGTAGGATGGCAAAGTGCTAAGATGGGTTTACAAAAAAAGTTTGCAGTTATTTGGCGCATATTGTGTCTTTGGAGCGCTTTTCTGCTACACAGAGAACAACTGTCTATGCATTACCCTACAGTCTCTACAGTACTAAGTTCCTGACCTTTGAATTTGCAACACCTAGATTAAAGCTATTTGCTCATTTCATTAGTGGGAGCTGGCTGTGTATGTAGTGGGGAGCTGACCATGGTGTGTGTAGGGGCAGCTGAGAGGGGAGCTGGTCATGTATGTGGAGTGGGGTAGGGAGTGTTGACCATGTGTGTGGAGTGGGGGAGCTGGTTGTGTTAGGGCGGCTGAATTGGACATGTGTGTAGAGGAAGAGATGGCCATGGGTGAGTATGTAGGGGGATTGACCACGTGCATGGTGGGGCTTGCCATGGCTGTGCAAGCAGCTGGTTATGTGAAAGGAGAGCTTGCAATGTGGGTGGGAACACCTAGTAGGGGAGACAGCAATTCCCTATAAGATTATTTCAACAATCACCATGATTGCACATAAACTGATGTGCAAAAAGAGACATTTAGAAAAGGACTTTAATAAACGTTATAACATACTTTTTAAATAGGGATGTAGAGGCATCCAATTTGTGGACAGGAAGGCTGTTGCGATGATGCCACCTCCCCCTCACCAGTGTTAACAGTGTGCAGTGTAGCAAGTGAGAACAGTTTGGCTGTGCTGTTAGGGATCCTATTGTATTCTGAACAACACCCTGGATTTCATATTTGGCAGAATGTAGCAACATAATAAACACTGTTAGAGCTGGTGAGGCAGTGACATTATTACAGCACCCTTCTTGTCCACAAAATGGACTTTCCCTCATCACAATTTGAAAAATATTTTTGTCTTATTGAAAAAAATATTCTTAGTATAACTCAACAGTTTATATACTGGATCCTCAGAGTAAACTTTACAATAATGACACAGGGAATTATATGGGTTCCCCTGTAACTACAAACTGTTCTTTTTTTTTTTTAAAGCTCATCTTTATTTATTTTCAAGTAAAGAACAAGACAAACAATCCTGGAATCCCAGGATACACAATCCACAACTGATTGTGTAAACTATTTACAATTTAACTATTTACATGCACAAAGAAAGTATCACCCCCTCCTATCAAATCTGACTCTGTGCTTGACAGCACTCCAATGTCAAAGCGTCATACCGTTTGCCTCACCGACCATCTCCCCTTGCTCCCAGAAAGATCCCATATAACCTATCAAATGTTCCTTGGGCCAAATTTGTACGGAGTTAAGACTTATTTAGGAGGTGATACCTCTCACCCCCCCTGGAAAGAGAGAGAATCCCCAACCCCCCAGCTTCATGGCAGACCCCACTTTTCACTACTAAGCACGTCCCAAAACCTTACCAAACCTCTTGCCAACACAACCAATCCCTGTCACCTCCCTACCAATACTATATATCTGTACCCATTCTAATTCCAATTTTTAGCTAAACGCAGCCCTGCAGACAGACTTGAGCCAACCATGTGTCCCTTTATTGGGAATAAATTGCCTCCAATACTGCCCACCTTTTGGCGTATAGCCACTTCCTCCCCTCTGAATGTAAATGTCTTTTAATCCTGATTAAGGCCTCAATGAGGTCTCCCACCCAGTGTTTATACTCATAAAGTTGATCATCTTTCCAGTGCTGGACCACATATGATTTAATTACCGCCGCCATCAAAGATACATGATATTTTGGTGTGACGCCCACCATTTGCAATAGATCTCCCCTAGAACACATATCTCTGGAGTTATGAAATCAGAATAGTCCAGCATTGGATCCATCCATCTTTTAATTTCACCCCACAAGGGCGATATTTTGCTACAATTCCACAGCACATGAAATAAATCCCCTCTCTCCTGCCCACATCTAAAACACAGGTCTGTCTGTCTAAGGTGTCTGTCACATAGTTTCACAGGGATAAAATATAAATTAGAAGCAATAAAAAAATGTAAACTCCTATACTTAGGTATCACTATGTATTTGCTATTTTTCCATACACCAGCCCAGTCAATGCCCTGGGGAGCCAACCTATCGTCCCACTTAAAGGAAGAGCCTGAGAGACCCCCGGTCCTCTTTAAAAACCCCTCTAACATCCGTGTAAATTGCAGTCTATGAAAAAAAGACATTCTGTTGCACTGCACCAGGAGGGCCACTCTGTTGCCCTGGATAACATCCTTTAAGTACAGGCCCGAAGCCCACTTAACCCATTTCCCTTTAATTACCTTATCCACTATGAGTAGATTAGGATTACCCACCAGAGGCTGTTCTTGGGCCTTCATTTGGTCATTTTTCTATGCCCAACTCAGAAACGACCACCAGGCCTCCACTACCTTCAAGACTGGGCTTCCCAACCTTTGCTTGAAGCGATTAGTCATATTAGCATATAAAGGCGCTTCTGAAGAAAGCCCAGCTTCCCTCATCGTTTGAGACTCTAGATATAGCCAATCTGGAATGTATTCTGCTCCCTCCATACTATTGCTCCAATGAGCCATTAGACCCAGCTGTCCTGCTACATAATACAAATGGAGATCTGGCAGCTTGACCCCTCCCAAGGAAAGGGGGAGCAGCAAATTGTTATATTTTTTCCTAGGGGGTTTACCATCCCATAGGAAATCTGAGAGTAATTTCTTAATCATTCTAAACCACTTTTTAGAGATACTGTATGGAGCTAAGTATGCCGGGTAAAACAACCTAGGCAGCAGGTTCATTTTAATAAGCCCAAGCCTAGCCATAAAATTCAAAGGCAGCTTATTCCATCTTATTAAATCTCCCTTGATAGCTGACAAAGTCTCTTCCAAGTTCGTTTCAGCCCCTTTGTCATTATTCCTTGTCATCCAAATGCATAGATACTTAAGCTTGTCTGACATCCATTGAACTCGCAGCTGAGCAAAGTCTGCCTTATATACGTACAGCGTCAAGGGGAGGATCTGAGTTTTAGTCAGATTAAGTTTATAATTAGAGACTCTAGCAAATCTTTCAATTAGCTCTCTAGTCCTTTCAAATCCCTCCACTGGGTCTTGTAAATGCAGCAGTATATCATCTGCAAAGACTGAGAGCTTTAACTCCCTTCCCTTTATCTCCACCCCCTTTATCTGTCTATCCATATTAATAGCTCTCAACAGGGGTTCTAAGTAGATATTAAATAATATCGGGGAGAGTGGACACCCTTGACGAGTTCCATTCTCCAATTGTATTTCCCGGGAGATATAACCATTGCAAAGGACTCTAGCAGTCGGTGCAGCATATAGATTTTTAATGCCTCTAAGTAGGCCTTCTGGGAAGCCCATCCTCTCCATTGTAGCAAACAGAAAGGGATAAGATACCCTATCAAAGGCCTTTTCCGCATCTAGGGATATTAAGGCTAAAGGTAATTGAGAGTCCTCTGTATAGTTCAGGATATGATGAAGTTTCCTCAGGGCATCATGAGCTCCCCTCCCTGGCATAAATCCCACTTGTTCCTGGCTAATAATAGTGGACGCTATCTGCCAAATTCTATTGGCCAATATTTTTGTAAGAATCTTGATGTCCTGGTTCATTAATGCTATGGGCCTGTAATTACCTAATTCTTCTCTAGGTTTGTCCAGTTTAGCGATTATTGTAATATAGCCCTGATAAATGGGGGATTGGGGCACTCCCTGCATTATATTATTGAAAAGTTCTTGAAGTAAGGGCATTATAGTGTGTATGTGGGTCTGGTAAAACTTCGCCGTGAGGCCATCCGGCCCTGGTGTCTTGCCCACGGGTAGAGACTTGACTACCTCTGCAATCTCTGATACATCTATGGGAGCTGCTAGTTCCCTGGCCCGCCTGGGGTCTATCACAGGTAGAGGCACTCCTTCCAAAAATGCCCTAATCTCTTTCTCCCCCTCCGTATTCCCAATTTGGTATAAGTTTTTGAAGTAGGATGCAAAAGTGTCTGCTAGCTCCTGGGGGTCTATTATGACCCTCCCATCATACTGAATAGATGTCACCATTCTGCTCACCTCCCACTCCCTTACTCTAGCTGCCAATAGGTGCCCCAGAACATCCCCTTTCAATAGATATTTAGTTTTAATCTTTTCTAACCAGAAGTCTATCTTACCATAAATAATATCCCCCAAGTCCTGCCTTAAACGTCTGAGCTCCCCATCAATTTCCTCTGTGGACCCCTCCATTGGTGTCAAATAACTAATAGCCCCTAAAATAAAGTCCTCCTTTGCCTTCCTCTGTCTGTTTTTCTGGACTGCCAGCTCCTGAGCTACTCCTGCATACAGCAGTTTGCAAGTCGGCCACGCCAACTTCCTATTTAACAGCGTGGGTAATTGTTGCTGCATAATTTCTATTAAAGCTCCCTCTAGTTCATCTTTAGTTGCCGAATCCGCCAATCAGGAGTCGCTCAGCCTCCAACGAAATGGTCTAGATGGGCCACTTTTCGGTTCCCAGGTTAATTTAACCAGGGAGTGGTCAGAAAAAATTCTAACTTCCGTCACCAACCCCTTGATACCCGCAAGTACCTCCCTATTAACTAGAAAAAAGTCAATACGAGATTGGGTTTTATGTGCCACCGAGTAAAATGTCATGTTATTGCCCCCGTCAGCATGAGTCCATATCAGATCTACTAAAGCCGTAGCTTCTAACAGCTTATTCAGGGCAATTTGAGCCTTCATTAATGGTCCTTTCGCCAGTGGGATCCTATCCTCCTAATTGTCCCCATACGCATTCCTGTCTCCTGCTAAAATAAGCACGTGCCCCCAAAAACCAGCTACATCCCTCTCTATCGAGGCAAAGAATTCCAGATTGGGGGAGTCGGACCATATAAAGAAGCCACCGAGGTGGCCCTACCATATAATAAACCCGAGATGTAAATCCCCCTGCTGTCAGTTCTTGTAACCACCTGTTCCACGCTATACGAACAGGATTTCCTGATTAAGATCGCTACTCCTCCTGAAGCCCTCTCCTTACCTACCCCAAAAACCTGCCCAACTCATAATCGTTTGAGACTATTTAGTTCCTCTATCAGTAAATGTGTCTCTTGTAGAGCGACAATATGGGCCCCCAACTGGTCCAGATGTCTCAAGATTATCAATCTTTTACGCCTACCCCTGACCCTTTAACGTTCCAAGAAATTAGTCTAACATACACCATGAACCGTACCAGAAAATCATATTGGGACTGTTGATCCTCAATGACCTACTTGAGCCTGCCTCCTTTACCTCTATCCTGATGGATTCTCTCTCTCTCTCTTTCTGAAAACCCACCCCCTCCCCCCAGTCCCCCTGTCCCCGATCCCTAGATCACTTGCCTTCCATTCCTCGGGTCATCGATGTGCTCCTTCCCAAACTACTCCCCTGCCCCCCTCATGGTCTCTAGCTCTCCGAGATCTATTTATAAATGACTCAAAACTGTTACACTACCATAGTCCTGATTAACCTACATCCCCCTCTCCCCTGACCCCTCAAACTGCCTGACCCTCCCCCCCAGTTCTACCTTTAGCTCCTAATAATAAGCCGTTCCAAAGTAACCTCTTCCGCCTATCAAAAGATTATTGGTCATTATTATCTCCTGCTCGAGTTATTGGGTGACAACATGTATAAACCCTTAACCCCCCTATTATCCCCCTAGGTTAGAGCCCCTTCCAGTTTCTGTCACATTAAGTCCGACCTCCGCCCCCTTTTGCCCAGCTCACTCCACGGGCTCTTATACCACCCTTCTTTACCATTACAATAACCTTGAGCCGTCTTTTAGTTTAATACCAGCCCTGATCCGAGGGTAAATTTCCCTTATGAATACTGTTAGAATCCTTAGCCCTCCTCTTACCCCATTCATGAAACTCCCTCTTTATCTTTCCCCTGAATGATCGGGGTAATAGGGAACAGGGTTGATCTTTACAAACACCAAGCAAGGGAGACCAGTAACCAAGAAATTCCTTAGGGTAAATCCTCCTAGTGGCCTGAGGGTTAGAACAGTCCTCCCCCCTCCAAATACCCGCCAAATCTGGCTATCATACCCCCCCCCTTTTACCTATAGCTAAGGCTTACTTATACTCTATGGCTTACCCCCTCTCACCCTTGTCACTTTTAGTGTCCCCCAGACCTGGCCCCTTTCTACATACTCTGAAGCAGAGGTCACAACCACTGCCCTTTTAGCCGTCTCTTCCTAGCCGTTCTACTCATCCCCACGTCCCATTCATATAATTAACAAATCTCCCTGTCTCTCTTTGTACACCTATGTACACCCCCTCTTCCACTTCCGCTCACTTTAAAGTCTTGTTTCCCCCCAGTTCAATGCCCCTTCATCACGTCCACTAAGTGAGAATTCAGTCCACACAAAATTAACTTTAAATTTAACAGATTAACAGTTCAGGAGTCCCAAGCCAAGTACTCTTCGTCTCTCTCCCAAGCTTCTGTAGCAGGTCAGCTCAGTGCTCTAAATAGATCCGGAAGCTCTACTCATATCCCTTCTAGTGTGTCTTTAGCCATGAGGTATTGTTTCTCCCCAGCTTGGAGCCGAACCACCAATGGCGCCGGATATTGGAGCTGAAACTTGATTCTAGCCATATGCAACTTCTTTTTGATTTCCATGTATTCTTTCTGCTTTCCTCTCACTGCGGATGTTTGATCCTGAAACATCCACAGGGTGGCACCATTCCACCGTAAGGATTTCTTTTGCCTCGCTGCAGCTAGCACAAAGACTTTTTCTTTATAGCTGAGAAAGCGCATGATGATAACTCGGGGTCTTGCCCCCGGTGGTGGTACATCTCTCAGAGCCCTATGAGCTCTCTCAAGATTATAGGCATCTCCATATGGCGTAGGGCCAAATAATTTGAGCAACATATCTTGAATAAAAAGAACACAGTCTGATCCTTCTGCTCTCTCAGGTAGCCCCACCAGAATCAGATTTTTCTTTCGGCTCCTCGACTCCTGGTCTTCTAACCTCTCTTCCAATTTCTTAAGTTGCTTCTTGACCATCACAAGCTCCTGCTCTGCTACCTATAGTTTCCTCTCCTGGGACTCAATCTGAACCTCCGCATCTCCCATTCTCTGGGCTAGTGATTGCAATGCTGGCTTAACCACTGCAAAATCCACTACTAGCACTTGTAGTAGTTGCTTGATTTCCTGGATGTCTCTGTTACTCGATTTGACCCCTCCTTCTTCTCCTGCCACCTCCTCCTGCTCACCGGGGGTTGGGGGATTGGGGTTTTGGTCTTTTAAAAGCCAGGGATCTCCCCGCTAATGGTTCCACAACCTCAGGTTCCATTTCCGCTTGAGAGCGTAGCCTAGTGCTGCTCGTAAGTGCTCACCGCTTACCACGGTTTTAAACTGGTACGTCTCCCTTTATCTTATTAATTCGCCACTAATCAGGTCCTTTGACACCTCGCACGTCTAAGAGGGGTTTCTTATTGTTGATCTAGTTGATCCTGAAGGGAACTGAACTTTATAAATAGCTATGGGCCTCGGAGCTGTTCGGAAAATGTCTTACTCGACTCAGCTCATCACGTCTAACTACAAACTGTTCTTGATCGAGCACGCGAGTCCACAGACATCAGCAGCTCTACTGATTCCCAGGGCGCAGCTTCTATCTGCTGCCGTCCCTCCTCATACTGGACTGCCACCCAGCAGGAAAGCTGAAGGCCCTGATCGGGTGCTCCAGCCCACAGCCACCAGCAGCTCTATTGACTCTCAGGGTACGACTTCCATCTGTCACAGTCTCTCCTTGCATTGAACCATGAAGACATATGAAGAGAGACTTAAGGAGCTTAATATGTATAGCCTCAAGGAAAGGAGGCAGAGGGGAGACATGATAGAAACTTTCATATACCTCAAGGGAATCAACAAAGTCCAAGAGGGTGGCATCTTTCAGAAAAAGAGGTGTGCAAGAACAAGGGAGCACAATTTGAAGATTGAAGGCTCAGAGGTAATGTGAGGAAGTATTTTTTCACGAAGAGGGTTGTGGATGCATGGAACAGCCTTTCTGAGGAGGCTGTGGAGTCAAAAACAGTGGTGGATTTCAAAAATGCATGGGACAGTCATAAGGCAATTCTAGGGGGTGGGGGTAGGAAAAAGTAGGCTATTGGTTAACTAGGATCTGCAGCTTATCCATTAGGTAGGTAAATGGGCAGACTAGGTGGGCCAAACAGTTCTTATCTGCCATCAAATTCTATGTTTCTATGTTACCACCACATAGCAGCTAAGCTGGGGGCCGTGATGGGGTTCTCCAGCCCACAGCCACCAGTGGCTCTATTGACTCCCAGGGCACTGACTCCATCTCCTGCCATCCCTTCTCACTCAGGACTGCTGCAAAACAGAAAAGCTGGTGGCCCTTATCGGGTGCTCCAGCCTACAGCAACCAGTGGCTCTACTGACTCCTAGGGCATGGCTTCCATCTGCCATTATCACTCCTTACACTGGACCACCACCCAGTAGCTAAGCCAGAGGCCATGATTGGAAGCTCCAGCCCACTGCCTCAGTGCCTCTACTGACTCCCAGGGCATGGCTTCCATCTGGTACCATCCCTACCTGCACCAGACTGCTGCCCAGCAGTTAAGGTACATCGCAGAGATCCTCCTCAGTACCAGCCTGAAAGCCCAGCATGGCTTCTAACTCTATTATCTGGGTACCAGTATTCTGAGCTGCCCATTGGTCAGCTGCTGTAAAGCTCATCCTATCATTGGCTGGCTCTAGAAACCCAGTCTTCTTTCTCCTGAGCACGGTTCCTTGCGACTCTGCTGCATGGGTCGGGTCTTGCTCTACTCCCAGCCTCTGCTTTTACTATTTGAATTTATTTTTTACAGACATGATGAAATTTTTTTCTGAACTGCTTGTAAATTGTTGTTTGCTTTCGGCCACAATATTTCTGAAATTTTTTGTAAAAGTAAATACAGCCTTTTTGATTAAATATAGAGAAGTTCTTACTTGAATTTTAAAGTGTAAAGGAATCTCTTTCTGAATTTTAAAGTGTAAAGGAGCCTCTGTTTCTGAATTCTTGCTTTATCTGCTAACCTATTTTCAAGCCCTGTTGTTCTCTCCTATGACCCCCCCACCTAGCTTCCTTAGGACCACCTTCCAATTTAGCTAAATTATCTTTTCTCTAGCTCCCTACTATCGCTCTGTCACCACCTAATCTACTCCAACCAACCCCCTGCTCTCCAAACTCCTTACATGTTGATTTACTCCTCTCCCTTTTTCTCTTTCTAGCCAGAGGCCCTGATTGGGTGCTCCAGTCGAAAGCCACCAGTGGCTCTACTAACTCCCAGGGTACAGCTTCCATCTGCCGCTGTCCCTCCTCGCACCAGACCACCACTCAGCAGCTATGGTACGCAGCAGAGATCCTACTCAGTACCATCCTGAATCCCTGGTACCGGTTCCTAACCCTATTGGCTGGGTACTGGTATTTCAAGCTGCCCATAGGTCAGCAGCTATAAAACTGTTCCTACCATTGGCTGGCTCTAGAAGCCCAGTTTTCTTTTCCCAAGCCGGTCCCTAGAGGCTTTGCTGCCTGGATTGGGTCTCACTCTACTCAGAAGCCTCTGCCTTTATTTTTTGAATCTGTTCTGTCTCCACCCCTCCGCTGCCCTTGGCTAGCTTTTAAATAGAGATTTCTCACTAGTGCCATGCCCAAATGGGGTTCCAGTCCCACTCTTGTTCTAAAAGGGGCTGACTCCTCTGAGAACATTCATCATGCAAAATATGATGGGCTCATTATGGTACCCCTTGGCCATCGCTCTCCTATGCCTACTCTTACTAGTAGGTACCTATGACAGAAAACCTGCAGCATCCCCACATAGTGGCATGCATAGAGCTCCATGCACCATATTACGTACCTCAGGAGCAATAGTAATTCAAGGAACCCCTCCACTAACACCTCCAATGAGCAACCCCCCCCCACTCAAACAAATAGAATACTGCCAGTAAACCCCACACTTGTTATGGCCCGTATGTGACATCAAGGCTCGACTACTGTAATGCACTGTACCTCGTGGTCATGGGAGGATCTCTCCACAGGTTACAGCTGGTGCAGAATGCAGCTACCCAGTTACTTACTTACTGGGCAGCCTAAATATTGCCATATCACACAGGTATTACATGATCTGCACTGGCTGCCGGTCAGGTGGAGAATCCTTTTTAAGGTGGGTCTTCTCACCTATAAGGCCCTACATGGCCAGTGCCCTGGTTACCTGTCAGACCTTCTTGCACCAGCTGTCTTGACCTGCCCCCTCCACTCCTCCTGTGTGGGCCTCCTGGCAATTCCCAGGACAAGGCTGAAAATGGCTATCGACAGGGCCTTTAGTGTCACTGCTCCCATCCTGTGGAATCTGTTACCCCTTGGGGTTAGGAGGCCCCAACTTTGGAGGTATTAAAGGCCTACCTTAAGGCCTTCCTATTCACCCAGGCTTTTCCCGACTTAGGTTTTAGTGCACTGGCTAAGTTATAGTTCTCGGCACCCCTATTTTTAGCTTATTTTCTGTGATAAATGTTATCTTATTATTTATGGATTTTACTGTTTAAAATGTTTTTCTTTTGTTACTTATGGATTTACTTATCTTTATTTGTTTATTCTGTTTGTACAGCACCCAGAGCCTCTGGGAATGGGCATCTTTTAAATAAAGATTGCCTTGCCTTATCTTGCCTGTTCACATCCCACAGCAAAAAGCACCATGAAACATAAACATTGTATGTGCTTGCAGACCTGTAGGCTGAGTGCCTACTGGAAACAGTATATGAAAAGGGCAATGGTCATATTTCTATTAATTTCAGGGAACGTACACCCAAACCCTGGCCCACTGACTCTGTGTATCCAAAAGCCCAAGGATGTATCAAGATTGCCTAATTAACATTGGTAGCCTCCTTCCTAAGCTTGTCCAGTTCCAAGCCTGGGTGGCACTGCACAAGCCTAACATAATCTCTCTCATTGAAACTTGGCTCTCTCATAAGATCCCTGATGCCTCAGTCTCCTTAGATGGCTATACTACCTTCAGATAAGATAGACTGTCCAACCCAGGGGGAGGATGTATGCTATATCTGGGCAAAAACATCAATGGACAGATGATGCCTAATAATATGAACTTGAAAGAAGCCCAAATATTCTCTATTAAACTCATCATATGGTGACAGTGCAAGACCCTGCTGCCAACAACTGTCTACATTTCCCCTAAGAAACAAGGACCAGGTCTGGAATAATTTTACGATCACTGCCCTAGACAGGAACATAGGGGTGGTGGTGTAGCCATCTGTTTTAGATCCGACATGGCCATCACCGTGCACCCAGTTGGAACTCCAGGTTCATTTGAATGTGTGGCTGTTCGTGGGGGTCCAGATGCAGGCTGCAGGATTCTCCTTATTTCAATCAATCAATCAATCAAAATATTTATTTATCCAGGTGGGCACCATTGAGCATGGCTCATTTGCAAGGTGGACCTGGTCATGAATACATCAAAGTCCAGTACAGAAGCAGGTATGCAAAAAGCAATAATATACAAGGAAGAAAAAGTATATACAGTGTATACAGTACAGCACAAGGTTGAAATAAATAAAAAAAAACAGCATTATTTTACAATTGAAGAAGATGTACAATCAACCATAGGCATACAGGGGTTATAAGCAGAGATCGTTTGAGTGAGGCAGCTGGCAACTACACATATAGGGGAAAGAGGCTATGTATGGGGTGGCAGATTAGAGAGGTAAAGAAGAGGAGGGATATATTACCCACAAATGGGGGAAAAATTGAGCTAAAACCATAGAAAGTGACGATGGCTGTCATGTACTTGTTTATTATGATAATGACGGAGGAGGGGTAGAAAAATTGGGACACTACTATGGATGGGGTGGGACTTTAGCCAGGCTGGAGTGGACAGGGAAGGGTGGGTGCAGCAGGAAGAGTTAATAGGGAAAGAGTGAGAGCCAGGGGTAGAAATATGGCGAGCATCAGGATGGAAAGAAGGAGTGGTGGAATTAGTGGGCTAGCAGTGAGGAAAACATTTGCAAGGTGCTTTCATGTAGCAATCATAGAGCGCCTTGAAGATATTCAGGCTAACAGGTCAGCTCAGCTTCAAGTTCCTTTGTAAACCGTTCCACAATGTGGGTAAAGAGAAACTTAGAGCAGCTTTGCTGAAATGAGTTTTGACCCTTGGAACTTGGAGGGCAATTAGGGAATAGCTCATTAGAGCATAGGTGCCTAACACACTCCAGGGAATATAATCTGAGACATATGAGGGGAGCTTGTTGGTCACCGTCTGAAGGCCCATAGGGCAGCATTTCTATTCCTTCTATAGTGAAGAGAAGTCCAGCCTAACGATGAGTACAGGGAGCAGTGGAAAGTGGAAGCTCAGTAACGAACCTGATAGCTCTGTGGTAGAGGGTGTCCAACTTACCCAGTGCAGAGGCAGTGCAGTGGCTGTAGAGCAAGTCCGCATAATCTATTAAAAATAGGAAGGTAGCTTGAACCAGTTGAATCTTGGCCTCCTTTGTGAGCAGGTGGTTAATTCTGTAGAATAGTCCTAATCTTTGCCTTAGTTTCTTCTGTAGTTCTTCAAGATGGTTGGCGAAAGAAAGTTTATGATCCAGCCAAACTCCTAGATATTTGAATTTAGCTGCATACTCTAGTGTTTCTCCAAGAACTGTGGTAAATTGTGGGATAGCTCTCCCCCCCCCAGCAGGAATTGCCGCATGCAAGGAGGGGGAGAAGAGCATGGCTTTTGTCTTTTTCGCATTGGGCAAAAGCTTTTTGTTTATTAGCTGATATTGTAGAAGGCTAAATTCAGCTTGGAGGTCTTCACAGGCTGCTTCCGGCATGGGATGACTAAATTACAGTACAGTGTAGTCCGTGAATAAGTGGATGTTGGCTTTTTTGATGGGTTCATTGATGTTGTTAATTTAGACTGCAAAGAGGAGTGGACCAAGGATAGAGCCCTAGGGCACGCCCCTCAGCATAGGTTTTAATGGAGAAAGATCACCTTCAGCTTTAACCCGCTGTTTCCGTTCATCCGAGGTAGTCTGCAAACCAGCACATAGATTTATGGTCCAGGCCTAAGGTGCTTAGGGAGGAAAGAAGCAGGTTTGTGATCGACTGTCTCGAATGCCTTACTAAGATCCAAGAAAATGGCACAGGCATGCTTCTTGTTGTCAAGGTCTAGGAGCCAATCATTGGTCACTTATTTACCGCCTTCCAGGGTGGTGGGGAATTTCCTGCAGGAGGTTGCCGAATTAATTGTCAGCAAAACATTGGAAACCCCAAGATGTATTTTTCTGGGTGATTTCAATGTTTGAGCTGACGACCAATCTTCTTGGCTTGGTCGCAACCTCCTCCAGATCATGTCATCTCTGGGCCTGACTCAAGTTGTTGCTGCTGCGACACATCAGGATGGCCACATGTTAGACCTGGTGTTCTCACTGGGGCTTGAAATAGACAATCTTAAGACTGATCGGGTGGTTTGGTCCGATCAATGCACAGTGCAGTTCATGCCCGGGGCTCCCACCGGGTGCCCTCTCCCTACTGAGATGATGAGCTGTCGCCCTTTATGAGGATTGACCCCTGAGGGTTTTCTGGTGGCAGCTGATCTATCTAGTGTGGGTGATGCATGCATCAGAGGTGTTGGTGCTGGGGTTGCCACCTATAATAAGGTGTTGTCTGACACCATTGACTCCCTCGCATCTGTCCGTGTATGATCCAAATCTTCCTACCTTAGGCACCCTTGGTATGATGGGGCTGTCAGGGAGATGAGGAGGAAGGGTCATAGGTTAGAGCTCTGCTGGAGAAGGTCCAGCTTGGAGGGGGACAAACTGGTCCTGCGTGTACATTATAATGTATACCAGGGGGCAATCAACCATAAGAAGGCAGTGTTCTGGTCAAGGGAGATTGCTGCCAGGAAGAACTGACCAGCTATACTTTTTTGGACTGTGGACAGGCTACTTCATCCTGCTTGTCTACAGCTGAAGAAGGTTTTTATGAATGCTGAATGCAAAGAGTTTGCTTGGTTCTTCCCAGACAAAGTGTCCAGTATCTGGCAAGTGGTTTCTTCAGTCAGTGATGTCATAGCTGGCAGTGGTCACCTGAAGTGTTCTGAGTGCACACCACCTGGTTGGGGGGAGTTTAGACCAGGTAAGTGAGGTCATGGAGGTGGCAACCAATCTGAAGCACACTTTTTGTGAACTGGACCCGGTGCCAACATGTTTCTTCATGAGAAGCATTGACACCATTGGCCCAGTGTTTGCTCTGATTGTCCGGTGTTCTTTATCTGAGGGGGTCTTCCCTGATGCCATGAAGGAAGCATTGGTGAGACATCTCTTTAAGAAACCATCATTAGACCCAGAGGTCAGGACAAATTACTGACCTATCTCTAACCTTCCTTTTTTGGCAAAAGTAGTAGAGAAGGTAGTGACGCTTCAGTTGGAAGAGCACCTCGTGACCCATGAGTTGTATGAAGCTTTCCAGTCATGGTTTCAGGCTAGGCATAACACAGAATCCACACTTGTTTGGGTGATGAATGATGCCCTCAGGGCGAGAGATTTGACACTGTGGACAATAGTGTGTTGCTTGACCACCTTAGCGAGCTCTATGGACTCACTGGTAATGTCATCAACTGGTTTGAGTCCTTTCTTACTAACAGGAGACAACGGGTTGTGATGGGAAATTTCGCCTCCACCCTTAGCCTCATATCTTGTGGAGTTCATCAGGGATCGGTACTAGCCCAATGTTGTTTGCAGTGTGCATGCTACCCCTGGGAGGGCTCATTAGGAAGTATGACTTGGGTTTTCATCGCTATGCTGAAGATACCCAGCTATACCTTTCCTTGGCCCCAGGAACATCCAACACAGTGGATGTGCTGAACAGCTGCCTTGCTGAGGTTAATGACTGGATGACTTCTAGCTGGCTGTGACTGAATCCTGATAAGATGGAGGAATTGGTGGTGGAGTCAAACAGAGTGTGTGATAGGATGGCCTCTAAATCAGTGACTGGACTTGTTCTGGGATCCATTTCATTGAAGACCTCCTCTTGGGTATGAAATCTTGGTGTCATTTTGGATAGGATTTTGACTATGGAGGTGCAAATATCCTCCACGCTCCGCTCTTGTTTTTTTCATCTTAGAAATGTCGCCAGGATAAAGACCCTCATTCTGCCTCTGGACCTCTCTACCTTGATACATGCCTTAGTTACATCAAGGTTTGACTACTGTAATGCGCTCTACCTCAGGGTCACAGGAGGATCTCTCTGCAGGCTGCAGCTAGTGCAAAACGCAGCTGCCTGGTTACTTACTGGGCAGCAAAAATGTTGCCTTATTACACCGGTGCTGCATGAGTTGCACTGGCTGCTAGTTAGGTGGAGGATCCTTTTCAAGGTTGGTCTTCTCACCTACAAGGCCTTACACAGGCAGGGCCCTGGTTATCTGTTGGACCTTCTTGTACCTGCTCTCTCTGTCCACCCCCTTTGTTTTTCCTGTAGAAGCCACATGGTGATTCCTAGGATGAGGCTGAGCTCTGCTGGTGACAGAGCTTTTAGTGTTGCCCCCCACCCAGTCCTTTGGAGAATTCACTGTCCCCTTTGGTTAAGGGGGCCCCTACTTTGGAGGTTTTCAAGGCCCACTTTAAGGCTCTCCTATTTTCCCAAGCATTTCAGGGCTGAATTATTAATTTCTGCTTGATTGTGATGCTCATATGATGTGTTAATTTTGCTTTTCTTTTTTTTTGTATTTAAATGTGTTATGCATCAGTTTGTTATTTTGAAGATGTATTTATTCATTTTGTACAGTGCCCAGAGTCTCCAGGATTGGGTTTTTTTAAAATAAATTTTGCCTTACCTTGCCTTGACTTTAAGGAAGCCAATCAGGGATGGTAACCGGTGATGCTAGAGGATTTTTACACCAATTGGCAGGCCCAGAATCCAGTAGCTATTAGAGACAAAATCCACAGCTTATACCTGACACAGATGGTCCCCCAAGTGACCAGAAGAAATTACCAGACTGGAACCTGCACCCTTATCGACTGGCTTCTAGCCACCTCCCCTGAGCATATTCAAAATGTCTCCATACTACATGACACCCTAGGTGACCATTCACCAGTAGTTTGTCACGGGACAAACAAGGGCCCAAAAGACCCCCCACAACTTGTCAAAAACAGATCTCTGAGAAAGGGTGAGGCAAGCCACATCAAAGAACACCTTTCTAGCACTGACTGGTCTCTCTTGGATAACTGCAACCTTGCTAATCAGGCCATCGAATACTTTACCTTAATCTTTAATGCAGCCTGTAACCTATATGCCCCAGTTAGATCCTCCAGAGTTAAAGGTCCCATAAACCCTTGGCTTATAGGCCACCTGATTCAGCAAATGAACCATCAGGACAACCTCTGACACAAAGCAAGAGCCACTGGAATTCAAAATGATTTTTCAGCCTATTGGGCTGCTGGGAATAAGTGTACCAGATTGGTGAGAGATGTGAAGGCTTCCTACTACAAAGACCAATTGGAAAGAAACTGGGGAAATGGGAGGGAGTTCTGGAAATGTTAAATCCCTGGCTGGCAAAGAGTTTAGAGCACCTTCCAACCTAATTGTTACCCCTACTAGCCCAATACAGCAACCCAAGGAACTAGCAAACATCTTTAATAATATATTTACGGACCTCAGTACGGTACTACCGCCTGATTACCTAAACACCCAACCCACTAGTAAGATACCCAAGTCCAGCCCTCCACCTGCCCTTGACAACAGACCACCCCCTTTTTATTTCAGGCAAGTCACCAGGGTCCAGACAATTAAATATGTGAAGAGGGTCCTAAACAAAACTAGGATCGGAAGTGATACTATTGACATGAAGTTAGTTACCCTCTCACTGGACAAAATTGTTCTCCCACTCACAAAGCTGTTTAATATATCACTAAGAAATGGAGTGTTCCCAGAAATTTGGAAGAGAACCCTTGTCACTCCAATATTCAAAAACTGAGATAGAACCAGCCTGGGTAATTACCGACTAATATCCATACTATCCCCCTCTCTAAAGCATTGGAAAGGATCATCTTGGATCACTTAACTGACTACCAGAATAAATATAACCTTCTCTGCCCACAAGGGCTGCAACAACATGGGTTTCGGCAAAAACACAGCACAATCACAGCACTAATAGACTTTACTTCCTATCTGTATGAAGCTTTAAACACTGGAAAGCCAGTGGGGTCCATCCACATTGACCTCACTGAAGCTTTCGACACAGTAAACCATCAACTACTACTAGACAACCTCTTAACGCCTGTCCTGTCCTGCGACACCATCACTTGGTTTAGAAGCTACCTGGCTCAAAGACCTCAATGTGTGAGAATAAGAGGGGATACCTCTGACCCAAGAGAGGTAACACTGGGAGTTCCCCAAGGATTGATTCTCAGACCCCTACTATTCAGCTTCTTTATAAATACACTACCTAACACTTGCCCAGCCAAGATGCTACTTTATGCAGACGATGCAGTAATATCTGTTCCAGACACCCATCCTGCTGATATAACTGCCAGCCTACTATGAAGCTTCAGAAAGCTAGAGTCTTGGTTCTTCCAAAACCAACTACTCCAAAATTATAAGAAAACTAAAAGCATCCACTTCTCACTCCCACAAGCACAGAAGAACAACGATCCTTTAATCATCCTTAGCCAAAAGGGTGACAACATTGAATAAGTAACATCCTTTAAATATCTGGGCATCTGCATAGATGGCACCCTCTCCTCTACCACACACATCGACCATCTAATTAAATCAGCAAATACTAGACTCGGAACCTTGTATCGCCACAGGCATGCTATGACATCAGAAGCTCTGAGTCTAGTGACTTGGCTCAGTACTATCCTGTATAGATTATGGCCTAGTCATCTACAGTACAGCCACCGAATTTGCACTGCATATGGTCAGGCTTCTACTAAACAAGGCATGTTGGCTAGTACTAAGGGCAGGACACTTAACCCACACCTGTAGCCTCACCTGTATCCTCTACTCAAACACTGGCTGACTCTCCCTTCACTTAAGGGCTAGGAACCAGGCTTGCCTAATTGGCAAAAAAAGCTGTCTTACGTCTAGCACCCAACTGCATGATCTCCCTGTTACAGTGCAACTTGACCACAAAAACAACTAGAAGTTCAGCTAGAGGTGCATTATAGGTCACCTTCAACAGCACCACTTTTGCACAACACTCCCTAGCTTACTAAGGACCCCAGTGGGCAAATGAGCTACCCACTCCCTTTAGAACACTAAAGAATTGACCCTTTCAAAAGAAAGATCCAATTACTGCTAGCTCAAGCTAGTCACTGCGACTGTCCTTACTAGACACATTCCATCCCTGCCATGCTATTCCTCCCCTACTTGTACACCATGACAAAGTCCTCCTTGGCTGCTATTACCTACCACTTGCACTTGAAACTGAACTATGATTTTATGCTTCTACCCTATTGACGAGTTGATGCTGCTCATTCTATGATGCTGCTCATTCTATTGCACTTGTAACAACCAGTTCTATGCACATTGTGAAGTTAAGGATTGCCAAATGTATTGCATTATGCACTATTTACTGTGTATGCACCGTCTGTGTCTATTGACATGGAACTTTGTAAAAGAGCCATTTGGCTCAAAGGTATTAATCTGAAACTGAAATAAATAAAATAAATCTCTAGCACTATTATCTGGTTATGATCAAGCAAAGTTCAGGGACAGGGACTTCAAACACAGTTACACTTCAATCATAGGTGGGCAAGGTATAATATATTAAAGGGATACAACACTCAATAAAAATAAGCTTATGTAACCCCCCCCTACAAATGGGGGTTCCTAAAAAACCTTCCCAGAGCTTGCCTAAAGGCCCCCTGCTTAACTGGTGTTTGGCGAAATGCCGCTAGCTGTGGGTGTTGTGAGTGCTTGTAAAAGCCTCCGGTACTGTCCCTTTAAGAGCTGCCTGCTCGCAGGCTCCAGTGGGTTGTATGGGGGGGACAGGGTTTCCCTGCTCGAATCCCACCAGAGCTGCAGTGGAAGCGCTCCCATTTTGTGGTCACTATAAGTGCCAAAGGGAACTTCTTTGATAGATGTGGCTGTTTGGCTACAATTACTTAGAGTATTAGTGAATTTGCAGTTTGTCTAACCTGCCTTCTTTGCAGCTGGGACTTTGTGTACTTGGCCCCTCCATTTTGGACCTGGGTGATTGAATTAGGCCAATGGAGCAAGAGGGAACATTAAAATGGAGACTATTTGAGCCAACCAGGATCAGGATTCGTTTTGGAGCTGGCTGGCCATAGGGGATACGGGCAGTAATTCTGGGACATGGAGTGCTGGACTGCAGGGCCTTTTTTGCACCAATGGGGGGTAAAATAAGTGACTGGCATCAGCAGCCCACCAATGGGATTGGGTCGTGCCTGAACTGAGAGGCTTTCCCAAACTGCCAGGGGGCAGAGTTGTTGTGGCTGTGAGTAAGGAAGGATCTCTGGGCTCCTGCTCTGTTGAGCTTTGGTGTGGGAAGCACGTGCGGAAGGCCAGATTTCGGCAGTTTGAATGCCAGCGAGTATCGGACTAAATCTACTAGGCAGCGGTCAGAGGAGACTGTGCAAAAGTGCAGCTACCTGCCAGGCTCACCCTGTAGAGGACTGGAGAATCTGCTTCAATCGCACTCAGTCTGTCAGGACAAGTGAAGCTGCCTTGTTTGGCCCGGTGTGTGCAGTGAAAGTGATTGGGATGTATACAGCAGCTGCCTGGTATGGTACCCCTCTGTCTTTCATGTAAATGTGTGGAGAAGTGTTTGAATTCCAGGCTCGGTCCTGCGAGTGGTGTGAAAGCGCTCTTTCTACTGGAGTCATGCATACTAAATCAGGGTAGCTCTCTGCCAAATGTTCCTAGTGAGGGCAAGATTGGTCTGGCTCTTTTACTGGCTACACGAACTGAGCCTGCTGGCTCTACTTAATCTTTATAGGAATCAAATGCTTATTTCTGTGTCAGGGCCCCAACCAGCTGCATAGAGAGGCTAGCCTTTTATTGCTTGGGTACCCTGAGACAGTTACTTACAGGTTAGGCCTGTGCACAGTGCCTAGATATATACATACATATTAGAGTGGTAAGCTAATTAACCTGATTGCTCCAGTCCTTGTTATCTCCCCCTAAATAAATCAGATTGGTTGTTTTGCAAAGGTATACTGGCTGAACTGTGTGTTTATGTGAATTACTGCCCAGTGATTATTGTGTAACTGCGTATTACTTTTCAGGGGGTCCCCAGAGCAAGCTGATTGGACCAAGCCTGGGGGTAAGCATATATGGCTGGGACACTGGGGTTTACTTGAGTGGGTGACTAGTGGGAAGAAAGGGGGGTCGCAGTGGCCCAGAGGGCTGTGACCTGGTCATACCAGACTGTACCATCCCCAACATCTGGGTGGAGGCACCTGCCACCAGATCCAGGCCCTTCAACCTGTTAGCATCAGAGCAGGCAGGGGTAGTAGCCCTTGGGATAGCACCACCCAGTGGTTACATTTTGGAGTCACCGCTGGGATCAGCATCCCCTAGTGGCCGAGTAGGCGAAGTATCTCAACATGGCTAAACTAAAGGAAAAGCTGGAGGGGGATATCATGGCTAAGATTAAGTTGGACCCTATTAAGACGATGGTGCATGATGGGGTGGAGAGTCATTCATATCCAGAGGGGTCAGTCACCCTTGGGGGTTCCCCCAAGACTAATAGCTTTAAATATAAACTGCTTAAATTGCTAGCTGTGGAGGGGAGGACTACTCAGGAGTTACTGCAGGTGTTGGACTTTCTTGTGAACCCCCCAAGCATCCCCAGGTACCTCCCCAGGCCCCCCAAGAGTTCTATCTTGGCTTCACCTCCCCTAGTTGTTCCACCTATACAGCTAGAGTCCTACTATAGACTAAAACATTTTTCTGGTACTGTGACAGTGCCCTCGGGGGAGGATGATTTAGAGGCTTGGATGGACTATGCTACCCCTCTAGTCCAAGAGTGGCAGTGCTCTGAGGGGGAGAAAGGAAAGAGACTGATGGAGAGCCTGCGGGGCCCAGCTTTGGAAGCCATTCGGTTTTTGCAGGCTACTAGCCCTGAAGCCACTGCAGTAGAGTACCTTTCTGCCTTAGAGTGGGTGTTTGGGAGTACAGAAACTGGGGAAGACTTATTATGGAAGTTCAAGTCTGCCAAACAAAGGAGGAATGAGAAATTGTCCGCCTTTGTCACGAGGGTGGAAAGGACCTTGCAAAAAGCTTATCGAAAAGGGGAAATAACTGCCACAGCCTTGAACCAGGTCTGGCTGGATCATATTTTGAAATCTGCTAGGTTTTCCAGTGTGATATTGTTAAAACTTAAGTTACATGCCTGACGGGCTGCCCCTCTCGAAAACTGTCAATTGATGAGGGAGATTCGAGAAGTAGATGCTAATGAAGAGGGGTGGGAACCCTATGTGGGAGCTGTGAATCTATGCCAAACCACTGAGTCCAGTGAACCAGATGAGACCCACCCCTCGAGAGGGCTTGATGCTTCTCCTGTACCCCCAGAGGCCCAAGGAGGAGTGGGGGTGTGTGCTGTTTCCTCTGATTCCTGGGTAGAAAGTGATTTAAGGGCTGAGATTAGAGATTTACGAGAACTGGTGAGGGACTTGAAGCAAACTGCTGCCCACCCTGTTAAGTTTGGGGAACCAGAGTTATCTAGAAATAAATGACCTAGCCAAGAGGAGCCCTCCCGACCCCAGGACAGCCCCCAGCAGGCGAGGTATCTCCCTCCCAACAAAGACCCACAAGACACTAAGTTCTGTTACCATTGTGGAGAGGATGGACACTTTCAGACTGAGTGCCAGTTACCAGAGAATTTAAGGAGGGTCAACAGCAGGCTGATCACCTGGCATCGCAAGGTCTATACCTGACCTCCAGGAGGGCCTCCTAGGAAGGGTTTTGTGACCAGGGCCATTGCCCAAGCAACCTCCAAAGCTGTGCCCCCCTGAATGGTCTGATGTGGTAGGGCCTTCAATGGAGGCCACCATGAGAGTGAATGAGATACCCACCCAGGCTGTGTTGGACAGTGGCTCCCAGGTGACCATTATGTTCCAGGACTGGTATCGGAAACACTTGCCTGAGGTGCTTTTGCAACCTTTGGATGGCCTACATGTTTGGGGGTTGAGTGATAAGGCCTACCCATATTCTAGGTATATCCAGATCTGGTTGTCTTTTCCTACTTCTGCAGCTAGGGTGGCTGAACAATGGAAACCTTGGCCTTAGTATGTCCCCCCACTGGGTTGTATGATGGGGTGCCCCTGTTAATTGGAACCAATGCTCACATGTTTGGTTGCTTAGTGCAGCTGTGCTCTGAAAAACAGATGTCCAGGACTGGGTGAGCTCTCAGAATACCCACCTTGATTCAGAAGGCCTATGAGACCCAGAGAAAGGCTGGCCAGGTGGAACCCGAAGGCCCAGTGGGTGTCGTCTGGAAGAAGGATCCAGAACCATTGCTACTAGCCCCAAATGCCCAGTGTGTTTTGCAAGGGGAAGTCTGGATTAAAAAAGACGTTAAGAATAAGATATTGATGCTGGATGCACCCAGTGAGGGAAAGTTGCCAGAAAGGTTGCTGGTTAAATCCAGTATCTTACCTGCTAGAGCCCATGCCTTTGCCAGAAGAGTAAAGGTCCAAGTGCATAATGTGTCTGATCGAGAGATTCGAGTGAAACGGGGTTACACCCTGGCCATGGTGCACTGTGCCGATACTGCTGTTTTGCCTCACAACAAGACTCCCAGGAAAGGTGACCGGGTGACCCCCGAGCTGTTTGATGTTGATGATTCTCCACTACCAGCAGAATGGAAGAAAAGGGTCAGTGAATGGCTCACCCAGAGGGAACAGGTGTTTTCTTTGAAGGAATGGGAGGTAGGATGTGTGCAGGGGGCTGAGCACCACATCCGGCTGCAGGATGAGTGATCTTTCCATGAGTGATCTCGACGCCTAGCCCCTGCTGATATAGATGATGTAAGGCACCACCTGCAGGAGATGCTCGCAGCTGGGGTGATACAAGAATCCAGGAGTCCTTATGCCTTATGTAGTGAGAAAAAAGAATGGAGCTGTCCGGATGTGTGTGGATTACCGTACTCTAAACCGGTGGACTATCCCAGACCAGTATACCATGCCATGCATACAGGATGCCTTGGACTGTCTAAATGGCAGTAAATGGTTCTCTGTGTTAGACCTCTGCAGTGGATACTACCAGATCCTGATGGCTCTGGAGGATCGAGAAAAGACTGCTTTCATTTGCCCTCTAAGTTTCTACGAGTTTATGCGGATGCCTCAAGGAATTTCAGGTGCCACTGTTACTTTTCAGCATCTGTTGGAGTGTGCTGTGGGGGACATGAATTTGCTTGAATGTTTGGTTTACCTAGATGATATAATAGTGTTTTGCAGCTCCTTGGAAGAGCATGAAAGCAGATTGTTCAAAGTCCTAGATCGACTGGAAGACTTTGGTCTCAAATTATCTATAGATAAGTGCCAGTTCTTTCAAACCTCTGTAAAATATGTGGGGCATATAGTATCCACTGAGGTCATAGAGACTGATACCAGCCAAGTGGAGGCTTTGACTACTTGGCCTCAACCCAAGAATTTGAAGGAGCTGCAATGGTTCCTGGGGTTTTGTGGATATTATAGGCGATTTATCAAAAACTATTCTCGAGTGATCCGCCCTCCACTTAACCTTATGCAGGGATATCTCCCCATCCATAAAAAGTATAAGAAAACTGTGCCATCTGAGATTGGGAGAAATTACTTCTGCCCAAATGATGTGTTTGGCACTCGTTGGACTGCTGATTGTGAGGAAGCTTTCCATGACATTATATATCAACTTACTCATGCCCCTGTGCTGGCCTATGCTGACCCTGTCAAGCTGTATATCCTTCATACTGATGCCAGTCTGCAAGGATTGGGGGCAGTACTGTATCAGGAGCACCCAAACGGTCTAAGACCTGTAGCTTTTGCCAGCCGCAGCTTGACCCCTTCTGAAAAGAACTATCCAGTGCACAAACTAGAGTTCCTGGCTTTGAAGTGGGCCATTGTTGATCAATTCCATGATTATTTGTATGGAGCTAAGATACTGGTGAAAACTGATAATAATCCCTTGACGTATGTTCAGACCTCAGCTAAGCTAGATGCCACTGGCCGTAGGTGGATCTCTGCATTGTCAACCTACAACTACGCTGTTGAGTATAGAGCTGGCCTGAACCATATAGATGCTGATGCCCTCTCCCAGAGGCCTGTGTCCCGAGTTGATTGGGTCTGGTTTTCAGAACCTGATATAAAAGCCCTTTGCCAAAAATTTGACAGGGAGGAACTGGTGTCTCCTGATGCTGTGGACAGCATGGTGGACTGCTTGGGGCCCTCTGAGAACTGCTTACCTGCTGCTTACTGTCATTTTTTCTGCATTAGACACTAGTATGTTGCCTCAATTCAGTGATGATAGCCTCCAATGGGCTCAATCCCAAGATCCCATGATAAACCCTGTCCTGGATATATTAGAGTGGTAAGCTAATTAACCTGATTGCCCCCAGTCCTTGTTATCTCTCCCTTAATAAATCAGATTGGTTGTTTTGCAAAGGTATACTGGCTGAACTGTGTGTTTATGGTGAATTACTGCCCAGTGATTATTGTGTAACTGCATATTACTTTTCAGGGGGTCCCCAGAGCAAGCTGATTGGACCAAGCCAGGGGTTAAGCGTATGTGGCTAGGACACTGGGGTTTACTTGAGTGGGCCACTAGTGGGAAGAAAGGGAGGTCACAGTGGCCCAGAGGGCTGTGACCTGGTCATATCAGACTGTACCAACCCCAACCTCTGGGTGGAAGCATCTGCCACCAGATCCAGGCCCCTCAACCTGTTAGTGTCAGAGCAGGCAGGGGTAGTCGCCCTTGGGATAGCGCCCCCCCAGTGGTTACACTTACAAACACCACTGTATACAAAAAGTTGCCAGTAACCAGAAGGAAACAATTCATTTTTAGAGGCATCTTTTATGGCAAGAAGACATACAGAAAAGCATTTACATACTTTAAATATTGTTTTAATCATTTTCAGATCAATAACAAGTCTGTGCTGACTCTGCAACTAAGTTTTATGCCATTAAATCGAGACATACAGGTTGCACCTGTAAACAACCTTTCAGCTTAGTGTGCCACTCCTGGTTAAACAATTGAAAAAAAGTACAAAGAAAATAGAGGTTACCATGTGTATGTCACACACACTTATTTAAATGTGGAAAACAGAAGATTACCTGGTTACTGGAGTTTAACTGGTTAAAAGGAAACTCTTTGAATGCATGCAGTGTCAACTCAGACTTGCTAAAAGTCTTAAAATGATAAAACAATTATTTAAAAGTGTGTATATGCTTCTCTGTCAGTCATTTTGCCATAAAAGAAGCTTCAAATTTTGTAACTGTTTATGCACTGCAGCAGCCTGATACCTAAACTCAGAAAGAGTTTCAAAATCATCATAACATGATTCACCATTATTTACCAATCACTGCCAATGGTGAAAAAAATGTCAAGTTTGTAGAAATGAAGTAGAAAGGGAAATGATCTATTCTTGATCATAAAAGTAGCAAGCAGCGGGGGACAGTTCGCAGGTCGTTTGAAATCAACAAAAAAGTAACAGAAAGCTAAGTCAACTTGGAGCCTGGCTTTGTCTCTCATTGCAACCAAAGAACAAAGTTTTTTTTCTTTGCCCTGAATCTTTTGTATGTAAGCCAATCAATGATTTAAAATAAATGTCAATTTTTTTTGTTATCTTACACGCAAGCACAAACAACATATTATGGTAGCTTGCAGTAGCAGGTTTTGGAGGTGTGATTGTGTTGGGGCCAATGGCGCCACTGGTTTTTCAGGCTGGGCTCTATAGCACCAATGAAACAGTACACCATCTATGACAGTGCTACAAAGGTATGCCACCAACTTGAAACAATATCACTGCTGCAATGAGGGAGTGACCTGTCATTGCAGGGCATGCCTTGCCTGGTATAACATTTCGATAAACATGGTGGTGGCTGTCACCGTGCATCCCTCACAGTCCCGCCTGAAAGCCAGCATTAGGAGTGCCCAATCCCCCTGTCGGCATGCCCCCTCCCCAGTTCATTTGCCAATGGGGGAGTCCAATCCCCATCAGCAAAATGTCCTCCTATTTAATTTGTCTGCCGAGGGGTGCTCAGTCCCCCACGGCATCATCTTCCCAGACACAGATATATTTTCATAACCAGTAGGCGCTAATCCCCATGGTTTCAGTTGCCCTCCCAAAAAAACACATGTGGAACACTGGGATCCCACCCAGTTTGCTAAAACAAACCTGTAAAAAAAAGCTCCTGCAGTGTCTTTTTTTTAACCTGTAAAGAAAACAGTCCCTCGTTGTCTCCGGTGCCTCTTCCCCCAACCTGCACCCACCCTCTGTGCACCCCACCTCCCCACAACCCCACACCCCATACTTACCTCTGGAGCTTGGTGCAACAATCTTCGTTGGAGTGGGAATATGTCTGTATTCTACAAAGCCAACTGCAAACTGAAGAACTGCCAATAAGCTGTATAATGGCATCAATGGAGGGGTCAACTTAGGTGGATATCTTGGCCATTTTTGTGACTTTTGGATCCAAATTTTCAACATGGGGGTTCTTGGGATCCCACCTCATGAACTCATTCACTGCCATGTTGTTATTCAGTCCCAGAAGGTGATTTCATAGTCACTGCATGGAATCACCTTTTGGGACCAATGAATGAAATGATAGTATCACTGTTCATGAGGTGATCTCCTAAAAAGCCTATGTTGCAAATTTAGTAAAAAAATTCCAAACGATGACTGTGTTATGAGCATGTGTTGCATAGTTTCCACGCACGCTCATAAGTTTGAAATTTATATATTTACACTCCAGATTTTCAGCATTGCAATTTTTTCACACCTCCTTATGAACAGTGCAGCTGTCGTTTTTCACATCCTGCCTGAAATGGGTTTTCACACATCTGGTGCTCAATAGCACAATTGCTGTGGGAAATCAATGTTCGAGACAGATTAAGAAAATTGCAGTGACACTGTTCATGAGCAGAGGTCCCAAATGCTTTCATGAGGTGGGGGTCACAAAAAGGCCATGTTGAAAATTTGTAGTGCAAATACCAACAAACGCCCATGGTGTTAGGGTTTCTGTTGAAAATTTGATGAAAGAATTCCACAAAATGACTGTGTTATGATTGTGCATTGCACAGTTTCCATGCACGCTCGTAACTTCGAGAATTTTTTATATTTTCACTCCAGATTTTCAACATTGCCATTTCTTGACACCTCCTCATGAATGGTATAGCTGTCATTTTTCTCATCCTTCTGGAAACGTGTTTCCACACATCTGACGCAGAATGGTATGGTCACTGTGGGAAATCAAAGTTTGAGACAGATGAACAAAATCACAGTGCCACTAGCCATGAGCAGAGGCCCCAAATGCTTTCATGAAGTGGGGTCAGAAAAAGGCCATGTTGAAAATTTGCAGTGCAAATACCAACAAATGCCTGAGGTGTTAGGGTTTCTAACCATAACGTCCCACCCTGTAAAGACTGACAGGCGTCAGGTGTTTGCCTTCTGATTGTCGGCTGTAATGCTCATGCCATTCCACCCCCACTCCCACCCTGCAGCCAGTGATAGGCATCAAGATGTGTCTTGGACTGCTCGGCCCCAAAGTTTATCCCATTCTCCTATACTGCACCCATCTCAACATATTTTCTTATGGAATGGGGTGAGAGCAAGGCCCGACATCACAAAGACACAATGCGACACTTGTCAGAGTCTGCAGGGTAGGGTGAGGTGAAATGGCAAGTGTGTTATGACTGATGACCCAAAAGGTACACCTCAATGCCTGTCAGTCTCTGCAGAGTGGGTGGGGTTGACGTTGGTTCCATACTTTACTGCCATTACTATTATGCATCTCTCTAACTCCTGCACTATCAATGCCAATGCCAATGCCAGCAAGACATAGTCGGCATTGACAAATGCTTGTTCTAGCAGTTGCAGCGTGGAATTTTTAACAGTTTCAAGTCCACTACTGAGATTAATGTACTTTGGTACCTTCAGTGCACCTTTTGTGTGTTCATACCATTGTTCAAGTTTTTCTCTGGGTCTGCAATCACCAACTGGTTTTGTGTGTGAGTGGTCCTGGTGTTTGTTCCACACTGCAGACAATGCTTTGACACTCAGGAGTCAGATCAGGTTAAGAAGAAACTGGCTGGGGGCTGGAACAGAGTATGTTATCTTTAGAGCAGGCTACTTGACTTGCCAGGCTTTCCTTTTGTTAGTAGCAGAGATTACTGCTATTTAGAGGCATCATTGCTAATTTATCAATTAATGCATCTTTCCTATAGGGAGCTACTGCTAGGCTTAAAGGTAGGCACTTCAGATGTGTGTGTGACCCAGCTCTTTTGTTTTCTAAATGGCACTTGCCCATGGCAGCTTCAATGGCACTTTTTCTGCATTACTTGGAGAGAGGTAAGAGGAAACCTTATATACAACAACTTGTTACAAATAAAGCCTTGTTTACATGGCTGCAGTGCTGTGGTATTTGTGTGCTCTGTTCCAACTTCAATTGCTGGAGCAAGCTAAATTAACTATTTACACAGCCCATCCTCATGCTGATGTAGGTTGTGGCAAAGAGGGATTGTGCATTCTGGGAACTGACTTTTCCCCCCTGAGGTCTACAATGGAGGAGCATGGGAGAAGAGGCTTTCATTAGGAGCAGTGGATTCAAACAGCATCATAATACGCTCATTACAATACACATACCAACTCCTGAGCTATAGCAAAAACAGGCTGCAAAGCAATTCTAAGATGCTCCAATAAGTGTTCACACTGCCAGCTTCACAGACTAGTACATCGACCTTCGGGATCAACCTGTGCACATGGGAAGATGCACTACAAAGTTGACAGTGTAAACATGCCTTAGGTATCCATCTCACCTCTCTCTCTATTAAACCAGAACAAGTGTCTTGAAAACTGTTGCAGGCAACTGCCCATTAGAAAACAAACTTTCTCCATCTCTCACACACACACACACACACACACACACACACGTGAAGTGCTTGCCCTTAAGTGCAGCACCAGCAGCAGCTCCCAACAGTAAAGATAAATTAATTGACAAGTTAGCCTTGATGCCTCAGTGAAGTGAGAGGACACTGCGGCTCCTCCTCTTTGTTATCCACCTTCTCAGGGGGCGCTGCACAATAGCCAGAGAAGTACCAGGGTGGGTGCCTTCCCCTTGTCCCCTCAAAGCTCCACTTTTGGATGTCACTGATATTATTATGTGATTTGAATTTAGCCAGTCAGGAAGACATACTGAAATGTTTATCCAGTTCAGAATAAAAGGTAAGGGGAACTGAAGAGCTCCTGCTCCAGGGTATTTGGAACAATTTACTGTTAGTCTGTAATTATTAAACAATTCAGTATAGTTTCTTTTTTCCTGCAGTTCATAATTTCTGCATTTATAATTCTTTATCTGCTAAAGGACTTGCATGACAACATATCCTTTCTTGGTAACACTTTAAGTGACAGTTAACTACAGTATAGTTAAAGTATAACTAAACTGTAACTGTATTGCAGCTGTAATGTACCTGCATGCACTAAACATGTATCTGCAGTGTAATTACTCTGTTGCATGTAATTAATGATTACCTACCCCCACAGTAACACTGAAACTGGCACTTAAAATAAAGTGTCACCCAATTCTTTTCTGTAACTGACTCTATCTGTTCCTGATCCCGGTTGGCGTATTATAGATCACAAAAGAGTCCCCGACCAAGCACAGCACTTCTTTCAGTTTGGTTCTGTAGTCCTAAGCACAGGGAAGGCAACACTCTTATAGCCATAAGAGGCTCTCCAACTGGACCCACAAACTTATGGAATAGGACATTAAGAAACCGTGATTTTTCACTTGTTTGTATAATGACAAAATAACTAACTACCCATCCTAGCTAAAATCCAGGAACACCTTATACTAGCCCAACTCTCCCCTTTCCTGGACTCCACCTCCTACTTCACTCATTACCAATCTGGCTTTAGGAAATCACACTCCACCATCACCTCCCTCCTATGGCTCACCAATACTGTACATACGGGTATGAATCATGGGCACATCACCTCAGCGATCTTTATGGACCTTGCCAAGGCATTCAACACAGTCTCCCAAACCCTACTACTATCCAAACTCACACAGGCGGGTCTATCTATACCCTGTTCCAGTTGGTTCCAATCCTATTTAGCTGGAAGGTCGCAAGCTGTAAAAGTTGGTCGACATGCTTCTGCCCCCCCTCCCAATTAATACGGGTGTCCCCCAAGGCTTGGTCCTTGGCCCTATCCTGTTCTCCATATTCTTAAACGACCTGCCCTCAGTGTGTAAACACACATCCTTACATAAGTATGCAGATGACATGGCCCTTTATATGTCAGGTCCCTCCCACTCTGAGGTGGCACCAGACTACAGAAAGAATTCACCACTGTCCAGAAATGGCTTCACTCTAACCAGCTCTTCCTAAACCCCAAAAAACCATCACCATTACCTTCGGAACCAGGCAGTGACTCACAAGTCTCCCCACCACCTCCTCTTTCCACACCTTAGATGGTATACCATTGGAAGCCCTCTCCTCCTTCCGGTACCTTGGGGTCTGGCTCGACCAGCACCTTGACTTCTCGGGGCACATTGACTCAATCCACAAGAAACTGTACACCAAGCTTGGTGTCTTATATCGTAACAGGGGCTGTATCCCTCTGGAAATCTGCAAAGCTATTCTACAGAGAATGATCCTCCCGATACTGGACTATGGTGATGTAATATACACAGCTGCCCCCAATTCCAATCTTGCCAACCTCGACATCATCTTCCACTCCTTTTGCCGTTTCATCTTAGACTGCCCCCCCTCTATGCACCACTGCGAACTCTATAAGTCCCTTAACCTACCATCTCTACAGAACCGGAGACTTCTCCACGGTGCAAGACTTACTGTTAAATTCTGGTCCCAGATCCCCCCCAACTTGGGTCCACACTCCAAGCTCAACCACCCACAGTGTACCCCCCTAGAAACACTGACTCCCGGCTCCTCTATGTCCCATATATGACCACTGCCAAAGGGCAGGCCGCCTTCAAGTATCATATGCCTAAACTCTGGAACTCTTTACCAGCAGCCATCAAGCTCACAGACAACTCACAGCAGCGCAACCTGTTACTCAAAGTGCACTTCCTGACCAACTGCTCCTGCCGACAGTCCTCTCGAGACTGCTAGTGCTCCACATCTCACTCCTGCCCACCAACTAACCCCCCCAGGCCTTAGTCCATTTCCCTGGTTTGCATAGGCCCACCTCACCATGCTGCTACTGATTTTCCCCCTGTAGTAATAAGGGAGCGACACTATAAGCATTAAGTAGGCTCCCTTATGGCACAGTTGAGTTGCTGACTTGTGTAGTTAGACCTGCTTGTTAGCTAGCCTCCCCTCATACTCTATTGTAGTAGCTTGTTTCCTCATACATTTTTATCATTGATCAAGATGTAACCTATTTTATGCTTTGTTGGTGCTATGTACTATCTGCTTTATATGCTTTCAACCTTTCCCCCCTTCCCCCAGGGCGCATCTGGAATCGAGCAGTACTCTGCTCAGTATGCTTTCCTTGTGAAACTCCTAAATAAATAAATAAATGCATTTTTTTATGACTGACAGCTGACTGGGATAAACACCTGCCAATAAATGATCATTCATGAATCAGCAGTAAATGCCCACAACATTTGCTGGTACTGTTTAATCTCAGTTACGAACCTTTAATTAACACTCGGTATTTCTGTAACTGCACATACAGGATGATTAAAACAAGCAACAGTAGAGCCACCAGGATAATGCAGATGATCACCACGACAGATGAGGCTTCAGCTTGATCCTGTGCAGGATTTACGCCTGTAAACAAACACAAATAAATCAGGGACATGCAATGGTCTAAGCTGAACTACAGAGTTTATCTTCATGAATGAATAGACTTATTTTCAGGCAGCCTGTTCAATGCTTTAGTTATAACATGCATGCCACTGTGTTGTGTGATGTTACAGCATGTGAAATAACATGTCAGAGGAGCATAATACATTATTTTCCTTGTTGTAGAATCACATGCTCAAATAACATGCTTTATTTACCAATTTCCTTTAAACATTAATAAAAGGAAGAGGAGCTAAATAAAAATATACAATATATGAAACTGAACTGAAATGCATCTAAATAATATATATTGCTAAACATTCCTTGGGATATTAGGGGCATTGTAATATTTCTAAAGCCCTTGTAGTCCATCCTTTGTTGAGGTGGTCCAGTACCGCCCTTTGAGAGGGTTTGGACCAGATGGATTTATGGCGGTTCCAAATACCTCAGAAATGTCAGCATGCCTTGGGGGGGTGTGGAGGCCGCAGTGGCAGCCTATAATAGGGCTGTTACTCATGCCTTCAACCACATAGCACCTTTCTATGTCTATGTCTATGTAGACCCCCTGGTGTGACATCTTGGCTCACTGTGGTTTGATTGGTGAAAGTATTAAAAACCAAGGGATGAAGGCTGGAGCATCACTGGAGGATATCCAAGACTTTTGAGGACAAACTAGTTCTGATGTCTCATTTTGAAGAATATCAGAAGGCAATCACTTGGAAAAAGGCAGATTTTTCATTGAGAGAGATTACTACTGGGAGGAATCGACTGTCTCAGCTCTTTCAGACAGTAGACTGGCTTCTCCATCCTGCCTATCTGGAGCTCATGAGAGGAGTTATACCAGCAAAATGTGAGACATTCACTTGGTTCTTCTCAGATAGGTTGTTCTCCATCAGGGCTGAAGTTACTCCAATGGGTCTCAGAAGACAGGCAGTGGGGGTCCATGGGTCATGGATGCAATCAATGGTCTTAGGAGAAGTATTGGCCAGTGATGATGGAGGAGGTCTAAAGGATGATTTCAGAGCTGTAGCCAACATTTTGTAACCTGAACACAGACCCAATGCAATTACTAGCGAGTTGTGTTGAGCATCTGGGTCCAGTGTTCACCAAGCTATTCTGGTACTCCTTCTTAGATGGGTTGTTCCCAGTAGTGCTTAAATACACACTGGTAAAACATCTTCTGAAAAAGGATTATTGGGCCCAAACATCTTGGAGAATTACCCCCAGTTTCTAACCCTCCCTTTCTGGAAAAGGTTATTTAGAAGGTTGTTGCACTTCAGCTGGAGGCACACCTTGCAGTCTTCTACATCTTTGAGCCTCTCCAGTTTGAATTTACAGCCAGGCACAGCATAGAGACAGCACTAATCAGGGTGCACAATGACCTGCTCCAGGTGAGGGATAAAGAAGAACAGTCATTTCTTATTCTCCTGACTCAGCCATCAGCATTTGATACCGTGAACCATGGGTTGCTCTTGTATCAGTTCAAGTATCATGATGGACTCACAGGCAAGGTCTACAGCTGATTTGAATCCTATCTCCAGGAAAGAACCCAGAGAGTAGTGCTAGGTGGATTTTCCTCACACCCAGTGATTTTTTCCTGTGCCGTACTGCAGGGCCACGTTCTCTTGCCCATGCTGTTCATGGTCTACATGCTACCCCTAGGCAAGGTTATTAAATGTAATGGGTTTGGATTTCACTGCTACGTAGATGATACTCAGTTCAATATGTCTTTTGCTCCCGGGACAGGTGCTGTTGATGTGCTCAGTAGCTGCTTGGTTGAAATATAACAATGGATGTCATCTAGCTAGCTGAGACTTAGCCCTAAGAAAATTGACATCCTAGTGACTGAGCCAGGCCATGGGGGAGTGTGGCAGCTGCTAGTGGAGAGACTGAGCTTTGGCTTGCTCCCTCTCAGCTTTCAGCTGCTTCTAAGGTGAAGAATCTGGGAGACATCCTGGATGGGGACCTAGCAGTGGAGGCTAAGAGTCAGCTGTAGTCCAGAATAATGGCTTTTTCTATCTGTGGACTATCCACCAAATTAGATCCATTATCCCTGCTGGTGACCTGGCCAGACTGGTATATGCGCTTGTGATCTCCAGGCTAGACTACTGTAATGTTGTTTACATTGAGGTTAGTGGGAGTACGCTGCAACACCTGCAGCTGCAACAGAGTCCAGCTGCCCAGTTACTTACAGGCCTATCTATATCTTGTCACATTTCACCAGCATTGTGGTATCAGCACTGGTTGCCAGTGAAGTGGTATATCTCCTTTAAAGTGAGTTTGCTGGCCTTCAAAGCCTGATATGGGTTGGGTCCAGATTATCTGGCTGAGCTCTTGCATCCTCACATCTTCACTTGCCGACTGACTCTGCTGGGGAGGGGATTCTGGTGGCTCCAAGAGTTACAATGAATACTTCTGGGGACCAGTCTTTTGATGTAGTGGCCCCACCCCTTTGGAATTCTCTAACCAGAACTTTGAGGTAGGCTCCCTCAGTGGAGGCCTTTAACAGGGGCTTGAAAACCTCCATTTGACCACCTACCACCATATGGTATACTGCATGTGAAAAATTTGCCATCCCAAAGTCCCCCTGAAAATTTTCCAGATCAGATGATTCCAGTCTATTGACCTATCCACTCAGCATGCTGATCTGCTAGCATACAACTGGTCCCCAATCTCTGTAGTCACCAACATAAACCAGAGCCTCAACTCTTTCTTCTCCAAATATTTATTACTCTGGGATCTGCATGCACCCCTTGGGAAAACCAGGGTCAGAGGTTCTTACCTTACCTGAATCTCAGCTGAACATTTGAGTTACCTCCAGGATCGTGATCTGACATGGAAACTGTACAAATCCTCTGGCACACTGGCAAAGTTACCAGGTACCATGCCTTGTGGAATTCTTGTACTAGAGCAACCATATTAGCAAAGGCTGAGTTCTTTTCCTCCTCTTTCCGGAAAAATCTTAACCTCCACTTAAATTCTAGAAAGTCATCCATGCCCTCTTCTCCGGCCCCCACCCAGTCCATCCCCCCCATCCTCAAGGTAGGCAACTCCATCACCTCTGATCCACCCTTCTGTAGCTCCTGCTTTCAACTCTTACTTTACCTCCTGTGCCTCTTCACTCCTTTCACCTTCCTCCTGCCACCTCCCACAGTCCCCCCTCACCCCTGGTTACACCTGGACTTCCATTTTCCTTCTCACCAGTTACCCCAGCTATTTCTCAAAGATCCCTCTTGGTTCTCAACCCCCCAGAAAGGTGGGAGCCCTGATGATTTATACCCTAAGCTCCTTCACATCTATGCCCTGGCCATGGCTCATCTAATCACCTCCCTTCTCAACCTCTCCTTCTCCCTTGCCTCTGTCACGGACACCTGAAAACATGCAACAGTTAGACCCCTGCCAAATAAAGAAGACTCCTCCTCTCTCAACAACTTCTACCCTATCTCCCTACTCCAACTTTATCTAAACTCCAGTAGCACATAGTTCTATCCCAACTCTCCCCCTTCCTTGACTTCTACTCTTCCTTATTCATCCCCCTTCTAGCCTGGTTTTTGGAAACACCACTCAGCCACTTTCTCCCTCCCTCCTCAGGCTCACTGACGCCATCCAGACAGGGAAGGATCATGGCCTCTTCACTGCTGCCATCTTTGTCAATTTAGTAAAAGTTTTTGACACTGTCTTCCACCCTTTTTTCAAGTACAAACTGAAGTCAGTAGATCTCTTAGAGTCTGCAGTAAAGTGGTTCAGCTCCTACCTCATAGACAGGTCACAATTAGTGGAAATAGGAGATTCCCTATTCCTTCCCCATTCACACTGGTGTCCCCTAAAGTTCCTTCCTTGGTCCTCTATTTTTTTCCATTTTTCTCAATGACCTCCCCTTTGCCTGCCTGCATGTCTGCATCCTTCCACGTATATGCAGATGACACAGTTTTCTTTGCCTCTTAGTCTTTGCCATATGAGCTAATATCCAACCTCAAGCCTGACTTAAACGCTTTCCAGAAATGGTTCTGGTCAAATCAAGTATCCCTAAATACAGTACATCATGGGGTCATGTTGCCTAAAATAAAAAATGCATGGCAATGAATGCCACAAGCAAAGGGGCATGTGCTGCAATAACATTGGGTAACCATGCTGCAATAACATTGGGTAAAACCTCAACACAACACAAACAGCGCACATCCTTAAAAACAATGGGATTCCTTGTTGTTTTGAAGGGCCTTTGCCCCCACATCCCTTGGAATTTATATAACAAACTTGTGGGGGACTTAGGGAATGGGGAGAAACTCAGGAGGGGGGAACTTTGTTTTATACAAAAAAAATTGCAAAAGTCATAGCACAGGGAGACCTGGGGGGAACCAAACCATGGTCTTAGGTCTCCCAATTCTGCCATGTGCTAATGCCTTAGCCACTTCACCACACAAGCAGCTTGATCAGGCATCCAGCAACAGGGGTAGTGGTAATTCCCTACTGCTGTTATACCCCGTCATTGTAAATTCAATTGCACTCTACACAGTGCAGTTAATGCTGCACTGTCTTACTTGCACGGTATTGACCCAGTACCTCTAAATACTAAGAAGATGGTCTGTATGTGCTTTAATTGTAGGCCATGGATCCACAAGCTCCCATTCCTCCCCTTCTTCCACACCCTCAATGTGGGCACCATAGATGATGTGCCCTCATTCAGATACCTTTGTGTCTGGCTTGACTATCACCTTGACATTTCATAGCACATGGATGCCAGTCACAAAAAACTCCACCTCAAGTTGGGGCCCTCTTTAGGAACAAAAGTTCCATCCCTCTACCTGCCCAACATGACACCATCACCAATAGCTCTGTTCACAGAAGAAATACAGGTTAATCAACAAGAGTCAGACTTTACACTAGGTGTCTACTGCTCTGTTCTGAGTTTATAAGTGCATGGTTTCAAACTGCTACCTGCTCTCATTGCAGATTCCCTGCTCACCCACTCCTGGCATAGAGGTTTGTTTTGTTTCTCTCTTGGTGAGATCTGCCTCGCCAACAAAATTCCCATATAAATTTCCCTTGATCTCACACCAGTTGCCCCAGATCCCCTGTCAAGTGCTTTGACCAATCCAACAGTAGACCCCAATTTGCTTTCTTATGTCCCAGTCCCTAGTCCTTCTTTAGTGCCTCCCACCCTTATCTGTGGATTGTTTCCTCAGCCTCAGTACACCCTTTCCCCCATGTTTGCAATAACATTATTCACAGTGGTGCTCCTCACTGGACCAATGAGAAAGCCTCCCATACCAAGATACTTTTCCCCAATTCTTCTTCCTCTGTATTTCATTCTGCAGCCATTGTCTGTACACTGCACCCCATGACACCCTCAGCACCCCGTTACACCCTCTTCAGCCACCCATTAGAGCCCCTACCCTCTGTCATTCCTCAGATTGCTCTTCTCCCTCGGTAATTGGGTGCATATACTTCCTCTTCTTCCATCATGGAAATCTTCCACCTCTGGGCACCTCACACAAGTATTCCTTTTTTCTCTCCCCACACACGAAATCAAACAAATTAGACCCTAACTCCTATTGGCACATACTGTTCTTCCATCTACTACTTCTTATATCTGGGTCCATTCATTCCAAACTTAACCCCCCTCCCCTGATGCTTGCAACTTTGTGCCCCTACCAAAAGATAAGAGTATGATAAAACTAGTCTTCCTAAACATCCAAAGCTTACCGGCCAAAAAAAGATAGCTTTGAGTCCTGGGTCCTGTCCAACGACTTTGACATCATATCACTTACATAAACTTGGCTCACAGATAAGATTCCCTTGGGTTTAATCAATATTTATGGCTACACAGTCATCAGGAAAGACAGAATCAGCAAACATGGAGTCAGTTGTCTCTTCTATATCTCTGACCACCTTTCAGCTTCAGAGTCAGCACTGCACCCTGAAACCTCCTCATTTGAATCTCTTTCTGTAAACCTTATCCTAGGGGAAAATAAAGCAATCACCACAAGTCCTGTATACTTCCCACTAGGCACTCCATCAAAAGAGCTCCTACTGTATCATTTCTTGACTTAAAGAACTCCTTCTTGAACAATTGGGAGTGGATCATTACAAGCGACATTAACATGAGCTGGCAGTCTGACCAGGCAAATGAAGCCAGAGAGTTCTTCGCTGGGACAGGCTTACATCAACTCATTACACAGATAACTTGGCTTCCTGGCCAATGCCCTCTGGGGTAACCATTGCCTCATTGTTCGTACACTGAGGTTCTTTGTCTTTTTGCCTTTTTTGTTTTTATTGGGTTCACCACAACATAACCCAGATACACCATTTAAGGGGAGCTGGTTCATTCTACTGAAGTGCCATACAGATGAAGCAAACTGATGAGTCCTGGCAGGACAAAACACATGTCTGTGACTTCTGTTGGCATCCTTTGCAGACTGTGTGAGAAACCTTTTGGCGCCATGCATTTCTGCTTAAAGCTGAACCAGCATAATATTCTGTGGTGATTTGTATATACAGCCCATGATGCCTTGCATTATGGGGCTATGTGTGATATTGTATTACACAGACAACACGCACTAACTACAGGACCAGGTACAAATCCACCCTCGACTGGATCAGTGTTTCAATCCCTTATGAGTGACCGCCGCTGGTATTCTCCCAGACTCTCTAAGCAACCACTGTGCTGTTTTTTATGATTGGTCTGCTAGGAGATCCAAAGTATATCATCACCAGGTGTGTGAACAAACTTAAACTCAAGGAATTCACAAAGGCTCTAGTCACTATGGACTGGTCATTCACCCAACACATCACCAACATTAATGATGTTTTTGACACTTTCTGTAAGTCTTTTCTTGAAACATGTGACTCTTTCATTCCCCTTAAAAAGCTCGGGGTCAAGGGTCAGAGAAATTAATGGCTCACTCCTGACCTCCTGAAGTTTATTAGGGCTAGGGACAAAGCCAGGGCCAAATACTAAAAATTTAGACTACCCATCCTACTTCAAGACTTTAAAACTCTTCGCAACAGGTGCAGATCGGCTGTTCATGCTGCTAAAACTAACTTCATTCTGGAAAGGTAACAACACAGTGGTCACGACCCAAAACTCACGTGGCAAACATTAAATACTCTGTTAGGCAGGCATAGAAAAGACAATCAGATGTCCCTGTTCAGAAATGGCAGGCTCATCTGTGAGCCCCAGGAAATTGCTAACCTTTTCAACGTCCACTTTGGAGACCTGGACCAGTGCAAGTACAAGCCTGATGTCTCCCCACCACCCATGAACCCTACTGAACACACCCCTCTTTCTCCTTCTCCTTCTCGCTCCCCCCAGCTCTTCCCAAATTTCACAAAATTCTACTTCTGCCCCCTCTTCCCATGAAAAGTCTCTATCTACATTTGTAAAAGCAATCTAAGACCTTATCCCTACACTGATGGAGTTGATTTTTCCTCTGCATCCATCGCCATTTCCCTCAAGTGAATATTCAATTTCTCTCTTTAAACTGTTGTTTTTCCTAGCATTTGGAAGAATGCCATCATAAAACCTCTGAACAAATCTGGCCCCCAAAATGTTTCTATCATTCCATTCCTATTATTTACCCACTCTCAAAGATCTTTGAAAAAATTGTTCTCTAGCAGACTAGGCTTTTCCTTGATAAGTACAATCTGTTCCATGATTCACAGCAGTGGTATTGGGTCAGACACAAAACTGAGACTGCCATTGTCAGTATCACCAGTGCTGTGGTTAAGGCACATGATGAGGGGCTCTACACTATACAGGTCGACATCACAAAGGACTTTGATCTGCTAGACCACAACATGCTCCTCTCATCCCTTTCCTCCCTGAACTTCTCAGTGGATGTAGTCAAATGGTACAAGGACTATTCCAGCAGACACTCACATAAAACCATCAACTGCTGTTTCTACTCTGACAACTGCCCCATCAAGTATGGAGTCCCAAAGGGCTCCATTCTTGGCCCCCTGCCCTTCTGCCTGGCTGTCAAAACTCTTCCCAAAATCTGCCAGTCCACTGATCTCATCCTTTTTGGAGATGATGCTGTCCTTTCCTACATGGACAGAAATCTTTTCATTCTCCAAGAGAAGCTTCAAGCTAATTTTAGCATGCTGTAATCCTGGTCCACCCCCCACAGCTTCATCCACAATTCTAAAAAAAAACTAAGGCAATGATTTTTCCTGGCCCCAAACAAGTTACAGTCTTCACTTTCCCCTGTGACAGGGTGACTCCTCTTATGTTTAACCCGCCCACCAGTAAAGGAAGAGAACTAGGTAAAGTGTTCTTTATCAATTAGGAGCCTCTGCACTTAGAAAGTGTCTGCCCAGGGACAAGGCAGGCGAGTTTGCTGTTGTGTGAGAGAATATGAAAAAGAAAATAATCACACATAATGTGAGAAAATAAACAATAGTAGACTATTTGTTGTGCAGTTACTGAGTTACCAGGAGAAGGGAGAAGAGGAGTGCACCCTCATTCTTCCATTCCCCTTACTATCCCAGAAACCACAACAGAGCTACACAATGCTGCTTTATATGTACATAAAGATTTAATTACCTGTGGTGCTGTATCAGATGTTGTTATACAGCTGGTACTCACAGTCTAGAAAATTTATAATATTCACTGGGGACAAAACTTCAACAGAACATACCCAGCCAGACTAGTACAAGCTACTATATATTGTCAGCAAATTGTCATGTTGCATAAATAGGAACATACCCTGCTCAATAAGTGGGTCTCTAGGGAATGGAAGGAACACCAATGTAGCAACTTTTTATAAAGCCCCTAGTTCACAAACCAGTGTGGAGTCTGCTGTTTCAAAGGGAAGCCTCCTGTGGAATTGAGCCCTACAGGGCAGCAGTGGCCCCAGTGTAGGAATTTATAGTGATCCTATGATGTGAGGTCACTGTCCAAGGGAGGAGATTAACCCCCTTATGAGGACACAGATCCTAATTAAGAAGTTAGCAAGCTTCTGAGTAATACATGTCTAGAGAATGTTATATGTCATGATGCAGCCTGTTAGTCCACAGCAGATAGCAGATTGTAAAGGGACTTTCATAATATATGAAAGAAATTACAGGGAGACAGACAATTACATGGTTCCCTACCTCAGTCTTAGAAATATATTTTAGCCTACCACTAGGGACTAGCTTTTTTACATAGGGTGATCAGTTGCTTACAGACTGGGGAAGGTTTAAGACCTTCAGGGTGCTCAGCAGGGAGGCTGAAGCCATGCCATAGTATGCTGAGACATGCTAACCTTATGCTAGCCATTATTTTCTGTATTTCACCTTATTATTTTTGAGTTCTAATAAAATAGCAAATGCTTCCAAGTGTTTTTGATGCACCTTATGATTTGTCTGCCTGTTTCTATGATTCGAAATCCCACACCCGTCGACATCCCCTCAAGTATAACCTTGGCAACCAAACTGAATAGAGTCAAAAAGGTTTTTGTAGATGCACTCTTTACCTTATTCAATTGTGCTTATTCAACTGGATGAGATGATGCTTGTGTGACTTGATTACATTGTGGCTATTCACCTCTCCATCTGTAGGATATACCACCCAGTAGGGGCACAATGTAAGGAACCCTAGGGGAGAGTTCCTCCCATAGGTGCCATGGGAATAATTTTCTTTGGCTGAAGATAACTTCAGTAGAAGCCCACAGGTAAGAGAGACATGCCACTAGAGGAAGAGGGGTGGATGGTGGGGAAAAGGAGATGCAAATCCTGGAACATCCAGGAGGAGTGGCCTTTTAAGGCCTGATGGGTAAGTGACATAGTTGCTCTACACATTGAACCTCAGGCTTAAAGCCTTCCCATTCAGTTGTGCTTACACAACTGGATGAGATGTATGTTTGTGTGACTTGACTACATTGTGGCTATTCGCCTCTCTATCTGTGGGATATACCACCCTGCAAGGGTATGGCATAAGGAACCCTATGGGATGATTCCCCCACATAGGTGCTGCGGGAATGATTTCCTTTGGCTAAAGGTAGCTTAGGAAGAAGCCCAAAAAGAATACCCCAAGGGGGTTGTCAAATGTCAAAGAGTCGAGAAATTAGAAGATATCTAGACTGGAAGGAATGCAACGGACATAGACAGGAAAGACAGGAGACCAACAAAAAAGGTGAGGACAATGAAGGAAAGAAAACAGATGTGAGGCAGAATGATTACTTCCTAAGGAGAGAGGGAATAGCCGGGGCCACCATCCAACTCCTCTAACAGTGGAATCTAACTAATGAACCTGTGAAAGCACTAATCCTGTCTAAGAGTATGACCACTGGCACGGAGAAGATGAAAAACCCCATGTGTGGAGGAAACCTCTGGGGATCCAAGGCCTAGGTTGCCTTCTCTCCAGGCTGAAGGATGTTTGATTATGGACAGCTCTGCTACAGCAATTTAAAGTAGAGCTCAATGAAGGAGGAGAAGTCCAACATTAGAGGAAACCATCGCTCTGTCCTTCTAAATGGACGGCCATTGAGGGATGCGAGAGATGTCTGCAACTAGATGTTTGAAAGCCAAAGAGGAAGTGCTATGATGGAAAGAAGCCTTGAAGGCTTAGATGGTTGAAGGGGAGACATGAAATGAACAATGAATGATGGACAGATTCCAGCCAGCCCCCAGCAAGGGGCAATAGACACAAAGGCATGTTTTGGAGTGGAGAGTAGTTCAAGTTGAGGTAGCATAGACCCAAGAGGGTTATGCTCGAGTATTCGATGTGAAGGAGTAGACCCATATAGAGGTCAGAAGAGTGAGGGATATCCAGATGCGGTCGTGAGAGTTTGAAAGCCTGAATGGATCAAGGTGAGTAATGACATAGACAATATACTATTATGAAATGAGGCCTAGAAGGTTGATACGGTTAAGGTTGAAAAAAAAGAGGAAGATGAATGGTGATTGAGTGAAGCCATGAAGCTGGTATTATCAAGGTGAAGTAAGGAATGAACGATGTAGGATGATGGAGAGAATTGGTCCTTGTACGATGATGGAAAAGAGCTTTGAAGGCTTGTATGATTTAATGTGATACAGGAATTGAGCATTGAGCGATGATGGAGAGAAGAGAGAAGCCTGCCTGCCCCTATCAAAGGGGAAATAGACATTAAGGCATATCTAGTGAAGAGAAAGTCGAGTTGAGGCAGCATAGACCAGAGAAGGTTATGCTTGAGTAGTCAATATAAATGAATAGACCTACCTAGAGGTTGAATGAGTGAGGGGTTAGATGAGTGAGGGATACCTAGATGCGGGCATGAGAAGACTGATGGTGATAACTGCACAAGAGCATGGTTTGATGAGGTAACATAGGATTGGATGAGAGGTATACTCAATTGAGCGATGTAAATAAATGAACTATGGGTTCAAAATGAGTGAAGAATAACCAAACTCATGCACCTGGACACATACTAGCTAACGTAAGAGGAAGATACAAGTGGGAAAAATGATGGCAGAATAGAGAAAAAAATCCCAAAAGAAAGCACATGTTTAGAGAAGGAACAGAATGGAGGGAGGAGGGAATGAGAGGAGGAGGGCAACAAGCAGAGTCGACATGTCCGGACACCACTGATACAGGAAAGAAAGGTAGAGAGAAGGACCAAATCTAATGATGGAGTTCGATGACAGAACAGGAAGGACATCCATGAACAGCCCCAGTGACATGAGGGGGTGATGAGAGAATAATGGACTACAGTGATGGATGCTATCCCATAGCGCAGCTATCCAAGGGAAGATGAGCGAGAGAAGGAAATGCCCATGCAACAGGGCAGGATGTGAGCAGCAAGAAGCAGTCAGTGCGTTGGCAAACGAATAGACTAAAGAACAATCCTGCCATAACATGGGAGTGACACATATGATCAGACGAGAACACGGAGGTGACAGGACGTGGGTCAAAGGATGGAAGGAAGCAGCATGCACCGAAGATAAGGGACAAGCAAATCAGGAAGAAAAGCTAAAGGCTTGGGATGGACAGCAGGAGAACCAAAGCGGGAATTAGAACAACAGTAGCAGAAACGGAATGGGTGGTCAGGAGCGAGGAGCAGAAGGCCCAAGCAGCTCAGCTGCATGTGGAGTGGTAGGACCAGATGGATGAAGAAGAGGAAACAGCAGAGAATAATTCAGAATCTGAATGTGGAGCAGCAGGAGAATGAGAAGATGGTGAAAGGCAGTCCGTGGGAATGAAAGCGGTGGCGGGCAATGTTGCATGAGCAGAGAGAGGGGCAGGGAGGTTGAGCAAGGAGGAAATATTCCAAAGGTAGGGGAAGCATATGCCCAGTCCATGCAAATTGACAACCATTGAGGGGTGTGAGTGAAGTCCCTGAAACCAGACACATGAAGGAAAAGGAGGAAAGTTTGCTGTCAAAGCATCCAGCTGGCCAATGCCAGCTCACGGAGCAAATGATGGGATCAAGAGGCAGGTAATATGAAAAAGAGATGCGGGGGTGTCCGAACCCACACTGGCAACCAAGGTGGCTCTGAAGAGGAGATCCCCAGGCCCTGAGGCTAGAAGAGGGAAATCAGATGTCTAGAAGAGATTCCAAAATCAGAGAATGATAGAAGGTCCACCCAGAGCAAAGACAGTCTCACCATGGGCCTGGGAGGAAAATCCTTCCCAGAGCGTCACACACTCTAGATGTGGGTTTTGTGGGAGCAGAGTGAGACCATCAGCAACAGGCCAGCTCTGAGCTAAGAAGCTACATACACAGAAGGCAAGTCATGAAGGGAGAGCAGGTGAGACGAGGTAGCAGAGGACCCACATGAAGGATATGCAAGAGCAGGAAAGGAGAACGTGGAGACCATCACAGAGGTCAGACTGAGCAAAGGAGACCCCAATGAGGGCCAGGAGGAGCCCGGATGGAAAAGGAATTACAGGAAGGCATGCCAACTGGATCCAGGGAAAGTCAAATGGGGGGCAAGTACAACTGAGGAAATCAAGAGCGAGAAGGCCAAGTGAAGCTCCCATCTGACAGATGAGGTAAGAAGTAGTAGGAGTATCAAGGAAGGAGCTATGAAGTCAGAAGAGATGAGAAGAGATTTGAGATAAATATACAAGGAATGTTGGTATGGACATTGGATGGGAATGAATGAAGCAAGGGGGATGGACAAAAACGGTTGGTCAAAGCCTGTGGCAGACAATGAGCAGAGAAGGCGATGTATGAGACACAGATGGCAGAGGACGAATTAACCAGAAATGAAGGAAGAATGAAAAGCTAAAAGGCCAGAACAGTGAAAGCAAGGTACAAAGTGGACAATGGAAGATGGCGTTGGGAGGCCGGTATGGATGACATGAGATAAGAAATGGATGAAGCAAGTTGGTCGAGGAAAATCAGAAGGCCAGTGTGGGTAAGGTGAGATGGGAAACCGATGATGTACTCTAAGGGAGTGAAGGTCTGGAAGGTCACTACGGGGAACTGTAGGTAAGATGGTGATTGGGGAATGGAAAGGATGAGATTCAGGTGGAGGGTTGGAACGATGGAGATTTGACGTGAAGTGAGAGATTTTTTTTTTTTTTTTTTTTAGCTTTTGTTGACCGGGTAAGTGCACTAGACAAATCCTGCCTATTTTCAGGCATGACCCGGGGGAGGGGAATACAGATGAATGCCAGCTGACCTTGAACCAGATTAAGCTGCTGGAGGTATTTTTAGTGAATGAGGGAAATTTGACCAGGACACCAGGGAAATTCCCCTACTCTTTTCGATAGGTGCCATGGGATCTTTAACATCCACCTGAACTACCACCAATCCATGCAGATGGGACCTCGGTTTAACGTCTCATCTGAAAGACGGCACCTCAGAAATGCAGCACCCCTCTCATGCTGCATTACAGTGTCAGTACTGGGATATTAACCCAAGTGCCAGGTGTGGGAACTGAACCCACAGCCATCTGATCTCCCGGCCTCAGAGGCGAGTGTGCTACCTACTGAGCCACTGACACTGATAGAGATAGAGACTGAGGTAGAGACTGAGATAGACAGGAGGAGAGGACCAGGGCCAAGGATGGGGGGTCAAGATGAGGATACAAAGAAGGATAGCAAAGGTGGGATAAGGAAGCCCTCAGGCAGAAGCAGAAGATAAGAGGTAAAGGGCATGAGGCGAAGAGGAGAATGGCTGAGCAAAGCCCACAGCCATAGGCCAGAGAACAAAGCAAGTGAGAAGAATGAGGGGGCAGGCATATGCAAAGACAGACAGGTGAATCAGGGAGAAAACTATGGGCAGGGGGCTGGAACAAATGTGGGGGAAATCTGAGTGATACGGGTGAATAAATCACGAGATGCCAGACCGAAGGAAGTGAGCAGTGTCAGGTATAAGAAAGCAAGAGAGATGGGTGGGTCACTAAAGGGGCAGGGTAGAGGAAGGGGGGACAGATTCAAGAGAAGCAATCCAATGAAGGAGATCGAGACAGACAAGCAGATAGAAAGGATGATGGAGGGAAAATGCATCGAGGTAGAGACGGAAAGTGCTGGATATGTCCCAGGTTCCTTATGCCCCCAGGAATAACCAGAGGAGACAATGGGGCAGACACCCCAACATGGAGGACAACATTAGGGACAATCGAGGAAGCTGAGGTGTATGAGGGAATAGGATGTGGGTCCACAAAGAGCCCAAACAGCATGAGGAATGAAGGGTGCAAACAGCATGAGGGGGCCATTGAAATACTGCAATACCATGATGAACCCGAAGCAGCGAGGTAGAATTGGGAGGGGGAGGGTGCATCCCTGGGGAAGCAAATGAAGCAGAAGAAATGGAAAAGATTTTTTTTTTTAGTTATAGAAGTATGGACGTCGCTGTAGTACAGAATAAGCATCGGACACTCGCTCTTAGAGCAATATTGAATTGCCGATACTGAGGACCAAAGGCAGAGAGTAAGAAAGATGTAAAATAGCATAGGAAATAAGGGGACAAATAATGAAAGAAGTGCCCAAATGAAAGTGTTTGGAATAGACCGAAGAGGTGGAAAAGAAGAATAATATACCAGAGCAGAAAGATACAGATGCAGACCAAGAGAAAATATAATGAGGGAGCCAAGGTATAACATGAGAACCATATGGCAAGGTGATAGTGAGACCCTCAGAGCACAATGACAGGAAGGTAAAATCCACAGTGACTTGCCATCCAGAACTAGATGGTAGGTAAAATGAGCAGGGTCAGTGAGAAGTGGCAGAGAAAGCTCCCAAGGCAGGAACACAGAACGCCAACCAAAAGAGGAACAGCTGCAGCAGGGGGAGAGGAACGGCTGTAGCTGGGTCTTGGAAGGAGCAAAACCGACCTTAGGTAGTGAAGGAGAGAGAGAGAGAGAGAGAGAAGTAGGAAGAGCCAGGCATGGAGGGGTTGGCACAGCTGAAACGCTCTGTGATGCAAGGGGCCGGAGAAGTGACAGCCGGGGAAAGAGGAGAAGAAGAGCGAGAGGAAGCAGGCATCGCAAAGGAGCATGGGCGGGAACCGGAGGAGCGAGACTGAAAAGAACAATAGCACAAAAAGAGGACCAGGGCCTAGAAGGGTGAAGAAAAAGCAAAAGTTATGATCCAGGCACTATCGGGTGATGTCATACCCGAGCACTGGTGAGAATAGGACGATGAGCAGCGGACAGCCCGGAGCACAGATGAAATATGAAAGTAGAGCAAAGTGAATGGCAGAATGAGGTATATGGAAAGGGGAGAACAAAAGCGGACGGGGCAGAGGAGAATGAGCAGGTGGCCCAAATGAGGAGGATGGAGGGAGGGATGTGAGGAAGAGGAAGAGTGGCACCTCAGCCGCAATGAAAATATGAATCCTGGAACATCCAGGAGGAGTGGCCTTTTAAGGCCTGATGGGTAAGTGATCTAGTTGCTCTGCCCATTGAGCCTCAGGCTTAAAGCTGTCCCTTAAAAGCAATTACAGGTCCAGACCACTGTAAAGAAACAATTGTTCCTTTATTTTGAACAGAAAGCTGAACCAAAGGTCCACAGAAAGAACTAAGCTGCTCGCCCCAGTGCTTCCACTTGCAATGAATCTTCCTCAGGGTGTCTCAGACTGTTCTGTTCAAAATAAAGGAGCATTTATTTATTTACACTGGTCTGGACCTGGACTTGCTTTTATAAGGTAAAGAGTGCATCTACAAAATCCTTTTTGACTGTACTTTAATATATGGACTGGCTGCCTTTTAAGTAGTTGCACCACCCGTTTACTACGCTGATGGCAGCACAACCTTCAGAATCCATTTGACTAATTGAGCGGGTCTCTGAGTTTAAATACTTTGGCATTATCCTCGATAGCCACCTGAAATTCAAACTGCATACAGATCTTCTAATTAAGAAAGTTCATCAGAGGCTCGTCACCCTATTCTGGATAAAACAATACCTTACCCAGCTACCAGGGCTCATCTTGCCATCACCTTCTTGCTCCCTGTTCATGATTATGGATCCTTGATATACAGACCCTCCCTCTCCCAAAAAGACCTTGGTAGACTGAGAGCCACCTACCACAACATAATCTGGTTTGTCTCTGGCCTCCCCAGGAATACACACTACTTTGATTTCTACCAGACAGCAAGCTGGTTCTCACTAGAAGATTGGTTCAACTTCAAAATTCTCTCTTTTTTTCTACAATACCATCTAGGGCCTCCTTCCCAGAAGTATTCCAGACGTGGACTGGAGCATCCCAGCAGCAGCATCAACTAGGAGCAGATTTATCCTGGACTCCCTTCAGGGTGCCTTCCTCAAGCAACTGTCATGGAACCAACTCGGCAGAAGGCAATACTGGACCTTCTGCTCACAAACAGGGACAGTGTGATATGGGTAACAGTGGGGGAGCACCTGGGTAACAGTGACCACCAGTCACTGTGGTTTGAAATCACAGAAAGAGCAGAACCAAACCACACAAAAACATGTATCCTGGATTTTAGGGGGCCAGACTTTGGGAAAAAGGGGAAATACTTGAAAGAGGCATTAAGGGGAATGGGACAGGAATCAGGGGTTGAGGAACAGTGGGCAGTATTTAAAATGGGGATTATAAGAACAACAGAATTATGCATTAAGCAGGTTAGCAAGAGGAAAAGGAAGAGGAGACCATTATGGTTTTCCAAAGAGGTAGCAAAGAAAGTGAAAGCCAAAAAGATTGCATTCAGGCAATACAAAAAGACACAGGCAGAAGGGGATAGGGAGGAGTACCAGGAGAAACAAAGGGAGGCAGGGAAGTCAGTAAGGGAAGCCAAAGCTCAGACAGAAGAACACATTGCAAAATCAGTGGTTAAAGGGGACAAAACCTTTTACAGGTACATAAGTGAAAAAAGAAAAGACAAAGGAGGGATAGTGAGACTGAAGGGGAGGATGGGAGTCGCGTGGAGGATGACAACAGTAAAGCTGACATATTGAACAGGTATTTCTGCTCAGTCTTTACTGAGGAGGAGGGGGTAATGGGTCTGAAGGGAGTACAAGGGGTGAGAATGGTGCAGAAATGGACACAAGTCCCTTTACGAGAAAGGGTCCTGAAGGAACTGGAAGTAATAAGAGTTGACAAAGCAATGGGGCCAGATGGGGTGCACCCCAGGGTCTTTAAAGAACTAAGAGAGGTGGTGGCTGAACCTCTGGCTATCCTGTTTAGCCAATCACTGGAAACAGGGTAGGTTCCCAAAGACTGGAGGACAGCAGATGTAGTCCCCTTATACAAAAGCGGGAACAAAGGGGAAGCAGGGAACTACAGACCAGTCAGCCTCACCTCGGTAGTGGGAAAGATCATGGAAGCACTTCTGAAGGAGAGATTGGTGGAACATCTGGTTGTCAATGGACTACAAGACCCAAGGCAGCATGGTTTCACCAGGGGGAGGTCATGTCAGACCAATCTCATTGAATTTTTTGACTGGGTGACTAGGGAGGTGGATCGGGAGGGCAGTGAACATGGCCTATCTGGACTTCAGCAAGGCCTTTGACACTGTGCCACATAGAAGACTATACACAAACTGGGGAATATGGGTGTGGGCAGGACAGTAGTGTGGTGGGTAGGTAACTGGCTGGGTGGCAGGACACAGAGGGTGGTGGTAAATGACTGTCACTCCACAGAGAAGAGTGACCAGTGGGGTACCACAGGGATCAGTGCTGGGACCGGTCCTATTCAACATCTTCATCAGTGACATTACTTGGGATCTAGAAGGCAGAATTTCACTGTTCGCCAATGACACAAAGCTCTGTAACAGAGTAGACACACCAGAGGGTGTAGACAGAATGATAAGGGACCTGCAGAAACTTGAAGAATGGTCAAGGGTTTGGCAGTTGAAATTCAATGCAAAAAAGTGCAAGATAATGCATATGGGGCACAAAAACCCTGGCACAATATATCAGTTGGGGGGTGAGGCTATAGCATGCACCAAGCAGGAAAGGGATCTTGGGGTTGTCATCTCTGATGACCTCAAGGTAGGAAACAGTGTGACAAGGCATCAGGTAAAGCAAATAGGATGCTGGGATGTATAGGCAGGGCATCACCAGCAGGAAAGGGAGGTCATAATTCCGCTATACAAGACACTAGTGAGGCCCCACCTGGAGTACAGTGTACAGTTCTGGAGACCATACCTACGTAAGGACATAGACAGGGTAGAGAAGGTTCAGAGGAGGGCAACAAAGATGGTGCATGGATTGCATCACAAGTCCTATGAAGACAGGTTGAAGGAACTGAACATGTACTCCCTGGAGGAGGAGGAGAGAGGATATGATAGAGACATACAAGTATCTTACAGGGAGAAACAGAGTGCAGGAAAACACTATTTTTAAGCGAAAAAGATGTTCCAGGACTAGAGGGCATGGGATGAAGTTGGAGGGAGGACGATTCAGAGGAAACATGAGAAAGAATTTCTTCACAGAACGGGTGGTGGACAAGTGGAACACCCTACCAGAGGAAGTGGTGGGGGCTGAAACAATCACGGGATTTAAGAATGCATGGGATAGACATAAAGGAATTCTAGAGGTCAGGGGTAAGGGGAAACAGACTTCTAGGAAAACAAACTGAACTTACAAGCTCAAATGGGCAGACTGGGTGGGCCATAGGCCCTTATCTGCCGACACTGTCTATGTATCTATGTATCTAGTATTGTCAACATCTTCAAGAAACCAACCATCTCTCAACCCATCCAATGTTCCACTTGCTTTTACTTTGCCACTCATTTTTGTCATGCTGCCCACAGTCAACACTCCCTTGCCTTCAGGTGTGCCAAACTTTTCAATGGCCTTCCTGGCCAAGCCCTTTGCCCATCTCTTTCTTCCCTTATATCCAACCTTAATCAATTCCTCCTGAATAATTTCTCCTGTAATTTTATCTAGTTCATCTTATCCTTTTCCCTTATTTTTTATTTTATCTGGCTTCTTTCTTCCCTCTCTCAAGGTCTCCTTCACATATCCTTTTGTCTCACCTGCTCTTTCGGTAACTGTTGTTTCCTATCCTCATGATTATAATGCACATATCTTTTTGTATGCTCACTATCTATAGAGATTCTTAGAATACCTTGACTCTATTATATCATGTAGCCTGTTTTGCCCTCACATCTTTTAATTATATGTTTAACTATGCTGTGTAATTTTCTTTTGGTGTAATGTATATATCTCTTTAGTGTAATGTAACTAACTGGATGCTTGTGAAAATGAGCAAGTTTTGCCTACATGCCTTTTCCACTACAAAAAAAAAAATTTAAACTAAATAAAAACGATCCTTCCCATCTTTGATTATGATGACATAGTCTATAGGCCTGCCCCAAGGTACACCCTTGCCAGACTGGATCCCCTCTTCCACTCCTACTGCCATTCTGCTTTGTACTGTCCTCCCCCTACTCACCACTATTCTCTGTGCTCTGCTTGCTCCCTTTTTTTGTCCCTGGAAGATCGCTGTCCAACCCACTCTGCCTCTTTCATTTCTAAGTTCTGGCTGGTATCCCTTCCATCCATCTGTGCTCCCCCTCTCACCAATGCCTTCCATCTCCTAATCCCTCCACAATCCAGGCTATTGCTCCCTCCCTCCCTCTCCCCTCTAAGAAATCACTTGCTGGGCAGGCTGCAGTCTTTCCTAAACTCTGAAATTCACTTCCCCTACCTATTCACTCTGCTTCCTTCAAACATTTTCTCTCCTGTCTCCTGTTAGCCCATACAGCTGCCTCCTGTAATTGCCCCTGCTGTAGCAAATTTGCCCTCATCCTCTCTCCTACCTTTCCTTTCTTTATGCCTACCTTTTCCCCTTCCTCACTTCCCTACCATACTAGTTCCCCTTCCCCTACACCCATACCTCAATGTGCAGCTTGTGCTGTATTGCTTCTAAATGTGAATTATGTATAATATAGTACTACTGTAATAACTATGTGTAACTACCGTAAATGTAAATGCAATTTTATCTCGGTAACTATCTCTGCTGTTTAACACTGTGCAACTACTGTATTATTGTAACTTTGTAATGCAACTTACTCTCTGTACTTAACCCTTCCCCCTCACTCCAGACACATCTGGAAACAAACTATTTCTTTTTAACTCAGTATGTCTTTCTTGGTGAAACTCTTTTAATTAAAATAAAAATAAAAGCATACCTATTTCAACAAGCATTTGGAGAACATTATTAATGTTCTACCTGAGCACATCCTAAGTTGTTTGTGTCTGTTTATTGTGTTGTATAATATGTATATATAGTTTTTTGTTATTTATTCTTGTGATTTTAAGTGGTTGTTTAATTGTATTTTTGATTTTATGTGTTTTACCATTTTGTAATGGCATCCTGGGCCTCCGGGAAAGAGTGCCATAAATAAACAAATAACAAATGTTAGTACTACTACTACTACATAAACAGGTGCTTTATGTGTTGGAAGAATACCAGTGGTAGGCCAAATCACCCCTCACCCCACCCCCATTTCAGATGTTTTAGAAACAGCATCTTGTGATGGTTTTCATCTTCAAGAGCTCTGCCAGTTTGTACTCAAGAACCCAACTGAAATGTTTCAGATATTATCCCTGGGTAATTTACCGAATGGTCTCACTACCTTCTGAGTAAACTAATGGTTCCTAAATATTTTTGTTTATTAAAGAACAATGTGTCCTAGCCTGACACTCCAAGAGCAAAGGCTGACAGAGTAGGAGCACCAAGTATCTTATCTGAGATTTTTCTCCCAGGGGTAAGTCTTGCTCTACCATATAAGTGCCACATAGTGCTAGGCAGGAGGTAATGCTGTGCCAAATTAAAATCCAGCTGAAAATACTCAAGACAGTCTGTCAATAATTACCTGCAGGATTTTACTGTTTTGAACCCCTATGTAATATACAGCATAAAACATTTAACAAAAAAAACGTTTACTGAAATAATCTTTCCTGTTTACATGGTTTGCGGTATTGAACAGAAAAAAAGTAGAAAAGGACTGGATTTGTACCATGGAAAAGTATTATCACATTTAATCATCCAACCAATGACATTAACAGGACAGTCATGGATATGTCTTTCCTTACCTGAACATGTCACACTAGCATCCCCTTTAGAGTGACACTCACTCTTCCCCCAGGGACTGGCAGGACAATCCCACAGGGAGAGCTCACTTCCTCTACAGTTCACCTCATTAAGCCAAAAAGCTCCCGTCCCTTCTTCCATGGCAGCCTCTCCATGAGCAGAGAGAGCAGATCCACAGCCATACTGTCTACAGACAACCTCTGCATCCCTCATATCCCAGAAATCATTGCAGACAGTTCCCCAGGATAAGTTGTACCAGACCTCCACTCTTCCAGAACACCTAACGACTCCTCCCACTAGTTTCAGCTTGTTTCGCTCTACAAAATAAGAGGATTACAATTCTTAAGAAAACATTTGTAATCCAATTTATTTACAACCATAAAAAACATAAATTGAAGTACTGAGGAGTTTGTATGTTACCTGAGCAGTTTGTCTGCTCATCCGGACATATGCGGGGCTTTTCAACCTTGAGTTTCTCTTTTTTTCCTGCAGAAATAAAATTAGCATGTTGAAATTATATGAAAAAATATACTGTACTTCAGGAATGCAGAAATGTAACTTCTGGTGATGTCACCATTATAGTTGGCAGTAAGAGCATGAGTTTTCCCCCCAACCAGTGTCTAAATAACATTTCAAACACCTCAAAATCTGTCATATAGCATCATTTCATCTGCTCCAAAGAGGTACAGCACATCTTACCTTTGGTATGGTTCTCCAAATGAAACTGCCACACACCAGACATGAATTAATAGACAAATCTTGCTTTGACAGCAAGGACATCATGAGTCATACTGGGCTACAGTGTCCAATCATCTCTGCCTGTCTGATGAATTACAGTCAGTGCTGGCTGAGCTCCTAGCATTCCAGGAAGAAAACTGGAAATCTCTACAAGTATCAAAATCTGACCTAAAAAAAAATGAAACCTGAGTAGATGTATTTGAATTGAGGGTCTCTATCTTGGAAGACACAGATTCCAAGACACAATGCATGTTTATGCAGCTCCTTGACACACATTCCAGACTGAGGGTCAAATGTATAGGTCTTGAAAGCTGTTCAAGACAGAAAAATGTGTGGAACTAAAACCTTAGAGGGACTAGGAATGCCGAATATGGTTGACTACATTGAGCAGGCCTTGGGAGATATGCTCAGACTCCTGCTAGATGTGGCCCTTAATATCAAAAAAGTGCCTCTAGCACTTAGTGTGGTGCCTCATTTAATTTTTCTGCAACTCAACAGCTACAAGGTAAAACACAGAGGATAAGGTATAGTCTTCCATCTATAACAAGTGTAAGCATTCATCAAGAGGTTGCCATGGTGACCATTTGCACCTTGAGAGTGCTGCTCAAGAGGTTTGGTCACCATTGCAACCTCAAAATAAAAACATATGCTTGGCATGGATAGTAGACTATACACTGTATTTTATAGTGTATGGTCCAGTACCAAAAGTTAAAAGAATCCTTTATATGAGTATTTGGGAGTCCTACTTTATGTGTTGTTTTTCCTGCTGCGCCCACTCTCCTTCACTCTGGCTCTCACCACTGTGGCAGCTTCCTGGTAGTGTAATGTGCATACACTAGCATCTTTGATGTTGTTATGCTGCAGTAGCTATGTAGCTAGTGCAGCACAACATCTATGATGACTTACCTATTGCAACACAACAACTGTAGTCTAGGTATTGATTTATATCCATAATAATGTTCTACCATACATTATGAGACACTTTAAATAGAGTATGGAAGCAGAAGGATTTATTATTCAATGGTTGTTGGCTGTCTCTGAACAATGATTATCCCCAAGAAGTGTCAGAGCAGCAACAGACTTATAATGGGCTTAAAAAGGTTTTAAGGTAGCAGAACATGAAATCATAAGCTCCCTATCCAGTCCATCTTCAAGCCCCTTTACTATCCAGACCTCAGACGTATGGCAACCTGCCAGGAGTGATAACAGATCTTCATAAAGTAGGGATTGTGACAGCACCATCTGAAGCTGGAGAGACCACCCCATTCGGCTGCTTAACTCATTTAAACACCACATACCATGGTCTCAGTGAACTGATAGAAGACCCCAGTGAAACAGCAACAATGTGGTTTCCATTCCAGGGGCAATATGTAGGTAAGTGTTACATTTCAGGCTCCATATTCTTGATTTTGAGCTGTGCTGGAGGGCACTTGGATTTTCTTACCAGGCCTGATTCAGCATTGAGTGGAGCAGGGTACAGCACAACACCTAATCTTTAATATGGATGCATATAATGTATGTGGCCTTTTACTGGTATGGTACTACTACATGATAAAGGTACCAGACTGGTAATATTAAGGTGTGGTAGTACTTGGGAAGTTTCTTTCCAGTCTTGTATACAGTAGGAGGGTCGATGTCCAGTGCTAACAGGTGTACCTGGTTTTCAGAGGGCAGGCAACCCTCCAAAAGACATTGGGGGGATTTGAAAGCTCCCCCAGTGGCATGTTCCATGACCTGCACACTGGTAACTGTTGAGGGCCTAATCAAGGGTTGCAGTTTGAGTCTGCTCTGGGGGAAGTCACAGCAGTGGACACAGACTAGTGGCCTCTCAACCAATTGAATTGGAGGCATGAGATAAATGCTCACTTGATGCGCATTCTGGATACATAGCACTACATGCCTCACCCTGTGTCCTTGGCTTTCTGAGCTCTAGAGAATATGTTTTTCAAAAAGCAGCACTTTCCTTGTGATAGTTAGTGGAGTTTGGGAGCCCTCTACTTGCTTCATATTGAATGCCTGCTTACATAAAGCAAACAAACCTCAAGTATAGTGATGCTGTCTCCCTCTTTAGTGCTCACTCTTGTTAAACCAGTGCCTCGACTTGTGAAAATCTACACGGACTAAGTGAAAGACTATAAAACTTGGACTTATCAGATGTCTGCTTGAGACACTAGCATATTTCAAAATGAACTTCATGTTTGTTGCTTTTTTTGCTTGCCACAACTGGTTCACACAGCATGTGCCACTAAGCATGAAGGGACATAACTTGTAACTCCCTTGGGAATCCCTGTTTGGGCTTTGGTATTATTTGCACTGTATAATGGCACTGGGAAAATGTTTTTTGCAGACATAAGGAGGGGCAGGGGGTATTCCTCTTGGAAGCCGATAATGCACCCCCAGATCAGTGTTGGGGGATTCAGAAAGCATCTCAAGGCTTCTTGAACAGCAGCCCTGTTACATTTTTCCCATATACAGTTGTTCCAACTTGGATTCACAGCACTTTTTCCCCAGTTAGACCACCTGGAACTATGATCAGTGTCATGGTGGGAAGGGGGCAAAGACACAGTAGCATGACCATGGTGTGTATTCAGAGACATTAGACCACCCCATATCACATTTGGGGAGAAAGAAATCAGGCATCGCACTGGATGCTGAAGGAGCTCCTGCTGACAGCAGCTGCTATTCTCATTTTTCCTGGACCTGGGACACACTCTCAGATGTGCCTGGTACTGGTCAGAGGGGCCCATTAGTTGGGTCTCTCCTACCTTGGAGGTGAAACTTATCTGAGTTCCTTGTATGTTGTTCTATGTTCTATTTTCAAATATTGTCCTGCTCTTTTTGTTCCTGTTGTTCATGGTGAAAGGCGTAAAGAACAAGGAATGGTGACAAGAAGGTCATAGATTCTGATTGTTCACTGTGCAACTATACTGAAGATAACCTTCATAACTTGACAACCATATACTGTCCTTTCTTTTAATGCATGTAACCTAGTTAACAGGCACAAGGTTATGTCACTGCTATGTAATGTAATCCCCTCCTCCCTCAATTTATCTAGGTGTCCTGATGGTAAAACTGGGGGAAGAGACTCAGAACCTGAGTACTCCAGTAAATAACCACAGCATTCAACATGATATTGCAAGTCTTCCCTGGCTGGTGGAGCTTCAAGCATTAAATGGTTTCACCTCACCAAGCTGATGCTATTCCACAGGCCATGGCACCTCTCTGCTGGGCTTCAAGAGGACAAAGGAGGCTTTTGAAAATGTGGCAAGAGGGACCTTCTGGGGACCCCAACCAGGGTGGGTATGCACACTCCCCACTGAGTCAAGAATATCCCCAGAGTATGCCCCAGTCCCAAACCTCCAGGGCCTGCATACCTGTTCTGCCCCATTGAATGAATTCAGCAAAGAGGCTTTAGAAACTTTTAAACTGCAAATAATTTATAGCTATACTGTTATGGTCAGGCTGTCCAGAAAGTTAACCACTGAAACTACTAAAGTTGTGAAACATGCCATCAATTACCATCATAGTAAAATTACACTCACCCACCATTCTCTCACCAATTCATACAATATAGCCATAACTTCACCATTCATAATTTGAGGTACAGATAGTACATTTAAACACATTTTTTAAACAATTCCTTTTGAGAGTGGTCCAATGAAAGCAACCAGATTGAAGTACTCTTTTTTTTCAACCTTCAATCACAACAGTCCCAGCGGTATTCAGTCCAACAGTCCCAACCACCGGAGGGGGGATATTCCTGAAGTGACCTCCACTAGGCACAATATTCTTGTAACCTTGAGAGTTTCACTGAACAGCTTTATTTAAGCATGACAGTCCTGGCAAAATCACAATGGTGCTGAGCATTCCCTCTTCAGGTGGCGGGCCATAAACTGTGTGGATAGTAATAATCTGGATCCGGTTTGGTGGTTCCTCAGCAAAGGAATTCATAGATATTATAATGTACTTGTAGAAAGCAGGGCCACATTAGGGTAAGGGGTGCTCAGTGATGCAAAGCACAGTCCAAGTTCAGAATTACTGCATACCCACTATACAGCAAAACAACAAGTCAGAGTCCTTGAAATACTTCACCAAACTTCCAAACTTTATTCTTGCACATCATGTGATTTCAGCCATCTCAGGATCAGGAACAGCAGCAGACAAAAACAGTTTGGTGAAATATTTTAAGGACTCTAGCAACTATACCACTCCTTCACCTCGAGTTGTTGTTTTGCTATGTGGTGGGTGTGCTGTGACTCTAGACTTGGAGATATTATATAGTTCTTCATCCGACACCAGGCCATATCTTGTACAAGGGCGAAATGCTTGAATAATGTGCGTTTATCACAAGGCATGGAAAAACTTGGTGTACTTGCCTTCTGAATGACTTTTTGAGTGGACTTATTAGAGGTCTGAGGGTGCTGCTGAAGCTTTTGCACCATGCCCCAGAATACCTAGTCCACCCACTTTTCTTTGATTATGTCCCAAAGACATTCAGAAACATAGGGGGATTCAGCACGTGGGTATTCTAGATGGATCATCTGCTGCACCCATCTCTGTGCCTGAGACCACTGGGGCATGTCTTGCATGATGGTACACCTGCTTATTCCTGACTCCAGCCACACCTGGGTCCAGGAAGGGATATTCTTAGCATCACTAATCAGCAAACTGTCCATTTTCAATCTAAGGGCCTTGCACAGTGCTGGGAGGCATGGGGTGGTGTCCGGCAGCTTTATTGCAGGCCACTCTTATGGCTGAGGGATGGCTCTGTATAATTCATGATCAGCAAACTGGTACTGCTTAATGTCTTGTCCTGCAGGCAATAGAATTAGCACCTCCCCTACAGCCTCATCCCCAGCTTCCTCCTCCATTACATGCCCAGGAGCACACAAGTAGTAGGTCTCCTCCCTCGAGAAACTGGATGAGCAACCATCACCAGAAAGAATCCATGGCAGATCCCCTGGACCCTGGGGGATCACCTGATGCTGACCCATATCCTCTGGCTCTCTCTCTCCCCCATGCAGATAGTCAGCAGCAGTGGGCACTTTGGGACTGGGCAGACATCTGTGTTCCACAGCACCCTCACCAGTGGTTTCCTCCATGGCCTCCACCACGACATCTGGGTCCTCCATTTTAGGATCTAGCTGAGAACATATGGAAAAGTGTGGCTGGCACACAGGTACTGGGAAACCCTAGAACAGCTGGAGCACACAGGCCTAGAAAACAGACCTGAAACAGGCTCCATGCATAGATCTGCAAGCCAGAATCAAGGCTCATTCTTGCCACTGTACTATCTAACACCAACCTTTCCTATGGGGAGTGCCTCACTCTCATCCGCCTCCGGACCTTTTAGATCCAGGACCTAATGCAGCCTAATTCCACACTGCGGCTGCTCTGTTTCCCTTTTCTCACAGTTAAAACCAAATGATGTTCCCACTTCCATTGAAGGTTGCATGGTGGCTTATAACCATGAAGCTGTATGATGTCTCCCTCCTTTAGTTACAACATTCCTCTTGCACTCCTTAATGGGTCTGACATGGGTTCTGTCCCAGACACGGACACAGCAGGCCACATAAAGTGAATCCCAGACTGCAGGCCTTCGAAGATTACCTCCAGCAGTGTGCCACATGGGAAATGACCTCCTTGAAGCTGCCACCTCCAAGGAAGCCCTGTCGTGGGCCTGCCACCACCATGACTGCCACACTGCCATTCTGTCTCATATTTTCAAAGAATGGGGGGGGGGCCTTTCCTCCTGATGACTCAGCCTTGCTTCTGCCTCTAAGATCCTACCCACTGAAAATGTCAAACAGCTCCCCTGACCCCAAAAGATAGTCAACTCCTGCCACCCTCCCCCCACAGAGATGCCACTTGCAGTCTGTTGCTGTTTGAGCAGGTACCTTCAGAGCTGGGGGGGGGGTTAGGACTCATCCACACTACCCTGCCAAACCCACCATCTCTCTCCCTTCTCTCTCTGCTGCCCCCCACTTATATAGTGGGCAGAACACCACCCCATAGAGAAAGGACACAGGAAATGTCCAAAGCTATCCATAAATGGGGAAAGAAAAGGACTGAAATGGTAAGACCACCTCACCCGTGGAAGCTTACAGTGAGGAGGGGGAGATCTAATATTCATCCAAGAAACTCACTTTGAGTCTAGAGAAAAATGTAAAGTTGTAGAGATATGGTTACCTCCAGGAGTTTCACTTTGTTCATAACTCTGGGAGACAAATGGAGTATCTAGAAACATAGAAACATAGGAAGTGTCAGCAGAAGGAGACCTAGGCTCTATCGAGTCTGCCCCAAAAATGTCCTGGGATCTAATCTGACTCAGGGGTCCTATCCCCTAGTAATATGTCAGTAATATACCAACTGAGCACTCTCCAGTGCTTTTAGACTGTGTCCATACCCTGTCGTCCCACCTGTGTTTAAAATTTGACATTGTTTTTTTGGCCACTACGTCTGGTGGCAGTCCATTCCATGGATCAACCACCCTCTAAAAAATGATACTTTTCAACATCCCTCCTGAAACTCCCACTCTTCAATTTCTACCCATGGCAATGCCTAGTGGAATTGGTATTCCTGGAGAAAAATGCTGAGTGTGGCACTGTGTTAATTCCTTTAAGGAACTTAAAGGTTTCAATCATATCCCCCATCTCCCTCCTGGTCTCCAAAGAGTACATGATCAATGCGTTCAGTCACTCCTCATTAGCGACTCCCTGCAGGCCATGTAACATCTCTGTAGCCCTTCTCTAGACAGCCTCCAACCTCTATTTATAATTTCTCAGGTTAGGTCTCCAGAACTGAACATAGTACTCCAGATTAGGGCTCACCAAGGATTGATAGAGCGGGGTATCACTTCCCTGTTTCTCCTATATTTGCCTCTCACTATACTGTACATCACCATACCCTGTTCCCTTTGCTATATGCCTTATTATGTTGACTTTACTGTTTGAGGTAATCTTGAATGATAACGCCCAGATCCCATTCCTTGAAGAGGAGCAAAGTTTGACCCAATTTAGCTAGTATTCTGTCCTTGGATTTGCTCTTCCCAGGTGCATCACTCTGCATTTTTTCGCACTGAACCTCAGTTACCATATGTTCGTCCACCTCTCCAGTCATTTGAGGTCCTCCTGTAGCTCTTTGACTTCCTCTATGCTGTCCATCCTTCCAGTGAGCTTAGTTTCATCAGAAAATAGGCCAAGTTTACCCTTACTAGCCTCTCCAATGTTGCTAATGAACATGTTGAAAAGGGTCAGTCCCAGGACCATACCATGAGGCACTCCACTAGTAACATCTGTCTCAGAAGATCTTACCCCACTTACCACTACTTTCTATTATTTGTCTTCAAGCCAGTTTCCCACTAATCTAACTATTTGCTCCGCTGCTCCCAGGTCCTCCATCTTTTTCAATAGGTGCATGTGTAGGACTGAGTGAAATGCCTTACTAAAATCAAAGTGAAGCAGGTCCTCTGCAAGAGCCTTATCCAGCTCCTTGGTTACATGATCAAAGAACACAATAAGGTTTGTTTGGTATGACCTACCTGCCACAAATCAGTGCTGTTTATTGTTATGTAGGTTGATTACTTCAAGGTGTTCTACAAGATCTTGCTTTTTGAGGGTCTCCATCAGTTTACCCCCCAAAAATGTGAGGATAATCAGTCTATAGTTGTCTCCTCCCTGTCACCACCACATCTGCCATTTTCCAGTTGCATGGCACAACCCCAGACAGAAGCGACCTATTGAACAGATATGTCAAGAGGCCTCCAGCTCATACACTAGCTCCCTTAAAATCCTGGGATGCATTCCATCTGAGCCCTGGGCCTTGTCCTGTTTTATGCCAGAAAGGTGCTTCTTGAATCTGTGGTAGTGAATTCCTGGATATTCATTTTCTCGATCCATTTGGCTGGCACCTTGCTACCCCTGCCTGATAGTGGGCATAGTTTCTCTCTTGTGAGTACTGAATAGAAGTATTCATTTAGGGCTTCTACCTTCTGACCATCATCCTCCATCTCCTTATCCTTTATCCTGACAATCCCCCCTCTTTTCTTTCTTTTTTCACTGATACAGTATAATGGAAAAATTGCTTCTCCACTGATCTGATTCCCCTTGCAGTCTGAAGCTCCTTGGCTGCCTTGGCCTCCCTTTCATCTCTTTCAGTCCCCCCGCTCCTTTGTTTATACTCCTGGCAACCCCCTTTCCCCCATGCCATCTGAACTTTTCATATGCTTTTCTTTGGGCACTAATCACCTCTCTGACGGTAGTTGCAAACCATATCTATTCTTTCCCTCCATCAGATCTTAGGCTTTGAAGCAGAGGAAGTCTGTAGTGACCAGGAAGGGTGATATATTCTGATTTGTGACACAGTGCAAGGTGAAAAAATAATGCTGTTAAATGTGTATGCTCCCTCTAAAGCCTCTGAAGTCTTTTTTTCCAAACACGTGCTGATCTTCTGGCCCTTAAGGGTGAGGGGTGGTGATGTGGGGGGAGGGTGCAAACATGATCCTGAACACTAACATGGATACAACTAGTACACTTCATTCTTGGTTATTAGTAGAATAATGGTGTGTGAAACAGCAACCCTCAAACTTGGGGTATCAGGAAGGGAGAAGAGCAATTTATCCAAGAGCCAAGCAATATACCATCTTCTCCAGATCTGATCACATGTATTCAAGGATAGACTTCCTATTTATGAATGAGGAGCTCCATCCCAGGGTCCATTATATAGAACTTCTACCATGTCATGCCTCTGATCACAGTGTACTGAAGGTAACAGTAGACCTTAGGGCAAAGTGACTGGTCAAACTTTGGAAACTTAACTCTACTATATTACAGACAGAGCTAAAAAGAGGAAGTAGGTAACTTTATCTGGGAAATGATACAACTTAATGACACTCTAGAGGTCTCAGTTTGGTACTCTGTAGGAAACTACCAAAGCAACAACCAGAGGGAAACTTATCACCATGGACTCATCTCATGATACAGTGCCTGGAAAAGAAATAAGACCTGAAATGGAAACTGAAGGAAGCACATGATGCCCATGCCACTGAAGAAAATGAAGCTTGATAAAGTACCAAGCTCTTGAAGAGACAAATTGATGACTCACACTGAGATGGTGCTCCATCACCTGAAACAGAAATATTATGAGTGAGGGGGCAATGTGATCAAACCTGTTGTTTACTGGGAAAGGTAACAAAAACTGAAGTCTCAAATTGCACAGATAAAGTGCCTGGACACAGGAAAACAGATTGGAAAGACTAAAGCTATTGTGAAAGCTTTTACACATTATTATAAATCCTTTGAAGCACTACTGGATGGAGCTATTAAAAAAGAGATGCTGATTCCTGAACCAATTTACTCTCCCTACCCTATCTGATGAACCAAAGCAGCTTCTCCAAAGTGCCTTTAAAGTGGATGAGTTAGCCAAAGTAATCACAGAGCTCAAATCAGAATAAGCCCTATTTCAGATGGTTTCATCAGTGAATGGTGTAATTCCTTTCAAGAAATATTGAAATGTCCCCTACTAAAAGTACATAATGAGGTCTGGGAGATGGGGACATCCTCCCAACTAATGAGACACTCATATCAGTCATCCTGAAAGAAGGAAAGGACACCGTAATCTAAGAATCTTATTGGCCCATTTCAGTTTTCAACCTTGACTACAAAATTAGTTCCAGTCTGCTAACCCGAAGAATGGAGTTAATCCTACCAATAATCATTCACCTAGACCAGATGAGATTCATCCCAGGAAAACAGAACCAGGACAACATCAGAAGAGCACTCCATCTAGGTGTCCCATTATATGGGTGACTCGAACTGAGAGACTCAATTTGAGCACCTGGGGAATAGCTACCATAAACCAATAGCTAATGTCAGTGAATAGCGACTTGGTTAATAGTGAGGCACAGTTAGCTAGATAACATTATGAGGTTTTGTTGGATAGGCCAGTTCCCAGCTGCTCATTTGGTGTGGTGGCTGCAGTCACTGCCACTGATTATGGTGGACCCAGGATCAGGACTTGCTATTGGGTGTTTTAGTTTTTGTGATTTTTTGGAGGGCTGGTTGTTTAATATTTTTTTTTTATTTTATAAGGTTCCATTCCCTTGATAGTATTCTCCCCTGCCCACAAGTAGCCCCTTCAACATTCTCCCCCTCCCAATTTGGGTCCCCCTCCTTGAGTTACATCCCCCCTTGAAATGTGGCCCTCCCTGGAGTTGGTTTTATTAATTTTGGGTGGGGTGAATAGTAAGTGAATATCACCCCCACTCAGAAAGATAGCAGTTGTTGCTGTTTTTTAGTTCATTGTAGTGCACATCACCATTTTCAGTTTTCAGCAATGTGCATTCACTCTTCTTCTAGTGACCATTGTGCAGTCACTGTGACATAGAATCCTTTATCTGCTGAACCTTATCAACATGCTGTAATCAAGATACTGACATCAGTGCTGGTACAGTAGTTGATGCATAAAAAACATTTGACAGAGTGGAGTTGGGGTATCTTCTTTATGTGCTGTGGGTGATAGAATTACCATTCTTTAGTAAGAATAGAAAATGGGATATACACAGCAGGTGGGATATTCAGACTGCACCAGGCTGTGGCACAAGCCTGGGTGCAGCACAACTGGGATGGTGCCAGGGCACTGACAGGGTGATATTCAATGGTGCTGTGCCATGGCTCAGCACCGTTGAATATCACGCTGTGGCCACCCACATTGTGCATGGTGCAGTGGCACTGCACCAGTGCAAGTGGCCAGAGAGGGGCAGGGGGATGAGCTAGCGCAAGTGCCATTGCGCTAGGTGCATCACCCGCGATATTCAAAAGTGCATATGCAAATGGGGCCATAATGCATGCAAGGTGCAAATGGGGCCATTTGCATGTCATTATGGCTCCATTTGCATGCAGGTGGGCTGATCCCAAGTTACGTGTGCCTGGCGCCCTGCCAGGCTGCAGCTGTCAAGGACCGATGCCCCCTGCACAAGTGGAAAAGTGCCCCACTGCCCAATCACAGGCATATGTATAAAAGTAAAGGTCCAATATCCCTGGTGGTCCAGTTGACTGCTCCCAACCCGATCATAGGCAAATGTATAGAATTAAAGGTCCAATATCCCTGGTGGTCCAGTGGACTACGTCCAGCCCCGATTGTGGGAATCAGTGATAAAATATTACAATCCAATCCATCCCTGGTGGTCCAGTGGTACCCCTCTCCCCACCAACCGAGCCCCACCACCCCGCTCTCCCCCGATAAGTGGCGGGTGGAAGCTGCCCACCGGCATGCTGCTTCGCCGCCCGTCGACTGACTGTGTACAGTAGGGCTGTATGCCCATTGGTCCACAGGACGGGCCAATGGGCATGCAGCCCTTACCATACTACACAGTCCAGAAATGCGAATGGATCCCATTCACATTTCTGGACTGTGTAGTATGGTATGGGCTGCATGTCCATTGGCCCACGCTGTGGATCAATGATCATACAGCCCTACTGTACGCAGTCAGTCGACAGGCTGCGGGGTGGCATGCGGGTGGGGAGCTGCTGCCTGCTACTTACCAGGGGGGGCGGGTGGTGGGGCTCAGTGGGCGAGTGGGGAGGGGGTACTGCTGGACCACCAGGGATTGATTGGATTGTAATATTTTATCACTGATGTCTGCGATCTGGCTGGACGCGGTCCACTGGACCACCAGGGATATTGGACCTTTAATTCTATACTTATGCCCGCGATCGTGCTGGGAGCGGTCCACTGGACCACTAGAGATTTTGGACCTTTACTTTTATACACATGCCTGCGATCAGGCATGGGAGGCGCTACCACGAAGGTGCCGCCGGAGCTCGGGTGGCCACCCACAGCTGGCAGCTGCCGTGTTGCACCCTGCAAATATGGCACCTCACCTGTGGGTGGCCAGCTGTTGCTCCTTTTATTTTCTGCTCAACTGTGTGCGGTGCAGGTATGGGTCATGCCTGCATCTGCTCAGCAAATCCTGGGCTAAATATCAGAGTATGCGGAGTATGCATGGGCACGCCCCCCCTGCTTGCACCACCTACATTACTGATGTGCTCCGGAGCATCAGGATTTGTGCCACACACATTCCCCTTCTGAATATTGTGCTGGGGCGCAACCCTTCTGAATATCCCACCCTGCATCTAAAGAGATGTATGCTGCATCTTTAGAGATATACACTGCATCTAAAGGGATATACACTGCATCTAAAGAAATATACATAATGTCTAAAGGAATATTCAGAACATCTAAGAGATACACACTGTATTTAAAGGGATGTACTGTACACTGCATCTAAAGTGATGCACAGCCTGTCTAAAGGGATGTACATCACATCTAAATGGATACACACCATATCTAAAGGGATATACACCACATCCACGACAAATGTTAAAGTGAATGGGTATGTGAGACCCTGATTCACACTGGGCTGAGGGATGAGACAGTGATGTCCCCTATCTCCATTTGTTTATGCAGTCTATATTGAACCCCTGACTCATACCTTTACAGAGAATACCCAAATCTTGGGAATCCAGACAGAAGACCAAGAACACAAAATACAGCTCTACCCAGCTGACATCCTGTTTACCCTTGTCAATTCAGAGGTATCCCTGCAAGCACCATTATCTGTCTTAGAGAAGCTCTGTAAATTTTCTGGTTATAAAATGAATGCCCTGAAAACAGAAGTAATGGCAACTAATTTCACTCTGTCTATGGATCTTGAAGCTCAGTATCCCCTACACTGGGATAAACAATCCCTGAAATACTTGGAGGTTTCAAAATAGCAATGCACATAAAGAATATATACTGGGAAAGCTATTGTACATCGAACTTGTGGCCAGCTCCAGTCAGATTTTCAGAGATGGTCTGCTCTTCCAATTGGGCTCATCCACAGAGTACAGACAATTGTAATAAAACTACTATCCTGTCTACAGTATCTGTTCCAAGCTCCACTGATTGCTATCCCTCAGTGAGCTTTTTGGGAATGGAACAGTTTTATAGCAAAGTTTCTCTGGAATAATGTCCATCATCACATAAGATGCAGGAATCATTCCCTCCCAGAAGGCAAAGGGCAGGATGGGCACTCCTAGTGATAGACAGGTATTACTAGGTGGCTCTTCTATAGACTTTAGCATATTGATGTGCTTGAGAATATGTTGCTTCTTAAGAAAGAGATCAAGTTGCTCTGGGCAGGTATTCCCAACTTTTGGAGATCCTCTTTACTGACACATTATAACTCATTGGCCCCTACAGTGGAGAGCAGTGGTCTAAAAGTGAACATATCCTGTGGAGAAGACAAGAGAGCAGGTAGAGATTTTCTCAGCATGTCAAGCTGTTGCTTAGATTTACCAAAGAAGTTCAGTTTCTTCTCATTAAACTGGACCCCCATGGTTTCCAATGGTAGGAGAGGTTGGGGCTGGCAACCTCATATCAGATGTTAAATGGACTAATTATTAAATCATTTGAAGAGGTGAGAGCCAAATTTAGTCTGAACTGTACCAACGTCAATAGGTACCCACAGCTCAGACTGTCATTTACCACATTTGTGTACTGGCAACAGATCCACCAACAGCAAGTGGGAGTGATATGACTTGTGATCTTCATCACACAAGGCATGCCAGATGATCACCTTCTCTCAAAATGGGAGATCTAGACCCTTGAATTCAAATTATATCAAACAGAGATGGGAAGCAGAATGGGACATCCAGATTCCAGACAACTAATTACAAATCATATGTTATTTACAGCATAAAACAGCTAGTGTGTCTCTCTGGCAACAAGATACTTGGAAATGCCTTGTTCACTTCTTTTGCACATCTACCATACAATCTAAGTACATGCCACACAGGTTTGTCTCCTGCTAGAGAGAATGTGGTAAAGACATGGCCAACCACATACACATTATGTGACAGTGCTATGAATCAAGGACTACTGGAGGCAATGTTAAGTGGAAGTGGGAAAGGAAATGGGAATTCAAATAAAGGATGACCCAAGTCATGCCCCTTAGGGATTGCACCTCAATCCCTGAAAGCAAAAATGGAGAGAAAATTACTGTTGGTCCTGTTGGTGGCCTGCAAAAAATTATTAAAAGGAGCTGGTTATCCATCACTCTCCCCACCTTGGATGAATGATAAGAACTAGTATTCACCATAAACTCTATAGAAAAGATCACCATCTGAAATAACCTTCAGCAGCAACTCTTTCCAGATACCTGGTCACCCCAGCTCCTTTATATCATGGAATGAGTTTAGAGTTTTGCTCCATAAATATCTGGTTACTTACTAGTGGAGGTAGCATAACAAAGGAACACAGATGGCCCAGACCTCCTTTTTTATTGGAATATCAGGTCAGTCCAGACCGTCCCCCTTTTTGACTTTTCTACTCAAAATATTTTTTTGCAAAAGCATGCTGTATTTTTCCCTTTATCTTACTTTCACCACCTTTAAATAGTTACTGTGTTTGTTACAATATTGAAAAAAATAAGGCCTCAGCCTTCTAGTTTTTGTAGAAAGTGGTGAGGGAGACTTGGTGACAGCCAATAGAAGTCCACAGGTACAAGGGACATCACAAAACCCAAGGTTGATCTGGTATCTGAGACAGGTCTCCCTCTCACAGTGATAAGAGGAAGGGAGGACAGCATATCCACAATCAGCCTCATGCACATCCCTAGGTCTGTGGGGCATAAAACCCATATGTGCTGATTCACAATGCCAGAATAACTTGATGTCACAATACTATTATGAATATAGACTTACCTTGTATGTGATATTTTATGTACTGTGATATTTGTAAATCAATATACTTTCATTTTTTAAAAAACAAGTAAAGCACAAAGCCTGCATCATGCTCTGTTTCATTACCTGAACAAACAAGCTTAGCCACTTCAGAGTCAGGACATGAATTTGGGTTCCAGGGGGAGGAAGGACACTGCCAGAGCTGGGATTCATGACCTCGGCATTTAATATGATCGATCCAGTTTGGGCCACTAGCTGTAGAACTATATGAATATTGATCAGTATAATCAAAGTTCCCGCTGTTCCCACATCCCAGTTGTTTGCATATAACAGATATAGTAATATGATCCATAACATTATCACAAACACTTCCCAGAGTCCCATTGTAATACACCTTCAATATTCCTGCACAGTCATGGGTTTTACTGTCCAGCAGCAACATCTTGAATTCTGGAAAAAATATTTTCAAATAGCAGTTTTATTTTAATATACTGAAGAAGTTGATCTAGACCTTTTAACCTGCAAGGCTCTCTGAGACATTCAAGGCACTTAAGCAAAAATGACTTGCAATCTTATTCCAAAGACGATTAGAGATGTCTTACTGTATATGTGAAAGGAATACTTTCTTAAATACTCAGGTTTTCCTACTCCACATCTTGAACACAACAGAACTGATTAGCAATAACCAATAGAATAATAGATAGATAAGTGTGTATTACAAGGCAGTTGTACCACCAAGAGGTTTTGGGGACATGGAACCTCATAAGCAAAGCTTGAGAGGTCCTAAAGTCCTCATAGCCTCTAGATGGTATTACTCCCTTGCAAAACACTTATCTTTCTGTTATTTTTAGTAATATATGGATCCATTGATAATACTACAGTTGGAAATGACCTTTGAACTGTAGTATTATCAGACCAAATGATAGTATTATCACTTTTCAGGATAGTATTATTGAGAGTAGTGATGTATTACTGGGACATTGTTGTATAACTTAGTATAGTATTATTGAGGTTTATCCATATATTACAAGTGGTTAATTTATCAATTACTGCAATACATTAAAACATAATGCAGTATAATGCAATACAATACAATACAGCACAATACAATACAAAACGATACAATATATAGTAATACAATTCAATACAACACAATACTCAGTATTATTTAGGTCTAAAAGGTGAAAGAAGGCAAAGCCCATTGAGACCACCTTCCCTGCACTGGCAAGGGGAATTTATTCCCTTGTATTGGTTAGCAAAAATCAGTCCAGTGTCTCATTGAACTTATCTTGTGTTTTTATATTAACCAATTACTCAGAGAATTCCAGAGTCTACATGCTCTGATAGTAAAATAATGAAACTTTTTTTTGTGTTTACTTTAGGGATACATAATTGCTTGTTGTGAGATCTGAGTGCTACCCGCTTGATTGCCTATGTGAAATTATACTCACTCATGATATCTGGATCCTTCAAGATGTTAAAAAACAAAAGTAGGTTACCCATTTCTCTTTGAAGATTTAGGTTGTATAAATGAAGGGCTTTTAACCTTTCTGAATATGGAGAATTTCATAAGGGTAAAATTAATTTAGTAGCCCTCCTTTGCACTGACTAGATCAACTTGATATCTTTCTCTAAATATGGTGTCCAAAAGGATGCTGCAGAGCCAACATATGGTCTTACATAGGTAGTATACAGTATATGGGGAGTATACAAGCTCTATTTCTGTTAATGAATACTTTCCTTATTGAACACAGTATTCTATTTGGTTTTGCAGCAACTTATCTATATTGATCAGGTGGTATCAAGCTTTTATTGACGATAACTCCCAGATCTCTGTCGGAATCGACTGCTTTAATATTGATCCCTTCTAAATAACAACAAGCCTTTAGGTTTTGTTATCCAAAGTGAATAACTGAGCACTTATCAATGTTGAATTCCATTTTGGTTTTTGTGTGCCCAGTGGTGTGATCTAATAAGATCTAAACAGATTAAATCAACTTTACCTTGGGTATCAACTTCAAAACTTAGCTTTGTATCATCCGCAAATTTAAAAAGTCTACACTGGGTATCTATATTCATTTTGCTTATAAAGATCCCAAACAATACTGGACCCAATATGGATTCTTGTGGTACGCTACTAACAACTTTAATATGTAACAATAATACCCAACAGGTGGGTGGTATTGTGCTATACCAGATATACCAGGAGCATAATGAGGCCCAACACCACAGGCAAAGGGCCTTATAGCCCCTGGGAGGTCTGGTATAGCACAATACTGCCCACCCTGGGTGGTATTATTGCGCTTAGAAAATGGGCACTGTAAAGAAAGTAGTTTTATATTATATATTAATAAACAATTAGTTTAAAATAACTTTTAGATTAAAATAGTTCCTCTGCCTGTATGAGCTGATTGTGATTCAATTGTGATCTGGCTGTCATGGTTACCCTCTCCTACATAGTCACACATACAGGCAAAGATCATGTGGCACACTTTCTTAGTTTTAAAATGATGACTGACCCCACAAAACAAATCTACAGGCTGTGATCCTTTTTAATTTTCTTACTAGTATTGGTCTGTTCTGTTTCCCCCCCCACCCCCCACCACTGAGCTTTGCATTACAAAAAAGGAAATGAGAGGCCAGAACAGAAAAGGTTAGCTTTCAATTTTTTAATAAAATAAGGTGAAGCCATATGTATTTTCCGCTGTCTGTTTTCTTTGGGAGTAGGGAAAGCAGCAAATGAAAGACAGTAATAGCGCAAGACAAGGGCATGAGAAATGGATGAGAATACAGATCAGGCAGAAAGATGGAGATGACAAGTACTGGGATAATCAGTAGGCTTTTTTTTTTCAGCACCCCTCCATATTAGTCTGTCCTCTTCTTTGTTCTGTTTCTGTACCCTATTGTTCCAGCTTCTTTTTTTAATGTGCTTGTAAAAAGTAATGATTTGAGCTGAGCATGAGTGAGAGACATCACTATCTCCTCTACCACTGCCTTATTTGGGAGAAGCGTTCCCGAAGTAAAAGGCAACACAGTCTGATGTTCAGTGTAATTTGTGGTTGCTGTGTGAAGTATTTGGGAATTGGGAGCAATGAAGGTGTGTTTTTTTTAAATTTGATATGAAAGGCAACAGGGGTACTGATTATAATTTAAATTTTCTATGGAGAACATGTTGTGGATTGGCGTGGGGTGTCAGCTCTTGGTAAACAAAAGAAAAAAATGGTAGATATTTTGAATAGGAAATGAGGGGTTGTAGCCAATTGGAGAGCTGGCTGGGCACAAACATTCTGGTGATGGGGCTGGTTGGACTGGTACTTTTAATAGGTGGGCATATGCTGTCTGATAGATGCCCACCTAGAGAAGTGCCTCAGCCAATCACAAGACTGAATTACTTTTACCCATTTTCTAACATCTGATAACTGGTTGTTAACCCAAACTTTCTGAGATCTATTAGTTAACCATTCTAATATCCATCTAATGAGATAGGGATTGATCCCAAATTAATTAATTTGGCAATAAAATATAAAAATACACTACACTGCTATTTAAATGCAGTACAATACAATGGTATATAAATACAATGCAATACAAAACCACAATACAATACACTGAATATAGTGCCCAAAATTCATATTTATTTCTAAGTGCTTCTTTGAAAATGTTAGTCAAAGTACTGTTGAAGTCATGTGCATTGCATGGAGATTGTATTATGAATATATGAATGTACTTGTAAGTCACTGGTATATATTACTGTGGTGTTGTACTGTACTGTGTACCTTGGCACTCAGTACACCATGTGTTAGATGATGTGCCAGGAATAAACTGTAGTAACAATGCCATGAGTCATTTTATGCATTGTGTAAGATTCAATAATCAAGTTTTACATCAGCTTGCAGGCTGCAAATACAACCAACCCGTTTACATAAATTCACTCTGAAAAAGAAAAGAAAGTTAGAATCCCTGTTTTGACTAATATTTCTTCTTTTGGAATGATCTACAAATAAAAAAAGTAAACAGAGTTATCTTTAATGAGCTGCAGCTTTATCAGGGAAAACTTTGATAAACATAATAGTGATACACCATTCATCTTGAATTTCATTTGTCTTGTCTTGGTCTCTCCTTCCTATTAGTTTAATACTGAAGAAATCAGAAGAATCTTTGTGGAAGGAGATGTTCCACAAGGCTCAGACATGGATGGAAGTGCATGCTACATATATATCTACAGCTCAGCCATCTGTATGCACAGCCTAGCTACTACTTTCAAAAGTGTGTCCATCTAAGACAAAAAGTAGCAATCTGTGGAAAAAAAGGAAGCAAATATTACTTGAGTGATTTTTTAACTAATAGATGTTACAACAGTATGGCTGGATTTGCCAATTAGTTGTAGGCAGAATTTGGATTAGATCATTAAAAAACAACTCAGGATTGTTATGCCATAGTGTCCATCTGCCCATTAGCTTATTCCCCCTTTGAAGTTATAATCCTCTGATGTTGTGATGCCATAACCTGTTGCCATGGGAATCATTGTGACATTACAAGCAGCGGTCATGACCTTATATGATGAATAAGTGGCAGGAGCATGTGCACTGTTGTGGGACAAAAATCCTGTTTTCATGCATATGGACTAAGTAGTATATAGTTGGGGAAGAAATATTGAGTTAATATGGTGATCTGTATGCTAATGCTATTGTTGCATGAGTGCTACCTGCTCGTGTTACTGTAAGCTGCAGACAGAACCCACAAAGTGAGTACATACATTAGCGTGTGTAACTCGCCTCAATGTGAAATACAATATAAGCGGAATTGTGTCTAAGGATTTTGTTTGTCAAACTTCTCCTGTAGGCATTAACTGCTCTATATGGTACTTTAACTTCTGTGAAAAAAGAACCATACACCATGATGAAACTCCATGTCTTTAAACACATGTAAATCACTGGCAGTGATCACCAATAATGTTCATTAAACATACCTGTATCTCAGCAGATACAATACTTATGTAGAGTGTTTCTGAATCAGTTTACGTTTCTCAAATGCACTTTCCAGAAAATTACACTGTATTAATCTAGTGAAACCTTTGGTTAGGGCCTTTTGTGGAATAAACAGATAACATCCCCCTTCCCCAAAAAAGGACATTTTGCCTGATAAAACATTTTCCTTTTCTAATATAATCATTCATGAAAATCTTCATGAAACTATAGACTTTTCCTTATAAATTATGGAGTTAGGGACCTACCTGAACACATAACTCCTGCATCCTCCTTGTGCCGGCAGTTATGTTGTCCCCAGTCACTGAAAGGGCAGTCCCAAAGAGCAGATTCATTCCCAAACACCTCACATCATCCAACCAGATTGGTCCAGAGCCTTCGCCATACGAGGCAGAACTCTTAGCACTTACTGCAGATCCACAGTTGAGCTGGTTGCAGACTACATTGGCATTGGTTAGGTCCCAGGAATCATCACATATAGTCCCCCAAGAACCATTGTAATAAACCTCCACCCTTCCAGCACATTCTCCTCCTCCATCAACTAGTCTCAGCTCCTTGTGTTCTGTTGTAAAGTACAGAAAATACATTAATGCTGATGATCTTATACCCTGATGTACAGCTGAAATAAAGGACTGATGCAAAGAATACAACCCACCTGAACATAGAACCCCTACATCATTTCTTCTAACCGATGAAATGGACTGGGAATTGTCTGCTGTGTTATGGTGTGACAGGATACAGTTCCACAGCGAGGCTTCATGTCCATTGCAGTTTACTTGATCTAACCATACAGGCCCATTGCCAGCACCATATTTACTGGAGGTGTAGATTTTAACTGGGAATCCACAGCGTAGCTGCCGGCAAACTACAACGCCGTCATCATAGTCCCATTCAGAATCTTGAACCCTTCCCCAGGTGCTTTCTTTGTATAATTCAACTTGTCCTTCACAGCGACTTTCTCCACCCCAAAGTCTTAGATGTCCACTCTGAGCTTCAAAAACATCACAAAATGAACTGGCAGATACTTTATTACAAAAAACATTCTCAGATATAGAGCATGGATACAGTTTCAGACATTGCAGTCTACAGCAGGCTCTATATTAGATGAATTATAATTAAGTGCAATGTAGCAGGTTTCTGGTGTTGTGTTAAACTGAGAAATATTCATTACATGTTTGATGGATAATATAATTTAGAACAGTAATATGTGTTTGAGATCTATGGTAGAAAGTTCTTAAAGAGCTAGTGCACCACCTGAAATTAACATGATGGGTAATAAGTAACTGTTGTTTTTTTTTTTTTTTATCTGAGGTACTTTTTCATTTCTCTTAGGTTAATAAGATGTTTATGGCTGTGTTGGTGGAGCTCCATATACATTATGCAACCAATTATGATTTCTTATTAGCACTGGGGAAGCATGTGACCAGACCACTAGGCACTGTGCTTCCACAATGCTGTGGCATATTTTTCAGTGGTTGTGTTTATGCGGTGCTTCCCTTCTACCAGTTGCATAAGCAAGCAGTGCATAAAAACATGCACTTCACCGTGCACTTCTTTTTCTTCTGCAACTGTGGAAGTGATGGGTGCCATGCACATGATGACCAAGATGGCCACTGACTCAAACTGTGCATGTGCAATTATTTTACTACTGTGAAAAAGGTCTCGCGCTGGGCCGGTGGTGCTTCTGGACACTCAGTACAAAGCTATTGCAAAAAAAGCCGAGCACATGCCACTTTATATTACACGGGCACCGTAAAATAGTTTAAAAAAATTACATATTTATTGTTAAAAAGCACAATAAAAGCCTGATGCATTTTAGATCAAATACAATCATTTTTCAAAGGCTTCACGCTTGAGACTGAACATCATTTAAATAATGCACCACAGCATGACATCACAGTGACAAATTACAAATTCTAATGACTCTTTCACCATCCCTTCCTTAAGTTTTCATTTATTATTCTTACCTTATGTATTTCTTGACAATAATTTCTAATTTGTATATGCTTTTTGATAATATGTTATTGTAATATATGTTTATATATATTTAGATAAAAGTATAATTGTGGATATGAAAAAAAAAGAAAAAGATTTATGTACTGTAATGGTTAGTATTATGGGAGTGTGATCACCTGGTTTATATCCACCTATGAATTTTGAATTTGAAATGTCTTGACTTACGTCACTGTGATGTCATGCTGTGGTGCATTATTTAAATGTTGTTCAGTCTCAAGTTAGAAGCCTTTCATGTTATGTAGAAGCCAGTCATGTATAAATTAGTTTATCTTTATTAATTAGAGCTCATAACAATAAAACTGTCATGACCTTAGAAATATTTAGGCATGCTAAGAAACTAATTACTTTACAAACAGGTTTTCTTTCGGACCCTGCCTGTCATGTATTATAGTGAATTGTATTTTATGCTGTCAGAAAGTTACAATTCATGTTGCAATTTTAGAAATGTTGACTTTCTTATATTATAATTGTGAATTACCTTTCAATGGTATGATTGCTCATGTTATTGTTATGGTCATTCTTGCTTCGTGTTTGGTTATTAATCAGTTCACTCCCTAGGTTGTGGTTGATGCACTCTCTTTACACTGCTAATGATTTCCATGTTGAAACAACTATTGCTATAGCTGGCTTTCTAGTGACTGGGCATTACTTCTGCCTCCAGGATCTGCAGCATGGGCAAAATTAATCAATTCATCAGTGTGGTCCTTCGCACATCATGTATTGACCTTTATTAACCATTATCATGCCATGCTCTGCTTTTTTACATTCATTTTGTGCCCCTCTCTATGCACTGGACCCATACTTACTACCCAGTAGACGTTATCTGTTCCTTTTCCATTTCCTGCTGAGAAGGCATAATCCTCTGCTGATAACATCAGACTAATTGCTGAGGCCATGCTATGATGTCATGAGAAGAAGTGTAGGACCTCACTACAGGAATATGCAACAGGAAAAAAATCTAAGTAGAAGAGCTCCTGTTTTCAGGAAAACATATTTTCTAATACAAACTGAAGGGCTTGAAATTCTAGTATTAGGGGAATTAGAATAATGGAGTTCTGTTGATGCCAACAGTATTTTTTTGTGGTGTGGGGCTTGAAAATCATGTTTTTTTCAATTATTCTTGTTATTGAAGTTTAACATGGTAACAGATAACTCATAAGAATAAATATATACTTGTGTGTACTGCTTTAAGCTAAGCACATTAGGCATGATAACATAAACAATTGACTCTTATCTTCTAATTGTGTATTTAATTATATCTAGAAATTTCCCACAACTGAGATATGAGTATTTGAAGTACATAGAAAGATTGAATTTGTCAGCTGAAAAGGACATTTTGGCCCATGCAGTTTGTCCAAATGTTCTCTGCCTAATCTATACCTGCAAACCTTAACTGGTGTTATTCATTCCTTGCCCCCCACCTATTTATTAATATACACATGCGTGATGCCCCCTACTGTTTTTGCCACTACCACTTCCAGTAATAGGTTGTTCCAGGCATCTATTACCCATGCAGTGATGTGATACATCCTCACATCTCTCTTACCCCTCACCCAGCTTCATCACATGCCCCCAGGTCCTGCTTCTGTTTCTCCTTTAAAAAGGCTCCTCTCCTGAGCTTTGTTCACCCCTGTGTGAATGATGGCAACTGTCAGAAACTCTATACAATGTATGTTTCATGTTAATAAAGGACTTAATGTTTTGCTTGATTCATTATCAAGCAGCTAACCAGGTAAATAAAGGTTTCCATAGTTGTTCAAATGTTTCTAGATTTCCAGTAGCTAAGTGGCTCACACATTCATTAAGTCCTGTCTTTGACATAAATCTCACCCATCCTTCTAGGCTAGGGCTATAGCCTTTTCAAGGTTACATAAGATCATATGCTTTAACAAAATTGTAACAACCAGTGAACATGTTTTTCCCTTATCTAGACTGAATGTTCTATAAACGCCAACTGAGAGGAAAATTATAGGATCAGCTGGGGTAGACTCTCTAAGTGCCTGGTCACAGATGTTCCTAATAATTGTCCATCCATGTGAAATAATTGAACAGTTCTAGAGTGTATGTAAAATAATTGTTTGGTGATGATTACATCCCCAGCAATTGCTATCACTGTGTAAACTCATTTTGCATAGTTTTCTAGGGGCATAGTATCAACTGTGGACAATTTCAAATTGAATTAACCTTTACTGAGCATCCATGTTTGATGGTAAGCATTTCTCAAAATCAGGTCCTATGCTTTCTGTGGAATTGTGGATACCAGGTTTTCTTTCCTCTCTTTCACTTTACTTTAGTTTTAATATTTACATCATTTCTGTCCCTGAGTAGATTTTGTATAGTTTGCCTGCCCACCTTCCTGTAGTGATTATAACCAAGTTGTACAATCTTTTTTTTTTTTTTACTCAGATGGACAAGTTAGCATCTGCCACCCCTTCTAAAGTTGACCTAAGTTGAAGATAAAAGTAGAACTGGGTAATGGCAATTTTGGACCTCACCTTAAGTTCTAAGAAAGAGAAGAGTATCATCGTTTGAGAGAGAACAATATCACAGTTGCTTACTACCTTTACATTCCCAGGTTGCATTATCATTCATTATTATATGTAATTCTGGGGTTCCTTCATATGAGTATCAAATCAGCAGACAGCTGACTAGCATCCAGTATGTTGCCGAAAAGGGAACATACTTAATTAGAGATCCCAATAGCAGCATAAGAACTAATGTAATTATGAAAGATACCAAACACTAAATTAATTAAATTAAGTGACTTGATAATTGTATTTTCCAATTTAACCCACCAAGACTTTTTTTATGATTGGTTAGAAATGATGACTAGTTTGTCCAAAAAGATAAGACTCATGATATACTTTAAAGTGAGGAAAATCTATTTTGAAACATAATACAGACAAAAAAAGAACTAAGCAGTTTTTCTGACCTGTACCAAGTTTACCTATTTAGAGACCCTCTAGTCTCTGTCCTCCCTGCAAGTCACCCCTTCCCCCTACTTCCACGTCCTGTCTGATAACTCCTTGATATGCATCTCAATTCTTCTGGAATCCCACTGTTGTCTGCCTTCCTAACTTTGCCAGGTACTATGTCAATATGATACTGGGTTTTTCTTTAAAAAGTTAAAAACTGTTTTGCTGTGTGAATATGAAAAGAAAAGAAAAATACAACTTCTTACCTTTCTTGACAATCAGAGCTTACCTGAACAGATGACTGATGCTACTTGACCAGGGGGACACTTGGGGATACCCAAGGTGGAAACAGGACAGGCCGACAGGTGTGACTCAGTACCTCTGCAGTGAAAGGAATCCTTCCAAGTATGACTACCTCCATCTCCAAAATACCCTATTGGAGGAATGTCCACAGCATATCCACAGCTCATTTCATGACACAGGACGTTGGAATCCAGCACATCCCACTTCTCATTGCAAACAGCCCCCCACACATTGCCATATTGGATCTCCACTCTACCAGAACATGCATTGCTGCCATTTACTAGTCTGTAGCCTTTGGAATCTGAACAAGGGGTAGAAATACCAATTAAAGTTTGTGTGATAGTTGAATATGCATACCTGTCCATGAAAGACAGTTTTACTACTAAAACAAAAGGCTAAAAAACTATGTCAACAATTCTGTTTAATTTCTGCTTTTTGTTTAGGATTTTCTTTTGCTTTGACTTCTAATTCATCTACTCAGTGTGTCAGACATTACAGTAGGTATTTCTGTATACTTAAAAAAAAAAACTTGGTTCTCAAATGACCTTACAGTGGCTGCTTATTATATCACAGCATGCTGCCATGGTAGGCACTGTGATGTACTAATGAACAAGGGTACTTCGCAGTCTATTGGGGACAGTCACATAATGTCTATTCAAACTTCTTGGATAGGCTCCTGAGATATGATATGAGACCTGGGCAGAAGAACTGAAAATTAAAAAATGGTATTCTTTTGCAAACGCAATAGTTAAAAAAAGTATTTTATGAATGTACATGCTGAAGTGCAGAACTGCTCTTTGAAAGTAGCCAAGTGGGTGGGTTAGATAGTTAAGTTGAGGTGCATCATAGTATCCTGATTGTATCCTGAGATTCAGGAACATGTCCAACTCCCTGACTATCCTACAGATCTCCACCAGTAGGTAGCACTGACTCGTTCAAGGTGGCAGGTGCCACCATTGTTCTGCCATGCCAACCCTTTGACTTGTGTAGGAGGGCTTCAGATGTGTGGATCTATGCCTCCTACCTAGGTTCACAAGGTATAGACAAACTGGGCCAAAGTACAAGTGGAGGGGTGGCAGGAAATGGGTGGGCAGCAAGCCTTAGAAGAAAAGTGCTCACTACATCCGGACTTCGGTGGGGGGTTGGGAACCCCTGCTGACACTGCAATGGGGGCAAGCCCTGGGGTTTGGATCAGTGTCGGCTGGTAGACAATGGGGGGATGGAGCTGGGGGCACCCTCCTGAGGACAAGCCGATAGTGAAAGGAGAGAAAAATAAGAGCAGTAAAAAAATACATAGATAAATAAATAAATAAAATGTTATATATCGGAAACGGTTTGGACTTTTTCATTCAAATTTAGAGGGCATTGAGGGGATGTCCTGTACATGTCAATTATGCTATTTAGGTGTTGGAAACTTAATATGCTGCAGACATTTTGCATGACGCATTTTACATTTTGTGTATACTGTTTTGCATTGTGCTACTGGCTTCACATTTATAGGGTGCCAAGCATTATTGCCATGGAGGTAATGTTCAGTGGTTAGGTGTCTGACATGTAAACAGGTCTGGAATTATGCCACTCTGATGAATGAAACTTTGTCTTGTTTCAAGGTGGTGGAAAGGTCCCACACTCTCAACCATATGGGCTTCCACCAATATATATGATATTCAGTACTTGTACTATTATGTTATGCACAACTTTGCAAGTTGGTAGGAACACGGTGCCCAAAGGGCCACATGCTCCAACCAACTTGCGTGACTTTCTACTTTTATATTCTTTCTCAAAAAGTAGGGACATTCTATGCAAAAAACCTTGTTAATGCATCATTTAGAGTTAAAACACAAAAGTGACACACCCATAATATATATATATAACAATGCATAGAATATATATATATATATATCTTCTATACAAAAATATTATATCATTTAAGGTTTAAGCACAAAAAGTAAGAAATGAGACCTTTAGGGTTGCCCCTTCCCCCCGATACCCCCTCCTCCTCAGATTGACAGATGATGGAGTGTGTCATTGGGGTCATTGGGGTTGTGAGGCCTAAATGTCACCCTATTCATCTTTACTGTGGCTTGTGAACATGATTACACATAAAATAGGGTGATATTAAGGCCTCACAACCCCAATGACACACCCTGTCATCTGTCAATCTCAGGAGGAGGTGGGTACCAGAGGAGGAGGGGCGGCAACCCTTAAGATCTCATTTCTCACTTTTTATGTTTAAACCCTAAATGATGCATTAAGAAAGTTTTTTTTAAGAATATATATATATATATATATATATATATATATATATATATATATATATCTATATATATATATATATATATATATATATAATATATATATATATATATATCTATATATATATATATATTATAGGGGTGTGGTTGAGCCCCTATAATTAGGGTTATAAAGGCGCTCTATGTTAAAGTCAAAATGCTGCGCGTTATAACTTTGGATCTGTTCAATAGATTGCCATGGAATTTGATATGCGCGGTGGGGCATGATAGTATCTTGATTTGCCAAATTTCATTTTGGTCAAACTTGCAGTCTTTGACACGAAAACACTGAAAATGCACTTTTGCCAGTTATGTGGGCAGTTGGGATTTTTGCTGTAGATCATGCTGCTGTCATGTGGCATGCCACTTGTGACTTGATCGCTTGAAAGAGCTTTGCTGGCCGAATATGCCGCTTTTCATTTGGTGAAAAATATTAAGGTATTCAAAAATTATAGCACTTTTAAGCTCCCATTATAAGTCAATGGGAAAATTTATATGGTTGTTTTGCGAACAAAGAATAGTGTTCTAGATATCTGGTCTAGTCTCACGATGAAAGAATTTGCAGCCTCGTGGTCAAAGAATCTTTGACCCTAAGAATTCTTTGATCATGAGGTCTACCATTTTGTTTTTCACATTACGTCAGACAAATTCAAATATCTTGGCTCATGGGTCACCCCTGAAGTAAAACTTGAATGGGTTTTACTCAGGGAGCTTCATTCTATCAACCCATGGCTGTAGTTTCCTCTAAAGTGGTCAAAAAACAGAGTTACAGCATTTTAAAACCTTTGATCTTGGCTCACTAACAATCTTTGATCACAAGCCTGCAAATTTTTTGACTGCAAGATTCTTTGACCACAGTCTTTGATTGCAAGAGAGAGACAAGATGGCCAAATGAAAAAATCAAATTTCTCAGCCCAGGGGTGGTCTAGGAAGACAAATGAGAGTAGGTTCTGCTCAGGGGGCGTCGTTCTGTTGAACCTTGGTAGTGGTTTACCACATTTCTCTCAAAATTTTGATTTTCAGAATTTTTTATTCTTTGATTGTGAGCCAGCAAAATCTTTGATCACGAGCCTGCAAATTCTTTGATCACAAGATTCTTTGATCACCATCTTTGACCATGATATAGAGACAAGATGGTCAGATTTTATAATACATTAGATAGTCCAATTTTGCCAATCTTTAACATTACATATCTTAGTAACAGATTGGTCTTTTTACATGAATCTTGGAGGGTGATTATGGCATGTCCTGTAGATGTAAATTACTGTGCTTACATGTCAAAATTTTTTTGTGGAGATATTGCATGGTGCAGTTTATGTTTTGAAAACAGCATTTTCAATTGTCATAGTGGCTTGAAATTTGTACAGTAGCTGGCCTTGCTGCTGTCAATGAACTTTTTAGTTGTTTGGTGTGTAACATAGCCAGACACTTGCAAGTTGGTGGGCCCCGTGCTCCCACCAAGTTGCACAACTTTCTACTTTTCTATTCTTTCTCAAAAAGTAAGTAAATTCTATGCAAAAAACTGTGTTAATGCATCATTTAGGGTTAAAACACAAAAAGTCAGCAAATGAAAAATCTTTAGGGCTGCCCCTCCCCTCCTAGGTCTGCCAATCATCCCCAGATTGACAGATGATGGGGTGTGTCATTGGGGTTGTGAGGCCTAAATGTCACCCCATTCTTTTTTGCTGTCCCTTCTCAATATGATTACACATGGAATAGGTGACATTTAGGCCTCACAACCGCAATGACACACCCCGTCATCTGTCAATCTGAGGATGATTGGTGGGTCCAGGGGGGAGGGGCAACCCTAAAGATTTTTAATTTCCTGACTTGTTGTGTTTTAAACCTAAATGATGCATTAATACAGTTTTTTGCTTAGAATATATATAAATTTTTTTTTTTCATGGCAAAAAAAATCCATTTGGGATGGGACAAGACCATCAAGATACTGAGATGACTCCCTAAAGCTTATAGCTTAAAGGTAAGGATGCTTCCTTTGGGAGAGAACCAACCTAAATACAAGTTGGAGAGAAAAAACCCGGTGACCTTGAGCAATAAATTTGAACCACTGCAGAAAGTCACCAGTTGTGGTGACATTGAATAGAAGGAGTCAGATGGATCCTTTTTGGCATCCTCCCAGCAAAATCTTGACTCAGAAATGGAAGGTAGTTTGCCAAAAGCCATGGATGATGGGAGAATAACAGATTTACCTCTCGTACCTCTTTCCTTCACCCCACTGCCAGCTCTCTCCATCCCTCTGAACTACTGACAAGGCACTTTGTGTCTGCTTATTCCCCCCTCCACCCTCATAAAGTGTTTTTCTTGTTATTTTAACTTGCACCTATGTTTTGAGCTATTCTGTAAGTTCTGAATCTGAGCTGTATCGTTCATTGTGATGTACCTTTACTTTCTCCTATTGTACTTTATTTTGCAATCATTGATGTGGAACCTTTGTAAAAGAGCTTGCTCTCAAAGGTCTTTTCTGAATCACTAAATAAATAAAGTACAAGGAGTAGGTCTGGGAAATGCTACCATACTGGCATAATGGCAAGCTTCTAGGAACCTACTCCCCTGGTCCTTATGACCAGCTGGAGTCTCTGCCTCAACAGTTTAGTGGTACCACTTCTACCCTGTAGGTTGCAGGCTGTCCATATTAGAGACTTCCACTCTTCTCCACTCGCTTTCAGCTCAGGTGTTCCCCAAGGGTTTGTCCTGGGCCCAACATTTTTCTCTGTTTTTCTAATTGATCTTCCTACTGTCTACTCCTCGCTATCTATTCATATGTATTCAGATGAGACAATACTCTTTACTTATGGCTCCAGTACCCTTGAACTCATGAAGTAGCTTCAAATGGACTTTAACAGCACCCAGTTCTGATTCCAAGAAATTCAGCTATTCCTCAATGCTAAGAAAACTATCTCTATGACTTGACACTAGGCAGATGCTTGCTAGAGTGTCCTCCCTTCCTTCCTTTCAAACCCTTGGTGGTGCCAACATAGAAGATGTCTCCTCTTTCAACTAGCTCAAGGGTCTCGCTGGATTGCTATCTTAATTTTTCTGTTCATGTGGATGCTATCCACAAAAACTCCAACACAAACTTGGTGCACATTATAGAAATACGAAATGTGTCCTGCTTCCTGTATGGAGATAAATACACATTTAAGATGATTATTCCGATTTTTGACTACAGAGACATTGTTTAAAGTGCTGCACCTAATGCCACTTTAGCTAGACAGGCCCTCCTTTTTCATTCTTGACAAACCCCTGCATACATATCACTGTTCTTTGTATAACTCCCTGTCCCTCCCATCTCTTTGTGCCAGGTGCCTTACCCATGGTGCTGCCTTTATCTCCAAATTTTGGTTTCATTCCATCCCCTGTTATCTTATTTCTCTTTCCTCTTCCCTCTTCTACCTCTTACTTCCTTCACAATGCTTGCTTTATGTAGCGCTCCACATTGTCAATGGGTACTGATTACGAATGTGTATTGTGAAACCTAGGGGAAATAGCACAACCCAATGTTGGGCACATGAGCATTCTACTGTATACAGCAGCAGCTCTCCAGTCTTGCTGTGCCATTAAAGGGGAAACATACTAACATACTATTTGCCTGCAGATTAGGCCTTACGGTCTATCGAGTCTGCTCGAACCTTAGATCCTTAGTTGGGTGCCGAGGCCCTCCCATCCCTTGTGCTCCAGAAACCCCTATCATCCATCCCCACCCCTTGGGACAGGCCATCATCTGATACATCCACTTTCTGTATCTGTACCACCCTCTCTTGAAGCCCTCCACTGTGGATCTCTGAACCAGCTCGTCAGGCAGTGCATTCCAAGGGTCCACCACCCTCTCAGTGAAAAACCTCCTTCTCTTTTCTCCCCTCACCCTTTCACCTTCCAACTTCAAACCATGCCCTCTGGTGATACCTCCCTGCTTCTAACATCTAACAAGCTTCTAGGCCTTGGGGCTACAATGCTGCATGGCAGGTTGGGGCTACCTGGTGATGGAAGCACCCATCAATTAAAACCATACCTGTTAAGCTATGGCTTTCAAATTAGTTAATCTGGTGTCCCCATTTCCATTGTTCCATTGTCTATGTTTGGATTGGGGGCCATGTCTGCCTCTTAGTTCATGGGTGTGTTTACTCAAACAGGTCTCCAATTTCATTTAAAAAAAGGAAAAGAAAAACAATAGGTGACATAGGTATGTACCTAGGATCATAGGATCATAAGATCCTGTGAGAAACTGAGTCTATAAGCCATAGGTCAAAGTGACTTCTGTTTTCTATTTGGAGGTACAATACAACCTCGATTATCTGAATGCTCTGGGATACATCAGGTTTGTTCTGATAATCAAGAGTTTGGATAATTAGGGGTCCATAACATTAGGCAAAAGAAAGTTAGGGAACAGTGTTGGTGTTCAGATAATAGAGTGGGCTACATAATCAGGGTTGAATAATCAAGGCTGTACTGTATTGTATTTAGTATAGGCTGTTCCTGGTGGGCTTCTTCTGTCTTTAAGCATCAGTACCCACCTAGTTTTTAGGGTCTTTTGTTTTTAACTGGCAGATACTTGTGGGTTGTTTTTGAGAACACATTTTCTTTTTATTCTGGCTCACTTGATTGTTGAGGGGCATGTCCCTTTTAATTTTCCTCAGCAGCTTTAACAAAAAAATCTAAAAGTAAAAGAAAGCTGCTGGAATGAGATCATTTGGCAAATTTCTACAGTCTTTTTTTCTGTCCTTCACTTGCTTTGATGGTTTTCACAGCTCCATTGAACTGCACAGCTTCATCTGGCTGTTAGGTGCATGCCTTGTTTTCATTAGAGGCTTCTTAGCCACAGCACACAATTCATCCATCTGTGGTGTGCATACATACCCTCTCTGGTATGTTGGTGTCATGCACAGCATAGTGATGTCATGCATGTGCATATGTGAGAATGCATACATGCACATGCACTTCTTCAGTGCTAGATGTGGCAGCTCTCTTTTATCCGGTTTGTTCCTAATTGCCTTCTTGTTTCTTTTCACTCCTGGCAGCTGCCTCTGCTGAGGGGCATCCTCTCTTCTGATTTTTGCTATTTTCCCCACTATCAGAGGTGGGGTTCTTGACAGTAGTCTCTTGATTTATTTAGAAAAACAAAAAGGGGGAACTTCTGTTCCTTAGTCTAGGCAACTACTGTATAGGGCTATTTTACTTTGGCACCATGGGTTACTGAAGACCTCTAACTTTTAAAAGATGTAATACCTGCAAGATGGTCTCCTTCAGGTTCCTATTTCCCCCACTGTGTTACTCAAGCAAATACATCTCTTATGGTTCTCCGTAGTCGGTTACCCCCTCTGACAGTGACATTTCACCAGTGAGGTCCCCCACAGCGACTACAGTGCCATGTCGCTGTGGGAAACATGCTGGCACCAAGTTCTGTCTGTCAGGGGTTCTGCACCCCCCCAATCAGCTCTGACTTGAAGTTGATAATCCTTAAGGGGGGTGGTTCAGGGGCGCAGCTCCCACATGGGAGGTTGGGGGCGAAGACCCACAAAGAAAACACAGTCAGCCTGTGGGAACCTGCAGCCAACTACAGAATGCGGTCAACCTGCCAGTGTCACTGATGGGGCGTTCGACAAAAATTTTGTCAAGCACCCATCGTGGATCCCTCCCTAGTCACACTTTCAAGCTGCAGGGGTTGTACCTGGAGTACCAGTTGGCAGTGGCAATGCACAATTATGTAAGTATTTCTTCTTGACCTTAGCATGAGATTTTGGAACTTAATGTTCTGCAGGATACTCCATCAGTCACACCTGACCCCAAACCTGGCCCCTCAGGTCAGGGGAGGCCCACGCAGGCACATCCAGGCATGCTGCAGAATGACAGAGTTGCATTTACATATCTGCAGGCAGACCCCAATCCTGACCTTACAGTGGGTCAGGAGGAGGATATTGGGGATTTAGGGGAAACTCATGACCGAAAAAAGTTGCCTGATGATGATGATGAGGATGAAACTTCTGAGGAGGATTGTGAAGGGGAGTGGATGGAACCAAAGAGGAAGATTCCCTTTTTTATTTATTTAGTATGTGTAGTGTAACATTTTGTAGTAAAACATTTGTTTCAAAATAACCTTTCATAATGGTTAAACTGAGTGTTTAAGTATAGCCTTTTTCCAGAATGCTTACTTAAGTAGTGGAATAATTTAACATGTACTGTACACGAGGTAGGTAGGTACATGACCAACAAACTGTGTCCATCAGAAAGGGATAGAGTGCAGATGTTGATGTACTAAATAATAGGGACAAATGACAGCAGTATCTGGAAATGTTAGGACATCTGATGACGGCTGCCACTGCAAATCAGAAGCAAATATAGCCTAACATGAAGACATAAAGTTGTTACAAGCCAGCCACACAGTCTATAAATAGCCTGTTTTCAAAGAAAAAGGTACATCACAGCTTAAAATAGACATGTTATTTGTCTTATGATTGGTTTATACTGGGGTGTTGACCTTATCAAGATAACAATTTCATGTATAAGCATTGCCTGTGAACTGAATGAATTGCACCAAATCTGAAGCAAAGATACATGTATTGAGAAGTTAACCAAAATACTTGTACTGAAGACTCGCAATAAGAATAAACCAGAGAGAGAAAAATTCATTTGGTGTGGCTTGAGATTATTTGAAGATAGGAAAACACAACGCAGATATATTTCATCCTTACAATTGGACTCGGATGTCTGAAGACAGTCTATATGGTTGCTGATGACATCAAAAAAACTGAGAAGAGAAGGAAGCCACTGCGAGGAATGCCTACCATACCTGAACTAATGACTCATGTATGGAGGGAGGTCAGAAGACACATGAGGAAACTGAGGTGAAGTTAGATGTGACTTGTCAGTGAACCTGTTGATGTAAGTATGGATTCCATATTACGTAAATGTTTAGAGATGAACCTTCAAGAAGGTCCGTATAGCTCTCCTGTAAAGCAGGAAGATAAATACTTATGTTTCATTAAACAATGTACAGACTGTAATGAGAAAAGTTAGCTAACATATGTCAAAGGTACATACAGTATCAGTTAAAAATAACTGCTAGGACGTGTCAGTTGAAGAAAGAATTGTTAGAGAATAATGATGCTCATTACTTAAATATAGCCAAATATGTCATAGAGGCTAAAGATAGTGAATATAAAAGATATTATTCACAAAGGGAAGTTTGTGGGTTAAAAATTAAGACGCTATAATGAATACAACTGTTCCCTGCTGCCCAAGGTCATGCTGTTCTCTGTATTTGGAGAGCTTCAAAAACATTACTGTGTTCAGCAATGAATGTTAACTATAATAATGCCAGAGTGAAGTTTCAGCTACTCTGGTTTATTTTTATGGTTCATCCCATGACATGCCCTGGTTTTGAAATGTTAGCTCATTGTCTGCAAACTGCAGTTGCAGATATGAAGCAGCATTAGAACAGGCATGTGGATGGGGTGGCTTCCTTGGGCAATTATATAGGCATATAAAGAACAGTCCTTGTATACATTACAAGCAGAGGCACAGTTGTAGTGCCAAATCTCCTTAGAGTTAAGGCAGAATAACTACCTTATCTAATTAAGTGTTCAACTGAGAAAAAGCAGTCAAAACAGTAATGAAAAAATATGGTAATTTTCACCTTGTTGAAATTGGTGACCTTTTGCAACACAATTTGACCTTCTATGTTTAATCTAAGTTAAGCACATTTTTTTGTCAGGATTTTCAGGTCCTGCTGTATTTGAAGCTATACAAGTGATCTGTTTCAATCTGACATGGAAAAATGTGATTTACTGTCCAAAAATAGAAAAGAAGTAATCAAGATTTATTTAAATCTCACATGTCAACTGGCTTAAAAGAGATGTTTATGTATCTGGCTCTCATTTTTGGGAGGATGGACATTTCCATACAGAATATGCCATATGGACACTGAGTACTAATCAAGAAATACTAGTACAGTGCCCATCTTCATTTTCTGCCCCAGAGCAGAATTAGAAGCCATCCGCTGAGCTATTATGACTTACCCTAGGGAGGCTAGTAATAACTTCTCAGACTGTGCTTTTGTAGTGAATTCCTTATTGGACTTTTTTCAAATTTGGACTAAAAAAGGAATGCGGGCAGCATCTGGGGAACCTGTCCCATATGCTCCCATATTACAACATATATGGGATATAGGAGCTCAGACACCTTTAAAAATAGCAATCTGTAAAGTAAGAGCTCATCAAAAAAATCCAAAGGATATCCATGAATTGAATAATAATCTGGTAGATAACTTGGCTAAAATTAGCAGCAAAACAATCAAACTTATGGGTAGACAGTCTTGGAGGTGATTCTACAGAATTGTGGGAGATAGATGAATTTATAGTTGCCATCTCACAAGTCCCAAGTTTGGGGCACATCCAAGATACAGATACTTAGATAGTGGGTTGTCGGAACCAATGGAAAGACCCTAGACAGTGTGCAGCCACACATGTTACTATATGGGAAGATATGATAGTATGAGAACGACAATCAGGGTTTAGGAAGTGAATACCACCCACTTCATTTAGAAAAGATATCATAGATAATCATATAATTGGAGGTCATTGCGGACTCCACAACACTTGTAAAATGTTGGCACAAAAAATAAATGTGGCCAAAAATGGGAAAAGATGTCAAGCAATGCCTGGAGGCTTATCTCATCTGTGCATGGATGAATCCTCCAGGACCTGGTAAAAGGGTTCTGTTAGGGCGTATACCCTTAGCGGACGGTCCTTGGTCCAGCTTACAAATTAATTATGTGGCGCCCTTGCCTACTGTAAAAAAGGAGGGGAGTCCAATATTAATTAGTCATTGTTGACTTATTTTCCAAGTGGGTAAAAGCATTGCCCATACGAAATGATAGTGCTACAGCTACTGCAAAAGCGTTATGAGAACAGGTGTTCTTACATTGGGGTTTTCCCAGAATACTTGAAAGTGATAGAGAAACTCACTTTATAGCAAAAGCAATGACAGTTTTGTGTGATATTTTGGGTATCACTCAATGCTTGCATTTACCCTATCATCCACAATCATCAGGGATGGTGGAACGGTTAAATTGCACTTTAAAAAATGCACTGAAAAAGGCAGTGTTAGATACTGGTAAAGGGTGGGTGATGCACTTACCAGGATTCCATGATGGGTATTAGAGGTACAGAAAACAAAAGTACTGGCTATAGCCCATACCAGTTGATGACTGGATGAGACATGTGGCTGTATTGTCCTTCAGATCCAGATCTATCAACACTAGTGTTAGACCGCATCAAAACTGATGTATTTTTGCAACAGTTGCAAAAACAGTTAGCTGTTTATTTACCCTGTACTGCCAGAAATAAGGCACAGACTCACTGGAAAAACAAACAGAGACATGATGAAAAAAGTAATACTGCCCATTGAAAGGGGTCATCACGTCATAATGCAAAAACATTTTGGTCAAAAGGGGCCATAGGTCATTCAGGTCCAAAGAATTCGACAAGAGTTTACAAAGACCAAATGGGTCCATGTGGATCAAGTCAGCCTTTAAATGATGACAACTGATGCTGCTCTGTTTCTCCCAATAGGTAAAGTACATTGATGTATCCTGTACTTATGCTGATGCTAATCGTTCTGCATGAGGTATTCCTGTATTGTTGGGAGAATGACATGAACACACTGGATATTTCCTTATGAATGGTATTTTATTTGTTATGGACAATGTCAAAATGTGACATGGGGATGTTCGCCAGATGCCTGGCCTGGCACGGTGATGTGCGTGATAAACACAACAGCCCAGAAGGGGATTTATATCCATTCCACTTTTGGGGATACGACAAAACTGACAAGAGAAGAACAAGACTGGTTACAAATAAAATGAAGGGACAAATTACAACATCCATCACATACAATTGCATTAAATTATTCTTATGGTTCAAGATGTAATATGTGACATTTTTTATGTAATACAATTATTGTGGCAACAGTATTATAATTATACTTTAAATCAATACTAGAATAGAGACAGAATGTGGCCATTACACATTCCTGCAGAAGCAACACCAGGCTTATTTGTATGGGGCTGGTTAGGCTCAGGATTGGAAATTGCTAATGGTATTGATTCCATGGTTTTAAATGGCCATAGTTGTTCTTTAAAAAGGAATTTAAAAAGATATAACTACAGGACCATTATCAGATACTGTGAGATTAGCAGCTGATAAAGAAGAAATTGATTGGTTTGCATTTAGAAAAACCTTACAAAATTTTTGAATTATTGCTAAAATGGTAAGCTGTGCTGAAGCACATGCTTCTCTAGTCAATGAATTCAATAAAATTGATACCACTAGGTTACCTTTAGGAATAGGTGAGACCAATGTAACTAGATTATTGGATCATCCCACTCTATTCCTACAACCCTTAGCTGTGATAAAAGTATGGAATTCACCAAATTAATATGCACACATGCTGCGACATGTGATTCCTATACAAGTGATAATACCTGTATGTTTTGAACCACCAAATAAATTGTGACAAATTAGTAATTTGGGAGTATTAATACATGACCAGATCATGAGACTCTAAATACCAGGTGACACTATAATCCTAGTACACAATAAATATGTTGTCTTACCTAAGCAACAGTGTGTACAAGAACATGAAACTTTGTTATGTGAGGAAGAGACATCAACCGCCCATGGTTTCCTAAACAATGTAAATTTACTCTAATGTCTGCAAATGAATACTGCCAAGCAATGAGATGGAACCAATCATGGTGTAATCACAGGTCAACCTTGGAATGTATGAGGGTGTAGTGACAAGACCTAGTGGGTTGCAAATTGGACCCTTTGGGAATGTCCTGCTTATAGCCGAACAAATGTTACCCCTATCAATGGTTCCAGTATGGCCTTGGATTTGCGCACTGATTTGGCAACTCCACCTCATTTCATATTACCAAAATTAATAAATTGACACTACAAAATGAAGGACTTATTTTCTTACAGAAGGCCTCTGTTAAAGAGGTGAAAGAGCAGTCACAATATATACCCTTTATATCCTGGTGGGATTGGGGCTCGGCCGTCTTGGGTACTAGTCCAACCCTGATAGTGGTAGTATGCAGTATTGCAGTGATTTGTGTTCTTATTATTGTGCAAATGTTATTGTACCATAAAATAAAACACATGATTCGACAGATGCAAATGTTACAATGGCAACGCCGTATTGTGTGATCTCCAATTATAGAGTCACAAAAGGGGGGATTGTAGTGTAACATTTTGTAGTGAAACATTTGTTTTAGTATAACCTTTCATAATAGTTAAACTGAGTGTTTAAGTATAGCCTTTTTCCAGAATGCTTACTTAAGTAGTGGAATAACTTATCATGTACTGTACACGAAGTAGGTACATGACCAACTAACTGTCCATCAGAAAGGGATGGAGTGCAGATGTTGATGTACTAAATAATAGGGACAAATGACAGCAGTATCTGGAAATGTTAGGACATCCGATGGCGGGTGCCACTGCTAATCAGAAGTAAATATAGCCTAGCATGAAGACATAAAGTTGTTACACGCTAGCCATACAGTCTATAAATAGCCTGTTTTCAAAGCAAAGGGTACATCACAGCTTAAAATAGACATGCTATTTGTTTTATGGTTGGTTTATACTGAGGTGTTGGCCTTTTTTAAGATAACAATTTCATGTATAAGCATTGTGTGTGAACTGAATGAACTGCACCAAATCTGAAGCAAAACTATATGTATTGAGAAGTTAACCAAAATACTTGTACTGAAGACTCACAACAAGAATAAACCAGAGAGAGAGAAACATTCATTGGGTGTGGCTTGAGATTATTTGAAGATAGAAAACACAACGCAGATCTATTTCATCCTTACAGTATGCTTTCTTGGCTCTGTCTAACTGGTTACATCGGTACTGTTCCCTGTGCCCCCCCTAATCCCTACCTACTTCAACTCCCAAGCACCCTGGCTTGCCCCCTAGGGTGGGGCTGCTGTGGGAGACCCTACCTATGATGGAGACTCAGTCGATACATAGGCGGGAGGAGTTTTAAGGTGGGCAGTGCAGGGCCTGTCATGTGTCACATACATCCTGGTGCATGGTTGGATAATTGTTCCATCTTTTTTGCTACGAGGAAGGTGTGGCATGCAATGATGGGATGGTGCTTATGTCACACATCTGTCACACCTTTCAGGACTACGAGTTCTTGGCCTTAATGGATTCACACAACAAGTAAGCAGATACTTCCTGCAGAAAAGCCTTCGCCTCCAATGGCACAAAGCTCCGCACCTCTTGTGCTTCTTTTATTGTCCCCAGACTTTTAAACTTGTGGGATGCAACCCTGGGCAGCTTTGTTCCCTCAGATTTGGAGAAGGCGAGCATTGTGCATTTGGCATCCATGGCCTCCACCTTTTTTAGGGGATGTTAGGGTGAAGAATTTTCTTATTTTGGCTCACTCCACTTACTAGATTGTGTCCACTATGCGAGGAGTGTGGCTTCAACATTGGGTTGCTGATCAGACTTCAAAGACAAAGCTGTTTAACTTGGCCATTGATGGAGGATTGTTGTTGGTTCTGGCCTGGATGATATTTTGAAAGATATCCAGGCTAAAAAGGGTCACCTTCCAGTATCAAAGTAATGGCAACTGGCCAGTTTACCTCCAAAAGGAGGCAGCCAGCAGAGGCAGTATTGTGGGTATTTTCATCCCTTTTGGAACTTTAGAAACAACAGAAGTAATGGATGCTATGCTTTCTTTAAGAGCAATAGTAGCAAGCAGAGGCACGCTTGCCTGAAGACACAACATAGACCCATGGTGAAAAGCGGGAACCTCACAATGAGGGTACATGGGCTAATCACTGCCTCTCTTCCCTTAGTGGAAGACTTCAACATTTTTACACAAGATCGGCCCAGATAACATCAGAAGCTTGGGTGTTAGAAATTCTGGCTTTAGGTTATGCAATAGAATTTTCAAAAATCCTCTCTAAGGGGTGCTTTCTTCCATCCCCAGTTCTGAGGGACCCCATGAAGAGACAAGTGATGTCAGAGACCCTGGCCCACTTCACTCAAATTGAGGTGGTTGTGCTGGTGCCTCCCAGTGTGCAAGGACAGGATTCTATTCAATCTATTTCATAGTTCCCAAGAAGTTGGGGGGGGGGTTCAGTCCTATTCTGGATCTGAAACACCTAAACAAGTTTGTGTACCACACAACCATCAAGATGGAGTCCCTGCATTTAATGATCTGAGCTGTTCAGCCTGGGGGGGCTATTTAGCTTCCATAGATCTGAGGGATAAGTATCTCCACTTCCCCATCCATCAGTCTCATCAGAAATTCCTCAGGTTCACGGTCCTGGGACAGCACCTCCAGTGCAGGACATTCCTATCTGGGCTGGCTACAGCCCCCAGGGTTTTCTCAAAGGTGCTCATAGTCTTGGTGGCTCAATTCTGACAGGAGGGACATCATGTTTATCCCTACTTGGACACCTTCCAACAGAAGGAAGATATAAAAGGTCAGGTTACCTTTACTTTTGTCCAAGTGTGCTGTGGCTGGTGTTTGTTGGAACCACTGCCAAAAGTTGATTGTTGTTCTCTACAGGTATCACTACTAGTTTTGTGCATGGGAAGTATTCACCCAGCTTATCCCCATTCCCTCCCACCCCATGCTCATCCTCTAATACAGCCCTTGACCCTCTCATATCCTTCATGCAGAAGTAAGGAAGGGGTGGGGCTTACCGCACATTTCAGAAAAAAAATCTTCAGTTATGACCTTCCTTTTTCTTTTGTCTGCACCATTTCAGCCTTCATTACGACCTTCCTTTTTCTTTCATCTGCACCACGTCAGTCAATTTCCCACCTCACACAAGGAGGAGGAGGAGAAATTTAATCTAACAAGAGAAACTGTATTCTTCAATATACTGCCACCTGCTTAGCACCCAAATTCTTCCTTTCATCCACACTTACTTTCTAACTGTCATCCCATGTTCTCAAGGTCAAAATTGTTCTTTTCTTCCACACTCTTGATGACTATGGCCATAGCCTGCCATTAGTGCAGGGCATCCTTTTACAAGTCATGCATACAGGCACTAGTGCATTGTTCCACATACTGAACTATAGGACAACTAAAAACCTGGAACCATATAGCACATCTCCAACACTTGCTGGAGAACTGTATGCCCATTGGCCCTCGTTTGCCATATAGTCTCCACCAGGGTAACACCACATGTTGCCATAATCACCCTAGTACAGGACAATGGCAGATGGTTAAAAGGGGCAGGAACAGGTTCCACAGGACACAACAGTAACCTCCAAACTAGGACACACCCATCCAGATGACTAACCAGTTTGCACTTTTGGCCCATACAACAGAAAAAGGGAGCATGGTCAGCCCAAACAACTGTAAATCAAACCCCCCCTTCAAAGAAATGCATTGGTGATACATCAAAGGTACCAAGTGGCACGGAAAAATGAAAAATTTGCATTGTAGGGGATTTCATGATCCAAGGAGTGGAATCACACCTAACTCACCACCCTGACACTAATGTGGTAGTCAAGTGTCTTCCATGAGCCTTGGCTAAAAGAGATTCCAAATGAATAGACAGGCTAATACAAAGGGAGGGGAGCTGCACAGGCATTTCATCCATTTAGGTATTAATGATTTAGTGGAATAAACAGTTAAGGAGACTAAAATGTACCTGTCTCAATTGGGGGATAGATTAACTGCACACTCATCAATCACTGCATTTTCAGAGATACTCCCAGTATGGAAGAGAGGGAGCAGTACACAACAAATATGAATGAATGAAATGGAAAAAAAAGGATGAAATAGAGGAGTTGAATGCATGGCTCCAAAACTGGTACCTAGAGAAGGGGCACCTCTTCACTGGAAACTAGAGGGACTTTTCGGACAGAGGTCTCTTTAGATATGATGGCTTGCACCTCACTAAGGAGGGTGTGCTGGCACTAGGTCAAAAGTTTGATCTCTCAGTGGAGAGTTTCAACTAGGATATGCAGAGAAGGTGTCAGCAATAAAAGAAACTGCTGCCTCTCCCCAAAAACCCTCCCAAATCAGGGCAACAATCAAAGAACAAAGGTGTCGTCCAGTAAGAAGGAGATCAGGGAACACTGGAAAAACAGGACTGAATGACAGACTGAACTCAAAAAAGGGGCAAGTCAAACTAGGAATGCAATGTACACAAACACACAAAGACTAGCAAATAGAACAGCTGACCTCATAACTATTATCACAGAGGCAGATCCAGTCCTGACTGGGTCACCATCACTGAGACCTGGTTCAATGAATAACATGAATGGGAAGTAACTCTTCCAGGATACTGCCTTTTTAAAAAGACAAGTCTGGCAAAAAAGGGGGTGGGGTAGGGTAGCAGAATATGTTAAGGAAGGGATAAAAGCTTCAAGGACACATGACACACACTCTGAAGCTGAAACACTTTGGGTTACACTGAAACCCAGTAAAGGGGGTGGCCACTCAGGTGGGAGTGGTGTACAAACCCCCAGCAATCAGGAAAAAGGGGAACAAGGAGAACCTAGAAAACATACACAAAATGAGTGAATAAGAGGAAGTGATAGTGGTCGGTGATTTTATCTTACCTGATATTAACTGGAGCACCCATACAGGGGTCTCTTCCAAGGGCAAAGACTTCATGGAGACTCTACTTCTCTTGGGTCTGAAGCAACTCCTGAAGGAACCCGGTAGAGAGGATACTGTCCTTGACCTGTTACTCACCAGTGGTGATGACGTCTCTGGGGTGGAAACTGGGAGCCATCTGGGGTCCAGCGACAACTGCATGGTATGGTTCCAAATAAAAACAGAAAAAGAAACCGAGCACTCCAAAACTAAAATCATGGACTTTAGTTGAGCAGATTTTGCCAAAATGATGTAGAGCCTAGCCAACATAACTCAGGTGTGGGGGGTTAGAGGAGAACTGGACCATTCTCAAAACAGCTTTACTGGATGTCTCCAGTCAATGTATACAACAAGTGAGCAAAGCAAAGAAAGAAGGAAACCCGTCTGGTTTTCAAAGGACTTGGAAGCATACAAGAAGAAACAAAAGGAAACAGGCAAGCTAATCAGAGTGGCCTAAGCAGCAACTGAGCACAGGATAGCCAGAGAGGTCAACAAGCATTTGTCAATGCTGAATGTTGATTGCTTTGATCCGTTGAGCTTGTTCAGTTCCCCTCTCTCACCCACTCATTCTGTTTCTCCCGGTGCTGCAGGCTGCCCTTTTGTACTGGGCTGCTGCCTGCCTTGGCACCAGTGTCTGCCCAGAAAGAAATCTGCAGCAGTCCTGACAGAGCTCAATTGAGCTTGGTCTCTCCCCCTCTCTCACTCACTCGATCCTAATCTGTCCTAAACACTGATTTCCGAAAGTGACTGTGGTATTCTGTGCCAGAAACATGAAAACACATTTCAGGCAAGGTGTGAAAATTGACAGATGTACTTTTCATAAGGAGGTGTGAAAAAATGCCAGTGTTGAAAATCTGGCGTGAAAATATTACTATTTTGCAAAGTTACAAGGGTGCAAGCAAAGTATACAATGTATGCTCATAACGCAGTCATTTTATGGAGTTTCATTACAAAATTTTCAACATGGGCATTTTAGCACCTCTGCTCCTGAATAGTGTCACTGCGATTTTTGTAATGCATCCCAAACATTGATTTCCCACATCACTCGAGCTATTTTGTGCCAGAAGTGTGAAAACACATTTCGGCCAGGATGTGAAAATGACAGCTACACTGTTCATAAGGAGGTGTGGAACAATGACAATGTTGAAAATCTGGAGTGAAAATATTGTAAATTGAAGTTACGAACGTGCGTGGAAACTGCACAATGCACGCTTGTAACAGTCATTTTATGGACTTTTGTTACTAAATTTTCAACAAAGGCATTTTAGGGCCTTTGCTAATGAACAGTGTCACTGTGATTTTCATAAAGTCTCCCAAACACTGATTTCCCACAATGATCATGCTATTCTGTGCCGCAAGTGCGAAAATACATTTTGGCCAGGATGTGGCAAATGACAGCTGTACTGTTCATATGGAGGTGCGGGAAAATGGCAATGTTGAAAATCTGGAGTGAAAATATTGCAGGTTGCAAAGTTACAAGCGTGCATAGCAACTGCACAATGCATAGTCTTAAAACAGTCATTTCTTGGATTTTTTACACCAGATTTGGAACATAGCCTTTATGAGAGCCCGCCTCATGAACACAGGCACTGTCATTTTGTTAATCGGTCCTGAAAGGTGATTCCACGCAGTGAACCCGAAATCAGCTTTCAGGGTGAATAACACCAAGACAGTGCCTGAATTCATGAGGCAGGGTCCCAAAAACCCCATGTTGAAAATGTGGTGCCAAAATTCCAAAAACTGCCTGAGATATGCATCAAAGGTGAAACAACCCTATTTATGCACTCATACAGCTTACTGGCATTTCCTCAGTTTGCGGTCAGCTTTGAAGAGTGCAGACGTGTTTCCAGTCCACCGAAGATCGTCACGCCGGACTCCACAGATAAGTATGGGGGAGAGGGGAGTGTCGGGAGGCAGGGTGCACAGAGGGTGGGCGGGTTGTGGGAGGGCAGGAGATGGTGAGGAACTGTTTTCTTTTTCACAGGTACTACAACAATAAAAACCTCATGGGATGGGGCTTTTTTACAGGACCTTTAGCACACTGTGCTGGGCTCCCAGTGTGCCAACACAGTATTTTGTTGGGGGGCAGCTGTAACTGATGGGGATTGGGCACCCTATCGGCCTAAAAGGGGGGGCGCAAGAGCTGAGGGGGATTGGGCACCACCTTGACACAACTACAGTGCATGTTTGGGGGGGAAATTATGCCAATGGGGAGTGGGCTCCCCCATCAGCAAATAATGCTTTGCTGGGGGACATAATGTCGATGGGGAGTGGGCTCCCCAGTCAGCAACATGAATATTACCATTATGGCCACTGAAGCCAATGGGGATTGGGGCCCCTGTCAACAAATGATACTTTTGTGGGGGGGGGGTATAATGCCGATGGGGAGTTGGCTTCCCTGTCAGCAACATGAACATTATGGTTATGTCCACTAAAGCCGATGGGGATTGTGGCCCTGTTGGCACACAAACACTGTTGTGGGGGGACACATGCTGCCAAGGGGGATTGGGCACCCCCTCGGCAGGGGTGGTCCTCACTCATATTGTTTCTGAACATGGTAGCAAGCCACTGCCATGTTCACAAACAATATCACAGTACCATGGTTCCACCCAGCAATCATGAGCTGCTCCCTCACTGCAGCGGAATGGCTTATGCTGCAATGATGAAGTGGCCCCTGGCTGCAGCAGCTGAAACCTTACAAGGGTGTGGCACTCTGGCTAAACTAGTGTCAACAGCAGCGTGCCACCCCATTGGTGAAAGCGGGCCAAGCCTCCAAAGGCTGTGGGGGAATTGGTCACAACAGTGCCACGCCTCCACAACCTGCTTCTGCAGCAAGCTGCCACAATATGTTTCTTGCGCATGCATGCAATCAACATAAAAAGGGAGACAAAACATTCTTCAGATACTTCAGTGACCAAAGGAAGAAGAGTGGATTCATACTTAGACTGACAAGGGAAGATGGTGGGCATGTGCAGGATGACAAAGAAAAAGTCAGAATCCTCAACAGATATTTTTACTCAGTTTTCACTAAAGAAGGGGAAGGGAGGGGACCACCCATGCCAGAAAAAAGTACAAGCAGCAGCCAAATTGGTTTGGAACCTTTTACAAAAGAAAGAGTCCTGAAGGAACTTTAAAGCTCAAAACGAACAAGGCTATGTAACCAGACGAAGTTCACCAAAGATTACTGAGACAGCTAAGGGAGGAACTGGCAGCAAACCCTGATCAGGCTTTTCAACCTATCTTTGGAAGGTAGACAGGTATCGGAAGTCTGGAGGAAGGTCACAGTTGTTCAACTTTTCAAAAATGGTAGCAAGGGTGAGTGCTGGCAACTACCGTCCAGGTAGCATCACCTCAATTGTAGGCAAAACAATGGAAGCCCCACTCAATGAGAGAATTGTGTCGTTTCTTGAAGATAATGAAAGATTAAACCAAAGACAGCATGGGTTCACCATTGGGAGGTCATGCCAGACAAATCTTATTGACTTTTTCAAATGGGTGACCCAAGTAGTGGATCAGGGCAGCATTCTGGACATGGTTTACCTAGATTTCTGCACAGCCTTTGATTTGGTCCCACATAGAAGGTTATTAAATAAACCGGGCAGCAAAGGTTTGGATCAAAAGGTTGTAGACTAGATAGGGAGTTGGCTAAAAGGAAGGATACAGAGGGTAGTAGTAAATGACTCCCTATCAGAAGAAAGGGAGCTGACTAGTGGTGTACTGTAGGGATTGGTACTGGGCCACATCCTATTCAGTATTTTGATTGGAGACATATCTGATGGTCTGGAAGGCAAAGTGAGTCTTTTTGCAGATGACACAAAGATATGCAATAGGGTGAACAGTCCCGGTGGAGTGGGAAGGATGAGGGCTGACCTTAGAAACCTGGAAAGTTGATCACACACATGGCAACTAAATTTTAACACTAAAAAGTGCAAAATCCTGCACATAGGGAAGAGTAATCCAGATGCAGAATACCTTCTAGGATGAATCAAATTACAATCAACAAAGCAGGAAAGACATCTAGGAGCAAAGATATCATGTGATCTGAAAATATCCAAACAAAGTGAGAAAACAGCATTAAAGGCAAATGAAATGCTGAGCTGCATAGGGAGGAGAATTGCTAGCAGAAAAAGAAAGGTTAACATGCCACTTTACAGATATTTGGTGAAGTCATATCCAGAATACAGTGTACAGTTCTGGAGACTACACCTCAAAAAGGACATAAGTAGACTTGAGACACTGCAGAGGAAAGCTATAAAAATGATACAGGGACTCTAGGATATTAGCTAAGAGAAGCGACTGTAAGAACTCAACATGTATTCCCTCGAACAACAGAGAGATAGAGGAGACATGATAGAAACATTCAAATACTTGAAGAGAATAAACAACGTCCAGGTTCAGGATCTTTTTCATTTCAAGAGTCACACAAGAACCAGACCTCACAGCATGAAGGTAGAAAAGGGAAAGGGAAAGGGGAAATTGTTTATCCAGGAAAGGCACACTAAACCAGAGCTTGTTTCCAGGTGCGACCTGGGAGCACAAGGAAGTTAAGTGACTTGCTCAGGGTCACACAGTATGCAAGTGGAAGCTGTGGGATTCAAACCCAGGTCTGGTCTGCTGGATGTCACCAGATTTTCAGATCAGAGCCTTAGACCACTGTGTTATACTGCCTAAAGGCAAATTTAAGGGTGATGCAAGAAAGTTCTTCTTTACAGAGGGGGTGGTAGATACATGGAACTGCTTGCCACCAGAGGTGGTGGAAGCAAAAACAGTTGGAACAAGAAAGCTTGGGATCTGTACAAAAAATCATAAAACTTATTAGCAGTTAGGGAAGGGGGTGTAGGCTCATGGGCAGAATAGATGGATCTGGTGGTCTCTTTCTGCCATCATTGTCTATGTTTCTGTATAACCCCATTCAAGCTCTGTATGCACCATTGACAAGGAAGTCAGTGACCAGGTATCTGGAGGTGTTGCAGTCCCTTGGCTGGGTGGCATATTGGGAGAAGAGCTCTCTTGAGCCATCACACAACCAGTTGCACACAGGAATTGTGCTCAGGATGGATGAAGGGAAGGTCTTTCTCTCATCAGCCAGGAAGGAGACCCTGTTGAGTGTGGTTGAGTGGCTGAGGGGCCAATCATTGGCTTCAGCCCACCATCTTCTGCAAATTCTGGGTCTTATGATGTTGGTGATAGAATTAGTTCCATGGACTCACTTTTATGTGTGACCTCTTCAGACAGAGTTACTGTCAGCCTGGGATACAACCTCAGAGGATTATCATGCCAGGATTCCCCTCTCACCACAACTGCAGCAGTCTGTGAGCTGGTGGCTGAATTTGGAGAATCTGAGCAAGGGTCCCCCTTAGATGTCCACCCCCCCAGAGTTGATTCTGGCATCTGATGCCAGCCAGTTTGGTTGGGGGGGCAGTCCTGGACCACATCCCCATTCAAGGGACTAGGTCAGTGCAGGAACAGCACCTACACAAAAAAGTTCTGGATATGAGGGCAGTGCACCTAGCTGCCCTTCATTGTCAAAATCAGGTGCAGTTAAAAGCCACGAGGATAAGGTCAGACAATGTTGTCATGCTGGTGTACATCAACAATCAAGGGGCACAAAGAGCAGGGTGACATTGAAAGAAGCCACAAATCTACTGCTGTGGGAGAGGAGAATCTTCTTTCTCTGTCATTTGTTTACTTGGTGGGGGAGGGAGGTTAGACATTCAGCCAATTGGCTAAGTTTCAAAAATGTTCATGCAGAGGAGTGGATGTTGAACCTGAGGTGTTCAACATTCTGTGGCAAAGATTCAGTCATCATCAGATTGACCTGTTTAGCTGCAGCCACAGTACTCAAGTTCAGTAATTCTTCATTTGCTATCGGTTCCCCCTAAGGTAGCAGCAATGAACACCCTGTCGAAAGGGTGGTCTTAGCAGAGTGTGTACCTTTCCTCCTCAATCTTCTATGTACTCAGAACTATACTAGGAAATTAAGGCTGACTGAACACTATAAGCCTATAGTGTCTGTCTCCTCATAACATGGGGTTTTAAGGACCACTATTCTCAAACAGATGTTTATCTAACTTTCTTTTAAATGCCTCAACAGTTGTTACATCCATAACTTCAGAAGGAAGTATGTTCCAAGTGTATTATCATTTGAGTGGAAATTATTTTTCTCTTGTCCTTATTTGAGTGAGTCAATTTTAATTGTTTACTATGGTTTCTGAGATGGAATTTATGTTCAGAAAAATGAATGCCATGGTTATTTGAGTTTGAGCTTGAGAGATTTTATTCATTTCCAAAAAATCACCCTGGTACATCTTAGTTCTACAGTACAAGTCATATTAAACTGTTTCACCAATGAGCTGGTTTAGCATTGTTTTTTACAGTTGGAAATGCACTGGCAACTCAGATTGCATTGTTTTTCAATGCTTAAAAGCTCAAGAGAAATGTTTGTAAAGTGTTTTTGCAGCTCAGTTGGAATGCACCTGTAGTCCAGTCACAATGCAATGCAAAACTGAGTTTTAACTCTTAAGGAACAGTTTATGCAGGGCTTTGTGCTGGATCCAGCAACACTTATGCAACTCAATCAGAAATGCTAAAGCAAATCATTGCAGGAACAGTTTAATGTGACTTGTACTGTAGTGGAAAGAGTTTTAATTTTGTTAAACTGGTTTCATAGGTATCATTTTCTAGTCTGTTGCTCTTCACTGAACCCTCTCCAGTGCATTACAATCTCTTCTAAGGTAAGGACTCCATAAGGCGCTGCAATAATCAAAATGTGGCATAACCAATGTTGTATATAAAGGGAGGATATAGGCTCTGTGTCTTATTACAAATGATCTAATTATTCTGATAATTCTATTTGTCTTTTTAACTGTTTCATTTGAAAGTCTACTAAATGAGAGATCTTTTAGTTATTAAGATACCCAAAATCCTCTCTTCTTCCAGATTTCAGCCAACTGTTGTTCAGACTATAACTACGTTGTTCATTTTTAGTAACTAGATGTAGAACGATGCACTTATCAGTATTAAAGTGCACTCCATCTATATTTGCCTGCTGTTCTATCTTTAGTAAATCATTGTTGAGTATGTTTGATTTTTCATTTCTCCCAACTTCAGCTTGTGAACCAGGAAATCTGTCTTCCATCCTTCTGTCCATAACCTACTCACCTGAATGAGAAGGAGAGGCACAAGTTAAGAAACACAGAAACTTAGAAGTTGATGGCAGATAAGGGCACACAGGCCCACCACGTCTGCCCATTTGTAGTGCTTCACATGCATCTTTTAATCTCCCATTAGACTAATGTCCTCAATTGTTGAGTTCTCAGGATCCCTTTGTGTTTGTCCCATGCTCTCTAGAGTCTATAATGGTTTCTGCCACCATCACATCCTCTGGAAGTCTGTTCCATTTATCCACCACCCTGTCTGTGAAAAAGTATTTCCTCACATTCTCCTGATCCTCTCCCCACCAGTTTTGTGTTGTGGCCCCTAGTCTTAGAGTACTTTTTTCTGTGGAAGATTGCATCTACTTGCATTCTGCTTCTCCCTGAGAGGTATTTACATGTTTCAATCATGTCCCCCCTCTCTTCTTTCCTCCAGTGAATACATATTTAGCTCCCTTAACCTGTGCTTATATAGTTTGTTGTCTAGTCTACTCACCATATTGGTTGCCCTCCTCTGCACAGCCTCCTCCGTTCATGTCCCTCCAAAGATGGGGCTTCAGAATTGGAAGCAGTATTGAATGTGAGGCCTCACTAGTTGTCTATACAGTGGGAGTATTACCTCCCTTCATCTGCTGGTTATTTCCCTACCTACAGTATGCAAACCAGCATCCTGCTAGCTTTTGCTACTGCCTTGTCACATTGATTGACCACCTTCAGGCCATCAGAGATAACAACTCCCAGATCCCACTCCCCACTCCTTTCTGGAACTTGAAATTACCTCTTCCCCTAAGTTATACACTGTTCCTAGGTTGTTGTTTCCCATATGCATGACCTTGCTGGCCATTTCAAGGAACATTACAGGGCAGTCAGGAATGAAGACATTGATAAACCCATTGCATGCCACTTTACCTCTAGGGACCACCGTGTCAATGATCTTTCTGTTTGTGTCCTTCAGCAGGACTTCTGGGATTCTGACCATAGAAAAAACATGGAAACCAAGCTGATCATCTGTCTTGGCTCCCAGCAGCCCCCCCCAGTTTAAATGATAGACTTATTTTCTACTAACATTTTTCAGCCACCCCTTGTATTTACTTAAGTCTGTGTGTATCTGTACACACCTATTTTCATTTTCACCATTTATCTCCATCCCTCATTCCCCAATCAGCCTGCATGCCAGTGCCACACCACCTGGGCGAGCACATCTAAGGAAAGATCCACTGCAATGCGAGCAAAGCTCATCACAAGCAGCAGACCCTTCCTACATGCTCGCCAGCTGGAAACATGGTGGTACAGTGGCCACTAAACTGCTGACTTTGTGGCTGCCCAATCCCCTGGTCAGCTTACCCTGCCCAAGTATGTGCCGACAGGGGAACCCACTCCTCGACAGCAGAATGTGTCCTCCTCCGCTTTTCGTTGTTTGCTGACAGAGGTGCTCAATCCTCATTGGCATCTGTCCCCCCTTCACAGTTTAATGTGCCGATGTGGAAACCCACTCCCCGTTGGCATGATGTCCCCCCTTCTTCTGTGCTGACGTGGGTGCCCAATCCTCCACCAGCCACTGTACCCCACCAAAAAGAAACCACCTGTACAAAATGGTCCCTCGTAGTCTCCCTACCCACCACCAACACCCACCCACTGGGCACCCTACCTCCCCACAACCCCCCTCACACCATAATCTCTGGAGCTCAGCACGACGATCTTTGGTGGACCAGGAACATGTATTCACTCTTCAAAGCCGACCGCGAACTGAGGAAATGCCAGTAAGCTGTATAATGGAATAATTTTTTTTTTCAACCTTGATGCATATCTCGGGTATTTGTTGGACTTTTTTCACCAAATTTTCAACATGGGGTTTTTGGGACCCCTCCTCATGAATTCTGTCACAGTTATGACATAAATTGGTCCAGAAAGGTGATTTCACAGTTACTGAGTAGAATCACTTTTCAGGACTGATTAATGCAAGGACAGTGGCAGTGTTCATGAGGTGGGCTCTCAAAAAGTCTATGTTGCAAATCTGGTGGAAAAAAATCCAAAAAAGTGCAGTTTTACGAGCGTGCATTGCACAGTTGCTACACATGCTCGTAACTTTGTGAATTTGCAATATTTTCATGCAAGATTTTCAACATTGTCATTTTTCTACACCTCCTTGTGAACAGTACAGCTGTCATTTTTCACATCCTGGCTGAAATGTGTTTCCGCACTTCCAGTGCACAATACCACAGTCACTGTGGAAAATCAGTATTTGGAGCAGATTACAAAAATGCTAGTGACACTGTTCACGAGCAGAGGTCCTAAAATGCCTATGTTGAAAATTTGGTGATGATACTCCATAAAATGACTGTGTTACGAGCGTGCGTTGCATAGTTTGCACGTGCACTTGTAACATTGTGCATTTGTAATATTTTCACTCTGGATTTTAACCATTTCCATTTTTTCACACCTCTTGATGAACCGTACAGCTGTCAATTTACATATCCTGCCCTAAATGTGTTTTTGCATGTCCAGTGTAGAATAGCGCAGTCACTGTGCGAAATCACTTTTTGGGACAGTTTGAGGAAATGACAGTGACACTGCACATGAGCAGAGGTGCTAAAATGCGTATGTTGAAAATTTGGTGCCGGAACTCCATAAAATGACTGTGTTACAAGTGTGCATTGCACATTTCCCATGCACCCTCGTAACTTCATAAATTTGCAATACTTACATGCCACATTTTCACCACTGCCATTTTTTTACACCTCTTTATGAGCAGTACAGCTGTCATTTTTTACATCCTGCTAAAAATGTGTTTCCACACCGCACCACCAAGGCCAGTGCCAGCGCAACAACATTCGGCATTGACAAATGCTTGATTTGGATTTAGAGCCAATGGTGAGAAATACCCTTGGTCCCTTACATATCTGATTTAAATTTTTCTAAATGTAGGTCACTGCTTGCATCCTGTTTGGTGGTAGTCAACAGGCTGATACTTACACTAGACTGTGACTGGGGAAGAGAACATTTTGTAATGTGCTTCCTTTGTCCTCACTGTTTCTTTCTTAACCCTCCTTTTGCTTTCCCTTTAAAACTGTTTCTTCTGCACCCCTTTTCCCGTCTACTACAGACAAACTACATCTACCACATGCATCACTGAAGATTTTGCTTTTATTCCACTCTCCTTTTTCTGATAGTCTTTCAATTACATACATATATATATATATATATATATGACAAAAAACTCCATTTAATGCATCAGTTAGGGTTGTTCCACAATGACAAAAGCAAGAATATTCGGTTTTAGGGTTGAAATCCCCCCCTTACTGCCCCCAGCCTACCCCCTCCAACTGGCATCGGGGTGTGCGTTGGGGTCATTGCTCCTAACTCTCACCCTCTCACCCCATTCCATGTGTAAACAAGCTGAGGTGGTGAAGTATAGAAGAATGGGGTGAGAGTTAAGACCGACGATCCCAACACACACCCCAATGCCAGCTGGGGGCCGGGCTAGGGGTGATCTGTCTAGGGTTTCTATAAGCTGCTCTGGAAACATGTGGGGGTCTATTAGTTCTGTGAAACCCATCGTTTCCTGATGTAATGGGGACTTCTCCAGCATATAATGTTTTCTGCAACAGTCCATAAATGCATTATTTATGTCTTAAGGGTCTGTGAGGTTTCATCTGTGTGGCTCCTGATGCCCGAGATCTTGGACCTCTCCTAGTACTTTTCGAGTTGGCAGGCAAGGAACCTACCTGGCTTCTCTCTGGACTCCCAAAAGGACCATTAGAGATAGAATAGGGCATATTTAGCCTTTTGATGCAGGTACATGTCGATTTTATACCTGGTGCCCATAATAATAATAATATTTTTATTTATATAGCACAATTAAAAACAAAATATCAAAGCACTGCACATACATACATATATATCATAAAACAATTCAATAAAATTGTACAAATATTTCAGCATCAGTTAAAATTCTTACAATCCATAAAACATCAGATATTAAAAGCCTGTTTAAATAGATATGTTTTTGAACTGGTCTTAAAGCTTTCCACTGTCCTGCACTCCCTAATCTGATGAGGTAGAGAGTTCCACAGGGATGGCACCATGAACATAAAGACCCGGGCACCAGATGTTTCAGCCACACCCTGGGAACCTCTAACAACCCCTCATCAGTTGAGCGGAGATGCCGGCCGGGGCTGTAGGGAACCAGCAGCTCTTGCAGGTAGTTTGGTCTCAGTCAATACAGAGCTTTATAGGTCAGAAGACTGACCTTGAAGGTGGTCCAGCACTGTCTAGGCAGCCAGTGCAGATCACGCAGCATGGAAGTAACATGACTGGAATGCAAAGTCCCAGTCAATAATCATGCCACAGTGTTCTGCACCAGCTGCAAGCAACTGACATCAACCCCGGGAAGCCCCAGGTATAGGGAATTACAGTAGTCGAGGCAAGAGGTCACAAAGACATGGATCAATGTGGGCAAATCATCGGATGGAACAAGGTGCTTAATTCTGGTGATGCTCCTAAGATGGTAAAAGGAAAATTTGACTACTGCCTACACCTGTGTATGCAGTGTCAATGCATCATCAAGAACCACCCCCTGATTATGCACCCATTCAGAGGTAGGCAGTTGTACACCATCAAGCCAAAGCCCAGAAGGTAAGACAGTGGAAGTGCAGTTGTTTAGTTCCCTGTATTGCTTCTTCAGGAATTTGAGCATCTGCAATTGTTCCTGCAGGTTTTTAGCTCTTGCCATCCACAGGTTGGAGGTGTAACGTATGCAGTATCCCTGTATGTATACTTTGTGGGTGTCCCAGCAGGTAGCTGCATTTCCCCCTCCTTGGCCTATAGAAAAACTGTGATGTCTGACAGTGGTGAGGATTTGAAGGTTTTGTCCTCAGAAATGAGGTGTTGAACAGTCACTGCCTACTAGAATGATCACCAGGGTCCACAAGGAGCCAGGTAAAAGATACTGGTGTATGTCAAAATTCATGTGCATGAAAAGACGAGACCTGCATTTGTATGCCTGAGCACAGGAAATTTTAAATGCTTGAAGTGTTTAAATAAAGGAATAGACTATTTGGAAAATACATTATAGCATCCAGTGGTTCCTTTGCATCTAAGAAGTTGGTGAGTTGAGTGCTGATTGTTTTTTCGTTGAATTACACTTTATTGGGCTAACACCACCTGTACTTCCATAGCGTGCCACACACCAGCACATAACAATCTTCTGTGTCAGACATCACCTTCTGGCATTTGAAGGGAACACTTTTGTGTATTAGGATGGCCTCTCCTCCCCCTGCTCTTGGAGTCATGGGAACTACTTAATACTTGTAAGACGAATCCAATCTTAAGTTTGTCATTTTCTAGGTAAGTTTGACATGTCTCCTGTAGGAATGTTATCCTTGACCCCTCCCATTTGAGATGGTTTAGAACGTTCTGTCTTTTAAGAGTGGATTGAATACCCTGTGTGTTCCAGGAAACCCACTTAACTGGGGTGTTATCCATTTTAATCATCATCATGAGCACAGGGATGTTTCTATCATGCATAGCTGCACTGCATCACAGTACTGAGGCTGAAGAGTGGGCCTTTCGTCTGGCATAGGAGGTGCCTATGACATGGTGTTGTGTAATAACATGGGGAATCAAACTTAGTGGGCTATTCCCCAGTGAAAAAGATTAAATACATAATACATTGTATAACTGTAAAATTTACAGATGTAAGCACAAAGAAAGCATAGAGCCATAATCGTAAAACAAAACTTCTGTGTAATGCTTATTGAACAGCAAACCACTTACTGTATCTATCTATTTATTTATTTATCAAAATTATGATACCTCTGAGCCAGAGACTTATTTTACAAAGGTTCCACAACAGAACTGAACAAATAGTTACAACAAAAGGACATTTGCACAGTGACAATGATGCTGAGACAGTTACATACATAAGATCTTAAGAGTAAGAAATGGTTACAGTTGGTACAATTAAAAGGTAAAATAAAGAGATGCAGTCAGTTGGATGTGTTTGTCATGAACAAGGAAACAGGTTGCAATAACGGCAGATGAGCACATAGTAACATGTGAAGATGAGAGAGGAAAAAAACAAAAGGTTAAAGGTAGGTAACAGGATTTAATGCAATATCAATATAGTCAGAAATTAACTAACTTTGTATTAGAGTGGAGAATAGGGGGAAGGGTTGGGGGTGGCAAAACCTGAGGCAACAAAGGCCAGGGTTGACTAAAAGCTAGGCAGCTGGTAGGCAGGTGAGAGGCTGAAAACTTAGTAGACAGGTTGAGGAGTAGATAACAGAAAGGGTGGGAAAGGTGGTAGTAGGGATGAATGGTGGGGGGTGCATGGCACAAGGGAGGTTAAACTAGGACTGTGAAGGCAACAGTTAGGTGGGGCAGTCACAGCTGCTAAGCATATCAGATGTTGCTGGAGTTTGGATTTGAATGGTCCTATCTTGGGTTCATCCAGTACATCCAAGGGGAGGCCATTCAACCAGTTGGGAGCTCTGTACATAAAAGCCAGCTGCGCTTTCTATATATGCCAGATTGGTACATGGTAGGTGAGCTTGGATGCACTTCATGCACAGTGAAGGTTGGGTGCACATGTAAGAAGATGTTGAGTGGTAGGTGGGGTTAGCCCAAGGCTTATCTTTTTTTGTCAGCAGGTCTGGTACAAGTTCCATCCCTTGAGGTGCAGCCAATTGGTCTGGGTGTACAAGTCACAGATGTGAGTGTACCTGTGTACACCAGAGATCAAGCAGCAAGATTTGTTAAGTGAGATGCTTATTCTTTCGAGGGTCGTGTCCATAGCAGAACCATAAATGATAAGCCCATAATCAATTCTGGAAAGAACCAAGCCGGTAGGTAACTGCTAGTCGGAGTTCTTCAGGGGTCATACTGTGCCTATGTCAGTACAGAAGCCCTGATCTTGTATTAATAACCTGGATCCATGTCATAATGGTGAAAGCCTAAAGATGATTGCTATTATGTATAAGTCAAGGGTGTCAAAAATTTATTTCGGCACTCAGACATCCAGGCTCACAGCAAAAGGGTGCCGGGGACTTAGTTTTTAATATTCTCTATAGGGGGCTGTGCCTCCCACATACCCCCATGGGGGTCTTCACCTCTGCACCCCCTATGAAAGGATTCTTAACTCCAGGAGGGTGCATGTCGGGGGTGAAAACATAAAAAAAAGGTTTTGGCTGGACACAACAAAAATGCACCAGCACCCAGACTCGAACCCAGTACCCAGCCGACCAATGCTGGCAACCCACCCACCTCGCCACCAGGTCAGCACAGCAACCAACTATGGCACCACCCCCCACATCCCTTGCTGTGCGTGCCCGCTCCCACCCCCAAGCATATGTGTACATATAGAGACAGGATGTCACTATAGTAGCCCATCCCCTTATCCAGCCGCTGTATCCCCTCGGAGCCATTCTTGAAATGTGCTAGGGAGTGGGTCGCTGTTATTGTCAGTGCCTTCTCCCCAGCACCCTCATCACAGGCTACCAATAACCTTGGAGCTAAGGTTGATATGCTCATAATAAGATAACTTGCTCTCAAGGGTTATCCCAAGGTATTTAAAGTTGTGGACTTGTTCAAGAGGTACACAGTGGCAATTAAAAATGGTTAACTGGGCTGCTTTTTTCTTATGTGGACTGGCAAACAGCATTACCTTGTTTTTTTTGTAATTCATTATTAGCTTCTGTTGAGCAAACCAGGGCTCAACTGCTGCAAAGCTGTGTTGTAGGTTGTTAACAAGGGGGAGTGGGTATGGCTGACTCGTGAGGAGTACTGCATCATCAGCATACAGGAGTAGGTTGCTGTTGAAGACTTGGGGAGGATGTTAAGGAAGAAGCTAAAAATAAAGGTACCAAGGATTGAGCCTTGGGGGACTCCTGAGTGCAAGGGATGGCTAATTGAGAGGGTATCACTGATTTTTACCTGCTATGTTATGCATCCTAGATAGTTTTTGAACCAGAACGTGACTTCATCTGATGGTCCAAGGGCAGGAAGTAACACAAGCAGGAGTGAATGACTAACCGTGTCAAATGCCTTTGTGAGACTAATGTAGATTGACCCCACTAGGTGACCACGGTCAAGTGCTTTATGAATGAAGTCAGTATGCTCTAGCAGGTCAGAGGTGGTACTATGCCCCTTACTAAATCCATGTTGATGCAGGTATTGGAGGTCATGTTTGTCTAGGTACTGTTGTATTTGGCCAAGTACTCAGATAACTGGTCGGATACGATTCACTCCAGTGATTTGGAGAGGGATGGAAGGATGGAGATCGGGCGGTAGTTTGATTGTGAAGCCCTATCATCACTCTTGTGGATGGGTGTCACCACTGACAATTTCCATTGTTGGGGGATCTGACCATGGCAGAAGGACAGATTTAGTAGTTTGATGAGGGGGGGTCAGGATGGCATCAATGACAAGGTGAAATAGTTTCAGGTCGAGAGAGTCACTGTTGAATCTAGACTTCCAAAGCACTCGCAATAGATATTTATTTGCTTCATTTGTAGTAACTTAAACCATAATATCATGGTACTTACAGCACCAAGCACCTGTTTCAGTCATATAGTCACTCATATTCACTGTTCAGCCAGACAGGAGCTGGAGGTACCCTCTGGTACTGCTAAAGGCACCAGTAGTGCTGTATTGTGTTTCTCATTGCAGAAAAGGTATTGCAAAATGTGGTGAGGGAAGGCTAGAAGCAAGTTCCATAGAAATCACTTTTGGTGGGGGGGGGGTTGTCTGTGATATCACCTCTTGCATTTCACTTATGCCCTGGAAGAACTGGGTCCTGTGAGGTCTATAATGTTGGCTGCCCTGTGCATGTGGTCCTTGTCACTATGCCACCCCCATAATAACACAGTGAGTCTTTTCATTCCCCTGAAGTACTCCCAACTGCCCTTAATAAATTGCACCCTGCACCCTCCTCCTGACCTCTTTCCTAGTTTCACACCATTCATCCCTTCTTTGTCCTCCCAGTTGGGCTGGCTGAGCTGAGCAGGGTTGGTACCAGACATGTTGATGACTGTATCTGCAACAGCCTCCCAGTCAGGAGGGGTCAGAAACCCTTTAGTAAGTTCAGTGGTTGATGGATGGGGTGGAAACTTCCTTAGGCATCTGCTCCAGAGGTCAGCGGAGGAACATATGGTGGTTGGATGAGGGGAATGCAGTAAATCCTTGTACAGCCAAGAGTGAACTGTGGCTAGATACCTAGCATCTTGCATTATTAGTTGGGTAGTATCTGTTAGTGTCAGGATTGAAAGGGATCTGCTTTGGTGTTGCAGCCTGTCCCATTTCATGCATAGCACTATGAAAGGGGATTAAGAGAGGCTCAATCACTTCCTTGCATCACTCACTTGCCTCACACACATATTTTGACTGTTGGCATGAAGGCTGTACCACATCAAAATTTACAACTTGTGAGTGATTAAGGCAGCTGATCAGAGAGTGCTGCATGAATCTGCAGCTGAGTGAGCATGTAGTGAATCAGTGCACCTGGGTCATTGAGGGTATGCTCAGGGCATGGGACCTGGTGGCACTAGTGCCAAGGGGAGAGTTCTCTGCTGGTATCCAGGCTGAGGTAACCCTGTCCTCTCACACAGCACACAATGTGTGTCTAATATATGCTGGTCTGACCGGTGGTGCTAACCCTTGCATCACCCATAAACAACTACTCGATCTAATTGTCAGATTACACTTTACTTTTCCCTATGCTGTGATAAAGCAAGGCTGGAGAGGAAAGTGAGCTGAGTGGCAGTAGAGGATCTCATCCATGGCTATATGTGCTGTCACTGGGTGACTTTGCTATGCTCTGTGACAGCAAAAACATGAAGTGCTAGCAATTGGCATCAGACATTCAAGCACGGCAGTTTGGAGAAGCTGCTGAAATGTGTGACCACGTGAGGCTTCCTGTCAGCATGAGTGGGAGTAGCCAGCCGTAGACCTGTGTGAAAGAGACCTGGCTGAGTCTCTTTTCCAATCAACCTGTTTCCAGTTTGGCAACCCCACATGCCTACTCATCAGTCAGGAGCCATGACCTGGAGGTCAACCTATTGCACAGTGTGAGGCCCTTCCTCGGTCAGTGAACAAAGCCCCAGTTAGGCAGTATCTGAGAACAGTGGCATGTCAGTGGGATACGGTTGCTGTGATCAGTCAAAGATTCCTGCCAGTGTTTGGACTAGAAGGGGAGGAGGTGGCTTGTCCTCCTTTGTGGGGGGAGAGACAGCAGTCATAGCAAAGCTGGAGGCGCCCTTCTTCCTACTAGGGCATGACTTCCACAGATAGAGGAGAGACAGAGCATGAATACAAGAAGCACAGTTACCACAGAACAAAGTAGTCTTTCAGCATTAATACTACCTTGCTCCCCACCTACCACAAGATGGGTAGTGACAGGGCTTGAAAATGAGGTTGAATTGGCCTCTGGTGGACTAACTTCCACATGGCTGGCACTTATGGTACAGATGGGGAAAATGGGGAAATTAGTCAACCAGGAAAGGCACACTGAGCTGGAACTTGCATACAAACATATGAATTTGCCAGCAGAAACAGGCCTCATGGTCTTTCAAAATAACCAAATTGCACTCACATTCCAGAGCCAGGAGTGTGTCCTCCAATTAAGGTAACTCACCAGATGCATGTTAGAAAACAAAATTCAAATTTATTTGCTGAATGCTTATTACTCAAAACATCCACAATACATCCAGGACCACTACTACAGTGTCCATGTAGCCAAGTATCCCAGTGCTTTGCCAATTAAGGCTTCATCAGGGGGCGGTTACTTGGCAAGGGGAACACCTTTTTATAGCAGAAGACATGTTATGACAGTAACCTTTAATATACAAGTGTTAGCAACCATTCAAAAGTTCAAAGCAGTACCAAGAATACATATATTCAGATTCTGCCATTTAAATTATAATCATTGGGGGACACACTCTGGCTCTGGAGTGTGACTGCAGTTTGGTTTATTTTGAAGTGTTCAGCGGGGCTTGTGATCCCGTACTCGCACCCTGCCCTGGTCCTGAATGCAGCACATTTTTGTCGATCTCTCATGGTCTATCAAGTCTGCTTGAATGTGTAGCTAGCTCCTTACATTGCAACTGCCCCCCCTCACATTTACCCCTTTCACCCTGTCCCATCCCCTTTTAAAACTGCCCACTGTCCTACAGGATACTACCTCCTTGGGTAGAGTGTTCCATTTAGCCACCACCCTCTCTGTGAAAAAATGTCTCCTCATTTCTCTCCCATATCATCCCCCTCCTATCTGAGACATGTCCTCTCATGTCCCTCTCCCTCCTCAACTTAAATGCCCCTTTTGTACCTGTCTTGTTTATCTCCATCAGGTATTTAAAGGTAACAGTCATATCCTCCAATCCCTACTCTCCACCAGTGAGTACATATTCAACTCCCTCAGCCTGTCGTCGTAGAGTTTGTCCTCCAAACCCTGGATCATCTTTGTTGCCCTACACTGTACCCCCTCCAGTAATTTGACATCCTTCTTCAAAAGAGGGCGCCAGTGCTGCACACAGTACTCCAGGTGTGTCCTGACCAGTGACCTGTACAGAGGCAGGATCACCTCTTTACTTCCGGAGGATATCCCTCTCACAGTACACCCCAGCATCCTGTTAGCTTTAGCTGCTGCCTATCTGCACTGAGCTGAATTGTTCATATTCCCCATTATAACCACCACTAGATCCTTTTCCTCCTTGGTCGTACCTAACTGAACCCTTCCGAACTGGTAGCTCCTTCCAGGGTTCTTTGCTCCAAAGTGCAGTGCCCTGCATTTTTTAACATTGAACCCCAACTGCCACGTTTCTGGCCACTTCTCCAGTTTAGTTAGTTCATCCGGTAGCCCCTGCCATCTACTATGTTGTCCACCACTGCCCCCATCTTGGTATCATCAGAAGAAAAGACTGATATTACTCCGGATGCCATGAGAGATATCCAATATGAAAATCCCAAACAGCACCTGGCCCATTACCGAGCCCTATGGAACCCTGCTTGTCACAGCCCTTGGGAATGAGAGTTCCCCCACCACCACCACCCTTTGCTGCCTTCTCTTCAGCCAGTTCACAATCCAGTTCAGCATCTTTCTCCCCACATCCACATACTCCAACTTTCTCTCCAACCACCCATGAGGCACTGAATCAAAGGTCTTGCTGAAATCCAAATACAGGACATTCACTGCATGACTCTTGTCCAGTTCCCTCATCACTCAGTCATGATACTCAACTAGGTTGGTCTGGCAGGATCTTCCTAAGATGAACCCATTTTGCTGACTGTCCTGGAGTCCGTTGTCTTCCAGAAAGGTCACCAGCCTCTCTTTTGAAATTGTCTCCATTAGTTTTCCTGCAATGGATGTGAGTCTTACTGGTCTGTAATTGCCTGGTTCATTCTTTGGGCCAGTTTTGCAAAGGGGCACCACATGAGCCATCGTCTCATCTTGTGGTACGCATCCTGTGTCCAGGGAGGAATTGAAGAGGTCTGCCTGCGGCCCTGCCAGGACCTCCACCAGTACTTTCAGCACCCTAGGGGGAATGCCATCTGGTCCTGGTGCCTTATCCACCCTCAGAGCCTTCAGCCCCTCCAGCACCCTGCTCTTTGTAGTTACTGCATCTGTCACCCCCTCCACCTCTTGCCCACCTTCCACATCCCCTGAGGTAGCCCTTCTCTTTAATGACTACAGAATAGAAGTACTCATTTAGTGCTTCTGCCTGCTCCACCCCTTTCTCCACCCTTCCCCCGTCCTTCCTAATCCTCACTATCTAGTCCTTGCAGCTCCTTCTCTCCCTTATGTACCAAAATAAGTCCTTTTCCACATCCTTGATGCCCTGTGCTAGCCTCAGCTCTCTGGAAGCCTTGGCCTCCCTGACTAGTCTGGCTACCTCTTTGGATTTCTTCATATACACTTCCCTGTCTTCTCCCCTCCTGGATTTTGTGAACCTCCTAAATGCTGTTTTTTTCCCGTCACCCCTTCAAAGACCTCCCGAATCAACTAGTTTGCTTTCGTGACCCTTCCTTTCTTGCTCTGTGTCTTGGTACATGACCCAGTAGCCTTCACCAGCCCCGGTCTGATGATTTCCCAGTTTTGGCATGCACCCAAGTGTGGATGAATTCCTGCCAGGTGCCTCTCCAAAATTTCCCCCATCTTATCAAAGTCAGTCTTTCTGAAGTCAAACACTCTGGTTCCCGTACTTACAGCTTTCTTGCCCAACTTGTTTCCAGGTGCGACCTGGGAGCACAAAGAAGTTAAATGACTTGCTCAGGGTCACACAGTATGCAAGTCGGGGATGATGGTACTTAAACCTAGGTCTCCAGGTTTGCAGCTCAGTGTACTTTACCACTATGTTATACTGCCTCCTTAGGAACTGCTTGGCATTGCGGTACACTGTAGGATGCATACCAAAACTGTAGGTGCCAACCACTGAGTTTAAATTATTTTTTTTTATATTCTCTTTTTTTATTCCCACTCCTCTTTGCATCTGTGCCTCTCCCTCAGGTCTCCCCAAGGCACTCACCTGGGTTCCACCAACTCCCAAGCCACTTCTCTGTGCCATCCTACATGCTGCCTAGGCTTACCCACTGGTTCGGAGGGAAAGAGTAGCTCCCCATTCCACCCCCCCACATGCTTAAAGTCTTCATCAGGCGGCTTACCGAGATTGCCTGGAGTCACACATTGCTGTCCAGTGGTGCCAGGGGGCCATCATTGTGCCAGCTGTGGGGATTTTCTGTGTTTTCTCCACCCTGAGGAGCCCGCATGATAGGAGAACAAAGGGGAGTGAACATGTAGAACGTGCATGCGCTCTGGAACTTTGGCTGGTGTCCTCCTGTCCCATGCTATGCTTTTCAACTGCACCTCCACCCATGGTCACCCAGGTGGTGGTATTACAGCAAGAATGGTGATCCCCCCCTCCGGAGGAGAGGAGTGTCTCCTGAGATGCTCTGTCTACCTCCTGGGTCACAGTGCTGCAAGCGGTAGTGCTACCACTGCACCAGTGGGTGAACAACACTGAGTTAAAATTCAACCATTGAGCAGGACCGCATAGAACTGCCTTAGCAGGGAAGTGGGAGTGACAGTAGAGCTGGCAAAGAGTCTCATCAAACCTTTGTAAAAAAGGGTGATGGGTGCTGTCTGTGGCCGCTACCTTTGTAGTTCCTTAAGGCATTGGTTGTCACCCTCCAGCTACACCAGGCATACTTGAGCGAGAGTGGGATGGGGGAACAAGGGAGAAAACAAATAGTAAGATAGCTATAAATTAGGGCAAAGCAAACTTCAATTTGCAAGAAAGGATACAGGTGCATAACATAAGTCATAGTGCTTTCACACTGAGCTGCTTCAAAGTCATGTCTTCATTAATGCAGTCCAGTCCCCAGTCCATTCTGCAGGCAGTGTACACACTGCCCAATCTGCCTGATGCTTAGCTGTCACTCATTCTGCCCATGTAAGGTCCTGATTGAGGGAGAGTTCTGCATAGCAGGTGATGGCCCAGAGGAATGCGGCTTGGGAGGTAAGGCAGGCAGCAAAGTGTTAAGAGGGTGTGATGGGGATTTGCCATATCTTTTGGGTGCCACTTTCTCTGCAGAATCTGAGCTGCCACCTGATTGACCAGAGTTTTTGCTGACAATTCTAGTAGGTCCGGCCCCGGCTGATCTACTGGATAATTGCTTGTCTCGTCCCCTCTGTTTGGATCACTTTGCCAAGGAAGTTTGCCATTCCACTTAGTCTTATTGGGTCTTGCCAGTGGTTGCATAGCACAGTGCTGAGGCCAGGCTTCTCAGGGCTGCAGGTGGCTCACCCATGGCTGTTTGCTGGTCTGCTGGATGTAATTTTTCAGACAATCTCTTGCCACTGGTGAGTGACATATGCCTTTCCTCCTCCTGGACACTGAAGGTGTGAGACACACCATTCCTGGTGATATGCAGTTTTACTGGGTATTGGAGTTTGTAGAGGACATTGTGTTTTTGCAAAACTCTTTTCCCCTTACTACATCCTTTACTTTTTCATGACAGCTCATTTGAAAAATCAGACAAAATATAAATACAATGCCCCTGACATGATAGGGGATCCCAGTCTCTGGTGAGGGATAGCATCTTCTCTTTATCCTTGTACCAAAGAAATGTGACCAAAACCAGTCAGTGTTGTTCTCCAATTCTGCACACTGATTCAAGGGTGCTGTGGGCATGATATGTCTCCAGTCCAGCTTTACAGCTATGTTTTAGGAGAGTAGGGAGATCTCTCTGGAGTAACACACAGAAACCTTTTTTTCAGGCTTTTCTGGGAAGCCGATAACATTGAGGTTGTTTCATTGGCTCTAATTTTCAGCATCATCCACTTGTTCCAATAGGCCACTGACCAGTAGTTCAAGTTATTGTATTCATGCCTCTTAGCAGCTGCCTTTGTCATCTATGAATGACAAATAAGACTTTGGGCTCAATTCTCAAAAAGCCCTTAGATCACCACAAAGTGCAGTGATCTATGGCTGCAGCAAGCCTGGGACCATTAGGGATCTTGTACCTAGTTCTCAATCTGGTAGGGTCCCAGTGGCAAAGTCCCATGGCTTGCAGAAACTGTATCAGTGCACTAAACAGAGGGTACAGCTAATCAGAGTGCCCCAAGCACTGGGCATCCATGTGGCAATGCCTCCAGACATTCCAAAGTGGGCTAGCGGCCCCCCCTCCTCAAAGTCCCCATGAATTTTATATGTATCATATGTCCCTGGTGGTCTAATGGACCCCTGATCCCGAGTACCCCATTTGCACAAATAGTAATTTAACCCCATCCCTGATGAACTAATGGATCCCCTCCCCAATGTTCCCATGGATTAATCCCTATGGATTAATTAATAATCATAAATCCCTGGTGGTCTAGTGGACTGCCCTCTCCTATCCTCAAAGTCCCCATGTTGTATTAATGTACACAAACTCCTTGGTGACCTGGCAGCCTCCCCCAAATCCCCTGGTATGCCATATTATGAACTGATCAGTGGTACAGTGGTCCCCCACTCCCCATCCCGGTAGGCAGTGTCTCCCCAACCTACATCCCCTTCCCAAAATTGAGCCAGAGACTGGCACAGCACATTGATCACCACTGTGGTCAGCCACTGACTGAGCTCTGAAGGAGCACATACTGTGTACAGTATGCACTCAGTGTCAGCTGTCAATCACTGAGCATGTACTGTATACAGTGTGCGCTCCTTCAGAGCTCAGTCATCAACTGGTCTTGGTGGTGAGCAATGGGCTGTGCAAGTCACTGGCTCGATTTGGGGATGGGAGAGCAGTGTGGGGGGATACTGCCTTCTGGGATGGGGGCCACTATACCATCAATCAATTTATAATATGGCATTACAGGAGATCAGGGTTGGGGGTGCTAGATCACCAGCGGGGTTGTATACTTTAATGCAACATTGGTAAATTGGGGATCAGGGAGGGGGGTCCACAAGACGACCAGGTGTGGCATGCAGACAACTATTTCTGATTTCAATATGATATTTTTTCTGCAATATAAAATATGTAAGAGAATGTCTATCTGGAGGAAATACTGTCTTGCTGAAACTGGCACATCAAACCCCCCAGGGATAAGTTCAAAGGACAGGAGGTAGCTTAAACTGCAGATATCTCAAATGTAATTACTTTGTTAAGTTTTCTTTGAAGCTCCAGAAATAAAATATCCACTCATGACATCCTCAGGGAAATCCTTTGATTTGCACTAGGTAACATAGGGGAAGGAGAATATGCATGTGTTGGGGTATCTCCCAAGATAGCCAGTAAATACAGACTTTGATGTCTGGGTGAAGCAGGTCCCAGACTAAATTAGGAAGTCCAATATGCATTTGCTTGGGGTTATCCAGAATTACATCAAAGAGGCTTTGATGTCAGTGTGAAGCAGATCACAGACCAGTTTTGACATGACACATGGATAAAGGAGATTCATTGGTCAGCTATTTTGTTAAAATATCTTATTAGGACATCCTGCATTATAAAATATAAATTTTAATACACCAAGGCAGAGTTAGATGACCTCAGAGAGAAGGCCAGCTCAAGACTGTTTTTAAATGTACTGAGCAGACCTTATACAAGGACATTCATTTTCTGACTGAGAAAAGAGGAACATCGAAGCTTTGAAAGATTAAGAAAGTAAAGATCTTAGATAAGACCAGTCAGAGTGCATGTGCTGTAGGAATTTGCACTTTTAAACCTGTTTTGTTTTTAAGGCTGTATGTGTTGGGATATCTTGTTCAGTATTTTACTGTTTTCCTATTTTACCTATTTTAAAGTAAAGATATATATTTTAAAAACAGAAACTATCTGGTGTGCCTTGAAACTTATTTTTATATAAGTGAAGCTTAGATGGTTATAGTTGACACTGTGCATGGGCTTATTGTGATACCAACTGGGAAACAGGTCAGAGTTCTCTATGTCTTGCATAGAGTTCAAAGGGTTAATTTTGAATTACCTGGTTAGGTGCCCGTAGGCAAAGATATCTGGCCCCCTGAAGACAGAATTATCTGAGCCTGACAATTGGGTATGCTAACAAGAGGTTATCAGTTTGAATTCCTCCAGAACTTGGGACTAAGGTGACTCAAACCCCCAAAACAGACAAGAAGGTTACCTTGTTCTGTTAAACTGTTCACAATTCTTCTCTCAGAGGTTGGCACTTTGGGAGTAGAGGGCTGACCTGCTGAGTAGGTTTGTGACACAAGGGACTTATGATAATTCATTAATCCATCTTGGCATTGGAGAGTGGGTCCACTGGTCCACCAGGGAGGTAATTAGAGTACTATTTGTGTACATGGGGATAATCTGGGATTGAGGTCCACTTGACTACCAGGGACACATGATACATACAGTATATAATTGATGGGGAAGTTGGGAAGGGGGACTCACTAGTCCATCACGGAGAGGGTTAGATGACAATTTGTGTACATGGGGGTACTTGGGATTCAGGTGTCCAATAGACCACTAGGGATGTATGATAAATACATACTTCATGGGGATTTTGGTGAGGGGGTGTTGTCGAGGCATGGGTGATGAAGCATAGGAAAACCAGGAGCAGTTGTAGAATTCACCAAAAATATTTATTTACAGTAGCAGTAACATAAAAAAATAAACTTTTTCAGAATAACTATGTTCAGAGGAGAAAAAAAGTAGTTTTAGTTCCGTTTCTGTGTCCCTTTTTTTTCTAATCTCTTTTGCAGCTGCAGTTTTGCTCCTTTATAGGTTCTTTTAACACCCACTTTTAGCAAGCATCCTGTTTTTCTTAATAACAGGCAGAAGCTGCTAGAACACAGTGTGCTTCTTGAGATGCATCTCTTTTTTGCACAGGTTTTGCAAAATGTTTAAAAACTGAACTCTGGTAACCTCTAGCTTCCAACAGCTTTTTGCAGTCATCTCAAATTATAATTATATACATTTCAACAGTAACGCTATATATTTTCCAAACACAAGGAATCCCAATATCAGTTACATTTCCACACAATGATTTACGCATATTTTTATATCAGCAGATTTTGATATACAAGGGAGAAAAACAGACAGTAAGAGAAAACTGAGAGACAATGAGGGGGAAAGAATTACGAGATTGTCTGGGTGATCAAATCCGGTCTCACAGGAAAATCTGGTTGCACAACCAGAGAGAGAAGAGACAGAAAAGGAAACAATACATCCTTGCATTTAAACACTTTCTCCATAACAAATGGGGCAGGGTCCTATTTCACCCTGTCACATAACCCCCCTCCTTATGAGAGAACCTGTTTATTAAACAGGTTTCCAAAACTTTTTATTCTCTAATAACATTTGCTGCTTTCAGCAATTAAGCACATGTTCATGATCAGTTTTTTTTCTAACAGTACAGCAAGCAGTAAAGTTTAAACTCATACATTTATTTTTCAGCCTTCAGAACCATCAAGTCCTGTTCCATATCTTGACAGAAAATCAGCATTGGTATTCTCAGTACCAGATGAGTGTATCACTGTGTACTTAAATGGCTGTAGTGCCAGGTATCACCTTGTGATTCTGAAATTTTTATCTTTCATCTGGTTAAGCCAACAGAGAGGATTGTGATCTGTTACAGGAACAAAGCCAATTCCTAGCAAATAAAACTTAAGGGACTCCATCACAGAAAGAGCAGAACCAAACCACACAAAAACACGTATCCTGGATTTTAGGGGGGCAGACTTTGGGAAAATGGGGAGATACTTGAAAGAGGCATTAAGGGGAATGGGACAGGAATCAGGGGTTGAAGAACAGTGGGCAGTATTTAAAATGGGGATTATAAGAACAACAGAATTATGCATTAAGCAGGTTAGCAAGAGGAAAAGGAAGAGGAGACCATTATTGTTTTCCAAAGAGGTAGCAAAGAAAGTGAAAGCCAAAAAGATTGCATTCAGGCAATACAAAAAGACACAGGCAGAAGGGATAGGGAGAAGTACCAGGAGAAACAAAGGGAGGCAGGGAAGTCAGTAAAGGAAGCCAAAGCTCAGACAGAAGAACACATTGCAAAATCAGTGGGTAAAGGGGACAAAACCTTTTACAGGTACATAAGTGAAAAAAGAAAGACAAAGGGAGGGATAGTGAGACTGAAGGGGGAGGATGGGAGCCGCGTGGAGGATGACAACAGTAAAGCTGACATATTGAACAGGTATTTCTGCTCAGTCTTTACTAAGGAAGAGGGGGGTAATGGGTCTGAAGGGAGTAACAGAGGTGAGAATGGTGCAGAATGGACACAAGTCCCTTTACACGAGAAGGGTCCTGAAGGAACTGGAAGTAATAAGAGCTGATAAAGCAATGGGGCAGATGGGGTGCACCCCAGGGTCCTTAAAGAACTAAGAGAGGTGGTGGCTGAACCTCTGGCTATCCTGTTCAGCCAATCACTGGAAACAGGGAGGTACCCAAAGACTGAGGACAGCAGATGTAGTCCCCTTATACAAAAGTGGGAACAAAGAGGAAGCAGGGAACTACAGACCAGTCAGCCTCACCTCGGTAGTGGGAAAGATCATGGAAGCACTACTGAAGGAGAGATTGGTGGAACATCTGGTTGTCAATGGACCACAGGACCCAAGGCAGCATGGTTTCACCAGGGGAGGCGCGTCAGACCAACCTCATTGAATTTTTGACTGGGTGACTAGGAGGTGGATCAGGGAGGGCAGTGGACATGGCCTATCTGGACTTCAGCAAGGCCTTTGACACTGTGCCACATAGAAGACTATTACACAAACTGGGGAATATGGGTGTGGGCAGGACAGTAGTGTGGTGGGTAGGTAACTGGCTGGGTGGCAGGACACAGAGGGTGGTGGTAAATGGCTGTCACTCCATAGAGGGAAGAGTGACCAGTGGGGTACCACAGGGATAAGTGCTGGGACCGGTCCTATTCAACATCTTCATCAGTGACATTGCACAGGATCTAGAAGGCAGAATTTCACTGTTCGCTGATGACACAAAGCTCTGTAACAGAGTAGACACACCAGAGGGTGTAGACAGAATGAGAAGGGACCTGCAGAAACTTGAAGAATGGTCAAGGGTTTGGCAGTTGAAATTCAATGCAAAGAAGTGCAAGATAATGCATATAGGCACAAAACCCTGGCACAATATATCAGTTGGGGGTGAGGATATAGCATGCACCAAGCAGGAAAGGTATCTTGGGGTTGTCATCTCTGATTACCTCAAGGTAGGAAAACAGTGTGACAAGGCATCAGGTAAAGCAAATAGGATGCTGGGATGTGGGCAGGGGCATCACCAGCAGGAAAAGGGAGGTCATAATTCCGCTATACAAGACACTAGTGAGGCCCCACCTGGAGTACAGTGTACAGTTCTGAGACCATACCTACGTAAGGACATAGACAGGGTAGAGAAGGTTCAGAGGAGGGCAACAAAGATGGTGCATGGGTTGCATCACAAGTCCTATGAAGACAGGTTGAAGGAACTGAACATGTACTCCCTGGAGGAGAGGAGGGAGAGAGGATATGATAGAGACATACAAGTATCTTACAGGGAGGAACAGGGTGCAGGAAAACACTATTTTTAAGTGAAAAGATGTTTCAGGAATAGAGGGCATGGGATGAAGTTGGAGGGAGGACGATTCAGAGGAAACATGAGAAAGAATTTATTCACAGAACGGTGGTGGACAAGTGGAACACCCTGCCAGAGGAAGTGGTGGGGGCTGAAACAATCACGGGATTTAAGAATGCATGGGATAGACATAAAGGAATTCTAGAGGTCAGGGGTAAGGGGAAATAGACTTCTAGGAAAACAAACTGAACTTACAAGCTCAAATGGGCAGACTAGGTGGGCCATAGGCCCTTATCTGCTGACACTGTCTATGTATCTATGTATCCATGGCTCATTTTACTACTAAACATTCCTTTTTGATAGTGAAGTACTTTTTCTTTCTGTCATACAACTTCCTACTTATGTACAGAATAGGATGTTCCATCCCATCTATATTTTGACTCAGTACTGCACCTAGACCTACCTCTGATGCATCTGTTTGTAGCAAAAATGGTTTCTCAAAGTCTGGGATTCTTAAAACAGGGGCTGAACATAATGCAGCCTTTGTGGCTTGAAAAGCTTCCTCACACTCTGAAGTCCATTTCACATTGTTTGGGTACTATTTTTTGTGAGTTCAGTGAAGGGAGTAGCTAACTTGGCAAAGTTGGGAATAAATCTGTGATAATAACCAGCCCGCCCTAAAAATGACCTGACATTTTGCTTTGTTTTAGGGACAGGGCTGTTAGCTACAGCTTCTGTTTTAGAAACCTCTGGCTTAACTTCTCCATTTCCCAACACAGCCCAAGTATCTGGATTTCTACATGCCCAATGCACATTTGGTAGGATTATTACTCAGACCTAAATTTTTGATAGTGCAGATAACTGCTTATAGGTGTTTCAGGTGTTTTTTCCAGTCTTCATCTAGGCATGCAGCATAATAACCAGTGTAAGGGGATAAAATGACATCCATGTACCATTATAATGTAGCTGGCGCACCATGTAAACCAAATGGCATGGTGGTGAACTGATAGAATCCTACAGGGGTGGAAAATGCAGTTTTGTCTCTGGATCCTTTAGCTAAAGGTATTTGCCAATAACCCTTGGTGAGATTGGGGGAACTGATATACTTTACACTCCCCAGTCTGTCCACCAAATCATCTATTCTGGGCATAGGATAAATGTCAAATTCTGACACTTGATTAAGTTTCCTAAAATCAAGGCAGATTCTAATACCTCCTTCTTTTTTGTTTACAATTACTATGGGAGATGACCAAGCACTCCTCAACTCCTGTACGATACCCAATTCTTTCATTTTTTGTATTTCCTTAACCACATCAGCTCTTAAACACTCTGACAATCTGTATGTCTTTTGCCTAATAAGACGAGCAATCCTTGTCACTATTACATGCTTAACCCCTTTTGCTCAGCCTGATACCATGGTAAAAATACTGTTAAATGCCTTCAGCACATTACGAATGTCTGCAGTTTGTTCTGAGGTTAAGGAAAATTTCACCTTTACAGTATCAGCATTTATAGTTTGTTCCAGTCTATCATAAGCTACATCAATATATTCCTTATCAGTTTCTGGTAAAACTAGCAAGGCAGCTTTTGGCATTTTTTAAACCCATTTCTTGAGGAGGTTAACATGGTATATCTTTACAAGATTTTTCCTGTTGGGGTCTCAGTCTCATTCTTAACAATTCCAGTACATTTAAGAACCTTATATTGCCCTTGTCACTTCATTAACAGTTTATTTTCTGTTGTGGGCAACTGTAGCAAAACCTTTTCACCTGGCTGGAAAACTTTTTCTTTTACCCCATGGTCATAATATACCTTCTGCTAGTTTTTGGACTCTTCCTGATTACTATGGGCAAGTTCAACATATTTTGCCAACTTCTTTCTTAGGGCACATGTACAAGAAGTTATAGATTGTTTGCGAGTGGGGTTATCTTCCCACATGTCTTTTATCACATCCAGTGGCCATCTTGGCTGCTGACCATACAGCATCTGCTAGAGAATAGGCAGAGAACACCAAAAGGAAGGAGCTTCTGTTATAACTATACTTCTCTACTGGGACTAAAGAACTAGAACTCTACTATTGGGATCTTCAATTTATGGTAAAAACAAAACAAAAAGAAGAGTTAGTGTGTTTGCCTGAGTTGGCTGAAGTGAATTGTTATCTGTGCAGTTATCTAGGTGTTTGCCTCCGATTGCTGAAGGTAATCGTTATCTGTACAATTAACTAAGTGTAGAAAGAGCTGTAAAGTAGGGAGAGTGGCTTAGCTGGATGGAAGTCAGGTTAAAGTCAGATTTAAAAACTGCCCTAGATAGCTTCTGTCAGAGAACAGGCAAGAGAACACCAAAAGGAAGGAGCTGCTGTTATAACTATACTTCTGTACTGGGACTATATTGCCCTCCTTCCCTCTCCCCCCCCCATGCTAAGCCAGCTCTACTTTTATAGGCACAGGATTTGACTGACAACAGGAACTTCCTCTTTGGGTGCAGGAAGTGAGTGATCACAGAGCCACAAAAAACTCACTATTATAGAAGGAAAAAAGTAGCTCTCCACCCCCCACCTGCTGGAGGTCTGACTCTGAGCAAGTAAGGAGACTACTGAGAAATATAGGGACTTCTTGTCTCAGAACAGAAAGATCAGGAGCTTAAAGGGCACAGAGGCAGTAAGTAAGTAGGGAGAAAAAATATATAAATAAGTAAACAGAGGAAAGAGTAAGTATTCCAAATAACAGTTAAGAGGCCAGAAATAAGACATGATGGGAGTGGTGCAGTGTAGTGGCTGTGGAACAGCAATCTTGTGGGAGATGTTCTGGAGGATGCAGTATTGTCTCATCTTCAGGCACCTCTGTGGGCTGAGGGAGGAGGTTGATCATCTCCAGACTGAGTTGGCCAGGATTTGGAAGACCTCCTCTCCCACCAGGGTCACTGCCATTGTCTCAGAGATTGCCAAGAAAGAGGAGTGGTTGGACCTCAGTAGGCTCAGGGAGGGTGAGGGTGGTGGAATGGAAGCACATCCCTCCAATTGTACCCCTCCACAATTCATATGCCATTCTGGCAAAGTGTGGTTCCTCTATGGAGACACCAGCAGTGGAGACCAAGAAGGATGCTGGGAACCTCCACAAAGGAGACCCACAGGAGGGTGGCATGAGACCCCACAGGGGAAAGAAACCACTCCTGGTGGGGGACTCCATTGTTAGGAGGGTAGAACTGGGAGAGGAAGGGGAGAGGGAGGTAAGGTCCCTGCCTGGTGCCATGGCTTGGAGGGACAGGTAGCTAATCCTCAGGATCACCGGAGCAGCTGGACAGGGTTGAGGGAGCTGGATATCATTGTCCACCTAGGGACAAATTACCTGGCTGAGAAAGGGATCAGAGCAATGCAGGAAGAGTTTGTGGAGTTGGGGAGGGACCTTAGACAAGTAGCACTCATGATAACCATCTCAGAGGTGCTGCCTGTCTATGGCATGGGTGAGGCTAGGGTGATCCACACCATGGGATTGAATCAGTGGTTGAAAAACTGGTGCAGAGCTCAGAGATTTTTCTTCATTGGGGACTGGGGCTCCACCTGGAGTGATGCAGGCCTATACTGGTGTGATGGTCTGCATCTGTCCAGGAGGGGAACCAGGATCCTAGGTGATAGGTTTAAATGCTTCATTGGTGAGTATTTAAACTAGCCAAGGGGGAAGACACTGGAAAGGAGCAGGGAAATCCTAGCACCCCCCAAAAAAACAGGGTAGTAAGTGAGGTAAACACTAAGATAAAGATGTCGATAGGGAGAAGGACAGGGTTAAAAAGTGAAAATGACAAAGGCAATAAGGACTGGGATGGGGCAAAAAAGGGTAAGGACATCAAGAAATGGATGGTAATGAGTACCAATGCCTGTAGTCTGGGCAACAAGCTCCGTGAACTAGTGGCCTTGATGGAAGAGGGATGCCTGGATATCGTAGCAGTCACAGAAACATGGTACACAGAGAACCATGACTGGGATGTTAACATAACAGGGTACACAACCTGCAGGAGAAACAGGGAGTGGAGAAGAGTGGGAGGAGTAGCTCTCTATGTAAGGGAAGGGATAAAAGCAACAGAACAAAAGAGTAAACAGGGAGGAGTGGAGGCACTGTGGGTCACCTTAGAGACTAGAAGACTAGATATGGCACCACAATCCACACAGGAGTTGTATACAGACCCCATCTCGTGGGGAAATAGACATGGATATGACAGAAGGCATCCTTAGGATGGCAGAGAAAGGGGAGATACTGTTGATGGAAGATCTGAATATGCCAGATGTTAACTGGAGCACCTTTGCTGCAGCCACAACCAAGAGCAGGGCCATTCTCAATGCCCTACAGGTGGCATGCCTCAGACAGCTAGTTTTGGAACCCGCTCATGAGGGAGCAATCTTAGACCTCATACTCTGAAATGAGGACAGTGAGAGGATCTCAGATCTAGAAGTTGGTAGCCATCTGGGAACAAGTAACCACCAAAAAGTGTGGTTCATGATAAACTCAGCTACACAGTCAAGTCATACAAAAGTGAGGGTACTGGACTTCAGGAAGGCTGACTTTGGCAAGATGGGAGAGTGCCTTAGAAAAGTACTAGCAAACAGGCTAGAAGGAGGGGTGGAGCAAAAATGAGGAAACATCAAAACGGCCATCACAGAGGCAACAAGCCTTTGCGTGAAGCAAATAAACAAATCAAAATGAAAGAAAAAGCCACTATGGTTCTCAAAAGAGGTGTCGGGGAAGGTTAAGAAGAAAAAGATACCATTTAGGAAGTATAAGGAAACACAGAAGGAGCAGGACAGAGAACTGTACCAGTTAAGGCAGAAGGAAGCAGGAAGGGAAGTCAGAATAGCAAAGACCCAAACTGAGAAGAAGATAGCCAACTTGGTTAAGAAGGGGGATAAAACCTTTTATAGGTATATCAGGGAGCGTAGAAAGATAAAGGGAGAGATAGTGAGACAGAATAGAATGGGCTGGGTGTGGGCAGAGAGGGACAGTGAAAAAGCAGGGATACTGAATGAATACTTCTGCTCAATATTCACAAAAGAGGAGGAGGGGGAGGTGCCTAATCCAGTTAACTGAAGCACTCTGGATAGGGGATCAATCCCAGTCCTTTCACAGAAGAAAGGGTTCTGAAAGAACTCCTAAAACTGCAGGTGGACAAAGTAATGGGGCCTGATGCAATTCGCCACTGAATTCTAAAAGAATTAAACAGATAATTAGTGACACCACTGACTACCCTTTTTAACAAATCATGGGAGGATAGTGTGGTACCTGAGGACTGGAAGAAGGCTGATGTGATTCCCCTTCACAAAAGTGGGAGCAAGACAGAGGCAGGAAACTACAGACCTGTCAGTCTGACCTCTATGGTAGGGAAAGTGATGGAATCATTCCTAAAGGAAAGAACTGTTGAGAACCTAGGGGCCAGTGGGGCACAGGACCCAAGGCAGCATGGGTTCACAGTGGAAAGGTCATGTCAGACAAATCGAATTGATTTCTTTGACTGGATGACCGAAGTAGTAGACCAGGGAGGGGCTGTGGACATGGCCTACCTAGATTTTAGCGAGACATTTGACACAGTCTCACACAAAAGATTAATAGCCAAATTAACCAACCTGGGAGTGGGTCCCAGGGTAGCAGCCTGGGTAAAACATTGACTGGACAACAGGACACAGAAGGTAATTGTAAATGTAGTCCACTCTGAAGAAAGAAGGGTTACACGTGGGGTACCGCAGGGTTCAGTACTGGGTCCAGTCCTTTTTAATGTCTTTATAAGTGACATTGCAGAGGGACTGGAAGGAAAAGTATGCCTCTTTGCAGATGACACAAAGATCTACAATGGGGTTGATATACAAGGCGGCATGAAAAGGATGAGAAGAGACTTGGCAAGGTTGGAGAAATGGTCAAAAGTATGCCAGCTTGGATTCAATGCAAAGAAGTGCAAAATAATGCACCTGGGAGCAAAAACCTAGGGGAAGATTACACAATGGGGGGAGAGGTAGTAACAACAACAAAAATGGAAAGGGACCTGGGGGTAATCATATCAGATGACCTTAAGGTTGGCAAGCAATGTGAGAAGGCAATCAGGAAGGCTGGGGGGATACTGGGATGTATAGGGAGAGGCATCACCAGGAGAAAACAAGAAGTTGTTATCCCTCTGTACAGACAGTTGGTGAGACCCCTTCTGGAGTACTACATCTAGTTCTGGAGACCCCATCTCTGCAAGGACATAGACATGATGGAGGCAGTCCAGAGGAGGGCAACTAAATTGATGCAGAGTCTGCAAGAGAAGCCATATGAGGAGACTCTAAAGGAGCTTAATTTATATACCCTTGAGGAAAGGAGGGAGAGGGGGTACATGATAGAAACTTTTAAGTACCTCAGTGGAATTAACAAAGTCTGAGAGGGTAGCATCTTTCAGAAAAAGAGATGTTGAAGAACAAGGGGACACAATTTGAAGATAGAAGAAAATGAAGAATCAGCATTAATATATAGCACTTTTCATACACAGTATCCCAAAGCACTTTACAAGCAATGCTAGACTGGTAGTGAAGTGACTGAATGTGTGGTGGCGGCCATATCGCACATCATCACCCACACACAGCCTGGATAATTGCATGAACCGGTTTATGGGAAGGGGAATGTTGGCCAGGACACCGGGAATGTTCTCTGCTCTTTGAGAAGAGTGCCCTGTGTTCTTTTACTTCCAACTGGACACCCACCAGGTCAGCACCAGGATGGGCAGAAGGGACCTCGGTTTAACATCTCATCCGAAGGATGGCACACCCCAGCAGTACAGCACCCCCCAATACTGCACTTGGATGCCAGCAATTTTTAGGTGCAAGTCCAATCCTGGTGTGGGACGAGAACCCACGACCTTCTGGTCTAGAGGCGGATGTGCTACCAACTGAGCCACGCTGATAGAGGAGGGATGGTTCAGGGGCAATGTGAGGAAGTATTTTTTCACAGATAGGGTGGTGGATGCATGGAACAGCCTTCCTGAGGAGGTTGTGGGGTCTAAAACTGTGGGAGAATTCAAGAATGCACGGGACAGACATAAGGCAATTCTTGTGGGGGGGTAGGAAGAAATAGGCTGTTGGTTAACTAGGATCTGCAGCTTGTCGTGTAGGTAGGGAAATTGGCAGACTAGGTGGACCAAGTGGTCCTTATCTGCTGCCAAAGTCTATGTTTCTGTGTTTCAAATGGTGAAAACCCTGTTGATGTCTGTGGCACTTCTCTGTAAGCAAAATGTAGGTAAGGCAAGTATTGGTCCCAGTCTTTCCCTTCCCCTTTAATAAATCTTCTTAACATGCATTTTAGGGTTTGGTTAAAATGCTCAACAAGACCATCTGTCTGAGGGTGATACGGTGAGGTTCTTATGGCAGTGATACCTAGTATTCTGTACAGCTCCTTAAGTAATGCAGCACCAAAATTACAACCCTGAGCAGTAATAATTTCTTTAGGTATGTCCACTTTGCTAAAAATGTTAGCAAGCTCTGCTGCAACTTTTGGGGCTCTAACAGTATGCATTGAAACTGCTTCTGGGTATCGAGTAGCATAGTCACATGCTGCCAGGATAAATCTATTACTCTTTTTACTTTTGGCTAAAGGATTCTCATCAATTGCAATTCTCTCAAAAAGCACATCTATTAAGGGTAGGGGCACCAGGGGCACCTTGTCTTTTCTAGTGACTGGGGCTACTTTCTGACACTCAGCACAGGAACTGCATTAGGTAGTAACATCTTCATGAATTCCAGGTCAGTAAAATCTATACAGCAATCTGGCAAGGGTGCGATCCCTCCCTGAGTGACCAGCCATAGGACTATCATGTGCTATCTGTAACAACTCTGTTCTATACTTCTGTGGTATAACCAATTGTTCTGTTTGTTCCTATGCCTGGGGTTAAACCCAAATTCTATACAGTAAACCCATTACATATTTTAAACATTGGTCCACCCTGTTTTGGTTTCACCCCCAGCTGCTTGAAATAACCCTGGAGAAAAACATTGTTAGCTTGCTCTGAAAGAGGATCACAATCAGTTAATTTAGTTTCAGCATTTTTATATTTTAATCCTTTATGTCCATCAGTCATTTGCTGCCACAGTTTCTTCAGGCATCATCTTTCTTTCATTGATTTCCAGATCTTGGAGCTGTGCTCAGACAAGTCCAAATTAAAATCACTGAAATGAAAAGTTTCTCCACCATTTAAGATTTTCTTTGCCTGAGCTCTTGCCACCACTGCTGCTGAAACCTTAGGATTTACTCCTTCTTTGATCAACTCAGTATATCCTGGGAAGTCATTTCCAATAATCACAGGTACAGGTAACTTAGGTGCTACCCCCACTTCAATTTGCTGCAACACACCCTTAATGATCAGAGTCACTTTAGTGGTGGGATAGTATTGAGTGTCCCCATGGATGCAGATGACACCCGCACCTAGTCCCTTTGCACAGTGTTTTCCCAGCACTTTAACATGCACTAGGGCCTGTATCTTCCCAAATCAATGAGTCCATTCACAGTCTTATCCCCCACCTTCACATCTGTTAAGTACTTGCCCCAATTTGCCAGTGACAAATCTGCTCCAGTGCTACTCTCCTTACTATGGCAGGTTCTTGCAAAATGGCCTGGCTCATTACTGTTATAGCAGATAACTTCTTTGGGCCCAGATTTGTTACTCCCACCGGAGTTCTTATCAGACTTGGCATTTAAATGGGAAAGAGTGTCTTACTTGTGCGTGGCTATTACCTCGCTGCTGTGGTATCTGTTTGGCCATTTGGTAGTCCCTGGCCAAAGAAACAGCCTTTTCCCCACTCTCTGATCGGTGTTCCTTTACCCACAGCTGCACATCTGTAAGCAAGATGTTGATGAATTGCTCCATGGCAAATGTGTTGATGATCTGTGGGACTGTTTTGCTCTCTGGCTGGATCCATTTTATCAGGCATTTTCTGAGTCAGATGAAGGCTTCCTGAGGATTGTCAACAGAGTTGTACCTCAGGGATCAAAATCTCTGCCTATATGTCTCTCCGGAGATGTCATACCTTTTCAGGATTTCTCTTTTCACCAGTCATAGTTTTCTGACTGTGCAGTGTCCATATTGCTGTAGGCAAGCTGGGCTATCCCTGTCAGGTACGGTACCAGTCTGATTGTCCATTGCTACTTTGACCATTGGCAGGCTGTGGCAACTCTTTCAAAAGTTGTCAAGTATGCCTTAATATCTTCTGAGGGGCACAACTTTGTAAGTTTAATGGCTTTTAAGTTGCTTGTGTTTTGTTGCTCGTTTGGATGTGTGCCAGATCCTCTGCCTTTGATAGCTTGCAAGGCATCCAGCCATCATTGCTCCTGTCACTGCATCTCTTTTCTCATGTGCTGCTCCTGTCACTGCATCTCTTTTTCTCTCTGCTTCTCAGTCTCTTTTTGTTGTATAGCCCACCATTTGAAAAAGCCCATCAGGCTTTTAGGTTCTGTCACTGCCTGTTCTTTTTCCATAATTTATGTTGGCTGTACAATATCAGACTGGACTTCTGTCTCTGCTGGTTTGGCTGCCATTCTCCTGGTAACCACTCCTGTACTTGCTGCTGCAGAATCCATACATTCCTCTGTGCTTCCCTGGTACTAGGTCCAGTACCCATGCACAAAACACCTGTGTTAGGGAATGCATGGCGTAAATCCCACTTAGGCTGACACCATCTGTTGTTGAAGCACTGGTCAGGAAACATAGGAAAACCAGGAGCAGTTGTAGAATCCACCAGAAATATTTATTTATGATAGTTGTAACATAAAAAAATAAACTTGTTCAGAATAACTATGTACAGAGGAGAAAATCAGTCTCTGTGTCCCTTTTTCTTCTAATCTCTTTTGCAGTTGCAGCTTTGCTCCCTTATAAGTCCTTTCAACCTCAACTCTTAGCAAGCATCCTGTTTTTGTAAATATCAGTCAGGAGCTGCTAGAATACGGTGTGCTTCTTGAGTTGAGGCCCCCTTTTGCACAGCTTTTGCAAAAAGCTTTAAAATTGAACTATGGTAACCTCTTGCTTCCAACAGCTTTTTGCGGTCATCTCAAATTATAATTATATACATTTCAACAGTAATGCTATATATTTTCCAAACACAAGGGATCCCAATATTAGTTTCATTTCCATACAATGATTTTAACATATTTTTATATCAGCAGATTTAGTATGCAAGGGAGAAAAACAGACAGCAAGAGAAAACTGAGAGACAGTGAGGGACAAAGAATTGCGAGATTGTCGGAGTGATCAAATCCAAAGTCTCACAGGAAAATTTGGTTGCACAACCAGACAAAGAACAGACAGAAAAGGAAAGAATAGATCCTTTATTTAAACACTTTCTCCATAATAAATGGGGCAGGGTTCTAGTCCACCCTGTCACAGAGGGACTGCAGCACATTGCCACTACTAGGTCAACTCTCCCAGTGGAGAAATTTCAAAGTACCTTTAAACCAGCTCTGGTTGGTCCAATGGTACTTAAAAAGTTGCCCTCTGGGTGATTTATTTCAATCCTGAGGCAGGGGATTTGGCAGTCTGCATCTGCCGCAAGATCCTGGTGCCATGTCGCAGCCCAGTGTGTGGCGCAAAGATAGTGCAAGCCCTGTTTGTTGCAGGCTACCTGCGGTAAATGCAGCCTATCTTTGTGAATCACTCCCAGGGCATTGTTTGGTGCAAGGGACACTTTGCACCAATCATTGGAATGCAAGCCCCTTGCTCTGCCCAGGAACTCTGAGAATCGGGCCCTCTGTGTCTTATGCCTTGTGCTGCAGATCTTATATCTGATCTGTTAAAGATGCCACAGAGGTCATAAAAACTGAGATTTCTTTTGAAACTTGGTGAAGCATGGTTTTTATTTCCTGTGTGTCCATTGTCAGGTCTGTGACAGTAGCTGTGACAGGAACCACCACTATTACCGTGCCAATTTCCCCCTCACTTTACCACAGCCACTGTAGTTTTTCATTAATATACCTGCTCCCCATCTGAGTTTTGATCTGAAACATGGCCATTCTTTAAAACCAATTTTTTTATGCTGATTAAGACTTATTTGGTCAATACAGCAGGTGCAGAACCTGGGAAATTATATATTACTGGCTGGTACAGAGCTGTTCAGTTATGCTGTTATCTCGATGGCTGCTGGTGCATGCCATTTTTTCAGTTTTAATTGATAAACAGATCTCTGACAGGGTGTGGGATGTTTTCTAGCTCTCCACTCATGATAGATTGCAAGTTAAAAGCATACAAACATACTATTTGCCAGCAGATTAGGCCTTATGGTCTATCAAGTCTGCTTGAACCTTAGATCCTTAGTTGGGTGCCAAGGCCCTCCCATCCCTTGTGCTCCAGAAGCTCCTATCATCCATCCCCACCCCCCTGGGACAGGCCATCATCCGATACATCCACTTTCTGTGTCTGTCCCACCCTCTCTTGAAGCCCTCCACTGTGGATCTCTGAACCAGCTCACCAGGCAGTGCATTCCAAGGGTCCACCACCCTCTCAGTGAAAAACCTCCTCCTCTTTCTCCCCTCACCCTTTCACCTTCCAACTTCAAACCATGCCCTCTGGTGATACCTCCCTGCTTTAGTCTAAAGATCCCCTCCATGTTGACCCTATTTATTCCCTTGAGGTACTTGAAGACCTCAATCTTGTCCCCCCTGTCTCTTCTTTCCTCTAATGAAAACAGGCAGAGCTCCTCAAGTCTGTCCTCATATGTCAAATCCCCTAGCCCTCGTATCATCTTAGTTGCCCTCCTCTGTACCCTCTCCAGGAGCTGTATGTCCCTCTTCAAGTATGGTCTCCAGTACTGTACACAGTACTCAAGGTGTGGTCTAACCAGTCCATTGTACAGCGGCAGAATCACTTCCTTGCTCCTAGAGGTGATCCCCCTTATGATGCATCTCAACATCCTGTTTGCCTTGCTAGTCACTCTCCTGCCCTGCTCAGAGTTATTCATACATGCATCCACCATGATCCCTAGGTCTTTTTCCCCTATTGAAGCCTCCAGCGCCTCCCCTCCCAGGGTTTACCTGTGCTTAGGGTTTCCCCGACCAAGATGCAACACCTTGCACTTGGTGATACTGAAATTTAATTTCCATGTGTGAGCCCAGCTTTCCAGGATGTCCAGGTCCCCTTGCAGGACCAACCTCCCCTCTTCTCCCTCAACTGCTGCTCCCATCTTGGAGTCATCAGCGAAGAGACTCATTTCACACCCTATAACCTCCTTGATGTCCGATATTTATGCATTAAACAGGATCGGACCCAGGACCGAGCCCTGTGGTACCCCACTACCAACCTCTCTAGGGTTCGAGAGCTCCCCACAGACCACTACTCTCTGGGTGTGTCCAGCTAGCCAGTTTTCAATCCATCTGACCATCAATGGGCCTACTCCTAACCCCATCAGTTTCTCCACCAGACCATTGTGGGTGACAGAGTCAAATGCCTTGCTGAAGTCCAAGAATAATACATCCACAGGCTTTCCCCTGTCCAGTTCTGATGTTACCCATTCATAGAACTCCACAAGGTTGGTTTGACATGATCTACCTGGCACAAACCCATGTTGCCAACTATCCAGACCACCCACCTCCTCCAAGTACACCCCCAATCGTTCCTTTAGTATACTCTTCATTAATTTTCCCACCACTGAGGTCAAACTGATGGGTCTATAGTTACCTGGTACTTCTCTCAACCCCCCTTTATGGATTGGCACCACATGTGCCTCTCGCCAATCCTTAGGTACCCTCCCTGTCTCAAGTGACCTGTTGAAGAGCTCCACCAGGGGTGCAGCCAGTATGTCCACCATTTCCCATAGTACTATACCACATAGCAGTAATACACATTTAAGTACTGAATACAAGTTTTGTCCTATGGATTCTTATATAAGGATTTTGCAAACTCAATAACATCTTTTAATCTTCTGCCCCTATGCACAGGATTTTGGGGCATATGCTAGCATCCTTTGGAAGGGGATCTTTTTCAGTCCATTACTAAGGATAAAGTGTTTTTTGGTTTACTTCAGCAGGGATGGCAGAATATAATTTTGGTACACAAATTAATTTGGTTTGCAATTACTACTTTTTCATGTGGAAGGCCAGGGGCCTGATATTCAAAGAGGCACAAAGTGCAGTGCAAAAATTTGTGCTGCACCTTGCACTTCCTCAGAAGCTCAAATATGCTATATTCAGTGGAATAGCACACTCCTCGAAATAAGGGATCACAATGGTTTGTGCCCGTGCTAAAGTTCCGATATTCAAACAGGCCATTGCTAATGAGCTCATTGGGCATGTATGCATTAAGGGTCCATTTGCATGCCTGTTATGGGCTCATTTGCATGGGTCGCCTTGCAATTTAGGGTGGAGCCACCTCCCCCTCACTTGCCCAGTCCAAGAGAGCTATCCCTGGTGCTAGTGCCCCATGCCAATCGCAATCCTGATGTATAATATAATCTTTCTCTGGTGCCAGTGATCCACGCTCCTACTGATCACTGTCCCAATATACAATATAATCTTTCACTGGTGCTAGTGGTCCACCCTCCCACTAATAACTGTCCCGATGTACAATATAATCTGTCCCTGGTGCTAGTGCCCCCTCCCCACTAATTGCCTTGCTAATATACAATATTATCTTTTCCTGGTGCTAGTGGTCCCCCCACCAATTGCCATCCCAATGTATAATCTAAATGTTCCTTGGAGTCCAGTGGTCCTTCTGCCCACCAGCACCCATTCCTAATGTTCATATACTTATTTCCTGGTGTCCAGTGGTCCCTTCCCCACCCACACCCATGCTCAATGTCCATACACTAATTCCTTGGTGCCCAGTGGTCCTTCCCCCCACTCATGTCGATGTGTCTGTAGTATTTCCTGGTGTCTAGTGGTCCCTTCCCCATCCACACTCATGCTCGATGTGTACAGTACTATCCCCTGGTGTCCAGTGGTCTTGTCCCCCACCTGATTACCCATCTGACTCACAGACACTGTTTCCCTGTTGTGCAGTGCAGTGCATTCCTGCCCCATCCTGATTCCCTGCATATTAATGATAACCCATTCCCTGATGTCTTGAGGATCCCCTTCCTATCCCTGATCCTGTCTATAACACAGTAATGCCATTCCTTGTGTCTAGTGGATCCCCCACCCACTCAACACTTGTAAATAGTGCCCCACCACACTGCTTCCCTATTCTGACCTTGATCTGGTGGTCAGCACAGCCCACCGCTCTCCACTATGGCTGGCTACCAACTGAGCTGTCAATGAGTGTGTTCTGTACAATCAGCTGTAACATATTTTCTATATTTTTTTCTGTATATTCTCAGATTTGTTTTGGTTGTTTTCTTTTTCTATTTAAAATATGTCATTTTGACCTTTCCTTTTCTAGTTTTGTTATGACCACTTTTATGTTAACCCTGAGTGCATGTGCAAGAAATCATCTTGATGTGAAATGCCTTTTGAGGGGTGTAACACTGTATGTCCAATGCAGAGTGGTCTGCTAAGGGCGTGTCAATACCACATCAGTCATCAGCTAGGCTGAGCATGACACATGTTTGGCTTGCAGGGTGGAAACAGTCAAGTACTTGTAAAAAAAAGCCAAACCTATCATTGGTCGGCTTTTCCCTTTGATCTATGCTGCCCAACAAACTGATATGTCATGATCAGGTTGCTGAGGAATGTCAAACATCCAGCTGGGACCCTACATCAGCTGAGCAGTTTGTGAACCAGACATAGTCATCATACCCATTCTGCAACTGTTTCACTGTAGTATAAAAAGAAGACTGCTGTATCTATTTGAAACTCAATGAGCTGAATGTTTACACCTTTCTCTACCTGACACTTCCTGAGAAGCTCATTATCACATTTCCCCCCTTCCCTCTTCAGCTGTCCTCTGGTTCTTTCACTCACAAAAAAAAACATAGAAAAGTGATGGCAAAAGGAGACCAAAGGTCAACTGAGTCTGCCCAGGATTTCCCAAGATCTGATGTTGATCCTGGGATCTAGCCCTCCTACTGCTTTTTACCCTTACCTAGCACCCTGTTCCCCCTCTAGTCCTTGCTCTTTTGAAAGCTATTATGGCTCTTGCATTCACATCTTCCTTTGGCAAGCTGTTCAAGGGCTCAACCACTCTTTCTGGGAAAAAATGCTTTCTCAAATCCCTTCTGAAGCTCCCACCCTTTAGGTTCCAGTCATGTCTCCTGGTGGTTGAGCCAGTGACCCTGTGGAATAGTTCTATGTATGGCATCTTGTAAATGCCTTAGTCATGAAAGGAGGTTTGTAAAGTCCTAGCTGAGTTAAACTGCAGAATTTATCACAAGTTTGAGAAAACAAGTTTTCCCCAGAACAAAGCTGCATCTGGAATGCTAAATGGTAACTGTAGGTAGTAAATTGTGTTGTTTGCAGCCAAATTGCCTTTGATATCCCATGTGGGCTGAGGACTTCCATAAACCAGTACTGTCTGGTGCTCTGATGTATATCAAAGTAATTTCAAAGTTAAAGATGAGAGAGAGAGAAAGAGAGAGATTGTGTTTATTAATGATTCAGCACCTACAAAGTTTTTTACTCCAGGGTTGGGATATTCAGAAGGGTTGTGCCCTGCCACAATATTCAAAAGGGGGAAGTGAGTTGCACAAATCCTGATGTGCCGGGGTGCATCAGTAATGTACGCAGCACAAGTGGGGAGGTGTGCCCATGCATACCCCCACACATCTCGATATTTAGCCCAGGATGTGCAGAGCCCACGCAGGGCAACCCCTACATGCACAGCATACAGTTGTTCCAAAAATTAAAGGAGCAACAGCCAGCCACCCACAGGTGAGCTGCCATGTTGCAGGGTGCAACACAGCAGCTGCCAGCTGTGGGTGGCCACCCAAGCTCAAGCGGCACCCTCCATTGGGTAGCACCCCCCATTACCCAATCTTGGGCATATGTATAATAATTAAAACGTCCCATATCCCTGGTGGTCCAGTGGACTGCTAGGCAGCCCAATCACAGGCATATGTAAATAATTAAAACATCCTATATCCCTGGTGGTTCAGTGGACCACTCACAGCCCGATCACGGGCATATGTATAATAATTAAAACATCCCATATCCCTGTGGTCCAGTGGACTGCTCGTAACCAATTGCGGACATATGTAAAATATTAAAACATCCTATATCTCTGGTGGTCCAGTGAACTGCTCGCAGCCCGATCACGGGCAGAAGTCTAAAGAAAGATCAAATCCATCTCTGGTGTCCAGCAGTACCACCCTCCCACGTTCCACTGGGCCCTGCCACCGCACTCCCCCGGTCAGTGACAGGTGGTAGTTTCACCTGCAAGCCACCCGGCCATCGATCAGCTGATCAGATAACAGCTGCACGCCACCGGTCCGCCAGCGGGCATCGCGCAGACTATACTGTACTACACAGTCCAGATATGTGAATGATCCATTCACATATCTAGACTGTGTAGCACAGAATGAAATTGCACGCCTACTGGCCCATGCTGTGGACCACCGGGCACACAGCTGTACTGTACACAGTCAGTTGGTGGGGGCCATGCAGCTGCAGGTGGGGAGCTGCCGCCACCGCTGACCGGGTGGAGCGGGTGGTGAGGCTTAGTGGGAGGGTGGGAGGGGTACTGCTGGACCATCGGGATGGATTTGATCTCTTAGACTTCTGTCCACGATCGGGTTGCGAAGTGGTCCACTGGACCACCAGTGATATAGGACAATTTAACTTTCTACATATGCCTGCGATCGGGCTGTGAGAGGTCCACTGGACCACCAGGGATATAGGATGTTTTAACTTTTATACATATGACCGCGATCGGGCAGTGGGACACTTCATCGCTTGTGCAGGGGGTGTCGTTCCCCGACGGCTACAGCCTGGCAGGGCGCCAGGTGCAAGTCATCGATGGGTGTACCTCATATTCAAACAACATAATGACATGCAAATGGCCCCATTTGCACCTTTATGCATTATGGCCACATTTGCACATGTACCTTTGAATATCATGGTTGATGCATCTAGCGCAATAGCACTTGCGCTGGGCGTGATCCCTGCTCCCTTCTCTGGCCACTTGGTGCTGGTGCAGTGCCACTGCACCATGCACAATGCGGGTGGCCACAGAGCACTATTCAATGGTGCTGAGCCATGGTGCAGCACCGTTGAATATCACCCTGTCAGCGCCCTGGCACATCCCAGTTGTGCTGCACCCAGGCTTTCGCCACAGCCTGGCGCAGTCTGAATATCCCACTCCAGGACTTTAATGAACTACAGTAGTACTCTATTTCTAAGATCAGTGTGGATCCACAGAGTGTTGCTGTCTGCAAGCATTTTTTATTCTTGTTACACCTGTGATATGAAAAATATGCCCATTTTAAAAGCTACTGACACTACAATGAAAACTTTGAAAAAGATGATAATTAGGTACAATTCTACTTGCAATAAATTTATAATCCATAGAGTTCTCCTTCACATTATTTATTGCTGTGAAAATTTGCAAGAATATGTGATCTTTATCTCTTAGATTTCCTTTAGAATCCATCTGCCTCTATAGATGACTCTCTACTTCAGGTCATAATCCTCTGTTCAGTTGCCATAAGAGTAGATGTGATATCACAAGCAGTGTATTATGACCTCAGGTGGGGAGGAAGCAACAGGAATAGATAACCTTTTCAGGAGCAAAGATCCTATTTCCCTGCAAGTGACCTCAGTAAAAAATAACATGGAAAAGAAATACAGACCTAATGTGAAAAGCAAACTAAACTATGTTTAAATATTATGTTTTGATAAAATTCTCCTGAAGGTGTCAGCAGCTCTTTAATGTTACTTTGAAATACTACCTCCAATTTCAAACATTTTAGAAATTGTACTGTATCCTCGTTTTTACTTTTGTTTTATCTGTACAGTTATTTTTGCAAATGTATTTTCCCAGCTTGTTTATGTAAGCCCCCTTTGGAGCTTACTCTTAGGCCCGAGTTTTGCTTGCCTGGTCTCCGGGGCCTCCTGCTGGTTGGTTGGTTTGTGAAGCCAGGGGCTATATAAGAGAGGGTTTGTGGCACCTACTGTAGGAAGGAGAGCAGGTGGAAAGAGGAAGAAGTCAGGAGTCTCAGCCAGTTTCAGCCAGAGGGATGAGGTTCGGGCCCGGGGTGAAGCAATCTCCATCCAGACCCACTGCCCTCGAAGAACAGAGGATAGAGTCATCAGAACCAGATGGGTACTTCTAGGCACTGCCTGATGTGGGAAACCTGCATGCCACATTTAGGGAGCCAGAGCCAGGGGAGTAAAAGTGCCTACAACCTGACTCCTAGCACTGGGGCAGGATGATATTGAAGGTTCCCTGCAGGTTAGGCCTGGAAGTTGTCACAGGGCCCCGGTGCGTGGGTCTGTTGTTGCAGCTCAGCCCATAGGGAATGCGGTGGTAGCAGCCTGTGTTCCATCACCATTATGGAGCCTGTGTCCATTTGTGTGCCCATTCAAAGGCCATTAGGAGTATTTACACTGTGGGTTCAAGACCACCAAGAAGAAAGTCGTCCGTTAGGTGCTTGGTGCAGTGGTTGAGTGTTCTGGAGGTAAATGAGGGAGATACCCTGCCTTGGATTGAGATGTGTCCTGTGAGGTTGTTGTGGAAAGCCAGTACAGGAGGGAGTTCAAAAGCCTCCTGGGATAGGTCTGTTGGTTGAGAGACACACCTACCACTATCATTTGCATAGGAGTCAGATTCAGCTCCTCAGAGTGCCTGCATCAGATCTTTGTGTCAAGTATGCTGTACCTTGGTTTTGGCTATGTGAAAGGATGTACTGTCCACCACTCAGTGATCACTCTGTGATCCATGGAGTGACTGTTAATATTCAATTGAATCTGTTGTGAACCTTTTAGACAGTAATTGACAGTGATTTACTTTCTGCTTTACCTGAAGAATGTCATAGCCAAGTTTAAGCTCCACAGTGCTGTGCCCTGAAGACTCTCTGCACTGCTGGACCATCCATTATTGACCCAGGTAATGAACAAGTTTCTAGATTGTGTTTCTGGCTTTACAGTGGTCCCCCACCCAGTTGCAACATCACACAAACCCCTAGACCTTGGGAGGGGGCCTTAGAACATAGGGACTTATCTGAGATTTGTTTTGGGGTGCAATAGATTTCCTGGACTAAGTTCTGGGGTGTTGCAAAGGTGGGAGACTGTTTTGGGCATTTTGAAGTGGGATTCTGTGATTCATGAGCCCACCATCTTGAACTATGGGCTTTGTGCCTTTGTGGGAATCAGAGCCATGTGCCTCCACATGGACATAGAAACCTGCATCATATAAGGCATGCAGATTAGCTGGAGCTCTGCTGTGATTGGCTGGACAGTGAAGAGTTGAGGGGAGAGGTCTGTGTGCTTGTAGAGTGGGCATCATTTTGCTGTGGGTGCAAGAACAAGGAAGTTATTTGCAGCACTGCAGTTGAAAGAACAAAAAAGGGAGTTTTCTGCTTTTTAGACTGTGCACTATTGGAAAGAGCCATGGCAGAGACCACTGCACCATCTTGATAGGAGGTGACCATACCATCCTCATTGCTGACTTGGTTGTGGTGTGTGGTAGACAAGAACAACTCAAGGAACCATTGTACAATTTGTGGCACCACCAGAGCAGATGTAAGAAGTCTGCCCATCGGTCTTCAGTGTTTCTGTGGTGCAGCCCCAACATGTTCCCTACTGTTGCAACAATATGTGCCAACTGGGGGTGGTCCACATCAATTGCAGTGCTCACCCACACCTCTACTAGCCTGGACACCTGGGAGCATATGGACAAACTGTGACTGAGGTGGTGATGGAGAAGGAGGTACCATCTGAGAAGAACGGTGCTAGGCATCTGCCCAGTTCTTCTCCTCCATCTTATCCTGCCCCTCCCTGTAGCAGAGGGAGAGGCCACGGTTGGGCATCTTTACCCATGGACAAGGCCACCATGAATGGCCCCACAGTAGCAGGTGTCCCTTCTTGGATGGTGGAGGCTTGTTCTACCCCAGGAACAACTGAGAGGCCTGATGTGAAAATTGAAAAGGTCATCTTGAAGGAAGGTTCCAATGATAAGACTGAGACATTGGACATTCTGGAGGCAATGCCTAAGACTCCAGGTATCGCCCCATCCTCTTTTGTTTATGAGGACCAAGTCTGGGAATGGTGCACCCCTTGACCCTACTAGTTCCCCAACTTCAGGTACCCAGATACTGTCCCCCTGTTGGCTGTGGCCTGTAAAAAAACACAAAGTATTTGGACCAGTTAAGACTCTCCAATCTCACTGTGCTGAAATATATTTTGGGGAGTTGGCTACAGGAAGGGACTGCCTCAAGAACCAGTGTCTGCAGCCTCCTCGATTGATTGCAGGCAGAGCTTTGGATCTGCTGTAGGATCCATAATGATTACTCTTGGAAGGAATACCCATATTTGTGTGAGAGATTATGAGATGTCATGGAGGAGAGGTTAGAGGATTGGGTTTATCAGGGAGCCCTGGACAAGGTGAAAACCTGCTAGAAGATCAACCCATCAGACCAATCCATGAACCAACAAAAAAGCCATCAGGCAGGACAAGTTTATGTATGCTTCCATGGTGCATACTGGTATCACACTATTCAAAATGTTGGCACTGATACAGGATGTGGAGGTTCTTCACACCAAGTATTACATCATAAGCCCAAATTCATTTAGAGAAGAGATCACTAAGCCAGATCTGAAGAATTATTTCCCCGGAGACCACTCCCAGAAGACACAACCTGACAGTTCACCTGCACCCAACTGAACTGGCATGGCTCTAATAAAGCAACTTATCACCCCCGATTTCAATGGCAAAGTTTCCTGAGCTTGGTCTGTTAAATGGGGTGAGATCAGATTTTTTTTTATGTTTTGTAAAAAAAGGTTTTTTTTCCAATGATGAGCAATATTAAAAGGCTGTCATAGTTATCAGAGTTTGGCTCACCTGCAAGTGTTCCACGTTGTTAAAGGACTACCTCTCATTTTGGATTTTCAGAAACTATCCAAGGGACTCCAACTATTATTTATTTATTTGAAATTTGGTAACTGGGTAAGCCCACTGAGACAATGCAGTCTCTTTTTCAGGGGCGATCTGGATTATTGTTACAACACTTAAACACAATAGAATATATAAATACAGTATATAACAAAGATAAAAAGTAAAACACAATATTTACAGATTGTATACAACAGAGAAATAGGTACAACATACTGTATATACAATATATTTACAAACAAGTTCAAGGACTATGTTGCAAAGGTAGATCAGATAAGTAAAGCAGCTGCAGGCCCTAGGGTGAAGTAAATATTCAGAAAGAGAGTGCTTGAAGGTACAGTAGCTAAAGAGCTGAGTGAGAGAATGGTAAAAGGGAGTGAATTCTAAAGGTTGGGGCAGAGTAAGCAAATAAACATCTACCAGTTACTAGATGAGCAGAGGGGGTGAGCAGCAGTGGGGAAAGTGAGGAACGAAGGTAACCAAGGTGAGCATTTATGTAACAATAAGTCACTCAGACAGGGGGAAGAGAATAGGAAGGTAAGTTTGTAGGTGAAACAAAAGGAGAAAAACTGTAACCTACGGTCATTGTTAGGCCATCCTAGAGGAGATAAAACTGCAAAGTGATGACTCCGAGAGCTGGTTCCAAAGGCAAAATGATCCACCCTGTAATAAAGCACTCTAAGTTGGGTGAAAACAGAGATTTTGGCTGAGAGAAGGAGTAGGTCACCACAGAAAAGTATGGGAAGGAGGGAGGAGGTGGCAATCTTTCGGCAGGAGTCATGCAAGAGGAGAGGATAAATGCGGTAAAGCAACCAGAGCTTCTGGTTAAGTTTCTTTGTGATCATAGTGAAATGCAGCAGAGGAGAGACAAGGATCAAGCAGGAAATCAAGAAATTTGCATGATTTTAGTGATTCAAGGAAGTCTCCTGATATGGACTGAGCAAGGAGTGTATGATCAGAAACAACTTTCGTAGTGCAGTTGTAAAATAACATCACTTTGATTTTCGTGGTGTTGAGAACTAGGTGATTATCAAGGAACCAGTTCTCAAGTATATGGAAGTCTGCTGCTAGTTTCAGGTTAAGCCATTGTGTGTCTCGGTGGGACCGGTATTAAATGGCATTGTAGTGTAACATTTTACTTAAGTATAACCTTTTACACTATAACCAGATGTCTTGTAAAACCTTATAATTTCACAACACTTTATATTTCACAATATTTAAAGTTGAAATGCCCTATAATTACCTTTATCAGGATGCTGTGCCCTTATTAGGATGGTATACACCGGTTAAGGAAGGTGTGCAACAGAGAAGGTTGCAGAATATTGTGTAAGAAATGTAAACACCTATGAGGTTGTGTAAGAAATGAAGTCATATCTATATTCTGACACAAATTCACCACACCCTAAGATTAATATGTTATTTTGTTATATGATTGGCTTATAATGGGGTGTGGGTATTTTCAAGATAACAAATCTTTATATAAACACTGTAGAAACATGGAAGTTGATGGCAGATAAGGAACACAAGGCCCATCCAGTCTGCCAATCTCTTTTTCTGCCTTATGAATGTGCCATAGGCCTTTGATCTGTCAATGGCCTATCGCTTCATACTCATCTGTATTCCTCCCTTGTGTCTATCCCATGCCTGTCTGAAGCCCTGCACTGTATTCATATCCACCACTTCCTGATGTAGGCCGTTCCATGCATCCACCACCCTTTCTGTGAAAAAGAACTTCCTCACATTACCCCTTAATCGGCCTCTCTCTACTCTCATGCTGTGTCCTCTTGTCCTGCTTTTTTTTTATATTGAAACATGTTAGACTCTTTCACCTTGTTAATGCCCTTAAGGTGTTTGAATGTTTCATTTATATCACCTCTCTCCCTGCTTTGCTCTAGGGTATACATATTGAGTTCAGCTAATCTGTCCTCATATATTTTCTGATGCAGTCCCTGCACCATTTTGGTTGCCCTTCTCTGGACTGCCTCAATTTTGGTAATGTCTTTGTGAAGGTGTGGCCTCCAGTACTGCATGCAATACTCCAGATGGGGCTCAACCATTGTCTTGTAAAGAGGGATTATTGCCTCCCTCTTCCGACTCATGATACCCCTACTAATACATCCCAACATCCTTCTAGCCTTATCTGCTGCTGTACAGGTCTGCTTGGATGATTTCAGGTCATCGGTGATGATGACACCCAAGTCTCTTTCTTTCCCTGTGACTGCCAGCAACTACCCTCCCAGCCTATAGGTGGCTTCAGGGTTTCTTTTCCCTATGTGAATTATCTTGCACTTCTTTGCGTGAAACCCCAGTTGCCACTCTTTTGACCATTTTGCTAGTTTATCCAGATCTCTTCTCATTCTGCCCACCCCATCTGGATCATTTACTCTGTTGCAGATCTTGGTGTCATTTGCAAACAGACAAACCTTACCCTCCAGTCCATCTGCAATGTCACTGATGAAGATATTGAAGAGGGATGGCCCCAGGACTGATCCCTGAGGTACCCCACTTGTGACTTGCATCTCTTCTGACTGTATACCGTTTACCATCACTCTCTGTTTTCTGCCCATCAACCAGCTTGCCACCCAGTTGACCAACATCTGACCCACCCAGAGCCTACCCAACTTATTAATCAATCTTCTATGTGGAACAGTATCAAAAGCTTTGCTGAAGTCAAGGTAGGCAACATCAGCTGCTCTCCCTTGGTCCACCACTCTGGTTACCCAGTCAAAGAAATCTATGAGATTAGTTTGACAGGACCTTCCTTTGTAAACCCATGCTGTCTTGGATCCTGTGCTCCTATTAATTCCAGGTATTGCACTATCCTTTCCTTAAGGAGTGTCTCCATAATCGTTCCCACTACTGAGGCAAGATTGACTGGTCTGTAGTTCCTTGCATCCTCCCTGATACCACTCTTGTAGAGCAGGATCACATGAGCCCTTCTCCAGTCTTCTGGGACCTCTCCTGTGCTCAGAGGCTCACTAAACAGTTATAATAAGGGTTCTGCTAGTTCCACCCTTAGCTCCTTTAGTTCCCTGGGATGTATGCCATCAGGTCCCATTGCCTTGTCCACCCTGAGCTTATTGAGCTCTTGTAGAACCCTTTCTTTTGTGAAGGGACTAGTGCACACCTCCCTCCCCCCTGTGTCCATGGTGCAGAGCTGTGGATCCTGCTCTACTTTCTATTTGGTAAATACTGAGCAGAAGTATCTATTTAGGATAGATGCTTTTACATGGTCCTCCTCCTCCTCACACACACCCTTATTCCCTTTGATCTTAGCAATACCCCCTCTGGACTTTCTCCTTTAATGTATATATAGAAAGTCTTGTCACCTTCTTTTACTGTTTGTGCTAGTGTTTCCGTGGTTTGGGCCTTTGCCTGCCTTACTGCCTTCCCTGCTTCCCTTAGGGAAGTTTGGTATGCCTCCCTATCTTCATCCTGCTACATAGATACATAGACAGTGTCAGCAGATAAGGGCCTATGGCCCATCTAGTCTATCCATTTGGAGTTTGTAACCATTTAAGTTACCTTATATTTACTGAAGGCCAGCCTTTTGGCTCTGACCTTTTCTGCTACTGTGTTTGAGAAACAAAGTGGTTTCCTTCTTTTTTTGCACTTCCTTTTCTCACTAACACAATGGGATGTTGCTTCAAGTAGTGCATCTTTAAAGCTTGCCCACTTTGCCTGTATCCCCTCACCTGTATTTCTTTTTGCCATGGCTAGCTTAACTCTGTTGTCCATCTTTTCAAAGTCAGTTCCTCTGAAGTCTCATATTTTTGTCTTGGAATGGGATGATTTTATTTTAGTGGCCAAATTGATCAATACCATGTGATGGTCACTGGCACCCAGGTGACCTTCTACCTGGAGATCTGTGATCCTTTCCCTGTTAGTTAGTACTAGATCTAGGATAGCTCTGTCTCTTGTGGGTTATTGTACCAGTTGTTTGAGGCCCTCCCCCTGCAGGGAATCCACCATGTGTCTGGTTCTGGCAGATGTCCCTGCTGGTATTGACCAATCTGTATCTGGCATGTTGAAGTCTCCCATTATCAGAATTTCCCCTTTAGCTGTCATGTTTTGTATATCTTCTAACAGTAACATGTCTATGTCCTCCCCCTGATCTGGAGGCCTGTACACAACCCCAGTTCATATGGCTGTCACATTTCCTGTTTCCAGGGTGACCCACAGTTCTTCTGGCTCCTTATGTGTATTCTGAATTTCTGTAGCCTTGATATTTACTTTGACATAAAGGGCCACTTCACCCCCCCTGTTTTGCACCTCGGTCTTTTCTGAACAGTACATAGCCTGGTACTGAAGTGTCCCAGGTGTGGTTACTGGTTAACCATGTCTCGCTAATGGCTATTATGTCCAGTTTAGCCTCTGTCATTATTGCCTGCAGGTCTGGGATCTTATTTCCCAGACTGTGAGTATTTGTGTACATGATTTTCCATTGGTCAGATTTTGGTGTGTTAGTTGTTGGGCGAGGTCCAGCATTTCCCATGTGCATCATATTGGGAGCCAGATCTTTTTCTTTATCTGGTGATGCAAATGAACTACAAACATGCTGAACTCCTGTTTGACCACTAGCTGAGGGGGAGGAGTGTTCTTCCCTTTTGACGGTATGTAAATTGAATAAGCTAGCTCCAATATAGATGAAGGATGAACATGCATGTGAACCTGAACAACCGCAATAAACTTTTAGAAGAAATCTGAAGGCTTGAGTGAATTTCTTTTACAAACACAATGCAAACCTTGCAATTGGTGCTGTGACTCAGATGTCTGAAGACAGTCTATATGGTTGCTGATGACAGTAAATAGACTGAAGGGGCCAAGCTCCGGGAATGCCTTACTGCACCTGACCTGATCAATCAAGTACAGAAGGGAGTCAAATAAGGGACTCAGAAGGGACTGGTGTTAAGTCAGACATGATTTTCCAGCCACAAGATAGACGTAAGTATGGATACCATTTTACCTAAATTTCTAGAAACACATTTAAAGGCGGGTCCATACCACTCTCCTGAACAACAGGAAGATGCATACCTATGTTTTAGTAAGCAATGTATGGACAAAAATGAGAAGATTAAAGTAGATACACTAGAACAAAGTTAGCCAACATCTGTCAAATGTATGCAAGTATCAGTGTGAAATAACAGCTAGAATGTGTAACATTAAAAAGCAGATGTTAGAAAATGAAGAGAAATGTACTGAAGGTTTAGCTGTCCAAGAAAAGGAGTCAGGAAAATGTGTTACTGTAACAACAGATATGGAAGAGAAATTAGAGAAAGAGATGCAAATATGTGACACAGAAGTAAAAGAGATAGAATATAAATTAAGTGTGGCATAAGGGAAGGTTTGTGGGTTGAAAATTAAGAATAATCAGTTAGAAGAGAATTTCAGATTTGTAAATAAAGTCAAACTCAAATTAATGAGTTGGCTAGGCAATTATAGCTGTTCCTTGCTACTCACTTTAGGAGAAGCACTATGTTTGATCGTAGTGCACCATATCTTGTTATGTAGTGCCCAAGGTCATGCTGTTCTTTGTATTTTTGTTATTACTTACTTGGAGAATGTTAGAAAAATAATTGCAAAAACATTACTGTATTCAGTAATGAATGTTATGGTTTTATGATATCAGCTTCATTAACTATAATGATGCAAGAGTGAAGTCTGTCTTTTACTCATTTGGCTTTGTTCACTTGAAGCCCATTATTGTTTTCTTTAGTTGAGAGACTCTTGGTTCCTTTATTCCAGGATAACCATTTTCAGAGGCATAGGGTTGTATGATATGTTGTTCCTAATTCAGCATATGCTATGTCTATTTGTCACTGTTACACTTTATCAGAGTTTATAACTGTGTTTTCTGAAGCTACTCTGGTTTATTTATTATGTTTCATCCAATGATGTTCCAGTTTGCAGTGCTGGCACATTGTCTGCAAACTGCAGTTGCAGATGTGGTGGGCATGCTGCATTGAAAGGGGCATGTGGATGGGGTGCTCCCTTGGGCAATTACATAAGAAATAAAGGGATTAGATCATGCCAATCAGGAGCATGCCCAGGACTTCTCATATAAAAAACAGTCCTTGTATACGTTACAAGCAGAGGCACAGCTGTAGTGCCAAATCTCCTTAGAATTAAGGCAGAATAACTAACTCCTATTATCTAATTGAGTGTTCAGCTCAGCAAAAAGCTGCCAAAACAGTAATAAAAATATGGTAATTTTCACCTTGTTGAAATTGATGACATTTTGCAACCCAACTTGATCATCCATGTTTAATCTAAATTGAGCACATTATTTTGTCAGGATTTAATATATTTGTGATTCTAGATTTTTGATAAAGAGCAACATTATTTTCAAGTCCTGCTGTATTTTAAGCTGTATAAGTGAACTTTTTCACTCTGACATGGAAAATGTGATTTACTGTCTACAAAGAGAAAAGAAGTAATCAAGATTTCTTTAAATCTCACATGTCAACTAGCTTAAAAATAATTTTTTTTCAATGATTTTTCCTTGTAACATCTTTTATGGCTCTTAAACAAGCACTAATGACGGCTCCTGCCCTCATTAGCCCTTCCGAGTCATCAGAATTTGTGATACAGGTACATGTAACTGATCAATTGATCAAAGCAGTACTGTTACAAAAGCATTCAGGGACTTTACGTCCAGTGGGATATTTTTCTCAGGTGTTAACTCCAGTAGAAGAAACCTGTGAAGAATGTGCAAAATACTTATTAGCTGTATATTGGGCAATACAAGCTACTGAACATATTGTGGGGTTTAATCACATTGTTTTGCAAACTTCACACGCTCCTGTAAAATTTATCTTAGAAAGGGATATATGGGGAGTGTCCTCCCGGAGACTGGTAAAATGGGCATTAGTTCTACATGGGAAAAGATCATTGTAGAAAAATGTACTTCCCCTATTTTAGTAGAGTTAATGACATGGGAGGGAGATGTGCATGACTGTGGGAAAGTCATGGGTATTGAATATAAACCAATTGTTGCTGCTGAACCTAATTTTATGGGTGTTTAAGTGAATGTGGATAGCTCTCGCTTTTGGGAGGATGGCCATTTCCATACAGGATATGCTATTTGGAACCCTAAAACAAATCAGAAAATATTAGTACCATGTCCATCATCATTTTCTGCCCCATGAGCGGAATTGGAGGCAGTACGCAAAGCTATTATGGCATATCCACAGGAAGCCATTAATGTCTTCTCAGACTGTGCTTTTGTTGTCAATTCCTAGTTAGATATTCTTCCTATTTAGACAAAAAGAGGAATGCAAACAGCCACAAGTGAACCTGTGTTTTTGGCCCCCCCCATTACAATATATATGGAAAATAGGAGCTCAAGCGCCACTGAGAATTGCTATTTGTAAAGTTTGAGCTCATCAAAAAGATCCAAAGGATCAAAGGATATCCACAAATTAAATAATAATCTGGTGGATAACCTGGCTAAGATAGCCACAAAACAAAGAAACTTATGGGTAGACCCTCTAGGAGGTGACTACACAATTTTGGGAGATGGACGAATTTGACAAACACCATATTAAATGGATAGCTGCCATCTTACACGTCCCAAGTTTGGGGCATATCCAAGCTACAGATACTTGGATTGTGGGTTGTTGGAACCAATGGAAAGACACTGAACAGTGTGCAACCAAACTTGTTACCAAATGGGAAGATATGGAAGTATGGGAATGAAAACCTGGAATTGGGAAGTGGATACCATCCACTTCATTTAGGAAAGATATCATAATGGATAATCATTGAATTGCAGGTCATTGTGGACTCCACAAAACATGTAAAATGTTGGCACAAAAATATTGGTGGCCAAAAATGGGAAATGATGTCAAACAATGTCTGGAGGCTTGTCTTATCTGTGCACAGATGAATCCTCCAGTGCCTGGTAAGAGGGTTCCGTTAGAGTGTATACCCCTCCAGATGGTCCTTGGTCCAGCTTACAAATTGATTATGTGGGACCCTTGCCTATTGCAAAAGGGGGGTTCTGATATTTATTAGTCATTGTTGATGTATTTTCCAAATGGGTAGAAGCTCTAACATCATGCAATGATAGTGCACAAGCTACTGCAAAAGCATTTTGGGAACAAGTGTTCTTATGTTGGGGCTTTCCCAGAGTTCTTGAATGTGATAGAGGGACTTACTTTACAGCAAAAATAATGACAGCCTTGTGTGACATCTTAGGTATCACTCAACACTTGCATTTACCCTACCATCCACAATCTTTGGGAATGGTAGAAAGGTTAAATCACGCTCTGAAAAATGCACTGAAAAAAGCAATGTTGGATACTGGTAAAGGCTGGGTGAATCACTTACCAGGAATCCTAATGGGTATTAGAGGTACGGAAAACAAGAGTACTGGCTATAGCCCATATCAATTGATGACTGTACAGGATATGGGGCTGTATTATCCATTGGACCCAGATCTGTCTACATCTGTGTTAGACTGTATTAAAAGTGATGTATTTCTACAACAAATACAGAAGCAGTCAGCTCTGTATTTGCCCTGTGCTGCCAGAAACATGGTACAGACTCATTAGAAAAACAAACAGAGACATGATGAAAAAGTGATACAGCCCATTGAAAGGGGTCATCATGTCTTGGTGGAAAATCTTGGTCAAAAGAGACCTTAGGATGCTAATCGGATGGGGCCCTATACTGTTATTAATGTTTTGGGGCCATGGGTCATTCAGGTCCATCAAACTATACAAGGGTCTACAGAGACCAAATGGGACCATGTGGACCAATATAAGTTGTATCAGCCTTTAAATTATGACAACTGATACTGCTCTGTTTCTTCCAAAAGGTGAAGTACAATGATGTATCCTGTACTTATGCTGTGTAGTACCTTACTGATATTGGTAACTTCTGACCAGCATGGATGTCCAGGGCATATACGGAACAGTTTATACAACCAGAACTATGCCAATCATACCGTGTGAGATTCCCCCAGTAATGTTGGGAGAATGACATGAACACACTGGATATCTTCTTGCCAAATGGTACTTTATTTGTTATGGACAATGTCAAGATGTGACATGAGAATGCTCGCCAGAAGCCTGGCCTGGCACGGCGATGTGTGTAGTGAACGCAACAGCACAGAAAGGGATCTATATCCACTCCTCTTTGGGGGATACTACGACTCTGACAAAAGAAGAACAAGATTTATTTTGAATAAAACTAAAGGACATGTTACACTATCAACCTAATATTATGTTGTTGAATGCATCTTATGCTGGTTTATCAATACATACTATGTGGCATTTTTTATATAATGCATCTATTGTAGCAAATTATACAGTAAGGTTAAAGCAATTTTTCACAGTATTTACATTAACGAATAAATATCCTCTGTTGACATATACTACTGCTGCATGATGGCCGGGAATGGCATGTAACTTAACATCATGGCGTAACTTTGCAGCATGGTATATCAGGGCAAAAGTTCTTGCCCCCATCAGATGGTATCATTTTGACACAAAATGTATATCTTTTATATTATCCATGTAAGTTGGAGTATTATAATATTTTGCTACATTTGCCTTTTCCACCATTATCATTTTAATGTAGGGATCGGGCTTCAGTAATAGTGTGGCAACAGTATTATAATAAAACTTTAAATCAGTAACATGATACACACAGAATGTGGTCATTTCAAATTCCTGCAGCAGCAACACCAAGTTTATTATGTCGTAAAAGAGACATGTGGGGCTGGTTAGGCTCAGGATTAGGAATTGTTAATGATATTGATTCTATGGTTTTAAAAAATCATATTCACTCTTTGGATGCAACTTTAAAGAGTATGGCTACTGAACCATTATTGACTACTCTATGATTAGCAGCTGATAATGAAGAAAATGATTGGTTTGCATTTAGAGAAACCTTACAGAATTTTTGAATTATTGGTCAAATACAGTAGCAGCCTGTTTTTATAACTCACTTTCTGATATGTCTAAAGAAAACTATATAGAACTGGCTTGCTGTCAATTAGCTGCTGAAGCGCATGCTTATTTAGTTAACGAATTAAATAGAATTGAAACCAATAGGTTACCTTTAGGAATTGGGAAAACCAATGTCACAAAATTATTGGATCATCCCACTGTATTTATACCACCCTTAGATATGGTAAAAGTTTGGAACTCACCAAATCAATATGCACAAGTGCTGTGACATGTGGTTCCCATATTAGTGATAATACCTGTATGTTTTACACCACCAAAAATATCATGGCAAATCAGTAATTTGGGAGTATTAATACATGATCAGATCATGAAACTCCAAATATCAGGTGATACTATTATCACAGTACACAATAAATATGTTGTCTTACCTAAGCAACAGTGTATACAAGAAAATGAAACCTTAATATGTGGGGAAGATACATCAACTGCCCCATGGTTTCCTGATCAATGTAAATTTACTTTAACATCTGCAAATGAATACCACCAAGCTATGAAATGGAACCAATCTTTGTGTGTAATTGTAGGTCAGCCTTGGAATGTATGGGGGTGTAGTGACAAAACCCGGCGGGTTGCAAACTGAACCCTTCGGGAACATCCTGCCTATAGCCAAACAAATGTTACCCATATCAATGGTTCCAGTATGGCCTTGGATTTACTCACTGATTTGGCCACTCCACCTCATCTTGTATTACCCACATTTGATAAAATGACAATTGCTGCCTTGTTGTATCATCAGCAAAGTAAAAAGGACTTATTTTCTTACAGAAGGCCTCTGCTAGAGAGGTAAAGAAGCAGTTATCATATATCCCTTTTATATCCTGGTGGGATTGGGGATCGGCTACTTTGGGTACTAGTCCAACTCTAGTAGTGGTAGTATGCAGTATTGCAGTAATCTGTGTTCTTATTATTGTACAAGCGTTATTGTACTGTAAAATGAAACACATGATTAGACAAATACAAAGTTTACAGTGGCAACAACGTCTTGTGTGATCTCCAATTATAGAGACTCACAAAGTGGGGATTGTAGTGTAACATTTTACTTAAGTATAACCTTTTACACTATAACCAAATGTCTTGTGATAACCTTATAATTTCACAACACTTGATATTTCACAATATTTAAAGTTAAAATGTCCTATAATTACCTTTATCAGGATGTGTGCCCTTATTAGGATGGTATACACCTGTTAAGGAAGGTGTGCAACAGAGAAGTTTGTAGAATATTGTGTAAGAAATGTAAACACCTATGAGGTTGTGTAAGAAATGAAGTCATACCTATGTTCTGACACAAATTCACCACATTCTAAGAATAATATGTTATTTTGTTATATGATTGGCTTATAATGGGGTGTGGGTATTTTTAAGATAACAAATCTTTATATAAACACTGTATGTAAATTGAATAAGCTAGCTCCAATACAGATGAAGGATGAACATGCATGTGAACCTGAACAACCACAATAAACTCTTAGAAGAAATCTGAAGGCTCGAGTGATTTTCTTTTGCAAACACAATGCAAACCTTACAGGCATCATCTACATAGAGTTGTACTGAGGACCCACCACAGTGCAAGTGAAGATTATTTATAAATAGCATGAATAAAAGGGACCCCAGGATAGATCCCTGGGTGAACGCCATGTGATATACTCCTGACAATGAAGCGTGCCCCAGTCCATTTTATCATTTGGGAGTGTCTCGATAAGTAGTTTTGGGACCAGGTTAGAGAATTAAGGTCCATGCTCAACAGATGTAATTTATGCAGAAGAAGGCTATGATTAACCAAATCAAAGGCTTTGGTTAAGTGTACAAATATGGCACCAATAAACAGACTGTTCTCAAGAGATCTGATAATATCAGCGGTCACCTTGGTAAGGGCTGTTTGGGTGCTGTCATTTTTTCTGAAACCATGCTGACACTCTGCCAAAAGAACATAAGATTCCAGGTAGGATTGAAGCTGGTTGAAGATGAGATGTTCTTGAATCTTAGCAAGTGGGCAGAGTACTGAAATAGGTCTAAGGTTTTTTACTACATGTGTCCCACCCTTGTGCAAAGGTACCACAATAGCTACTTTCCACTTATCAGACACACGCCCACTGATGAGGGACTTATGTATCAGGTTGCAAATGAGCAAAGCAAGGGCTTGGGCACCTAGCTTTAGAAACCGTAGTTCTATGGTGTCAAAGCCTGGAGAACCATTTTCCTTTAGCTTTAAAAGCAGATGAAGAACTTCCTTACAGGTAACCTTCTTGAGGTGAAACTCAGGACGAGAGAGAGGTTGCTTATGAGGGAGGAAAGAGAGATCAAAGTCAGAGGGGGGTGTGAAGTGCGATGTGTAGCCAGAGAGGTCAGTGAAAAAGTGATTTAGGCCATAAGCAATGGACAGTGGATCAGAGAGAGTAGTATTACCGTTTGGCATGGTGCTAGGGGATATCGCAGAGTGGCCTTTAATAAATGTATTGATTTGCATTGGCACTATGGAGCTTGTGCTTACCTATGTTGTGGAGTTGTCTGAAGGTCTGCCAATCAGAGGGGCTACCACTCTTCTTGAATTTTTTCCAGGCAGAATCATACTGCTTCATAAGATGCCTCAGTTCCTTGGAGAGCCAAGGTGAATTCTGTCCTTTGGATCTCCTTTTAGTGAGGGGAATGTGCAGGTTAATTATTGGTTTTAATGTAACAACAAAGTAATCAGGGCTTGATCTACATCTGGCAAGGTTGTGATAGGAAGCCAATCCGCAGAGGCGAGAGACACCCGGAAGATTATTGGGTCAAAATGTGATATGTTTCTAGATGCTGTGATTTTGGGAAGAGGAACTGGGATTTGTTACTCCAAACACAGAGGACTGGGGTGTGATCACTGAGGTAATCAGAGAGCACTTCAGCTGACTTCATCCTAAGTGGGTAGTTGGAAACTGGCCAATCGAGTAATGTAGGTTGACCTGATTTGATGTTCAGTCTAGAAGGATCTAAGATGCATTATGTGAGATTGGCTTCAGCTAATATCGAGTGAGCCTTTTTTTGGTTGAGCCAGTTGATATTGGAATCACTGCAAAGAATAAGAGCATGCCTTGGGAGGTCAGAAAGGGAGGCTATAATGGAGGGGAGAACATCTGAGGCCTCCTTAGGAGGGAGGTAGACACAACCAATGGTAATCTGAATAGCATTGCCCAGGGTCAAAGGTAAGGAATATGTATTCAGCAGGTGAAAGTGCCATGATGGAGAGGACTACCTTAGTACAAGTGGGGGAACTTTGGTACTAAAAGTTTTAGTATGTGTGGTGTGAGGTTGTGTGTATGAATGTGAATGTGTGTGGTAGTAGTTTAGAACATATTTGTTTAGAACAAAAAAAAGTAGGGGTTACACATTTTCCTGCTGTGACTGACTCTCTAACTTGTTAATGTTGCTCTGTTATTTGGGGTTTGTGTGCCTCTTGACTTGGTGTCCCATTTCCACCAAAATGTTTTAAGGCTGTTTTTTGTTAATTGAGTGTGTGGTATCCAAGCCGAATCCTCTATGGTGGTGACATGTTATGGCAGTTTGGGTAGTGGGTGTGGGGGAAGGGATGCCACTGCCTTAATACCAGTTAATCCACCCTGGGAACTGGTGAGTGGGTCACCTGGGCCCTCAGATAGTTAAGATGGGTGGAGTAGTGAAGTAGTGTCCTTGGCTTATTTTTTGAGGAGGGGTCGTACCATTATGGTAGCGTGGCAGCTCTGGTATGGAACCATTGGGTAGAGAGAGAGAGTGTACTGTCCACATTCAGTTATCATTCTACACTCCATGGAGTGGCTGTTGTTAATTATTCTATTCAATTAAATCTGTTGTTAACCTTTTAATCAGTTGTGGATAGTGATGTACTTTCTGCTTTGCTGGAAGAACGTCATAACCAAGTTTGAGACCCCACAATGCTGTGCCCTGAAGACTCTCTGCACCCCCAGACAATCCATTGCTGACCCAGGTAGTGAGCAAGTTTTTGGATTGTGTTTCTGGCTGTACAGTGCTCCCCCCCCATTTCAACATCAGACATACCCCTAGAACCTCAGTAGATAGCTTTACATTTATAACCATGCCCCATCCTTATTCTTTGCCTATCTAGACTTGTGTCATTCCTAAACCAGTGTACTTACCTATTCAGCAAATGAATGAATGAATACATTTGTATTCAAATGATGCAAAAGTGAGAAGGTAGCACAGACACAAGTACATTAGCAGTGATGCACAGTTTTAAAGAGTACTATAGAGCACTATAGATATAATAACATATAAGGTATAGAATGATTTGTATTGATTTATTTGGAGCTATGGTTAAGACTTACCAATATACCACCTTTAGCTATGTATTGGATTGTCATGTACAGTTTCCATTTATATGACAGAAAACATGTAATTTATTTACCCAGGATCACCTGACTGAGACTCATGAGTTCTCTGCCAGTGCTCCTGTTTCTACCTAGTCCAGTGGTTGACCGCACTGAAGGACAGAGAGGAGACATGACTTGCTCGGGGACACAAAGTGATTCAGTGGCTGGGGTGGGACTTGGACGTGGGAACATCAGTATTAATGCTCTGTGCTCTAATCATTATATCATGCCATCTAATTAAAAGGCTCAATTGCCTTCCTTACAAAGTATATGAACATTAATAACTTCTGACTCAAATATTACACTCAGAATACTTTTACACTGGTCTCCTCACAAGCTGGATTCTAAAACAATTTCCTTTCCAACTCACTCATTCCTAATTATTAGACTTGCACTGGTGCATGATGGCTCTTGTACATATTTGCTTTGTGTGTGTGTAAAACATGCATTTTGCAGGTAGTTTAGGGATTTGATATCATTTTAAACCCCTCCTGTAATCAAAGACTTTGTCACTCATTTCTAAGTGAAGCAAAGTTAGTATTAACTTACCAGGACAAGGTTGGGGGTGCTGATCACAGGTGTCAATGCTAGCCAGCTGACCTTTTACATTGTAGATAAACTACTTACCAAACTCCCTACTGGCTTAAGCTACACTGTATGTTCTTAAGATGTTTGATAGTTTGATCTAGACTATAAATGTTGTGAAGCCTTAATTTGCCTGCAAAGTTAAGGCAGATTGCAGAAATCCACTTTCCTGGAGAATTTGTGAATTTTAGTCCCTAGATTATAAATGAGCTTTTTTGTAACTTCACATTGCATATTTTCCCTTATTTTCCCTTAACTTTGCTTTCAGTGTTGCCACAGGCAAATTTTTGTGAAAATGGGGCTTTTGGTAAACAACTTCCCTCACGGTCACATGAAAGAACTTCTACAGGTCACATGGTACATCTCTATAAACTGACTGTGCCTTACTTGCTTTCTGTGTTTTATTAGTGTTCCAGCATGGGAGAAGCTACCAATTGTAGACAGGAGAGTGACTGAGTCAGTGGCTTAAGAAGGCAAGACATAAGCGTGAGTGAGTGTTGCTATAACAATGGTTGCTCAGGCTTGCATCTTCTCTTCTGAAAACACCAACTCGCTTGCTCTTCTCTGTCTGCACTCAACGGCTTCTTTAACAGATATCTAACTAATTTTAAGTTTTAAAAAAACTGGAGTTTACATACTTTTTTAACAGAAGATTACTTATTTTAAACCTCAGAAAGCACATACTTTATTACCATTAACATCGCTTGGTCACACTACACTACAACAACAGAACTCTCTCATTCTCCTCTCTCTACAGGACACAGCTTCCTTTACAGGTATCTAATAATCTTAAGTTAAAAATGGCAGTTTACATACTTTTTTAACACAAGATGCCTTATTTTTAACCTCTGCTAGCATGTCCTTTACCATCATTAATGTCACTCAGTCATGCTAAGTATCTCGTACCCCAGGGATTCTATAACAGTTGTGAACATCTGGCATTGACAAATGCTTGTTTATTCATTGAAAGATGTAACCACGTTTTTGAATGTGTTTTTGTCCTACACTTTGAACTTGTAAATATGTAAATATTGTTTCTTGCATATAGTTTTTGAATTTTCACTAAATGTTCCCCTACTCCTAATTGATAAGTACCATAGGGCCTATTATTTCCACTTGGACATTGACCACAGATGGACAGATGGGACACTGATTTAATGTTTTATCTGAAGGATGGCACCTCGGTTGTGCAGTACCCCTCCATTCATACAGTACTACAGTTTCAGTTATGGATATTACCCCAAGTACTTGGTGTGGGGCCAGAACCTATGATCATCTGATCATCTGACCCCAGAGGTGAGAGTGCTACCTACTGAGCCACTGACACTGCTATGGTTAATAGGAAGATTGTAAACGGCAGATGCAAGGTATGAGGACAGCAACAGGCCCTACATAGGGCAGTTAGATAGAGTGGGCAGAGTGGATGAACTGCTGCCTTCATTCTCAATATTTCTCTGAGTTGCTGAATGGCAGAGGGTAGTGTGAGGCATGTGCTTTCTGAACTAGTACTTTCCCTCGCTGGGGAACATGGATGTCATTACCCACTAGGGTTATGCAAGTAACAAACAGCATTTCCCAAATACTGCACCAGTCAGGCAAGAGCTATTTTGGGTGGCAAGAAAATTGAAATTCTGGTGGCTCCTACCTGCCGCTTCATGGATCACCAGCGTTGGAACAGGAGGGGTTGAGAGGGTGCCAGTCCAGCTGCTTTGTCCCCCCCCCAACAATCGCTACAGACCCTTCTCTCCAACAGGAGACCTGCTGAACTTTGGACTCTTCCCAGCCACCCTAGCTCTGCCAGCCAAATCAGGGGCTACTTTGGGTGACTGGTACACATTCCTGTCTTCATAATTCACTGCAGTACAAGCAGCCCATCCATGCAGTGGCTCATCCACACAAAAGACTGTACCCTCTAAGGACATTTGTCTGCCTTGAGTCTGCCAGAGTCAGCCAGTAGGCAGCTGGTCTGCCAGCCACTCTGTTCCTCGCAGGTCTGACTACAAGCTAATCCTGCTGCATACAGCTGATGTAACACAGCAGCTATGGCTACATAAGTAACTTTACACTGCTATAGTCTCTTCCTTGATGGTTTATATTGTATACTGCCTAACTACTTAAAGATGATGTAGTTATTATATTTCACTGCTGCTCTGTCCTGATAGTGTTACTATCTTGAACCCTGTTTTTCACATAGTGATACTGCTGCTAACATGCTCTATCTTGCTATCTAGCTGTTTGCCTCCCCTTCTAGCCCATACAATAGTACTGTAACTAATTGCTCCCATCAGTTCTTCACTAAAGCACTCACCCCTCCCAACTACTTTCATCTTATTTTCAGTATCCATTAATGCTGTACTGCAGCACCTCGCTCATTCTCTAGTTTGCTGGGAAATCATACTCCCTATATACGTCCCCCCTATGAACTACTTTCAGTATTTCCTGAGCTGTTGCTCCAACTTCCTACTGTATATAGGGTCCCCTCTACTTTTTACCTCTTAAGAAGTATTTCTTAAACTGCTTACATTTATCCACCAAGGATTCTATCTAGGATTAACAGAACACTTCACTCCTTATTTTCTTATCCTTACAACAAAGATATTCCTAATCTTAATTTGTTAGGCTGTAAAATGCATAGTTAACTGCTTACCTAGCATAGCCCTGAAAGGCTTGCCTACTGCCGGCTCCTATATTTTGCTTATTCTGTGCATTGATCAATTGCTTCCCAGAACTGTTGTCCCCACTCGAAAACAGGAGCATAGACAGCAACACTACCACCTTGCTACATCTCCATCTGCTTTTCGTCATAATCTGTTTATACTCCTCTTGCATAGTTTGCATACAAATTGAAACCTCTGCAAAATTCATTCTTCTTCAATGTTTATCAAGAGGCCCTGCCTCTCACAAAGGATCAACCTTCCTTGGATCCTATTGGCCCTCAAAATAGTTCTGTCTGGTGATGTTGAAACCAATCCTGACCCCTCTCCTGCTAATTTCAGCATCAGCTCCCCTATAGACCCTTGCTGGGCTAAGATCAGGGGGTTGAAGCTAGTCCACCTAAATATTAATAGCCTGAGATCTAAGATGCAGGAGTTGGAATGTTGGGTACAAAACTATAGACCTGACATCCTGGCACTATCCAAGACATGGCTGAAATTTCAGATAATGGCCCATGAAATTGATCTCACAAATTATACTGCCATCAGAAGATTTGGCAAAAAAAGTGGTGGTATGCTAATCTATGCCAGCTCCTCTGTAAATGTCTCCCTTGCTCCTGTTATCAACCTGGATGCATCTGGGAGTGTGGCCCTATTTATCAAAGTGCTACTTGGGGATGCTAAGCCACTATATATGGACTGTGTCTATAATCCAACATGGGTGGCCTCAGGGGCCCTTGCAGAAATCACCAGGGCTCTTGCAAATTAGCCTCTTGGCGAAGTAATTATACTTAGTGATTACAACCTTAACTGGACTCAGGATACTGCACCTGGATTTAAAGCACAGTTACTTGAGGCTCACTTCACACAAGCTATTAGTGTGCATACCAGTCTTAATAATAGGACTAGGAACCACACACTGTTGGACTGGGTAGTTGTTTCCAAATCAGACAGAATTTGGGCTGCTGGTATTTTCTCTAACTCCATTAGCAACCACTCCCCCATCTTTTGTACAGTACATGAAAAAAACACTTCTCCAAAATCTCTGCCTAAAGTCTTAACCTCTTGGGATTACTCCAAGTTTGATGAGGAGGCATTCAGAGCTCCGCTGGAGGAAGTTGCTTAGACCCTAATCAAAATTCTCCTACTATAGATAATGCCCTTGATTTCTTGATTAATAATTTCCTCTCAGCTGTTAATAGGTGTGCCCAACTTTAAAAACTCAGGGTTAAAGGCAGTTGTCATAAGTGGATTTCTCCTGAGTTGAAAAAGCTATTGATCTCAAAGGACGAGGTCTGGAGGCTGTTTACAGAAACAGGCCTCAAAACAGACTGGAATAGATACAGAGAATTGAGAAATCACTGCAAGAAGGATGAAAAAATAGCAAAGAGGGAATATATCAGGAGGCTTCAGAGTAATGACCTGTCTGACCCAAAATGTTTCTGGTCACAAATCAACTAGCTACTGAAAGGGCAAACCTGCTCCTCAGAAGGAAATGTTGTAGCTGATGGTCAGTGTGTATCAGAGAACACCTCGGTAAAGCCAGTACTTTCAGCAGTTTCTTTACTTACCTAACTAGGTTCAATCTCTCCACACTGAACCCCTTCCCTCCACAAAATGGCATGACACAGGAGACCAGCAACCCTGTTTCCACTTCAGTTTAGTTCAGAAGCAGGATGTGTATACTTTATTGAGAAAAATTAAAACTGATGGCTCACATGGGTATGACAAGTTAGAATTCAAGCTACTTAAAGTTGCAGCCTATGATTGCCCTACCTGTCACCCTGCTCATCATCAATAGATCCCTCACTGAGGGAAAGGTACCACAAAAATGGAAAGTGGTTGTGGGGGTCCCGGTCCACACAAAGGTCACCTCAAAGAACCTATAGAAAATTACCATCCTATTTCTCTTGTTAGCCCCCTGGCTTAGGTGCAGGAAAGGCTATTATTTAATCAAATACTGGACTACCTGGAGTTGTACCACCTACTCTCAGATAGGCAGCATGGTTTTCAAAAACAACATGGTACCAAAACTGCTCTAATCAGATTTACCACTGATGATATACTGGGGACAATGGATAGAGGGATGCTAATGGGAACTTCTTTTGTTGACTTAGCAAAAACCTTTGACTTGGTTGATCATAGTCAGCTTCTTCACATGCTGAAATGTCTAGGCTTTGACAGACTCACAAGTTGCTGATTCTGGCACCATCTGTCTAATTGGCATCAGGAGGTCAAAAGGAAGGGTACCCACTCTGATCTGAAGCCCATCACAGACAGTGTTCCCCAAGATGTATTCTAGGATGCCTGTTATTCTCCATATTTATTAAGGAACTGTCTAAATATTGTGTTGAGGGAAACCCACTACTCTATGCAGATGATGTGGACCTGTATAGGAGCTCTCCTGATGTAAATGTTATCAATGCCCAACTTACCTCTGAGTTCTACCCATTAGAAAAATGGCTCCAGGACACAACAAGCTTGTCTTGTGTTATCTTTTTTTATCTCCCTATCGCCTCCTCCTGCCACTCCCTCAGGCCATTGCCAAGGACTCTACCTACGTGGCTCTGCCGTCCTTCCCTGACCTAAGATTGCAAGCACTACAGGATAACTCGATGTATCCCTTTTGTCGAGTGAGTCCTCCTCTTCCAAGGAGAAAGGGCCTGGTGGCCAATGGCATTGGTCCTGGGTGGTGCTGAGGTTGGATTGGCATTGTGGAGTACCACAGATGTGCTGGTCCGGGCAGCTGTCATCCGGCAGTTTGAGGTGCAATTTTCTGGTGTTTTTCCTCCAGTTCCCCACTTGGAATGCATCTGTAGTGCTCCTGGTCTCCATCGGGGGCCACTACAGAGTAAGGCATCTCTGTAACCCACCCTCAGGAGAGAAGAGCAGTCCTCTGGATGTTCGATCCTCTCCTCCCTTGCCGACCCCCCCCCGGCACCCAAGTCCATTCCCGAACCTGGGTCACTGATGTAGCTTGAGGTAAAACATCAGCATCTCAACACTCTGCGCCACTGGGCTGGATCAACAAGCTTGTCTTGAAAGGAAAAAACAAAACAAAAATGATTCTCTTTGGCCACAAATATATTGGTGCTGACAGGCAGCAGCAGATCTTACCACCTCCTCTGGAACACATACTTAGGTGGTTGGCAACCTGAAGTACCTTGAGGTCTATTTAGACCAAGAATTTTCTCTCTCATAGCCAAGTAGATCATATCACCAAGGATGTCTTGATTCCTGGGATGAGGCTTACCATTGCAAGCAGTATCCTGATTCCTGCATTGACATATGGTGCCCCATCACATTAGTTCATCAGGAATTCAGAGTCCAACAGGCTTCAGATCCTGTACAACAGAATCAGTTATTTCACATCTGGTGCCCCCTTCCCAAAAACACCTCTTTGAAGTTCTCTCTTCTCTTAATTGGCCCTCCTTGGAAGGAAGATTGTTGTACTCCCTGTTAAGCTCATTATAGCCTATACCCCCTCCTGAATGTAGTAGATATATTAGTCCCCAACCTGAGTACAAGAATAGCAGCCCCATAGCTGAGTGTGCTACTGACAAAAAAAAAAAACAGATGAACACAAGAAGTCAAGCACTACTCACCACAGACCAAGTCATCATGAAGTGTGATGATGCTTTAACGATACTGATAAAAGTTTGTGGGGCACTGCCTCCTCTCCCTGGCTGGTGCTTCTGCATGATAAAGGAACAGAACTCTTTTTTGCCTCAGAAAAGCATCATTATGAATTGACACTTTGTGTGGACTTGGTCTGTGGTGAGTAGTGATTGACTTTTCATATTAGTCCCCAAACCAGAAAGGTGCTTACTCTGGTCTTCTAACTGCTGCTTGCTAGACGTCTCCAAGGTTAAATCAAATACTGGTAAGTGGTCCTTTGCTTACTCTGTGCCTTCCCAATGGAATGCACTCCCTGCTGTGTTGCTAAACTGCTCTTTTCTTGGGAGTTTAAAAAAAGGACTTAGAACTCTATTACTAGAAAGATGTTGCTGCTCCTTCTATTGCTGAATGATTTTATTAACTTCCTGTTCATACTACCATAATGAGCATAGAGATGTTACTAATGCCTCTCCCTGCACTTTCTCCCACTATCATGCTGTGCCTTAAATCCTTATGACACTATATGTACCTTGTATGTACCATTGTTGTTGATTTAGATATATTGATGAGCTTAAATTTAGGGGGCAGCTATAGGCTTTAATGAGCTTCATCGTGATGCTAAACTGGCTAACACCTAACACTCCAGATCATGCAATCTCGCTTTAAGGCTAAAACCTTTTCAGACTTGACCGGGCAAAAAGAAAGGGGGGGGGTTGTGTAATCTATATAAAGGACTACCTCTCATGCCACCCTGCCAGTTTCTCCCCAGAAAACACCCTAGTGCAACTTCTCTCTGTCAAGCTACTCCTTGGTGCCCAAAACAAAGTGCTTACCATGGCTGCAGTCTATATCCCCCCTAAAGACCCTTGAGCCAGGGTCCAGATGATCCTTGAATTTACAAGATTACAACCTCCTGACTCTGAGCTCCTCTTTCTCAGTGATTTCAATATCAATTGGCTCACCTCAGATATCGGACCCAGCAAGGATGCTAATCTAGCAACCAACCTAACACAGATGGTCAACTCCCCTACTAGAAAAAATCTACAAGACTGGAACCAGCATTGTCATTGACTGGATACTTACTAGTCACCCGGACCAGATAAAAAACACCACTGCTCTCTCCAACTCCCTCAGTGACCACTCCCCTGTGATCTGTACCTGGACAAATAAATTCAACAAATAGCCTCCCAAAACCATCCTAAGTCGAATGCTACCATATGGAAACCTCGCTAAACTAAAGACCTGCCTCCTACAACAAGACTAGTCCCCAATCTACAATACGCTGGATGTTGACGCTGCCCTAGAATTCTTCACTACAACTTTCAACACTGCCTGTGACACTTATGCACCATTAAAAAAATGAAAAATCAAAGCTCTCTCTAATCCCTGGCTAACAGCCAAACTACTGGCTCAGCTCAAAGCATGTGACCATCTTTGGGCTATAGCCAGGGCCACAGGCTCCTTAACAGACACACTGAAATATAAACAGGCACGCAACCTATGCACCTCACAAATTAGGCTAATGAAGAGCTCCTACTTCAAGAATGTTCTAGAAACCACCTGGGGTGACGGGAGATCCTTCTGGGACAATATCTGTAATATTACGGGCAAACAGTCCAAATCCTCTCCCATGGCAATGAACATTGATGGCTTCACCACCTGTGACCCAAAGACTATGGCTGATGCCCTAAATAAAACCTTCACAGACCTCAGTTGGATCCTCCAACCAGACTTTTTCCTGGACTTGTCAGTTCCAAAACTTGTATCTCAAACCACACCGCCAGACCAACTGCTATTTCACTTTAAAATAGTAAAGACATATGAAGCCTACAGATACATAAAAAAGGCCTGCTCTAAGTCTAGAAATAGCAGTGACACCATTGATCTAAAACTTCTGTTTCTCACCTTGGAAGAACTGATCCACCCCCTCACCAAAATTCTCAACCTCTCCCTTTGCCAGAGTCAATTCTACAACACATGGAAGGCTGCAATAGTCACACCAGTGCACAAAGGGGGCGACAAATCCACTCCAGGGAACTATCAGCCCATATCTATATTTCCACCCCTCTCCAAAGCTCTTGAACGGATTGTGGTGGATCAACTATCAGACTACCTGCAAAAGTACGATCTACTCTGCATGCAACAACACGGATTTAGGAAAGGACACAGTATGCTGATGGCCCTACTAGAATTCTCTTGTGAAGCTCACAAGACCTTGGATAAGGGTTATTTAACCGGAGCTGTTTTCATAAACCTCACAAAGGCCTTTGACACTGTTCACCATGGCCTACTAGTCTCTCTTCTGCGCAATATTGGGCTAGCCGAGGGACCCGGAGCCTGGGTAAAAAGTTACCTGACACAATGTTTGTAAACAGTAAAAATCTCTGAGGTTCTCTCAGGCTCTAAACCAGTCCTCTCTGGTGTCCCCAGGATTAATCTTAGGTCCTCTCCTCTTCAGCTTATTTCTAAACTTGCTTCCCAAATCTTGCCCTGAAAAATTAATACTATATGCTGATGACGCTGTAATTCTCTCCTCCCATAAGGATCCAAACTCACTATGACAGAGCTTGCAGCTTGATTTCTCCTCTGTTGGAAAGTGGTTCCTTGATCACAAACTGGTCCTAAATAAAAAAAAAAAAATCATGCTTTTTGCCAGTCATCAAAACAGAAACAGGCATACTCCACTCACTATAGAAACCTCTCTTAGAAATACACTAAAACAAGTGAACACCTTTAAATACCTTGGTATCACTTTCGACGAATGTCTTACCTTTGCGGCCCATATTGATAACACTGCAAAAACAGTGAACCAACGCATTGGAATTCTGTACTGGAACCGTCAATTCTTCAACCAAGCTGCCTTGAGAATTGCTGTACAAAGCTCCATCATCTCAATCATTGACTACGGTCTAATTGTCTATGGCTCAGCTACTACCACTGCACTAAAGCACATCGGTAGTGGGGAAGATCATGGAAGCACTACTGAAGGAGAGATTGGTGGAACATCTGGTTGTCAATGGACTACAAGACCCAAGGCAGCATGGTTTCACCAGGGGGAAGTTCATGTCAGACCAACCTCATTGAATTTTTTGACTGGGTGACTAAGGAGGTGGATCAGGGGGAGGGCAGTGGACATGGCCTATCTGGACTTCAGCAAGGCCTTTGATACTGTGCCACATAGAAGTCTATTGCACAAACTGGGGAATATGGGTGTGGGCAGGACAATAGTGTGGTGGGTAGGTAAGTGGCTGGGTGGCAGGACACAGAGGGTGGTGGTAAATGGCTGTCACTCCACAGAGGGAAGAGTGACTAGTGGGGTACCACAGGGATCAGTGCTGGGACTGGTACTATTCAATATCTTCATCAGTGACATTGCATAGGACCTAGAAGGCAGCATTTCACTGTTTGCTGATGACACAAAGCTCTGTAACAGAGTAGACACACCAGAGGGTGTAGACAGAATGAGAAGGGACCTGCAGAAACTTGAAGAATGGTCAGGGGTTTGGCAGTTGAAATTCAATGCAAGGAAGTGCAAGATAATGCATATGGGGCACAAAAACCCTGGCACACTATATCAGTTGGGGGGGTGAGGATATAGCATGCACCAAGCAGGAAAGGGATCTTGGAGTTATCATCTCTGATGACCTCAAGGCAGGGAAACAGTGTGACAAGGCATCAGGTAAAGCAAATAGGATGCTGGGATGCATAGGCAGGGGCATCACCAGCAGGAAAAGGGAGGTCATAATTGCACTATACAAGACACTAGTGAGGCCGCACCTGGAGTACACTGTGCAGGTTCTGGAGACCTTACCTACGTAAGGACATAGACAAGGTAGAGAAGGTTCAGAGGAGGGCAACAAAGATGGTGCATGGATTGCATCACAAGTCCTATGAGGACAGGTTGAAGGCACTGAACATGTACTCCTGGAGGAGAGGAGGAGAGAGGGATATGATAGAGACATACAAGTATCTTACAGGGAGGAACAGGGTGCAGGAATGCACTATTTTTAAGTGAAAAATATGTTCCAGGACTAGAGGGCATGGGATGAAGTTGGAGGGAGGACGATTCAGAGGAAACGTGAGGAAGAATTTCTTCACAGAACGGGTGGTGGAGGAGTGGAACACCCTGCCAGAGGAAGTGGTGGGGGCTGAAACAATCATGGGATTTAAGAATGCATGGGATAGACATACAGGAATTCTGGAGATCAGGGGTAAGGGGCAACAGACTTCCTGGAAAACATAAACTGAACTTACAAACTTAAATGGGCAGACTGGGTGGGCCATAGGCCCTTATCTGCTGACACTGTCTATGTATCTATGTATCTCAACAGCCCTAAACAAAATCTGTCGACTCCTCACAGGAGCAGAGAGACAGACCCACACTTGTGATCTCTACATGGAAACTGGTTGGTTACATCTCTCCAATCGCCTCAAGTATCTCACCTGCGTGATGGCAAAAAAATCTATCTTGGGACTCACTCCTCCATGTATCCGGGACCTACTCTGCCTGAACAATGGCACTCATATCAACAGAAGATCTGAACACCAACCTTTCCTTATCCCTAGATGCCGGACTGCTCAGGGACAAAGATCTTTTGCATACCATGCCCCTACCTGGTACAATGCCCTTAACCTGCCTTCCCTATCCTCCACATCATTGGGAGCTTTCAAATCCATGCTATACACTCACCTCACAACCTCCAGCTCCTGTGACTGCTTTGACTAAAGTTTCATCCCACTGATTGCACTTACAGATGTTTCAATCAACCACCATGACTCCTCTTTTGACAAAGACAACCTGAGTACCACTAACCTGGTCCTGGCTGCCTCTAAATTTCTTATTTCTCCCTCCTCCTCCCCACCTCTTGAACCTTACTCCTCACTCTTGAAACTGCCTCTGAGTTCCATTTTCTTTTCCGCACATAAATGTTACTGTTTTAGTGTGGCCTTGTTAAACTGATTACCGATTGTTTGTAATACTGTCTACCATGTTTTTGTACTTTTATGATGTGGAATCTTTGTAAAAGAGCCTTGGCTCAAGGATATTAATTCCTAGAACAATAAACTAAACTAAAGCTTAGCAGGGAGTACAACAACCTTCCCTCCAAGAAGGGCCAAGTAAGAGAAGAGAGGACTTCAGAGTGGTGTTTTCAGGAAGGGGAGAGGCACCAGATGCAAAATGACTGATTCTCTTGTAAGCTATTAGGTAAGGCTAGAAGGATGCTGGGGTGTATTAGTAGGGGTATCACAAGTTGTAAGAGGGAGGTAATAATACCTCTTTACAAAACACTGGTTAGGCCCCAACTAGAGTACTTAGTGCAGTACTGGAGGCTGCATCTGCACAAGGACATCGACAAAATGGAGGCAGTCCAGAGAAGGGCAACCGAAATGGTGCAGGGACTGTATCAGAAAACATATGAGGATAGATTAATGGAGCTCAATATGTATACCCTAGAGCAAAGGAGGGTGAGAGGTGATAAAATTGAAACATTCAATCATCTTAAGGGCATTAACAAGGTGAAAGAGTATAACATGATTCAATATAAGAAAAGTAGCAGGACAAGAGGACACAGCATGAGATTAGAGGGAGGCCGATTAAGCAGTAATGTGAGGAAGTCCTTTTTCACAGAAAGGGTGGTGGATGCATAGAATGACCTACCTCAGGAAGTGGTGGATATGAATACAGAGTAGGGCTTCAAACAGACATGGGATAGGCATAAGGGAGCAATACAGATAAGCATGAATAGATTAACCATTGACAGAGTAGAGGCCTATGGCACATTCATAAGGTAGAAAAAATGGGCAGACTGGATAGGCATTTCGATCCTTTTCTGCTGTCAACTTCTATGTTTCTATGTAAATAACATGTAACTTATAGTATTTATGACCCTTGACTGACTGTTGTTTGTATAGTTTGATGGAGCCCGGAGGTAGCTGGTTTCAAACACCAAACCCAAAAATACACTTCTAGAAGTCTTTGAAATTTCAAGATTCTATCATTTTATTGCAATAAATAATTGAATAAGCAGCATAAATGCATACCAAATACAATCATCACTAGAAAACACCTACATTTCAATCTTCTCTGGCTCTTTTTCTTTGATATTTGAGACCAGCTACCTCTTGAATGCATCTTTTTGACTCACGCTGTCGATCCACCAACTTCCCTCTATGCAGCCTCCTTGCCTGTTCGTATACTCTACCTGTAGCCTATACCATTACTGTATATGTCAGATGTCTGAATATTCTGTTTGTAACTAACTCTGGAATGTCCATGTAAAGGGATCTGTCATCTATACTTTTTTCCTGTAACTAATGCTGTCACAGTAACTGACTTTTGGGCATCCCTTGTACAGGGTGACCATGACTGAGTGCTTTCAAAAAGGGTGACTCAGTTATGGCACCTGTGCACAGGGCTACTTGGCAGGGTAGCAACTGGATACGTGGGGGTAGGCACATATAGCAATGGGATGTCACTGTGTACACACACAGGTGTGGGAGAGGGACCATGCCGTGTGATGGGCAGAAGGGGAGGGAGGGTTTGTTTGGTGTAGTGCAGTAGTGGGCTGCTGAACTGGTCATGTGGCATGGTGTGTAGGTAGCAGGCTGAGGTTGGGAGGGTGCCAGGTTTGGTTCTGGGTGTGATCGTGTTTTTGCACCTGGTTGGGGTGGGTTTTTTTTTTTTTTTAAGTTTTGCACCTCCGTGACATGCAGCCCCCTGGAGTTCAGAATCCTTAAATAGGGGTGTGTGGGGGGGGGGCAAAGCCCAACATGGGGAGGGGTGTAGATGGCACAGCCCTCTGCATAACATAGATATTGGGTGCTGTCTTGCAGTTCGCCATGGGTTTACATTGCCGAAATAAATTTTTGGCGATATACACTCACCCAAATGGTGATCTTTATTCCACAATAACTGTTATCACATGGAACTGACTTTTGTATGACTATATTGTTTGTAATGAATTCTGTGACACCCCTAAAAAGGGACCTCTGCTTCCAGTGGACTCGCGCAATTACCAAAATTCAATAATAAATAAATTCCTCATGATTTAAAATGAATCATAGGCACTATTCATGGGTATTCATCTTACTGACATCAGTTTAGCTGAAGACTACAATTATGTGGAACCAAGTGACATCAGTTGAGCCAATGCCACTGGGTTCTGCTTCACTGCAGTCTTCGGCTAAGCTGATGTCATTGAGTTCTGGAACTACTAAGTAATATAAAAAGCGTTTGTTGGTGCTGAAAATATTTGCTTGCATACTGTTACAAGTTAGAACAGCAATATCTTGATGCTATGGGCAGATCTTTCTTACTACTGGTACTCATTGTCTTGTGTACTTTGGGCTCCACTGGGCTAAGGGGTATAGGCCCATATTCAGAGCTGGCCTGATTCCCTGTGTAAACAGAGTGCTGCATGGGAATAAGTGCATGGCCTGCTTTGGTGGGGGAGTATTCAGACAAGTAATATTCTCTGGAGTGTGCTGTCTGAATATGGGGCCTTGCCAGTGTAGCACATGGTGACTATGCACTGTGCTGACACAGCTCCAGACTGAATATGGCCCACAGGAGCTCAGTGGAGAGAGTGCAGGCCAAATGGTATAGTACCAGCCTCCTATGGTCCATTATCTGTGAAAATACAGCTGAGCATGTAAGAAAAAATATGTCCTTATTTTTCCAGGTCATGTAGGTAAACATAACAGTGACTACTTTGCTAACATAAAGTGACTTAATTTAAATTTCAGTTTTCAATATGGGATAAAACTATTTAGCACAGTTCATTTTCAACAGCATTCTGGTGGTCGCACATCAGTTACAGCAATAAATCACATATCAATTACAAAAATAATTTATTGTTCTATAAAATGCTCTAACAACATTACATATATTAGGCATGATACACATAATAAAATTATTGTACGTCAGATTATAAGACTTTATGGATTTCTAATTCTGTATTCATTTTTATGCTTGCCGTAGGCAAAGCATTTTGCTATGATACAAGGTTTTGAGAGGTGTGTCACAGTGATCCAGTCCAGAAGATTCTACAAGGGGCTTGACCAATAATACGTAAGACTGAGTATGACACTCTCAGGCACAACATGCTTGGACTTCAAAACATTGTGCCAACAGACACATTCATAAATCAGCTCTTTCATTCTTTCTGTGTCAGCAATGTCTGTGTTTGAAGTATGCTATTTGGAATGCATTAAGTCTGTTGTAATGCGGGCTACAATGGGAAAGGCTATAAATCTGTTCGGGGAGACTTCTGCCAGATTAACTATAGAAGCAGTTCTTTGAGACAGTTGATGTAACCCTTTCACTCCCAATATGGAACCAGCTGCCTCTCTCAGTCTAGGGCTTTACTACATATTTCTGTCACCATTCTTAAGCAGTTTTTCTTACTCATATGCATATCAAGCATTTTATTCAACATGGCAGACACTTCAGCACTACATATGGACAGAAAAGAAAAAAAATGTAAGAGAAACAATAGTCAGAGAGAAGACTTCCTAAGTAGGTGGCCAATGTACTGAGACATAACATGGGGAATAAATAGGATAGGAAAATGGCACTGCTGCAGCAGACTACTAAGAAAGAGAAGGAGAGAGGGGTTAGAAAAATATGTCCCTGGGTGCTCCAGTTATTCCTAACATAGAGCACAGCTCTACCACAGCCTGCAGTTCAGTTTTATGATGTTCTCACACCAGACTGGTGGGAATAGAAGCCACATTCCTTCCTGAAGTCACTCACCTATGCCAGACTACAGCAGCTCTGCTGCAGAAGAACCTCTACACTGAAAGCCCAGCCCCCCCACTCCAAGCAGAGAATGGTGAAAATTGCATTTTTTATTCTTTTAAATTCCCTTCAGTTTGTCAGTTGTTGCCCCACCATAACTGCACCCCAACCCAGGTCCAAGCCTTAGTCTTCCGACACAGCACGGGATATTCACCTTGACCCAGTACAACATAATACCAGCGGCAAGCATCCAGCATTGACAAATGCTTGTTTTTATTTTGAACAGCCAAATTCAGAGATACATGCTTTCCCATTTGCCTTGGAAAGAAAATGAAAGCATCTACTTTAAAGTATGAGGCCTTTTGCTTGAATAGATTACAATCATATGATTGACAAGTAGGCATCAAGGAAGATAGCTTTCACCACTTAACCAGAATAAATTATATCAGAGTGGCAATGCCTCTGTTGATTTTATATCCAGCTAGAAAAAAAAGCTAGCTGAATTAAATGATTCTGCAAATGTCAGGTTCTTGGTTCATATCATTTCAGTTGCAGCCCTTGATGCTAGTACAACTACCAGTGAGAACACTGGCTACAAACTTTGTTTTCCATAAGGAGAATAAAGATTACAGAAGGACAGCATAGAGGATCCAGATAGCCCTATCAAAAACTTGTTCTTCTGGCCAAAAAAAAAAGGAGTAATCCATCTTGTACTTCAGCATAGGGTAAAGCATTTGCCATTACCAGTAGACTGTTGGTTAACTAGAGTCTTCAGCATATCCAATAGGTAGAGGAAATGGGCAGACTGAGTGGGACAAGCAGTCCTTATCTGCTGTCAAAGTCTCAGTTTCTGTTTCTATCCAAAATTATAAATAACTTGTCTATTTACAAAAATATCTTTTATACACTGTATCACAGTAGCTCTAATTTCTTCTACAGAACAAGTTCAATCACAGTATCACTGATTTACATTTGTCTAGCAGCCATGTTGGAAAATACATTTTCATCTCCAGTTCCCTACAAGGAACAGGTGAATGAACAGGATGCAAGCTGTGCAATTCTTGTGAAAATGTAGTGAGAGGATTTGTTCTGAAAGTGGAGCACTATGCTTCACTATTCACCACATTTGGAACAGCAACATTGTGCATTTCTATCCTGTGCCTATAATTCTACTGTACTTTCTAGTGGCCTGATGTTTGCCACTTGTGCATAGATAATGAACTGCACTTCTAAAGTGACTTTTTTTTATTATTAAAAGCCTGAACAAAGCTCTGTCAGGACAAAAGCCCAAAATAAAGCACCATGGAAGGCTTGGCTTTGCAGACCCATGGGCCACAAGCAGAGGACAGCCACCCGACCCCAGATGTGCAGATGTGTGTAAACATGGACCTGAAGAGTGAAGATCAATGTGTCTGTTTACAGAGCAGAAACAAATTTCATGCCTTAGTTTGGATGTCAAAGCTACCAGAGAATCAAATTCAACAGTGATGTGTTAGCAAATTCTGAACAACCCCCCCCATCCTTACACTCCCTCAGTCGTATTCAGGCCCTGGCCACATCCCCACCCACATACACCCAACTCCCACCATTCCCAAACTGTGGCTCTCTCAGTCCCCCACTTCACCACTGCCATTATTTTTAGCCATAAAGATTGTTGTCACAGTGGACATGTGCAGGTGGCTATTCAACCCCTTCCCTGTTGCTCCCAAGAAACCCCCATCTCCCTTGAACTTATCTGTTGTTTTCTCCCATGGATTGTGCTCGGTGGTGGGGCCAGGTGGGGGACAGCCATCCCACTGGAACACATATCTAGAATGGCAGGTGGGCCGGACAATGGAGCAAGATGGAGGCAAGATGGAGGCAAGCAGGCAAGGTTTCACATAGCCAGCACCACTCATGTTTCCACTGTTTCTGTCCCCTCCTATCTGAGTTGTGAAGGGTGTAAAAGGGAAGTGACTGGGGAGAGAGAAGAGAGGTACGGTAAGAGGGGAGAGTGACCAACCAGAATTCTGAGATAATGGAGGCACAGTGAGCAAAGTTTCTAGCTTCCAGGGAACTAAGGGAGAGAGAGGAGTACAAGGAGCAGTGATGAGTGTGGGGTGGTTAGTCCAGGGCAAAGCAACAGAAGTAGTGAAAGAGAGGGTAAAATCAGGCTAAGGTAGTTTTTGAGGCAGAACTGTAGACAATGACACTGCAGCCAAAATTGGGGAGAATCATTTTAAGGATAATATCTCAGTGAGCAGGAAGAGGAATGCAACTTGTATTCCTATACAACGCATCCAGTTTAGGGTGGAGTTTTTTGTGGATGGGATCCACATGTACTGAAAAGTCATGGTGATTGTCAAGCCATACACAAAGGTATTTAAATGAGGGCACATTAACAATTGTGATCTCAAGTTGTGGAAGGAAGGTCAAGAGGTAAACCTGGAAAGCTTCCATTTAGAACCAAAGGTAATAGATACTGTTGTCTTGGCATTTAAGGACAGTTGATTAGACTGGAACCAGTTCTGAATGTTGTTGAAATCCAGTTGAAGCCTGTTGGCAGCTCAGAGATGGAGGAACCAGTGGCCAAAAGGACTGTGCTATCAACATACATATGGATGGATACAGGTGAGAAAACAGATGGGAGGTCATTTAGGAAAACAAAAACAGTTCTGGTCAGTAACATCGTGGAACAAAATAAAGTGGACAAAATTAAAGCAGCAAAAACAGTGTCGCCATTAATATTGGCAGCACAAAATGTAGCATGCCAGAACAATGCAGGCCACATGACAGGCAGGTAGCAAACAACGTCCACCGCATGGAGACACTGCACTAGAACCACAGGGGCCAGGAGCACAAGCCAGCTTGCCATCTTCCCTGTCCTGTGTGTTGTGTGTGTTGCTGGGGACATGCTGGCTTGTGCTCCTGACCCCTTCCCTTATACACGGCTATTCACATGGTAGCCATGGTCCACCTGTCCTCCAGTGATTACCCTGGTGCACATTCTCCATCACTCAGCATTCTCAGTGGGGGTACCCCACCATGTGGGTGCCTGTGCCATTAGATTACCATGGTAGATGTGCCAGTGGCCTGCTTCCCCCAGTGGTGGTTGCACCCTGCCCTGTTCCACCTCCCTGCACACCTGTGCTGTTCCTGTACATGGGTGCCTGCAGCTGTGTGTTCCAGTGCAGTGCCTCCATGCGGTGGATGTTGTTTGCTACCTGTGTGTCATGTGGCCTGCATTGTTCTGGCACGCTACATTTTGTGCTGCCAAAATTGATGGTGACAATGTTTTTGCCGCTTTATTTTTGTCCACTTTATTTTGTTCCACGATGTTACTAACTGAACCAGGAAAACTGAGAAAATCAGTGGGCCAAGGACAGAACCTTGATGGACCCCAGTTCTGATGGGCAAGAAGGGGGTAAGATATCACTAATTCTAACAGATTGAGTTCTATCTTCAAGGTAGGAGCTCAACCAATTAGTTTCTGAGTCATAGGGCCCTGTAGCCTTGCGCTTGTCAAGGAGGAGGGGATGGGAAATGGTGTCAATAGCTTTAGCCAAGTCATCAAAGATGGCAGAGGTGAAAAGGGCCTGATCCATGCCCGAGAGAATTGAGTCAGTAAGCTGGAGCAGGGTGGAAGTTGTGGAATGGTGTTTATAAAAAACAGACTGAAAGGAGGTAAAAAATGAAGAAGAATCAAGGAAGGAGGAGAGGTAAGATACTGTAGAAGGAAGTTTTCTTTTAGTTTAGCTAAGGTAGGGAGAATAGCATAGGGCACACCAACATTGTGCTCAGTACCACCAGACAGATCCAGGTTTGTGAGAACACCCTAGTATCTGACAGACCTTCAAGGGATGGCTTTAATGCAGCACCTGAACAAAGAAGATTTATAGTATGGTCTGTCATCAGTACCCCCCCCCCCTTCAATAACATCACAGAGCAGCACCTGAATATTGTGAATCTTGCAATCATAATAAAGATCAAAGGTACATGGATTTAGTCCTATTACATTTATGTCCAAATGTGCCTGAAGAATATGGCTTTAAAAAATGGCTATGACTGGGCTTCACAGATTTCCCACAGAATAGCACTACAAATAATAAAATAATATACAGCAAAGCCACGTCAGTCATGGATTTAATCCAGGAGGAAGGGAAACTGAGTCAGCCCAGTTCTGCAGCTAGGATTGTTCAGAAGGGGGAAGGGGGTATCAAGAGATCATGATGTTATGTGGTCTCAGCTTGTTTGCAGAATTCTAGATGAATTTTTGAATTTGGTTTAGGTAGCTAAATTACCAAAAGTAAATAAACGAAACATGGTGTTTAAAATGTACTTCCTCATCCCCTTCCACACCCCGAGACAGTTTCTATTTTTTTTCCTTCTAATGTGAGTATAGATGCAAAATGTTTAGGTATATGTATTGGGAAGCACATAGTTTTGCATTTTGCATTTTGCTTTCATGTCAAATGTAATACCAACAAGAAATACCGTGATTCCCCCCCCCCTTCTAGGTCACCCACCTCCATTCCCATTTTGTATGCCATGGCACCATGGTGCCCACCCCAGGTACTGACAAACTGTAGTCCAACACTGGGGTGCCTAATTTCCAGAGTCAGAATATGTCCCCTGAAAAAAGAAACCCCCTGTGCTTGAGTATTCCTCATCCTTCCACTAGTTTCATCATCCATTTCAAACTAGTTACATTTTCTGACTGGGCTTGACTTTCCATTTGCTAAATAGCTGTGGACTCATGTAATACAACAGAAAGGGCACTTTTATCTGTTGTCCTGCATTTGAAGCAACGTGATAAATGTGCCATATCTACCTGCAGACAGGATATAGATGCACTGACAGTTATCTATGAATACAGATGACATATGCCTTTCTAACAAATGTTTACTTTACCAAACACCTACATTCCCTCCCATACATAGCACCTTCAGGCCCCAGCTTAGGAAATGCACATATTTTTAAATTACGAATGTGTATGGCCTTTACTTATTTTGAACTCTCCAGGCACCCCCATCTACAGAGTTCAAATGTACACTAATAACATCTGCCACCCTCGATTTAGCCCCAACCTGAAAATTTTAGTAGTCAGCCCCAGGACCAATACACTCACTAGTGCCAAGGTCCTCCCACAGCCCCCCAAAAGTGTAGGATATCCCATTTGGGAGGGTAGAGAAGAGGGTCCCACAGTGGAACAGCTTGCTCTCCTTGGTTACAAAAGGTATGAATGAAACGATGGCATCCTCCTATAGTAACACCCGATTACCAAGACCTATTTCACACATGAGGATGTCATCATTTCATTCATGTGTACATCCGGGCCCTTTGTTGGGAGGGAGGAAGCTGGGAGCAGTAAAGTGTCACCTCCCCGCCTTTTGTTTTATAGCTCCTGTCTTGGAGGTTTATTCTTTCAAAGATCACTCAAGATTTATTGCTGTCATGTTGATATCCATTCTTTTTCATTCCCTCCCTTTGTTCATCCCTGTTGTGTACTAACATACCATCACATATATTAAATATTTTCTTCTATCTGCCTTTTATTGTCACACTTTGGCTACAATATTGGCACTATTCTCAAGCAGCCATACACTCATAGAAAAATAGAAACATAGAATTTGATGGCAGATAAGGACCACTTGGCCCACCCAGTCTGCCCATTTCCCTACCTAATGGATAAGCTGCGGATCCTAGTTAACCAGCAGCCTTCTTCTTCCTACCCCAACCCCCTAGAATTGCTTTATGACTGTCCCATGCATGCTTGAATTCCACCACTGTTTTTGACTCCACCACCTCCTCTGGAAGGCCGCTCCATGCACCCACAACCCTCTCGTGAAAAATACTTCTTAAATTACCTCTGAGCTGCCCCCCATCTTCAAATTATGCCCTTGTTCTTGCACCCTCTTTTTGAAAGATGCTGCTCTCTTGGACTTTGTTGATTCCTTGAGGTACTTGAAAGTTTCTATCATGTTCTCTCTCCTCCTTTCCTCGAGGCTATACATATTAAGCTCCTTAAGTCTCACTTCATATGTCTTCCGGTGCAGACCCTGCACCATTTTAGTTGCCCTCCTCTGACAGCTTCCATTCTGTCTAGGTCTTGTGGAGATTGGGTCTCCAGAACTGCACGAGTACTCCAGATGGGGTCTCACCAGCTGTCTGTACAGAAGGATAATAACTTCCTGTTTTCTACTGGTGATGCCTCTCCCTGTGCATCCCAGTATCCCCCCAGGCCTCCTTGCTGCCCTCTCACATTGCTTGCCCACCTTTAGGTCATCTGATATGACTACCCCAGGTCCCTTTCCATTTTTGTTGTTGTTAGTATCTCACCCCCCCATTGTGTACTCTTCCCCTGGGTTTTGTTTCCCAGGTGCAGTACCTTGCACTTCTTAGCATTGAATCTAAGCTGCCATACATTTGACCATTCCTTTAGCCTTGCCAAGTCCCTTCTCATCCTTTCCACTCCACCTTGTGCATCAACTCTGTTGCAGATCTTTGTGTAATCTGCAAAGAGACATACTTTTCCTTCCAGTCCCTCTGCAATGTTGCTTTTAAAGACATTGAAGAGGACTGGTCCTAATACTGAATCCTGTGGTACCCCACTAGTAACCCCTTTTCTTCAGAGTGGATTCCATTTACTATTACTCTCTGTGTCCTGTTCTCCAGCCAATTCTTTACCCAGGCCGTCATCTTGGGACCCACTCCCTGGCTGGCTAACTTGTATATTAATCTTTTGTGTGGGACTGAGTCAAATGCCTTGCTAAAGTCTAGGTAGGCCATGTCCACAGCCCCTCCCTGATCTACTACTTTGGCCACCCAGTCAAAGAAATCTATCAGATTTGTCTGGCATGACCTTCCCGCTGTGAATCCATGCTACCTTGGGTCCTGTGCCCCTCTGGCCTCTAGATACTCGACAATTCTTTCCTTCAGAAGTGATTCCATTATTTTCCCTATCACTGAGGTTAAACTAACAGGTCGTTAGTTTCCTGCTTCTGCCTTGCTCCCACTTTTGTGAAGGGGAATCACGGCACCAGTTTTAATTAATACACATGCAAACATTATTTCCTGCCCCCCCCCACCAAAATGTAGTTTTAGGTCAGACAGTTGCATAATCTTTTTCATTCAATTGTAGCCCACCTTTGTAGCTGAAGGCATTTTAGTAGCACTGGTTTCTTTGTGAATTTAGTGCTGTCAAATACTTGAGACATATCCATACTTTACACCACCCCCCCACACACACACATGCACACACATCTCCATCTGTCAAGGATCACTCTCAGTGAGCACTACTGAACCTGGAATCATACTATCATAATCTGGGTTGACTAGTTTACAACACCGTTCCTCACATAATCCATATGGGGGGGATAAAGAATGTGTATAAACAGATGAAACACCAATGTTTCTGGTAAGCCAACTGTGTCAGTAATTACTATAAGGAAAGACTGTGCTTTGGCAAAAGATTGTGACTTTAGCTAACAAGCATTTGTCAATGCCGAACGTTCGCTTGCAGGTATTTGCAGTGGTGTTTGGCATGTATGGTGCTTTACCATAATGCCCTGTGCGATTGCTGGTATTTGCACAATAAATTTTCAGCATGACATTTTTGTTACCCCCATTGTGCGCTACGTAGGCAGAAACACATTTTGGGCAGGATGTGAAAAATGACAGCTGTACTGCTCATAAGGAGGTGTGATAAAATGGCAATGTTGAAAATCTGGAGTGAAAATATTGAAAATTCGCAAACTTACGAGCGTGCGTGGGAACTGTGCAATGCACGCTCATAAAACAGTCATTGTCAGGAATTTTTTCACCAAATTGTCAACATTGGAATTTTAAAACCTCTGCTAATTAACAGCATCACTGTGATTGTCTTACTGTGTGTCATACATTGATTTTGCACACCAACTGCACCATTGTGCACTACATGGGCTGAAACATGTTTTGGGCAGGATGTGAAAAATGACAGCTGTACTGCTCATAAGGAGGTGTGGTAAAATGGCAATGTTGAAAATCTGGAGTGGAAATATTGAAAATTCGCAAACCTACGAGCGTGCGTAGGAACTGCGCAAGGCACGCTAGTAAAACAGTCATTTTTAGGAATTTTTTCACCAAATTTTCAACATAGCCATTTTAGGACCTCTGCTTATGAACAGTGTCACCATGATTTTCTTAATGCATCCCATACATTGATTTCACACACCGACTGCGCCACTGTGCGCTACATGGTCGGTAAAACATTTTGGGCAGGATGTGAAAAATCACAGCTGTACTGCTCAAAAGGAGGTGTGGTAAAATGGCAATGTTGAAAATCTGGAGTGAAAATATTGAAAATTCGCGAACCTCTGAGGCCAACATAGGAACTCATGATGCACACTCATCATTTTTGGGAATATTTACACCAAATTTTCAACATGGGGTTTTTGGTACCCCTTCTCATGAATGATGTCACTGTCATGGTGTTATTCAGGCCCAAAGGGTGATTTCATGCAGTGACTGCAAAATCACCCTTCGGGCCCGAATAACGCCATAACAGTGAAATCATTCATGAGAAGGGGTCCCAAAAACCCCATGTTGAATATTTGGTGCAAAAATTCAAAAAAATACCTAAGATATGCAATAAAGTTGAAACCCCCCTATCTAGCCCATTATACAGCTTACCGGCATTTCCTCAGTTCGCAGTCGGCTTTGAAGAGTGCAGACGTGTTCCTGGTCCACCGAAGATCATCGCGCCGAGCTCTGGAGGTAAGTATGGGGTGAGGGTGTGTGTGGGGAGGCTGGGTGCACAGTGGGTGGGTGCGGGTTGTGGGAGGGGGTCTGGGAGACTACACGGGACCGTTTTTTCTTTACAGGTGTAAAAAACAAAAAATGGACTATGTGGGACGTTTGCCACGCTGGGGTGGGCTCCCAGCAGGGTCAGAAAAATGGCTGTGGGGCTGAGGAGCTGGCGGGATTGGGCACCTGCCGGCAAACTACGCGGGGGCGAGGCAGCGGGGTTTGAGCACCCCGCCGGCAAAACAAATGGGACGTTTGCCAGCTGGGGTGAGCTCCCAGCATGGCAGAAGGATGGCTTGGGAGGCCATGGAGCCGATGGAGGTTGGCACCTCCGTGGGCAAACAATGTTTGCCACTCTGGGTTGGGCTGCCAGCATGGCACCAAAGCTTTGGGGGGGGCAGCGTGATGCGGGAAGGGGGAGCGCGTAAAGCGAGGGGGGGCAGCATGACACGGTGCTCGGAATGACAGTGGTGGTTTTCTTTGAAGCAGAAGACCACCGCTGTCATACAGAGCTCCTGCACCCATTGGTGCAGGACCGCCACGCCTGCTCAACGGAGCACTGGATTGCAAGGGAGAGGCACACCTCCAAGTGTGCTACTCTCCCAAAACGTTCCTTGTGCATGCGCGCAAGCAAATGTAAAAATAGATACAAATGGCAAATTAAAATCACCCTGTGCCCTCACCTGTGACTTTTACATCTTCTGGAGCTGCACCACTGCAAAATACAGAAAAACATAAGTTACTATTTGCAACTGTTTGTAACAGAACTAGTATTGCCCCAGCTAAATTGTCTGTCCCATGAATATGGTGTGGTTGTTGGAAAGTGAGGGGAACACCATTCAACAGATGCAGGACAAGAAGCATAAAATTATGCACAGTAGCTCATTGTTTTGACAGGCACACACTTCTCATGTCCAGGTTACAATAACGGATTGCAACAAGGAAAACAATTGGAAGTAGTTAAGAAGGCTGTCAAAGGCCTGGAACTGTCACAGGAGGACACGTGTGTTTATGGACTTTAGGGGCTCTGTTAACCCTTTTAGAACTGTTTCATTCCCTCATAAAGACAATGTTATTCTGCTTATATGCACTCTACCCCAGCTCCCAACACCAGACTCTTTCAATTTAATCACCTCCCACCCAGCAAACACAGCCTCAGCACACCCCAGTACCCCTCTGCCCACAAAAAAAGACACCGATTTTTCTGATGTAATTTTAAAGATGGTGAGTTGGTTACTAAAATAAATATTTAATGAAATAAAATATGTCCCCTGTGACTTAAGTCTTGGCTGCCAGCTACATGGCAGTGTGAGCTGCGAGGGCATCTTCTTGTGAACAAACCTTCAAATAGTCCATTTTCCAAAACTATGCATTTGGAGTAAAAAGTGGTGAATTTTGTTTGTATTCATCCTGAACAAATGAGTACCAAAGTGGAATTTGCTTCTTTTCCCAGTGAACTTGTCAAGTAAAATGTGTAGGTCTTGACAGGATGATGAGCTCAACTGTCAGTCATAAACACTTAGCCCTCACTAGTAACCTGGTACTGGAGGCCACACCTGCACAAGGGCATTAACAAAATGGAGGCAGTCCAGAGAAGGGCAACCAAAATGGTGAAGGGACTGCATTAGAAAACATACGAGGTCAGATTAACAGTGCTCAATGTGTATACCCTAGAGCAAAGGAGGGAGAGAGGCAATATGATTGAAACATTCAAACATCTTAAGGGCATTAACAAGGTAAAAGAGTCCAACATGTTTCAATATAAGAAAAATAGCAGGACAGGAGGACACAGCATGAGATTAGAGGGAGGCTGATTAAGGCATAATGTGAAGAAGCTCATTTTCACAGAAAGGGTGGTGGATGCATTGAATGCCCTACCTCAGGAAGTGGTGGATATGAATACAGTGCAGGGCTTCAAACAGGCATGTGATAGGCATAAGGGAGCAACACAGTTGAGTATGAATTTATAGGTCATTGACAGAGTAAAGGCAGATGGCACATTCATAAGGTAGAAAAAATGGGAAGACTGGATGGGCCTTGTGGTCCTTATCTGCTGTCAACTTCTATGTTTCTATTCACCCAAACAGATCTGGTGCTTCATATTTAATTACACAACTGAACCCACTGCAGTGCTTCCATCCCAGCAGATCCAGGGACAAAAATACATTATGCTAGAAAGGCCATCTAAATAGTGGAATCTCTGCTTAGTAAAGAAAAAGCAGTGATCAGGTAAATGAGCCATATGACTTGAAAAGAGAAGAGACAGTGATAATAAATGTATAAATCAGCTGTTCATTTACTGTATTTGTCTATCTATCTATCTATCTATCTATCTATCTATCTATCTATCTATCTATCTATCTATCTATCTATCCATCCATCTGTTTTCAGTCTGCCAGTCTGTCTGTCTACAGTATCTAGCTATCTCTCTATCAATTTTAAATATTTGTCAAGCTGAGCGGAGTGTCCACCCCTGGTACTGCTTCCTTCTTCTCCTCCCTTCCAGGTCCCCCACCCACAGTTCCCATTTTTTTTTAAAGTTAATTTAAGCAGACAGGGGTGCCCACCTCTGGTAATGTTTCTCTTGAACTCCCACCAATCCAGATTACTCACCACCCATTCCCAATATATACATGGCAGCACTGTGGGTGCCAACTTCCAGTGCTGCCGTATAGTTGCTCAGCACTGGGGTGCCCCATCTGCAGTGTCAGAATATTACTGTCTCTGAAATAAAGAAAAAAGTCCGTCAATGATGTCTTGTTTTTTTTTAGCCTGTGAAAAAGAAAACAGTCTCTTGCCGATCTGCCCCCCCCAACTCGACCTCCCACTTAGCACCAACCACTCCACACTCCTTCCCCTACCACAAACCCTCCCTCACCCAAATATGTCCCATGGTGTAGATCCACTCTCCAGTAAAAGACACATCTTGCTGCTGAAACTGGTGACTGTGATAGGAGGAAATCAGGTAACTGAGGTTTAATGTATGTCAATGCTGTTTTGAGCTTTTATTTGTAACTTGTATTTTTGGCATTTTTTAACATAAATTTTTAACATATCCTTTTTAGGACCCCGACTCATGACCAAAGGCAATTTCACAGTTGCTTGGTGAAACCACCTTTCAAGCTGGATTTGAAAAATGTCACTACCATTCCTCATGAGATGGGGTCCTAAGAAAGCTATGTTGACAATTTGTGGTCAAAATATATAACAAGCATTTGTCAATGCCAAACGTTCGCTTGCAAGTATTTGCAGTGGTATTTGGCACTTGGACATGGCTTAAAAAAATCAGTGACAAAGAAGTACAAGCATTTGTCAATGCCGAATGTTGCTTGCTTCTATGTACTGTTTAGGTATTTGGAAGTCATTGGAGTGCAAATGTTGAAAAATCGTGAACTTAAGAGCATGCGTAGGAACTGCGCAAAGCACCCTTGTAAAAGTCATTTTTAGGAATTTTTTCACCAAATTTTCAACATAGCCATTTTAAGACCTCTGCTCATGAACAGTGTCACTGTGATTATCTTAATGTGTCCCATACATTGATTTCGCACACCGACTGCGCCATTGTGCGCTACATGGGCGGAAACACGTTTTGGGCAGGATGTGAAAAATGACATCTGTACTGCTCATAAGGAGGTGTGGTAAAATGGCAATGTTGAAAATCTGGAGTGAAAATATTGAAAATTCATAAACTTACGAGCGTGCATAGGAACTGCGTGACACACACTCGTAAAACAGTCATTTTTAGGAATTTTTTCACCAAATTTTCAACACAGCCATTTTAAGACCTCTGCTCTTGAACAGTGTCACTGTGATTTTCTTAATGTGTCCCATACATTGAGTTCGCACACTAACTGCACCATTGTACGCTAAATGGGCAGAAACACGTTTTGGGCAGGATGTGAAAAATGACAGCTGTACTGCTCATGAGGAGATGTGGTGAAATGGCAATGTTGAAAGTCTGGAGTGAAAATATTGAAAATTCATAAACTTACGAGCGTGCATAGGAACTGCTCAATGTACACTCGTAAAACAGTCATTTTTAGGAATTTTTTCACCAAATTTTCAACACAGCCATTTTAAGACCTCTGCTCTTGAACAGTGTCACTGTGATTTTCTTAATGTGTCCCATACATTGAGTTCGCACACCGACAGCGCCATTGTGTGCTACATGGGTGGAAACATGTTTTGGGCAGGATGTGAAAAATGACAGCTGTACTGCTCGTTAGGAGGTGTGGTAAAATGGCAATGTTGAAAATCTGGAGTGAAAACATTGAAAATTCACAAACTTACGAGCGTGCCTAGGAAGTGCGCAATGCACTCTCGTAAAACAGTCATTTTTAGGAATTTTTTCACCACATTTTCAACTCAGCCATTTTAAGACCTCTGCTCATGAACAGTGTCACTGTAATTTTCTTACTGTGTCCCATACATTGATTTCGCACACCGACTGCACCATTGTGCGTTACATGGGTGGAAACATGTTTTGGGCAGAATGTGAAAAATGACAGCTGTACTACTCATAAGAAGGTGTGGTAAAATGGCAATGTTGAAAATCTGGAGTGGAAATATTGAAAGTTCGCAAACCTACGAGCGTGCGTAGGAACTGCACAATGCACGCTCGTAAAACAGTCATTTTTGGGAATTTTGGCACCAAATTTTCAACATGGGGTTTTTGGGACCCCTTCTCATGAATGATGTCATTGTCATGGTGTTATTCAGGCCCGAAGGGTGATTTCGCGCAGTGACTGTGCAGTGACTGTGAAATCACCGGGCCGAGATAATGCCATGACAGTGACATCATTCATGAAAAGGGGTCCCAAAAGCCCCATGTTGAAAATTTGGTGCAACAATTCAAAAAAATGCCTAAGATATGCAATAAAGTTGAAACCCCCCTATCTAGCCCATTATACAGCTTACCAGCATTTCCTCAGTTCATGGTCGGCTTTGAAGAGTGCAGACGTGTTCCTGGTCCACCGAAGATCGTTGCTCCAAGCTCTGGAGGTATGTAAGGGGTGAGGGGGGTGTGGGGAGGCAGGGTGCACAGTGGGTGGAGTGCGGGTTGTGGGGGGCTGGGAGAAGCGCCTTGGGACCGTTTTCAATTTACAAGATTTAAAAAAAAAAGAAGACGTGGGATGTTTTCCACGCTGGGGTGGGGGTCCCAGTGTGGCAGAAGGATGGCTGGGGGGGCCATGGAGCTGACAGGGGATTGGGCACCCCCATCGGCAGATGACGTGGGACATTTGCCATGCTGGGGTGGGCTCCCAGCGTGGCAGCAAAGATTTGGGGGGGGCGGTGTGACACGGTGCAGGCACACAGTGGTGGTTTTCTTTGAAGAGAAGGCCACCGCTGTCATACACAGCACGGTGTCTGATTGGTGCAGGACTGCCCCGCCTTCTCAATGGAGTAGGGGATTGCAGAGGAGGGGCACACCTCCAAAGTGTCCCATTCTCCCAAGACGTTCCTTACGCATGCGCGCAAGCGGACGTAAAAATGACAATGTTATGAGTGTATGTTTACATTTTTTTACACTAGCTCATAACTTCGCTAATTCTCAGTATTTTGACCCCACATTTTCAACATAGTCAACATAGTCATTTTGGCACACTACCTTACGAACATGACAACTGTAATTTTTCAGATCCTGGCCAAAATTTGTTTTCAAACCTGTGGAAGAAATACTGTTTTGGTGGGGATTTGATCATTTTCACTCACTGGTTTCATGAGGCAGGTAATAAGGAGGCTGTGCTGAAAACCTGGGCTCAGATATTCAGAGGGGTTGCACATGGCGCAACAGGGTTGGGCCATGTGCAACTCTCCAATGCACTCTGGTGCAATATTCAAAGGGGCAGGTTGTGCGGTGCAACTTCCTATGCACCAGGGCGCATTAGTAATGTACGTACTGCAGAAGCAGGGGGCATGCCCATGCATATGCAGCACATCCTGATATTCAGCCTGGGATGTCTGGCACATATGCTAGCCAACCCCTACATGTGCCACACACTGGTGCTCAAACTTGAGCCAAAAATAAATGCCTCAGATGCTGGCCACCCACAGGCAGGTGGCTGTATTGCAAGGCACAACACAATGTCCGCCAGCCGTGGGTGGCCACCTGCCCAGCAGGAACACTGTCCACAAGCACCTGGATCCTCCCTGGTAGTCCAGTGGACCCCCTCCCTCCCTCCCTCCCTGTATGCCTGATTCTGGGCTGTTGTACTAATAAATATTAACCTGGTGGTCTAGTGGTTTCCCACCCTGTATGCCAGATCATGGGCTTCTGTAATATTAATGTTTAACCTGGTGGTCTAGTGGTTCCCTCCCAATATGCCCGATCGCGGGCTGTTGTAATATTAAATTTTAGTCTGGTGGTCACTTGTCCCCCTCCCACCCATCAACTGAGGACCCCGACCACCCAGCACCCCCATCATCAGCGGGTGGCAACACCCCACCCGCATACCACCTGGCCACCCACTGAATGACAGCATACAGTATGATCTGTACGCCTATTGGGAATGGACTTGTAGACCATACTGTACTACACAGGACCAGATATGTGAATAAATGTGTTCATTCTGGTCCTTTGTACTACAGTATGATCTGCAAGATCATTTGTCCACACTGTGTACCAATAGGCATACAGATCATACTGTACGCTCTCATTTGGCGAGCGGCCAGGTGGTATCTGGCCCGAAGTGTTGCCGCTCACGCCTCATTGATCAGGGGGGATGCTAGGTAGCTGGGGTCCTGTGGGTGGGTGGGGGGGTACCACTGACCAACAGGCTAATATTGATTATTATAACAGCCTGCGATCGGGCTTAAGGGGAGAGAACCACTAGACCACCAGATTACAGTTTATTTTACAGAAGCCCACAATTGGGCATACAGGAAAGGAACCACTAGACCACAAGGTTAAACTTTAATATTTCAGAAGCCCACAATCAGGAATATGGGGATGGAACCACTAGACCTCTAGGTTACAGTTTAATTTTATAGAATCCTGTGATCAGGCATATGGGAAGGGAACCACCTGACCATCAGGTTAATATTTAATAGTACAGAAGCTTGTAATTGGGTGTATGGGAGGGAAGGGGGTACCAATAGCCCACCAGGGATCCAAGCCCTGATGACAACAACTAGACAGGAGCACCAGGCGTATTTCACCAGGATGCCCTGCTCAATACATGCAAATTGGGCCATAATGACATGCAAATGGCCCCATTTGTGCCTTGCATATATTATGGCCTGATTTGCATGCCCCCAGCTGAATATCACAGGTGATGTGCCTAGCCCAACTGCACTTGTGCTGGCACATCCCTCTGCTCCCTCTCTGAGGTTTGGGCTGGTGTAGTGCCACTGCACCATGTGCAGTATGTAAGCTGACTTTGCCATATTCAATGGTGCTGCACCATGGTTCATCACCATTGAATATCACCTGGTCCTGGCCCCAGCGCAGCCCAGTTGCACTGCGCCCAGGCTTGCGCCACTGCCCAGCACAGTCTGAATTTCTGGGCCTAGGTGTAAAAATATGGCAAAACACCCAAGTTATGTTATGAGTGAATGTTGCAGTATTTCAGTATTTCAATGTTCACATATAACTTCACTAATTTTCAGTATTTTAACTCCAGACTTTCAATATATTCATTATTCCACACCACCCAATAAACGTGACAGGTATCATTTTTCCATCCTGCATGAGACGTGCTTTCATACTACTGGTGCAAAATGACATTCAGACAATATTCTATACATAAAAGACAAAGAATCTGAGTGTAGAACCACTGAGGCAAGGGTAATGTGGTAATTTTTATATACAGCCCATGATGCTTTGCATTATGGGGGTATGTGTGATTTTGTATTTCTAATATACTATACATGCCACATTTCATGTTTATAAAAGGAGTCATAAAATGACTATCTTGAAAATTTTGAGTCAAAATAAAAAGAAATATAATTCTTATATTGCATCTTTGTTGGGCTGGAGAGCCATTCTGATACAGCCTTCCCATCTTTTTTTGGGAGAATACCAACTGCAGTTCTTTTTCCCACTTTATTTTATGTTTATCCAAAGGATCTGATTGGGTATAGCTGACTGAGCTATAGATCCTACCAGCCACCACTTTGGAGCTATTTGGTTTCTGAACTGGCAGAGCCAGAGCCAAAGCAGGGACCTCAGGGCAATGTTATTAAGTGATCTGAGGGCCCCTCGAAGTTGAAGGAACTTCCAGAAGTCAGCTCTGTGCAACCTCTATTTGCCCTACATTTGCTCAAATGAGAGAAGAGTGTCTCAATCAGGTAGGGAAATGTCAGCCACAGTTGCTTTGCCAGACTGCTTTTAGTCTTTACATCACATGAGTGCAACCCACACTTGGATGCAACAATTCTGCCATAGATGGGTGTAGGGTTTGGTGGAGCCACCTCATGTAGGGGCGATGAGTAAGGGACAGGCATTTGTACCAAGTATACTGCGTTTCATGGATAATTGGGTTAAGAGCTGCACACCTGGTACCCCTACTACCCAGGAGGAGTACAAACCAGAGCATTTGTGTGAGATCCTTTTGTAGCGATACCCGTAGGAAAGTATTCTCAGTGGTTGAATGGAACCATTTTGTGGCTTGCACCATCCTATAAGCCCATAGATACCCCGGAACCATGGAAGACCTAGTGTGCTCTTCTTCCAGTGGACCATGAGTATTACCCTACTGACCCTAGGTATTCCCATAGCAGAATGGTCAAAAGACACTCCAGTCGTGAAAGAGCTTGTCAGATGCTGGAAGGCGGGGTTATGAAATAGGTAGGTGAACTCAGGTAGCACAGGTAGCAGGTGGTGGGTAGGTAACTGGCTGGGTGGCAGGACACAGAGGGTGGTGGTAAATGGCTGTCACTCCACAGAGGGAAGAGTGACCAGTGGGGTACCACAGGGACCAGTGCTGGGACCGGTCCTATTCAACATCTTCATTAGTGACATTGCACAGGATCTAGAAGGCAGAATTTCACGGTTCGCTGATGACACAAAGCTCTGTAACAGAGTAGATACACCAGAGGGTGTAGACAGAATGAGAAGGGACCTGCAGAAACTTGAAGAATGGTCAAGGGTTTGGCAGTTGAAATTCAATGCAAAGAAGTGCAAGATAATGCATATGGGGCACAAAAACCCTGGCACAATATATCAGTTGGGGGTGAGGATATAGCATGCACCAAGCAGGAAAGGGATCTTGGTGTTGTCATCTCTGATGACCTCAAGGGAAACAGTGTGACAAGGAATCAGGTAAAGCAAATAGGATGCTGGGATGTATAGGCAGGGGCATCACCAGCAGGAAAAGGGAGGTCATAATTCCGCTATACAAGACACTAGTGAGGCCCCACCTGGAGTACAGTGTACAGTTCTGGAGACCATACCTACGTAAGGACAGAGACAGGGTAGAGAAGGTTCAGAGGAGGGCAACAAAGATGGTGCATGGATTGCATCACAAGTCCTATGAAGACAGGTTGAAGGAACTGAACATGTACTCCCTGGAGAAGAGGAGGGAGAGAGGGATATGATAGAGACATACAAGTATCTTACAGGGAGGAACAGGGTGCAGGAAAACACTATTTTAAGCGAAAAAGATGTTTCAGGACTAGAGGCATGGGATGAAGTTGGAGGGAGGACGATTCAGAGGAAACATGAGAAAGAATTTCTTCACAGAACAGGTGGTGGACAAGTGGAACACCCTGCCAGAGGAAGTGGTGGGGGCTGAAACAATCATGGGATTTAAGAGTGCATGGGATAGACATAAAGGAATTCTAGAGGTCAGGGGTAAGGGGAAATAGACTTCTAGGAAAACAAACTGAACTTACAAGCTCAAATGGGCAGACTAGGTGGGCCATAGCCCTTATCTGCCGACACTGTCTATGTATCTATGTATCTATGTAGCACAAACATTTGGAAGGCCTCTATTTTGCCTCTGAGAGTGAGGCAGAAAAGCTATCAAGTAATCTCATGACTGGCAGCACCAATCAGCAGGGTGGACTTCAGTGAAGAGCAGATCATCCTCATATGTGCTGACCAAGTAACTCCTGTCCAAGACCTTGACTCCTTGTATGTCCTTAGAATCAAGAAGTTTCTGCATGAGAGGATCTAATGCTAGCAGGAATAGAAGGGGTGATTGGGGCAACCCTGCCAAGTGCCCTCATGCAGAGAGAATGGGGTAGAAATCATATGGGTAGTAAGTATAGTAGCCAATGGGGCATTGTAAATGGTGGTAATCCAGCTCCAAAAGTACGAACCAAAGCCATTAACTTCCACTATGGAGTGGGGATAATACCACTCTATCAAGCTGAAAGCTTTACAAAAGTCCACAGCCATAGCAGCCGTGGGTATGTTAGTCCAGATTACAAACCATTTCAGATTTAATACTGTGAGAATATTATCCACCCCAGTTTCCCTTTCCAGAACCCTGCTTGCATGGGGTGGATTACAGAAGGGAGAGACTTCTCAAGTCCGTACACCAGCACCTTGATCCAAATTTTGGTGTCACTAGAAATTAGGGAGCTAGGCCAAAAACTGGCACTATCCAAGGGGTCTGAGGACTTTTTTGGGGGGAGTACAATTAAAGCTTCTTTCATGGTGGGTGGGAGGGTATCATTAGAATGGCCTCCTGCAGGGCAGCTAATAAATGGGGAATCATAACTGATCTGATCATCTGATCGTTAACATGGCTGCCAGGCTGGGTGTGCCATTGGCTGCTCTGTAGTTGCAGTCGCAGTTTTGTTTTTAGTAGTTTTTTAGTCTTAATCTGTTTTAATATTTTTTTTTATCATCCTGCACTTTCTCTGTTTTGTCCTTACCTGCTTCGTCTTGTGGTTTGTCCGAATTGCTTGAACCTGGAACGAACGAACTTGTCAAACAGTTTGTCTTTTCCCTGCCTTTCTCTCCAATGCTGAGGAGCTGAGGAGCATGGGAAGTTTGTGCACATTACTGGGATGCTACTAGGGCAATCTTGAAGTGAACGGTGGGGTTGTTTTAACTGGCACTGTTATTGTTTTCTCTTACAGTGGTTCGCTGTGGATTGGATGCAGTTTGCACTTTAATGCTGAATACCTATACACTGTGTGCTTGTGGCTGTATATTTTGCATGGACTGGAGAGGTGGAACTGCATGAGGACTCTATGCCAGAAAGGGATTGGACTTGGGGATTTGAAAGGGCACTGGATTTTGAAGCTCATCATTGGAGTGTGTAGACATTTATTGCTGGACTTGTGGTGGTGGACTTGGGGACAACAGCAGCTCGTTTTGAAGTTTGGTGGAGTACACCCCATCTGGTGGGTGGGCTGTGCTTCAGTCTGTGGCAGCACATGGGTCCGTGCCCCTATCCACTGGGGAGTCAGTGGTTAGAGCTATGATCCCTAGGGATCCCCAGGGAACCTACTGGTGTTGGTTCTGGCTGGGGTCTCGTGGTAGCTGGTACAGCTAGGTGCCAGCCCCCAGATCAGATTTTTGGGGGATCTTTCCAACTTCACAGCTGACTGGTCCTGAAGAGGATCATCTAGACTTTTTCTCCGATCCTGGGCTACGGTCAGATGTTTATTCTAATTATCCTGCTAGCAGTGAGAGTGCCATAGCAGTATTTCCCTAGGCTCTGGCAGTGAGAGTACCAGAGGATGGGGAATGATTGGTTTTATTCTGGGAGAAAAAATACCTTTTGCATCTATCTGCTCCAGGGGTGTAAACTCCTGAGGGATTTTGTTAGTCTTTCTGGTAGTGAGAGGACCATTGGGACTTGGACTACCTGCTTTTCTCCCTAAACACTTTTTATGACTGCATTATTAGCCATTTCTGCCTCCTTACACCAATTGTTTTTATGATTTGTTGTTTTGTTTTGTTTTATTTTTAGTGTAATATTGTTTTGTTCACCTCTGGAGGATGTGAGAGGGTCCTGGGGTGATGAAGTTTTGTTGTTTGGTGTATTTTCATTGTATTTGGAATTATGTTAGTTATTATTTTGATTTATTTTTTAGGATTATGATAGTAGAAAGATATTTGTAAGGGATATTTATTTTTTAGAGGTTGGGATTAGTGTGGGTTTATTTGGTTTTAGTAAGACTGCATATTTTATTTTAATATTTTGTGTTTTGATTTTTGGTATATAACTGGATAGTGAGGAGTATTGTTTGGGGCATGAGAATGTGTTGGAAGTCTGCCCCTGCGGTGGTGAGCTATTCACCCTCTGCTTTCTGTGCCCTCCCCCCTCCCCCCCCGCTTTCTTTTTACAATTTACCAGTGCTGTAGGGCATTGAGTATTGTGCATAGGGGAGGGAGGGGAGGAAGCTAGGAGTGAGCGAACAGCAGAGAGTGAATGAGAGGGGCCACTGTATTGGGGTGGTAAGATCCAGAAGATGCCCTGGGGTGACTGGGGTGAAATGGAACCTAGAACGTGGCTTGCCATGTCTAGTGTCCATACTCAAGGGCACTATCAATTGTGGTAGGCAGATGGTCCAGGCAGCCTGAGAGGTTCATCCAACTCGGACGGTGTTATGCAATGCTCAGTCCATTACAAACAAGACTGCTATTGTTCCAGATCTTGTTGAGACGATGGACCTAGCTTGCATCACCGAGACCTGGCTGGATGAGAACTCAGGCTCCATTTTGGAGGCTGCAATTCCGGACGGGTACTCAGTGATACACCGCCCGAGATAGGATTGCAAGGGGGTGGTTGCGGTCCGTTTCAAGACCAAACTTAACCTCACGAGTGTACCAATTGAGGAGACTGAGTCATTTGAGTGTACCATTGTAGCAGGTGTAGATTGTCAGATCGCCATCATCTACCATCCACCCAGAAATGAGAAGCGTTTCCTTCAGGAAGTTGCAGACTTCATCGTCGACATGGCATTTGAGTCGCTCAGACATATGGTCCTGGGCAACTTCAATGCCTGGGTCAACGACGAACTCTCGCAATTTGGTCAGCACTTCCTCCAGTTGATGACATCACTGGGCCTCACACAGATAGTTACTACTGCTACTCATAAACACAGTCACTCTCTTGACTTAGTCTTCCTCCTGGGGATTGAAGACTCTGACTTGGGGGTGGAACCAATTGGATGGCCCGATCACTACACCGTGGGGTTAAGTTTTAGCACCCCCCCCTTCATAGACCTACCCCTGTGGAGATGGTCAGGTACTGTCCTTTTGGAGATATAAGTTCTCAAGGCCTAGCTGCAGTGCTTGACCTCTTGTCCCTCTCAGTGGCAAACAATGAGCCAGAGGCTCTCGCAAAGGCTTATAATTTGGCCATTTCAGCAGCCCTGGATGTCATTGCTCCTGTCTGAGTTCGTCCTCTCTCCCTTCGCCCTCGATCCCCATGGTTTGATGGCAGTTTGAGGGAGATGCAGGGACTAGGACAAATGTTAGAGAGTTGCTGGCAGAAATCCAACCTTGATGCCGACCACCTTAGATTAGTGGACCATTATCAAGTCTATTGATCTGCAATCACCTGTAAGAAGGCAAAGTTCCTGTCCTGGGAAATTGTAGCCACTCAGAATCGACCAGTTCAGCTGTTATGAACTGTAAACAGACTGTGCAACCAAGCCTGTTTTCAAGTTCAGAAAGCTTTTTCGCAAGTAGAGTGAGACGAACTTGCTTGATTCTTTGAGAATAAGGTGGCTGACATCAGGGTGGAACTCCAACCAGCACACTCTATGGGCATTGCTTCTGATCAGCATGAGGCCACTGCACCTCATTTTTCCTGGAGTACTTTTCACCGATCAGCGTTCATGGATGTCATGCAGATTGTCCAGATTGTGTACCCTACTGTACATGCTGTAGTTTGGACCCATTACCTACTTCCCTGATGTTGGGTTGTATCGAATCCATTGGTCCAGTCATAGCTCGGATAGTCTGGTGCTCCTTGGAAACAGGTGAATTTCCTAGCTCCCTGAAAGAGGTGGAGGTTTCACATAGAAACATAGAATTTGACGGCAGATAAGGACTGCTTGGCCCACTCAGTCTGCCCATTTCCCTACCTACTGGATAAGCTGCAGATCCTAGTTAACCAGCAGCCTACTTCTTCCTACCCCCCCCCCAGAATTGCCTTATGACTGTCCCATGCATGCTTGAATTCCACCACTGTTTTTGACTCCACAACCTCCTCCGGAAGGCCGTTCCATGCATCCACAACCCTCTCTGTGAAAAAATACTTAAATTACCTCTGAGCCCCCTCTATCTTCAAATTGTGCCCTTGTTCTTGCACACCCCTTTTTTTGAAAGATGCTACCGTCTTGGACTTTGTTGATTCCCTTGAGGTACTTGAACACTTCTATTATGTCCCCCCCTCCCTCCTTTCCTCAAGGCTATACATATTAAGCTCTTTAAGTCTGTCTTCATGTCTTCCGGTGCAGACCCTGCACCATTTTAGTTGCCCTCCTCTGGACAGCTTCCATCCTGTCTATGTCTTTGTGGAGATTGGGTCTCCAGAACTGCACACAGTACTCCAGATGGGGTCTCACTAGCTGTCTGTACAGAGGGATAATAACTTCCTGTTTTCTACTGGTGATGCCTCCCTATGCATCCCAGTATCCCCCAGCCCTCCTTGCTGCCCTCTCACATTGCTTGCCCACCTTTAGGTCATCTGATATGACTACCCCGGTCTCTTTCCATTTTGTTGTTGTTAGTATCTCACCCCCATTGTGTACTCTTCCTGGTTTTGTTTCCAAGGTGCATTACCTTGCACTTCTTAGCATTGAATCAAAGCTGCCATACATTTGACCATTCCTCTAATCTTGCCAAGTTCCTTCTCATCCTTTCCACCCCACCCTGTGCATCAACTCTGTTGCAGATCTTTGTGTCATCTGCAAAGAGACATACTTTTCCTTCCAGTCCTTCTGCAATGTCACTTACAAAGACATTGAAGAGGACTGGTCCTAATACTGAACCCTGCGGTACCTCTAGTAACCCTCCTTCTTCTGAGTGGACTCCATTTACTATTACTCCTGTGTCCTATTTTCCAGCCAATTCTTTACCCAGGCTGTCATCTTGGGACCCACTCCCAGGCTGGCTAACTTGTATATTAATCTTTGTGGGACTGTGTCAAATGCCTTGCTAAAGTCTAGGAAGGCCATGTCCACAGCCTCCCTGATCTACTTTGGTCACCCAGTCAGAGAAATCTATCAGATTCGTCTAGCATGACCTTCCCGCTGTGAATCCATGCTGCCTAGGTCCTGTGCCCCTCTGGCCTCTAGATACTTGAGCAATTCTTTCCTTCAGAAGTGATTCCATCATTTTCCTATCACTGAGGTTAAACTAACAGGTCTGTAGTTTCCTGCTTCTGCCTTGCTCCCACTTTTGTGAAGGGAATCACATCTGCCCTCCTCCACCCTCGGGTACCACCCCATCCTCCCATGATTTGTTAAAAGGGTAGTCAGTGGTGTCACTAGTTCTACCCTTAGCTCTTTTAGAATTCTGGGATAAATCCCATCAGTCCCCATTGCTTTGTCCACCTTCAGTTTTAAGAGTTCTTTCAGAACCCTTTCTTCTGTAAATGGGCTGGTATCAACTTCTGTATCCAGAGTGTTTCTACTGTTTGTTTTAGGTACCTCCCCCTCTTCATTTGTAAATACCGAGCAAAAATATTTGTTTAGTATCTCTGCCTTTTCACAGTCTCCCTCTGCCCACCCTCCCTTCTCTTTTTTAAGCCTCACTATTGCTCCCTTGGTCTTCCTTCGCTCCCTGATGTACCTATAAAAGGTTTTATTCCCCTTCTTAACTGAGTTGGCTATCTTTTCCTTGGTTTGGGCCTTTGCTGTTCTGACTGCCTTCCCAGCCTCCTTTTGCTTTAACTGATGCAGTTCTCTGTCCTGCTCCTTCTGCAATTCCTTGTACTTCCTGAATGCTTTCTTTTTCTCTTGAACCTTCACTGCCACTTCCTTTGAGAACCATAGTGGTTTCTTTCATCATTTTGTTTTGTTTATTTGCTTCACACAAAGGCTTGTTACCTCTGTGATGGCAGTTTTTATTATTCCCCATTGTTCTTCCACCCCTCCTTCCCGCCCATTTGCTAATGCATTCCTTAGGCACTCACCCATTTTGGCAAAGTTAGCCCTCCTAAAGTCCAGTACTTTTGTCTTTGTATGGCTTGACTCTATTGCTGTGTTTATTGTGAACCATACTGTTCGATGGTCGCTAGTTCCCAGATGGCTACCCACTTCCACATCTGTGATCCTCTCCATCTCCATTTGAGAGAATCAAGTCTAATATTGCTCCCTCTCAAGTGGGCTCCAGTACTAGTTGTCTAAGGCATGCCCCCTGTAGGGCATCTAGAATAACTGCACTCTTCGAAGTGGCAGCTGCAACTGCACTCCAGTTAACATCTGGAAAATTCAGATCACTCATCAGCAATATCTCCCCTTTTTCTGCCATTCTAAGTATACTTTCTATCATTTCTTTGACCATTTCCTCCCCCTGAGAAGGGGGTCTGTATACAACCCTTGTGCGGATTGTGGTGCCATTGCCTGTCTCCAAATTTACCCACAGTGCTTCTTCTCCTCTCTGTTTACCCTTTTGTTCTGTTGCTTTTATTCCTTCCCTTATGTAAAGAACTACTCCTCCTCCTCTTTTACCCTCCCTGTCCCTCCTGTAGATAGTGTATCCTGGTATGTTTATGTCCCAGTCATGGTTTTGTGTGTACCATGTTTCTGTGACTGCCACAATATCCAGTTGTTCCTCCTCCATCAAGGCCACTAATTCAGAAAGCTTGTTACCCAGACTAGGGGCATTGGTACTCATCGCTCTCCATTTTTTGATGGCTTTACCTTCAGTTGCAGCATCCCCACTGACCGTTCTACCTCAGTCTTTTTCTCATTTAGTACCCTGTTTTGTAGGGAGAGGCTGGGATTTTCCTGCTGCTTGTCAGTGCCTCCCCCTTTGACTAGTTTAAAAGCTTGCAAATGAAGCATTTAAACCGATTGCTCAAAAGACTTGTTCCCTTCCTCTTAAAGAAAGCTTCTTTGGACCCAGACTGCCTTGCAAACTACAGACCAATCTCTAACCTTCCTTTTTTAGGGCAGGTGATTGAGAAAGTAGTGGCTGTACAGCTGGAGGACCATTTGACCATCCATGACATCTATGAACCCCTCCAGTCTGGATTTCGAAAGAGGCATAGCACTGAGACAGAGCTGGTTCAGGTGCTCAATGATGTCCTGATGGTTAGAGATCGGAAAAGCAATTCCATCTTAGTTCTTCTAGATCTCTCATCAGCGTTTGACACTGTGGACTATGGAGTCCTGCTTGACCATCTGAGGTTCATCTTTAGACTGGCTGGTACAGTCCTTGGATGGTTTACATCATTCATCATAGGAAGAACTCAAAGTGGTGTCTGGGGTTTATTCCTTGGATCCAGTTTCTCTGTTATGTGGGGTTCCTCAAGGGTCAGTGCTGTCCCCCATGTTGTTCGCTGTGTATTTGCTGCCCCTTGGAGGCATTGTAAGAAGGTAAGGTCTGAGGTTTCACTGCTATGCTGATGATACCCAGCTCTACCTTTCTTTTGCACCTGACTGGGATGGAGGTCTCTCGGTCTTCAATAACTGTCTGACAGAAATCCAAGAGTAGATGGATTCAAGTTGGTTGAGGTTGAACTCAGTTAAGACTGCGGTGCTGGTTGCAGATCCAGGTCACCGGATAGGGGGGTTGGGGATGGGTTCACCCTCCAGACTTTTTCTCGGGGACGTATCTCTCCTGACCTGTGAACAGGTGCAAAATCTGGGGGTTATTTTTGATGAAGGGCTGACCCTGCAGTCTCAATTGTCAGCTGTCGTGAAATCTGCCTTTTACCACCTAAGGAATATCTCCAGGATTAAGCACCTTGTTCCGTCCAGCGACCTTCCTACTTTGATCCATGCCTTTGTGTCTTTGCACTTAGATTATTACAATTCCCTGTACCTAGGGCTACTGGGGGTGGAAATCCATCACCTGCAGCTAGTGCAGAACACAGCGGCCTGGCTTTTGACAGGATTGTCTCGGTCCTGTCATATTTCGCCGGTTCTATGCGGACTGCACTGGCTGCCAGTTCAGTGGTGGATCACGTTTAAGCTCAGTCTTCTGACTTTGAAAGCCCAACACGGACAGGGCCTGGACTACCTAAAAGAGCTCCTGGTTCCCTACTGCCCAAGACAATCGCTCTGCTCAGCTGACATGGGGTTGCTGGAGTTTCCAAGGGTGTGTTTGAAATCTTTGGGGGCCAGAGCTTTTATGCATGCAGCCAAGACCCTTTGGAATTCTCTACCATGTTGGTTACAGGAGTTCAAGACCGTGGTGGGATTTAAGCAAGCGCTGACTTTTTTATGGCACTAAGCATTTGGTGAGTAACAGTTTGATGTTGTTGATGATCTTGTAAATATTATATGTTGTTGAGATGTTTGTTTTGTGAATTTAAATTTGTTAGGCACCTTGGCATTTGAAAGGCATGTTATAAATAAAGTTTATTATTATACTATAATGCGCAGCATAATTTGATATAAATCCACCATGAAGCTATCAATCTCTAGGCATTTCCCTTCAGTTAGCTGCATCAAAGCCTTTCTAAGCTTGCTTTCTGATCGGGGCCTGTCTAGCTCCTCTTGAAGAGAAGGTGGTAAACTGGGCAGTTGGGTGTTCTCAAGGAAAGTGTGTACTGTGGGAGTGTCTTTGGGTCAGGATACCTGGGAGGCATAAGTGGATTCATATAATGACTTCATACTTCATTGACACCCATAGGATTGGAGACGGTTGTATGTTGACTGTTTCTGATTATGCAACAGCTAAGCCAGGAGTTTACCGTATTTCTTCCCTGATTCACAATAATTATTCTTAGACCATGTAATCAGCCATTCTGCTTTACTAACATAATAGATGCCAGCAGAGTAGGCCTTATAGTCTATCGAGTCTGCAGTGCTTATGCTTCAGAACATTGGGTGGGTACCAAAGCCATTCCCCGTCTCCTTTCCCTGTTTCTCCTTCCCACCATCCCAGCTCCCCCCTGCTTCATACCTTTACTACACCTGTCCCACCCTCTCTTGAAACCTTCCACCATAGAAGCCATTACCAGCTCCCTGGGCAGTGCATTCAACAGTTCCACCACTCTCTCAGTGAAATACCTACTCCTTCTTTCCCCTCTCATCCTTCTACCTTTGAGCTTCCAACTATATCCTCAGGTGATTCCACCCTCCTTCAGCCTAAAAATCCCATCTCTATTTACCCTATTGATTTCCTTTAGGTACTTGAAGACCTCAAGCATGTCCCCCCAATCCCTCCTCTCCTCCAGCTAGAATAGGTCAGGGTCCTCTAGTTTCTCGTCATACGTCAATTCCTCTAACCCCAGATAAGTTTGGTTGCTTTCCTCTGGACTCTTTCCAGGAGCTGGATGTCCCTCTATAAGTGAGGCCTCCAGTACTGCACACAGTACTCAAGGTATGGCCTGACTAGGCCATTGTACAGTGGCAGAATCACTTCCCTGCTCCTTGAGGTAATCCCCCTAGTGATGCAGCCTAACATCCTGTTTGCCTTGACTGCAGTCCTCCTGCACTGCTTTGAATTGTTCATGTTGACATCCACCAGGACTCCCAGGTCTTTCTCCACTGATGTGGCCTTCAACACATCCTGTCCTAGAGTGTACCCATGTTTGGAATTATTCCACCCAAGGTGTAACACCTTGCACTTGGAGGAGTCAAACTTTAATTTCCAGGAACAGGCCCACCTATCCAGTGTATCTAGGTCCCTCCACAGGGCCATCCTCCCCAATGCCCCCTTTACCACTGCCCCTAGCTTATATCTTTATGTTAAGATGGGATTCTGACTTAAAGGCATTCAGTCATAATCCTATAGATGGTAGCTTAACATTATTGGCTCCTCAGCCAAGCACATACACCAAATGTCTGAACCTGCTGTTCCTCTCGTACTGAGCAGGATTACTATTGCAACAACACATTGTTAATATGGTAAAACTAACCTGTCTCATGATGGTCTTTACAGTGCAGGAATCTTTTTAAACTGAGTTTCTTTCTGCCTCAGCTCCATTGCAAGTCAGCTAGCTCTCTGTTCCTTTTTCCATGCTGCCATATAAAAGATGATCCACCTTCTCAGAAAAGACTTTAAAGGCTTCCCAAACTGTACCTGGCACTGTCTTCCTGTTTGCATTTTCATGAAAGTACAGCTCCTCTTTGTATGTTGTCCATTCATGGAATGTGGGGTCCTTTATAAAAAGGGGGTTGCAATACCATCTAAGGGAACTTTCTTGTGCATCTGAAGCAGGTAGGATAGTCCTACTAACACATGATCAGAGATCAAAATACCATCTATAGGAGGGTCATACACACCATGGGCTGCCTTCATCCACCAGGCAAACATCAATATGACTGAATGTGCCATGAACCAGAGAGTAAAATGTATCGTCCTGTCTTAATGGAGTTTCCTGTCTACAGATTTCTGTTAGACTCCATTCTGACATGAAAGCCTGAAATGCTCTTCTCAGTCTCTGGTTGCTGTTCGTGGATGTGGTGGATTTATCCAGAAATGGATCTGGAGTCAGACTGAGGTCACTTCCATCAGGGAGTAGGGCATCCTTAATCTCACCTCTAATATCTGCAACACTGCAATAGCTTGATTTGTATGAAGGAAGAAGTCTGCATCATCAAAATTTTGGATGCCCCTCACAAAACACAGAAAATCCCATTGTTTTCTATGGGGAGGCAGCTGTTTGTGTTTAATTGGTGTTTTCTTCTGACCATATTTCAGCTAACGCTGTGTTGCTCGTGGTATTTATTGCTGCGCTGTTTTACATGCGTTGTTTTGACCCAGTACCATTTGGAGAACTGTACCACAAACAGAACTTACTGGCAACTGGACCTAAGCAGTCCTGTAAGGTTTCAAACTCTGCATCCACACAATGAACACAGGGGATCTGGGTGCTAAAAGTAACTGTAATCTTGTAACAATGGGGCCCACATACAGAACCACAATTGAAATATAAACAGGAAAACTCACAAAGATACAACCTGAACAATGCACAATGAACAGCACAATAAGTTAAGTAAATACCTGAAATGTAAGTAACTAAAGTAAGTAACTAACGTAACTACAATGTAAGCAGAAGTGCGGGAAACTAGTCCTGCCAGATTCTGCCCCAGAGGTACAAAACAGGGAAGACAGAGTGAGTTCCAAACACATGGGACATGTCGAGTCCCCAGCATGTTGCAGCGACCCACCAACAGAGTGGTCTGCTGGTCATCGACAAACCTGAAGAGGTGATCAGTGAGCAAGTGTAAAATTTAAGAGTCATGAAACACCACAGGGACCTCCTCTACAGCAGCTAGCATGAGTTGCAATGGGGTTATTGTTATGGGAGCCTCTACCGGGACCCAACATCCTGGAGGCCCTTGGGGAAGAGGCCAATTGAGAAAGGAAAGGGAAGGACCATGAAGGAGTAAAAAGGGAAGCCTGCTCAACAGGAGGGCTCAAGTGAGAGGGGCCTTGTAATGATGCACCCTGTAGTATTTACCCATGCAATTGTTGCTCCACATAAACTAGAGTGGGGCTACTGGGAAGCAGCGCAGAGCCCCTCCATACCACAGGTGTACCCTGCAAGGCTTATTGTGGTGGAGTTGGGAGGAGCCCTTTGACCCCCTGCACTGCCTTGAATGTGAGGAAGTTGTCAGGGCAGTGTTGTGCTCAGAGACTTGACCAGAGGGAGGGGAAGGGGAAAGGGAATGCCCTTGAGTTGCTATGGAGGCCTTATCACACATAAGAGCCATTTTCACTTTGGGGAGGATCAGGCATAGATACAGCCAGTCATAGGTAAGCCTCCTATGTAGCCTGCTCTCTCCCTGCCTTATAGCGCTATAATAGTAGCCCAACAGAGAGTTAGTGGAATGAAGTGCTGTAGAGAACAACCTGAGGAGACTGAAATAAAAACAGTTTCCAGTCCCATAATAACAATGAGTAGGATATTTCAGTATACTGTTGAGGTGCTGTGAGGAAAACTGCCACTCCCATTCCAGAGAGGGGAAAAGAAAAATAACAAGTCAGGTTAGAGGTGGTGTTTTCAGCAAATGTTTTATTGTCGGGAATTACCACATCTGCTGAGAGGTGAGATACATCCATTTTGAAGTAATTATTCCCAACTACACTTACCCAGGAAGAATGTGGTTCAGAGAAAGCAAGTCTGAACATGGTGGCATATTCATAGATTGTCCCTTGTGTTGCTGTGGTGAAGAAGAGGCTTCTCTTGCAGCTTTTACCAGAGGTGAGGAGTGTGCTGAGCCATACTGTAGGTAAGATCCCTGGGAGTCTGCTCCTTGATTGTTGCCTGCTGTGGGAGGTATCTTGTAAATATTGTTCCCCTCCGTCCCTCAATTTTGATGATTGTGAGTCCTGATGACTCAGTTTGTAATGGTCTCCTTCCTTCTCAATGAGCAGCTCCATCTTCTGTGACTCAGAAAATGCTCTCCCCATCTCATGTATCCTTTCTTTGTCATGGATGGTGTTCCTAAGAATAGGCTTTTCCATCATTTGGCCCCCCCCCACAGCCTTGAGGGAGATAAAGTTCCCAATCTTATGTCGGCCAATGCTGCTGGAGCTATCCTGCCACCTCACGTGGAGATCTAATTTTGAACTCCTGCCCATTTTTATGGACACACAGGTTAGTTAAGCCTTTGAACCTTTACTTGAATCAAGCTTCATGAAGTTCAGCTTTGATGGGCTTATAGGATTTTCTGAATTGAACCACCTCATGGGGTAGTCCTGGAAAAAGATATCCTGGCCTCTTTCCAGAATAAGTCATCTTTCTCTCTAGCATCTCTCAGTAGTCATTTCTTAATGGAGTAACATAACAGGTAGGCAACTATGGGCTGTGGTCTGGATCCTTCAGATGCTGGGGGGCCCTAGTGCAGTGAGCCCTCTTGATTTCAGTAGCCTCTTGCCATCTGGGAGCCACAAGCTGTGGCTAAAGGTCCATCAAAAACATTTCCATATTGGCACCTTTTACCAATTCCAGGACTGCAAAGATCCAATTATTGTTGCAGTGGCATCTGTTTTCCTGATCCTTGACTCTTTCCCAGAGCCAGTTGAGTCATTTTTCATGTTCATCCATCCCCTGGAGAGCATGGGGTCCATGAGGTCTCCCACTTTTTGGTTGACAAAATTGAGCCAGTCAGAGAGAAATTTCACCTCTTCTGAGGTGGAAGCTGTGGATGTTTTGAGCTCAGCCATATCAACTATGAGGGATACCAGGAGGTGAGTAATATACCCTAAGGAGGGCTGATTCAGTGTTTGCTGTCATCCTTTCTGCACTACTCCCATTATTACGACTGGAGAACTGGAGTTTTGCTGATGGGATATGTGGCTGTGCAGGTTGGAAAGTGAGCAGTTTACACTCTTATGTTTACAAGCTGCTGAGACCCAAAGACTCTAAGGATTCATAGCTAGTTAAACTACACTTGTTACTGGTGCTCAAAAGGACCATACATGCCAGTACTGACCCATGGAGCATCTACTGCTAAGGGAGACAACATGTATTTAATAGAAGGCTAGAACAAAGTGGGCAGATTAAGCAACTGTTAGTGTCAGCTTCCAAGCCATTTTCCCACCAAAATAGGATTGTTTACAAACAAGTACAAAAATACAATACACCTAGGTGATTAAACAGACTTCATGCATTGTCAAATTTACAGGTGTATTAAAAAAAGTAAACAACAAGGTTTATGTTTCCTAAGTACCTTATAGTATCCATTATTGCATTCTTCAATGGTCTTGTTAAGGAGCAACTGACACCAGTTCTGCAATGTTGCAGACACAGAATAAGCATACCCCCAGGAAATCTCATACCAAAAACTAAATTTCTTCATTACGTCATTTTAAAGATATGAGCAGTTTGTAACCCTTATTTCACTACCTGTTCAAAAAAGCCTATGTCAGTGAAGAGCTGCTGCTGATGTCATCTCAGGAACTCATAGGCTAGTACTCCCTGTCAGCAAGCTTATAGGACCTGTGTCTCCAAAGTTCTAAAGCTCATGTGCAATGGTTTTCACAAGAAAAACAGGCAACAACATTCAATAAATGTATCTCTACAAACTATGTGTGTCAGGTTTTGTAACAAAGCTGACAATATTTTTGGGGTGCCTTTTTGTTGAAGTCCTTTTGTCTAGGGTTGCTGGATTCTGGGTCCACTCATAGCATGCTGTTGTGAGGTTTGCAGACTGAATACGTTTCTGATGTGGTGAAAGGCTGAAAGCATTCACACCTATCATTCAATTGAGGCAATTTCTAAGGACGGCACTTTAAAACAATTATTCCAACTCCATGTCAATGGGAGTGGGAGTGGTATTGCTGCTTTTAAACCTTACTGGGAGTTTCTAATTTAGCCAACCCAATGTTTTCTCCCTAGTAGATTGTTCTGACCTACATTCAGGCTCATCTATGTTCTACTCTAAATTAAACTGATCATTTTATCAGAGCTAACATCCACCTCTAGTAGGAATTAACACATATAAGGTCACTATTAAAACTTATTGTAAGGCAGACACTGGTAAACAGCAGTGAAGTTACCAACATTACAATACTAGCAGCAATACAAAATCCTAACAGGCACAGTAAAGTAGCACTCCAAATGGCATCAGCAGCCTATAGGCATGCTGACTCATCATCCAGCAACCCTGGAGCCACTGAATGTAGCTCAAAACAGCCTAACAGGAAGAACGCATTGGGCTGGGTAAATTACAACCCCCTAGTAAGGCTTCAAAACAGCATTGCTTCTCCCACACCATTGATAAGGAGATGGAATAATTGTTGTAAAGTGCAATCCTTAGAAATTGCCTCACTTGAATGACAGATGTGAATGATCTCAGTCTTTTACTATATCAGAAATGTATTCAGTCTGCAAACCTTTCAACAGTGTACTATGACACAGCATCCAGCAACCCTGGAAAAAAGGTCCACAACAAAAAGGCACCCCACAAAAAAATGTCAGCTTTGTTACAAAACCTGAAACACACATAGTTTTTAAAGCAATGTTTGTTGAATGGTGCTGTTTGTTTTACTTGTGAAAACCATTGCACATGATCTTTACAACTTTGGAGAAACATGTCATATAAGCTTGCTGACAGGGAGTACTAGACTGAGTTCCCAAGATGACAATCAGTATCATCAACCCAGGGTCTGCAATATAGCACAGAGGTTAGAACACTAAGCTATGAACCAAAGGACCCCCTATAGTCATTGTTTGAATCTCACAACCACCAGAAGCACATTGCCCCTAAACCAGTCATTCGGGGGGGGGTATAAAGACCCATGTCTCAGGAGGAGGAAATGGACAGAGAAATGATAGAAGACATCCTTAGGATGGCAGAAAAGTAGGAGTTATTGTTTATGGGGTAACTGAATTTGCCAGATGTTAACTAGAGCACCTTTGCTGCACCCACATCCAAGAGCAGGGCCATTCTTGATGCCCTACAGGGGCATGTCTCAGACAGCTAGTGTTAGAACCCACTTGGGAGGGAGCAATCTTATATCTGGTACTCTCCAATGGGGATGGAGATAGCATCTCAGATTTAGAAGTGGGGAGCCATCTGGGAACAAGTGACCAACAAACAGTGTGGTTTATGATAAACACAGCCATAGAAACAAGCCATACAAAAGCAAGGGCACTGGACTTTAGGAGGGCTGACTTTGGCAAAATGAGAGAGTGCCCCAGAAAATCACTAGCAAATGGGAAATAAAGAGGGGCGGAGGAACAATAGGAAAAAATCAAAATTGCCATCACAGAGGCAACAAGCCTTTATGTGAAGCAAATAAACAAATCAAAATGAAGGGAAAAAAACACTGTGATTCTCAAAAGAAGTGGTTGGGAAGGTAAAGGAGAAAAAGACAGCATTCATGAAGTATAAGGACACACAGAACGAGCAGGACAGAGAACTGTACCATTTATAACAGAAAGAACTGGGGAAGGCAGTCAGAATAGCAAAGGCCCAAACTGATAAAAAGATAACTGACTCAGTTAAGAAGTGGGATAAAACCTTTTATAGGTACATTAGGGAGTGGAGAAAGACCAATGGAGGAATATTGAGGCTTAATAAAGTGGAGGGTGGGTGGGCCGGAGTGACAGAGAAAAGCAGGATATACTGAATGAATACTTCTGCTCAGTATTTACAAAAGAAGAGGAGGGGAAGGTACCTAAACCAATCAACAGAAGCACTCTGGATCGGGGGGGGGGGTTGATACCAGTCCATTCGCAGAAGAAAGGATGCTAAAAGAACTCCTAAAACTGAAGGTGGATAAAGCAATGGGGCCTGATAGGATTCACCCCAGAATTTTAAAAGAATTAAGGGGAGAACTAGTGACACCACTGACTACCCTTTTTAACAAATCATTGGAGGATGGTGTGGTACTGTACCTGAGGATTGGAGGAGGGTGGATGTGATCCCCCTTCACAAAAGTGGGAGCAAAGCAGAGGCAAGAAACTACAGACCTATTAGTTTGACCTCAGTGGTAGGGAAAATTATGGAATCACTTCTAAAAGAAAGAATTGTTGAGTACCTAGAGGCCAGTGGGGCACAGGATCCAAAGCAGCATGGATTGACAGTGAGACCTGGGCCACCCAATATCATGACCGGTATCTCATGATCCTGGGATACAAGGTGTTCCACAGGGACCGGGAGTGGGGAAGGGGGAAGGGGTCACTATTTTTGCCAGGGAGGGGATACTGTGCACCAGGGAGCAGGGGGATGAGGGGAGGCCAGAAGCCATATGGGTATTGCTCCAAAGCCCTAAAGGTAAGAAGCTCAGGATGGGGTGGTGTAATGGCAACCCTCACTGAGTGAGAAGGTGGATAGGGAGCTGGGGGAGCAAATCAGGAAGGTCAGTAGCAAAGGAAATACAGTTATAGTAGGACACTTCAACCTACCTGGGGTTGATTGGCAGACAGTAACTACAGCATACACTGAGGAACAGCTGCTGCTGGATGCTATCCAAGACAGCTACCTAGTGGAAGGGGTGATAGATCCTTCTAGGGGGTGGAATATATTGGACTTGGTGTTAACAAATGGGGATCAAGTCCAGGATGTGGTAGTACAGGACCCTCTAGCAGGATGCAACCACCTTTCAGTGTGATTCCTCCTCAACACAGGGAGGAAGTCAGCTAAGACCATGACAAGAGTGTTAGACTTTAGGAAAGCAGATTTTGCCAGAATGGGCAGCATCCTAGAGGGGTATTTAGCTAAAATTAACCAAGGAATGGATGCTAAACAGAAGTGGGTAATCATTAGGAAGGGACTGAATGAGGTCACAAACACATGTGCCAAATCTCAGAGTAAGCAGTCCAGGTGAAAAAAACTAGCTGGCTTAGCAAGGAAGTGGAGGGGAAGGTAAGGGAAAAAGATTGACTTTCATTAAGTTCAAAAAATTGGGGTGTGAGGAAGATAGAAAGGTGTTCACAAAGGAATCTAGGGAGGTGACAAGGTCAGTCAGGGCAGCCAAGCCAGCAAAGGAGCTGAAGTTGGCTTAGGGGATCAGATAGAGGGAAAGGGGTTCTTTAAATACATATGGCAGAAGAGGAGTTGTAGGGTTGACATTGTTAAAATCAAGAGGGCGATGGGCGGAACAAGGTGTAGATCAGACAGAGGTACTCAATGAGTTTTTCTGTTTAGTGTTCATGAAAGAAAGGGATGTCCCAATACTGAAGGAGAAAGGGGGCAATGGTGGAGGTGGGGCAGAGATAAAAGATGGGTTCATCCAAGAGGCTAGAGTTCTGAAGGGCCTCAAAGCCTTGTGGATGGACAAGGCACTAGGACTGGATGGTGTACACCAAAGGGTCCTGAATTAACTGGCAGAGGTGTTAGCAGGCCCTCTGACAGATCTGTTCAACACCTCTTTAGAGATGGGGAATGTACCCAGGGACTGAAGGATGGTTCATGTGGTGCCCCTTCACAAGAGGGGACACAAGGACCAACAAGGCAACTACAGACCAGTGATCTTGACTTCCATAGTGGGGAAGCTGATGGAGACCATTCTGAAGGAGAGATTGATAACCTCTCTTGATAGCAATGGTCTGCAATATGAGAGACCGCATTGGTTTCTCATAGAACGATCTTGCCAAACTAACCTGATCGACTTCTTTGACTGGATCACTAGGGCAGTTGACGAAGGCCATGCTTTGGATGTCCTGTATTTGGACTTCAGCAAGGCTTTGGACTCAGTGCCACACAGGAGGTAAATGAGCAAGCTGAGGGAAATGGGGTTTGGGGGAAAACTGGAGGGGTGGGTGGAGAGCTGGCTGCTGGGAAGAAAACAGAGGGTAGTTGTAAGGGGGAAGACATCCAAGTCAAGGCTAGTAATGAGTGGTGTAGTGTTGGGTTCAGAAATGGGCCCTGTTTTGTTCAATGTCTTTATTGGTGACATTGCAGAGGGAGCAAGAGTAAGATCAGCTTGTTTGAGGATGACACTATGATTTGTGCAAAAGTGCAAAAGCCCTTCAGCGAAGTAGTTGTATTTCCACTTGTGACACTGGCAACCCGGGTTGAGGAACAGACCTGGATCATCAGAGGGTAAGCCAGGTGGAGAAGGATGGAGCATCTCAAGGACTGCTCTCCTTCTCTGGGGGGAGGGCAGGGTGAATATCTTGTGCTTGATGGACCCCTGGCAGAAGCCAGGGGTACCGCAGTGACTGGTGTTAGAATGCCATAGGGGTTGGGGCAGATGCAGTACATCATTGCACATCCTTGGCCAAAAGAAAAATATCGTAAAATTCTTCAGCTGCCAGGTCACCCTTGATGAAGCCCACCTTGGCTTTGATTAGACTTCAGGCTGACCCTCTGACCTAGTCCCCATTGTTCCAGCAGTGTTGTGGAGTTGGTGTCGCAAACCTCACCTTAGAGGGAAAGCCAGGGGATATTGGAGGGTGTGACTTATGTGGAGGTGGAAGTCGAGGTCCATGACCAGGATGAGGTGCTGGGTGACAAGGTGGCAGGGGGCCAAAAAGTATAATGAATAAAAAAGAAAAAGATTTGTGCAAAAGTGGACAATGAAAAAGTGAGGCAGGTACTCAGAGAGGATCTAGCTATACTTGAACACTGGTCTAGGAAATGGCAGTTGGGGTTTAATGGTTAGAAGTGCAAGGTCATGCACCTCAGAGCCAGCTATCCCATGAAAAGCTACTGGCTGGGAGGGAGTGCAGATATTAGCTTCAGAGGAGGAAAGGGACATGGGGTAATAGTTGCAGAGGACATGAAGATATCAGCACAGTGTAGGAGGGTGGCAGCAAGGGAAAATAGAGTGCTGAGGTGCATTGCCAGAGGGATCACCTCTAGAAAGGGGAAGGTCATCCTGCCATTGTATAGATCACTGGTGAGGCCACACTTGGGGTACTGTGTATAGTACTGGTGCCCATACTTCAAAAAGGATGGAAGATTACTGGAGGGGGTGCAGCGTAGGGCTACAAAATGATCATGGGACTAGGGGAGTTGCCGGATGAGGAAAGGTAGTAGGAGCTCAACATGTACTCGCTGGAAGAGAGAAGGGAAAGAGGAAACATGACAGAGCCATTTAAGTATCATCATCATCAGTTTTATTTATAAAAAGGTGCCTTTCTAAAACCAAGGCACCTGTACAATAAAATACATGAGAAAGAATAAATTATTATAAACAACATATAAATTCCAGTCAAGAACAGTATAAAAACCACATAACACAAAATCACATCAATTAACAAAAGCCAGGTTAAAAAGATAAATTTTTAAGGCAGTTTTAAAACTCTGGAAGCTTAGGCAGTCTCGTACCCAATGAGGTAGAGAGTTCCACAGGGACGGAGCAACAAAGTTAAATTCCCTTGCTCCTGATGTCTACAAACATACCCTGGGAACCTCAAACAATCCCTCATCGGTGGATCAGAAAGGACAGGAGGGACAGTAGGGACAAAGGAGATCTTTCAGGTAACTTGGTCCCTGGTCGTATAGGGCCTTATAGGTTAGCAAAGCAGCCTTAAAGGTGATCTGCCACTTAATCAGCAGCCAGTGCAGACCACGGAGCACAGGCATTATATGACTGGCTCTTAAAACACCAGTCAATAGCCTGGCAGCCACGTTCTACACCAGCTGCAAGCGGTGGATATCAACCCCTGACAGCCCTTGGTAAAGAGCATTGCAGTAGTCAAGGCGGGAGGTAATGAAGGCATGAACTAACATTGGAAGATCATCGGAAGGAACCAGTTGTTTCACCTGGGTGATATTTCTCAGATGGTAAAGAGGTTTTAACAACTGCTGACACCTGTAATTTCAAGGTCAGTCAGTCATCAAACATAACGCCCAGGTTCCGTACCCGGTCTGAGGTAGCTAGCTGGACACCTCCAAGCCCAAAAGTGAACCTGCCAACACCCCCCACAATGACCCGGGTTCACAACCAACACTTCCATTTTTTCAGGGTTCAACCTTAGCCAGCTCATATTCATCCAGGCCTGGATTTCAGTCAGACAGCTGTTGAGCACCAAGACATCATTGTCTTGTTCAGGGACAAAAGACATGTATAGCTGAGTATCATCTGCATAGCAGTGAAAACACAAGCCATACCATCTAATAATCACTCCTAATGGCAGCATATACACTGTAAACAACATGGGTGCTAGAATGGATCCCTGCGGAACCCCACAGGGCAGGGAGAATGGAGCTGTGGTACAAACCCTAGACATCACTCTCTGAGTCCTACCCATGAGGTAAGATTGAAACCATCTGAGGACAGCCCCCGACAGTACACAGATAAACTGCAGGTGATCCAAAAGTGCACTATGGTCCACAGTATCAAATGCTGCAGAGAGGTCAAGAAGGACCAAGATGGAACGGGTCTTTTGATCTCTTGCTATCAGGAGGTCATTTAGTACCTGAACAACTGCCGTCTCGGTACTATGTATCTTCCTGAAACAGGACTGGAAAGAATCATAGATATTGTGGCTGGTCAAATGGTCCTCCAGCTGTAAAGCCACCACCTTCTCAATAACCTTACTCAAAAAGGGAAGATTAGAGACCGGCCTGTAGTTTGTAAGACAGTCAGGATCCAAGGAGGGCTTCTTAAGAAGGGGCCGCACCATGGCCTCCTTAAGGAAAGCTGGAAAAATTCCCCTCTCCAAGGATAAACAGACTATCTCAGCAAGGAACGGGTCGATGACATCAACACAGCCAACAAGCAAGCTCATAGGGCACAGATCCAAACTACAGTTGGTAGGATGTAAAGTCTGGATAGCCATCACAGTATCACTGATTGTAGGCTGGCCAAAGTCACACCACTCAAACCGGGGATCCAACATCTCCTGCCAACCACTGCTACTCCCTAGAGAAAGGGTCAGGAGGCTATCAGACCTGATTGTGGAAACCTTATCCATGAAGAATTGAGCAATCTCCTCACACTGTTCTTGTGTAAAAGCATTTCTGGGCTGAAGACAAAGTGGATTGCACAATCTGTCCACAGTCCAGAAAAGCTGAGCTGGTCGATTCTGCATGGCAGCTATCTCCCTGGACAGGAATTCTACCTTCTTATGGGAGATTGTTGATTGATAGACCAAATAATGGTCCATCAAACTAAGCTTGTCACATACCAGGCTGGACCGCCACCATTGCCTCTCTAGCCTTTGTCCAACTCTCCTCAACTCCCTCAAGTCCTCATCAAACCATGGAGACCTAGGGTGAAGGGAGAGTGGACAAACATGAACAGGAGCAATGGAATCCAGGGCTTCTGTCACCACCCTATTATAGGCAAGTACAAGATCCCCTGGATCCACGCATTGCTTTGGCATGCCTGATAGGTCCAGCACCGCCACTAAGGTATCTGGGGATACACCTCTCAAAGTGCAGTACTTGACCCTCTCCATAGGGGCAGACCTCTTGGGGGGGCCTCAAAACTGAAGCTGATGGTATAATGACCTGACCATCTGACTGGTTCCACCACCAAGTCAGATATCTCCATCCCCACGAGAAACACCAAGTCTAATGAATGACCACCAATGTGGGTCGAAGAGGAAACAACCTGTGTGAGGCCCAGTAAACTCATTAACTGGAGGAAGTCTTGTCCAAACTGCGAGAGTTCATCATCAACCCAAGCATTGAAATCCCCAAGGATCAGCCATCTTTGGGTTCCCAATGTTAGGTCGGTGATGAAGTCCATGACTTCCCACAGGAAAACATTACCATCTCCTGGTGGATGGTAGACCAGAAGAATCCTGCACCCCACACCCTCACCTATAATACATTCAAAGAAGTTGGTGGTTCCCACTGGAATTCCCCTCAGGTTCAGTTCTGATTTAAAACAAAGAGCCACACCTCAGCTCCTATGATCGATCCTCAGGTGGTGTATCACGGAGTACCCAGGTGGAACCGCTGATGCCAAAACAGGGCCAGCATTTCCATCCAACCAGGTCTCGGTGATGCAAGCCAGGTCTGTTGAATTAACAAGATCCCCAATTATGGCGGTCTTGTTTTTAATTGACCTGGCATTGCATAACACTGCCTGAGTTCGATGAGCAGCCGCGGAAGACCAAGTTTCCTATATGCAATAGGCAGAATGCTTGGGTATGGGAACCACCCAGGGAGGACCCCTTTCCTGGACCCATTTTGCCCCATGACATCTCCTTGTCCCCACTATCCCAATCTGTCCACTCCTCTCCATTCCCTGGCAGGCCGAGTCCCCGCTTCAAACCCTCCTTGCTATTCCCAAACCCCTGCAAGTACTTGAAAGGCATAAACAAAGTCAGGGAGGGAGAAGTGCTCTTCTTAAAGGGGGAAGGGTCACTATGGGGCACAGTCTGAAGTTGGAAGGGGGAAGGTTTAGGAGGGAGATGAGGAGGTACTACTTGACAGAGATAGTGGTGGCAGGTTGGAATGCACTGCCAGAGGAGTTAATTGCTCAAAGGACAGTGGATAGCATTAAGCAGGGTTGGGATCGAGTCAAGGGCAGAGTTAGTACAGACAAGAACACAAAGGGGGGGGAAGAACCAGGAAAGAGGAGGAAGTGAGGGGTTTGGGTGGGGGTGGGGCAGCTGTAGTGATATGAAACTTAAGAGCTGCACAATTGAGCAGACTTGATAGATCTGTGGACCTTTTCCTGCTGGCAATTTCATACATTTGTATGGAAGGTCATGTCAAACAAATCTATTAGATTTCTTTGACTGGGTGACCAAAGTAGTAGACCAGAGAGGAACTGTGCACATGTCCTACCTAGATTTTAGCAAGGCACTTGACACAATCCCACACAAAAGACTTATAAACAAGTTAGCCTGCCTGGGAGTGGATCCCAGGGTAGTAGCCTGAGTAAAAATTTGTCTGGACAACAGAACACAGAGGATAATAGTAAACTGAGTCCACTCTAAAGAAAGGGGGGTTACCAATGGGGTACCGCAGGGTTCAGTACTGGGACTGGTCCTTTTTAATGTCTTTATAAATGACATTGTGGAATGACTGGAAGGAAAAGTATGCCTCTTTGCAGATGGCACAAACATCTGTAACTGGGTGTATACACAATGGGGGTTGAAAGGAAGAGAAGGGACTTACTCTTAGTTTACTCCGTTTATTAAAGCAGAAATAGGCACTAGGCCCATCTATACTGTCTTCCCCACATAAGTGGAGTGTATTGAATATAATTACCCAGTAAACACTTATCCAGTTTTCCTGAATAGCTCAAACTTATTTAAGTCTATCAAGTATAGATGCGGGGAATTCCATAGTTTACATGTACGAATGGTGAAGTAATGCTTTCTCCTGTCCGTTTTTGCCCTTTGAATGTAGAGCTGTCTATTATGGCTTCTTAAATTACTATGTTTGGGAGCCCAGGTTATATTGCATTCTTTGCAGTTTATCATTTAAAATATTAAATAACATCAAAAGATCCCCCTATTTCTATTTAGTTGTAAATCAGATAGATTTAGCTTATCAAGCATGTTCTGATATCATAATTTATTGACCCTTAGAATAATCTTAGTCATTATTCTCTGAATACTATCTAATAGATTTCTGTTCTTAGTCAGGTATGATGCCCAAAAGGAAGAGGCATAGTCCAAATATGGTCTTATGAAGGATCTGTACAATGGTATGATACAGTGTACATCTCTCATAAAGAATGATCATTTAAATTGCTGCAAGCAATCTATTAGTGGTCTGTGCTACTTTCCTACAGTGGTCCCCAGATGATAATAAATTATGTACTATAATACCTAGATCTTTTTCTGATGACAATGTTTTTATAGGACATTCATTTAGGTCGTATACGTGCTTAGGATTGTTCTGACCTAAATGAATAATGGAACATTTTTCCATGTTAAATGGCATTTGATTATTCTTGGTCCTGATCTCAGTTTGTTTTAAGTCTTTTTCTGAATTATGTTGTTTAACTGCAGAGTCTGCCTCAGAACTTAGTTTGGTGTCATCTGCAAATTTACTTACATGATTTACTATACCTACATGTAAATCATTAATAAAGATGTCAAATAGGGATGGGCCTGGGACTGATCCCTGTCGGACCCCACTTATCACAACTATTTCCCCTGATGATATTTCACTGATTTTCACTATCTGTGTACGATCAGAGAGCCAGTCTGCAATCCATGTAATGATGTATGAATTTAACCTCATTTTAATCATTTTTTCTATCAGTTTAGTATGCGACACAACATCAAAGGCTTTTTTGAAATCCAGAAATATAATATCCACTGGGATTCCTTTATCTATACTATTACTGATGTTTTCATAAAAACAAATGAGGTTGGTGGTACATGATCGTCCTGATACAAAACCATGCTGAGTTTGATCAATTAGTCCCTTCACTGTTAATTCTTTTTGGATTTTAGATTTAAGTATTTTTTCCAAGATCTTACATGCAGCTGAGGTTAAACTTAAGGGTCAGTAATTCCCTGTGTCATTCTTATTCCCTTTGTTATGAATTGGCACAACTATGGCCTTTTTCCAATCAGCAAGTAGAATGCCTTCTCTAAATGATTTCTTAAATATGATATAAAGGGGGACCTTTATCTGATGTATTGCTTCTTTAGCAAAAAAGGGAATTTTGATTGTCTGGTCTCAGGTCTGAATTTGTATTTAATGAAGTAATAGAATCAATCACTTTATCCAATGATATCTTCTCGTAATCTGATTCTGTATGAATTTATACTTTGCATTGGGACTGTTTTATGAAAACAGATCCAAAGTATTTATTAAATGCATCAGCGATTAGTTCTTTGTCTTCTAAAACAACCCCTTTGTATGTGACTGAACTTACTGACTTGTCTTGCCTTTTAAAGTTGTTAATATATGCAAAGCTTTCTTGTCTTTAATGACTAATAGCTTAAATTCAACTTTTGCCCTTTCTTTCTTGATTACGTTCTTGGTTTTCCTTAACTCTTGTCTGCAGACTAATCTGCCATGTTTAATACCCTGTTTCTTTAAGTTCTTAAAAGCCTTATCATTCCTTTTTATCTGTTGTTTTATTTTACTAGTTAACCATTGAGGAGTTTTACTTTTACGGTTATGTTTTTTTTTTTTTTTTTTTTGCTGTATATATAGGCTTTCAAGTTTATTTATTATTAATTTAAACAGTACCCAACTATCATTTACAGATAGGTCATGCAACATGGAGTTCTAGTCAAACTCCTGCAGTATAGATGAAATTATTTTTTATGAGCTTGATTTCTTTGTTGAAACTTCTGCACTTTGTTGGAGAAGACTACAGAACAGTGGTCACTATTATCCAGGGATGGGCATACTTCCATTTTTTTAATATCCTCTGGCATATTAGTCAGCACAAGATCTAAAATAGTGTTGCCCCAAGTAGGTTCTAATACAATTTGCTCAAGACCTGTCTCTCAGAATGTGTCCAGGTACAGATTATCTACAGTGGAGCTAGTAGTTAGATTTTACCAGTTAAACCCAGACAAAAAAAAACAACAACAATAAAAAAAAACTGAAGTCTCCCACTATTATAACATTATTATGTTGTGCTAGATCAGTTATTATCCTGATTAAGTTTTGGTCAACTTCCATGTTTGCTGATGGTGGCCCGTAAAAATTTCAAGGAGCAGTTTGTTTCCCTTATGATTTTCAATCTGAACACAGATCTCCTCAATATTAGTGGAGGTTTTATTGAAATTATAGTCTGTGGACTTTATTGTATTTTTTACATACAAACACACCCCCCATTAGCCTGTGCAAGGGCAACCGTGATGGGGGCCATAAATAGAGCAACAGGATGTCACTATATGTGCACCTGTGGGAGAGGGCAAGCACGCCGAGTGACAAGCAGAAGAGGAAGGAGGGTTCATGAGGCATAGTACAGTGGTGGGCTTGCTGAGCTGGCCCTGTGGCATGGTGGGAGCATGAGTGGTAGGCTAGGGCTGTGAGAGTGCTGGAATTGGGTCCAGGTATGGTACATTTTTTTGCATCCTGCTGTGAAATATTTTTTTGAGGTTTGGCACCCCTCCCGACATGCACCGCCCTGGAGTTGAGAATCCCTTAGTAGGGTGGTACAGGTACAAAGCACCCATTGGAGGGGTTCCCAGTACCCTTTTGCTGTGCACTGGGAGTGTACATCACTGAAACTGATTTTCAACAATGTACACTCGCCCTAACAGTGATCACCTTTCCGTGATCGCTGTTATCGCATGGAACCAACCCCCCCTCTCCCCCTCTCCCTTTTTATTGGATCTGTTCGTGAAGTATAATGAGTACCCAGGGATATTATTATACCAGTGTGACTCACTATCCCACTAGGTTTCTGTTACAGAAGCAATATCAATATGATTCTGAATTATCCTGGTAGTTAATTCTGTGAGTTTTGTAATATTGAGGCTTCTGGCATTTGCTACTAGGAATCTGTATCTATCTGTTTCAATTTTAGTATTTCTGAGAGATGAACCCTTTTAGCATCCCTATCTAGTTTAAACAATTGTTAATAACTCTGACTAATTATTTTCCCAGAACAGAGCTACCCCTTTTATTTAAATGGAGCTATCCCAACTGTACAAGCTTTTGCCAGTTACAAATCTTTCCCAGTGTGTGATACATGTTAGCCCTTGCTTCAGGGACCATTTCTTGAGATATTCATTAGTTTTCTGATGTTTAGCCCAACTCGCTCTAGGGAATGGGTATTTCTGAGATACAGACTTCACAGTTTCTATCTTGAAGGCATTTAACAAGGGACATAAAATCTTTCTGGATGTCTTCCTGGGAAAACCTATTTATGACATTTGTTCTGACACATAAAATCACTGGTGGGTTTCCACCAGAGTTTCATAAAATAGTAGGGACCATACATTTAATGTCTCTAATCCAAGTCCCCCCACCCCAATAACTAGAGCATGTTTGATTTGTTTTATCTTGGTTGCATATATACTGTAGCTATCCACATATTTTAAAATAGAGTCCCCAAGTACATAAACTTGTCTGGGTTCATCAGTAGCAGTCAGGTCATCTGTTTCAATAGCCCCATTATGAGTGTTAGCTTTAGCTTCAATGTTTGCATTTGATTAGACAGTGACTGCCTGTACAGTATTCTGGTTTTCAATTGTTTCAGAATAGACCATTTGACGAATGTCATCCTGAGCATGCTTATGCAGGTTTTTTTCTTGCCCTTTTGTTTTGTACCTTGTGGGACCTTTTTCAAAGGTTTGTTCTCAATATTCTTTTTACCTGTGTACTTTGCATCATTGGTTATATGAACTTTGGCAGCAATTTTATTCTGGCTTTGTTTACTCTTTGTGATGGGGTGGAATAGGATCCTGCCTCAGTTGTTATGGAGAAAGTGTTTCAATGCAAGGATCTGTTCTGTTCTCTCCTTTCCTGTCTCTTGTCTGTCTGGTTGCACAACCAAATTTACCTGAGAGACCTAGAATCTGATCCCCCCAACAGTCTCGAAATTATTTGCCACTCACTGTCTCTCAGTCTCCCATTGCTGTTTGTCTTTTCCTCCCATGCATATCTGCTGATATAAATATATATGCAAATCATTGAATGGAAATGTAACTGTTTATTGGGATCCCTTTTGTTTAGAAATTATATAGTGCTAATTTTTGAAATGTATGTAATTGTGGTTTGAGATGATTGAAAAAAGCTACTGGAAACTGAAGAGGTTACCTGAGTGCAATGTTTAAGCCTTTTGCAGAAGAGTTGTGAAAAAGGGGCCTCAACTCAGGGGCATTGTGTTCTTGTTGCACCTGCCTGAAACGTACAAGAATACTTTTGAAGAAACAGAATGCTTGTTAAGAATGAGGGTTGGAAGGACTTATAAGAGAACTAAGCTACAATTGCATGTTAGATGGACACAGAGATTGTAGAAAAACTCAGATGGATTTTTTCTGTTTTTTTGGCTTTTGTAAATAGTTATACTGAACAATTTTTTTTTAATGTTACTACTAGTACAAATAAATACTCTTGTTGTGAATTTTACAACTACTCCTAGTTTTTCTGATGATTTCTGATCTGTGCCTCAATGATACACTTGTCATTTCTAGTATCGCTTAGGCAATTTACTGTAGGTGGAACTTCAATAACTTCATTTGAACATGATGGTATAACAGTTTCATCTAATATGATATCAGAATCAGTGGATTTACTATCATTGGTACTCTTAGTCCCCCCTTTTCATAGTTCCTCAGAATTTTCCCTATCCCCGATGGCATATTGCACAATGGTTCAAATCTATTGTACATTGGAATCTCAAAATCCATGGTTCATCTACCTTTTTTTGATACGTTTCTTGTACATACTGGGCTCCATTCCAATTCTGAATCACTTTCTATTTCTCTAGATCATTTTAGGGATTCCTCGGAGTGTTTACTGCTCATTGGTAGTGACCAATTTTTAATTTCACCACCATTTTCATTGGCAACTGACTCAACCTTTTCCATCTTTAGACTCAAGATCTTCCTTTCAAGCTCTTTAATGTTGCATTTTAATACTGCTGTTTCTCTGCATTGATTATACTTTAGTCCATCAAATTCTGCATTTGTTTCCAGGCTGAAATTGTTACACAGTATGCATGTTATTTCTACTTCCCCCATTGTTAGTGTGACTATGTCATCATTAATGCCCATAGTGTTTACTTATATGGATAGGTATCTAGTAAAACTATGCAAAAGACTTAAATTCTAAGGTTAAACAAAAACAAACACTACTTGGGTTTAGTTACCTGCTAGTGGTACAGTGTCCTTAATGTTTAGCTACAATAGTGATAGTCTTATGTCCCAGGAACCCAGTGTCCCCAGTGGACACAGCTGATGTGCTGACACACTTGTCTCTGTGCGCATCTCTGCACATGCCTGACCCTCTCTCTATACGACTCCTGAAGTAGCACCACAACCAGAAGTAGATGGCTTCCTACTTCTGGTTTGGCACTCACTCCAGCAACAAAAAACACAAGAAAATCAAAAAAGCCCCACTCATGCATAGGTGCTTAATGTACCACTGACTCCCACTACTTGTGCAGATCAAGGCTACTCCTATAATCCGTGGTAGAAAAGAACTCACACGATCACCGTGGACACCTCATGTGTCCCACAGTCCTTTGGGGTAATCAGCTGGCTAGAGCAGGGGCAGGAGGGTACTCTCACTGCCAGTACCTCCTCTAAAAGCTCACCCCAGTACACTGCTTTTTCGGCAAATAGATGTTCTTTCACTAATTGTGGTCTCTCTCCAGAGACATGTACCTTACTCCAGCTGCAAGGCAACAATAATACCCACTCACTATGGGGCTCCTGAAGTAGCGCATGACTGGAAGTAGATGGCTTCCTACTTTTGCTTTGGCACTCTCTCCAGAGACCCGCACCTTACTCCAGCTGCTAGGAGGAATGGTCAAAAGTATGGCATCTTAGATTCAATGTAAAGAAGTGCAAAGTAATGCACCTGGGAAACAAAAACCCATGGAAAGAGTACACAATTGGGGGGGAGGTACTAACAACTACAAAAATAGAAAGGGACTTGTGGTAGTCATATCAAATGACCTAAAGGTAGGCAAGCAATGTGAGAAGGCAGTAAGGGGGGAGCTGGGGGGATACTGGGATGCATAGGGAGAGGCATCACCAGTAGAAAACAGAAAGTTATTATCTCTCTGTACAGACAGTTGGTGAGACCTCATCTGGAGTACTGCGTGCAGTTCCAGAGACCCCATCCCTGTAAGAACATAGACAGGATGGAGGCATTCCAGAGGAGGGCAACTAAAATGGTGCAGAGTTTGCACCAGAATCTATACAAAGAGAGAGTAAAGGAGCTTAATATGTATAGCCTCGAGGAAAGTAGGGAGAGGGAGACATGACAGAAACTTTCAAGTACCTCAAGGGAATCAACAAAGTCCAAGAGGGTAGCATCATTTAGAAAAAGAGATGTGCGAGAACAAGGGGGCACAATTTGAAGATAGAGGGAAGGCAGCTCAGGGTACTGCGAGGAAGTATGTTTTCATGAAAAGGGTGCTGAACATATGGAACGACCTTCTTGAGGAGGTTATGGGGTCAAAAACAGTGGGCGAATTCAAGAATGCATGGGACAGATACATGGCAATTCTGGTTGGAGGTAGGAAGAAGTAGGCTGCTGGTTAACCAGGATCGGCAGCTTATCCAATAGGTAGGGAAATGGGCAGACTGGATGGGCCAAGCGGTCCTTATCTGCCATCAAAGTCTATGTTTCTATGTAACCTAGCTGAGGTGCAACATCTGATTTCAGTGGGGTCCTGCTTTAACTCATTTTTTACAATATATTTCCCAGGGCTAACCCAGCTTCCATGCAACATCTGAGTTCAGTGGGGTCCTGCTTTTGCCTGTTTTTACAATGTATTTCCCAGAGATAACCCAGTTAAGGAGCAGCTTCTGATTTCAGCGAAGTCCTACTTTTACCCATTTTTTCCAATGTATTCCTAGGGATAAACTAGCCGAGCTACATCATTTGATTTCAGTACGATCCTGCTTGTTTCCATTATTACAATGCATTTCCTGGTGATAATCCAGCTGACATACATCTGATTTCAGTAGGATCTTGCTTTTACCCATTTTCACAATGTATTTCCCAATGCTAACTGACCTGAAATACAATTTCTGATTTCAGTGGCGTCCAGCTTTTATCAGTTTTTACAATGTATTTCCTAGGAATAACCCAGCTGAGATAAAATATCTGATGTCAGTAGGGTCCTGGCTTTACCATTTTTACAATGTATTTTATAGGGATAACCCAGTTGAGATGCAACACCTGATTTCAGTGGTGTCCTGGTTTTACTTGTTTTTACAATGTATTTCTCAGGAAGAACCCAACTGAGATGCAATATCTGATTTCACCGGGGTCCTGCTATAACCCATTTTTACAATGCTTGTCCCAGGGATAACCCAGCTGGCATTCCTCGACATAGCAGTTATCTAGTGTATTGCAGTTATTGCCTTTGTGACTACCCTGGCATTATTTTGTGCTTCTATAGGCACAACATTCATGTCCTATAATCCAAACTTTAATTTTGCGCCATGGTATGTCTCTGTGATGATTTATGTATTGTACTGTGTCTGCATTTTATTCTGTATCAAGAAAGTACTGGGTTACTGTATGTTCACTGTACCTCTTGTAATCCTTTCCCCTGGGTCACAACTGGAAATGAGCCTTGTCTCACTGTACCTTTCCCGGTGATCAGTTTTCAAGTAAATAAATACATTTAAGATTACTTTATCAACATATATGCATTTGTAAGTCAGTGTGTGCGTGGGGGGAGATGGCATTTGGTTTTTTGAAGAAATAAAATCTCACAGTCCACCACCAAACTACTGAGTTAGAATAAATGTTCCAAGATGTTAAAATGTTCTATAAACTATATGCTGTGAGTTTATGATTATGCCCATGAATTGGCAGTTTCTTTTTCAATGCATGCACCCAGTGTAGCTAAGCACAGATGTAACATCTCATTTTCAGTGGGGTCCTCTTTTTACAGTAGCCTGTGATGTTGGCGCCTGAAAGATGGTGCCATCTGAAATGGTGACACTTTGTAGGCGAAAGCCCAAATGGCAATCGGGGGTGGATAGGGCGACTGGATGTGGTGGGCTGGGCGACTTCAGCGACAAGATGTCACTATATATACATGCGCATGGGGGGGTGAGCATGGTGAGCGTGGGTTGGGAGGGGGCAGAGGGGATGTAGGGGTGGTGCTGTGGGTGGCTGCCAGGCTGCACCATGGCATTGGGAGTTGGTCTCCACTTGCAGTGCGTGGGGTACTGGATTCGGGTCTGGGCCCAGATGCTACTACATTTTTGCTGCGCCCGGCCCAAAACATTTTTTTTTTGCTTTTGCCCCCCCCCAGAGTTGAGAATCCTTTAGTAGGGGGGTGCGGGGGGTGCTGTTCCTCCATGCATCGAGGATGTCAGGGTGGCGAAAATGTTTTCACTGCCCTGACATCGCGATAACATGGCTCACTGTTTGGCAGTCGCCGTTATCACATAGAACCCTTTTTACCAATTTAAACAGTGCATTTCCCTTGGTTAACCCTGCTGAGATACAACATCTGAGTTTAGTGGGGTCCTGCTTTTACCCATTTTTACAATGTATTTCCCAGAAATAACACAGCTGAAATACAACATCTGATATCAGTGGGGTTCTGCTTTTACCCTTTGTTTACAATGCATTTCCCAGGGCTCACCCAGCTACCGTGAACTGATTTGATATATGCATTAAGATTATCATAGTAGGGCATGGATCCCCCCAACTAAATTCTATTTTAACATTTTCATTTTTCAAAATTCAAAACTGAGGATTTCAGTGTCTTTTTAGTGACCACCAAGTTCAGAGCACAACCAGTATTGTCCCTCCAACCTGTATTTAATCCCCCCCCTGTGGCTTACAGTGGTGGCAAAATTGAGGCAGGGAGTAGGCATTCCTCAACCTAACAGTTTTCTAGTGTCTTGCAGTTATTGCCTTTGTGACTACCCCTGGCATTATTTTGCACTTCTATAGGCACAACATTCATGTCCTATAATCCACACTTTAATTTTATACGATAGTGTGTGTGTCTATGATGATTTATGTATTGTACTGTGTCTGCACTTTATTCTAACCAAGAAAGTACTGGGTTATGTTAGCTGTACCTCCTGTAATCTTTGCCCCTGGGTCACAACTGGAAATGAGTCTCAGCTCAGTGTGCCTTTCCTGCTCATCAGTTTTCAAGTAAACATATAAATTTAAGATAACTTTATTAACACACACACACATGCATTTGTAGGTGTGTGTGTATGTGTTGGTGCTCGGGTACCAGTTTGTTATTTGAAAGAATAAAATCTCGCAGTCCACCACCTTATTACTGAAGTAGAATAAATATTCCAATATGTTCACATGTTTTATAAACTAAATGCTCTAACGTTATGATTATGTGCACAAACTGAAAGTTTCCTTTTCAGTGAATTTATCCAGAGTAGCTAAGCAAAGATGCAACATAGAAACAGAATATAACAGCAAATAATGACCACTTGGCCCACCTAGCCTGCCCAGTTTCCTACCTAATGGATAAGCTGCAGCGCCTAGTTAATTAACATCCAACTTTTTTCTAGCCCGCACTAGAATAGCCTTATGTCTGTCCCATGCATTCTTGAATTCCACAACTGTTTTGACTCTGCTACCTCCTCAGGGAGGCTGTGCCATGTATCCACAACCCTCTCTGTGAAAAAATGCTTATTCACATTACCTCTGAGCCGTCCCCCTCTATCTTCAAAATGTGCATGGAAACATTTTCAGTGGTGTCCTCCTTTTATCAATTATACAGTACATTTCCCAGGGCTAACCCAGCTGAGGTGCAACATCTGGTTTCAGTTGGGTCCTGCTTTTACCCATTTTACAATGTACAGTATTTGCCAGGAAAAACCCAGCTGAGATACAACATCTAATTTCAGTGGAGGCCTGCTTTTACCCATTTTTACAAAATAGTACCCAAGCTAACCAGGCTGAGATGCAATATTTTGTTTTCAGTGAAGCCACACTGTAACCCATTTTTAGAGTGTATTTAGATAGTGAAGCTGAGAAGAAATATAATTTTTATTGGATCTTGCTTTTATCCATTTTTACAGTTTCCTCTGAATAGCTGCTGTGCCGTATTGCCTTTTCCATGGCAGTCCTGCTTTTAAAATGTGTTCAACTAGAATAACCCAGATGAGACATAGTATCTAACTTTTTAGTGTATTTCCATAGGATAGCCCATCTGAGATGCAACATTTCATTTTCACTGGGGGCTTTCTTTTACACATTTCAGACTAAAGTTTTTTAACAGCATAGCCCAGCTGAGCTTCAATATTTTCTTTTTTCAGTAATGTCTTTTTTCTGTTTGCACACACTATTTCCCATGATAGCCTAGCTGAGAGCCAACATCGCATTTTCAGTGGTGTCCTACCTTACGTGTTTTTACAATGTGTATACCCAGAACAGTCATACAGAATTGCAACATCTCTCTTTCAGTGGGTTCTGTTTTTATGTGTTTTTAAGGAGTGGTTACTCAAGGCTGCCCAGGAATAATGCAGCATCTCATTTTCAGTGTGGTCCTGTGCTTATCCATTGTTAAACTGGATTTCCCTGGATAGCCCAGTAGAGATGCAACACCTCAGTTTAAGTGGTGTCCCACATTTACCCATTCCAGCTGAAAGACTGGAGCAACTGGGAAGACAAGGTTACGTGAGTTGCCCAAGATCATGCCATCAGTATTTGGCACTTGTGTTTTTAATTGATTTTATATTCTGTTGCCCAGGTAAGAACCCAAGGACAAGAACTATTTTCAAAGGGGGTGAGTGATACAAAATACAAAAATAAAACAAATCAGATGAATAATACAACACAAAGTACAAATCAAAGACAACTGTGACCAGCTTGTCACCAAGTCAAGGTTCTAACCACTGCACCACACAACCACATAGCTGATGTGTACATTTCATTTAACTTAAAAACTAAACATTTTTGATCCCAGGTAGCAGAGGCACACATATCACCCATTTTCTCAACTTACTGAAGTGCTGTTTCAGAAAGCCAGTTTTCCCCAGGGCTGCATGGATCAGAGATCCCTTAGTATTGCCTGCTACACTGAAAAATCAATTGCACTAAGCCTACCTCTAACCCTAGATATTTGGCATGCTACTAGCTCTTTTGCAGTTTATCTTTATTCTTGATTAATGACTCAAAAATAAAACCCTAAAACATATTTACTGTAACAAATAGCACGTCTGACTTAGGGAGTATCTCACATGTTCTGATTCCACCCAATCTTTAGAATTGCCCATGTGCAAAATTGTTTTGACCACTCCATAGTATATACTTAGCACCTCCAATGGAATTACAAAATCTCCCAAACTGAATCAAATTAAAGGAACTTACTGTATACTCTCCCCTCTTGCCATACAGTTAGCATGTGCTGTACATGTTCTAAGCTGTTTTGTACAACATAAAAAAATTGTTTCACTGTATCCTATTATACAGACTGAACAATAAAGCTTGAGTAAATTCTTTTCGCAGGTTTACTGTAAAAAGAAATTTTGTTTACACAGATCAAAACCTTTATACACAAAATGCCCAATAATATAAAATATATCTTTAAACAAATGTCAGTCTTTTTAAAGTTGCACAGCCATTAAATACAGCTTATGCATTAAGTGAAACTCATGTGACTTGTTATCTAAAGTTATAATTTACCGTAAGGTACATATATTGACTGTATACTTATTGATAACTGCAGAATGGGTAGCAAAGCATTTTATACATGTTATCATATAACATTGCTAGAAAGGTACAAGTGTACTGTTTCTTTCAGTCCATATTAACATATTGCACCACTACCCCCTTAATATGCCTAACAAAGTGGACAGTGAAACATATCATGTTTGAACCCATAAGGCTGAGCCCAAGAGAAAGTAGAGAATAACTATGAATCACTGAAGGTTGTAGCTTGTGAATGTGACACAGCTGAGCACAGACAGACTACACCTGGTAAATATTTATCAAAATAACATCTACAGCATGATAATAAAACAGATGCTGGCATTGTATTGGCATAGAGCACAATCACCATTGTCTTCAACATTCCCAGGCAATATGGATCGATGTTACATTGACAATGATGAAAATTATATTAATAAAATAATATACTACAGTGGGTCTCTGCTACATGAGCTACCTACATGCATGTCAGATATGTTTGCTTCTCTATCTGGATTAATTTTTTTTTTTATCAGTCAATCATTGGGGAGGATTTCTGAAAATATTGCTTTGATGAAAAATGATGAGCAACAAATTACACATTTCACAGGTCTGTTCCTTTAACAGATCTACTTTTCTGGACATAGTTCTTTTTGGTTTTTAACAAGTTCATTACTTTACCAGTTTTTCATTCAAGAGGGTACCCGTATACACAAAAGATGCAAATAAATCTTGGCATGGTAAAAGTATTCATTTTACCAGTCTATTCTGTTATATTTGTTGTAGTGGACTCCACTGTACTTAAAATAACAATCAATACTTACATATTGTTGTCTGTAGACTCAGGAAAGTTAAAACAAGAAGCTGAACACTAAGACACATTTCTAATCTAATAAAGAGCCAGGATTTCTGACTGGCATTGGAGCTACAGAACTACCTGTCTCTTCACTCTCTGATTGTAATTGAGTTCACATCGCTGTAGGAAGTTCGAATCTGCAGATAAGTATGACATCCTAAGACAGTCACAGACCAATCAGAAAACAAATTACCTTTTTAGTTGTTGTTTACCAGTTTTTTGAAGCCTGTTTTTAAGACTGAAATAGCCAATAAACTTCTTGAAATGCACTTATAACCATATATACAACTAACCACAGGCCAACGTCACATTTATGAGTTATACAAAATACTAACTCAAAATACAGGCAAGAGAAGTATAGGAATGATTTGTGAACACCTCTTGAAGAATAGTTGAAAAACCTAGTGTTGAAATGGTTTTATTAAATAAATCTTGCATGTTATAGCACAGGAGGTGCAATCTAATAGAGACATCATTTAAAAAAAAAACTAAACTTTTCATAATTTAACTATGATAATGCATTACTACAACATGTTGTGTGTTCTTCATTGTACACCTACAAACAGAAGAGAGAAAGAAATAAGTGCCTTAGCTGGGACTTGAACCCAGGCCACCTAGAATACCATTCCCATTGTGCTACCAGCTGTGCCACCAAAGGAACTGGAACCTGGGCCATCCAGGCGCACCTTACAAGTTCTCCATTGCACAACCTGGTGCTGCACAGATAATTACATTTACAATCAGAGGTGAGCAGTGTTCACATTTTATGGAACACATTCAAACAGAAGAGAAAAATAAATAAGTTCTTCAACTGGGACTTGAACCCAGGCCATACTGGAATGATATCCCAGGCAACCTGGGTTTAAGTATCAACCAAGGCATTTATTTCTTTCTCTCTTCTGTTTGTATATGTCCCATAAAATGTGCAGACTGTACTATTCTGCTGATTGAAATGTTTTTTTTAACTTACAGCCTACAGTAGCATGAGAGATATAAGCGTTAATTGAAAGTAAACTTTTCATAGTTAATTTATGAAGATAACGCTGTTCTATAATATTTTGCAACTTGCTGCAGCCTTTGTTATCTGTAAATCTGATGTGAAACATATTAGCTATTTTGTGTTTACTAAGCCAGCAAGCTGTGGTAACATTTTCCAGAATGATTGTATAGTAAATGAGCAGTAAGGTTTGGATAAAGTCAAGAGGTACAGAGAGGAGTCTTTGCAAACATAGAGAGAGACACAGAGAAAGAGAGAGATGGGGGGGGTAGAAAGAGCAGGGTGGCTGGTTCTCCATAAATGATGCCACCATATTTAAACCACCACATAGGAAGAAAAGTAGGGTTTTTGGCTTCTAATAAGTAATGCAAACCATTATATTGCCTAGCCAGTCAACACTGAAATGTGTAACATACACCTTCTAATGCAGAGCAAATTGGTTCTGTGGCTTGGAATGGTAGAGCATCATCTCAGTGGCTGATTAACCTGGGTTCATGGCTATAGATGTGCAGACTGTCTTTTCCACATTTAGAATTCTCGCACATTTTGCATTTGAGGAATATAGACCTATACAGAGGTGATGGTCTGCATACATCTGGGAGCAGAACTCCAGTCCTCAGTGGATGATATGTCCAGTATACACATGGATATGTATGGTAGTATGGATATAGATACATAAATACATAGATACTGATGGCAGAGAAGGGCCTTTGGCCAACCTAGTCAGCCCAACTGTGCATGTAATTTTGCCTCTTCCAGCTTCTCTTGAACTGGGTTGTCCCCTTCTCTCAACTGCTAGGACCCTTCCCCATGCTTATCCCATGCAGTCTTGAATCCTGTAATCATTTCAGCCCCCACCACCTCCTCTGACTTTACCACCACCCTTTCCATGAAGAAATACTTCCTCACGTTACATCTGAACCTCCCTCCCTCCAATTTCATCCTATGACCCAAGTCCTGGAACATTTCTTCCCCTGAAAAATGATGTTTTCCTGCACCGTGTTCCTCCCCATGAGGTACTTGAATGCCTCTACCATATCCCCCTCTCTCTCTTTTCCTCTCCTCCAACCTCTTTGAGGTGTTTGCCCATTGGACCATATGTTGTTTATTATGAGACTGTAAATTATTGTCTCCGATTTCATTTTAGCCCACATTGGGCAACCAATGCAGGGGAATTGAAAGTCTTGTACATGAGCAGTAGATCTCCCCTTTGGTGAAAATAATCCTGTCTTTTAGCCTATCATGGTAGGATGTTTTTTTAAATGAGGTATCATTTTGGTGACACTTTTCTGAACCCTCTCAATCATTACGATATCCCCTTTTAGATAGGGACTCCAAAAAGATGAACCATAATCTAAATGAGGTCGAACAAAAAAGGTATCAGACAATGGTCTGACCAACATGTATATATTATAGGGGCACAATAGTGCCCCTATAGTTAGGGTTGGTACAGCACTTCAATGTTAAATCTCTTTCTTTGCATCTTAATAACTTTGGCATTTTTTGACACAAACGGTCCATAATTTGGGATGTGCTGTTATTTAGTCAGTGTCTCAAGGTCTGGAAAGTTTCATGACAGCAGCATTTATGGTTTGTGAGATATAAAGTGGTTAAGAATGCATAAATTTATTTTTTTTTCCATAGCATAACATGGAATTTTTGCCATCATCTATAGACCACACGGAAGGGAAGATTCCTGTGTAATTCTTTTGGAAGATGGAGTATATGCCAAGTGTGTGCCTTTGTATGGTTTGGTAACAAAATATGAATAGGGCCTGTTGTCTTGTCATGGGGTGTGATAGGATTACTCACACCTGTAACCTTTATCGGCTCTCCAAACGGGCTCAACTTTGAAAGCCAGCTGAGATACCACATCTCCTCCTTTGCCAGGAAGTTTGTCAATGGTCAATCCCCCATTGGTCTCGTTAACCTCATTCAGCCTGCACCATCCACAAGGAATACTAGAGGCTCAGCCAAAGCCATATTGCTTGTGCCGTTCCGCATAACATCCTTGGGGCAATGTGCCTTCCACTAAAGGGATCCACTCTGGCTAAATGATCTGCCCCCTGATACTTCATCTGTCCAAAACCTTGATCCTTTCAAACTCAAACTCAGAGAGCAACTACTCACTACCAGTACCTGTGACTGTCCCCAAGCTGTCCACTCACATAGCCGCCCCTCTTTTATTGGTGTGCCAAGCCAAATCTTTGTGCCTGCTGCCCCCCTCCTCTCTCCTCTCCCCCTATTATGATTCCTCTGATGTATTGTGCCTTTATCTTAAGTATCTGTTTTGTTGGCTTAGGAAACTTTGTATCATCCTTGAAATTTGAATGTGAGAGATATCTTAATTTGCTTGAAACCTTTGTACCATGCTTGACTCGGGGTTGTTTTACCCTCTGTATTCAGATGAAATACCTTTCAATGTATTCCTCATTATCGCTGTACCATACTTGACCATGGATTGTTTTACCCTCCACATTCATTTGTAATTCCTTTATTGTATTGTCCATTTCTCTTGTTTTGTACTTCCATGACATGGTGCCTTTGCAATGGAGTCTCTGATTCAAAGGTTTGTAATTCCGATCTCTCAGTAAATAAATAAATATATTATATAATAAGTTTTAAGTAATAATGGCTTTTGTGATAGCTGCAGGACAGGCAGGTTGCAGAAATATCCTTTGAACAGTAAATAACCATTCAAACGGTTAATTTACTGTTGTATTCTCAGAAAAAATACTGTTTGTGATTTCAGCCATCTTGTTTTTCTAACAATTTTCAAATTGTGTTGTACACAACTGCTGCACCCTAAGGACAGCACAACAACTGTATTTAGGTGTATATTTTATTCTTTTTTAATACTTGGAATCTCAGAACTGGTCTACCTGATTAATTATTTGGACTAGGACTATCTGCAGTGTGTCCTTTTCATCAATTGTATCAATTGCACAAGTTAATTGACTAATTGCTAGTTAAGGACTAATTGTTTGAGTGGGCCTCCCCCATTTGGAATATAGTGCAAGTCGGCTCCTGGCTGGTGGCCAGATTAGTTTAGCCTGTGCCCTTATAATTATGTAATTATACTCTTTATTTACAAACCTGCTGATGTTTATGCAGAATATAAGGTAGTCTGCACAGGGTGGTACTAACAGGAGACAGGTGCCTTTCTATGTTTAAATCTCCTTGCCCTCCTTGTTTATTCTTCTACTGATACTGATTCATTTGGTGTGGGGCTGCTCGCACACCAACATTCAGGCCTGCGCTCGGGACTGTGGGAGCTGTGTGGCACTGCCTTCCCCCCACCTCATCCTACCTCTGGTTAGGCCCAACAAGTCTCAGCCCACTCTCTCTGTTCACTTTCTCTCCCCTTACTAACAGAGACAGTCAGCATTGCTCTTTTGGGCTACTTTCTGTTTCTTTCCTCCTCTTGGGGAAGCAAAAGAGTACAGACAGTCTGGCATTCTTCTGTGGGTCGCTTCCCCCCCCAAGCCAGGCAGCAAAGGCCTAGTCGGGAGATCACCTCTTGGTGTCACCCCCAGCTTCTCAGTGCAGGCCACCATGTGTGTTTGGTGATGTGTCACCACCTTTGCTGGCCCACCTACCAAGCGGGGCCAGCTGTAATGGCCTACAATCAGACCGAGGCAGCCGTGGTTTCTGCAGCCTCTACTAACGGCCTCCAAGCAGGGTCATCGGTGATTTTTTTCCCACTTGCTCTGACCCCCCTCTCAAGTTGGGTCAAGCATGCTCTGGTCACTTCATTCCCTAAGCTGGTCCATGGTATCCATGGCCCCTACCTATCGGCTGCTTCTTCTCTTTTGTATCCATGCTGTTTCTCTACTGGGCTCATAGTCTAGTGCAGGGGAGGAGGATTTTATCTGCTGCTGGCAGAATAGATCATTGGCCCGGTAAGCCACTCACACAGCAGCTCACGGGGACCATGCCTCTGGATGCCCATGATGTGGAATGGAGGAGAATCTGCAGATTACACATTTTCTGGGACTCAGTAAAGACAAAGGGCAGTAAGCACAGTACCTGATAACCATTTTACTACACCTGGTTATTTAAACCTCTATCCCAGCCTACTTGTTATCGAAACCCAGACTCTGAATATCTACTCCCGTGTCAGTGCATGTGTGAATCTCGGTTCACCATTTTTGTAGTCTTACTGGCCCCCATGCATGTGCATTGTCCACATGCCCGCCATATTTGTAGTCCAGTCAGGTGGCAATTTTTGTAGTTCTGACTGACCTCCATGCATGCACATTACACCAAATAGCTGCCATATTTGCAGTCCAATTTTGCTACTCCACACATGCGCAGATCTGTGGCAGCCATATTTGTAGTCATTTCGCTTCTCTGCACAAGCATGGAATGAGAGTGGCAGACATTTTAAATGTTGCATTTTTTTTAGTGGAAACAGAGCCCAATCTATAACGCTCAGGGGGTAGATTCCTGTGGAATAAAGAATCACAGGATGGCAGACATTTATGGTGATGATCTCAATTCTTTACAGCAGAGTGTCCAGGGGTGCATTTGTCTTTCACCTACCTGGATGCTCACTATGGCACATTCCTAATCCTTCTTCATCTCTCTTTCTCAGATGGTGAAGGTAAAGAAATGCATGGCATGCAGTGCCACCTTAATGCCACATAACTTGAGGCCACAATTCCTGGCATGTTTACATGATGAGGATGATCTCTCCTTGGAACAATCCCCCTCCATGGATTCTGGCAGTCCAGGAACCAGTGGAACAAATTGGGTGAATCCGGGGGCACTATTTCTCCAAAACCAGCAGGCCATTGTGGTAATGATGGAGAGACAGCAGAACTTTATGCTTAAAAAAAAAGGAAAAATTGGAAGCATAACACAGCATAAGACACACCCGCTCCAGGCCCCATGGTCAGATCCTGATCTACAGCCTGATGACCAGTCTGAGTCAGGAAATTCAGCCCGTAATGTTCCAGAACTAAACCTGGGCAAGGAGAATGGAGATGAGGAGTTGTCAGATGATGAGGACGACATGGCTGCAGAGGAAGGACAGATGAAAATGTGTCAGCCTATCCCATTCCTTACTTCCAAACTATGCTCCTTTGATTTATTACCAGGACTTATGAGGGCCATAAAAATTACAATGGGGTTTGAACTAGAACCAGCAAAAGCTGAATCTAAACTCAACCCCATGATTCAACAAAAACAAGCCATCAAGAAAACCTTCCCAGTATGCCCAGCTTTTGGCAACATCTTTGTCAAAGAATGGGAATCCAAGGAGCTGGGTGGCCTGCCCAAGAAGAGAAACATGGACAGGATGTATCCGATCCAGAAAGATAAGGTAAACATCTGGTGTGTGGCCCCTACAACTGAGCCACAGACTGCGGCCTTCAGTAAGAAGACAGTCCTGCCCTGTGGTACCATATCCTTAAAAGATGCCACCAACAAGAAACTGGAAGATATGTTAAGAAACTATTTGAAATTACAGGCATGGCAGCAAGAGCTGCCACAACGGCAGTCTATGTTGCCAGAGGACAAATCTGATGGCTGGAGGAACTCTTGGAAAAATCAGACCCTAAATCTAGAGAATCTGAGTTGATTGAGTGTACTCTGGACACAGCAAAATATTTAGGGGACATGGCAGTAGATACACTGAAACCTGAAGCAAGAGCATCTGCTTATCTAACAGAGCCAGAAGATTACTATGGCTCAAAATATGGAAAGCCAACAATGAATCTAAAAATATGCTACAAAATGTACCCTTGAATGGTAAATGTGTTCAGAGAAGGCCTTCAGGAGTACTTGAAACAAAAAGAAGAAGGCAAAGACCTAGGTAAAAACAAGAACAGAACCACGTATCTACCCTCCGGTAGACATCACTTTTAAGAGGGCAATAAATTCCAGCAAGGCCGAAGACATTCAAATTTTAATGCTTCCAATTCCTTTTGAAGTTGAGGATACCAACATAACAATGACTCCAGTACCTCTTTCAGTTCCAACAACCACTCCTTCTCCTTCCAAGGAAGGAACTCTAAGTTTGAAGGCCGGGGCAGAGGAGGAAGAAAACTCTACAGAAACCTTGCCCTGTAATTTGAAGTGCTATATACCATTATATTGTTTGCTACTTAAAACATTTATAAGGAGCCCTGTCATTTTGACAGGCAGAGGGACGTATAGTCCGAGAATCTGTCTACACTTGTCAGTCTGTTCATTTTACAGTGCTCTGCACCTTTTATTTTAAACTAATATTTGTGTGTGTGTGTTGTGGGCAGACACAGGACAGGTTGCCAAGGGGATTAATTTGGGACTAGTGAGGTCCTATTTGTGGGTTACACCCGCTATTTAAGTCAGCCCTGCAGCGAGCAGGGCGAGCGCGCCTTGTGAGCTAAGCCGCGCACAAAGACACGCATGTCATCGCACGTGTTTTGCATGTTTATTGTGGAAGGGCTGCAGAAATTGTGAGTCTGTTTTGATCTCAAAGCTCTCATCTTTGGGTAATTTTTATCAACTTGTTGTTTTCAATAGCAGCTCAGACACATTAGTATTTTACCTCTTGTGCCTTTCTGTAACTCTGGTGTACTTAGCTGATTTGAAGTTTATGTGTTTAAAGATTTTGACAGATATAAGGGGAATATGAATTTTTGTAAAACTAATGATAGCTGTTTCAAGGGATTAAACTTTTTACTTTGGATTATAAATTTCAGTGCAGCCATGGCCGATTGTAGTAACTTTACAATCATAACCACAACTGGATCCATTGGCATAAAATGCTCAGCTTGTAATATGTAAACATTATTGGTGGGTGAGCAAAGTTATCAGCCTTATACCTGTAGCAAATGTCTTGAAATTGTGGATTTACACCAAATGATTGAGCAATTCAACACTAGACTAATTACACTTGAAAATAGCCAATCTGATATGCAAAACCATTTTAAAACAAATACTTTATTATTGAATCCAGAAATTAATAATAGCCATGATAGCTACACTGATGTTACACCAAGCACCTCCCATGCTCCAGTCATTCCCACCTCAACAGTTACTAATAATCCCCAGCGAAATAAGAAAGGTATTAGAAAAAGAGCTAGGGAAGGTGATGGTATGATTGATTACAATCAAGACATTGAAGACAGCTGGTTTGTTACACAAAACACCAGAGTTGCTAAAAAAGGTCGAAAGGCCCAACACTTTTGCATTGAGCAATTCAACAGATTTGACCCATTATCTTCTCCTGCCTCAAAGGTCAACAATGTGACTCCAGACAATCTTATTGGGTTAATTGATTGTAGTACCTCAAATTTACCATTAGTTAATAATCTGCAAACCAATGACATCCCTCTCATCGATTTGTCCACTGAACTTACTTTTTCACCCATTAATGACACACACAGTGTGCCTAACATTCCCTTGCACCAACAAATTTATGTATTGGGTGATTCATTGACTAAACACCTGGATTGGACTATCTGCAACCCTGACAAACCTAACAGAACCTGCTCTAGTTTCAGTGGATGTAAAATATCTGACCTTACACTCATGGTACCTGAGATTATGAAGGACTGTGGCAACGCTCCTACAGCACTGATACATGTAGGTGCAAATAACATTTATAGAGACTCTGTCCAATCAATTAAAGAAGATTTTGTAGCTTTAACAAATAAACTTGTAGATATGGGCTGCAAGATTTGTATATCAGAAATTTTACCAATCCCACATTTCTCATCTTATCTAAATTATAAAATCAAAGTTGTGAATGAATAGTTAAGAAAATGGTGTTTAAACCAAAAATTTAACTTGCTTAACACATTGGGAGGAATTCGATCTCCATCCAGAACTGTTCAGTTATGATGGGTTACACTTAAACAGACGGGGTAATGCAGTTCTGGGTTAACAATTTTTGACGTCCATTCACCGTCTTTTAAACTAAAATTTGGGGGTGAGATGGTGGACAGGCCACCATCTCTAAAAACTCCAGTCAGTAGCTCTGTAACTAATCACAAATTACATCTCTTATATTTTAATGCTAGGTGTTTAACTCAAAAATTGGATGAATTAAAATATAGAATTAATAAAGGGGATGTTGATATTATTTCAATCAGCAAAACTTGGGATGACGATAAAACATCATGGGATACCATTATACCTGGCTTAACTACCTATACCTTCAACAGACCAAACAGGAAAGGTGGTGGAGTGGAGTTATTTATAAGGAATCAACTCAACTCTATTGATATAACAAAACATATCAAAAATTATGACATACGAACAGAGACTATCTGGATCAAGATTAACTTCTTCTCATCTGAGGCCCTCATATTGGGTTCCTGTTATCATCCTCCTAATTCAATAAGTGTATTAGATGCCATTTTATCAGAATTTGAACAGGCTAAATCATTAGGTAAAATTGTCATCACTGGGGACTTTAACATTGGCTTGATTGATTGGCATAATTTACGTGCTAATACTAGTAAAGGGAACACGTTTTTATATACATGTACCTAGTTGGGACTTCAGAAAAATGTATTTTTCCCAACCAGAGGGAAAATGATATTAGATTTGGTCCTTTGTAATGATGACCTTGAATTAGATAATATGCTAGTCAGTGATCCTATTGGGAATAGTGATCACAACACTATCACATTTAATATTGTATAAACTTATGTGTATAATCCCAACTGTATGAAAATCTATTTGTACGATAAAGCTGACTTAGGTACTATGAAGCATATCATGGGAAACATTAATTGGGAAAACATATTGTCAGGCTCTACCCTGGATGACTACTGGGAATGTTTTAAGAATATTATTCTCCAACTCAAAGAACTATGTATTCCATCCAAAATTAAAAATGAGAATAATACTAAAGCTTCCTAATGGATGAATCTATCAATAAAAAAATGTATTAGACAAAAACACAAGAAATATGTTACATTTCAAAAGACTAAAACTTCCTCTAACTGGAATTCTTATAAACTTATACAAAGAAAATGTAAAAGAATGATTAGGAAAGCCAAATCTAACTGGGAGCAAAATGTAGCATTTAGTGCCAATAAATCTACTAGCAAACAATTTTATTCATACATCAATTCTTTAAGGAAACCAACATGCCAAGTAGGTCCATTATTGGATTGTGACACTTTGATATACGAACTGAAAAAAATGGCCGATTTGTTCAATGCAAAGTTTTGTAAAAATTTCTCTGGATCTTCTACTCAAACTAATGATTATACTTTACTAGACACTGCCAATGTCTCACCAGTTAAATTTTCTTCGGATACCATTAGAAATAAAATACTAAAATTGAAAAGAAAATATAGTCCTGGTCCAGATAATATAGCTGGTCATTTATTATTTTTATTAGTTGATGTAATTACAGTTCCTTTAAAATTGATGTTTGAATATTTTTTGGCCACTAACTTTGTTCCCCAGGATTGGAAAGAAGCTCATGTCATCCTTATTTACAAAAAGTGCCAAAAAAACAACTGGGATAACTATAGGCCTATAAGTTTAACTTTTTCTATTTGCAAATTATTAGAGAGTTTAATTAAAGATTTAATTTCCCCAGGCTTGGATTATCACGATGTAGAACAACATGGCTTCAAAAAAGGTAGAAGTTATCTGACAAATCTAATATGTTTCTATGAACAAATCAGCTTACTATTAGACAGAAATGTTCCATGCGATATCATTTACATTGATTTTAGTAAGGCTTTTGACATCATGCCACATTGGGCTTTAATTACTAAACTTCACAAACTAAATATAAATAGGTTTCTAGTCAATTGGATAATTAACTGGCTTTATAACCGCTCTCAGCAAGTGACCATTAATGGGAGCACTTCAGCTGGGGGAAAAGTGACTAGTGGGATGCCGCAGGGTTCAGTCTTGGGCCCATGCCTGTTTCAGGCATTCATTGCTGACCTTACTTCTGGCTGTTCCTCATTTACTATTAAATATGCCGATGATGTAAAGATAGGTGGCCCTTGTGCCTCTGACATTCAAGTTGTTGCCATTCAAAAGGACTTAGACCATATTACAACATGGGTTAAGAAATGGGGTATGACTTTGAATATCTCCAAATGCAAAGTAATGAATTTGGGTCTTAGTAATTTACAAAGTCCCTATTATTTGGATGGTAGACTACTTGACACTACATCTGAAGAAAGGGATTTGGGTATCAATATTTCAGATAACTTTTCTTACAATAATCATGTACACAATATCATTAACAAATCCAATAAAGTGGTATGGTCTATATTACATAATATTAGATCTAGAAAACAGGAAGTATTAATGCCTTTGTTTCATGCATACGTTAGACTGCATTTAGAATATGCCTCATCGCTTTGGAATCCATATAAAAAATCCAAAAGCCAGTTATTGGAAAAAGTTCAGAGAAAATTTACAAAAAAAGTATTGGGGCTATTCGAAATTCCTTATGAGAACAGACTAGATATTTTAAATCTTATGCCCTTATCTACACGTTGACTTCGAGGTGATCTTATGTTATTGTATGATATTATTCAAGACCCTTATTTATTGTGTGAACTGCATCTAGAATTCAAAAACTGTGGTCACAATATCAGGGGACACCCCTCACAATTAGCTAGAAAACCCTTTGCTAAGTTAAGCCTCAAATATTTTTTTACTATTAGAGTTGTCGGTCCATGGAACAGGCTACCACTAAATGTTGTTATTAGTGAAACTAAAAGTATTTTTAAAAATAGATTGGATGGTCTTATTTGTAAAGGGTATGACCTCTCTTATTATGTATTGGATTAGAATAAGAGCTTCATGGGCTTCTGCTTTCTTGCTCTCGTAACTTACCTTAGTATGAACCTCAGTATGACTATGCCAGCATATCCCCTCCTCCAACCACTCAGATCACACAGGAGCATCAATAATCTCCAGTGGGAAAAAGACACTCATTATTCCAAAATCAATGACAGCTTGCAACCTCAGTCAAGTGGATTCTTCGGGTAGTATCACAAGGATATCCTATAGAGGTAACACAGAGACAAGAAAGACAGGTTCATTCAGTCCCCAGTATTAAAAAATAAAACATCTGCCCATGATGTCCAGTGAGTAGTGCAGGACTTGATTCAAAACAAGGCCATTCAGGTTGTCCCAGACATCAAACAGTGGCAGGGAATTTATTCAATCTTCTTCCTGATGGTCAAAAAGAATGGGGATCTTCGCCCCATCTTAGACATCAAGTTCCTAAATGAATACGTCGTTACCCACAGGTTCAAAATGGAGACTCTGAGATTGACCCTCAGGAGCATCAGAGTAGGTGACACTTATCTTGGAGGTCACATGAGTGCCTGCACAGAATGGCTGCTTAATCAGTTTGCTCCAAGCTGCCTCTCAAATTCCCCGCTCCATTCTGTTATCTTGAACCTGACACAAGTGACTTTGCTGCTCTGCCTTGGCCTTGGAGACTTAATGCAGCAGGAAGAAGTTCTGTCAATTAATTCACAAGCACTGCAAAAATGTAAGAAATCCATTGACTCCCCCCCCTTGTAGCCTGCTACCAGACTCGAAGATGGCGACCATGGGAGAACATAGGACCCACTCACCAGATCCAATCTGCCAAGCTCCAGAACTTGTACAAGGGACTGAGGGAGGTGAGAGAGACACTTCCACAGTGGGTCCCCCTCCTGCTACGGACTACAAAGGGACTCCGGGGTTTCTGAGGTGCCGACTGATTGCTGAGGTCGGACAGACCTCCCCTGGCCACATCGGGACAAAATGTGTTTAAATTAGTGAGAGACAAAAAAAGAAACAGTTTGTGTTTGGGACTTGTAACGGGACGTTTTGGGGCTGATTGCTGCTGTGGGGAAGTTTTTTTGCATACCGGCAGCGGGGGAGCTTTTTGGTGCCAAGTTTTTTCAAACCACTGCACTAGCTTCTGATTGGCTCCCCACCCACCGAGACATTCACTCAGTTAGAAGAAATAGCTGGCCACTGTTTGCTGCTGTGAGGAAGTTTCTTCTCACCCACCCACCCCATTCCCTCCTCCCCTTAAGTGCCCATTAGCTCCTCCCACCAGACAAGGCATTCCCACTGGTTGGCCTAGTGCCCTTATTGCTGGCACACAAATAGTACCCTAACAAATGTGCATGTGTAGCTCATACCCTGTCCTTGCTAAGATAGCCAATAAGTTCTAATACCGTCCTTACCAGTGTTGACACTACTTGAAATAGCTAGTCACTAATTACTGTCTGTGAAACCAATGTACGATTAGCATTTTTCTTGAGCTAGAAACAGCTTGCTACTTGGGGTATCATAGTTAAAGTTAATTTCTTGCATGGGCATGCACTGCAACTCCTGTAGACTGAAGCAGCAACCTACCTTTTGTATAGCTTGAGCTTGGTCAAGCTGCTAGGGCTTCTTCTCCCCTAGCACTGAAACCTCCTGAGGCAACTGTGCCTGCACTGCAGTCCTAAGTGAACTGCCAAAGGGTGCTTACCACACCACCCCTGCGCTGTGTGAGTCCCACAGGACTAACATGCCTCGGCCTCCCCCCCCCACTGAGGCTAGACAGGATGCTGCTTCAAAGTGGCTGCCCCATGCCCCATGGTCTAGCTGGGGCCCCAGCACAGAATCAGTCTGCTGGTTACTAGTCCCTCATCGAAACCTCCCCCTGCCTGGTTATCTGAAAAAGGTTTGAGATTGGTGCACCTAAACATACGCAGCCTGTTACCCAGCCTTGCCGAGCTAACAGTATGGGTGGCGCTCTATAACCCCAACATTTTGGGAGTCATGGAGACCTGGCTAAAGCCACACACTCCAGACTCTGCATGTGCCCTCTTGGGCTACAACCTTATTAGGTGAGACAGGACAGGGAGCAATAGAGGGGGTGGGGTGCTCCTATACTATAAGATGCACCTAAATATATCTGTCATAGGACACACAACACCTCTGTCCCATTCTTGTGAGTGCCTGCACGCCCTCCTCCTGCTAGGAATCACCAAAAAGGTACACCTGGTCTCTGCCTACAACCTCCCAAAGGGCAGATTGCCAGGGCTCTCCTCCATCCCTCCTCGACAGCCTTAGCCCAATGGTTGGCTCAAAGGAGCTTTTAGTCCTAGGTGTCTTCAACCTCAACTGGGTAGGCTGCAAAGTCCAGCAATACGAGCCCCTGTTGGCCAGTCTTTCCCTCAGCCAACTCATCTCTGAACCCACAAGGCTGTCCTCATGAGGAGACAAGGGTTCTCTCATTGACTGGGTGCTCAGCAATAGACCACAGAGAATAGTCTCCTGTGGCATTCTCCCTGATGCCATATTGGATCACTCTCCCACCTACTGTATATAGGGTATCTCCCCTCCCAAAATCCCCTGCAAGGTGATCCAAATGAGGAACTACTCCAAACTCAACATTGGAGACTACCTTGCTGACCTGCGACATGCTGACTGGTCTCCGGTCACTGTGACAAATGACCCCTCAAGGGCCCTTGACAACTTCCTGACTGTATTCACCCCACTGCAAAACAAACATGCTCCTCTCACAAAAAGGAGGGTGAGGGGCACTGTCACAAAGTGGCTCCATGGAGGCCTTTTTTCTCTTATGAAACAAAGGGATAAATGCTGGGTGAAATACAGAAACTCCCTCTCTAATACAGACCTCCTTGAGTACAGACAGCTTAGGAACTCGTGCAAAAGAGCCATGCGCTCTGCAAAAAGTAAGTTCTGTCAATCAGCCCTACCCACCACAGCCAGAAACCTGAGGAGTTTCTGGCAGAACATTAAGAATGTGGTTGGGTGGTCCACCAGAGCTCAGGATGCTGATATGCACATTGGTGGGGTAAACTGCAACAACCCCCTCACAATTGCCAATGCCCTTAACTCCCAGTTCTCTAACCTGTTGGCTCTCCCCAACCAGCCACGCGACCCCAAGGAATGGGCCCCCCCACCCAGAGGGTAAACCCCCATCCGCCCTTTTACCTCAGGGTCATCTCTGTCATGGAGACCTAGAAGCTCCTTGCTGGCCTCCCCCCCATACTGGGGCTGGGCATGACTCTCTTGAGTCCAAACTACTCAGGCTAGGGGCATCCTCTCTAGCCATATCCATCGCCCACATCCTCAATGCATCACTTACCTCAGGTATAGTCCTGGACATCTGGAAGATGGTCAAAGTCATCCCTGTCCCCAAACAAGGTGACCCAAAAGATCCAAGGAACTACCGCCCTATAGCGATCCTATCAGCAATCAGTAAACTACTTGAAAAGGTCATCGCCTCACAGCTCACCCACTACCTGCAGACCCACAACTTACTGTCTCCTGCACAGCACAGGTTCTGAAAAGGGCACAGCACCTCCACTGCCCTAGCAGCTGTCACCTCCTCGATCAGGTCAGCTGCTGACCAAGGCAAACTGACCGGGGCCATCTTTGTGGATCTCTCGAAAGCCTTCGACCCGGTTGACCATGCACTACTGTGCTCCTCTCTCCTGTCCCTTGGCTTCTCCCCCCCCTGCCCTTGCCTGTATAAATAATTACCTCTCAGGCAGGCAGCAGTACACTAAGTTCAACAAGGCCCTGTCTGAGCCTGCTCGGGTAATCTGCGAAGTCCCCCAGGGCTCTGTCCTGGGGCCTCTCCTGTTCTCCCTCTTGGTAAATGAGCTACCCTCGGCCCTGGCACATGGGTACTCAACTCTGCACGCAGACAACCTAGTCATCATGACCAGCTGTTGGGATATCTCTGCCATCAACACCAAGCTAAACTACAACTTTGATCTAGTCCAAACCTGGCTAAAGGACCACAAGCTTACGATTAACCTGCAGAAGATGCAGGCCATGCTCTTTGGCTCAACAACCAAAACAAAAGTTGTCCTGGACCCACTAAAGATCACAGGGGCTGATGGGTTCCAACTGCAAGTTGCAGATTCTGTCAGGTACCTGGGGATGACATTTGACCCACAACTGGATATGAATCTGCACATACGCAATACATGTAAGACCTCAAACTGCAAGTTGGGCCTCACATACAGCGCAAAAAACTCCCTCTCCCCAGCTGCCCGTCTCGCCTTAGCCAGAGGAGTCCTCCTACACATGCTCTGCTATGGACTTGTCACCTTTGCCCATGCTGGGAAAAATAGTCTTGCTAAATGGGACACAGCTTACAACAGTGTATGTTGCTTTACGCTCTCAGCTCCCCACCTCACCCACTGCTGTGAGCTCTACTCCCAGCTTGAGTGGCTCCCACCAGAAAAGCACCGCTCCTATGTCATGGGCAATTTCATAGACAATGTTGTCAGATCTGCCACCCCTTAATCCTCGCTGAATCCCTCATTACGGCTACCGCCACCTATCATCTGAGATCCAGCGACTCTCATGCTCTCTTGGTTCCCCAGACTCGCACCCAAATGAACGACCAGGCCTTCACTGCATATGCTCCCAGGTTGTGGAACTCTCTTCCATCAAGCATTCGCTCCTCCCCCTCCCACCACGGCTTTAAAGCCTCCGTCTGGAGCTTTCTCAAAACAACCTCCACCTGCCTCTGCACTAGACATACCCCCCTGACCCATGCCACTCTGACTGGCTGAGTCACCACCTAACTTAACTGTCAAAGGCAAGTGGACCTCTGTACCTTATCCACTATCTGAGCAGGCAGTTTGGTAGTAGGATTAGTCCACTCAGGCCCAACCCAACTGCTCAGTGTGTGCACAGTTACTTCTTTATTTCCATTCTCTTCTTTGGGCCTCCTCTATCCCAATGTGCCTCATCTCTGGTTACCACAAGCTTCACTGCACTGCTGTCCAGCTTGTCGGACACTGTCTATCATGAGTGTACCATTCTGGTAGTTGAACTGCTGCCTGCATTGTAAACCCCGGTTGTTGCTTGTATTGTACCTTGTTGCATGATGTACTTAAATGTAACCTTACTTGTTTTGCCCGATGTTCATGAATGTACCCTGTAGTCTCTGGGTCGCACCTGAAAATAGGCACTTGGTTGTCTAGTGTGCTTATCCGGTAAACAAAAGCAAATAAATAAATAAATAAGCTCTGCTCATCAAGTGGATTGCCCAGTCAGTAGAGGCGATCCATCTTACTGTTACTGAGACTGAAACAAGTATCTCCCTCTTAACTGGCCGGGTAGTAAAAAGTGAGTCTACCTTATCGGCGATGGTGGAAAAAGTGGCTGAGCAGGACCAACGTCTGGTAGAAGCGGAGACCCGAATGGCCTGGTTGTCCACAAAGTTAGAAGATCTGGAAGGCCATGGGAGGTGAAAAAATCTGCAATTGATCAGTCTTTCAGAGGGCCTAGAAGGGAAGAACCCAGCCTTATACTTAAGAGATCATCTTCCATTGTGGCTCAATCTACCACCAGAGGAGTTTCTATTTGAAATTGAAATAGCCCATCATATTCAAAGGGCTCAGTCCCTAACCTCCAGTAAACCTACACCTCTCATCTTTAAATTGCTGTGCTGTCAGGACAAGAAACTCATCTTGTCAAAGGCTCAGGAGCTACAAGGTATCAGAGTGGAAGGTGCCCGTATTTCCCTGTATCTGGACTATCCGAAATCGGTATTGGAATGGTGCCAGGCTTTTGACCTCATAAAGCAGATCGTTTGGGGAAAAGGTATTACATATGCCCTGTTGTACCCTGCGGCTTTGGTGCTCTCCTGGGAGAGTTGCCCTGTTCAATTTACCTCCCCTTCGGATGCAGACTACTTTCTGCATCGCAATATGGACCTTCCTGATGCCTCCTCTTCAAAACAGAAGGACCCTTCACCCACACCCATGATGGCTGCTTCTTCTGACACTAATCCTCAGCAAGACTCCTCTGATACCCCCTCGGGCTGACTTACTTAATCTCACCTGATTTTGCTGCCTTATTCTTAGGAGGTAAGTCATCCAGTTACTTCTTCACTGGAGCTCCTGAAACTAACAGCCCGTTCTTGCATGCAACTTTCTCTCAGTGCGAAACCTGTACTGATTTTGGCCCTGTCAGGAGCAGATACCATTCCAATCCACCATGTGCCTATTACTGTTTTTTGAATGAAACCAACATAATATTTGTGAGGATGGAGATGAGGGACATGAGCAACATTTGGGAAGCCAATTGTTTACTGCAGTATTCCTGGCGGAGAGTCTTTAGTTTTGTTATGCTTCTTGGCTGACTGTGGACTTGCGATAAAGTCTTTGCCTGATGCTGGGTTTTTACTTATGAACAGTGTACTAATTGTTTCTGGTCCCCAGAGCCTGCATATCGATGCTTCGGTTTATTTTAATCACCGTTTCACTAGTGTGCTCTGGCTCATTCCTGCCCACAAGTTAAACACCATCTTGGCAGTGGGTTTTGGACTGTTTTTATTTCACTCAACTACAGGGGCAAGTGTAGCTACATTATTTTATTAGCCAGGAAATGTACTTCTAAATTCAAGGACTGTATTTGTAGTTATATGACTACCTCTGTCCATTTCTGTATCATGTTTGTGTAGTCCTAGCGGTTTACAGTTCAAAATGTTTTAATAGTGAAATATTTTACCTATTGTTTTCAAGGGTCTATGCTGTTCAATGGACTCTAAGCAATGCAAATGCAAAATGAGTATTTTTTTTTGTTAATGCCTAATATATTTTATAGGACTCTGATTGCTTCCCTGGGGGTATTTAGATGGTGGTTACCTGCTGAGTGTATCGGTTTGCTTTGCTGCACTGTTCTTTCCTTGACTACTTTAGCTGGACTTTCTTTGTACTACTCGTGCTCTCTTATTGTATCTGTTTTTCTCTTTCTGTCTGCTCTTTCTATGTTTCCACCCACCTGTGGCATTTTGACTCTGGGGGTGATACCTGTTCACTAGGCTTAACCATAGCAGGATGAGCAGATTAGCGGCCCCAGGTGCCTAGGTCTTAGTTTCTTCCTACTTTGTTGCTCTCTGTTTTTCCTCTTTTGTCCAGCTGGTCCTTGGCCAGACAGGGAGTGGGGAGCTGTGGGGCAGCAGGACTTTATGTTCTGTCTCTTCCTCACAGGCCCTTGAGAAGTGGAGGCTTACAAGCTCCCCACTTTCTTCAATTAGGGAAGTTCCCAGTGTACCTCCACTGGGTTTGGGACTGCTCAGTCCACTTCTTTTTTGAGGTTTGTCTTATTTGTGTTACTATTATTTTGTAGTCTCCCTGAGAAACTTTGTCTGGTTTGGGCTGTTCTCTTGGAGACTTAACTGTTTCACAGATGCCTTATATTTGTTTGTTGGTCTTTCTTGGTCTAGCATAATCTGTAGGGGATTCTGGGGGTGGGGACATAGGGAGGGGGGGGGTTGATGATCTGTATAACTATGTTTCTACAAAGCTAATGTACGGCTGTTTTGGGGATTCTGGAAAACTGGGTGGTGAGAGGGGAGGATAACAAAACTCATATAAATTGTCACTTACAGAGTTGAATTCTGTTTGTTCAAGCACAGTGCCTAATGTCAATCTATTGAAAGTTATCTCATGGAATGTTAGAGGGCTCAACAACCCCAAGAAGTGGCGAACTGTATTGCAGTACCTCAGAGATGCAAAATAGGACATAGACCTACTTCAAAAAATGCACTTTCTGGAAGGGAATGCTACTTACTTTGGGCAGATGTGGGTTGGTCAATATTATCACAATACTTCCATCTCACATCAGAAGGGGGTGGTGATCCTTTGTAGGAAGGATCTGCCTCTAGTCATATCCTTGGAGTATAAAGACCAGGAGGGGCACTGTGTTGTTATAGCTGGAACTCTTCTGGGAAAACCAATAGTCTTTGGTAGCTTTTATGCCCAAATTCCCCCAGTGCCTGCCACGACAATTCTAGGTGGTGACCTCAATCGATCCCTTGACCCTTTATTGGATAGAATAGGCCCGGCCCTAGTTATGAGTCCACATTGGCATCTTTAGTGTCCTCCATACTCAAGAATGTTGACCATATAGATATCTGGAGTACACTACACCCAATTGACTTGGATGTTACATGCTATTCTACTGCTCACAGCTCTTTTAGCAGGATTGATGTTCTCCTTACTACCCCAATCTTCTTCCACAGACCTGGGATGTGTCCTTGGGGAGTATTCTTCTTTCAGATCATGCCCCTGATCTTCTCTCCTTTGCTTGGGACATGACTATGGGCAGACGTATCACCTGGCGATTTAATACCCCCTTGTTATCCCAAAAAGACACTTGTAAATTGATTGCTCAAGCTATCCAAGAGTATCTTCATTTTAATGAATCCCCAGATTGTTCACTGGCCACCCTTTCAGAGGCCTTAAAAGCTGTCCTCCGAGGCTGCCTGATAGCTCATGCTGCCCAAGTTAAAAGGCAAAGAGAATTGACCTTGAAGGACCTTGAATCCGAACTAAAAGCCCTTCAATTCCAATAATCCATGACCCCCTACTGATGGCTTTGCCCTTCAGCATCTACTCCTGTCCCTTAAAGCCAAAATAGAAACTGTTTTTCAATACTGCAATGAATATGCACTACATAAGCTTAATCAGAAATACTGGGGAGTCCGGGAATGGTTGGGGAAGCTGCTTGCCTCCCGATTGAGAGCACAGACACAGGAAAAATATATTCCAAAAATTGAGAGGCCTGATGAAAACGCTGTTACTTCTTCTGAGGATATTAATCAAGCCTTTCTTGGCCTACCACCAGCAACTATACTCTTTAGAGGTGGCCCCTTCCCCTGCACAGCTGGCTTCCTCCTTTTCAGGGTTTTCACTCCTAAAAGTACCAGAGTATTATTCCCCTTGTTGGTGAATCCCATCCAGTCCTCTGAAGAAGCCTCAGCTAGCCAGGACCTGTCGCAGGGCAAGTCCCCTAACGCAGATGGGTTTCCAGTGGAATTTTATGCTGCCTTCATTGATTTACTTGCCCCTATCTTAACTGGGGTCTTTAAGGAAGCCTGGGATGCAGGTAGGCTCTCCCCAATGTTCACTGAGGCCATTATTACTGTGACCCCTTAAAAAGCAAAGATAGCATCCTTTACTCAGAATTTAGGCCAATTTCATTATTAAATATTGATGTCAAGATTTTTGCTAAAATCATAGCAAAATGGATGGAGCCCATCATTCCATTCTTGATACATCTTGATCAAGCAGGTTTTGTGCCAGTTCGCCTCGGCTCAGACAACATATGTTGGATCCTAGACCTTCTCTGGGAAGCACGTTTTGTTCCTCACCCTATAGCTGCCTTGTCATTAGACACTGAGAAGGCATTCAACAGGGTGGAATTGTCTTCTTTATTTGAGACTTTGCAGCACTTTGGTTTTCCTCCTCGTTTCTTATCATTACTTCAGATCTTCTATTCTTTCCCCAAAGCCACCGTTTCCACTAATTCTGTCCTCTCTCCCTATTTCCATCTCTATCGTGGTACCCGGCAAGGTTGTCCCTTATTGCCCCTTCTTTTCTCTTGGCCATTGAGCCTCTGGCAGCCAGGATCAGAGCAGATGTTATTTTCCCTGACCTTCAAGTAGGCGCCACACCTCATAAAATTGTACTTTTTGCTGACGACATTACTCTCTTTGATTTGCTCCCTGAGATTTCATTACAATCCCTCCGAATCATTATTTCTCAATTCTCTGCTCTATCTGGATATAAACTTAATGAGAGCAAGTTCCAGGTTCTCTCACTTAATCCATATTGTCCTGCAGATATGTTTGCTCCTTTCCCTTTTTAATGGGCCCTAAATGGCATGGTTTGTCTTAAGATAAACCTGTGGTCCACTCTTTCAGATATGATTTCTGCCAATGAACAAAATGCCTTAGACATTCTTGATGCAGATCTTTCCAGGTGGGGATCCTTGATCTTGTCCTTATGGGGCAGGGTCAATGCTTTGAAATTGGTGGCTTTCCCAAAAGTTCAAAATTATATTTCTAATCTTCCCCTGGCATTTCCCCCTCGGTTTTTCAAGTTGCTGTCTACTAAGATCTCTTCCTTTCTATTGGATGATAAGCCCCCCAGGATTAAATACTCTACCCAACAGAGACCCTGGATAAAAGGTGGCCTAAATCTCCCAGACCTGAAACAATTTTATGACTTTACAATTCTATGCCAAATGGTCCTGAGTTATGTTCCCTCTTTGTTAGAGGCATTACTCGGGTGGCTCACCTTGGAACTAGAACAGGGATGCCTCTCAACTCCACAAACCCTGCTTTCTCCATACTGGTCACTCTGGTCTCCTATCTCCCCATGTGCCTGTTACATGTGCTTTATCTGGAAGAAGTATGCCCCCCAGCTTGGGATGGTGCCCTTGTACCTCGGTTAGAAGGCCACTATGGAACAACCCCAGCCTTACTATTAATAGTTATCCATTAACATGGAGAGATTGGGAGAAAAGATGTATAGTCTCCCTAGGCCATTTGGTTGATCCTTCTTCTGGGATCTACCACTCCTTTGTGGTGCTCCAAAAGCAGTATGATCTTCCTCACTCACACTTCTGGTGCTTCTTGCAAATGCACAGCCTCTTTAAGCAGAGGGTTTTTAGTAATCTTGCTATTCTTCATGCTCTTCCTTTTGAGGAATGGTTGAAACAAGCTCTCAGGTCCTTGGTACCTGACTGTAAAGCTTAAAACCTATTGGAGTAAAGCGTCTCAAGATCCCTTCTGTGTAGGACTCAAGGACAAATGGGAGGTGGAGCTAGGTCTGACTATTTCTTCTGCAGACTGGAACCAAGTTTGGCACAACTCCTTCTACTCAACACGGGATCTTCGGGCTTGTTCTATCCAATATAAGATCCTCCACAGTGCCTATCATACTCCAATGTGGTTGTACAGGGCTGGCCTTCTTTAAAACAGTGACTGTTAATGGTGCGATTCCCCGCAGGTGTCCCTGACCCATATTCTTTGGTCTTGCCCTGTGCTTGACTCTTACTGGTCTAAGATTTGGGCCACTTGTTCCTCAGTAATCTCCCTGCCTAAATTGAGAGATGCACAGTTTGCTGTCCTCGGTCTTCCCCAACAGACTGTGCCACTTTCAGTATCCCAGGTCTCCTGGGCTAACTGTGCCTTTACTGTAGCAAAGAGGGTCATCCTCAGACAATGGCACTCCCCAGACACTCCCTCTTATGAAGAGTGGTTCCATTTGTGACTTACCCAGTTAACAAAAACTAAATAAATAAAATAATAAAATAAATACAAATTTCCTGGCCTTGACAGCAAAATATGAAGAGACTTCCCATCATCTGTTGGGCAAATTGTCACTTTTCGACCAAACTTGGCAACCCTTCTGAACTAAGTTTCTTAGACCTCTCCCCTGACCATGACCTGATGGTTGACATTGTTCTGGTGATTCTAGGTTGCATTTCTACCAGTCCACATCCCCTTTGAGAGTACAAGTCACTCACTGTCTTCCCTAGATAGTCAGCTACCCTTTGGAAGCAACTGTTATGGCCAATATACCAAACAGTTTAAGTATAGTTGTCATACCTAACCCCCTCCCTGCCAGACATTTTTTTGCAGATCTACTCCACGTTTAACCTATACTTCAGTGCCCCTCTGCATATTATATATCCTATATAATAGTATTTTATTGACAATAATGTTTGTGTTTGAGCCCTCCCCTCCTTTCCAAGTGATTTTTTTTTTATTTGATTGAACAGATCCACCTGTCCTTCCCTATTTTGGTCTTGAAATCTTGTATGTAATCACTGGACATTGATGTTGTGTGTTTACTAGTTGGTAATTGTCAAATAATCTGTGCTCAGCTATGTGTTTGAATTGTACCGTGCACTATTTTGGAAAACTAAAAAAACTAAAAATTTTTATGGCAAAAAAAAAAAAAAGACACTTATCTCCACATCCCAATCTGGCTGAGTCATCAGCCGTTCCTAAGATTCCACATCCTTGAGCAGCATTTTCAGTACAAGGCCCTACCCTTCAGTCTAGCATTGGCAACAAGGGTATTTATGAAGGTCTCTATCATCCTTGAGGCTCATCTGCAGGAGCAAGGTGTGGACATCATTCCATACCTGGATGACTGGCTAATACAAGCCTGGTCCAGAACTCAGTCACAGAAAAATACACATCTAGCTTTACAGCTTCTGGTGGATCATGGTTGGGTGGTCAACCACGCCAAGCGTTCTCTAACACTGACTCAACAGTTAGAGCATCTGGAGGCAGAGATAAACACATCCAAAGGGAAGGCAAGGCCATCTCCAAAATGGGTGGGGAAACATGATCAGCCTAGTACAGGCACTAAGGGCCAACAGATTCCCCACCATTGGACAAACAGCCCAAGTGTTGGTTTGCATGGCCTCATGCATTGATCTGGTTCCATGAGCCAGATGGAAGATGAGGCCACTCCAGAACTATCTTCTAACTCAGGGCTCCCCAGCTGAAGAGAACCTGGGAATTAAGATAGCCCTACCAGTAGCGGTGAGGTATCCCTGACCTGGTGGACCCTCAGGTGCACTCTTATATGAAGCACCCCTCTGGAGCTGTCCTACGAAGTCACTCTAGAGACAGATGCCAGTCTAACAGGATGGGGAGCATGCATGAACTCTTTATCAGTGCAAGGCCTCTGGACAGCATCGGAGTGCATATTGTCCATAAATGTCCTGGAAATAAGAGTGGTGTATCACACTCTGAGAGACTTCAGGGAGACGATTACCGGTCAGTCGGTCCTAGTATGGTCCAGCAACCAGGTCACTGAAGCTTACCTCACCAAGCAGGGGGAAACCAGAAGCAGAGCCACGCAACGAGAGGTGATGAGGGTAATGGTGTGGGCTCAGGCCAACCTCGCTCACATTGGCACCGTCCATCTGACAGGCAAGCTAAACATCAGGGCAGATTGGCTCAGCCAGTAGCAGGTGCACCTGGGAGAGTTGCAATTACACCCAGACATATTTCAGAAGATCCAGAAGAAATGGGGGTCCATACCCATACACCTAATGGCCACCATAGCAAACTCCCAAGTAGTCAGGTTCTACTCAAGATACAGGGAACAGCAATCCAAGGGAGTCACCACACTGTCCCAGGAGTGGACCATGGACCAGGCCTATGTGTTCCCTCCCATTCCCCTGATCCCACAGGTCCTGTCCAAAATTTGACAGTCTCAGAGGCTTATCATTCTAGTGACCACCTACTGGCCTTGGAGAGCATAGTTCTCAGTGGCGATTGCCATGACAGTAGACAAATGGAGTCTGCCTCACAGATTCAATATGCTGACCCAGGGCCCAATTATCCATTCAGCCCCAGAGACCCTGAAATTGTCATCTTGAGAGGCAGAGATCACTAAAGGTGGGTTACCATGCCTTGGTCATCTTGACCATGCTGCAATCAAGGAGGACATCCACCACCTCCACCTATGGCTAGCAGTAGAATACTTTCTCAGTCTGGTGCAGAGCAAGGGACATGGAGCCAGAAAAAGCTGAATGTGGGGATCTTTTATTTGAGTAGACAGTTATAGTCATGAATGAGTCCATCTCCATCAGTAGCAAAAGGTGACTGAATCTTTGAATTGTATTAATAGGGAAATAAATGGTGTTTGATTGGACCATCACTTTATCTCCCAGGATGTTTTTGTTAATTTAGTGGTTCGAAGAGGTATGTCTGTGTAAATAACCTTGTTTCAGCTATGGAAGGATCGAACTGAGGAGCAGGGACTCCTGGGAATAAGATATAAAATGAAATGTGATCCTGGGTCACATGTGCATCATTAGCCTATCAGGTGAGCTAAAACCCATGATGTAATGACAGGAGTGCAATGGATATCAACTAACACAATCACCTTTACCATGTGAGTAAACACCCATTAGTAAGCAAGAGAAGGGGGACATGGTTTTTAGTGATAAAACACATATTTGCCGGGAGTGTTTCTTTCCTTTGTATCCAGCAGGTGAACACAATCACAATGCTTGCAAAATGCAGAATGCAACAGCAGAACTTTCCTGGGGTTAAGAAGTTTGTTGTGCTCAGTGCAGAAATTCAGTGAGGTTAATTCTTGTCCTGGAGTTCTGCCATATTATTAGACCTGTAGTGGGCTTGGATAAGTGAATGCATTGTTTTTTTCTGCTTTATCTATGGTGACTTCCTTGTGAAGACTCCTATTTAGAGGTTCTTCTTTGAATGTATTTAAAGAAGATATTAAATAAATATGTTAAAAAAATGTGTCACCCTTTATAACTGTGGCAGGTGTCTTTTTCACTTATAATTAGTTTTTATATAAAAACGTATTTTCAGTGTCATCAGTCTGTGAGTTCAATTTGTGAAGCTGAGCAGCGGGTTTGTACAGTGTGAGCTGATAGTTCAGTCTGAGTGAGACAATAGCATATTTTATTCCCGAATGCACAACAGCTGAGAACAGTGAACTCAAACTGCCACTGACAAACCACCTTACATTTAATCTAGTTCACTTCCGTCTCAGACAACATTGCAAACATTTGTTTAAAATCCCCATAGTTATTTAATTTTGCTTAGTTAGAGTTACAATTTTTAGACCCCATTACCATCAGAGCAGCATCTGAAACACTTGGTAGTGATTTGTTCTGAATGTGTATACTAGTGGTGCACAATTTTTTTTTAGGAGGGGGCCAGACTGAAGACTTGAGTCTAGGCCGAGGACCAAGGGCCTGTAAAATGGCCCAAGGTGACAAATGTCCATTAAGACATTATAAAATGTACACATAAAACAAATCAAAAACATGCATTTATCTATCTATTTGTTTGTTTATTTTATTTATCAACATGTTACTGAAACTAAAAACAACAAAAAAATAAAGACTTCAAGTTGAAGCTGCTAGGTCCTCACGGGGGCCACAGACAGCTGCTGTTGGGGTCCAGTTGTGCCACATGTTGTATACCCCTAGTGTATACAATCATTGATGATTCTTCTGTTCTCTATTTTGTATGCCATGTTGTTGTTTGTTTTAGTTCATTTTTATATGTAATCCTTGATTAATCATAGATGAAGAGTGACATGTCAGCAGGTTCCATTTCGGTATTGAACCATATGCACTTAGGGTGGGAAATAAAAAAAATCTGACTACGCTGTTCAAATTGCTTGGAGTTAATTTGGCTTTTCTATTGTTGGTGAACCACACTGATAATATTACTGACAGATTGAAATGAATATGTTATTTGGTAATCACTTTTTTATTCACATAGCTTGAGTGATTTGGACAGCAGCTGTTTTAATCTCATCCCCATTATGCATTATCCTCTCTGCCAGCTGTAGATCTACACACAAATTATGGGAGCCAAGAAATTTTTAAATAAAAAGTTCTAGTGCAAATCTAGTGCTGCACCTTTGACTTGCTCTGTAAAAAATGTTGTTCTGTTGAGTGATACACATAGAGTAGAAGTTTGCACCTGCAAGGAGATTCCTTTGTTATTTTTCTCCAGTTACCACATCCTTGCATGTCAAAGCCTAACTCCATACATTGCTTCATTATCTTATCAGAAACATTTATTTTTTTTTCAATTTAGTTGCTTTAGTGATTGCAAGGTACAGTACTAAAATTTGCTCCATGCTGTGTGTGTGAGTGTGTGTGTGTGCAGCAGGTGGGGACACTGGTACAGGCATATGTGTTTTTGTGTGTGTGTGTGTGTGTGTAGCGCAGGTAGGACACTGGTACATGTGTGTGGGCATGTGTGTGTGTGGGTGTCGATACTTCGAGTATGCAAAAAGTGAAAAAAATGTTGGTTATGTTTTCACATTTTTAATGTCTGTCCCATGAATTCTTGAATTCCCCCACTGTTTTTGACACCACAACCTCCTCAGGACGGCCATTCCATGTGTCCACCACCCTCTTCATAAAAATATATTTCCTCGCTTTGCCCTTGAGCCATCCCCCCATTATCTTCAAACTGTGCCATCCTGTTCTTGCACATCTCTTTTTTTGAAAGATGCTACCCTCCTGGACTTTGTTGATTCCCTTGAGGTACTTGAAAGTTTCTATCATGTCCCCCCCCCCTTCTCTCTCCTTTCTTTGAGGGTACACATATTAAGTTCCTTTAGTCTTTCTCTGTATGACTTATGGTGCAGACTCTGCATCTTTTTAGTTGCCCTCCTCTTGACTTCCTCCATCCTGTCCATGTCTTTGTGGAGATGGGGTCTCCAGTACTCCAGATGGGGTCTCAACAACTGTCTACAAATGGTTAACAACTTCTTGTTTTCTAGTGGTGATGCCTCTTCCTATACTTCCCAGCATCCCCCAGCCCTCCTTACTGCCTTCTCACATTGCTTGCTTACCTTAGGTCATGTGACATGGCTACTCACATGTCCCTTTCCATTTTTGTTGTTGTTAGTACCGCCCCATTGTGTACTCTTCCCCTGTGTTTTTGTTTCCCAGGTACATTACTGTGTACTTCTTTGCACTGGATCTAAGCTGCCATCTGCAATCTGCTGTTAGAAATGGTCAGAAATGGTTCACTTTTGGGCATTGGATGCCTTGGGCACAAATGCAATGGCAGCTTACATCCCTTTATTGGTCTATGAATGCTGAATATGACCTACTGAATTGTCGTGGAAGGGGTTATTTCATTTAAGCAACAAGGTATGACTAGGAGTTAGATTAACTGTATGTTAATCACCCCATATGGGTGTAATCTGGCACAAGGCACAGCCCAGGGCCACATTGCCCAAAGGGGGTGATTGTTAATCTAACTTCTGGGAGTGCATTATTGCAATTATAAAAAAACATTTTCCAAAGGAAAAATGGTAAAAGTATATTTTTGAATGTTTCCCTCATTTAAATGAAGATTTTGATTAAATATTTTTTCCATGAGCAGTTTACAAATACTGGTTCAGAATCAAAATACATCATTCCAGTCATTCAGCAGTGCTAGGGGATGGAATAATGTTAAGAAGAATTCATGTGCCATTGTGATCAGGTTGTACATGACAGTGTAACAGGGATTAATGTAAGGCTGTTCTAACAGATTGCAGCATTTCTGAGACCCTTTTTATAAATAAGGTTACCATGCTTCCCCAGTTTATGTGGTCCCTGTCCCCTCCTCTGATCTCTGATTGTCGTCTCCATGGTGCCCTTTTATGTCCCTGATATCTAGTGCCTCCTATCACATGGCAGTCCATCCCTGAAAAAAGAAAACCATCCCTTGATGCTTTTTTTTCTTTTTGACTGCACAACAAAAAAGATCCATCACCGATCAGTCCCCCCTACTACCTCCCACTCAGCACCCATCACCTCACACTCCCCAATACAGCCCCACACACCCTCATTCACCTGAACATGTCCCAGTTTTGAGGTCCACTGTCTGATCAAAGACATGTCTTGCTGCTGGAACTGGCATCTGCAATGTAATCACCCCAGTCCACAAAAGTGGTGACAGTGCCGTACACATGAATTGTGGGCCAATAGCTATACTGCCCCCCCCTCCAAGGCATCAGAAAGGATAGTTGCTGACCAGCTGGTTGACTATTTGGATAAGTATGGAATTCAATTCCCACAGCAACGCATTTTTTGCATGGGGCATAGTACATCTACTGCCCTTCTGGAGTCCTCAGGATTCCTTCATGAGGCTTTTGACAGTTGTCAAATTGCCAGAGCAAGTTACATTGACCTCACCAAGGCATTTGACACTGTCCACCATAAAACACTTCTTGCTGAACTCCTCTGTATTGGCCTCTCTACTGAAGCAGTAGGATGGTTCCAGAGCTATCTCATCAATAGGTCGGAATGATTAAAAATTGATGGTTCCCTCTTCAATAGTTGAGAGGTACTCACGGGTGTTCCCCAGAGGTCAATTCTTGGCCCACACTTGTTCAGCCTTTTTATTAACTAACTTCCCTCTCTATGCAAAGAGTGCATCCTTCTCTACTCAGACAATGCTGTCATCTTTTCTAAAAACTCCAATCCGCACCAACTTGAGTCCCATCTACAAAGTGATTTCACTGCAGCAGAAGCTTGGTTCATGAAATAGAAGCACCTAATGACTTATAAAAAAACTGAATCAATGTTGTTTGTGAACCCCCACAACAAGTATAAAGACTTTCAACTGACAATCCGCAATAATTTTCTGACCCCAATAGAACAAGTTCAAACCTTCAAATATCATGTTGTCACCCTGGACAGCACTCTTTCATTTGCTCAGCATACAGAACAAATTGTAAAGGTAGTTAACCCTAGAATTGGCCTACTATACAGGAACTGACACTGCCTGTCCCAAGAGGCCCTGTCTCTTGCCATAAAAAAGCTTCATTCTGTCCATCATTGATTATGGTTTAGTAGTTTATGATGCTGCCTCAGACTCCACCCTCAAAAGGGTTTCTGTTGCCTTAAATAAATCCTGCTGACATGTCCTAGGTGCTAACTGCCTAATCCACACCTGTGACTTATATGCACAAACTAATTGGCTAAATCTTCAAGGCAGAGTACAATACCAAGTATGTCTACTCCAGGGCAAAAAAACTGTGCTGGACTCACCCCAGCCATCCAGAAACTCGTTGTTACAGCCCCCAACCCCCACTGAACAAGAAGCAGTACCAGACAATCTCTTATTGTCCCCTTCTTTCACACCTCACAGGTGCAATGGACATTCATGTACTGTGCACCTTTTTGACTTAATGAACTCACCCTGGACATAACCAATCAGCCCAAGCTGGGGTAATTTAAAAGAAAACTCCAACACCACACCAATCAGAGCAGCTGTGATTGCTGGCCAACTTGAGCAACTGTGACTGCTTACTCTGTTTCCTTTTTCCTTATCCTTCTCCTACCCTCTTCTCCCTCTCCATTCCTACCTCCCCCCATCTCTGGTGAGTCCTATCCTATCTCCCTTTTTACTCCCTGGTGCACTTATTTCCATACATACATCCCTCCTCCTTCCCTGTCCCTCCTCATAAATTGACAATGAAATGTAATTCTGCTTTTAAGTTTAAGTACTGCAGCTCTGTTCTCATATTGTATGCAACCCTATATTCACCTGTATTATTAGCTGTTTAAGATTTTTGCTGCACTTATATTTTTGTATGGTTCCATTTTTTTTTTTTATCCAAGTACTGTCATATGTTTCTGTTTGAATTGTCTGTAATTTGTTATTTTATACTGACATGGAACCTTTGTAAATGAGCTTCCAGCTCAAAGGTGTACTCCTAGATCTCTATAAAAATAAGGTAAATGTGGTTCAATGTATTTCAAAGGGGGTTTCAACTTTAATGCATAACTCCATCATTTCTTAAAATTGTGACCCTAAATTTTCAACATGGCCTTCCGGTGACCACACCACATGAACAACATGACTGTCATTTCTCACCTGTATCCCAAAAGGTAATTTTGTGGTCTGTTGGCATATTCACTTTCAGGTGGGATTTGACAGTGTTTCCTGATCTTGTTCATGAGATGGGGTCATACGAAGGTGATGTTAACAATTTGGGGTCAAAATATATAAAAATGGCAGAGTTATGACTACTCACTGCAATTTTGCTATGCATGCTCGTAACTTCAAAAAGTTTAAATATTTTGACCTCAAACTGTCAACATAGACTTCTTATTACCCCACCAAATGTAAGTCACAGCTGTCATTTTTCAAATCTTGGACAACATGTATTTTCACACCTGTGGCATGGAATGGTGTTGCAGTTGCATGGAATTATGTTTTGGGGGTATTTGAAAATTTTCAGTATCTGGTAGCTGAGGTGGCATAATAAGATGTCTATGTTGGCAAGTCAATCATTGTTGTCCCATAAATGGAAGCGCAGGGACCTTCTACATCTACATACATATATACATCTATGGAGGGATGGGAACGCAAGGCCCTCTGGGCCCTGCTCTCCCTCTAGCAAATTAGGACATGATTACTCTATCTCAGAAATTATACATGGTGGTAGTGCAGGGCCCAGAGGGCCATGCACTCTCACAAGCAAATAAGGCTACGATTACACTGTCTCAAAAAGTAAGGAAATTCATTGCAACAAACTATATTAATGCATCAGTTAGGGTTGGTATTAAAGTGTCAAGAGCTTGAAAATCCTATGTTAGGGTTTCCAATCATAACTCCCTACCCTACCCCCCAAGCATCAAAAGGACAAGACCATACAAGCAACCACAGACAGCCATCATCAGGTAAGAGAAAAAATATACAACAATTGTCACTGCAGATAGACATCCATGATAGAGGTAGATGCATGGAACATACTCCCCAGCATAGGTGGTGGTGACAAAAATGGTAACAGGATTTAAGACTGCATGGTGTAGGAATAAGGGAAACGTAGTGGTAATGAAAGGGGAGGGGGATACATAGATCAAGTAGGGTCTGTAGTGTTACAGTATTTAGGAAAATGCCAGACTAGGTTGGCAAAGTGGTCCTTTCAGCCTTTCTGTAGTCTCATGTAGCCATGTACACCATAAAACATACATACAACTAATGGGCCTGCATTTATGCAGCTGCAGGTGTAAGCCATACACACTGACCTCTGGGTGCAGAAGAGCAGATACCACAAAATCCATGATACAAAAAGTGCAGCAGTACTTCTGTCTGCAGAAGCAAAGTCCCCAGAGGGTACTGTGTCTCTTCAGAGGTTTTCTATATGCAAGGGGGCTGCTTTCCAGGAGCCAGAAGTTGGTGTATAGCTTACACCTCTTGCTGAACAGACACAGGACCCTCTTTGCTACACAAAGGCTGGCCCCATGTGGCATAGGGAAAAGAAGTCTTGTAATTTGGACATAATGGGTTTGTATCTGGTTTGAGGGGCCTGTGCTTCTGTATACAGATGCAGTGTGGTGATTTCAGTACAGAAACACAGAAACAGTCTACCATTTTCCTATCTACTGTAACACCATAGACCCTACTTGATCTCCTGTCCCCCCCCTTTTTGTTGTCACTATGGTTCCCTTATGCCAACCCCATACATTGTTGAATACTGTTACCATTTTTGCCCTCACCACTTATGCTGGGAGGATGTTCCAGGCATCCATCAGTATCATGGATTCCTATCTGCAGCGAAAAGTGAGTGTGTATATTTTGCAGTTTGCATACCTCAGATACACATCCACAAAGGTAGCACATCAGTGCTACTCCATTTGTGTAATCTGGAAACAGTTGTATGGTGTTTGTCTTACCTGATGATGGCTGTCTGTGGTTGCTTGTGTGGTCTTGTCTTTTTGCTGCTTGGGGGTGGGGGTGGGTAGTTAGAGTTGGAAACTCTACAGTCAAATTTCCCAGATTTGGACACTTTAATATCAACCCTAAGTGATGCATTAACATAGTTTTTGAATATATATGTATATATATATATATATACACACACACACATATATACACATACAGATATATATATATATATATATATATATATATATATATATATATATATATATAGTAGAAAGTCTAAGAAATGCCATTAGAGCTGTAGTTTATGCATATGGACATTTGTACTACTATCTAAGCTACAAGTTCCTGTTATGACCAGTGGGATTTTCTTTGTGTGCGTCTACTGTTTTTAAGAAGAAAATCAATTATTGAGCTGTGTTTAAAGTAAACATTTTCTTTTAGCAGCTGTCACAATACTGGCTGGACTGAACAATAACCTTATTGGGACTTAAGCAACAGAGCCACAAAGAGAATTGGGGTTTGGACTGTTCAGTTTCTGTAATAATGTCTGTGTTTCACTGTGCACTGTCTTGTAAAATGGCCTGTTTCATTCAATAAAGCTGGAAGTGCAGAAAGAAGTTTTTGGGCTCCTGCCTATTTTTTCCCCAAGCTTGTAGACTTCATTTAAACATCCCCTAGGTTCAGGTTACTGTTAGACTTGTAAAGTAGTTGGTTGTATACCTAACACACCCTGTAGTACTTGAGTAGTATACCCATGAATAAGAAACAGATATCAGGAAATACAGAAGTCATTATTTATTTGCAACATACAGTTGCCTTGATAAATATCATTACTTAGAAAATGGGCTTGGTAAATCCTTGAAGCTGATTGGCCAAGGCCACTTAATCAGCTGGTCTAGATCAGGCAACAGAGACTTAGAAGTAATGAGTCCCTGCCTTTGCTGCCTGAGTATGTTCTAAAATCCTTGTGCCAAAACAATTTTTTGATTCAAATTGTTGCCACGTTTTCTCTCGCTAAACAACAGACCCCCCCAAGTAAAATCATCACTGGGCCTCTGTAAATATACAGTGCTGCTCTCAATTAAATAAGAAAAAAATGGCAATTTTCACACACTTCTAATATTTTAAATGTAACTGTTTAAAAAACTCACCATGATAGAAGTGCGGTTCCTTGTACCACTCAGCTTGCATGCTCATGCAATTTCCCTGTTCAACTGCACTGTTTTCCCTGGTAAGAAAGAAAACAAAAATTCAGGCTTTAAAATAAGAATAAAACTAACCTCTTCCTTCTAGATCTTTAATAACATAAGTTGCCACCAGACACAGATGCCTTCCCTGATCCTAATACACACAACGGCTGACTCTTCCTTGTGCATCAACCTGACAGCACACCTCCATCTCTGGGGTACAAACAGACAAATTAATGCTGGTGTCATCCTTCAGACATCAGTATGGACAAGTGCAACTCCTATGCGGGGACAAATTGTTTCTCTTTGGCAGATGTCATTCAGCCTGCACAAAAATATCTATGAAACAGTGCTGTGCCTCTACTGGCAGATATACTAGTAGCGGAACTACTTTAATCAAAATTGACAATAAATTATTTTGACTCATTTTTTTAGTATTATGTTTTTTAAAGCCTATAAAAATGAGACATGTAACTCATTTTCTAAGCATAATAATCCAAATCCAGGGTGGGGAGTGTTGTGCTATACCAAACCTTCCATGGGATGTAAGCCCTCTGCCTGTGGCATTGGGCCTTGTTATATCCCTGGGGCAGTCTGGTATAGCAACATTCTGCCCACCCTAGCTGGTATTATTGCTTACCTGGATACTGCCAAGCTAAAAGTGAAGGCAGCGTGGCAAAGTGGTTAGAACACAGAACTGTGAAACAGAAGATCACTGGTTGAATCCCACCACTGGCTGACTATATGACAAACAGAATATCACTTGACCTCCCTCCCAATGCTCCAGTCCTCCCAGCTGTACATATGAGTAGAAGCAGCCCCTACACTGAAATTAGATGGCTTAGATCTCAATCCACCCCCACCGATATTAAACACTCCATATCTCCCACTGAAATTCAATTGTTCAGCTCTTCCTTTCCCCACAAAAATTATATAGGTAAGCTACCCATACCCTCCACTGAAATTAAATAGTTTAGCTCTTCATCCCACCCACTGAAATTACCTATTTTAGCTTACCATTCTCCCATTGAAATTAGACAGTTTAGCCCTCCATCCTCCTCCCCACTGAAATTTGACCAATTAACTCTCCATCCCTACCTCCATTGAAATTAGATAGCCTAGCTTTCCATCCCCCACTCAAATGAAATAGTTTAGCCCTCCATTCCCTCTGCACTGAAATTAGATTTACTTACTTTAGTTTTTTTTTTTTTTACTTTTATTTTATACTGTAAAGCATGTAAGCAGATTATGGTTACTAAGGTAACAAATTGTTTCTTCCTGCATCCCTCGGATCTCATTCAGGAAGGAATGTAGTTGTTAAAACTATTTTGCTTCCTGTCATTTTTCAAAGATATACAAAGGTCCAGCATCTCATAAGAAAGCCTTCTACAGCTGCATACATTGCAAAGTTTGCTGCTATGACCACACAGTGGATAGGTCCATTCATCCAGTTACCCAAAAACAACATGCTATGAATGACTACTTAGATTGTCAGACAGATCTGACTGTTTATGTTGGGTGGTGCTCATGTGGGAAAATATATATGGACAGAATGATTAGACCATTAAAGGGTCACTTTCATAAGCATATACGGGTTATTTTAAATAAAAAAGAAATGAACAATAATCTTGGTGCCCACATTAAAGAAGCCCATTAAGGCTGGGAGGAGGATGACTGAGCATCTCACTGGATGCTCTCCTCCTCTGGGGGGGTTGCTTGCTCCACTGTATTATTGCCACTTACTGTAGGTGGCAGCTCTGGAGCAGCAGCTTTTAAGAGGGGGATGCTCACAGTGGATTTCTTCGGCACACATCTGTTGGCATGTGCATGTAAAGCCACAACTCCCTCAGAATGTCAGGGTGTTGGGGACCAGAGAATGAATAAAACACCCCAGTCTGCAGGATGATGTGTCCTCTCCTCACAGGCCCCTTGCCTTCCTGGGGAGCCCTCTGGACTGCATTCAATTCAAACACCTCCAGGTCAAGAAGAGCTCCACAGCCAGGCTCTGCCACAAAGAAAACACTGTGGGTCACTGCAGGGCCAAGAAGGTAAGTTCCAGGGATGGTGGAGTGATGGGGCTAAGGGAGAGAAGGCAGATAGAGGTAGGCTGGGGTAACTGTGGGTTGAAGCACACTTCATAACAAAAAAGAAGTCCATCAGTCTAATGTTAGATTTGTCAAGTTTAGAGTAATGTAACTTGTATGCCCACTAGAAGGGAGGGGCAAGAATCAAACTAATTCAGAGGGAGTCAAAATGGATTGCTGCTTTGAATGTTTTGATGCCAGTTGGCTGGAACTATCACTAGAATCTAAAACTATTCTTCAGATAAAGAATAGTATAGCCTTATGAACTGACTGATTTTTTGAATTGTTGAATAATTCCTGCATGTATTTTAGATCCTTCTAAAATGTAGCTAATTCTTGGGTTAATGTCTTTGATATGGTATACATTTCTTTAACTGGGTAATAGAACACTGTGTCAAATATACATGCCCAGTTATTGAGTGTCATTCTAAAAAAAAGTTTCTGTTTTGTGTTTCATTAATGTATTCTTTTTTGTTGTTCAATTAAGGTTCCCATGTCTGACCTCTCTACTATTTATTTGGTCTACCTAATATATCCTTGCCTCTTTCTTTCATTGAGCATCTCTTGCCCTCCATTTCCTCTCTCTTTCCATCACTACACAACCCCACAATCACCCTACCCTCCTTACTCCCTTCTTTACCCTCAATCATCTCCCTATTTCACATTTTCCATTTTTACACCCAACATTCATTTTGTTCTGTTGTACTTGTTTCCATTCCTCTAGTATTCCCTTCATATGTTGCTATCTTCCCCTTTAATACCCTTTACAATTTGTGCCTGACTCTTTGTTTTGCACTAATTTTTCCTATTCAGTACACTGCAGTTACTGCATATAGAACCCTTATTTTGGCAATGTAATCCAGTTGGATAAAATGAAATATAAGTTGTGGGTGTTCATATTCGATTTTAACTGCAGTAAGACTGTGCAGGAAAATACAGTTTGTTACCTTTAGTAAATATAAATCTTATTACTGAGATTAGTTCAAGTTCAAGTTTCTTTCACCAGGAAGATTCCGTTGAGCAAGATCATTTACAAGGAGGTCCCAGACAGACAAATTACACACAAATATGTGTAGTTGTATAATAAACAGACAAATAAACAAAATAAGGAGGCAAAGTGCAGGTAGTTTTGAGGTAAGTGCAGGAGGTTTGTTAACAACACAAAATATGAGGGGAAAATGTCTCACAAGGTAATCTGAAATAATCATGAATACAGAAACACAGAATCACATTGAGCTGGGGGACTGTAGAGGGGGCAGGGAGGATTTAAAGGGTTAGAGAAAACAGTAGGGGGAGATACAAGACAGGATGAGGAGAAGGACTAGAGTCTAATGAGGCAAAGGGGTCTGAACTGAGTAGCAATGACAAGCCTCATGGAAAAGTTTGATGACATGGTTTTGAAAAGCATTCACGAGAACCATGGTGGCTAGTCTGAGGAAAGATTGCAGCTTACCCAATACAAAAGGGATAGCATGACTAATGACACCCATGCCTCAGTTTCTGCAGAATTTAGGGACTTCAAGCACAATGTGTGCATTTTTGTAAGAATGTAGGAGCATGAGGGGTTGAGAAACAGGCTTGAGATGTATGGTGGTAGCTTGCAGAGCAATGCTTTTGTAAGTCAAACATACGTATTTAGCAACCTTCTGGTGGCAAGAGGTCCATCCTATTTCAACATAGAGGATGCAGTGGTGTGTTCTGGGCAGTGCATTAGTGATAAAGCAAATTGCTCGATGGTAGAGGACATCCAATTTGTGTAGGTTAGTCATTGAGCAATGGTCACATAGGATATCAGCATAGTCTAGCACAGAAAGGAAAGTACATTTGACCAGCCTTATTCTGGATTCTTTGGAGAATAAGGCTTTATTTCTATAAAAAAAAGCAAGCCTCTGTTTTAGCTTCTTTGCAAGAGCTTTGATGTGAAAGGAGGAGGAGAGATTATGGTCAGGTAGAAAGCCGAGATATTTAAACATATTCACCCTTTCCAAGGTATCATCTAACAGGGTTATGACTGGCAATGGGTGAGTGGAAATTTTGGACATAGTGGAGTGATTGCTGGGCTGGAAGAACATTGCTTTTTACGTTCACTTGCGCGCATGCGCAAGGAACATCTTGGGAGAATGGGACACTTTGGAGGTGTGCCTCTCCTGACCAATCCCCTGCTCCCTTGAGCAGGTGTGGCAGTCCTGCACCAATCCACACTGGTGCTGTGTATGACAGCGGTGGTCTTCTCTTCAAAGAAAACCACCACTGTGTGCTTGCACCGCGTCACGCCCTCCCCACCCAAATCTTTGCTGCCACGCTGGGAGCCCACCCTACCATGGCAAACATCCCACGTCGTCTGCTGACGGGGGTGCCCAATTCCCCGTCGACTCCCTGGCCCCCCAGCCATACTTCTGCCATGCTGGGAGCCCACCCCAGTGTGGCAAATGTCCCACATCGTCTTTTTTTTTTCTTCACCTGCAAAATAAAAATGGTCCCACGGCGCTTCTCCCAGCTCCCCTCCCACAACCCGCACTCACCCACTGCGCACCCTGCCTCCCCACACCCCCCTCACCCCATACTTACCTCCGGAGCTCAGCGCGATGATCTTCGGTGGATCGGGAACACGTCTGCACTCTTCAAAGCCGACCGCGAACTGAGGAAATGCCGGTAAGCTGTATAATGGGCTAGATAGGGGGTTTTCAACTTTATTGCATATCTCAGGCATTTTTTGAATTTTTGCACCAAATTTTCAACATGGGGTTTTTGGGACCCCTTCTCATGATTGATGTCACTGTCATGGCGTTATTCGGGCCCAAAGGGTGATTTCACAGTCACTGCTCAGTCACTATGTGAAATCACCCTTCGGGCCTGAATAATGCCATGACAGTGACATCATTCATGAGAAGGGGTCCCAAAAACCCCATGTTGAAAATTTGGTGCAAAAATTCCAAAAATGACTGTTTTATGAGCATTTGCAGCGTTCCTACGCATCGCCAGAAGTTTGTAATTTTAATATTTTCACTCCAGATTTTCAACATTGCCATTTTACCACACCTCCTTATGAGCAGTGCAGCTGTCATTTTTCACATCTTGCCCAAAATGTGTTTCCACCCATGTAGCGCACAATGGCACAGTCGGTGTGAGAACTCAATGTATGGGACACATTAAGAAAATCACAGTGTCCCTGATCATGAGCAGAGATATTAAAATGGCTATGTTGAAAATTTGGTTAAAAAATTCCTAAAAATGACTGTTTTACGAGCGTGCATTTCGCAGTTCCTACACATGCTCGTGACGCTTATAATTTTCAATATTTTCATTCCAGATTTTCAACATTGCCATTTTACCACACCTCCTTATGAGCAGTACAGCTGTCATTTTTACATCCTGCCCAAAATGTGTTTCCACCCATGTAGCGCACAATGGCGCAAATCGGTGTATGAAATCAATGTATGGGACACATTAAGAAAATCACAGTGACACTGTTCATGAGCAGAGGTCTTAAAATGGCTATGTTGAAATTTGGTGAAAAATTCTAAAATGACTGTTTCTGACGTGCGTTGTGCAGTTCCTCATGCATTTCGTAAGTTCGGCAATTTTCAATATTTGCATTCCAATGAGTTCCAAATACCTAAACAGCACATAGAAGCAAGCAACATTCGGCATTGACAAATGCTTGTACTTCTTTGTCACTGATTTTTTTAAGCCTTGTCCAAGAGCCAAATACCACTGCAAATACCTGCAAGTGAACATTCAGCATTGACAAATGCTTTTTTTTTTTTGCATTTAGTAATAATTTAGAGTGAAGTAGGTTTTCCTGCAGTAGGTTGAATTCGGATTGAAGTTCAAGGCAGACATCCATGATGGGGGTTTAGAAGTGTAGAGAACACTATCATCAGCAAAGGAGTGGAGCTTAGCATTAGATATATGATTACTTAAGGTATTGATGTATAACATGAATAGGAGGGTGCCAATAATCAAGCCTTGTGGAATGACTCTAGAAAGTAGGAGGGGTGAGGATAGGGCCTAATCAACCTTAATTTGTCGAAGAAGGCTGGAGGAATAGCTGGAGCACCAGTTTAGAGGAGGTCCATTTATGCCATGTTGCCTGATTTTGTCTTACAGTATCATACGATTTATTGTGTCAAAAGCCTTGTTCAGGTCAAGGAATACTGACCTGTGGTATGTTTGTGGTTGAGGGCAAGAAGTCAGTCATCTGACACTTTCACAAGGGCAGTAACGGTGCTACGAAGAGGCCAGAAGCCAGATTGTAGTGGGCTGATTAAGTTTAATTTCTCTTGGCAATCTCTGATTTGATTGTCAGTTAGTTTCTCTAACAGTTTAGAAAGTATGGGTAGAAGGGATATAGGCCAGTAATTATTGAGGTCCCTATGGTCCACAGATTTAAAAATTGGTAGTATATGGGCTGTTGTCTATACAGCGGGAACTTCACTATTTGTGATGGACAAGTTAAATAGATGCAATATCGATTGTTAAGTACTGAAAGCCTGTTTTAAGAATAGGGTCCAAGCCATCTGCTCCTGCACTTTTATTTTACATCAAGATGTAAAAGGAGGTCCTAGACTTGTTTAAAGGTAAAGGAGAAAAGCAGAAGGCATCCTGAGGTTGAAGCTTGATACCTGAGTCTAATGGATTATGTGCAAGCTGCATATTAGCAGCTGGGGAGAAGTTTCAGGCAAGGCCTGGTGTGGAGAAATGGGTATTACATTTTTCTAATATTGTGGGATTATCAGTTGTTCCTTGGCAGATAGTTTTTTGGGGAATAGATGGAGAGGATTTTCATTCTTCAACTGAATTAATGATACCCCAGAATTTTGTCAGCTTTCTCTTGGCACTCTCAGGGGCACTAAGATAGTAATTTGCTTCTGTTTCTTTGATCAATTTCATGCAGATGTTTCAGTAACCTCCGAAGACTGCCCAGTCAGTAGGGTCTTTGATACACCTGGTGGTAGCCCAGAGATGATTTTTTTTTTATTAGAGCTCATTTTATTTCCCCTGTGAACCAGGGGCACAATGTTTTTCTGGTCCTACATTTAATTAGTGGTGCATGTTTTGACATAATACCAAGCACGGTGGAATTAAATATAGTTTCTGTTTCATTTATGTTAGTGGCAAGATAGAATTTTTGTCAGTGCATTGAATGAAGGACAGATAGGTAGTTAGTTATATTAAATTTCCTAATGCTCCTTTTCAAGATGTATTTACAGGAAGAAATGATTTTTTTCCAAGCCCTGACACAGACTACAATATTATGATCACTTATATCATTATGAAATACTGCTGTTTGTGAGATGTTATGGGGTTTGTAAGTAAGGATCAGGTCAAGAAGGGAATAGTTGCTAGGGTTTTTTCGGTTTGGTCTGGTCAGTTCTGAGATTAATTGGCTTTGGTCGAGTTAGTCACACATGTATTTTAGAGAAAGTGGTTTGACGTTGAGCCAGTTGAGATTCATATCATCAGTGACTATAGATTTGTTGTTTTTAGAATCTAGGAAGCTGTGTAGGTATGATACTATGTATAAGCCACCTTGGCAGTGGGCTATAAATGACAATTATAGTGATGGATTCTGCAGAGGGAAGTTGGATTTTTCATGCCAGACATTCAAATTCCCTGGGTTTAGCAGTGGCTAGGAGGATGTAGTGGGGAATTTGTCTTTTACATATATAACCAGTCCCCCTCCACCCTTTTAGGTCTGTTAACACAAAGTGTTGTAAGCCAGAAGAGCTATTTCTTGCTCTGGGATCAATATTTTTAACCAAGTTTCAATTAACACAAGAACATCAGGGATGGTGTGAGAGGGCCAAAATTGCACAGTGTCCATTTTCTTGGTAAGACTACAGACGTTTACTAGCATAAATGTCATCCTTTTTACTGATACGAATTCCATTGAGATAAAAGTGGGGAGGGAGGATCTGGATTTAGTTCAATATTTCAAGACCAAAGGAGTAAGAGGAGGACAAATTGTTTTAGCCAGTAGTGTGGGGGTATGTCTTTCAATTTGTTAGGAGGATAATTAATAGGTCTATATTTATTAGTGTAAGAGAAGCAAAGAGTTGTTGCAAAGTGCTATGTCATGGCATGCATCAAAACAGGATGAGGTACTACAAATGTGGTAGCCAAAAGGGTTGTAGATAAGTTCCATGGTAGAGGAAAAGCTTTTGAAGGATAATAAGGAGAACGGAATGAAGTAGTCTGTAAACAGCAATGAGCTCTGCAAGTAGGTGATAAGGATTTCCAGCAGGTAATGAAAGGAGCAGGACATAAGTGTAAGAAGGGCAAGCGGAACATTTTAAAGGGATAGTGACAAATGGGCTTTTAAATAATGCAGACTTAATTGTTCATGAAGGATTGACACAATAGTTATACGTCTGAGGGGAGGGGTACGGATTGGATATATAGGAGAGCTGGGGAAGGGGAGAACAGTCACTCAAAGGAGGTAATAGGGTAAGGGAGGGGAAGATGGGGGGTCTAAAACTGTAAGAGAATTCAAGAATGCATGGGACAGACATAAGGCAATTCTTGTGGGGGGCAGGAAGAAATAGGCTGTTGGTTAACTAGGATCTGTGGCCTATCCTTTAGGTAGGGAAACAGGCAGACTAGATGGGCCAAGCGGTCCTTATCTGCCGTCAAAGTCTATGTTTCTGTTTCTTATTCTGAGTTGTGGTGTGTGCACTGCTTTTTATTTTTTTACTTTTTCTCCTTGTAGTCCTGTGAACAGCATGCCTTTGGGGAGGATGGCATACATGTCTCCTTTCCTTCAAACCTCATCCACTAAAATTGGGTAATACAGTGCTCTGTCCCTCTTCCCACTGAAATTTGATAGTTTATTTCTCCATCCCACACTGAAATTAGATAGTTCAGCCTTCCTTCCATCCCTCGACTGTAATTACTGTATATAGTTTGGCTCTTCATACTCTCTCACTGAAGGGTATTAAATAGTTTAGAACTTCACGGTTTAACTCTCCACCCCTACTGTAATCAGATAGTTTAGCTCTCTACCCCAATGAAATTAAATAGTTTAGCTCTCCATCCCTGACTAAAATTAGATTGTGTAGCATGCCATCCCTCCATTACAATAATATAATTTTAGCCCTCCAAACCCCCTCACTGAAATTAGATAGTTTATCTCTCCATCCTCTTTCCAACTGAAATTAGATAGTTTAGCATCCCACACCCTTTCCCCACCAAACTAGATAGTTTAGCTCTCCATCTCCCACTGGAATAATCTAGTTTATTGCACCATCTGCCTCCTAACTGCAATTACATAGTTTAGCTCTTCATCCCGCCTCACTAATATATAATAGTTTAGGATTCCATCCCCCTCCCCACTGAAACTGGATAGTTCCGCTCTCCATAACTCCACTGGAATTAGTTTAGCTCTTCATACACCTCAGCGAAATTACATAGTTTAGTTCTCCTTCCTCTCCTCACTAACATTTTACAGTTTTGGGTTCCATCCCCCTCCCTACTGTAATTCAATAGTTTATTTTATTTGTTTATTTTTGATAACTGGGTAGGTGCGCTAGACAAAGAAAAATGCCTATTTTGAGGCACGACTCAGGAAAGTACAAGGTAGGTACAGTCACACATTTTGAGAGGGCAATACACTGTATACAATAATACATGAGCAATAGGCAGGGAGACACATAACACTGCAATATAAAAATGATCTTCCTCAGTCAGATGCCTTGGACCTAAGCCATCCTTGCACTAGTTCAGCTCACCAGCCCTCCAATGAAATTATCCAGTTTAGTTATCCATACCCCTCACTGAAATTACATAGTTGAGCTCTCCATCCTCTTCACTAATATTTGATAGTTTAGGTTCCATCCCGTCCCCACTGAAATTGGACAGTTCAACTCACCAGACCACTACTGAAATTATCTACTGTAGTTTAGCTCTCCACATACCTTTCTGAAATTAGATAGTTTAGCTTTCAGTACACCCACTGAAGTTAGTTTAGCTCTCCATCCTCCTCCCACTGAAATTAAATAGGTCAGCTCACCATAACTCCACTGAAATTCATTGAAATTATCTAGCTTAGTTCTCCATACCCCTCATTGAAATTGCATAGTTTAGCTCTCCATCCACTCCTTACTAATATTTGATGGTTTAGGGTTCCATCCTCCTCCTCCCCACCAAACCTCTCAACCTCCCTCATCACAAATCAGGGACAAGGCTTAAAATGATCAGGAACAAATGACCAAAATCAGGGACACATCTGAAAAAATTGTAATATTAGTTCCAGAAGCTGTGTGCAACATGCTTCTTAGTGTCAATAGCATTTTCTTAATGAGAACTAGACTGTAACACCAATAGCTGGTATTATTTTGTGATTCAAATCCCTACTCTTCAGTGACAGAAATGCCAGATTTAGGAGGGACAGAAGACATTTCTGAGGCAAAATCAGGGACATCCCTGAAAATCAGAGACAGTTGAGAGGTATGCTCCCCACTGACACTGAATAGTTCAGCTAGCTAGCCCTCCACTGATATTATCTAGTTTAGCTCTCCATGTGCCCTTTCTGAAATTAGATGGTTTAGCCCTCCATCTCCCACTGAAGTTAGTTTTGCTCTCATCCCCATCCCCACAGAAATTAGATAACTGAGAGCCCACCACCCCATCCCCAATGAAATTGGATAGCTGAGCCCTCCCCTCCCACTCAAATTAAATAGTTCAGTTCTCCATTCCTCTCTGAAACTAGATCTGTTAGCTCTCAATTCCCTCCCATTGAAATTAAATAGATTAGTTCTCCATCCCTCCCCACTGAAATGAGGTAGTTTAGCTCCTTATCACCTTTCCCACTGAAATTAGATATTTTAGCTATCCATACCCTACTTAAATAAGATAATTTAGCTCTGCACCCCCCCCCCCCAGAATTAGCTAGTTTAGGTCTGTATTAGGACTGGGTGAAATCAGGAAATTCCAGTGTAAGCCCCATCCCAAATAAGGCCTACCAGTAGGGCTATGGCCCAGATACTCCCTTGCCAGCTGTCCTGTAAGTGGTCCCTGGTGGGGCGTGAACCCTGGCACTCAGTTGGTGCTCCACTGCTGCGGGCGTTAAACTCCTGGTCCTTCACCCATGTCCAGAAAGGGGCCAGTGTCCGACAATTACATTTGTTCCTCTGAGAACTTCGGAGGCACAGTTTTGGGTCCTAGTAAGTTGCCGGTAAGGACATCAGCATATAAACAAAAAAATAAAATGGCATCTCACACCTTTCTGAGCCTGCTTGGCTTCCGGGGGGGGAGGTTAAAATGTAAAGAAGCCACTGCTCCATAGCGTGTTTTGGCTATGGTCATAATTTAATAATATTCCTGACTGCAGGGCAGGCAATGGAGCCAAGGACCAGTACAGAAAGCCTCTGGGCTTAGGAGGTTAGGTTTGCTGCCCTTGCCAGGGCATAAATAATAAATATCAAAGGGCAGACTATTTTTGGGAAAATGTAAGAATATGGTGGCCCCTAACGAACTGAGGTGTAGTGTTGGGGCCACTGAGGATGAGGTGAAGGCATTGAAAAAAGTGGTGAGAACAGCAGCCAATCAAAACAGACCTGCAGAAAATCCATAAATACCCCCTGCAGCTCTCCAAAAGGAGAGATCAGCCAGCAGATCTGGGTGCGAGTGACTGTTTGGGCTACCCTGCCCCGAGTTTTGTTCATCTGCCCATCAACCAGTTTAGCCCCAGAAGTTGCTTGAGAAGCAGAGCACCATAAAAACAAGAGAGAGCAGAGAGGGGAACTGAGCTGTTGATTTAATCCCTTTGGGCAATCTGCAGTTTGCATCTGGAGAATTAAGTTGTGCAGCTGAAGAAATTCAGAAGCATTGCTGGTGAGGGAGGGAGAGAGAGAGAGAGAGAGAGAGAATCTTAAAATGTTTGATAAAGTTTGATGCCAGAGAAAGAGAAGGAGCTTAAAGCAACAGTGTGAGAGCAAACTGTGAGTTGTGCAGCTGGGAGGATAAAGAGTTATGCAGTCTGAGAACTGTCAGCCTAAGCAATTTGTTTTTCTCCTCAGTGGGGCAAGTGTGTGGAGATTGCTCATTGCTGCTAGCCAGAGTGACTGATGCTGGGGCCCGAGTGAGACTGAGCCAAAGCCCAGCTACACTGCTGCTACAGGGAAAGTGTATGTGAAAGCATCAAGTCTAGGGGACTAAGCATGCCCGGTCCCTAGACCACCAGAGAAGACCAGCGGAGGAAGAGTCTAATAGCCTTAGATAGCCTGTTCCACCAAGAGTATAGGGACAGTCTGTTTTCATTGTAGATATAAATTTAGTTGTTAAGATGCAGGTTCAAAACCCAGACTAGGTAGGAGCTGCCAGAGATATGTGGGGCAATCTCTGTAGTAAAAAAAGATTAGACTTAGATTCCATAATTGTAGTACAATAACAATCAGTAGTCTAAACTGAATTTGTATGTAAAATACACTGTGAGCACATTATTATTTGTGACAGTGGGATTCAGTACAGGGGAAAGAGACTTGCCGTTTTCTCACACACATGCAGTTTTGCACTTAAATATAGTGATTGGCAATGTTTTTTATGGGGAAATAGTAATATTTTAATGTTAAAAATAGAGATTAATTTGCTGATGGCCAGTGGGCTAGTTAATTGATTGCCCTGGCTACTGACACAAGTGCTGGACAACCAGTGTACAATTAAATATTAACATATGAACATTCAAAATTGCAAGCAGATAAAGGCCTTCTGGTATATCATGTCTGCTTAATTGTGCAGCTAGCAGCTCTTATACTGCAGCTGCCCCTCCTCACAGTGACTTTCCCTCTTACACCGTCCTCATCCCCTTTTGAAGCAGCCAACTGTTCTTCAGGATACCACTTTCTCTGGCAATGAATTCACCCAGATACCACCCTCTGCATAAAAAAGTGTCTCCTCATTTCCTCCTGAATCTTCCCTTCCAATCTCAGATCATGCCCTTGAGTGTCCCTCCCCTCCTTAATTTGAAAAGCCCCTCCGTGACCATCTTATTTATTCCCTTCATGTGCTTGAAGATTTTAATCATGTCCCCCCATCCCTCCTCTCCTCCAGGGAATACATGTTCAACTCCCTCAGCCTGCTATAGTAAGGTAAGTCCCCTAGCCCCTAGATCATTTTTGTTACCCTGTGCTGCACCCTCTCCAGTAACCTAATGTCCTTCTTCAGGTATAGTCACCAGAACTGCATGCGGTACTCCAGGTGTGGTCTAACCAGTGGCCTGTATAGCGGCAAGATCACTTCCCCCCCCCCCGGAGGATATGTCTCTGGTAATACAGCAAAGCATCCTGTTAGAATTTGCAGCTGCCTTTCCACACTGCTGAGTTGTTCATTGCTCCTGTTATGATCACCCACAGATACTTCTTCTCTTCCATCTTGACCAGTTGAATCCCCTCTAGCTGGAATCTCCTCCTTGGATTTTCTGCACTGAAGTGTAGCACCTTGCATTTCTTGGCATTGAACCTCAGGCCTCCAATTTTGCCAGATCATCTTCAACCACTACTACCCTTCTAAGTCATCCACTACTGTTCCCATCTTGGTATCGTCTGCAAACAGACTGATCTTGCTCTTGATGCCTATTGAGATGTCTGCTATGAAGATCCCACGCAACACTGGCCCCAGTACTGAGCCCTGTGGCACCCCACTTGTCATCACCCTGGAAGGTGAGAGCTCCCCTCCCACCACCACCCACTGCTGTCTCCCTTGTAGCCAGTTCACTACCCATCCCACCATCTTCTCCCACACCCCTGTGCCTGCCAGCTTACTTCCTAGCCTCTCATGCAGCACCAAATCGAATGCCTTACTGAAACTAGTAGAGACATCCACTGCATGGCCCCTGTCATGCAGTGGATGTTTGAGTTGCTTGTGCCATTATTTTAAGTAATTTGAATTTTATTTGTTAAATAATCTCTCTTGAAAGAAGGTATGCTGCTCTGAGTAAAATAAATGTAGGCAGAGTAGCAGCTACGGGTGCTACTGGTGCCACAAATTGAGTGAGTAGGAGTGTGAGAGACCAAGCGTGGGTCCCACATTGGGATGCTCCTTGATCTATCTGAATCCTGGGCTTGCTCAGGGCAGCTGCCTCACTCTGCAGCCAACCAGAAAGCAGGCTTCAGACTGCCGGTATTTCTTGCTACACACAGGATCGAGAGGGTACAGCACGATGCGCTCCTCTCGTGGCAGGATCAACCAGGTAAACATTTCCCTCACTATAGTTGGCAAGGTGATGAGGGCCAGGGAATGTTAAAATTAGGGACTGGCTCTGAGATATAAAATAAATATATATGTATAGAGCACAGATTTGCAATTGGGGCTCATGGAGACTCCACAGTATGAAATGTACAGCAGAATGGAATAAATCTCACAGGAGCCATTTTGTGCTGGAAAAAGGGTAAAATTAGGCACTGGAGCTCACAGCTTCACATGCAATAAAAATACATTAAAAATGATATAATAATCAAATAATAGGGCATGCAGAGGCTAGGGTAGTCCTGGGCATTGCACACTGTTATGGCTTGCTTAAAAAAATTTACAGAATCCAAAATGGATCATTCTGAACATAAAGACAGTCAGAAAGTGAATCACAAAGCCAGAACACATTGAACATATTTAACAATGCACTGCCAATCTGATTTTAAATAAAAATGAACCAAACTTGGCACACATGTTTAGTATACTTTATAAAATGCAGAGAAAAAATCCAGGGTTTTGTTTTTTTACCTGTGCATCAAATACTGTACATTCGATGCACAATTAAAAACAAGTACTCTATACCTGGACCGCATTGAAGAAAAAATCACTGTGCCAATAACACATTCATGGTTTGAAATACCAACATGTTTTTACATCTTTTAGCGAGGACAAACACCATCCATGTTGAATTTTGAAGCAAATAAAACCACGATCTGATAAAATGATCAGATTTTTGTCCAGTAGTCAAGAATGCTTGCCCTGCCATTGCTATCCTGCTGTGCTCCATGATTAAAAAAAACAGCATTTGTCAATGCCGAACGTTTGCTTGCTGGCATTGGCATTGGTAGTGTAGGGAGTTAGAGCTGCATAATAGAAATGGCAGTGAAGTATTAAACTGAAGCCAACCCACCACCACCCTGCAGAGACTGACAGGCATTGGGGTGTGCCTTTGGGTCGTCAGGCATATGACCAAGCCATTTCACCACACCCTACCCTGCAGACACTGACGAGTGTCACGGTGTTCTTGGGTCTTTGGCCTTATGCTCACCCATTCCATCAGGAAATACAGTGAGATGAGTCCTGTATAGGAGAATGGGGTGAACTTTGGGCTGAAGAGTCCAAGGCACACCTCGATGCCTCTCACTGGCTGCAGGGTGTGGAATGGTGTGAGCATTACAGGCAAGAATCCCAAGTCACACCCCTGATGCCTGTCAGTCTCTACAGGGTGAGGTGTTATGGTCAGAAACCCTAATGCCTCAGGTGTTCGTTGGCATTTTCACTCCAAATTTTCAACATGGGTTTTTTGTGACCCCATCTTATGAACAGTGGCAATATCAGTTTCTTAGCAGAAAGCTGATTTCGCACAATGACTACGCCATTTGGCACCACAGGTGAGAAAACACATTTTGAACAGGATGTGAAAAATGACAGCTGTACTGTTAATGGGGAGGTGCAAAAATTTGGCAATGTTGAAAATCTGTAGTGAAAATATTAAAAAAACTGGTGAAGTCACGAGCGTGAATAGAAAATGTGCAACGCACACCCATAATGCAATTAATTTGGGGATTTTTTACAGCAGACTGTCAACACAGGGGTGTTTGAACCTCAGCTCATGAACGGTGCCACTGTGATTTTCTTAATCTGTCCTGAACAGTGATTTCCTACAGCGACTACTCATTTCTGCACTGGAAGTGCTAAAACACATTTCGGCCATGGTGTGAAAAATGACTGCTGTACTCTTCATAAGGAAGTGTGGAAAAATGCCAGTGATGAAAATCTGGACTGAAAATATTAGAAATCCATGAACTTACGAGGGTGCATGGAAACTGCACAATGGTTGCTCGTAACACAGTCATTTTATGGACTTTTTTCACCAAATTTTTAACATAGCCATTTTAACATCTCTGCTCATGAACAGTGTCACTGTGATTTTCTTAATCTGTCCTGAACATTGATTTTGCACACCGACTGCACCATTTTGCACTACATGTGCAGAAACACATTTTGGGTGAGATGTGAGAAATGACAGCTGTACTGCTCATTAGGAGGTATGGTAAAAGGGCAATGTTGAAAATCTGGAGTGAACATTTTGAAAATTTGTGAACTTACGACAGTGCATAGGAACAGTGCAACTCATGCTCAAGTAAAGCAGTTATTTTGAAATTTTTCACCAAATTTTCAGCATAGGAGTATTTAGGGTCCTACCTTAGAACTATGACACTGTCATTTTGTAAATCAGCCCCAAAAGGTGGTTCCACGCAGTGACCACGAAATCACCTTTCGGGCCAGATTAACAAAATGACAGTGACAGAATTCATGGGGTGGGGTCCCAAAAACCCCATGTTGAAAATTTGGTGAACAAATTCCCAAAAATGCCTAAGATATGCACCAAAGTTGAAAAAAACCCTATTTATTATATTATACAGCTTACCGGCAATTCCTCTGTTCGTGATCAGCTTTGAAGAGTACAGACTTGTTCCCAGTCCACCGAAGATCATTGTGCCGGCCTCTGGAGGTAAGTATGGGGTGAGGTGTGGGTGTGGGGAGGAAGGATGCGCAGAGGGTGGGCGTGAGTGGGGGGGTCAGGACAGTCAGCGAGGGAAGATTTTTTTCTTTCAGATTTTTTTTTCTTGGACGACGTGGGATGTTTGCCACGCTGGGGTGGGCTCCCAGCGTGGCAGCTGGAAGGCTGTTTTGGGGGGAAGTGGAGCCGATGGGGGACTGGGCACCCCCGTTGGCCATATGAACTGTTGCCATGCTGGGGTGGGCTCCCAGCATGGCACTCAATAGTCTCTTGGGAGGGACAGTGGAGCCAACGAGGGATTGGGCATCCCCGTCGGCCATGCAGATTGCTGCCATGCTGGGGTGGGCTCCCAACGTGGCACCTGGAACTCTGTTGGGGGGAAGCGCAGCACAGCTGACGGGTGATTGGGCACCTCCATTGGCTACACAGTGTGTGCTTGGGGGGGTGAAGCATGAACACGCAATATGCATATGTGCATATGTGTGTGTGTGTGTGTGTGTGTGTGTGGGAGCGCATGAGGAGCACGTGATATCTTATTGCTGCTCACTGAAGTGTAGCTTCCTTTCAACTGTGCGGCATCTGTATTTTCAACTGCTGTCATAGACAGCTGCAGCATTCATTGGGGAACTGTATGCGCCTGCAAACACACTGACTGCATTGAGAGACAGGGTGCCACACCTCTGAAAACTCAGATGATGGCACTATGTTTCTTACACATGTGCAAGCAACCATAAAAGACCTTGACTCAATTTTTCCTTTAAAACATACTTTTCTCATTTGTGTGTGTGTTTTGCCATTATGTCATATTTTTCCCCTCGTTAACGTGGTTCATGAGGGGTTGAACCAGATCAGAGAAACTCCTGTGCCACTTGGCACTCGCTAACCTTCTATAGAGAACAAAGTAGTCTAAGACACAACTTTTAGAGTAAAGAAAAAATTAAACAGTTATTGACTGCTCCCAACATAAAATTGTGCTGATTCCACAACAGCCATACCCCTGCTATCTCCACTGACAACCCTGCTCCTGGCCTACCGCAGTTCCTAATCAAAAATCCACATATACCACTTCACTATTTTATTTTTCTTTTTATGCTGACAGGCTCACTGGTCATGGGTGCTGATAGTCTGAGGGACATAGGCACTTCCTCTTGATCAGGTTCTCAGGGTCACTTGAAGAGGAGCAGATACTCCCTCCTGTATATCTTGTAACACAGCTGTTAAAATCCTTGTAAAGGAGGAAAAACACTTCATAAAACACTTCCTTGTGAAGGAAAAAAAAAAGCACAGTTTCACTTTGCTTTGGTTTCTTCAATTTTCCAGTCGCTCCTGTTGTAGGTCCCACCTACACTGTGCTGGCATTGATCATGATTTATTAAAACAAATATACATTAAAAAATGCATAGTTTTCTGTCTCCTTTAAAAAGAATAAAAAAGAAACTACACACCAAAATACAGAGAGCTACCCTTATGAAAGGTCAAACTAGGCACAACAGATATAAATTGACATCATCATTTAATAGGCGGAGGGACTATTTTATCATAAATTCACATTAGCAAATCTATTTATTCTACATAAAAACATGATTTTTCCAGATGCAAAAAGTATTTAAAGAAAATCACCCCATTTTATAAGCACAATAAGACACTCCGGGGGGTGCATGGAACAGATTTTACCACACTTCCAGGGGCTGAAGGCATTCGCTATGTCTCTGGGAGTGCGGTAAAATCTGTTCCATGCACACCCCATTGTGTCTTATTGCTTATGTCCTACACATGGCAAAAATAGCTTGAACTGTGTAGAATTTAAAATAAGGGACTCGCTAACTTTTTTAGGGAGAGCGATCCTTTGGTGAAGCAAATCCATGCAGGCCGTTACTCTAGAGGTGGAAAGCTGTGTGGAAAACATGGATAACTAATGTCTGAGAGAAAAAACGTGTTGTGATTAGCACAATTAAAGGGGAAATTACTATTTTGACAGGAAAAAAGCATAGGAAAGTGTTCAGTAGTCATTTTTTTTTTACTTTTTTTTTTTTTTTAGCTTTTGTTGACTGGGTAAGTACACTAGACAGGTTCTGCCCATTTTCAGGCATGACCAATGGGAGGGAAATACAGATGAATGCCAACTGACTTTGAACCAGATTAAGCTGTTGGTGGTATTTTTAGTGAATGGAGGGAAATTTGGCCAAGACACCAGGGAAATTCCCCTACTCTGTCAGTAGGGGGAACTGCTACCTCACTAATTGGGACTGCAGTCTGTGTCAGACTGGTGAGTGAGGAGGTTGATTTATTGAAATCACCAGAAGTTTTGTCACTGACCTCAGCTGAAATATTGCAAGGGGATGATGATCTAACGGATGTATCAGAACCAGAAGTTGAAATGATTTTGGGCTATTTATGGGTCGGAAGATGGGTAGGGGAGCTTTCAACAGACAATATAAATCCTGGAGAAACAGAGGAAAGGGCGTGAGGCACCGACGGGAAGAGGAACATGGAGCTAGCAGCAGAGTGAGATATTTCCACTGTGAAAGCAGCAGTGATGACTCAGAAACCAGTCACACCACAGTCAGATGCTCAGCTGGAGCAAACTGACAAGGAAGACATCACCACGGAAAGAATGTGAAAGTCTTTCAACTTAACACAGCAGGACCCTCCTTTTACTTCTGAGAACTAGAAATGTATTCAGATGCAGTTTATGCAATGAACAAGGTCTTGCACTATTAGCTTTCTGCAAAACTCTAAGAACGGATACACATTTTTTGCAGGAAACCAGGTTTCTTCCTTAAATTAGGGGTCAAGGGAACTGAAACATAAACCTACAACAGAGCTACCAATGTCTTAGACCTGAGTGCAATGGGCAAGAAGAAACCTTAGAACCTTTTTTTTTATTTACTGTGCTTTTGCAACTACTTTTTGGTATGAATTTGCTAAGAGATGGACTTGGAGTCCAATTCAATATACACAGTATGCATGTTTAATCCTACGTAATTATTCAGGTTTTTACAGTAAATATCATCCCAGCACCCTAAATGTTGTTTGCTTGCATCAAGTATTACATGTGGCAGGCCAGATATCAGTTTTATTTGCAACATGTAAGGTCTTTAAATATTGTCATATTTCAGAATATTGAAAAAGCTATCATACAGGTGACGAAAAAAGAAAGTTCCAGTTTAGAAAGAAGAAAATTCTCTTCTTTATGGAGCTTTATTTATTGGATACCATGACACTGTGTGTTTTTCTTTTTTTTTTTTTTTTTCTCGTTTGTTACATTATATATCTTGTTACTTATGAAATGAAAACTTTATAATGAAATGATCATGTAACGATGTAATGCTTCATGCAATAAGAAAATTCCCCATCTCAAAAGTAGGGGGATCCTCTGACCATCAGAATGGCCACTTGCAGCGATCCTCTGGAGGAGATGGATGTTGTGGAGGCTGGGGAGCAGGTCTCCTCCCTTGCCTCTTGTCAAATAGAGACACAGGTGCACTTCTCCACAGTCCTCTGGGCTTGCACCACGACCCGTGGCCTGCATATGAAGCCTGGAGTGCCTCCACTGCACGAGGAAAACTGCTGCTACACACCCCCCAAGACTATTCATCAAGCACACTTCTTCAAAGCTCTCTGGGCTTACACCACAACCCATGGCCCAGAATTAAAGCCTGGAGCACCTCAACGGTGCAAGGAGAACTGCTGCTACCCACCCCCCAAGACTATTCACCAGGCGCAATTCTCCACAGTCCTCTGGGCTTGCACTGCAACCAGCAGCCCAGAATTGAAGCCTGGAGCACCTCCACAATGTGAAGAGAACTGCTGCTACCCACCCCGCAAGATTATCCACCAGGTATGGCCACGGCTCTCCTAGACTTTGAGAGCTGACTCAAACTCTGGCACCACCAAGGACTTGCCTCATTGGATGCTCTGAACAGGAGTTCCCCGGTTGGCCAGGCTGCCTTCATCTCCAATTTTAAACTGGGCTTGGACTCATAGTGCTCTGAACCTTTCACTCAGTGAAATTTTCATAAGCCCTCTGCCTGTGGCATTGGGCCTTGTTATATCCCTAGGGCAGTCTGGTATAGCAACATTCTGCCCACCCTAGCTAATAATGTGCTTACCTGGATACTGCCAAGCTAAAAGTGAAGGCAGCGTGGCAAAGTGGTTAGAACACAGAACTGTGAAACAGAAGATCACTGGTTGAATCCCACCACTGGCTGACTATATGACAAACAGAATATCACTTGACCTCCTCCCAATGCTCCAGTCCTCCCAGCTGTACATATATGAGTAGAAGCAGCCCTACACTGAAATTAGATGGCTTAGATCTCAATCCACCCCCACCGATATTAAACACTCCATATCTCCCACTGAAATTCAATTGTTCAGCTCTTCCTTTCCCCACAAAATTATATAGGTAAGCTACCCATACCCTCCACTGAAATTAAATAGTTTAGCTCTTCATCCCACCCACTGAAATTACCTATTTTAGCTTACCATTCTCCCATTGAAATTAGACAGTTTAGCCCTCCATCCTCCTCCCCACTGAAATTTGACCAATTAACTCTCCATCCCTACCTCCATTGAAATTAGATAGCCTAGCTTTCCATCCCCCACTCAAATGAAATAGTTTAGCCCTCCATTCCCTCTGCACTGAAATTAGATTTACTTACTTTAGTTTTTTTTTTTTTTTACTTTTATTTTATACTGTAAAGCATGTAAGCAGATTATGGTTACTAAGGGTAACAAATTGTTTCTTCCTGCATCCCTCGGATCTCATTCAGGAAGGAATGTAGTTGTTAAAACTATTTTGCTTCCTGTCATTTTTCAAAGATATACAAAGGTCCAGCATCTCATAAGAAAGCCTTCTACAGCTGCATACATTGCAAAGTTTGCTGCTATGACCACACAGTGGATAGGTCCATTCATCCAGTTACCCAAAAACAACATGCTATGAATGACTACTTAGATTGTCAGACAGATCTGACTGTTTATGTTGGGTGGTGCTCATGTGGGAAAATATATATGGACAGAATGATTAGACCATTAAAGGGTCACTTTCATAAGCATATACGGGTTATTTTAAATAAAAAAGAAATGAACAATAATCTTGGTGCCCACATTAAAGAAGCCCATTAAGGCTGGGAGGAGGATGACTGAGCATCTCACTGGATGCTCTCCTCCTCTGGGGGGGGTTGCTTGCTCCACTGTATGATTGCCACTTACTGTAGGTGGCAGCTCTGGAGCAGCAGCTTTTAAGAGGGGGATGCTCACAGTGGATTTCTTCGGCACACATCTGTTGGCATGTGCATGTAAAGCCACAACTCCCTCAGAATGTCAGGGTGTTGGGGACCAGAGAATGAATAAAAACACCCCCCAGTCTGCAGGATGATGTGTCCTCTCCTCACAGGCCCCGCACCTTCCTGGGGAGCCCTCTGGACTGCATTCAATTCAAACACCTCCAGGTCAAGAAGAGCTCCACAGCCAGGCTCTGCCACAAAGAAAACACTGTGGGTCACTGCAGGGCCAAGAAGGTAAGTTCCAGGGATGGTGGAGTGATGGGGCTAAGGGAGAGAAGGCAGATAGAGGTAGGCTGGGGTAACTGTGGGTTGAAGCACACTTCATAACAAAAAAGAAGTCCATCAGTCTAATGTTAGATTTGTCAAGTTTAGAGTAATGTAACTTGTATGCCCACTAGAAGGGAGGGGCAAGAATCAAACTAATTCAGAGGGAGTCAAAATGGATTGCTGCTTTGAATGTTTTGATGCCAGTTGGCTGGAACTATCACTAGAATCTAAAACTATTCTTCAGATAAAGAATAGTATAGCCTTATGAACTGACTGATTTTTTGAATTGTTGAATAATTCCTGCATGTATTTTAGATCCTTCTAAAATGTAGCTAATTCTTGGGTTAATGTCTTTGATATGGTATACATTTCTTTAACTGGGTAATAGAACACTGTGTCAAATATACATGCCCAGTTATTGAGTGTCATTCTAAAAAAAAAAGTTTCTGTTTTTGTGTTTCATTAATGTATTCTTTTTTTGTTGTTCAATTAAGGTTCCCATGTCTGACCTCTCTACTATTTATTTGGTCTACCTAATATATCCTTGCCTCTTTCTTTCATTGAGCATCTCTTGCCCTCCATTTCCTCTCTCTTTCCATCCACTACACAACCCCACAATCACCCTACCCTCCTTACTCCCTTCTTTACCCTCAATCATCTCCCTATTTCACATTTTCCATTTTTTACACCCCAACATTCATTTTGTTCTGTTGTACTTGTTTCCATTCCTCTAGTATTCCCTTCATATGTTGCTATCTTCCCCCTTTAATACCCTTTACAATTTGTGCCTGACTCTTTGTTTTTGCACAATTTTTCCTGTTCAGTACACTGCAGTTACTGCATATAGAACCCCTTATTTTGGCAATGTAATCCAGTTGGATAAAATGAAATATAAGTTGTGGGTGTTCATATTCGATTTTAACTGCAGTAAGACTGTGCAGGAAAATACAGTTTGTTACCTTTAGTAAATATAAATCTTATTACTGAGATTAGTTCAAGTTCAAGTTTCTTTCACCAGGAAGATTCCGTTGAGCAAGATCATTTACAAGGAGGTCCCAGACAGACAAAATTACACACAAATATGTGTAGTTGTATAATAAACAGACAAATAAACAAAATAAGGAGGCAAAGTGCAGGTAGTTTTGAGGTAAGTGCAGGAGGTTTGTTAACAACACAAAATATGAGGGGGAAAATGTCTCACAAGGTAATCTGAAATAATCATGAATACAGAAACACAGAATCACATTGAGCTGGGGGACTGTAGAGGGGGCAGGGAGGATTTAAAAGGGTTAGAGAAACAGTAGGGGGAGATACAAGACAGGATGAGGAGAAGGACTAGAGTCTAATGAGGCAAAGGGGTCTGAACTGAGTAGCAATGACAAGCCTCATGGAAAAGTTTGATGACATGGTTTTGAAAAGCATTCACGAGAACCATGGTGGCTAGTCTGAGGAAAGATTGCAGCTTACCCAATACAAAAGGGATAGCATGACTAATGACACCCATGCCTCAGTTTCTGCAGAATTTAGGGACTTCAAGCACAATGTATGCATTTTTTGTAAGAATGTAGGAGCATGAGGGGTTGAGAAACAGGCTTGAGATGTATGGTGGTAGCTTGCAGAGCAATGCTTTGTAAGTCCAAACATACGTATTTAGCAACCTTCTGGTGGCAAGAGAGGTCCATCCTATTTCAACATAGAGGATGCAGTGGTGTGTTCTGGGCAGTGCATTAGTGATAAAGCAAATTGCTCGATGGTAGAGGACATCCAATTTGTGTAGGTTAGTCATTGAGCAATGGTCACATAGGATATCAGCATAGTCTAGCACAGAAAGGAAAGTACATTTGACCAGCCTTATTCTGGATTCTTTGGAGAATAAGGCTTTATTTCTATAAAAAAAAGCAAGCCTCTGTTTTAGCTTCTTTGCAAGAGCTTTGATGTGAAAGGAGGAGGAGAGATTATGGTCAGGTAGAAAGCCGAGATATTTAAACATATTCACCCTTTCCAAGGTATCATCTAACAGGGTTATGACTGGCAATGGGTGAGTGGAAATTTTGGACATAGTGGAGTGATTGCTGGGCTGGAAGAACATTGCTTTTTACGTTCACTTGCGCGCATGCGCAAGGAACATCTTGGGAGAATGGGACACTTTGGAGGTGTGCCTCTCCTGACCAATCCCCTGCTCCCTTGAGCAGGTGTGGCAGTCCTGCACCAATCCACACTGGTGCTGTGTATGACAGCGGTGGTCTTCTCTTCAAAGAAAACCACCACTGTGTGCTTGCACCGCGTCACGCCCTCCCCACCCAAATCTTTGCTGCCACGCTGGGAGCCCACCCTACCATGGCAAACATCCCACGTCGTCTGCTGACGGGGGTGCCCAATTCCCCGTCGACTCCCTGGCCCCCCAGCCATACTTCTGCCATGCTGGGAGCCCACCCCAGTGTGGCAAATGTCCCAATCGTCTTTTTTTTCTTCACCTGCAAAATAAAATGGTCCCACGCGCTTCTCCCAGCTCCCTCCACAACCCGCACTCACCCACTGCGCACCCTGCCTCCCACACCCCTCACCCCATACTTACCTCCGGAGCTCAAGCGCGATGATCTTGATGGATCGAGAACGTCTGCACTCTTCAAAGCCGACCGCGAACTGAGAAATGCGGTAAGCTGTATAATGGGCTAGATAGGGGGTTTCAACTTTATTGCATATCTCAGGCATTTTTTTGAATTTTTGCACCAAATTTTCAACATGGGGTTTTTGGGACCCCTTCTCATGATTGATGTCACTGTCATGGCGTTATTCGGGCCCAAAGGGTGATTTCACAGTCACTGCTCAGTCACTATGTGAAATCACCCTTCGGGCTGGGCTCTTCATGGCTGTGTTTATCGACAGAAAGGGTCCATATGATGAGCTGAAAATAATAAAACAATGACTGTTTCTGCGTGCATTGCGCAGTTCTCATACGCTTTCGTGAAGTTACGCAATTTTAATATTTTCCTCCAGATTTTCAACATTGCCATTTACCCACCTCCTTATGAGCAGTGCAGCTGTCATTTTTCACATCTTGCCCAAAATGTGTTTCCACCCATGTAGCGCACAATGGCACAGTCGGTGTGAGAACTCAATGTATGGGACACATTAAGAAAATCACAGTGTCCCTGATCATGAGCAGAGATATTAAAATGGCTATGTTGAAAATTTGGTTAAAAAATTCCTAAAAATGACTGTTTTACGAGCGTGCATTTCGCAGTTCCTACACATGCTCGTACGTTTGCGAATTTTCAATATTTTCACTCCAGATTTTCAACATTGCCATTTTACCACACCTCCTTATGAGCAGTACAGCTGTCATTTTTTACATCCTGCCCAAAATGTGTTTCCACCCATGTGCGCACAATGGCGCAGATCGGTGTATGAAATCAATGTATGGGACACATTAAGAAAATCACAGTGACACTGTTCATGAGCAGAGGTCTTAAAATGGCTATGTTGAAATTTGGTGAAAAAATTCCTAAAATGACTGTTTCTGACGTGCGTTGTGCAGTTCCCACGCACTCTCGTAAGTTCGCGAATTTTCAATATTTGCATTCCAATGAGTTCCAAATACCTAAACAGCACATAGAAGCAAGCAACATTCGGCATTGACAAATGCTTGTACTTCTTTGTCACTGATTTTTTTAAGCCTTGTCCAAGAGCCAAATACCACTGCAAATACCTGCAAGTGAACATTCAGCATTGACAAATGCTTTTTTTTGCATTTAGTAATAATTTAGAGTGAAGTAGGTTTTCCTGCAGTAGGTTGAATTCGGATTGAAGTTCAAGGCAGACATCCATGATGGGGTTTAGAAGTGTAGAGAACACTATCATCAGCAAAGTGGAGCTTAGCATTAGATATATGATTACTTAAGGTATTGATGTATAACATGAATAGGAGGTGCCAATAATCAAGCCTTGTGGAATGACTCTAGAAAGTAGGAGGGTGAGGATAGGGCCTAATCAACCTTAATTTGTCGAAGAAGGCTGGAGGAATAGCTGGAGCACCAGTTTAGAGGAGGTCCATTTATGCCATGTTGCCTGATTTTGTCTTACAGTATCATACGATTTATTGTGTCAAAGCCTTGTTCAGGTCAAGGAATACTGACCTGTGGTATGTTTGTGGTTGAGGGCAAGAAGTCAGTCATCTGACACTTTCACAAGGGCAGTAACATGTTGCTACGAAGAGGCCAGAAGCCAGATTGTAGTGGGCTGATTAAGTTTAATTTCTCTTGGCAATCTCTGATTTGATTGTCAGTTAGTTTCTCTAACAGTTTAGAAAGTATGGGTAGAAGGGATATAGGCCAGTAATTATTGAGGTCCCTATGGTCCACAGATTTAAAAATTGGTAGTATATGGGCTGTTGTCTATACAGCGGGAACTTCACTATTTGTGATGGACAAGTTAAATAGATGCAATATCGGTGTTAAGTACTGAAAGCCTGTTTTAAGAATAGAGGGTCCAAGCCATCTGCTCCTGCACTTTTATTTTACATCAAGATGTAAAAGGAGGTCCTAGACTTGTTTAAAGGTAAAAGGAGAAAAGCAGAAGGCATCCTGAGGTTGAAGCTTGATACCTGAGTCTAATGGATTATGTGCAAGCTGCATATTAGCAGCTGGGGAGAAGTTTCAGGCAAGGCCTGGTGTGGAGAAATGGGTATTACATTTTTCTAATATTGTGGGATTATCAGTTGTTCCTTGGCAGATAGTTTTTTGGGGAATAGATGGAGAGGATTTTCATTCTTCAACTGAATTAATGATACCCCAGAATTTTGTCAGCTTTCTCTTGGCACTCTCAGGGGCACTAAGATAGTAATTTGCTTCTGTTTCTTTGATCAATTTCATGCAGATGTTTCAGTAACCTCCGAAGACTGCCCAGTCAGTAGGGTCTTTGATACACCTGGTGGTAGCCCAGAGATGATTTTTTATTAGAGCTCATTTTATTTCCCTGTGAACCAGGGCACAATGTTTTCTGGTCCTACATTTAATTAGTGGTGCATGTTTTGACATAATACCAAGCACGGTGGAATTAAATATAGTTTCTGTTTCATTTATGTTAGTGGCAAGATAGAATTTTTGTCAGTGCATTGAATGAAGGACAGATAGGTAGTTAGTTATATTAAATTTCCTAATGCTCCTTTTCAAGATGTATTTACAGGAAGAAATGATTTTTTTCCAAGCCCCTGACACAGACTACAATATTATGATCACTTATATCATTATGAAATACTGCTGTTTGTGAGATGTTATGGGGTTTGTAAGTAAGGATCAGGTCAAGAAGGGAATAGTTGCTAGGGTTTTTTCGGTTTGGTCTGGTCAGTTCTGAGATTAATTGGCTTTGGTCGAGTTAGTCACACATGTATTTTAGAGAAAGTGGTTTGACGTTGAGCCAGTTGAGATTCATATCAGTGACTATAGATTTGTTGTTTTAGAATCTAGGAAGCTGTGTAGGTATGATACTATGTATAAGCCACCTTGGCAGTGGGCTATAAATGACAATTATAGTGATGGATTCTGCAGAGGAAGTTGGATTTTTCATGCCAGACATTCAAATTCCCTGGGTTTAGCAGTGGCTAGGAGGATGTAGTGGGGAATTTGTCTTTTACATATATAACCAGTCCCCCTCCACCCTTTTAGGTCTGTTAACACAAAGTGTTGTAAGCCAGAAGAGCTATTTCTTGCTCTGGGATCAATATTTTAACCAAGTTTCAATTAACACAAGAACATCAGGGATGGTGTGAGAGGGCCAAAATTGCACAGTGTCCATTTCTTGGTAAGACTACAGACGGTTACTAGCATAAATGTCATCCTTTTACAATATGAATTCCATTGAGATAAAAGTGGGAGGGAGGATCTGGATTTAGTTCAATATTTCAAGACCAAAGGAGTAAGAGGAGGACAAATTGTTTTAGCCAGTAGTGTGGGGGTATGTCTTTCAATTTGTTAGGAGGATAATTAATAGGTCTATATTTATTAGTGTAAGAGAAGCAAAGAGTTGTTGCAAAGTGCTATGTCATGGCATGCATCAAAACAGGATGAGGTACTACAAATGTGGTAGCCAAAAGGGTTGTAGATAAGTTCCATGGTAGAGGGGAAAAGCCTTTGAAGGATAATAAGGAGAACGGAATGAAGTAGTCTGTAAACAGCAATGAGCTCTGCAAGTAGGTGATAAGGATTTCCCAGCAGGTAATGAAAGGAGCAGGACATAAGTGTAAGAAGGGGCAGCGGGAACATTTTAAAGGGATAGTGACAAATGGGCTTTTAAATAATGCAGAGACTTAATTGTTCATGAAGGATTGACACAATAGTTATACGTCTGAGGGGAGGGGTACGGATTGGATATATAGGAGAGCTGGGGAAGGGGAGAACAGTCACTCAAAGGAGGTAATAGGGTAAGGGAGGGGAAGATGGGGGTCTAAAACTGTAAGAGAATTCAAGAATGCATGGGACAGACATAAAGGCAATTCTTGTGGGGGCAGGAAGAAATAGGCTGTTGGTTAACTAGGATCTGTGGCCCTATCCTGTGGGTGAGGAAACAGGCAGACTAGATGGGCCAGCGGTCCTTATCTGCCGTCAAAGTCTATGTTTCTGTTTCTTATTCTGAGTTGTGTGTGTGCACTGCTTTTTATTTTTTATTTTTCTCCTTGTAGTCCTGTGAACAGCATGCCTTTGGGAGGATGGCATACATGTCTCCTTTCCTTCAAACCTCATCCACTAAAATTGGGTAATACAGTGCTCTGTCCCTCTTCCCACTGAAATTTGATAGTTTATTTCTCCATCCCACACTGAAATTAGATAGTTCAGCCTTCCTTCCATCCCTCGACTGTAATTACTGTATATAGTTTGGCTCTTCATACTCTCTCACTGAAGGGTATTAAATAGTTTAGAACTTCACGGTTTAACTCTCCACCCCTACTGTAATCAGATAGTTTAGCTCTCTACCCCAATGAAATTAAATAGTTTAGCTCTCCATCCCTGACTAAAATTAGATTGTGTAGCATGCCATCCCTCCATTACAATAATATAATTTTAGCCCTCCAAACCCCCTCACTGAAATTAGATAGTTTATCTCTCCATCCTCTTTCCAACTGAAATTAGATAGTTTAGCATCCCACACCCTTTCCCCACCAAACTAGATAGTTTAGCTCTCCATCTCCCACTGGAATAATCTAGTTTATTGCACCATCTGCCTCCTAACTGCAATTACATAGTTTAGCTCTTCATCCCGCTCACTAATATATAATAGTTTAGGATTCCATCCCCTCCCCTGAAACTGGATAGTTCCGCTCTCCATAACTCCACTGGAATTAGTTTAGCTCTTCATACACCTCAGCGAAATTACATAGTTTAGTTCTCCTTCCTCTCCTCACTAACATTTTACAGTTTTGGGTTCCATCCCCCTCCCTACTGTAATTCAATAGTTTATTTTATTTGTTTATTTTTGATAACTGGGTAGGTGCGCTAGACAAAGAAAAATGCCTATTTTGAGGCACGACTCAGGAAAGTACAAGGTAGGTACAGTCACACATTTTGAGAGGGCAATACACTGTATACAATAATACATGAGCAATAGGCAGGGAGACACATAACACTGCAATATAAAAATGATCTTCCTCAGTCAGATGCCTTGGACCACTAAGCCATCCTTGCACTAGTTCAGCTCACCAGCCCTCCAATGAAATTATCCAGTTTAGTTATCCATACCCCTCACTGAAATTACATAGTTGAGCTCTCCATCCCCTCTTCACTAATATTTGATAGTTTAGGGTTCCATCCCCGTCCCCACTGAAATTGGACAGTTCAACTCACCAGACCACTACTGAAATTATCTACTGTAGTTTAGCTCTCCACATACCCTTTCTGAAATTAGATAGTTTAGCTTTCAGTACACCCACTGAAGTTAGTTTAGCTCTCCATCCTCCTCCCCACTGAAATTAAATAGGTCAGCTCACCATAACTCCACTGAAATTCATTGAAATTATCTAGCTTAGTTCTCCATACCCCTCATTGAAATTGCATAGTTTAGCTCTCCATCCACTCCTTACTAATATTTGATGGTTTAGGGTTCCATCCTCCTCCTCCCCACCAAACCTCTCAACCTCCCTCATCACAAATCAGGGACAAGGCTTAAAATGATCAGGAACAAATGACCAAAATCAGGGACACATCTGAAAAAATTGTAATATTAGTTCCAGAAGCTGTGTGCAACATGCTTCTTAGTGTCAATAGCATTTTCTTAATGAGAACTAGACTGTAACACCAATAGCTGGTATTATTTTGTGATTCAAATCCCTACTCTTCAGTGACAGAAATGCCAGATTTAGGAGGGACAGAAGACATTTCTGAGGCAAAATCAGGGACATCCCTGAAAATCAGAGACAGTTGAGAGGTATTCCCCACTGACACTGAATAGTTCAGCTAGCTAGCCCTCCACTGATATTATCTAGTTTAGCTCTCCATGTGCCCTTTCTGAAATTAGATGGTTTAGCCCTCCATCTCCCACTGAAGTTAGTTTGCTCTCATCCCCATCCCCACAGAAATTAGATAACTGAGAGCCCACCACCCCATCCCAATGAAATTGGATAGCTGAGCCCTCCCCTCCCACTCAAATTAAATAGTTCAGTTCTCCATTCCTCTCTGAAACTAGATCGTTTAGCTCTCAATTCCCTCCCATTGAAATTAAATAGATTAGTTCTCCATCCCTCCCCACTGAAATGAGTAGTTTAGCTCCTTATCACCTTTCCACTGAAATTAGATATTTTAGCTATCCATACCCTACTTAAATAAGATAATTTAGCTCTGCACCCCCAGAATTAGCTAGTTTAGGTCTGTATTAGGACTGGGTGAAATCAGGAAATTCCAGTGTAAGCCCCATCCCAAATAAGGCCTACCAGTAGGGCTATGGCCCAGATACTCCCTTGCCAGCTGTCCTGTAAGTGGTCCCTGGTGGGGCGTGAACCCTGGCACTCAGTTGGTGCTCCACTGCTGCGGGCGTTAAACTCCTGGTCCTTCACCCATGTCCAGAAAGGGGCCAGTGTCCGACAATTACATTTGTTCCTCTGAGAACTCCGGAGGCACAGTTTTGGGTCCTAGTAAGTTGCCGTAAGGACATCAGCATATAAACAAAAAAAAATGGCATCTCACACCTTTCTGAGCCTGCTTGGCTTCCGGGGAGGTTAAAATGTAAAAGCCACTGCTCCATAGCGTGTTTTGGCTATGGTCATAATTTAATAATATTCCTGACTGCAGGGCAGGCAATGGAGCCAGGACCAGTACGAAAGCCTCTGGGCTTAGGAGGTTAGGTTTGCTGCCCTTGCCAGGGCATAAATAATAAATATCAAAGGGCAGACTATTTTTGGGAAAATGTAAATAAATATGGTGGCCCCAACGAACTGAGGTAGTGTTGGGGCCACTGAGGATGAGGTGAAGGGGCATTGAAAAAAAGTGGTGAGAACAGCAGCCAATCAAAACAGACCTGCAGAAAATCCATAAATACCCCCTGCAGCTCTCCAAAAGGAGAGATCAGCCAGCAGATCTGGGTGCGAGTGACTGTTTGGGCTACCCTGCCCCGAGTTTTGTTCATCTGCCCATCAACCAGTTTAGCCCCAGAAGTTGCTTGAGAAGCAGAGCACCATAAAAACAAGAGAGAGCAGAGAGGGGAACTGAGCTGTTGATTTAATCCCTTTGGGCAATCTGCAGTTTGCATCTGGAGAATTAAGTTGTGCAGCTGAAGAAATTCAGAAGCATTGCTGGTGAGGAGGAGAGAGAGAGAGAGAGAGAATCTTAAAATGTTTGATAAAGTTTGATGCCAGAGAAAGAGAGGAGCTTAAAGCAACAGTGTGAGAGCAAACTGTGAGTTGTGCAGCTGGGAGGATAAAGAGTTATGCAGTCTGAGAACTGTCAGCCTAAGCAATTTGTTTTCTCCTCAGTGGGGCAAGTGTGTGGAGATTGCTCATTGCTGCTAGCCAGAGTGACTGATGCTGGGGCCGAGTGAGACTGAGCCAAAGCCCAGCTACACTGCTGCTACAGGGAAAGTGTATGTGAAAGCATCAAGTCTAGGGGACTAAGCATGCCCGGTCCCTAGACCACCAGAGAAGACCAGCGGAGGAAGAGTCTAATAGCCTTAGATAGCCTGTTCCACCAAGAGTATAGGGACAGTCTGTTTTCATTGTAGATATAAATTTAGTTGTTAAGATGCAGGTTCAAAACCCAGACTAGGTAGGAGCTGCCAGAGATATGTGGGGCAATCTCTGTAGTAAAAAAAGATTAGACTTAGATTCCATAATTGTAGTACAATAACAATCAGTAGTCTAAACTGAATTTGTATGTAAAATACACTGTGAGCACATTATTATTTGTGACAGTGGGATTCAGTACAGGGAAAGAGACTTGCGTTTTCTCACACATGCAGTTTGCACTTAAATATAGTGATTGGCAATGTTTTTATGGGGAAATAGTAATATTTTAATGTTAAAATAGAGATTAATTTGCTGATGGCCAGTGGGCTAGTTAATTGATTGCCCTGGCTACTGACACAAGTGCTGGACAACCAGTGTACAATTAAATATTAACATATGAACATTCAAAATTGCAAGCAGATAAAGGCCTTCTGGTATATCATGTCTGCTTAATTGTGCAGCTAGCAGCTCTTATACTGCAGCTGCCCCTCCCCCTCACAGTGACTTTCCCTCTTACACCGTCTCATCCCCTTTTGAAGCAGCCAACTGTTCTTCAGGATACCACTTTCTCTGGCAATGAATTCCACCCAGATACCACCCTCTGCATAAAAAAGTGTCTCCTCATTTCCCTCCTGAATCTTCCCCTTCCAATCTCAGATCATGCCCTTGAGTGTCCCTCCCCTCCTTAATTTGAAAAGCCCCTCCGTGACCATCTTATTTATTCCCTTCATGTGCTTGAAGATTTTAATCATGTCCCCCCATCCCTCCTCTCCTCCAGGGAATACATGTTCAACTCCCTCAGCCTGCTATAGTAAGGTAAGTCCCCTAGCCCCTAGATCATTTTGTGTTACCCTGTGCTGCACCCTCTCCAGTAACTAATGTCCTTCTTCAGGTATAGTCACCAGAACTGCATGCGGTACTCAGGTGTGGTCTAACCAGTGGCCTGTATAGCGCAAGATCACTTCCCCCCCCCCCGGAGGATATGTCTCTGGTAATACAGCAAAGCATCCTGTTAGAATTTGCAGCTGCCTTTCCACACTGCTGAGTTGTTCATTGCTCCTGTTATGATCACCCACAGATACTTCTTCTCTTCCATCTTGACCAGTTGAATCCCCTCTAGCTGGAATCTCCTCCTTGGATTTTCTGCACTGAAGTGTAGCACCTTGCATTTCTTGGCATTGAACCTCAGGCCTCCAATTTTGCCAGATCATCTTCAACCACTACTACCCTTCTAAGTCATCCTACTGTTCCCATCTTGGTATCGTCTGCAAACAGACTGATCTTGCTCTTGATGCCTATTGAGATGTCTGCTATGAAGATCCCATCAACACTGGCCCCAGTACTGAGCCCTGTGGCACCCCACTTGTCATCACCCTGGAAGGTGAGGCTCCCTCCACCACCACCCACTGCTGTCTCCTTTAGCCAGTTCACTACCCATCCCACCATCTTCTCCCACACCCCTGTGCCTGCCAGCTTACTTCCTAGCCTCTCATGCAGCACCAAATCGAATGCCTTACTGAAATCCAGGTACAGGACATCCACTGCATGGCCCCTGTCATGCAGTGGATGTTTGAGTTGCTTGTGCCATTATTTTAAGTAATTTGAATTTTATTTGTTAAATAATCTCTCTTGAAAGAAGGTATGCTGCTCTGAGTAAAATAAATGTAGGCAGAGTAGCAGCTGCGGGTGCTACTGGTGCCACAAATTGAGTGAGTAGGAGTGTGAGAGACCAGCGTGGGTCCCACATTGGGATGCTCCTTGATCTATCTGAATCCTGGGCTTGCTCAGGAGCCTCACTCTGCAGCCAACCAGAAAGCAGGCTTCAGACTGCGGTGTTCTTGCTACACACAGGATCGAGAGGGTACAGCACGATCGCGCTCCTCTGTGGCAGGATCAACCAGGTAAACATTTCCCTCACTATAGTTGGCAAGGTGATGAGGGCCAGGAATGTTAAAATTAGGGACTGGCTCTGAGATATAAAATAAATATATATGTATAGAGCACAGATTTGCAATTGGGGCTCATGGAGACTCCTGATATGAAATGTACAGCAGAATGGAATAAATCTCACAGGAGCCATTTGTGCTGGAAAAAGGGTAAAATTAGGCACTGGAGCTCACAGCTTCACATGCAATAAAAATACATTAAAATGATATAATAATCAAATAATAGGGCATGCAGAGGCTAGGGTAGTCCTGGGCATTGCACACTGTTATAGCTTACTTAAAAATTTACAGAATCCAAAATGGATCATTCTGAACATAAAGACAGTCAGAAAGTGAATCACAAAGCCAGAACACATTGAACATATTTAACAATGCACTGCCAATCTGATTTTAAATAAAAATGAACCAAACTTGGCACACATGTTTAGTATACTTTATAAAATGCAGAGAAAAATCCAGGGTTTTGTTTTTTTACCTGTGCATCAAATACTGTACATTCGATGCACAATTAAAAACAAGTACTCTATACCTGGACCGCATTGAAGAAAAAATCACTGTGCCAATAACACATTCATGGTTTGAAATACCAACATGTTTTTACATCTTTTAGCGAGGACAAACACCATCCATGTTGAATTTTGAAGCAAATAAAACCACGATCTGATAAAATGATCAGATTTTTGTCCAGTAGTCAAGAATGCTTGCCCTGCCATTGCTATCCTGCTGTGCTCCATGATTAAAAAAAAAAACAAGCATTTGTCAATGCCGAACGTTTGCTTGCTGGCATTGGCATTGGTAGTGTAGGAGTTAGAGAGCTGCATAATAGGAATGGCAGTGAAGTATTAAACTGAAGCCAACCCCACCACCACCCTGCAGAGACTGACAGGCATTGGGGTGTGCCTTTGGGTCGTCAGGCATATCGGCCAAGCCATTTCACCACACCCTACCCTGCAGACACTGACGAGTGTCACGGTGTTCCTTGGGGTCTTTGGCCCTTATGCTCACCCCATTCCATCAGGAAATACAGTGAGATGAGTCCTGTATAGGAGAATGGGGTGAACTTTGGGGCTGAAGAGTCCAAGGCACACCTCTATGCCTCTCACTGGCTGCAGGGTGTGGAATGGTGTGAGCATTACAGGCAAGAATCCCAAGTCACACCCCTGATGCCTGTCAGTCTCTACAGGGTGAGGTGTTATGGTCAGAAACCCTAATGCCTCAGGTGTTCGTTGGCATTTTCACTCCAAATTTTCAACATGGGTTTTTTGTGACCCCATCTTATGAACAGTGGCAATATCAGTTTCTTAGCAGAAAGCTGATTTCGCACAATGACTACGCCATTTGGCACCACAGGTGAGAAAACACATTTTGAACAGGATGTGAAAATGACAGCTGTACTGTTAATGGGGAGGTGCAAAAATTTGGCAATGTTGAAAATCTGTAGTGAAAATATTAAAAACTGGTGAAGTCACAGCGTGAATAGAAAATGTACAGCGCACACCCATGTCACAATTAATTTGGGATTTTTACAGCAGACTGTCAATACAGGGGTGTTTGAACCTCAGCTCATGAACGGTGCCACTGTGATTTTCTTAATCTGTCCTGAACAGTGATTTCCTACAGCGACTACTCATTTCTGCACTGGAAGTGCTAAAACACATTTCGGCCATGGTGTGAAAAATGACAGCTGTACTCTTCATAAGGAAGTGTGGAAAAATGCCAGTGATGAAAATCTGGACTGAAAATATTAGAAATCCATGAACTTACGAGGGTGCATGGAAACTGCACAATGGTTGCTCGTAACACAGTCATTTTATGGACTTTTTTCACCAAATTTTTAACATAGCCATTTTAACATCTCTGCTCATGAACAGTGTCACTGTGATTTTCTTAATCTGTCCTGAACATTGATTTTGCACACCGACTGCACCATTTTGCACTACATTGCAGAAACACATTTTGGGTGAGATGTGAGAAATGACAGCTGTACTGCTCATTAGGAGGTATGGTAAAAGGGCAATGTTGAAAATCTGGAGTGAACATTTTGAAAATTTGTGAACTTACGACAGTGCATAGGAACAGTGCAACTCATGCTCGTAAAGCAGTTATTTTGGGGAATTTTTTCACCAAATTTTCAGCATAGGGTATTTAGGGGCCTACCTCATGAACTATGACACTGTCATTTTGTAAATCAGCCCCAAAAGGTGGTTCCACGCAGTGACCACGAAATCACCTTTCGGGCCAGATTAACAAAATGACAGTGACAGAATTCATGGGGTGGGGTCCCAAAAACCCCATGTTGAAAATTTGGTGAACAAATTCCCAAAATGCCTAAGATATGCACCCAAAGTTGAAAAACCCCTATTTATTATATTATACAGCTTACCGCAATTCTCTGTTCGTGATCAGCTTTGAAGAGTACAGACTTGTTCCCAGTCCACCGAAGATCATTGTGCCGGCCTCTGGAGGTAAGTATGGGGTGAGGTGTGGGTGTGGGAGGAAGGATGCGCAGAGGGTGGCGTGGTGGGAGGTCAGGACAGTCAGCGAGGGAAGATTTTTTCTTTCAGATTTTTTTCTTGGGCGGCGTGGGATGTTTGCCACGCTGGGGTGGGCTCCCAAGCGTGGCAGCTGAAGAAAACTGTTTTGGGGAAGTGGAGCCGATGGGGGACTGGGCACCCCGTTGGCCATATGAACTGTTGCCATGCTGGGGTGGGCTCCCAGCATGGCACTAATAGTCTCTTGGGAGGACAGTGGAGCCAGCGAGGATTGGGCATCCCGTCGGCCATGCAGATTGCTGCCATGCTGGGGTGGGCTCCCAGCGTGGCACCTGGAACTCTGTTGGGGGGAAGCGCAGCACAGCTGACGGGTGATTGGGCACCTCCATTGGCTACACAGTGTGTGCTTGGGGGGGTGAAGCATGAACACGCAATATGCATATGTGCATATGTGTGTGTGTGTGTGTGTGTGTGTGTGGGGAGCGCACATGAGCACGTGATATCTTATTGCTGCTCACTGAAGTGTAGCTTTCCCTTTCAACTGTGCGGCACTGTATTTTCAACTGCTGTCATAGACAGCTGCAGCATTCATTGGGGAACTGTGGCTGCGCCTGCAAACACACTGACTGCATTGGGAGACAGGGTGCCACACCTCTGAAAACTCAGATGATGGCACTATGTTTCTTACACATGTGTGCAAGCAACCATAAAAAGACCTTGACTCAATTTTTCCTTTAAAACATACTTTTCTCATTTGTGTGTGTGTGTTTTGCCATTATGTCATATTTTTCCCCTCGTTAACGTGGTTCATGAGGGGGTTGAACCAGATCAGAGAAACTCCTGTGCCACTTGGCACTCGCTAACCTTCTATAGAGAACAAAGTAGTCTAAGACACAACTTTTAGAGTAAAGAAAAAAATTAAACAGTTATTGACTGCTCCCAACATAAAAATTGTGCTGATTCCACAACAGCCATACCCCTGCTATCTCCACTGACAACCCTGCTCCTGGCCTACCGCAGTTCCTAATCAAAAATCCACATATACCACTTCACTATTTTATTTTTCTTTTTATGCTGACAGGCTCACTGGTCATGGGTGCTGATAGTCTGAGGGACATAGGCACTTCCTCTTGATCAGGTTCTCAGGGTCACTTGAAGAGAGCAGATACTCCTCCTGTATATCTTGTAACACAGCTGTTAAAATCCTTGTAAAGGAGAAAAACACTTCATAAAACACTTCCTTGTGAAGGAAAAAAAAGCACAGTTTCACTTTGCTTTGGTTCTTCAATTTTCCAGTCAGCTCCTGTTGTAGGTCCCACCTACACTGTGCTGGCATTGATCATGATTTATTAAAACAAATATACATTAAAAAATGCATAGTTTTCTGTCTCCTTTAAAAAGAATAAAAAAGAAACTACACACCAAAATACAGAGAGCTACCCTTATGAAAGGTCAAACTAGGCACAACAGATATAAATTGACATCATCATTTAATAGGCGGAGGGACTATTTTATCATAAATTCACATTAGCAAATCTATTTATTCTACATAAAAACATGATTTTTCCAGATGCAAAAAGTATTTAAAGAAAATCACCCCATTTTATAAGCACAATAAGACACTCCGGGGGGTGCATGGAACAGATTTTACCACACTTCCAGGGGCTGAAGGCATTCGCTATGTCTCTGGGAGTGCGGTAAAATCTGTTCCATGCACACCCCATTGTGTCTTATTGCTTATGTCCTACACATGGCAAAAATAGCTTGAACTGTGTAGAATTTAAAATAAGGGACTCGCTAACTTTTTTAGGGAGAGCGATCCTTTGGTGAAGCAAATCCATGCAGGCCGTTACTCTAGAGGTGGAAAGCTGTGTGGAAAACATGGATAACTAATGTCTGAGAGAAAAAACGTGTTGTGATTAGCACAATTAAAGGGGAAATTACTATTTTGACAGGAAAAAAGCATAGGAAAGTGTTCAGTAGTCATTTTTTTTTTACTTTTTTTTTTTTAGCTTTTGTTGACTGGGTAAGTACACTAGACAGGTTCTGCCCATTTTCAGGCATGACCAATGGGAGGGAAATACAGATGAATGCCAACTGACTTTGAACCAGATTAAGCTGTTGGTGGTATTTTTAGTGAATGGAGAGAATTTGGCCAAGACACAGGAAATTCCCTACTCTGTCAGTAGGGGAACTGCTACCTCACTAATTGGGACTGCAGTCTGTGTCAGACTGGTGAGTGAGGAGGTTGATTTATTGAAATCACCAGAAGTTTTGTCACTGACCTCAGCTGAAATATTGCAAGGGGATGATGATCTAACGGATGTATCAGAACCAGAGTTGAAATGATTTTGGGCTATTTATGGGTCGGAAGATGGGTAGGGAGCTTTCAACAGACAATATAAATCCTGGAGGAAACAGAGGAAAGGCGTGAGGCACCGGCGGAAGAGGAACATGGAGCTAGCAGCAGAGTGAGATATTTCCACTGTGAAAGCAGCAGTGATGACTCAGAAACCAGTCACACCACAGTCAGATGCTCAGCTGGAGCAAACTGACAAGGAAGACATCACCACGGAAAGAATGTGAAAGTCTTTCAACTTAACACAGCAGGACCCTCCTTTTACTTCTGAGAACTAGAAATGTATTCAGATGCAGTTTATGCAATGAACAAGGTCTTGCACTATTAGCTTTCTGCAAAACTCTAAGAACGGATACACATTTTTTTGCAGGAAACCAGGTTTTCTTCCTTAAATTAGGGGTCAAGGGGAACTGGAAACATAAACCCATAACAGAGCGCCAATGTCTTAGACCTGAGTGCAATGGGCAAGAAGAAACCTTAGAACCTTTTTTTTTATTTACTGTGCTTTTGCAACTACTTTTTGGTATGAATTTGCTAAGAGATGGACTTGGAGTCCAATTCAATATACACAGTATGCATGTTTAATCCTACGTAATTATTCAGGTTTTTACAGTAAATATCATCCCAGCACCCTAAATGTTGTTCTTGCATCAAGTATTACATGTGGCAGGCCAGATATCAGTTTTATTTGCAACATGTAAGGTCTTTAAATATTGTCATATTTCAGAATATTGAAAAAGCTATCATACAGGTGACGAAAAAGAAAGTTCCAGTTTAGAAGAAGAAAATTCTCTTCTTTATGGAGCTTTATTTATTGGATACCATGACACTGTGTGTTTTCTTTTTTTTTTTTTTTTCTCGTTTGTTACATTATATATCTTGTTACTTATGAAATGAAAACTTTATAATGAAATGATCATGTAACGATGTAATGCTTCATGCAATAAGAAAATTCCCCATCTCAAAGTAGGGATCCTCTGACCATCAGAATGGCCACTTGCAGCGATCCTCTGGAGGAGATGGATGTTGTGGAGGCTGGGGAGCAGGTCTCCTCCCTTGCCTCTTGTCAAATAGAGACACAGGTGCACTTCTCCACAGTCCTCTGGGCTTGCACCACGACCCGTGGCCTGCATATGAAGCCTGGAGTGCCTCCACTGCACGAGGAAAACTGCTGCTACACACCCCCAAGACTATTCATCAGCACACTTCTTCAAAGCTCTCTGGGCTTACACCACAACCCATGGCCCAGAATTAAAGCCTGGAGCACCTCAACGGTGCAAGGAGAACTGCTGCTACCCACCCCCCAAGACTATTCACCAGGCGCAATTCTCCACAGTCCTCTGGGCTTGCACTGCAACCAGCAGCCCAGAATTGAAGCCTGGAGCACCTCCACAATGTGAAGAGAACTGCTGCTACCCACCCCGCAAGATTATCCACCAGGTATGGCCACGGCTCTCCTAGACTTTGAGAGCTGACTCAAACTCTGGCACCACCAAGGGACTTGCCCTCATTGGATGCTCTGCACCCAGGAGTTCCCCGGTTGGCCAGGCTGCCCTTCATCTCCAATTTTTAAACTGGGCTTGGACTCATAGTGCTCTGAACCTTTCACTCAGTGAAATTTTCATTTTAGCAGTATTTTCTGGGCTTACTCCCAGCCCCTAGAATAGTGCATGTGTTGTTGTTCTTACTTAGAACACTAAGATTTCATACTGGTGCAGATTCTTTCTTGTTTAAGTAACTGTTTAGCCCATAGCAATGATCATGTACTGCAGTTTAATCTAGAGGACTAAGATCACCTGTTGCAACTGATTTTTTCTTGTTTAGATAATTGGGTCTAGCCTGCAGAATTGTTCTTGTACCACAGACATATTTAGAGCATTTTAAGTTCTCTAGTAGGGCCCAGTATTTATAGATTAGAAACAGTGATTAGTCCAAAGACACTCTTAAACTGTTTACTGCTAGTCCTACGTGTCTGCAATTTTCTCCATGCCCTCCCTCTGGCCATGACAGCCTTTTGTTTGTAAATTTAACTTTGCTAATTCTACCGGCACCAAGCCTGCCGTCTCGACCTGCCCCCGCATCTAGCCCCTTTCAGCCTGATTGATTGCCCTCTTTTGTTTCTACTGTTCCCTCCCTCTTCCTGTTGGGCTATCTAATCCCTGTGTTCATTCCCTCCCTCCTACAGGCTCACTTCTCCACAGCCCTCTGGGCTTGCACCATAACCTGTGGCCCAGAATTGAAGCCTGGAGCACCTCCACAGTGTGAGGAGAACTGCTGCTACCCGCCCCCAAGTCTATCCATCAGGTATGGCCACGGCTCTCCTAGGCTTTGAGAGATGACTCAAACTCTGGCACCACCAATGGACTCACCCTCATTGGATGCTCTGCACCCAGGAGTTCACCGGTTGGCCAGGCTGCCTTGCATCTCCAATTTTTAAACTGGGCTCGGACTCGTAATGCTCTGAACCTTTCGCTCGGTAAAATTTTCATTTTAGCAGAATTGTCTGGGCTTACTCCCAGCCCCTAGAATTGTGCATGTATTGTTGTTCTTACTTAGAGCACAAAGATCTTGTATTGGTGCAGATTCTTTCTTGTTTAAGTAACTGTTTAGCCCATAGCAATGATTATGTACTGCAGTTTAATCTAGAAGACTAAGATCGCCTGTTGGGACTGATTTTTTCTTGTTTAAATAATCGGGTCTAGCCCATAGAATTGTTCTTGTACTGCAGCTATATTTAGAGCATTTTAAGTTCTTTAGCAGGGCCAGGCATTTATAGATTAGAAACCGTGATTAGTCCAAAGACACTCTTGGATTGTTTACTGCTGGTCGTACCTGTCTGCAATTCTTCCAAAGCCCTCCCCCTGGCCATCACAGCCCTTTGTCTATAAATTTAACTTTGCTAATTCTACCACCCTCCAACTCCCCTCCAACCTTAATTAAATACACTTTGGCCCCACCCATTTACCAACACATACAGAGAGTATCGAGTTCCGTACACCTCCCTCTTAAAGGGCAGCAACCACTGAACCTAGTACCATCTACTAAGATTTGTGCCTTTCCCTACTGTTGTATTCTGCCCACTCCACTAGCTTAGCTCAACCACCAAATGCCTTCATACAGACACACAATCTATCTACCTATAATGCAGAGTCATATTCACTGGACATGGATACTAATTCTTGTCTGCTGGCTGAAGTCTTACCCTGACTGTGGTTACAAAACCTCTCCTAATACACAACCCTTGAATAACTTGAGGGGTACCTCCTCTGACCAGCTCCTGGCAACTACATTTAAGGTCCCCCTGAACCAGTGCTTGCCATTAGCACTTAGTCCTGTATCTATAGCTGCCATACTGCATGGGCAGACCTCTGCAGCTTCCAACAAACACCTCAGGAACTGCAGGAAAAATCAAGCCTGCTTATCTTGGCCGTTCTCACCACGATCCCTCAAAAACTGATCCTCCTGTTGCTTATACTGTCTGGCAATGTGCTCCCGAACCCAAGCCCTGGATGTCCCCCAGCAGGAGACAACCCTAGGCTGGGCCATCTAAGGACAGTATCCCTGAATACTGGAAGCCTCATGCCTAAGCTCCCACAATTTCAGGCATGGATGAAATCGATCGAACCGGATGTTATTGCCCTCAGCGAGACGTGGCTATCTCCCAAGATCCCTGATACTGCAATAGCCCTAGATGGTTTCACCATATTCAGGCAGGATAGGCTCTCTAAGAGGGGTGGTGGCTGCCTGGTGTACATCAAATCTGACATAAGGGGTCAAGTTCTACCGGTAAGTCTGCATAGCAAGGATGTGCAAATTCTCAGTATTAAACTCTCTATTGGTCAACAAAACAAGGTCCTTGTACCCGCAACAATATATCTACCCCCTGGTAAACAGGGGCCCAGACTGGATCACTTCTTTAGTAACCAAGGGCTTATCAATCAAAACTGGAAACAGCTCAAAGTCAGAGACTTCAATGTCAATTGGCAATCCCAAGATGCAACAGCAGCTAGAGACAAAATATCTAGCCTCTACCTCACGCAATTAGTCACACAAGCCACAAGGATAAATTACAGGACCAGCTTGAGTACACTTATCGATTGGCTCCTATCCACCTTCCCCAACCATATCACAGAGGTCTCTGTTCTACCTGACTCCCCAAGTGACCACTCCCCAGTTACGTGCACCTGGTCCAATAAGTTCACAAAGCATTCACCTCTGATCACCAGAACACGCACGCTAAGACCCAGTCTGCTGGAATATTTCTGACAGCACCTAAGGTTAATTGATTGGTTACCTCTCGACACCACCAGAGACAGTAACCAAGCCCTAGATTACTTCTGCTCATTCGTTACAAATGTCTGTGATATTTTTGCCCCCTACAGCTCAAAAAAAGGAAGAGGGGTCAGAAACCATTGGTTCTCTAGAACCTTAATCAACCCTATGCGCCTCTGGGACAACTTCTGGCATAGGGCTGAAGCATCAGGGAATTTGGTCGACCTCACTGCCTACAAAGCAGCCAGAAATAAATGCACAACACTTATCAGGCAGGCCAAGGCCTCCCACTACAAATACCTTCTAAACAGGAGTTGGGGAAATGAAAAGGAATTCTGGAACTCAGTGAAATCCCTTACAGGCAGGACCACCAAAGCACACCCTGATCTTCTAGTTACCCCATCAGAGACACTCTAGGATCCAAGTGACATTGCGAATGCATTCAATACTGCTTTCACTGATCTAAGTGTTGTGCTCCCCAAGGAATACCTCCCATCCATCCAGTCTGGACAGTCCCCTAACTTGAGTGTTCCTCCTACTACACCCAGTGGCCCACCGCCTTTCTACTTAAGACACCTCTCCAAGGCTGAGACCAAATGGTACATCCAGCAGGTACTAGGAAAGACCAGGATGGGGAATGATGCTATCAACATGAAGCTAGTAGCCCTAACACTAAATGAGCTAGCTGGACCATTTACAAAAATCTTTAACACATCCCTACGAACGTGCATATTCCCAGACAAGAGGAAGGCAGCACACATCACGCCGGTCCACAAAAGTGGAGACTAAGCTTGCTTCTCTAACTATAGCCCTATCTCCATTTTACCATCTCTCTCCAAAGCCCTGGAATGTGCAGTATCTAACCAACTCACTGAGCATTTAGAGAAATGCAACCTGCTAAGTACGCAGCAGCATGGTTTCCATAAACATCACTCCACCTAAACAGTCCTGATAGACTTCACTACACTACACTACACAGATCTATGAGGCTCTGGATAATTGAAGGGCAATATGATCTATATTCATTGACCTCACCAAGGCATTTGACACAGTTAACCACCAACTCCTACTACAGTGTCTCCTCTCCATAGGCCTTTCATCTAGTACTGTTACCTGGTCCGAAAGCCACCTCTCCCATGGAACAAAATGTGTGAAGATCCTTAACATTCTCTCTGAGCCTAGGGAGGTCAACCTGGGAGTCCCCCAAGGTTCCCTCTACCTCTTCTCCAACCCACTTCACCCGCACCCCCACTTGACAATGCCTCCCTGGCAGCACCCCCTCCAGCTTATATTGTCCTTGTCCTGGATCTGTCAGACCTCTAATTCCCCTATGTGGCAGTTCCTCGCTACTGCAGACAAGTGGTTGCTTTGCCATGCACTCTCTAATCGCTGTGCCTGTTTCTGCCAAATTGCACTTAGAAACCTGTTCATTGCACTTAGTAAGCTGTATTTGTTGTATGTAGCCACCAGCTGTTTCACTTTCGTATGTTTATTGTTGTCTAGTGTCACCCTTGTTCCTCTCTCTGCACAATGTGTTCACTAATGTAACTCCATGGCTCTGTATTGTGTCACCTGACTTGGAACCTTTGTAAATAAGCCTCTGGCTCAAAGGTATTATTCTGAATCATAAATAAATAAATAAATAAATAAAAATCTTCTGACACAGATAAAGTTCTTGAGGTACAGGAAAATTTTGACTTACCCTCTAATAGTAAGGAAACCAAGAAATCACAGCATAAAGGACAAAATGAGGATTTATTGGCTACACAGCTTCTTGACAATGGAAATACTTGCAGTGAGAATTCTAATGCTGATCCTACTGATGAGCAGTTCCAGTCTTTAATCCTGGAAGAAGAAGAAAGGCGCTTCCAGAGCCGTAAAATTGACATTACTAAAGCTTTTCTTAAAAAGAAGCAAAAGCAGCAAAAGGCAATAACTAAACACCAAACTTTGGACCAGTCTCCAGACATAAGGAATGATGAACCATTGCTAAAGCAAGCAGACATGCCCTTTGAAGCTGCTGCTCAGTTGTTACTGACAGCACAGAATCGGGAAGCAAACGTAATGAACAAACTGAACAACGGAGGACAGCTTCTAATTCCAATGGACATTTGAAGTGCTTTTCACCTGTGGAAGCATCAGGAATATCTCTAACGGGTCCTAAATACCTAGCCTAAGACGATAGGTAATTCATGCACAACCTGACTCAAGGGACTGGTCTGTTTTGGAAGCACTAACTAATGTGGACTGTGTTCAAAATAAGGATATTGGTACTTAGAAATCTGATTCTTCGCAGTTAGAGATGCCAGAAGCAGAAAAGAACACCATAGTTGAACAGAATCAAGCCTGAACAAGGCAACAGGAGGATACAACTACCAGACAAACTGACAAGAGGATACAAACAAATATGCCTGTACCTGAATTGCCAGATTCTCACACCGTATCTAAGGCGAGCTGCTCTCCCTGTCAGACAGAGATTCAGGCAAGGCATAGTGCAATACCTGACAGTGTGAACAATGACACACAAGCATCAAAACAACTGCAAGTGGATGACTCAGAGGCTGTGGGTGAAACATTGGCACTCCCTGTCACAAGCCCAGCTCTTAATCTGAACACTGACAATCAGATGGCTTTTGCTTCTAAAACCACCGAGAGTGTAAGTACTGAAACTATCTTAAATTTGGGGGAGAGAGACTGTGTGTCAGCCCGACAGCAGCTGGCGTTAAGAAGAGGACAGACAGACCCCTCAGGGTAGCGTTCCTTTCTGACTGCGAGAATGCTGAAATCACTGGAAATTTCACTGAGAGAGGCTGATTGGAAACAACTTGGTGCTGGACAGTGGGTTCCTGACCCAGAACATAGTCCTATACCAGGACTTACTGAGTCAGGAAAAAAACTCGAAAAACAAACTGTTGAAGGTGGTGGGGCTAATTTAAGACAAACTTTTATAACTGAATCTGATCTGGATTTACATTTAGAGGATGTGCAGCCCACAGATATGGACACCACTGGTTTGTCTCGTGTCCTCCTGCAATCTTCATCAGACTCTGAGGATGAAGGGCCTAGCACTCATCAGCCCTCCTGGGGAGACCAGATGGACACTGAGGCAGACCCACAAAATAATCGACCCACAGCACAAGAAAGGGCTTAAACAAGATTGGAGAAATTTAGAAAAAATTATTTTTCCTCACAACCTCCTCCTGGACAGAGGAGAAATGCAGTTTGATTGCAATATCTGACAGGGTTGGACAATGTACCTGATAGAATATATGTAGGAAGGAAACTTATAAAAAAGTCATTAGGTTCCTTTACTAATGAAATTTACGCACTTATTCATGCTGCTGGGGACAACTTGTATGATATCAGTTTCAAAACTCCACAGGGCTTAGATAGGTTTTGGTCAAACTATGACAACTTGAGATATAAAGTGCTTTGGTTGCCTTTTAGGGTCATTCCCCTAACTAAGCCTTCTATTAAGAATGTTAGTATTCTCTTTAGAAATTAAAATGTGGTGGTTCATGTTATCACCCACTGACTACAGCAAAGGTGCAAACCGCTGGGTCCCCCTCAACCTATCTTTGACGAAGAGCACTTCTGGACTGGTGGGTGGAAATAGAGTTAGATTATGACATAGAAACCAAGGCCCAGTACATCTCCCAAATAGACTATTTTTGGGGAGGGAACCCAGGACAACCCCAGGACATGTTTTAAATGTGGTTCTTTCATGCATTTAAGTTCACAATGTGATAGACTAAAATGTAACTTGTGTTTATCTTTTGGCCATACAAGTTCTGAGTGTCAGAATGAGTTACGTTGTAACTTATGTGATGAGACAGAACATGCTTACTGTTCCTGTCCGTGAGCTACACACAATAGGAATGACCACCCCATCAAGATTTCCTTATCACATAAGCACAAAAGAAAGACATTGCAACACAAAAAGAGGTGCAAAGACCCTTTATTGAGGTATCACACTGGAGGACAGGGCAGAAACCGAGATTCTTCAGGAGGTGTCTGGGTCAGTTCCAACCCCCAACCCCCCTCCCTCCTCCCCCTGTACCATATTCTATGGCCAAGGAGAAGGATGGAGAAGTCACTGTACCTTCACGGATAAACTCTCCACATGGAGATGGAGGGGAGGATATAATTATTGAAACCATGGAGGAGGATACCACAGAGCGAGAGGTTATGCTCCCACCTAAATTGACAGTGGTTTCAAAAAAAGAGTACTGCACTAAAAGAGACCAAAATCAAAAATTGCCAAGGCCTCCTCCCCTGCTCAAAATATTGTGCTAAGTAAAAAATATGATATTCTGTAAGGTGGAAATCTAGATTTTGAACAAGGTGGAGTGTCAGAATCTTCTTCACAACCATTAATGTCTTCTGAATGGGATAATGGGAAGTGGTAAGGCCAAAATGGCTGGGGGTCAAGACTAGGGACAGTAGGAGAAGGGAAGAAAGCTATAATTCTTCTTCCTTATATCAATGTCTTCTTCCCTTACACTTAAGGTGGCCACTCTGAATGTTAATAGCCTTAAAAATGCCAGAAGAAGACTTGTTACATTATCACTATTGAAAGACTGAAAATTTGATATCTGTCTCTTGCAGGATACAAGACTGAATACTTTATCTTTAGTACAGGCTGCAAACAAATTATGGTGCTGGGGACATTCCTTTTTTTTCTTTTGGGACAGATTTATGTGATGGGGTTGAGATTTTGTTTTGTGGAGATTGCTTAAAATATCTCCAAATATCTCCAAATCTCCAAATATCTTCAAGATGCTTTATTTCCGTACAATCAGAGAAGTATGTAACTGCTTCACCCATTCAGACCCAGTACCAGTGTCTGCACTGGTATATAGCCACGCCTAGACCCAATTTTAAGTACTGACCCCCCCAGCTTGCTCCTCACCAGCCTAATTGTTCTCTCTCTTATCCCCCTGTCCTATCAACGCTAGGCCCATCCATCCCCTTATTCTTCCTTTCCCAACCTCGGATAGGAGCTCACTACCCTGGATTGTGACATCCTACCATGCCCTGTACTTTATAGCATTCAATCCCGGGGCTCACACATACTCCTTTTCTCCATCCACCTTCTCTACATCCAGCTGTACCAACTCCTTTCTGTGCAACTGCCCTCCTAGACTTTCTCCCCTACTTCCCTCCCTCTCTTCCCCCTACCTTCACCTCTACCTGGTGTATATTTTTATTTTTTTTTTCTTCCGTATTCCTCCTGCAACCTTAGATAACCTGCTTTATCTTCCTATAGACACTTCTATGTATGTAAATACCGTGTAATCTGTACAATATCTGTATAATTCTATGTACATATGAACTTCTTTTTCTTCCTCTCTGTAAAGAGTATTATCTGTATTGCCTTGTAAATACCTGTGTTGACCTGTATATACCATTGTTCGTGCTCCACCCAGGTCCATCTTGCAAATGAGCTTCTGCTCAACGATGAACGCCTGGTTAAACAAAGACTTGAATGATTGATTGATATCTAGAATAGTAAATATTCAGGTAGGGATGGGCTTGTTGGTAGATTTTTTATGTTGGGAACTCAGCCTGGAGGGTCATTAATGTTTGCGCACCTCCAAATAAGAAAGATAGAATAGAATTGTTTAATATGATTAAACCTTATTTATTTACAACAAAACACATAATATGGGATGGGGATTTCAACTGTGTGATTTCCCATCAGGACAAAGGGGCCTGCACTGATGAAGACTTCTGTGACTAACTCTTTAAATAACATCCTTTCTAATGTTGGTTTAAAAGGTGTCTATAGGCTACTTCACCCATGGGGGGGGGGGGCGTACTTTTTCAAAGGTCATTTGTCCTCCAGAATTTACTTTCTGTTTGTCTCAACTTTAATACAAGTATATAGTGCTGAAACAATCCTGGTTGAAATATCTGATCATGTAGTTGTTACAAGCATCATAGGTTTACAAGAACAGAGTGCCCAGGGTAAAGGATATTAGAAATTTAATACAACAGTATTAGAGAGACCAGTTACTATACAAATCCAGGACTTTCTTTTGGCTTGTATGTCAATGGCAGGTTTAGTGGAAGATTTAAGTCTCTGGTGGACTGACAAAAAATGAACTTGAAAACATGTTAGTTCAAGTAGCTTCTTTGACACATATTTAATCATTACAAAAGATACCTCATTTTGAGGTCTAAATTGGCTCAGCTTTATTCTACCATAAATACACAACATATTAATTTGACACACCAAGTTAATACTATAAAGAAGGAAATGGACGGTCTACAGTATTCAAGAGCTTCTTCTATGTTATTGGAACATAGGATCTGTTCCCCTGGCAAAACTAATATTGGAGACGCTTTTGATAGTAGTACCTCAAGGGTAGAAGCTAGAACTATGTCTGCCATATAGACACAAGAGGGAATAATGGTTAATTCAACAAAAGATATTTTGAAAGCAGTGCAGTCATATTTAAAAATATGTATGCCATATCCCCTGGTGAGGAAAGTAGTATATTAGAACTTTTAAAAATGGTTAATATACCAGACTTTCCACCTGAAACTCTCAGTAGTCTAACATGCCCAGTCAGTAAACTAGAAATTGAACAGGCAATCCAGAGCCTAAAGAATTACACTGCTCCAGGCCTTGATGGTCTGCCCTCAGAAATTTACAAAAAATGTAGCTCAAGCATGACAGAGATCCTAGCTGAAGTATTTAACTGGATTATGGAAACAAAATTGATTACCATTTATGTATTGAGGTGCAAATTTTTCTGTACAAAAAAAAAATGCTTGGGAAGATTTATGGAACTGTCAGCCGCTTAACCTACTAAATACAGATTTTAAAATATTTATAAAAATTCTAGGGAAGAGGTTAATGAAAGTTGCCCCACATCTAGTACCAGTATCATAAACCTGTCTAGTTTCTGGGAGATCTGTCACGGTTAGTCTTTTACTCCTGAAGGAATTGGTAGAACAAGGAAAAGAGGACAAGCTTAAGGGTTACATTCTATCAGTAGACAAGAAAAAAGTGTTTGATAAGGTCCCACACAAATTTATTGAGCTACTACTTCAATCACATGGGATTCCAAGTGCATTTTGTAAGTGGATTCTTATCATTTATGCTGCTGCCACAGTCATCCATTTGATAAAGGGACATTTGGGACCTTATTTTTCAGTTAATAGAGGGGTGAGACAGGGCTGTCCATTAAGCCCATTGTTATATGTCTTTTGCCTAGATCCCTTGCTGCAGCTCATCCAACAAGATGACCTGATTAAGGGTATTCATCCTAAGGGTAGTGCTATGGAAATCAAGACATCTGCATATGCAGATGATGTAAGTTTATTTGTTTTGTATCCAGAATCTCATAAAATAGCTATTTATATAATAAATATCTATTCTTCAGTAGCAGGAGCAAGTGTTAATGTGGCCAAAAGTATTGCATACCCTTTAAGTCCCTCGACTACTCAACTGGAGTATCTGGAGGGTATAGCAGTCTCTGATGCCCCTTTTAAAGTAATAGGAATCACTTTTGGGAGGGGGGATAGCAGTAAGTTAAATTGGGAAGAAAAGTTAGATCAGGCTAAAAGAAAAGTGCAATATTGGAAATCCTGGCAACAAACCAAACCAAAAAAAAGAAAGTGCTTATAGTGAAAACCTTTTTATTACTGATATTTACATATGCAAGCATAGTCTACCCTATCCCAGTAGTATTGGAACCTACTCTGCTAAGTTTATTATTCCAGATTATCTGGGGGAGCAGACTAAACCCAATTAAAAAGGAATTGTTGTATTAGCTGGTCCAGAAAGAAGGCCTTGATCTCCTCAACCCTATTTCTTTTTTTATAGTATGTTTTTATACAAAAATGTTTTGGATTCTTCAAAACCTAATGTGGCAGTCTGGTCCATTTTTGGAGTTGTTTGATTGAAACCATTTGTCACAGCATGGCAATTCCATAGAAGCTTGATCCCTTTTTTGCAAATAGGGCCACTTTTTTTTTAAGCCAGTAATCTCTAAGATATGGAAATGGAAGCTGAGTTTGGAATAAGTGTTATAACTAACCAGGAAACATATCTATGCCAGGGTTCAAGAACAGGCTTTTCATGTAGAGGCAAATGTTAAAGGTGTTACAGATGTTCACAAAGAGAAAGTTCTGAACGCTTTAAAGAAAAACATGACACCTCCAAGAATGTGGATGTGGTATGGCCTTCTAGCCATGGGAGATTAAATGTAAGGGGAAATGCAAAGCATAAGTCTCAGTGTGATAGGATTTGTCCTAGACAGACATGTACAGCCACTGAGGAGACTATGGAACATTTTTTAATAGACTGTTCTTACGTCTCTGAATTTTGGAATATATTGGCAACAAGATGGGGTACTGTGGTATGGAGCCAGGTTACACATGAGGAATTGGTAGGATGGTTTTCACTACAGCATCTAGATTTAGATTCCAGAATGGTGAGATTCATTTGTTTCTGTATTAAATTTGTACTATGGCAGACTTAATGTAAATTTGTACTGCAGCAATTGTATAATGATCCAGGACATGCAATTGTATCTCTAGAACATGAATTGTATAATCAATGTCTATTTGAAAAAAAAAACAACTTTAAATTATGCTGTATGGACTCACAGATGGAGAAAAGTGAAATTCTTGGAAGACAGAATCTTTGAGATGACCTGAACATGAAGTATGTTACTATTTGTAAAGTGGTCATATGTATAGTTTAGTTCGTTTCACTGGACTATTTGAATTTTTTTTGATTATGTTATGATGTGGTCCTGATCTTTGTTGTATTTCACTTAATAAAACATTCCCCTACTCTTTTTGAGAAGTGCCATGGAATCATTAGTATCCACCTGACCTACCACCAGAACAGGCAGATGGGATCTCAGTTTAACATCTCATCCGAAAGACGGCACCTCAGGAGTGTTGCACCCCCCCATACTGCATTACAGTGTCAGTATTGGGATTTAACCCAAGTGCCTGATGTGGGGATAGTATCCACAGCTTTCAGATCTCCTTTAGGGCCAGATATTTAAAACTTTGTACTGGGCTCAAACCGTTTGCACAGGATTAGCACAGGAGTAGCGCGGGTCAGCTATATTCAAAAGGGCAAATAGTGTGCACAAACTGCATTAGCGCTGGGAAAACTATAATATATGCAAGGGGCAAAGTTAGGGGGCATGTCAGCGTAATGCTATACTCAGAGAATAGCGCCACACAAAGCAGTGTTGTACGACTTAGCGTGACACTTTGCATGGTGCAAATTACCACCAAAGAAAAGGTAGTCTTAACTCTGGACAAACCAGCTTTGTGCGACTTTGTGGATTTTCATGGTGTTAGTGCAGGTTTTGCACAGCTTTGCATGACCCTAACCAATAAGTATGACACATAGGAAAAGCCAGACATAGAGGAAACATGCTGATCACTGATGGCATCAAAATGATGCCATCATCTGCCACCATTCCCAGCCATGCCAGGCAGTAAGTGGTGACCTGACTCGCAGTGGATACCAAGGCAGTGAGGCCATACAGCACACACCTGCAGACCACCCTTCTGTGGACACCAACAGATGCCAGAACACACAAGCAGCACTGTGGACATAGAGGGTGTTGAGGGAAGGGTGTACAAGTGGCCAGACTGCACCACAGACTGGGTGTGCGCCACAAGGTTGGGACACATCATGCAGTGCACATGGGCCAGTGTTGGGAATAATCCAACACCAGTGTGCATATCTGATCATTTGTGCCCCCCAGCCACATACCACATAGCTGTACAGCCACCACAGCACACAGAGCCAGCCATGTATATGTCACTGTGAGCATCCCATGCCAGTGATGTAGCATCTGTGGATCACACAACAGCATAATAGTAATGTCCACTGTCAGCACACACCGGTATGTTGGGCCTGTCACTGTGTACAGTGCAGTGGTCATCACTGCCCTACACACCATAAGCATTGCTGTGTCCCTCACACTACTGACTTCCTTGCTACTGTAGTGTCTGCTGTGCACTGTAGCATGACCTACTGTTTGACAGTTGCATGCAACACCACCACTACAACCTGTGCCTGTGCTGTGTAGTCCCCAGGGGCACATTAAGCGATGCTGTACTGTATAGATGTAGCCTGCAGCTACCACCATGCACTGCCAGACTGACGTACAGGTGAAGCTGTGGGCAGACCCAGCCAGCCAGCCCCTGTATTTCCAGACTGACCTACAGGTGGAGCTGTGGGACCCTGCAGTAATGCTGGGCAAACTGCATGCAAATCAGGGCATAATGAGATGCTAACCTGGATGTTTTCCCAGAGACTACCTAAGTAGGCTCATTTGCATGTCACCGTTGACTATAGCAAAGTTTAGCCCCGGGCAAACAGCTTAGCTCTGTGCTAAACCCACACAAACATCTTAGTGCCACGCAAAAGTTTCAGACAGAATTGTACAGTTTTGCACAATGTACTTTCACATGTGCTGCTGCCTGCAGCTGTACTGAGTCCATGCATTTGCTGGCACACACAGTGGCCACATAGTTCACCTCTACCATCTTTCACGTCACTGTGCATTTGGCTGCTGTTGTGATGTGCAATTCCTGGTTGCTATATTCAGAGCTGTCTTATTCCCAGGCTATGTTTGCACTGCACTCCCAGCCCAGATTGCCCAGTTTCCTTAGCATGCTATATTCAGCAGGATTAGCACCGGGGCTATCCCTTTTGAATATAGCAGGCTATTGGGTCCAGGCTAATTTAGCACACCAGGGAGTGCTAATTTAGCCCCGGGGCAAAGTTTTGAATATTTGTCCCTAAGTGTTTTATTGTTAAAATAATAGAAATCTTAGCACCTATGCTTTCTTGGGGGTTATTGTGATCAGAAAAAAATTCAGTGGAAAGTTTAAAATATCAGCTGTCCAGCCATTATAGTGAGAAAGTGCTTGACCCTTGAGAAAATGTTTGTTTTGTGGGACAAAGAAAATGTATTTTAAAATGACCAAAAGTAGAAAAAAACAGGGCACGCTTTATAACATTCAGGAGGGCAGCTAGGCTTCAAAATTGAGGATTCCATTCTGGCTTATACAGCTGCAGGGTGAAATCTAAATGGTGCTGAGCTGCTGGAAAGGTCAGTGTGTCCACTCAGTGACCATAGATTTAAGTATGCTAATGAAATTTTGACTGTAAAAAGAGCTACACAGTCAGTGTGCAGTCAGTTTGAGCAGGGAGAACAACCAGCAAGGAAGGTGCCCATGCCAAGGTGTGTCTGTCTGAAGAGGCCTACTGAACAAAGAAAAGCCTGACAGAACCAGGTTAGTTTAACTGCAGTGTAAGAACAGGGGATCCCCTGTGTCCCAGATTAGAGACTGTGCATGGCAGTGAGCGAGAACAGGACCTAGTGCAGAAAGCCTGTTGCTTCAAGTGCCTGTTGTTCATGTATAACCAGTTTCCTCACAGAAAAGAATTTATAAATCTGAAGAAATCATCGTTCTCATCAACCACCTGCTGACTCAACAGAGGGCCCTCCAACTCCATCAAGCTGCACCATCTCTAGAGAATTTCTTCAGTATTTTTCAAGGAGTGTAGTATAGTAAAAACCTTTTTGATACAAAATAGGGGACTATTTTAAAAGCTTCAGTGACACTGTTTTACAGAGAATTTACCTCACTCCTTCTGAATTTAAGAGACTCTGTCGAAGTCAAGGAGTGAACCTGAAGGGACTGAGGGGGATTCTGCAATACTTTTAATGTACCAGGATGCAATATTATTTATTTATTTATTTTTTTTGTTATTTAACATCTTTATTAAATTTACCAAAAAGAGTTCCAGGTAAGAACATGAATGAGAGTGCGAGATAAGATGATGCATAACAGACAGATGTTAACTCACCCATATGCCCAAGAAAACACAAACCCACCACCCACCCACCCACCTCCCTTAAGGCTACACATAAAGACATAACCTAAGGAGCTGGCCCTGGGATATTCCGAGAGCCAGGCATCCAAGTCATGAGGAACATTTCAAAAGGTCCCCAGGACGCTGTATATGCTTTAAGTTTGTTCTGCATAGAAGCGATATGTTTTTCCAACTGCACTGCCAAAGTACACTCACTATACCACTCCAACAAGGAGGGAGCTTTATCACTGGTCCAATGTCTCAAAATCACTAATTTAGTTACAGCAGATAAAAAAGACATGTGAGCCTTGATGCACTTGGGAGTGCCAATAGGAAAAAGACTAATCAAACAGACTTCTGGGACTTCTTTTTTTTTTTTTTTTGTTTGTAAGTACTGTGTCCCTTGTACTACTGTTCTGATGTCCTCTTTGTGACGAGGTACCTTTGTAAATGAGCCTCTGGCTCAAAGGTTTCTAAACTGATGTTTAACTAAAAAAATAAATAAAAATAAATAAATAAATATGTTAAGCCAAGGATAGGGTCTAAGCGATTACTGATAGAGCACCAAAAGTCCTGGATTGAGGAACAAGACCAAACCATATGATATAAAGTACCAACCTCCTTCCTACACCTCATACAAAGAGGCATATCCTTTGCACCATATCTGCACAATCGCAATTGAGATAAATATAAATGGTGCAATAAGTTATACTGAACCATTCTCAACCGGTCTTGCTTTACATATTTATACAATGTGAGCCACAGCTTCCTCCAGAGATCAGGTGCCTCAGATATACCCAGTTCCTTAGTCCAATAGAAACAGACCCCTGGAGGGAGCCTGTGGTCCCATTCCTGAAGGATTTTATATACCTTAGAGACAGAGTTAGGTTGAGAGGCTATGGTGAAAAGCCTGTCAGCATCTTGGTCCCCAAAATCCATAAGAGTCCACTGAGAGAAAGTGGAAGCCAGGGCCCTACTAAGCTGCAACCACTTGAAGAAATCCTGATCCACAACCCCAGCAGTATTGACCAACTGGTCAAAAGGCAGAGGACCCCCATTCGCCCAGAAATCCGAGATTCTTAGGTGACTTACCGGAGGCCAAAAGGTAACAGGCAGGGCCTCTTCCCCCATCCTAATAAGGGGATTCTCAAAAATGGGTTGGTTGATGGATAGGTACCACTTAACAGCTAAATCATTTTGCCACTGTAAAAAGGCCATTAAGGACCACCCCATTGGGTTATTTTTCAGTGATTTGGGTATATCCGCTGTGGAAGCATATAACAGAGCCCATAGAGGGCAGCTCAGCTTCCTTGCCAATGCCCGCTCGATGTCAACCCATAGAGGCAAGTAAGCCGGCTGGATCCACCTTGCACTCCAGAAGGCCAACTTGCTCACATGCTGCGCCACATAGTATAAGAAGAGAGATGGTGCAGCTAGACCTCCCTTAAACTTCGGGATGGTTAACTTAATATAGGACCTATGTGCCCTCTTCCCCTTCCAAATAAAAACATTAAACAGTTTCTGTAAATGGGTAAACCAAGCCCTCGGGAGGTACACCCCAAGCATACCCAAGGGGTACAATAATCTAGGCAAAATATTCATTTTAACAACATTCAACCTGCCCAAAAATGATAAAGTAAGCAGTTTCCACCTATCCAAATCCGCAGAAATAGTCTTAACCAGAGTGCCAAGGTTATTTTTAATTATGCCATTCAATCCGGAACTAATATTTATGCCGAGATATGTAAGAGACTGCGTCTCCCAACCTAAACCAAATGATAATAAATCCGATTTCCTGACATTTGTATTTAAGGGGAGAATCTTCGTCTTCGCACGATTTAACTTGTAGTAGGATATTTTAGAAAAGACATCTATTTCCTCTAAGATGGCTGGAACCGAGGATTCCGGGTCCTCAACATGCAATAATATATCATCAGCATATACCGAATACGCATATCTGGCATCCCCCACCTGTATACCTTTGATCAAATGATTACTAGCCAACCTATGTAGTAAAGGCTCCAAATATAGGTTGAATAGTAACGGGGATAAAGGACAACCTTGTCTCGTGCCACGCTCTAGTCTAATGGCCGGTGACATAATCCCGTTACATTTAACCCTGGCCGAAGGAAAAGAGTACAGAATTTGGACCCATCTCAGAAAAACATCGGGTAGGCCAAAAGCAGAAAGGGTGGCAAAGAGGTAGTCCTGGCAAACCCTATCAAATGCCTTTTCAGCGTCTAAAGAAATAAGTATAGCTGGAAACTCAACCTCCCTAACCACCGTAATTAAGTGCAATAATTTCCTCATGTGATCTTGGGGTGACCTCCCCCTCATAAAACTGACTTGCTCCCTACTAACCAGCCTGTCCATAACCTTGGACAGCCTAGTAGCCAGGATTTTTGCTAAGATTTTGATATCAGTGTTCAGGAGAGAGATAGGCCAATAACTATCCATACTGAGAGGGTCCTTCCCCTGTTTTAAGATTAAGGAAATTGAGGCTTCCAGAAAAGCAGAGTCTGAGATTCCATTGTCAAACCAGAACTGAAAGACTTCTTCGAGAATTGGGAATATCAGGGAACCACAAGCTCTGTAAAAATTGCAAGGGAACCCATCCGGACCAGGGGATTTATCAAGCGGCATTTGTTGAACAGCTTGCTGAATATCTAAAACTGTAATAGGAGCACACAAAGATACCGCATCAGCCTGCAATATTTTTGGCAACTCCACGGACCCCAGGAATAGCTCAATGTCCTCGGTCAATGGCTTACACTCCAAATCCACCATGTATAACTTCTGGAAATATGAACCAAAGGCATTCGCCATTTCCCTTGGGTCCGTACAAGTTTCTCCCCCTTGATCCCTAAGTATTCCGGGGATAAAATGGGAGGAGTCTAATTGACGGATATGAGTAGCAAGCAATTTCCCAGCTCTATCCACTGTATCAAGGTAAAGCAACTTGGACCTCAAAAGGGCCAACTCCGCTTTCTGAGACATTAAACTCACATATTGGGCCTGCAACTGGTGCAGCCTAGCCCAATCCGCCATTGTCGAGGCACGAGACAAGTTATTTTCTTCCACCCTGATCGAATCCAGCAGGGAATCCAATTGTGCCTGTTGCTTGCGCTTTCTCTTAGAGGCCAACTTAATCAGATCTCCCCTCAGGGAGCACTTTAAAGCAGCCCATAGTAAATCCTTGCCATCCACAGAATTACGATTGTTGTTTAGGAAATCTTTAATAAAGTCCAGAATGTGCATCAGCAAGGATTCATCCTTCAGCATCTGGCAATTTAATCTCCACTGTGGAGACCGCCTCGGCCCCAAGGATAACCAATATTCCAGACTGACTGGTGCATGATCTGATATAACTCTGGTAAATATCTCAGCTCGAATAACCCCAGATATAGCAAGCGAACTGAGCAAAATATAATCTATTCGAGAATATGATTTGTGAACAGCAGAGAAAAAGGTATATTGACGAGACATGGGACTAAGTAATCTCCAAACATCGACCAGGGCGGCCTTACTAATAACCTCCTTCAACGCCCTCTGAGCTGGTGTTAAACCTTGCCTCACTTTACATGATCTATCCATATCATTCTGCAGCATGAGATTCCAATCCCCACCCCAAAACAGTAAACTTGTCAGGATTAGATACTACTATATTGAGTAACCTTGTGAAAAAACCTGGGGAATCGTAATTTGGACCATATACTGAGCCCAGCACTATCGGGGAGGACTCTAACAGACCATGGGTAATAATGTATCGACCCTCTGGGTCCCAAATCTCTTCAACCAATTTGAAGGGAATATTCCTAGCTATAAGAATAACCACCCCACCCCCTGTTTGAAGACACCCTGGTGCCAAAAACTTGTCCCACCCATGCCCTTCTAAAATAATGAATATCACACCTCTTCAAGTGTGTCTCTTGTAGAAAGGCAATTTGTGCTCCTAAATAACGGAGGTGCTTTAAAATAATCTGTCTCTTGACCCTATCCTTGGCTCCTTTAACATTCCAACTAATAAATTTATAAACAGTACTCATACTGACCAACTCTCGAACCCCTCAAATATATAGAAAAACAAAGGGAAAAAAAGAAAAAACAGCAATATATAAAAAAAAAATGTAAAGCTCCAGAGATAAGAGAACCATAATAAGTATAATCGGTGTGTAGCCCTGAAACCCCACCCTCCCACATAGAAATCCAACCCAACTTACTCGTTCTGACCCACAGCCCCTCTACCCTCCAACCTCGGGACTTCCCCATATAAAGCCCCCAAACCCCGAACCATACACTTACCCCAGTTCCAAAGAAACTGCTCCCTAAATATTAACGCCACGTGATTCACTACTAGGCAACCCAAACAAACCAACTCCAACCCCCGAGCCCCCACACACAACCCCTACTAAACTTTAATCGTAACTATGAAGATGTTCGCATTAACAACATTAGCTTAGCCCATACAGTGTAGAAACCAATAAGAGCCAGCCACCCATTACCCTCCCATGACGGTATACATAAGTCAAAACTTAAATAAATAACTCTCTAAGGAGTCAGTAGATCAAAAAAAAAAAAGGGGGGGGAGTCCATCCACAAAGGACAAGCAGGCGTATACTCAGCGATGATATGAGTTTAGATCACGACCCTGGAAAAACAGTTAAACAAGCACATGACCGGGGTGTATGCAAATGTCAAAAGGCCGATGACCAATCCTGGCAAAGTCCATCCAAATGGAGGTTGTATGAGACTGCATCACCAACTTTAGGGAAAATCACATGCGGTCAGCCCATAGCTTAAAGAAACACTTCAAAGTCATCAACAGGGTGCACACTTCCACCGTGTCACCAAACACCTCCAGGCCAGTGAATCATAACTGCCCCCCATTACGCCCCACTGTTCCTGCCCAAAAAGTGGGACATCCATTTAGGTCTTCCACTCCGAACAGCTGTATCACAACTCGCTGAACTCTTGCAGTGCAGTCCTTCCCACACATAATCATTTAAATAAATCAGGAAAGACAGTCTTCAACTCCTGAGCAGCTTGTGTGGGAGATTCAAACGATATCCATTTATCCTCCTGTTTCACCATCAGTAGGGCGGGATATTTGACCCAGAAGGGCTTAGAGGCTGCCACTAGCTTAGAGACATATGGGTGCAGCTCCTGTCTTCGGACCCTTACAGAGTGAGGCAGGTCTTGCGCTATACGAATCCTCTTGCCCTCCCAACTCAGCTCTTTCACTTCTCTCACTTTGAGAAAGACGTGCTGCTTGTCTAAATAATTCAAAAATTTTAATATAATGGGTCTGGGAGATTGGCCCTGGGGGGGGCGGACGTAGTGCCTGATGGGCTCTCTCAATGATGTATTCCCTCCCCCCGGCGGAGTGCCGGCTATTTTAGTGCAGAACTTCTGGAAGAATGGGATGATGGCACCACCTTCCTCTTTTTCTGGCAGACCAATGACTACTAAATTGTTTCGTCTGCTGCAGCCCTCCAGATCCTCCAGTTTGTCCTCCAACTTCTTAACTCTGCGCTTTAAATTTAACATCTCACTCTCGCTCCTTTCTTGCTTTCTTTCTATAGAGATCAGATTAACCTCTGCATCTCCAACCCTCCGGGTTAAAACTTCTACCGCCCCTTTGATGTCCTGTAGGTCCTCAGATATAGAAGAGATGGCTGATTGCAATGGTTGCATGATTTCTAGGAACCTAGCTTCCGACAAGGCAGTGTCTAGGCGGTCGACGAGCGCTAGCCGCCTGCTGTTTGGCTCGCTTTGCGGCCTTCTCTTTATCGGGTGACCGCAGAGGTGAATGCCTCGGGGGGGCTTTCTTTATAAATACCTCCATCCAATCGATGAAATAACAAAATTGGAGGTTGGACCACGTAGACCAGGCACGATAAAAACAATTTAGCCCTGAAAATCGGTGGATAAGAGCTGAAATAAAGCGTGTGAAAGCGGAGCTCCGAGGAGAAGCTGTCTTCGCTTAGGCTGCCATCACGTGACCCCCCAGGATGCAATATTATTTAATGCCATTACTTGGTATAAATGTGTCTAGAATAACAATGCCTCCACATTATTAAAACAGCGAACACCAAACTCAGGATCCTCTATTGTCATGCTATGATTTCTGAGGCCTTGAACCTGGTAACTAGGAGCTTCATCTTGTCCATGATAGACTATGGTCTTATCATTTGCAGCGCTGCTACAGACACAGCTTTAAAAAGAGTTAGGACACTCCTAAACAAAGCATGCAGGCTTGTCCTAGGGGCAGGTCACTTCAAACATACTTGTACTCTGTAATCTGAGTCAGGGTAGCTCCCCCTGCTTTCAAGAGTTAAGTATCAGGCCTGCCCAGTCAGTAAAAAGACACAACTTGGAAATAACCCCTATCTCAATGGCTAGAATTTTCCAATGCTCCCCAAATGACTAGAAGATCCACTAAGGGTGTACTCTACATCCCATTTAGGTGTACCACCTTTGCCCAGCGAGATCTAGCCATTAGGGTGCCTCAATGGTTTAATGACCTCCTGGTCCACCTGTTAGATTTTGATAAGATTGCTCCTTTCAAACAAGACTTCCACCTCCTTCTAGCACAGAAGGAGCATTTTCCTGTGATCTTTTACTCACCTTGTTCACCCTACCTCCCCCCTTGCTCTCTCTTCACCCATCTCCCACCTCCTTTTCCTGACAATGCCTACTCGGGCTGCTACCTATCTTTTGCATTGCACATAAGCATAGGCAAATCTTTGATGACTGCCCCACCTACGACCACCCCTACTTCCCTCCTCCTTGACACACTCCTTTTATAACCACCTCGCTCCCTTTCTTGACAATTGCCTACACAGGCTGCTACATTTTTTCCAGTTTATTGGCACTTAAGAAACTCCTGCTTACTAAGTTGTTCCTCATCAATAAAGTGTCCACTGTGTACACTCTTGGAGGTTACTATTACTAGGCAAACACTTCTTTTATCCACATCTGTTATGTAATTAGCTGATAACCTTGCAACTCTGTACATTTTTTACTATGTTTAGTACCTACTGTCAAACTTGCAACCCTGTACATTTTTGTACTATGTTTTGTACCTACTGTGTTGTACCTTGTGCCAAATCGATTGGGAACCTTTGTAAAAGAGCCTTCTGGCTCAAAGGTGTTAATCCGAATCTGAAATAAATAAAATAAAAATGAATGTTTGAAATGTGTTATCTGATTTAAATGATTTTAGAGTATAAGATACAGTAAAGAGAACATGATTTGGATACCAGGGGGTATCTGGCAGAAGGAGTTGGTGGACTGACTGATTTGAAGTATAGCCTAGTAGTCACTAATTGCCTTAGTTCTAAGAATACAGTGTACAGAGTAATTGGATACCAGGGATGGTATCTGGCAGAAGGATTCAGTGAACTAACTACTCAGAGGTATGGCCCATTAGTTACTGATTGCCTTAGTTCTACAGTACAGAAAGCTCAGGGATGAAGGCCTAGGTGGGTGCTTATCCTGGGAAAGTGCTATATCTGGAAGGCTGGTGGAAGGTGTGTGCCTACAGTCTCCAGGGGTGATTTAGAAGTGAGAAGTTGGGTGGAGGTACCGTACTGGGATATACAGAGTATAAAAATAAGTGATTGATGCATAAGAAGTGTTGTTTTTATCTGAATTTAACTGTGCCATTTGTGGCTGTATTTACAAGAATTTCTCTAGCAAGTTCAGTAAACTTTTACCTTTTTTTTCATCCACCCAAGTGTCAGGTTCCTTACTTGCACTATCATTGACTCATATTCCTGAAGGTCTTAAGGTCAGTCTGGTGCAGATTTCCCTAGTCTTGGCAGCTCTTAGCTATTCCAGATGGGGAGGTAAGGTATGGTACTCAGGTAGTACCCAACTGGGAAAGTGTCGTCACAGGGGAAGGAACAAAGAATCCTTGATGTCACTTATCTCTGTGTGGAATGGTCCTATCTGTGGCCTGAGGTTAATGCAATAGTGGGTGGGTTATCATAAGATGCCAGTATCCTGCCTGGTGAACACTGTCTACAAAGGCCTCAGACACAAAGTTGGCAAGGCCAGGCAGGTGAAAACTAACATTCTCTGACCTCTTCAGTCAGCCCTGCTGCTGCTGCTGTGGTGCACCTTCAAAAAGATACCTCCAATGTACAGTGCAAGTTGAGATCCTGTTGTGAAACCCCCACAAACTGTAAGTACCTCTGGGTTGAAGCTCAGAGGAGAATTTTATTTACTAGCTAGCTAGTTAGGATCTAGGGGGTTAGCAGAGGTGTGTGCAGAAGCCGTGCCCAAGGGGGGTCCAAAATGCTAAAAAAGCTAGGGGGGTCTAGGGGCATGCTCCCCCAGGAAATTGCATTTTAAAAATCACTGCAAATGGTGCATTTTCCTGCATTTTACAGTTAGGCAAGATACATTACAGCCCAAACCACAAACAGGTGTGCACAATTTGAATGAAGCCTGGTGCTCTGAGGGTGGTAATTGCTGGCCCCCTTAAATCCAAAGAGAAAAAGTTCAAGGTAGCAGATCGCTCACCAAGCTTCCACAATAAGAAATGCAGGCATCAGTAAATATGTTAAAACAATTCTCCACTCCTATTCCAGGTAATTGACAGATGCATGCGTTGTGGATTCACTGCAACACCAAAACCCCAGTGTTTCAACAAAAGTTTTCCTGAGGGGGGCAGTTTTACTGTGGTAAAATAATCCCCTTTATACAGTTTCTTGAACCAACTTACTGTTTTGCCACTTGCTGTTTTAAATGCATTTATTTATGTCTTTGGTGACTGGTTAGGTACACTGATTCAGAGGACCATTTTCAGTCATGACCTGGGCCACAAGGTGGCAAAAATAGGTACAGATACAAACAGTCAAGTACAAGATACAATACATGGATGCCTAACAGCTGGTAGCGAGGTGGGAGAGAGAGAACAGTGTTAATGCAATGACAATGTGCAGACAGGGCAGACAGGTAATGCTATATCAGTATGTACATAAGCATAGCCAAAATACAGACGGTGCAAGACAGAAGCAGTAATGGTATACTGGTACATGGTCCAATTTAAGTAGAAGTGAGAAACAACAGTTGCTGTAATAAAAATTGAAAAAGAAAAACAATCATAGTTCATAACATCAAAGGGGCAAGACAGGAGGAAATACCTATAGTATAGTATAGAAATGCTAATTCATGATTTAGATTTAAGTGACTGTGGTGGGATTCGAACAATAATAGACAAAATGCAACACAATGGAACATAAGAAATAAAAAAACAAATTAATATAAAAAAATATATACACATCAGGTGGAATTGCACTAGGGAAGATGAGTTGGAAAAACAATCTCAGGAACAGTGCAATAAATTCATACAAAGGGGCTACAACAGACTGACATTTGACAATGCTCTTGAAAAAAACTAAAAACATGGAAAGGGACTCCTTGTAAGCATAAATCCATGACAAAGAAGGACACTACTAGGGAATTAATGCCCAGTTGGGGGGGCGGCTGAGAGCCTCCAACCACCAACTGGCATTAATTCCCTAGTAGATCCCAAGTTTGGAGAGGATTAATGCATTTGTGACATGGCAAGCACTTACAAAAGTTAAGACACAGTGATGTTATTTGCAAAGAATAACATGGACATAGATGCCTAGCATTTTTATAGGTTTACTGGTTTTTTGCATTTTTTACATTCATTTACTGTATATTGTGACTATAACTTGGTATCAATATTTATACATATCAGTATTTGTTCAGTCATTGTATGTTACTATGATGAGAACAGACAGAACACCAGGAGGCAGGAGCTACTGGTATAACTAAAACTTCTCTACTGGGACTAAGAACTAGAACTCTTGTACTGGGACATTCAATTTAGGGTTAAAAAAAGAGTTAAATTTGTTTGTCAGCGGTAGTTGAAGTAAATTGTTATCTGTTATCTGTGTACTTATCTAGGTGCTTGTCATAGGTGTCAGAAGGGAATTGTTATCTGTGAAATTAACTAAGTGTAGAAAGATTTGCAAAGTAGGGGGAGTGGCTTAGCTAGATAGAGCCAGGTTAAAACCAGATTTAAACACTGCCCTAGATAGCTTCTGCCAGAGAACAGAGAGAACACCAGGAGGAAGGAGCTACTGGTATAACTAAAACTTCTCTACTGGGACTATATTGCCCTCCCTCCCTGCCCTCCACCCCCCACCCTAAACCAGTTCTACTTTTAAAGGCACAGGATTTAACTGACAACAGGAACTTCCTGTTTAGGAGCAGGAAGTGAGTGATCACAGAGCCACCAAAGAATCACCATCCTAGAAGGGCAAGAGTAGTTCTCTATCCCTCCTAGCTGCTGGAGGTCTGACTCTGAACAAGTAAGGAGACTACTGAGAAATATAGGAACTTCTTGTCTCAGAACAGGAAGATCAGGAGCTAAAAGGGCACAGAGGCAGTAAGTAAGTGAGTAGGGAGAGAAAAAAAAAGAAGTAAACAGACAGAGGAAAAAGTAAGTATTCCAAACAACAGTTAGGGGGCCAGAAAAAAGACATGATGGGAATGGTTCAGTGCAGTGGTTGTGGAGCAGCAGACTTCTGGGAGACATTCTGGAGGATGCAGTGTTGTTCCATCTGCAAGCACCTCACTGGGCTGAGGGAGGAGGTTGCTCATCTCCAGGTTGAGTTGGCCAGGATTTGTGGGACCTCCTCTCTCACCAAGGGACCACCAGGGTCACTGCCATTGCCTCAGAGGTTGCAAAGAAAGAGGAGCGGTTGGACCACAGTGGGCTCAGGGAGGGTGAGGGTAGTGGAACAGAGGCACAACCCTTTCAGTTGTACCTTTCCACAAGTTCTATGCTGTTCTGGAAAAGTGTGGTTCCTCAATGGAGGCACCCACAGTGGAGACCAAGGAGGATGCTGGGAACCTCCACAAAGGAGACCCACAGAAGGGTGGCATGGGGACCCCACAGGGAAAGGAAACAACTCCTGGTGGGGGACTCCATTGTTAGGAAGGTAGAACTGGGGGAGGAAGAGGAGAGGGAGGTAAGGTGCCTGCCTGGTGCCATGGCTTGGAGGGACAGGGAGTGACTCCTCAGGCTCACAGGAGTAGCTGCACGGGGGAGGAAGCTGGATGTCATTGTCCACCTAGGAACAAATGACCTGGCTAAGAAAGGGATCAGAGCAGTGCAAGAAGCATTTGTGGAGATGGGGAGGGGCCTTAGACAAATAGCACACACGGTAACCTTCATGGAGGTGCTGCCTGTCTATTGCATGGGTGAGACTAGGGTGCTCCACACCATGGGATTCAATCAGTGGTTGAAATACTGGTGCGGAGCTCAGGGATTTTGGGGTCTGGGGACTGGGGGTCCACCTGGAGGGATGCAGGCCTATACTGGCTTGATGGTCTGCATCTGTCCAGGAGGGGAACCAGGATCCTAGGTGATAGGTTTAAATACTTCATTGGCAAGCATTTAAACTAGCCAAGGAGGGAGGCACTGGAAAAGAGCAGGGAAATCCTAGCCCCCCCAAAAAATCAGGGTACTGATTGATGTAGACACCAACATAGAAATGTCGATAGGGAGACGCGCAGAGGTAAATTGAGAAAGTGACAAATGCAATAAGGAAGGGGATGGGGCAAAAAGGGGTAAGGCCATCAAGAAATGGAGAGTAAAGAGTACCAATGCCCGTAGTCTGGGCAACAAGCTCCCTGAACTGGTGGCCTTGATGGAAGAGGGATGCCTGGATATCGTAGCAGTCACAGAAACATGGTACACAGAGAACCATGACTGGGATGTTAACATACCAGGTTACACAACCTGCAGGAGAGACAGGGAGGGCAGAAGGGGGGGGATAAGCTCTTTATGTGAGAGAAGGGATAAAAGCAACTGAACAAAAGAGTAAACAGGGAGGAGAGGAGGCACTGTGGGTCAACATAGAGACTGGAAATGACACCACAATCTGCACAGGGGTTGTATACAGATCCCCATGTCAGTGGGAGGGAATGGACAAGGATATGACAGAATGCATACTTAGGATGGCAGAGAAAGGGGAGACACGGTTGATGGAAGACCTTAATATGCCAGATGTTAACTGGAGCACCTTTGCTGCAGCTACATCCAAAAGCAGGATTGCTTTGTGAAGTGAATCCAAACCATTGTTGATGCTCTTCAGGTGGCATGCCTCAGACAGCTAGTTTTGGAACCTACTCGTGAGGAGCAATCTTAGACCTCGTACTCTCAAATGGGGACAGTGAGCAGATCTCAGATCTAGAAGTGGGTAGCCATTTGTGAACAAGTGACCACCAAACAGTGTGGTTCATGATAAACTCAGCTACAGAGTCAAGCCATACAAAAGTGAGGGTTCTGGACTTCAGGAGGGCTGACTTTGGCAAGATGAGAGAGTGCCTTAGAAAAGCAGTAGCAAACAGGCTAGAAGGAGAGGTGGATCAACAATGGGGAAATATAAAAACTGCCATCACAGAGGCAACAAGCCTTTGTGTGAAGCAAATAACAGAAACATAGAAACATAGAATTTGATGGCAGATAAGGACCGCTTGGCCCACCCAGTCTGCCCATTTCCCTACCTAATGGATAAGCTGCAGATCCTAGTTAACCAGCAGCCTACTTCTTCCTACCCCGACGCTCTAGAATTGACTTATGACTGTCCCATGCATGCTTGAATTCCACCACTGTTTTTGACTCCACAACCTCCTCCGGAAGGCCGTTCCATGCATCCACAACCCTCTCTGTGAAAAAATACTTCCTTAAGTTACCTCTGAGCCAACCCCCCCATAATCTTCAAATTGTGCCCCTTTGTTCTTGCACACCTCTTTTTTTGAAAGATGCTACTCTCTTGGACTTTGTTGATTCCCTTGAGGTACTTGAAAGTTTCTATCATGTCCCCCTCTCCCTCCTTTCCTCGAGGCTATACATATTAAGCTCTTTAAGTCTCTCTTCATATGTCTTCCGGTACAGACCCTGCACCATTTCAGTTTCCCTCTTCTGGACAGCTTCCATCCTGTCTATGTCTTTGCAGAGATTGGGTCTCCAGAACTGCACGCAGTACTCCAGAGGGGGTCTGACCAGCTGTTTGTACAGAGGCATAATAACTTCCTGTTTTCTACTGGTGATGCCTCTCCCTATGCATCCCAGTATCCCCCCAGCCCTCCTTGCTGCCCTCTCACATTGCTTGCCCACCTTTAGGTCATCTGATATGATTACCCCCAGGTACCTTTCCATTTTTGTTGTTGTTAGTATCTCACCCCCATTGTGTACTCTTCCCCTGGGTTTTTGTTGCCCAGGTGCATTACCTTGCACTTCTTAGCATTGAATCTAGGCTGCCATACATTTGACCATTCCTCTAACCTTGCCAAGTCCCATCTCATCCTTTCCACCCCACCTTGTGCATCAACTCTGTTGCAGATCTTTGTGTCATCTGCAAAGAGACATCCTTTTCCTTTCAGTCCCTCTGCAATGTCACTTATAAAGACATTGAAGAGGACTGTTCCTAATACTGAACCATGCGGTACCCCACTAGTAACCCCCCTTTCTTCTGAGTGGAGTCCATTTACTATTACTCTCTGTGTCCTATTCTCCAGCCAATTCTTTACCCAGGCTGTCATCTTGTGACCCACTTCCAGAATGGCTAACTTGTATATTAATCTTTTGTGTGGGACTGTGTCAAATGCCTTGCTAAAGTCTAGGTAGGCCATGTCCACAGCCCCTCCCTGATCTACTACTTTGGTCACCCAGTCAAAGAAATCTATCAGATTCATCTGGCATGACCTTCCCACTGTGAATCCATGCTGCCGAGGGTACTGTGCCCCTCTGGCCTCTAGATACTCGACAATTCTTTCCTTCAGAAGTGATTCCATCATTTTCCCTATCACTGAGGTTAAACTAACAGGTCTTTAGTTTCCTGCTTCTGCCTTGCTCCCACTTTTGTGAAGGGAATAACATCTCCCTCCTCCAGTCCTCAGGTACCACCTTCCTCCCATGATTTGTTAAAGAGGGTAGTCAGTGGTGTCACTAGTTCTACCCTTAGTTCTTTTAAATTCTGGTATGATCCATCAGGCCCCATTGCTTTGTTCACCTTCAGTTTTAAGAGTTCTTTCAGAACCCTTTCTTCTGTAAATGGGCTGGTATCAACTTCTGCATCTAGAGTGTTTCTACTGTTTGTTTTAGGTACCTCCCTCTCTTCATTTGTAAATACTGAGCAAAACTATTTGTTTAGTATCTCTGCCTTTTCACAGTCTCCCTCTGGCCACCCTCCTTCCCCTTTATTAAGCCTCACTATCCCTCCCTTGGTCTTCCTTTGCTCTCTGATGTACCTATAAAAGGTTTTATCCCCCTTCTTAACTGAGTTGGCTATCTTTTCCTCAGTTTGGGCCTTTGCTGTTCTGACTGCCTTCCCAGCCTACTTTTGCTTTAACTGATACGGTTCTCTGTCCTGCTTCTTCTGTGATTCCTTGTACTTCCTGAATGCTTTCTTTTTCTCTTAAACCTTCACTGCCACGTCCTTTGAGAACCATAATGGTTTCTTACAAAGTTTTGTTTTGTTTATTTGCTTCACACAAAGGCTTGTTACCTCTGTGATGGCAGTTTTTATTATTCCCCATTATTCTTCCACCCCTCCTTCCTGCCCATTTACTAGTGCATTCCTTAGGCACTCACCCATTTTGGCAAAGTCAGCCCTCCTAAAGTCCAGTACTTTTGCCTTTGTATGGCTTGACTCTATTGCTGTGTTTATTGTGAACCATACTGTTCGATGGTTGCTAGTTCCCAGATGGCTACCCACTTCTACATCTGTGATCCTCTCCATCTCCATTTGAGAGAACCAGGTCTAAGATTGCTCCTCTCGAGGGGCTCCAATACTAGTTGTCTAAGGCGTGCCCCTGTGGGACATCTAGAATAACCCCACTCTTGAGTGGCAGCTGCAACTGCACTCCAGTTAACATCTGGCATATTCAGATCACCCATCAACAATATCTCCCTTTTTCTGCCATTCTAAGTATACTTTCTATCATTTCCTTGTCCATTTCCTCCCCGAGAAGAGGTCTGTATCTAATCCTGTGCGGATTGTGGTACCATGCCTGTCTCCAAATTTACCCACAGTGCTTCTTCTCCTCCCTGTTTACCATTTTGTTCTGTTGCTTTGATTCCTTCCCTTATGTAAAGAGCTACTCCTCCTCCTCTTTTACCCTCCCTGTCCCTCCTGTAGGTAGTGTATCCTGGTATGTTTAAGTCCCAGTCATGGTTTTGTGTGTACCATATTTCTGTGACTGCCACGATATCCAGATGTTCCTCCTCCATCAAGACCACTAATTCAGGAAGCTTGTTACCCAGACTATGGGATTTGGTACTCATTGCTCTCCATTTTTTGATGGCTTTACCTTCTGTTGCAGCATCCCCTACTGACCTTTCTACCTCGGTCTTTTTCTCATTTAGTACCCTGTTTTGTAGGGAGAGACTGGGATTTTCCTGCTGCTTATCAGTGTCTCCCCCTTTGACTAGTTGAAAAGCTTGCCAATGAAGCATTTAAACTGATTGCTCAAAAGACTTGTTCCCTTCCTGGACAGATGCAGACCATCCTGCCAGTATAGGCTGGTGTCCCTCCAGGTGGAACTCCAGTCCCCAATGAAGCCAAACCCCTGTGCTCCACACCATTTTTTCAACCATTCATTAAACTGCATGGTACAAATTACCCTCGCCTTCCCCATGCCATTGACAGGCAGCACCTCTGAGAAGGATACTGTGTGTGCTACTTGTCTTAGGCCCCTCCCCAACTCTACAAAGTTCTCCTGCACTGCTCTAATCTCATGATGAGCCAAGCCATTTGTCTCTAGGTGGACAATGATGTCAAGCTCAGACTCCTGTGCAGCCATTCTCATGATCCTGAGGATGCGCTTCCTGTCCCTCCAAGCCATGGCAACAGGCAGGCACCTTTCTTCAGTTTTTCCTGCTCCCCCCAGTTCTATCCCCCTAATAATTGAGTCCCCCAACAGAAGCTGCTTCCTTTCTCTGTGGCATCCTCTGCCTCCTTCCTGTGGGCCTCCCTTGTGACAGTTGTCATCAGTCTTCTCTATGGGTGCATCCATAGGGGAGCTATGCTCCCCCAGAATGGTGTATGGATTGTGGAGTGGAACAACTGACTGGGTGTGCCTCTGTTCCACCATCCTCACCCTCCCTGAGCCCACCATGGTCCAACTGCTGTGCTTTCTTCACAAGCTCTGAGGTAGTAGTGGTGGTGGCTCTGGTGCTCCCTGGATGGGGAGGTTCCCTTCTTACCATCCAGTCTGGCCTGGGGGAAGGTTCCCTTACTACTGTCCAGTGTGGCCTGAAGATGGGCAACTTCCTCCCTCAGAACAGAGAGTTGTCTGCAAATAGGGCAGCATCTCAGCCTCCAGAAAGATTCCCAGAAGACTGTGGCCCCACATCCATTACATTGCACTACTCCCCATATGTTTATCTACTTTTTTTTGTTTGTTTTTGTGTGTGTGTCTGTGTGTGTGATTGGTTTGTTATATAGAAATATATATATATATAATACAATGTGTATGCTTATATTGTCAGTGCAGTGTGCTAGAGAGCATATGACGGTGATATGCACCTTGCAATCTTGAGGAAATGATGTCAGAACCCCAGGTATAACGGAACTATTTCCTGGGGTGGGTGGGGTGAGGGGTGGGAAGGGGTTGGGCCTAAACTGTGCCCTCACAAAACAATCAGCTAAAAGCTCTGACCCACCGCTGTGATGAGTGCCTTCCTGTCAGCAAGATTCCCTACACAACAATTTGACAGAGAAAATACCCTGCTAATCAAACAGAGAAAAATCCAGACATCCAAGTCAGACACAAATAAACCTCCCCAGTCCCAAAACAGCCTGGTGGTTTGTTAGCCACAAAAGAAAATCAAATCTGCAGTTATTTCAACCCTTCTGAAGATGCTCACAAGATGAGTTTTGAAACTCCCCTTCCTGAATTAAAAACTAAAATAATTAAACACAAAGCAATACCAATGTAAAAGTAAGGAAAACTTCCCTCAGATGTAAACAAGAGAGAGATTTTTTGCAGATATCTAGTCCAATATAGTATATCCCATGCAGCTTCTCAGTTGTTTTGAAGCACACCCAGTTACACAACTTGGAAGAAGATGGACTTCAAATCAAAATGAAAGAAAAAGCCACTATGGTTCTCAAAAGAGGTGGCGGTGAAGGTTAGGGAGAAAAAGATAGTATTTAGGAAGTATAAGGAAACACAGAAGGAGCAGGACAGAGAAATGTACTAGTTAAGGCAGAAAGAAGCAGGGAGAGTAGTCAGAATAGCAAAGACTCAAACTGAGGAAAAGATAGCCAACTCGATTAAGAAGGGAGATAAAACCTTTTATAGATATATAAGGGAACATAGAAAGACAAAGGGAGGGATATTGAGGCTGAACAGAACAAATGGTGAGTGGGCAGAGAGTGACAGTGAAAAAGCAGGGATACTGAATGAATACTTCTGTTCAGTATTCACAAAAGAGGAAGTGGGGGAGGTGTCTAATCCAATTAACAGAAGCACTCTGGAGAGGGGGGTCGATCCCAGTCCTTTCACAGAAGAAAGGGTTCTGAAAAAACTCCTAAAACTGAAGGTGAACAAAGATATGGGGCCAGATGGAATTCATCTCAGAATTCTAAAAGAATTAAGCAGAGAACTAGTGACACCACTGGCTACCCTTTTTAACAAATCATGGGAGGATGGTGTGGTACCTGAGGACTGGAAGAAGACTGATGTGATTCCCCTTCACAAAAGTGGGACCGAGACAGAGGCAGGAAACTACAGACCTGTCAGTTTGACCTCTGTGGTAGGGAAAGTGATGGAATCACTTCTGAAGGAAAGAACTGATGAGTACCTAGAAGCCAGTGGGTCACAGCATGGGTTCACAGCGGGAAGGTCATGTCAGATGAATCTAATTGATTTCTTTGACTGGGAGTCCAAAGTAGTAGACCTGGGAGGGGCTATGGACATGGTCTACCTAGACTTTAGCAAGGCATTTGACACAGTCCCACACAAAAGATTAGTAGTCAAATTAATCAGCCTGGGAGTGCATCCCAGGGTGGTAGCCTGGGTAAAACATTGGCTGAACAACAGGACACAGAAGGTAATTGTAAATGGATTCCACTCTGAAGATACATGGGTAACTAGTGGGGTACCGGAGGGTTCAGTACTGGGTCCAGTCCTTTTTAATGTCTTTATAAGTGACATTGCAGAGGGACTGGAAGAAAAAGTATGCCTCTTTGCAGATGACACAAAGGTCTGCAACAGGGTTGATACACAAGGAGGCATGGAAAGGATGAGAAGGGCCTTGGCAAGGTTGGAGGAATGGTCAGAAGTATGGCAGCTTGAATTCAATGCAAAGACGTGCAAAGTAATGCACCTGGGAAACAAAAACCCAGGGGAAGATTACACAATGGGGCGGGGAGGTAGTAACAACAATAAAAATGGAAAGGAACCTGGGGGTAATCATATCAGATGACCTTAAGGTTGACAAGCAATGTGAGAAGGTGGTAGGGAAGGCTGAGAGGATACTGGGAAGTATAGGGAGAGGTATCACCAGCAGAAAACTGGAAGTTGTTATCCACCTGTACCGAAAGTTGGTGAGACCCCATCTGGAGTATTGCGTCCAGTTCTGGAGACCCCATCTCTGCAAGGACATAGATGGGATGGAGGCAGTTCAGAGGAGGGCAACTAAAATGGTACAGGGTCTGCAAGAAGAGCCATACGAGGAAAGACTAAAGGAGCTTAATATGTATACCCTTGAGGAAAGGAGGGAGAGGGGGGACATGATAGAAATGTTTAAGTACCTCAGTGGAATCAACAAAGTCCAAGAGGGTAGTATCTTTCAGAAAAAGAGATGTGCAAGAACAAGGGGACACAATTTGAAGATAGAGGGGGAAGGCTCAGGGGCAATGTGAGGAACATGTTTTCACAGAGAGGGTGGTGGATGCATGGAACAGCCTTCCTGAGGAGGTTGTGGGGTCTAAAACTGTGGGAGAATTCAAGAATGCATGGGATAGACATAAGGCAATTTTTGTGGGGGTTAGGAAGAAATAGGCTGTTGGTTAAATAGGATCTGCAGCTGATCCTCTAGGTAGGGAAATTGGCAGACTAGGTGGGTCAAGCGGTCCTTATCTGCCGTCAAAGTCTATGTTTCTATGTTTATATGAACAACATCAAACTTTGTTCATATGCAGCAAAACCTTTGCTATACTACTCGAAAAACATTTGTGATGCCTTCGCTAAATGGGTGAATAGCATTATGGGATTGGTTATTAACGTATTTCCGCCCGCAAACTGAGCGAATTTGGTAGAACGACTGGCTCTTTAACATTGTATCTAACAACACTACATACAAAACTACTCTACTAGGTTCGTGTATTTGCACAATGACAAAGTAATCATTTTAAACACAGCAATTAAACTTGTACTACTGAGCAGTGACAGTGGTAAGATTCTATTTGGCAGCTGGACTGAATTCTCTCTTCTCAGAAAAATAATTAAAATTGTAACTTGGCAAAAAAATGTAATATCAAAATGGAGTAAAGACTCTGCTTTCATTTCTGTGGTGTGGCTTGCTTATCTTGTTTTTATATGAAGAAACAGGTTTGCGGCAAGTCTCAGAGTAACAGGGTGGGTGGGTGGGATTCACCATGTGCTTAAACTCAAGTGTTTTGGCGATTCTGATGTGGCTAACAAGAGTACTGCATTATGAAGCGACCATTACTAGAGAATTCATGCCCGCTTTATTTTGTGTCTCAGGTTGTGTTTTGACCAATGTAATTCATGTATTCCACTGCAACATTAATTGACATGTTGCAAGTTAAAAACAAAGAATTAGGAAAAGGGGATAACAGTTCTGTCTGTTTTGTCACAAAATATAATAGAGCATCTGGGACATGGGGATCATCATTAGAACATACTGGCCCATTCTTCATAGGAGGCAGTATAGCTTAGTGGTTAAGGGTACTGAACTGCAAACCTGGAGGCCTGGGTTTGAATCCCATCAGCTTCCACTTGCATACTGTGTGACCCTGAGCAAGTCACTTAACTTCCTTGTACTCCCAGGTCACACTTGGAAACAAGTTCTGACTTAGTATGCCTTTCCTGGTTAAATAATTTCCCCTTTTCTTTAATGATTCTATTTTATCAAGAGAATTAACAAAAAGCTGTAGAATTTCATTTTCAAGAGCAGATGATCTTACAGACAGGCTAATTCATAGTCATTTTGTTGAAACCAAACCTGAAGCAAGAGATAGACAACCATCCACCCCCCCAAAGGGATGTTTTAGTGTGGGGAATGTGACATGTTCTGCTGCCAGAGTAAGAAATTCCAGTAGAAGGTTTACTAGTTTTTGTTGGAAAAAAGAAGGCAGAGGCCCATCGGGGTTTTCCCCACATTTGAGTGGGCTAATTAATGAAGTTGGGATGAGAAGTCAACCAAGTATCTAATCTATTTTTAAATGTATTAAAACTATTGCAGTCTATTAGTTCTTGTGATAAGATGTTCCATAATCTAGGGCTCGCAATATAACAAAATGATGCCTTAGATTTGTTTTTACCTTATTAATCATAGTTTGTTTGTTATGATGCCTAGGGATGATTCGGTTTGTTGAAAATGTAAGACCACATTGTTCCTTTAATTCAGGTGATTTTAGTACCTTATAAAGAAATAAAATGTCCACTCTATGACTCCTTAGTTGCAGGGAATGTAGACCAGTGGCTTTTAATCTATCCTGATAGGTCTTGAAAGATAGCCTAGGAAACATTTTAGTAGCATTCTCTAGATTTGTTTGATCCATGCTATGTCCCTTTTAAGGTGTGAACTCCAGAAAGGGGACCCATAATTGATATATGGTCTGATTTAGGATCCATACAATGGTATAAGACGCTGCTCCATTCTGGTCACAAAAGTGCATTTGATTTCTCTAAGCAATGTATTTTTTGTATTTGCCACTTTTATGAAATGATCACAAGAAGAGAGCTTGTTGTTAACCAAAACACCAAGTTCTCTTTCTTTACATGATGCTTTAAGTGGAGTTTTGTTAATACAATAGATGTTCTTAGGTTTTCTTAGACCAAAGTAAAGAACTACACATTTCTGCACATTAAATTCCATATTATTACCCTGAGCCCATTGTTCAATAAAGTTGAGATCAGAAATGAGACTTTGTAAGTTTTCTGTGGTGCCCACATTCCCTTCCAGTTTGGAGTCATCAGCAACTTTTGAAAGCCAATATTGTGAGGTGACTTGCATGTCACTAATATAAAGGTTAAAAAGTATGGGCCCCAGGATGGAGCCCTGGGGCACCCCTCTGAACACTGAACATTGATCTGATAATGAGTTATTAATGCTCATCCTCTGGGTCCTATTTTTTAGCCATAGGTTTATCCAGTTTGTCAGACAGGGTGAAAACCCTAGAGATTCTAATTTAGTTATGAGTTTACCATGTGGGACTTTGTTGTATGCCTTACTATTGCCAAGCAGTATGACATGCATTGGAGTGTTTATTATCCATATCCTTGCTGACATTGTAATAAAAATATTTTAGATTGCAGGTACAAGAATGCCCTGACATAAAGCCATGTTGTGTATTGTCCTTAAGTTGGAGTTCTCCCATTTCTTTCTCCAAGTATGTTTTAATCATTTTATTTTCAATTTTTAAACATAAAATGGAAGTTAAGTTAATGGGGCAGTTATTTTGTATGTTGGACTTTTTTTTTTACCAATTATTTTACCAGGTGAGACACACTAAGCTGAAAGCTTGTTTGCAGGTGCAACTTGGGAGCACGAGGAAGTTAAGCGACTTGCTCAGGGTTACACAGTATGCACCTAGGGGGCTGTGGGATTCAAACCCAGGTCTCCAGATTGGCAGCTCAGAGCCTTAACCCACTGCGCCATACTGCATCCTGTACTTATTACTAGGGGTCAACCTTAACCTTTTTTTGCACTAGCCAGCAGGGCAAATTGATTAAAAATTGCACTATCCCGCAGATGGTTGCACTAGCCCTCAATTATAATGGTAAATTTTGATCGCTTATACAGAAAATAATGGAAGCCAGGAAATACTCTGATTATTGCACATTTATCCTGCTCCCACATTACTTCAAGCTCCCCAGCAGAAAAAAAGACTGCAATGCCATCATACACAGTGAGCTCCCCCCAATGTTTTGTACCATGGCCTCCTCCCTTCCTCTTTCTGCCCGCCTAACCAAACCAGAGGACATCACAACAGCAAATGTTCAATCAAGCAGTCCTAGCTCTGCACACACAATAGGTGACATCATCATGCACCTCACCACACTGTCACCACCACCCACAGCGCAATGAACAGAGTCAGGCAGAGAAAGACACTCTCAGCCCCCACCCTATAGTCAACTGGAGACCTGCACTTCTGGAAGTTTTTGTACAGTCTCAACAGAGCCAGGAGCACATCTTAGATTTCTTTGGGGTGGGGGCTGCACAAACCTAAAGGGCTTGAGAAACAGAAAACTGACATTTGTATTTTTAAAAGCATTGATTTTAATATGCTCTGCCCAAATAATAACATGTTTTCTTTAATATTGTCCTTTCATTAGCCCAATGGAAACAATACACAGGCATAATGCTATACTATCTCTATTTCTATATAGGATGATCTATGTACCCCAGGAATGCCTGTTTTAAACTTTCAAATTATGTGTTTTGTAAGGTTTATTTTTATACAATACTTGGTCCAAAGCTTTGTTTTCATTATGAAAGGACATGCTGGGTGGGATAAGGGAGGGACTGTATGGATGGTGATGGTTGGCATGGTCCATTTATAAAAGCTGGGGACCCGCTACACTTGTCTATAATAGAAACTATGGATCTGTGGATGGTCATTTCAGAGTCTGGTCTGTAGTGGTGTCCAGGGAAAGAACAGAGTTAAGAAATTTGGAGGGGACAGGGAAGTTATGGTGAGGCTGGGATAAAACCCACCACCTGCAGGGCTGACCCTGTATACCTCCTCACATTTTGTCACCAAAATATTGGATACAGACACTCAAAATGTAGGTAAATGAAGGGCACTGGTCTTAATAATATGGGACAAATTGTTAGATAGAAACACATGCAGAAAACTGGAAGCTAGTGACTTAACAGCACTCTACCCTTTATCACACCCTGGATACTAGCTGAAAGTCCTAACAGTAGAGTGATACTGACTCACATTGAGTCTTTTGTGGGATCCCCTCTTGAACGGACAGATAATTGCAGCTTTTAATTAGCTGTTAATCACACCAGGACATCTGGAACATTGACAGAGATTAGCACGAGGACTAGACCCTGTTAAAGTAGACTGTTTTAACCTAATTAACAGCCATGAAAACCAGCACTAGTCACGACGGACATGTAGAGCATTAGCTGCACTAGCCCTGGTCAGTTTGCACTAGGGTTTGGACTAGTAAAACAAGGTTAAGTTAGACCCCTGCTTATTACCCTTTTTTTAATATTGGAGTTGCTGTTGCTGATAGCCAATCTGAAGGAATTTGAGAATTACGCGATTTATTAAAAATGAGTTTTAAAGGGGTAGTTATTGATTCGGCAGTTTCAATCAGAAATCTGGGGCTTATTTTATCTGGACCTGGACTAGTTGATTTTTGAAGGTTTTCAGAATTGAAAGTGTTTCTGTTTCAGATATATTGTAAGTGTGTGGAGAATTATTTAGTAGGGAGTTTGATGGTATATGAGGTTCTTTTTTTGAAAATACCAATCAAACATAAGAATTAAATTAATTAGTGGTATCTATATCAGAGTGTATAGTAGTACCATTGTGTATCAATGGACCAACCTTCTTGGTATTGCCCATTTTATTGTTCAAGTATGAAAACAAGGATTTGTAGGAGTCCTTAGAGTGAGCTAATTTAAATTCCAGTTTTGCTTTTGCTTGTTTAATCGTGTGCTTTAGGGTGCGCATGACTAGCTGATAATTAAGATATGCTATAGTCCTATTGTTAGTCTGAACATTCCAGAGTTTTTTAAATAACTTGTGCTTGAGTTTAATATGAGATTTTATTTTTTTGTTAAGCCACAACAGAATCCTACCTTTGTTATTATATTTCTTTTTAATTGGCACATAAGATCTTATGAGCCAGTGAATAATGTTTTTGAGTGTGGTCCAAGTATCCTCAGTTGATGAGTGGTGCATAATCCTCTCCCATGGTGTTGAATTTAAGATACTACTGATTGCAGTAAAGTTTGCTTTGTCATAATTGTTAAAGGTGGTCTATTTTTTTTAAGCTAATGTGCCCCCTGCTAGCTCAAACAGAATAGAAAAGTGATCACTGCTGTATATACATAGAAACATAGACTTTGACAGCAGATAAGGACCACTTGGCCCATCTAGTCTGCCCATTTCCCTAGCTACAGGATAGGCCACAGATCCTAGTTAACCAACAGCCTATTTCTTCCTACCCCCCACAAGAATTGCCTTATGTCTGTCCCATGCATTCTTGAATTCTCCCACAGTTTTAGACCCCACAACCTCCTCAGAAAGGCTGTTCCATGCATCCACTACCCTCTCTGTGAAATAATACTTCCTCACATTGCCCCTGAACTGCCCCCCCTCTATCTTTAAATTGTGTCCCCTTGTTTTTGCACGTCTCTTCTTCTGAAAGATGCTACCCTCTTGGAAATATGATTCCCTAGTGGAATGTTAGAGATTTTATCTCTTATGCTAGTGGTGAGAAGATCTAAGGTATGGATGCCTCTAGTTGGCAGTGTAATAAGTTGTGTAAGACTATTATCTATAAGGGATGATAGAAAATGATAGAAAAAGTTTTTCATTCTGGCAGCAGCCAGTTAATGATGTCCAGTTTATATTACACATATCAAAGTCACCCAATGTTACAACATCCCCCTAGGCAGATAGGTTAGAGATATCAAGTAATAGTTTAGATGTGTAGTCTAAATCTGATACTGGGGGCCTATAACAGTTACCAGTTATTAATTGTGGTTGCCCTTTAAATTGGATGGTAACCCAGATGGCTTTCGGTGTCAGTTTGGTAGTGGGTTTCATGTGAAGAAATGTTGTCTCTTACATGCGTGCAAACCCCGCCACCCTTTCTACCTTCTCTATCCTTGTGATATAATTTATAACCCTGCATTTCCTTTATCCAGGAAGAGGAAGAATCCCACCAGATTTTGGTAATTGCTATTATCCCCAGGTTAAATATCTTACTTCTGGCTTCTAGCTCTACCATTTTGGATAAATTCAATAATCTTTCATTTAGTGAAAGAATCTTGCATGGAAGTGTAAGGCAAGAGCTGAGTGTACTTTTTAGAGACTTGGGAAAATTCCCCTTCTCACCATTTTTATTTAGTTTAAAATATTGTTTATTATGGATGAAAAGGATTTCCTCAGCAGAGTATTACCCCTCCTGCTGAGATGTAGCCTGTCCCAGCAAAACAAGGGGGTTTTGTCTAAAACGTTCTCTCAGTAGGTCTGAGGCATCATTTCCTTAGCCATTCATTTATATGTTTGATGTTATGGGTAATGGTCTCAGTGGCTCTAGGAACAGGTAGTATTTCTAAAAAAACATTCTTCGCATCCCCTTCCAACAGGAAGGTTATTAAGTGCTACATAATCTTGATCAGGGTTGTTGTACTTAATGTTATCAAAACACTGAGTTCCAAAATGTTCTTTATTGTAGCAGCTCAGGACTCTGAGTTCAGGCAAGGTAAACAACAGAAAAAAAAATTAAAGAGAATCTTTTTTTTTTTCTGATAGCATCTTAACTGGGGACCCAGAGCCAGGGTCAGCCTCTGGGGTTAGGTCCTGGGCAGAATTTTGCAAACAAGATATACCCAGACCTGACGTTTCATAGTTTCTACTGTTTCACGTTATGTGTGCCCCAACAAATGTTTTCCAGCATTGAAATCTGCCGCACAGTGTGGTACCCATTGCAAGAGACTGTAGGGTCTGAGCAGCTGCAAGTGGGGAAGTCAAGTGCACCCATTGGTGGGATGTGGGGATACTGTGTGGGGTAACATTGCTTGAGCCAACTATTATTATTGTTGTGATATTTGTCCCATTTCCCCATCCCCAAAATAAATACTGTTATTGTTCATGTTATATGCTGGTATTGCAAATTATTGCAAAGGGGGGGCTTTATTATGTAGAGAAGGGTCTTTGGGGGCAGCTATTGTATATTTCCTGGTGGGTGGTAACCTGCAATCTGTTCACAGGCATTTCCTGCCATTACCCCAGGTGGAGGCACCCCGTCATCTCTTCACTCCTTAACACAGGCTGGCCCCCTTGGAGGTGTTTCCAGGTAAGCTGTGAGGGCACTGGAAACAGCTAAGCTGATTCTAGGGACTGTTACACCACTTTTCTTTACTTTTTGTGAAATTCCATGAATTTTGCAAGATCTCATGAAATGTCACTGAATTTTCTGAAATGATTTAATTGGTCATAACCTAGTCAGTCCTATAGCTAGAGATCTAAAACGTGTCATGCATACTCTATGAAAGGCCCAGAAAGGATGCCAAGTTGAATGACATTTTGATAGGGGGCAGGGAAGTTATAGGGGCTCAAAGTCTAGCAGCTCAACAATCGTGTGAAAATTTTGTGAAATATTTCAAAATTCTTGAATTTGTCATACCTGTGTCAGTCGTATAGCTAGAGATCTGAAAGTTGCCATATATACTGTTTGCAAGGGGGCCTAAAAGGATGCCAAGTATCAGAAAAATTGGATGAGGGACAGAGAAGTTGTAGGGGCTCAAAATCTGGAAATATTTTAACTGTGTGAAAATTTCTGAAGTTATTTCTATTGTTAAAACTTAGCTACCTTTGGAGCTAGATCATTTAACATTGATATGCATACTTTCTTGGAAGAGTTTAGAAACTGCTAAATAGAGAGGTATTTGATTATGTTAATTGACAGGATTTCAACATTTAATAATTTAAATATTTATTAAATTGTTTGATAATTTTCAAGCTATATGGGTGTTTATTGCTCCCCCTGCTATTGCAGGTATACAATCAAGATTTGGCACGCACACCCAATGTTAATATGTTCTGGAATCTAATAAATGTGGTTTAATGTGGCTTAGTATGTTAAAATTTATTGATGATACATTTAGCATGCATACCAAATGTAAAAATGTCCTAGAATCTCATTAAGTTGGATAAATATAGCTTAGTAGGTTAAATGTATTGAGAATATTTTAGAAATTACTTATTGGCAAAATGTGCTCAAAGAATAATGGATGCATAACAGATAATGCCACTAGAATTCCAATTGTGGAATTTAACTTTTATAAAGCACTTACCACCATTGAGTCATCTTACCTGCGCTGGCATCATGGCCCTTCAGTCCCCTTCCAACATTCTTGTGAGTGTGATGTCCAGCATTGTGTACCTTCATGACTAAAAATATCCAGATACTTCTGTCTAATGGCCTAAGTTGCAACTAGGTGTAATGCTTGGTGTCACTTGGTGCCACTGTTTTCAAATGCTAAAAGTAAACTGTACATTGTTATCTACGGGGTTGTTAAAGAGTTAGCAGTTGGCATTGTACAGAAACAATGTTGCATGTGCATGTGCTTCCACAAAAGTCATAATGTCATTCAGCTCTAGTGGTTAGCTGGTACATTGTAAGTAGATAGTCTACTGTACGGTGATGTCCATGACTATTCTTCATGGTTTGTCACTCAAGATTGACAATTGACAATTGGCAACACTATATTTTTGCAATGGAGACTCCTATGAATGCTACCTTAATGCCACTTTACCCAGTCTTTACCTTCCTCTACAATGTCAACTCAAGTATATGACTGGGAAAAATGTATGGACTTGGCTTCAGTGAAAGTATCACAGCATTCCAAAATTTCACAAAAACTCATGAAATTCAACTTTAATTACTAATGTTAGTTAGGCACATTTGGCTTCTTTTATTTTGGCCAGCCTTTGAGCAGAAGATTAGAGAGCTGACACACATCCTTTTTTCCATATTGTTTTTTTCTCACGGCCTGCAGCTCATCACTCAGGGATATACTGTACCCTGTTCACCTGCATATACTCTGATCAGGCTGAACCCAGCTATCATTCAGTTAGCTGCTGGAGTTTTCTACCAGATTTTGTTCCCTCTCATTTTCCTTGGTGGGGGTGGTGCCTCTGTCAGACTCACACAGCCACAGCTTCCCCTGCGGCAGAAGCAAGATCCCTGGCTCAGCCGCAGGGGTCACTCTGTTTGTGGAACCTGGTTCAGACCCTCCCCAACTGAGATGCACTATTGAGAGACAGCTTTCTTGACAATGGCTTGATTCCCAACATGACTTTGTGGGCTCACTTCCAAACCCAGATCATCAGCATAGCAGCATTATGCTGTCTTGCTGGACCATGGGGGTGGCCTCAAAACCTAGACCAATTAACAATAACAGAATTTGTGATAGTCTTTTCTGTAGTTTAAAAGTTATAGAGACTTAAACATGGTGCAGTTTGCAAAATGGCAGAATGCAACTTTAACATTTTGGAAGTTTGGAAGCTTATAATTCAGTAGCCTTTAAAGAGAGAGATTCGAAACTTGCTACACTTTGGAATGGACATGGTAAAATCTTCATAACAAATTTGTTGCAGTTTGAACAAATGTTTTTTTTTTAAATGTGAAGGAAATATCCGAAATCAAATTTTTTTATGAAATATGAATGTAAAGTGTGTGACATTTTGCAGAAGTGAAAATCATGATTTTGCCAGAATTTCACAAACAGAAGATACATTTTGCCCAGCCATGGTCTCCATCCCCCTTGAAATCAGATATTTTACTTCTCAATTTCCTTTTCACTGAAATTAGGTAGTTTAGCTCTCCATCACTGTACCTACTGAAAAACCCCACTGAAGTAAGATGGTTTAGTCCTTCATCCCCTATCTACTGAACTTAGATTTAGCTATTTATTTATTTTAGCATTTTTGTTTTAGACTAGAAGGCATGTGAGCAAAAGGCCCATTTTCACATGTGTACCATTTATTAGATAATAACATAAGAATGTGTCAGCAGAAGGGGACTGTACGATCCATCTAGTCTGCCCAGATTGCCTACCCCCCATTCTGTTCTTCTACTGAGATTACCACCATACATGTCCCGTGGTAGCTTAAAAGCAATGACTGTTTTGGCCTCCACATCCTCTGGTGGTAAGCTATTCCAAGGGTCCACCTCCCTCTCTGTGAAGTAGAATTTATAAATGTTGTTTTAAACTTACCCCCTGTTAGTCTCAAACTGTGTTCCCTCATTTGTGTGGTCTCATTTCTGCTTGTACCTTATTTATGCCCTTAATGTATTTGAAGGTTTCCATCATCTCCCCCCTGTTTCTCCTTTGCTCAAGGGAGTGCATTTGTAGTTTCTGTAGTCTGGATTCATATTGCTCCTGGTGCAGTTCCTGTACTGTTTTAGTTGCTAGCCTCTGTACAGCCTCCAAGCAGTCTATATCCTTTTTTAGATGTGGCCTCCAGAATTGTATGCAGTACTGAAGACGTGGCCACACCAAGGACCTGTACAGAGGGAAAACATAGAAACATAGACTTTGACAGCAGATAAGGACAGCTTGTTCTACCTAGTCTGCCCATTTCCCTACCTATTGGCTAAGCTGCGGATCCTAGTTAACCAACAGCCTACTTCTTCCTCCCCACCACCATAATTACCTTATGTCTGTCCCATGCATTCTTAAATTCCCCCACTGTTTTTGACCACATGACATACTCAGGAAGGCCTCTCGCTTCCTACTTGTTATACCCTTGCCAATACATCCATGGATGCTAATAGCATTCTGCACCACCTTCTCACATTGTCTATCCACTTTTAAATCATCGGAAATAAGCACTCCAAGGTCCTGTTCAGGTTTTGTTTCTGTTAATTGTTCACCATCGGGTGTGTATGTTTTCCTTGGGTTTTCTTTACATGGGTGCATGACCTTGCACTTTTTGGCATTTAATTTCAACTGCCAGTCCCTAGACCATGCTTCTAGGCTCTTTAGACCTGCTTCCATTGCTGCCATTGGAGATGCATTAGCCCTCCATCCCACTCCCCATTGAGACAGTTTAGCTCTTCATCCACTTCACTGAAATTCAGTACTTTAACCCCTCAAACTGAAATTAGTATATCTCTCCAAACAGCCACATTCATGGCCCTTTAGGTGCAGCTGCAACTACACCAAAGGAGGACTGGAAACCCCAAAAGACATATTTCTATTTTTATTTAGATTGCCTCTATCTGTAGGACTTCTCTGGCTACAGTCCGGCATGTCCGATTTTCCACTTCATTGCCAACTGATGTCCCCAAACCCTTGTTGACTTGTTATGCTAGCATGTTACAGATTGGCAGCAGCAGTTTGTTAGTATACAGACCAATAGCCACCATAGGATAATGTGCTTGCATGCTACAGACTGGTGGTAGCACTGAGTTATCTTATCTAGATTAGTGCAGTAGCTTGGTAATAGACCTATAGCAGTAGTAGAATGTAGTGCTAGCTGTGACTCTTGGCCAGTTGGTTATGATTATTGTATGACATTTGTAATATAAAAAATATAGTACGTGATTGTCTCGCATAAGCCAGCCTGTGCTATGAATACCCACACACTGATTTCAGTGAAGCTACAATGACAAGTGACCTGAAACCAGGAGGTAATTAAAAGACCGGAGAGACTTAATTAAGGGTCTCCTGTTTTTCTGTCTTAATTAGGACTGACCCAGCTACCAGGCTATAGGGCTGTTAAAGTTTTAAGATTCCTATAGGAAGAACATTTCATACCAACTTGGTGTTAAAAGTTGTAAAACCCTTTGGTATGCCTTGGGAATAGGAACTACACCAGATCAAAGACAGACTGTTTAATTAAGAAGTCATACTTAGGCTGTGGAATTATTTGCTGATGTCATCTTATTTAATATACCTCCTGATAGGACAGCATGTTTGTATTTTTTTTCTATTCTAAAAGGGAGGAACCAGATGACTCACTAAGATGGTGGGGAGATGGGGTTGAAATGTATTCTTGTAACTGGGGAATATGACATATCATTTTGGGACTCAAGAAGGACAGATCACTGATCTAACTAAGGCACTTATAGAGCAAATACATTATATAGAAACAGACTAATTGTATTGTGGTAGGAGTTGTTTTGTACTTTGCCCTTGTTCTTTTAGGTGATTGTACACTTTTTGATATATTGTTCTGTGTTCATATTTTTCATATTTGTATCATCTTTTAGTAAAGTACCTATTATTTGAAAGACTGCCTGGGTGTCTGCCAGTTCTTTTTTTGCATGTGACATATAGAGGGTTAAGACTGACAAAAACTGTTCAAAAACTTGATGGTGTTACTAAACTGGGAAAAGGTAAGAATATACCTAAGGTCTGTTATGGAGTTTTAAGGGTTCATTTTGGAAGCCTGGCTTAGTGCAACTGGCAAAATATTGTACCGCAATCCCTGAAGAAGGTACGTATCTGAGCCTGTACATTGGGTACACTAGCATATGGTTCACAGTTTGAATCCCCCCAGAACTAGAGACTAAAGGCTATTCAGACCCAAAAGCAGACAGGATGGTTACCTTGTCTGTTACCTGTTCACATTACTGTGCTCAGAGGTTGGCACTGTAGGAGCAGAGGGCTTGACCTGCTAAGTGTGTTTGTGACAGATTTGGTTGACAGCAGTGTGAAAAGATTTGGTAACACAAGCTTTAACTGTTCAGTGTGTCAGCTTAATACTGTACAGCTCACTTGCAAAATAAGACAGTGATTTATTTTTAGAAAAGAAACAGAACTATATCATTTTGCTTACAGTCAAGTTCCTACCTGTTTTTTTTTTTTTTCTAAAGTGCAAGTTAGAGTATCCATAGTTAGGGAAGAAGATGGCTTCCAACTACAGTGGATACACTGCAGACTACTTGAGGCAGTTGTGCCAGGAAAGAGGAGTCCTGCATGAGGTGAGAGCCACCAAGCAGAACCTTGTGGATTCCCTGATGGCAACAGATGCCCAGAGTATAGAGTCATAGACTGTACAGTGTCCAGATCCAGTGAGGAGGGCAGCAAAGCCAGTGCAAGCAAAGTGCCACAGCAGCAGAGGAAGGTCACCAGCATTTTGGAGCCAGAAGCAATCAGGCTGCAGATTGAGTTGTGCAGAATGGAGCTGGAGTTCCAGAGAGACGCTGAGAGAGAACGGCGAGAAGCGGAGCAAGAGAAATTAGCTGCAGAGGAGAAGAGGGAGCGAGAACAGTGAGCAGCTGAACATGAACAGTGAGAGGCAGACCATGAAGAGCATGAGCACCAGAGGAAAACATGAACTGGAGAAGCTACGATTCCAACCACCAGCACCAGAGCAGGTAAGTGGTGTTGGTTTAACTGGAACTACAGGACCGTGTTACAAATTGAATTCCAAATTGATAGCTGAGTTTATAGAGGGGGAGGATATGGATGCCTTTTTAAATTTCTTTGAAAAAGTTTGTATTCAGGCAAAAATTCCTAGAGGATTGTGGAGCTTCCAGCTATCCCCACTACTCACTGGGAAAGCTCGGGATGCATTGGGTCAAATGGACAATGAGGGCAGTAATGATTACAGCAAACTTAAAGCTGCACTTTTAAAAAAAGTTTGATTTAACTGCAGAAGCATACAGAGCAAAATTCTGTAATCTCAGGAGAAGCCCTGATATGAGCTATGAGGAGCTAGCCACGAAATAAAGTCAGTGCTTAAAACATTGGTGGGAAGGAATTGAAGCAAACTCTGTAGATAAAATTTAAAATGCTATATTATTAGAATAGTTTTTTTGGGCATGCCCAGCAGAGCTGAAAACTTGGCTGGAGGACTGAGATCTCAAAACAGTGCAAGAGGCTGCTGAACTTTCGGACCACCATGCCAAGAACAGACCTGCTCTGAGAGCGAATGGGATGGCATGGCAGTGCAGGATAGGAAAAGCATGCCTTCAGGGCAGCTAAACCCCTCACTGCCTCCACCAAAACCAGTTAGCCCCTGGTTTCAAAGAAAATATTTCTCTGAGAAAAGAAACAAATATTGGGTTTGCAAAGAAACTGGGCATTTTGCCAGACAGTGTCCCAAAAGGAAGAGCAATATGCAGAATGGGGATAAGAAATAAGTGGGTTGTTTGTGTGTCCTTGGAAGCATGCCTGTGAACATGAGGGAACACATGCACCCAGTCATGGTGAATGGTGTACAGACACAAGGGTTAAGAGACACAAGGTCATCCCTGACATTGGCAAAATGGGATCTGGTAGAGCCTGGTCAGCTTATACCCAACAGATTTGTAACTGTACAAGGGTTCACTGGGAAGGAGACAATGCTGCCACTCACTAGTGTTCTCCTAGACTGAGGTGAAACAGGGGGAACTGTGCAACAGGTGGCTGTAGCCAAAACCTTAGCAGTTGATGTCATCCTTGGTAACAATCTCAAACAGGGGTTGATGTGTGCAGTTATCTGTAGCCAAGCTGCAAGCAAAAATTTTAGTTTCTGGACCCCACAGAAGCCATTGTGGAAACTACTGGGAGGCTAGTTCCCCAGCCTATGTCTCCTGATATGGAGACTAATGAAAAGAGGGTAGAAATTTACCCAGTTGCAGTTAACCACACAGCTATGGAGGGTTACTCCTAAGAAGGAGGGGTGACCCATTGTCAGAGGGTTAGGGATGACAGTGATCCTAAGTGCCCTGATATAAGTGATAGGGACCCTAGTTTAGAGACTGAAGGGGACCTGTCCCATGCCTTGAGAATGTGTAAGGAGATTGCAGCTGCTCAGAAAAGTGACCCTAGTCTAGAGAAGCTGAGGGCTTGGGCAGACTCTGACGGAGCACTGTGAGGTGATGGTAAACATAAGGTTTATTGTGAAAATGGACTGATGTATACTTAGGTTGTAAAGACAGAGGGAGGGGTGATAGGCAAGCAGCTTGTCATTACCAAGGGGTACCATGAGTAGTTGCTCAAGATTGAACATGATATTCCTTTGTCTGGTCATCTGGGAATTGCATGCACTATGCAGCGGTTGGCCAGCATTTCTATTGGTCCAACTTCACCCAGCAGGTGAAGGAGTATTGCAGGTCTTGTCACCAGTGCCAAGAAATAGGGAAGGAGGGCAAGAAAACCCAAGCAGCCCTAATTCCATTGGCCATAGTGGAGGAGCCATTCCAAAGGGTGGGAATGGATATTGTGGGACCTTTAAATACCCCCAGCTCCTCTGAGAAGAGGTTGTTCCTGACTGTAGTGGAATTTGCCACCCAATATCCAGAGGTAGTCTCCCTATCCTCACTGAGGACAGATAAAGTGGCAGATGCCTTATTTGGGATTTTCTCCCATATTGGTTTTCCGCAGGAGGTTATCACCAGTCGAGGGGATTCATTCATGTTGGACCTGATGAAATGCTTCTGGGATAAGTGTGGGGTGGTGCAGAGGCACACAACACTTATCACCTGCAAGGCAATGGGCTTGTGGAAAGATTTAATGGTACCTTCAAGTCAATGCTCCAAGCGTTTGCTGAACAGCGTGGGAAGGACAGGGAGAAATACCTTTCCCACCTATTGTTTGCATACAGGGAGGAGCTGCAAGAGTTGATAGAATTTTCCCCCTTCAAACTCTTTTATAGACGCCGGGTACATGGGCCCCTAGATTTGATCCAGGAGGACTGGGAAGGCAAGCATGCCACCCAGGGCACTCCCGTAGTGGATTACATCCTTAGGTTTAGGGAAAGGCTGAATGAGTTTATGGGGACAGCCCAGAGCAACCTGGCAGCTACCCAACAGAAACAAAAAGTGTGGTATGACCACAGAGCCAGAGCTCACTCATACATGGTGGGTCAGGAAGTCATGGTCCTTATTCTGGTTCAGAAAGACAAGCTGCAGGCTGAGTGGGCAGGACCGTACAAAGTAGTTAGAAAAGTAAATGATGTGAACTTTATCATAGAGTTACCTGACAGAAGACATACAGGAAGAATGTACCATTTCAACATGATGAAGCCATATGCTAATAGGGCTGACATGGTGTTTGCAGTATGTAGTCCTGGGGAGGGGACGGACCAAGGAGACCCCCTTCTGGACTTTCTGGAAGAAAGCAAGTGTTGTAGGCTGGGGACAGCTCCATCCTAACCAAGTGAAAATAGAGGTGATCAAGGCATGGCCCAGACCAGAGACACAGAAGCAGGTCAGGAGTTTTCTAGGGACAGCAGGGTATGATAGGAAATTTGTACTTAATTACAGTGCCCTGACTGCTCCCCTTATCTGACCTAGTAAAAAAAGATGCCTAAGAAAATTACCTGGGAACCAGCCTGTGAAAAAGCCTTTACCAGACTGAAGGAAGCACTGTGCAGTGCTCCTGTATTGACAAGTCCTGACTATAGCAGACCCTTTATAGTCCAGGCTGACACCTCAGATGTGGGTATTGGGGAAGAACTGAGTCAGACATCCAACCTAGGGAAAGATCATCCTGTAGTGTACCTGAGTAAAAAGTTACTTCCCAGGGAGCAGGCTTACTCTACTGTGGAAAAACAGTGTCTTGCCATAGTGTGGGTCCTAAAGAAGTTAGATCTGTACATATATGGGCATCATTTTGAGGTTCACACTGCCCACAACCCCTTGGTTTGGCTGACTAAAATGGGAAAAAACTAAGGGTAGACTACTAAGATGGAGTCTTTCCTTGCAAGGGTATGGCATGACGATCTTACATAGGGGTGGAGCGACCAATCAGAATGCAGATAGCCTGTCGCATCTATATAAGGAGTGAACTGACTTAGGGAGCTCATCCCATGCATGGGATAGAGCCCCCAAATTCAGTCTAGGTGAGGAGGATCATGACACTTGGCCAGCTGGTTATGATTGTTGTATGATATTTGTAATATAAAAAATATAGTAGGTGATTGTCTCACATAAGACAGACTGTACTATTCGTGCCCCCGCCCACCCAGGTTTCAGTGAAACTACAGTGACACGTTACCTGAAACCAGGAGGTAATTAAAAGACCAGAGAGACTTAATTAAAGGTCTCCTGTTTTTCTGTCTTAATTAGAACTGACCCTGCTGCCAGGATATAGGGCTTGTAAAGTTTTATGATTCCCATAGGAAGAACATTTTATACCAACCTGGTGTTAAAAGTTGTTAAACCCTTTGATATGCCTTGGGAACAGGAACTACACCAGATCAAAGAGAAAATGTTTAATTAAGGAGCCATACTTAGGAAGAGGAATTTTTGCTGATGTCTCCTTATCTAATTTACCTCCTGATAGGACATCATGTATTTTTTTTTTATTCTAAAAGGGAGGAGCTAGATGACTCACCATAGGGGTGGGGAGATGGCATTGAAATGTATCCTTGTAACTGGGCAATATGAAATATCATTTTGGGACTCAAGAAAGACATATCTCTGATCTAACTAAGGCACTTATAGGGGAAACACATTAGATAGAAATGGTCTAATTGTATTGTGGTAGGAGTTTGTTTTGTACTTTGCCCTTGTCCTTTTAAGTGATTGTATGCTTTTTGATATATTGTTATGTGATTACATTTTTCATATTTTTATCATCTTTTAGTAAAGTACCTATTATTTGAAAGACTGCCTGGGTGCCTGCCAGTTCTTTTTTGCATCTGACATTTAGAGGGTTAAGACTGATAAAAACTGTTCAAAAGCTTGATGGTGTTACTAAACTGGGAAAAGGTAAGAATATACCTAAGGTCTTTTATAGAGTTTTAAGGGTTCATTTTGGAAGCCAGGCTTGGTGCACCTGGTAAAAGATTGTACTGCAATCCCCGTACAGGGTACATATCTGAGCCTGTACACTTGGGTACGCTAGCATAAGATTCACAGTTTGAATCTCCTCAGAACTTGAGACTAAAGGTGATTGAGTCCCCAAAGCAGACAGGAGGGTTACCCTATCTGTTACCTGTTCACATTACTGCACTCAGAGTTTGGCACTGTTGGAGCAGAGGGCCTGACCTGCTGAGTATGTTTGTGGCACTAGCATGTTCCAGACAGATGGCAGCAATGAGCGATGTTATATAGTTTGGTGGCAGTACTTACTAAGGTGATATACCTGTATCAGTAGTGGAATTTAGTGCAGGCATGTTCCAGATAGAATGCTGCAATGACTTAGGTTATGGTCTTGCAGAACTGGAGGGATGCGGTGTTAGCACATTACAGATTGTTGGCAGCAGGCAGGTATTGTGCAAGCAGTTTAAAGACTTGTAACAGTAGTGGTCTGCTTTACAAAAAATGTGTACCAACTCCCTCCCACTTCCAACTACTCTGCACTGACTCCCCCCAATGCACTGATGCCCTCCATCATCCAGCCATTCTAAAATCAAACCATCAGTGCACCAACTCCCCCTCACACCTCCAGCCAGTCTACACACAACCTCTCAGTGCCTCGACTCTCTTCCATCTCCAACAACTCTACACCCAACCAGTCAGTGCACTGACTCCCTGTCACTTCCAGCCACTGAAGAATGACATCCCTCAGTGCATTAACCTAATCCCAACTCTAGTCACTCTACACCCAAGCCCTTAGTGCAAGAACTCCCTCCCACATCTAGACCCAGCCCTCATTGTACTGATGCCATCTCACCTTCAACAACTCTGCAACCCATCTCAAATTGCAGCAACTCTCGTCAACCTCCAGCCACCCTTCACCCATCTCCTGAGTACACCATCTCCCTCCCACCTCCTGCCACTCTACATGCAGCCCCTCAGTGCACTGACTGCTTCTTACAACCAGTCAATCTATACCCAACCCTCGGAGCACCAACTTCCTCTCTCCTCCAGTCACTCAGCACCAAACCCCTAGTACACTGACTCTTCCCACCTCCTGTCACTCTACACACAACCCCTTAGTGCACTGACTCCCTCCTACTTCCTGCCACTCTACATTCAACCCCTTAGTACACTAACTCCCTGTTGCCTCCAGCCAGTCTATACTCAGCCCCACAGAGCACCAACTCCCTCCTCCAGTCATTCAACATCAAACTTGTCAGTGCATGACCCACTCCCACCTCCAACCACTGTAGACTCAACCACCCAGTTCACTGACTCCCTCCCACCTCCAGTCAAGCTACACACCGCTCCTTAATTCAACAAATCCCTCCCATCTCTGCATACAACCCCTTTATGCACCAACAGTCTCCCACCTCCAGCAACTCTACACCCCACTCCTAAGTGCAAAGGCACTTTCCCATCACCAGTCACTCTATACCCAGTCCCACAGTGCACCATGTTCCCTGTCTCTTTGCCCAACCTGTCAATACAATGACTCCTTTCCACCTTCAGTCACTCTACAGCTAACTTTTCAGTGCACAGACTGCCTCCCAAATCCATCAACTCTACACCAAATCACTCTGTTCACTGATGCCCTCTCTTCTCCAGCCACTGTACACAAAACCTGGTAGTGTACTGACTCCCACCCACCCACCCTCAACAACTGCATCAACTCTATCTCATTATCCAGTCATTCCACCCCAACCCCTCAGTGCACCAACCCCTCCCATCTCCAGCCGCTCTACATCCTAGCCCTCAGTGCATGATTTCCTCTGCCTTGACAGCCAACCTCTCAGTGCACTGATCCCATTCATTTCTTCAACTAGTCCCACAATGCACAGACTTACCTCACCTCTACACCTAACCTCTAAGTGCACAGACTCCCCCTACCTCTACACATAACCTCTTAGTATTGTGACCACACACATTTATATCCATCTTCTCAGTGTCCATCTCTACACTCAACCCCTAACTGAGTTGACTTCTTCTACCTTTACTCCCAGCTTTTGTGTACTGACATCCCCCATGTCTCACTAACTTCACATACATCTACATTCAGCCTTTCAGTACACTGACTTTCCCACCTCTACACACAGCCCCTCAGTGCACTGATGTCCCCATCTCTGCATCTAACCCATCAGTACACTGACTCCTCCCCACCTCCAGTCATTATCCTGACATTCAGAAGTGCTCTTTTCACTGGTGGCAGCAGACAGAGAGGGTCAGCAGGGGCAAGTTAGAATCTATGGATAATCTACTCCTCAAGGACCCTGTAAAGTGTGCTCAACAACAACAAATGTATTCAGTGGTTTATGGGGCCCTGTGATACCCTGATTAACATAGAAACATATAATTTGATGGTAGATTAGGACCACCTGGTCAACCTTATTTGCCCATTTTTTGCATCCTACAGTGTCACTGCAGACTTTATGTGATCTCCACCCCCCTAATCTACTAGGATTCCCTTATGCCTATCCCATGCTTTCTTGAGTTCCACCACTGTTTTCACCCCCACCCCTCTGCTGGGAAAATGTTCCAGATATTCACTACTCTTTCTGTGAAGACATACTTCATCACATCTCTCCTGAATATACCCCAGTCTAGCTTCATTGTATGTCTTCTTGTCCTTGAGCATCTTTTTTCTTAAAATTACTACCTTGTGTTCCTTATTTACTCCCATGAGGTATTGAAAGGTCTCTATCATATCACCCTCTCTCCTACCTCTGTTCCAGGGTGTACATAATTGAGGTCCTTTAGTCTCTCTCTCCTTCTAGGACTTCTTATGCAAACCCTGCACCATTTTAGATGCCCTTCTCTGGACAACCTCCAGTCTACCTAGGGAGGTGGATCAGGGGAGGGCAGTGGACATGGCCTATCTGGACTTCAGCAAAGGCCTTTGACACTGTGCCACATAGAAGACTATTACACAAACTGGGGAATATGGGTGTGGGCAGGACAGTAGTGTGGTGGGTAGGTAACTGGCTGGGTGGCAGGACACAGAGGGTGGTGGTAAATGGCTGTCACTCCACAGAGGGAAGAGTGACCAGTGGGGTACCACAGGGATCAGTGCTGGGACCGGTCCTATTCAACATCTTCATCAGTGACATTGCACAGGATATAGAAGGCAGAATTTCACTGTTCGCTGATGACACAAAGCTCTGTAACAGAGTAGACACACCAGAGGGTGTAGACAGAATGAGAAGGACCTGCAGAAACTTGAAGAATGGTCAAGGGTTTGGCAGTTGAAATTCAATGCAAAGAAGTGCAAGATAATGCATATGGGGCACAAAACCCTGGCACAATATATCAGTTGGGGGTGAGGATATAGCATGCACCAAGCAGGAAAGGGATCTTGGGGTTGTCATCTCTGATGACCTCAAGGTAGGGAAACAGTGTGACAAGGCATCAGGTAAAGCAAATAGGATGCTGGGATGTATAGGCAGGGGCATCACCAGCAGGAAAAGGGAGGTCATAATTCCGCTATACAAGACACTAGTGAGGCCCCACCTGGAGTACAGTGTACAGTTCTGGAGACCATACCTACGTAAGGACATAGACAGGGTAGAGAAGGTTCAGAGGAGGGCAACAAAGATGGTGCATGGGTTGCATCACAAATCCTATGAAGACAGGTTGAAGGAACTGAACATGTACTCCCTGGAGGAGAGGAGGGAGAGGGGATATGATAGAGACATACAAGTATCTTACAGGGAGGAACAGGGTGCAGGAAAACACTATTTTTAAACGAAAAGATGTTTCAGGACTAGAGGGCATGGGATGAAGTTGGAGGGAGGACGATTCAGAGGAAACATGAGAAAGAATTTCTTCACGAGCAGGTGGTGGACAAGTGGAACACCCTGCCAGAGGAAGTGGTGGGGGCTGAAACAATCACGGGATTTAAGAATGCATGGGATAGACATAAAGGAATTCTAGAGGTCAGGGGTAAGGGGAAATAGACTTCTAGGAAAACAAACTGAACTTACAAGCTCAAATGGGCAGACTAGGTGGGCCATAGGCCTTTATCTGCCGACACTGTCTATGTATCTATGTATCTATGTACCTTTGTCCTTCTGGAGATGTGGCCACCAGGACTAGACACAGTGCTCTAGGTGGGATCTCACCAGCAATATACAGAGGTAACTACACTTTCCTCCCCTGCTGGTGATACCCCTCCCTATGCACCCCAGAATTCCACTGCATTGTCACACTGTTTGGCCACCTTTAAGTCATCAGAACAGAATAACCTCAGTCTCTTTCCTGCTTAGAGGTCATCATTACACTATCATTTTATACGCCACCTCTTGGTTTGTGTGCTCTAAGTCTCAGAACTGTACTTTAGAAAACAAACATAGACTCTGACATCAGATAAGGGCTGCTTGGCCCACACAGTCTTCCAATTTTTCATAATCAGCATTCTCACTGTAGGCCCTCTTTAATCTACAGGTCAGCTACCTCCATGGACTGGAAGGGTGGAGACAAGGGGGGAGGAGGTGGCTGATGCAGTGATTCTGGAAAGCAAGGTATTGGAAGGTCTGAAGACACTTAGGGTGGATAAGACACCAGGTCCTGATGGCAATCACCCTAGGGTGTTGATAGAGATGGCAGAGGTGTTGGCTGGCCCACTGACAGACCTATTCAATACCACCCTGGACATGGGGTACATGCTGCAGGACTGAAGATTGGCTCATGTGGTGCCTATAAACAAGCATGGCCCAAAGGATGAGCCAGGTCACTACAGACCTGTCAGTCTCACTTCCATAGTGGGTAAACTCATGGAAGTGAAGGGTGTGTTGTCGGCTGGTCCAGAATGCTGATGCTGCAGTCCTCTTGGTAGCTTGAGGGGATGGTCTGGATCCTTGTGCAACAGGACCATAACTATGAAACTTTCAGTGGTGTGGTGCCTCCACTTTGGGACTCAAGGAAAAATAACCAATGACCTCCACCCATTCCTGAGGAACAATATTTCCACCTCTGGAGTCCCCCCAGACAATTCCTAACAATACGTAGTATCCAAAAACAGTTATGGAAACAGTAATTACCATAAGCAAAGCAGGTATTTGTTACTGGAGGGAGTAGGACTACCAGATTTGGCTGTAAGAAAATAAGGGCAGGTTATACACTTAAACAACAATTAGCAACCTCTGATACTTATACCAATAAACCCTCAATAACAGCAAATGTAACTTTCATCAATGCTCCCACATGTCTGGTACCAGACCTGTCCCAATGTCTTTTGGGATACCCCACTACAGTGGCAGGCCTGTGATGCCATTGGTTGGTCCTTGTTGGGGCTCTAGATGATGAAGTAACACAAAGCAAAGCAACTTGGAACAACAATAACCATTTATAATCCCCATGGTGGCAAAATGGTACTTAGCGGACACAGATCAGGTGAAAAAAAAGTCATTGTCTTCTGATCAGTCTGGTGGAACCCTATGGAACACTTGATAGGCAGCAGCTGGAGCAAGAGCTTCTTGGCTAAAGATGAACTGCAGCTCCATCACTCTGGCAGGAGCAGTTCAATACAGATTCCAATCCCAGTCTGGGGTCTTAGGCAGAAACCCTGCTGTGCAATTTCTTCAAACAACAGTTCGGCACAAAGTCTTTTGTAAATCTGTAAGTGAGGTACTCTGAGCTAAAGGCGAGCTCCAGACTCTCAAACGAATTTTCTGGAATCTTCTCTACCCTCTGGTGGACTTTGGCAGCTTTTGTAGCAATCACAGTTTCCAGATATCATACTTAGAAAGCTAGTGAAAATCAACCAAGGCCACTGCATATTTGATTATTATCAGATTTTAATTCATTTAGAAATTCACTGTTGTGAGAAGCAAAAAGCTCCTAGCACCTCACTTCTTTCTGAGGCTTCAAAGAGGTTAGCAAGTAATCAACAGATCCACATTTTAAGGTGTGTAAAATTGTGACATCACAGCCTTAACAGGCTTCCAATTACTATTCAAAATACTTCTAATCAAAATAGCCTAGAAGAAGTGCAAAAATAGTGCTCTCTGAATTTTATACAAACATCTGCACAACCTATGCACATTCACATAAAATATGGGGTTCAATTCCTGAATTTATAACAAAAGCTATGTTTGAAGTTATATTAATCAAACTTCTAATTCCTGAAGTTTTTATACAGTTCAGACATTTTAGTGATGGTTGCCTTACTGGTTAGCTTAGATCCTAGTTTAGTAATTTATTACTTTCTATAATTTTTTTTGGGAAACCATCTTGGTGTGTCTCAAGGATATGTGGAAAATGGTATACATGTTATTTATCCTGATTGAAATTACAGCCTATTCTCTCTATATAGTAAAGTTGCTTGGAAACAGATTGAGGTGTATGTCCACCATTGCTAGCTCCATGCACTTCAGTAATTTTCATCTGATTCCAATCTTTACTCTCTGTTTAAGAGAAGATCCACAGTTTACATTGAGCACACCAGAGTACGTTCATATCCAATTTCTCTTTTTTCTATGTCTTTCAAAATACAGCAATAGACATCATTTTCATTTTATTCAAACATACATATATCCAGAAATGAGAAAAACATAAAAGAAAAATAGAAAAATAAATGGGGGGAGAAGGTAAAGAAAAAATATTAAAAGAAGAAACAAAAAAAAAGAAAAAAGAAGAAAAAAGGGAAGGAATGAAAATGAAGTGGAAATAGAAAAGTTCTTGATATATTTGCTTTAGATAAGGCATAAGATCTTACATTTCATTGAGGCTCAAATGACTCACACTCTTCATTCTGTAAATCCAATATCTTTATTTTCTTAACAGAAGGTTTGTTCTATTACCTACTCTTTTACCACACTTAACTTTTATCCCCATACATTTCATTCCACTTGGATCTCCTTGGTGGTTTTTAGAGAACTGTCTGCCTACTGCTTTGTCCATACATCTGTTTCTTATATATCCAATGTCTTCTTGGATTCTTTCCTTTAGACTCCTAATGGTTCTCCCTACATATGCCATTTGGCATGTATACCATATAATATAAACAACAAATGTTGTGTCATGGTATCAAATCCTTTATGATAACATTCTCATTTGATTTAAAAGCACTTATATTATTTCCTTCATTTACATATTGACATATGTTGCACCTTTTACATCTGTACATGCCTTTGGGTCTTTTCAGGATCCATGTTTGTCTAATATTCTTAAATTCATCAAAATGACTATGGACTAATTTGTCTTTAAGACTTGGTGCTTCTTAAAAATATATTCTCGGCTTTGGGCCTACCACCTGTCTCACTTTTTCATCTGCCAATAAAATCTCCCAGTTTCTGCAAACCACATTTCCAATAGCTCCAGCTATATTGTTGTATTCTATAGCCATTGTTATAGGACCATATCCAGATATTCCTTGCTCCTTACTTTTATTACACAGTTCTTTTTGTGATTTACTCTTAACATCATCCTTTGCCTTTAGCAAGATTTTTTGACTATAGTACCTCTGTATGAATGTTCTTTCTAGCTCTTTAGCCTGCACCTCAAATGTTTTTTTATTGGTACAATTCCTACGCATTCTGAGCAACTGATTATGCGATATTGAGTTCTTTAGTTTTTTGGATGAGCACTGTCATAATTCAATAATGCATTTGTTGCCGTATTTTTTCTAAAACTTTTCATTGTTTTTCTCTTTGTAATGGGATCTCCCATTATTGCATGGTCTTAGAAAATGAATCTTTGTTCTCCCTATCACATATTTGAACCTCAGGTTCAAGTCATTCATATTAAGCTTCTCCACAAATTGTTTAGCTGTTTCTTCATTCCCTCTCCATAAACAGAGGCAATCATCTATATAGCGAAAATTGTTCATCACATTATTGCTACAGGGATTGTTTGCTGTATTATAAATGCGTTGCATTTCCCAAAACCCCATAAATACTTTGTCATACACTGGTGCCATTATCTCCCTCATAGCAGTACCGCATCTCTGAACAAAATATTCATTATCAAAAATAAAGGCATTATGTATCAGAATAAATTCTAATGCATTCACAATGAATTCCATTGGTGTTGCTTGTTGGTACTTTCTATTTTCTAAATAGAATCTGCTTGCCCTAATGCCTTGTTCATATCTAATACTTGTATACAGGCTATCCACATCAGTGGAGAGCCACGTGTTCTGGTTGTCATTTAACTTGCGTACATTTTTTATTGTATCTCCTGTATCTCTCAAATAGGAAGGGAGGTCTACAACTAATTTTTCCAAGAAAAAATTAACAAAGCTGCCCAAATTCTCAGTAAGTGATCCTATTCCTGAGACTATTGGATGTCCTGGTAGATCAATAATATTTTTGTGTATTTTTGGAAGGGTGTACAATGTAGGCATAATTGGATTCTCCTGCCAAATGTAGTTAAATGCCTCTGTAGTGATTTCTCCATTAGTAACTGCTTGATTCAAAAGATGACTCAATTCCCTTCTATAGGTGAATGTGGAATTGCCTGCAAGCTGTCTATAATTACCACCTTCCTTTAGCAGCTTTGTTACCATAGCAACACATGCTCCCTGATTCATGATCACAACATTTCCACCCTTATCTGCAGATATTATTATAACTCCTTTCATATCTGTTAATTCGCTTAATGCTTGTTTTTCTAGGGTGGACATGTTGTGATACATGAATTTCTCTTTGTCTGCAAGTAAATTATTCACTTGTTTTGAACTGTTTTCTCATATGCAGCAATGGAATTATTAACAACATGTGGACAAAAATCAGACTTAGCTTCACACATTTTTCTCTTTAAATTCTCAAATATGTTCAAATCTACATGTAGACTTGGTACATCTGTTTCCCCTATCACTTCAACCAATGCATCTAGATTTTGTCTGTCTAAAATGTACATGCTGCTTTCGTCTGCAGACAGTCTCAATTTCCGCAGAAGCAGTTACATCCCACAGAAGATCATTTTGAATACCAAATCCCATGGCAGAATCAGTTAGATTTTCTTTCTCAGAAAATAAATATTTTAACTTTATTTTTCTAAAAAAATTAAACAAATCCACATAGATGTTAATGTCGTTAATTTGGGGGTTGGAACAAAATTAAGTCCTTTCTTCAAAATAGAATGTTGTGTTTCGGAAAATGTCACATTTGAAATGTTTACAATTTGTACTTCCTTTCCTTTTTCTCTCTCTCTCAAGATTCTGGTTAAATTGTGACTTTCTATTCCCCCTTCTGCCTCTTCTTGGTCCTCTCTTATGTCTCTTGTATTTATTCCTTTTGTGTTTTGCTTACCCCTGTTGTCTTGTCTTAAAAAATGAACACTGTTTCTGTTGAGATCTACCTTGGCTCCCATTTCTACTTTGTTGTCTCCCTCTATTGCATGATCTGCTACATGTAGTGCCCTCTGATGTCCATTTAATGATATCTCCCTTCTCATAATCTATTGGGTTTCTTAATAATTTATGCTGTTTCTTTTCAATCAGACTTTTTTCAACTTTTTTTAATTTGTTTTTCAAAACTCTTTCAAGAGTGACAATCTTCTCCACCCTCTGGTGGACTTTGGCATCTTTTGTAGCAGTCAATTGGAAAACATAGCCTGAATTTGCAGCAATCTACTTGGGCTCTTTTGCAAAGCACCAAAACACTGTGTCTGCAGGAATCGCAGCCAGCCAACACAACTTAGGGTTTCAGCCCTTGATGCAGTCTCTCCTGGTCTCTCTTCTCCCCCGGGACTGAGTTTTTGGTGGCTCCTGGAGCTATTGATAACCTATCCAGGTTCCCTGCTGAATGGTTCAGCTGTTCCTGGGAAAAACAGTCTTGTCTTTGTTTTTCTCTTTCTCTCTGTCTTCTTTCTTCCTCCTTCTCATCCAGCAGTGCTGTCCACTTCTGTTTACATTCCACCAGCCCCCACCACCAGAATTAAAAGGGCCAGGGTCAAGTCTTTTTAGCCACACCAGTTTTCTTAAAGCTATACACCACACAGGGGGTGAGGGATTACATACTCCCCCCTTTTTAGAACGTGGTGTCCTCGACAAGCCACTGCCCACAGTTCATGAGTCCCAAAGTCCATTTTAGGGAAGTGTACTATGGAAGGAAAAAAGGTTTATAGAAACATAGAAACATAGACTTTGACGGCAGATAAGGACCGCTAGGCCCATCTAGTCTGCCCATTTCCCTACCTACAGGATAGGCTGCAGATCCTAGTTAACCAACAGCCTTTATCTTCCTGCCCCCCACAAGAATTGCTTATGTCTGTCCCATGCATTCTTGAATTCTCCCACAGTTTTAGACCCCACAACTTCCTCAGGAAGGCTGTTCCATGCATCCACTACCCTCTCTGTGAAATAATACTTCCTCACATTGCCCCTGAACCGCCCTCCTTCTATCTTTAAATTGTGTCCCCTTGTTCTTGCAAGTCTCTTTTTCTGAAAGATGCTACCCTCTTGGACTTTGTTGACTCCCTTGAGGTACTTGAAGGTTTCTATCATGTCCCCCCTCTCCCTTCCTTTCTCAAGGGTGTACATATTAAGCTCCTTTAGTCTCTCCTCATACGGCTTCTCTTGCAGACCCTGCACCATTTTAGTTGCCCTCCTCTGGACTGCCTCTATCCTGTCTATGTCCTTGAGGAGATGGGGTCTCCAGAACTGGACACAGTATTCCAGATGGGGTCTCACCAACTGTTTGTACAAAGGGATAACAACTTCCTGTTTTCTGCTGCTGATGCCTCTCCCTATACATCCCAGTATACCCCTGGCCCTCCCTACTGCCTTCTCACATTGCTTGCTAATCTTAAGGTCATCTGATATGATTACCCCCAGGTTTCTTTCCTGTTTTGTTGTTGTTACTAGCTCCCCACCCATTGTGTATTCTTCCCCTGGGTTCTTGTTTCCCAGGTGCATTATTTTGCACTTTTTTGCATTGAATCCTATCTGCCATACGTCTGACCATTCCTCCAACCTTGCTAAGTCCCTTTTCATCCTTTCCACGCCTCCTTGTGTATCAACCCTGTTGCAGATCTTTGTGTCATCTGCAAAAAGGCATACTTTTCCTTCCAGTCCCTCTGCAATGTCACTGATGAAGACATTAAAAAGGACTGGACCCAATACTGAACCCTGCGGTACCCCACTAGTAACCGCCCTTTCTTCAGAGTGGACTCCATTTACAATTACCTTCTGTGTCCTGTTGTCCAGCCAATGTTTTAGCCAGGCTACCACCCTGGGACCCACTCCCAGGCTGGTTAATTTGACTATCAATCTTTTGTGTTATGAACAAACAAGTTACACAACCTAGAAAGAAAGATGTTCATTAGTCAGTAACATGTAACACATTGAAAACACTAAGTTACTCCTGTTTACTAACTTCTACTTTCTCCTCAGATTTAAACCTTTGGAGCAGGGACACAGCCTGTTCCATAGGTACAATTCTTTTGTGCACCACATGGAAAGGAATATCAGATGACTCTCCAGGCTGATCGCAAGTAAGTTTTAGTGGGGGCTTGTGGGCTCTTTCTGATCTCCTAGGCACCTGTGAGATTTCTGAGGGATTCATAGGCACACTGACCTGCTTGGTGTTCATTTTGGGGGTATCATTATCAACAGGGCATTCTTGCTAAGCATCCTCAGGATTTATAGAGACTTCCAGTAAGCCAGTATTGTCCATATGCATAAAGAGATTATCAGTGGTGGTGTCTAGGTTGATCTGTGGAATAAACAGTTCAGAATCAACATTCCATTTAAAAAAGGTAGTTTCCTCACTGGCCCACTGGCATAGAGGCATGGCTGCCATCTGTGATGCCAATACCAATGGCCTGGGATTGGGAACTGATCCAGATGTCTGAGGGCAGGCCAGGGAGAGTAGGATGGTGCATCCTCTGGACTGCTCTCTTGCTCTGGGGGAGGTGGGTTTGAGTGTCAGACACATACAGACACCTAGTGGAGGCCAGGGGTGCCACAGTGATTGGTGCCAGAATGTATGGGAGATGGGGTGAACTCTGGTCATCATTGCACATCCTCACTCCCATAGGAATCTCCTACTAGGAAAAATGCCAGTTACCTATTAATGAGCCAGCTCTGGCACCAACCCCTCTGGCTACCTAATTCAATCATTGATGGCCCCACTCGGGGGGGGCAGCCCCAAGTATGAGGGGGTCAGTTGCCAGAGCAGGACAAGCCCTTTCATGGGACTGGGGGATGCTCAGCAATAAAAATAGCAATTAAATAAAAATAAAAAGGTAGTTTCTGATGTTGAATCATCCCTGGCCCACTCTACATTTTCAGCAGCTGAGACATTCCAACCGGTTGGGGGGGTTGATGCCACAAAGCCTTGGGATCTTCTCTACAATAATAGTATTCATCCCCTGGTTCCACAGACAATTGTGGAGTGGGGACCAAAGGGGCATGCACTTCAGCAGTTAGAATATTTCCAATTTGATTTCCCACCTGGGTGCTGCTCCATGTTCTGTGGGCTCTTGGAGTGATGGGCTAATTTCCGTTGATGACTGGCTGTAGGTTTACTATTGGTAATAGATGGTTTCAATGAATGGTCTTAATGGTGTGCCTCCCCCCTTTGTCTGATTTTATAAACAGGTAAGTTATTTAATTATTCAATTCCTCCAGGATGACTTAGGGTTAAGATGACCATTTGTCCACCAATTTGTGCTTTCCACGCACTCTGAAATTTCCTAGTAGTGGTCTGTCTCCCACAGTGAGCAGTTGGGGTCTTAGTCTCAGGTCATATCTAGCCTTGTATTTTGCATTTGCTCTCCAAGCACATTCTGCTGCAAGCTTATATGCTTCCTGTAGCTGGCTCATGAGGCACTTGGTATACTGTAGGTATGATTCCTTGCTGGTTCCCTCAGGTGACAGATCAAAAGCCAGGTCAATAGGTAGCTGAGCCTCTCTTCCAAACATCAATAGATAGGGGGAGGTGTCTGTGGCACTATTCTTTGTACAATTACAAGCATGCACTAAATGTGGTACATGCTGGCTTCAGGTCTTCTTTTGCTTAGGGTTCAGAGTACTCAGCGTGCCCATGAGTGTCCGATTAAATCTTTTGGGCTGTGTGTCCCCTTTTGGGTGATAAGGGGCAGTTTTTGAATGCTGAATCCCATATGCTGTTAGAAATTCCTTAACCATTGTGCTTTGGAAGTCAGGATCTTGATCAGAATGAATGCACTATGGAATGTCGTAATGGGTGATAAATTCAGACAACTTTTTTACAACTGTACTGGCTTTCTGGTCCTTGGTGTGATAGGCCTGAGCATATTGGGTACAATGGTCAATAATGACTAATACACTGTTGAAACCTTTGCTATCAGACTCCAAGTATATAAAGTCCATGAAGACTAGCTCCAGGGGTTCAATGGTTTTTATGCTTACCAATGTAGCAATTCATTTTGGAAGGGTCTTTCTTTGGACACATCTTGCACATTTTTTACAGTAGGATTTGACAGCTCTCACCACTCTGGGCCAGTAAAATCTGTCTCTTATCAGGTTCAAAGTTCACTCAAACCCTAAATGGCCCATGTCATCATGTAATGATCTTATTGCCAACTGGCAGCACAGAAGCACCAATTGTCTGAAGGTTTTTTGTGTCTTTGGGTCTCTGACAATCTGATACAACAGGCAATTCTGTTGTTCCAACTTATCCCACTCTCACAGTAGGATAGTCACATCAGGGTGGGAGTCTGGAACTTGGTCTTGGCTGCCCCTTTCTCCAGTGCGGCTATTGTCCCCTTAAGACTGCCATCCTGCCTCTGTAAATATTTTTGCTTTCTCTTATTTGGCTGTGGTAAATGCTTAAAGTCAGTGCTGGTATGGTCATAATAAGGATCTGGTATGACATCCAGAGGGCTCTCAAGGAATCAATGACTTTGCAGAGTAGCATATCTGTCTTGGGGCTCCCAAGCAAAAACTTACTGTTCACTGCTTGCACAGCCTCTGGTAGCAGTTCTTGGGTACTGGTGGGAGTCTACAGATGAGGTCTGTGGGACAATGCATCAGCATCAATGTTGCTCAGTCCTTGCCTGTATTCCTGTTTATAGTCATATGTGGAGGGAGCAGAGAATGATTGTTGTCCAGCTGCATCCAGCATCACAGTGGTGTTGATGTAAGTAAGTGGGGTGTTATCTCTTCTTACGCTGAATTTTGACCCATATAGGTAGTCATAAAATGGGTCTACTTCAGCCCACTTAAGAGCCAGAAACTCCAATTTATGCACAGGATAGTTTCTTTCAACAGCAATGGGATTCCAACTGGCGAAGGCCACCACAGGACGCAGACCCCCCCTGGATGTTCTTGATAAAATACCACCCCCAATCCATCCATGCTGGCATCAGTGTGGAGAAAAAAGGGTTTGGTGGGTTCAGCAAAAGCCAGCACTGGTGTATTAGTAAGGCAGCAGAAGATCACCCTGAAGGTCTTCTCGCACTTTGGTGGCCACCTGGCTCTGAAGGGTAAAACTTGGGAGTCGTTTCTTGGTTGTTGCATTTCTGCTTGTAGTTTGTGGAAGGTAAGCCCTGCAGCAAGTTAGTCGGTGGGCGAACAACCTTAGAAAAATCTTGAATAAACCTTCGATAGTAACCACAAAAAACTAGGAAGGATTGCTGAGTCTTTAAGTTGTGTGGTCTGGGCCAGGTTATTGGGGCTTACACTTTAGCAGGATCCATGCTTACTCCCTCTGCTGATATGATATGTCCCACATGTTTAACAGATGGTTGGCAGAACTGACATTTGTCCACTGACACTTTCAGTCCAGCTTCCTCCAGTTGGTCTAAAACCTTCATAAGCTTCTCTTCATGCTCTTTAATGGTGCGACCAATCACTTTGAGGTCATGAAGGTAAACTAATACTTGCAGAAGATTCATGTCTCTGACTTCCTGATCCATTAACCTTTGAAAGGTGGCAGGAGCCCCCATGACTCCCTGGGGCATCCTCCCAAATTGATAGAGCCTCAGTGGTCAGATGAAAGTGTTTTTTTCTTTGTCTTTATCTGCCATTGGTATCTGATAATACCCACTTCTGAGGTCCAGGACTGAGCACCATTTGCTCCCTGTTAGACAAACAAAGGCATCTTCTACTAATGGCATGGTGTATTGATCTGCCACCCCTCTCTTGTTGAGCACCCAGTAGTCAACGCACAGACTCACCACCCCATTCTTCTTCTGTGTCACCACAATGGGTTAGGCAAGGGGCTCCTGGATCCAGAGATAATGCTGGCAGCCAAGAGCTCTTGAAGGTGATTTCATACATCTTCTATGTCAGTGGGTGCCAGGCGTCTTGATCTTTCTCAGAAGGGCCTGACATCCATCATCCTTATGTGATGCTCGGTCCCCTTCACACCCCCTCCCCCACATCGAGTTCGCATAGGGAGAAAACCTATTGCATTATGCCAGCTTCTGATATACTGTAGTTGTTATTGATACTCCTCTGGCAGTGGGGAATCCCCAAATTGGAACATGCTGGGGTCCAGTTGGGTGGTGGTCCAGCTTCTGGAGGACATGCTTTGGACTGTCTCTGTAGTGTAAACTTGGGCCAGGGTGCTCCCTTTCCTGTTCACCACTCATTTGTTACTCTCTTTCTTTACCAATACTGGAATCATTCAGGCTTTCAGCAAAGTGCCATGGATGGGGATCACCCCTGCCTGGACTGCTAAGGGGCCAGACAGTTCATTGCCCCAAGGACTATTAATCAGCAATACTGGGCTCTCAGGGTTCTGTGTAGCTCTAAGACTCCAGTGACAATGACTTCAGCAGATGGGGGCACAGTGAATTGCTTCACCTGTGCACATTTAATAATGCCAATTGGATCTTCCTCCCCCCTCAAGGGCAGAATGGTAAGCTTTTTAAGTAGGCTGTTCTAACCATGGGGTGCATTGGAATCTTGTCAGTGCACTGAGGTCCCCCCAACTCTTGACATAATTTGGCTAACCTTTGCAATATGTGAGTATTTGTGCCCAGCACCACAAAGGTCTCCCCCTCCATTTCTGTATTTGGGCATACAAGAGCTAAGGTGTCTGGGGGGGGCTTGAACTCCTGCTATTTTTGGGGGGAACTCAATACATACTACTATATTTGCTAAATATGGATACGGCTGGTTACTCATCCCCTATACAGCCAGTCCTTCAAGTGGCTGTATAGGGAGATGATTGAGATGTTGCCTGTACCAGGACTCAGATATCATAGTCACTTGGAAGCCACTATCAATCAACACCTCACAGGCCACCCCCTCAACTTCAGCCCAGACTTTAGCTGAGCGGCCCACCAGGTTGGGGGGAATCTCAGGGAACCCATGGGTAGATGAGTTTGTGGACTTTGTGGAGCATGTTTGCTTTGGGACCCCAGTTCACTCCTTCACTGGGTCCTGCTGGCATTTCCCAACACATTTTGTCTTTTCACAAGTTTCTGTACCACAAGGGTGAGGTTCTCAGGGGATCTGTAGTATATCTTAATGTGCCCTTCCTAACCACAGTGGTGGTAAAAGAAGTTAACTCTGGTCTCCCTTTGAACAGGGGGATTTTCCCTCTACGTGCATGGTGCCCATCCTTGTTCAGGCCCCCTAGCTCAAGAGGCTTGCAATTTAGACACCTGCTCACTCAACATCTGCACCTGCTGGCACAACAACTCAGCCTTATTTGGGTCTTGGTCAGCATGGGGGCAGTCTACAGAAGCCTCTATCATGCCAGCTAGGGCAACTATCTGAATGGGTTCAGGAGCCTGGTCCTCCTTTTCTCAGACCTCCAACATCAGGTTCACATAGGAGGGAGGGGTTCAGAGTCTCTCCTCTAGTCTTAGCTTCAACAATAACATTTCAGACTGACCTACCCCCTTCAGGATCTGCTCAATTCAGACCCTATTCATGTCTGGCTAAAATAGCCCCTTTCCTATATGCTCTTTGAATTGACTGCTCCGGCCTCATTAAATACACAGACAGTTTCTCTCCCTTATTCTGTACAGTAGTTTGCAATTTTCTCATTACCCTCGTTTCACTATCAGTACTCCTGAATATCACTTCCAAAGTGCTCAAGTACATTCGGGCATCAGCCTCTGGGTGGGTGGCCTGCAAAGTGGCAATACCATCCATATCGGGACTCCTTAGACTTTCCCATACCTTTCTCTTCTTTTCAGCCTCAGGGAAGTTGGGGTATTGGACCATTGGGGTCGCTTGATCCACCTATGTGTCAAACTCATCCTCCTCCAGGGGTATGGGTTTTCACCCTGAAAATAGTTTCAATCAGGGGTAGGATTCCTTCCCACAGCCTGTGATCCATGCAGTGACCCAAGCAGGGGGCTTTTCACTTAACTCTACACTGTTAGCTTCATACATGTTTTTCAAGTCACTATATGTTTTACCTTCAGATTGTAACATAAATCCACTTTGGTCCTAAAATCACTACTGTCCACTTCCAGTCCCACAGGCTCTGGGGCACTCGGGTGGATGACTACTGTCCATGGAACCTAGGAACCTCTTGGGTGAAAACTGGTAGCACCTTGGCAAAATCAGTTGCAGACTCACCCTTTACCAGGGCACTTAAACTATCACTAGAACAGTCATTCCTCCAACCTTGTATTTTTAAATTGTCACAGCATTCCACTTCATATAACATATCAATCACACTTGCTCTGTCAGCACTCTCTGGTACTCCCTTTAATAGAATTTCTTTATTCCAGTCTGGCCCTTCTCCCCAGCACCAATCTTCCAATTCTTGGAGTGCCATTTTGTCTTGTGGGTTTGTTGGATCTGCCCCAACACCACTGCTTGACTCTATGCAGAACCAGTGGCTATCTTCTGGGGCACAGGAGAATCCCAGCGGTAAGCCTCCAGTATGTAGCATGTGTTGTCGGCCTGTCCTGAATGCCGATTCTGGGGTCCTTGCGGTAGCTTGAGACACCAGCTTGGGTCCTTGTGTGACAGGACCGAAACTACTAAACTTTCAAAGGTATGGTGCCTCCACCTGGGGACTTGGGTAAGAATAACCAATGACCTCCCCCCATTCCCCAGGAACAATATTTCCACCTCTGAAGTCCCTCCAGACAACTCCCAATACACAGTATCCAAAAGCAGTCGTGGAGACAGTAATTACCATAAGCACAACAAATATTTATTACTGGAGGGAGTAGGACTTCCAACTTTGGCTGTAAAAAAATAAGGGCAGTTTAGGCACTTAAACAACAATTTCAGACCTCTGATACTTATATCAGTAAACCCCCAATAACTTCAAATGTAACTTTCCCCGGTGATCCCACCCGTCTGGTACCAGACCTGTCCCAATATCTTTTGGGGTACCCCACTATGGTGTCAGGCCTGCAGTGCCTTAGGTTGGTCCTCGTTGGGGCCCTAGATGATGAAGTAACACAAGGCAAAGCAACTTGGAACTCCCAATACACAGTATCCAAAAGCAGTCGTGGAGACAGTAATTACCATAAGCACAACAAATATTTATTACTGGAGGGAGTAGGACTTCCAACTTTGGCTGTAAAAAAATAAGGGCAGTTTAGGCACTTAAACAGCAATTTCCAACCTCTGATACTTATATCAGTAAACCCCCAATAACTTCAAATGTAACTTTCCCCGGTGATCCCACCCGTCTGGTACCAGACCTGTCCCAATATCTTTTGGGGTACCCCACTATGGTGTCAGGCCTGCAGTGCCTTAGGTTGGTCCTCGTTGGGGCCCTAGATGATGAAGTAACACAAGGCAAAGCAACTTGGAACAACAAAAACCATTTATAATCCCCCTGGTGGCAAAATAGAACCAAACTGGCCAACTTCCAGACCATCTAAGTATTACTGCCCCTTTCAAAAACCATGGAAAGTGTGGTCTACGAACAACTTACTGAGTACCTTGAAAAGTATGATCTGCTTTGCAAACTACAACATGGCTTCTGGCAAAACCACTCCACCATCATTGCCCTAGTCAAATACACCACCCAGCTTTATGGAGCCTTGGATAAAGGGATGACTGTGGGGGTCTATCTTTATAGACCTAACTAAGGCATTTGACACTGTCAATCACCAACTACTACAGCAAGGTCTACTGTCCTCAGGTCTGTCAACTGATATTCTTGCCTGGTTCAACAGTTACCTGTCTCATAGGACACAATTTGTTAGGATCGGCAGTGCTATCTCAGATCCCAGGGAGGTGAACCTACTGTAGGCACCCCATAAGGATCTACCCTAGGCCCTCTCCTGTTCATCCTCTTCATTAACACCCTGTGAATCACCTGCCATGCACATATTGTGCTTTATGCAGATGATGCCATCATTTCCATCCAAGGCAAACACATGACAGCCATTAACTCTGAATTCCAGGATAACTTTTGAGTGCTGGAAGCCTGGTTCTCTCATAACAAGCTGCTGCTCAACTATAAAAAGACCAAGTGCATGCTTTTCAGCACACCACAGAACAAGGTACGAGGGGCACCCATGAAAATACTTAGCTGCAAAAGAGAAACACTTGATCAAGTTGATACATTTAAATACCTAGGGATTTACCTAGATAACACCCTCACCTTCTCAGTCCACATTGATCAACTAATAAAATCCACTAATATTAAACTTGGTATTTTTTACCAACACCAAACTTCCATGATGTCAGACACCCTAAAACTTGTCACAAACTGCTCAGTACTATCCTCAGTAGACTATGGTCTCATCATCTATGGGGCTGCATCCGACACAGTGCTGAAGAGTGTCAAAACCCTTCTTAACAAGGCTTGTCGACTGGTTCTGGGTGAGCACAAGCAGACACATTCATGTACACTCTACAAGAAAACCAGCTAGCTCCCCTTCCACCTTAGGATCCAATACCAGGCCTGCTTGCTAGCAAAAAAATCCATGCTGAGGCTCGCACCAGAGTCTACTTCCATAATCTTCGAAAATGCACAACCCTCCATAAGTACTAGAAGTGCAACCAAGGAAGGTCTGATTGTACCATTTAAGTGAATTTCTCTGGCTCAGAGATCCCTTTCCTACTGTGGACCTAAGGGTTCAATGACCTGCCTGCTGCCCTTGTTGAATGCACCAGGCTCAGCCAATTTAAAATTAGGCTACAATCTCAACTTACCAACAAATATGACTGTCAATGCTACTGCTATCTGTCAGCCATATGTCCTCCCCCTGAACTTCCAAATCCTTTATCTCACCTCTTCTTCTCTTTACCTTGCCCCCTCAGACTGCCCCCTCTGCCCTCTCTCATCCCCCTCACTATCCCCTGGTCTCCTCCTACCCCCACTCCTTCAATCATTTGCACTCAGACCCCCTACCTCCACAACCTCACCCTCACCACTCTACTGACAAAGCTATGCTTGACTGCACCTAAACGCTCCCCCAACATCCTCAGGCTCTCCTGTCTCTAGTTACTCATTGATATCTTCTGAGCTCTGGACCACACTGTCATAGTGTTGTTACTGTTGGTTACTCCGCAAGTGTTGATTTGAATTATCACTTGCTGTCCTTTTAATCCCTAATTGTGATGTAACTGCACTTATGACTTTGATGTTAAATTGTTTTAACAATTGTATGTACCCATTACCTTGATATTAATTTGTGTTAACAATTTTTTGCACCCGTTAACTGACCTGTTTTGTCATGTACTCTCTATTGACTTGGAGCCTTTGTAAACGAGCCCATAGCTCAAAGGTATTAATCCTAAACTGATATAAATAAAATGGTACTTAGCTGACACAGTGCAGGTGAAAAAGAAGTCCTTGGCTTTTGATCACTCTGGTAAAACCCTCTGGAACACTCGATAGGCAGCAGCTGGAGCAAGAGCTTATCAGCTAAAGATGAACTGCAGCTCCATCTCTGTGGCAGGAACAGTTCATTGAAGACCCCAATCCTAGTATGGGGTCTCAGGCAGAAACCCTGGGGTGCAATTTCTTCAAATAACAGTTCAGCAAAACGTCTTTTGTAAATCCATAAGTGAGGTCCTCTGATATAAAGATGAGGTCCAGACTCTCAGGAGTATTTTCCAGAATCTTCTCCACCCTCTGGTGGACTTAGGCAGCGTTTGTAGCAATCAGTTGGAAAACACAACCCAAATTTGCAGCAATCCACTTGGGCTCTTTTGCAAAACACCAAAGCTCAGTGTCTGCAGGAATTATGACCAGCCAACAACATCTTAGGGATTCAGCACTGGGTGCAGTCTCGCCTGGTCTCTCTTCTCCCTGGGTACTGAGTTTATGGTGGGCTCCTGGAGCTATTTATAGCCTTTATAGGCTCCCTGTTGATTAGTTCAGCTGTTTCCGGGCAAAAACAGTCTTGTCTTTTTTTCTCTCTCTTCTTCTTTCCTCCTCCAGCAGTGCTGTCTACCTTTGTTTATGTTCCCCCTGGACCCTGTCACCAGAATTAAAAGGGCCAGTGGCAAGTCTTTTTAGCCATACCAGTTTTCTTAAAGCCATGCACCACACAGGGAGTGGAGGCTTACAGAAGCAATCTTGAAGAAGAGACTGGTAATCTTTCTGTAGGTCAGTAATCTCCAGAATGGGCAGCAGCATGGGTTTGTCTCAGGAACATCATGCCAGACCAGCCTAATAGAATACTGTGACCGGGTGACAAGTGGGTTGGACAAGGGCCATGCAGTGAATGTCCTATATTTGGATTTCAGCAAGTCCTTTGATTAGGTCCCTCATGGAAACTGGGGGCAAAGCTAGAACATGTAGAGGTAGAGGCTAAGATGGCTAGCTGGATCAGGAATTGGCTTGAAGAAAGACTGCAATGGGTGGTTTTTGGGGGAACTCTTATCTCCCAAGCCAGTGACCAGCAGTATGCTGTAGGACTCTGTGCTGGGGCAGGTGTTGTTTGGACTGTTAATATCAGATATTGCACATGGGTTTGGGAGCAGGATCAGTCTGTTCACAGATGACACCAAGATGGGAGCCTTTGTGGATGACATAGAGGGGTGGCAAAAGCTACAGGGTGACCTAACCAGACTCGAGGAGTGCTCAAAGAGGTGGCAATTCAGTTATAACACAAGGAAGTGCAAAGTTATGCACTTCGGGATGAGGAACCCGAGAAGGAAATATTGGTTGGGTGGGGTATGGTTAGGGGTCACTGAGGAGGAGAAGGATCTTGGGGTCATAGTAATGGATAGAATGAACAACTCTGCTCAATGCAGGAGGGCTGCAGCTAGGGCCAAAAGGATGATGGGTTGCACAGTGTGGGGAATCTCTTCCAGGCACAAGGAGGTGATCCTGCCCATGTACAGGTCCTTGGTCTGGCTGCAGTTGGAATACTGCATGCAATATTGGTGTCCATACGTTAGAAGGATATTAAGCTAATTGAGGCAGTACAGCATAAGGCAACAAAATTATACAGGAGATGGAAGGCAGAACCTACAAAGAAAGGCTGAGTCACTTGTGTTTGTTCCCCCTGGAGAAGAGAAGGGATTGGGGGGACATGACTGAAACATTAAATACTTGAATGGGATCAACACTCTGGCACAGAAGGGCTGCTTAAGCTGAGGAAGGGAAGGGACACAAGAGGCATGGGCTAAGATTGGAAGGAAGTAGGTTCAGGAGAGAGAGATGAGGAGGCATTATTTCACTGAGAGGTTAGTGTTGCAATGGAATGCTCTGCCAGAGGAGGTGGTGGCATGCAAGTCAGTGGGGGGTTTCAAAAGTGCATGGGACAGGGCAAGGTGGGGGGTGGATAAACGACACAGAGCAGTTCCAGGAGGTGAATGTGGGCTTGGGGGGGTTGGGAAGCTGCAATATAAGGGTGCTAGCTGTGCATACAAGCAGACCTGACAGACCGTGAGGCCTATTTCTGCTGGCAAGTTTCATATGTTCATATGAATTTTCATACAGCTCTTTCTCCCCCATCCTTTAAGCTATGATTCACTTGTGCCTATCCTATACATTCTTGAACCCACCATTGTTTTAACCCCCAACACCTCTGCTGGAAGGCTGTTCCATGAATCGACCACTCTTTCCTTGAAGAATTACTTCCTTACACCTTTCCTGACTCTACCCCTTCCGGCTTTATAACATGCCACCTTGTTCTTGAGCAACTTTTTTTCTGAAAATTACTTCCCTCCTGTACCTTATTTACCAACATGTGGCATTTAGAGTTCTCTGTCATATCCCCTCTTTCCATTTTCTATTACGGTGTGTACATATTGAGGTCATTTTGTCCATCCTTATAAGGTTTTAGATGCAGATCCTGCACCATTTTAGTTGTCCTACTGTGGATTGCCTTCACTCTGTCTCTGTCCTTCTGGAGATGTGTTCTCCAGAGCTAGACACAGTACTCAAGCTGGGGTTTTAGCAGCGACCTATACATGCAACACCAGTCCCCTTTTCTACTGATGATGCCTCTTCTTATGAACCCCAGCATCCCACTAGCCCTCCTAACTGCCATGTTGCACTGCCCGGTCACCTTTAGGTCATCCAAGATGATTATTCCTAGATCTCTTTCTGCTTTATTGATGTCAATACCACTCATCCCATTTTGTACTTTGCTCCTGGATTTCTGTGCCATAAGTGCATTATTCTTCTGTTTTTTACATTGAAACTCAGCTCCCATATCCTTGACCACTCTTCCAGTTTTCTTGGGTCTCTATTCATCATTTCTTCCTCTCATGGGGTGTCCACGCTATTGAACATTTTGGTGTCGTCTGCAAAGAGGAAGACCTTCCCTTTGAGCTTCTCTGTAATGACACTTTTGAAGACATTAAAGAGGACCTGACCCAGCACTGTTCCCTGAGGTACCCCACTGGTCACCCTCCCTTCATCAGAGTGGACTCCATTTATCACCACCCTCTTTTGCCTATCCTCCTCTAACCAGTTTCTTTTCCAGTTTACCACATTTTTACCTACCCCTAAGCTACCCAGCTTACTTATTAGACTCCTACTGTATGTGGAACTGTCAAAACTCTTACTGAAATCTAGGAAGACCGTATCCACTGCTCCTTCCTGATCTAATTCCTTGGTCATTCAATCAAAGAAAACTCCCAGATTTATTTGACATACATGACCACCCATCTGTGAATCCATGCTGCCTCTGGGCTTGTAACTCATTGGATTTAAGACACTCCACAATCTTTTCGATCAGCAGTGTTTTCATTATTTTTCCCATCACTGATGTCAGGTTGACTGGCCTATGACTGCCAGCCTCTTCTCTGCTACCACTTTTGTAAAGTAGGACTACATCTGCCCTCCTCCAGTCCTCTGGAACCACTTTGATTTCCAGTAATCTGTTAAACAGGACTGTCAGAAGTGCATCCAGTACCTCCTTGAACTCCCACAACACCCTTGGATGCACACTATCTGGCCCCATATCTTTGTCCACTTTCAGATTAGCGAGTGCCTTCAGCTTCAAGTGAAGTGGGGTACTGAGGGACAGGTATAGGAGCAAAACAAATGCACAAACAAATAAAAATGCAACACAACAGTCAGAGTGAGCAGTTCCTTTCTTAATATAAAAGCAAACAAGATTCAAATCCAGTCTGCTACTTCTGTTTTGTTTCTTTTTTCTGCTATAACTCTGTATTTATTTGAGTATTTACCAGTATAATTTTGTATCCAACACTCTGGTTACAATTGAAAATGAGGTCTCACTGATCTGTATTTGCCAGCATGTTAAATTTTAAATAAATGTATACCATTAATAATAAACAGAACAGCACTTTATGTTTGATATTCAGGGATGTAAGTGTCAGTTTAAAGTATGTAATAAATTGCATGTTTACCAATAATGCACATTAGTACATTATTGTGGAGGAAGAATAAAGTAGCTTATGAACTGATTGGTGGTGCACCTGACGTGCACTGTAGTACTAGAGTGTTATACCCATAACAGTAAAACAGAGAGCAGGAAGCACAAAACCATTTTGCATTTACAGCATACAGTGCTGCCCTGATGGATATCATTACTCAGATCCTGTCTAACTGAACATGAAGGCAGCTTGGCACAGAGGTTAGAACACAGAACTGTCAGACATTAAAGAAGAGCTCACCAGTTCAACTCCCACCACAGACACTTGCATTCTGTATCCTGAGTCAGTCACTCAACCCCTGCACCACCCTTTTTGCTTTTGTCCCTCCCACCTGCACATATGGGTAGAAGATACCCCAAGGTTGCAATTAGGTTGTTTAGCTCTCAGCCTCCACATATATTACATTGTTTAATATTCAGTTTAAAGTTGTTAATAAATTGTATGTTTAGCAATAATGCACATTAGTTTATCTTTGTGGAGGAAAAGGAATGTACTGTAGCTTATGAACTAATTGGTGGTGCACCTGATGTGCACTATAGCACTAGAGTGTTATACCCACAAGAGAGAAACAGAGAACAGGAAGCACAAAAAACATTTTGCATTTCCAGCATACAGTGCTGCCCTGATGGATATCATTACTCAGAGACTAACTGAATTTGAAGGCAGTTTGGTACAGTGGTTAGAACATAGAACTTTAAAACATTAGAGAGGAGCTCTTCAGTTTGAATACCACCACTGTACTCTAAGTCATTCAACCCCTGCACCACTCTCTATGCTTTTGTCCCTGTCACCTGCACATATGGGAAGAAGCCACCCACACATTGAAATTAGGTTGTTTATCTCTTCACCCCCACAGATATTACATTGATTAACCCCAACACACTTCTAATCAAATTAGATAGCTGAGTTCTCCACCACCCAGTGACATTAGATAGTTCAGCTCCCCCACACTTCCCCTGCTGAAATTAAACAGTTTAGACACACCAAACCTTACCACCAAATTTAAATAGTTTAGCTCTTCACTCTCTTCCCCTGCTGAATTTGATAGTTTAGCTCTCCACCTCCCTCCTGCTGAAATTAGAAAATGAAGCCTCCAAAACCTGTCACTGAAATTAGTTAGCTTAGCACTGCACCACCTACTGAAATAAAATAGTTTAGCTTTCTCTCCCCTTATAGAAACTGGTTAGATCTCCATCACCCGCCCCAATGAAATTAAATAGTTTACTATTTCCCTTCCCCACTGAAATAACTTAGCTTAGCTCTCCAAAATCAAACGCTTTAGTTCTCCCCAACTCAAATCAGATAGTTTAGTTCTATATCTCCCTCACCAATAAATTTAGATAGTTTAGCCCTTCTCCCCTTCCCACTTAAATAAGTAAGCATTAATGTCTGATGAAGAAGGCTTCTTCTGGGGAATTAATGCATGGTTGGGAGGGTTGTGGCTCAAGGCCTTGGCCGAGTGCCTACAACCACCCAACCATTCATTAATTCCCCAGCAGAAGCTGACTCCAGAGGGCATAAATGAGTTTGTAACATGGCAATACTTATGCTGTTGTTGTGTCCATTCTTACAGTTCTGTTTGGCTTTGTGACGGCACATTGAGGTGTTCCGTAATCGCCGTGATGGGTGTTCTGGTTGCTGCTGTGACAGCTAGTGGTGCTGGAGCTTGTCCCAGTGATCCCGTGAACAACATTTGGAGCGATCCTCACTGGGGAATTAATCACCGCTCCAACTTTGGTCAAGTGTTGTATTTGGTCCAATGAAATTGCTTTATTTGCCATTTCTGTTTAATGCCGTGTTACAAGATGGTTTAATCCCCTATCTCCCAACTAATATTAGATAGTTTAGTTCTCCATCCTTCCATATTTGATAGTTCCACCTTCCATACCCCCTCTGAAGTTAGATAGTTTAGCTTGCCACCCCTGCCCACCCCCAATATTCAATTGTTTCTCTTGTCATGCCCCCTCTGCAAAATTAGATAGTTTAAGTCTACATCCCCCCCCACACACACTGAAATAAGATAGTTTAGTGTTTCAACAAAACACACATAGAATGCTGCACACATGGCTTGGAGTTCAAAGTAAAGAAATGCCCAATTCAAGATGTAAATTTATGGTATAGATTTATTATTGAAGCAGTCACTACTGTGGTCCACTCATTCAAGTTAGCCACAAAGTATCACTACTTTTTGGTAGGTGCCTTCAAAGTGCAAGCACAGTGCAAATGACTGTTTTTAAACTGCAGCAGCATAAGAAATTAGAACAAAGGGATGCAGAACTGTTTTGGTGTAGTGGCTTCACATCACTAGGAAATTGATATGCTTATCACCTAGAAATAAGGCCCCAAAAAATGTGTGCTCAATAGGTGATCACTGTTTGTGCCACCAGGAGGTGATATACCTTCCTAAACATATTCCCTTATTTCCCCAATTTTGTCTGTTCTGCACTTACTATGATCATCCAACATAATCAGATTTTTAGGCACAGTATCTAGATAATGTAAATGGTTATAAAATGTATTAGTATATATTAATAAATCACCTCAGACTTGCTTATGCACCAATAATTTTTAGTAATGTATAGAATATCTAGACTGACAACACAGACAGCCTTTTTAAAAAATGAATTCAGACACATTCTGTCTTTAAAAATCACCTACTTAAGTCCAGCTAATCCTCAGTGAGCCTGCACACTGAAGAAGACTCGTGGTAGGGCAACTAATGAGAGGTTGCTATCAGGGAAACCTATTTGTGGCAATTCAGCCTGCAGCATTTCTCCTAATGTCTTCAGCTGCTGCAGTTTAAAAACTGACATTTGTACTGTGCATGCACTTTGAAGGTACCCAGTGATGGAAGTGATGCAAAACAAGTGACTCATGTGTGAGTGACTGAATTTGCATGCCTGACGAAACAGCAACAGTGGAAGAAAACAATAAACAGGAATAATGACTGTGGGAGGAAAGAACAGCAAAGGTGACTGAAAGGGTTGGGGGATGCTGTGATGCTGGGGATGGTGAGTCACTGTGGATTAAATAAAGTAGTGCAGTGGAGTGTTGCTGAGCTGGCCACCTGGAGTGCTGGGGTGAGTCCCTGCTTGTGACATTGTGGGTTCAGGACTGACCAAAGGTATTTCTTTTTATAACTTGGAGTGAGTGTTCGCAATTTTTTTTTGTTGTTCCCTGTCCTCTGTTCTCCTGACTGTGGTGCCCCTGTGATGGTAATACCCCTCCCATGAATTCCCCTTTCCCATAGTGTCTACTCCCCCCTGGAGTTGATAATAATAATTTGCGGAGTGCAGGGGTAGTCCCCTGCATTAAATATTGTTTAAGTTTGTGGCCTTTTTACTGTTTGAGGTGCCATCACTCATGGGGGGGTTTGCTTATTTAGGTATGTAGCATTTATCGGATTTGGCGAAATATACTCACTGTCATGTGAGTCATCATTCCATTTTCACTATCATGACATGGAATCCATTTTGAATGCACCCAGATGAAGAATCAGAAGATTTGAAGCACTGCGACATTTGGTCCCTTCTCATCCTTTCCATGCCTCCTTGTGTGTCAGCCCTGTTGCAGATCTTTGTGTTATCTGCAAAGAGGCATACTTTTCCTTCCAGTCTCTCTGAAATGTCACTTATAAAGACATTAAAAAGGACTGGACCCAGTACTGAACCATGCACTACCCCATTTGTAACTCCTCTTTCTTCAGAGTGGACTCCATTTACAATTACCTGCTGTATCCTGTTGTCCAGCCAATGTTTTATCCAGGCTACCACCCTGGGACCAACTCCCAGGTTGGTTAATTTGATTATTAATTTTTTGTGTGGGACTGTGCCAAATGCCTTGCTAAAGTCTAGGTAGGCCATGTCCCCAGCTTCTCCCTGGCCTACTACTTTGGTCACCCAGTCAAAAAAATCAATTAGACTCATCTGACATGACCTTCCCACTGTGAACCCATGCTGCCTTGGGTCCTATGCCCCACTGACCTCTAGGTACCCAACAATTCTTTCCTTCAGAAGTGATTCCATCACTTTCCCTACCACAGAGGTCAAACTGACAGGTCTGTAGTATCCTGCCTCTGTCTTGCTCCCACTTTTGTGAAGGGGAATCACATCTGCCTTTCTCCAGTCTTCAGGTACCACACCATCCTCCCATGATTTGCTAAAAAGGGTAGTCAGCGGTGTCACTAGTTTTCCCCTTAATTCTTTTAGAATTCTGGGCTGAATTCTATCAGGCCCCATTGCTTTGTCCACCTTCAGTTTTAGGAATTCTTTCAGAATCCTTTCTTCTGTGAAAGGACTGGGATCAACCCCCCTATCCAGAGTGCTTCTGGTAATTGGATTGGGCATCTCATTCTCCACCTCTTTTGTGAATACTGAGCAGAGGTATTCATTCAGTATCCCTGCTTTTTCATTGTCCCTCTCTGCCCAACCACCATCCTTCCTATTCAACCTCTCTATCCCTCCTTTTGTCTTTCTACACTCCCTGATGTTCCTATAAAAGGTTGTATCCCCCTTCTTAACCAAATTGGTTATCTTTTCTTCAGTTTGGACCTTTGCTATTCTGACTTCCCTCCCTGCTTCCTTCTGCCTTAACTGGTATAGTTCTCTGTTCTGCTCCTTCTGTGTTACCTTATACTTTCTAAATGCTATCTTTTTCTCCCTAACCTTCCCTGCTACCTGTTTTGAGAACCATAGTGGCTTTTTCTTTCATTTTGATTTGTTTATTTGCTTCACTCAAAGGTTTGCTGCCACTGTGATGGCAGTTTTGATGTTTCCTCATTGTGACTCCACCCCACCTTCTAGCCTGTTTGCTAGTGCTTTTCTAATGCATCTTCCCATCTTGCCAAAGTCAGCCCTCCTGAAATTTTGCATCAGTAACTGAACCACCCAGCATTCTGGCACTGCTAGAATGAATAAATGAGTTGTTTGACATGTGTTGTGAAGACGTTGTCTCCTTTATTGTCTGATAGATTTCATGCAAATGCTTGGTAGTTACTCACACACTGAATTTATCATACTAAACTGGCTACCCAATGAACCACAATACAAAGGCATATTCAATACCTACTAAGTTTACCAAATCATCACAACACCAACTAGGCTGAACCCTCAGACAGACAAGCATTCCTTGCTTGACTGAATTTTGGAAAAAAAGGTAGAAAGAATGTTACTCTCGGTAACCTTGACTGACCCAATCAGTGATCACTTAGCCACATATTGCCTCTGGCACAACAGTGCACCTAAAACTCTCCACCTAGGCCAATTACCTACAGCAACTGCAGCAACATCTACAAGGCATCTTTTCTATATGATTTGTTGCTAATTGACTGGATCTACTTAGACATAACACAAGATGCAAATTCCACCTTGGACATCTTCATCTCAAAATTTACAGCAGTACTGGATAAACACGCTCCCCTTCATGCGTACAGGATAAAGCAAAAAAAATCTGACTGGCTCACATGTGATATTTTCACTTTCATTCACAAAAGTGATGACTCCTGGGACAAGAACAAGCAAACCAAACTTATATTGGACTGGAACACATACAGACAACTAAGAAACAGTTGTAAACAGGCAATACATTGGCAAAAAAATCAGTATTTAAAAAAAACAGCAGACTGCAAACTGGGGTGATCCTAAAAAAATTTTGACAGACCATAAATTCTTTGCTGAACACCAAAACACAGTCCTCACCTACAATATCTCAACTGACCTGGACAGCGACATCTGTGCTGCAACTGCTAAAATAGTGCACCTCTTCAATGATTTCTTCTGTGATCTGAATAAATGCAGACCCCTGGACACCATGAACCTGAATCTACTAAGGAAGTGGAGAACATGAATTAACCCAAGTTGAGTCTCAAAGCGTCACATGTTTGGAAGTTGTTAAATTAATTGCCTCCCTAAAAATAGACAAATCAGCTGGATTAGATGGTTTGTTCCCTAAGTTAGACTTGCTGCCCCATAGATACCCCACCCATAGCCAAAATCTTCAAGCTATCTTTCATGATCCACAATGTACCTAACCTCTGAAAAACAGCCATAGTTGTCCCACTACACAAGAAAGGGAAGAGGACACTGTTGGAAAATTACCTACCTATTTCTATTTTGTCAGCTCTAACCAAACTGCAAGAGAAAATAGTGCACACAGAACTGACCAAATATCTTGAACAACACAATCTAATCTGCAAGGAACAACATGGGTTCAGGAGGTGTTATAGCACTGACAGAGCCCTGGTTGAATTCACAGGCACACCGTATCGTGCTACGGCTAAGGGATCGTTGATTGGAGGTGTATTTGTGGATCTGACCAAGGCTTTTGATATGGTCTTCCAAAACATATTAATTAGCAAATTACTTGAACTTGGCTTCAGATCCCATGCTCTGATCTGGTTCAGTGATTATCTGAACTATAGAAAATAGAGGGTGAAAATCGGTAATGCAGTCTCAAGTACCAATGTAATTTGCAGTGGGGTCCCTCAAGGCTTCATACTGGGGCCTCTTCTTTAATCAGTTTTCATCAACAATTTGCCAACAATCTGCAAACCCATACATATGCTTCTCTATGCAGATGACACAGTTTTATACAAGCTTAGCAAAGTCATCAATGAAATCAATCTTGTACTGGGAAACAGCTTTCAAAATTGCAGGAATGGTTCATTCCAGAAAAAAATGGTCCTGAACCTACTGAAAACCCAAACAATGTTGTTTGGTTCTAACTACTATCTGAAAAATGCAGCCCCTGATTTCTGCATCAAGGCAAATAATGGGACCTGCTTGGAAAAGATCAGTTGCTTTAAATATCTAGGAGTACACTTAGACTCTACCCTTACTTTTGATACCCACATTCAAAACACTACTAGCCTGCGTCACCAAAGACTTGGCTCTCTGTACAGAATCCGCAAGTACCTTGCACCCAAATCCAGACATAGAATAGCACAGGCAAATCTGCTCCCTATACTGGACTATGACTCTTTGGTCACCTATGCTGTTAACAAAACTATGCTACAGAAGAAGCACACTCTCTATCAAAAGACTGCCAGATTTGCAACAGGTAGCAACAGCAAGATGCATCACTTTATCTATTTAGCCGAACAACTTGAGTTTTTCATCTTGCCTTCGCTAGGATCCACCTTGAAAAATAACTTAAAATTTCCCTTTTTTCAAACAAACACTGGACAATGCTCCTTCAGCAATGGTGCCTCCTCACTATGGAATAAAATCCCCCCACCCCATTAGAGAATCCCCAACTGCCTCTGCTTTTTCAAGCAATCTGAAATAATTTTATTTCTCACTCAATGTCTGTGACTGCTTTGTGTAAATACCCCTTGTTCATAATCCTGTGTATCTGCACTCATTGAAGTATCTGCACTAATCAGTAGTACTTTCTATGTGTCGCAATTATGTAATCAAGTATGCACTTTTCAACCTATGTGTATATGTTTCATTTTCTGCAACAAGCAGCCAAATATTTGCATGTATGTCCTGGTAACAAAAGTGACAATAAATAAATAAATTATATCTGAGATGGAAGAAAACATCACAGTCCTGGCACCCTCACAGCAAACAGCTGCTCTGCTCCCAGAAAGAAAAGACAAGTGACAGGCTGGCAGACACAGACAGTGTGAGCAAGTGGAGTGCCAGTCCTAAATGGCTTACAGACAGCATGTGCATGCCATAAAATAAGCCATTTATTCTACTGACACATAATTTCAGAGGTTTCTCAATGTTTTTGTTTTACTTATTGTACTTTAGCCCCCTTAATCACCCAGCCTTCCCCCTTCTGCCCACCTCCCCCATCCTATCAAACCACCATCCTTGGGCCTTTCCAGTCCAGATCCTTTCAGGGCCAAACAGCTTGCCCCCCTTCACATGACGAGGCCCACTGGGGGCCCCCTCTTACCCCAGAAGACTCTAAGTTTGGTTAGACTTTCCTTGCTATGCCTGTGTGAGGGTTTCACTGTTGTACTTTTCAGTAATGGATCAGATGGTTTGCTAAAAAAACTGCTGTTATTTTCTCCTGCTGCAGCTGCTATTTGTAACAGTCATACTGCTTCACTCTGGCTACTTGATTCTCTCCTACAGTTCATACTAGATTTAAAAACATATATCTTCCCCCATACCTGTGTGAATTAGGTGCTCATTTCTCCGTTTATCTTACTTAATACATTTTAAAACTCTTACAGTTGTGCATGCTATGTTGTTTACTTATTTAGTTAAACATTTTGAATTGGAGAGCACACTTAGCAGAATGTTGTTCCAGATGAGACCTGGGGGTGTGGAGGGTTTCAAAATAGAAAGGAAATAAAAGTGAGATAATACAATAAATCCAGCAACAGGCAGTGTAATGTTATAACACCCTATCCCATGGGCTCAGGGTGCTGTACATCGTAAAATGAAATAGATCAGACGAATAAAGCACAACAACATACAAAACAAAAACATAATAAGAAATACATAAATAAATTAATGTAATTAAATAACATCACCGATATGGGCCTATAACCAAACTTCCTTCTGTCCAACCTATAACATGATAGCATCAACAACATCCCACCACAGCTTCAAGTCTACAAGCTAACTCAGTGCTAAGTCCATCCTGTAATGTGCTAGCACAGTATCCCATCACTTTTGCAACTCAATAACCTAACTCACCGTGTCCTCCAATCTGTAACATGCTCGTACAGCATTTCATCACTGCTACAAGACTGTAACTTTATCCCACTGCTGCTGTAAGTCTTTTACCTAACTCAATGACTATAAGCAGTGCAGGACTGTTGATTGTTTTGCACATGCAGAATAAGCTGAGTGGTCACTGCATTGCAGAACTATCAAAAACCTAGTGGCATTTTGCTGTAACTAGCATTAATTCTGTATGCAGCCAGCTCTCAGAAAACAAGCTCTGAAATGCATGGACTTTTCAAAGTAATTGCACCTCTTGTGACTGTTCTGAATTAATCATGCTACAAGAATTTGTTCAGCCAATTTTATAAAAGTCAGTAACCTAACTTAGTGCTGCCTCCAGTCTGAAACACATTAGCACAGCATCCCACCACTGCTATAGGGCTGTAACTTAACTTACTGTTTGCACCAGTCTATAAAATGCTAAAATATGCTAGCACAGCATACCATCACTACTACAAATCTGTTGCCTAACTCACAGCTACCACCAGCCTGTAACATGCTAGCACAACATCCCATCACTGCAATATTTCTATTACCTAACTCAGTACTGCCACCATCCTGTAACATGCTAGCACAGCATCCCATCACTGCTTCATGACTATTACCTAATGCAGAGCTGCCACCAGCCTGTAACATGCTACCACAGCATCCCATCACTGCTACATGTTTATTAACTACCTCAGTGCTGCTACCAGTCTGTAACATGCTAGCTCAGCATCCTATCACTGCTACATGTCTATTACCTAACTCAGTGCTGCCACCAGCCCGTAATATGAAAACACAGCATCCAGTTACTGCTGGAAGTCTATTATCTACGTCACTGCTGCCACCAATCTACAGTATGCTAACATAGCATTCCACTGTTGCTACATCTATTGCCTAACTCAGTGCTGCCACCAGTCTGTAATTGGCTAGTTCAGCATTCCATCACTGCTATAAGTCTATAACCTAACTCAGTACTGCCACCGATCTGTAATATGCCAGCACAACATCTCACTTTTGCTACAAGTCTGTGCCCCTAACTCACAACTGCAATCAGTTCTTGGCTGCTTAGTGACTTCTCATTTGAAATAAATGGACATGATTCACAAAACTGTTGAAGACCAAAATGTTATGTGCACTTGATCAATCAAAGATGGACACACCCTGCGTGTCCTTGTTTACTCCTTGTCTTTGTCTTATGCCCACCATGCCTCTAGTAATGACTTGTCTGCATTAAATAATCTCTTGTATTTGCTCCCAAGTGTTTCTTGTCATGGTCACCCCACTGTATCTGGTAAAACAAATAAGTGAAAATATTCTTACTCACTGCTGCCACCTATATGTAACATGCTAACACAGCATTCCAAAACTGCTGTGCTTTACAAGTATATCCTAGTTTGATGCTGCCAACAGTTTGTAACATAACTCACTGCTGCAACTAACCTTTAAAATGTTAGCACAGCATTTCACTGTTGCTACATGTGTATAACCTAACTCAGTGCTGCCACTTGTCTGTAGCATGCTAGCACAACATCCCACTACTGCAACAAGTCAAAAACATAACTCATTTCTGCCAACAGTAGGTAATACTCTAGTGTTTGGATATTTTGTTGTGCTTTTCTATGATGTTAGAATTTCTGTACATCCTATGCTAAGGAAACACCATAAAAACTAGACAGTTTGTATCTGAGGAGGCTACTCTGCCCTATTTTTGCTGCAATTTTGAAAAAAATTAATATATAGAGAATGAATAATGGCAAAGTGTGGTGTACAAGAATAATGCCATTGTGGGGTTAAACAAGTCATAAAGCCATGACTCCAAAAGGTGAATGGCCTTTATGAGCTTGTTCGACCCTCAGATGGTATTATTTCACAAGTATACAGGACTTTGTCTTTATGTCTATATCTGTATCTATACAGTACATATCTTTTATAGTGGTGTGGTAGCACCACTATAGAAAGGGTTGAGCAGAGGTTTCAGTGTTAAACCTTAGACTTTGCACTTTAATAACTTTGCAACCGTTCAGTGGATTTGCATGCAGTTTTGCATGTACAGTCTTGTGTGGTACTTCTTTTGACTTGCAAAGTTTCATTTTGGTTGGATTTGTGGTTTGTGAGCTGCACATAGTGCTAAAACATCAAAGGTCACTGTTTTTTTTGCCCTTTTCTGTCATCTTGCTGCACCCAGATGGTTTAAAATTTTGGTCTGACATTTTCAGGATGGAAAGGGCTTGCCTCACAGAAGTGCCTTTTCACTGGTTTGGTGAAAAAATATCAGTACATTCCAAAATTATTTAATTTTAAAGTTTTGAGTTCTAAGCATGCTCAGTTCAGTCTTTTGGATAGGTTCCTGGAATGGGGAAAGAATTTGGTATCACAAAAAAAAATTATTTGTTGTGAGTGGCCAACATTTTTGTAAGAAAAAAATCCTTTTTCATGAGATGCCATTCATGCACTTTAATATCTTCACAACCATTCAAAGGATCTGCACAAAAAGTTGCACGCACAGTCTCAGAGGGTAGATCTAACTTTTGAAGTTTCCTTCTGGCTGCATGAGCAGATTGTGAGATCTGGATAGCGATAAAGCTAAAACAATATCACAATTTGTGTTGCAGTTCTTTTTTTCATCATCTAGCACCTGGTTGGTTTGGAATTTGGTCTAACATTTTCAGGGTCGAAAGGTCTTAGCCCACAGTTGTGTCTTTTGCTGGTTTGGTGATAAGGTATTAATCCATTGCCAAGTTATAAGAATTAGGAATTTTTGTTTTGAGTATGCTCAGTGGGGTCTTTTGAAGACATTTAATATGCTACTGAGCATGCGCAAAGCCAAAATGTCAATTTCTTATAATTTGGGAATTGATTCATATTGGTTTTTGCCAAACCAATGAAGAGCTCCTTTCTGTGGTATACTCTTTCATCCTTAAAAATTTCAGACAACAATTCCAATCATCTGGGCTGTAGATCATGACAAAAAAAAGCAAAAAAAGCACAAACACATTTTTTAAAAAATGCACTATACAGATTTTGGAGTCTTCACTTCTGACTGGAATGAAATTTGACAAAACAAGACACCTTGCCTCTAGACTGTGCATACAAAATTTTATGCAATTCCCTTGAACTGAGCCAAAGCTATTAACAGTAGTGGCTCATAACACCACTTTTGTTAGGACTAAGCAGTGGTTTCTATGTTAAACCTCAAATTTTGCACTTTAATATCTTTGTAATTGTTCAATGGATTTGCACAACATATTGCATGATCCATCTTGCGGGGTAGGTCTCTTGATGTGTCAGGTTTTGTTCCAGTCAGATGTGCAGATTCTGAGATGGGGATAGCAAATAAATATTAAAAAAATAGCCAATATTTTGCTGTTTTTTTGTCATCACCTTAGTTTGGAATTCTGGTGTGGAATTTTCAGGGTAGAAAGAGCTTGACCCACAGATGTGCCTTTCACTAGTTTGGTGAAAATGTATTATTTATTTAGCTTTTGTTTACAGGGTAAGCACATTAGACAATAAATGTCCATTTTTAGGAGCAGCCCAGGAGAATTCAAGATAAAACATACAAACAGGATAACAGCATACCAAAGAAATATAACAGAGGCATTGAACAGTGCAACAATAGCTAACAGACATATACAACAGTGGCAAAAATCAGGCAAGCAGTTAATGGATATATATATATATATCATGGAAGGGTACAAGACCATTAATGTAACACAGTATGCATGTCATGAAATGCATACAGGAACAATTTGGTCAGGACATGGTTCATGAGCCTATGCTAAAAAGCAAGAGCTTTGGTGCCAGGGAGAAAAAAGGGGAAAGGTTGATCTTTCATAGGTTAGAGTGTTAGGGGTCCGATGGACAGGTAGATGGGTAGAGTGCACTAAGGTAGTAGAAGAGATACTAGGGAGATTAGGGACAGTTACAGGCAGAGGCAGATTTCAAGTGGGACCACAAGGATTTCTTAAATAGATGATGAGAGGGAGTGCATCTGGTGGATGCAGAAAGGGAGTTCCAGAGACAGGGGGTGCAAACATAAAAGGCATGATTGCCTGATAAGGGACGAGTTTTGGGAACAAGGAGGGACAGTGTGTCAGTAGAGCTGAGTTGGTATGATGGTTGTGCAAGCAGGAGTATCTGAGACAGGATGGGGGGGATGCATTGCAAACAATTTTGTCTATGATGCAGCCCAGAACAAATAAATGATAGTTACTTGGGGACAACTAGTGAAGCTTCTCATATAGCTTACAGTGATGGGAGAGTCAACGGGCAATGAAAGCAAAGCTGCAAATATATTAATCGATTAAAAAGTTATTACATTTTAATAATTTGAATTCTGAGCATCCTCAGTTAGCACTTCAAAATAGCTTTATGAAGTTTTCATATGGAACCCTTTTTTGGATGGTTTTTCATTTTTTTAATGGCCACTATCTTGTTTTCTGTTTTTCCCTGAAAATTCTAATTTGGAAACAACACAAAAATGACATTCTGCTGAACCACCAACACATATGGATTGCTTATCTGAAGCCCATAAGCTAGATTCAGCACTTAACTGTAGGAGAAATACCCTTGACACATTATTTTTTTTTAAGATTATAAATCTCTTATAGTGACTCCTTCTATGAAAAAGGATTCTTTTTTATATCTTGAGTGGTGAGAAAAGATCATTTTTAATGAGAGAAACATTGTTTTTCTTTTGCTTGCATCTGTTCTCTGGTGTCTAGTGGCACCTACCACCCTCCAGTCAGTGTCCCTATAATACAACTATATTTCCCAGGTGTCAAATGGCACCCCCTACTCTCTGATTGCCATCCCCATATTTTCTTTCTTTATTATTCCATGTGTCTAGTGGCTCCTCCACCATCTGATAGTCACTCCTGTATTTATTGGTTATTTCCCTGGTGTCTAGTGGCATTTCCCATCCTCTGATCATGACCCATAATTATTTCTTTCCCTGGTTTCTAGCGGCACCCCCTCCCACCTTGCCATCCTTATCCCCATAATATATTTCTTTGTGATCCCTTGTGTCCCGTGGCACCCCCCCATACTTTGAGCTCCATCCCTATAATATTTGTTTTTCTCATTGGTGTCCTGTGATACCCCCCCACCCTCCTCCCTTATCTTTTAAGACCTGTAATAAAGAAAATGGTCCCTCGGCCTCTTTTTTATAACCTGTAAAAATCAAAATTGTTCCTCGCTGATCTGATCCCCCCAAACCCAACCTCCCATGAGCAACCACCACCCTGCACCCCACCCACACCAACCGCACATCATCACTCACCTGAACAGCTCACCGGCTGAAGATCCACTCTCTAGTCAAAGACACTTCTTGCTGCTGGAACCACTGACTGCAATATGAGAAACTAAGGTAAATGCAGTTCATTGTATTTCAATGGAGTTTTTAACTTTGATTCATAGCTTGGACATTTTTGCATATTTTGACATCAAATTTTCAACATGGCATTTTTGGGACACATCTCATGAACAATGTCAATGGAATTCTACCAATCTGGCCTCAAAGGCAATTTTGTGGTTGCTTGGTGAAATCATCTTTCAAGCAGGGTTTGAACAGTTTTGCTGCTCTTGTTCATGAGGTGGGGTCACAAGAAGGCTATGTTGAAAATTTAGGGTCAAAATATGTAAAAATGGCAAAGTTATGAGCATGTGTTGAAATTTTGCTGCACTTGATTGTAATTCTGGTAATTTTCAATATTTTGACACCAAATTTTACACTACCTCATGAATATGACAACTGTCATTTTTCAAATCCTTGCAAAACTGTCATTTTGCATTTGTGGCATGGAATGATGTTGTGGTGGCATGGAATCACATTTTGGCTGAGATATGGAAATCTTCAGTATTAGAGTCATGAGGTGGGGTAATAAGAAATCTATGGTGACAGTTTGGTTGTGGTTTGGCTAAAACTGCCCTGCACTTCAACAGCATCATATTATATATACTTTTGTATAAATGAGTTCTCTTGCAACACCTGATATCTCTGGATTTGTGTGAAGATGGCCATACAAACATAGATTTTGACCCTTTCTCAAGGAAAGTAAAGTATCCCTCACATGATTTAAAATGATAACATAGATCACCCTGTCAGAACTGAGTATTGTAATTTTGTTTAAAAAAAGAAGCTTTTTAAATATATTATACACACAATCCTATCTCTAACAAATCAAACAGTAAAGAGGTGTGTTTAAGACATACTGTACTGTTTACAGCAGAGTGAAGTCTATTTTTTCTTACAATAAACAAATGCCAATGAAGTTGATTGAAGCTGTCATTCACAAGTTTGTGAATGACACAGAGTTGTGAATGATAGCTTACAGTACACATTGCAAGCCCATTGGTAGACAGCGTCAACCAATGGGATTGTATTGCACAAAGTAAGCTCTCATTCATTGACAGCTCAGTCAGCAGACAGCCATGGAGGTGTGTGGAGGGCTGTGCTGCTCACTGGCTGACTGGCCATGCTGGGATGATGGAGTGGGGTGGGATGTGGGTTCCTGAGTGGATGGGGGGTCCACTTGACTACCAGGGAATGGAGCACTTTGATTTAAGCAGTATACTGTGATCAGGGTTCGGGAATAGGTGGTGGGCCAATACACTATGGAAATGGATGGGGATATTAATTTTAAAAGGGGATTGGGATGGGGAGAGGGGATACTGCACCATGGAAAAGAGGGCTGGAGATGAATCTAATTTTATTTTGAATTGGGATTGTGATGGGAGTGGGGTCCACTACACTATGATAAATTAGGCTATGGATGATACTATTTTTATGTCACATAGGGATCAGTGCAGGGAAGAGGGCCACTACAATGTGGACCTGAGTGGGGGTTATTAGTTTTATTTTGTCCAAGGTGGATCTGGATGAACATGGCTTGGGTGTGGGGCTACTTTGGAATGGGCAAGGGGGGTTGCAGGACACCTGGTGCATCCTGCTGGGTACATCCCTGAAGATGACATGCAAATGGCGCCATAATGACATGCAAATGGTCTGTTTGAACCATACATGCCTAATTGTCTCATTTGCATCTCCATGGCTGAATATCTGGAATTTGGGCCCAGTGTATCTGCAGTTGCACTGCATATCCCCATTCCAGGTATTCAGGCCATCCAGGTGGATGTGCTGGTGCATTGTTGGCAGACCCCATTTACGTCATGTGCAACCATTGCTATATTCAAACAGGATGCACAATCACACATCTTGTTTGAATATAGAAATGTTTTGCACTGGCTCATTTATTTGGGCAGCACATCTAGTTGTGTCAAAAGGCCCCCAGCCTTTGAATATGGGATCCATGATGTGTTGTTCATATGGACTGTGGAGTAAAGAAATATTGTGATTTCAATAACAAAGTATATTGGTTGTGGAGGTATCACTTTGTGTGGCAACAGATTTTTATTTTAGATACATAGATACATCAATGTTGCCAGCAGATAAGGGCCTCATGGCCCATCTAGTCTGCCCTATCCCTCTTTCTAATGCTTATGGTACCTAGATGCTATGGCAAATCCCCCCCCCTTTCACCCTAGCTTGATATTTTCCATGTGACTTTCAGTGAACATGTGTTGGTTTTAGTTAACATGTATTAATTCAATTAGGATTGTTTTGTATATACTGAAATCATATTGGTCTCAAAGAGTAAATATTGATGTATTTGTGTATATGATAGTTTCAGTGAAAATGCATTTGTTTCCCTGAATATATGTTGGTCACCTAACTATAACAGACATGAATCAGCCAGATTAAAATATTATGATATGACAATGATCAAATACAGGATTCTTATAATGAAATAGAACTGTGAAAGTAAATAAATTTAAGGTGCCATTGATTAGTCTAACATTTCTTCATATCTGCCTTGTAGGTTCTTGTTCCACAATGGGACTTGTGCTTATGCCATAAAAATGCTATTTCCCAAGTGCAGTAGTAGGGGAGTGCCATACTGTTGGACTTTGCCATTCCTTGTGTAAGATGTTAAACTGAGATCTTTTCAAACTATCTCTGATGTTGTTCTAATAAGGTGTCCTGGTGGAAATCAGACAACCCAAGGCACTTTTCACAAGAGTGAAGGATTTTTGTTGGGTGTCCTGGCCAACATGCTACCTTTGATAAAATGGTTTCAGACAACTGTCCAAGACTGTGTTTGTATGGGTGCTGAATCTGATGTGTAAAATGATGCAAATCACTGTTATCCCCCAGGTGTGCACTCCCCCACTCATATAGTCAGATGACTGAAAAAAAGGGAGAAGATGCATTGCAGTAGAGTATAGATTGTGTTACAAAACCAAAGAATGGCAAGTGCACTGGAAAAAGAGCTTTAGCATCCAGCCAAAAAAAAAAACAAATACTGCAAAAGGAAAACAGCAAGGTTCCCAACAATAAGGTGAACCAAGAAAGTAAATGCTGCAATATAGTTATTGTACTACAACATGAGCTGCAGCAGAAATCCCCAGCAGTTGGAACCTCTGCAAGTTCTTCCCATGGGGTCAGTTGCCATTTCCTTTTTGTTGTAGCTAGATTGTGTTATCCTGAAGTTTAGAGACTGTTGACACCCCCTTCCCAATTATGAATCAGAAATTAGAAGGAGAGTTCCTGCAATCACATAAATCTGTTTTTGTAACTTGTGGTTGTCTAGCCAAATTGATTGCCACTGTTACTCACACCACTTACCTAATGAATGTGCTGCTTCAGGCTGTCCCACCCTTCCCCCACTCCACCTCTGCTTCACCACTCAACCACAGCCTTTCTCCCCTTTACCTCTTTCATGCCAAATTCGCTTCCTCACCCACCTCCCATCCCCAACATCCACTTTCTTCCATTGCATCTCCTCACCTCAACCCACTACCCCCTCCTTTTCTAGTCTCCTTTCTCCCGACTTACATATTCTCTGGAATCCCTTCCTCCCCCCCATCTTTTCACTCCCAGACAAAGAGAACTTGTGGAGGCTCAGTTCCTGGCTATTAATTTTCAGCCTCTTTTTCCCCCTTCGATCTCACTCACCTAAAGTATAGTTAACACCCCTTCCCATCTAACCCGCCATGTCTCTACCCCTAAATGTTTCCCCTGGGTATCCTATTTTCAGAATCAACAATTAGAATGCTGCTGCCTCTATGAACTGTCTTACCTGCTTGTTGTGTTTTTTGCTATTGACACAGAACCGTTTATTGATCCTACCACCAAATGTCAAAAAAATGTTCTCAATGTACTCAATTACCTCTACCTCATTTGATGTAATCTCTTGCAATATGCTTGTTCTACTTGTCTTTGTATGCCTGAATTGACATAGAACCTTTGTAAATGAGCATCCAGCTCAAAGGTTGTAATCCAAGACTCAAATAAAAATAAAATAACTGAGGGATTAAGGATTGGGTGGTGGGTATCTTGTAAAAGGCATTGTTGACTGCTGATGCAGTGCCAGGACCTGACAATTATTTTACAATGTGTAGGTGAGAACAAGGAAGGTGGTGGAGGATTGGCAATGACTGTGGTGGAGAGGAGGTTCTTACATCACCGTGTGGTCTGCTTTATCCCTGAGACAGTTACTACATTGTGAGATGAAGGTTTTCAGCTGCATTACGAAGTCAAACTGAAGAAAAGAGATTAAATGGAAGTCAAAACAGATTTGCAATTGTCTACATTTGGTCACCCATAACTGAGGATTGAAACAAGCTGTAGAAAGTAAAGGCTGTACTGTCTAAATAAATCATTATATGGGGTCCTTTGTTTAGCTTAACCTAGAAATGTGTTCACCCCCTCTGCAGTGTATACCCTTTTGCATGGTGTTGCTCCTGTTGCACCACAGTTGAGCTGCTGAAAATCAATTAGAAACCTAAATCCCTGCTCAAATGAACCCCTGGAATGGAAATGGGAGGGTATGAACATTCCCAAATGGAAATGTTTAGAATACCTTTCACAGGCCTCTTTGTCCCCCCACATTGTTCATCCCTTAGCCAGGATGAAGTCCTCCTTCCATAGTTTCCAAGCTGTGTTCACTGTTGGTATCCATTACTCACCAACACCAGGCCTGTGAGAACTTACCACACCTCTCTTTCTTTGGTCAAAGCTCCATCTCTGCTTGGGAATGGCCTCAGAGAATTTACTCTCCTCCCATAGAAAAGGGATTAGATCAAGCACCTCATGGAATAGGCAGAGCAATCACAAAAAGTGCCTCCAGTCCAAGGGGTGAAACAGGATCCTGGAGTGCTCCCTTGTAGATGTGGTGACAGAGGCATGTTCAGCTGCCTAATCCTGCTTATTTAAACTGAAGACCCACCCACGACCTCCTCTTTCAACTGCAGATACAGAACAGTGCATTCATTTTATTTTGTTTTTATTTTTTTAACTTTCTTTTATTAAAAAAAAAAGATAAAAATGCAATCCAAAACAAACCAACCAATAACACATACAAAGGCATAATCAACAGTCTATAGTAATGGTAAGATAAGATGGATACAAGAATAATACTTATATAACCCAACCATCCTGTCCCTCCCCATAAATCCAATTCATATAAAGTGAGATTCATCTGAAAAGCTTGGAAGAAATGTGAAATAAAAGGGGTCTCTAATAAAAAAAGTAAAAGAAGATTTTTCAAATCCATAAATATAGAAACATAGACTTTGACAGCAGATAAGGACCACTTGGCCCACCCAGTCTGCCCATTTCCCTTCCTATTAGATAAGCGCAGATTCTAGTTAACCAACAACCAACAACCTACTTCCTGCAGCCTTCCACTACAATTGCTTTTATGTCTGTCCCATGCATGTTTGAATTCCCCCACTGTTTTAGACCCAACAACTTCCCCAGGAAGGCGGTTCCATGCATCCACCACTCTCACTCCATGAAAAAAAATGTCCTCACATTACCCCTGAGCCATCCCCCCTCTATTTTTAAATTGTGCCCCCTTGTTCTTACACATCCTTTTTTCTGAAAGATGCTACCCTCCTGGACTTTGTTGATTCCCTTGAGGTACTTAAATGTTTCTATCATGTCCCCCTGTCCCTCCTTTCATCAAGGGTATACATATTAAGCTCTCTCAGTCTCTCTTCACATGGTTTCTGATGCAGACCCTGCACCATTTTAGTTTCCCTCCTCTGGACTGCTTCCATTCTGTCTTTGTCCTTGTGTAGATGGGGTCTCCAAAACTGCACACAGTATTACATATGGGGTCTCACCAACTGTCTGTACAGAGGGATAACCACTTCCCTTTTTATACTTGTGATGCCCCTTCCTATGCATCCTAGTATACCCCTAGCTCTCCTTACTGACTTCTCACATTGCTTACCCACCTTTAGGTCATCTGATATGACTAGCCCCAAGTCCCTTTTCATTTTTGTTGTTGTTAGTACCTCCCCTGCTATTGCATACACTTCTTCTGGGGTTTTGTTTCCCAGGTGCATTACTTTGCACTTCTTTACATTGAATCTAAGTTGCCATATGTCTGACCATTCCTCCAACCTTGCCAACTCCCTTCTCATCCTTTCTACCCCCCTGTGTATCAACTCTGTTACAGAGCTTTATGTCATCTGCAAAGAGGCACACCTTTCCTTCCAGACCCTCTGCATTGTCACCTATAAAGATGTTAAAGAGGACTGGACCAAGTACTGAGCCTTTAAGTACTCCACTAGTAACCCCCCTTTCTTCAGAATGTGTTCCATTCACTATTACCTTCTGTGTCCTGTTGTGCAGCCAGTTTGCTACCCAGGCTACCACCTTGGAACCCACTCCAAGGCTGGCTAACTTGATTATTAGTCTTTTGTGCGGGACTGTGTCAAATGCCTTGCTAAAGTCTAGGTAGGCCATATCCACAGCCCCTCCCTGGTCTATTACTTTGGTCACCCAGTCAAGGAAATCAATTAGATTCATCTGACATGACCTTCCTGCTGTAAAACCATGCTGCTTTGGGTCCTGTGCCCCGCTGGCCTCTAGGTACTCAACAATTCTTTCTTTCAGAAGTGATTCCATCATTTTCCCTACCACTGAGGTCAAACTTACAGGTCTGTAGTTTCCAGCTTCTGCCTTGCTCCCACTTTTCTGAAGGGGAATCACATCTGCCCTCCTCCAGTCCTCAGGTACCACCCCATCCTACCATGCTTTGTTAAACAGTGTGGTCAGTGGTGTCACTAGGTCCTCCCTTAGTTATTTTAGGATTCTGGGGTGAATCCCATCAGGCCCCATTGCTTTGTCCACCTTGAGTTTTAGGAGTTCTTTCAGGACTCTTGCTTCTGTAAATTGACTGGTGTCAACCCCCCTTCTCAGAGTGCTTCTATTGCCTGGTTTGGGTAACACCTCCTCATCTTCTTTTGTGAATACTGTGCACAAGTATTCACTCAGTATCTCTGCCTTTTCACTGTCTCCCTCTGCCCACCTCCCGTCTCCTTTATTAATCTTCACTATTCCTCCCTTAACCTTTCTATGCTCCCTAATGTACCTATAAAATATTTTATCCCCCTTCTTAACTGAGTTGGCTATTTTTTTTTCTTGGTTTGAGCCTATGCTATTCGTATTGCCTTTCCCACTTCTTTCTGCTTTAATTGATACAGTTCCCTGTCATGCTCCTTCTGTGATTCCTTATACTTTTTGAATGCAGCCTTTTTCTCCTTAACCTTCCCTGCCACCTCTTTTGAGAACCATAGTGTTTTTTTTTACTCTGCTTTGTTTTCTTTATTTGTTTCACACAAAGGCTTGTTGCTTCTATGATGGCAGTTTTGATTTTTCTTCATTGTTCTTCCACCCCTCCTTTTTGGCCATTTGCTAGTGCATTCCTCAGGTACTCACCCATTTTGCCAAAGTCGGCCCTTCTAAAGTCCAGTATCCTTGTTTTTGTATGGCTTGTCTCCATGGTTGTGCTTATTGTGAAGCACACTGTGCAGTGGTCACTTGTTCCCAGATGTCTACTGACTTCTAAATTTGTGATCCTTTCTCCATTTGAGAGTACCAGGTCTAGTATTGCACCCTCCCGAGTGGGTTCCAACACTAGCTGTCTAAGGCCTGCCCCTTGCAGGGCATTGAGAATGACCCTGCTCTTGGATATGATTGCAGTACACATCATCCAGTTAACATCTGGCATTTTCAGGTCCCCCATCAACAGTATCTCCCCTTTTTCAGCCATTTTGAGAATGTCCTCTATCATTTTCTTGTCTATTTCCTCCCCTTGAGATGGGGGTCTGTATACAACCCCTGTGCTGATTGTGATGCATTCCCTGTCTCCAAGTGACCCAGGGTGCCTCTTGTCCTCCCCCTTTACTTTTTAGTTCTGTAGCTCTGATCCCTTCCCTTATGTATAGAGCTACTCCACCTCCTCTTTTACCCTCCCTGTCCTTTCTGGTCTAAGAGGCAAGAAGTTGAGATCCTAAAGACTGATGTGGGATTAACCAGATGAATTAACTCAGTAAAGAGTAAATCTTTCCAAATTTGTTATTGAAGTGAGTAATGTTATTATGGAAAATTTGGATAAATCAATCAATAAATCAAAACAAAATATTTATTTAGCCAGGTGAAAATCATTGACCAAGTTCATTTACAAGATGGACCAGGTAAAATCCATGCCAGTAGTAAAGTGTATATAGGCATAATTACAATATGAACAAATAATACAAGTAGAAGTGCAATTTAGTGATTTGTAGGTTCAATATAATATTAGATAACAATTCTTTCATACCTTATGCTTGATTATCCGTCCAATGCCTAGCAATAAGTTGCTTTGCAGAAATAGCTATCATTGATATAATAGCTCTATTACTTAGACTTTTTACTATATCCAAGTTACCTAAAATACAAGCTTCAAAGTTAAAAGCATATTAAGACAATTTGCTGCCATTTGTAGTTTTATCTAAATTCCAAATATATTTAAAGATAGAACATTCCCATTTAATGTGTCTTAATGTTCTCTCAGCTAAATTGCATTTAATACACTGGTTAGACTCCAGAAGGTCAAATGTATGCATTGTTTGAGGGGTCATATATGTGCTGAGAAGAATTTTGCATTGAATTAGCCTAAGGTTGTCTAGGGGTATAAACTGATAGGTATTTTTCCACAGAACAGACCAGTTTTGTTTGTTAAATCCAGTCTCCGTAGTCCAATAAGAGGGAGTAATAGGTTCAATGCCAAACTTATAAGTGGGTAGAAGTTGATATCAATTGGAGATCAGATGAGGATTTGAGCTTTTAGATTTCAGTTTGTTCAGTAAGTTAAGAGAAGCAAAATAGGTGGAGGACAATGGAAATGGATAAAACAAGCATTCAAAGCTATTTTCATCAATAATAATTTAGGGAGATATTTTTTGTGAAGGTTGTCATTTGCTAAAATTACTTGTAGAGAGATGTAAGAATTATTCTTAATAAAAGAACATACAGTACCATAAGATTAAGTTCTCTAGAAAACCAAATATTTGATATAGTTTTCCCATTTATTTTGATGTTTGGGTTCCCAGAAATGGGTTGAACCCAACTTTTGAGACCTGCAAAACCTATGAATGACATAATTTGTTGATGAACTTTTAAAGAAATCCCACTCATTGAATGTTTCAAATTAGTGGGCAATAACCTAAATGATGAATACATATAAGGCTTCTGGTCTAGTTAACACTTTTTCATCAAATCTAATTCTAAGTCAAGCCAGATTGGGCAGTAACTCTCAGAACTGCTATGTGGATAGAGACATTTTATATATTTATTAATATGCAAAGCCATATAATACAGAAGATGAGTAGTTTAATTCCACCTTGTTCTCTAGGAAGCATCAGCTTTGGCAATGCTATTTTTAGGGTTCTTCCTCCCCAGAAGAAAAAATATTAATTTCCAAATTTAGATTATTAAACCATGTTATTGGTATCAAAGTGTTTAACATGTTGAGTGGATGAAATATAATGGGGAAAATATTCATTTATATGATGTTAACCTTACCCCCAAATGACAAAGGGAGATGTTGCCATCTTTTTAAGTCTTGTTTTATAGTAATAAGTAATTTGTCAAGATTTAACTTTATTAATTGAAAATTATCTGGAGTAAGGTATGTAACACAATATTTTAATTTCTGGGGTGCCCAAGTAAGGCCAAGGTTTAGAATCTCTTTCTTAAAGGAAAAGGAATTAAGTGGCATAACTTCAGTTTTATCCACATTTAATGTATAATTTGAAAATAAACTATATTTGGTTATAGTTTCTAAGATTGCTTTTAAAGAAATTTCTAGATTAGCTATGTGAAGTAAGACATCATCTGCAAATGTGAAAAGTTTACATTGTAAATGTACACATTTGATGCCTAAGATTTGGAGATTTGTATTCAAGAAAAAGAGCAATGGTTGTCAGTAAAGGTTAAATAAAATAGGAGACATGGGGTATCCCTGATGAGTTCCACTTTGTAATTTAATTGTGCCTGATATTAAACCACTACAACTAATTATTGCTGAAGGAGAACGATAGAGGGTCTTTAACCATGATATAAACTAATAAGGAAAGCCAAATTTAAGCAGAATGCAGAACAAAAATTCATGATGTACCCTGTTGAAGCTTTTCTTTACATCTAATGACAACAAAGCCATTGGAGAGATGGAGTAGGTAGACACAGAGAAAATACGGAAAAATTTCCTGATGTGATTGGAAGTTTGTCTATTGGAAATGAACACTACTTGTTCTTTAGAAATTTGGAGGTGCCATTTTTTTTATTCTTTGTACTAGTATAGAGGACAATATTTTGATATAATTAATTAGAGAAATGAGTCAATAGTTTTCTACCTTATTGCTTGGTTTGTTAGGCTTAGGTATTAAAATGAAAAATGCTTCATGAAGTGAATTATCTTTAACTCCTTCAAGAATAAAGTTATAGAAGTTCTGGAGTAATGGGATAAGATATTTTTTGAATATTTAAAAAAAAATGTGCCATAAACTCAACGGAGCCGGTGATTTATTTGCAGTTAATCTATCTATAGCATCCTCAATCTCCTTTTGTTGTATAGGTTCAATTAAAGTGACAGCCTGACTTTGGCCAATATTGGGGCAGATAAATTTACTTAAATATTTTTGTATATCTGCAGTTGAGGAGTGGATTATTCATCGGGCTATATAATTCTGATTAATACTTATAAAATCTGTTCAAAATCTCATTGGGGTCTGTTTAACTACACCTGATTTATCAGAAATTATTGATTTGATAAGTTTAGATTTTTCTTGCTGTTTAAGTCTATTAGCTAGTAATTTACTAGGCTTGTCTCCCAAGTCAATATACCTAGTCTTAGTTTTTAAGATAGTAAATTCCACCCTCTCTTCTGTTAGTAGAAAAAGCTCATTTTTATATTGTTGTAATTCATATGTTTCCAACTCTGATAATAAAGATGGATTTTTACTCTCTAATATTCCCATTTGTTTTGCTTGAAAATTTACTTTCTCTAAATGCTGCTTCTTCTGCTTTGAAGCAGCAGGAAAACCCCAGCCTCTACCCACAAAACAGGGTACTAAATGAGAAAAATATCAAGGTAGAAAGGTCAGTGGGGGATGCTGCAACAGAAGGTAAAGCCATCAAGAAATGGAAAGCAATGAGTACCAATGCCATAGTCTGAGTAACAAGCTTCCTGAATTAGTGGCCTTGATGGAGGAGGAACATCTGGATATCATGGCAGTCACAGAAACATGGTTCACACAAAGCCATGACTGGGACGTAAACATACCAGGATACACAATCTAAAGGAGAGACAGAGAGGGTAAAAGGAGGAGGTAGCTCTTTACATAAGGGAAGGAATCAAAGCAACAGAACAAAAGGGGAAACAGGGAGGAGAAGAAGCACTGTGGCTAAATTTGGAGAGTGGCAATGGAACCACAATCTGCACAGGGGTTGTATACAGACCCCCTTCTCAGGCAGAGGAAATGGACAAGGAAATGATAGAAAGTATACTTAGTATGACAGAAAAAGGGGAGATATTGCTGATGGGCAATCTGAATATAACAGATGTTAACTGGAGTGCAGTTGCAGCAGTCACTTCAAAGAGTGGGGTTATTCTAGATGCCCTACAGGGGGCATGCCTTAGATAACTAGTATTGGAGCCCACTCGAGAGGGAGCAATCTTAGACCTGGTTCTCTGAAATGGAGATGAAGAGAGGATCACAGATGTAGAAGTGGGTAGCCACCTGGGAACTAGCGACCATCGAACAGTATGGTTCACAATTAACACAGCAATAGAGTCAAGCCATACAAAGGCAAAGGTACTGGACTTTAGGAGGGCTGACTTTGCCAAAATGGGTGAGTGCCTAAGGAATGCACTAGCAAATGGGCAGGAAGGAGGAGTGAAAGAACAATGGGGAATAATAAAAACTGCCATCATAGAGGCAACAGGCCTGTATGTGAAGCAAATAAACAAAACTGAACGATGTAAGAAGCCACTATGGTTCTCAAAGGAAGTGGCAGTGAAGGTTCAAGAGAAAAAGAAACCTTACAGGAAGTGCAAGGAATCATAGAAGGAGCAGGACAGAGAACTGTATCAGTTAAAGCAAAAGGAAGCTGGGAAGGCAGTCAGAACAGCAAAGGCCCAAACTGAGGAAAAGATAGCCAACTCAGTTTAGAAGGGGGATAAAACCTTTTATAAGTACATCAGGGAGCAAAGAAAGACCAAGGGAGGGATAGTGAGGCTTAATAAAAGGGGGAGGGTGGGCAGAGGGTGACTGTGAAAAGGCAGAGATACTAAACAAATATTTTTGCTCAGTATTTACAAAGGAAGAGGGGGAGGTACCTAAAACAAACAGTAGAAACACTCTGGATACTTAAGTTGATACCAGCCCATTTACAGAAGAAAGGGTTCTGAAAGAACTCTTAAAACTGAAGGTGGACAAAGCAATGGGGCCTGATGGGATTCATCCCATAATTCTAAAAGAACTAAGGGTAGAATTAGTGACACCACTGACTACCCTGTTTAACAAATCATGGGAGGATGGGGTAGTACCCGAGGACTGGAGGAGGGCAGATGTGATTCCCCATCATGAAAGTGGGAGCAAGGCAGAAGCAGGAAACTACAGACCTGTTAGTTTAACCTCAGTGGTAGGGAAAATGATGGAATCACTTCTGAGAGAAAGAATTGTTGAGTATCTAGAGGCCAGAGGGGCATAGGACCCAAGGCAGCATGGATTCACAGCAGAAAGATCATGCCAGACAAATCTGATAGATTTCTTTGACTGGGTGACCAAAGTAGTAGATCAGGGAGGGGCTGTGGACATGGCCTACCTAGACTTTACAAGGCATTTGACACAGTCCCACACAAAGATTAATAGACAAGTTAGCTAGCCTGGGAGTGGGTCCCAAGATGTCAGCCTGGGTAAAAATTGGCTGAAGAATAGGACATAGAGTAATAGTAAATGAGTCCACTCTGAAGAAGGGGTTACTTGTGGGGTACCACAGGGTTCAGTATGGACTGGTCCTCTTCAATGTCTTTGTAAGCAACATTGCAGAGGGACTGGATGGAAAAGTATGTCTCTTGCAGATGACACAAAGATCCGCAACAGAGTTGATGCACAAGGTGGGGTGGAGAGGATGAAAAGGGACTTGGCAAGGTAGAGGAATGGTCAAATGTATGGCAGCTTAGATTCAATGCTAAGAAGTGCAAGGTAATGTACCTGGGAAACAAAACCCAGGGAAGACTACACAATGGGGCTGAGATACTAACAACAACAAAAATAGAAAGGGACCTGGGGTAGTCATATCAGATGACCTAAGGTGGGCAAGCAATGTGAGAGGCAGCAAGGAGGGCTGGGTGGATGGAGGCATCACCAGTAGAAAACAGGAAGTTATTATCCCTCTGTACAGACAGCTGGTCAGACCCCATCTGGAGTGCTGCGTGCAGTTCTGGAGACCCAGTCTTCGAGACATAGACAGGATGGAAGCTGTCAGAGGAGGCAACTAAAATGGTGCAGGGTCTGCACTGGAAGACATGAAGAGAGCCTTAAGGAGCTTAATATGTATAGCCTCAAGGAAAGGAGGGAGGGGGGACATGATAGAAACTTTCAAGTACCTCAAGGGAATCAACAAAGTCCAAGAGGTAGCATCTTTCAAAAAAGAGGTACAAGAACAAGGGCACAATTTGAAGATAGAGGGGGTGGCTCAGAGGTAATTTAAGGAAGTATTTTTTCACAGAGAGGGTTGTGGCTGCATGGAATGGCCTTCCGGAGGAGGTTGTGGAGTCAAAAACAATGGTGGAATTCAAGCATGCATGGGACAGTCATAAGGCAATTCTAGGGAGTGAGGGTAGGAAGAAGTAGGCTGCTGGTTAACTAGGATCTGCAGCTTAGCCAGTAGGCAGGGAAATGGGCAGACTGGGTGGGCCAAGCGGTCCTTATCTGCCGTCAGATTCTATGTTTCTATGTTTCTATGATAAAATCTCCTCTTATACGACTTTTCAAAGTTGCCAAATAAGGTCTATCCTATCTATAGAATCATAGTTTTCTTTCCAAAAATTGATAATTGCTAGATTAATGTAATTAATGATATATTCATGCCTAAGTAAGGTATTATTTAACCTCTAAATGGATTTTCTGGGGTGTAGTAATGGTAAGAAGATATAAAATCTATCAAAGAATGATCAGACAAAGATCTTCCCAAAATCTGCAATTTCTGAACTTCACTTATTCATGATGTTGATATTAAAAAGAAAAATATACATATGTGAGAAAGAGTTATGAACTAGGGAATAAAAATATTTTTTTGTATTAGAGTGGTGGGTCCTCCATGGGTCTGATAAATTGAAGATAGTTAAGAGTTCCTTTAATGCCTGGACATCTGAGTTTAGAGAGCAATTAGATGGATTAGATCCATCCAAAAAAGGTTCCAGTAGGGTATTGCAATCCCCACTGGTCAATGTTTTGTATGACAAAAAGGGAGCCAGAGCAGTCAAGACTTTGCTCAAAAACACAGCAGTATTAATATTAGGGCCATAAACCACTCCTATAGCAATATCCATGTGGTTGCATTTCCCCAATACAATCGTATGTCTCCCCTCCAGGTCTTGAACAACTTGTGTACGGGAAAAGTTCATGGACTTATTCACTAAAACAGCAACCTCACTTTTGTTAGAATATTTTCCTGCTCCAAATATTTGAGTATAACTGAATTTCTTGAGAAGGTCTAATCCATTGGTCAGTAAGTAAGTCTCTTATAAAAAATAAAATTATAATCAAGTGAATTAAGATAACTCAGAATCTGCATACTCTTAACCCTTAGGCTTAGGCCTTTAGCATTCCAAGAGGTCACCTTAAGTAATACTGACATAAAATAATACTATGAAAGTACATAAAATGCTAGTAAAATATTTTTTTCTTTTTGCTCTTAAAGTGTTCACAGTTCTTCCAAGCCACATTTAAATCTCTCCCTCTTCCCCATAGTATAGTCCACATAAAAACAAAGAATAATCCTATATAATGAATCTGAATTAAGTCAAAAGTTGAAACAACCGCCAGTCCCAAAGATTGAACTCCTAAAAACATTGGAACCAAGCTGAACCTTGCAACCCTCCCATCCCCAAATTCTTATAATATAAAGTAGATAGAAAGTGATAGATAGCAATCATATGTATCTTAACAACAGACTGTAAATGGAGATCTACATAAGGAGTATAATATATCTCCCAGTTTACTACTAGTTTGCAAATAATGAGGGGTATAATGACCTTCCCTTGAAAAGTCCAAGTAGTTACCAATAATTATGACATAACTTGCAGATTAATATACAACCTTCCAAGTGTCATATGTATACAGTGCTTTTATATATCTAAATGTATCCAGTTCTAAAAAAAAGTAAATTCCATATCACTTAACTGATACAAAAAGATAAAATAAAAAGAATATAAATGAGTATAACAAATAATAGAACCTTATTACAAGGGAGAAATGGAGTCCTGGAGACCAACAATTAAGTACTCTGAACAATATTACCCCAGGTTAAACTTGTTTGTACCTTAATTTTAGAAAGGGGATATAGCTGAAAATCTTTGGGGTGCCTCTTAATTTAAATATGTCAATACAGACTTATTTACTGATAGATGGAAGTAGGTGACTTTGAATATAGTTCTTTTTAATTATAGAAAATCCAGTACTTGAACAAAGATTGCAATCGTACATATCCATTCAAGTGATAAGCTTTTCTTTTTGAGAGAATGGTGTTATAACATGAAGGTGTAGATTGTTACCAAAAACGGGGTCTAGGAGGGGAAGGAGAAACAGGACACAAACTGCACCACTAAACCCTAGGGAATTAAGAAAGTTTTGCTTACAATTCCTGATCTGAACACATAAACCCAGATACAGAGTATATATTATAGGGGCATGGTCGCACCCCTATATTTAGGGTTATGAAGGCACTTCTATGTTAAACTTGAAATTTTCCCATTAATAAGCTTGGACCCATTCAATAGATTTGCATGAAATTTGGTATGGAGCTGGCCCAGTGGCACTGAGGGTTGAGGTGCTGGATGCCACACCTTGCACCATGCCAGCAACCCGGGTTCAGGAGTGGACTTGGGTCGCTGGTGGGTTGGCAGGGGGGAGACAGGCTTGAGCATCCTATGACAGCTTGCCTTCTCTGGGGAGGGTACAGGTTGATGCCCACACACTTTCCTGTCTCCGAGTGGAGGCTCAGAGTATTGCAAGCCCTTTACGGGGATGGATGGCTGCAGTACAGCATCGACATCAGTGCCTAGCACCATGACATCATGGGTGTAGCTCACTGTATGTGGAGGTCAAAATTAGAAACTGAGCCTGCCACCGCTGGGAAGATGGGGAACTGTGTCATGCCCATGATGTGCCTCTGCCCACCTGACAGATCCAGAACCGGCAATACATAAGTTATGGGGTCTGACCCTGCCTCATCCCTGCCTGGGGGATACAACCACAGTTCCATGGGGATCTAGGATCCATCAGGGTTGGGTGATTGGCAGTGGGATGTCAATTGTATCCCCTGATGGGTCGGTGGTGGCAGGCTGGGTAAGGGAGCAAGAAAAATGCAATGTGTGGTGGGGCATAGTAGATCTCTTGATTTGCCAAATTGTGTTTTGGTCAGACTTATGGTTTTTGCACACCAAAACGCTGAAAACTGCACTTTTCACCAGTTCTATGGGCAGTTTGTTTGATTTTTTTCTGTTGTGCTGCATGGCCGGTATGTGGTCTGCCAGTCTGAAACTTGGCATCTAGCAAGAGCTTGGGTCAAGGAACATGCCATTTGTTGTTTGGTGAAAAAATATTAATCCATTCAAAAGATATTAAACTTTTTAGCTCCCATTATAAGTTTATGGGAAAATGTATATGGCTATTTTGGAAAAGAAGAATGTGGTTTTGACCATCACGATCAAAGAATTTGCAGGCTCGCGATCAAAGAATCTTTGCTCATGAGAAATGTATTGATCATGATAGCTGCCATCTTATTTTCAGTTTGGGGTTGGAAAAAAAGTAAATATTTCACCCCACAGATGGCTTGTGAAATAATTGAAGCATGGGTTTAGATCAGAGGGCTTCCCTCTATCGATCCATGCCTCTGATTCATTTTAGTTTTGTCAAAAAATAGTGTTTTATACATTTACAATCCTCAGCCATGGCTTGCTAACGATCTTCGGCCGCAAACCTGAAAAATCTTCGACCTCAATCACGGCCGATTATTTTGCAGCCTCGCGGTCAAAGAATTAAATAACTCTTAAAGATCAATAGCAATGATATAGTTTGGCTGCTTATGGATGTTGCTGTTTTCTGCCTAATTGCACTATTAAACTATTAATTGTATCACCCTTTGCTGTCTCCTGTCTTTTGTTTTCAGAACACTATATTTTGAGGGTTTTGTAGCTGAATCTCTGCTGTTTACTTTCTCTGTGTCAGCCGAGTGCTGTTAGTCATTGACGTCATTCATTGTAACAGCCCGAATACCATCTGTGCATTTTACCTGTAATTCAGCTGAAGGTGATGGCTTACTTTGTCTGCAGAACTCATCGGTCTGTACCTTTCAGTTGTCCCATGTTAGGTAGGGAAGGGGATATTGTTTAACCAGGAAAAGCACACTAAACCACAGCTTGTTTCCAGGTGTGACATGGGAGCACAAAGACATTAAGTGACTTGCTCATAACCACACAGTGTGCAAGTGGGGGCTGATGGGATTCAAACCCAGGTCTCCAGATTTGCAGCTCAGTGCCCTTAACGACTATGCTATACTGCCCTCCCTTAGAAGGGACAGCATTCATTTTCCCACCCAGAATTCCTTTCAATTGTCCCACCGTAGAAGGAACAGCATTCATTTTACCACTCAGAACACATCTGTCCATACCTTTCAGAGGCACACATGAAGAAGAATGTCCAGCTCTCAACTTCCTGTACATTAAATTATTTTCTTCAGTTAATCACTCAGAACCCATCCGCGCTTCTCATGTACCACAAGCAAAGTGCAAGATGGACCTAAAGTCCCTTCCAACCTTAAATTACTATGTTACTTTTCTGTGTTGTTATAAGGGGTTACCTTTATATCATCACTCACACCTCTCTCTTAAAATCTATATCCACTTTCCCAAATTACCATGGGCAAGTCCTCATATTACCACATCAGAACTCTCTGCCCATGCCTCTTACCTCATCCACACTGGATATTGGGTTTCTAAATGCCAAAATGAAATGTGCCTCCCCAATGTGGGTCATAGGGTACTGAGGGTTAAATGAAGAACGCCCCTCCTAACATGGAATAGTTAAAAGGCTTGGACAAAGCTTTTGTAATAGTTACAAATATTGGACATTATTGTAATCAATACATCAAATTCAGGTGTCCCTTCCTCTAACACTGAGCAGTTCACCAAATAGATGCAAGGCAACAGTTTCCAACACCCTGCAGGGTTTAGTCTTCTGTTCAAGTCTCGGGTTAAAAAAATCTGGTCTCCCTCTCTGAGGTCACAGTTACCTGATTCCAGCTGCTGACCAGATGCAGCAGAATGCATAACACAGATCAGCTTTCCTCACCACCCAAGGTCCTGCTAACAAATCCTTAAAAGCTGAAGATTTCAGCAAGTTCAGGTTTGATGAACAATCCCCTTTGAAATTACAGCAGGGTGCAAACTCAACTTACCTTTCCTCAATTACTGCAGCTTTCTGTCCACATTCTGTAAAGCAAGGATCAGTGCAAAGCCTCGAAGTCAGTTCAGTCTGAGTTCTGAAATGATTGTAAATTGTAATTACCCAGTGGCTGTTAATATGCTAATTTCTAGCAGACTGCTTGCCTGCTGTCTCACTGCGAAGCATTATGTATGTGAGCCAACACTGCATTCCATGAAGTAATGTATTATTATTTTTCATCAAACAAAATAGCCATGGCCACCTTCTCTGCCCGGTAAATCTAAGGCATGAACAACTGGAGTGAAGAGTGCAGAAAATACTATTGCTGTAAAGACTGCGAATATATAAAGAAGAGAATTAAAGAGAAACATACTCAAATTCAAGTATCAAGGGCGGGGTTGGGGGTACATGCCACATATTTCATTTGGTATTCATTTTTTTCTATTGGCTATTTCTGATTGCTTTGTTTGGATGTGATAGTTTTGTGTGAATCATACCCTAGCAAACATCCGCATAAATACAAATCATAGCAAAAATAAACAAGTCTGGTCAATGATGTGTGCATTTTATTTCTTAACTTGTCAGTGAGGACTCGAGATCTTGATTTAGATTACCATGCTGATTACACAACAAACAGGGTCCCTATGCATTTCAGTATTGAAAGAGTGGAAAGATGGGTAAGGCAGGCAGGCATGTATAGCTCTTAACTGTATGTGGGCATCAGGCAGAAGTGTACATATGGTATTTGCATGTGGACAGTTTGTTTGCTCCTACATATTTTAAAATACTGTTAGTTTATTCAGAAAAAACATGCCCACAGTAGTGACAGCACAGTACAGTTATACAATGCTCTGATGGCTGATGTCCCTGCATCCAAGAATCCTGTGTGAATGGACAACACAATTTGACCCCATGACACCTAAAACTCACAGCAGAAACAATTAGCTTAAAGTATTTAGAAATACTTTAAGTATATAACAATTGTCAGATTTTGCTATGGCCAATGTAAAACAATACAAGCAACTACAACTTTGCCAACCAACTTTGTTTTATACTTTTAGATGAAAAATTGCAAGTTTTCCACTATCAGATGCCAAATTCCCATTTCCCTGTCTCTATACTTGCGTTTATTTTCTTTTGCCGCTAGAGCTGGAGTTATTCCATACCACATAGATGAGTTAGTAATAGACACCTCTGCCTACGTCTTCCAATTTTCAATTGTGTTATACAGAAAAACTAAAAAAAGTCAACGTTTTGTGACAATACTGGTGTAAAAGCATCACATTTATAAATGTTTTGCTTGGCATGTTGACTAATACTACAGTTCATACTAACATACTAAAATGCCAGCAGAATAGGCCTAATGGTCTTTCGTGTCTGCTTGTTTGGTCAGCCCCCACCCTGGGTGCTGACCTTGCTGTCCCCCTCGCCTTCTCTGGCTTCTCCCTTCCCAGTTCCGGATATTCTTGCTGCATTGGATTTTGCTTCCTGAACCCTTCCCCTGTACCTGTCCCACCCCCTCTTGAACCCCTCCACTGTCTCTGCCTCCACCAGCCCCTAGGTAGTGCATTCCATGGCTCTACCACTCTCTTGAGTGAAGTAGCACCTCCTCCTTTCTCCCTGAATCTTCCCCTCCAGCTTCCACCCATGCCCTCTAGTGGCCCTTCCTCCTTCCTTCAAGCACCCTCACTGTTCCTCCCTATTTACCCTCTTCATGTACCTGAAGACCTCTATCATGTCCCCCGGTCCCTTCTCTCTTCCAAAGTGTACATATTTAGCTCTTCGAGCCTCTCCTCATAGGTCCTGTCCCCCAAGCCCCAAATCATTTTGGTTGCCCTCCTCTGGACCCTCTCCAGGAGGTTAATGTCCCTCTTTAAGTGTGGCCTCCAAAAATGCACGCAGTACTCCAGGTGCGGCCTCACCAAGCAGTTATACAGAGGGAGTATCACTTCCCTCCTTCTGGAGGTGATCCCCCTAGCGATGCATCCCAGCATCCTGTTGGCCTTGGCTGCTGCCCTCCTACAAGTCTCAGAGTTGTTCATCTTGACATCCACCACCACCCCCAGGTCCCTCTCAGCCATTGAGACTTGTAGTATTCCCCCAGGGTGTACACTTGGCCTGGGTTTCTGGCCCCCAGGTGGAGTACCTTGCATTTCCCTGCATTAAACCTCAGCTTCCACTTTCTAGACCATCTTTCCAGAGCCTACAGGTCCCCCTGCAGGGCCACCCTCCCCTCCTCCCCATCCACCACTGCCCCCAGTTTCGAGTCATCTGCAAAGAGACTCATCTCACTCCTGATTCCTGTCCTTATGTCAGATACGTAGGTGTTGAACAGAAGGGGCCCAAGGACTGATCCCTGTGGGACCCCACTAATGACCCTCCTTGGGGAAGAGATTATCCCAACAACTACCACCCTCTGGGTCCGGTCCTGGAGCCAATTGCCTATCCATCGGATCATCTGGTTTCCAACCCCCATTTCTCCTAGTTTATCCAACAGGCCCACGTGAGGAACAGAGTCAAATGCCTTGCTGAAGTCCAGAAAGAGGACATCCACTGGTCTACCCAGGTCCAAGGCACTTGTCACCCAGTCATAGAACTCCACCAGGTTTGTCTGACACGATTTCCCAGGATGAATCCATGCTGTCTATCGTCCAGGCACCCTGACTTATCCAGGGCCCCCTAGCCTCTCCTTGACAATGCCTCCATCACCTTGCCCACCACTGATGTCAGGCTGACAGGCCTGTAGTTCCCTGCCAGCTCCTTCCCCCCCTTGTGGATGGGCACTACATGCGCCACCTTCCAGTCTTGGGGCACCCACCCTGTCCTCAGAGAGATGGTGAAAAGCTCTGCCAGGGTTTCGCCAGGACATCTGCAAGTTCCTTCAGCACTCTAGGATGTAATTTATCCGCCCCGGTGCTTTCTCCGTCTTAAGGGGCTGAGGGCTTCCCTCACTCTCTCTGCTGTGATTTCCACTTCCAGTACCTCTTCTCCTGCTTAGCCCTCCCCACCTGCCAGTGATCCCCCTCTCCCCAGACCTGCCCGATCGGTGAGGGCCCCCCTCCTCATTATCTCTGTCTCCTCCTATGTATGATGCAGCATCCCCATTTTCCCTGGTGAAAACTGAGGTGAAGTACTCATTTAGTACCTCAGCCTGCTCCTCTGGGTCTTGTGCCCATCTCTCCCTGATTTAATCCTGCTAATCTGCCCTTCACCCTTGCGTCTTTCCCAAATGAATCTAAAGAACCCTTTTCCCTCCCTAATTTCCCTGGCCAGGTTCTGCTCCTTCCTTGCCTTAACGCCCTCACCACTCTAGTGGCCCTTCTAGCCAACAGCTCATACTCCCTCGATCCCTTTCACTCCTTGAGCACTTGAATTTCTTATAGGCTGCTTTCTTTCCGCACCACCTCCTGGACCTCCCTGGTCCACCAACAGGGTTTTGGGCCCTCCCGCATTTCGTCTTACTCTTGCACAGGTGCTGGTAGCATCCTGCACCCCTCTCCTGATGATTTCCCACCTACTTTCAGCGTCCATGTCTGACCCAATCCCATCCAAATGCTCCTTAAGGATCCTTCCCATTTCCTTAAAATTCACCCCCCTGAAGTCGGTTACTTCCGTCTTTGTGCAGCCATCTACCCCTCCTAGGGTCCAGGCAGAACCAGACCGTGGCATGGTCACTCCCCGCCAATGGGTCCCTTACCTCCAGGCCCCCAATCTGGTCACTGTCTGCCAGGACCACATCCAGTACCCGTGCCTCCCTGGTCGGTTCCCTCACCTGCTGAGTTAGGAATGTGTCTTGAAAGACATCCAACAACCTCTGTTCCCTGGTCACAGAGGGTGTCATAGTCTCCCAGTCTGTTCCTGGCATGTTTAAGTCCCCTAACACCACCACCACCTTTCCTCTGCCCAGTCTGCAGTGTCTCCTAACATCTGCCACCAGACTGTCCTCCAGCTCCTCCACCAGGGCAGACGGTCTATACACCACTCCTATTTTGACTCTCTTGCCCCCCCTTGTTATTAAGGTGACCCAAATCGCCTCCACGGTTCCCTCCGCCTCCTCAACTCCCCCTATGCCAATGCGGTTTTTACTATCATTGCTACCCCTCCTCCCTTCCCTCCCCTGTCCTTCCTGAACATGAGTGTAACCCTCCAGGTTCAGGTCCCAGTCATGTCTTGCAGTGGCCCAAGTCTCAGTGACTGCTGCCACATCCACTGCTCCCTCAGTTAACATCGCCTGGAGCTCAGGCATTTGTGCCAAGCTCCTGGCATTTGAGACTACCTTCCACCCTTTCCTATAGTTCCATTTCCCTGCTCGTGTTCCTTGGGATTCTGTTTTCTCCTGGTCTGCACTTTGCCAGTTGGTCTTTTCCTGCAATCCTCCTGGTCCCCAGGGGTGGAGACAGAGTCCCTCCTTTATCGGCATCCCTTGACTGCCTTTTCTCCCATCCCACCCCCTTCACAAGTTTAAACCCCACTTTTCACCAATGAACTCCTCCATTTTCAACAAGGATTCCCCTCCTCCAAATTGAGATGTAGTCTATCTCTAGCATACAGCTCCTTATCCTCCCAGGTCTCCCCAATCCCCATCAACCCATACCCTCTGGCCCCACACCACTCCCTGAGCCACTGGTTTATCTCCTAATTTTTCTTTTGTGTTCCCCACTAGCCCTTGGCACTGTGGGATTTCTGAGAAGGAAACTGTGCATCCTATGTCATGACAGACCCTGGCGAGCTCCTGATTCTTGCCTGTATCTCTAGCTCTTCTTCCCTCAATGTCATTTGTGCCCAGGTGGACCAGTATGTCTGGGGAACCCCACAGTCCTTTGCCAGCTGAAATACCTCGTGCTAGCCTCTGCACCGTTAGTCCAGGGAAGCATCTTGTTCTAACTGGCCAGGCTCTCCTCCCTATCCAATTTGATACCCTGATCATAGAATCCCCAGCAGGAGCACTCTGACCACTCCTTTCCTCCATTTCCCCCCTTCATCCCTCATCCTTTCTACAGGCCCCTCACCCAGCTCGCTCCTTGTTCCTCCCCTATCTGGGTGCCACATGCCACCTGTTCCTATTTACCTGGCCACTCCCTCCCTCCAATCCTATGCCTCTCCTCCTCCTCCTGAGTATCCTTCTGTACCTTTTAATTCCCCCTCACTGCTCGTAACTGGTCCTTCTCCCTCATCTGCTAAACTAGCCTGGCTCATCCTCCCTTCCTTCCTGTCTCCATTTAGTTCCTCCTTGCTCTCATGCTCCCCTGGCTAACCCCTCAGCTCTCTTTACTGAATCATCCTTGTACTTCTGGTCCTTCTTTACCTTTCTTCCCAACTGGTCCTTCTCCTTGCACTTTCCTCCCTCTTCCCCTGCTCGATTTACTGCTCCCCCATTCTCCTGCATTCAGGTCCCCCTGTTCTTCCTGCTATCTGGACCCTGCCTCCTGCCCCCCACTCCCACACCCTTTCCATCTCTAACCACCTCTGCCGTGGCTACATCCCCCCCCCATCCTTGAGCAGAAGAGAATTGAAGCGGTTACTAAGTATAAGGTCTGATCCACCTCCCTGCCTTGCTTCCTTCTGTCCAGCACTGGCTATCCGCCTACTTCCCTGAGAATGTTGTCCCTCCGTCCCCCCTTTGTGAGGGTCCCCAGTTACCTGCCTGCTTCCTTGGCAGTGTCCTTTTGGGCCCCTCTGTGGGGTCCTGTGACCCCAGTATTCTCCTGCCTCCTTTCCCTATACCCCCGCCCCAGTGCTTGGTGCAACCTTGTGGGAGATTTCCAGCCCCTTCCCAAACCATACCACCCCCCTTCCCCCAGCTTTCTCCTAATCCCTGCAACCTCCTCCCTAAGCTGTGCCAGCTGGTAGCACACTGGGCAACCACCAAACTTCCAAGCCCAGTTCAGTATCATGGCTGCTCCACACCCTGTGCACCCCACCACCCTCCCAAAGATGCCTGCCCTAATGATGTGTGGTTCCATCCCCTTTCAAATAGTTTTCCTTGGGTGAGCCACCAGGTTTCCCCCTATTCCAAGATACCCCTACTGCCTAATCAGGTCTCCCACTAATCCTAGAGACAGTCCCGCTGTACACCAGTAACTCTGTTACTAGGTGCAGTACAACACATTATACATGTAAGGAAAATGAACAACTCCCTAAGCTCCTCTCTCCCGGCCTTTAAATCCAACCCCCAGTGGCTAGAACTACATGAGCTGCACCAGCAGCGTTTTCCTCAATTGCAGGGCAGGTCTTCCCTATAAATTTGCAGACTTCTGGGAGGGAGGGGTGGGGGAGGGTGGTCTTGGCAGACACCTGACAAGAGACAGTGTATCAGACCTGTGTCTCCCTCCAAGCCCTGCAGCTAAAGAACCATCTCCAAGCAAATCCCACCAAACAGGTTTTAACTCAGAAGAAATAGGCCTCTACCAGTGCAGCCTGTTACAAAGTGAAACATCCACAAAAAGAGCCCCACTTACAGCCACTAAATCAGTTTACAAACATCCAGGATTCCCCCAGAACAATACCCTGCTAGCCCCTTAGAAGCAAGAAAGAAAAGAACTAACCTACCAAGTAATATCCACAAGAACCCTGTGAAAACAGCAGCAGCTACTGTCCTGGAACACAACTGATCCTGCCCCCTTCCAGTTCCCCATACTTATCTCTGCACATAAGTGTTAAGACCATAATAAGTTCTTACTACTCACTGGTGGGAATGCATGCGTCATTCCATGGCAAGCATTGTAGTCTTGTATTTTATGTGATTCTTGAATTAGAATATAAACTCAGGATCTGATTCTAAATATAAAATACATGTCTATGAATTATGGTTCTTAAGTCTTATTTGTCCGAATACTTTTTCCTGGTATTGCATTTGATTATCATTGTACTTACCTGTTGTAGTATTAAAGAATTTGATTTCTATTTTTATTTGCATTATATTAACCTGTGCAGGTTTGTGAAACGTTTGGTACACTGTCAGCATCAAAGGCACAACATAATATAATTAAATGCTGTTGTTCAAACGTATATTGTATTACAGAGAAAAGACACCTATATAGATGGGGAGACTAAATTAAGACAATGGAAAATTGTAAGCTTTGTCTTTATATTTTGTTCCCATAGAAGCAGAGCATTAATAACAAAATGGCATGAACCCCTGCCTGATCTATCTATCTATCTATCTATCTATCTATCTATCTATCTATCTATCTATCTATATTTCTTTCTGTCTTCTGTCTATGTATGTATGTATCTATCTATCTATCTATATCGTATAGGTGCCCCTAAAATTAGGATTCAATTGTCACTTCTATAATATACCCCAAATGTTGCATATATATAATTGTGTGTGTGTGTGTGTGTGTGAGATAAACATGCACTAAAGTGTCAGAAGTAATGTGCATGTACAAAAACAGGAATAAGGCAAAATAAAAATGTACAAATGTATAATATTTAAAATATTTCAACACTGTAGAGGTTACTAGGTTATCATTAGTAGTAAAGGGGTATAGTATACCAGGGTGCACCCTGTCCCAGAATATGGCAGATATTGACCATTGGTTTTGTGCATGCCTCTCAACCTCTTGTCTAGCAAATCGGGGACAATACTTAAAAAATCAGAAACAAATTACCAAAATTAGGGATACGTGTTAAAAAATGCTAATATCAGTTAAAATGCTTGCCACAAGTGTCTGATTTAGTACGTAAAGCTTTAAAGAGGAAGTAAACGTGAACTCTTTGTCATTATATGATGCTTAGATACCTACTTTTTAAAGAAAGAAATCTCAAATTTGTGAGAGACTGAGAGATTTTGTAGGCAAAATTGGGGAGGTTGATGAAATTCAGAGACAGTTGTGAGACATGGACTCAGCTTGGAACATAATCAACACCCCAAGATGAACTGCAACCCACTGGAGATGTGCACATAGTCTTTTATGTTTATATACCTCACTTACTAATTTTGAATGAAAATCATGACATTCTTGGTTCTTATGGATTCCTTTTTATCATGGGGGGGGGTAGCCCAATGGCTACAGTGATTCCTGCATATAGGTGGAGAACAGAGGTTGGAATTCCACTACCTAGTGCACTGTGATATGGATTACATTGCTGATTATCTGCCAAACAGGGTTTCTATGCATTTCAGTATTGAATGGGAGGAAAAATGGGTAAGGCAGGCAGGTATGTATAACTCTTAACTGTATGTGGGCATCAGATAGACATGGTATTTGCATGTGCACAGTTTGTTTGCTTCTGCAAATTTTAAAATACTGCTAGTTTGTTCAGAAAAATCATGCCGACAGCAGTAACAGTGCAGTACAGTTATACCATGCCCTGATGGCTGATGTCCCTGCATGCAGACTCCTGAGTGAGTGGACAGAACAATTTGACCCCACGACACCTAAAAAAGCACAACATAAACAATCAGCTTTAAGTATTTAGAAGTGGTTTAACCATGTAACAATTGTACAGTTTTACTATGGCCAATGTAAAACAATACAACCAACTATGACTTTGCCAACCAACTTTGTTTTATACTTTTAGATGTAATATTGCAAGTTTTCTACTCTTGGATGCAAAATTCCTATTCTCTAGCAGAAATCCATGACTGGATAAAATCCAGTTGGCTTAAATTGAGTTCTGAGAAGACTGAGGTGTTGGTGGTGGATCTGGGTCACTGGATAGAGAGGTCAGTAGCAGGGTTTCCCTCAGGTCTTTGGCTTGCGGATACCCAGCTGCCCTCCTCTGAACAGGTGTGTGACTTGGGGGTGGTTCTTGATGATGTGCTGACACTGCATTCACAGGTGTTGGCAGCCATCAAGTCATCCTTTTACCATCTTTGGAACATTGCCAGAATCAGGCACCTAGTTCCATCTGGTGACCTGCCTACATTGATCCATGCATGTTTGACTTTATGCTTAGACTACTACTGTAACTCCCTGAACCTGGGGCTGCTGGGGGTTGATATCAATCGCTTACAGCTGGTGCAGAATGCTGTGGCTTGGCTGTTGACAGGGACTCCCTGTTCAAGCCACATCACTCTCATGCTGCATGAAGTGCACTAGCTGCCTGTACAGTGGTGGATCACCTTCAAGGTCAGACCTCTGACCTATAAGACCCTGCATGGATTGAGTCTGAGCTATCTGCAAGAGCTCCTGACTCCCTACAACCCTGGCTACCCTCTCTGCACAACTGACAAGGGGTTGTTAGAGATTCCCAGGGTTCCATCTGAAAATGTCTGGGGCCCAGGCTTTTACGCATGGGGCCCCCCACACTGTGGAACTCTCTACCTTGTCAAATTTGAGAATACAGGACCATGGGGAGCTTCAAGGCAGCCCTAACAACCCATTTATTTAAGCAAGCTTTTAATGACTGTTTTATCTGATTTATGTGCACTTTGTACTATCAGTCTTTTAATTATTTATTCTGTCATTCATATGTATTTTAATTATGTAAAGCGCTTTGGTTTTAGAATTGTGCTATAAAAATAAAGTACTATTGTTATAATCATTATTAATCATTTTCCAGCTGGTGCTGCTACCTGCTGGTGGCAGGACCTCTGCATCCAGCCCACTACCCCCCTGACCAAGGAAAGCAGACACAAGCCCAAACAAAGCTTTCCACTTCAGCTGAGTGGCCCTGGCACTGTTACCTGCTGGAATGGAATGGAATGACATTTAGGCCTCACAATCCCAATCACATACCCCGGCATCTGTCAGTCTGGGGAAGATGGGGGGTACATGAGAGGGGTAGGGGGCAACCCTAAATGTCTCATTTCCTGACTTTCTGCACTTTAACCCTAAATGATGCATTAATGCAGTTTTTTTGCAAAGAATGGACTTACTTTTTGATAAAGCATAGCAAAGTACAAAGTCACACAAGTTGGTGGCCCCGCGCTCCCACCAACTTGCAAGTTTCTGTACAAGTCCTATCATATGTATTGGTGGGAGCCTGTATTGGTGGGAGCTTTGAAACAAAACAAATTGTCATTCATTGGAGTAGCATAATTCCACACCTGTTTACATTTTACAAACCTAGCCACTGAAAATTACCTCTGTGGCAGTAAGGCTAGCTGCCCTATGAATATCAAACCACTACCACAATGGAGAATGCTATCCACAAAACATAAACTGTGTCACACAATATCTCCACAGCAAATTAATTTTCTGACACCTAAACACCATAATTCCCATATACAGGAAATCCCATCAAAACCCTTCAAATTTCAAGTTAAAACACTAAACTGTTTCTGAGATACTTAATTTTAAAATTTTAGCACCTTTCAAAATGTTTTAATCTTGAGAATCAACCATGAATTCACAATCAAAGATCATCTTTGATCATGAGGGGACATCTGGTCATGAAAATTGGGCTATCTGGTCCCTCCAAATCTGGCCATCTCGTCCTGCCTCACGATCAAAGAAATTGCAGGCTCACAACCAAAGAATTTGCAGGCTTATGATCAAAGAATATAAAAAACATTAAAACTCCATTTTTTTACACAAGTACAGTAAACTACAGACATGGCTCGATAGAGGGAATTCCCCCAGAGCAAAACCCATCCTAGTTTGACTTCACAAGTCACCCCTGAGCTGAAATATTTGATTTTTTTCAACTAAAAAATCTGGCCATCTTGTCCTTCCCTCGCTAACGAAGATCGCTTTTAAAGAATATCACGATCAAACATTTTGCAGGCTCGCGATCAAAGATCATTAGCAAGCCACAATTAAAGAATTTAAAAGTTTAAAAGTCTATTTTTTGACATAAGTACTTTAAACCAGAGGCATGGCTCAATAGAGGGAAGACCTCTGAGCAAACTCCATCATAGTTTTACTTCAGAAGTCACCCCTGAGCTAAGATATTTGTTTTTTTCTGACCGCAAACTGAAAACAAGATGGCAGCCATCGCGATCAATAACTTTCTTGCAATCCAAGATTCTTTGATCATGAGGCTGCAAATTCTTTGATCATGAGGAGTGACCAGATGGCTAAAACCCCATTGTTCTTTCGCAGAATAACCACATAAATTTTTCCATAGACTTATAATGGGAGCTAAAACGTTTAATAACTTTTGAATGGATTAATATTTTTTCACCAAACATAAAGTGGCCTATTCCATGATCCAAGCTCCTTCTATGTGCCAAGATACAGTCTAGCACACCACACAGTGGCCACGCAGCACCATGGACAAAATCCCCAAAACTGCCTAAAGAATAGGCATAACGTGCATTTTTCAGCATTTTAATCTGCACAAACTGTAAGTTCAACTGAAACACAATTTGGCAAATCAAGAGATCTACCATTCCCCACTCGGATACAAAATTCCATGCAAATCCATTGAACAGGTCCAAAGTTATTAAGGCACAAAATTTCAAGTTTAACATAGAAGTGCCCTCAATATAGGGGTGCGACCATGCCCCTATAATGTATGTATAATAATGTGTGTGTGTATATATGTATATGTGTATATTAATGTATACATGTGTGTGTGTGTGTGTATATATGTATTAACTACATCTATATCTATTAACAGGAATTATGTGCAGAGACATGGTTAAGTATGCTATGTTTATTAAGGGGTACTTTTGCAATTACATGTTGTCTGCAAAGTTTTCTCATTTTTTTGGGTCCCTAGGGAGACCGATGAAAATGAGATACTATACATTGAAGGTTGTTAGGTGCCTAAGCATTCTTTTTCTGGTAACATGTGGAGCTATACATCCTAACCCGGGTTCAGGCGATGTTGCTCTGATAAATGTAGATGCTTTGGAATCAATCAACAGTGACTTATTTTCAGAGGGTAATTTTGGGATAGTGCACTTTAATTCTTGAAGCATTTTGAAAAAGTTTGATTCAATTAGGGATTGGGTTACCATGCACCAGCCAAAGGTCATCGTAATAATGGAAACTTGGTTGCATGGCAGGATTGAAGATTCCCAAATTCAATTGAATAATTGTCAAATCTATAGGAATAACAGAAAAAAAGAGTAAAAGTGGTGGGATCCTGATTTACATTGAATCAAACTTGAAGTATATTAGGCTTCAGACAGATATTACTGAGATAGGTTTAGAAACTTTAATTCTGGAGTTAAACATCTCTTTTTGTAAATCTATGCCTCTTGATGGTATTTATAAATCTCCTAAAACTAATTCAGATGTTTTTGACTCTCTTCAGATTTTTCTACAAAAATACAAACGCTCACATGAACTTCTCCTCCTTGTGGACTTTGATGTGAATTGTACAGAAATTCAGGGATCACATAGTTTGTCAGATCTTCAAATTGGCATGGGCCTGAACCAACTAATTTAGGGTTCTACATGATTGAATAATAGAGATTTCTCAAAATCTTCCACTTTAGATCTTATTTTGACAAATAGTCCCAGTCTTTATACAACTGGTGGGATTTTGCTGGACACCTTTTCGGATCATCAAATTGTTTTTGCTATTCGAAAAATGTTGAGGGTGTCCGGCCAACCCCAGGCTACGTATTTCTGAGAAATTTTAGAAAATTTGACTATGTTAATTTCATGTTAGATGTAGATGGTATTGATTGGAATAGATTGCATCTTATTCTTAGTGCATCAGATGCTTGGAGTTATTTTTTGCGGCAATGTATGCATATATGTTATCGCCACACACCTATTTTAAGGAGAAAAGTGAAAGCTGTTCATCTGGAGTGGTATAACTCAAACCTGCATAAATTAAAGCAGCAAAGAGACAAATGTTGGCATAAAGCAAAGTATATCCCCAATGAATCTAATTGGTTGGCCTATAGACAATCACGTAACATATATAGTAAGGCGGTTAGAGAATCTAAACAAGAATATTAAAAAAAATATCTATTAATAATAAAGCTAATAAGGGAACTTTTTGGAGCATTATATCAGGGTTAATGGGTACTCATAAAACTAAATATGAAGGTAATTTTTTGATTAATATTCAGTATATGTCACCTAGTCCTGAAGTGGCTGAAGCATTTAATGATTTCTTCCTTGAATCTGGAACTCTTCAAACACAGTAATTCTTACAAAAACAGCTTTCCTCTAAAGAACACACTTTCTTACAAGGGGACCCAAAATTTACATTTACAAATGTATTGGTTGAGGATGTACAATTTGAACTTCTGAAATAGGATACAAAAAAATCCATTGGTTTTGATGGAATACCATTGTAGCGGGGTCACAGGTTCAGGAGACAATTAGCAGGCAGACATGAAAATCAGTGCATAAAAAATGCCAGGATGGCATTTATCATTTTATTTTTATACTTCATGAAATGATTCAAGTTCTTACAGAAGAGAAAAATTGTCATTAGTTCAACTTCAAAGGATCAACTCTTCTGCCCAGCAGTACTCTGAGGTCTTATCCCTCAGACTCACAGTTCCAGACTGACTCCCTGGCCTGGTCTCTATCTCTTTTAACACCCTATTGACAGACTTTTATACATGTAGGTGGGGTCACCTGACCTAGCTATTATCTAATTTACAGAAATAAAACTGTCTGGGTTAGTCTAGATCGCCTGATAACCCACCATACCTGTCTAACATACTACCCCACATAGTTTCATAGCAACACCCCTCTCTTTGTATGCAACACTGAGCTAGAATAGCCCAAATATACCTAATTGTATCATTATTAGGTTTATTAAGGGATTAAGTCCCTCCCTTTCTGGAGTGACCTCACTTCCTTACTTCTATAAAAGCAGCCATTTCTGGGGCTGCCAGCCCTATAGACAGTCCTGACTGCAGAACCAGGTAATGACTACTACTGTTCTTTATGTATAGACCATAGGTATTCCTGAGTTGGACGAGTGAATAGAAGAATAAGGGTGCACTCCTTATTTTCTTTCCCTTTGTCAACGTCAGAATACGAGGCAGTAACTGAAAATAAACCAAAACAAAAGGAAGGGAAAATTGTTTAACCAGGAGAGGCACACTAAGCTGAAGCTTGTTTCCAGGTGCAACCTGTTTGCACAAGGAAGTTAAGTGACTTGCTCAGAGTTACACAGTATTCAAGGGGGGAGGCTGTGATATTCAAATCTAGGTCTCCAAGTTTGCAGCTCAGAGCTTTAACCACTGTGCCATACTGCTTCAAAAGGAACTCTTCTCTTGTACTTTTCTTTCTGTGGGGGCTTTATTTCTTTAGCTCTCACTTTGCATATTCTAATTTTCTAATTCACGAGGGTTTTTTTAAGTAAGCTCAGGATACTTCACCAACTCCCTAGTAACTTGCAACTTTATATGTTTCACAAGCCTGTGGCAGCTGAAATATCAGCCCAATGGTAACCATTTCAATTTGCCCCATTTTGACTTTGTTTAATGAGCTGCATTCTGGCAAGCTGCCAGCTGCTCGCTATCACAGGCACATTGCACATTAGAGCTAGGAGTTTAGGGGTTTTACATTAACCCTGCCAAGCAACTGTTTTGACTCCTAATGCCTTTTCCACATTTTTAGGGCACTGGCATATTATAAAGATGCACATCCTGCTTTCTTTACATACTCCCTCTAGGGGAATTTGCACCTATAGTGCAACATGTGCTTCATACAGAATCAGGGCATACTTTAATGCTAGCAGCACAATAGGAGCAGCTAAAAACTTTTTAGAGGCTTTCCTTTTTGTATACTGGCTATTGGACAAGGAACGGAATGGAAAGGGCACAGATAATAAAGGGGTTGCTACTCTTGTCCTTACAAGTGTTTGTGGCAGGATGCAAGGGTGTCTTCCTACCATGAAAGATTGCTATTTTGTGCAGGGTAGTACAGGAAGGGATGTTTCAGCACTGTTAACAGTCAAGTTACAGTCAATATCATCTCTTTATACCGAGGCACTTTATTTCTTGGGGGATATTTATTAGAAAAACTGGGCCTCTACTCATCACAGGGAGCACCCTGTGACATTCCTCCCCACCTAAGTGGGCAACCACCTACTGGTTGTCCAAGGACCCATACCCATCCCATCATAGGGGTATGGTTGAGCTCTGGACCACCCTCACCAAGAAGCTCCACCCCTGGGTCCCTTTAATCAGATTGCATAGTACAAAAACAGCTATACAACACAATAACATATACTCTGGGGCAATTATACAGTCACACATAGAATCTTCTGTGTACCAGATTATATATATATATTTCACTTTAATACTATCAGGCACCCAACTAGAGTATATCACCTGATAGAAAAGTCTCAGAGGTCATACTATGTTTTAGTGGAGAGAAATACATAAATCAACAGGTTAAAAATAGATCAGAGAAGAAGAGAAAAAGAGAAACAATCACCTGAAGGTGGCCAACCCTCCAGTCGATGGAAAATATTTGGAAAGGTAGAAAAAAAAAGATTGCTGCAGCACAGAAAAGAAATGAATAATATAATGAAAATGCCATTGACAAACAATTCCTTAATCTGACTTTTACCCTGGGGTACCATCTAACTAACTTTAACTTGCACACTCAGTTTTGATAAAAACCGAGGTTACCCTAGTACACCTCTATCACAGAACTCTCTTTATCACTGTGGCAGGATAGATCCACCTTCTTTTACCTGGAAGGGAATGGAGCTAGGGGTGAAGACTACAAGCAACTTAAAAAAAGGCTCCAGGAGCTGAAGGAACTTTAAAATGTATTGGACTCTCTGATTCACAATGTAATGATTTATTTAGAATAAATTGGGAAAAAGAACAAAAGGAAGATCCTGAAGTCACTAAGTTAGGGGCATATGCCACAGTTCAGGATGGAAAGCAGGAAGAAGCCAGTGGGGCTGAAGGGACTCATATACCATTGACTGTTATTAAACATAAACTGAAATCTGAATGCAGTGACCCAAGTAAAGCATGGGGAAAGCTACAAAAGGGTGATCCTGATGTAGCTCTGTTAGCCTCCTACATCAAGGATCAGGAAGGGGGTATGGGTACCGGTCAAACAAGGGTCAAACCATTATGGTGGGTTGAAGACAGGCAGGGTACCCTTTACTATGTTAAGCCTAATCCCCATACAAAAAGGTTGTGTGCTAGAATAGTGGTTCCCATTGCTTATAGGGAAGTGATGATGGAGAATGCCTGCTCCAGCCAGTCTAAGCCATTAAGCCATGAGGAGGTCCTGGCAGAGTTAACCTCAGCATTCTACTGGCCAGAAATGTACCGGCAAATAGTTACTTATGTGGAAAAGAGCGAGGTATGCTAGAGGGTGTCTGCCAAATTCATAGGGTGTGGAAACCAAAGGTGGGAAGGCCAAAAGAGATGGCAACCTTGGAGAAAGAGGAAGCACCAATGTAGATTGGGAGGTACTGGGTGGTAAGAAAGCATTTCAGAAGAGTGGTTATTTATCTCTTGGTGTCTGACAGAGACCAGACCAGGGAGTCAGTTTGGAATGTGAGTCTGAGGGATAAGACCTCAGAGTACTGCTGGGCGGAATAGTTGATCCTTTGAAGCTGAACTAATGACAATTTTTCTCTTCTGTAAGAACTTGAGCCATTTCATGAAGTATAAAAATAAAATGATAAATGCCATCCTGGCAAATTTTTATGCACTGATTTTTGTTGTCTGCCTGCAATTTGTCTCTTGAACCAATGACCCTGCTACAGTTGGTGTCAGAAATGGGATATCCTGGCTGAGTGTCTGAAGGATACATGGGAGAGTTCAGTCAGGGGTACTGGAAATAGTACCTCAGGAGAGAGGCAGAAAAGTGCATGGCGCCAGTGGAGATGAGGATATGTGGAGACGGTGACCTGGGCGAGGCACCACAAACCAGATGGCGGAACAGAGGAGGATTTTGCGTTGGATGAACAAGCACTGGAGGGAGGCAGAGCAGTGATGCCAAGAGCTGGAGATCCAATTGGAGCAGGCCTGGGATGTATCCAGGAGAGATGAGCCTTGGATTATGGACATGGAGACAACCCAGATGGAACATTCAGAATCTGAACTTCCTATCCTTCCTATTTTCCCAGGATTGTTTTGGATTGAGGACAATGGAGTGGTAATGCCAGAGAAGTCCCCAGGTAAGATTGTTTTTATGGACCTAGATGTGAAGACTAAAAGCAATATAGAAAAGGCTCCAGGAGCTGAAGGGACTTTAAAATGTACTGGACTCTCTGATTCACAATGTAATGATTTATTTAGAATAACTTGGGAAAAAGAACAAAAAGAAGATCCTGAAGTCACTAAGTTAGGGGCATATGTCACAGTTCAGGATGGAAAGCAGGAAGAAGCCAGTGGGGCTGAAGCGACTCATATACCATTGACTGTTATTAAACATTAACTGAAATCTGAATGCAGTGACCCAAGTAAAGCATGGGGAAAGCTACAAAAGGGAGATCCTGATGTAGCTCTGTTAGCTTCCTACATCAAGGATCAGGAAGGGGGTGGTATGAGTACCGGTCAAACAAGGGTCAAACCATTATGGTGGGTTGAAGACAGGCAGGGTACCCTTTACTATGTTAAGCCTAATCCCCATATGAAAAGGTTGTGTGCTAGAATAGTGGTTCCAAATTCTTATAGGGAAGTGATGATGGAGAATGCCTGCTCCAGCCACTCTAAGCCATTAAGCCATGATGAGGTCCTGGCAGAGTTAACCTCAGCATTCTACTGGCCAGGAATGTACCGGCAAATAGCTACTTATGTGGAAAAGAGCGAGGTGTGCCAGAGGGTGTCTGCCAAATGCATAGGGTGTGGAAAGCAAAGGTGGGAAGGCCAAAAGAGATGGCAACCTTGGAGAAGGGGGAAGTACCAACATAGATTGGGAGGTACTGGGTGGTAAGAAAGCATTTCAGAAGAGTGGTAATTTATCTCTTGGTGTCTGACAGGGACCAGACCAGGGAGTCAGTCTGTAACTGTGAGTCTGAGGGATAAGACCTCAGAGTACTGCTGGGCAGAATAATTGATCCTTTGAAGGTGAACTAATGACAGTTTTTCTTTTCTGTAAGAACTTGAATCATTTCATGAAGTGTAAAAATGAAATGGTAAATGCCATCCTGGCATTTTTTATGCACTGATTTTTGTTGTCTGCCTGCAATTTGTCTCCTGAACCAACGACCCTACTACAACCATCAAAATTACTTTGGTATGCAGCTCCAGCTATTGCATATCTGTTATCATATATTTTTAACCTCTCCCTTCAGACTGCAGAGTTCCCAGACCATTGGAAAATAACTAAGGTAATTCCTATCCATAAATCAGGTGTTAAAATGGATATTGGAAATTATAGACCAATTGCACTTTTGTCCCAGATCGCAAAGATTTTGGAGCATTCGGTATCTCGCCAGTTTGCCCATTTTTTGGAATCTAAGAAAAAACTAAATTGTAGGCAGTCTGGGTTCAGAATTCATCATAGTACTCAGACTGCTTTAGTTAAGGTTGTAGGGAACATACACAATGGTTTGGATCACGGGCTTCTGACAGGTGTTATTCTTATAGATCCAACAAAAGCCTTCAACACACTTAATCACGTTACCCTTCTGTCTAGGCTGGGGGAACTGAACATTTCCCCTAAGGCTGTGGAATGGTTCAGCTCCTACATTCTAGACAGGCAACAGTATGTATCATTCGGTTCATCAGAATTTTTTCTTAAATATGTTCAATCTGGAGTGCCCCAGGGGTTGATACTGGAGCCTCTACTTTTCAACATATATGTTAATGAACTTAAATTTTGTGATTTGAATGTTGATTTTCATCTTTATGCTGACGATACGGTGATTTACGCTAGCTGGAACTCTGATGTGGTATGGGAAATGGTACAGTTAGCTTTTACACATTTACAAAACTTTTTTGAATTACAGTCTATGAAATTAAATGTAAAAAAACACAAACAATTCTGTTTAGTAGGTCTAGGGATAATAAGAATTACGGCTTAAAGATAAAAACTAAAGCCAGTGATGAGTTAAAAGCTATCAAATGTTACAAATATTTAGGAATGTGGTTAGATGGCCAACTAAAGTGGGACACACACACATTCAATCATTAGTGGGGAGCATTCACAAAAAAATTAGAGCAATGTATAGGGTGAAAAGTTGCTTGGATATTGACTCTAGACTTAAATTGGTCAATAGTACTATTATTCTAATCATAGACTATAGGGATTTTTTATATGTTGGGGATACTAAAACTTTATTGAATTCTATTGATACAGTCTGTAATAGGCTGGCTCGTTATGTTTTGGATGTGCACCCCAGAATGCACCATTGCTTGATGTATCAAAAGCTAAACTGGTTAAGACTGAGTGAAAGGAGGGATTTACATATTTCACTCTTCATGTTAAAGGGTTTAAAAAGGACTGTCCCTCAATATGTTACTGACCTTTTTTCACTCAGGTCAATACCATTGAATCTGAGGTCTGCTGCTGGTCTATAATTAAATATACCCAAAGTTAGATTAGACATAGGGAGACATTCAGTTAAATATAGGGTTGTGACAGTGTGGAATCAACTTCCTATTGAACTAAGAGATCCTTTCACAATAATCAAAAAGAAAGCTATCAAGTCATGGTTTAACAACCGAAGTCATATTCCTGCACTATGTTGTCTGGTAGCAACATCTAGGAATTCCTAAATATTGTTTTATGGATTGTTAGGCTTATTGACTCAATGTATATATTATATTTATTGATTATATATAAAATGTTTTTTGTACTCTCTGTTATGTGAATGTGTGTAAGGCAACTGTATGAATGTGTAACTGGATCATCTTGAAAATTAGTTGTCTCAATGGTGTTTTATCCATTTCATGGCATTGTACTGAATAAAATATATTACTACTTACTATTGCTACTTACTATGTATATGTGTATGTGTGTGTGTATACATATATATATATATATATATATATATATATATATATATATATATATATATATATATATATATAGAGGTGCCTGGTTATGGATTATCCCAATATAATTTTTTTTAATATAACAATTTTTATTATTTTCATAAATTATGTTACAATAATATGCACACACAAAATTCATATCCATCACAAAAACAATATATGCAATATATATATATATATATATATATATATATATATATAAATAGTGCATACTTTTTTAAAACATAAAGATAGATCAAGGCCAATTCAATTGGGGGGCAAGATAAGATACAGTTTATAAACTAAAGATACATAACAGAAACCGAAGCAACATAGCTATAATACATCTTAACTTTCCTTATTATGTTCCCAAAATATCTAGTGCATTCCCAACTACCACCCTATTCAGTTACTTCAACAAAATCAAAACAGAGCAAATCAAAATGGCCAGCAGGTCAGCCCCACATGTAGCATTCATAAAGATAGTACTTTAGACTAATTTAAACCAATTTACACCATCAGAACAGAGCTTTCAACAAATCAGTTAGTCCCATGAGGGAAAAAAAATAGTGAGAGGTATTTAGGGGAGACAAGACGGCCAGCGGCAGTAGTAGTTCATTATGAACCCTCCAAATGACTGTAGGAGAAACAGGGCTTGCCAGTGTTGTTCCATATCAGGAGTTTGACTTTCAACTCACCTTGCTTTTATTCTTCAGTTTTGAGGAAAAATGAACTGTCTTGATGGATTCACGGAGGAGCAAGGGAGGAGGGTCGAAGTCGGGGTTTGTTTCTCCGAAGTCGGGTCCACTCGAGCAGCAGATGCTTCCAGTTATGCCCAGTCCGGAGAGTGGCAGTGGAGCAGGAGTTAGCTCGCCATTCACCCTGCAGGCTATGGAAATGGTGTATCCAGCTACCCCGTTGAAAGTGTCCATGGAGTCAGCCGAGGTGCATATGTTGCAGCAATCTCAAGTGAATTATCACCAAAGATGGAGTGAGATTCCTTTACAATCATTTCCTATTGAGGTAGGCGGTTACACATTGGAGAGGCTGGCAGCAACTTTAGATACTGTAAAATACTCACATAGACTGAGCAAAGTGATCGTTGGTATGAGGCAATACTTAAGAAAACTGAATTTTTACAAGGGGAAGTAAATGCAGTTAAGGTTATAAGGGAGGGGACAAAGAAAATGGTGCTGCAGAACTTGGCTGAAATAGAGAAACATGCTGCTAAGATGGTTTCAGTGGAGGCAAATTGTGTGAGTCTTGTTAAGGAAAATGACAACATTAACAGGAAGTTCGAAAATGTTGTGAATTTATTGCGATACAGAAATGTGCATATTCTAGGAGTTCCAGGTCAATTAGATGCCAGTTTTGAGACCACAAGAGATTTGGTAAAGGATATTCTTATACAAACCTTTGATTTAATTGTGGAGAACCCTCCTCTAATTACAAAAGCATTTTGTGTGACTAAGCATGATAGAAATACCCTTGTTACTTCAACTAACCCATCTATGTTAAAATCTACAATTTTTGCTACTTTTGGATTTGATTCTGACCAAGATTACATCTTTAAGCTGGCCAGGCTTAGAGGAACTCTAGAGTATAATGGTTTAAGATATTATATACACCCTGATTTTTGCTACGTTACACAACAGCGAAGAAGAAGATTTTTGGCGTATCACTAGGAGATCCTGGAATCCGGTGCACAGTTTTCTTTGTTACCTCCAGCGAAGGTGAAAATTGTTAAAGATGGTAAGAGGTATATATTCTTCGACGTGGATCAACATACATCATACATCCGGGTGCAGTATTCCTCTCAGGACACAGTGGAGTACCCTACCTCATCGGAGCCTGAGAGTTTGGGAAATTTGGAAAATATGGACTTGTGATCACTATCCCAATAGTTAATTTCATCACCTTAGTGGAAACTTTGCACTCTGATTTTCTTATTCTGAATTTTATGTAGTATGTTGTCTGTATTTATATTATTTCTGTTGCCATTCCTGGTAATGTACAGGGGCAGGTGACTGAGTTGTGACTGGGTTTGAGTAAGGAACATAACTATTCATTACATTGCTTTGTTTTCTCCACTGGATTTTTTAATGTTTCCCTTTTAATATTATACTTACATTTTTTTTTTTGTTTAGGCTATCAATGTATCTGCACAATTACTTGATGTTGCTTTTGTCTTCTGCATTTGTTGCATTTCAGTTCCATTTGGTTTTTGAAATGATTCCTTTTGCATTTATGTTTCTTTGAAAATGTTTCATATTCTGACCATGCGGTTATGTCATGGCTTTTATTTTTAGATATTATATTGCATATTTAGCTTTTTTGTTGTTGTTGAGTCACTTTCTTCACATCCTCATTTAGCCATATTACTTATCAACATTTGTTATTCTATTCCTTGATCCTTGTAATGCAAACTATTGCACATGATAATATGGTGTCCTAAGCAAGTAAGATTAACCAGCATGGTTATCAAACAATGAATTGATACCTCTGTATGAGTGGGGAAGGGGATACCAGCAAAACAAGTTTATCAGTTTGCAAATGGTTGTAAATGAGGCACTGAAACTTAACACAGAAAGAACACTTTAGAGGAGGTTTCAGCTTCCAAAAAAGGCAGTACTGGGTATAGAGCTCAATTAAAGGAAAACTTCATAAGAGTGTGTGTGTGTGTGTGTGTGTGTGTGTGTGTGTGTGTGTGCATACTTTTGATTCAATTGCTTGTGTCTTGTGTAGAAAACATTGCTTGTAGACAAATCTTATCATTATGCAGCTTTGGCTAACCATTGGCTAAGTAGGCTTTGTGATTATTTGTGTTTATGTGATCCGATCCTTAGTATTTGGTTACTTTATTGATGTCTCCTATGGAGGGACTCAAAATGTGCAAGACTATTTTTTAGCAAATTCAGAGAAATCGCAGAGGTGCCAGACTTGGACTTCGGGTGAAGTTTTCCTTTAACTTCTCTCAAGGCAGAGGAAAGCCCCATAAAACACTATGGAGGAGGTTTCAACTTTCCTAATAAGGCACTGCTGGGGAGGGCTTATTTTAAGCACTGAAATTTAAACAAAGGAAAGGCCCATAAAACACTATGGAGGAGGTTTCAACTTGCAAAAAAGGCATTACTGAGGAGGGCTCAATTAACTTCTCAAGCCAGAGGAAAAATAGTGCTCTCCAGCTACCATATACATATAGGCAGTGTAGTAATGAGGCTTCAGTAGAGGATACTATTTTTAACAATCTACTATGTTGTTTGGAAGGTAATTATGCAGGTAGTCCTTTTCTCAAATCAGTACGTCTGCAGGGCTATGCCCACTGCAACCATAAAAATCATTGACACTCTACTGCAATTGTGTCTAATAAAATCTACTTAAAACAGTGTGACTAATGTTTGTGTTCTTGATATGGATGGATGGGGAGGGGTTGGAGGGAGGGGGATGAGATTGAGGAGTAAATGTGTGTGGTGCTTAACTTTATCTTACTTCAGAAAAGCCTTTTTAAACTTGCTTTTTCTAGTTTCTTTTTTTTTCTTTGAAAAAGCAGTTTTCTATGTTTTGTTTCTTTCTGCCTTCTAACCCTGCAAATTTACTTCAGATGTTCTTTCACCCCACCTTTCTCCATGATCCACTCCCCCCCATCTACTTCTCCTTCAAAAAGTCTTAAAAATGCTTTAACTTTTTTAGCCTTTTAAAAGCTTTTCTTTCTTTTATTTCCTTAGGCCACCTGACCCTTCAGATGTTCTTATCTTCTTTCTTCTCCCACTACCACCTTTCACCACGATGATCTCCCCAAGCCTTTTCCCCCATTTAAAAAGTATTATTTTTTTAAATGTTTTCTTTTAAAGGCTCTTCTTTATTTTGTTTCCTTGGGCTGTCAGAATGGCGTCACTTCAGGTGTTGCTGCAGCAGTCAATGCACACCACCAGTCTTTCTCCGTGATCTTCTCTCCCTCCCACTCAGTCTTATTCTTGTTTCCTTTTTATATATTTGTTTTTCTTTTCCTTTTTTCTCTGTAAAAAGGGCAGTGCTGCTGTTGCCTTGATCTGGGTTGTATGACTCAGCAACTGTATTGAGGGACAGGCTCAATGCAAGTGCACATACCAGCCCTGCATTTCCTCAAGATATTCTCTCTCAATCTCACTCTCCCAGAGACATTCTTATTCTTCTTGTATATTTTTTCTTATCTCTCTCTCTTTTTTTTTCAAAAAGGGCAATGCTGTTGTTCCCTTGTTCTGGGTCATCTGACCCAGCAGTGGTAGTCAGGGATAGGCTCTCTGTAAGTGCACACACCAGCCCTGGCTTTTTATGAGATTTCCTTTCTCAGTCTCCTTCCCCCAGAGTATTTTTTAATCTTCCTGCTTTTTTATCTCCTTTCTTTTTTTTTTCTTTTCAAAAAGGGCAATGCTGTTGTTCTCTTGTTCTGGGTCATCTGACCCAGCAGCTATAGTCAGAAACAGGCTCACTGCAACTGCACATACACCAGCCCTGCATTTATTTATTATTTATTTATTTATCTGAGTTTTTGTAACAGGGAAAAGTCCACTAAGACAACTGCAGTCCCTTTTTCAGGGGTGATATGGAAGTGCAGTAAGTTTACAGTAAAGTGCATTAACATAACAATGACAGTTACAATGGAAAGAATAAATTCACAGCTTACAAAGATCAAACTGAGTTACAATACACAGATATTTCCACAGGTTTAAAACATAATAATCAGATGAGCTACACAGTACTAAACAGCAAGAGTGACAAATACATGGTACAAATGATGAGTCCACTACATATAAATGCTTATTAGCTAACAGGAGGGTGAGCCACATAGTGGTAGTGTTTAGCAGTGAGACACAGAGGGCAAAGATAAGGAGCAAGGGTTAGGGGTATGGCAAAGAAAGGGGAGAAAACTATAGCTAGTGGTATCAGGGACTATTGTCACCAGTAGCAGGAGTAAAGTGTGGGAAATCTCTTAAGATATTTCCTCAAGATCTGCTCTCAATCTCTCTCTCCCCAGAGTCTTTCTTATAGTGTTTGCCTTTTTTTAACCTTTCCTGAGTCTTTCTTTTTTATTCTTTAAAGAAAGGGGGCAATGCTGTTGTTTCCTTGTTCAGTCTGGGCTGTCTGATCCAGCAGCTGTAGTCAAATTGACTTCAAGTTCACACACACACAGTACATAGCAGCCCAGCTCTGACTTAGGCTTTCTGGGTTTTCCTCTTAGAAGATCTCCTCCTCTCAGTCTCTCTCCTCAGTCCCTTGAGTCTGATTCTAGTGTTTCTTATTTATTCTTTTCTTGTTTCTTATAACTTTTCTTTCTTTTTTTTTTCTTTTTGGGCAATGCTTATGCTGTTCTGCAATTCTGTTGTTCCCTTCCCTTCTGGACCATTTGACATCCTGACCCAGCAGTAAGCTGCAATTCAAGATGGAAGCAGAACCAGCAGCCCACCCTGTTCCCTGGCTGGCCCTTTTCCTCACACAATGATGATGGCCTTCTCTTCTCTTTTCTCTAATTCTACTTTTTTTGCCAAAAATTAAAAACCCTACATTCCTTTCTACACCAACCCCCCACTAAAGACAAAGCCCACACAATATGCAGTGGTGTGGCTGGTGGGTGAGGCATAACTATTGGAGAAAATCAGACTGTCTCTGTCAAAACAGGTTGAACTCAAAGCCTGCACATGTAGCTGTAAGGCGGCCTCTTGGTAATGGTGCTGCTTCTTCTTCTTCAACAGCACCTGCAGGACTGACATGATGATGTCATGTCCTCTGATCCACTTCCCACCCTCCCCTACTCACTACCATGGTACGACCATTGGGCAGGACTGACAGGCAGCAGTCTCCTATTTGCTGCCTCATCTGTCAGTGACAGTCTTGACTAGTCATACATTGCAGTCGCATATTCAGAAATGATCAGCAGACAGTGGCAGCTCCTCTTCAGCTCCACTCCTGAGAGTCCCCCATGTGGTGCACTGTTTAGTCATGTCACATGGTTTCACTCATCAGGACAAGTGGCACAGTGAGCACACGGGGCACACCTCAGTCAGGATGGATGGACACTTGGATCAGGTGGTGTGCCTGTGAAGTGTGCGTGGCTCTTGCAGTCACTGCATGATCATGACTGGCCATGCATGGGCCCCTCTTGCTCGTAGGCGCCACTGCAGTTGTATCATCTGAACACTGTATAGCTACACTCCTGACAGCCAGAGAACTATTAGGACTACAATGGAAATGTCTGTCTATGACAAGATGACATCAGGTCATTAGACAAATGTTTTTCTCATACAGAAACACTTGTGCCTGTAGAACATCATCCAAGAAATATGCAGACGTGTGCATGAGTCATGTCCATGCTACTCCTTCGAGTTCTATGGATACAGCTGTGATTTTTAGATGGTGGCTGAATCCCTTGTAGAAGGTAATAGGAAGGGCTTGAAAGGGGGCACAAAGTGTTTCTGGTGCCTTACGGGGAGGGATGCAGATGCCAGCTGGCACCACATTGGCATGTCCTTATGGGTGTGGACACTTAGTGCCTTTGTCATTAGCATCTCTAAGTAACAACAGGGAGAAAGAGGACAAATCAAGTGCCAGTCACAGATGACAGCCCCCCTTTGCAATCGTGGGCCTTGTGACTACCTTAGCTGCACTATGTTGGGGAATTCAGATGTGACACATAATGAACCTGAGGACTGTCATAGGGTGGGAGAAATGGAGGATGGTTCCACACTCAGAATGTGCCCATCGTTGTGCACCCATCATTTGTTTGCCAGGCTTTCATTTCACATAGCACTGTATATGTGTGGGGGGGATTCACCCCTGCCCCCATCCACCCTTTGCTAAGGATTCCAACGCCATGGGGAGTAGACCTCTGGGGAAGAGGATTTCAGATTTTAGTGCCTTAATGAAGGAAACATTAAGGCTGGCATCCTGAATGGGTGCAATGATGGAGGACAGAAGACTGAGGGAAATGATTGGGGCTATACCTCCAATGTGACTGGCATGAGTTGGATTATTGTTTTGTATCACTGTGTGATTAATAAAATTAAAGCAGCTTGTTTTTGGAGCTCCGTTGTCTCTCCAACTCGGTTGTCACTATGGAGTGCAGCACCTTTTGGTTTTTCCTGAGATTTGTATGGGCTAGCCACCCCTGGTCCTGCACCCCATGAGTCTACTGAAGTGTGGTTTTCTATACATCTATAATCCCTGAGCAACAGTAGGGAGAAAATGAATAAATCATGTTCTGGTTACAAATGATAGCCCCCTCCCTTGCAATCTAGGGCCTTGTAATAACCTTAACTGCACTGTGTGGGGGAATCCAGATGTGAAACATACTGAAGCTGAGGACTGAAATTGGGAGGGTGCCATGGAGTACATCAGAGCGAATTGGGAGATTGTCCAGTCTGTGAGGTTGTGTACTCCAGACGTGGAGCATATTGCACCTGAGGACTAAAATGGGGTTGGGGCCATGGAGTACATAGACTGATGGAATGGATTGTTAGAGCAGGAGGTTGTTTACTCCAGATGTGGAACATATGGTACCTGAGGACTTAAGTGGGGTGGACAGCACTATAAATGGCAAACTGTGGGAGGGTGTGAATGGGTGTGGGTAGTCAGGATAACAAAACCATGGTAAATGTAGATTTTAGTGCATAAAAAAATGCCAGATGGCATTTATCATTGTATTTCTCCATAAAATGCGATAATATTTACAAAACTAAGAAAAATGAGTTAGATAATTCACTCAAAAACTAAAGCAAAACTATAAAAGAATACTGCTTTGTCTTTACAGACTCCAAGGCTTTGCTCTGCCTTGTCAAGAGGGCTAATGCATGCCCACCCCACCAGGAGGTCTTGCTCTTACCTCCGTCAGTCTCCAACTGACACCCTATCACCTATTTCACTCCTTGACCCTAGTGGCAGACTTTTATATTTTCTAGGTGGGGTCACCTGACTAGAACCTTAACTAACATACAGAAGTAAAGACTATCTGGGTTTGTCTACAATTGCTGTGTGACCACATTTTTACATAATATTCTCCTTGATTTAACAGAAATATCACTTCATTATTGTTTAATACAGGGCTACAATAGCCCAAAAAATGCTTAATTGCATAGCAACCATTTTAGAACCCTCCTTAAATACCTTGAGTGACAGGAGAAGAGGTATAAGCAGGGGACAACAAAAGGCCCTGCTCCCCTAGAAAAAAACATCTCATTTCATGACTGGAGACCAGGTGAGCCAGCAGGCCCATTTTCTTTACCTAGCTACATTGCAATGTATGTAGAAGCTCCTTAGCTCTTTGGATATACCAGAATTAGGGTAGCCACAGCCTGGTGGCACACTGTCTTGTTTCTGTAAGGGGGTGTGGCTACCAGAGCTCTTGCTCATGCTCCATTTTAATTCCTTTTTCTTTCAGAAGTTTCTGAGTTGGCCCAAGGATTGGGAAACTAAGGGCATGCTCTTCATTTCCCTTCTCCTGCTAGCTCAGCAAGCCTTCACAACACAAAAGGGAATTTTTATGTTTAGACAAACTTCTAACCCTTCTATCTCTACATAAAAAGCACCATCTTTTTAAAGCATTTAGCATTTAGATTGAGCACCTAGAAGTGCTATACCTTTAAATAACTTACAGCACAAAAGGTTCCAGAGTGAAGCAAGCACTCTTCTTCATTACATTTCTTTAGGGACTGCTGTATTCCTTTAACAAACTGGGGCTTAGAAGCCCTTTTTTACCTTTTTTCCTTTATCATGACAAAAGGAAAACATACAACTTTAACTTTATAAAGGAGACTGCCTCCTAAATCTACAACTTATGTACTTGCATAACAGCAACTGGTGGTCTTACTAGTGCAGTGTTACTTCTTTTGGTTAAGTGATAAATCATGTTTTTTAATTTTAGTAGCAGCGGCTGAAATTTACTTTATTATTTATTGTTCAGCCACTGGCTTAGAGAGCAGAGAAAACTATTGTAGCAGTAGCGAGATGAGAAAGAGAGTAAACGTGGAGCTTTTAAGCTCCTCAGTCTTCTTCTAAGAGGTTTCTCTATTTGGACTAGGGCAAAGTAAATGAGAGAAAAATAAAAATGAAAGTTCACTCCATGAGTGAACAGAAAGGTCAGTGGTTTGGACCTGGTGGCTGAACATTTCCACTGCCACCTCGCTCCAAGAACAGGGAGTTATGCACTGGCTAAAAGAGAAAGCACATTTAACAGCAAACCTGCTCTATTTCTTAATCATAATGGACCTACAACCCGGAGAAATCATAATTTCTTTGTTCCTACACAAACAGCTATTTGAAACCATATTTTCAGTATTCCTAACTGTAAAAGAACACCAACATACTATTTTAAATGCAGGCTGTCAAAAGGTCAAATACAGATTGCATACTACATGTTTTGTGGCACTACCTTAAGGATTTTCTTTGAGTTGCTTTAAAGTATTATATTAATTTCATGTTGGTTTTTCATTCTTTCTATTGCCAAGGCAATGATAGCTGAAAAAACAAAGAAATATGACAAGGTTCCATCTGTATATTTTTATTTCTCTATGCCCATTGTCATAACTTTGCTTACATTAATTAGGACATGGGGGGGACCTCATTCTCCCACCCGGGGGAAAAAACTAAAACAGGGGTCACCCTGTCAAAGAGGGGATCTCTAGGCCTGGGAAGTTGTGTACTCAAGTATGTGGAACATACTGTGCGTGAGGAATGAAATGGGATGGGGGCAATCGAGTACATAAGCCTGAAGGAGAATATTGTCATCTCTGTGAGACTGATCTATCCAGATGTGGAGCATTCTGTACCTGAGTACTGTCATAAAGTGGAGGTATTGAGGACAGCAGACTGAGAGAAACCTGGACTGGAGAGCCCCATACACTGATTGCTCTCAAAAGTGCAATTACTCATCTGATTACTGGCAATACTGGATAAGATAAAAAAGTAACATGGAGCAATATCAACTGCAATGCACCCAACAGCATGGGTTTCAGCATGGACATAGTGCTGCCACAGCCTATCAAGAATGTATGGGATTCATCCATAACTTACTGGAACAAGGGCTCTTGGTTGGGACAACTTTTATTATAGACCTAACCAAGGCCTATGATACTGTTAATCACACACTCCTAATCGATAACTCACCAGCATCAGTCTTTCCCCAGACACCTCTGCTTGATTCTCTAGTTACCTAAACAACCAGTCACAACAAGTGAAAATCAGAGATGCTCACTCTAAAGCAGGCCAGATCACTCCGGGGTCCCACAAGGTTCCATCCTGGGCCCACTGTCATTTAGTATCTTTATAAATAAGCTCCCACACTCTTGCAATGGCCACATACTTCTTTACATGGATGACATTATTTTCACTAATCACTCGCAACCAAAGTAACTTCAGGACCAGCTCTAGCAAGGTTTCACATCCACTGAAAAATGGTTTACTGACCAGAAGCTTATATTAAGCTACAACAAATCTAAGACTATGATGTTCACCAGTAACCACAGCAAGCACAGAAACTTTCCATTCACCATCATCAATGTCGAGGGATCATCCATAGACCTAGTCCAACAATTTAAGTACCTGGGTATAACTATTGTCTTTGTCTTGTCCTCCTCCCAGCATATCAACAACATCTCAAAGGCAATAAACAGAAGAATAGGTATGCGTCGCAGACATAAATGCAGCGTGCCCCAGACACTTTGCACCTTGCCATTCATAGTTCTGTTATCTCACTCACTGACTACAGCATTATCATATATGGATCAGCTATGGACACAGTTCTCCAGTGCATCAAAACAGCCTTAAATAAAGTCTGCCATCTTTTCACTGGTGTTGAAAGAATGACCAGCACATGTGATCTTTACTCCCAGGCCAACTGGCTACAATTTGACAGCAGGCTTAGATTTCAGACCTGTCTGATTGCTAATAAAGTCAGCCTCGGTATGATGCCACCCAGCATCCAATCCCTTCTGATTCCTCCGTTAAACCAGTGAGCTACAAGAAACTCCTCCACTCAGATGTTCAGAACCCCAAGCTTCCATACTGCACTAGGACAGTGTGCTTTTGCATACAGAGCCCCACACTGGAGCAATTTGCTGTAATCCAATATACTAAATACAACCACGCTGAGTTCCTTCAAACATTTGCTATGACAGTGCCTAGTCACTGAGGCTACCTGTGACTGCTACCACTAAGACTGCCTTCCTGCTCCTTATGTGCACCTCATGTCTCACACTCTATCCACATTACCCTACTGTACTGGGACCCTTTCAGCACATACTTTCTGCTACCCTTCCCCTGCTTACCCCCACCTATCCCTTTCCTCCCACATCCTTCCCTCTCACCCACCTCCTTCCCCTTCCCTCGTCCACTTCTCCCCTCAACCTTTGACCTGCTATACCTTCCTGCCCTTAGTAAGCTAGCTATTAACTGACTCAAGCATATCTTGTACATTACCTCCATTGTTTAAATGAATTGTACTGTCTGTTTGGAGTACATTCACTTATAACCCCTTATCTCCATCTATTACCTATCCCAATGTGTCTAGTCCCACCTCAAGTTTTAATCTGCATTTTTTCAGTGAATCTATGGCTTTTGTTGTACTCTACCTAGATGTATTCAGGCCTGGAGACACCTACAATGTACCTGTTATTATAATTGTTATCATGATGATGTTTTCCTTTTGACATGTAACCTATGTAAAGAGCTGTTGCTGAAAGGTATTAATTCAAGATTTCAATAAATAAAATAAATAAATGCTGCTGAAGGAGAAACTAGTTTATTCACGCAGTCACTTGAGCAGCCACCCCTAAGCAGTGCCTAGTCTCTCGGCTACATCAAGGGGATTCTTGAAGGTTGTGTATTCCAGCTGTGGGACATACTGTAAAACTCATTATTTTCACACAATGTAATTTTAGCACAGGCACAGATGCAACCATAATTGCATAAATTAAATTTTACGCTAAGCCATTAGCACCACATCCACTATAATAGTAAAGGTGTTATTAACACTAATTAGCACAAATTTATTTTAGTGAAAATAGTGAAAATGATTTGACAGTGAAAATTTCAAGTTTCACAACACTGTACCATTAGAGCTGAAATGGTATGAGGGCCATAGAGTACATCAGACTGTAGGAGGGGATTGTCTGAGCATGAAGGTTGTGTACTCTAGATGTGAAACATGCTGTACTTGAGCACAGACATGCGGTGGAGACATGGATTACAAGAAACTGTAGGCAATGATTGTCAAGTCTGGGAGGTTGTGTATTTTAGTTATGAAACATACTGTGCCTGAGGACTGAGATGGGATGAGAGGCATGGAGGGCAGAAAACTGTGGGAGGGGGTTGTCAGGCCTGGGAGGTTGTGTACTCTAGATGTGAAACATAATTTATCTGAGGATTGAGATGGGGTGGGGGCCAGGAAATACATCAGACTGAAGGAGGAGATTGTCAGATCTGGGAAGTTTGGTATTTCAGATGTGTAACATACTGTATCTTTGGACTGAAATTGGGGGAAGAGCATGGAGGAAGGAAAACTGTGTATTTGGGGGGGCTGTTTGACCTGAAAGGTTATGTACTCTGGACGTGGTTATAAGCGTGCCAGGAACACTTAGAAATAAACAGTCCTAACTGGCTAAGTATGATGTCATGACATATAAGCACTGTAAATACCCTCAGTAGTGAAAACAGGAATGACAAGAACTTCAGAGTATTTAAGAATGTGGTACAACTGAGTCCTGTGGATACAGCCATAGAACTATTGCAACTAAAATGGAAACAGTACCTGTATAAGATGTGATGACATCAGGTCACATGACAGTGTCTCTCTCTCTCCTAGAGAAACGCATGCCTTTGCAACATCATCTGGGAAGTAAACACATTTGTACATGGGTCATTTCCATTCTACTCCAAGAGTTCTGTGGATACAACTGTGATTTCTGGATAGTAGCTGAATCATTAATGAAAGGTAATAAGAAGGTCTTAAAAGGTGGGGACAAAGTATTTCTGGTGCCTAATGCAGAGGGATGAAGATGTCATCTGGCACCATATCAGCATGGCCCTGTGGATGTGAGCACCGAGGATCTTTGACTCTAGCATCCCTGAGTAACAGAAGGGAGAAAGAGCAAAAACCAAGTACCGGTCACAGATTACAGCTCCTTGGCAATCTTGAGCCTTGTGTCTACCTGAGCTGCACTGTGTTGGGGAATCCAGATGTGGAACATAATTATCCTGAGAAATACCATTGGATGTGGAGGACAGCAAACTGAGGAAAGTGATTGTCAAGTCTGGGAGATTGTGTACCCTAGATGTGGATCTTACAACACCTGAGAACTGAAATTATGTGGGAGGCATAAAGGACAGGAAAATGCAGAAGGGGTTTTGTCAAGGCTGGAGGCTGTGTACTCTAGTTGTGGAACATACTCTATCTGTAGACTACCATGGCATGATGAGGTAATGGTGGACTGCAGACAAGGGCAGGGGAATGTCAGAGCAGGGACATTGGCTAGGGCATATTTTTTTCTCCCAGTATTATTTTAAAGGATCCTACAGTGCAATGTTTACTTACAGAGTTATACACTGTACAAACAGATGTGATGGGCACACCTCAGAAATCTTCTAGGACTCCAAAGGTCTCCATGGGTCACCTTCCCCTTGCCCCAAAAAAAAACAAACTTTTTGAACTGTTTTTAGTAGCAGTTTTTCAGATCACACTGCTGATCCCTGGTTCTGTATGGGGAGGAGTTGTCTGCTCCTGGTATTTATTTGTACTGCAGGCTTGTTTTGTACATTTTGCAACTTTTTATCCCAAAGTTACAATTACCATATAAGAATGACCAGAAAGAGACACTCTGCTAAAGGGAGAGATGCCTCAAAGCAGCAAAGAAGAGTTCAAAATTTGTTGTGCAAAACAGTGCTGAAGCTAAAACATCTATGTCTGTGGCAGCATGTTCTGTGGGCTCTGGGGCTGGTAGTAGTGAAGGAGTAGTTGGGGCTGTGAAATTAGTGTAGCCAGATTTTTCTCTGCCACAACTGTGGCAGCCATGCTGGTTGGGGATATGGGAGATGATGAGAAACAACAGTAAACAAGGAAAGGTAGTCGAGGATGAGGTCATTGGTGTCCCCATGGCTGGTGGTGGTGGTGCTAAGCCTGATAGTTTGGAGCTTTAGTCAGTGGTTGAGGAGGAAGATATGGATAAATGTGCATCACACTCAGACTCCTAATGATGACAGGATCAGAGGGCCTACAGATGGTGATGTTGAGGAGGATAGACCCGCGGAGGAGGAGGGCAGCAGCAGCTGTGCTGCCAATGATTTGTTGGATCCTCTATAGAAGTATGAAGCGAAAAGGTGTTAATGGTGGTTTTTCAGATGGTGCAGGGGATATTGTTTACAGTTATACAACTACCAAAGACACACCCAATATTACTGATGATATGAAATCATCCCAAAAATGCAAATGCCCACCCTTTCCCCTCAGCAGTACTACTCCCAACATGGTAAATAAAGGGTGACAAAATCCCTAGTTTGGGATTTTTATATACTTGACCCAGCTGACAAGCCAGTCACTATCATTCTGGTATGTCAAGCACACATTAATAGGGGGAAAAAGGGCAGCCACCTAGGCACCTGTAGGAAACATACACATCTGAAGAACGGGTGCCTGTTATGCTGGTGTCAACACCAGAAGGAAGCCAGTGCAGGGGGGGCCCTGTCACTCATCATCATCTTCATCATTATTAGGCAAGCCAAACAGAAGTGACAGGGCAACATACTAGGTGGATGGAGGGGAGAATAAGGAGGACTACAGTGAGGAGGAAGAGAATTATGTGGGTCTGTCTAGTAGTGGGCATAGCAGCAGTGTCGGGTTGAGTAGTACCATCTAGAGTCAGAAAAGCACAGTAATAGCTATGCAAAAAAAAAAAAATTCACTGGTGTCATTTGAGCAGCAGCACATCCCTAGAAGTCAAATACCACCCCATCAACAATGCTGCCATGATGAGTCCAACTGCTTGGTAGTCCAACCCCAAGAAATGTCCAGCCTACACTGTATAGCATGTTTGAGCACCACTCCAGATTTGCTCCCATTTATACTACTGCTCTTGAGTGAAATGTAGCTACTGCTGCAATGCTGGCAACAGATATATTGCAGTTCTCTTTTGTTGAAAATGTTGGATTTCAGAAGCTGATGGCCCATGGCTGTTCTAAATGGCAGATTCAATCAGGAACATACATTTCTAACCATGTTGTTGCTGAAGTCTATTGGACTGTGTCACAGGCAGAAAACCCTGGCATAAAGGATGCAGCTGCACCATACATACATCTGAGTATGGATACGTGTACCAATGGCAAAACATAGTAGCTCCTACTTGTGCATTACAGCACATTGGGCACAGGTGCCTGAGATAGTATTTGACTCTGAGCATGGGAAAATTTGCAGTAAGCCTAACTGTGGTAGAAGCAACACTCCAGGGATTTGACAGCATGCTGCTCTGACAATGAAAATTATAAGTGGATCACAGATGGGTGAGAAAATGCTTGAAGTGATTGTTACCAAGACTTATGAGTGCTTTCACCCCATTCACTGAAAGCAGTTTTCATCATGAGCAATAATGACTTGAATGTTGTGAAATGCATCAGCAATGGGGGGTTTCTCAGGATTCCATGTCTGGCATACCATCTTAATCTCATTGTGCAGGAGTTTCTAACCCATCCTAATATCAAGGTCATGTTGACAGTGGCTCATCCCATTTGTTCAGGAAAGGCCCATGACCAGCTCCATCATCTACAGATACGAAACAAACTGCCTCAGTACTGTGTGAAGCTGGATGTTGTCACAAGATGGAACTTAACACTGTATGTGATTGAGCAGTTGTGTGAGCAGTATAAAGCTATATCTGAATATTTGCTGCTACATACAAGCTGTAACAGTGCTGAAGTATTCATGTTTCTGACAACAGAGCAGTGGCGCCAATAGACAGCCTGATCATGATTCTCAGGATATTTGAACATGCAACACAGGCAGTGAGGACACTGCCTGTATCAGTCAGTCCATTCCAGTACTACGTCTGCTGAGGCAGGTGGTGAAAGTGCAGCAAGTGCTGGAGGCAGGTAGTGATAATGGAAGTCATGCCTTAACAGAACACATGCTCCACATGTTAGGCTGCATTACACATATTTCTGGCATTCTGCAGTCTGAAGATTTTGTGATTGCCACCATACTGGATCCATGTTATAAATGTGAGCTGGCATCAATAACTGAAGGTGGGCATCAACAGGTTCAAATGTTGACCGCTCTAATAAGGGCACATGGGGTGCAGATGCTAAAGAAAAATGTTTTGAAGGCATAACATGAAACTTCACAGAGAACTGGTGTTACTACCACCTCACATGGGAAACGGGTGTGGGTGAGAAAACATGCATGTTTGTTTTTGTAAATTTTTTTTTTATAATATGGCAGAAATAAGTACATACATCATACAGCAAGGTCTTCTGCACTGCACATACGGATAGTGCAGGGAAAGACCAACCTGCAGTAAAGAGATGTTTATACAATATTATATGCATATAATATTAAAAGGCTGCTCTACTATAAGAATACACAAACTAACAGAAATGTAGAGGGAACAGGTAGTGTGAATGCAGTTCTCCACCTGCGTGTCCCTGGACATGTTCTGTAGTTGAGAAGGCCATCCTGGCCAGGGAACATCCTGTATGCCACCTCCAACCCTCTTCTAAGAAAATCAGGCTATATTGGGAACACACTTTCCTCTATAATGCATTCAAGTGGTCCCCACACCTCTTGAAAGATTGAATGATTCCAAATAGCCCTGTACTGCATTTTTTCTAGTTTAAGACAATAAAGGAGGTTTTGGCTCCATTGCATGATAGTGGCTGGGTTTAAACTTAGCCATGTTTGTGCAATTTTCTTTTTTGAATTTAATAATGCGAGGTCCCACAGCCTTCTCAGGTTTGGAGGGTAGTAGATATATGTGTCAGCTCCAAGCAACAGCTCCACTGAAGTATGAGAGAGGGATGCTTTAAGACAAATTGCATTGTTGAGTGAATGTCTGCCCAAAATCTCACCATATACACAAACGTAATTGATATGTAAAGAAAATCGCCTATCCCGATTTCACACTTGGGGCGCAATGAAGATTTGTTAGGGTCAAGCTTGTGCAACCTGAGAGGTGTAATGTAGGAGCGATGAAGGATATGATGGAGTAGGTTGGTGCGAGCACCCTGCTTGTAGTGTTTAGAGGCCCTTTTCCATGCCCACCCAGATATAGGAAGCCCTAGGTAATTCTTCCATTTTGCTTTAATCTCAACTATGGGCACTGTGCCCTGGTAAAAGAATAGTTTATAAAGAGCTATGGTAGTTTTACAATTCTGGAGAGTGCAGTACAGCAGGTCCTACAGTATTGAGCTGCCATCATTCAGGCCCCAAAAGGTGATGTTCTTTAACCACTGTTGCACTCTCAGATAGACAAAGCAATACCCCATAGGAGAGCTAAATTTGTTCCTAAGTTCTAGGAAACTACTGAGATAGGGTTTCTCATACAGGGACTGAATTGTTTGGACTCCAAGGTTCAGCCACCTCAGAAGGGCTTGGTATATAAAAATACTGTAGTTTGTCTGGCATTTAAATGTGCTTATCAGTGAAGCTAAGGGAGACAGCACAATAGGGTGATGTATATGGTGATGGGTTAAACTGCCAATTTCATAAGTACATTCTCGGTGAAGGGGTTAATAATTTTTGGGGGAGATCCACCAGACAACATAGAGGATAACAGCCCATTGGGGAGAGTTATTGCAAGATCATTCTCCTCCAGTGCAAGCCAGCCAGGTTTTTGCAAACTACGGGTGGATGGGAATAATGTCAATTGGCCTCCCAACAGTAAAACCAAAAGTTGGGGAGAGCAAATCTGCCATCCTCCAAGGGTTTCTGCAGACCAGATTTTTTTATTCAAGCTGGTTATTATTTTACATAAACCTGTGAACTAGATGATTGATGGTCTTGAAAAATACCATTGGTACCTGTATAGGCAGAACCAGAAATGTGTAAAGACTTTTTGGCAGTATACACATTTTGACCACATTTATTTTTCCCAACACAGATAAAGGTAGGCTACACCACCTGGCAGAATCTGCATTTAGTGCATTCAACAAAGTCTGATAATTATTCTTGTAGAGGTCAGCCAGGGAGCATAACAGCTAACCACAAGGTATTTTATTGAATGAACCACTAAAATCCCCATGGAATTAAAGGTAAGAGAGTCTTGATTTCTCTTCCCAGCTAGTACAAGTTCAATATTTGACCAGTTCACCTTGTGTTCTGACAATCTTCCATATTCATCCAACAATTCGTGCAGCTTTGGGATGTTTGTAATTGGGTTATGCATGAATAAAAGATATCATCAGCAAATAATGCTAGCTTAAAGTCACCTTGGCCTGCTAGCCTAAACACTTGAATCCCCTGATGTTGCCTAATCATCTTAGTCAGTGGTTTTAATGACAACATGTATAAAAGAGGAGCCAGTGAACAAACCTGCTTCATACCATGGGATAAATGGAAAAGTGCAGTCAGTCCTCTGTTGATTAAAATTTGTGCCTGCGGGCCATGATACAAGGCACCCACCAACTTAATAAACTGGTCACCCAGTTGGTACCTATGCAGGATCTCAAACAGATACCTCCACTCCACATGATCAAAGGCCTTTTCTGTGTCTAGGATAAGATTCACTGCTCCATGGCTAAAGGAGTGCAATACCATTTGTGTATAATATTAAGGGCCTGACGGATATTGGTTTTCCCCTGTCACCCTTTGATGAAGCCAGCCTGATCAGTTTTGATGACTTGTAAAATGGGTCTAGAGGACAATATTTTAGCCATTATTTTATAATCAGCAGTCAGAAGAGATATTGGCAGATATGAGGCACTCTTCAGTTTCTCCTTTCTCTGTTCCGGGAGTACTGTAATACACCTGCTTCTAGGTTCTCATGAACCATAAGAGATAGTGGTGCAATCAAGTCTGGCATAAATATTTTGTAGATGTCTATAGGGAGGCCACCAGGGCCTGGGGCTTTAACTCCACTTAGTGCTTTTATGGCTTCAGTGATTTCAATGATTACTGTTGGGCTATCCATCATGGTTGATGAATCTTTATCAGTGGGGCTGATCAGAGCTTTATCAAAAAAAAACATTAACTTGCTGCAAGGTGGGACATATTTTCTGGGTATACAGTGATCTATAGAAGTCAAAAAATGCATCTGCAATGGCTTTTGGGTCTTAGCTAAACTCCCCAGTTTCCTTTTGGATTTGTTTCATGGACCTGGCACCCTTGCAACATTTAATGTGCCAGGCAAGTAATTTTCCCCCTCTGTCTCAATCAAAATACTACCCCACTTGTTACAGTAGTGTAGCTCTCTGAATCTTTTCAGTTGCCATAGTGTTGTATTCCTAATTTAATCTATGTAGCCTGAAATATAAAGGTATAGAAAAGGCTCTCCATGTGATCCTTTTCCATAACTGCTATTTTTGCCTCCAGCCTATCTTGTTCTGCCATCTGCAATTTTTGGTGGTGACTGGAGAAGGCAACCATTATTCCCCTAATAACTACTTTGAGAATGTTCCACCTGTCTGTATGATAGGTTTCCCCTGCCTTGTTATGCAACATGTTGTCTGTGATCCCTCTCCATATGGCTTTTTGATATTGAGGGGTTTTTTTTAGGAGGACAGTGTCCAATTACCAAGTGTTGGGGGGTAATGCTAACCCCCTCCCAGACATACAGACCCATGGGGGCATGATCCAATATGAAAATTTGTTCATTACTGGCTGTCATTTATCATGCCAGACACCAAGGGAGAAACTAGCAGTCTTTGAATTCTGGTGTATGAGGCATAGGCATGTGAGTAAATACTATACACATGAGCAGGAGGATGGTAAGCCTCCAGCAAATGATTAGTATATACATGTTCATTAAAGCATCTAGAGCTCTGTGCAGGACAAAAGGGTGGGATTGGACCTATCCAGGACAGTGTCAACTACACAATCAAAATCCCCCTAAACAACCAAGGTCCAACGAACTCCACCTTATTGAACCGTAACTTGGAGTAGAAGGAGGGATCATACATGTTAGGACCATAAATTGAGCCAATTGAGAAGGTCAGCTCATTGTGCATTTTAATGTGTAAGAGGCTATACCGCCCATCAGATCATTCATGGTATCAGGAATTACTCCTAGAAAATTCTGAGTTAGCCAAACTGCCACACTTTTTGCTTTTGCATTGAAGCATGCTCCGTGCCAGGTACATCCCCCACCACTGCACAGTTTTGGCCAATTCACCCTCTGTCATGTTTATTTCTTGTAATAACAGAATATGCTCTTTTAATTTTGGAACTCTAGCCTGCGCTCTTCTATATTTTACCATGCTCTTTAGTCCATTCACATTTCAAGTAATTATGTTCAGTCTATCATCCATATTAAAATCTTAAGCAATAATCAACAGTAGGTCCATCCAACCCATTACTTCCATACATCAGCCAATAGATATCCTCATGTATAGTGTATAAGTACATTACTATGAACAATACAGTCAACTTTTGTAACTTTAAAACTGCCCCTTTCCCTTCCTCCCTCCTTCCCCTTCTCCCCAACATCCAAAACAAAATGATAAATGAATAACATGAACAATATACTAATACCACTCACCTCTCTTCCCCTATGCCAAATTAAGCTAATAGTAGTCTGATACAACTTCCTCAGTAAACATCTGAGACAGATTTGATAGTCCATAGCTGAATGTGAGGCACCACTGTAGCACATTTCTTACAGGGGTTAAACTGAACAGTTACTTTAAACTCCTATTTCATCATCTGCCCCCATGCTAGGGGCAGAGGCATTTCTTAAGAACAAAACTGAGTTATTTATATGAAACAAAAAGAGAATTGACTGCACTCTGGAGTTGAAGGTAAGGTGTGTTGACACAAGAATATTCTCAACACCAAGTATTGCTTGATAAATCAAAGTGACTTATTTGGTATAGCACAGTAGCAATTGTTGATACAGACTTAAGATATGAGTGCAGCCACAATGCACTAACCCCAGCACTTTGCTCTGTGGAACTTCCATATATGAAGGTAAACATCTAGTTGAGCATACCAGAGCATGATGGCAGGGAGGCTTTAAGGACAGACCAACTGAATATCATAGTAGAGGTGCAATACAGTCATATAATCATCAGACTCACCCCTCACACACACACACACACACACACACACACACACACACATGCACACACACTGGAGGGAAAGCAAGCCCAAACGAGTGGCCATCCAGGCCAGTAGAGAGCCAGTGCATCTTCAGGAGTGAGATTCCTGAACATTCCTAGTCTCCATATGCCCACCTGTTGATGTGCCTGAAGTGCAGTGCTGCAGCTACTCAGGTGATCGAAAGGAATTTATGGCATTGTTGCTGGAGAAGTTAAACTGTCAAATGACAGCTAAGGTGTCCCTCATGGAGCACTCCCACTGTGGCAACTCCAGTTTCCCCAATAGCGCTCCTGAAATTATAGAGGTCAGGCTGTCCCCATCAACCTAAGCCACAGAGAGAAGGGCTGCACCTATACACATTGATCCATACCAGTATGCCCACAGATGCAAAAAAAAAAAAGTAACATTATGCATCTTAGTGAAACTGAAATAACCGCTGTCTGCAACTGTAAATCATGCCACATAAACAGCTTAGGAGATGCAATTTTTGATTGTTCTGCATTGCTGGCTACCCCACTGAAACCCACAAACCAAAATGATAAAGCCTCATGGTCAGGGGAGCAAGATGGTTTGTATAGGTGATTTCATGAGGGCACACATGGTCTGGTGAGATACATTGAGGTCAGGTTTAAAACTAGGCACCTAGTACATCAAGTTGACATTAGGACCCATGGAAAGCTCACGATGTGTAGGAGTAATCACAAAACATTAATGACAGCAATCTGCTCTCTTGGAGGAATTCACCACATCAGTAGCCAGATAGTCAAGAAGTTGTGGAAAACATGGGGGCTATCCATGACCCATCGATGCAAGGAGCAGCTCAGGGAAATCGACACCAGCTACTGGGCAGGAGGTCCAGAGAGGTAGCAGCTCACCAACTCCTAAGGTTATCTCTTTGATGCAGCCACAGGAAAAAAGTACAATGTCTCACCCTAGTGCCCTACCCATGCCAGCTGGATCCTGAAGTACAAGGATTACCTTTCCTCACCCCAGGCTCAGGTGTCAGGCCAGATTATCTAATTGTCTGACTGGCCCCCATCCCTGCACTTCTGATGTTGAAATATCTTGGGTGGTTTCCAGGTCTGTTACTCCGGAGTTGGGACAGGTAAAGAGCAACAAACTTCCAACCCTAAATATACATGGTGGCCTTGACATTGTTAAATTGCTCCCTGTTCATTTAGAACTCACGGCTGTAATCTTTGAAAATATTAGCTTCAACACTATCGGGGCCATGTGTTTTTTTATGCTCATAGGATTTCTTCTTTATTGATCAACCTTAGGTATTTTATTAGAAAATGCTTCATCTAAGCTTCACCACCACAACGGGAGCAAACATCAATCTCATATGCCAGCGCCTGCTCTTCGAGCCCCAGATTGTCAACTAGGATCCAATACACAGTGGAACCGGGGGCTCTCCCCTTAATCCCCTCCAGTAATCCCACAAGCTTAATATTGGATCTTTGGTTTCTGTTTTTCTTGTTCACCCACCTTCAACTTGAGATCTGTCACTGAAGTGTCAGGGTTTTGTTTTCCTTCAATATCTTGGCCACCTTGTCCTCTAAGTCACTCATGCATTGTTCCATATCCATTAGCCTTGTGGCATGCACACCCACCATCTCTGAAAGCAATTGTAGAGTGCTCTGAATGTCAATGATTTGTGCTGCAATATTTTCACATACTGTCTACATTTCATTTTGCATGTTGGTGATCATAATAATTAGTGGATGATCATTCTGTTCAGCCACAAAGTTCCCACCTGATGCCATTCATCTGGTGTGGGTGCAGCCTTCTTGAGCTGGGTCCATGGGGTTTTGCGATGTTGACATGGACCTATCTATTGGCCAGCAGTTAGAGTACCTGTAGTCAGTTTTATTTGTTATCAAGCTGTTATAGGTCAGTGCCCAAGCAAATAGTTAAAAAATGCAACCACCATCTTGCCCATCCAAGCCACATCCCAAAAACATGCAAGTTAAAAGAGAAAATACCAAATCCCATTTGGGATGTGTTAGATCAAGTGGGAGTTAAAAACATGGAAGAAAAGGAGGATGCTGATGAGGTAGCAGGACTGCAGATAGCATAATGCAAGGGAGATGCATATTTGGCAGATACAAGGCACCTTACCATTACCGACAAGAGCTTACTATACTGGAGCAGCAAGATCATGGAGTGATCAGCACTGATCTAGGTTGCAAAGAAATACCTCAGCTGCCCACCCTCAAATGTCAGCGTGAAGTGTGTATTCTTGATTAACATGGGAAAGGATGGAGTAAGAACAGAGACGAGGGTGTTAGATTTTAGGAGGGCTGACATCAAGAGGATGGGAGCAAATGTACATATTTTTTATTTTACTTAGTTTTTGTTGACCGGGTAAGTGCACTAGACAAATTCTGCCTATTTTCAAGCACCACCCGGGGGAGGGGGATACAGATGAATGACCGCTGAGCTTGAACCAGATTAAGCTGTTGGTGGTATTTTTAGTGAATGGGGGGTGAGTTTGGCCAGGGCACTGGAGCAATTCCCCTATTCTTTCAAAACATAACATATAGTGTCTTGGTATATGATCAACTAGCAAATGAATGGGAGAAGTGGAATAAACATACAGTACATGTTCTTTTTGCAATATTAAAGTGGACATAATAGCAAGTGAGATGTCAGATTTTTACAGAACAGAAATCTGGCTATACAAGATTTATTATTTAAAATGCAATGTGAAGTAGACAGGGTTCATTAATTAGAATGTGAACTGGTTGGAGAAGAAAGAACAACAGATTTATGGGTAGCTATAGCAAGAATTGGGTAAAATGAAAACAATAGAATATGTCAAAATATAAAAATACTAGATGTTGTACAACATCTCTGTATTAGAGTGTTGCTTGTGTGTTTTTGTAATGTTTGTTTTTGGTTTTGAACAAAAAATTCCCCCTACTCTTTTTGAGATGTGCCGTGGGATCTTTAACATCCACTTTAACTACCACTAGAACAGGCAGATGGGACCTCGGTTTAATGTCTCATCTGACAGATGGAAAGAAAAAGTAAAGGGGCATCATTGGCCAGAATATATCCAAATATGGACACTTAACAGAGATGGGAGATCATCAAGCTGGGGACTGTGGAGGCAACCAGAACCTTTACCAGGGTCCAGAATAAGATGGATAGGGCCACAAAACCTAGCTGAGTGAGCAAATGGATAATGGGAAAAGTAAGAAAGAAAAGAGCTGCCCTTTGGAGGTTCAGAAAAACAGGGAGAGGGGAGGACAGAGAGTTTACTTAAAGGAGTCGAAGAGGTGACAAGAGCAGTCAGACTAGCCAAGGCATCCAGAGAGCTTAGGCTGGCACAGGGCATTAAGGAGGGGGAGAAGGACTTCCTGAGGTACATCAGGGAGACAAGGAGTTGTATTGTAAGGATTAAGGGGGGGAAACTGAGGCAGAGCAGTTAGAAGCAACCCCAACTGCAGGTATGACATAGGGTCACTGCTGCGAGGCACATTCGGCAAGTGAGTGATTTGCCCCACTGACGCTTCACAGTGGCTACCCCACCACCCCAGCCTCCATCCTTGGTGAACTCCTTGTTATATATCACGTCCACCTCTTGATGACACTGGATCAATCAAAAAAATGTTCAGCCTATTTTCCCATCTGCAGCTTATCATTGCTTACTACTAATGATGCTCTGGTATTCCTATTAAAGTGAAGTCTGTTATACAGCCTACCTCTCCCTATAGTCCTGACCTCAGGTCCAGACTACTTCTAGAGTTTATCAATGACCCACCACTGTATGCCACTCTGGCATTTGTATCAAAAGAGAATTTCACTAATTCAGTTCACCTCTTCTTATACTGTAGATTTTGACATCAGATATAGGCTTCCTCTAGCACCCTGCCATAGCCCATCTCCCTCACCATGCATTTCATTTTGTTCACTCTCCTCACCCTATCTGTGCCCTTTGTGTCCTTCCCACCCTCATCCTACCCTAAGATATTGGCCTGCTATATAGTAAAATACCCTAGGCTTCCCCCCATAGCCATCTCCTCCCTCACCCTGCCACTCACTTTACACCCAATCACCTGGACACTTAGTTCCTCCATATAACCCCCAATTTCCATTCTGGCCTGCTCACCATAAAGTTATCCCTATAGGCAATGCCAGCATTGCTTCTCAAGTTGCCTCTTACCCACCATACGTTTATGCTAGCTCTCTCCAGGACTCTGGTAACAATCCAGCTACTGATGTCTGGGGACATTGAGCCTAACCCCAGTACAGCCCTTTCCCCTTATCTTTACCTCCCATGAGGAATAAAGCTAGCCCACTTATATATCTGGAGCCTCCTCCCAAAAATTAATCTGCTCTAGCTGATTGTTCTATCCCTAAAACTGGACATACTGATTACTACAGAGTCCTAGCTAAAACTGCATACACAGGATGCTTGCATCTCAGTCCCAGGCTACACTGTCATCTGGTAAGATCAGTAAAGAAATAAGAGGTTGTGGCATTGCCATACACATCGGTTCCTCCATCCAATTCATCCCCATACTTCTACTACTATCACCCATGCAGAATATTGATTCCCTGATGATAAAAATCACCCTCCCCTACTCCAACCCCATTTTCATAGCTGGCTCCTACTGAACCCCCTGACCCCCCGGGCCACTATCCTGGACTTCCTAGCTGCCCAACAAATCTCATGCATCTCATGCTCCATATCCTAGGCCATTTCAATATAGGCTGTCTCTCCTCCTCTAGCTATAAAATTCAAAATGAGATAGCTGCACTAAATCTGTCCCAACTGATTATAGAACCCACCCACCTAAACCCCAAATCCCCGAACCACTCACTACTAGACTGGTCATTCACCTCCCACCCCATTGGATAATGGTGTCAAGTCTCTTACCCAACTCCCTAAGTGACCATCATCTAATCTATTTAGTGAGGAAAATTCATAGGCCCAAGGCACCCTCCCCCCCAAAAAAAAACATTGCTGGTTTGGTCCTTCAAATCCCTGGATCTAACTTCACTCTTAAATGACCTGACAAATATAGACTGGTCTGTCATCCCTAATGCCACCTCCATTGACTCTGCCCTGTACTACTTCAAATCCAAATTCCTCTTGGTCTGGGATTCCTATGCCACACTCAGACTGTCCCGGGTGTGGGGCTTTCACCTGCCCTGGATCACTGCAGATATCTTGGCCAGCCTCAGGGCCAGAGACCAGGCATGGAGGACTCCTCCTCGGCCTACCAAAAGTACCACACCCTTCAAAATGCTTGCACAAGAAAAATACACCAGGCAAAAGCAGTCTATTTGAAATCCACCTTCGTCACCAACATTAAACACCCCACTAAATTCTGGAAGGTGGTTCAATTGCTTTTCTCCCCCCCCCCCGTCCAGCCATCCACCCCTATTTTAAATGCTGGGCATTCCACAGTTATGGAACTGCTCAATGTGACTATAGAGTTTAATTCCTTCTTCACAAATTGTATGTCATCTCTCCATTCCTCTCTCCCACCAGCCTCTACAGCCCCATCTACCATGCCCCAGCCTGCCCAAGCCTCCTCACCTACTTTCGCCTTCCTCCAAGTGACTCTGGCTGATGTTTACAATGTGTTGCTTGCCTTAAACCCTTCCAAGGACAAATGTCCTACCGGTTTGGATGCCAAATTGCTTTTCCTGGCAGCCCCTGCCATCGCCTCCCACCTGGGCTCAATTTTCATCTTTTCCTTCTCCCTCACTTCCATCCCATCTGTTTGGAAACACCCCACAGTTATCCCCCTGCAAAAAGCTGGCAACCCCTCCTGCCCAGTTAATTACCTCCCTATCTCCCTACTACCCATGCTGGCAAAACTCCATGAACACCTAGTTCTCTCCCAGCTCTCCTCCTTCCTTGATGCCACTTCTTTCTTTATGCTTTACCAGTCTGAGTTCAGGAAGTCCCACTTCACCACCATTTCCCTTCTGAGGATCACCAATTCCATCCTCTCCAGTATGGATCAAGGCTATATCACCTCCACCATCTTTGTCAACCTAGCAAAGGCCTTCAACACTGTATCTCACCCTTGCCTCCCTTTCAAGCTTTCCCTCTCTGGGCACTCTGGGGTGGGGGGGTACCAGTTTTTTCCACTCCTATCTTGTAGGTAGGACTCAGTCCGTCAGAATTGGAAACTCCATTTCTTCCTCCCTCCCCATCTCAACTGGTGTACCCCAAGGCTCAGTCCTTGGCCCACTTCTGTTCTTCATCTTCCTAAATGTCCTGCCTGCTGCCTGCCCTCACAAATCCTTTCACATGTATGTGGATGACATGGTCATATATGCATCCAGCCCCCAACCTCTGATGTGGCATCCAGACTTCAGTGAGAATTTGATGATATCTAGCTCTGGTTCTGCTCAAATCAGCTCTTCTTGAATGCCAAGAAAACTGTCTCCATGACTTCTGGCACAAAGCAGAGACTATCTTGGCTCCACTCCCTCTCCATCTTCCACACCCTGGATGGGACAAAGCTAGAGGACTGCACCTCCTTTAGATACCTTCAGGTCTGGCTTGACCAGCACCTTGATGTTTCAGTACATATCAAGTCCATCAATAAGAAGTTGCATCCCAAACTGGGTGCCCTGTATCACAACCATGGATGTATCCCGCTGCCAGCTCACAGTGCTATTAAACAGAAAATGATTCTCCCAATTTTTGACTATGGTAATGTAGTCTATAGTGCTGCTCCCAAAATTTTCTTGTCCATACTGGACACACTCTTTCATTCTTTCTGCCATTTCACCCTTGACTGCCCTCACAATACCCACCACTTTGGCCTTTACAAATCCCTGTGCCTCCCATCTCTCCATGATAGGAGGCTGTCCCACTGCACTATGCTCAAGGCCAAGTTCTGGACCCAGTCCCTTCCTTCATACTTCTCCTCAGCCCTATTCCTGCCTTCCCCCCCACACTCCCTCAGGCATTGCGATACCCATCCCTTAATTGGTCCCATGCACATCCACCACTGCAGGTCAAGCAGCCTTCTCATACCATGTGCCAAAGCAGTGGAGTTCACTCCCTTCAGTCATTCATCATGCCTTACTCATCAGGTCACTTACTACCTCAATTCCCTCTTTAAATCCCACTTCTGCTTCTCTTGCGCATGCACCTAACCCTCCTCTTTCCCCATGACTTAGGCCTAGGCACTTACCAATCTTGTCTCAAACACTGCCAGTTCATGTTGTTAGGTTGAATCTACTGGCTGTATTACTGGTGTCAATGATACATCTGTGATTGTATTATATCATAAGTAATTTGCTACCGCATTTCATTTATACTATCTGTAGTATCTCTGTGTAAAGTATACTGCTTTCTGTTTTGTTGCTGTATATTCTGTGTGCTGTCTCCCATGTCCCCCCCCCAACACATCTGAAATTGAGCAGTTGTCTTCTCAGCATGCCTTCCTGGTAAAACTTTTAAATAAATAAAAAGTAGTTCTGCTCTATATTTGCTAAGGAGGAAGTCGGGGCTGTACTCAAGTGGGGTGGGAGGGCAGGCACAAGAGAGGAGGACATGACAGATGAGGAAATCACAGTGGGCAGAGTACTGGAGGGCTTGAGAGCATTAAGGGTGGACAAGGTGCTAGGGCCAGATAGCATAAACCCAAGAGTGCTGAAGGAGTTGGTAGAAGTCCTGTTGGAGCCCTTTTCAGACCTGTTCAATACCTCCTTTTACTGAGGGAGTGTACATCAGGACTGGGGGATGGTGCATGTGGTACCCCTCCATAAGAGTGGCCCCAAAGATGAACCATGGTACTACAGGCCAGTAAGCATCACATGCATCATGGGAAAGCTAATGAAAACAATCCTGAAGGAGAAGCTTGTTTCCCTTCTCGAATCTAATGGAATGCAGGATGGTAGACAGCATGGGTTTGTCTTGGGCAGGTCCTGTCAGACCAACCTGGTGGATTACTATGACTGGATTACTAGACAAATAGACATGGATCATGCAGTAGATGTCTTAAACCTAGACTTTAGTGAAGCATTCTGTTCAGTTCGACAGAAGAGGATAGAAAGTAAATTGGAAGGCACAGGGGTGGGGAAGAAGATGGTGAAATGGGTAGTGAACTGGCTGCAAGGGAGACAACAGAGGGTGGTGGTGGGAAGGGAAGCTCTCATCTTTGAGGGTGGTGACAAGTGAGATACCACAGGGCTCTGTACTAGGGCCAGTGTTGATTGGAATAGTCATAGCAGACATCTTGATGGGTATCAAGCGCTAAATCAGTCTGTTCACAGTTGACAACAAGATGAGAGCAGTAGTGAATAGCATAGGAGGGTGGCAGGGGTTGCAAGATGATCAGTCAAAATTGAAGACCTGGTCAGATACTTGGCTGCTGGGATTCAATGCCAAAAAGTGCAAGGTGCTACATTTTGGAGCAAAAAACCCAAGGAGAAGCTACCAGCTGGGGGTGAGTGGGTCGGCCAACCATGACAGAGGAAGAGAGGGATCGGAGGTGATTGCAAAGGGTTCAATGAATAACTCAGAACAATGTAGAAAGGCAGCTGCAAAGGTCAACTGAATGCTGGGGTGTATTGCCAGGGATATATCCTCCAGGAGGGGGAGATGATACTGCCGCTGTACAGGTCACTGGTTAGGTTACATCTGGAGTACTGCATGCAGTACTGGTGGCCATACACGAAGAAGGACATTAGGTTACTGGAGGGGGTGCAGTGCAGTGCAGAGCAGCAAAGATGATCCAGGGGATGGGGGACTTACCCTATGAGAGCAGGCTGAGGGAGTTGAACATTTACTCTCTTGAGGAGAGGGGAGAGATAGGGGAGATATGATTGAAATCTTCAATTACATCAAAGGAATAAACAAGACAAGAACAGAGGGGCTTTTCAGGTTAAGGGGGAGGGACATTCGTGGCCATGATCTGAGATTGGAGAGGGGTAGGTTCAGGAGGGAAATGAGAAGACATTTTTTTACAGAGAGGTTGGTGTCTGGATGGAACGCTTTGCCTGTGAAAGTAGTATCCTGTAGAACAGTGGACTGCTTCAAAAGGGGAAGGGACAGGGTAAAGTAGAGAGTCATGGAGGAGGGGAGTGAGAGGCAGCTGCAGAATACCGGCTGCTAGCTGCACACTTGGTCAGACTCAAATGACCATAAGGCCTTTATCCACTTATAATGTTATATGTTTTTATGTATGCATGATTGTATTCAGTTCAGCTGGTGCCATTGTGCAGGATAGGCACACCAATCTGTTACCAAAAAATGTTGGCTTGCTAACATGTATTAAAATGAATGAGGGGTACAGCCCTTACAAGGAAAATCATGTCCATGTTCCTACCATGTGAAGATGGTGGTGAAGATAACGAGCAAGGTGTTGTTAACATTAGTGGATTGTCTTCTGTCTCTGAGGTGGATGATGGATCAATGGAGAAAGAATTCCCATCTGGCGACAATTCCAATCTGTATGACTGTAAGGGCTGCTTCTTCGATGAGGTTGAAGAATAAAAAAAAGATGTGTTGTGTCCCTCCTTTCCTCTCATCAGTATAATCCTTTATTTTATGATTCACAATTGTGTCATGTTCAGTCATTTTACTGTTCCTCATCCCCAACTGTTGCCGTGCTCTTTCCTTGTGTCTAATTGATTGCTTGCCTCCACACCTAAATGTGATGTCTACAGACAATGCCTGATCAAGCCAGCAAGACACAACACTACCTCCTCCTCCTCCTCCTCCTCCTTTTCCTCCTCATCTGGCCATCTTGTCTCCTACACAGCCTCAAACAGAATGAGCCACTGCCTCCACACTAATACAGAAATTGTCCTGACTGTAGGGAATAATGTTTGGCTTGATCTGATGGTACAGTATGAGTAACAAAACTCCCTGACTTAAAAAACTCATGTAACTGAATATTATATTCATTCTGAGATAATATCTACTGAACTTGGAATTGACAATCCACATCATGTGGAGCAACTAAAAACACTTTGCAGAGAATCTGTAATTGATATTGGGCATGGTACCATCACAACATTACTGCAGTGGTCCAATCTGGAACTGTATGACAGGACACTCAAGCTGACCCTCCAGTCAGCCAGTTCATCAAGGCAGCAAGACCTCAGCTCCAGCAAGGTCTATCTTTGTCTGCTGTGATGGTAAGTCACTTTAACTTTTGTTTACAGTTTTATCCTCATTGGTGGTGGGTGACTGCAATCCTCAACCTCACAGAGGATGAATGGCCATCCACCTTACTCAGAAAGACTTTAAACTGTTTTTCTTTTTTCCTTTTGTCTCCCTGCTGGTTTCACTATTTACAGGGATGACTGTCAAAGGCATTTGCAAAGCTAGACAGCCCTCAGGAAACAGAGAGGAGTTATGTGACATCTTCCTACACCATCTCAGTGGCACTCACCTGCCAGTAAACCGCACAGCCATCAGCATTAATGTTCTGTTAAGTATCATTCTGATTTTCTTTTTTTTTATTATTTTTTTGTTCTCCTTTTTCACAGGCACACATTGTTCCATGCTGTCCAATGTGATGCTAAATAAGTTCTCATTTTGATTCACAGGTATAATAAGGCAGAGAGTCAACAACAGCTATATTGTGCGGTCACAACAGTGGCTGAGTGAGACAAAATAGTTTCTCTTGTTTTCTTCACAGGTAACAGGTACAGTAAGACAGGGAGTCAACAATGGTTATACTGTGTGGCCACCACCATGGGTACTTGAATAGAGTCAAAATAATATTTTCATGTCTTCACAGGACTCCTGTGCTTCTGTGTCCTGCTCCAGTAATCAAGCCATCTTCTCTGCATGAACAACATTGCAAAAGGTACCTGATGAATATTTTCTGACATTAGCACAACAGTAACAGAAAAGAGTCTGAAATCTGCAAAACTTTTCAAAATTAACCTCCACTCCCAGAAAAAAAAGTGTACCTTCTGTGGTTGGAAAAATTGCTAAATTCCAAAAAAATATGCAGTCTGGACCTATGCAGGAACATGATTTCATTATCCTAGTGATAGTACCTGGAGGTTGAAAAAACAGTAGCAGAACCTGGTTATAAATAAAGCAGTTACAACCTACTCACTCAAAGAAAAAGATATAAAATGAAATGCTCACCATTGCTGGTAGGTCACCAAGCTATTGAATAAAGAGAACAGCAGCCTACATAGTTTTCAATGTAAAGTAGTGGAATGGCCCATTAATGTTTTCCCAGTTTGGATATCATTTTAGTATATATGTGACAATGAACAGGTTTATTTATTTTTATTTATTTTATTTATATTCAAGTCAGATTTACAACCTTTGAGTCAGAGACTCATTTACGAAGGCACCTCGGTGCAGGGAGGGCAGACATACACAACGGTTAAGAACAGTGCAGGGTACAACAGTGGACAACATTACAGGTGTAGTGAGGAACATGCTGTATAATATTGAGTACACTTAGGTTTCGTAAATTGTAGTTAGCAAGTTACTTAGGTTACATAATGTTTCAATGATTCAAACAGATCCTCCAGCAGGATACAGCAAAGCAGTCTAATTCCTTCTGTAGCTCCTTTTTATTATTTAGCTTTTAGAGAATATATATTTTGTGCTTGCAGTTGTGTGTACTGAAATACTTGACAAGACAGACTGTTTGAGAGGGTGACTTAAACAGCATAGTAGCAGTGCCAGCAGCAGCAGTTTATTACTAGCATTACTGATTTCTGTTTGGGAGAGAATTTCCAGAAGTAAGAACTTTATATATTGTGCTTGGCAGTTGTGTGTACTACAGTGCTTGAAATGTGGACATTTGAGACAAATCGTGGGTGAACAGAAGTAATGTATATTGTAATTAATGCACAACTAACACAAAATCATAAAGAACAGTGTTGGAGGCAGTGACACACAGCACAGTACCATGTGGCAGTAGCAAAACTACTAATCTATAAGTGCTTGACATATTTATTATGGTAGTTAAAAAAATTAGAAAAGATAATGAGAAACAGAAAGAAAGGAAATGTATGTTGTAAGGAAATTAGAGACAGAGGACCATGAAAGAAAATATAGATAGGAAATAACATTTTTAGTGTTTTTTTAAGAACCAAAGCAGACAGTATAGAGATACACAAGTGAAACAGTAAAGAAATGTACATTAAATTTTTTCAACATTTTTAATAGTGTTTTTGTAAGAAAAAGAGTAATTCAGTATAGCACAGACTGACAAATGTAGATTGAAGTTATATAGAAAAGGAAAGACATTAAACAAGACTGGCCCCAGCCTCAGAAGTGCCAGCACCACCACCCATACTGTCTGGTGTGGTTCCACCATCCCTTCTGTTAACTGCTCTTGGTTGGCCAGGATTCTTCTCATCATCTCCTCCTCCTCCTCCTCCTCCTCCATTAGCAGTGACCCTACATTGGAGGTCCCCATTCCCTCTCATAAAGTACCCAGCTCTTCTGTGATGCCAGCTGATGTCCTTGTGGGTGCTTCTGCTGGTTCTCCTACCAGTGACGGAACATGTGGTGCAGCCCCTTTAATGGGGTTGGCCCACTGTACCACTCTTGCATCCTGCTGACACCAGCTGTTCATCATCTCTGCAGGCACAGGAGGGACCACCACTCACCGCTTCTTTCTGATGAACCCAATGATGACTTTTTAAATGGATTCTCTGTCCAACTGTGCCAAATGTGTTACTTTTTTCTCTGCCTCATACTGGCTTTACATATCTTATATGTGACAATGATGCCATCACTTTCATCACTTTCAAAGGACTCCCACACAAGGGAAGATCTGACTGGGCAGTGGTACTGGTGATGACAAGCTTGTGGTGGAAGAACAGAGGATGATGGGTAGGCCTTTTCTGCTTGGGGCAGCTGGTGACAGTTGTGCTTCTATAGGAGGGTTTTGACTTCTGACTCTCAGAGGGAACTGGAGGATCTTGGGGATGCATTTGCTGCTGCTGCTGTTTTTGTTCCTGCTGGTCAGGTGCATTCTGACCACAACTCCCTTGAACACACTGCTGCTGCTCCTTCTGCTGGAGGGGATGCTGAGGAGGTGCTCTATTGGGGGGCACAGCCATATGGTACCTTAGTGGGTGTTAACCTGTCCTCTGTCCATCACTAATAGCACCATGATCTCACCAAGTAAACCAAAAAAATAAAAAAATAGATTGAGACATTTAGGAAAATTATAGAAAAAAGGACAAAATGAAACTTCCTAAAAAGTACAAAAATTTATTATAAATAAAGTTTAACTAGAACAAAACTATTCACATTAACTAATTCAATAAACTGAGAAAGAAAAAAAAGCCAAACAATGCACCGTGATTCTTTGAATTTCTAATAAAAAATTTCTTGCAGACAGCCTCCTTTGCCTGTCTCTGACAGACTAACAATGGAAAAGTGAAAGTAAGGCAGAGTCACTATATGAATATGTAACATGTGAGTACAGAAGCTGAAACATGGAGGGAAGTAGTATAGCACAGTGGTTTAAGGCTCTGATCTGCAAATCTGGAGACCTGGGTTTGAATTCCACAGTCCCCACTTGCATACTGTGAGACCCTGAAAAAGTCACTTAACTTCTCTGTGCTCCCAGATGCACCTGTAAACAAGCTTTCAGCTTAGTGGGTCTCTCTTGGTTAAACAATTGCAAAAAAAAAAAAACCCAGACAACATATGACCTGGCTTGAGATTAGTTGTTTACCAAAAGCTTCATTTTCAAAAACGTCACCTTTAGCACTGCAAAAGCAAAGCTTACAGTGAAGTTACTAGGCAAAGCTGCAAAAAATTTACCAAACATTTTGAAGATAATGGTAAAACTTTGCTGATTGCCCCGCAGAGGCGAAGTCGGTGACTTCACCAGAAATTTGCTGGTGAATTAAAACTTCAAACATCTGTATTTAGTTTATTTGTACTGTATGATACGTTTATTTGTACTGTATGATAAGGCAGACTGCAGGTTTACTGACATCATCTTACTGCATCTGCAAACTAAATCTGAGGACAAGGCATGTATAACTATGTTATTAATTTACCAGTGGCATAAATTGTTAATTGCACATCTGTCAAATAGGATTTTGTCAACCACTTTTCTAATGAGTGCTTTTTACCCGCTATAGGCTGTAAGGAGAGTAACACCATGTTAGTCATGCACTAATTGAAAATATCCTAGGTGCCTAAAAGAAGTGATGTATTAAAAATAATATTCAGGGATTGGTGAATTAGTTCCATGTCCAAATTTTAAATAGGTATTTATCAGTTTTAAAGTGCTCACCACATATTTGTTTTTATATTTGTTCCACATGGGTATTTTTATATTTCTGCATTGGTTTTGACTACTGTTTCTTTGCACTGTTTTACACATTGTTATTACATCAATAATAAATATAAGTATTAAAGCAGGCTGAGGTTGTGTTTCTTATTACGCTGCTACCATTGTCAATAAAAGAGGACAGGCATAAAAGACATCTGCAAATTTAGTAGTATAGCTCTGAAGAAGGTGTGGTCACATTGAAAAGTCAGCCCTTACATAGAAACATAGGACATAGAAATATAATTTGTCAGCAGATAAGGACCACTTGGCCCACCTAGGCTGATCTTCTTTTCCTGGCCAAGTCTACAACTGCAGGCTCTATCTGGTCTCTGACCACCTACTTCTCCCAACACCCGGATTTTGATACCTGTTTTCTTCTGTACCTTTTCCATGCATGCTTGAAGGTCACCACTGTTTCTGCTCCTGCCACCCTCACTGAAACAATATCACCAGGCATCCACCACCCTCTCAGTGAATAAATATTTCATCAGATCCCTGCTTAACGTCCCCCTCTAATTTCACTGCATGAGCTTTAGTCCTGTAAGCCTTCACTTTTGAAATTGCTCTCTTCCTGCACCTTATCCATCCCTTTGAGGTATTTTAAGGTCTCTATAATGCCCATCTCCCTCCTCCTCCCCTTCCAGGGTGTACAGGTTTAGATCCCTCAGTTTCTTCTCACAGCATATTTGGTGCAGCCCCTGCACCATTATTGTTACCCTTTTTTGTATGGTCTTTACTCCATCTGTAGCCTTCCTGCATTGTGGTCTCTGGAACTGGACACATTAATCTGACAGTGGTCTCACCAATTACCTATACAGTGTCAACACCAACTCCCTCCTTATGCTGGTGATACCCCTTCTGGGGCACCCTAACATATCATCATTTTTTTCCTACTATTTTGTCACATTGCCTTACCACCTTTAGGTTATTTGTTATGATTACCCCAGATCCCTTTCCTGTTTAGTGACCATCAGTATGCCCCACCACTCTGTACCCTTCCTCTTGGTTTCTGTGCCCAAGGTGCATGATTTTGCACTTTTTTTGCATGGAAACCCAGCTGCCATACCCTTGACAATTCCATGAGCTTTTTCAGGTCTCTAACCATTTTCTTACATTGTGCGTGTGTGCACTCTTAAGGAAAATTCCCAATCTATGGGATCATCTGTAAACTTTTTAGCCAGGTGAATTGGAGGTGGTTCCAAAACATTTAGCAGCATCTTTGGATTAAGCAAATGAGCCAGAATGAAATTTTGATTGATGCATCTTGATTTTACACTGTGATCGGCTTCTTATATTGTAAAGAAAATTGGGCAAGACCTTTTTTTGCCTTCTGATTATTTCTGTCTACATGCTGAGCCAACACACTGTTACATGGTTTCTTCCTTTAGATGAATGTGTGTTCACAGCACCATAGAATGTGACCCTGCTGTTGATCATTTGTGCTGGACCTAGAAGCCTCACTAAGAGCTTGGTGAGTAAAACCATTTTGCAGAATTAGAGCTTAGAGGCTATTTTGTGCACCTCACCTGCTACATGACATTGCTATAAATATGAGTATGGTCGTACCTACATGTTCATGAGCCAGAATGCTACCTGTTTCTAGGCTGTAAATCCCAGAATGCCATTTTCCCTAGAGAAACTTGTCTCATCCTGCTTTCAATGTCAGAACAGGGCTAGCTTCCATACCTTCATTGGGTAGGCTTTTCCACACTTCTGGTGAATCAGTGTTTTGTGTGGTTTTATCAAAGTGTCCCCCCTCAGTTGAAGTGCACTTCTAGTTCTGCTTCCACACATCTTGTGAAACATCTGTGTACTGTACTTTCTGTCAACTTTTGTATTTGGAGCTCACTATACATTGTCCCCTTTAAGCCCCCTCTTCTTTGAGCTGAATATCTTGGAAATGTTCAATCTTTCTCTTCATAGATCTTTCCCCCTAAGCCACTAATTAATTGAGTTACCCTGTGTAGACCAGTCTCTATTTCATCAATGTTGTTCCTATACTGTGGGAACAGGAAATGGATGTGTTACTGCAAGTGCAATATTACAAAGGCCTTCCAGGTATATTAGATGTCTCCTGTAACCTGATGACTCTTATTTATCACACATCATGTTTTTAGATTGTGGGAACTGGTAACTGGATGCAGTGGAGGCAGTACTTAAGGTGCAATATTACCAAGGTCTTCCAAGTGTACTAAATGTCCCTTGCAACATAAATGTAGAGTGATACTTATCTACCACAACTCATGCAATGATGACAGCATTGCTGTTAAAATTATGTTTTTGTTCTTTTCTGGTGATAAGAAACCATACTTCCTGTTATACTGTCACTAGTATTAAGGCATACTAAAGCCCTTCTCCAATGCATTGCTACATACTTGAATGACTCTAACAAAGTGTTTCATATGCATGATGGACAGAACAATGGCAGAGTTAGAGGAAATTACATATGCAGCTCTAAACCTTCCAGGGGCCTCAAAGGCAAATGATCATCCCTGGGTAACTTCAACATCTGGGCCTAAAGGTAACTTGTTTATATACTGATTTAAAATTTTAATGATTTCTAAGTTTAAATATTCAAAGAGGGGAAAAGCATGAATTCTATGTGGGTTTAAAATGGGATATAGATTCAAGAGTGAGGTTTCCTTTCCATTTCTTGATATTACAAACTTCTGAAAAATACTACAGTATTTAAGCAATCTCTCCAGGGTATGAAACTTTGAACATCAGTGTTGTGGCTATTCAAGATTTGGCTCTGTCTTTTGGTCTCACAGAAATGGGGAAAGAGGATTTGATTGTGCTTAAAAATATATTTATTTTTACATTGTGCTTTTCATAAACACTGTATCCCTAACTGCAATGCGGTTTCGGTGACAGGCGATGGAATGGAGAGAGTGTTTCTCAATTATAAGCACAATGAAGTTCAAAAAGCAGAGGGTTAGATTTCAGAGAGGGTATACACAGAGGGGTAACATTCTTTGCACAGTGTCACACAGGGAGTAAGTGCTGGTAGTGGGATTCAAACCTGATTTGCCAGGATCCAAGCCCTGTTTTCTAACTACTGGGTCAACTGCTTACCTACTTTTTTGTCTGCAACATTCTTCTCATGTACCTGAACAGACAAAAGCAGTCTGATTGTATTTGTTGTATTTAACTTAAATTAAGGAACGCACTTTCTGGTGCTTGCCTAACAGACACTTGAAGTAGCTGGATGTGCAGTTTACTCTCATAAATGCAACCGTGGAATGACCTTTATTTTCTTTGAGCCTCTTCACTCTGAAATAATTCAGCAGTGGGGCTAAAAGTTAACTATACACAATGCACTTGTATTGTGCATTCGGAAGTCACTGATTAATTAAATAATTTATTCTGGAGAAAGCTAATAACATTGTAGGTCATTGTACTAAAAGCAAAATAAAAGTAACTAACAACATTTATGTTAGTAGAAAGGGGATACATTTTATTTTAGTAGTGAAAAATGTTCCCACAAAAACCCACCATTTTATGGTTGAGAAATTACATGAAAAAAAGAAAAGTATATAAAGTTTATAGTTTGAAATTTGAATTGGACATTTTCATACGACTGACTGATTAATTGGAAAAATCACAGCAGATTAAGTTTTTTGGACTTACTTTTAAGTTATGGGACCTGTATATTTTTGAACCACAAATCACAGAGTTGAAGAAATAATATCCACATTTCTATTACTTACAAAAATAGAAATATTCCTGGAAACATGCCAAGGCTGAGAATTGCAAATATGTCTTTTTATAATCACAGGTTATAGAAATTTGATAGGGTTTTTAGTTACACCATGAAGCTTACAAATGCAAACTCTGAAATCTTTGCTCTTGTGTATTTCCAAAATGTGTGTAAATTTTTCTTTTTGTCTGTATATAATAAGTTTGTATATGTATGGGTTCAGAGATCTATGTACTATATAATTTCTACCTGATGCACCATAATACGTGCTATGTGTGGCTGGGTCCTATGCATTCAAGTTTGACTGGACATCTGTGAAGGCACTACTATCATTCCCTGCCACTTTTCCCTCCAAAATACCATCTGTGCTGACCTTGATTAGCTGTACAGCTGGTCTGGCATGAGGCATGTAGAGGATATATCATTCCTGAATGGCAGATGGCAACTCACATAAAAGCATTTGTGATATGACAGTTCAGTTTAAAGAGAGGGTTAGGCTATTCTAGACAACGAGCATTTGTAACCATTGTGACACCTTGATGGTATTACCTAGACCCTATTCAGCAAGGCAAATTATTTATAAAATACCCTACTCTGAAGGTTGAGAGCACTGTAAACTCATAACACACAGCAGATGTACCATATAAGTGCAGTAAATAGTAAGTGTGTAAATACTTATGGATGGGAGAATGACACAATGATTTGAGGTACTAAATGGTTCTGATAAGCTGTAAATGGTTCTAATAGTTATATGAGTTTTACCAGAAAATTTGGAGTAGAGCTGTGTGGAAGATAACATTCAGCCCATGGAATGGCCATTCTGATTCTGCAGAATTCTGCAGAATGTTCTTAAAAATTCAGCAGAATTTTGCACAATTTTAAATTTCAGTTATTTCACTATAATTCTGATGGTACATGTCCAAATAACCCCACATTTGGATGTAAGCAATACAATAGGGCTTACAAATGTGTACTTAATTTCAGAGTTGGAAATTAAAAGGGGGATGAGTTATGGGTGGCCAAACATTTAATCAAAATTAAATGTTCAGTTATTTTGAGATTATAGTAACATTCCTTCTCCACATTTCTCCACAATATCAGAATTTAGAGAACCACATAGAATGTATATATGCACCATGTTTAAAGTCTCAAGAATTAATGGCAGCTGAGTTATAGGTAGTCAAATATTTTGCCATCATTTGGATTTCTGTAATTTTGGCATAACGTTGATAGTATTCATTGAAATATTACAAAAAATGACAGGTATACAGGTTTGCACTACATTTGTATAGGCACATAGTTCCAGATTTCTAGCTTTAGATGTGACTGTGTTATAGCCTGCCAAACATGTTACCAAAATTTACATTTTGGTTAGTTCCCTCTAATTTTAAAACTACATACACAAATTTAACCAGAGTTGAAACATTTACACTACTATATGACATGATCATTTCTGAAAAAAGCTTATATTTTTAGTTTTAAATAGGAGTACATGAAAAATAATCAAACTTTCACAACATTTAAAAATTACATTTTGCAAGAATGTAAACTACAAATATATAACCCCCATAAACTTTAAAATGAGAAAATGCAATACCATTACACTTGTCAGGTTTATATACCTTACAAGGAGACTGTGTTTGCCAATTTTATCAATTGCTTGCAGTGAGAAATTGTAAAATAACATCTCTACTTAAAGCCAAATCCCATGAGTCTTTATGTGAAAATTGCAGAGTTTCATGAAAAATTCCATAAAACTCAAATTTTCTAAGTTCACTCAGCCTTATCTGGGGGTTCTAATTAAAGGATAGGGATATAAGAGGCAGGTAGCACAGGAGGTCACCAGGTTCAGGAGTTAGATGTACAGTTTCACTAAGAAATGAACAGCTGAGCTGCATAGCACAACAGTGGTAGACCCTCAGGTTGGATCAAGAAAGTACAGAGTGTCAATTTCAACCTGATGCAGGATATATAAGGATCACATCCTATAAATTTATAATCCAGGGAGCCTAGCTTACATGCAAGTCTAGGACTCAGAGGTATTCAAAAACATGTAATAGGGGAAAACAAAGTCTTGGGCAGCAGGAATAAAGAATTCTGGCTATTCCAACAGGGTAGGTTTATAGGAAAAGGAGTAGATTAATCACATTTTAAGGAAGTTTGTCGCTGTAAAGAACAAAGAGAATATCAGTGAGATTAGTAATTCTACTAAGTAAAGCTGGGTATGCCATAAGAAAAGTGGGGGGTAGTCACCCTGGGAGGAACAGAAGGACTGCAAAATGCTCAGCCCAGCTTATCAAATGAAGTAATTATATGTACATTGTTAATGTTAAATTCCATAAAAAAAATAATTCTGGATGCTTCATCTACAGAATACGCCACCATAAATAAGTGAAGAAATGTTACTAATTGTTTTTTCTTCTGCAAAATTAAAACTGCTTAACCAATGTATCCAGTTGTGTTAGACACCAGGATAGATTGGCTATGAAAATGCATGTCAAATGTTAACTCTGTGCATGCAAGAGGAAAACATTCACATTTTTGATTGTTTTCAGAAAGTTTTTCAAAAATTTACATAGTAAAGTGTTGAACCCCATAACCTAAAAGTCTCTTATCTAATTCACTCTATATTTAGATCTTTCTATAAGCATTACACAAAGGTTATCCATACTAATTTACACATGCCTAGCTCCAAAGGTGCCTGAGTTGTATGTAGATGAAATGTTTTCATGAAATTTCCTGAAAAAAAAAATAAAATGACAACTTTCGAGCACATATGATTAAGAGACAATGCATCATATTGTGATGAAATCTGGCACATTGTTAGAACACCTATCATCAAGAAATCATGCCAAATTTAAGATTCCTAACCAAATAGATGGTTAAGGTATATGCAGATAAAAATGTTCATGACATTTTGCACAAACAATAAAATGACAACGTTTGAGCCCCTATAATTCTGAAACTATCCCACAAAATTACATAATATTTGGCATGTTTAGGGTCATTATCCAAAGAGTATATATTCCAAATGTAAGACCTCTGGTTTGAAAGGTTCTTGAGTTATAAACAAATTATTACATTTTAAAATTTCACAGATTTTCAACTAAATTCCATGGAATTGTGCATAATTTTGTGAAATTTCTTCAACATTTCATGGATTAGGGATTTTTCCATTCTGTATTGCTCTAATTTAGAGTCATTTAGTTTAATGAAAAAAAAAACTGTTTTAACCATCATCTGTCCTTATGCTATTGTCAGAAAATTGAGTGGGGGGATTAAAAACATCTTGTGTGTAAAATTCACAGACTTATAGATCTATTAAAGTCCATTCTAAGTTATAAATGGATGGTACAGTATTAGTGTCCAGGATTTAAAATACAGAAGTTTATAGATCTAGAAATGTTCCTCTCTATATTATAAATGCACAGTGCTGTGTGTGACTCAGGATCCAAATTTGAGGGGGTTATATATCTGATAATGTTTTCTCTTCATTATAAATGGATTGTGCAGTGCTTGTGTGCTGAGGACATAAAATTCATGGGATTGTAAAATTGATCTATTCATTTGTCCATCAAAATTATAAATGGATACTATAGTATTTGTGTCCACTATATAAAATTCAGTGGTTTATAGATCTATAAATGTTCCCCTAGCTATTGTAGATGAATTGTACAGTATTTGTGTCCAGTATATAAAATTCAGGGTATTATAGATCTATTAATGTTTCCCTCTATATTATGCAGTACTTTTGTCAAGATTGTGAAATCCAGGAGGTTACAGATTGGTAGGACTAATACCAGAGGTTCAATATGGGGAAAAGCTCTTCCCACATTCCCCTTAAATGCCAGCCTCTTACAGGAGTCCCCGCTTAGCATGTTGTGCAACGCATTGGCACTTGGGCTCCAGTGTGCCTCTTGGGCTGAGCCTCTTCTCTCTGCTTCTTGCTTCTTCTTTCTTTCTTGAGCTCCCTGATGCTCCAGCTATGCAGCCTGCTCCTGGACCTACACACTTTCTTGCTTTGTTCTTCTCCCCACTTTGTCTTGACCTCTGTCCCCCTTACTTTTCTTTCCCTCCTTCTGTCTTTGTTTTTTCCCGCCTGCCTCCTCCCTTCCCCATACCTCCCTGCTGCTTCTCTCTCTCCTTGGGTGCTTCCTTTGATTGGCACTCCTCTGTCTTGGGCCACAACTTCTGTTACCTACCCTCCCGAGTGTGGCATCATTTCCCAGTGTGTGCTTGGTTTCCCTGCTGCAAAAGTCCATTCTTGGCACAGCTGGACCATACAGAGACACTGCTCAGCTAGTCTCTCCTGCTGGTAAGTCTTTCTGTTTGCCCTGAGCTGCTTCCTCATCTCCCTACAATTTCCATACTGAACTGGACCATACCTTTGCTGTGAGCCTCATGCCACTGTGCATCTCTCTCTGTGCATTGCATGTTTGAAGGGCCTACATCGTTGCCATGCACTACTTTCTGTTCCATTCACTACTGGGTAATGGCACCAGTATAAGCATTGGTTTTACTTGATATATTTAGTAAAGTCATTTCATTCTGGTGCAGCCAAGGTTTATTAGCCAGTTTTGGCCACCCTGTGCTGCTATAACATTCAGCTTAGTCATCCAATTGGTTCCTGTAGATTACTGTATTTTGCATTTGGATTTCAAGGATCTGACCTAAAGTGGCCTACTTATAGATATGTACAAAACCATTCAAGCTACATCTCTGGGTCTCAGTCACTTCTTACTATGCAGTGCTTCACCCTTGACTTGCCTTCTCTCCCCCATTAACAGCACTTGCCAACCTCAGTTCAATCACATTTTTGCCTGCCTGGGTTGTGCCATGTATTGCCTGAGTCCTGTACCTTTTTAAGGCCACCATTTCCCCAATTCTGTGATTTCTGGATGCACCTTACAGGTGCTATGCACTTCCTTATCTTACTTTTTTAGGTTCCCCAGCTTCAGTCCTTTACCTGGTTTCACTGCTGCTCACAGCTTCTTGCCTACCATGGGAACTCTGTGCACTCCAGTTTTTCTTGCACATACCACTTTTATCATCCCTTACCTGTCCTGCACTCTCTTTCCTTCCCTTCTCCCCTGGCTCCTTTTCTGCCCCTTCTGTCTCTTCCTGGGCCCCCCTTCCATGCTCCCCCTCCTCTGTTCCTGCCTTGTCCTGTGCTCCCTGGTTTTCCTTTTTGGGCCTTTCAATCCTCACTCCAGCATTCCATCTCCATGTACTCCCCTTCTCCTGTCCAGACCTGCTCTACCTATTCCTCTTGTCGGGTGACTGCACCCCTTGCCAACTGCTCCCAGCACCTATAGCCTGCTAATTCCTGTTTGGTTTTGAAGATGCTTTGCTTGCATGCCCATGTTTTTCCCACAGTGGGGTACTGGGGCATCATGGCTGAGCATCGTAGCTCAGATCAGCAGGAACCTGCTTTGTGTCAGTCATTTTACTGGACTAAGGAGAAAATGAGTTGCTTCTGCACTTGTCCATGTGGGAAGCAAATAATTGTTTTCACAGTTAAACTGCATGATTTAATGCAGTCCTCTGGGGAGAGAAGGTAGATTTTCAGGCCATTGCCACAGAAACAGCAGTCACCTGGTTACCTTGTTGAACTGCACTGTGGGATTGAAGAGGCTTACCTTGCTCTCCAGCCCCTAGGATTTTGTACTAAACTGAGCACAAGGAATTTGGTATTTTAAAAGCAGAGGATAGGCTTTTTCATGTAAATTAAGTCCACCGCATGAAGTGGCAGTAGTTTTATTATTTTTAAACAGCAAGACAGTTTCTCAGAGGAGTTGAGGGACAGGAAGTGACCTGGAGATACTTCCTGCCCACCCAGTATAAACAAGAGCCCCACGTGAGCAGGAATAAATGTGAGCAGGGTGAGCGTGCGGAGTCACACGTGGAGACGTGTGCAGAGACACATGTATTGCATGTCTGCTGTGTCCACTGTGGACACTGTTGGACAGGTTGGGGAAGTATAGCCATCGTCTCCAATATGGGAAAGTGGATGAACATCAAGGGAAACTGGGAAGATAAGGTGCAACTAACATTCACTATGGCATAAAGTAAAACCAAAAGGGGAAAGGGTAAAAAGGCATATATTATATGTAAAACGTACACGGAGGCTGTTGTTTGCAGTGAGTTCATGTGAGAAAAATATCAGTTGGTGGTTACTCTGCAGAGGAAATTCAGCAACTCATGCAGAGACAGGAAACTCAGAAAGAGATTGGGAGGTTGGAGAGTTTTATAGATGAGGTGGCCAATAATATTAGTGGTATTGGGGACAAGGTTCAGTATTCAGGGGACAGGGGTGTCTGTTTTAGTAATGTAACACAGGAAGTGGCAGTAGTAACTGATGAAATAACCACACATTCACAAACGAACTCCAAGCTGGGCCCCCCATTAACAATGACCCTTCGATTGTCTAAAAGATATGAAGGCCTAGAAATGGATGATGATGGATTTATGAGGGCTCAGTTAGGACAACCTGAAGATATAGCTCCTTCCCTGCCTGAAGTTACACAGGGTCAGATTAATATAGAACTCCCAAGTAAGAAGTGCACAGCAGACAGAGATGTTGTAGTGATAGGGGACTCTATTATAAGAGGGCTAGCTACCGTAGTATGTTGGGGGTGAAAAGAGCATACCACTGTCAGCACACTACCTGGAGCTAGGCTACACAATGTTTCAAACTTATTGAATGGGCTCATAGAAAATACAAGTAAACCACTGGTGATTCTGCACATAGGAACAAACGATGTAGCAAAAAGTAAAATGGAGGATATTCAAGCTGAATTCAAGGACATAACAATGAGAGTCAAGAACAGAAATGGAGAGATTACAAGATCCATGATTTTACCAATTTACAGCTTACATTCAAACAAAAAAACTAGGCTTATCATGCTAATCAACAGGTGCTTGAGACAATTCTGTGAGCAGGAAAAATCTGGTTTATGGATAATTCCACAACATTTAATAGCTCAGCTTTTTTTAAAGCTAATGGCCTGCACTTAAACTCTGCATATACTAGAATTCTGGGAGAAAAAACTCTTGAAGTAATGAGATTCCATTTTTACTGGAAAGGGGGGGTGTCTGGAAAATAATTTAAGCAAGGGTACTAATCCCATGATAATTCCTAGAGAGACCCCTGAATGGAAAGCAGTTCTCATTAGTGCCAGGAGTTTGGTTAATAAATATGATTAATTTTCTTTGCTGTTACATTCTCAGAATATCCATGTAGCACTAATTACAGAAACCTGGTGGGATGATAATGATCTGTGGGATTAAAAGGTCACAGGATACAACTTATTTTCCAAATCCAGAATACACAGGAAGGGGGGGTGGAATAGCCATATACATGCATGATTCTTTACATTGCAAAGAAATGCAATGGGATACAGGAGCCCTAGAATTATTATGGGTAAATCTACTTCCCCAGAAAGGTACCAGGATCATTTTAGGACTAGTATATAGGCCACCTTCTATGACATCTGATGATGATGAGGCATTATTAAAAATAATAGGAAGTTGGATCCAGTAGTCAGAATATTACTGACAGTGGACTTCAACCTACCTAGTATAGATTGGACAAAGGAGCACAGGGTTAGCAACCTGGACAAAACGTATATTGGTATCTTCGATCAGATGGGTCTTGAACAACTTGTCCAAGGTAGCACTAGAGGAACTAGAACCCTAGATCTAGTACTTACCAATATGGGTTATCCAGTTGAAAAACTCCAGGTTAACAGCCCCCTAGGTAATAGTGACCATTGCTCAGTTCACTTTAGCGCCAGGGAATCCATACTGATTAAGAATACAGATACTACAACCAAGCTAAATTTTGGGAGTGCAGATTTCTCCACTATCAGAAAACCAATGGTTGGCATGGGACTGGAAGAGTGATTTTAAGGGGTTATCTGTGTAAGACATGTGGAAACTGCTGCTAGCTAGATTAACACATCTTGTTAAAACCTATATACCAAGTGTACGAAAACATAACACTAACATCAGAAAGAAACCTGCATGGATGAATGAATCTATCAAAAAAATGATAAACAGGAAGAACAGAAGATATAAAAAACTAAAAGGTAATGGGTCACTTGGGGTAAATCAGGCCTATAGAGAATGTGTTAGGAGCATTAAAACAAGAATAAAAAAAAAAGCAAAAGCACAGTTCGAGTTGGATTTAGCTAGTAGAGTGAAGGATGATAAGAAATCCTTCTTTTCCTACATTAATAGCAAAAAGGGAAGCCACTGTATGATAGGCCTATTTTTGAATGACTTAGGGAATACAGCTACAACTACAGAAATGGCAGACACTCAGAATAAATATTTTTGCTCAGTTTATAACAACAGTATAGTACCACACATTGGTAAAGAAGTATCCATTCCTGGGAAAATTACAATTAAACCCAAAGATGTATTTGATCGGCTCACAAAGGTTGACATAAATAAATCACCCAGCCCCAAGAATTTACACCCGAGAGTCATACGCGAACTAGCTGAAGTGTTGACACTGCCAGTAACTTGCATCTTTCAAGCCTCCCCAGACACTGATTCAGTACACCTTGCCTGGAAAACTGCTTTAATAGTCCCTATCTTAAAAAAGGGCCAAAGACAAAACCTGATAATATTGGGTCACTAAGTCTAACATCTCTGCTGGGGAAGATCTGGGAGGGGTTGGTTAAAGACTTCTTAACAAAGCAGAGATCAGCAGATATGGCTCAGCATGGATGTACAAAATCTATATTGTGCCAAATGAATCTGTTGGCATTTTATGAGAACGTCAGTAGGGAGCTGGACATGGGGAATTCTGTGGATGTGATTTATATGGACTTCACAAAAGCTTTCGATAAATTACCCCACATGGAACTTTCAAAAACATTAGAGGACAGTGACCTGGAATATTTGTAACTGGGTCTCAGCATGATTGCATGTGCATAAACAAAGGGTTACCATAGGTGGAGTGCTTTCTGACTGGGCACCAATCACTAGTGGTGTTCCCCAGGGCTCTGTTTTGGGGCCTAGTCTCTTTAATATCTATATATCCTTCCTTAGACTACATAACCCTAATATATGCAGACTTGGGACAGTGGTAAATGGTCAAGTAGCTATTACATCCCTTCAGAATGCTATCAATGAGACTTTAGAGTGGACAGTAACAAACAAACTTGTCCTGAATATGAGCAAATGCAAGGTTATACACTTTGGTAAACATAATGCTTGAACGTCGTATAAGCTTGCTAATGACATGCTCACAGTCATTCACAAGGAAAGTAACCTGGGGATTCTGGTGAATGGAGATCAAAAGTTTGGGACCCATTGTAGGGCTTAAGTGAGAAAAGCTAATCAGAACTTAAATTGTATACTTAGGCATATAGCTAGCAGAGATGATAATGGTCCAGTGCCACTCTGTGTAGCTTTGGTGAGGCCCCATCTGGAAGATTGTGCCCAGGTTTGGTCCCCACATAATAGGGACAATATCATCAGACTAGAGAGTGTTCAATGAAGATTTATGAAAGCTATAAAGGGTTTAAATGATTTACCGTACAAAGTAAAAGTATCATCCCTTAACTTGTTTTCTTCTCTATACAGAAGGTATAGGGGAGATTTGTGTTTCATACATAGAATAATGGGAGATAACAACCTTCGGGCAGAGGTTGGTCTGTAGCCTAGGACTAATTGGTGTAGTAGTAGGAAACATGATAGGTAACTTGCACATTTTAAATGGAACTGTAGCCTAAGGAACGGCTAGTTTATTTAAAGGGTTGTGGTACCCTGGAATGCACTTCCATCAGTACTCGTGGAGAGCTTGAGTATAAATAAATTCAAAGTTAACTTTGACCAACACTTCAGTAAAACAAAGACTCAATTTAAAATTTTGTATTTGGCAAGCAATTATGGACGCAAGTCTGCCAACTTGAAATGACCTATGACCTATGATACTTATGATAGATCTACCCTGCCCTCCTGCCGCCATGGCTGCTTACCTCACATGAACATTACCCTTACCCCGACTGGTCTTCAGTCATTCATTGCTTCCATTGCTATCAACATGCCCCGGATTGCTCTATCTCCACCTTACTGTCATTCCTACTACCTTCCTTCTCACATTTTCCACTTGCTGCCTTCCCATGTGCTGTGGCTCTTTTGGGGCATTTCATACTGCATACCTGTTTACCTTCTGTGACTATGTAGCCAGTTGGCTTTTTCTCACTCAGCCCATACCAGCAGTTTTTTTCCTGACTCCAACCCTAAATCATACCTTCTGAGGCATTAAGCAACAGTGGGCTTGCCTGGTCTACCAGGGATGGTATTCCATTACAATTACTACTATCTACCAATTGTATACCTGACATCATCCATACCAAACTCTGCCTGGTGACATCGAGTGTAGATTAGCATGCCCAGACTACCAAGGATGGAAGCCATGTCTGCAATCAACTTTTTCATGCTTATGCATTCTTTACCTGATATTGGTTGCTGCTTTTCTTTGGCAATTGGACCTCTTTTCCCCATATACCTTCAGTGTCCTACCTATGTCTGGTGGCCTCAAGGTCATCTCACCTCATCATCCAAGGATGTGAACCTGAGTCTACATGTGACTGTTTCAGCCTTATGTAGTCTCTACCTTATACCCAGTTGCCGCTTCCCTTAGGGAATGGGACCACTATACTCCATCTGCCTTCAACATCCTGCCTCTGCCTGGTGGCATCGAATGAAGGTCATCTCACACCAACTACCATGGAAGGAAGCCTGTGTCTGCAATTGACTGGTTCAGCCTTATGCATTCTCTACCTGAAAACCCGGTTGCCGCTTCCCTTCAGGAATGGGACCACGTTACCCCATTTGCCTTCCCCATCCAACCTTTGTCTGGCAGCATCAAATGAAAGTCATCTTGCCTCAAATACAAGGGATGGGGGCCTGTGTCTGCAACTGACTGTTCAAACTTATGCATTCTCTGCCTTATACCCAGTTGCCACTTCAATTTAGTAATGGGACCGCTGTACCCCATTTGCCTTCTACATCCTTCCTCACCAGTCTACATCCCACACTTCCATGGTCTCACCATATTCTTCTCTGCCTTTGCCTCCTCATGCTCTGGATTTGGACTCTGCCAGTTTGTTTGTACCTCCATTTAGTTCAGCTGCCTCCTGAACTTTCTTGCTGTTGATCATGCCTTCCCATCAACTACGTGAGTTTGCCTTCTCTTTCAGAAATGGGAACCTTATGCTTTATCACTGCTGCCTTTTCTGTTATCTGCACTTTTTGTTCACCATCTTCCTCGGATGTGTGACTCTCACACCTCATCTGTGTAGCACTTGTTACCTGACTTTGCTTCTAGGTCTTCCATGGATCCACCTCCTGTAGCTTGCAGCAGCTTTCCCACATTCTGATTCAGTTTGCTGTGGTGCTGACCCCGGTTCTGTTACCATCTGCACCTGCCAATGTCAATACACTTGGCCTGCTGTCTTCTTCTCAGCCTCCTTCCTCTAGTCTGCAGACATCCACTCCAGACTTTCCCTCCATCCTTGGACAGCTGCCTTCTCCTTACTGCCCTGGTGGCTCGGGGCCCCTTCCATGTGCTGTGTCTCTTTTGGGGCATTTCATACATATCACCAGCCAATATTCTTACCCAGTCAACTACTTCTCCTGTTTATCTAGTTCATACTCCTACCTTGGCCATCCTAACAGCTCCCATCCACTACCCTATGGAGCACTTGTTCATTTCAGCTGAGGAACATTTTCTTTAGCAGCATCCCTTGAACAACATACCTTATAGAGTCTTACATCACCATAGTGTTATCATCTCTCCAGGACCGATTCTGGTATCCCATTTGACTGGAATATAGAACGATTTAATTCCTGAACCAACTCTACAGGATGCTCCCTACACATCCTATTAATTCAAGTGTTATGGCATCCCTATCTCCCAAGTCTCATAGGATCTAAGATTTAGTGGAGCCTTCTCCACTCCTATCTTTTACCTGGAAAAGTTACTTAATTCTTTCCCAGATGCACTGACTCTGTAATCATCATCATCACAATTCTGGATAATGGCTGGCATTATCTGTTTTACCTTTTCATAGCTTCTCCTACAAGCACTGACTCTGTTTGATCATGTTCCTCAACTCCTACTTCCTCAATAACAATTGGATGTCCTAAGACCTTCCCAGCTACTTTCTCAGAACTCCCATCATTGGGTATCTGGTGCTAAGGTGCCTTACTAAAGTAACTCCATCTGAGCCACTGTTCTCTAGCCCATGGATCAGAACATACTTTATACAATCATCTACAAGCCTTCATCATATTACCATCAATCAGGTCAGCTCTCCATCCATTAGTCCTTTTAGCTTATCCCACATGATTCACCCCATACTCCTTCCAGTGAAGACTTTCACTTATACCAGGCTTCCATTGATTCCTCAATCTACAATCCTGAAAAAGAGCCTTGGCCCAGTGATCTTACCTGGTAAAATGCAGCACATGTCCATAACTGGCAAGGCTGTCTAACTATCCCAGTCATGCCTCTTAACATGCCTATGTCCGACTTAAATGCTAGGCACCCCTGGCATTCTACACCTCTCTCAACTTCCCATTGCCACATCCGTCTATAGACTCCTTCAAAGACCCATTTCTGAGCTTCCTATGACATTCAGACTGTGGATCATCCTGTAAGGTAAAGCAGCCATGGCCACCTCAGCTCATGTCACTGGCAATTATGCCACAGAAATACCCAAAGCTTCTTTTCCCACCAGCAAACTAGCAGGAGCCTATGCAAGTATAGTTATGGTATCATTAACCAAATCAACTCTTGAATTCTTCAAACTGAACTTTCAGTTATTTCCATATACATTCAGTATACATTCAGTTACCATCTCTACTGCATGTACCAACCTTCCTTCATTGGTCTAAAAACTTCCATGTCACCCCTCCTACCATGTACCTAAATATTCTGTCTGACTCCTTCATATTCTTCATGGATGCCTACACTGAGCTTATTGCTCACTGCTTAACTCCCAACCTTCAGACTCTAACATGACTGTCAAACCTTCTACAAAGTCAGATTGTTTACCATATGACTTCATAACCCATCATGCTCCCACCATTCAAAGTCTGGCAGTAGATTTTATCAAATCATGCTCTTCATGCTCATGTTGTCTCTGTAATCCCATGGATATCATTCATCATTATCTTGGAAATCTGGACTGTAATAGCCCTTTTTTTAACTGGACCTACACCCCTTTCAGGATTCGGATGTTCCTCCAGAATAGATCTACATCTTCAACCTCAGAATCACCCTTCCAGAATGCATCATCCAATGGATTTTCAAGATTGACCATCATCTCTCCAAGCAGTTCACCTTCCTCTGATATTGGAATATGGCTGCTAAAACCTAAGTTAATCTACTGTTAGTTTGTCCAGGGCACAGGCAGGCCAGTAGCCATGGGTCCTAAGATGTTTCCTCTACCTGGGTTTATTTCCTGTCCTACTTGCTACTGGTCATAGTCTCCATGAGTTGAAAGAGGTAATCATACCTCTTTTGGACATTCATTAGTCATTCTTTTTGGACTTTCTATTCCCTACTCACTACCCAGTTTCCCTACCAAGAATGGGGACAGAGTAAAGACAAAAAGTAAACTATATTACACAAGCGCTACTGACTTCATATGGTATTCATTGAAACATTGAATGGGAGGGCTAAAGCTTGAGGTTCAGTGTGGGAAATAGCTCCTCCTACAGTCCTCTTAAAAGCCAGCCTCCTACAGATGACCCCTGCTTAGCACATTGTGCAACACCCAACATCCACCCCTGCCTCCTCCTTGTTTGGCACTCTGCTCATCCTTGGTACTGAGCTTTCTATTCCCTGCTCACTGCCCAGGTTCCCCACCAAGGGTGGGAACACAGTAAAACAAAAAAAGCAAACTATATTGTATAAGCACTACTGTCTTCATACGCTATTCACCAAAACATTGAACTTTTATTGTGCCTCTATTTATTATGAATGAATAGTTCAGGCTGTACAATTCAGGGAATACAGATTTATTCTGTCTGTATATATTATAATTCATTTGTACTGAATTTGTGTCCAAGCTGAATGAAGCCATAAGCTATCTGCATCACACAGGTTGGATTAGTGAGTACAAAAGACAGATCTATCCCTGATTTATCTGCGCATTTTTTGGAAAGCAGATCAAAATCTGCATTCATGTTGCTGTGCTAGCCCATTATTCAGATGGTGTATGTAGCCCTCCAACATGGGGATAAAGTCATGTGAGCAAAGTGGTGCAAATCAGTATACTTCAAACAAACTGATGCAATAGATTTAATGTCTATTTTTGCCACACATCGATTCACAATGGAACATTTTATGTCACAAACAATTTCATTCTTTTCAAAGTAGGACAGGTGAACAAAGATACATGATGGTTGGCACAGATATAGTAAATAATTTGCATCTGTCTTCATCTTTTGAAAATCTTTCCCCAAATCTTTACTAAATAATTACAATTTTGACTTTGGTAAAAAAATCAAAAGCAAAGGAAACATTCTTTTTTATGTTTGATTCTTTGCTCAGCTTAAAGTGAACATCTTGTTATAATAAGGCCATTTAAGAGGTGTGTCAGGATCCAGTGCAGCTCTTACTGCTGTGGACTCTATAGTGTCAGGACAATGATGAGCAAAGCTGAGCATGACATTTTGTGTTTTTGTAGGACAGAGACTTCTCACAGCTGAAAGGAGCCATCCACTCCATTCACAGAGCAGATGGCACCTTTCATTTGCAGAAACCAGCTCTGCAGTCTTATAGTCACCAATTCAGAAGAATTCTTTGACAGGGTTTACAGTATTATCCTGCCATCATTCAAACAAATTGTAAAATTGGTAAAATAGTTTCATGGCATATCAAGCAAGGGATATGCAGATTATTGGCAAATTCAAAAATTACTTGGTGTTATGCTAATCATAAAAAATGTCAGCATTGCAAATTATATCTACAATTACTTGTTCCACCAGAGGTATGAGGTTTAGTAACTTGATGCTAAATGGAATGCATTGGGTTAAAACAATGTTGGCCAGATATAGTATTATGAAGGACAATTTTGATGTGAATTGTTATTGTAATTTAGTCCACTGTGAATCATTGTCCAATATTATACTGTACATCGAACTGACGTGAGGCTTATTGGTCTATAATTTCCTACTGATGCCCTACTATCCTTATTATGAATTAGTGTTATTATTTTTTTTTTTCGATCTGTGGGGATCTCTTCCTGTTCATATGATTTGTTAAAAAGAAACCAGAATGGAATACACAGTGACTGTTCAAGTTCCTTCATAAAACTGGCATTTAGATTGTCCTGTCCTGGTGAAGTGCTAGGTTTAATTTATTCTAGGATTTTACAGACCTCCTCATAAGTAAATCCCAGTAATTCTAATAATGAAAGCTCACCTGTATTTTTTGTAAATTTCATGGACTTATAAACAAATGAAAAGTAAGTATTCAAGGTGTCTGCTATTTGGAGTGTATCTGTAATTGTGATCCCATAGTCCATTAATGGACCATTTGCACTATTTCTGCCTTTCACGGTGTTGACATAGGAGTAGAATGACTTCTGATTATCCTTTGTAAATGCAATCTTCAATTCTATTTTCCTTCTTTCTTCTTTTACTAGATGTTTGGTCTCCTTTAACTGTAATTTGTATTCAGTCTTGGTTTCATAGGTTTTTCAAGCATGGTAGACTTGCATCCTTTTATTGCTTGCCCAACTAAACCATCTCATATTTATTAACATAAAATCTATTTAGACTTGTTCTGAATAATTCAATAGAGGTACGAGATACCACATCCCTAGGCAGACTGTTCCAGATAGAAGGTACCCTTTGACTAAACCAGTATTTCCTTTTCATCAAATTCCATTTGGATCTTACTAGTTGGAGATGGCGCCCTATGGTTGTGTATTTACACTCCTTGATTTTAAGACCATATTTTTTCTGCAGAATATTGTTGTGCAATTCCCTATAAAGCATACACAGATCACCCCTGAGTCTCCTGTACTGTAACAAATAGATATCAAGGCCCTTTAACCTTTCCTGATAGGTTAATTCATTGTTGTCTATTACTGCCTTAATGGCTCTATGTTGGACCTGATCTAGCTTCAAAATATCACCCTTCTTATATGGGGCCCATACTTGGACTCCATACTCAAGGTGCGGTTGCACCAGTGCCTGATAAAGTGGAATAATGACACTCTTATCTTTACTTTTTATATGATGAAGAATACAGTTGAGTCTTTGGTTTGCAATTTTAGAGACATTAGTGCAGTGGATTGTGAATTGTGAATCTGAGGATATTGTTATTCCAAGATCACTTTCCTCTGTTTTGATAGGTAGGACTGTATTGTTAATTTTATAAGCAATGTTTGAGTTATGCATTCTCTAATGCATAACTACACATTTGTTCACATTGAGTTCAAGTTTGTACTTTGTAGTCCAGAATGTTAAGTCTAGTAGGGCATCCTGCATAATTTTTTGTTTCTCCAAGGTATTAACTATAGACCCTATTCAACAATCATCTGCAAACTTTGTTAACCATATGTTACTATGCTTGCATCTCAATGGTGTTAAAAAGACACAGATTCCTGCAGGACCCCACTTGTTACTTGCACCCAATCTGACAGGACTCCATTCACAGCCACCCTCTGTCTCCTTGACCTTAGACATGAGGCTATCCAATTTACCAATTTGGGGTCCAATCCTGTTTTATGAAGGGTGTGCACCAGTTCAGCATGGGACAGTTTATCTAATGCTTTAGAAAAATCCAAAAAAGCCACATCAACTGCATTGCCTGCATCCAGTGCTTTACTTACTTGTTCATTGAAAATTAACATATTAGTCTGACATGAATGAGATTTCATAAATCCATGTTGGGTAGAATCTAGTTATTTTGTTGACCCCACATGTTCTAGTATAGTGTCCTTTATTATACCTTCTAAGATTTTACATATTTGTGATGTCAGACTAACTGGTCAAAAATTTTCTGGGATGGTCATTGGGCCTTTCTTCCAAATTGGAACAACCACGGCCTCTCTCTCTCTCCACCCTTGTACAACTTCACCCATTTCTAAGGGAATTTTTGAAATATATATGTGATGGAAGCTGCCAAACACTCCAAGAGTTTTACTAGTATTCTAGGATGAATATTATCAGGTCAAGGGGATTTATTAATTTTAAGGTTTTTTTTTTTATCTATCTTTAATCTCATGCACATCAATTTTAATATTACCAGGACTAGTTTGTGAACCAGCCAAGGGGGTATCATCTTTCATATATACATAGACAGTGTCAGCAGATAAGGGCCTATGGCCCACCCAGTCTGCCCATTTGAGCTTGTAAGTTCAGTTTGTTTTCCTAGAAGTCTGTTGCCCCTTACCCCTGACCTCCAGAATTCCTTTATGTCTATCCCATGCATTCTTAAATCTCGTGATTGTTTCAGCCCCCACCACTTCCTCTGGCAGGGTGTTCCACTTGTCCACCACCCATTCTGTGAAGAAATTCTTTCTTATGTTTCCTCTGAATCGTCCTCCCTCCCACTTCATCCCATGCCTTCTAGTCCTGGAACATCTTTTTCGCTTAAAAATAGTGTTTTCCTGCACCCTGTTCCTCCCTGTAATATACTTGTATGTCTCTATCATATCCCCTCTCCCTTCTCTCTCCAGGGAGTACATGTTCAGTTCCTTCAACCTGTCTTCATAGGGACTTGTGATGCAATCCATGCACCATCTTTGTTGCCCTCTTCTGAACCTTTCTTTACCCTGTCTATGTCCTTACATAGGTATGGTCTCCAGAACAGTACACTGTACTCCAGGTGGGGCCTCATTAGTGTCTTGTATAAGGAATTATGACCTCCCTTTTCCTGCTGGTGATGCCCCTGCCTATACATCCCAGCATCCTATTTGCTTTACCTGATGCCTTGTCACACTGTTTCCTACCTTGAGGTCATCAGAGATGATAACCCCAAGATCCTTTCCTGCTTGGTGCATGCTATATCCTCACCCCAAACTGTATATATTGTGCTAGGGTTTTTGTGCCCCATATGCATTATCTTGCACTTCTTTGCATTGAATTTCAACTGCCAAACTCATAACCATTCTTCAAGTTTCTGCAGGTCCCTTCTCATTCGGTCTACACCCTCTGGTGTGTCTACTCTGTTACAGAGCTTTGTGCCATCAGCGAACAGTGAAATTCTGCCTTCTAGGTCCTGCGCATGTCACTGATGAAGATGTTGAATAGGACCGGTCCCAGCACTGATCCCTGTGGTACCCACTGGTCACTCTTCCCTGTTGGGTGACAGCCATTTACCACCACCCTCTGTGTCCTGCCACCCAGCCAGTTACCTACCCACCACACTACTGTCCTGCCCACACCCATATTCCCTAGTTTGTGTAATAGTCTTCTATGTGGCACAGTGTCAAAGGCCTTGCTGAAGTCCAGATAGGCCATGTCCACTGCCCTCCCTGATCCACCTCCTAGTCACCCAGTCAAAAATTCAATGAGGTTGGTCTGACACTGACCTCCCCTGGTGAAACCATGCCTGCCTTGCGTCCTATAGTCCATTGACAACCAGATGTTCCACCAATCTCTCCTTCAGTAGTGCTTCCATGATCTTCCCACTACCGCGGTGAGGCTGACTGGTCTGTAGTTCCTTGCTTCCTCTTTGTTCCCACTTTTGTATAAGGGGACTACATCTGCTGTCCTCCAGTCTTTGGGTACCTCCCCTGTTTCCAGTGGTTGGCTAAACAGGATAGCCAGAGGTTCAGCCACCACCTCTCTTAGTTCTTTAAGGACCCTGGGTGCATCCCATCTGGCCCCATTGCTTTATCAACTCTTATTGCTTCCAGTTCCTTCAGGACCCTTTCTGGCTAGGGACTTGTGTCCATTTCTGCACCATTCTCACCCCTTGTACTCCCTTCAGACCCATTACCTCCTCTTCTCTCAGTAAGACTGAGCAGAAATACCTGTTCAATATGTCAGCTTTACGTCATCACTCCACACGGCCCCCATCCTCCCCCTTCAGTCTCACTATCCTCCCTTTGTCTTTCTTTTTCACTTATGTACCTGTAAAAGGTTTTGTCCCCTCTACCCACTGATTTTGCAATGTGTTCTTCTGTCTGAGCTTTGTCTTCCCTTAATGATCTCCCTGCCTCCCTTTGCTTCTCCTGGTACTTCTCCCTATCCCCTTCTGCCTGTGTCTTTTTGTATTGCCTGAATGCAATCTTTTTGGCTTTCACTTTCTTTGCTACCTCTTTGGAAAACCATAATCATATCTTGCTTGTTGAATACTGAACAAAAATAGTCATTCTGAATATTAGCCATTTCTATATCATTAGATTTAGTTCCATTGGGGTTAATATAAGGACCAATCATGTGAAAGATTGCTTACTACTATTAAAGTATGTATAAAACATGTTATAATTATCCTTTGCTTTTGCAGCAAGTTCCACTTCATAATTTGCTTTCATTCTCTTTACTATTGTTTTTACTTCCTTAACTAAACTCTTGTACTTTATCATGCCATTAGGATCATTAGATTTTGGAAATGCCATAAACATTATGTTTTTCTTTTTTATTAATTTCTTTCTTTCTGCATTAAACCAACCAGTATATTTTTTTTACCCTTATATTTATTACTGCTAGGTATGTATCTAGATGATTCCGTCCTTAGTTTAGTTAATAGTATCTCTCACATGTCTTCTACACTTTTGTTGTTAAAATGTTTATACCAGTCCCAGCTATTGATAGTTTTTCTAAAGGATTCAAACTCTGCCCTTCCAAAGTGTAGTTTATTTGTATACTTATTTGTAACTTCTAGTGCAGGATATTCCTTTATTTGGAAAAGGACCATCTGATGATCACTACATCCAAGTGGATATGAAACTTCAACATTTTTAACTTTTTCACTGTTGGTCATAATGAGGTCCAGTATGTTGCTACCTCTGGTGCCTTTGGACACTTTTTGCTCAAGATCTATTTGGTCTATGACTTCAATAAATGTTTTTTCAATGGTAGTAGAACCACTGTAGTTAACCCTATCAATTTCTGGTTGATTAAAATCACCCATTATTATATTTTCCTTGGCAGGATCCAATTCTGATATAAACTTTATTAGGAGGTGATCTTCATCTGATGAAGGTGAAAGAGGTCTGTAGACTAGCCCTAAGTTTATATGAGGTCCTTTTTTCAAAATAATCTTTAGCCAGAACATTTCTAAATTGTGCTCCAGAATTACTTCTTCACTGTTTATTGTATTCTTAATAAAAATAGCTACTCCTTCCCCTGTTCTATATGTTCTAGATTTAGCGTACAAAGTATAACCCTCAATATTTTTATTATATGTGTCTATGTTCTCCCACCAAGTCTCAGTTACTAGGGCAAGATGGATATTTTGAGACTCCAGAAGATATTTAAATTCATCAAATTTGTCGGTTAAACTTCTTGCATTGATAAGTACCCCATTCCAATCAGTAGTCTGTTTACTGTTACTCTTGTTTTTATTTATAGATGGTATCTCAGGCATTTCTTCCCCCCAGAACCAGTTTAAATGCAGTTTAATCACTTCATTTATTCTCTTACCCAGCATTCTAGTCCCAGCTCTACTCAAATGTATTCCATCTTCTTTAAATATAATTTTATTCAAGAATGTTACAGAGTTATCTATGAATCCCAGTTTATTTATTGAACAAAAATTTTGCAGCCATGTATTGATTTCATCAATTGTTTTATTTTTATAATGGTGTGTACCATGTGTGGGTAATATTCCTAAGATAATTACTTCACCCCCTCCAGTCTTGTATTCTCTTACTAGATTATTATAATTACTTTGTATAGATGTTCTACTACTTCTTCCTGTGTCATTTATTCCTACATGTAGTATGACCAGAGGATTTTGGGTACCTTCTAATAGTCCATTTAATAATGTATCCACATCAGACAGCCTAACCCCTGGGAGAGTGCTTACTATTGTGTTCATCTTTTTCCGTTCACATATAATAGCATCTGTGCCTCTTGTTATGGAATCCTCTATAAGTATAATGTTCCTTGCTTCATTGCATCTATAATCTGGTTTTTGTTGATTTACTTTTCCCTCATTGTAGTTCATATCCCCATTTATTGTTTTTGTTACTATTTTGGTTTCTTTGTTTTCAATGGATCTATAATTCTCTTTAGAATCTTCGTGGGGGGTTATTACACAACTCTGGTCCTAGGTATTTGCTAAACTAGTATCTTCAGCTTCAGCTATTGACTCATGGGGCCCGATTATTGATTCAGTATCTAAAATGTTATACTTGGTTTGTAGTGTAATTTGTTTTATCTTTGATATTGTTTCCCTTTACCTTGATTCTTTTTAATTTTTGTTTGGGTACTTTGATTTAGTTTTATTGTTACCCAGTTCTCTAGCTTGTGATTTTTAATTCTCCCATTATGGATGGTGTACTGCTGCTCACTCCCTGCCTTTGTAAAATGAAGTTCTCTACCATGGTGTCGAGAAATGTTTTTAGTTCTCCTATTTCCTTTTGGGTTTCTACTCTTTTTGTAGTTGACAGATTTCATCCCTTAGGGTTTCAATCAACATGCATTTGTCACATATAAATTCTTTACATTTTGCTCCTTCTAAGAACATTTTACACTGATTACATTGCTTTTGCATCTTCCTCCCACTTCCTTTTCCCTGCTACAGATTCTTGATTTAAATCTGTATTAACCTTATATATGTACTAGATGTAGTAAGGGGGAAAGACTTCACAGGGCTCCCAAAATGCTTCCTAATCTTGTGTAAGTTTCAGGGCCTGGTGCACCGCATCCACCGCGGATGCAGCAGACATGCATAGATGAGTGTGTCTCTGCACACATCTCCACATGCATGATGCGCTCCCTGCTCAGCTCGCACTGCTCACAGCAGTGTTTTGTTTTATGCTGAGCCTACCCTGTAAGTGCTCGCCTGAGGTCAAGGTCATGCAGTGAGTGTACACAACAAAACAATTAAAATTAAAATAAATAAACACACTAGTAGGCACTCATGCATGTCCGCAGTGCAAGATTGTAAAATTACTGATTTAAAAGTACACAGGCTAGATGTCTATGTAGTTTAGATAACTCCCAATCAAACTACCATCTCTCTACCCAACACAGAAGTACCAGGGCTCCCTGGATAAATGTGCAGTACCGTTTTTACTGATATTATATAGCTCCCTGCTCATTAACCAGTGCTACCATATGCTGACCATTTATGTACCTTAAGGTGTATCTGAGTGCTTGCAGTAGTGCTTTGTTTTATGCCGAGCCTACCCCGTAAGTGCTCGCTTGAGGTCAAGGTCATGCAACAAGTGTACACAACAAAACACTTAAAATTAAAATAAATAAACACACTAGCAAGTACTCATGTGTGTCCACAGTACAAGATTGTTTGTTTTGATGGATTCTTTTTAACTTAGTAAATGCTCATTCTGTTTTTCTTATTTGCTTTTAAATTTGGTTCATTAGCCATTGTGATATTTTCCCCTTTTTGTTGCTTTTCATTTTTAATGAGATAAATTTATTTTCAGCACCTAATGATGCTACTTTAATAATTTCCTAGGTTTCCTGTACTGGCTTGTCTTTTGATATGTTAACCAAATCAATTTCTTCAAAGGTTTTTCTGATGTATGTATAGTTGGCCCTTGCATAGTTACTTACAAAGTTGTTTTGATTTCATCCTGAATTTATGGCCCACAAACTGAACATTGCCATATTATGGTTGCTGTTACCTAGGATTGCCCCAATGTTTACATTGCATATTGCTTGCCTCATTATTTTTAATACATAGATTGAGTATGCTTGCCTCATATTGGTTCTGAAATAATTTGGTACAACCCAGCCATTAATATGGTGTTCAAAAATTCATTCTCCAGTGTGGCATTTGTTGTTAGATTATTCCAGTGAATTCTGGGTAAATTAAAGTCCCCCCAAGTTACTGCATCTGATAAGCTTGATACTGTCCCAGTTCTTTAAATAGGTACTCATTGTAATCTGGTAATTAAGAAGGGTGATGATGAAAGTTGCTTATGATTAGTTCATTGTCATATTTCAAATGACTCTATGAATTGCTGTGTACTCTTATATATTGGTTTTAATGTTGTCTAATTGTAATGACAAACACTCAAATAAAATCATGAATGAAGGAATACTTAAAGCTGCAGTCACTTGCATTAAAAAGTGCCATAAGCTTGGCTTACAGAGCCACCGAGCAGTACAGTGGAGCAGAACATTCAAACTATGAATCTGACCAGAAACTCAAATCCACTGACTCTTTGCTCTACAACAACACACCCATGATCAGTTGTGGATCCTGCAGCAAGCTACAAAGCTGATGTTGATAACAATGGAATCCACTAACCCACCCATTGATAAACATTCCTCCGCCACCCAAGAGAACCGTGTACCAGTATCAGTCATAAGATAACTCACAAACCCACCTACTGCTGCACTCCCTTCCCCACCTAATAGAACTCTGTGCTGGCAGCGATTGCAAGAAAACCCAAAGACCTGCCTACTGCTCCTCCTCCTGATACGGCAACCTCACACTTGTGACATATACATTTTTTGATGTTAATTGCACAAAAAAGTTTTTGAGGGCTAACTGAACACCGTTAATAGTTCTGGGGATTTAGAACTAGTCTTAGATTGAGAGGAACAGATATCCTAAGCTCCTATGAGTTATATCTGAGTTGCAGAGAAAGCATCAACTATTTATTTATTTATGCAATTATTTCATAACTGGGTTGGTCTCAGGGACCATATTCAGGAATGATCCGGGTCATCTAGTTGGCACATACAGTACATAGAATACAATATATAAGATTCATCATGCAATATTTAAGTAACAACAACAACAGAGTTGGAGGCAATACTCGTGGTGAAACATTTCCATCAACTCTGCAACTCTGTGTTGTCTTTGTTTGTTTAAAAGTTTATTTTTATAGAGGTTCATTTGTTGGAGAATTAAATCCCCATTTACAACAAATTCTTGTGGCACATAATTACAGTAACAAAAACAAAATAATAAATAAATACATAAAGAGCAAAAATTACATCCAATCTAAAAACAATTGCAACAAACATTCAGGTAATCATGCAATTTAAGTTTAAATATGTGCAAATCAGAAATCTCAGTAATTTGAAATGGCAATTCATTCCAAGTCTTTGCTAGACTATTTTGGAGAATTATATCCCCCACCCAGTTTATAAGTCAGATCACAGGAAATTTTCTAGATGTTTTCCTTAACCTATCTGAGTATGTCAAGTTTAAGTTCAAACATAATAGGTGACTTAATGGATGTGATTTTTTGTTCTTAGAATAAATTAAACCATGACATACCACTGACCATAAATATTTTCTTCGTGCTATCAGCTGTAGCCAGTCAACTTCTTGATAAACCAAACATCGATGAGCAAGGTATTTATTCTGTAATATGTAATTCCCCATTCTATAGTAAATCTGATCTGTTTTATCCAGAAACTTCTGGTAAGAATGCGTATATAATGGAAATCCATAATCAAGTACAAGCAACAATAGTTGTTTTATTAATCTAGTTTTAATTTCCCTAGTCAGGCATCTTGACATCCTTCTTAAGACTCCCAATCTTTTTGGCTGCTTATCATCTTGACTGAGGTTATTGATAGAATTAGTTTCTGCTGGAGACTTTTTTTCTGCCATTAATATTATTTGAAAGATTTCCTTATTAATTATATGTTCCTTGGGTCTGGTTTTTGATTAGTTTAATATCTTGCACCATCACATTTGAAACTTGAGTTTCAGAGAGTGTAATGTTTTAGACTTACAATAATAATAATACTTTATTTAGTGAAATTCTAAAAATCAAAGTGCTGTACATACTTGAAATCATCATAAAACAAGTAAATTCAATTACAACTTTAATAAAATAATTTAAACACTTGAATTAAAATATCCCAGGGTACATATAGAAACTAAGTGCTAAATGGCTGCTTAAACAAAAATGTTTTAAAGCCCGTTTTAAAGCTCTCCACTGTCTGGCACATGCTAATCTGATGAGGTAGAAAGTTTCACAGGGATGGGGCAACAAACATAAAAGTCGGGGCCCCAGATGTTTTCAACTGCACCCAGGGAACCTCTAACAGCCCCTCTTCAGTTGAGTGGAGAGGACTTCCCTTGCTTTTTCTTCAGGATAACCCCTCAGAGATATATCTTGTTAGTGGGGAAGGGGCCCTGATTCCACTGTATTTCTATCACTGGGAGGGACTCAGTGCAAGAAGGTCAGGAGACTTGCTGATGGCCACACAGTGAAAAGAGCTGTATAGAATATCCAAATTCCGCATCTGCCAGAATCCATAGAATTTTAGGAGTTCCACCGAATTTTGCTTGTAGGTGGCTGGCTGCATTTGCTTCCTTTTTCTTTGAACCTCTTTATGTGAATCAACAGATTCAAAAACAAACAAACAATATATATATATATATATATATATATATACTAATGAAGATTCTGATTCCTGTTTTGATTTAAAAAAAAGGTTTTTGGCTTTGGGCATAAGGGCAGTGTACATTAAAATAAGTGTTTATAGGGTGACAAAGATCTGCCTAAGTATTGCATCATGAACTTATGCTATGTAACATTGTGTTTATTTCAATGTGTCATAATGTATTTACTTTAGCACTCTGTATTTTGTATTTTAAGTGTATTTGACACCCTTTGCTATGGACTGCTCCCCAAGTCCCCAGGTCACACGTTGAAATGAGCCCTTGGCTCAGTGTGCCCTTCCCAGTAACCAATCTTTAAAAAAAAAAAAAAAAATTAATAAGGATTTCTGGAATGGGTGGGAAGGGGAGTTAATGATATTCATGTTGTCTTGCACATGCACAAGCAACAAATTGAGATAGCTTGGAATAGCAGGTTTTGTAGGTGTGGTCCTGTTGTGGCCAATGCCCCCACTGCTTTTGGGGGCTTGTCTCTGTGGCACCAGTAAATGCACATGCTGTCTATGACAGCAGTTGAAAAACATGCCACTGACTTGAAACAATTTTGTCCCTGCAATGAGGGAGCGACCCATCATTGCAGGGCGTGCCTTGCCTGTTGTAACATTTCAATAGACATGGAGGCAGCTATCACCATCTGCCTTTTACAGTCTACAAGAAGCTGATGTCAGGGGTGCCCAATCCCCCTGTCAGCATGCCCCTTCCCCAGTTCATTTGCTGATAGGGAGGCCAATCATCATCAGCATAATGTCACCCCTCCGCAAGCACAGACCCTTTGTTGTCACTGCTGACAGGGTGCCCAGTCCCCATTGGCTCAAGACACCCACTCAAAACACCCAGGTGGCATGTTTGGAGCCAACCCCAGTATGCAAAATCTACCTGTAATAAAAGAAAACCTTCCCGAGAAGTTATATTTTTTATTTGTTGCACCTGTAAACAGGCAAACAGTCCTTCATTGATTCTGGTGCCCCTCCCCCAACCTGCACCCACCCTCTGTGCACCCCACCTCACCATATTCTCCTCACCCCATCCTTATCTCTGGAGCCTAGTGCAATGATCTTCAGTGTAGTGGGAAAATGTTTGCATTCTTCAAAGCCGATCATGAACTGAAGAAATGCCGGTAAGCTGTATACTGGCATAAATGGGGGGGGGGGGTTCAACTTAGGTGGCTATCTTGGTCATTTTTGTGACTTTTGGTGCCAGATTTTTAACATGAGGTCTTGGGACCCCACCTCATGAATTCAGTCACTGTCATGTTATTCAGTCCCGAAAGGTGATTTTGCCATCACTGTGCAGAATCACCTTTCAGGACCAATTAATGAAAAGACAGTGCCACTATTCATAAAGTGGGGTCCCAAAATGCCTATGTTACAAATTTGGTGAAAAAAATTCCAAAATATGACTGTATTTAGAGCATACATTGTGCAGTTTCTATGCACGCCCATGACTTCGAGAATTTTTAATATTTTTACTCCAGGTTTTCAACATTGCCATTTTTAAACACCTACTTATGAACAGTACATCTGTCATGTTTCACATCCTGCCTGAAATGTGTTTTTGCACATCCAGCACACAATGGCGTGGTTGCTGTGGGAAATTATTGTTCAGGACACAGTAAGGAAATAACAATGACACTGTTCATGATTGGAGATCCCAAAATGCCTGTGTTGAAAATTTGGTGATGACATTCCACAAAATGACTATGTTATGAGTGTGTGTTTCACAGTTTACATGCACACTCATAACTTCAAGAATTGTTAATATTTTCACACCAGATTTTAAACATTGCCATTTTTGCACACCTCCTGAAGAAGAGTACCACTGTAATTTTTCACAACCTGCCAAAAATGCTATTTCGCACATCTGCCACACAATGGCATGGTCACTGTAGGAAATCAATGTTCAGGTGAGATTAAGAAAATCATAGTGGCACTGTTCATGAGCAGAGATCCCAAAATGCCTATGTTGAAAATTTGGTGACAGAATTCAAACAAATGACTGTGTTACGAGCATGTGTTGTGCAGTTTTCTTGTACACTGGTAACTTTGATATTTTTTAATATTTACACTCCAGACTTTCAACATTGTCATCTCTTCATATTTCCTTATGAATGGTGTAGCTGTTATTTTTCACATTCTGACCGAACTGTGTTTTTGTGCACGTGGCACAGAGTGTCACAGTCGCCGTGGGAAATCAACGTTCAGGACAGATTAACAAAATCACAGTGCCACTGTTCATGAGCACAGGTCCCAATTGCTTTCATGAGGTGGGGTCACAAAAAGGCCATATGGAAATTTGGAGAGCAAATACCAATGACCACCTAGGGCATAAGGTTTCTAACCATAATGCCCCACCTGTACAGACTGACAGGCATCAGGGGTGTGCCTTTGGATTTTCGGCTGTAATGCTCAAGCCATTCCAACCCCCACCCCTACTCTGCAGCCACTGACAGGCATAAAGGTGTGCCTTGGACTCTACAGCCCCAAAGTTCACCCCATTCTCCTGCATTGCACCCATCTCTACATACTTCCTTATGGAATGGGGCTAGAGTAAGGCCCAATGACCCCCAAGGCACAACACAACACTTGGCAGACTATGCAGGTTAGGGTGACGTGAAATGGCATGAACATTATGCACAATGACCTAAAGGTACACCTCAATGCCTGTCAGTCTATGCAGGGTGGGGTGGGTCTGACACCAGTTTCATACTTCACTGCTATTCCTATTATGCATCTCTCTAACTCCTGCATTACCAATGCCAACACCAGTGAGACAACATTCGGCATTGACAAATGCTTGTTAATTAATGAACTGAGGAAGAGTAAACATTTCTAGAAGGGAATAGAGTATTGAAAAGGCTCTTGTGACCATTGGTATGTGACTTGTGTGAGGCTGTCAAGTATGTGTCTTATGTCATAGGCCCAACCAAAATGGACTGAAGGGTTGCTGAGGTGCAGTATTTATCTGAGAGATGCACAAACCTCAGTGCTGGAATTATGGATGGCCTCAGAGCCTTGCTCACCAACCCCTGTAGGAGAAGAAGGCACAGCTCATATACCAATGGATTGGACATAAGCTTACAAGTGTTCAGTATAGTTTTAGAATTGATATCTATCCGAAAATGGTACCAAGTCTACAGTATATATGAACTGGTTCTTTAACCACCACACCAATAGCTCAGCAGTTATCCCCTGATGTGGGCACCATTAGAAGCTCAGGCAGTGATAGCAATACTACAGCATGTATCTACTGACATTTCTTAAGTACCCTACATTGCCCAGTGTTATTAGCGACACCACAGGGATAAACTTACATGGTGATACGTTTCTTTGTTTTGTTAGGATTATTTCTTTTTTTTTTAATTCAAACTTTATTAAGTTTCCTTGAGCATGTACCAGTAATGGAGTACAAAGTATGGTTACAGGCATGGGAATAAAAATAACAAAACCTTCTTACCCTCCCACTCCCTCCACCCCCCACACTCTCACTTTATTCCCCCCTCTCCTCTCCCTCCCCCCAGAGTGCTAACAGTAATTTCATTCTATGAATAGTGTGAGTGAGTTAAATCAGGTCTAAAATAACTGATTATTATTCTGTCATATCACCTTATAATGATTACAAGACATGTAAGCTTTCCCATCTCTTTTTATATAGACCCATTTCTCAATTCATAGATTGTAAAGGAGTTCTTGTAGCCACTCTGAATAAGAGGGCTGGAGAGAGTCCTTCCAATGTTTTAAAACTACTTTCTTAACAGACATGACTATCATCATCATATGGTAATTTCTGGCCATAGGTGTAAAACCTGTAAATTATCCTAGTAGACATACCTCCGACGTGGAATAGTCCTGCAGACATGATAGGGGATCCATTTTGGTTTTAATGAGTTCCCACAATGGAGTTGCATTTGTACATTCCCAAAATAAGTGGTAAAGGGTACCTGTGCCTTTAAGACCTCTGTTACATGTAGGGTTTCTGTCCTTCCCATTCTGTACAATTTATATGGTGATAGATACACGTCATTAAGGAACTGCATTTGCATTAGTCATAGTCTATCTTGTGTAATATGTTGGTGACAAGATTCCCAAATTTTAGGCCATTAGGAACTTAAATTATGGTATAAGGTATTCCAATAGTGAGGTATGCCATCTAATTTTGGGAATATCAGTGGAAACAGCAGGGTATATAGACAGGAAACAGCATGTGGGCCTATGGTTAATATTCTACTTATGGAGATCCAGTCCTGTGGATCATTCATGATGATTCTTTCTCCAAAATATGCGATAAGCATATGTCGGATCTGAAATATTTGAAATGCCCATTTGTTGGTGAGACCAAATTTTGCTAGTATGTCAGTAGTGGTTAACCATTCTTGGTTGGGACTACAAAAATCTCTTGCCACACAGTTTTGAAGGAGTGGGATCCAGTTGCCAGGAATTAACTTCCCTTCTATTTTAAAATTTGGTTTTTGGAAGATGGGTTGAGAGAGATCCTGCACATTATCATATCTTAAAGTAGAGCACAATTGTAGGTGAGTATGTACAGAATGACCCATCGGATTGTGACAGAGAGTAGAGGATAGGTTTTTGGATTTCAGGAAAAGTAGAGCTGTGGGACATACACCGGTTTCAGTTATTAGATCTTTTTTCTATTATAAGCCAGGTAGGGGTATAGTCTGATGAGTCCAAGGGGGTAGAGGGCATTAACCAACAGAGATATTTAATTAAGTGACTCACCCCATGGTATAAATTAAGGTGTGGGAGTTTTAGGCCTCACAGAGATTTAGGTGCAGCTAGTTTGTGGTATGCTCACCTTGGGGTTTTTCCTTTCCAAAGAAAAGTTGATATACTGTTGTGAATAAGCTTAAACCATGCTTTAGGGAGCCATAGTTTTACTTTTTTATTGTTTTTATTTATTTGTATTTCGGATGACACCTTTGAGCCGAGGGCTCTTTTACAAAGGTTCCACATCAAGGCAATAAGGACAATAAGGTACAAAACATAACATGATCATTACACTGGAACTTACAAAAAAAAGACAAATAAGGTTACAATAATAGCAGCCAAAGGCATTGTCAAGGAATTGTGTTGTGAATTAATTATACAGTACAAGTCATAGGCAGCTTAGGGAAGCTTTGTTAGGAGTAGGTTAGTGGGAAAAGAGGAAGAAGAGTGGTGGTAAGGGGGTGGTATGGGAGAGAGAGAGGGAGGAGGGAAGAAATGGGATGGGCATTGCGTTGGGTATGTGGTAGAAACATAGAAACATAGAAGTTGATGGCAGATAAGGACCGCAAGGCCCATCCAGTCTGCCCATTTCTTTTTCTACCTTATTAATGTGCCATCGGCCTTTGTTCTGTCAGTGGCATATCTATTCATAGTCATTTGTATTGCTCTCTTATGCCTATCCCATGCCTGTTTAAAGCCCTGCACTGTATTCATAGTCACCACTTCTTGTGGTAAGCCATTCCATGCATACACCACCCTTTCTATGAAAAGAATTTCCTCACCTTCCCCTTAATTGGCCCCTCTAATCTCATGCTGTGTCCTTTTGTCCTGCTATTTTCTTATATTTAAACATGTTAGACTCTTTCACCTTGTTAATGCCCTTAAGGTGTTTGAATGCCTTGATCATATCACCTCTCTCCTCCTTTGCTCAAGGGTATGCATATTGAGCTCTGTTAATCTGTCCTCATATGTCTTCTGATGCAGTCCCTGCACCATTTTAGTTGCCCTTCTCTGGACTGCCTCAATTTGAATTAATGTCCTTGTGAAGTTGTGGCCTCAATACTGCATGCAGTACTCCAGATGGGGCCTAACCAGTGTCTTGTAAAGAGAATTATTACCTCCTCTTACGACTTGTGATACCCCTACTAATACACCCTAACATCCCCCTAGCCTTACCTACTGCTTTAGAGGTCTGCTTGGATGATTTCAGGTCATCAGTGATGATGATGCCCAAGTCTCTTTCTTCCTTTGTGACTGCTAGCAACTCCCCTCCCAGCCTATAGGTGGCTTCAGGGTTTCTCTTCCCTTTGTGCATGATTTTGCACTTCTTTGCATTAAATCCCAGTTGCCACTCTTCTGACCATTTTGCTAGTTTATCCAGATCTCTTCTCATTCTGCCCACCCCATCTGGATCATCTACTCTGTTGGAGATCTTGCTGTCATCTGCAAACAGACAAGCCTTACCCTCTAGTCCATCTGCAAGGTCACTAATGAAGATGTTAAAGAGGACTGGCCCCAGAACTGATCCCTGAGGTACCCCACTTGTGACTTGCATCTCTTCTGACTGTATACAATTTACCACCACTCTCTGTTTTCTGCCCATCAACCAGTTTGCCACCCAGTTGACCAACTTCTGACCACCCGAGCCTACCCAGCTTGTTTATCAATCTTCACGTGGAACAGTGTCAAAAGCTTTGTTGAAGTCAAGGTAGGCGACATCATCTTCTCTCCCTTGATCCACCACTCTGGTTACCTAGACAAAGAAATCTATGAGATTAGTTTGACAGGACCTTCCTTTTGTAAACCCATGCTGTCTTGGATCCTGTACCCCTATGGATTCCAGGTGTTGCACTATCCTTTCCTTAAGGAGTGCCTCCATAATCTTGCCCACTACTGAGGTAAGACTGACTGGTCTGTAGTTTCCCGCCTCCTCCTTGCTACCACTCTTGTGAAGTGGGATCACATGAGCCCTTCTCCAGTCTTCTGAGACCTCTCCTGTGCTCAGAGACTCTCTAAACAGTTTTGATAATGGCTCTGCTAGTTCCACCTTTAGCTCCTTAAGTACCGTGGGATGTATGCCATCAGGTCCCATTGCCTTATCCACCCTAAGCTTAGCAAGCTGTTGTAGGACCCTTTCTTTTGGGAAGGGAGTAGTGCTCACCTCCCTGCCCCCTGTGTCCAGATGGGAAACAGGGGGGAGGGATGTAGTAGATGGGAAACAGCAAGGGAGGAGGAAAGGGGGGATGAAAAAGAAAAGGAGACAGATTCATCCTATACCCAGTAATGAGGGTAGGAGAGAGGATTGAGAGAGTTAAATGTCTAGTAGATTCAAAGGTTAAAAAATACGTGGGAAGAGGTTCATCTTAATAATGTTCACTCGACCACACAGGGTTAAAGAAAGATCTTGCCACCTTTCTAAATCGTGCTGTACTATTTTGTGCAGGTTGTCTAGATTAAGCATTTGTATCTGGGTGGCACTAGTAGATAGATGTATCCCTAAGTTCTTTATGGATTTTGGAGTCCATTTAAGTCCCAGCTCAAGTGCTTCCTGTTTGTATACCTTTAGATTTAGTTGAAAAATCAAGGATTTCTCTGTGTTTAGCTTGTAGTTGGAAAGGGAGCCATATTCCTGTATTAAACATAGCAACATTTGTATGGAGGGTTTAATTTGTGTAATATGAAGCAGAATGTCATCCATGTATACCGCTATCTTGGTGTTAAGCAATCCCAGTTGTATTCCATGTATCCCCAGAGATGTTTGTATGGAAACTATAAGGGGCTCTAGGTATAAGTTGAATAATAGGGGCAATAAGGGGCATCCTTGTCTAGTGCTGGCCTCTAAAGGGAAGCTGGAAGTGAGAGTCTCATAACAAAAGACTTGTGCAGTGGAGGTGGAGTACAGTATTTGTATCCAAGAAATGAATTCAGTGGGAAAATGAAATCTGTGAAGAGTCCTAAACAAGAACTGCCAGTGTGCCCTGTCAAAGGCCTTCTCTGCATCAAGAGAGACCTGTGCTACACCCTGGGGGGAATCCCTGGACATAGAGAAGACATAAGACAGGTGACAGAAATTGTCCACAGAGGACCTACCCTTCATAAAGCCTACTTGATCCAAACTGATAATTGAAGGAAGCATTTGATCTAACCTGAGGGCTAATTGTTTCTCAAGGATTTTAAGGTCGGTATTGAGAAGAGATATGGGGCATTAATTAGATACTTCTGTTGGATCCTTTCCAGGTTTGAGAAGTATAATAATTGTGGCATTGAACATCTTTGGATCAAAATCTGCCTCATTTAGCATGCTGGAGTAGACTGCTAGTACCATGGGGCTAGCTGGGGTGCAAACCTTTTATAGAAATTTGGTGAATAGCCATCTGGGCCTGGGGCTGTATCTGAAGGGAGGACTTTAATTGTTTGGATTATGTCCGCTTCTGTAAAAGGTACAATTAATTTTTCCATTTGGGTGGGAGTAAGAGAGGGAAGGGGAAGGTTCGCTAAGTAAGAGCCCACCTTTTGTTGAGACTGGTGATTGGGCATACGTGCAAATAGCTGTTTTCTAATATTGTTCAAACTCTTTATTAATGTCTGCAGCCTGGGTTAAGAATGGACCTTTGGGGCCCTTTTGTATCACTGTGATGCATTTTGAGGCTTCAATCTTTTTAAGTCAGAGGGCCAAAATCCATCCCGCTTTTTGCTCTTGTTTGGTGTAGGTAGCTTTTGATTTTAACATTGCCCATTCTGCCTTTTCTCTAAAAAGATCAGAATATTTATCCTGTAATTTCATAAGAGCCTCTTTCTCAGATTCCAAGGTAATCCTGGACAGATATTTCTCCTTTTCCCTGATTTGGTCTAAAAGGATTTTGGCTTCCTGAGTTTCTTTCTGTTTTTTAACGACTGACCATTTTATTAACTCTCCTCTAAGAAAATATTTTAGTGCACCCCTTTCCATGGAAGGGGATTGCATGGTGCCCCAATTAATATCTTTGTAGGAATCTAGGGCAGATAATATACTACCTGTGTCTTTTGTGTCCTTTAATAGCTGGTTATTGAGTCTCCATTGTTTACTTCTGTCCCAGTTTAGAGACAAAGAAAGGAGGCAGGTTGTTCTGGAGTGGTCTGAACCTGTTCCTGGTTTCAGTCTGCTGTCCATTAGCCCTTGAATCAGAGATTTACTCATCCAGAAGTAATCAAGGTGTGAGGCTGAGCTATGGACTGCAGAGCATAAGGTGTATTCCCTTGCAGTAGGGTGCAAACTCCTCCAAGGATCACAGAAACCTAGTTAGTCTACCAAGTCTGTCCAAGCTCTCTGGGCTGGGGTAAGTTCCCGGATCCTGGAACCCAATGATTTATCCAGAATGGGGTCAAGGATGAGTTCCAATCTCTACCTATAAACATTGCAATATTTAGGAAAGGTGTCAGGGATGAAAGTAGCTACATAAAAAATGATGCAGAGTCTACGTTGGGACCATAAACACTGCTCAGTAGAATTTTATATGAGTGAATCTTGACTATGGGCAGGATATACCTGCCCTCTTTATCTCTAATGTACTGTTCCCATACAAAGGGAAAAGCCCTAGTGAGAATAGTTACCCCTTTGCTATTTCTGGAATCTCCCACAGCAAACACTTGTCCCACCTGCTGTCTCCTCAGAAGAATCTTCTCAGCTTCCAGGAGATGGGGTTCTTATGAAAAAATCACATCACTTCATATGTTAATTAAGTGTTTAAGAAGTTGCATGTGTCTAAGAGGGTGCCTTGCACCTTTAACATTCCATGTACTAAACTTAAATGGTTGCACCATATACCTGGTTAATTTTTGTGAAATCCTTCTAATTTTACTAATTGTAAAATTTAGCCAGCTAGACGGTAATATTTGATTTTTAAATTGGCACTGTTCCCCCCAAAAATTAGATAAGCGAAGTAAGCTTTTCCCTTGTAGATTCTCTCTCCCCATATCCCCATTATTACCCTTTACCTTCCTATCTCCTACCTCCCCAATATGCAGTGAAACCAGATGAAAAATGAAAATGGTAGCACCCCGGATACTGAGTTGCATCCTATAATCTTTAATGTAACCATTGGAACTACCCTCTCCCCACTCTGCTGGTCCATGGTGATCAGCAGACTGAAGTCCCTCTCCTCTCCCCGCTCACCTGACCATAATCAAATGTATTACCTAGCTTCCTAGAACTAGTTACATAAACTGCTATACAGCCCTAATTATTCCTGCAAAGCAGCGTCATACCTACATTCATATTAGGACTGTATTAGCCTACACCTATTTCTCCATAAGTGCTCAGAGGGAGACCAATGGTGAAACAATCAAAAACAAGAGAAATTTAAGCTGGGATGACATTTTGATTCTGAGCCATTGTGCATATTTAGATTCATCTCATATGCAAAATAACAAAAGTACAATGCCACCTCAGGAAGGTGGTCTTCTCCAGATCTGTGGAGTTGCATGAGTTTAGTCTGGGGCCCCCTGTAACCTAAAGTCTCCATTTCTGTAATTCTGGATAAAGGACTTACTGTTTATGCAATGCAAGGATTCTCTATTTATTTACTCAGGTGTTTAGTTCTGTTATAATAAAGTTTCCCCAATGGTTTTCTCCCCCGGAACGAAGTGATTATGTCCCTTGTGAATACATTGACTGGTTTTGATCTCCAAGCAGTGGAATTGCCCCTCGAATTCAATGTGCCCAGTTCTGACCTACTATCTGTCCAAGAATAAAGCCTCTGAGCCAAATAAGGCCCCTACAAAATTTCCCCAAGACAGCATGACAACCTTCCCTCTTACTCTGACTCAAAAAATATCTTCCACAACATTCTATCAAGGGCCCTTAATAAGTATGCTCCCCTTATTAAAGTTCGAACTAGGACCAAAACCTGTAAATGGTTCACCCCTCAGATCAAGTCCTTGCTTCTAGAAAGAGATAAGCTCTGGAAAAAAGCACGCAGACTGAACACTGCAGAGGATTGGAACCAGTTCAGGAGACTACGAAATTTATGTACCAAAACAATCAGAGAATTGAAGGCCACCTTCTTCAAATCGAACTCGACTCTGCCACAAAGAGCCCAATCAAGCTCTGGAACACAATCAGTGATCTGCTAGGCCACTCCCCAGGAAATTCACTCCCGACCAAGATTACCTCTGGCAACTTGACTATAACCGAAAAGATGGATATACTTGATGCATTCAATAACCACTTTGCTACTGCAGGCATGGCATTTGATAACTCCCCTGCAAACATACTTTGCTCCCAGACTGCCAGCCAACTGCCTGAAACTCCGATAGCTTCGCCGCCTTTCTCACTTCAACCTGCCACACTGAAAGAGGTAGAGGACCTCTTGCTTCAGTTGGATACTAGAAAAAGTGCTGGGCCAACTCCCTTGACCCTTACTTCCTAAAAATTGCCTACCACATACTAGCAATACCCGTCACCCACCTTTTTAACTTATCCCTGTCTCAGGGCACCTTACCACCTATATGGAAGACAGCACATGTCATACCACTGTTCAAATCAGGTGACCGTGGTGATCTCAATAACTACAGGCCAATTTCTCTCCTTCCGGTCCTGTCCAAGCTCCTAGAGAAAATTGTAAATGCACAGCTGAGGACTCACCTTGAGTCTAGGGAACTGCTAAATCCTATGCAGTCAGTTCAGAGCTAAACATAGCACTATCTCAGCCCTCGCCAAAGTTACTAACGACTGGCAGCGTAATCTTGAAGCAAAAACTTTATTTGTGCTGTTTCCTTGATCTAAGCTAAGGCTTTCGACACAGTCGACCATGGTCTACTCCTCTCCGCCCTTCAAACCATAGGTGTGGACTCCTCCTCTCTGCGTTGGTTCACTGACTATCTTACAGGCAACTTCAACAAGTTAAAAGCCGAAGGGAGACCTGTCGCCCTTAAAAACTCTGCAAAGAGGGGTACCTCAAGGTTCTATATTAGGGCCCTTACTTTTTGCAATCTACATTAATAACATTGACTACTGTATAAAAGAAGCCAACATCCATCTGTTTGCAGATGATACAGTTCTCTACGTGAGTCGCCCAACACCTGAAGCTGCCTGCAATGACCTACAGTCAGAATTCAACCTTTTGAAAAGCCAACTCCTCCAAAAAAAGCTACTCCTTAATGCCAAAAAAACTAAAGCGATGGTCCTCTCTCCTTTTATCCATACAGCTAACCCTGTGTCCAGTGGGACAGTTCCCCAAATTACCACAGTTCTAGGTGAAAATCTAGAATTTGTTACAAAATTCAAGTATCTGGGAGTTTGGATAGACCAAAGACTCTCCTTCATTGAACATATCGAGGACTTGCTAAAACGACTTCGGCAAAGGCTTGGACTGTTTTTTAGAATCAGCCAATTTCTCACCAGAGATGCCAAGAAACAACTGGTCCAATCCATTTCCTATCATTGGTTGATACGCTGACTTCCTCTACAGCCAATGCCCAACTCTTACATGGCTAAACTGGACACACTCTACCATCGAGCACTGAGGTTTATCATGGGACTCCCTTCGACACACATCACTGCACCCTATATGTGGCAGTGGGATGGACATCACTAAAGTTCAGGTGCCACAAGCAAGCTCTCTGGACCTATAGAGCCATCTCTAATAAGCTGCCTTACTATATCTCCTGCTGTCTTCCCTGGTATAATTGGGAAATGCAGCGTTAAGAAGTTACTCAGCTATTACACTTAAAGTACCCAAAGCAAAATCCAGCTTGACGGGGCAGCCATAAGCTTCGTGCTACCTACCTTATGGAATGATCTACAAAAACCCTCAAATTAAGCACTCTAATCAGTATAAATGCTTTCAAGATGCTTTATTTCCGTACAATCAGAGAAGTATGTAGCTGCTTCACCCACTCAGACCAAGTACGGTGTCTGCACTGGTATATAATACGCCTAGACCCAATTTTAAGTACTGACCCCCAGCTTGCTCCTCACCAGCCTAATTGTTCTCTCTCTTATCCCCTGTCTTATCAACACTAGGCCCATCCATCCCCTTATTCTTCCTTTCCCAACCTCGGATAGGAGCTCACTACCCTGAGTTGTGACATCCTACCATGCCCGTGCTATAGCATTCAATCCGGGGCTCCACACATACTCCTTTTCTCCATCCACCTTCTCTACATCCAGCTTTCCAACTCCTTTCTGTGCACCGTGCCCTCCTAGACTTTCTCCCCTACTTCCCTCCTCTCTTCCCCCTATCTTCACCTCTACCTGGTGTATATTTTATTTTTATTTTTTCTTCCGTTACTTCCTCCTGCAACCTTAGATAACCTGCTTTATCTTCCTATAGACACTTCTATGTATGTAAATACCATGTAATCTGTACAATATCTGTATAATTCTATGTACATATGAACTTCTTTTCTTCCTCTCTGTAAAGTATTATCTGTATTGCCTTGTAAATACCTGTGTTGACCTGTATATACAATTGTTCGTGCTCCACCCAGGTCCATCTTGCAAATGAGCTTCTGCTCAACGATGAACGCCTGGTTAAATAAAGACTTGATTGATTGATTGATTAAATAAAGACTTGATTGATTGATTGATTGATTGATTGATTGAAAAAAGCATCTGTTTAGGAGGTATACTGGAAAAGTGTGCTCTGGTACGTAGAGCCATGGGCATTTGACAAGCAAATATTTTTTAGCATCCTCAGGTGGCTAAATTACATCATTAAGAAGTCAAAAACAACAGCTTAAAAGTCTCTCTTTTACATGATATGTTGCCTGTAAACTTTCTGAGTATGCTCAGCAGTCAGAAAATAAAGCAGGGTGCTTCTGTTTGAGGTATTCCATCACAGGATCTAATTCTTCAAATGAAGACCATAAGCCATCCAGGTGAACTTGGAGTTTAGCAGGATACACCATGTGAAACATTATGCTCGATGCAATGCACTTTGAGCTGATCGGGTGAAATAGGTTTTGGCACTGTCGGACAGTTGTTGGCATATCTTGTGTGACCCTGATCTTTTGCCTTACCACAGAACATCTTGCAAATCCCTCAATTTTTCTAAAATGTGTTGTTTCTCCTGAAAGATGAGGAGGCGACATATTAAGGTTCTGGGCTGCGCAGCAGGTGGAGGCATAGGCCTAAGGGTGCCATGGGCTCTCTTGGAGGTGTAGGTCAGACCAAACGGAGAAGGCCCAGCTATCTTAGAAAGTAATTTTTGCATGAATAGCGGAGAATCAGTTCCGTCTTCCTTCTCTGGGATTCCGATTACCACTAAGTTTTTTACGTCGGCTTCTCCCCTCTAAATCTGCAATCTTACTCTACAACTTCTTTATGATGTGGTGATTTGTAATAATTAGGGATTCCTTTTATTGGTCCACTTCTCCACGGAGAAAATGCTGACTTCATTATCAGTGGTGCGTCTCGTGGTGTCTTCCAACGCCTTCGATATCGCCTTCACTTCCGAGACCAGAGAACAAACTTCATCCCTGAATGGTTGGAACTCAGAAAGAAATCATTTCAAACTAAGAGGGGTTGAGTCCGCTGTTGTCAAAGGAGAGGTTGAAGCTGGCTGAGTGCAGCCTGCAGTAGCAGGGTTCACCCTAGGTTTTTTTGGGCTGCTTTTCCAGTGTGACAGGCAGTGTGTGCTGAGGTGCCGCCTGACGCATCTCTGCTTCCATTTCTGCCCCAAATCCTTTTTCCAAAGACACTGGAAGTGTTCAGCAGTCTTGTAAGCTTCAGAGTTAGTTTTATTTTTAAAAGGATTAAAGTTTTAGTTTAAATTAGGTAGTCAGGTGAGTGGAGCACTTGTGGAACACATCCTACTCAGTTGGCTGCATCACTTGATTGTGTTAGGATTATTTCTGAATGTTCACCTCTCAATCTTCTCCTGTGATGTGTGATGTGAGGTTCCATCCTGGGTCCTCTGCTGTTTGCAATTGATATTAATAATATTGATATGAGTGTAAAAGAGTCTAATACTATATACACCTATTCATGGATGATATGGTGCTTTACATAGGCAGACCATCACCTGAAGCTGCATGCCATGACCTTCAATCTGATTTCAGTAGCTGCAGCTTCAGCTCCTAAACCAAACACTGCTCTTAAATCCAAAGAAAATGAAAGTAATATTTTTCCTCACCCTTTATTCATTTAGTAAACCCAGCTACCTCTTGATTGATTCCACAAATTACTGCATTACTAGGAGAACCACTAAAATATGTAACAAAGTTCAAATACTTGGGAGTCTGGATTGACCACAGAATATCCTTTACTGACCATATCGAAGAACTGACAAAAAAAACATAGGCAGAGACTCAGTCTATTTTTCAGGCTTAACCACCTTCTCACTAAAGAAGCTAAGCTGATGCTGGTTCAAACTACATTCATCTCACTGCTAGATTATGTGGATTTCCTCTGTAGCCAGGGCCCTGCTGTGATGCTAGAGAAGCTGGATACACTTTATCATACAGCCCTAAGGTTCCTCATTGGTCTTCCCTTCTCCACTCATTACTGCTCCCTATATGCAGTTGTGGGATGTTCATCTCTCCCTTATAGACATCAAAGAAATGCAGCACTTTGGACTTACAGAGCTATCATCAAAAAGCTGTTCCAGTACATCTCCTATTGTCTTCCATTAAGCTTGATTGGTAACTATGCTCTGAGAAGTATTTTTTTATTTCTCTGAAAGTACCTAAGGTGAACCTATGCTTTGTTGGGCTACCATAAGCTATGTGCTGCCCATTTTGTGGAACAAGTTGCAAAAGACATTGAAAGTCATCATCTCTTCCAACCTGGCTGTCTTCAAAACACTATAAGCTCACTTTTATAAGGAATCTTGTAATTGCTTTCCTTATCCCTAATCTCCCCTTTCTTAGGCAGCACCATCCCTATCTTGCCTGGCTGTCAGTATCTATGCCTGCCAACTTGTTTCATATCCTCCACCTCTCCATATATCACTGCTATACTCTTATTCTTGGATACCACTCCTAATATTCTAACATTTGTTTCTCACCAGTTGCCTAACCTCCAATATATCAGGCAGGAGCAGCACTTACATTTTTTGTCAAGCCATGTATCCCTTGCACTTGCACGTCCTGCTCCTTTATCTCGTATTTCTTCACATCCTTCCTGCTTTTAAGCCAACCCCCCCTGGCCCCATCTAGTACCCTTCCCACCCACTTTACCTTACTTTCCTAGCTCTTCCGACCTTATTTTTCATTGTAGGCTATATACTGCTATCAAACACCACACCATGACTGAATATATATATATATATATATATATATATATATATATATATTTATGTTTAATTTGTACTGGTTCCTTGTGAATATATTGTCTTTATCTATCAAAATGATTAGTACTTGTCTTGTATTTTTCCTGAACTACTGTTATTGATACTCTCTCTGAATTCAGTAATCACTGTGTACTTTTGCTTCCCTTGTAAACGTATTTTACACTACAGTGATGTCCACCCAGGTCCATCTTGAAAATGAGTTTTGCTCAATGATGATTGCCTGGTTAAATAAATATATGATTGATTGATTGATTGATTGATTGATTTTTTAACTTCTATTCTTTCCACTAGTCTTAACTGATCTCAACTGTTATTCAAATCAACCATTTAGTTGGGTATTAGGTCAGAATAGCAACCCTGAAAACAATGCGGTTAAGAACTACACCAGTCAAAATGCTGCCACTTTATGTTTTGCAGGGGGCACTACTGCTGCACCACCCCACCAGGGGTGCTCTGCCCCCACACACCCCCAGACTAATTGATCCTAACTCCAGGGGGAGCAGATCATGGGGCAAGAAGGAAATTGGGGGTCATGAAATACTGTTTCCATGGCCCCTTATAAAAAAAAAAATTAAGTCTCAATAAAGGCAAAATCTTGGGAGACCAGGATTAGAACCTTGGTCTCCACTACCACCTGGCCGAGCTGCTCCATGCCTCTACCCGCCACAAAACAGGGGCAGTTTGGCCAACTTCCTGAATTCCGCTGCCATTGTCCTGTGGCAAAGCCAAGAACAGGGACTTGGAAGCACTTACTGCAAGTGCTGTCAATCCCCTCCCATTGTTCATGGCAATGCTATTCAGACTAGCGCTCTTTTTATGTGTGTTATTCTGGTAGCGCTATACTGACCAGGCAGGGTTTATTACCACATAAGTTCCTTATCACTGGTGCCCACAACAGCATCACTTGGTAGTAAAAATATATAAGATAATTGCTCCCAAGTCATGCAGTGAATCAACTGTAAAAAGTCTTTCAGAAACTTCTCCTGCTTTCCCTCACCTCTTTAAATATCTTCATTTCCCAATCACTTGGTGCTTTAACATCTTCCAATATGTTGATTGAGGCAGTCTCTTGGTGTCAAACCACACAACAGTCTTTCTACTGTGTGGTCACCTAAGCATGGTTTATTTTTGTAGTGGGTGCTAAATTAAGTCACCTAAATAAAGACACTTGGTTGGGAATTAGCTGTACTTTGTCACTGTAAAAATTAACTAAACTAGTCATCCAACTTGTTTAGTCAATGTGACAAGAACTGCACATTGTGCAGTTCCTAGTGCAATGTGTGCAGTTCTGGAGGCTGCATCTTTGCAATGACATTGACAGGGTGGAGGCAGTCCAGAGAAGGTCATCTTGGATGTTACAGGGCTTGCACCAGAAAACCTATGAGAAGAGATTGAGATATCACAATATATGCTCAGTAGAGGAATGGAGAGAGTGGTGGGATGTGAAAGAAACATTTAAGTACCTTAAGTGCACAAATAAGATGCAGGGGAGAGTCATCTTCCAATATAGGAGGAGTACAGGAATGAGGGGGCATGATATGAACTTGGAAGGTGGCAGGTTAAAGGGAAATATGAGGAAGTTTTTCTTCATAGAGAGGATGGTAGACACATGGAATAGTCTGCCACAGGAGGTTGTGGAATAAAGCATACAGGAAGGATTTAAACATGCCAGGGACAGTCATAAGGGAAACTTAGAGATGGGGAGGAGGGGTGATAAGCTGATGACCAGATAGGGTCAGAGGCTACAAACAAGTGTAGGGCTTATGTGTAGACTGGATGTAACTAGCAGTCTTTATCAGCTGACAATTTCTGTTTCTATGCATTGTAGTAAGTCCCTCTGCAGTAAGGGCTAAAAAAATGTTCACAACTGTGAAATGAATACTGGTCCCCACCCAGCTACTATCCAGGTTCTCTGCCTTTCTGCTGTCATCCTGGTGGCTTGCATCTCTGCAATTATTCCACATGGTGACATAGATAGTTTCTACTGATTACCTGTGCTAACAATAGAAATGATAATGATAAGAAAAACTGTTTACAGCTATAAGCAAACTCTGGTCCTCTCCCAGCAATTGCCTTTGTGCTCTGTCACTGATCCTGGATGATCCATAGTGGGAAAAGTCATGGATGCCATCTTGAAAGACTGGATGGTGGACTTCCTGGTGGTAAATGGGTTCCAGTATGAAAATCAACATGGGTTGTCAGAGGGAAATAGTGACAAACAAACCTGGTCCAGTTTTTTGACTTGGTGACACAGTTCCGGGATGGAGGAAAGTCGGTTGATGTCCTGTACCTTGACTTCAGCTAGGCTTCTGATTCAGTCCTATATGTAAGGCTAATTTAGAAATTGAGGGAATTTGGGGTGGGAGATAAGTTGGTTGGGTGGGTAGCAAATTGGCTTAGGAATAGATGGCAGAGGGTGGTGGTAGGGGATGAAGTCTTGACACCCAGAGAGGTCATCAGAGGAGTCCCGCTTGGTTCAGTCGTGGGCATTATCCTTTTTAATTTTTTCTTTGTGGACATCAGGGAAGGAGTTGGTAGTAAAATGAGTTTATTCACTGATGATACTAAATTGGGGCTGTGGTAGATCACAATGAGGAAAGTAGGGTCCTATAGGATGACCTGGAGAGGCCAGAAAACTGGGCCCACAAGTGGCAGTTGTGGTTTAATGCACACAAATGCAGCGTTCTGCACCTAGGTGTTAGGAATCATAGTTAAACCTACCACTTGGGGGGCACAGCTGACTGTTGTGACAGTGGTGAAGGATCTGAAGGTGATAACTGATGCTAAAGGGAACCACTCGGAGCAGTGCAGGAGGGCAGCGGCTAAGGCAAACACAATGCTTGGGTGTAGTGCCAGGGGGATAATGTCCAGGAGAAGAGAGGTTATACTTCCCCTGTACACCTCACTGGTGAGGCCACATCTGGAGTAGTTTGGGCAGTTCTGGCTTTACTACCTGAAAAAGGATATCAAACTGCTGGAGAGACTCCAGAGAAGGGTGATGAGGATGATTAGTGGTCTGGGGGGACTGTCATATGAGGATAGACTTAGAGAGCCAAACATGTACTATCTGGAAGACAGAAGGCATGAGGGTATGATATAGATAGTCAAATAGCTGAAAGGGTTCAACAGAGGGAATAATGAAGACCTGCTCAAGTTGAGGGAGTAAGGGACTACAAAAGGCCATAGTCTAAAGTTAGCAGAGGGGAGGCGAGGGGGCTTTATTTCATAGAGTGGGTGGTGGTGCCCTGGAATGCACTGCTGGAAGATCTGGGAAAACAGAGAACTTTGGGAGATTTCAGGAACAGTTGGGATAGGCACAGGGGCACAGTACCAGGTGGGGGTAAGGTGATCACCAGTGATGTACAGCATGGGGAAGTGGGTGGGAGGGGTGAAATAATGAGAAAAGGCAGAGCAGCTACTGTACACTACCAGTGAGCTGTATTGGCCAGCCAAGACAGACTGTTAGGCCTAATCTGCTGGCAAGTATGTATCTATGTATGTATGTCTGTATATATGTATATACTATCATTTCTCATTGCAAGACAGAAGGTTTTTATTGATCAATGAATGCTACCCACATACATTGTAATGAGAAATAAAGGATGGTCATACACTGGGAATCATTCTCATGTTCCCTTTCCAGTTAATGTCTTGATGCTCTGCTACAGCATTCCCATTCCACATGGCATAGTAGATGTATTCTACAGGCAGATGAATGCTAACAATGGACACTGTAATGATAAAGAAAAAAATGTTCACAACTTGGAATCAGTCCCAGGCCATTCCCAAATACTGTCCTGATGCTCTGCCACTGTTCTACCATTCTACATGGTGAGGCAGAATGTTTCTAGAGTTTGAACCGCTAACAACATAAACTATATAGAGAAAAAAAAAGTTCATATACTGGGAATTGAACAGCCCCCCCCCCAGCAACATAATGGTACTCTACCACTATGTCATCTTTCCTTGTGGCAAGACAGAGGAGCTTCACAAGCTATACTTGTTCTAATGACTAACATTGGAAGATCATGAAAATCATATTTTATGCAATTTTATGTTATAGGGTTTGGTTGATCCAGATTTTTCCCAGAAACCAGAACATCACTTTTAGTTTTCAGGGAAGCAGCACCTTCTTCAAGTTGGAGTGTCAGCATTATTAGTTTCTAAATGTTTGCAACCATTAATATTTCAAGTTGTATCACATATGGTTTCATAAAATGGGGGTTGCATACATAGATGATTTTTAAAGCCAAGAAGACATAAAGTAAGAACATAGAGACATAAACAGAAAGAGAAATGGTTATATTTAAATATGAAGCCAAGGCTTATCTTCCCTTTTAAGTATGTAGTACATGCCAGCATGTTACCAAAGCATTCACTTCACAGTTTCAAATGTACTTTTATGGGTCATATGCTTGAACCATGTTCATTTGTGTGAAGTAATTGTTCATTATAATAATAAAAAAGTTTATATCTTCAGGTATACGTCAACCACCCCAGGTGTGGAAACTTGCTGCAATAATACTTGGAGTCCTCTGCCTTACACTGTTTCTCACAGTGGCTACTTTGGCTGTAATAGGTGAGTATGCAGATGAACAAATTGAACAGCTTATTTTGGGTTAAGTTTTCCCTTGACTGCACTGTACATTCTGATATTCTGCGCTCTTTTATTTGAACAGTACATATAGATTTTTTTTTCTTTTTTATTCAAACATTTGGTAACCAGAAAAGGCACACTGAGCTGAGGTTCATTTCCAGGTGTGGCCTGGGGAGAGGGTTGAGAGATTAAAGTACATATATAGTAATAATACAAAATAAAATATTAATATAAAAACAAAAGTATATACAGTGTAAGGAGGGACAAGGAGAGTAAAAGAGGAGGAGGAGGAGTAGCTCTTTACATAAAGGAAGGAATCAAAGTAACAGAACAAAAGGGAAAACAGGGAGGAGAAGAAGCACTGTGGGTAAATTTGGAGACCGGCAATGTCACCACAATCCGCTCAGGGGTTGTATACAGACCCCCTTCTCAGGGTGAGGAAATGGACAAGGAAATGATAGAAAGAATATTTACAATGACAGACAAAGGGGAGATATTGCTGATGGGTGATCTGAATATGCCAGATGTTAACTGGAGTGCAGTTGCAGCAACCACTTCAAGAGTGGGATTATTCTAGATGCCCTACAGGGGGCATGCCTTAGACAACTAGTATTGGAGCCCACTTGATGAGAGCAATCTTAGACCTGGTTCTCTCAAATGGAGATGAAGAGAGGATCACAGATGTAAAAGTGGGTAGCCATCTGGGAACTAGCGACCATTGAACAGTATGGTTCACAATAAACACAGCAATAGAGTCAAGCCATACAAAGGCAAAAGTACTGGACTTTAGGAGGGCTGAGTTTGCCAAAATGGGTGAGTGCCTAAGGAATGCACTAGTAAACGGGCAGGAAGGAGGGGTGGAAGAACAATGAGGAATAATAAAAACTGCCATCACTGAGGTAACAAGCCTTTGTGTGAAGCAAATAAACAAAACAAAAATGATGTAAGAAACCACTATGGTTCTCAAAGGAAGTGGCAGTGAAGGTTCAAGAGAAAAAGAAAGCATTCAGGAAGTACAAGGAATCACAGAAGGAGTAGGACAGAGAACTGTATCAGTTAAAGCAAAAGGAAGCTGGGAAGGCAGTCAGAACAGCAAAGGCCCTAACTGAGGAAAAGATAGCCAACTCAGTTAAGAAGGGGGATAAAACCTTTATAGGTACATCAGGGAGCGAAGGAAGATCAAGGAGGTTAGTGAGGCTTAATAAAGAGGAGGAGGGTGGGCAGAGGGTGACTGTGAAAGGCAGAGATACTAAACAAATATTTTTGCTCAGTATTTACAAAGGAAGTGGGAGGTACTTAAAACAAACAGTAGAAACACTCTGGATACAGAAGTTGATACCCGCATTACAGAAGAAAGGTTCTGAAAGAACTCTTAAAACTGAAGGTGGACAAAGCAATGGGGCCTGATAGGATTCATCCCAGAATTCTAAAAGAACTAAGGGTAGAACTAGTGACACCACTGACTACCCTCTTTAACAAATCATGGGAGGATGGGGTGGTACCCAAGGACTGGAGAAGGGCAGATGTGATTCCTCTTCACAGAAGTGGGAGCAAGGTAGCAGCAGGAAACTACAGACCTGTTACTTTAACCTCAGTGGTAGGGAAAATGATGGAATCACTTCTGAAGGAAAGAATTGTTGAGTATCTAGAGGCCAGAGGGGTGCAGGATCCAAGGCAGCATGGATTCACAGCGGGAAGGTCATGCCAGATAAATCTGATAGATTTCTTTGACTGGGTGACCAAAGTAGTAGATCAGGGAGGGGCTGTGGACATTGCCTACCTAGACTTTAGCAAGGCATTTGACACAGTCCCACACAAAAGATTAATAATCAAGTTAGCCAGACTGGGAGTGTGTCCCAAGATGACAGACTGGGTAAAGTATTGGCTGGAGAATAGGACACAGAGAGTAATAGTAAATGGAGTCCACTATGAAGAAAGTGGGGTTACTAGTGGGGTACCGCAGGGTTCATTATTAGGACCAGTCCTCTTCAATGTCTTCTTAAGCGACATTGCAGAGGACTGAAAAGAAAATGTGTCTCTTTGCCGATGACACAAAGATCTGCAACAGAGTTGATGTGCAAGGTGGGGTGGAAAGATGAGAAGGGACTTGGCAAGGTTAGAGGAATGGTCAAATGTATGGCAGCTTAGATTCAATGCTAAGAAGTGCAAGGTAATGCACCTGGGAAACAAAACCCAGGGAAAGAGTACACAATGGGGTGAGATACTAAGAACAACAAAAATGGAAGGGACCTGGGGTAGTCATATCAGATGACCTAAAGGTGGGCAAGCAATGTGAGAGGGCAAGGAGGGCTGGGGGATACTGGAATGCATAGGGAGAGCATCACCAGTAGAAAACAGGAGTTATCATCCCTCTGTACAGACAGTTGGTGAGACCCCATCTGAGTACTGCATGCAGTTCTGGAGACCCAGTCTCCCAAAGACATAGACAGGATGGAGGCTGTCCAGAGGGCAACTAAAATGGTGCAGGGTCTGCACCAGAAGACATATGAAGAGAGACTTAAGGAGCTGAATATGTATAGCCTCAAGGAAAGGAGGGAGAGGGGGGACATGATAGAAACTTTCAAGTACCTCAAGGGAATCAACAAAGTCCAAGAGGGTAGCATCTTTCAAAAAGAGGTGTGCAAGAACAAGGGGCACAATTTGAAGATAGAGGGCAGCTCAGAGGTAATTTAAAGTATTTTTTCTGAGAGAGGTTGTGGATGCATGGAACGGCCTTCCGGAGGAAGTTGTGGAGTCAAAAACAGTGGTGGAATTCAAGCATGCATGGGACAGTCATAAGGCAATTCTAGGGGTTGGGGGTAGGAAGAAGTAGGCTGCTGGTTAACTAGGATCTGCAGCTTATCCATTAGGTAGGGAAATGGGAAGACTGGGTGGGCCAAGCAGTCCTTATCTGCCATCAAAACCTATGTTTCTATGTTTACCGGAATACATAGTATTCGGAAGGTGTATACAGGACAAACACATTTGGATACATATACAATACACAGCATGCATAAGGTATTAATAGGATAGAAACATATATCTACATATGTAGACAGGCTGTATGTATTTAGTACAAGAATTGTATGCATACCAGTGATACAGTGCCAGAAGATACAGGGCACCTAAAGCAGGAGCTAGTGCTGTAGGTAGATACCAACAGAGGATGAGGGTTGAGGGTAATGCTACTAGTTGGTTAACAGGCAGGAGCAGAATGGCGGTGGCAGGAGGTGTAGTTGGTATGTGATAGAGCTGTGAGAGAGAGAGAGTTTCTAAGTTTCGGATTGTTCCTATAGGTGAAGGCAAATTGGCCAGCAGTCCAGGGGAGTAAGGGGACTGAGAATGAGTGGGAATCCATTGAGTGTATGGAGTAAGGTGAAGTAAGTTTGGATGTTAGGGTGTCAGAGAGGTACATGGAGAGCAAGCTAAACCAATATTTGGAAATTGGAGAGATGAATGAATGAGACAATGATGGGACAGGGGTGCTGAATCAAGGGTGGAGAGGAGAGAGGGAGCAGTGGTGGGTTGTGATGTGAAAGTCAGAGGCATAGCAACTGAAAGCACAGAAGAGGAAGTCTAGCCAGACTAGTGAGGCAGAGGGCACAGTGCAGTATAATAGATCTGCATAATAAAAAATGAGGGTAATCATTTTAGTAAGCAGTTCATGCCTCACAGGTAGCAGGAGCAAGTCTGTGTTGCGGTATAATATGCTTAGCTTAGGGTGAAGTTTCAAGGATATGGTATCTATATGAATTGAAAAATGTAGCTGGGGGTCCAGCCATACTCCAACATATTTGTAGGATGTAACACCACTTAGAGGGGCTTCATCCAGTGATGTGATTGCTGGGAGGGAGGTCAGGCAAGCTTTTGACCTGATCCGAAAGTCCTAAAAACAGTCTTAGTTATGCCGATGTTAAGTTTGTTGACCTGCAACCAGGTGTGCTTGGAGAGGAAGTCCTGTTGTAGAAGGGATTGAACTTCACTTAGTACTGATGATGTACCTAGTAAATGATGTTATTACATTTTATATTCAAAATTATAATTGTTTTGCATTTTTAAGAAATTGCACACAAGGAATATTCATTTATGTGCAATTTGTGAATTGTTACTGTATACTGCAATTACATACTTTTATAGAGAAAATGCTGAAGTTTAGAAATAACATTTTTTACAGGTAAACAAATGTATAATTTCAAAATATCCGTATTATATGGAGAAAAATTGCACATTTTACATTTTTATGTCTACATAGAGAGAGTTATGCTGACACAGCATACTTACATTGATAAAGGGGCTTTGTTAGCACATCACTGCAAATACACCACAGCTGTATCCTTCCAGCCGAGTGGAGCTAAAGCAGATCTCTCCATGTCCTCTAATTTCAGTACATTGCAGTGTCTTCCTCCGGCCCCCTCTCTGCTGCAATATTTTCCTGCTGCACTATTTTTTGTCAGTGAAGCCAAGGCTGCATCCCCTTCCTCAAAAGGGTCTGAGATAGTGCCAATATCATCAGCGTGCTAATATACATTTCAGGAGACCGACATGCATTAGTTGCCCCAAGCAACCCAAATCCAAGTGCAGGCTTACCTTTGCAGTGAGTCCCTCCTCATTGACCTTCTTCACAGCCGATATTCAGCTGAGGACTAAGCATCAGGCAAATATTTCAAGAAAAGTTGGGAAAATCTGCTTCCAGTCATGTTTCATGGGACACTGACCAATGTTGCAGGCAGTGCATTCATTTGAAGCCTGGCACTACTGTTTACTGACTTAGGCTGACAGCAACACTGCTTCTGGACCCTCCCTCCCACCGGTGTCAGCTTTTCTACAGTATCTGAGCATCACCTACTCACACACCCACCTGCTGCTTTTTTTTCAGGTTGTGCTTAGCTGTGGCAGACTCAAGGAGCCTGTTGGATGCCCACAGTGAGTCCAACTCCTCATGCTCAGCTTGTAAACCTGACCCATGGCACTCTCCCTCTGACAACAGCTCACAGAATACAGTATATTTATTTATTTTTATTTTAAATGTTTCACCAGGAATTTCAGATGTGTACTAGGGGAAATGGGGAGGGAGTAACAACCAAAGTAATACAGGAATTTAACACAGCCGCAAAAACATTGAACAGGGAAAATCAGTGGATGTTAGCTGTCTGAATCTTATTAAGGCATCTGATAGTGTCCCTCATGGGCAGTTGGTTACATCACTGACTGATATGAGTATTCATGTAAACAAAACAAAATGGTTTACTTCATGGCTGGATGACAGGTAACAGCATGTTAGCATAAAGGGTGTAGTTTCTGAATGGACTGAAGTGACCAGCGGGGTTCCTCAGGCTGGGTCCTTGTTTATTTAAGCTCTACATCACTTCCATGAAATGTGAAGATAGTATATAGATTGCAAAATTCACAGAAGATACTTGAATTAGTGTGGTAATAAAGAACAAGGAGGATAGTGATAAACTATAAAGAAATTTAACTGAACTGGAAAAGTGGCCCAGAGAACTAGGCTAGAGTTCAACATAGATAAATGTGTGGTTATTCTCTTCTGAAAAACAAAGAGCATAGCAGAGTACAAATTAAAGAGCAAAAATCTGAGGGTGGTAACTGAGGAAAAAGACTCAGGCAAAATGGTTACGGATGATCTGTCCTTTAAAATCTATCGTCATGAAATATCCAAAAGAGCAAATGGAATATTAATCAGCATAATCAGGCACATATCATCCAGAGCGGAGAAAGTAGTTTTGCCTTTGTATAGAGCATTTGTCATGCCCCATTTGCAGTACTGTGCTCAATTTTGGGCCCCAATCATAAGAGGAGAGACTAGAATGCTGGAGGGGGTGCAAAGAAGGATCACTACGATGATCAGAGAGGCAAAGGTACTGATGAATATGAGGATAGAGTGGAGACGTTAGTCATGTTCACTCTCGAGTACAGGAGACTACAGGATGATATGTGCCTTCTATTTCAGGCCTTGACACATCATGATCCACAGGAAATGTTAGATCTAGAGATGAAAACCATAACACACAATGCTAGATCACACATTTTACAAATAAAAGGGGAATTTTGCTACTCTCGTAAAAGGGGATTTTGGTGCAGATGATAGTGGCAATATGTAACTTGCTCCAAGATAAAATGGCTGGATGTAGGAATATGACAGATTTTAAAAAGAAATTTGACAATTATAGTGTCAATAATAACATTAAAGGGTATCTTTAAATAAAAGGTGAGCATAATGGACAATTGTCTTCTCTGTTCTAGACTTACCTATGTTACATATAGCTAACAATCATATGCTAGAGAATAATAAATACAGTATTTACCATATTAAGTGCAATTTGATAGAGGCTAACAACTAAAGAATAGGTTCTACTATGAGTAAAATTTGTATATACAGTAGTCTAGGTAGACACAGAGACAAAAGGCTATTGGAATGCCCAGCAGCAGGCTGCCAGCCACCTGACAATTTTAATCCCAAACCTGCCTGTTACAGGTGCACACACAGCAGCCCCAGACATTTGTGATCAGGTAACACAGCAACCTGTCTCAAGCAAGTTGACACATGTACTCTGGCTCTACCAGCAACTTGCACAGTGCAGATGGCATCTAGTGAATAATCCCAAGATTATGACACAAACTTGATGCAAATAGATCACATCATCGATCACATTCCAGTTGATAGAATGACTCTTTCTGACATGATAATGCTTGAATCCTTCAACCACTGCAGACTGACACACAACATAACAGCGGTGACTAAATTTTATTTTGATAAATATATCAATCTGTATAAGCTTTGCACAAATGTACAGTGTCATAAAATACCTTTTGCATGGGTCAGAATGTAAAACTCCCTCACGATGGTATCAAATGTAAATCATGTTGCTGTAACTTTTTAAAGGAGTAGTCCACCCAAAATTTGTAAAAACATATGTTGTGCAGAGTGTTTTGATTTATATGTGAAGTTCTAGTGTGTCCTTCCCTCTGTCTGCTATTAGGAGTTTTTCCTAAATTAGCTTGCTGGCTTTACAGCAGTTTTGTGACCCCTGGGATCTCCATCTGAGACAGGTTAGTTGCATTCCTTGTTCCCACAATGCATACTGTCTCATGTAAAGGTGATGTAGCAGAGACCCAGCTTTCAGCACACAAATGCCAAGCAAACTAAATACCTTGGAAACTTTACAAACTGCTCACAAATTACCAGCAGCAAAGTTCTTCAGGACAGTAAGACCTTTACGATGTGGGTAGTCACTTAGCTGAACTCTATAGATTTTAAAATATAGCCATCTCTACTGTTGTGAACAGATTGTAATGCAGTGCTTTCTGCTGGATTTATGGTCTCTGCTATATCACTGTCACATGAGACAGAGTGCATTGTAGGACAAAGGAATACAATTAATCTGTCTCAGATGGAGATTCCCAGGGGTCATAAAACTACCATAGAGCTAGCAGGCTAATTTAGGAAAAAACCCATAATAGCAGATAGATGGAAGGACACACTAGAACTTAGCATACAAATCAAAATACTCGGCACAACATATGTTTTTTGCAAATTTTGGGTGGGCTACTCCTTTAATAGACATGTGGTATGATGCACCAATATAAATGGATTATGCAACATATGCAAATTATAGCTCACGTTAAGGAGAGAAAGAGCTCTGTGTTTAGGGAGATTAATTCTGATGGTAGTCAAGCAGTAAAAAAAAGAACAAACTGATTTCACCTAGATAAGAAGTGTATGTATTCAGTATAGTGATGTTTTAGAACAGAAATAATGATAAAAGCAATACTATGGCAAGACATTAAGATAAACAGGCATTTGCTTAAGTGGAAACACAGCATCACATTACTACAGGGAAAGGGAACATTGTTTACCCAGGAGTAGCACACTAAGCCGAAGCTTGTTTCCAGATGCAACCTGGTAGCACAAGAAAGTTAAGTGACTTGCTCAGGATCACACAGTATGCACCTAGGCAGCTGTGGGATTCAATCCCAAGTCTCCATATCTGCAGCTCAGAGCCATTACCCACTGCGCTATACTCCCTTCTAATAAATTATAACAAGTATTGTTTTTCTTTACAGGAAAAGGAAGGTAGGACTTGGTCACAAATTTACACGATAGTCTTATAAAGTTTGACAACACTCTACCTTTCTCTGCTTTGGTGCATGCACGTTATATAATACTGGGAGAAACACTATGCTTTATCTGCATGGGGATCAGCCTGCACTATTAACATTCAAGTGGATATTGCAATTGGGAATCATGAGCAACTACATGCAACAAATGCAACATACCAACTATGCATCATTTACACTTTGAGATGATAAAAATACAATCAGAGTTCAAGAAACTACATGGATATAAGTTTCAAAACAGAACCATATAGCCCCCTTTATTATGGCTGCATAGTCAGAGCTATGCTGACATATCAAAATTACATTGAGAAAGGGTCTTTAGTGACACTTAACTGTGAAGGTGGGGCTTTTGTTGCATATCACTGTGAATAAACCACAGCATGCCCTTCCACTGGAGTGGAGTTGAGCATATCTCTCCATCTCCTCTCCATTCAGTACAGTTTGGTTTCTTACTCCATCCCTCTGTACACCGCACTATTTTCTAGATGATTACCATTAGTTAGTGAAGCCAAGGCTGAACTCCCCATCCAGATGGGTCTGAGCTGGTGCCGGTACCACCAGTGTGCTAGTATACATTTCAGGAGATGAATGTGCACTAGCTTCCTGAAACAACCTAAACTCAAGTGCCTACTTACCATTGCAGGGAGTCCCTCTTAATAATCCTCCTTCACAGGCCCATATTCAGCTAAGGACCAAAGAGCAGGGAAGTTTCCAGAAAGGTTGGGACAATCTGTTTCCAGTCATATTTCATGGGACACTGACCAATGTTGAAGGCAGTATGTTCAGCGGAATCCAGGCACTACTGCTTACTGACTGAAACCAATGGTGACACTGCTTCTGGAGCACCCCTCCAGTGTTGATTGTTGTGCTTGAGCCTCACCTGCTCACAAGTCAACCTGCTTCTTTTTGTATCTGGTTGTGCTTAGCTCCAGTAGACACCAAGGAGACTGGTGGATGCCCTCAGAGAGCCCACCTCCATGAGCTCAGTATGCACACCTCACCCATGGTAGTGTCCTTCTAACAGAAGCCCACAGAATGCTCAACTCTGGACCATGCACCACCTGACAATTTGTATCCCAAGCCTATTTTAGGTGCACGCAATGCAGCCCTGGACAGTTGTGAACAGGCAACACAGCAACATGTCACGGGCAGGATGGCACATGCACTCTACCAGTATACTGTGTTTGTTACACACACACACACACCTGCTCTTTGGATAGAGATGCACTGTAAATGTAAAAACTTTATCTGTTTAAGTATTGTGCCTGATGTTGCATTATTCACTAACCATGTCTATTATTTACGGTAGACAGAATACAATAGCTTTGGGACCTTACTTATTACAGTTGCATAGCAAGAGCTATGCTGACATAGTGCAATTACATTGAGAAGTGTGTTTTGGAAACATGTGAGTATGAATACAACACAACTGTGTTCTTTCACCAGAGTGGAGTTGAAGAAAATCTCTTCACATTCTATCATTCAGTACAGTCCAGTTTCTTCCTCCCAGCCGCACTATTATCTTGCTGCACTATTCTCTTGTTCCTGACCCACACACCATACCTCTCTATTAGCAAACACTAGTGCTGGCTCTCATCATGTGCAGCATTGTGTGTCACAGGTTACACATGCCTAAGAAGACTGAGGCAAAAAACATTTAAAAATTACATGTGCCTGCTACTCAGTGAGATTTAGTCTGATTTCAAGCTTCAGTTACATGCTTTCTGCACTGTTTTGCTCCAGTCTCAGGATCCGCCATGCCTTTCTCCATGTTTGGTGTGTTCTGTGCTCCCCCTAAGGCTCCTGTTCCTCTCTCTCTCTCTCTCCCCCCTCCCAGGCTTGATCTCTCTCTCTCTCCCATTCTCTCAGTCAGCACGGTGACAGCACTGAAGTGACATGGCATCAGAAGGGATGATTTAGACAAATCACGTCCACCAAATCTGCATTGGAATGCTCATAGGTAATGCCTTTTTATTGGAATGTGCCAGCTGTTAGGTCATCTATGCCTATAGGGGTTGTATTCTGGGCCACAGTGATGCACATCTGTTTCTAGTTTTCTTTTGCCTTCATCAGCTAGTCTGAGGGGGGTGGCTCTAACAAGCTCTCCTTATAAACTTAATGCAAAAGCTAGGGCCACGATATTTCACAATTGTTGTCACTTCAGGAGCTATGGGTTCCAAAGAGAAGTTATCATGTTTGAATAAGTATAGTATTCAGGGGAATATTATGCCTGCTTTTCAGAAGCAAAAACAATTCTAATACACAAAGGTTGTTGTAAGCTGGTGACCAATAACTTACCTAATCCCCTTTGTATTATGCATGAAACAAAATACAAATTAAAAAGCACCCTCAAGCTGCCATTCCATACTACTGCCCACCATACTGCCAACTAATAAAATTGTGTGTGTGTGTGTATGTGTGTATGTGTAATGGCTTAAATTGAAAGACATTTTGGTCAAAGTTCTTCTGTTATGATGATTTGGTTATATAGGTTTATTTATTTTATATTGCTGGTGATTGAAAGGAGCGGTGCTATGTTTTTGTGTGGCAGGGTGTTGCATCTTTTAATTTAATTTTTTTGTCTATACACTGTGTCTCAGGGGGGCAACAGTTCTGCCAACTCTGTAAACAAATTTAAAGAGCAACAATTGTGCTTATTTTTAGAAAAGTCCCTAAGGACACCCACTGATGCCTTACCCTACATAAAAATAAACAGTTCATCTCTTGAGATTTTCTAAACTCCAGCTTATGAAAGGAAAGGGATCATAATTCTTGGTTTGGAGGTGCTGGTTGCCACATCCTTTCCTGTACTATGGTACAGAAAGCTGTGGCCTACTGCTGTCCATCTGCACTGTTGTTTTTGTCATAGCTATTTGTAGAGCACAGGGATACTTTACACTGACATGAATGGGGGCAAGTTTTAACATGTTTTTTTGTTATATTTTAAAAGTCTACCATGGTCAATTCAAAGTGACTGCTCAACTAATGATCTCTGACCAGAGCCAATAGGGCTGCAGGCAAGGAATTAGTGGTTAAAATATTGAAATGTATGTTATTTTTTTAATATTTTTACACCAATTTTTCAACATAGCCTTGTTATGACCCCACCTCATGAAAAAGGACAGAAAAATTATTCAACTCCAAGCCTAAAGGTGATATCATGCAAGGACTGCAAAGTCAACTTTTGGGACACAAACAATGATTTTGGGCAGGAGTTAAAAAATGACAGCTGTCAGATTCATGAGATGTTGTAATAAGGTTGCTTTGTGTGGGGGCACAAATATTGAATATCGCCAAAGTTATGAGCCTTCATTTGCAAAATTCATCATAGCCTCACATTTTTTTTTAACCGAATGTGTAACATACCCTTTTTATGAACATGGCTCATGAATAAGAGCAGATCAAATTTCTAACTCCTGTCTGAAAGGTGGTTTTGTGCAGGGACCATGAAATCAGCTTTCAGTATGTAAAAAAGAAAACAAAACATCAACCAGGATTTGAAAAATGACAGCCATAACATACATGAGGTGTTGTAATGATATGGCTATGTTGTAAATTTTGGGTAAAAATATTGAAAATATTGAAAATTACCAAAGTTATGAGCCTGTGTTAGTAAACTTCAATGTAGGCTCAAAACTTTGCCATTTTTGTTTTCACACATGTGCTGCAAACTCATTGGGATTGTAACTTTTGTCTGTCCAATGCATAGTGCTCTAGAAGGGGCACGATAGTATCACACCAGTCATCAGCCAGGCTGGTCCTTTCACTGTTTTGCCTCAAGTGGTCTGCACTTGAAAAGAAAAAGCTGCAAAAATCATGTGGTGGCTTGTTCCTTTCATCTGTAGGTCACCAAACAGCAAACAGCTGATTGTGTTGCAATATCTCCGCCCCCTCAACACACCACCAGTCCATTCCTGAAAGGTGGGAGGAGGCACTTTCCTTGCCTGCCTCCTCCACATCCCGCTGTCTCTGTTTGCTTATTTTCTCTGACCCATGTGGAGTAGGCCAGTCTATGCTCCGTACAGGCTGGGAGTATTCAGTGTGCAAAGGCACTTTTACTCTAAGCACATGATCTCACTAGCTGATCCCCCACCTTCCTACATTGGGGTGTTCAATCCCTATGTCAGCATGTATCCCTCCCTTTAACGTGGTACACTGGGAGCCCACCCTGGTGTGCCAAAAACTTCCTGTGGTGTTTCTGACACTGGGATGCCCACTCCCAATGTTGGATGCACTACCCCACTCCCCTATATTCTCTGACCTTGGGGTGCCCAATCCCCAGGTCAGCACTGATCTAGCCCCCCAGTAGTCTGGCACACTGGGAGCCCACCCCAGTGTGCCAAAATCCATGAATAGTTTACATGTAAAAAAGAAAACAGACCCACAACATATTTTTTAAACCTGAAAAAAAAAGAAAACATCCCCTTGTTCCTGCCAGCCCCCTTCCCCAACGTGCATCCTCCCTCTGCACACCCACCTCCCTGCACCTCTTACCCATAATTACCTCTGGAGGTTGATCTACTATGGTCCAGGAACATGTCTGCACTATTCAAAAACTGACCACAAACTGAAGAATATCACAGTAAACCCTGCAATGGCAATCAATGGAGGGTCTAAACTTAATTTGATATCTCAGCCACCTTTTGGAGTTTTGCTCCCAAATTTTCATCATGAGGTTCTTGGGACCCCATCTCATGAACACATTCACTGTCATTTAATTTATTGGTACCAAAAGGTGATTTTGTGGTTGCTGCATGGAATCACCTTTTGGGACCAATTATTGAAATGACAATGCCACTGTTGATGAGGTGGTGTCCCAAAAAGCCCTTGTTGCAAATCGGGTGAAAAAAATCATAAAAATGATTGCATTATGAGTGTCCATTGAGCAGTTTCCATGCACACTCATAACATCACACATTTTTAAGATTTTCACTCCAAGTTTCCAACATTGCCATTTATTCACACCCCCTTATGAATAGTACAGCTGTCATTTTTTGCATCCTTCCTGAAATGTGTTTTTGCACCTGTGGCACAGAATGGCACAGTCACTGTGCAAAATCAATGTTTGAGACAAGTTAATAAAATTCCAGTGCCACTGTTGATGAGGGGAGGTCTTAAAAAGGCCATGTTGAAGATTTGGTGATAACATTCCAAAAAATGACTGCGTTATGAGCATGAGTTGCACAGTTTCTATGCACACTAGTAACTTTGCCTCTTTTTCTTATTTTCACTCCAGAAATTCAACATTGCCTTTTCCTTACATGACCTCATGAAAAGTATAGCCATCATTTTTCACGTCCTGCCCAAAATGTGTTTTCACACCTGTGGTGCTGAATGGCACACTCACTTTGCAAAATCACCTTTTGGGATTGAATAATGAAATGATACTGCCACCATTCATGAGGTGGGGTCCCAAAAAGCCCATGTTGAACATGTAGAGCAAAAATACCAACAAATGCCTTGGGCATTAGGGTTTACAACCATAATACCCACCTTGTACAGACTGACAGGTGTCAGAGATTGTGACTTGGGGTGGTCGGCCATAATGCTCACCCCATTCCATCCCCATCCCCACCCTGCAGCCACTGACAAGCATCAAGGTGTGCCATGGGGTCTTTGGCCCTAACGTTCACCCCATTCTCCTATTCCACACCCATCTCAGCTTATTTCCTTATGGAACAGGGCAAGTTTAAGGGACGAAGGCCTCAAGGCACACTACGACACTGGTCAGTGTCTGCAGGGTGGGGTAAGTTGGAATGGTGTGAGCGTTATGGCCGATGATGCAAAGCCACACCCCCAATGCTTGTCAGTCTCTGCAGGGTGGGGGTGGGGTATGGCATTACTTCAGTACTTCACTGCCATTCATATTCTGCATCTCTCTAACTCCGGCACTAACAATGTCAATACCAACAAGCAAACATTCAGAATTGACAAATGCTTATTTTTCTAATGAAGTAAACCAGTGCTTGAAAAAACAAAAGAAATCTGTATTGAGAGTGATGCCTTAAAATGCAAGGCAGGGGAATATACAGAGAAAAATATGGGAAGCATGTACATCAGCAATATTAACAGCAAACTTTTGACATTGACAAATGCTTGTTTAATATTTTGACACCAAATTTACAGCACAGCCTTCTTGTGGCCCCACCTCATGAACAAGGGCAAAGAAAATGTTCAGCTCCTGTCTGAAAGGCGATTTCATGCATGGACTGAAAAATCACCTTTTGGGATGTAAAAAAAAAACGTTTTGGCCAGGATTTGAAAAACTACAGCTGTCACATTCATCAGGTATTGTAAACATATGGTTATGTTGTAAATTTGGGATACAAATATTGCAAATTATCAAAGTTACAAGCCTGCGTTCATAAAATTCAACATAGCCTCATAACTTTGTCATTTTTTATGTTTGCTTGCACACATGCACAAGAAATGTATTGCGGCAGTTTGCTGTAGTAGTGAGTTGTGGAGGTGCAGCAGTGTTTTTACCAATGGCAGCAGTCCATTTTGGGGCTGGTTTCCAGTGGCGCCAATAGAGGATCATGCTATGGATGACAGCCGTTGTGTAGTGTGCCACCAACTTAAAAGAAACTGGCTGCTGCAGTCATACACCACCTCGTCATGTAATCAGCTGTTTTTTAGAACAGTCTGATGCTGGGGCAGTCCCTGATTGCAGCAGTAAATGTAGGGTAATGGCACAGATGAAAACATTTTTTCCTACAAGCCCCCATCCACCCAGCTTCTGTGGAGGTCTGGCAAAGAGGAAAGCATTTTTTACTACAAATCCTAATCCCATGCTCCTGCAGAGGTCTGAGTGGCAGACAACATGAAAGAAAACAGTTTTCCTACAAGCTGCCATTCTAAACATGAATTAATTGTGAAACAGTGGTAGCTATTTAATTGAGAAATATTGTGCATCAGGGGAGGTTAATAAAATAAATGAGAGGGAAGAATTTTTCCCCTGGCTCCCAAGAGTATGTGGCACACTGGGAGAGCACCCCAGTGTGCCTTCATGGACCCAGCTGGATAGCTCTTTCTGTCCACTACCACGTGTGTTACCCAATTGAACTGAAGCTGCAGTCTGATCAGAAAATCCCCCACCCCTCCAATACTACACAAGACACAGGCAGAGTTCTGCGTTTTTTATTATTATTTTGGATAGGTCGTCCTAGCTGGCAATGCTACAGCGCTTATCCCATGACCTACTGCTCACCCTGAATCTGATATCATTTTCATTACAAACACTCCTTGGTTAAGACTTTAATGTATTGATTCCATATCCTTCTTCCCATGTCTAATCACCAACTCTTAAAAAACTAAAGGAAAAAAGAAGACCCTGGTAATGCAGTGGTCCCTCTCCTTCCCCCTCCATGTCTGATCGCCCTAGTAGTCTAGTGGTCACTCCCCCATCTCTCATCCTACAGTCACTGATTAATCAATGGGCACCCCCACTATATGTATGAAGTATCCTGCTGAAATAGTTTAATGAGCTCCTATCTGCAAGAGAGACAGACTGATTAAGGTGAGTGAGACAGAGAGATGGTAACAGCAGGTACTCACCATAGCAAGTACAGTTCAGCTCTACTTTCTTGGTGAAACTTTTAAATAATCAAATTAGTGAAAGAGAGAGACAGACAGACAGACAGCAGGCAATCATAGAAGCAGTTACTGCTCAGTCCGCATTCTCTGTCAAACTTTTACCTAGGGCAGCGCTACCAATTGCTTTTTTATTTTACTCTAATATTTATTTTCCTGAGTTCTAAAGGAGTCCTTCAGTTAGTGAAGAGGTGACTGTTGTAGTGTGCATGAGAGGGAAAGAGAGAGAGAGAAAGAAAGAGAGACAGAGAGAGAAGGTTATTGCAGGCCTGCAGGCGACTGTGCAGTTATCTCCCCAGCTGTTTTCCCGGTCTCACCAGCATGACATTATGGTTTATTTTTCAAGGATCAGTGGGACCTTTATTATCACACTGTAACAGATGGGCTTACTGCATTTGCAAGCCTATATAATGATGCTTGGTAATTATGAAGAAAAACACAGGGTATATTCTTCTAGCACCCCCTCCCCCCGAAAAAAGTACGATAGTAAGCACTCTGCCCTGTACTGTAATACCATCCATTGTAGATCAACATGCATGATTGCGATTTCCATTCATGGCAAGGACTCTGCATTCTTCACATTCTTTCCAATTACACAGTCCTTATATAGGCAAGAATCTGCAGATCCCCAACTTCCATGTCTGAATGTACCAATTGACTAATAAGTAACATTTACCTTTATTTTTATTTCCAATTTTACAATGTGGAAACACTGAATGCTAGATCATTCAACCTTGCAAATTCATTTAGTGGTACTTAAACTTCAAACATTGTTCAGTTTCAATTCAGATTTTACCTTTACTCTATTAAAAGAAAAAAAAAAAATTCTGCCTGAGCTTGTAAAAAGTTTTTGAAGTTATTTTGGGGGGAATGACAATTTACCTTCCAAACAAAACAAACAAAAAGCTTTTATGAGAATCCCTGAACCTACAGTTTACTCAATGTTTCTTTCCATGCTTATTAATATTTCAGGCTCCTAGATTGTTCCTAAGAGAAATTTAAGATATTGATAAAAGTATATGAATAATAATATAAGGAACACACTTATTGCATGAATAGAGTTCTGGTCATGCATCTTTAAGAGCCCAGAGAATTTGAGTGGTGAAGATAAATACATTCTCACAGTTTGTAATGGTTTCTCTGGGTGCAGGCATATTTTAAAGAATGATAGGGAGTTTTATTTCTTTCATTTTTTTTTATATTCTAAGACTCAGATGTCTTTGGCGCAATTGTTTTTAAAGTTTGGCCTTATTTTGGAGTTAAAAGGTGCCATTTTGTTTCATGTTAAGCCAGCGAGAGATGAATGGCCAGGACAAAACAACAATGATAAATGCACAAACCCCAGTGCCACTTTTATTTACAGCTGTACTTTGCATTCTGAGTTATTTATGCCTCCTAATGCAGTTCTGTCATATCTCATTTCTCACAGCTGCAGCAGTAATGAAAATCTCCTAACTCCAGTCATGTTACTTTTATAGTTCCCGATCACAGTTGCTGCAATACTGAAAATAAAGGGATGCCCACACTCCATTCCAATAGAAAATGCCACTTCAGAACAGTCCCCAACCCCCACCCCCATGCAAATTCAGATTCTCAGATCAGGGTATGAGTCCTTAGTTATAGAAAAAAGTGCATGGGTTAAAAAAAGACATGAAAGTGTGAGAAGCAGCTATAAGAAAGAGCAGTCCCACGTGCAATCTCAGCTGTAACATACTGCAGCGAGCATCTTACTTGTTAGACAGTGTACAGTGCACAAGTGGAACAACTGAGAGGAGCTGCATAACCAAGTATACAAATATTAGTAAAATGACTTTCAAAAGCAAGTGTACACAGTGCATATAACAAGTAAACAAGGGTGCTTTTCCATCAAGTGATAAAAGAAAAATGCAGAGTCTTATAAAAAGATTCTCAACTTTTTGAGACCTTTGCTAGAGACACCAAACCTCACAATATTTCGATACCAATGACATTCCCTTACAATATAATAAGACAGCTCTCCAACTAATTAGTGACTAAACAAAACAGAAGACAATGGAAATAAAAGGGACAGGTGTACACATCAATAGAGAATTTATTGCTGGGCCACTAACAGGGTGCATTTCATATTTAAGCATATTCCAGCACATGCAATTTCAAAATGAAAAGGGATTTTGAAATTGTGGTCTTTCAGAAGCTGCTTCTTTCATTTATCTTACCACATTCTCCCGTATATCTTAGTCAAGCTAGTCAGTTGCTTAGTCAGTGTTTTTGACAGCTGTCACTGAAAACACAGGTGTAACCCCCTTGTTTCCAGGGGTTACTAGAATCCCATTAGAACCAGTGGCAAGCAGGGAAGGGCAGCTAGTGAAATGCCAGTTAAATGGGTTTAACACTGTCATTCTCTGGCTTCAGTCTCAGCTGAGCTGGAGAATGATGCAATCTTAGAACACTCACAGTGGCATAAGCCACACTTTTTGCCAGCTCTAGGGGAAATAGCTTTAAAATGTTCAGGAGACTCTGTGAGTGAGTGTTCAAGGAGGAGGCTGCAACATGCTGTGCAGCTCATCAGATAGCTCTGACAGAGAGCTATCACTGTGTTTTGGGTTGTTTGTTCTCACCCTAGAAGAAGAAGAAGAACATATAAGACAGTGACTGAAGTGGTGGAGACTTTGCCAAGTGGGTTTAGGATTTTTTGTTTTCAGTTAACCTCAGTATAGTAGGTGCTGGAAGATTTTGAGCCTGGATGTGCTCTTTTGTGGTCATGAGTGCTACTTGCATTCCTCATGAAATATGGGAAAGTGTCCTAGCACTGGCCGCGTGTGCCTATTCACTGATAAATGTACCAGTTCTGGCCGTGTGTGCCAGTCTCCATTTTCAGAACCAGAGTGTTCGCTATTTTGTGTCTTTACCCTATGCTTAATGGGAATGTCAGGAATTTCTGTACTCTGGAAAATCTGCATTACCAGTATGTGTAGCCCTGTGGGGGTCCATCTTCGCTTTGTGATTATTCCTACTCTGCTACATGAAGAAACGCCATACTCTTGAATCCCAGCCTGGTTTGGACAGTATTGTTATTGCTTCCATTGTGTCTGGATTTAATTGGGTGCAGTCACTTTAGTTTAATTTTCCTCTGTCCAGAAGTGCAAACCTAGCATAATTATGAGCAAACATTTTCTCCCAGGGACCTGGGTTGCTGACCATGGTAAATGGTCCCACCAGGTGTGTGCCAGGTAGTAGCCACACTTGGTTATCTATCTGTGATAGCAGGCTTAGAAATATAATGTGTGTACTAGTTATGTAAACCCCATCCCTCTCTTTTGCCTCTAGATGCTGTGTGGTGAGAGGAACAGCCCTGCAAGTTAAACAAGAGGGGCTTTTGGGGGCGTTACAGAAGTAAATGCCAACTTGGACATTTCACACTTTCCTGGTCAGAATGATATTGATATGTCAAATCATAATGTAAATAGTTGTAGCAGATATTTATGCTGCATGCATCACCAGTGCTCAAGATCAAAAAAAAAAAAACAGGGTTGCCACTTCTTAACTATTTCCAAATTCATTCTTATATTTTATTACCAAACAGCAGGCAATAAGTCGGAACACTGTGTGTGGGATGTAGTTCAGTGAAGCAGTTTTCACACATACAGACAGATTGCCTGAATGAATACAGTCAAATAAACAAACAGACAAACCCATGATTTACTTCTATTCATTGAGGTTTTTATTCTGAAAATTGCAAACCCCATTTAAATAACCACCTCCTTTATCACCTGTCTCTTTTCATATTTGCTATCCAACTCAGTGAACAGCATACGGTGTCCTCCAGTTGTTTATGTATTTATTGTTTGTTAATTTTATGTAGGTGTACATTTTTACTGCTACAGGCTCTTATCAAATGTAAAAGATTTAACCCAGGTCCCATGTCTTCCACAAGAAACAAATAACCCCAGTAGAACGCCTTGTGTGAAAATACAGTTCAGGATTAGAAAACCAAAACACAGAAAAAGACTGCAGACCCAGGAATGCTGAATGAACCTGAACATGAACATGTCATAGGGGCTAGCCACCTCTGACTGTGAATGCTGATCACTTATAGTGTTTTCTTATGCACTGAAACATTTTTTAGTGTGGCATTGCACATTAAAAACATATTTGTTCAGGTGTCCTGTGTGCTGACAACGTTACTGCCTTTATAAACTTGATGAAAAAAGCCAAGCCCCTTCCTGGAATCCCTTGTGACTAAAATAAAACATCAATTCAAAACTGCAAACAGCAGCAAAACAATGACTTCCTTACTTGCATTAACTGCCTCTTCGGAGTGGACAGTATCACCCATCATCACCACTGTTCAGTCAAAAAAAAAAATAACAAAGGGTGCAAGTTGCTACAAATTCACTCTCCTTCAGTCACTTCAATTCAAAGACTTCAAGTGTAACCTTTTTTTCTGAATTCACCGAAGCACTCTGAGATGTGGCAGGGGAGCTGATAGTATTGTAAATTGGTGCCGTCAGTGGCAAGTTCAAAACAACATTCATTTCTGTATCTTCTGAAAGAATTAGAATTAACTTATTATTTGAGCTCTGCAAAGATATTTCAGTCAACAGCCCTGAAAGGGTTACATTGAGGGGCTGCATAGATGGCAACTTCAAAGGGAGAATTTATGTTCTGACAAGGTGGGGGCAGGGTAGCATACTCCTCTTTCCTTCAGATGCCTCTGGATATCGTCCCATCCTACTTAATAAATAGGTAATATCTATTGTCCCTTGGCAGGTTCTCTGGATTCTGAAACTAACTTAAAGTGCAGCACATGACAAAAATCAAAGACAGATTTAAACTGTAATGTGATTATTCTTCTTGGCCTTGTCTATGGCTAGCAGCTGAGCCTTTGCACGTTCTCTGACCCCTCCCCAGCAACACTCCCTTTAATAAAGCAGTCGTACTTGCTTTTATTAAACCACTAGTTCCTTTTTCTAGGTACAATAATTGCTTACTTAAGAGCATTAAAAAAGGGGGAAAAAGGAGCAACTGATCATATGTGTGTGTGGGGGGGGGCACCGTGTAGCTTTAACAGCACTATAAAGCCACATCAGTAATTTATCAAACAATGACCAAAACATACTCAGATATATAACTGCTATGGGAAGGAAAACAGAAAAACATTTAACAGAATAAGACTGATGTTATCTTACTATGAAAACGTTTTTGTATTTGGCAACACTAGATGTTGCTTCTTTCTTGATTGCAGTTGCCAGACATCCACAAACATACTGCATACAGCAATTCAAGGCAGAAAAACTCTCATGAAGTGTTTTGCCTTTTAGCTTTCCTTACAGGATCAAAGGATCATAGAACATATCTGCAGGATTTTTTAGGTAGTAGTATTGTATAAAACAGAGTTTTGCTGCCTATTTTGGTAGTAGTATTGTATAAAATAGAGTTTTTCTGCCTATTTAGGTAGTAGTATTGTATAAAACAGAGTTTTTCTGCCTATCATCATTACTACAGTGTTTTTTTTAGCACAAAGGATATGAGTATGCCTTACAAAACCAAAATGTTTATAGACAGTTCCACATACACTTGTAAAGAGCACTCTTTCTTTATTCAAAGGAGCCCTGTGGTTGGTGTGTGCTGGCTCCCCCCCCCCCCGGTCACATGCCCCAAACTGGAATGCTTACAGCACAGACACAATCAAATAATTATCATACCTTTTCAAATAAAAAATAAACAGAAAGTCTGCTTTTCCTCATGCCTTACTGATACTGCCCAAGTTCTGAAATGCGCTCCTTGCAACAAGCTTTTTCACTTCACTAGAAACACAGACCTTTATGCCTTTAATCATGACTAGAAGCAATGTTTTTGCAGTTTTGGCACAAAAGTTAATTATTTTAAGGAACCCTGCATGGAAGAAGTCCTTTGTTTTGGAGTGCACTTGCTTCTCTGCCTTCGGGTAGCTTACCGGATCTGGCATTTGCACATAAACCTGGATGTTTGACTAAACACACTCAGAATGTTTTTATTTATTTAATTTATTATACTGTATGTGAACATTATTATGAGGATGCTCTTATTTTACTGTAAGGAGACTTCTGTTTTGCCCTCACTCTCTCCCCATCCCCACTCCATCATGTGAGCACTGAACCAGACATGGTTTGCCCAGAAACCCGGAGCACTGACTAAAACATTTTGAATGTTAATCTAGTTTTAATTTATTTAGTCTATTTATTATATCTGAACTTTATTGTGAAGATTTGTATTGTATAAGCGTTCCATTGGACAAGTGCTTGCCCCAATCCCCCCTAAGCCCCAATCGAGGAATTTTGCAGCACAGAGACATACTGAATCAAATAATTATATTGTCTTCCCTCCAAAATATTTAGACAAAAAAACGGCTGTAGCATATACCCCATGCCTGCCACCCCCTTCACCTCCTACATACACACACACACACACTGACACACACACACACACATACACCACAAACCACTCTCCTGACAAAACAGGCTTTTTTCACCACAACAAAATCAGGGTTTCTGCCTTTAATGATTATTAAGGTAAGTCACATCAAATTCATATCTTTTTAGTGTGTGTACATATATACAATATATAAACAAAGGCAAATGCTGCTCTTACTCATTGCTAAAGGAAAACTGATTTTTGTTTTGTGGTTCAAAACCTTTTTTTTACTATTGTGGGACAGAGAGTAAGGACTGTATTTGTTTTAATTAAAGAGCACCAAGAAATGTGAGACACAGATTTCAGTGGAGAACAGAATGCTCTTCTTTTCAAAGTAGACTTGCCATGTCTCTTAATAAGACCATGCCCTTTTCCCTAATTAATGTGCTTAATATAACTGAATGACTCCTTTATTCAAGAGGACTTGGATGAAAATGTTGCAGGATGAAATGAGTGTGTGTGAGTATGAATATTTATTGAACAAGTTTATAAATCAAAAATATCAGGCATGTGCTTATATTGTGGTCTGTCACTTGTCATTTTGTTTTATCTGTGCTAAACACTGGATTTTTGGAGAGAAAATAGAACAAATTGACTTTCTGATTCTTCTCCCACGAAATGACTGGCTGTATGAGAATGTAAAAAAGTCCTGTAGTGTGGGTCAGACCCACAGTATTCATCTCTAGTGTTCACAGAAGTATGCATGCAATAATGGATTTAACTATCAGTACACAATTTATAGTGGTCTTTTGTAAACTTGTAGTGCTTAATGTATTTTTTTTATTTCATAAACTGTTCCTAATTGGACTTTCTGGCTAAAATAGAAAGTAAGGGATCTTCTGTATCGTTCTCATAAAATGCTGGCTGTTTCAAAAATGTGTTTTACAGTGGTAAATTTATGTGGACCCATGATGCAGTAGTAATGCACCACTGGTGTGTATAGGTTAAGATGTTTAGACAACGTTGACATGTCTCTGCCCATTTAGCAATAAAATGGTATGGTAACCTTTTGTTTTGCTAGTCAGTGAGATAACTAACTTTTTTTTTAAACAGCCAGACATTTTATGAAAGCAGATACTGAAGATCCATTATGTTTCCTTTTACTCATAAAATTCAGTTTTGCAGTTTACAAAATGAAAAATACATTAAGCCCTACATGCTTAGAAATGACCATTATATCTAGAAGTTAATTTTTTTTACAGTGAGTGTTAGTAGGTTAATGGATAGGATGCATGCCTTTGAAAGTATAAGAGCTAAAGACTATGGGTTTGACTCCCTGCATATGTCGTATTTTAATGTTTCAATGCAGCCAGTCATTTCAGGAGAGAATAACAAAACATAATGAATACTTTTTTTGTGACTTTACAAAAGGTGAATGTGTGTCATATTATTTGTGCCACCACTGGGAGATGGATAGAGTAAAACAGTCTTAGGAAAAAAAATTAAAGCAGTCACTTTAGTTTAATTTTCCTCTAAGACTGTTTAAAGTGGCTAAAAACCTGCTTTAAAAATAGCCCCCATAGACTTGTATGGGGCTCGCCTCCATGCTGTCCCTGGTCACATGTCACAATTTCTGAGAGAACGGGGGCAGAGTTGGGTGGAGCACTGGCACTGGGAAGCTGGTAGGGATCGGCTGGCTTTGGCACCAGTTATGATCCCTTTCAAAACAAAAAGTAACAACTTTAAAATTAAAATTTTGCCACCAGTCAGCTCAGGACGATATAAGGTACTGGCTATGAAGCCCAATACCTTATATCAGAAATTTCCTTTAACAAAATCACAGTACCACTGTTCATGAGCAGAGGTCCCAAATGCTTTCATGAGGTGGGGTCACAAAAAGGCCATGTTGAAAATTTGTAATGCAATTACCAACAAACACCCAGGGCATAAGGATTTCTTACCATAACGTCCCACCAGTTGTACAGACTGACAGGCATTAGTGGTGTGCCATTGGATTGCCGGCTGCAATGCTCATGCCATTCCACCCCCATCCCCACCCTGCAGCAAATGACAGGCATCGATGTGTGCCTTGGACTGTTTGGCCTCAGAGTTCACCCCATTCTCCTAAACTGCACCCATTTCAGTGTATTTCTTTATGGAATGGGGTGACTGTAAAGCCAAACACCTCAAGGCACACCTCAACACTTGTCGGTGTCTGCAGGATAGAGTGAGGTAAACCGGCATGAACATTATGATTGACAACCCAAAGGCATGCCCCAATGCCTGTCCATCCTGCAGGGTGGGGGTGGGGTTGGCGTCACTTCAGCACTTCACTGACTTTCCTATTCTGCATCTGTCTAACTCATGCACTTCCAATGGTAATACCAGCAAGCAAACATTCAGCAGTGACAAATGCTTGTTAATATGTGTATACCAAATTTACAGCATAGCCTTCTGATGATCCCACCCCATGAACAACTGAATAGAAAATAATAAACTCCTTCCAAAAAGGTGATTTCACACAGGGACCACAAAATCACCTTTTGGAACAGATTTGCCTAATGTCAATGCCATTGTTTATGAGGAAAGGTCCCAGGAAAGGCATGTTGAAAATTCAGGCCAAAATCATGCAAAATGTTCAAGTTATGCCAGTCAGTTCAAAACACCTTTGAAATACATTAAACCGCATACCTGTTTCTTCAGTTTGCAGTCCAGCTTTGAAGAGTGAAGATGTATCTGTAGTCCACAGAGGATTATGATGTTGGACCACCTAGGAGTAATTAAGGGATTGGTGGTGCAGGGTGGTGGGTGCTGAGTGGGAAGGTCAGGTGGGGGTACATGAACATCTCCAAAAGAATTTGATGGACATTTTTTTTTTTACAGGGTAAAAAACAAATAGGATAGAGGATTCATGATTATGACACTGGGGGACTGGGCTCCTGCAGTGTCACTGTTATGTTTCTGGGTGGGAAGGTGCTGAACCGTAGGGTCACATGCCCAAGTAATCAAGCTGCTTGTCCAAGTGAAGGCCTATGTATTTGTAGGTTGATACAGAGTACAGATGATCACCGTGAGGAGTGTGCATGATCATGGTAGGGATGGGGGACAGTTTAGCCATTGTCTAGAACCAAATGCCATGGAAACAGTTTTCTTTTCATTCATGATATGCCAATTATCTTGAAACCACTTTTGCACTGTTAAGAAGTGTTATGTCATAGTCTGTTCAATGGTAAGAGCAGAAGAGCGAGATATGTAGCTGATGGTTTTGTCAGCATAAATGTGGATGTTGCATGTAGAGAGAGTCATAGGTAGGTCATTATTAAAAACTGTGTAGACCACAGCGGTCCCAGGTTTATGGCTTGGGGAACCCTAAGCATGACCATGATTAAAGGTAATTAATGACATTCCGATGGCTAGTGATCATGATGAGTGTTCTATCTCAGTCATGTTAGATCTTACTGCAGCAATTGACACTACTGATAATAAGACAATGTTGGATCACCTTCACTATGTGAACTTATCTGAGTTAGCTTTCTCTTGGTTTGCTTCATCTCGACATCTCACTTCATTGCATTTCAGAGTGGAAACACGTAATCATCATCTTAAAAGAGTTTTCTGGTGTTCATGAGGATTTCTTAATAGGACTCATTTTGTTTAATATCTAAATCCTACCAAATGACAATATTATCCATAAATTTAATCTGAAATTTCATATTTATAAGATGACATCCAACTCTATGTGTATGTTATAACTTGATCGAATGATACCCCTGCAAATTTAGAAGTGGAATCCCTGGTTAGCTGAATTTGCTTTAACTGAATCTCAAAATATATATATATATATATATATATATATATAGATATATATATATATATATATATATATATATAGATAGATAGATAGATATAGATATATCAATCTATCTATATATATATATATATATATATATATATGTGTGTATATATATATATATATATATATATATATATATATATAATTACTTAATATGACATTTCAGCTTAAAATGTTTCCCTCTAATCAGGTTGTTATATCAGACCTGGGCTACAGCCTTAATGGCATTCCTGTGGCAAAAATCCTAGGGGTTAATTAAGCAATAATGCATGGCAGGTGTGTGTTGTGCTGGAATAATGTCATGCCTTTTACTGTTTAATTTTGTTATAAAAAAAGAAAACAAAAGAAGAAGCATAGTAAATGAACTGCCTAATATTAGACACCTGTGATGTGCGTTGGGGTTTTTTGGGTGCAGTTTATGGCACTGAGAGGGAGAGACATATTTTTTTTAATGTTAAATACTGGCAGACTTCACAGTGGTCATACCAAGTATGGGCAGCTTGGACATGGCCTGTCCAGTGATTTGTATGACATGAAATGTGGTTGTGTGTTTGCTGGGACTAGATCCATGATATTGTCCTGGGATAACATCACAGGTCTATTTCTAGACTGACCAACCAAAGCACAGGGTTTTTTTTGCCATTTTATAATAATAATATATTTATTTATCTTTTGAGATTTTCCTAAGGTTAAGAAAAGCAACTCCTGTAACAGAATGTTTATGAACTTCAGAGAGGAAGTTTAAATCCATATTAAAAAATGACATGAAAGCTGGCCAGGTGGAGTTGAGGGCTGAGACGTTGGACACCTTACCTCAAGTCATGCCGGTGACCTGTATTCGGGAACAAGCACGGGTCTTCGGGGGTTGGTGGGGAGGAGAAGGATTGAGCCTCCGTTGGACTAGTCTATTTCTCTGGGGTGGGGGGGCATTAGCTGTCGGCACTCCACTGGCCCCTAGTGGCTGCTGGGGGGCAGCGCACTGATGCTACAGCTGAAGGGGAGGAGACGGGGCAGACACTTGGTGAGAGTGAGTGCATGGGGCATGTGCACTCTCACTGCAGGTGTCATTGCGTGCCTCGCCGCCACATAAGGGAAGAAAAGCAGAAAAAACAGCTCCAGCAGAATGAAGTGGTCCCCACAGCACTGCCTCTGAGAAGGCATCTCCCTGGCATGGATCCATTTGGGGTGGGTTGAGTCACTCCCCACCACCCTGCCATGAAGGGTAGGTCATGGGGTGCACTAGGGAGGGGGTCTAACCATCGTGGTTGCACTGGGGGACAACTGAAGGCATGTTTGCAAGCTGGGAGCTCTGGAAGAAATAATACATAAAAAAAAAGTCATGAATGAATGCTGGTATGTGATTGGTCAGACTGGGACTTGACCCGGCATGTTATCCCAGCATAACAACCTAGCTCTAGTACCAGCACACTCACAACCGCATCAAATGTAAAAAGAAAATCACTCCTAGAAAGGCAATTGCTTCATTCTTTCCATTAGCAGTCAGCTAAAATGATCTTGCTCTGCATCACACAAGTGACCCCAATCAATACCAATTTAGAGCAGCTTAGAAAGTAAATACTGAAAAAAAGAATAAATCTAAATTAAGACAACAAAGCTGTCAATGCCATCTGCTGCAGCTTGTCATGAACCCACTCATGAGGGTCAGATCACTGACCTCACAGTGTCGACTCCTACGTGCAATCTGTGACAGGGAGGTGGGAAAACAAGGATACTCTCCTCATGCCAACCCAGAGAGTTCACTGGGTTTGCAAAAGAACACTTGCCATGAGGTCCCACAGCATAACTCTATAATTTGATCAGGGCAAAATACCAGTCTTGAATCTTGTACCCAAATATGAACCCTTTTTTGTGGCTATTACACACAGGAGGAAGGCACAAATGACTCCCTCTTTGGGGGTTGCAGTGCAAAAACCTGATTTGGTCTTTGCCCCACAGGACATGCAATAACCTAGTTCACAATCCCTGCAGACTCATATGAGACTCTGGTAGGCTCCCAAATCCTACCAAATCCCCTACTGACCTTTTTCATTTTGGTTGCTTTTTGGTGACCCTTCTAAGCATAAACAGTTGTCACAGATTTGTAGTAAAACTTCTACAGTCACACATACAATATAAAGAAACTCATACAGGAAGAATTCTTTAGAAAAACAAAAGTCTTTAGTAAAACAATTAAATAAATGCAGTTACAAATAAAAGAGGACAGATAGTAATTTAGGTTACAGCATAAGAAACAAATGGGAAAGTATAAACACCTTAAAACTGTTTAACTACATCTCCACCTTAAAGATGAAAATGTTCAAAGTTATTTTTCAGTGTAGCAGCTTGGTGGCTGGTCAGTCGTGTTAGGAAGAAGTCCAAAGCCAGCATGGGCAACTTGCTATGTGCTGGAGAGCTTAACTACCTTTCTGAAATTTGCAGTGTCAGCAATATTCCAGTCATAAGAAAACCAGTTTATTTCCTGGCCACCTCGTGATGTCACCCAGATTCAATGTAAATTCTGCCTTCATCATTAACTAGTAACAGTACAGTCACTGTTTAAACCTTGATATATCAATATAGTATCCTGTAAGCTAATTTACAGTGTCATGTTAGAATTTCACACAGTACTGCTAGGATGGTGATCTGCCATCCAGTACCTGGCTCAAATGTCCTGGTCCCCTCATAAAATGTGATATCCTATCATATTTCCTGAGATCAAAACACTCTGCTTCTGTAGTGCATGTTTATGGCATGTAAATGGCTTTTGGCACAACTCTACTAAAGGAACCTGGGGATGAATGTCTCAATTCCTAGCAAAGCAGGTGGCCTTCAAGTCAAAAGGTCAAACCTCTTAAAAAAAAACTAGTCCTTCCCGATGCCTTGAATTAACACTGTAATGGGCATACACAGAAATCCCATAAAACAATATATATAACAGAAATATATACAACCATTAAGTGATCATTCTCCAGTTCTCTGCACTTGGTCTAACAAATTCACCAGACCCACCCCAAAGACCATAAGTTGCTGTATATTGACCTCTGGTCAGATAGCAACCATCAGATCCTTCTGGTTGAAATATGCTCAAACTTATGTAAATATGTCTTTATCTCTTATTGAATAAATGTTACCTTACTCAAGTCTGATCCTTTTATGTTTTTGTTACCTGATGAGGAACCTTAGTATATGCACCCAGGCTCAAAGGTGCTATCCAATATCTTAATAAATAAATACAGAAAATATATTGCAAATAATGATTGGCAGATGGCTAGCTTGCAACACTCCTCCCTTCTAGACTGAATCTGTGGGAATCCATCCATAGCATGGTATGAGTTTCACAAATTATGTTCATTGCTCTAACTGGTGAGATAGCCCATCTGTGTTTGCATTTGCTGATCCAGCCCTGGGGGTAATGGTAATATCATAACCCTGTAAGGCAATACTCCATCTCAACAGATGACCGTTCATCTTCCCCATCAGTGTCAGTCACATCAGCGGGTGATGATAGGTCTGTGCCTTGAAATGCCTCCAGTAGAGGTACAGCTCTAACTTCTTCGGGGTCCATACCAGTGCAAGGTATTCCTACTTGACTATGGACTAGGTCTGCTCCCAAGGAAGCAACATTTTACTAAGGTACACTGTTGGGTGATCTTTCCCTTGGTTAGAGTTCTGACTAAGGACTGCTACAATCCTCACATCTATGGCATCTGTCTGGACTACAAATGGCTTACCGTAGACTGGACTGGCCAACACAAGAGCACCGCACAGTGCCTCCTTTAGCCATGTAAAGGCTCATTCACAGGCTGGTTCCCATTTTACCTTTTTAGACATTCTTTTCTTTAGCAAGTCAGATAGCGAAGCTGCCAGGGTACAAATTTACTACATTACACAGCTGTCACTCAGAAACTCAAAACCTGCTTCTGGGTATCTGGCCTGGGCCACACCTCTATCACCTCAACCTTAGCTTGATTTGGGAGAAGCTGTTCCCATCCTACATGTCCTAGGCATGCCACCCCAGCCATGGCCACCTGGCACTTTTTAGTCTTGACAGTGAGCCCTGTTTTCTGTATCATGCCCAACACTTCCCTCAGGTTGGACAGGTGTTCCTGTCAGCTGTCACTGAAGATGCCAATATCATCCAGGAAAGCCATACACGTGGTTCACCAACCTGTAGAAGGTGGCAGGGGCATTCTTCATTCCAAAAGGTGTTACCCTGAACTCAAATAACCCTATTGGAGTGATGAAGGCCAACCTCTCCCTAGCTCTGTCAGTTAACTCCACCTGCCAATATCCTTTTGTCAGGTCAACAGTGGTGAGATATGTCATCCCTCCCATCTTGTCCAGTAGTTCATCTGTCCATGGCATTGGGTGGGTGTCAGACTTTGTGACTGCACTGAGTCCCTGATAGTCTACACAGAAGCGTTTAGAGCCATTCAGCTTGTGAACAAGGACAACGGGTGAGGCCCAGGGACTGTGGGATTTCTGGATTACCCCTAAATCCAGCATTTCCTTTACTTCCCTCCTAATGTCCTTTAGGACTGCCTCAGACACCTGGTATGCTGTCTGCCAGATGGTTGCTTGCATTCCTGTGTCTACATCATCTGCCACTAAGGAGGTATGTATTGGCTTGGTCAGAAATAAAGAGGCAAAGTCCTCTAAAACCTCCCACACTTCTTTGGACTGTTCCAGGGTCAACTGGAGCCACAGTTTGATTGCCTTCACTGAGGACTCCCACTTGCTTTCCTCCAGCAAGTCCTGTAGTGGGTCTGCTTAGTCTGTACCCTCCCCAGGACTACACACTGCAAATACCATGTCAGGCCTATTTGCACATGGCTTCATCATGTTGACATGGTACATTATATGGGTATGTCTCCTGTCAGGCTATTCTACAATGTAGTTTATGTCATTCACTTGTCTGACTACTTTGTATGGTCCCACCCACTCAGACTGCAGCTTGTCCTTCTGGGTCAGGATTAGGACCATGACTTCCTGACCTACACTGTATGAGTGAGCTCTGGCTCTGTGATCATATTAGACCTTTTGCTTCTTTCAGCTTTTCCCTAAACATTAAGACATATTCCACTATCGGAGTTCCCTGGGTGGCATGCTTGCCTTCCCAATCTTCCCAGACCAAGCCTAGGAGGACATGCACCCTGCGTCCATATAAGAGTTAGAAGGGGAAACCCTGTTAACTCTTGGGGCACCTCCCTGAATGTGAACTACAGGTGGGAAAGGTATTTCTACAAGTCCCTCCCATGCTGTTCAGCAAATGCTTGGAGAATCAATTTAAGGGTAACATTAATCCTTTCCACAAACCCATTGGCTTGTGGGTGATAAGGTGTTGTGTGCCTCTGCACTACCCCACATTTCTCCCACAAACACTTCATCAGGTCCAACATGAAGAAACTCCTCTGATTGGTGGAAACCTCCTACAGAAACCTGACATGGGAGAAAATCCCTAGCAAGGCGATGGTCACTTTGTCTGTCCTAAGTGAGGAAAGGGCAACTGCCTCTGGGTATCTGGTGGCATAATCTAACACTGTCAGGATGACCCTCTTCCCAAAGGAGCTGGAGTTACTCAAATGTCCCACAATATAAATTCCTACCCCCCTGGAATGGCTTCTCCTCATTGGGCAAGGGAATTCGAGTGGCTTTGGCTTTACTACCCACCTTCCCTATTTGTTGGCACTAGGGACAAGGCCTGCAATATACCTTCACCTGCTGGGTGAAGTTGGGCCAACAGAAATTACAGGCCAATCGCTGCATGGTGCGTGCAATTTCCAGATGTCCGGACATGGGGATATCTTGAGCAATATTTAGCAACCTCTCATGGTTACCCTGTGGAACAACAAGCTGCCTGCCCATCAGCAGGGCCACTGGAAAATTGCAGAACATTTTACCCAAAAATGAGGGGACTTTTTTGCAAAAATTGTGGGAAAATTGCAGGGGTTCACTATACATTCCCACTGCCCCCTAATAAATATTTTATTGTTTGCTGCAGCATGTATTGGTCACATAAATTTAGATAAATGTATTGCCTCTTGTAAATGCTTTTGATGTGAAGAAAGGTGTGTGTTTTTGAAATGCACTGCAAATTAATCATTATGTAGCATATCTTCTAAAAATCAAAACATCTAAGTCATGCAGTGCTAACTAGATTTTATTCAGTAATTTACAGTTAGTCTATACTGAATGCATCCTGAAACAACATATTTTGCCAGTTTCTAGATGTTAAATAATGAAGCCTGTTTAAACTACTTGCTTTGGTGCAAGAAAAAAATAAACAGATAACCAGGGTGCCTAATGAAGGTCTAGTAAGAAAAATGTTTATTTTGTTAAAATAACTACTGTTCTTAATCAGCACTGTAAGTACATTTTAAAATCACTTGATAAAAGTATCAAATCATAAGAGTAGCTTTTCATTATATCATACAATAGTTTTCAATATATGGTACTTTTGTTCTACTTGGTTTGCAGTGATTTTACTTGGGTTGCAATTATTTTGTCTATTTGAAAGTAAATGTTTAACTATACTTAACCCGTTCAGCATGTTTTCAGAAATGTTTGCTTTTTGTAGGTTTTGTATGTGAGAATGCAGTTGCGGCAGACTGACATGTAAAGAATCACTGTCACCAACCCCCTCAGAAGCACATTCAAGTTTATAATTAGCAAGGCCATCCAAACTCCTAACACATTTGAATCAAAATCCTTTTAGATTGAAAATATTTATACAAGGAAAATCTACCCTACCATTCAAAAACAAGCATTGTGGTCAATGCTTCATTTAGGTGAATGGGGCACTTTGCACCTCTTCTCACACCAATTGTTTCAGTCTCTGTGTCAGCAAAAAGTTCTCTAACAGTCTGCTTTCACACAGATTTTAAAAGTGTTCAGGTCTACATATGCATGACCAGAGGATTCTGAAACCAAAGCAGGGAAGGGAATCACATGAAAGCAGAGTCACATTTTACCCCTTCTCACCTCACACTATATTGTTTTAGTCAAATCCAAGTCTTTGTGCTAAATTGTTAGCATATCTGAGTAGATTTCCTTGAGAATTTAAATATTTTTATACAATTTTAGTCAAAAATTCCATAAATGTAAGAAATTGCTGATTTTGTGCGGAAAAGGGTGAAAATTGTGGAATTTGAGGAAAAATGGCACCCGCAATTTTCCAGTGGCCCTGCCCATCACCCTCCCTCTGTCTTTACATCCTGCGTATATAACAGTCCATTGTCCCAAAATACCCTATGTCTCCCATCACCTCCCTGTGTTCCCATCAGATTCTGCACAAACCCTCATGATCTCTAAACTAGGGTCAGTCTTCTGATCAGCTGCAAAATCTGTATATTTTCCCAAAGCATGGGGTATGTCCCCTTCAGTTTCTAATCTTGGGTCCATAGGTCTAGTGTCAGGGCATTCAGCGTCACTGCCATCCCTAACTGTTTGGCCATTGGTTATACCTCCCTCCTAACAGTAACCTTCTTTAGCTGTTTTGTGAACTGCTACATGAGGAAGTCCTACTCCCCCTTTCACTATTCTCCATATCAGGAGATACAGGCTTGGGAATCAGCCTCCCGTTGTTTTCCACAGGGGCTTCTATGGGGTCCAGGGAACTACAATTGGCCTTTGCTGTCTGACTACAGGTAACCACACACACCACCCCCTTCTGGAGATTGTTTCCTATTATCGCATCCAGGGCAAGATAGTCTGCCACTGCCACCTTTTGCACTGCTTCTCATGTCTCACCTCAGTCCAAAAGAATGCTAGCAAGTGGCAGAGTTTTCTCCTCCACAGTGAATCCCCTTACCATTATGAACTGATTAGGCAAAAGCTGTTCAGGCTCAACCAAATCCCCTTTGCTGAAGAAAGAGATGCCACTATGTCCCGTAACCCATGGGTGTGCACCCCATTTACAGTAACAGGGTGTATGTGCTCCTTCATGTTTGTAGACATGCCTTCAGGGATACACAGTGCACTCAACTCTGTTTGAGTGCTACTTTGTCCACTCTTGCCTTTTTAGGACACTGTCTTGCAAGATACCCTGACTGTTTGCAGAACCAACAGTCATCATTTCTTTTGACTGAGAAATCCCTTTTTTGTAATCTGGGACTGCCCCCTTTCAGTGGAGACAGTGAGGGTTTTAGCTGCACTGAAGGAGCACTTTTTGACTTCTGCACAGCCACACCTGCCCCACTCCATTTCAGAGCAGGCCTGCACCTTGCATAGTGGTCGGACATCTCAGCTGCCTGCTGCACTGTTTTGGTGTCTTGGTCCTCTAAACGGGTTTTCAACTCATCCAGACAAGCCCAAAAGAATTTCTCCAACAGTACAACCTCCATAATTTTCTCTACAGAGTTTGCTTCCACTCCCTCCCACCAACATTTCAAAAACGGACATTGATTTTTGGCAAGTTCCCTGTAGCTCATGTCAGGGCTTCTTAGTAGCTTATGGAACTTAACCCAGTATCCTTCAGTTAACTCATACTTTTTAAGCAGTGCAGCTTTAAATTTCTCATAATCACTACTGTCCTGATTGTCCATTTAACCCAATGCTTCATGACCCTGCCCAGTAAGTATTGGGGATAGCTGGATGCTCCAGCACTCACTGGGTAGTTTTGCCTGAATACAAACCATTTCAAACTAATTCAAAATTGCATCCATATCCTTCCCCTCTTTAAATTTAGCTTTTAATTTTGAATTTAAGTTATACCACAGTCCCAAAGTTCCAGGTTCACCCCTGCCACTTACCTCCTCTGGCATTGATCATTGGAGTTTTAGCTTTTGCATTTTGATTTCCCTCTGGTGCTCTCTTTCCTCTATCTCAGCCTCTCTCTGAAGTTGATTTTCTCTTTCCTTCTTCATTCACTGCTGCTACTTTTCTTTTTCCTGCTGCTCCAACTCTATCTGGAACTTCTTCTGTTCAAACTCCCTCTGCTGCTGGGCTTCAAACCTCCTCTGCTTGAATTCCAGATCCATTCTCCTCAACTCTATCTGCAGTGTGAACCCTTCTGGCTCCAGCATTGTGGTGACCTTCCCCTGCTGCTGCTGCTGCTGTGGCTTTGGGTTCTCTCTGGTCTTGCTGTCCTCCTCCCTGGGACTGGACACTATGGTGTTTCTTGGCACCCCTGCTCCCAATGTCTGCTCTCCTTCAGTCACTGGCTGTGAATCAAGGTCCTCGGCAGCCACTGGCTCATCAGTTGTCACAAGAGCCTCCACAGGGAGCTTATTGGATTGCACCTTGTACTGGAGTCCTCTTTCCTGGTACAACTTCTTCGAGTATTCTGCAGTGTATTCATTGTAGATGGGAGTCATCTTCCATAACTACTGCTACACTAGCTTGCACCCAAGGAAAAAGACAAACAAAACAGATAGGGAACTTGATACAGTAACCAAATTATATGTATTTTTTAAAATGTTTGCCTTGATTGTGTGTAGACTGTTTTCAGTTTAACAATCTGATACACTGGACTTGGAATCAAGCCCAACTGTTATGCATGTGGCCACCAATCTCTCAAATTGCAATACAACCAAATCTATCGGATCCCAATGATGCGTACCAGATATGTCACAAAACCACTCATGAGGGTCAGATCACTGAGCTCACAGTGTCCACCCCTAAATGCAATCTGTGACAGGGAGGGGGGGAAACAGAGATACCCTCCTAATATCCACCCATAGTGTTCACTGGGTTTACAATAGAACACTTGCCACAAGGTCCCAGAGTGAATTTCTAAACTTTGGATCAGGGCACAATAACAATCCTGAGTCTTATGGCCAAATATGAACCCTTTTTTGTGCCTGTTACACATAGGAGGAAGTCTGAAGTAAGTATGCCCTCTTTTGGGTAGCAGCACAAAAAAACTGATTTGGCATTCACCCTACAGGACATGCAGCAGCCCAGTTCACAAACCCTACAGACTGTGGTATGCTCCCTAATCCTGCTGGATCCCCTACTGACCCTTTTTTAAATTGGTTACTATTTGGTGACTCTTCTAAGCATAAACAGTTGTCAAGGATTTATAATAAAGCTTCTACAGTCACACATACAATACAATGAATCTCACACAGGCAGAATTCTTTAGAAAAGCAAAAGTCTTTAATACAAGAATTAAATTAATGCAGTTACAAGTAAAAGAGAACATACATTAATTTAGTTTTCTGCATAAGAAACAAATGGGAAATTATAAATGCCTTAAAACTGTTAACTACATTGCTACCTTAAAAATGAATTTGTTCAAAGTCCTTTTTTCAGTGTAGTAGGTTGGCACCTTATCTTTTGTGCCAGGAGAAAGTCTAAAACCAGAATGGCCAAATTACTCTGTGCTGAAGAGCTTAACTACAGTACCTTTTGAAATTTGTGGTGTCAGCAATATTCCAGTCATAAGGAAACCAGTTTATTTTCCTGGTTACCTGGTGATGTCATCCAGCTTCAACATAAATTCTGCCTCCATAATTAACTAGTAAAAGGACAGTCACTGTTAAAACTTTAATGTATCAATATAGCATCCTGTAAGTTAATTTACAGTGTCATGTTAGAATTAAGCAAAAAGGCTTGACCAGAAGTTAGAGTAACAGTGTGTTAATCATGGTCTAGGGGTGTAATGTGGCACGAGGCACAGTCCAGTGCCATATAACCCCAGGGGGTGATTAACTGACTGTTAATCTAACTTCTGGGAGTGCCTTTTTGCTATTATCCCAGAACCATCGCTAACTTTTTCAATAGCAAATTCTCTTACCTCACTAATTACACCTCCTCTTTCCCTACCCAATTGAACATGCCTACCCCATCAGATGTCAACCGCCTTTACTTCTTTTTCAAGGCAGTCTTAAGGTGTGACATGCTTAGATTGCTAAAAAATATCTCTGACTACACTGTAGCCTGCTCTGACAATCTAGAACCCAAGCTACTAAAGATAGCTGCTCCCTGCATTGCTGCTCCCCTAGCCATGATTGTCATGCTCTCCTTGTGCCAGAACAATGTCCTTGATATATGGAAGGAAGCTAGGATTACCCCTGTTTTCAAAAAAGGAGATCGTAAGGATCCCTCAAATTACAGGCCCATATCCATCCTGTCAGTCCTCAACAAAATTCTTGAGAAGCTGGTAGCTGCACAAACAATTGATTTACTACAGAAATATGATCTACTTACCAAGGCCCAGCATAGCTTTCAGAAAGGCAATAGTGCCACCACTGCACTTCTCAAATTCACATGAGATACCCTAGTGGCTATAGATTCCAGTCTTCTCATCGGGGACATTTTCATCGACATGACTAAGGCATTAGACCTAGTTGATCACTCCATTCTCCTAGACTCCCTTAGATCATTAGGTTTCTCATCGAACGTTGTAAGGTGTTTTGGTAGCTACCTATCTGACAGAACCCAAACTATGAAATACAACTCTACCTTCTTGGACAAGGCCACTATAAACATTGGGGTGCCACAAGGATCCATCCTCAGGCCACTGCTTTTCTCTATCTTCATAAATAACATCACTACCAACCTCCAAAGGACAGAGTCCCTGCTATATGTAGATGACATTGTTCTATATGCCAGTGCAAAAAACATTGACAACATAAATCATCAACTCTGTCTTGACTTTCAGCCAACCCAACAGTGGTTATCTAGTCACAAACTTGTCCTAAATGAGTCCAAAACCAAGCCATGCTCTTCAGATCAAATGTCAAACTCAAGCATGCCCATCCAAAATTTAAAGTCTCCTCCTCAAATGGCTTGACTATCGGGGTGGTGGATTCATTTAAATATCTGGGTGTCACACTTGATCCATCACTAAATTTCAACCTACAAACCAACTGACTTGCAAGCAGGTAAACACCAAAATTGGCATAGCATACCATACTAGTTATGTACTTACTCCCTCAGCAAGGCTTGCCATTGCATGTGGCATCCTCCTGCCCTCGCTTACTCATGGCGCTTCTACATACACTTCTGCATGCAAAACAAGTCTTTGGAAGTGGAACATGACGCTAAACAAAATTTGTCACTATGTGTCCTCCTCTCATAAGCTGAAACACCACTGTATCCTTTATTCAGAGCTGGGATGTCTTCCTGCACTTGAGTTAAGGCTTTATACCTATGGCTCTTTCATAGACAATATTCTCCAGCTACAAATACCCAAACCTCTTGTGGGCCACTTCCAAATCATAAAACCTTCTTATGGGTTTCAATCCACTGACAGTGCCCCCATCTTCATACCCAGACACTATGCCTCCAAAGGCATGAGTGCTTTTGCCTGTCATGCCCCTTAATACTGGAACTCCCTCCCTCTAGCCTTACGCCAAGCACCATCTCATGCAACATTTAAGAAACAATTGCATACCCATCTCAAGTCCTCCTGCATGTTCTGCTGTATCAAACCCCCTTAGCTCTCACCTCTTTCCTGCCTAGTATCTCACTACATCTTCTGTTTTACTCTACTATATGAATAGCACTTCCCTTACCGCTATCCCTTTTAGTTTTTCCCAGCTGTCAACCCCAAATAAACACTATAGCATTTACAATCATTCTTGTTTTTTCCTCAAAACAAAAATGTTATGTAACCTTGTATTTTGAATATGGTTCTGCGTATTATTCCTCTCACACTGTTATTGCATCTACCTTGTCTGTAGTCACTTCTTTTTGCATATTATTTTCTCACACTGTTAATGCTTTCTACCTTATCTGTAGCCACCTTTTTCTCTTTTTACTCTGCATGTTATTGTCAGTTACGTCGTACTTGTAATGAAATGTTCTGTCTGCATTGATGTACTGTACCCTCCTAGGTCGTGCCTGAAAATAATCATTGCTATGGCTAGTGCACTTACCCGGTAAACAAAAACTAAATAAAATAAAAAATGATTCTAAAAGAAAAATGTTACAAGTGTACAATTTGAATGAGTTCCTCATTTAGAGGGAGATTTTAATTAAATATTTCTTCCACCAACAATTTAAGAATGTTGGCTGAAAATCAGATTGCATCATTCCACACATTTGGCAGTGCTAGATGATGGAATGCTAACAGGAAGAATCTGTATGCCATGCTGATCAGACTGTACATGACAGTATAACATGGATTAATGTAATGCTGTTGGAATCCTAACAGCCAATCATATTGCAGTAGTTCTGGGATCATTTTTATAATTTCACATAGTACTGCTAGGATGGTCATCTGCCATCCAGTTCCTGGCTCAAACATCTAGTTCCCTCATAAAATGTGATATTCTATCATAGGTCCTGAGATCAAAACAATCTGTTTCTATAGTGTATGCTTATGGCAGCCTTTTGTCACAACTTTGCTAAAGGAACCTGGGGTTGAAAATCTCTCTTCCTGTCAAAGCAGGTGGCCTTCAAGTCAAAAGGTCAAATCCCTTAAAAAAATAGTCCTTCCCTGTGTCTAGAATTAACACTGGAATGGGCATACACAGATATCCCATAAACCAATACATAACAGAAACATATATTGCAAATAATGATTGGCAAATGGCTAGCTCACAACACAGCTTTCCTCAACTGTAAAAAAACACACTGAGCTGAGCACACACTTCAGCTACATACTTCAGCTGTTCAAACCAGAGATTGCTTCCTTTATTTTCTTTCTTCTCTCGATACAAACTAGAGTCTTACTGAATCAGGAGAATCACACAAATAAGACTTAGACCCAAGCTATCACCGCAGTTTTCAAACTGTGAACGAGACCAGGACAGCTTTGCGAGTGGGTAACTTCAATCATCTGCACCAGGTCCAAGAGCATGTTGTGGGGCCAGGTGAATTAAACTGAACCACCACAAAAGTGTTGTATAGCTCTCATATTCAGTATGTGTGTGTGTGTGTGTGTGTGTGTGAGTGAGACAAAATAAGCCAACTGTAGTAAAAATAAATAAAAACAGCAGCACCGTCTAGCGACCAAAGAATACAGCAGTACTTTTATTCCTGTTTGTCTACCTATGCAGTAAAAAAAAAATGACAATAAAAATTTTAAAACATTTGTCGATGTTGTTTTTGATTTTATTACAAACAAGACATTGTATAATCAGAATATCGGGTTTCTCAGACTTGGCCTGTGGCCTTGTGTCCATTCACCCGAGGTAGGATGTTATCCCAGCATAACACTCACCCTCTTGCACATTATTCTTTTGTAGTTTATGGTAAGGGCTTATAATGAATAGAAAGTCTTGGCTTTCAAAATCTTGTTGTAGGACAGTTCAAAGGTCAAAAAAGTTGTTGTACTATCGGTCTGATGTCACATCGATAGTACAACAACTTTTATGCCTTGCCCTGCCACTTGATTGGCTTACTTAACAACGCTCTGAGGAGAAACAAATGTGGAACATGGCAGTGTGATTAAGCGAGCACTGGTCAGGGGACCCTCGTCTTCTTGACCCGGAGAGCCTTACAAGGCTCTGTGTCACTAAAGTGAATTGCTGTTTTTTTTTAATTTTTAAACTATGTGGTGCTGAGCTAGCGGGACGGGGTGAAGTCAACCTGAGAGTGGGACGAGTCGGAGTGGGAGCAGCATGAAATTATGAAGGTAACCATCAACTTGGGGGGAAAAAATGAAAAAAAGACACACAAGCCAGGAACCGTATACTGTAAAAAATAGTGGATGGTTAACCATCCACAACTATAGCTGTGTTTCCATCTTGGTTGTTGAAGACATCATAAAGACCTCTCAAGCTTTGCTCTCAAGGTCTCCATGATGTCATCAATAACCTTGATGGAAACAGCCTTGTTGTGGATGGTCACCCATCCATTATTCTATATATTTTACTTAAAAGTGTTTCATCACATAGATTTATAGATGTGCAAGCAATCTTGTTTACAGATGTGATGGGATGGGGAAGGGGGAACAAGTCAAAAGCAATCACAGCAATGAACAACATAAATAGTGTTACAAATGTCACAGGTACAATATGTTCAACAATTAGTGGACTTGTATACAACAGTTTACCTGCAAATTAGATACAAACAAGCATTTGTCAATGCCGAATGTTGTCTCGCTGGCATTGGTAGTGCAGAAGTTAGAGATGCATAATTGGAATGGCAGTGTAGTATTGAACTGACACCAACCCCACCCCAACCCTGTAGAGACTGACAGTCATTGGGGTGTGCCTTTATGGTGACAGCTATAATGCTCATGCCATTTTACCTCACCCTACCATGTAGACACTGACAAGTGTTGTGGTGTGCTTTGAGGTCTTTGGGACTGATAATTACCCCATTCCATAAGGAAATACACTGAGACAGGTGCAGTATAGGAGAATGTGCCTCACCCTACTCTGTAGACACTGACAAATGTTGTAGTGTGCTTTGGGGTCTTTGGGCCTTATACTTACCCTATTCCATAAGGAAATACACTGAGACAGTGTAGTATAGGAGAATGGGGTGAACTTCATGGCTGAATACTCCAAGGCACGCCTCAATACCTGTCACTGGCTGCAGGGTGGAGGTGGGGGTGGAATGCCTTGAGCATTACAGCCAATGATCCCAAGTCACACCCCTGATGCCTGGCAGTCTCTACAGAATTGGGGTGTTACAGTTGGAAACCCTAATGTCATAGGTGTTTCTTGGTATTTTCACTCCAAATTTTCAACATAGGCTTTTTGTGACCACACCTTATGAAGAGCGGCACACTCAGTTTGTTAGCTAAAGGTGGTTTTGCACAGCAGCTATTCCATTTAGTGACACAGAGGTGAAAACACATTTTGGGCAGGATGTGAGAAATGACAACTGGATTGTTCATGAGGAGGTGTAAAAAAATGGCAATGTTGAAAATCTGGAGTGAAAATATGAAAAATTGGTGAAGTCATGAGCATGCATAGGAACGGCGCAACACATGTCCATAACCCAATTATTTTGAGGATTTTTTTAGCCACATTTTCAATATAGGCATTTTGAGACCTCCCCTCATAAACAGTGGTGTTGCAATTTTGTTAATCTGTCCTAAAAGGTGATTTCCCACAGTGACCACTCCATAGTGCACCACACATGCGGAAACACATTTTGGGCAGGCTGTGAAAAATGACAGCTGTACTGTTCATAAGGTGGTGTGAAAAATTGTCAGTGCTGAAAATCTGGCATGAAAATATTGCAAATTTGCAAAGTTACGAGGGTGTTTGGAAACTGAACTTGTAACACAGTAATTTTATGGACATTCTTCACCAAATTTTCAACACAGGCATTTTAGGACCTCTGTTCACGAACAGTGTCACCGCAATTTTCTCAAACTGTTCCAAACATTGATTTCACACAGCAAATGCACTATTCTGCGCCAGAGGTCAAAAACACATTTTGGCCAGGATATGTAAAATGACAGCTGTACTTTTCATAAGAAGGTGTGGAAAAATGCCAGTTTTGAAAATCTGGAGGGAAAATATTACAAATCCATGAAGTTACGAGCGTACATGGAAACTGCACAACGCACGCTTGTAAAACTGATATTTTTTGGATTTTTTTCACCAAATTTGTAACATAGGTCTTTTGAGAGCCCCCTCATGAACAGTGGCACTGTCATTTCATTAATCTGTCCCAAAAGATGATTCCGCACAGTGACTGCAAAATCACCTTTTGGGACTGAATAACACCACGACAGTGACTGAATTCATGAGGAGGGGTCCCAATAACCCCATGTTGAAATTTTAGTGCCAAAATTGCCAAAAATGTCCGAGATATGCACCAAAGTCTCATTGTCAATAATTAATAGTGTATGGGGTATAGCGACTGTGTACATGAACATACAGTTCAGTCAAAATCTCAGTCCTGCATCAGTAGGTACAGTATGTCATATCATGGAGCAGTAAAAACAAAGCAACCAAACCAGCTGTTGAGCCACATGGCAGCTGCTTGTGATTCACTCTCACAGAGTTTGCTCTTGAAAACATTATATAAAGACACTGCAGATCTAAATAAACATATTTGTCCCTTGCACAACAGTCACAAGGTGAGGAGAAATGGATTGCCTTGAGAGGTCACAGGATGGGGAGAAAGGTTCTCCTGCAGATGCTGGTTGTTCTTCTACCAACAGGGCAGGTTAACCAGCCAGTGGTGGCACATCATGATATATCAGTTTTGTTAGTCTATTTCTCAACAGTTCAACAAATGCTAATATTTGGATTAGTGGTCTTTCTGCCCAATAATACACTATGTGGCCCATAGTCAAACAATTAGTTCTGTGTGCTTTGTTAATGGGCTTAATGTTCTCTAATGGTCTCCCCACCTCGGGGACCTCATGCTCTGTTGGTACCCCCAAGTAAATCTACATTATGTGGATAGTGCCTCTAGAAAAATGAATCTACCTCATCCCCCTGGATAGCTGAATATGTTTACAGTCACAGTAAAAGATAGCAAAAATAAAATTGACACTAACAACAAATCACAGGTTAAACAATCTAAAACTGCACACTCTGTGGCTAGCCTGGCTATTACTACTGGTCTCAGGAAACATTCACCCCAAGCCTGGACCAGGAGATGGTACAAGTATATCAACATCTGTAAAGAAGTCAGGGGTACTAACAATTGCATCTATAAACATCTTCAGCCTTATGGCTAAGTATGATGCTCTACAGGTCTGGATTTTACAGCATAAGCCTGATGTCCTATCAAGCATAGAAGACTGGCATACTCTGAGAACCCCCAAGCTGGAAATCCAGCTGGAGGCCTTCACATCCTTCAGACTGGACAGATTTGGTAAGCGTGGAAGTGGCTGCATCATATATGTAAAAGACACCCTCCATGGAAGAGCATTCCCCATCCCATCTACTGTGTGTATCGCTACCAACTGCTCACAGTGCAGTTGCAGCTTGGTGCCCAGAGAGAGTGCCTCACTCTGCTATCCATGTACAAGCCCCACAAAAATCAGGCAAATGGATTGAAACATGCACTTGACTACCTTTCCAAACTTCACGATAACTCTGAGGTCCTAATGGTCTGGGACTTCAATATTAATTAGTTATCCCCCAAGATGGCACCATACAAGGATGCCATCTCAGTCATGTATATGTTCCAGATTGTGCAGCTCACCACACAGATAAACTATCACATTGGCACATGTATTCTCATTGACTGGATTATAACAAACCAGCCACAATGAATCACCAGTTCCACTGTGCTTCCTGACACCATCAGTGACCACTACCCAGTCTTATGCACCTGGTCCAACAAGGCACCTAAGACCCCACCAAAAACTATTACATCAAGCGTATTAAAAAATGGCAATTTGTCTCTTCCATAACCCACCTTTGTATACAAGACTGGTCAGCTGTCTATGCTGCTGAAGATGTTGACACTGTGCTAGATTGCTTTATTAACGTTTTTAATTTTCTTGCAATGTAAATATCCCATGTAAGACAAAAAAAATCAAAGGATCCAGTAAGACATGGATCACACCACAGCTCCTCAAATTAATGAGGGTAAGGGACAACCTGTGTCACAAAGATAATCTGTTGACTTGCCCTATTAAAATAGCAAATGCGTTTAATGAAAGATTTACTGATTTTGATAAATGTCATTCTAATTTTGATAAACACCATTCTGATCTGTCTGATATGCTTCTGAATAGTTCCAATGCTGTGGTCTGAAGATTATTTAAAGGACAGACCACAAAGGGTTAAGTTTGGGCGTGCTGTGTCTGAATCTGGAGCTGTGATGTAAAGGGTCCCCTAGAGCTCCATACTGGGACCAGTTTTCTTTTCTTTATTTTTTGATAAACAGGTAAATGTAGTTGGAAATTAATTTATTGTATTATATGCAGATGATGCAATAATTTATACTCAGGATTCTTCTATTACTGAATTGAATTACTTATTAACTAGGGAAAGGTAAAATCTGCAACAGTCACTTATTTCTAACAGATCGGTCCTGAATAAGGCAAAGACAAAAACTGTTTTTTTTTGTAACAGGGCACATCTCAGGGCTGTGGGACAATGTCTATAACTTAAGTCCCTTGATGGTACATTATTTGAACATGTGGACACTTTTCAGTACTTAAGGAGTCTTACTGGACCCAAATTTAAGTTACAAATCTCATTTTACAAGAGCTGCATCAAAAATGTACTGAAAGGTGTCTTTTTTGTATAGAATTTCTTCTTTTCTTACTCAGGAATCTAGGATGGTAAATGCTAGATGATGCCTAGCCCCAATTGTAAACTATGATACTATAATTACAGATAATGCCTCTGCAACAATAACTTAAAAAAAATAGACTCTATTACAACTAATAGCTAGATTTGTTCTCACTGCCCCACACTATCTCATCGTTGTACTATTTTAAATTATATGTACTGGCTTTCTGGTTAATTACATTTTTGACTGAGTCTGGCTAAAGTTACACACAGAGTTATTAATTCTGTGGTCCCACCAAGTCTTGGTGCCTTTTTTGAAATTACATGATGAGGGTTATTACTGTAAAAAAGGGTAAATAATGGGGTCCTAAAAATCCCATTTATGAGATCTACTAGTAGCCAGAGGTCTTATGCCTAGACTGCTCCAACTATTTGGGATGAAATTTCCCTGGACATCAGACAGCTGCAGTCTTTTAAAACCTTTGCTTAGGCACTGCAGATGTATTTTACTTCACAGGTTGAATGTAATTGTTGTATATAAGTATTGTCTTATTTTGACATGGATTTTTGAGTCTGAATTTTTATGAACTGTTAATTTATAGTAAATCACATATATGTTTGTTATATTTTTGATGTGGGTCACACCTGTAAAAGGAATTTTTTTTTCCAGTGTGTTTACCCATTAAGCGAATAAACAAACAAACATAGCTAAAATCACAGGGTCCCACATTGACCTCCAAAACTACAAAACAGTTCAGAATCAATGCACCAGCACTATACAAGTTGAGTGATCACATTTCAAAAGCAAAATTAACAACTCCTGAGTAGATATGTTGTGAAGTAAAACTTCACCTGTGAAGTTCACATGAGCTGCCAAAAAAGTGCGTGTCACAGAATTTGAGGAGTTTTTGGAACACTCCGAACTTAAATTCATGCAATTTACACAAACATTTTGACAAAATTTCCTTTTTTGTAATGTAAAGCAAGCATTTCACAGGTGGAGTATGAAATTCGCTGGTGAAATGTCATGCTCTGTGTCAAACCCATCAAAATTTGCTGCTGCGGATTATACACAGTCACTCTGCAAATTCCACAAAATCTGTGAATTCTTTCACTGAGCTAATTTTGTGGACTTCGCACGGCTCTACTCCTGAGGTGACAACCACAGATTTTGGGAGAACATCAAATCACTAACAGGGAAAGCTACTTAAACTCCTCCCATGATGCTCAATATGAATGGTGTTATCACCCAAGACCCCAAAAACATCACAGATGCCTTCAACAAAGCCTTCACTGACCTCAGCAGAGTGTTTCCTCCAGATGTTCTACTACCAAAGTAAGGCTCCAACTCTAGTATCAACACCTCCCCATCTGCCAGACCAACACCACTCTTCTACCTTAAGAGTATCACTTTAGCAGAAACCAAAAAATATGTAACTCAAGCTCTTGAGAAAACAAGATCCAGTAGTGACTCACTAGACTTCAAGTTGGTAGCATTCACCATGGATGTTCTACTACCCCCTCTAAACAAGATCCTAAATCTAGTGCTCACCACAGTTAAATTCTCCCAATCTGGAAAGTGGCAGTGGTCAATCTGGTATTTAAATAATTTAAAGTAGTAGACCAGGGAGGGACTGTGGACATGCCCTACCTAGACTTTGGCAAGGCATTTGACACAGTCCCGGACAAAAGATTTATAAACAAATTAGAAAGCCAGGGAGTGGGTTCCAGGGTGGTAGCCTGGGCAAAGCATTGGCTGGACAACATGACACAGAGGGTAATAGTAAATGGAATCCACAGTGAAGAAGGTGGGTTACTAGTGGGGTATCACAGGGTTCAGAACTGGGGCCTGTTCTTTTTAATGTCTTTATAAATGACATTGCAGAGGGACTAGTAGGAAAAGTATGTAGTTTTGCAGATCACACACAGATCTGCAACAGGTTTGATACACAAGGTGGGGTGGAAAGGATGAGAAGGGACTTGGCAAGGTTGGAGGAATGGTCAAATGTATGACAGCTTAGATTCAATGCAAAGAAGTGCAAAGTAATGCACCTTGGAAACAAAAACCCAGTGGAAGAGTATACAATGGGTGGTGAGATATTGGCAAGAACAAAAATGGAAAGGGCCCTGGGGGTAGTAATATCAGACAATCTTAAGGTGGGCAAGCAATGTGAGAAGGCAGCAAGGAGGGCTGGGGGGGGGATACTGGGATACACAGGAAGAGACATCACCAGTAGAAAACTGGAAGTTGTTATCCCTCTGTACAGACAGTTGGTAAGACCACATCTGGAGTACTGCATGCAGTTCTGGAGACCTCATTTCTGCAAATACACAGACAGGATGGAGGCTGTCCAGAAGAGTGCAACCAAAATGGTGCAATGTCTGCACCAGAAGACATATGAAGAAAGACTAAAGGAACTTAATATGTATAGTCTTGAGAAAAGGAGGGAGAAGGGAGACATGATAGAAACTTTCAAGTACCTCAAGGGAATAAACAAAGTCCAAGAGTGTGGCATCTTTCAGAAAAAGAGATGTGTAAGAACAAGGGGGCACAATTTGAAATAGAGGTGGGATGGCTCAGAGGTAATGTGAGGAAGTATTTCTTCACAGAGAGGGTTGTAGATGCATGGAACAGCTTTCCCGAGGAGGTCGTGGAGTCAAAAACTGTGGAGGAATTCAAGAATGCAGTTCTAGTCGGGGTAGGAGGAAGCAGGCTGTTGGTTAACTAGGATCTGCAGCTTATCCATTAGGTAGGGAAATGGGCAAACTAGGTGGGCCAAGTGATCCTTATCTGCCATCAAATTCTATGTTTCTATGTTTCCTGTTTCTATATTAAATGTGTTGACAGAACATGTCTCACCAAATACTGGCCTATCTAAGTTCTCCCCCATTGAGAGGATAGTATAAAATCAGATAGTTGACTACTTAGATAAGTACAGCCTTCAATGCCCACAGCAGCATGGATTCAGGAAAGCACATAGCACACCAACGGCCCTGGTTGAGCTCACTAGCTATATTCATGAGGCACTTGACTGGAGGCTTCCTTTTTTCACCTCACCAAAGCCTTTGATATGCTTAACCATGAGTTACTTCTCAGTCAGTTGGCCAAAATGGAGTTATCCACCTATTCACTGGGCTGGTTCTGGAGTTACCTTTCCAAAAGAACACAGCAGGCCAAGATACATAATGTGCTTTCTGACCACCAAAATGTCACCACAGCAGTATCCCAAGGCTCCATTTTAGACTCCCTGCTGTTCAGCCTGTTTTTGAATGACCTTCTAAAAGCTTGCCAGTACAATATCCTTCTATATGCAGATGATGCTGTGCTGTACATATGTCACTCAGCACCAGGTGCATTGGAAACAACTATGTAGGCTGAGTTTTATGAAGTGGAAGAGTGGTTCATAAATTCCAAGCTTCTTCTAAATTACAAAAAAAAAACCAATAACAATGTTGTTTGCTTCCCATCATAGCCGCCAAGAGTCAAATTTCATTAAATACATAACAACAAGAACGAGATATTAGAATTGGTAAGTAACTTTAAATACCTTAGGGTCATCTTTGACTGCTCTCTCTCTCATATGGGACACACATTGACCATGTCACCAAGGCAGCTAGTGCTAGAATAGGCCAGCTATATCAGCACAGACATGGCCTCATGGAAAGTGCAATAACCTGACAGTAAACAGCTTGTTCTTGTCAATCATAGACTATGGTCTTGCTGTATATGGATCCGGTACTGACACTGCCCTCAAGAGAATTAAGATTGCTCTAAACCAAGCATGCAGGCTTGTTTTAGGAGCACACTGCTTAACACACACATGCAAGCTTTGCTCAAGTACTGGAAGCTCAATCTGAGCAACAGGATCCAATACCAGGTTTGTCTGCTCGCAAAAAAGTCCACCGTTGGCCTTGCACTCCCAGGAGTGCAGAGATTTCTCAACCATTAAACCAACCCTAGATAAACAAGAGGTACCTGTTAACCTATGTTTCAAATCCCATTTCACTACACTAGACAAGGGCAGAGATGCTTTGAGTACAGGGCCCTCCTGTGGCTGAATTCTCTCAGCATGGAACTGATTATGGAACCAAAACTCAGCCTCTTCAAATCCAAACTGCAAGCACATCTTGTAGCGCTCAGTATGTGCGACTGCGACTCAAAAACTGAATTATATTAGGATTGTGCCCCTTACTACTTTCACTATGCACTTAACTCCACCCCACACACCCTGAATCCACTCACTCAAGAATAACCTCAACTTCTCATTATTGTCACCTCTCATCCCCAGGACCATCTCTACCTCTAATCTATACTGGTAAAACCCTCTGGGTGGCTCCTTTTCCCAACCTCCTACCCTTACACTCCTTTTACAGACCCCCAACCCCTACAACTCAGGACCTTCCCTCTCCCCATCAATCCTGGTGGTACACACTTACTGGCCTCTTTTCCTAACCTCTTACCATTTACTCCAAACAAACCCTCTGGGTGGCACCTCTTCCCTACCTCTTGCTATTTCCAACACCTTCCAACCTTTTGTAACCCAAATTCTCTTACGCTATTCACTCCTCCTCCTGATCAGGGCTAGTCCCCATTGGGGCCATCCCAACACTACATTGAAAACTTTTGTACCCAACTTATAATGCACATTTGATGTCATTTTGCAGTTTATTGTCTGTCTGGTGATTTATGTTCTACTGATAACAATGTAATCCTTTTTGAATTGTCTTTTATACCTTCTAGTAATCGTATACTGTATGTACTTCTAGAACGTGGAAACTTTGTAAATGAGCTATCAAGTTCAAAGGTATTTAATACGAGAGTTCAATAAATAAATAATGGGATGTACTGTAGCACATCTCACAGTCTCTTAGCACAGCTGCTGCTATATTTATTAATACATTTTCTGTGCCACTAAGTATTCAATGTGTTTTTGCTAAATGCTTCACAGCAACCATTCATATGAGCGAACGTCTCACATACAGGAAAAACTGGTATAATGATAGGGGGTTGGAAGTGCTACAATGTTGCCTTGTGAGCTCTATTTAAGGTTTCCAAAACCCTTCTTTTAACAGTAAGCACACTGGCGCATGACTCCTCCCCTTGACAACACCAGTGCCTGTAAAAAAAAAACCTAAATGTTTTCCCCCTACCATGTTCACTCCTTACTATAATAAATAATTAAACCCATGATGAGAATAGATGCCATTTTCTGTAGTAGTTATGGGTCATCACTGCAGTGGTAATGATGGATGGTGGTCTGAAAGCTGTCACCAATGTTTTGTGACAAATGCACTACATCTGAAACATATAAATTGTCAGCAGAAAAGCACTGCTTGGACCACCCAGTCTGCCCAAATGGTCCTTGCCCAGTCCGTCTCCATAACTGGTCTCTAGCCAAGTTACAGGCCGTACAAATATTTTGCAGAAAGTTAAGCCATGTACAGTACATGGTGGCACTTTTGCTGATTTAATTAACTATTCTAATGCCTGTAGCAGTATACAGATTTCTATATTGACACGGACTTGTGCAGGGAAGATGGTAGCAGGAGATTGAGATGGATGGTTGTAAGTGCAGATCACCATGAGGAGGTCAGAATGGAGTGTTGAAGGCTACCAGGAGGGGTAAGGGACCACAATATTACCATGCATGTCTTCTTTATTCCAATGGGGATTGGGGCAAGAGGGGCACCACTAACAGTAGGGATGATCTCCTTATCACATAGGGATCAGGCAGGAAAGGGATACCACTAGTACCATGGATGATTTGGTTATTACAACAGTAATCAGGCTAGGTGGGGGTTACCACCAGGACTAGGGATTATCTATTAATTACCATGGGGATCAGGGTGGAAGATGGTACCATTAGCACCAGGGACTACCTATTTATTAGAACAGTGATCATGAGAGGGAGGGGTAACAAAATATCTACAACAGAGTTTTGTTCTACAGGGATTTAGGTGGGGGGATGGCAATGACTACCTCTCTGTACAATGCCTCCGTGTATACAAATGCATAGAGGCATTGTGCAGAGATACCAGTAGCCGCATAATTACGTGCAAATGGCCTGATTGCTTCTTACATGCCTTGTATGGCCTTTAGAAAGCTACCATTTGAATAATGCATACAATAGCAAAGGCATTAACCCATTTGGATGTGTTATTTCCCTTTAATAGTAGGTGTCTGTTGCAAGCAGGGGCTGCTGTGCTCTGTGCATCCTCATTTTACATGGGGCTTCTGCAACCCAATATTTAATCATACAATGTGAGCCTAACAGGGTGCTGTTCATGAATGAGCAGAGCACTGTGGAGGTGGGACTGAGCCATTTACAAGTCCCAGCCACTTGCTGAGAGGAGAGAATGCTCACTACACATCAACATCTCCAGCAACAGCATACTCAGCTGTAAGAACCATCCTGTCCACAGGGACTGCATCAGCTGATTGTTTTACCTGAACTTTCATAAATTATTTCAGCAACTCAGTGTGTACTGGCTTGTGGGGGTGTGGGAGAGCTGGCAGCCAGTTTCAGCACTCTGAGGGCAGGGCTGAGCCATTTAAAAGCCCATGCCACTTGCTGAGCATGAGCAGAAGTGTGAGCATGAGTGGCTCAAGCACCACTTCTAATTAAAAAATAAAGTTAAGTTAAAGTTCACTAAGGGTTTGTTAAAAACCTTTAAACTTTAACAGCCTGACATACTCAGTAAGTCCAAACAAGACTGAGTATAAGTATTGTTCTATTTAGATCTAATGTTAGTTTGGATATAATTGATGACTGGAGTATTCCAGTGTACCGAGCAGCTGAATCGTTCTATAGGTTGGTGTAAGCTATATTACTTAGTCGGTCTCCTGGTTTTAGTTTCTCATAGCAAAACATGGACATTAACTTATTATAACTATTTGAGAATATATTTGTATAATATGCTGTGTTGTTTGCTTTTGTGTTGTCTTTTGGGTACTTCTATGATTTTATGTGATCAGAGTGAGTTTTTAAAGTCGCTGACCAAAAACTGCAATTAAAAAAAACACAAAAAGTAAAAACTGCATGCAGTATCACAGCAAGAGCCGCAAACAGTGACGGTCAATAACTCACCAAACGTAAACGAGGAAAATACTTTTGTTATGTGGGAGCTATGCTCCCAGCACCTCCAACTAAAAGATTATCAACTCCAGTGGTGGGTGGACATAGAAGAATTATGAAAACCCCACAAAAAAAAAACTTCTCTCAGACCAGGACCAGAACCCGAGTCCACCAGCTCCACAGGCAATGACTCAGCCATTACAATAAATGGCCAACTCAGCAAAGTCTTGCCAAACAAGTTCACATATTCTGTTTGTGCAAGTGCAGCTCACTACTACACTTGCTATAAAGCAATCATTGGTGTTTTCTGCCAGTCGCTCTCTCTATGAGAGGTTTTATTGAGTCAATCAGATTGAGATGCTCTATAAAACTGATTCACATCTATCACTAACTGCTGTCCTTTATTTTTAGTCCCCACTGTTAGCAAACAAATCACATGATGACTTGTGCTTTTAAAAGCACATCACGGTACACGTTTTCCCTTACTCTGATTGCAAATGTTGTTTTATTTTGTTTTTAAATCACTTTCCCTCCCACTATCTCTGCTCATCCACCCAACACAACATACTTCAATGAATAGGTGAAGCCCTTCTGATTCAGCAAGTAGAAAATAAGAGCCATGACTTGGAGCCCTGCGCTTGCCAACCCACCCGAACATCTCAAACTGAAACCCATCCAGTCTTTGCAATTCTTCCTCAGCAGCCTTCTCAAACAGTGACAACCATTCAAAACTGTTTTGCTGTTACCGGAGATTGTAGAGTAGTGTGGGGGTGTGGGTTGGGGAGGGACTTTACCAAGGCAAACAATAAAAGAGAAGACTTGGGGATGGAGGGAAACAGGGACTTAAAGACTACCTCACCTACTGGCCAATACCAGTAACAAGGGACTATTTTTATAATGGTACCCTTACCCACAGAAAAAAGCTCAAAATACTTTTAAAACTGTTGTAACCCTATAGGCTACTTTTTAAACTAGTGAGCACCCCCCATTAACATCTGGAAACACTGGTGCCCTTATACTGGCATACCATTTTACTTTGCATAAAAGTAGGTACCACCCTTGGCATTAGGATGTATAGCTGGCTCATTTTCTAGAGAAAGAGAGGGGTGGGGGTACAGAAACAAAACAACATGAACCTTGTGTAAAAAACACAATCCAGGTTCTAGGTGGAGGCAGCTAGGCATATGCTAGAGATAAACAACTGAGGGGTTCCCAGTAAATCTACACAACCAGAAGCAATAGTCGGAATGTCCATAACAGTAACTGGGATTGTGCAGTATGGCTTTATTCAACAGATGGAAAGTTAAAGCAGAAGTAGACCCCCAACCATTGGTCCAGGCTGGCAGGTACAATTCATGAACTCTTCTTCCATGCAGTACAGTTCATGAACAACAACAGAACAACCTTCTTCCCAAATTCCCAAAAGGTGCATTTACAGTAGTGGACACCTGGCCACACAAAATGAACATTTTCCTTCCATGAGTGTCATTTAGTAAATCTAAGCCACACACTCAGAACTCTTCTTCAAACATAGGTGCAATTTAGTGAACCTCAGTTACACACCGTAACCTGCAGCTTGACCCTTGCTCAGGTACAAAAACTGGTGCCCATTATGGACCAGGAAGCCCTGCTTTGTAAGCACTTAGATGGCGCTCCTCCCACCCTTGGCCCCAACTGATAGTCTCTGCTGTGGGCTGTACCATGGAAACCTCCATTCCCCCTGATTTGTTAGAGGTCCCACACTAACTTTGTCACTCACTGGGATGAACAGTTTAACAGTACTATATTCACTTGGGTGAAAATAGGGGCACTGACAGGTGTGATCCAGCCTTATTTATGGGCACACATCCCAGACTATTGAATCCCTTAAAAATGTGGAGATCTGGTCTCCTAGAACAGTGCTCACAAAGGCTATCCCATCCACATGGCATGGAACAACGAAAGAAAAGAAATGCACTCTCCTCGGTAGCCGATCAAACAGTCTCTTTCAGGTCATATCCAAGGCAACTGATGACATTACAGAACATTCAGGGGCTTGTCCCTTGAGTCCACTGAGAACAAGCAGTTCCTTTTGCTTCACTGGGAGTAGAAATCAGGATATCCTGCTGTAACACTGGTCTCCACCATTTCACTGGAAGCTGGAAATGTCACTCTACTAGGGTGAGAAATCTGGGGCCCCCACCTCAGATCCCACTGGCAGTCCTTCAGCCTTTCTCAGCTACTCACTCAAGGTCACACTCTAACAGAACTGATCATTCTAATCTCCCCAGAGCAGCAGTCCACACAGTGTGGCTTATTCTGATATGAGAGTTCCGAATAACCTAACCATTCTTTCCTCAGGCTTGCTGAGTAAACAATGTCATTATGTAAGAAGCCCCTAATGAGTTTTCTTCCAGCTGCCTGCTGCCTTCCTAACAATAATACTGATAGGATTCTAGTAACTCTAGGGGACTGGGTGGTTACACTGTATTTTGTAATCTATTTTTTTCTTTTTACAGATGAGCCATTGAATAATAGCAATAATGCACTGTAGGGTGTGTGTCGTTCTGGGATAACATCACATTTTGGGTGTTGGGTGCACTTGGCCTGTGGGCTCGTGCCCAACCACCCAAAGCATGATGTTTTCCCAGCATGACACATATCCTGTCACACATTATTGTTTAATTTACTGATGCCCAATCAATCAGCGTTCAGAAAGGGGCATTAAACCACAACAACACTAATGGAGTTTAAAAACTTAATCTGTACTTACTTGGATTCTGATGTCGGGACAGCTGTCATTTTTGTAGATTTATCTAAAGACTTCAACCTGGTGGACCATTCCCTCTTGCTTGTTAAATTAAGAGGCATGGGAATATCTGATGGGCCTTGGAATTGGAGAAAATTCTAACTGCTGGCACGTACTCAGAGGGTAGAATTTTCATGGTGCTTGTCCATGCCTCAAAAAGTAAACAGGGGGATACCTCAGGGGTCCATATTGGGACCGCTATTGTTTCTGTTGTTTAATAATGACTTACCCCAAGTGGTGCAGCATTCAGCCATAAGGCTGTATGTGGATGACATAGCACTTATAGCTACAGGGGTAAATATTTTAGAGCTCCAGTCAACGCTACAGACTGACTTTAAATATGTGGGGCAGTGACTCCCCAGGTCAAGGCTAATAATGAATGTAAAGAAAGCAAAACTGTTGCACTTTATGCCTAAGAAAAACTATTCCCAGATTCAAGTTCTAACAAATAAAAATGAACCAATTGAATAGGTTGGAAACTATTGTTACCTGGGAGTAACTTTTCATTCTGTTTTAACATTTAACAATCACATAATCTTAACAATAGGTAAGGTTAATAAGAAAATGGGAGCGTTAAGGAGTACCACAAAATGTTTGAAGACAGAAGACAGGAAATGGGCGGCTAAGCAGCTTATCATGCCTTCCCTGACCTATGGGGATCTTGTGTATTGGATGGCTAATAAACAGTTGCAGGCGAGACTAGCTAAAATCAATATAAAATAGCTACGTATGTCTTACTATGTAATTTTAAAACTCATCAGTCTTTGATGCTTACTAAATTATGTTGGCAGCCTCTAGAGACAGGTTATGCTAAAAACTGGATCAAAATCATACATAAATATCAGTCACTTTATCTAGATCATTATATACACAAACATTATTTCCCAATGAAAACAGAGTAAAAGGGAACTAACGAGATCTGTGCACATAAATGAAATTCACCCAGGGAAAAGTAAGAACAAAAATGGTGTCAGAACTATGTGCCCTCAGGCAGCTAAAGACTGGAATATCCTACCATTTCCACTGAGAATATTATCTGCATATGGGGCCTTCACTACAGCAGTGAACAAATTGTATCCATTCACCTGCAAATGTAAATACCTAATGATTGGTCATTTGTATGTAATGTATGCATTTTTTCTTGGAATTTCACATGTTAGCTGTTGTGTATATTATGTTCACAATGTTTATGCTTCATGCTTTTAGTACTGTATAACTTACGGTAACTGAACTGCAGGACTGTCTTGTGAACAGGGTTGTAAAACGTCCTTACGACATGTTACCTGTATAAAAATAAAGTTTTTCTCTATCTATCTATCTATCTATCTATCTATCTATCTATCTATCTATCTATCTATCTATCTATCTATCTATCTATCTATCTATCTGATCTATATCTATCTATCTGTCTATCTATCTATCTATCTATCTATCTATCTATCTATCTATCTATCTATCTATCTATCTATCTTCCCACCTATCTATCTAGCTATCTATCTATCTATCAATCTATCTTTTTTTTCTTCTTTTGTGACTCTATTTCTGCTCCCTACCTTCAGGGCTTCTCTCAGGGTCCCATTCACAGCTCCTCGGCTCCACTGCCCACCTGAGCCATCTTCAGTGAACTTCATCAGGTTCAGGACTTCGGTCTCTCACAGCCATTGGAGAGGCCCCAGAATCCCCAGAGGGAGGTACAGAGGAATGGCCAACATTGGATGTGTGGCCCTGGGCTACTGATGGTCGCCATCGCTTCACCCACCTATAGGGGGATTTTCCCAGTTTTCTCCCTGAAGCTCGGACATGCAATGGCATCCCGCTCAGCATGTGCACACTCCTGTGCACACCTGAAAGATGTCCACCACAGCTTCAAACCCCTGCATTCTGTGGCTGTGCAATGTAGTGCCTCCAGCCACTGCTAAAGTTTGCCAGTGCACTGTCTTGTGGAAGCCCCCCTCCCCAGGGCAGGAGAGCAGTCCATAGGATGCTGTATCCTTCCCCAACCCCACCGACCCACGACGACCCAAGCTCACTCCCGAGCCCGGGTTGCCCGCATGGCATGAGGTGTAGCGTCCAGCACCTCAACCATCAGCACCACCGGGCCGGTTCTATCTATCTATCTATCTATCTATCTATCTATCTATCTATCTATCTATCTATCTATCTATCTCTACCCACCTACCTACCAATCTATCTATCTATGTATCTATATATCTATCTGTCTTCTTACTGGCAGCATGCTAATTAATGTGCTGCACTGTCATTTGAGTGGTGTTATTGGCTGCCTTTGAATATGGGGCCCCAAGTCCTGGAAATTACAACAAGAAGAGGAACATATCTGTATTTTTCTCATTAACATAACTAAGCCTCCTTAAATTCAATATGCACACTGGAAAACTTATTTCTTGTTTATGTTCATAGAAAACTGCATTTTGTTACACTGTGGACTCCATTTTCAGATGGGCTACCCTCCTTTATAAAGACTTATTTTGAATATTTGTCTGTTTTCAAGTTTTTCAGGCAGTTTCTCAGCATGATGGAGTGCAATTGAAAGAGCTTTATGACAGCTGTACACAAAATCAGACCTGCTTACATGAGAGAAACATTACTTTTGAAACAAATTTGACTAAGCTGATGGGGAAACTGAATACACTCAAAGACGGACCATGTTTCAAAACAAAAACAATGGCATCAGGTATCTTTCCTTTCATACTTTGATAAAGAAAAGTTTCACAGTTAGTACAATACAGTTTTTTAAGGTTGTATTTTATATATAGCTGATTTGGCTGATTAGCTGCAGCTTCACAGACAGCAGAGCTTTAAAAACAGGAAGGAAAAGCCAGCAGGGAGTTGCTGTAGGGGTAGAGGGCTGACAAGCTGCTTGGATGTGCTCCAGAACAGGAGTCCCTTAAGCAACCCTCAGGAGACTGGTCTCCTGAATTAAGCCAAAAGGAAAAAAGTTATTTCCATTGTGAGTTTTCCTTTTTACTGTTTGTGTTCTTCCAGAAGGTCTAGCCTTCTGGAAAAGGGGGGGTTTCTAGTTAGGGTCAGGGATTGTTTAGTCAGTGCTCCCACCCGGAGCTAGGCCTCTTTATTTCTGTTTTTGTTTCATTTTCTCCAGTGGGACTTAAAAAGGAAACGGGCAGAAGCCCAAAGTTCTGTGTCACCAACCATATTTTGAAAATAAAAATATAACTGGTTGGTTTGATGTTAACAAACTGGTCTTCCTGAGACTCCTTAACCACCGCAAAGCAGATCCTGAATCCCATGGCGAGGTTGCACCTTGTCACAATATATATATATATATTATTGGTAGCATGGTAGTGCTACCATAGTTAGGGTTGAGGAGCCCTTTTAAGGTTAAAGGATGAAATTTTGCACCTTAATAACTTTGCCACCTTTCAGTGGATTTGTCTGAAATTTGGCAGACATTGTTGGGCTTGGTACATCTTGGGATCTGCCAACTTTTATACTGGTAAAATATACGACTGTGGAGTTATTAAGCGACAATGAAAAGTGCAATTGCGCTTTTTTGCAAATTCTTTGCTCTCTCTCCTACAGGTCACACGGTTTGTACAACCAGTCCAACAACTTCAAGAAACATGCAGCCAAGGTCCCCAATGTGCCTTTTGAAGATTTCATGAAAAAATATTAAATGGTTCAAAAGTTATTTAAAAAACAAGTTCCCATTATAAGTCAATGGGAAAAGTTAACAAAAAGTTTGACGGTGTAGCAAATTCACTTTTTACTGTCACAAAAGGCCCTAGCAGTATCATAAATCTGCCATTTTGTTTTTAGTTGGTGATCAGAAAAATGCTTGGCATTTAAATTTGGGACCCTGCAGCAACACAATTCTTTTTGTGTTCACCTAGCCGGACCCTGAGGATGCTAGCCATGTCTTTATTTTGGGGTGAAACACCATAGAGATATGTTTTTCAAATTTCTGGAACAAGTAGTGTCGCAAAGTAGTGTCGCACATATGACACTTTCACAAATGCTTCCAGAAGCTTTCGCAAATCACGACACTACTTTTCCAGACTATGGCCAAAATGACAGCAGTTCTTTGCCACCCTGCTGCAAAAGAACAGTTTGGTCTTTTGAGCTGAAATTTGAAGGGAACACAGCCAACATTTCACAGATGTGATGTTTGGTAGTTTGGTGAAAAAGTATTGCATGGCTGCAAATTTACAGTACTCCGAAGTAGGCATTTTTTCCCATAGACTAACATGGTGGCATACACTGTGCCTTTCAGGGCTCGTATCTCGAAAATGATGCAAGATAACAGATTTTTTTGTTGCGAGTTGCATAGCCCCATGGGCTATGTAATAACAAAAATCTAGCCAGGAAAATAATGATTTTTGAGAAATTTTATTTTTTTTCTACGTCGTGTGGTTGCTGAGATATTAGCAATTAAGTACTTCCAATGTTCGTTTTAAGCTTTGATGCCCATTATAATGCAAACTTTGTACACACTGTGTTTCTCTATGCACCTTTTTAGCAAAAACAGGGTATGTGCTTCCGTTACTGTTAGAGTTACTGTTTCCGCTTGTGTTTATGTCCCCATTTGCGTTACCGTTTCCGTGTACGCCACCATGTGCATTACCCTTTGCGTTCTCATCTGCACTTCTGTTACCATGTGCATCACTGTTCGTGCTTCTGTTTTCATTGCTGTTCCTGTTACTATGTCACAAGACATCACGTGGTGGGAGCATGGGGCCACTTCATTACATTTACTATTTCTCATCATCGTTCTCAAAAAGAAGGGAAATTAGAGGGCAAAAAACTCCATTCAATGCATCAGTTAGGGTTGCTCCACAGTGACAAAAGTGAGGATATTTGCTGTTATGGTTGAAAGCCCACCTTGGACCCTTCCAGCCCACCCTCCCAACCAGCATCAGGGCGCGCATTGGGGTCGTCGGTCCTAACTCTCACCCCATTCTCCTTTTCTTCAGCTTCTTGACACATGTGATGGGGTGAGAGTTAGGGCAGATAACCCCAATGTGCACCCCAATGCCAGCTGGGGGGCTGGGCTAGAGGGGTACAAGGGCTTTCAACCTAACAGCAAATATATATATATATATATATATATATATATATATATATATATATATATATATCAGTAAGAACAAGATTTTGAAAGCTACTTATTAAATAATGCTGTCAAGAGAACCTTTGCAATTAACACTAAAGTCACACTACAGAACAATAAGGATGAACATGCTGTGGATCCCCAGAGGTTTATTCTACTGGCGTCTTTTCTCTCCTCAATGCTGCAATAATATTTACATTTTTAAAAGAAAATGATTTCTTCCATTGCATCCTGGGGATGTGGGGTAAGGGGATTACATGGGCCAATTTTATTGATGGTGGGATTTTTGACTTGGACAAGGGTCCTGGACAAGCACCAGAAATGAACAAAAAGATCTCAGTTTCACATTATTTTGAGACCACCACTTCTTTCATTGTCCAACTGTATTGTACTTATTATCATTGTTATGTTTATCCTTAATGTTACCAAATTGCAGACTGTTAGCTAAATTTTCTATTGGCCAATCCACATCTATGACAATTCCAAGTACACCAGGGACCCTTCACTTTATTCTAGAAAAGTGAGGGGGTCCTTGTACCAAACTTCCAAGAGTTGTCACAGCCACAGGGATGTGTCAAACCTTTGGCACACCTGAGGTATTTGATAGAGTGCCCTGTCAAGCCCCCCCATCCCAGTACAACCCTAGTGGAGCTGAAAAATTGGGGGGAGGGTGCTAGCAAGGTTAAGACCTGTAGTAGAGGAACCAATGGGGATGCCATGGGGGTGACTGAGGAATGGCAGTAGTGACTGGATTGAGGTGTTACCTAGCAGAGTTTCCATGTCCACAGGTATAGAGCTGATTAATCTGGGTACATGGAGACTGGTATGGGCAGACCCTGTCCTGGGCATCAGGTGGCAACAGCCCTAGCACCTTCCCCAGAGGTGACATAGTGCTCTACCTGCCATGAGTGGCATTAGCTGCAGGTTGAAGGGCACAGTCAGCAAGTGGAAATATTCCTTGGGCACTGTGGCATTCCCCTAATGCACAGACCACTACGTGGATGCGAGCTGATGCCTGACTACACTGTCAGGGACTGTGTTATCTCTAGGGAAGGTGCAAGGGTTGCTGACCCCTGGGGTCCAGGACAGGGTCTGACCGTGCCAACCTCTGAGTACCTGGGCTGATTGGCTCTGGCTCTGTAGGCATGGCACTTCAGATAGGTGTCACCACTTAATCCTGCTGCTGCTTCCATTCCCCCATCACCCTCTATGGGACCTGCACCAATCTCTCTGCCTCTGTTCCCAGACTTGCAGGCCCCCCAACCATGCCACTCTGAGGCAGTGGCACAGGGCCCATATACCAGCTCATGGCTTGTGTAAACTCAGCCCCCTCATGGATTAATGTTGGACTTCTAAAATCTCCAAAAAGAGGATGGCACAGGCCCACCATAGGGCAAGTCTCCTTGTGAGCTGGCGCACTGGCACTATTACTGCAATGTTGGCACAGGGTAGCTTTGGTGCAAGGCCTCCTGATTTTGATACAGCCTGTGTTCAAAAAGTGGAATTGCAGCAAAATTTGATCTAAGGTGCCACTTGCATCAGAGCCATTTGGTGCAGGCACCTTGTACCAAATTTCTGTTTTTTTTTTAATTGAGCCATATGTTTTGCGATATTACACCAATTAATCCTGTATTTGTACTGCTCACTTATTGTTGTTGTTTGAGCTTGAGCTCATATTCAGGAGTGTTAACCATGTAATTCAATATGCTAACTGTGTTGCTTTCTACTGTATTTTGAAAAACTGAATTATGCTTCCTTGGTAGAGTTGGCCAAAAGTTGGCAATTGCAAACGTCTGCCTTTGTCGAAATCAGAATCTTTCAAATGTGTTTGGGGAATTTTTGTCATGTTCCATGGAATTTTCTGTATGAACTGTGGAATAATATACATAAAGTACAGACTGACATTTCTGAGGAAGTTTATTCTGCAGTTTAAAGGATTCTTCCACAACACACATAATCATTCCACAGTTCATTGATTAGTTCTATGAAATTTCTTTCGGCAGTATAATAAATTAATCCACAATTCATACATTTCCTCTGCAGTTACATCACTCACTGAACTGCAGAAAGAACATATGACTTGTGGATTGGTCAGTTCTCTAGAATTTCTTTTTTGCCATTTAATATATTAATCCACAATTCACACATTAATTCAGCTGTTCTAAATTGGAATTTCCATGAAAGCTGCCACAGTTCATTCTGAAATTTCACAAAAGTGAAATTCTGATATTTGCCAAAATTAAGTTTAATTTTGTACAGCATTAGTCCCTGGCCCCTTTAAAGCAGTAGTGCAATGAAACAGAAAAACAATTTTACTCTATGTTTTTACTATAAAAAGTTATAGACTTCTTCCAGTTTTATTCAGCAGTTATATTTTCTAGTTTCACTAAAATTTTAGTATTTTATAAATGTTTTCATTTATTTTTTTCTCAAAAAACAATTGTCACCACATTTAGCTTAGAAATTCTATTGTAAATCTTGTAAAGGTTAGGCTCAAGAAAATGAACAAAACTTGTGGTGCACAGAATAGGGGGTATGCTGATAAATAGATTTACCGGTATGCCAACAGTTATATTTATTGTAGATAAAACTAACTTTTCTGGGAAAACATGTTCTATTGCACTGCTGCTTTAATAAACAATTCTGTTGTAGTTATTTGTGTGGGGAGTCAAAACCAATACTGGGTTACAACTACTGAATCCCCAAAAATAGAACTAATATTTAAATAAAAGCAATTGCTACCAACAGGCTGGTACACAGTGAGCACCCCATACTTACCACAGTTATGGGGACACAATTTTCAAAGCCCAGATGCACACATTGCAAGTTGTGACAAAAGAGAGATGCACTAGACTATAATTGCGCCAGGGACACTGCATCCAATTCTGAAAGAAACAGTGTCTCTGCACCAAAAATGCTGGGTCTGCTGCAATGCCACCACTGTACCAAACAAATGGCACAACCTGCAGACAGGACAGTCAGATCCAGGATGCCCTCCCAATTGGCACAACATTACTGGGGCCCTGGGGGGGCAGATGGCACACCTGGAAATGCACTGAAGGAAGGCAGGTGGTAACATAAAGGGGGTGGCATGACAGATATAGGGGTGATGTCTGTTCCATCTGACATTGGTCCTGGCATCCAGCAGGGTGTGTCTAACATGACATCCCACTTCCATATGCACATACTTTAGTGTTCTGTACCATACAGTGTGTGCATATGGGTGAAGAAGTGCCCTGAATGTCACAGTAGACACACCCTGATGGGTGCCAGGACCACAGCTGGGTGGCACAGCCATCACTTCTATCTCAGCCAGGCCCCCCCTTTCACTGGCAGCTCTTCTTGCATCAGTCAGGATGGTGCAGACAAGTTACACCACCTAACAGAAGGCATAACTTGTGTCCAGTTCCATGGCCATGGTGGGGCTTTGAGAATCCCCAAAAAGGGGATGTAGTAGCTTCGCCATGTTGCATACTCCCCTTGTGACATGGCACAGCCAGATGCATGTCACAAAGGTTGCATAACTGGTGTTTGGTGTAATTCAGGTGTGTATGTCGCAAGCCAACTAGCAGAATCTCGACATGCATAACTTTTGGCGAATAGTGATACTTGCATCATTTTTCTTTGGCAAAAACACCTTACACCAGATGTAACACTTTGAGAATTGGGCCCATTGAGTATAATGATACATGCAAAAAAATCATCAGACTTACAAATTGTGTTTTTATTCACACAGGTATAAATGTAACACTGCAAATTCCAAATTGACATCCCTTTGCAGTAAAACAGAACAGTCCCACCAGAGATAAAACTAATAATTTAATTTTGGTTATAGCAATACTAGTAATATATATATTATGTTAGTATTTTATTATCTCAGACTGTTAGTCTCAGAAAAAGAACGCTGGGTGGTTAAGAAATGTCAGAAAATAATTAACAAGGTACCAGAGGCAGAAGAAAAGAGACATGATTTTATTTGGAGGAATATTATATTTGAAAGAATTCAAAAGATTGAATGAAATATTACACAATTAATGCTAACTAGATTTAATATGATTAATTGTGGTACCATGATGTTTGAGTTTAAACACATTTTTTGTGATTCAGCACTTCTGTTGTACTCTCCCAAGTTGTTCCTGAAAATGGGTGTTCATTTGCCGAGTGTACCTTCCTGGTTAACAAAAAGCAAATAAATAATACACAACTCATCCGGACAACAATGCAAGCAGTGCATCACCCCACGGTTGGTGTAGTACAGTATTTGTGGACATTAGCCCCAGTTCTTGCTGTGGGACTAGAACCCAAATGCTTCCTATTTTCTGGCTCTTGCAGTGAGCATGTGACCTCATGAGCCACTGATACTTTTAAACCAAACACCTGAGCTAAGTACTGCTCTTCTCTAGAATCAAACTCAAAGAATAGTCACTGCAATGATGTGGGAAGGATACACAAGTTGGACCTTTCATCTCTAATTCATGATACTGCTACAACAGGACACATCAGCTAACCAAGGAAGCAGTCTGTCAATGATTATGGTGGGAACAGCTTGATTTCCTTGAAGTAAAACTGTAGGATAATAGTGGGAAAACTGCTTCCTATGCTGTCCTGCATCACAAATGATTGAATTCTGCTTTTCTTTTAGAGGTAGCAAGCCAGCCAGCTTGGAGGGATGATGAATTGTGTTTCAAACTGACAACAGAGGGAAAAGGTACATTTTCATTAATATTTTGATAAAGAAAATATTTCTAGTGAATACAAGACACAGGGCCAGATTTTTTAAAGGGCCCTTAGAATGACTCAAGGTATGTCAAGCATCCATCTTGCATCTTCCAGATGTGCCAAACACTGTGTGTCCATGCTCAGAATGTTTTTAGTGTCTTTGTCCAGGAAAGGCACACTGAGCTACAGCTTGTTCCTGGGTCTGTTGTGGGAGCACAGGGACATTAAGTGACTTGCTCTGGTCACACAATATACCAATGGAGCATGTTGGAATCAAAACCCATTCTGCTGGATGAACGAAACTTGTTCACATCTCTTTGCTTCAACCTTTAGACTGTACTGCCAGCTGATAATCAAACACTAGACATTTCAATGCTGGCCCCATGATGCCAGGCCAGTAGGTATGTATGTAGCCACATTTGCATCTTGTAGACCTGAGTTCACACCTGAAATTGTAGAGAAAAGGCTGCAAGAAAAGGAATGGAAAAAAAAAACCAGAAGTTGGTGCTGTGGCAGCCATGGAAATCTGTACTAGGGAAAGGGAACATTGTTTAACCAGGAGTAGCACATGAAGCTGACGCTTGTTTCCAGATGCGACCTGGAAGCACAAGGAAGGTAAGTGACTTACTCAGGATCACACAGTATGCATCTAGGCGGCTGTGGAATTCAAAATAAGGTCTCCAGAACTGCAGATCAGAACCTTAACGCACTGTACTATACTGTCTCCATACTCCATACTGACATACACCAGGCTTTTGAAATCCTACTGTGGGGCCCTATTACCTGTTAGCACCACAAAGCAAGCCTTGGGATGTGTAATATTTGATGTTCAGCTGGCAGTATAACCTAAAGGTTAAATCAATCCTGAAGATGGATTATTTTTAATAAAAGTTTGAAATGTAATGTCGGTAACTTACTAGTTTTAATGCATAAACAAAACAATTATTATGAATGTAGAAAGTGTTAACACCTTAAAACACACATAAGAAAACAGACAATATCATGTTTAACCTTTTGGATTAAATACAGTCAAAGGAGGACCAAAACCCTCAGTGAGATCATTTCCTGTCAGAAGCCTAAAACACATGGCTGCCACCATCCAATAATTACAGGCTGATTTACATATGAATAACTCTGCACTGTAAAGACAGACTCACAGATTAGCACAATAGCTCACTCAAATAAGGTTTTTATCAGCTTTCAGACATTAAGAAATCCTGTAGATGACAGGTCCCCCTTTAAGCAATAATGCATGGCAAGGTGTGTGTTTTGCTGGGATAATGTCATGCCTTGCGTGGTTGGGCACGATGTCAAAGGCAGAGAGAGAATCCAGCAGCAAGGTGTGACATTATCCTAGCTCAACACACACCCTGGAATGCATTATTGCTATTATACACTGGTATGTTTGTAAAGAAAAAAGAATAAGATTTAAAAATGCATAAAATAACCTAGTTTAGTTCATTTTTTACCGTAGTAGGTGTACATAGTAAGAAAAAGGTTATTTTTTTCACTTTTTTGGCTGGTACAGTAGATGGAAATGGTGAATAGTGTTGTGTTTGTTGCTGCTGTGGCACTTTGTTGGACCCCCTCCCATGTCCCAGTGAAGTCATTCTTGCTTCAACCACAGTTGTAATTGTTCAGTGTTTCTCTCAGTACTGTTCAGTCAGATAAACATTTTTACCAGGCAAATTCTAGTATACCCAACATGTTTTTAAGCATCAATTGGTACTGTGCACAAAGGATTATGGGACAGTCAGGATCAGAGGATATCTTCCACCTGTGGAGAGGTACAGATTTTACTTCTGTAAGGAAAGAGTATTTTTTTCTTTTTCAAACTTTATCTGTATAAATGTGCAATCTGAAGACAAGACTGCTACTGTGAGTGGTTGAGGAAATGGACAGCCGCACGCAGTCCTTCATGTGAAGCACTCACTCACTTCTGAATAGTATCTTCCAGAGGCATTTGATGCTTGTTTGAGCTGGCAATGAGCCAACTGTATTGAACTCGGCATTGGGGCATTTACTGAAAAACTGAGCACAGCGGTGTGAAGTATGAGGGAGTGCGCACACTCAGTTCATTCTAATGAGTCACGTCTGTGAAGCTGCTCATAGCGGCAGTGTGTAAAGGAAAAGATGTTGCAGTTTTCTGCAGGGAGTTGAGGTGGGGCCATATTAGACAACTGGAGTTTAGCAGGGAAGAGTGTTGAATGATATTCCGCAGTTGGTGTTTCGGGAGGTGAAGTTCTGGGGAAGGGCACTGAAGCTGAAGCCAAGGGTACTGGGCTACTTGTAAAGCAGTGCACTGAATAAAGAAATGTCCCACTTTTTCTTAGGGGACAGAGTCAGTGTTAGTGTAGTGGCCAGTGTGGAGTGATCCTGCTAAAGGTTCATTCTGTCATCTGAGTGCTGGGACTAGACCCATGATGTTGCACTGGGATAACATCACAGGTCCAGTCACAGTCTGACCAGTCAGAGGCCAGCATTCTTACTTGCCATTGTATAATTGCTGTTATAGTTCCCACCCGCAGATTGCCCCTACTGTTCACTCACATTTGTCAATGGTTGTGCATGTAATGTACTTGCTGCACATTTACAGCATAGTGTGCTCCTGTTCCTGTACACTATTTAAACCTTGCCATGTACTGTGCCTGGAGCTCTAGAGCAACGTTTCCTTTTCTATTGAAACCTGGCCATGCTGTGGTTATCAGAGAGCCTTTCTGGTATCCTGTAACCAGAATATGTAGAAAATATATACAGAAATGGGTGAGTTATGTACACTTAAGTGACTGCTATTTTTCACACTGTTACCCTTTTTGCAAAGTACGGTAAATGGCCTTCTGTGGTTTGGCAGACAGTATTCAACTTGTACTATCAAAAACAACTTTCTCATTTATGTGCACTTTATCTTTTATGTACACTTCATCTCAAAAAATGCCACAGGTCTTAACAAATTAAATAAAATTATGAGAACAGTAATATACTGTGCAGTTCCAAATATATGTTCTTTTCTATATTTCTGTTTACTGTTTGAGTCAAAAATATGTTTGTGTCTGCTGTTTATGCCCATCTCTGGTGGAAGACTGACCAGCTCTACTAGCCTTTAGTGTCAGTCTGAAAACACAAGTACAAAAGGTTTGTTTTGGTGTGCCAAACTATGACAGCATTCACACATTTTAATATATTTTATTGTATGTACACACTTGGTGCTAAACCCCCCAATCCTGTCATAGGGATTAATGTAGTGGCCTCCTTGCTACATGACAGCAGGAGACAGTGGTGTACCATCCTGAAGAAAGGGCTAGTGTGGTCTTTCTTCCAACTCAAGTGTCCCCGTCAGGGCATAGAGAGTGTGACCTTCATCCCGACATTATCCTGTAACAACATAAGATGGGAGATTGCTCGTTTATAACATTCTTTGCAAAAAATATGTGAATGTACCCTCTAGTGCTCAGATTAAAGTGACAAAAGTAGGGAAATGTGGCATTAGGGATTCCAACCGTAACGTCCACCCCACCCCCAAGCACCAAGTGGAAAAAAAAATTACAATTTTTACTGTTATTTATTTATTTTATTTATTTATTAAGTTTTTGTTGTCCAGGTAAGTGCACTAGACAAATCCTGCCTATTTTCAGGCATGACCCAGGGGAGAGGGATACAGATGAATGCCAACTGATCTTGAATCAGATTAAGCTGTTGGTGGTATTTTTCGAGAATGGAGGAAATTTGGCCATTGCACTAGGGAAATTCCCCTGCTCTTTTCTGTAAGTGCCATGGGATCTTTAACATCCACCTGAACTACCACCAGAACAGGCAGATGGGACCTCAGTTTAACATCTCATCCAAAAGACGGCACCTCAGGAGTGCAGCACCCCCCTCATGCTGCACTACAGTGTCAGTATTGGGATATTAACCCAAGTGCCTGGTGTGGGGATAGAACCCACAGTCTACTGATCTTACATAGAAACATAGAAACATAGAAGTTGACGGCAGATAAGGACCTCAAGGCCCATCCAGTCTGCCCATTTCTTTTTCTACCTTATAAATGTGCCATCGAGCCTTTGCTCTGTCAGTGACCTATCTATTCATAGTCATTTGTATTGCTCCCTTATGCCTATCCCATGCCTGTTTGAAGCCCTGCACTGTATTCATAGCCACCACTTCTTGTGGTAAGCCATTCCATGCATCTACCACCCTTTCTGTGAAAAGAATTTCTCACATTCCCCTTAATCGGCCTCCCTCTAATCTCATGCTGTGTCCTCTTGTCCTGCTATTTTTCTTATATTTAAACATGTTAGACTCTTTCACCTTGTTTATGCCCTTAAGGTGTTTAAATGTCTCGATCATATCACCTCTCTCCCTCCTCTGCTCAAGGGTATACACATTGAGCTCCGTTAATCTGTCCTCATATGTCTTCTGATGCAGTCCCTGCACCACTTTGGTTGCCCTTCTGGACTGCCTCAATTTGGTTAATGTCCTTGTGAAGGTGTGGCCTCCAATACTGCGCGCAGTACTCAGATGGGCCTAACCAATGTCTTGTACAGAGGATTATTACCTCCCTCTTACGACTTGTGATACCCCTACTAATACACCCTAACACCCCTAGCCTTACCTACTGCTTTAGAGGTCTGCTTGGATGATTTTAGGTCATCAGTGATGATGATGCCAAGTCTCTTTCTTCCTTTGTGACTGCTAGCAACTCCCTCCCAGCCTATAAGTGGCTTCAGGGTTTCTCTTTCCTATGTGCATGATTTTGCACTTCCTGCATTAAATCCCAGTTGCCACTCTTCGACCATTCTGCTAGTTTATCCAGATCTCTTCTCATTCTGCCCACCCCATCTGGATCATCTACTCTGTTGCAGATCTTGGTGCCATCTGCAAACAGACAAGCCTTACCCTCTAGTCCATCTGCGAGGTCACTAATGAAGATGTTGAATAGGACTGGCCCCAGGACTGATCCCCGAGGTACCCCACTTGTGACTTGCATCTCTTCTGACTGTATACCATTTACCACCACACTCTGTTTTCTGCCAGTCAACCAGTTTGCCACCCAGTTGACCAACTTCTGGCCACCCGAGCCTACCTAGCTTATTTATCAATCTTCTATGTGGAACAGTGTCAAAAGCTTTGCTGAAGTCAAGGTAGGCGACATCAACTGCTCCACTTGGTCCACCACTCTGGTTACCCAGTCAAAGAAATCTATGAGATTAGTTTGACAGGACCTTCCTTTGTAAACCCATGCTGTCTTGGATCCTGTGCCTATGGATTCCAGGTGTTGCACTATCCTTTCCTTAAGGAGTGCCTCCATAATCTTGCCCACTACTGAGGTAAGACTGACCGGTCTGTAGTTCCCGCCTCCTCCTGCTACCACTCTTGTGGAGTGGGATCACATGAGCCCTTCTCTAGTCTTCTGGGACCTCTCCTGTGCTCAGAGACTCACTAAACAATTCTGCTAATGGCTCTGCTAGTTCCTCCTTTAGCTCCTTAAGTACCCTGGGTTGTATGCCATCAGGTCCCATTGCCTTATCCACCCTGAGCTAGCAAGCTCTTGTAGGACCCTTTCTTTTGTGAAGGAGTAGTGCTCACCTCCCTCCCCCCTGTGTCCATGTTGCTGAGCTGTGGGCCCTGCCCTACCTTCTCTTCAGTAAATACTGAGCAAAAGTATCTATTTAGGATAGATGCCTTTACAGGGTCCTCCTCTCACATGCTCCCTTTTCTCCATTAAGCTTAGCAATACCCCCTCTGGACTTTCTCCTTTCACTAATGTATCTATAGAAAGTCTTGTCACCTTCTTTACTGTTAGGTGCTAGTGTTTCCTCAGTTTGGGACTTTGCCTGCCTTACTGCCTTACCTGCTTCCCTTAGGGCAGTTTGGTATGCCTCCTATCTTCATCCCTGTGTTCCCTTATATTTTCTGAAGGCCAGCCTTTGGCTCTGACCTTTTCTGCTACTGTATTTGAGAACCAAAGTGGTTTCCTTCTTCTTTTGCACTTCCTTTTCTGTCTAACACAATGGGATGTTGCTTCATTAATTCAATATTGTATCCTTAATGCTTGCCCACTTTGCCTGTACCTCCTCACCTGTGTTTCTTTTTGCCAGGGCTAGCTTAACTCTGTTGGCCATCTTATCAAAGTCAGCTCCTCTGAAGTCCCATATTTTTGCCTTGGAATGGGATGATTTAGATGTAGTAGCCAAATTGAACCATACCATGTGATGGTCACTGGCCCCAGGTGACCTTCTACCTGGAGATCTGTGATCCCTTCTTTGTTAGTCAGTACTAGATCTAGGATAGCCCTGTCTCTTGTGGGTTGCTGTACCAGTTGTGTGAGGCCCTCCCCTGCAGGGAATCCACTATGTGTCTAGTTCTGGCAGATGTTCCTGCTGGTATTGACCAATCTGTATCTGGCATGTTGAAGTCTCCCATTATCAGAACCTCCCCTTTAGCTGTCATGTTTTGTATATCTTCTAACAGTAATGTGTCTATGTCCTCCCCTGGTCTGGGAGCCTGTAGACAACCCCAGTTCTTATGGCTGTCCCATTTCCTGTTTCAGGGTGACCCACAGTTCTTCTGGCTCCTTATGTGTATTCTGAATTTCTGTAGCTTTGATATTTTCATTAACATACAGGGCCACTCCTCCCCCCCTTTTTGCACCTCGGTCTCTTCTGAACAATACATAGCCAGGTACTGAAGTCTCCCAAGTGTGGTTACTGGTAAACCACGTCTCACTAATTGCTACTATGTCCAGCTTAGCCTCTGACATTATTGCCTGCAGGTCTGGGATCTTATTTCCCAGGCTGTGAGCATTTGTGTACATGATTTTCCATTGGCCAGATTTTGGTGTGTTAGTTGTTGGATGAAGTTTGGCATTACCCCTGTGCATTGTATGGGGAGACAAACCTTTTTTCTTACCTGGTGATGCAAATGAACGGCAAACACGCTGAATTCCTGTTTGACCACTAGCTGAGGGGAGGGGTGTTCTTCCATTCGATGTATGGGTGCTGCACCCTCTCCCCATTTGCTAGTTTAAATATTCTGCAAGGCGTCAAACTTCTGCCCCAATGCACTGACTCCTCTTTAGTCAGATGCAGTCCATCAAATTTAAAGAACTTTCGCTCCCAGAACTGTTGCCAGTTCCCTACAAATCTGTGTCCTTTTCCTGGCACCAGTCCTTGAGCCACGTGTTTAGCTCCCCTATCTCCCTTCTCTGACCTTCCATCCATCTGCTCCCCTCTCCCAGACTGGCAGGATCTCAGAGAAGGAGATGCCGACGAAATAGATGATAGTTTGTCACCCAGCCTAGTCAGGTGTTCCTTGGTCTCCACAACTGACCGGCTGGCGAGATCATTAGTCCCTATGTGTACTAGGACATCAATGTTTTCTCCTGCTTTGTGAACAATTTTAGCAATGCGGTCAGTGTTTCTCCATGCTGATGTACCTGGGAGACATCTGACCATCACCCCTGGCTGGAGATGGGTATCAACTCCCCGAATCATGGAGTCTCCTATGATCAGAAGTTTTTTGGATTTCCTTTGTGCTTGTTTAGTTTTGATTCCTGATTTGGGTGAGTATTGTTGTGCTAGCTCCTGTGCCGCAGTGTCCTGCTCTGCAGTGTCTTCTGCCTCTTTATTTGATTTCAGAGATAGAGGCAGATACCTGTTTGTAGTGTTTATACGGCCTCAGAGGCGAGTGTGCTACCTGCTGAGCCACTCAGTCTTGTCGAATCAGGGTGGGCTGTTCCTTGATGTTTTAAACCCTAATGTTCACCTAAATCATGCACAAATAATATCACATATGATCTGTTTTCTTCATGCATGGCCTACAGGTTGTTAATAACATGTGGGGAAACACAGTTCTGTGCATTTATTTATTTATTTGATAATTGTAAAGTAACTTTGAACTGAAAGCTCATTTACAAAGGTTCCATGTCAAACACAGTACATGAACATAAGAACAATGCAGTAAATCAAAGTACAGTGTGCAGGTTAACAAGTCACAATAATCTGGCATAAAACAATTAATCAATTCAAGGTTACAGGCAATCCCACAGAGAGTAGAACACTTGCTAGAGACACTGTAGTGCATCAGGAGCAGCCAGGAGACAGCTTTGTCACTAAAGTTATAGCAATAGGAGTAAGCAGGGAGGGTTATGAAGAAAGGTGGGGTAAGGAGAAAATCAGAGGAGAGCGGGGAGCAACAGGAGGGTAATGATAAGGGTGATGGGGAGGGTGGAGATGTAGTAGGGAAGAAGGGAGGAAGAGAGAAGGACAGCTGGTGTCCAGAATGGCATTTAGAGGCCTGGCCAGCCAGTATTAAGGACTTAGGGGTAAGAGGTGGACCCTCAGCTGAGGGTAGGAAAGTGTTTATTTAGTTGGTGCTAGTAGATTTCTTATGAAAGGTAGTCAGATAGGGTAGGCCTTCATGGACACTGATGAGAAATGGGGGGGGTGGGACCAGAGGGGATAGTACATTCATTGGGGGCACTCATAGGTACTGTTGTCCACTAGATGCTGTCTGAGGTTATACCTGAAGTTTGTTAGAGTCATGGAGTGTGTTATGGAGGCTGGGAGCTGATTCTTCCAGAGTGGGGCCCTAGAGGCAAAAGATCTTTGTCCAAGCAAAGTTCTCCTGTATGGGACACAGAGAGTGCCGAGGGAAATGCCTCTGATAAAATATTGAGAATGGGCTGGATTAATGATATGAGGGATACACAGGGGCAGACCCAGTAGTGTTTTTTCACCCAATAAGCAGTACTGAAATTTAGTCCTTGCATTCAGACTGAGCCACTCTACTTGTTCAATGAGTTTGCAAGCATTTGTGAGCTTGTCAGCCCCTAGGATCAGTCAGCAACTCTTATTTAGGGTGGTGGATACTCTTTTAAGAGTCATGTCAGTTGCTGCACTGTTTACCACAAGACCATAATCAACAACTGACTATGTAGAGCTGGTTACAGACAGTCGTAGTGCCACTGGCATGAGGTAATTTCTGTGCCTATACAGGACTCCTAGCCTGGTACTGACCGATTTAACTAAATGGTCAATGTGGTGAGTGTATGATAGAGTATCATCAGTTAAGACTCCCAAGTATTTGAACACCTGTACTTATTCTAATTGCTCTGCCTCATAGTTTGTGATGGTAAGTACGAACATACGAAACTTGCCAACAGATAAAGGCCTAGAGATCTATCAAGTCTGTTCGAATGTGCAGCTAGCACCCCTTATTCTGCAGCTGCCCTTCCCTTCCACCCTTCCCCTTCACTAACCCTCCCCCTTGTCCTGTCCCATCCTCATTTGAAGCAGTGCACTGTTCTACTGCATACCACTTCAGCAGGTAATGCATTCCACCCAGCCACCACCCTCTCTGTAAAAAAGTGTCTCCTTATCTCCCTCCTGAACCTTCCTCACTCCAGTCTCATATCATGGCCCCTGGTGGCCCTCCCTTCCCTTACTTTGAATAGCCCCTCTGTACCCATCTTGTTTATTCCTTTCATGTATTTAAAGGTTTCAATAATGTCACCCCTGTCTCTCCTCTCCTCCAGTGAGTACACGTTCAACTCCTTCAACCTCCTCTCGTATGATAAGTCCCCCAGCCCCTTGATCATCTTTGTCACTCTGCGCTGCACCCCCTCCAGTAACTTAATGTCCCTCTTCAGATACGGACGCCAGTACTGCACGCAGTACTCCAGGTGTGGTCTAACTAATGACCTATACAGTGGCAGAATCACCTCCTCCTCCTCGAGGATATACACCTTGCAATACAACCCAGCATTTTGTTGGCCTTTGCAGTTGCCTTCCTACATTGTGCTGAGTTGTTCATTGACCTGTAATGAGCACACCAGATCCTTCTCCTCTGTCTGGGCTAGCTGCACTCCCCCTAGCTGGTAACTCCTCCTTGGGTTCTTCATCCCAAAATGCAGCATCTTGCACTTTTTGGCATTAAAGCCCAGTTGCCAGGTGTCTGACCAGGTTTCAAGCTTTGCCAGATCATCCTGCAACCCCTGCCATCCCCCTGGGTCATCCACCACCGTGCCTTCCTTGGTATTATCAGCAAACAGATGGATCTTGCTCTTGATGTCTCCTGATATGTCTGCAATGAATATCCCAAACAACACTGGCCCCAACACTGAGTCCTGTGGAACACCACTTATCACTGCCCTTGGGTGTGAGAGCTTCCCACCCACCACCACCCTCTGTCACCTTCCCTGCAGCCAGTTTCCTAGCCATCTCACCAGCTTTGCACCCACCCCTGTGCCTACTAACTTCCTTCCCAGCCTTCCATGTGACATTGAGTCGAATGCCTTACTGAAGTCCAGATACAGGACATCCACTGCATGGCCCCTGTCCAGTTGCCTAGTTACACAGTCATAGTACTCGACCAGGTTGGTTTGGCAGGATCTGCCACGTATGAAGCCATGCTATCTGCTGTTCTATAGTCCTTTAGCCTCTAGGATGGCCACCAGCCTCTCCTTCAGGATAGTCTCCATTAGCTTACCCACGATGGATGTGAGGCTCACTGGTCTGTAGTTTCCCGGTTCATCCTTGGGGCCACTCTTGTGGAGGTGCACCACATGAGCCATCCTCCAGTCCTGAGGTACACACCCCGAATGTAGTAAGAAGTTTTTTTTTCCTATCTTGGTTCCTGGTGAACAGCATGGTCTTCATTTTTTATAGTTTTTTTAGGTTCTGTGTGACAATGGTGAGCACTGAATGGTGACTCGCATTATTGCGACGTCAGGGTGGTGAAAACAATTTTGCCACCTTGACATCCTCGGCACATGGAAGAAAGAAGGCACCGGGGAATTAAATCTTTTGCTTTCTGTGGGGGGGGGCTGTATCCCCCACACTGCCCCCACGTAAAGATTCTTAACTCCAGTGGGGTGCATGTGGGGCGGCAAAAGCCAAAAAAAAAAAACAAGTATTGGGCCGGGCGCAACAAAAACGCAGTAGCGCCTGGACCCAGACCAGAACCCCACGCACCTTAAGTGGAGGCCAACCCCTGACACCATGGTGCAGCTCAGCAGCCGACTGCAGAGCCATCCCCTATATCCCCTTTGCCCCCTCCAAGGCCATGCTCAACATACTCACTCCCCCCACATGCATGTACATACAGCGACATCCTGTCACTAAGGTTGCCCACCCCACCACATCTGGTTGTCCTCCTTCCCCCCTCACCATTCGGGATTTCACCCACATTGCATCTCCATTTCAGATGGTGCCTTGATTCAGGCACCCACCTCACATGCTAGCATTTTTTTATATCTGTATTATTGTACCTTTATTGTTGTCCTCCACATTTTTTGTGTATTTGTCCCCAGGACGCATCTGGAATCGAGTGCCACCTGTATCAAGGGCCTGGTGGATGTACTCAATGAACTCCACTAAGGAGGTCAAGGAACTGTTTTTAATTTTTCCGAAAACCATGCCATGCTGCTGTGAGCATTATAAGTTATACCTTCATATGTAGTCTGTGAGCTGGTTTGATGACTATATCACAACAGGATGATCAACATGTGAGAAGGCAGGAAGATCAGTAGGTTTCTAGGAAGTGCTTCTAGTGCCCAGGGCAGGCATAGCAAGGAAACTGAGGATAGAGGAATTTAACAAATGGCTGAGAAACTGGTGCCAATCCAAAGTTCTGAGCTGGTGGGTGAGTGGTGAGGGACCTGGGAGGACAGTGATCTCTACAGTAAGGATAGACTTCACCTAAGTGAGGAGAGCAAGAAGGTATTGAAGCAGAGGATGGGGGATTAAATAGCAAAAGAAGGACATTTAAACTAGGAGTGGGGGCTGGCAAGTGGGCAGGAGGCATGCAGAATCCACAGAAAGGGAAGCCAAATGAGCTTACCCCCCCACGTGCAAGAAGCAATGGAAAAAAGGAAGTACTAGAGGGGGTGCTAGGAAGGGAAAGTAGGAGGAAGGAGGGGGAAGGAAAAAGGGTGGAGGGTGGTAACCTTGAATGCTAGGAGCCTAGGGAACAAAACAGCAGAGTTACAGACTCTCAAGGCAGAAGGGGAGGCCTACATGACAGCCATCACTGAAACATAGGCCGCCCATTACCAGGACTGGGACCTGGCTGTACCAGGGTATAAGATGTTGCACAGAGATAGGGTAAATGGGAAGGGTGGGGGGTGGCACTGTATGTGAGAGAAGGATTGAAGTATGTTCGTGAGGGGGGGAGGAGGGTAGTACAGAGTGGTTATGGATGCAAATCCAGAATTCCATGAATAGGACTCTCAGGATGGGAGTAGTGTACAGGCCACCATCTCAGACAGAGGAGATAGACAGGGAACTAGCAGAACAGATCAGAAGGGCCTGCAGAAAGGGTATTACCATCATTGTGGGGGAATTCAACCTGCCAGAAGTGGAATGGAGTACCCAAGCCACCACGAATAGAAGGGAGCAGATACTTCTGGATGCATTCCAGGATAGCTTCCTAATGTGAATGATCAGTGAGCCAACCAGGTTAGGGAACACCCTAGACATCATGCTGGCAAATTGGGAGTTTGCGAAGGAGCTGCAGGTGGAAGAACCACTGGCAGGCAGTGACCACCACTCAGTGTGGTTCACACTGAAAATGGGTAAGGAGAGAGTAGAAACAGGCACAAGAGTGTTGGACTTCAGGAAGGTCAACTTTGGGAGGATGGGGGGGTAGTTAAAAGATATCTAGCCAGAATCCATACTAATATGGACAATAACCAGAGGCATAAGGTCATAATACTGGGGATTGAGAAGGCAACCAAAACCTGCATCAGGTTCCAGAGTAAGACAACTAAGGCAAAGAAACCCAGCTGGTTGAGTAAGGGAGTCATGGAGAAAGTAAGAAATAAAAAAGTCACCTTTAGAAGGTTCAAAAAAACAGGGAGAGAGGAGAACAGAGAGGATTACCTGAAGATATTGAAGGAGGGGATGAAGGCAGTAAGGGCAGCCAAGGTGTCTAAGGAGCTCAGGCTGGCTCAAGGTATCAATAGGGTGGAGAAGGAATTCTTCAGGTACATCAGAGGGAAAAGGAGTTGTAGGAGCAAAATAGTAAGGATTAAGAGGGATGGGGTGGGTGGAAAAGGGGGCAGAGCAGGCAGAAGAGCTTAATGAATACTTCAGCTCAGTGTTTCCTAAGGAGAAAAGAGGGGTGCTATCAATGGGGTGGGATGTTAGGCTCGGGGGGAGGAGGTGACAGATGGGAGAATCACAGAGGGCAGGGTATTGGAGGGCCTGAGGGCACTGAGGGTGGACAAGGCACCAGGGCCAGATGGCATTCACCCCATTGTACTGAGAGAGCTGGCAGAAATGCTGGTGGGGCCCTCAGCAGACTTGTTCAATGCCTCCCTGGTCTCAGGAAGTGTACCTCTGGACTGGTGGATGGCTCACATGGTACCCCTCCATAAGAGCGGACCCAAAAACAAACCGGAAAACTAAAGGCCAGTAAGCCTCACATCCATTGTGGGAAAACTGATGAAGACAATCCTGGAGGAGAGGCTGGTGTCCCTTCTAGAGACCAATGGGCTGCAGGACGGTAAGCAGCATGAGTTTGTTATGGGCAGATCCTGTCATGCCAGCTTGGTGGATTACTATTACTGGGTAACTAGACAGTTGGACAAGGGTCATGCAGTGGATGTCCTGTTTCTGGATTTCAGTAAGGCATTCAACTCATTGCTGCATGAGAGGCTGGGTAGCACGCTGGCAGGTGCAGGGGCAAAAATAGTGGAATGGGCAGTAAACTGGTTACAGGGAAGGTAGCAGAAGGTGGTGGTGGGAGGACAGCTCTCATCTCCAAGGGAAGTGACAAGTGGCATATTGCAGGGCTCAGTGCTGGGACCGGTGTTGTTTGGGTTGTTCATATCAAACATCTCAGTGGGCATTGAGAGCAAGATAAGTTTGTTTGCAGATATCACCAACATGGGAGCAGTAGTGGATGACCTAGAAGGATGGCACGGGTTGCAGGATGATCTGTCAAAATTGGAGACCTGGTTGGACACCTGGCAGTTGGAGTTCAATGCTAAAAGGTGCAAGGTGCTACATTTCAGGGCAAAAAAATCAAGAAGAAGCTACCAGCTGGGGGGGTTCAGCTAGCCATGAAAGAGGTGGAGAAGGATCTGGGGGTGATTATAACAGGATCTCTGCATAACTCAGCACAATGCAGGAAGGCAGCTGCAAAGGCCAACAAAATGATGGGTTGTATTGCCAGGGGTATATCTTCAAGGAGAGGGGTGGTGATCCTGCCATTGTATAGGTCACTGGTTAGGCCACACCTGGAGTACTGCATGCAGTACTGCCATCCATACAGGAAGAGAGACATTATGTTACTGGAAGGGGGTGCAGCACAGGGCAACAAAGATGATCCAGGGACTAGGGGACATACCCTGCATCAGCAGGCTGAGGGAGTTGAACAAGTACTCACTGGAGGAGAGGAGAGATGGGGGGATATGATTGAAACCTTCAAGTACATGAAGGGAATAAACAAGACAGGCACAGAGGGACTATTCAAGTTAAGGTGGGGGTAGGGACACTTGTGGTCATGATCTCAGATAGGAGGGGGGAAGGCTCAGGAGGAAAATGAGAAGACACTTTTTTATGGAGAGAGTGGTGTCAGGGTGGAACATGTTGTTTGTGGAATGGTATCCCATAGAACAGTGGACTGCTTCAAAAGGGGATGTGATAGGCTAAGAGGAGGGGAGGGAGAGGGGAGGGAGGAGCAGCTGCAGTGTAAGGGTTTGCTAGCTGCACACTGAAGCAGACTCGATAGACCTTAAGGCCTTTATCTGCTGGCAAATTTGTATGTTTGTATAAGGGTTGAGAACCCCAAGGAACACTCCACCACTGATTTACTAAGCCTGATGACACTGAAAACTGTAATGATTTTTCCTTTGGGGGTGGTGGTAGCAGTTAGGGTTGGAAACCCTGTTGCCACACTTACCTACTTTTGTCACTTTAATTTGAACCCTAATTGGTGCATTTATAAAGTTTTTTGTAAGGATGTTCCTTACTTTTTGAGATAGTAAAATTGTATCATTGTTCACATACTGTAGATCCCTACGGGGACCTGTATGAAGACACCCAGCGATTACAGAAAAGTAGGACCCTCCAGCACCACACTTCTATGCCTCCATTCATGCACACATGTATGTGAGTGTGGAAGCTCAGATACTTCTGGCCCTGCACTTCCATTCCTCTAGAGAAGCTATGTATCTATTTTGTTGTATTTTATTTTATGTGGGGACGTTAAGCTTAAAGTTACAATGTTATGCTATGGGAATTTTCATTGATTAGTTTTACTGTTTTTCATATGTCTATTTTTGGATGGTATTTCTTGGGGCTTAGTCTTGCAGTATTTATTGAGACCTTTCTCTTGATATATAGATTGTCACTTAACTCCAAAGATTGATGGAGTTGGAGCTTGTTAAAGTTCCAATGCTATCCTACAGTCATTTTAGTTTTTTACATTTCTGTGTTTTTTTTATATTGCCCCTTAATATTTTTGAGGGTATGATGCATATGTTATATTACTCATTGAGACCTTTTTTTGTTATATAGATTGCCTTTAACTGCAAATATTGAAGGAGTTATGGTTTGTTAAAGTTCAAATGCAAAACAAAAACTAAGTCCAACTTCTTTTTCATGAAGCAATCCTCTTTTGTGAGATTGTGATGTTCTTGTGAAAAAGGTTTGGTTCATATAAAAGAAGAAAATGGAGAAAAACTAACTCAAATTCTTGATTCGTATGACCATATCCTGTTTTGTGAGCTTGTGTTGTCTTCACAAAACAGGAACGGGTCATATGAAACAAGAATGTGAAAAAAAACGAAGTCCAAAGTAATTTCATATTAACCTAATCTTGTTTTGAATAGTCTTATTCCTGTTTCATTAGGCTATATGGAATAAGAAAATCATCTCACAAAACAAGATTTTTAAAAAAATTTAAAAACACATTTCTAGATCCTTCTCCCCCAAAATAATGGCAGAATCCATTTAAAGTGGTCCAGTTTAACAAAATATATATGTTGGTGTCTCTGTAGGATATGATTTTTATGGGTTTAAAAAAAAAACTTTACTGTTGAAAAAAACAGAAACAAGATGACTGCAATACAAAAAAAGATTTTTTTTCCTCACAAAACAGGATTACCCAGGCCAAATTCTTCTTTTGTGTGAAAGAGCTATCCAAAAGACCATACTGAACATGCTCAGAGCTGAAATTTCAAATCATTATAAGTCTGGGACAGAACGATTTTTAAGGCATCATTCAGTGCAAGCTCTTTTCTACCATGAGAATTTCAGACCATAAATTTAAAACCATGTGGGTGCTAGGCAATGAGAAAAAAAAATGAAATAAAAAATCCCTTTTTTTCACTATCCAGATCTCGGAATCTGCATACCATCAAAACATAGAATTTGACACCAGATAAGGACTGCCTGGCCCACCTAGTCTGCCCATTTTCCCCTACCTACTCTAGCACTGCAAACCCTACTTGATGTCTGGCTTATCTATCCCATCTCATTTCTAAGATTCCTTTATGACTGACCAAAACAAAACTTGGCAAATCAAGCGACCTTGCCCCCAGTGCTGCACATGCAACATTTTGTGCAAATCTGTTGCATGGGGAGAAGGGAGGGGCAAAGCTAGGTTTTTAACATTAAACATCTACCCAATCCTACCTATAATGGCACTGACACACCACTCTATTACTGCACATTGCATATTAGCACACAATATATTGTAAGTTACCCAAACTGAGGTATTACTTCACATTTCAAACACAGTATACTTGTACTCACTCTGGCATATGTCAAGCTATAGAGCTAGATGAAATTAGCAAATTCCAGTTTCACAGAAGTTGTACAAACTTCTTTGAAATTCCATGACATTTTATGAAATTTCATGACATCTTTTGACAATGTTTTAAATTCTTTAGTTATTCATAACTCAGTCAGTGTCATAGCAAGATATCTGAAGTTGGACATGCTTATTGTTTGGAAGATGTACTGTACCTAAATGCATGCCAGTTGTCATGACTCAGGGAAACTATAAGGTCTAAAAACATGGCAATTTATTATTCATGTGAACATTTCTGAAAATATGTCTTTGCATACACTTTAGCCACCTTTGGAGAGAGATCACTAAACATTTATATACATATTTTATTGGGATAGTCCTATAATTGACTAACTTGGTAATTGGTTGTGTAAATGTTAAGTTACAGGAGTTCAAAATTTCATAATTTAGTTATTTGCTAAATTGTATTTAAATTTTCTAAATATTTAGATGTATATAGCTCTACCACTATTGCAGGTATACACTCAAGGTGTGGCATGCATAGCAAAGCAAATATGTCCTGGAATCTATTTAAGTTGGATAAATTTGATTTAGTAAGTTATGATTTATTGTGGAGGGCTAAGACACTGCAAAGCACCTTACCTCCTATCATGCTGGTGACCCAGGTTGAGGATTGCAGTCAGGCATTCGGGGGTTGGCTGGGGAGAGAATGGACTGAGTGTCCAAGGAATTGCTCTCCTCTCCCAGGGAAGGGAGGCTTGTCACCACTGCCTCAGCTGCCTCCATGTGGAGGCCTTGGGCAGAACAGGTCAGGCAGGCAAAAGTAAGGGACGGCACTGTGGGGGCACGTAGGACAGTGTACTTCTTCATGTCGATCTTATGCTCTGCAAGAGAGGTGGGAGAGGAAAAGCTGGAAAAGGGACATTGGTGGGCTACTGGAAGCCTGGTGAAGCTATTTCCACCCACCCTGCCTCTCAGTGAGTGACCTGGTCTGCCTCGGATTTGTGTACACTAGGGAGAAGACAGCCCTCCTCCCTCAGCCATGCCATGAGAGCAGAACCCATGGGGAGACTTTCAACTGGACATCTGCTTCTGGCCCAGTGGTGCTGAGGGTTGAGGCTCTGGATGCCACACCTCACGCAATGCTGGTGACCTGGGTTCTAGAATGAGCCTGGGACATCAGGGGTTGGCAGTGGCAGGAAAGGATTGAGTATCTGGAGGACAGCTCTCTACTTCTCTGTGGGGGGGGAGGTTCAGCTAGCCACTGTTAGAGTGGCCCCTAGTGTTGGTGCCAAAACCTGTGAACTGCAACAAGGGGACAACATCTGCGGCAGACACCTTACTAGCAAGCATGGGTGAGCGTATGCAATGTGCAGGGTGTCATTGCACCTCCAAGCTGAGGAGGAACATAATAAGGAAAAAAAAACTTCCATTGGTAGGTGAAGGTGGGTCTAGATGTTGCAGCCCCACATCCTCTGTTGGGCACCAGGACACTTGCTCCAGTACCTCCTCTTGTCAGCAGCCCTTCCAGTACTATAGATGGAGTGCTGGTAAGAAGCATGACAGTCCTTCCTTGGGGGATTCAGATACTGGGGGTCAGGGTGTTTGGACAAGGAGAGGGGTGCACCCCCACCAGAAAGAGGTTGTCTTGGCTTCAGGCAGGATGGGTAGAAGCTGGCACACCACACGACCATGCTGGAAAGAGGCCAACGGTAAGGGCGCATATAGAAAGTTAAAAAAAAGGCACTTGCTGGGAGAAGCAGAGAGTTGGCTAAGGGGGCTGGTGATCAGGGTAAAGCAACTGCCCTCCCAGTGTATGGAGGACAAAAACTAGAATAAATAAAAGAAAAGAAAACAGAAAAGAAAAAAAAATATTGTGTGTACTTCAGAAATTACTAATTGGCCAGATTTGCTCAAAATATTCATGGATGCATAAAAGGCAATACTACTAGAATTCCACTTGGGGTATTTAACATTCACAAAGTACTCATTCCAACTGAATCACCTGACCTGCACTAGCATCATGGTCCTACAATACCCCTCCAACATTCTGCTGACGGTGATGCACAGCATCATGTTCCATCATGGCTAAAACTATTCAGATACATCTGTCTCAATGGCCGCAGCTAGGTATAAGGCTTGGTATCACTTGGTGCCACTGTTTTCAAACAGTAAAAATATAAATTATTTACAGGATTGTTAAAGAGCCAGAATGTGGCGTTGTACAGAAACAATGCTGTACATGCATGTGCTTCCATAAATCATTAATTTAGAGAGCTCTAGTAGTTAATAATAATAATTATTTATTTATATGGCACCTTTCAGCAAACCAAGGTGCCTAACTAACAATTAAATAAACTGATAAACCATAAGTTCACACTTTATAAATACAATAAAATGCAGATAAAACAGGTAAAAAGTAGATTTTAGATCATTCACCATATGCTTGATACCACAAATAAGTTTTGAGTGCCTGTTTAAATCCCTCCATGATCGTGCACTCCCATAACTGATGGGGTGGAGAATTCCAAAGGGTTGGGGCAATGTGCTTAAATGCCCGGGCCTCGGAAGATTTTAAACAAACCCTTGAAATCTCTAGCAACCCCTTGTCAGCCAAACAGATCGATTGCCCAGGGCAGTAAGGAACCAGAAGCTCTTTCAGGTAGTCTGGGCCCAGTCCATGTAGGGCTTTGTAAGTCAGAAGTCTGATTTTAAAGGCGATCCACCACTGTACTGGCAGCCAGTGCAGCTTGTGCAGCACCAGAGAAATATGACAGGACCGAGGAGTCCCCATCAGTAACTATGCCGCTGCATTCTACACCAGTTGAAGGTGGCAGATATCCACCCCTGGTAGCAATAGGTAAAGGGAATTGCAATAATCCAGGTGTGAGGACACAAAGGCATGGACCAGCATGTGAAGACTGAAAAATAGAACAAGATGCTTAACCCTGGAGATAGTCCATCACATGGTAAAAAGTGGATTTGACAAATGCCGACACCTGCAAACGCAGTGTCAACCCTTCATCAAAAATTCTCCCCAGGTTTCGCACCCATTCAGAGATTGGGAGTGGCAGGCCCCCAGGGAAATGTCCTGAAGGTGAACCTACCCCCAACCCCCCATCTGGCTCCCCAGGTCCACAACCAACACCTCAGTCTTTTTCTAGTGCAACCTCAACCAGCTCATATTCATCCAGTCCTGGATTTCCATGAGGCATTTGTTTAATACCAAGAGAGCTCTATCCTGATCAGGTGCAAAAGAAATGTAGAGCTGGGTATCATCAGCATATCAGTGAAACCTCAGCCAATACCTTCTTATAAATCTCTGAGGGGTAGCATGTACACTGCGAACAACATGCGGGACAACACCGAACCCTGAGGAATCCCACATACTGTAACAGAGGAACCGGTTCAAAGGAATGAATCCCCAACATCTCCGGTGAGGAAAGATGTAAACCACCTAAGGACTGTACTTGACAGGCCACAGATGAACCTCAGGTGACTGAGAAAACCCCATGGTCTGCAGTGTCAAATGCTGAAGAGAGATCTAGAAGAACCAAGATGGAGCAGTTTTTCTGATCTCTTGCCATCAGGAGATCATTGCGCACCCAAACCAGCACCATCTCAGTACTGTGTCTCTTTCGAAAACTGGACTGGAGAGGTTCATAGATGTCATGGATGGTCAAATGGTTCTCCAGTTGTACGGCTGCTACTTTTTCAATCACCTTCCCTATAAAGGGAAGGTTTGAGATTAGTCTGTAGTTCGCATGGCAGTCTGGGTCCAAAGAAGCTTTCTTCAAGAGGGGTGTTACCGCTGCCTCCTTCAGGGATCTAGGAAACTCACCTGTTTCCAAGAAGCACCAGACTATCCATGCTTGGACTGGGCCAATGATGTCACTACAACCCATAATCAGGGTAGTTGGCCCTGGATCCAAACTACAGCATGTAGGGCACATACTCTGGACAACCTGCATGATATCCATGAACTCCAGCTGGTCGAAGGTACTCCAGGAAAATTGAGGGGCAGCGACTGTGCACTGATCCAAAGCAATGCCCACAGAGTGTGCTGGTTGTAGATTTGCCCTGATGTCTGCCACCGTACCCACAAAGAATCGAGCAAGCTTATCGCACTCTACTTGCGAAAAGGCTTGTTGAACTTCCAGACAGGGTGGGCTGCACAGTCTGTCTACAGTTCAAAAGAGCTAAACTGGTCAGTTCTGAGTGGCTGCAATCTCCCCGGACTGGAACTCTGCCTTTTAACCGGTGATTACAGATTGATAGGCATGATAATAGTCCATCAATCTAAGGTGGTCACCATTCAGGGTGGATTTCCACCAGCAATGCTCTAACCTTCATCCTAATCTCCTCATCTCCCTCAAAGTCCCATCAAACCAAGGGGACTGAGGGCAAACGAAGGGAGGACAAACTCAGACAGGAACAATGACATCCAGGGCCACAGAGATGGCCTTATTGTAGGCCATCACTAAGGTCTCTGAGTTATTGTTTGCCAATGGAAGGATCGATAGGTCAAGCACCGCCGCCAGGCTTCTGGAGCTTACATCTCATAAAAGACGGTACCTGACCATTTCCACAGGAGTAGGCCTATGAAGCAGGGCATGGAAACTGAACCCCATGGTGTAGTGATTGGACCCTCCAACAGGTTCCACCTCCAAATCAGAGGCTTTGATCCCCAGGAGGAAGACTAGGTCAAGAGAGTGACCATGTTTATGAGTAGCAGTGGTAACAACCTATGCGAGGCCCAGAGATGTCATCAACTGGAGGAAGTGTTGTCCAAACTGCAAGAGTTCATCATTGACCAGGCAGTGAAGTCACTCAGGACCATCAGCCTCATCAGCTCAAACACTATGTCAGTTACAAATTCCACCACTTCCTGAAGGAAACGCTTCTCATCCCCTGGTGGACTGTAGATGACAGCGATCCTACGGCCTACACCTGCTACTACAGTGCACTCAAATGACTCGGTCTCGTCAACTGGTACACTCATGAAGCCTAGTTCAGTATTGAAACAGTCCACAACTCCCCCCCCCCCATGATCCAATCTCTAGCTGTGTATCACTGAGTACTCGGCTGGAGTTGTGGCCTCCAATATACATCCAGAGTTCTTATCCAGCCAGGTCTCGGTGATGCAAGCCAAACCCCAATGTGCACCCTGATGCCGGCTGGGGGTGTGGGCAGGGGGGTGCAAGGGGGCTTTCAACCCTAACACTGAATTTCCTCACTTTGTCGGTATGGAACAACCCTAACTAATGCATTAAATGGAGTTTTTTGCCTCTAATTTCCATTCTTTTTGAGAATGATAATGAGAAATAGTGAATGTAATCTGGTGGCGGGAACAGCGCTCCAGCCATGTAATGTCTTGTCACATAGTAACATTGTGCCTATAAACAGAAATTGTAAAGTGCATGGTGGCACAAAGCGAAACAGAAAGAGAAACAGTACTGTAGACAGAAATGGTAAAAATAACCAAATGCAAGCACAAATTAAAATGCAAAGGGTAACGCACATGGTGGCGTAGACGAGAACGGTAAGTGAGACGGGTACGGAACCACAAGCAGAACAAGGAAAGGTAACAGTAACATAAGCACACAGGCTGGTTTTCCCCAAAAGCTGCATAGAGAAAGGCAGTGAGCACAAAGAATGTATGCATAATAATGGGTCTCAGAGCAGAAAATGAGGAGCTGGAATAGTAAATTGGTTATATCTCAGGAACCATATGACGTAGAAAAAAATTTAAAAGTCATATGATTTATGGCTTTCCTGGCTAGTTTTGTACTTAACCCCATTAGGGGGCTAAGAATTTTTCTGACAAAATGTCTGTATCTCACACCATTTCCGAGACACGGGCCCTGAAAGGTGCGGCGAATACGGTAATGTTATCCTATGAGAAAAAAAGAGAAGTTTGGAGTGCCATAACTTTGGCTCTGTGTAATATTTTTTCACCAAGCCACTGAAAGGCACATCTGTGGGATGTTGGCTTTCTTCCTTCCAAATTTCAGCCCAAAAGACCAAACTGTTATTTTGCAACAGGGCACCAAAGGATTCCTGTAATGTGGCGGACGCCGTAATGTTATCCTATGGGAAAAAGCATCAACTTTGGACTGCCATAACTTTGCCACCCTGTAAAAATTTTTCACTGAAACATTGAAAGGCACATCTGTGAGATGTTGACTGCGATCTCTCCAAATTTCAGCCCAAAAGATCAGACCGTTCTTTTGCAGCAGGGTGCCAAAGATTAGCTGTCAGTTTCCCACAGCTTGGAAAAGTACTGTCGAACTTTGCGAAAGCTTTCGCAAATTCATTCAACAGTGTCCTGCATGCGAAAGTACTTTGTGAAAGTACTTTTCCCAGAAATTTGAAAAACCTATTTCTGGGGTGTTTTACCCCAAAATAAAGACATGGCTAGCATCCTCAGGGTCCGACTAGGCGAATACAAAAAGAATTAGGTTGCTAGAGGGTCCCAATTTTAAATGCCAAGTGTTTTTCTGATCACTAACTGAAAACAAAATGGTGGATTTGTGACAGTAAAAGGGCCATTTGCAAAAGTAAAAACTGCATTTGCGACACTGTCGAACTTTTTAACTTTTCCCATTGACTCATAATGGGAACTTGTTTTTTGAATAACTATTGAACCATTTAACATTTTTTCATGAAATCTTCAAAAGGCACATCAGGGACCCCGGCCGCATATTCCCTGAAGATTTTGGACCAGTCACGCAAACCGTGCGACCTGTAGAGACGACCGTAGAATTCCAGAAAAGTGAAACACGTGTGCAAATCAAGCATAATAGCTCTGCAGCCGTATATGTAACCAGTACAAAACTTGGCAGATCCCAAGGAGTATGGGTCTTGATCGTGGTTTCCAAATTTCAGGCAAATCCGTCAAACAGTTGCAAAGTTATTAAGGTACACAATTTTGGGTTTAACATGTACTGTATATGGCTCCTCAACCCTAACTATAGTGGCATTACCGTGCCACTATAATATATATATATATATATATATATATATATATATATATATATATTATCTTTTAATATACTGGCCATTTGGCTATCTGTATATGTCCTATGTACAGTATATCTGATGTATTTCTAATATATTACTATTTTCTTCCACTGTATTGTTATACTCGACTCTGTGTATGCTACATGCATTATTTGTATCTGATGTCATATATATATTTGCTGTCCTTCCCATGATCTTCTTGAAAATAAGCATCACTCAGTGGAGCCTTTTTCCTGGTAAAATAAATAAAAACAATACAATTTCTTCAATGTGTAGTGCTTAATTGTGTCCCTATCCTTCTCCCAGGCCAGGCCAGGCCACTAAGTAGTTCAATGCAGGCACAAAACTACAACAGTACTGTTCCACTGTTGCATGTACATCTGTCTGAAATGAAACCATGAGTACAGTAAGTCTCCTTGTTCCCTGAAGCTGAGTTTACAAAACTAAACATGACCTTCTAGTGGCTATGTCCTCTGATGCCCACCCCTCATTCCCAGATTTCTGTGGATCCGCCACTGATCTATCGGACAACAGTTGCCTGAATCAGTCTTACTATTATGCTAGCAAGGTTACACAGCTACAGCACAATAGGTGTCAATTTCTTTAGGTGGGGGATGGGTCAGGCCTGATCATCCAACAACAAGTAGTTTCCAAATTTACTCTCAGCTTGGGAAGATGTGGGAAAATATGTAATTGTATGGTGGGCTAAAATTAGTCTACTGGTTATGATCCCATTAAAAAGAAATCTCTGGGAATCTATGGTCTTGGCTATATTCCATTCATCAGCTTGTATTATATATTTCCTTTGTTTCCCCTCCCCTGGGTAATGTACGGCGATGAGTTTTGACTCAGTGGGCATTACCAGGTCAATAACTTTCAAATAAATAAACAGACAAACAAACAAATAAATAAATTCCTCCCAGAGGCACTGTTAATTTTATGATGGCACCCCCTCAATAAAGAACTAGTTTAGGCGGTGTGCTGCTTATGCTCACTATTGTACAGTACTGCATGTGTTCTGACAGAGATGTCTGATGGTGACCAAGTGACTGTCCAATGAACCAATCACAGCACTAACCAGACACCTACCCCTAGTTATTTTGGGTTCCTTAACTTCCTTTTTCACCTATGTTGGCTGAACTGGGTAAAACGGGCTTGTATGCTTTGGTCTCTCCCCAATCAGACAGTTGTGGAACCCTGTGTGGGAGGGAAGGCACTGTACTGGACTGACACTGGAGACAACAGGAATTGTGACACTTGGACAGCCGTGAAGTAAAACTTGGACACAGCTTTCATGTGAACAAAAGGTAAAAGCTTTACCAAGCTGATCTGCCTGATTGACAGACACAGCAGCAGTGAACAACAAGCATTTGTCAATACTGAATGTTGTCGTGCTGGCATTGGCAGTGGGAGTGGCGGAGCTAGAGACGCATAGTGCTGTGATTTTGTGAATGTGTCTCAAAAGGTGATTTTGCACAGTGAGCATGACATTGTGCACCACAGCTGTGGAAACACGTTTTGGGCAGGCTGTGAAAAATGGCAGCTGGACTGTTGATAAGGAGATGTGCACAAATGCCAGTGGTGAAAATGTGGCATGAAAATATTGCAGATTGACAAATTTACAAGGGTGCATGGAAAATGCGCAATGCACGCTTGTAACACAGTGATTATATGGAGTTTTGTCTGCACAGATTTTCAACATAGGCATTTTAGGAGATCTTCTCATGAATAGTGTCACCGTCATTTCCTCAAACTGTCCCGAAAACTTATTTTGCTAAGCGGCCATGCAATTCTGTGCCGGACGTGCGAAAACAAATTTCAGGCAGCTGTAGTGTTCATAAGGAGGTATGGAAAAATGCCAATGATGAACAACTGGAGTGAAACTATTACAAATTCACAAAGTCATGAGTGTACATGGAAACTGTGCAACGCACACTCATAAAACACTCATTTTATTGACTTTTGTTCCCAATTTTTCAACATAGGCATTTTAGGGCATCTGCTAATGAACAGTGTCACTGTCATTTTCATCATGTGTCTTGAACACAGACATTCCACAGCGACCACACTATTCTGCACCGAACTGCGAAAACAGATTTTGTCAGGATGTGAAAAATGACAGCTGTACTGTTCATTAGGAGGTGCAGAACAATGGCACTGTTGAAAATCTGGACTGAAAATATTAGAAGTTTGCAAACGTACGGGAGTGCGTGCAAACTGCGCAACGCACGCTCGTAACACAGTCATGTTATGGAGTTTTGTCACCAAACTGTCAACACAAGCATTTTAGGACCTCTGCTCATGAACAGTGTCACTGTCATTTTCGTAATGTGTCCCGAACACTGATTTCACACAGTGAACGTGCTATTCTGCGCCAAAAGTGCGAAAACACATTTCAGCAAGGATATGAAAAATAACAGCTATATGGTTCACAAGGAGGTATAGTAAAATGCCAATGTTGAGAATCTGGCATGAAAATATGGCAAATGCGCTAACGTACAATCGTGCATTGTGCAGTTGCTGTGCACGCTCGTAAAACAGTCATTATATGGAGTATTGTCACCAAATTTTCAACACAGGTATTTTAGGACCTCTGCTCATGAACAGTATTACTGTCATTTTTGTAATGAGTCCCAAACACTGATTTTGCACAGTAACTGTGCTATTCTGCGCCAAAGTGTGAAAACACATTTTAGCAAGGATGTGAAAAATGACAGCTGCACAGTTCACCAGAAGGTGTGGTAAAATGCTAATGCTGAGAATGTGGCATGAAAATAGTGAGAATGCACTAACTTATGAGCTTGCATTGCACAGTTGCTACACACACTCATAAAACAGTCATTTTAATGAGTATTGCCACCAAATTTTCAATACAGGCATTTTAGGACCTCTGCTCATGAACAGTGTTACAGTCATTTTCATAATGTGTCCCAAAAACTGATTTTGCACCATGACTGTGCTATTCTGCGCCGAAAGTACAAAAACACATTTTGGCCAGGATGTGAAAAATGACAGCTATACAGTTCACAAGAAGGTGTGGTAAAATGCCAATGTTGAGAATCTGGCATGAAAATATTGTGAATTCGCTAACTTACGAGCGTGCATTGCACAGTTGCTATGCACGCTCGTAAAACAGTCAGGTTTTGGATTTTTCCCACTAAATTTGCAACATAGGGTTTTTGACAGCCCCCCTCATGAACAGTGATACTGTCATTTCCTTATGGGTTCCCAAAAGGCGATTCCACGCAGTGACTTCAAAATCACCTTTCAGGACCGAATAATGCGATGACTGTGCAAGAATTCATGAGAAGGGGTCCCAAAAACCCCATGTTGAAAATTTGGACCAAAATTCGCAAAAATGCCTGAGATATGTACTAAAGTTGAAAAAACCCAATTTATAACATTATACAGCTTACCGGCATTTCTTCAGTTTGTGGTCAGCTTTGAAGAGTGCAGACGTGTTCCCGGTCCACGGAAGATTATCGCGCTGGACTCCAGAGGTAAGTATGGGGTGAAGTGGGTTGTGGGGAGGTAGGGTGCACAGTGGGTGGGCGCGGGAGGGGGGAGGGGGCATGGAGACTAAGAGGGACCATTTTCTTTTTACAGGTTCTAAAAGGAAAAAAAATATTACAGGACAGTTTTTTTTTCCAGGGGATTTGCCACACTGGGGTAGGCTCCCAGCATGTCACCTAACTGTTTGGGGGGGTGTCTGTAGCTGATGGGGGATTGGGCACCCCCGTCGGCACACAAAGAAGGGGGGCACAGAGCCGAGGGGGATTGGGCACCCCCCTCAGCATTAAACAATTGAGGGGAGTTATTTCTGTCGACGGGTAGTGAGCTCCCCCATTGGCACACAAGGAAAGGGGCGTAAGAGCCGAGGGAGATTAGGCACCCCAATCGGCATATCACAAATGGGGGGTGCTTTATGCTGACGAAAAGTGGGCTCCCCCATCAGTATATTCACAGGGGGCAGGGGCAGCTGACAGGGGGATTGGGCACCCCCAAATTCAGCAGTCTGGCAGCCAGTGTCCTGCCATGTACATAATGGTGACGAGCATGGCAAGAAAAGGACTGCTGCATCTGACATGCTTTGCTCGATTACAGCGGACCTTTTCTTAGATGTGCTCACCACATTATATATGCATGGTGTGGTGCCGGCATGCAGGCTGATCAGAGAATACAGGACGCACCTACTGATGTGTGCCCTGCATTCGCCCAACAGCAACCATGCCTCCAAAGCTGCACTGTCCCAAGACGTTGACTACGCAAGCGTGCCAACATAAAAATAGCAATAACTTTTACAATACACCTCTATACCCTCACTGACATTAAATGCTAAATTTAGTATGAAAGCTGTCAATAGTTTTTCTTGAAAGACTAATTATAGTCACTTTTAATCATCTTTAGTAATTGACAAAATAATACAACTTCTAAAAATACTAAATTTTACGAAGTATTCAATAAACTGTTTAAGAGTAAATTACTACAAAATGAAGATTAGAAATAGATCTGCAGTTGTCTTCAAAGTACAATTTTTTTAATTCTCACTGAATCATAACATTACTAAAGTCAGCTGTCTTTTCCAGTTTCCCTTGAGAGACTTTAACATCTCTGTAACCCAAATTGTGCGGAAGTCTTCTTTTTATTAATGATTCATTGTGCAGTACAATATGACCATTGTTTAGTAAGTTAAGTCAGTCACCACATCTTTTACTGCATTTGACCACATCTGTCCCCATGCATTTCAGATCTTTTGGGTCTGAGTTATATTTCTCAGCATAGTGTCTCCCAACAGCTTTGTCCAGCCTTGCATATATGATACAGCAGATATGTTTCTGGATACTCTCTTTCAGACTTCTGATAGTTCTTCCAACATATCCTAACCCACAGGTGCACCAAATCAAATAGACTATAGAAGTTGTGTTGCAAGTAATAAGATCCCTGGCAGCAATGTTCACGTTATTGTTAAAAGCTGACAAATCTTTCCCTACATTAGCGTACTGGTATATGTTACATCCTGAGCATTTATAGCTCTCTGCAGGTGTACTAGGTAACTAGGTACACTGTGATGGTTTCATGGTGAAGAAATGGCTACATGAAACTTTAAAATGGATGCTGGGAGCCCTTTTGAAAGTAAGTCTAATGGTAGACCCCACAGCCCCCCACTGTGGTGTCTCCCAAAAGGATTGGCCAGTTCTTCCAAATAATATTGTCTATTGATCCAGCAATATTATTAAATTTAGTGCAAATGTTATGGGGCACCATTCCCTACCTCAATAAATACACTCCTCCCCTTTAAGCAAATCCCTCTGTTTCTTGCTTTTTACGTCATTTTAAGCTTTTGTTAAAATGTCTGCCCTGTAACGCCTTTGCAAAAAAGTCCCTCAGGTTTTTGAGCTTGTGTGTTAAAATTGGCATCCACAGAACAATGTCTGCAGATGCATAACATTTAGCTATGGTGTATGGATCTTTTCAATTTGGTTGGGTGGGCACTATCTTATCTTACAACATCATTGGTGGAGGTGTATTTCCTGAACTTCTTCATAGTAACTTTTTCACAGGAAACACCTCCCATCAATGTAATATCTAGAATATTCACCCTACTTTTATCAATGGTGCATTTAATTCTTAGGTTCAAATCATCTGTATTCAACAAGCTGACAAATTGCTGGGCAGACTCCTCGCTTCCCTCCCACCACGCAGGCAGTCATCAATATACAGTGCTGCCCTCCTGTATGAAGTGAGGTAATGCAGAATTCTACACAAAGAAAGTAGTGTTAAATTTCCCAGAAAATCATGTCAGCAAGCAGCAATTCAGCAATGTTTTCTTATTTACAGAAAGAAGCCTGCAATGCTGCAATCAAACAGCAGATGGCATCTGACACCTGATTTTGTGTTATGGTTAATGTGGCACAGTAGTGTGCCACAGTTCAAGTGAGGAGATTCAAAACAGTGCTTAAGACAACAATCATTTCACTCCTTCTGTTTGCCGCCCTCTCTGAATCCTGCAGTCAAGTTCAGCAGCTGTCACTGCCTTACTTTTTCAGCTCTGAGAAGCTGACGACTTTACTTTCATTTTTTTTTGCACACCAAGTAGTGCAGCAGTGAGATTATCCTCAAAGTTTGTAAAAGCTTTTACTTCTGATTCGATGTGACTGGATACTGCAGTGGTTCTATTTTTTAGACTTGGCTGAAATTGCCATTCATGTAATTCTGACAGCACATCAATAGTGACACTATACAGTATGCAGTGGTATACAGTCCCTTGTTAAAGATGCATCCTACAAACGTTGTTTATTTTTCATAAAATATCTTTGGTATTTTTGTCTAGAGTTCACTGATGCCACTCTACAGTTCCATGGTGAAGCCCCACCTGGAGTACAGGGATTGGTTCTGGAGATCTCATCTATTCAAAGATATAGATGCCATTGAAAGCATACAGAGAAGGGCCACAATGATGGTACATGTGCTAAATGAGAAGCCATATGAAGAGAGGTTGAGGGGGCTGGATTTGTACCCACTGGAGACAAGAAGGAAGGGGGGATGTGATAGAAACATTCAAGTGTGTAAAGGGGATCAATAAAGTGGGGGGAACTTATTCACAGGGAAGGTAGATGCTAAAACTAGAGGGCATGGACTGAGGGTGGAGGGGGTAGGTTTAACGGGAACATGAGGGGGCATTAATTTACTGAGAGGTGGTGCCCTGGAACAGTCTGCTGGTGGAGGTGGTGGAGGCCAGAACACTGGAGGGATTCAAAAGGGCTTTGGACAATCACAAGTGGTTGTCTAGAGCATGTAGGGGGGAATCTATGGTGGAGGGGGCATGTAAAGAGAAGAGAATGGGCAGACACAATGGGCCAAGTAGATTTTATTCTGCCAACACATATCTATGAATCTATGGTATGTCTTAGTGTGTTTTGATGTAGTAACCTCTGTTTTTTAAAGGCAGTCATTCTGTTATTGTTTATACAGTATGTTCATCCCATCAGTAGTGGCCAGTGTGCATTGTGTGATGCTTTTTTTACCACTTTTTTCTACCTGATTAACTTTCTGGATAGAAATAAAATGTGGCAGTGACTGGAGAGAAACAGCATTTTTTATTTTGAAGTGCTGAACAGACACGATCATGGGAAGCATGTGTAACCCATTGTCTACAACTCCTTTCAAATAACTCTCGCTCTCTTATTTTTTTTTCTATTTTGCATGTTAACTATCTAGATTATGAATAATTATATCTTGATTTGTGAAGACCTGTCAATAAGTTTTTTTTTGTATGACAGATAGGATGGATCCACTCACTGTGGATCAAGGGAGAATAGGGAAGAGGGCTGATACGGGTGCAGTGTGGGGTTGGGGAGGGTGAACAATTTGGTAGACAATAAGATTGACTGGAGCTTCACGGTGGCATTGCAGGCAGGACTAAGGCATAGACACATTATGCATATGCCTAGAGTACCCATCTGCCATCGCGCCCCCAATCCTAAATCACTGCTGTTACTTTTTTTTGACAGACTGAGCAAGTGAGCTAACAGTTTGCCCCCTCCTCCCATCTTGATCCTCTCCTCTTAATTATTGGCTCCACATCACGCACAGCACATGATAAATATTTTGGCACTGGAGACAAAGACGCTTGCCTCTGTGCTGATGAACTCTGTGTGCGAGCAAGCAGGGAGCAGTCCATTGGAGAAAGTTATCTGTGATAGGCATGGTTTAGGGTACAGAGCAGGACAGTTATATAGGACTTGAGAAGCAGTGGGAGAAAGAGCTGTCCTGCTAGGGCTGTGATGCTGTCATCGCCCTGTACCATTTTTCATGCATTATAATACACACACTCTCTTACTTGACCACCACCAAAGTGATTAGTGATGAGGCAGGCAGGGACCAGGTGACAAATGGTTGAGGCTCAAGGGTCTTGAAGACTGAGTGAGCAAGACTGGGTTAGTATCATGGCATGGGTTGCAGATCAGGAGTGCTGGGACATTTTGGACCACTGAAAAGGACTAGACCAGCAGCAGAGAGTCGGACAAGATTTTATCAGAGTGAGATTGTGAGTGTGATTGTCGGGGAAGGAAGAAGACTTAGAGATGATTGGGACTGGGTTAGGAATTTGTGGGGTGGTGGGTGTTGGCCTCAAACCTGTGTGTGGTGTTGCATTATGGTCAGTTGACATGTAAGGCAGCAACAATCTAGTACATTGCAAAGTCAGTGGAGGGGATTCTTCTTGAAGCAAAGCTGGCAGTAGTCAAAAAGAAAACTGGCAGCATATACTAGATGTTACAGTAAAGAGATGTGAATGAGCTTGGTACATCCAGCAGACCTGAATCTGAGTCTCATAACCTCCACTTGCATGCTGCATGACTGATCAAGTCACTTAATCTCCCCAGTGCCCCTGAGTAGCACCTGATAACAGGCATGTGTTCCTAGTGGGCCTTAAATGGTTACCAAGACTTTTGTATGTATGTATTTATTCCTCCCCTCCTTACCACATTTGTGTCCCACTTTGGTGGTTCTCTTTACAAATGTTGTGAGTGGTGCTCCTGAAGATGTGCTTGTAATAACTGAAGAGAAAAAGAGAAAGAAAGAAAAAAAGGAAGACAAGCAGAAGAGAACTGTAGCCAGATCAGATGGAGGTAAATGCAGACGTACTGGGGGATGCTGAAAAGAAAGATGTAAAGGGTGCAAACACTCAGGGGCAACTGAAGTAAAATCAAGGCAAAAAACAGATGTACAGAGAGAAATGGAAGAGAAAAGAATGCATGTGGGAAGAGGGTGATTATGTGTGTGCATACTGGTGATGGCGGTGGTAAGGGTGTAAATACAACTGGAGTGCGAGTCTTTACACTTTTATTGTGGTTAAATATATCTAATGTTATGGCAATCAGTATAATAACAAACTCTAGCCAGAGCTGATAGGGTTGTGAAAAGCTATCAAATGACCAAAGTAATTTTCTTGTTGGTGCCATATAGTGCTGTTAACTAACAATCATCACAGTGCTCCCAGATTAAAAACCCATTTTCCTGTAACAAGCCCTCATTTTTCCTGTATTTTCCCTGCAGAGGCAGCATCAAATCCTTGTATAAATCCCTGTAGATTTTTCCATGAGCCACTAGTATCTTATTTGTGACTTGGTTGTTTATTTAAATGTAACATGTTGGCAGTCTTTTATCAGGAAAATGGCTCTGATTTGCTGTTAGGTATTCAAATGATATGTCAAGATGGCCTTGGAATGATTTAGATTTATATGGAATCCATAAGGCATAATGGAGGAATTTATTTATTTGTTGAATTTTGTTGACCGGGTAGGTCCACTAAAACTAGAAGTCCCTTTTTCAGGGGTGATGGGGAGGGGTTACATATGGTAACCAACTGAAATTGTAACATGGCATTAATCCTTACTTGATCCAGATTAAGCTGCTGGTATTTTTAGTGAATGGGGGAAATTTGTCCAGGACATCATGGAAATTCCCCTACTCTGTAGGCAGGTGGCACTGTCCATTTGTCTGCAGGGATGGAGGTCCCCATTCAGCTTCAGAACACCGGAGGAGGAGGTTGTGCTGCTATTGCTGGTCCAGAGCTCTTGCAAAATTCTGGAGATAAAGTAGCACCTGATCGAGATTCCATGGAAGCTGGGTATATGGAAACAGAGGATGAGTTACACACCAAATTGGAAAAGAAAAAAAAGGCATTTATTGCATTTGATAACGGTGGCAGAACAAGACTTCCAGTCTTGTAGACAAAAGTTAGAAGAAGAAGAAAAAAACGTAAAAGATCCATGGTGAGTCCTTTGACATCAGGTAATAAAAGAACTTCTATAGATTCTGGGAAAAATATTTTTTATGACTCTTCGGGGAACATAGTGGTTTCCCAAAGTTCTGATAAGTTTATTATCCTGCTAATACTGCTATTGATTCTCCTGACTTTTTGGCCCCTGAGGATGCTCTCTCCAAAGCAGAATGGGTGAAACAGGCAAATATACGGGTGCCAAATCCTAATAGCCCTCTTCCCTGAACAGTTTAATGTAAGACTTGCAAGTTTAAATGTGAATAGCATCAAGTCAGTACAGAAACGGATAACTACTTTTGGGGTATTACAACAATTAAATTACAATGTAGTTTTTCTACAAGATACCTGATTGCATACCCTGGGGGAAGTAGAACAGGCTTCTAAAGATAGGATATGGGGATTCTCTTTCTGGTCTACAGGGGGAAGATAAATGTTGTGGAGTTGGCTTTTGTTTTAATATTCATGGTATTGTGGTTTCTATACTGGTGGACATCAATCCAGGCCAAGCATTTTTGATAGATGTGGTGATTGGTGGAATTCCTTTTCGACTGATTTCTTTGTATGGGCCTCAGACCAAGGCTTTATGAATACAGTTACTAAACAAAGTTCAGCCGTATTTATTTACATCACAGCAGATTTTTTTTTGGTGGAGACTTTAATATCAATTTCCACCAAAAAGAGGGAGTAGGCAAACAATATTGTGATAAAGGTTTTCTTAAAAATATTATACAAGTGGCTGGATTGAGGGATGCTCATAATATAGGGAAAGGATAGGCTAAACCCACCTTTTTTAAAGGTCCATTGTCATCTTGGATAGATGTTTTTGTTTATACACCAATCATTGACAACTATCAAAAGTTTGAATACACCTATAGAAACTTCAGACCATTCCTTGATAGGCCTTGAAATTTCTCCTTTAATACCAAGAATTTCAGGTAAAGGAATGTGGCATTTGAATACCTCTATGCTAATACAGCCCATAATGTTGGAAGACTTGCGGGCTGTGATAGCAGACAAGTTATCCACACTATTTTTGTACAATGATTTAGGACTATGGTGGGAGGATTTCAAATTATGTTTACAAGGATTTTTTCAAGATAAGGGTTAATATGCAGCATTAGATAAACAAAAAAATATATATTCAACTATGGAAAAAGTTGGAGGCATTATATACAGGACAAGTGAAGGATACTATTGATTATAGTAATGAAATTAGGGAAATAAAAACTGCCATGTCACAATATCAGTATGACAGATTATTATCGCTACATAGGGAACAGATGTTTGGCATGAAGGGGACAGCAGAGCAGGTTAACCCATTTATAGCATGTCAGAAAAGATGAGATCATATGAAATTTACTGGATTAAAATCTATATCTGGATTAGAAGTTACAAGTAATATTGGAACCATGAAGACTATAAATGCATATATTTTAGAACACTTTGGTGAACCTGTTCCTGATTCAGAGTTTACTGCTCAATTTTTACAACCTGTCGATCTTCCACAGCTATCTATGTCTTTGAGAAATTCTTTACTAAAACCCTTTTCTCATTTGGAACTCCATACAGTCATAACTTCCCTTAAAAAGAATGTTTCACTGGGGTCTGATGGACTTCCGAATGAAATATATGAACTATTATGGGATTTTTTGCCACAGGAATTATTGACCTTATATAATTTCCTTTTAACAGAAGTGATATTACCAAGCTCCAGGTATGAGGGATTAATTATTTTTCTGTTTAAATCAAGTAATCAAAATGAAATTGGGAATTGGAGACCTCGTACTTTATTAAATACAGATTTTAAGATTTTTCTAAACTATTAGGAAATAGGCTTAGTGCTATGATGTCGGATTTGATAGCTTTAATACAGCATTGTTCAGTGGTTGGACATAGCATAACAGGAATTTTGCACTTATTAAGAGAAATAATAGCACAATATAAAGATAGGAATGAGGTTTCAGAAAGAATAGGATATTTGGTGAGTTTGGATCAAGCAAAAGCTTTTGATGGTGTATCACACTTGTATCTCTGGAAATGTTTGGAGACTTATGGAATTCCACCTCTTTTTATTCAGTGGATTAAATTATGTTATTCCTTAGCATATGTTAGTCCTTTGGAGAATGGGTGGTTAGGTACTAGACAGAAAATACATAGAGGGGATCATTAGGGATGCCCATTAAGTCACATGTTATATGTATTTGCCTTAGACCCCATATTAAGAATTTTAATTAGATCTCCAGGTGTCAGACATATTTCATGTTCTTTGGGTAGACACTGCAAAGTGTTGGCGTATGCAGACTACTTATGTATGGTGGTTCTGGATGAAGAATCCATAAGTGTGGCTTATAATTTGATTCAGGTATTAGGGAATATTACAGGAGCTCATTTAATCAATAAAAAAAATAGTTTTGTGTTTAAATGGATTCCTGCAGGTTAGGACAGAAGTAGGAGGTTTCCAAGCGGCTATGAATCCTTGTAAAATACTTGGTATATATTTTGGAGTTTCAGATTTGGCCTTATACAATTGGTCTTTGGCAATAGAAAAACAGAAATTAATGGTGACAAATTGGAATAAATGGAAAACGTCTGAATTGAAGCGGATATATAGTATCAATACATATCCTATTCCCACCTTTTCATACATTAGTGCAGTATTCTTTTTGCCAAAATCATTAGCAGTAACACTGATGAGGGTTTTCTTTTGTGGGTTTTGGGGTAGCAGCCTCAACCCCATTAAAAGAGCAGTATTAAATAAATCCCTGGCTGAGGGAGGTGTTACTATGATAAACCCTTTGGTTTCCTTTTTTACAATACTTCTTTATAATAATTTGGTACCACTGATGAGGAAACAGGGGCACTTATGGAAAGATGGGGTATGATTACCTTGAGAGATGTGCTTTCAGAATGGTAAATGAGAACTTTTATCCATAAAAACATATGTCATCCAAGATTAGTGGAAGATTGGGTAGGAGTGTTTGAGAAAATCCAAATTTGGAAGGTGGAATATGAGATGGTTTCTCGATCCCCTAGGAAAATAGTTTAATAATAATAATAATTTTATTTATATAGCGCCTTTCAGAATGTCAAGGCGCTGAACAAATTAAAATCATAAATTCAAATTCCAAATACAAAACTTCAAAACATATAAAAATACATCATAATAGCATAATAAAGTATGATAAAATTCCAATCATACTAAAATTAACTTAATTATCTAAGAAGGCCATTTTCCATAAATATGATTTCAAGTCTTTCTTAAATATCTCCACGGAGGTGCACTCCTATAACCGGCGTGGTAGAGAATTCCAAAGAGTGGGTGCAACATGAGAAAATGTTCTGCTGCCTGAAGATTTTAAAATCACTCTTGGAATCTCCAACAACCCTATGTCGGCCGAGCGGAGTGATCAACCAGGGCAGTAAGGTACTAGAAGGTCTTTCAGATAGGCTGGACCCTCATCATGAAGGGCTTTGAAAGTCAATAAGATGACTTTATAGGTGATCCACCACTGTATAGGAAGCCAGTGCAGTTCGCACAGCACCGGGGTAATATGACAGGACCTACTTGTCCCAGTCAAAACCTGGGCTGCAGCATTCTGCACCAGCTGTAGGTGATGGATTTCTAACCCAGAAAGACCAAAGTAAAGGGCATTGCAGTAGTCTAGGTGCGAGGACACAAAGGCGTGGACCAACGCTGGAAAAGAGTCAGATGAAACAAGGTGCCTAACCCTGGCAATATTCCTAAGATGGTAAAAGGAAGTCCTGATGATGGCTGACACCTGGGATTGAAGAGTCAGCCTATCGTCTAGGATCACCTCAAGGCTATGCACCCATTCAGAGGTCGGTAGTAACATGCCACCAAGAAAAATTCCAGAAGGGGCACCAATATGCGACCTCTCAATTTGACCACCCGGGTCCACCACCAAAACCTCTGTCTTCTCTGAGTTCAACTTTAGCCAACTAGAATCCATCCAGTCTTGGATTTCCCCCAGACAGTTGTTAAACACAGAGAGAGCTCCATCCTGGTGGGGTGAGAAAGACAGGTATACTGTAGCTGGGCATCATCTGCATAGCAGTGAAACCTCAGCCCATACCATCTTATAATGTTTCCGAGCGGCAGCATATACACTGCAAGTAACATGGGTGACAGCACAGAACCCTGAGGCACTCCACACAACAAAGAGATTGGGCCAGAGGAAAAAATCCCCGACACAACTCTTTGTGATCTCCCAGTGAGGAATGAAGTGAACCATTGAAGAACAGTTCCCGACATTCCACAGATTTGCCTCAGGCATGCCAACAATACCATGTGATCCACAGTGTCATAAGCTGATGAGAGATCAAGGAGAACCAAGATGGAATGTCTCTTCTGATCCCTCGCCCTCAGAAGATCATTAAGCATTCGAACCAGCGCAGTCTCGGTGCTATGTCTTTTATGGAAACCAGACTGGAAGGATTCATAGATACTATGGATGGTTAAATGGTCATCCAATTGGGCAGCCACAACCTTCTCAATAACCTTCCCAATAAAGGGAAGGTTAGTGATAGGTCTGTAGTTTGAGAAACAGTCTGGGACCAAGAAAGCTTTCTTCAAGAGAGGTGTCACCGCCACCTCTGTCAGGGATCTAGGAAACTCACCTGGCTCCAAGGAGCACCAGACTATTGGCACCAAGACTGGACCAATGATATCAGAACAACCCCAAATTATTGAAGTCGGTCCAGGGTCCAAACCACAGCTTGTGGGGAGTACACTATGGATGATCCTCATAATATTCATGAACTCAGGTCGACAAAATGAACTCCAAGAGAACTGAGGCACTGTGTTCTAGCACAGTCCTACAACATCACCCTTAGAGGTTGTCAGACACAAGTCCACCCTGATGTCAGCCACCTTAGTTGCAAAGTATTGAGCGAGCTCGTTGCATTCTATTTGTGAAAAGGCTTTTTTGAACTTGCAGACAGGCTGGGTTGCACAGTCTATCTACAGTTCGAAACACCTGAGCCAGTCGATTCTGAGCAACTGCAATCTCCCTGGACAGGAATTCTGTCTTCTTATGGGTGATTGCAGATTGATAGCTAGCATAATGTTCTATCAATCTAAGGCGGTCGGCTTCAAGGGCGGACTTGTGCCAACAACATTCTAACCTTTGCCCCTGTCTCCACATCTCCCTCAGCATCCCATCAAACCAAGGGGACCTGGTGTTAAGGGATAGGGGGCACTCACGAACAGGAGCAATAGAATCCAGGGTGACCATGATGGCCTCATTATAGGCCAACACCAGTGCCTCTGGATTACCGCTCACCAATGCGGGGGGATGATATGTCAAGGACCACTGCTAGGCCTTGTGAAGTAACATTCCGTAATGGGGGGTACCTGACCATCTCCACCAGGGATGGCCTTCTAAGGGGGGGTGCAAAAATTGAACCTCACGGTGTAGTGGTCAGCCCAGACAACTGGTTCCACACCCATGTCAAATGCATCAATCCCTAGAAGGAAGACTAAGTCCAGGGAGTGTCCAGATTTATGCATAGCAGTGGAAACTACCTGTGTAAGGCCCAACGAAGACATTAATTGGAGGAAGTAGTTACCAAATTGTGATAGTTCATCATTGACCCAGGCGTTGAAGTCACCCAGCACCATCAGTCTGGGTGACTCAAACGACATGTCAATGAGGAAGTTTGCTACTTCCTGTAGGAAATGTTTCCCATCTCTGGGTGGACGGTAGATGAGAACGATTCGAACACCTACACCTGCTACGACTGTGCACTCGAAGAACTCAGCCTCACCTACTACTACATTCATGAGGCCCAATTCAGTCTTAAAACAGACTGCAACCCCCCCATCCCCTGCGGTCCAATCTCGGGCAGTGTATTACCGAGTACCTGGCTGGCGTCATGGCCTCCACTATAGGACCTGAATTTTCATCTGGCCAGGTCTCGGTGATGCAAGCCGGGTCGGCTGAACCAACAAGATCGGCCATAATGGCAGTCTTATTCCTAACAGACCTGGCATTGCATAACACCACCCTAGTTGGATAAACCTCCTAGGTTGTTGGGCCTATCTGCGCACTGAAATCACTAGTGCCCTTGGGTATGGATACCAGACATGGTAAACCCCGATCTGGATTCCATTTTACCCCAGGGTGACTTCTGGAATTAATAACTCTGATACGATGGTCCCGCTCAGTCATCCTCCTCTGTTCACATACCCCTGCCCCCTTCACTCTCCCACGAATAATCCGTAGTGCTCTACAGTTCTGATAGATATCAAATTGTAGGGGAGGAGTATAAAAGAGGTGGAGGGCGTGAAGATAGGAGGATGAATAGCGCACCACCATGGGGAATAAAGGCCAGCACGTCGCTACTTAACTAAATAATAAACACCAAAACACAAAGACACAATCTTTATAAAATAAAAATTATCAAATAATCCCTAAACATATCCAATATAATTAAACATAAACAAAACAAAACCCAACCTCACAAAAATATTCAAACTAAACTAAACTAACAATCCACTTAGAATAATAAAATACTAATAAATATTACATTAAAAGTAAAAATACAAATTTAAACAAAAAATAAATAATAAATCTCCTGTATAATCCCTTCCCCCCCAGTCCTCTCACCACCAGGGAAAGAGGGTACAATGGCACTCTCACTGCCAAACCATCATGGAAACATGCATTTTAAACAAAAAGAGTTATGAACTCCCCCCAGATTCTCTCACAACTGGGGAGAAATAACATTAATCTTTCTCACTGCCAGGAGAAAGACACAAACTGTAAAATCAAACAAACAAAAAATAAATTAAATAAACGAACATAAGTTTATGGACCCAGGGTCCTCTCACCACCCAAGTGTCCAAAACGAAAGAAAGTTTTAATCCAGGAAGGAGACAACAGTCAGCAGCCTCTCAATACAGGTCCAGAGTTCCATGCAGATTCAGAAAATCCAAATCCAGGGAAAGACAACCAAATAAGCCAAAATATAATACTGGGCAATTTCTCAGAATTTCCATTTTCAAGATTTTCGGTAAATGAACAAAAAAGTATTTCCAACTATATCACTGGATAATGACTTCCAGAGAAATTATGGGATATTGTATGGTTTGGGATACATGGCCATATTAATGTATAAGGGAATCATAAACACAAAGCTTTACAGGAATGTTATTGCCCTGGGAAGGATGTGTAACAAAAATAGAAACCATGGACCATCTCTGTTCCCGTTGTCCATTTACAATGCAATTTTGGGACGTGGTAAAGGAAAGATGGAAAGCGGTGATAGTTACTCCTCCTAGTGCAGGTGTGTTATATCAAGGGATATGCATAGATTTAGATACAATAGATGATACTGATACATTTCTTATCAACATGCTCATTTTTTGTATTGGTTATGGATTTGTAGGTGTCACTTGGCTCTGCAACAGCAGTTTATATCAGTACAAGAACTTTTTTTATTGTTATAACAGATTTATTGAGTTAAAAATGAAAAGAAATTGTCACTTTAGGGGAACAGAAGTGGACTGTTTTATGGAAAGGTTTTGAATTTATTTAAGGTCTGTTTATGCCCCTCCTTTATTATAAATTGAAGGCAATGTAAGGGTTAAGGGTTAGATATGTAATTTGCATTTTTAGGTCATGTATATTTTGGCCAGTGGATAGGGATCGATGTCCACAAGAAATCAGTAATATTAAATTTTTGGTGATTTTAGGTTTTTAATGCATAGAATGTTGCATGATTTATTATTCTTTTGGAAATGTTTATTCCTTTTTTGTTTTGTATGCAACAAATTGGAATGTATATATTTTGTCACTAATACTTTTCTTGTGAGTTCAAATACTCTTAGAGTGTGTGTGGGGAGGGGGAGGGGTTAGCTAAAATATTTTTCTTATGGTTGGGGAATAGTCTAAATTAATACTTATTTTTATTTTGTATTTTTCTTTTTCATGATTTTACACGATTTTTTTTGATTTGTATATATTTTGTTATGATTTTGTCTTGATTTAAATAAAACAATTCCCTCTACTCTTTTTGAGAAATGTCATAGAATCTTTAATATCCACCTGAACAGGCAGACAGAAAAGATAGGAGACCCCCCCATGCTGCATTACAGTGCTAGTATTGGGATTGAAAGAGCTAGTGGAGTCAAACCAGGCAGACAGTAAAATAATATACATTTTAAAATGTAGTCAGTTATAAAAACATTTTTATGAAGTACCTTTCTTTTGCCTTTTGCACATCAGAGAGTCGTCTATGTCATAACATTGTGGTGGATGTGTGGAACAGCTCTTAGCATAGCAGCTGACATATCTAGACTTATTGCTCCCCACTACATCATCAACATTGTGATTTCACTGACAGTGAAATCACAGGTGAATGACCTGGCAGTCACTGAATTGCTGTTCCTAAGTAGCAGTGATGTCACAGTCAGTGAGATCACAATGCTGGTGATGTAGTGAGGCAGTATAGTTAGATATGTCAGCTGCCACACAGAGTGCTGTTCCATACATCATACATATTAATATCAGGTAAACAATCTTCTAATTAAAGGGAAAATATAAAGTACCTCAAATATAAAAGGTAATGGTTGACTGCTTTTAAAATCTTATATTAGTTGTAGGCAGTACACAAGCTCTTTAACCCACATGCCTAGTGTGGGGATTGAACCCACAGCCTTCTAACCTTCCAGTCTCAGAGGCCAGTTCGCATGTTATTTTTTTGCATCTTTCATGTGTTAGTTTTTACACAAATTCTCTCAGACTTTTTTCTGACCAACTGATGGAATCTTGAATGAGTTACATAAATGTTATTATTTTCTTCAAGACCCTGACCCTGCAACAAAGTATATACTCAGTATATCATATTATAAAATGAGAAAAAAAACAGTCTTCTGTTTCCAGTACTTGCCTCCAACCTGTCCTGCAGAAAGGAATGTCAGCTAACAAACTGCAGTTCCACTCTCTGTAATCTGATCCTAAGCCTGACTTTTGTTTTAACAAAAAACAAGAGGAAATGAGTTAACCCCTAGGTTGCTGAAAGAAATAGAACAAATCTGTTAGGCTGAGCTGGGCAGATGATAGAAACAGCAGTTAAAAAGGTTTTTTTTGTTAATATCCTGAGAAGTTCTGAGGTACAATACAGTAGCATCCCTCTCCCCCCTTCAGATGCCTTTATCATAGAGCAACAAATAGCAATAATCAGAGGAGGGGTGCACTACTTTGCAGCTGTGGAGGAATACATACAAATGTCTAAAAAGGAAGGCCTAGGAAAAGTTGTTTTTATGGCTACAGATGACAGAAGTGCTGTAGGCTCTGCCCACAGCCATAAAAATGATAATGCTGTGATTTTCATCTGTTTGGGTTCAGTATCATTCTCGAGCCGTAGCATTAGGGTGTATGCCAACATTTGTTAGCTGCCAAATGATACTGTGCTTCTTGCAGGAAACAGCATATTTGAACTCCTGACCAATGGACTGTGCATACCTGTATGATGGCTTAGCTCTTTTGTAATAATGCTTGTAGGGACATAAAAGATGCAGAAAAGACATTGCTGCCTATATATTGTATTACGGATTTCTTTCCCTTATTCCAGTTGTGTGTCAGGATTGGAGTGTCTTAGAAGTGTATATGACCCTGTCAGGGAACTCCTGCCATAGTGTGATTGTTATGGAATTAACTGGTGGATTACTATATCTGGAGGAGGTTGGGTGTTGCAATGCCATATGTGGTGTATCCCTTTGATCAGTGTATGTACATATTTGGATGCTAGTGGCTGTGAGAAAAACAACCTGTTACCCAGAATAAGATAACACTTAGACCAATACAGTGAGGGCTTCATATTATTAACAAACATTCTGCTTCTAGGCATCACAGATCTGATGAAGAAAGTTACAGACATACTGTACAGAGAATGTTTGAGAAAAATTAAACTGCCTGACACCTCTTTCCCTGATCTGTGATGCCAAACACCACCATGTTTGGTTTTGCCCATCACCCATGAACCAGTAGTACTACTACCAATCTGGTTTTGGAGCTGGCAACCAGCACAGTCATCCCCTTGTCTCCACTCAGGGTGTGGAAAATCATTTTGTGTCCTGATAGTGAGTTTGACTACTAAGTTGCAAAACATGGTTACCAAATCAATATTTTTTTTGTGGCTAACATTCTTATGGGATAAAAAAATCACATTGCATGCAGGTAGCCAGTTGACTTGTAACTTACAAATTCTTATAGTCTAACCTTTTTTTTATATATGTGGGCATTGGTCAACTGTCTATGATAGTTTATGTCATCCTGCTACCATGGCAGAACACTGATTGAGTTGGCTGTGGGCATGTAGCTAGTCTTATGTTTAAAATGATGCATTTTGTGCACAGGAACCCTGGCAATGCTTATATGATGAGGGAATGGATACTGAAGACCACAAAACAGGATATGGTACTGATGTGTAATCATATCAGTTAACCTACAGATGGCCAAATATATGTGTCAATGCAGTGGGAAGAGTCAGTCAGGTACTGTTCTGCATAGGGAGAAGTTCACATGGACAAGTTTTTACATCATTCTTAGAAACAAAATCAGTTTATTCAATGAATGTCTCAGTATTACAGGGCTATTAAAAAGGGGCGTTAAAAATATTGTGTGAACTTAGGAGATGCATAAATCCTTGCATTGCTACATTTTACACATGGAAGGTCACAGAAGTAAAGGGGAGGTAATATGCACATGAAATAGTATAAGCAGTGCAAAAAGGAAGTTGATCACAAGGAAAGACACTGTGATGCTTAAATATTAGTAGAAAACAACATCAACAGAAGCATTATATCACTAACAGAAGGAATGGTGGGACACAGTCTCAAGAGTCGATTCTTTTAATATCAGAAATTGCCATAACACACACACTCGTGGTGAACATACATCAAAAATGGCCTAAGCCACGTAGAAACACAATTAACATTTTGCTTGGCCACTGCCAGTCTTCATCAGAATGATCTAGCATTGGTTGTTAAATGCAAATATTTATAGAGCCCATCAGTGTAGTTCAAAAATATTCCAGCCAATCAGGTATCCCTATTTCTGGGGGGAGATAATTAAATGGCTGTCCTGACTACTATAGTGATACAGCCATTAAAATCATGTAATCTTCTACAGGCACTATTGTTGTAGTACAAGAGGATATCCTTCATAGAACAATCTCTTTCTAATTGAGTAAACCTTAGTTTCATATGGGTCCTATTGACAGCAGCAATGTACCACAGTCCAGGTGCAGACTTATCATGTTAAACAACCACATTCATGAAGGAGTCAACAGTAACCCTATAATGCCTTTAAATCATTTTTTGTGTTTTTACATCAATATTTAGGTTGCAAAATGTGTTTTTACAATTTGTTATCTATTCTTTTTTGTCCACTTTAGCAACTAAACTTTTTCAAAAAAAGTTGCAAGATCAGTGTTGTCATTAATGCCCTTGTCATTTCTGGCTCCTAGTTCCTATATCCAGAAACATTCTCTGCAACCGATAAAATTCTCAATATTCCCTCCTCTAGGATCTACATTCACAGTTTCTATGCAAACAGAACTAATCTCGTGTTTCTCTTGGACGGCTTTTGTTATGCATGACTATGGCATAAGTCTCATTACCTCTGGTTAGGGCACGTATATGTTCTCCTATCTGGATTTTGAATTGTCTAGTAGTGCACCCCACAAAGTAAGCCCCACAACTGCAGTTCAAGAGATATATGGCCCCCTGACTAATACAGTTAATAAATTATCATATCTCTATCTGTTTTCCTGATTAAGGATATTGAAATATCTTGCATGGGCAGAACTACTGACAATACAAACATCTCATGTATCTGTGTGTGCCTATGGGGGGGGGTGATAATGTGATCTAATAAGTTTTGGACCTGGCAAAATGTTTAATACTACCATATTTTGATAGTCTTACTAAGCCTGTAACCAACCCCTATGGGGTCTCACTGACTATTTGTTGTTGAAATACTTGGAAAGCTGGTTCTGATCACTGTATCATTATTTGTAATATAAAAATCGGTTATGGGCTGTCTCTCTTGAGAAATGCTGAAACAGCATGTGAGATCACACACACACACACACACACACACACACACACACACACACGTTTTAAATACAAGGTGTTACTTGGAAGGCAAGAAGCTAATTATAGGCTAGAAGATACCTAACTGCCAAGATGGATAATAAACTTTTATAATGCATAGAGGGAGAAGAGCAGGGTATGACCTTTTAGTGAGAAGTCATGAAAGATGCTTTGATGTCCTGGAAGGGGGAAGCTTATCATAAGATCAAAGACAGTCATTTGAAGAATGAGTCATGCTGAGGTTGCAGAATTTAATTCTTGGAAAAGACATCCTGTTTTTATATAGATTTATTTTTTTATATATTCTGACAGGGAGGAGCTAGGTGACCTCATGCAAAGAGGTGGGCAAAACCAGCTTTTAAACATTATTCTGTTTTACTACAGAGACACTTCTATCTAGACTCTGACAAAGAAACATCTTTGAGCACTTTAAATAGGCATTTAGAGATAAAGACAAATCTAAGTAATGTAGTAGGAATTGCACTGTTAAAACCTGTTTTGTTTAGGTGATTTGTATGTCTTGTGATATAATAGTTCTGTATTTTATGTGGTACATGCTTTTTTTATCTATTTTAGTAAACTCTATTTTTAGAGCCTACTTGGTCTGTCTTTGGTTTTCTTTCCTTTACAAGTGAAGTATATATGGTTAAAGCAGACACTGTGTGCATAAGCTTGAATGGTGATACCAAATTGGAGAAAGCAAGCGTTTTTAATCTGAGGTCTTTATTAGAGTTCAAGGGTTCATTTCTGTACACCTGGTTAGGTGCCTGTAAGCAAATATATCTGGTCCCCCGAAGACAGAATTATCTGAGCCTGTGCATTGGGTATGCTAAAAAGAGGTTCACCGTTTGAATCCCTCCAGAACTGAGACCACAGGTTGATTCAAACCCACAAAAACAGATAGGAGGGTGACCCTGTTTCTGTTTCCTGTTCACAAGACTGCGCATGGAGGTTGGCACTTTGAGAGTAGAGAGCTGACCTGCTGAATGGGTTTGTGACAGTTATAACCTTGGTTCTAATTGTAAAATTGGCAAGTTGCCAATAATGATATCTTTTACTAGGTTAGCTCTACTAGAAAAGGTAGACACAAAGGGACATGTGCACTGAGTTTACTTATTCCGTACACTGTATTGTAGAGTGTCTGCTCTATTGAGGTTTTCAACTGTATCAACAGCATGTATAATAGTGTGGTTGCCATAACCCCTTTCTCTAAAATGGGCAATCTGAGTACTACTTTTAATTACATATTCACTATTCTCAGTACAGTTCATAAGTGTATGATTAAGCTGCCCCTTGGGTATGTTAAATTTGACACAGGTGGATGACAACTTTCATATCTTAAAAGGCTATTCTGATCTGCAGACACCTAAAATAGTGTTGTACACACTTCTGTCTCTGGATTGCAATAGATCTTAAGATCCAGATAGGTAATCTCATCTCTGAGGATCGTATATTTAAATCTCAGACAACTACTTGTGCTTTCCATCCATGACATAAATTGTTAAAATTCTTCCAGGGTGCCTTTTCAAATGATAATTATATAATCTATAAAGTGATCTGTTCTGAGTTTAAGGAACAAATTAATGGGTTACTTAATAGGGGGGTATCTTAAAGGATATATATTGGATGTAATATAGAAGACCATGACTGTCTCTCACCCTGTAGTATCAGTAATTTATACACTCCTTAAGATTAGAGATGCAGCAAAGTTTTAAACCCATAGTAAAGAATGGGTGAAGTTGCCCACTCTGCATTCATGTGTGACTATGCAAAGTTCTAGCTGAAAGGGACTACTTCACCTTTAATGACTTTGTGTTTACTTCACATTGCAGTTTGACAAGGCGAAGTCATTAAGAAACAAACAGCCCACTGATCAGTGATCACATGGCTGACTGTCTCTGCAGGTCTGCAGGTCACATGATTCCGGGAGGCAGTTCAATAGGTACTGGCAGAAAGTCAGTGTTTTACTTTCACTTTCTCTAGTGGAAAGAGTTTGCTGTCCAGACGGTTTTGTAGTGTGCAGTCTGACTCTGTGCTGTGTGTTTGGGAGCTAAAAAAAAAGCTCTAGTTATTTTTGTGTGTGTTAAACCATTGTGTATTTAGTTGTAGTCCTTCAGGAAAGTTTTATTTTATCAGAAAGGTTTTTGTTTTCTTGAAAAAGTATTTTCTTTTTGTGTAGTTATTTTTAGGTACTGTACTTTATTTTACTAGTATTTGTATTAGTGTTTTTTTTTTCCGTTTATTTACTTTCTTGATAGAGAGTGTACATGGTGGGCCAAGTGGTGGCCATCATGGGAAATGAATGCGGGGCAGCTGCCCAGTCAGATTAAATTGGCAGGCTTTAGGGACCCCACCTGTACCCACAGTGAGCCCAGCAGCTGTGGTTGTCATCCCTGATCAACAGCAGGAGCAGGTGGAGCTGCAACCACTGCAGAATAAGCAGGAGGAGCTACAGCAAGAGCAACATGAACTGCAGCAGGTTGTTGGCCCTCAACCACCAGTAGCACAGCAGCAGGTATGTCCTGGTGCCACCCCACTACCTGTACAGGGTCCTGCCTGCAGCTCCCCTGTGTGGGCATTTTTTTCTTCCCTCCCTGTCTACTCCAGATTGGTGCTTTACAATCTTTGTAATGCGCTGGTCTGCTGGGGGCCCAAGGGCAGCCACCTTGGCATGGGTGGTCAGCACACTCATCTAGCTGTGCACCACCATGTCCAGTGGGAAGCAAAGCTGCAGGAGGTAGCAGCCACTCCTGCAGCCATGTTGGCACAACAAGCTCGTCTGCCTGCACATCACCGTAGTAGATGGGAAATGGTATTAGGCAAGATGGTGGCTGGTCCCAGAGCTTCTTATGATGAAGAGAGGTCACATCAGCCAGTAACACAGGGGGACCTTGCTGAGCTGTGTGCTGAGCTATAGGGACTAAAACCATTGGTCGAGGCAGCAATGCAGTGGCTGATACATTTTGAGGGGCAGAATGATGAAATACTACCATTGCTACATAGTAACAGTGGTGGTGATGAGCAGCAACTGCCCACACAGGCCCATTAAGAGTTATATTGATTTCCAATTTGACCCTCCCCCCAAAAAAAGTCTCCCTCCTCTTTTTAATTTTTTTTTTTTAAAGAAATTTTTTTCTGTATGAAATTTATGTTTAGGTAATGTTTTGTTTGTGATTTTTTTGTACTTCTTAATTAATTTGCTTTATTTGGAATTATTTTTGTTACATGAGTGATGGTCGGCAAAATGGTGGATGCCGTATGCTTCCATTCCAGGTGAAACTGTCAAGCTGTCATGCACGCTGCATTGACAATGTCTTGAAGATAGCTTTTTGGTGGCACAATTGCAACTACAATGAAAGCACACAGTGTGTGTACAATTGGCAACCACATAACTTATTACTTAAAATAAAGTAAAGATGATAATGATGAATGAAACGAGTAAGAAGTTAAGAACAAAACAATTTGTATTGCAGAAAGCATAATGACGTGGCAAGGGAAACATTTGGGGGAGGTGGGATGGTGAATCAGATTTGCCAGTATGAGGGACAAGAAAGATCAAGAAAGCCAGTATTAACATTTCCCCAACCCCCAAAAAAATTATCTCTGCTTTTATTTATTTTCTTAAGCCATATTTATTCTTACCTGTAACATTTATGTTCAGCCAATGTTTTCTTAGCTATATTAATTTTGTTAAGCCTGTCTTTCTTTAGCCTCATATTGGTAAATCACATTCCCCTCCTTCCTCAATGACCCCACACACAATTATGCTTTCATCAATAGAAATTGTTTTGTTCTTTGTTTCATTTTCTGTAATAAGTCATGTTGCTGCCCACTTTGCTAACACTGCATGCTTTCCTTTACTTAAATATTCTGGGCCTGATTCCAGAAGGCATGGTGCAAATCACCAACAATTGTGACTTGCAACAAATACTGATGTGCCGGGGACCCTTTGCCTGATTACAGAACAGCCAGGGTCCCTGGCAGTTATGTCCGTGACTTGTGGCACCCCAAGCGGTGCTCCAAAGGGAAGGCACACCTGTACAGAGTGCCACTAGCTACAGTAAATGCCCACTGACAGGGTGCAAGCAACCCCAATCCCCACAGAAACCACCATGATGCCCCTTAGGGCTATCAGAACCACTTTCCACCCCCCATCCCTGATCCCCGAGTAGTGTCCATCAGGGCAGATCGTGCCTCCCCCCCATGCACAAGTAGTGCCCTACAGGGTAGTTCATGTCTTCCCCCTGACTAGTGCCCCAAAGGGCTGATCATGTGCCCCTGGTTCCCAAGCCCCAATCCTCAAATGCTGGCTCACATTAAAGTATACAGTACGCTGTCAATGAATGTTATTCATTGAGCATGTACTGTATATAATAGCATGTGCTCAGTGTCAGAGGAAGCTCAGTCAGTGGCTGGCTGTGGTGCTGTGAGGTGGGACATGCCAGTTTCCAATTGGGAATGAGGTGGGGGGTTGGGGTGGACTGGCAGTGTCGGGGGGGTTGGGGCCACTAGACTACCAGCGCTACTGGGATGCTACAGTTTATAGTTACTGGTGAGCTGGCATTTGAGGATCAGGGCTTGGGGACTGGTGTGACATGTTCAGCCCTGTGTGCACTACTCAGGGGGGAGACATGATCAGCCCTGCGGGGCACTACTCAGGTATGGGAGGATACATGATCTGCCCTGGGGGAAAATTCTCAGGGATCAGGGATCGGGGGTACCAGCAGCTCACAGAGGGCTATCCAGGGCATGTGCCAATGGAGGACATAAGGGGGGCTTATGTGGGAATGTGGGGAGGGTGGCTGTTGGGTGCACATGGCACAGTGGTGCACCCTCAGTTGACGTAAAGTACACTTAGACCAACTAATAGCTGGTCTAACTGTACTTAGACCAATGTCCTATGGGGGTTATCTTGGAATAGTGCATGTATTGTTGTCTGACAGCCACCCTCCTGGAATTGGGTGTAACTGCTGCCATAAACCACCTTACAGCATGTTGCAGGGGGTTTATGGCATAACAAGTGGCATAGCATCACTTTGGCACAGGCAGCCTGTGACATGTCACAGGCTGCCTTTTGGAATACTGAATATTGTTACTCATAGCACAAAGTGCCACTTGCACCATCTTTTTTGGTGGAAGTCACTTTGTGACATGTGTAACCATTCTGGAATTGAGCCTAAACCACCATCTTCAATACACTTTTATTGCAGCGTGCATAGTGGCACCAGAGTTTCAGCTGTAATAAAAACTAATTGGCCGACCATCAGTCATGTAAGAAATTAAGTAAATTAAGTAGCAAGTATGAAAATACTTGTTAATTTTTTGAACATTTACTTAAAAGGAATATAACATGCAGGACTACATTTATCAATACTGTTAGCAATGGAAATCTGCTTTACACAACCTATTGGCTGTACCCGTAAACCTTTTTTTGTTGGCATAATTTTCTGTCATTTGTAGGAGTGTGATCTAGTGGCTAGAGCAGAAGTTTGAAGCCCATGAATGGGTTACACATAATTCTGGCATTAAAAGTGTCATGGGTTCAGTCAAAATAGCTTATGTAAAGCATATTCCTTTGGTAACAACAAGATTGATAAACATAGTCCTACATGTTACTGTCCCTTTAAAGCACCAGCACAATTATTACAAACAATACAATTACCATACCTGCCATGCCCCCCCCACAAATGTGTTATCTTTTGTGCTTTTGTCCTGTTGTTTTACTGTCATGAAAAGCCCAGATTGAAAATGAAATACAAGAAATGTGTCACACAGTTTTATGTCCCCAGAGAGAAAATGCTTCAAGTAAAATACTTTTGCCACACACAACTGAGAAGGTGGTACAAAGCACACATGAAGCTTGCCAGAGAACTGAAAGTTGGTCCTGCCACCCCACACCACCACCACCACCAGTCAGAAATGTGAAGTTGTGTCCCAGAAAGAAAATGCTTTCTTAAGTCAAATACTTTTGCCTCGCATACCTGAGAAGGCAGTGCAAGCACATGCAAAGCTTGCCAGAGAACTTAAATATATTTATTGGACTAAGTATTTCTGGGCCTGCAACCCCACTGCTATGCAACATCATTGCCTAAGTTGTGACACCACCTGTTGCTGCTGCTGTTCTCCTGCTGATGTAATTGAATGAAATGTCCAGATGAAGATTAAAATGCCAGAAATGCATCACTTTGTCCCAAGTGAGAGCATTGTCTGTGTTGATGCCTGCTGCATCACCAATAAATGCTGCCCTTTGTGGGTGCCTTGCATTCATATCACAATGGTGAGTTATTTTGCATTCCACTGTAATTTTTTTCCAGAGACACAGCCATTTAATTTATATCTATATAATCTTGTTCTGTGTTGTAAGCAGTCCATCATATTGCTCCTTTTCAGGGAATCTCCACATTTTACCATGCTGGGCATGATGATAAAATCACATGAAAATGCGAACAACACATATGTTACAACTAGAGCCTGATGACTAATGTGGTACTGTAAAATTAAAATTTTCTTTTTTTGGGTGGGGGGCTGTGGTACACTGAAAGACAATTAGTTACGTTTATTTTTATTTTATTTCAGGTTCCCATAGGCACAGCTTCAGTGGTCCACCACAACAAGTTTTGGATGTCTGCTGCTGAGTTTGGCTGCACAGAAACTGTCAACTCATGAAATTGAAATAATTGGGGGGTGGCATTATTTCAAAAAAAAGTAAGAAAAGCAGTTCATTAATGTTTTGGTCATCTTCAGCGTATCATCAGAATGGGAAAAAAAATAACTGCTGTGATTCATGAAGAACGTGATTTGTCTCATGATGAGTGACTGGTGTGACATGAGTAATGAACTGTATGCAAATACCTACTATGGCTGTACTTCTCTGACCTGTACAACATTCACACTGGGATACTATCTGCAGGATTAAAAATGCCAGCTTCCTGTTGTGAGGACAAAGATTCAAGTCCATCTGCTGTGACATGACATGACATGAAATAGCAGGGTGTCTCCCAGTCATTTTCATTTTTTTTATTGTCAATGTGTTTTTTATTTTGAAAAAAAAAGAGCATGAGGCCCAGTGGTGCTGAGGGCTGAGGCACTAGATGCCACACCTCGTGCTACGCTGGTAACCCACATTCCGGAATGGACTTGGGCTGCTGGGGGCCAGGGGGAGGATTGAGCATCCCAGTTGATGCTTTCCTCCACCTGGGGTGGGTTATTGTGTAGTACACAGCACCCATCACTCCTCTGCCTGTGGAAGCATGGGCAGTAGGACACAAAGCTCTCCAGAGTTGGGAAGGGAAGGACGTTGTCTGGCACTTGATGATGGCATGCATCAGCATGTCACTCATCTGGATGAATGTCCTCTGCACCAGCATCCTCAGGGGATCAGGAGAAAAATTAGGAAAAAATGCATACACCCCTAGCCTTACAAGGAATATGAAACAAGGGGGAGCCTTGGTAGGACATGGCAGATAGAGTAAGAGGGGCTACGAGGCCCCCTCTAAAGCTGAGGAGCCAGGCAAGTAAAAAAAAAAGTAAATACATGCATTGCAATAATAATCTATAGCAATACAAGGTACAATAGGAAAAATAATCAATTGCCTAACAAGATGTAACAGAGAAAGTTACTATATACAGTAAAAATAATGCTCTAATATAGAAACATGAAACCTGCGTAGAACCATTTAAATAAAGACTATATGTAAATGCTATATTTATTACTTTATCTAGAAGTCTTTCTTCCATAATAATTTTTATTAGGTTTAACATATACCTTAAATAATAGAACCTTCTTAGAAAACAAAACAAAAATACAAGATGTAAAGAGGAACAAGTTAAACGTTAAATGTTATAATATTAAGAACCATACTAAGAACAAGTAAGGAGCAAAAAGGCAATTAACCCATCAAGCTCCTAGTCTACATATAGTTGGAGGACTGTTTGTTTTTCTTAAAAAATAGGTAGTTGTCCAACCTTTTCTTAAATATATTTTTATTTGGACTGATAATAACTTCAAATGGTAGACTATTCCAGGGTCTTACAATTCTCTGAGTGAAATAAGATGCTCTCTTCTTTGTCTTAAATTTACTTTACTTCAGTTGAAGTGGTTGACCCCTGGTGTTTACAGTAATTTGCTTAAAATCTAACAAGTAGACAGTTACCAAATTATTATCCTGCATGATGTTCCATACAAATAAGAGGTCCCCCTGAGATGCCTTTGTTCCAGTGACATCAGATTAAATTTAATCAGCCTAACTTCATAGAAGAGTGATTTATCAGAGATAACTATTTTGAAATTCTTCACTGAACCTTCTCAATTCTATTTATATCCTTATATTTATAGGGACACCAGAGTTGGGAAACATAATTAAAGTAAGGTCTAACATATGTGCGGTAAAGGGGCAGAAGCACCTCTGGGTCTCTAGAGGTTATATAGTGTCTGATGGTCCACCATGTTCTATTTGCTTTATTAATTGTATTTGTCATATGGATATTGAAGTTTAGACTGGAATCCACAGTAGTGTCTAGATCTCTTTCATTTACCTTACTGGTTATGAGTTAATTAAAAAAGGTAATATTTTTTATTAAGGTTGTTTTTTCCGAAATGCAGGACTGTGCATTTCGAAGTGTTAAACCACATGTTCCATTTTTTTGACCAAGTCTCTAAGACAAATAGATCTCTATGAATTGTTGCACAGTCTTCTAGGGACTTGGGTATATTAAAAATTTTGCAGTCATCTGCATATTTAATGATATTACTATGAATATTGTGAGATAGGTCAGACATAAATATTTGAAATATTACTGGAGACAAAACTGATCCCCGAGGGACCCTGCTTGTGACAGGTTTCTTGGTGGACTTGTAACCATCTATAACTACCCTTTGTCTTCTATCCCATAACTAATTTGAAATCCAGTTAGTAAACAAGGGGTTACTTTTGAGAAATTGCATTTTTTTGGATAAGTGCACCATGTGGTACTGAATCAAATGCTTTTTTGAAGTCCAGGAGGATTACATCACAGGGGGTGTTTTTGTCAACCTTGTCACTAACATTTTCATAAAACTACACCAAATTTGTTGTTTCAGAACATCCCTTGATAAAGCCGTGTTGGCTAGAATCTATGGTAGTTATTGTTGATGTAAGCTCATCTTTAATAATTTTTTCAAGTACTTTGCAAAATATAGATGTAAGACTTGTAGGGCGGTAGTTATTGGGGAAACTTTTATCTCATTTTTTTAAAGAGAGGAGTTACATTGGCTTCCTTCCATTCAGAAGGAACCGTGCCAGAGTTTAGGCTCTTTTTGATATAAAGTTTTAGAGGAACACACAGGTGATATTTCATTAGGCAAATCATATCCCCTGAGATTCCATCTGGTCCTGGAGAGGACCCCTTCTTGATAGTGTCTAACTTGTAAATAATCATTTACATGGAGTTTAGAATTAGTGACAATTAATTATTCCATATTTTAACTGAATATAATGTTGTTTGACCAAACACTACTCAGAAAGAAAAACATTTCCTAGTAAGGTAAAAGTCAGATGTATTCTGATAGAATGTTCATTAATTTATTGCATGTGCAGAAGAAAACTACTACATACTCAAGAATGGTGACCACATTCTCTATAGGATATCCAACTTATCATCCAGGGAATAATAGATTCTGTCATTATTAAATAGAAAGATCATCTGGCTATACCATTCACTCAACGTTGGCACAGAGGTGCCTTTCCAATATTGTAGAATAAGTCTTTTAAAACTAAGAGACACATGACAGATCCATATCTCTTGATATTTATCAAAATTTTGGGATTCTGGGAATATCTCTAGAATAAAGATCAGGAGAGAGGGTGGGATATGCTGTCCTGTTACTTTACTGCAAATATCCAGAATTAAATTCCATGATTTCTGAATCATTGGGCAGTCTCAGAGCATATGTACCATTCCTGCCCTGGGGCATTTACATCTCCAGCATTTGGAATCCTTTAGATATCCCATAGAATTTAAGCTTTCTGAGCTAAAATAATATCCTTGCAAGATTTTATATTGAATTAGCCTACCTTGCAGTTCTTTTCAGATCTTAGTTGCCATCACCCATGTGTCCTCCCATTCCTCATCAGTTACGTAAAGGTGCAGTTTGTCCTCCCATTTTATTTAGGCCATTATGGTTAAACAGGTAGCGGTAAGGTTGGAGGCTAGAAATTTGTAAATGATCCCTTTGCCTTTTTTAAGAGATGTCACCTTTAACAATTGATCCCATTCCTCACATTTAAGCAGGGCATATGCATTAGTTAGAATTTAGGAATTCTTAATGGCCTCTCTTAACTGTGAAAAAATAGTGACATTGGCACCTATGAATTCCATACTTATCCCTAAGTTCTTTGAAAAACAGCATAACTCTAGTCTGTGGATCTTCTAAGTGAGCAAGTTTTGTGATGCCCAACTTGAACCACTCCACATTAAAAATGCTCTTCCTTCTAGCTGTCCTAGAATTATGCCATATTGGCATCCAATCCAGGGGGGCCAACTTAGTGTTTAGAATATTATCTACTTTTTTCAGTGCTTGCAGACAAGGGTTGTCTAGCAATTGTGCACCCAAAGGGACATATAAATAATCAGAAATGCAATTGTTATCCAGTGCTTCTTTTTCCAAGGCATGCCACAGAGGTAGAGGCTCCCTACCCATGGAGGGAATGCCTATATGTCTCAGGGCATGTTTAGGTATAAAAGTCATTTGCTATTGCTCCCACCATGGGAATGCAAATCCACCAAAGGCACATGATGTCATTAACTTGTATAACCCGAGCCTAGGTGGTTTCCCTTTCCATAAGAAATTTTTAATTATCCTTTCTAGCTTTTTAAGGATTTTGTTCCCAAGTATTAGGGGCAGGTTTTTGAAAAATGTAAAATAGTCTTAGGCAACATTCATCTTTATTGTGTTTATTTTCCCCCATAAGGACAAATTAAGCTTCTGCCATCTAGACAGATCCAACTCTCTGGCGCTGATTCAAGAAGCTTGGCACAAGTCACCACCAAAGGTGACTTGTGACAAACGCCATTGTGTCATGGACCCTGTGCCCTATTCTAAAAGGGGCAGTTTCTCCATGGCTAAATCCTGTGACTTGCAACATGCAGACAGGTATGTCAACCTAAGGATGTACCAGAGGGGCATGTCGCAAGTTGAGGACCCCCACAAGCATAAGGGCCCCCTCAAAGCCTGCAGGACAGCTGTGTCCTCCCCCTTCTAGTCCCTGACCCAATTGTATTGCCACAAATGTTTCAAACATAACCCCCGCGAGATCCCTGGTAATCTAGTGGACCCCCACCCACCCACCCAGCAGTGCCAGTCCACCACACACCCCACCCATCCCCAGCCGGTGACTGGTACAACCCCATCTCACCTCCATGGCCAGCCACTGGCTGGCTCTACATGAGCTCTTACTGTATAGACATGCTCAGAAATCGAGGAGTATCCATTCATTTCTGAGCATGTCTATAATAACACTCATGCAGTGCTTAGTTGGCAGCTGACCATGGAGGTGAAGATGGGCTGTGCCAGTCACTGGCTGGGGATGGGTGGGGGATGGGGTACCTAACACTAAAATGGTGGGTGGGGCTAACTGGAGCACAAAGGAGTCTCAGGGGTTTTATGTTTCGAACATTTGTGACAATACAGTTGCGTTGGGGACTGGATGGGGGAACACAGCTGCCCTGTGGGGCTGCTGGTAGCATGGGGTTTGAGGGCATGATGTATGTGGGCTGCTCTGCAGGTCATTTAGGGTTTGGGAGTTCTGGGGGTTGGGGGTGCTCTGCTATGTGGGATCAGGGCTGGGGGTTGTGGTCTGCCCTGTGGGGAGCTGATGGAGGTGTTCTGAGCATGGGGGGCAAATCCTGAAGTGGGTGCAGTGGGTCTACAGGATCCCCAGAGGACGTATGTACAGTTATGCCAGCTAAATGCTGGTGTAACTTACGTTGCTGGTTCTCCTGTGGGGGTTCTTGGAGAATCCCGACATTGGAATCTTTGTTGCAGCTCTACTAGAATAGGGCACAACTGCTGCTGTAAACCCCCTAGTGCCATGTCACAAGGGGTTTATGGTGCAACTGCTGGCATAACTGCTGTTTGGTGCAAGTGGCCTGTGACATGTCACAGGCCACATTGTAGAATCCCGCAAGTCACAACTGCTGGTGTAAGTTGCCACTTGCACCATTCTATTTGGCGCAAGTGCTGTTATGCCAGGTGTATCTCTTGTAGAATTGGGCCCTATGTCTTTTATTAGTGGTTTCTAGTTGACACCTTCTAATTCATTTAGCTTAGTGGTGATCTGCAAACCTAAGAATAAAATATTGGTTTTAAACCATTTCTTAACCATAATCCCCTTTAAGTGACTCATAGTAAGGGTAAAAATGTCATGATGTAGCAACTGAGTTTTACTCCAATTAATTAAAAGATCCGAGAGTCCTTCAAAGGCTGCAAGGATTGACTTTAGACACTGGCAAGAGTGGGCCAAGTTTGTGAGAGTTAGTAGCATATCATCTGCATAGGCAAAAGACTTGAGTTCTGTTTCCCCAAACACTATCCCTTTAACTCTGGGGTGGTCATTAATTGTCCATATAAGAGGTTAAAAAGCAAGAATGAAAAGCTATGAGGAGAGTGTGCATCCCTGTATTATGTCACAGGCCAGATCTATTTGCAGGGACAATAGGCCATTGGTCAAAACCTGTGTCCCTGGTTTATCATATGGCATTGCTACTCACTCACAGAAGTTATCTCCACAGCCAAACTCTGTCAAAGCCCTTGACATATAGATCCAGTTAACTGAATCAAATGCCTTGGATATATCAAGTGATAGGGCTACATATGGATCTTGTTTTTTCTTGGCTGACCATATCAAATTAAAAATCTTCCTGACACTATCCGCCCCTGATCTATTCCTAATATACTCAACCTGTTCTAGTCCTACTAATTTAGTTATAACATCCTATATTCTATTATAAAGAATGTTTGCCAAAATCTTATAATCTTCATTCCTTAAGGAAACTGGTCTGCAGTTAGCACAGTTATCCTTATCCTTTTTTGGATCAGGTAAGAAAGGCCTGCCTCATAGTGGGAGGTAATGATTTATCATCCAGTGCTTCCATGAGAAAAGCACACAGGTGAGGCATCAGTATAGGAGTAAGTTTGTTATAGTACTCAGATGGAAAACCACCTGGTCCAGGGGTTTTACCTGCTGGAAGACTCTTTCCTGCTAACTGAATTTCATCAAGTGAAATATTTTGCCCAACATTGCACTTACCTCTTTTTTAAGAGAAGGACATTTGATTTTGGTAAAAAAGCCATTGAGTACACCAGTGGATAAAGTACCCTGATTTGCATAGACATTTGTAAAAAATGTGAAAAATTCTTCATTTGTTTCTTTACTCTTAGTAAGTATTCTCCCTGAACTATTCTTAATGCTGGTTATCATATTTTGTTGCTGAACTTTCTTCAGTCTCAGGGCAAAAAGCCTACCTGCCTTGTTCCCAGGTTCCCAATACCTTTGTTTTGTTCTAAAAAGTGTAAATTCAGCTGTTTGTGACAGTATAGTGTAGATTTCCCCCTTGAAGACTAATATTTTATGCAGGTCTTCCCCTTTCGGTGTCATGGTTGGTTTCGACAATACAGTTAATCTCTCAAATTCTTTTTCTTTTTCTTCAAGAGCTTTCTTCCTTTCTCTTTTCCTATTTGCTGAATAGATTATTATTTTCCCCCTGACAAATGCTTTATATGCTTCCCAGATACATGCTTTGGAGGGCTCCCCTTTACTGTTAATTTCAAAATATTCTCATGTCTGCTCTGTTACCCATGTCAGAAAGTCCTTTTCTTTAAGCAAATTAGCATTAAGCTTCTTCCCCATACCTCCTATTACCAAATCTAAATGTATCATGGCATGTTCAGATAAGATGATATTATCTATCCTGGCATCCAGAGTATATGTCACCAATGAGTTGGGAATCAGGAGATGATCAATCCTACTGTACATTGAATGTCTGTTTGTGGAAAATGAATAATCCTTGCCACTCGGGTGCATTACTTGCCAAGAGTCTGCAAGACCCAGTTCTATCAGGAGCTTTTTGAAGGAATCTCTAAAGCCTGAGTTAATTTAGATGCTTTTAGTGGAGGATCTGTCTATAATAGGATCTAGTAGCTGGTTAAAGTCCTCTCCCATAATGATTTCATAGTCAGTAAAGGTACTGGGGGTTACCACCAATAAGTAAAGAAGTCACCCTGGCAAAAATCTGGTGCATACACATTACATAATGCAATTTTCTACCCATCAAGTACTCCGATTAAAATCTGGTACCTCCCTTCAGGGTCAGAAAATTGGGTATGCTAACTAAAGTTTGCTCCATTTCTAATTAAAATGGCAGCACCATGCTTCTTTGAGGAGAAACATGTATTTTCAGCTTGTGTCACCCATTCCCTTTGTCATTTAAGAGCTTCCTCGTGTCATGTGTACCTCCTGAATGAAAGTAATATCAGCCCTCTTCCTGGTCCAATGACATAAAACTTTCTTCATCTTAACCAGGGAACCCAAGCCATTAATGTTCCAAGATTAGAGGTGTGTGAAGTCAGCAAAATTCACTCCATGAGTTAACTCACGGATTTCATGGAATTTGCAGAGTGACTGCGTGAAATCTGCAGCAGTGAATGTCATGTATTTTGCCGAGAAGCGCAAAATATCACCCTCAAATTTCATGCTCAACCTACAAAATTTGTGCTTCACATTAAAAAAAGCAAATTTTGTTGAAATGTTCATGCAGATCACAGAACCTGAATTTTCGGAATGTTCCAAAAACTCTGCAACTTCCGCAAAGTGCGAATTTTCAGCTATTTGTGCGAACTTAACAGGTGAAGTTTAACTTCGCACATGTCTACGCAAGATACAATCATGTAATGTGACATTTCTCCAAACGGATAAAACTACTTAACTAGGGTCTCTAAGTAACAGTCAAATATACTCTAAAAAAAATATGTAATATATATGAACAGTCCAATGCAGCAATCAAACCTTGACTACACTAAATTGAGGCACGAACTTACACTATCAAACTAAACAAATACAATCAAGAAGATTATTAAGAAGTAAAGCTTATCAAATGGAACACACAAAAACAACAGTACCAGCTCAGCAAATATAACAGTAGTGTGATTATATATAATAAAGTAAAATAATTCATCACCAAGCCTCAAAACCAGGTAGGGTGATTTGGTAGGCCAAAACCTAGCCTGAGAATTCTGCCCCCCTCCCCCACAATATGTAAAACCCCAAATCTAATTGGCTTAGTTAAATTGCTTTGGAAATGCAAATGAATTTAATGATCAAACATGTACGATGAAGATTTTAAAATGAAACAATTTAGATAGAATGGGGTTAGTCCTGTTTTCTAAAAAAGGTATGTTTCCCTTTAGCAAAGATTTATTTGCTTTATTTAATTGTATATTTGATACAATTTATTTAAACACAAAAATTATGTGTTTACACTAATGTATAATTTAAAAATGAAGGTTTAAGAGATACTAGCAATAAGGGAAATGTTGAAGTATGTATTAATTCTCCCTTTTTGAAATGTAAATTCTCTGTTTGTATAACTATTTGAATGCCTTATAAATTAATTTTCTATCAAGTGCATCCTCAGACCCACCCCCTGAGGAAGGCCCCATGTTGGTCTGAAGCGCTGGGGTAGCTGGGCATGTGTCCAAGGCTTTCTTACCACCATTAAATCTTTATTTTACTGATTCAGCTGTGTCTGGAGTGAGTGCTGAGTTCTTGTTTTTTGCTTTGTGACTGGACTGGCAGCCCTATCTACAGCACCAAACCAGTCTCCAGAGTGCATCCTTTTCCTTACTTTTAGGGTGAAGTTCTACCTCTGCTGCCCACTATGCACCGGACAATGGGTCCAGGGTACTGGGTATGTGGGATATCAACTACCAACAAGGAAGGGGATCCACAACTTTGGCATTTGTAAGCATGATGTTATTATTGTAATAGATCTGCTTGTTAAGTGACCGGTTCATTACTTACTAACAATCACGGAGTACAAATATCATAAACCATAACAAAATGCACAATAGTACAGCTCAAGTATTAATTGTGATAGTAGAGGTCTGCAAAACTCAGAGAAGTAGGCAAGAGAGAGAGCATGATATTGAGACTCCATGTCATCTGTTTGTTAATTAACTCTGGGTGTCAGGGCAATAACACTCTGAATCATCTGCCAGAGTTTACAACCTCTTTGGTCTGGTAATAATTATTATTTACAACACCAGGAAGATACATGTTATTTATTACATTTAGGTAATGTATTCTCTGACACCATTATCCATAGTATCTCCATTTAGCACTCTGTGCCTTGTACACAGAAATGCCCTCAACCACCTTACCTGCGAGTTGTCCTTTGCATGCATTTCCAAGATGCTCAGAGTCTATTGTTTAGTGAAGATTACAAATTACCGTATTAGAGAATATCAAGTGAGAAAGAAGAGAATATAAGGGAAGAAGAAGAAAAAGGCCATGAAATATAAAGAGGGAGAGAGAAATGTACAGAGTGTGAGAGAGAAGAAAAGGGGGACAAAGGGTAGGGGGTATATTGCACATTTTAATGATTATCCTCTCAGCGACAGCAATAGAGACACAATAACAGTGAAGTTTAGATCCTCCCCATTATTTTACTCACATTCAATTTTCATCAATTACTTAAATGCTAAGTAAATATTTTCATGTGTGCTAGACTCCTCTAACAAAAAGAAACAACAAAAAAAAAACTACTTCAGAAAGTTAAAACATGTGGGAGGCAGCAGGATTTCAACCTTCATCCTAGGTAACTGATTTTAACCAGCTGAACCCACCAGTATTTTATAGCTCAAATTAAGCCACTCAGCTTCATAACCAATAGCTGACTGATTAAATTAACAATTGCATTAACAAGAATTACAGTCAGCAGATTTTTACATTTAATTACATATCTTAGGATGCATTCACATCTACTCTAGCAGCGCTATTATTGCATCTCAACGGAGATCCAGACATCACTTTTGAGGACAATTAGATCTTTTCTCCCTTATTTCCCTCCCCCCCTTGTTTCCCCTCCCAATAGGGCTTACTGACTGATTTATGGTTAATCCATTTGAGAGATAAAGACAGAGGCCAAAGGTAAAGCCATACAATGAGCCCATCAGGCCACAATACCGGAAGTGTCGTGGGAGGTATTTCCATCCTCTCCAACAAATGAGTGACAGGATGTTAAGAAACCTATGACCAGTGACAAGGTTCAGAGCAAGTCATCACCATCAGGTCTGGTGCACACACATAGGGACCCTCTTGTAGAGTCAAGTCTTCCAGTGAAGGTGTGATTGAGCTGAAACCACAGGATCTGTTGCTTCCTCCACTCCAGGATCTGCTCCATATGTGCTGATTCTTAGCCTGAAGAATTGGGAGATGGCTCTGTTTTTGCTGCAGTTTGACATTTCTGGATATAGGGGCGTTTGAGGCATGTTCAGCATTTTTTGTTGGACTTTTCTTTCATTGCAGTACTAGAGAATAAAGGTGTGGAGTAGAGACATATGGGCTGTTTCTTCCTACAGAGTACTTCCTACAGTTGTTGGAGGCCTGCAGCTCAAGTGAAACATTTTCTGTTGAAGTCTGCAGCATTGTGGACTGTATGTCTCTTGCAGTAGAATGATCCTGTGTTAATGAGGAAGCAGTGTCCATGCTTTTTTTTGAAAAATGCAGATTGTTAGTTCTGTTTTTTTGATTATTCCTCATTGACGCCTCACATTTGTGTATAAACTGCATAGCATTCCTAGCATTGTGAAAAGCATCAACAGCCCCATTTTTCTCCATCACATTCAGTGTAGCATGAAATCTAAAGTAGTACAATAATCCCAGTTTGGTTAGCATCTGCTTTACCTCAGAAAAGCTTCTCTCTTTTTTCATCACCACTGAGGATAAGTCTTGAAATATCAAAATTTTGTTTCCCTTCAATGACAACTGTTTCCTCTCTCTAAATAGTCTTAATATTTGTTATTTTCTCAAGAAATGGAAAAAATATGCCAGGATTCGTCTGGGTCTTTATCCGTTTTGCAGTCTGGGACCAAGGGCATGGTGTGCCCATTCAGTTTCCAGATTCCATGACCACTGGCAATCTAACACAGTAGGCAGAAATTGTTGGAGGAACTCAATAATATTGCCACCCTCTATACCTTCAGGGACACTGAGGATAAGTATACTATTTCACCTTCCCCGGTTCTCCAGATCACCTACTTTTTCCAAACAGGTAGTGGATTTGTTTACTCTGAGTTTGAATTTGATCTTCTAGCCCTGTTATAGTGTACTTCAATGTCTCAACCTGATATTCCAGGTAATCCAGTCTATCCAATATGATAGCAGAGTCATGTTTTAATTCAGAAACTCGATGTGTGACAGTGCTGATCTTTAACTTAATTTTTTTAATCATTTATTTTAAGGATTGTAGGTCCATTTTATCAGCTGCTGTGTGCAGGCTCTCTTGCTCTAGCTGACATTGTGACTGTCAAAGAGTTTTACTTTTTCTCTGTAAGTAGTGTAAGTACCTTCGAGGAGGCTGAAACTTGATTTTAATAGGCAGTATACACTCTGCTGTCATGTTACTGAAAATTGGACAAGCTGGCAGCATTTAAAATAATTTATTTAATGATTAATGTACCGAAGTTGAGGAGCGACCTGATTACACTACTACCATCTTCAGCACCTGGCATGTGCCCCACCCCAGTCATTTTCCTGATTCATGATGAAATCGAAGACTTTAAAAAAAAAAAGGCAACACCCCAAAAACCCCAACTTGAAAATGCACATCAGTGAGTACAATGGTCAAGTAGAGGTAATATCTACAGGATTAAATAGGGCCAGCTTCTTGTGAGTGCAAAGATTCAAGTGTGGCATCCTACAGGAGATACCCTTATACTTTGCCGAGACTCACTATCCCAACACTGACCTGAACAGGCAGTGTTGCCCAACAGGTTCAGTATCTGAATAGTGTATATCCTGGCATTAGAAAACCCTACAGATGTTTACTGGGGTAAGGTAGTGAATGCAATGGCTTGCTACCTTACCCCCTTTGATCAGATCCAAGTACTGGAGGAATTGGGATGCTGGCTGAGCTGCCCTGGTGGTGTTGAAGAGTAAACCACTGGCATGCTCTGGGAGGTGTGTGTTCTATCCCGCTCTGCGTCCTGCAACATTTTACAATTTAAACCGCTGTAACTAATTTTTTTGTAACTCTGAGGTCCGCTACCTCTCAGAGTTACTTATTATAGTTACGGGGGATGTGGGGTGCGGTGCCACCCACATGGGGTGTTCGGGGGTTAAGCCCCCCAAAATGAATTTTGTATTTTTCAATAAGAAGCCTGAAGTCTTATTTTCAGGCATCTGATTGATTCAGGGTTATAGATTTTGGGCCAGTGGGGTTGGTATCCCGAGACTCAGCATACTGAGTTTAGGGATACCATAATATATCCCCTACACAATGTGAACACAAACAGAAGCATTGGAGTAGACCAAGGATCTTGAGTGACATGACATGATATAACTGGGTGTCCCCCAGTCATTTTCCTGATTCGTGATGAAACCGAAGATTTAAAAATAAAACAGGGTTACAACTTACACCCCAAAAACATAAAGTTGTGTAATTTGTGAATTGTGATCGTGAAGATGAAGAACGTGATTTGTATCATGATTCGTGATGAATGCCCTGACTGAAAAATGCGCATAATTGAATACAATGTTTATGCCAAGATATACACCACACCAGTACTCTGAAGGGAAGCCAAACAAACAACTGTGACTTACAGATTGAGAGTGGGCCCTAAGGAGATGCAGATGCACAGATAGATGGAGATTGCACTTAAGAGATGTGGCTGCACAGGCACAACACCACCTTAACCGGTGGTCAAAATAAAAAATTCAAAACTGGAACAATAATACATTTTGTTGGCGGGGAGAGATGCAGTAGCAGTCCATTACCAACCAAGATAGAACCAATCAGTAAAAGTACCACAGACAGATTAGAGATTCAAATCAGAGTTCTGCAATTATGGTGTAGCACAATTAAATGTGTGTGACTTGATGGCTTAAACACACACGCACACACTACAGGTAATGCACAGAAAATTTTAAAGTTCAGTGTAGTACAGTCAAATCTTGTAAAACAACTGAAAAAATGCCCAGCACAACAGCAAGCACCAAAAAATTATCAAAACTTACTAAAAGTATTACTGTGTGTACATGAACACATAAATACTAACACACTAACTACCCAAAAACAGTTAGAAAGACTGCCGTTCTCACTGAGTCACTGTTAATCTCCCTTTACCATGTCCCCCGGAAGCACACTTCTGCAGTGTCTTATCAGTACACAGACTGAATCATACAAATTAGCAGTCAAAATGTACACAAAATCAATAAATACTAGATAATATAAGCACAGGAGGATTGCCTAGAATCAATGTACTTAATTGTGACCCAAACAATTGACACAAAATTGCTTTTTAAAAGGTTTTCATTTGTTTGATTCTCAGAGTTCTGAGAGCAAACTGTCTCCAGCTTTCCACTACTCACACTAACAGACCTGAAGCTGTGCAAGACAATCGGGAGCCCGTTTCACCTGCCATCCCCCATGATTCAATGCAAAATTCACCTTAAAGGCAACAAATAAGGTAACATCAATGCAAAGTCCTTTGAAAGCAATGGCACTTTGCGTTAGTCATTATGGTGAATTATTTCACCTCATGCTGTGGAGTACTTCGTGTAATTGTCTATATATATATATATATATATGCAGAGTGCTGTCATGGAGTGAAGTGCATGGACTTTTCCCACCACTACCTAAGATACATAAGGAGATGCAAAACCCACCTGGAAGACCCATTATTTCAGGTAGAGGGTGGTTCACTGAACCTCTGTCTATGTATATAGACCAATTTATACAGCCACTGGTCAGATACTTGCATTCTTGTATAAGGGACTCAATTGAAGTCATACAACTCATGGAGAACTTAGATATATGAACATACAAACATATGAATGTGCCAGCAGAAACAGACCAGCCGGTCTATCTAAGTCTGCTTGAGTGTGCAGCTAGCACCCCTAGTTTGCAGCTGCTCCACCCCTCCCCTTTGTCATCCCACTGGCAGCCCACCTCCCCCAACCTCACTCTCTCCTTTTCCCTGTCCCATGCCCTTTTAAAGCTGTTCACAGATTTACATGAAAGCACCCACTCTGGTAGTGCATTCCATTTTGCTACCATCCTCTTCATGAAATAGTGTCTCCTCATTTCCTTCCTAAATTCCCCTCTCTATTCTTAGCCCATGCCATCTGATGTCCCTCCCCCTCCTTAGCTTAAAGACCCCATCTGATCCATCTTTATTGATTCTCCTCAGACATTTGAATGTCTCTATCATGTTCCTCCTGTCCCTTCTATTCTCCATGGTGTACATATTCAGGTCTCCCAGCCTACAGTCATGGTCTCCCCCCTCCATTCCACATATCATTTTCATTGCCCTCCTCTGCATCCCCTCAAGTAGCCTATCTTGCTTCAAGTATGGCCTCCAAAACTGTACACAATACTCCAAGTGCAGCCTTGCCAGTGACCTGTAAAGGGGCAAGATCACCTCTTTTCACCTAGATGAAAAAAACCATGCTATGCACCCCATCATTTTGTTTGCTTTTACAGCCACTATCCTGCACAAGGCAGTGTTGTTCATGGTCCCTGTTACCATTACCACAAGGTCCTTTTCCTCTCAGTGATCCCCAGCTTAACCCCTTCCCCCCCAGCCAGTGTTCTCTCCTTGGGTTCTTCGCCCAGAAGTGCATAACCTTACACTTCTTTGCATTAGATATGGCTAAAGACTGTTTTTTTTTCAACCATTGATGTAAACTCATTGTACACGATAATACCTCATGATGAAGTCCTTCAAGTCAGGGGCCATTTTCTAGACTTAAGGACAGATGAACAATGGGTTGAAGTCCCTTCACATTTATTGATAGAGGTGGCAGAGAATGTTTTGACCAAGAAGGCTTTTCTGTTTCAAGACAATGTATATATGCAGGTTAGGGGGACAGCAATGGGGGCAATGATGGTTCCCCAGTTTTGCTAATTTGTTCATGGGGAAATGGGATTATGATCATCTGTACAGCACCACCACAAATCCATACTTTCATTCTGTGGATTTGTGGCACTGCTTTATAGATAATATATTTATGATTTGGAAAGGTACCCAGGAGGAATTTCAACAATTTGTGGCATGAATGGAAAGCACAGGTAGTTGCCTGAGGTTTAAATATATGATCCACAGGGATGAGATTACTTTTTTGGATATTAAGATCTATCACAATTCAAAGGGAGTAGTGTGTACAACACTATTCCAGAAATGTACAGATCAGAATAGCCTTTTAAGATATAAAAGTTGTCATTCCCCCATGTCAGATTTAACATATCCAAGGGGCAGCTTAACAGTACACATAGGAACTGGATTGAGAATAGTGATTATGTAATTAAATGTAATACTCAGGTTGCTCATTTTAGAGAAAGGGGTTATAGCAAACATAGTATTTTACATACTGTTGATATAGCAGAAAACCTCAATAGAGTAGACACTCTACAATACACTGTATGGAATATGGAAACTCAGTGCACATGTGCCTTTGTGACTACCTTTTCTAGCAGAGCTAACCTAGTAAAATATATAATTGTTGGCAATTGGCCAATTTTACAATTAGAACCAAGATTACAACAAATAGTCAGTGAGACCCCAGGGTTGTTTACAGGCTTGGCAAGATTATCAAAATATAGTAATACCCAATATTTTGCCAGGTCCAAAACCTATTAGATCACAGTATTGCCCTCCCCCCAAATAGGCACACACAGATGTGTGCGATGTTTGTATTGTCAGTAGAGCTGCCCCTACAAGACATTTCAATATCCAAAATCAAGAAAACAGAGATATGAAAATTTATTAACTGTTGTAGTCTGGGGGTCATATATCTTTTGAACTGTAGTTGTGGGGCTTACTTTGTGGGGTGCACTACTAGACAATTCAAAATCCAGACAGGAGAACATGTATGTGCCCTAACCAGATGTGATGAGACTTATGCCATAGTCATGCATATCAAAAGCAATCCAAGAGAAACACGTGAGATTAGTTCTGTTTGCATAGAAACAGTGAATGTAGGTCCTAGAGGAGAGAATATCGAGAAGCTAATCAGTCACTGAGAACGTTTCTGGATATGTGAACTAGGAGTCAGAAAAGACAAGAGCATTAATGACAACAATGATCCAGGCAGCTTTTTTGAAAACATTTAGGTGCTAAATTTTACAAAAAAGAATAGATGACAAATTTTAAAAACACGTTTTACAACCTAAATATCGATATAGAAAACACAAAATAATTTAAGGCTTTATAGGGTTAATTTTCACTAGTTCATGAATTTGGTTGTTTAACATGATACGTTTGTACCTGGACTATGGCATATTGCTGCTCTCAATAGGACCCATATGAAAATAGGGTTTACTCGGTTAGAATGAGATAGCACTACTGTACAGTGGATGTCCTCGTGTACTACACAATAGTGCTTGTCCAAGATTATATGATTTTGATGGATATATCACTGGAGTAGTCAGGAGAGCTTTTTAATTTTCTCCCTCAGAAATGGAGATACCTAATTGGTTTGAGCATTTTTAAATTACACCAATGGGCTGTATAAATATTTGCATTTAGCAACCAACTCTAGATCATTCTAAATAAGCCTGGCAGTGGCCAAGCAAAATGTTAATACCATTTCTAAATGGCTTAGACCATTTTGGATGAATGCTCACCATGAGTGTGTATGTTATGGCACTATATGATAGTAAAAGTATGAACTCTTGAGACTGAGTCCTGCCATTTATTATGTTAGCTGTGTGTGCTATAATGCTTCTGTTGAACATGAAACAGTATAAAGATATAAATTATTGGCCACTCCATTTTCTCACCATACCTCTTCGTGTATTTGTTTAAGAAATACAATAAAAGGGTGGCGAGTATCATCCCGCTATCCCACCCTGACTAAAAAAAAAAGATTGCATGCTACCAAAAAAAAAAAAAAACAACAACAAAAACCCAGCAAACACGTAAAAACAATAAACAGACTCTTGGACTGTTACAATACCATTCATATAGCACCTGCATACAGTAGTTCTGCCTAAGATAAATTAATTTGAAAAAAAATGTCTTGGAAGTGTATTGTCCCTTTCTTACACATTGTATAAGGTAAATATTTGTTATACAGAAGTACACAGGCACTGTACGAATGGTACTGTAACAGTAATTTGGTAGTATGATTGCTGATATTTGGGTGTGCAGTATTTTATTTTCGGTAACATTTACCTTTAGGCATTATGCATAACGAGGGGATGTATGATGATGATTATTAATTAAAAAGATAATTTGCCATGAGCTCATGACCTCTCATATGGAAAAGACTGTAAGGCCGTGAACTATGCAACTCAAAGGTACACATAAGGTATGAGAGACATGTATACATGATCATGGTAATGTACTGCATGATACCTGAGAATGTTAGAAATGCACATAATGGAAAATGTCCGATAGGTGTAATAAAAATCAGCCTTACACATATCAATAGACATATGCAATTTACTAAGAATAACATGGCAACACACTATATACAAATGAATGAATGTAAACATTTCCATTGATGTGCAGATCACTCTACAAGTGATTAGGGCAGCTGCAGAAATCTTCCATGACACATCAAAGCATTGGGGGTTGAGGGTGTTTGTAAGTGGTTTGTGTATGTGGCACATACCTCTTTTTTAATTTATTTTATTATGTTTCTTATGAGAAGAAGTTGCCCCGCCCTCTACAAAAAAAAAAAAAGAACTGCTGATCCCTAGAATTGATGTAGCAACATGAAACAAGTAGACACAAAGCAGGTTCAATTCAGTGGCTGTATATGAAAATTAGCTTCACTGGTTGATGTTACTATTTGACTGTCCATGGTCAGATAAGATAAGGGGCTGGTAAATGCAACCACAAAACACATGTGGGGATGTGGGTTGGGGGGGGGGTTCCCACACGTTGCTGGTGAGACCACTCATGCATCTCATAAGAACAATGACAGAGTTGTCAGTGTGCAAGGCAGACATACTGTAGGTTTCCATCACTGGATGTGGGCCACCCAGAATCTTGTAATGCCTGTAGCATGAGTTTCACAATGTGTGACTATAACATGATCATCATGATAATTGAGGTTAGCTTGTCCACTGCCACAATTTTGATAAATCTCGTATCACCTTAAAAAAAAATAAGCAGGCTTTAAACATTACAAGAGCATGACACTGCAACAAAGGCTTATGTGCCATGTTCTAGTGTCCCCCATGGGCACAGTCGAAAAAATTTGCAGACCAACATTCCAAGGTTTATTGCCTCTGTATAACATATTCTGCATAATGCAGTGAAGCTTGCCAGGATGAAACCTACTTCTAAAGCATTCTGCAGTATGCTGCAGCAGAGTTACTGCAGTAAACAACATAATTTCAAAGGGAATTAATTCCTTTTGTCATGCAGGAAACTGTGACACTGCCAGGATGAAGTGAATGTTACAGTTTCCTGCATGACAAAAAGGACTAATTAAAATTGTATTGTTTTCCACAGTAACTTGGCTGAAGCATGCTGCAGAGTGCTGCAAAATGCTGCAGAACTTGGTTTCATCCTGGTGAGTTTCACTGTACCTGTCAGAACAGATTTAATACAGTAACCCCCCCCCCAACACCACAGCCATCACCACCTAAATTTCCCCAATGCTTGTTGTACCTTAGTGCACCAGTACCTCTGGTAATGGTTACTGATGATAGTCTCATAGTTCTCTGTGATAAAAATTGGAACATAATAAATTGTGACAACTTTGACATGACTTGGCATACATCAACTACCAATCTAAGCAGCACATCACTTTCATGCAGTGGAAATCTGTAATGCCAAACTTGTAAAGCACTGGGATTGATGCACAGTGATTGCCTGAAAATTAAATGTAAGCGCTGCCATGGAATACACAATGCTTCAGATATAACTTTAGGATGAAGAATGCACCATAAGAGTGTCAGCCTGCACCAGAGTAGAGACTCAGGACTGTATAAATTCAAATGTGAGACTTACGCCACAGGGTCAATGATTTATAACCCCCCAGTGTAACCCACACCCACTCATCCCACCAAGTCTACAGGTCTTGCATGGGTTAGACCTGCCAGTGCTAGTTTGATAGCATCATGTGCCATAGATGGCACATGGGCACTCGGTATAGTGAAACGTAGAAGGAACGAAGAGGGGAGTTGGTGTTACTCACTTTAGATACCCACAGAGCACACTTTGATTTGAAGACATGCATACACATTTCAAAATCCTTGAATGAGACTAGGAGGAGATAAAATAAGTTACAGGGATGGGTATAGAACTGCAATATGCTGGAAATATGAAACAGTCATTGTGCACTTATCCACTTGTTCTGTTGATATGATGTACCAACATTTAACTCAAATGTATCCTTGCACTTAACATGTATTTGTAATCCACTGTATTAAGTTGTTTTTTTCCTCTTCACACCCGTACAATGTCTCCATATGCTAAATGTGTACTTTTAATCTACTGTATTAAGTCATTGTTTATCGTGCACACCTGTATAATGTAATTATATGTCTACTTGTTTGTCCCTGGTCATCCCCCAAAAAAGGAGTATATTGTCTCAGTGGGCCTACCTGGTAATCAAAATTCAGTAAATAAATAAATAAATAAACATGTGATTTGTGGAACTGCACTCATGGGGGATTGAGCTCACATAAATATACACTGCACTGTCCCATAGAATGATAATGAAACAACCATGTGCATATGTCATCCACTTTGCAGCAACACGCTGGGTTACAACTCACTGTACAGTCTAACATAGATACATAGATGTTGTTGGCAGATAAAGGCCTTGTGACCCATCCAGTCAGCCCTATCCCTCTTTTTAATGCTTAAGGTACCTTAGATGCTACAATAAGTTCCCATCCTTTTGCCTTAGTTTGATAATTCCTATAGATACATAGATGTTGTCGGCAGATAAGAGCCTTGTGGCCCATCCATATGCTTATGCATTTTGAAATCCTTGAATGAGGACAGGAGAATGTATAATAAGATGTGGGGACAGGTATAGAACTGCAACATGCAACTTATGGAACTGCACCCATGGGGGGTGCAGTTCCACATTTGTCGCTGAAAACAATCAAGTCTATCCTGTGAGAATGCTGGAGTGATCTGACAGCCAGGTAGCTGACATCAGCTAGTGTTGTAGGTGACTGTACCACCTTCAATAAGACCAACCTAATGTCCCCTGCAGTATACAGGTGTATGCATTATTGCACCTACTTGGCCATGCACACCGACCCAATGTCCACAATTGCTGCAGACGAAGATTACAATGATTAAAAAGGGCTCCATCTGTAACCTGATATTTTATTTTTCATTTAGTTTTTGTTGAGAGGGTAAGTACACTAGACAAATTCTGCCTATTTTTAGGCACAAGCCAGGTGAGGGCGATACAGATGAATGCCAACTGACCCTGAACCAGATTTAGCTGCCATTGGTATTTTTAGTGAATGGGGAAATTTGGCTATGGCACCAGGGAAATTCTCCTACTCTTTTAGTGGGGGGGTATGTTGGGTGGGGATGTTTTTGCTACGTATTTTACATTCTTGTCTGCTGTACATTTTTTTTCTCTGTTTTTTGTTATGATTTAGTATGCTGTAATACATTTCTGTATTTTTTTTCTTTGAAAAGCTTGAATAAAAAATTCCCCTACTCTATGGTAGGGGGCACTGTTTCTGTCTGTCATGGTGGCAGTTGGTGTGGACCTGGTGAAGGAGATGGATGTGGAGGAGGCTAGAGGGATTGTTCCACCTCCTGCTTCACAAAACTTTGGAATGCAGCAAGCAGGAGACCTACGTTTGGAAAGTGCTGATGAGAGTATTCTTATGGGGAAAACAAAACAAGATAAGGACAACGATGAATGTTTAAAACTGGAATGTCAAAAGAGGCAGATGCTGGAAGTCATAACGCAACAGGAGGCTCTTTTATTAAAACGGACAGTACCTGACACTGCACACAGTGTGGTGCAGGAGAAACACAGGCTTACATGGCTGGAGGAGAATATTTCAGAGGAAGAATGCTTACAGAGCGAACAGCCAACAGTTCTTTTAAGTGACCCGACTCCTTGTATTAGCCCAACACCGGGCATTTTGGAAAATGCTGCTGACATTTCTTTACATTTGAGAGCAACTGACATTTAGTTGATTCCTGAGGCTGACGCAGCAGCATCAAAGAGTTTGGTAGATGCGTCAGTAGGAAATGCCCAATGCTTAGATTCAAACATATGGCCTATACCTGCAGGTTCTGAGCTCCCACTGCTTCCTGCTAGTTCAAACTTCTGGTCAGTAGATGCAGCCCTCTCTGCTGCAGGATGGGAGAAATCTCCAGATGGGGTGCAATGGGTTTCAGGTACGTCCCCAATACACATTCCTTTACTTAATCAAATGTTGTAACTGAGACTGTGCCCCTGTTGCAATCACTGAGAGACCCTGCATTGATGAAGCAACCTATACAGACCTTTTCTGAAAGTAGCAAGCCTGAAGCCCCATCGAATACTTTGAAACCTGACAGTACACGAAAAACCTTTGCCTCATTATTTCATTTGCCAGTAACCCCTGCTAAACACCACAATGCGGTACAACCCCTGTACAAAGGGAGATTAGATACTGTCCCTGACAGAGTTTAAATTGGGAAAACCCACTTGAAAGATGCTTTGGTTTTTTTGTGGCTGAAATCTATCCCCTTATTCGTGTATCAGGGGAGCACACATATGATGTTGATTTTAAAGCTTCTAGTAGTCTGGATAGCTTTTGGAGAAAATATAATACTCTAAAGCATACTCCTTTATGGGTGCCTTTTGAGGCCATACCTCTAACTAAATCAGTCATAAAGCACATCACAGTACTCTGTCGGAATGAAGGCGTGAGTGTTAAAGATTGAATTATTGGATTAACCAACGATGTACTATTCTAGAAGGTCCTACTGTGATTTTTGATAGTGAATAGTATTGGACAGGTGGTTGGAGATTCAAGATTATGCTGAGAACAATAGGGGATGGCCTACAGCATTTACCAAACTCTTTCTTCTTGGGGAGGGATAGGGGGGTATTGTTTTATGTGGGCCAGCCTAAAGCCTGTTACAAATGTGGGTCTGAAGGTCATATCAGCAGTGTCTATGACAAAGTGAGATGTTCTTTACGTAATGAACTGGGTCATGTAAGTGCACTGTGCCTGAATGAGCTGGTTTGTAGCTTATTTGAAGACAAAGGGCATTATTACCAGAGTTGCCCCTGGGCAGCTCATAATATGAACCCTGATGCAGATGATGAGGGGCAGAGTCTTCTGGTTGCCATAGCCCAGAGGCAGCAAGCTGGGATAGTTTGCCCCCCCAGTGGTGTCGAAGAAACACAATGCAGATTCTCTTCCTGAACCCCATGAAGAACAGCCCATTTCTCTTGCTTCCCCCCGATCTTCCTGCCCTTCCAGACCAACCTCAGTCTGCTGTGACTGAGGTAGAGCCTAGTCCACTCCGGAGGATGTAGTAATGGAAGTAATGGCCCCCCCATAATAAAAATATCCCAGAAAGGTACTCTAGCAAGGAAAAGATCAGCTAAGGCCATTCCAGCTACCAAATTTTCTAAAACGCAGGTTATTCCTTTGCATAATAGATACTAGACTCTCCCACATGAGGATAGTGAAGCAGAGGCAGCTTCTGACTCCTCCTCACTGGTTTCTGTGGGTGAGGTGATCTCAGGTATTGAAGAGGAGCCTTTTGTTCAGCGGTCTGTTGTGCCACAAGGTAGACCACAAAGGCCAAATGTTAAATATAAAACTAGATTGGGTACTAGAAGTAGTGTTAAAAAAATGATGACTCATGTTTCTGAGATTGTGTTCTATTCTTTCTTCTTAAATGTCCTTCCGTATACACTCGACTAATGTTAATAGCATAAACAGTCTACAGAACAAAGAAGTAGTCTTCTCAGCCTTGCATTTGCAACAACCAGGTGTTTATTTTTTACAAGATACCAGGCTTCACATGTTGTCAGAAATTCAACGTGCCGTGGTTGCCTGGTATGCAGGCCCATCATACTGGTCCCTGGGGCAAGACCAGTGTTCAAGAGTAGTTATATTTTTTCATAGCATTAACTTTAAATGCATCAAGTTGTTGGATTTGGTACCTGGCAGGGCATTATTATTAGGTATTTGTTATCGGGGGAAATTATTTTGCTTAATTAATATTTATGCAATGCAGTCTAAAGCTGATAGAGTGTCTCTCTTTCAATTAATTCATCCATATCTTCATACGGCTCAAGCGGTAATTTGGGTGTGTGTGATTTCAACTGTGGTTTGGGAAAAGGGGAAAAATACAAAAATTAAAATGTATTGTGACTCAAATTGTTTGAATTATGTATTGCAAGAAGGTAGATTTACTAGATGCTTTTTTCCCTATCTTAATGTGGTATTCCCCACATTTCAGAGAGGCCTCCAGTCTACCAGGATTGATTTCTTCTTCATCTCATGACATTTGCAAATTATACAGGCTGTTGTTGTAGCCATAGAATTTTTGGATCACTCCTTGCTCACTTAGAGACGGGTGTTATGATTGGGAGGGGTACCTGGAAATGTAATTTCTCATTATTACAAAAAGAACAGTGCTGTATGCAGATTCAGTATTTTCTTTCAGCAAAAAAAAATGGTTAATTTTTTATATGATTCCCTTGCACAGTGGTGGGAGGATGTTAAGAGGGAAGTTATCCTGTTATTAAAGAATTTGATTAAATGGGATAGAGATGCACGATATTTACAATACTTATACACAAGTAAACAGTTACAATCATTAATTTCTCTATCACATATTTTGAACCATAATTATCAGGGACAAATCTCATGTTTAAGGAGCACATTATATAGATATCATCATAAACACATGGAAATCTTAAAATTCCAGCAAACGTTTTGTTTAAAGGGTGACATGGTGACAATTTGTCCATTTGATTCCAGTAAACAAAGAATACAGTATAGACAAATGACTGACTTAAGGGATTATCTTGGACAGTTGCACCACGAACAGTATAAGCTTACTGCATTAGTCACTGACTATGTTACTTCTTTTTTTTTCAGAGAAACCTGTAGTTTTTGATCAAGTTCAAGAATTTTTTCAGAGTCTTGACATTCTATCTAACCTTGATACATTACATCATGAAGTATTGGCTGATATTGACTCGGCTGAAGTTTTAGCAGCAGTTAAGTCACTACCAGTGAATAAATCCTCCAGCTGGGATGGCTTAATGTTGGAAGTTTATAAACTTCTTGTTAACATTTTGTCGACTGAATTGGTGCAGATTTTTACTTGTGTGCTGAAGAATGCTTTGCCATTCACGATGGCATAGGGTTCACTTGTGCATATTTATAAGTCTGGAGATCAGCAGTTATTAACAAATTGGAGGTCTATTTGTTTGTTGAATACAGATTTTAAGCTTCTAGCAAAAATATAAAATGCTAGGTTATTACGTATTGCAACATGGGTAATAAACCCATGCTCAGGCTTGTTCTATAAAACATGTAAGTATTCTTGACCATTTGCTACTTTTTAGAAGATTATTCGCAGAAGTAATAGTTTGAATATCACAGGTTTTTTTAAGCTCTTTGGAGCAGTGCAAGGCATTTGAGTCCATGAGTCATGCATATTTGTGGGAGGTGCTTCGTTGTTGTGATATTCCTCAGTCCTTTATTCAATGGGTGCAGATTTTGTACTATTCTGCAACAGTAGTTCCAATAGTTAATGGGTTTTTAGGCCTGATTATACCTGTAAAACGAGGAGTGCGGCAAGGTTCTCCACTTAGCCCACTCCTCTATGTGTTTTGTATTGATCCCTTATTAAGGAAAATTGCTGCCCATGAGGATATCAGGTCACTGCAACTTGATGCTTTACCGAGTCCGCATAAATGTTTGGCTTATGCAGATGATCTTTGTCTCTTATTAGCAGATGGGGCCTCCCTAGAGACTGCTTTAGGTATTTGTGCAGGTTATTCTGATGTATCTGGAGCTAGTTTGAATAAAGCAAACTGTCAGGGTGTTATGTTAGGAGTGCAACAACATAGTAGGAGGGAGTTATTAAGGAGTTCAATATCTCAGCAACCTATAAACATTTTGGGTTTGTATTGGGGCTCTGGGGATTTGGATGTCTTAAACTGGAAGGGAATGTTATAGTGTCGACATTGAATAGTTGGAAGTTAAGTAAAAAAAGTGTGTTTTATTGATAAAAATAAAATTGTTGCCTCAGTTTTTGTATGTTAGCAAGGTTTACCCTCCTCCCAAACAGCTGGAAGCATCCTTGTACAGTTTGATTTTTTTTTAGCAGTCTGGGGTAACAGACTTAATCCTATTAAAAGGAATGTGCTGTATTTATCTTGTAAAACAGGAGGTTTAAATATGATTAATCCTTGGTGTTTTTTTCTGCTTATTTCTTTATACAAATATTAGAACATTGTTAGTGAATCAGGATCAGATGTGGGTTCCATACTTATATAACACAGTTTTGACTTGGTTTCATGACTGGGAGGGGTCTTGAGTTAAGATTTTGAAACAAAATCCTGCCCTTCCACAATTTTATAGAGATATATTCCTTAAAGTACACATGTGGCACGTTACCAGTCAAATGGTGAATGGAGTCAGTAGAAAACAGCTTTATTGTAATATTACTGGTGCGTGCTTTACAGAATTGGTTACATTTCTGAATGGCCTTTACATTTACAGGAGGCACAGTTAGCTTTATTGGTGGATGACAGAATCCCGGTTTATGTGTGGGATTTTCACTGGCTTAATTGCCATGGGAAGCTTAATGTCAAAGGTAACCTGAAATATAAACAACAGTTAGAAAGGTATTGTAGCAGACAGGATTGTGTGAAACAAGAGGAAATTATTAACAATCTGTTTTTTACTTGTACTTTTATACATTTATTTTGGGTAGCTTTAGCGGAATATTGGTCTTTCCCATTATTTTCCTCAATGACCACTGAGGAACTTATGTATGGGATATATAGCAGTCATTGGAATAAGTTTCATAATAGCACTTTAAATATTATTTGTTTAGTGACTAAAGTGGTATATCCAGACTGCATGATGTGGCTTTACGTTGCAACAGAGAGACACACCTGTTGAGGTTACTGTATCTTAATGAACATTACCAATGAATTGAAAAAGATTTATAAGATGGAATGTGGTATTTATCAGAACCATCTGCTGGAAGCACCTTGGAGGAATTTACCATGGATTACTAATTCTGATGTTCCTGTCACATGAATAATTTGTTTGTTTATTTTGTTTTATTTTTCTGTTTATAGCACTGTAGTTAGTTCATGTTCTCTTTTTTGATTTTGTTTTTCAATGATTATGTATTGTTTTTGTCTGATTTATTTTTTTCAATAAACTCCCCTACTCTTTTTCAAGAAGTGCCATAGGATCCTTAACATTAGGCCTGGGCGAAATTTGTGTATTTCGCTTCCATGGAATTTCTGCAAAATTGAGCAGTTTCCACAGAATCTCACCTTATTTTCACCTCCGGGGGATTTCAGAATTTTCACTGAATTTATCCTCTCAACCATGGAATTATTATTAGTACTGCAGATTTCACAATTTCTGCAGCATTTCTCCCCAAACTGCAGAATTATTATTAGTACTGCATAAAACCTGTATAGAATTACAGAACTCGCAGTTATTGACATAATCCACATTTTCATCATGAAACTGCGGAATAATATTCCACAGGCTTTTTGCTCATGTGATTCCTTTAATTCCAGTGGGAAATGAATTATAAAAGTCATTCTTTCTACTGTGACTGTCAGTTAAATGTATTTATTTTTTTATGGTGTTAAGTAAGACTGCCTATTTAATATTATAGTTGTTTCCAAACCTTCTTATTTTAAAAATGTCATCACAAATATTTTGCAGTTTATGCCAAATATCCACAGATCATGAAAATATTCTGCAGAACAACCTTCCAAAAAATCCACAGTTCCTTGATTGGCTGATTTAGGTTCCATGAGGAGGGTTTTTTGCTGTCAAAGGTCCATGTTACTATAACAACCACCCTCCCCCTCTGAGTCAAGTGACTGCTGCTCCTTGCTTTCTGTGCAGTTCTTTAGAGTTTGGTGAAGTGGGAAGTTTTGCTGCTCCGTGTGTCTGCATTTTTTTGCATTCAACTATAGAAAAAAAAACCCTTTGCATCTTAATCTGATTGAAATAGCTGTAGATCATTTTGTAGTTGGATCCTCCTTCAACAATCTGATATATGGAACTTGATTAACTGTTCAAATAGTTAGTTAACAGGACAGGACCGTGTGTGTGTGTGTGTGTGTGTGTGTGTGTCTGCAGTTTAAACTACTTTTAGTTGTAAACAGCAGATTACTATTTTTTGACTTGAAACTAAAAGCAATACTGTGAGAGACTGTTCTTTTTGTTCCTTAACAGTATTGCATTGTATTTGACTGATCTACAGATTTTGTAATATACACTATTGGTATAGATATTATTTGGTTGATTGTTTTTGTGCACCAGTTAAGATTTGAGTGAAAAAATGGTTGGAAAGAAGGCAGGGTCAGGTACTAGGGTTAGTGTGCATGGTGGATGTGGATGTGGCTGTGGTAGTTCAGTGGCTCTTTTGAGTGTTAACTCACCTCCTGAAGCTCTGGCTGCAATGTCTCATGAAATGAATATTATATTGAATTTGATGGTGCTACAGGTCCTTCCATCAGCAATAGTAGTGTAGGTCCTGTGGTTGGCAGTAGAGTGTGTGCAGGTAGTATCAGCGGTACTGTGGGTCCTGTGGTTGGCAGCAAAGTGGGTGCAGATAGTAGCAGCAGCAGCAGCACTGCAGGTCATATTGTTGGCAGTAGAGTGGTTACAGGTAGTAGCAGCAGGTTAGTCAGTGGCAGAAAAGTGTCCCCAATAGGTCTGTGTTCTTCTGGTAGTGCAGTAAGTAAGGGTGGAATCAGAATTGATTACTTTTTCTGTAATGCAGGCAATAGCACAAGTAGTGTGAGCAAAAAAATTATTAATTTTATTGAGAATGCAGTAGGCAAATTCAGTGTTGGGGGGAGAAACTGAAAACTGCAGTTGATGTTGCTGCATTAATGCTTGATTCACAGGAGGATTCTCAGCCTGAAAATCCTAATTTGCTTTCATCTGTGATGGATTCACAAATGTCACAGTATAGCAGTTTTGAATGTGATATTGAGGATGATCTGTGCCATAGTAAAGGTGGTCAGTAAAACTATTGGTTGTGGTGACAGTAAATCTGCAGGTTCTATCAATAATGATGTTTTGATGGTGGTAAATGAGAAACAAAATGATATTGTTGCAGACATCAGTGGTGTCAGTGATATTGATAGTGTTAGTGTGTGTGATTTTCAGGATGTTCAAGATGACCCTGTAATAGATCCTGATTACTAACCTCCCTATGTCCCTGTTAACAATTCATGTACCTTTCCTCAGAATGTAAATGTAAAAGTGTCATCACATTGACTCAAAGTGAGTTTCATTTCAAGAGACAATGGACCCAATGTAGTGAAAGCCATAAGTGATGGTGGCTTTGAGCACATTCCTTGCTTTGCACATGTTTTGAATCTGATTGTACATCAGTTCTTAAAACATGAGGCAGTGGACAGCATGGTGACCATTAGTCATTGTATTTGTGGACATTTCAGTAGTTCCTCAAAAGCTCGATCTGAGCGTAATGTGTTGCAGCATTCATATGGTGTGCCACATCATCATCTCAAGCAGGATGTTCCCACAAGGTTAAACTCAACTCTGTATATGCTGGAATGCTTGTTTGAGCAGTGTAAATCTGTCAATGACTATGTCATGCAGCTTCGTGATCCCCTCACTCAACAGGCAATGACACTCAGTCCATCTCAGTGGAGGGTCATGGATAGTGTAATATAGGTTTTGCGCCCTTTTGAGCATGCCACTCAGGCTGTTAATGTTGAACCAGCATATTTGAGTTAGGTTATTCCATTGTTGTGGATACTTAAGCAGGCAGTGGTCAACTTGAATGACCAATTTGAATATGCAGCAGATGAGGTTGGTGTGAACCTGTGTAACCACATGATGGACATCTTAGGAAGTGATAATCATGTCTGTTACATGTTGCAGTAGTGATTCATATAGGATGGCCACTTTACTGGATCACCAGTGCAAGCATGGTATCGCATCACTTCTGCCAGGGGTAACGTACAGGCTGATCATTGCTCACTTACTGTTCGTGACAAAGTGCACAACAAAATGCTTGAAACGGATGTCAATAAAAGAAATGAGGGAAGTACTCAACAACATGTGTATTCTGGGTCCCAACTCTCGGTGACATCAAAGTTATCAACTTCTTCAGTACCCAAAGCCACCCGCAATTCATTGTGGTCAATATTACAGCAGGTGGGTGTTTCTCAGCCACAGAAGCAGGAATACAGTAGCAAACTGCAGATGTCAGCGGCAAACATGGTCACTGCCTATCTTGATGATCCTGAGCAGGTATCTGTTGAGGATGACCCTTTGTTAGTATACTGGCAACACACGGTGATAATGTGGCCTGCACTGGCATCAATTGCACTGGAACTGTAAAGTTGCCCTTGTTCTAGTGTAACATCAGAATGGGTTTTTAGTGCAGCAGGGGCAATTGTGTCAGACCATCAGACATGTCTGTCCAATTTAAATGTTGAGCAACTGACATACATAAAAATGAATAAATATTCTATTCCACCTCAATAGTCTTTATCTGGTGGTGGCACTATTACATCTAGTGGTGATGAAGAAGGCATGGATGATGATGAAAATTAAGTTAAGCAGGTAGAGGGTATGTGTTCTGATGGTGAGGATACATCAGAGGAACACATCTTTTAGTTTACATAATTTTGCACTTTGTTTTATGACAGAAAATTGCTGAAAGCATGTATTTGCATTGTTTTTAGTTACCCAATGTAAAGTCCAAAATAAGTACTTTTTTTTTTGGTCATACATTATTTGAAAAATGTACTCCATAGCCAAATACATACTGCTAATACAAACACACAGTAAAACTGCAGCCTCAGAGTAGCTGTCTCTCCCAATTTTGTCACTGACTAACCTTTTGTTGGTGTTACTGATAAAGTCTGACTTACATGTTACCTGTAGAGTAGATGTTATTCACTTGTAATGTTCTGTATCTGCATATGGGACAAAACAAATTCCGACTTACCCATACGAAAATCACGCCACCATGTAGATCCCCACACCCCTTTCATAATCACTATAAGGCACTCCAGGCGGTGTATTATGGTTGGCTGATGGCCATTATCGGGTGGTGGAAGCAGTCGTCTATGCCTCATGCTTCAACCTACCATGAGGTAGGCCGTTATCAGTGCCACACCTTAACACCCCGCCATGCTTTATTGCTTAATTAGTGCACAATTATTATTCAACCAGCACAGGCAGCCTTCTGTCTCTCTATAGATTATGTCATGTCAGTGTGTGACAGCTGTGATGGACATTTGTTAGGAGAAAAGACATTCCAAACATCATAACAACATAAACCTGAACTACTACTGTCCCTTCCCTATGCTGCTGAAGATGAGCCTTTGTCAATGTGTACATTGTCCACACACCAGCATGAGCCACAAACACTAATGCTGAGATGACACAACAAAACAAAATAAACATGAACTACTAGACCAGAAAATGGTGCCACTTACTTACCTGCTGTTTTCAAACCTGGCTGCATCCTTGACTTCTTTAATGTACGCTGCACTTAACCTCATGAAGAGCAAGACATAAACAGCTTCTACATATTATTGAAGGATGATGATGTGATGCCTCTACAACTCTCTTTATGATTTATCTTTCAGGTATGCAGTTCATTCTTGCACCCATGTGTCATAGTTACCACAGCCTGTAATGTCTGTCTGCACCATGCTGTGCTAGTTCCACCAAGAAACTCCGTAATGAGGAACTACTAGGCCCTGAGACAGTGCTGCTGTGGATCTGACCACCACTCCTGCTGTGCTGTCCAATCAAAGCCTGCCCATGCTCACTATCATGGCACCACTCTCAATAACGAAACAAGGAGCACCGTAATGAGGAACTACTAGGCCCTGAGACAGTGCTGATGCTGATCTGACCACCACTCCTGCTGACAGAAAGCATTGCTTTGTTGCCAGCATTTGACTGTCAAAAGGTGTTTGAATCAGTACTCAGCAAGTTTCTAGAATCCTTTCACCAGCATCTATCCAGAAAAATCTTCTTGAGTACTCCAGAAATCAACTTCAGTGCATCTCCAAAGCAGCCAGCAGCAGATTCTTGAACAACCATTTCACAGTCATCTCTGTTGCAACATACTGTTTATTATTTTCAACTCCACTTATTAGTTTTCATCAGATGGTAAAAGCTAAAACAGTTGTTTTTTTTAAATAGTAAATTAAGAAAAGGAAATCAGTTCTGCTAAAATATTTCCTGCAGTTCACCATATTATTCCACAAATACATGACAAAAGTCCACATATTAAAAGCAAAAATGTCACGCTTATATAGGAATTTTTTTGTGGAATTCTGCAGAAGCGAAATTCCGCATTTTGCAATAATTCCACAAGCAGAATTTAAATTTCGCATAGTCTTACTTAACATTCACCTGAACTACATCCAGAACAGGCAGCTGGAACCTTGGTTTGATGTCTCAGCTGAAAGGCAGCACCTCAGGAGTGCAGCACCCCCCCCATACTGCACTACAGTGTCAGTATTGGAATTTATCCCAATTGCCTTGTGTGGGGATAGAACCCACAGCCTTCTGATATCTCAGCATCAGAGGTGAGTGTGCTACCTGCTGAGCTACTGACACCGATATGTCAGCAGTACCATCAGTTGTCAGTGAGTCCATCAGAGTCAGTGCATCTATAATTAGCATGGCATGAAAGAGACCTGTTATCAAAGGGATGTCAATAGGCATTATGATTTTCCTCCAAGATATCAGTATTGGGTGCAGATCCCTAACAGCACCATCATTATCATGACAACACCCATGTAGCACCATCTGGGGTCAGCAATAGCAAAAATCCATCCAGGAAGGACAGTTTGCAAGTAGCCAGTTATAGAACTTGATGCAATCAAGCCATTCACCCCCACCCCTCCAACCCCCATAGAAAAATGATTTATCAGAAAAAAATGCATATGGATAGCTGTTTTTTTGGGGGGGGGGAGGGATGACATCAAGAAATGCTCAATTTGCCATGAGAATCAATTGCTAGATGTACTCCAATACAATGTGTTACACTAATGAAACATGCAGCAGTGTGTAAGTGCACATATTGACAGGATCAACTGTTTGGTGTGGGCTTTTGTAAGTATGGCTGCAGGAACAAAAATGGAACTGCAGCAAAAATCTTTTAAATTCACTATATGTTTTCTATACATAATGCAAAGTTCACTTGACATAATTGTAATCATATTCATTATGCAGAAGAGCACATTCTGAAATCAACAGTTTAAAAACATATTTTTAAACAAAACAAAAAAGCTGGTTGACAGTTACATCCTGGACCATTGAACATTTCAGGCTGTGATACAGACTGAACATTATGATCTTACCATGAAAATAAAATAAAATGATCACACAAGTGCATATCATAATGCTTCTGTTTTAAACAGTTAGCAGCATTACTCTGATTCATTTTTGTGCAAGGTATTTAGTTAACTGTTTTAACCGCAGAAAATTTACTTCAGAATAATGATACATATTGGCAAATGAACTAACACACTCAGTATTGAGACAGACAGTCAGGTAACCCATGTACCTCGACCATACTTTGATCAAGTGCATTCACCGTATAACTGCCTCAAATGAGGACTTCACTTAGAATGCAGATTTATTCCTACTGGTCCCAAGCATAAAAGGAATACTGAAAGTCGAAGAGTCAGTCAACACATGGGTAACTGGTAACACACAAATCCAAATAATGACAGGAGCCATCCATATGTGATCAGCTTCTTTGTAATGTAAACATAGGTGGTTATAGCCTAACAAATAGCACAAAACACAATTCACATCCCATTTAAGCACTAGGCACCAACGGAAAATGCATAAGCGGCAGTGATTCTCCTGCAACCTGCAGTGCACCCACCACTATCATTCTTTGTTTTTAGCCCCTCCCATGGAGGCAGAATGTTATTCTGTCTCCATTTTCACCCCAAGTTCTCCTTCCCACTTGTTTATATTTTTCTACCACTATTGGAGCAATCAGTTCCATTATTTTGGGCTGCATCTTGTCCATTAGTTTCATTCTCCACCCTTTAAGTGAATCAGTTTTCTTCTTCTTTTTACACTGTGGCCAAATACAATATCATAACAACTATAAAAGGAACCACTTAATGGAACTACATAATCCAATATGAGCCTTTTTATATCAAGTTCTTCAGCTAATTTCTTCTGTATGTCTTTGAAGCTTTGTTCACAAAACTGTGCACATCTCTCTCTCTCTCTCTCAGTCTGTTTGTACTGCTGACAGCAAAAGAAAACAACCTCTGGTCAGAGCCAACAAGGCTGCTGGAGAAGAATCTGGGTGGGGAATAGGGGCACAAGCAAAGTGGACCCAATTGTTAGAGCAGAGTGAGGGATTGGCAGGGTGGAGGATCGTACGAAATGTGACAAAGTGATTTTTGCCCCAAAACGTGGCGACATATGGAGGAGAAAAGCTGCCATTGTACTAAGTGTAAGACGAGGAATATAGTAGCAGGGGCATAACTGGGAGGGTCCTGGAGGTTGGAGCAGAGGGAAGTGTTTGTTGGATGAGGGACTGAATATTTTTGGGGGTGAAAGACGATAATTATCCCCAAATGTGGTATCATGTGCTAGAATCAGGCTGCAGCTGTTCAGAGCATCAAAGAATAAGATATGGGAGTTCAGCAATAAACCCTGTGGATTTGTTGGTGGACACGCTAGAGGCAGAGGCACACATTTCAGCTGGGGGGCTGCCATTTGCAGGCCACCATTTGGGGGAGGGAGGTTAGTTAGTGTCTAGTAAAGCAGTTGCAAATTTCCATCATGCCATAACGGTAAAGCCTTTTGAACAAAAGGGTACTTACTGGGGTTTTCAGCTAAAGTATTTTTTGAGTTCTATTCCATATTGATGGGAGTGTGAATCCAAAGGTGGCTCTCCTGACTCATGTGAGTGCCCTGGGTATATTTAGCAGGAGTTGTGAGCAGCTTCTAAGGGAATAATTCCTGGGCACAATCAGAGACAGACAGTCGATGATGTATTGAGGGAGTTTGCCACTGAGGGCTCTAAGTGTCCAGAGTGCTGCATTAAAGTTACACCTATAGTGAAGTGAGGTCCAGCCCATGACGGCAAATAGTGCGCAATGATGGATAGAGAAGGGGATGTCAGTGATGAAGTGTATAGCTCTGTGGTAGAGTGTATCCAATTTTCCAAGATAGAAAGCCACACAGCTACTGTATATGAAGTCTGCATAGTCAATTAAGGACAAGAACGTGGCTTGGACTAGTCGTTTCTTTGCGTCTGCCGTAAGAAGTCTTCTTATCCTGTAAAAAACGCCAAGTCTTTACCTTAATTTTTTCAGCAAGTCTTCCAGGTGGTCAGTGAAGGAGAGTTTTCAGTCAATCCAGATCCCGAGATATCTGAATTTTGGAACGTCTCTAAGCACTCTCCCAGCATTGTGGTTGTTGGGGGAGGGAGTCAGTAGCACTTGTGTAGTCTGTGGAGTAAAATAACATGGCTTTAGTTTTCTTAGCATTTAATAGCAGTGTTTTATTGATCAGTTTGAGTTGCAGGAGGTTGAAATCTTTTTGTAGGTAAGTACAAGCTTCTTTTGGTGTGGGACGACTCAGGTACAGCACAGTGTCATCTGTGAATAAGTGAATATTTGCATTCCTGATTCCCTCATCAATGTTGTTGATATACACTGTGAAGAGGAGGGGACCTAATATGGATCCCTGAGGGACACCTCTTTGTAAGAGTTTTAGGGCAGATTGTTCGCCATCCGCTTTCACCTGCTGGTATCTGTCTGTCAGATATTCAAAAAAACAGTTTAGAGAAGTAGCATCCAATCCTAGTGTTTTCAGAGAGTTGAAGAGCAGGTCATGGTTGACTATGTGGAATGCTTTGCTGAGGTCAAGAAACACAGCACATACTGACTTTTTATGCTCCAACTCCAGTTGCCAGTCATTGGTTACTTTAGCTAATGCCGCGACTGTACTGTGCTTGGTTCATATTCCAGATTGAAGGGGGTTTAATAATTTTTCTCTGTCAATGAAGAATCTTAGTTGGCAATTTACAATTTTTTCCAGTAGATTCGAGAGTGTGGGTAGGAGAGAAATTGGCCTATAGTTATTAAGGTTGCAAGGGTCTCCAGACCTTGTGATGAACCTGCCTCATAAAGAAGGGCAGAGAAAATGTTCAACTCCTGGCCTAAAGGTGATGTGCAGGAACTGCAAAATCAACTTTTGGGCTGAAAACACACATATTGGGCAGGAGTTGAAAAATGACAGCTGTCACATTATTGAGTCACTGTACCAAAATGGTTATGTTGAAATGTTGTGGTAAAAATACTGAATATTACAAAAGTTATGAGCCCACATTTGCAAAATTCAACATAGTCTCATAACTTAATAGGTGAGCATAACAGAATCATTGAACACAGGCATGTGCAAAGTATAATACCAGCCCATATTAAATTTATTCAAAACCATGGAATGCATTGCTAGTCTTTTTTGGCACTGAAAAGGTTTAATTTGGTCCATAGAGTGGACATTTGGATACAGATTTACTTAATCAAGCCTTAAATATCATGATATCAGGGCAGAAAGAGGGCTATGGTGCATTTAAATGGAAGTGAGGATAAGGTAAAGAACATTTATTATGGTACTCTACTCTAAAAAACCCTGCTGAAAGAATGCAGCATGGAGCTTGTCATAGTTGCTAAATTCTTTGGTGCAGTCTTATAGTGCAGCAAGTTAAATTGTGTTGATATTAAATTTTGACTGGGGGACTGTGAAAAATGTCAGATGGTTGTCAATTCTGAACCCCCTTTTTCTTCTTTGATGACAAAGCTGCTGCTTTAAGAAAATGGGCTATGTATACCATCATAATCCATCCTACTTTCAATAACCCCAACTTTCTACACCCTGTGGGTCACTGTCTCACACAGGAAAACTGACCTTCTTACTCCTCTCTGAGTGCAAACCAAGCCCCCTTTTTGTGTTGACAAATCGAGCCCAGTCTGCCACTTGATTAGTGGCAGTGAATTTATGTAGCATGTTTTAGTTCTGCATATTTATGCAGTCATATAAAATGCCTACTGATATCCTTTGTAAGCTTCCATTAGTTTCTTCATATTTCTTCCATCATTTACATTCACCACAGCAGTAAAAAGAATTTGTCCAGTACTAAAAATAAAACAACATTTGCTGGTGGGCTTTCTGTTTTGATACCACTGTTAAGGGGAAGCTGTATTTGCCAAAACAGGAATACCTGAAAGGATCTAACAGATAATATCGACATTTATGTTTACTAGTAGTTGTTTCCATCTTCTCCCTGTGGAACAAAGCAAAATGGATTTGAAGCATTGGAACAAGTAATATGATGCTCAGCAATTAAAAAACTGAAACAAGCAAAAGGATGAGGAGCACCCACATATGTAGAAAGCACCAGGATCACAAAAATATTATTCAGAGTTCTTTATTTAACTAAAGTGCATGATGCACTCACACATAGTGAGCATAAAAAAGTGATGGCTGACCAGCTCTGAAAGTAATGCTTCTCCAGACCCCTGCCAAGCATCATCTGAGTGAATCACTTTGATGATGCCTGGCAGGGGTCAGGAGAAATGATAGTTTCAGAAAGGCTCAGCCGCCACTTTTTTATGCTCACTATGTGAGTGCACTGTGCACTTTAGTTAAATAAAAGGCTTTGACTAATATTTTTGTGGTCCTGGTGCTTTCTGCATATGTGGGTGCTCCTCATCCTTTTGCTTGTCCCTGTGGAACAGCAGACTGGGATGGGACATGAGCTCAGTCTTTCCATTCTCTGGGGTATTGACAGGATTGAACATATGGATATTTTCTGCAGCAGGACACAGGGACATGCTCTGAAAGTCACAGATGGCAAGTTTAGGGGTAACATTAGGAAGCGTATTTTGTCCTAGAAGGCGATGGCCTTCTAAAATGACCTGCCAATAGAGACTGAAGACAGTAGAGTGGTCCCCGGTGTTACTCATCCCTTAGCTTTTGCCAACACTGAGATAATATGGCTGTGGAGAGCTTTAAGGAGTGGCAAGAGTGTTGAAAAGAATATGCCATACTCTTGCCACTCCAGAGTCAGATGTAACTGATACTGCTGCAATTACAGAAGAGTGCATACGTGATACTCATGCATGTGCAGTTTGCTGTGGAGTCAGCCGTAACATGACAGTACTGACATGACTACATGTGAGCGATACTCACTTATGCATAGTTTGTCAGGACCGCAGTGTTGCACATGGCAGCTGTTAGCATCTCAGCAAATCTATCCTGTGTCAGTACTTTGCACACAGATGTAATCATGGGTAAAAGTAAGACCCCACTGAAAATCAGATACTTCATCTCAGCCAGGCAAAGCTGTATCAGTACATTGTAAAAATGGATAAAATTAGGACCCAATGAAAATGAGATATTGCATTTCATAAAACCTATCCTGTGTCAGTACATTGCCAAAATGGATAAACTTATGAGATCACTGAATATGACATACTGCATTGTAGCCAGGCTATCCCATGTCAGTACATTGTAACAAGGATAATGAGCACGTACAACAGCCTTAACATTTATTATAGTGATTTTACTGACAGGCATCATGAAGTCAGTTGTGTGCATGTATTGATTTGGGCATACAGGAACAAGTACAGGAGTTTTGTCCCAGTTTTACATGGAAAACACAGGGAAAATGAGGTTGCCCTACAGGGAAATGCATTGTTCAATCCAGGAACATTGCAGTTGACACTCCTCTGATTGCTTTGTAATCCCCCATGATGCCCCTTGCATCCTCTGAAAACCCCTAAAACTTCAGCTGCCTAGCATTTATCCTTCCTACAAATATAAAACCATAAGAGTTCCAATGCCACTAATTAGATACATCCATGAAAGGGTTAACATAAATCAACTCTTCAGAGGAAATACTGTAATTAATTGCTACACACACACACACACACACTGGGAGAGATAACCAAGAATGTAATTTGAGACTACTCTGCAGTTAGATGCTGTTATCTGTCTTGCATTAGTTCTAAAAATGCTGTTTACCAAGTTGGATTCAAAAGAATGCAGTACATGTGTTTCTTGTACTCACTGAAGCACTTCAAGGCTGCCAAAAGAACTAAAATGTCTCTATTTGACTGAGCTCTGGGCATATGTTCAGTCTGCAGCAATGCAAGGGTTAAATTAAATGGCTGCAAAGACTTAGAAGGATCATTCAAAAACTCAAAAGGAAGTGTTCCATGTTCTGAATCCGGAAGCTCATTTTTAGAGCTAATGCAAGACGGCTGTAGGCTCCACCTACCTGCAGCCCTAAAAGGAAAAAGGAAAAGTCAGAAACAGCCATGTATTAATCTTTCTGTTGCTGTCACTCTCTTACTTTCTCTGTGTTGTGCAGTTTGCATGATGCTTTACAATAAACTGGATTTAAATATTTCATTTCATTTTTTTAATTTTTTATACTTGTACGCCTGATGAGCATTACTGCCCATTTTCAAAGGTGACAAGTGGCACCAAATAAGCATAAATGCAAGATACATAGATTCACATACTATAACTACAGCTACAAACACACTTACGATAACATGTGATATCAATAGTAAAAAGTCAGCAAGTACATTCCTGTTGAAGTTGAAGCTGTTTTTTCAGTCTAATTGTAAAAGTCCAGACTGTTTTATAGTTCAAAAATTAAGAAGGAAGGTAATTGAAGAAACAAGGGGCTCTATATTGGAGAGACCTCTGCCCAACTACTTTTGTTAAAAAGTGGGATTTTAAATGAAAATCTATCTTGAGTCTGGTACCCTTGATTTTGATATATCTTGGGAACAGTAAAGAAACTGATGCAGGTAGAATTCCAGAGATTACTTTAAATAGAAAAATACTCATTTTCAGTGATATTCTATTCTGGAGAGATGAAGAGCTGGACTGTTTTAAAAGTAAGCAATGATATGTACAAGTGGGGACACTGAGCATAAATCTTATGATGGAATTATAAGTTACATTAAGTTTATCAAAAATGTTACAACTCATTGCAGAATAAACCATCAGTCCAAAATCTTAAATAGTAAACAAAACAAGCATTTGTCAATGCTGAATGTTTGCTTGCTGGCATTGGCAGTGGTAGTGTAGAAGTTACAGAGCTGCGTAATAGGAATGGCAGTGAAGTATTGAATTGAAGCCAACCCCACCACCACCCTGCAGAGAGTGACAGGCATTGGGGTGTGCCTTTGGGTCGTCAGGCATAACGGCCACGCCATTTCACCACACCCCACCCTGCAGACACTGACAAGTGTCACGGTGTGCCTTGGGGTCTTTGGCCCTTATGTGCACCCCATTCCATCAGGAAATATGGTGAGATGGGTGCGGTATAGGAGAATGGGATGAACTTTGGGGCCAAAGAGTCCAAGGCATACCTCGATGCCTCTAACTGGCTGCAGGGTGTGGAATGGTATGAGCATTGCAGGCAAGAATCCCAAGTCACATCCCTGATGCCTGTCATTCTCTCCGGGGTTGGGCGTTATGGTTGGAAACCGTAATACCTAAGGCATTCGTTGGTATTTTCACTCCAAATTTTCAACATGTTTTTTTTGTGACCCCACCTCATGAACAGTGGCAATATCAGTTTGTTAGCCAAAAGCTGCTTATGCACAGCGACTATGGCATTTAGCACCACAGGTGCAAACACATTCCAAACAGGATGTAAAAAAAATGACAGCTGTACTGTTCATGGGGAGGTATAAAAAATGGCAATGTTGCAAATCTGTAGTAAAAATATTAAAAAAACTGGTGAAGTCACGAGCGTGATTAGAAACTGTGCAACACACACTCATAATGTAATTAGTTTGGGGATTTTTTACAGCAGATTGTCAACACAGGCATTTTGGTGCCTCCAATTATGAACAGTGTCACTGTGATTTACTTTATCTGTCCCGAACAATGATTTCCCACAGTGACCGTGCATCTCTGCACTGAAAGTGTGAAAATACATTTCGGCCATGTTGTGAAAAAATGACAGCTGTACTGTTCATAAGGAAGTGTGGAAAAATGCCATTGGTGAAAATGTGGACTGAAAATATTACAAAGTCATGAACTTACGAGGGTGCATGGAAACTGTGCAATGCTCATTCGTAAGACAGTCATTTTATGGACTTTTGTCACCAAATTTTCAACATAGCCATTTTAAGACTTCTGCTCATGAAAAGTGTAACTGTGATTTTCTTAATCTGTCCCAAACATTGCTTTCGCACACTGACTGCACCATTGTGTGCTACATGTGCGAAAACACATTTTGGGCGACACTTGAAAAATGGCAGCTGTATTGTTCATAAGGAAGTGTTATAAAATGGCAATGTTGAAAATCTGGAGTGAAAATATTGAAAATTCGTGAACTTACGAGCATGTGTTGGAACTGCGCAATGCACGCTCATAAAACAGTCATTTCTTGGAATTTTTTCACCAAATTTTCAACATAGCCATTTTAAGACCTCTGCTCATGAACAGTATCACTGTGATTTTCTTAATGTGTCCATACATTGATTTCGCACACTGACTGCGCCATTGTGCGCTACATCGGTGGAAACACATTTTGGGAAAGATGTGAAAAATGACAGCTGTACTGCTCATAAGGAGGTGTGGAAAAATGCCATTGGTGAAAATGTGGACTGAAAATATTACAAAGTCATGAACTTACGAGGGTGCATGGAAACTGTGCAATGCTCATTCGTAAGACAGTCATTTTATGGACTTTTGTCACCAAATTTTCAACATAGCCATTTTAAGACTTCTGCTCATGAAAAGTGTAACTGTGATTTTCTTAATCTGTCCCAAACATTGCTTTCGCACACTGACTGCACTATTGTGTGCTACATGGCGGAAACACATTTTGGGTAAGATGTGAAAAATGACAGCTGTACTACTCATAAGAAGGTGTGGTAAAATGGCAATGTTGAAAATCTGGAGTGAAAATATTGAAAATTTGTGAACTTACGAACCTGCATAGGAACTGAGCAACGCACACTAGTAAAACAGTCATTTTTTGGAATTTTTCCACCACATTTTCAAAATAGGCTTCTTGAGAGCCCACCTTATGAATGCTGCCAGTGTCATTTCATTAATTGGGCCTGAAAGGTGATTTTGTGCAGTGACTGCGAAATCACCCTTCAGGCCTGAATAATGCCATGACAGTGACATCATTCATGAGAAGGGGTACCAAAAACCCTATGTTGAAAATTTGGTGCAAAAATTCCAAAAAATGCCTGAGATATGCAACAAAATTGAAAAAACCTTATCTATCCCATTATACAACTTACCAGCATTTCCTCAGTTTGCGGTCAGCTTTGAAGAGTGCAGACGTGTTCCCGTACACTCAAGATCATCGCTGCTAAGATCTGGAGGTAAGTATGGGGTGAGGGGGTGTGGGGAGTCAGGGTGTGCAGTGGGTGGGTGCGAGTTGTGGGAGGGGGGCAGGGAGAAGCGCTGAGGGACAGTTTTTAATTTTCAGGTTTTTTTTTACCAAAATGACAACATGGGACGTTTGCCACACTGGGGTGGGCTCCCAACATGGAACAAGGACGGCTGGTTGGGGGGGCGAGGAGATGATGAGGGACTGGGCACCCCCGTCAGCCATAGCATCAGTTGCCATGCTGGGGTGGGCTCCCAGTGCGGCACCCAGTACTCTCGGGGGGAGGACAGTGGAGCCGACGGGGGATTGGGCACCCCCATTGGCTATATGATAACTTGCCACGCTGGGGGCACCCAGCGTGGCATGGAAGGTTTGGGGAGAGCGCAGCACAGTTGATGGGGGATTGGTCACCCCCGTCGGCTATACAGTGTGTGCATGGGGGGGCAGCATGCAGTATGCATGCATGTGTGTGTGTGTGTGTAGGGGGAGCGTGCATGAGCAGGCGATATCTGATCACTGCTCACTGAAGCGTAGCTCCCTCTTTCAACTGTACACCACTGCATTTTGGAGCTGTCATAGACAGCTCCAGCATGCATTGGTGGACTGGGGCCGTGCCTGCCAACACACTGACTGAATTGGAAGAGAGGGTGACACACCTCTGAAAACTCAGATGATGGCACTATGTTTCTTGCACATGCGTGCAAGCAAACATAAAAATGTAAGCTAAAAGTTTCTAGCTTCTGTTGTCAAAAATGGCTTGGCCATATAGAGGCAACCTGAACTTTGAGGGACTCTTTGGATAAAATTTTTAACATGGTATTCAAATGATAAATTAGAATCCAGAAGCAAACCTAAATATTTAAAACTGTCAACCAGCTCAACTGTATTCCCTTTTAAATCTAAGATAAGCAGCAAATCGTTCTAATTTTTCTTTTTATTAGAAAATAAGATCACTTTTGCATTTGTAGAATTTAACACCATGGAATTAGATACTGGCCAATTCTGGAATGAATCAAAATCAGATTGAACATTTCGAAGAGCATCATTTGCTGTTTGACTAACCCCATAAATAACTGCATCATCAGAGTACAATGTTAAAGAGCAAGTAGTACAAGTACTAGGGGCTGAATTCATATATATGGACAAAATAAGTGGCCCCAGAATTGACCCCGGAGCATACCATGATGTATTAATTTAGGATCAGAAATGTGATCTTCAATACTGGTCATATGTGTACTATTTGAGAAAACAATTGGAGAACCATGTAATAGCATAATTTGAGAAATGTAAGTTGCTAGGAATACCAGAGAGTCAACTGTGCTCAACCAGATCGAAGGCCTTGGTGAGGGCCACAAAAATAGCTGCAACAGAGAGCCCTTTATCAATGGCACCCTGAATGCAATCAGTGAACCCCACCAAGGCTGTCTCAGTATTATATCCTGTCTTAAAACCATGCTGACATTCAGTTAACAGATTGTATTTATTAAGATGTTCAATAGTCTGATCCAGAATTATTTTTTCAAGTATCTTCGAAAGCAGTGATAAAAGAGATATAGGTCGATAGTTAGAGACATGGACTGGATTGCCATTTTTATGGATGGGTCTATTCATGGCTGACTTCCCCTAAGTGGGAAATAAACCATGGCAGAGGTAAAACTTAAAAATAACTGAAAGTGGATAAACAAATGAGTTAATGCCTAACATGATAATCCAATAGTCAATTCCATCACATATTAAGTAGGGACGGAGGTCATGTTTAACAATGTAATCCTTAACTAACTCAAGGGAGACTTTCTTAAAGTAAACATTTGGTTGAGAATCAATGCCTTGATTGAATTAAGCATTAACACTAGAGTCTAAATTATGGAATATCAGACCATTGAGGTCCCCAAAATAGTTATTAAATAGCTCAGTCTGAACCAGGATCACTTGTTACGAAATAAACTCAGAGGTAATGTGAGAAAGTATTTCTTCACAGAGAGGGTTGTAGATGCATGGTACAGCCTTTCTGAGGAGCTCATAGAGTCAAAAACAGTGGGAGAATTCAAGAATGCATGGGACAGGCGTAAGGCAAATCTAGTGGGGGGTAGGAGGAAGTAGGCTGTTGGTTAGCTAGGATCTGCAGCTTATCTGTTAGGTAGGGAAATGGGCAGACTAGGTGGGCCAGTCTGCTCCTTATCTGCTGTCAAATTCTATATTTCTATGTTTCTAATTCTATGTTTCTTTTTGTACAGTGACAACATTTTCTTTTTTACCCCTACCCAAACGTTTATCAAGGATCCTCCAAGTTTCTTTTGGGTTGCCGAACACTTTTCTCTGTTTAGATAAGAAAAATTGTACCTTAGCTTTCCTGATTTGAACTTTACATTTGTTCCTCCATGTTTTATAACTAAGAAGTGAAGAGGGGTCCTTATTTGCCCTAAAGTGTTTCCAACTTTTATCTCTAATCCTCATAATATTTAATAAATCTCTAGTTATCCATTCTTTCTAGCCCTAATTTACCTCTTTTTTAGAGGTACAATTGTATCCACCAAGAACAATAAAGGGTTCTAAATGTTTCAAATAGTTGATCAAATCAGTAACAGAATCAAGCTGAGCCAAATCAATCCCTTGCAAGCTGACTTAATGTCAGCCGAGGATAAATACTTTATGTTTCTAAACTCAATGAGCCTGATTCAAAGACACATGATGCAATTCATGGGTGAGTGCAAGTTCGCCATGCATTGCTACACCATGGACCATGTGCTCTCTTCTAGGACAAGCAGAGTCCCTGGCACTTATGTCCTATGATTTGTGGCAGCTGCAGGGTTGCACAATGGGAATGGCACAATGGGCCTGGGTGCCACAAGCCAGATACCATAAGGAACAGCTCCCCCAAGCCCCCCACACCAAAACAAGCTCACAGTCCCCTGTGGGCCATGGGGGTAGGAAGTGGAAGAAGAAGCCAGAAGGTGAAGGAAGGAAACATATTCAATTCAGTGCTTCAGAGTAACTGCTGGGTGAAGGGTGTTAATTGTCTGGCCTCTGACCTCAGCTATGTGATAACTGGAGGTGGGGCTTAGTCACAGTTAAAGCAGCAAACAGAGGTTCATCTTCTCAGAAGAAGCCAGAAGGTGAAGGAAGGAAACATATTCAATTCAGTGCTTCAGAGTAACTGGTAATTGGTATTTTTCTTTTAAACTTAGATTGTAGGCTTGTAGTGACACTATACTTTCTTTCTGTGTTGTCTTTATTTATAATTGTTTTGGGCTGTTGAAAATTTAAAACATAGTGGTGGTGTAATTCTGTGCTGTCTTTAATTGCTGCAAATTTCACCCCCTCCCACCCTTCCCCAACTCTTAATTATATGCCCTGATAAATCTGATTGACAGGAGCTAAACACAGGGTATAGTAAGAGGTGTGAAGTAGGAGGGGCATAAGGGGGAAGAAGACCACCCTCAGCACGACAAGTGTTTTGACTCATTTATTTATTTATTGGTTTCCTTTTCCTTAAAAAAAATATATATATATATATCTGAGGATCAGTTACAGGATTTTTAGTACTGTAAATAAATAAAAAGAGAACTAAGAGAGCTTCAGTAGCAGAGAAGTAGTGGAATTGCAGTATAATGTGGGGAGTGGTGCAATGCAGTGGCTGTGGGGCAGCCATATTCAGGCAGACCTTCTGGACACTGAGGTGCTGCCCTATCTGCATGCATCTCTCTGGACTGCGGGATGAGGTAGCCAGACTCAGAGCGAAGTAACTGGGTCAGGAGTACCATCACCTCATCCAGGGACCACCCAGTCCAATGCAGCTGCCTCAAAGGATGCGAGAACGAGGAGCACTTGGATGACAGTGGGCTCAGGGAGGTTAGAGCAGTCAGGCAGAGGCACATCCCAGATCCTATTCCACTCAAGAACTCATATGCCACACTGGCAAGTGAGGACAACCAAATAGAGGTACCCAGGGAAGTGGAAGGAAAGGATGTGGAGGTTAGGCAAGGAGGTGACCTCAGTGGGAAAGCAGTGGACCCCAGAGGAGGAGGAGGAAGGAACCTGTGGGGGACTCATCGTAAGAGGGATCCAGCTAGGAACACAGGAGGGGAGGACAGGGAGGTGAGGTGCCTACCAGGTGCCACGGCATGGAGGATGGAGGGAAGATACTGGGGATCACTGGGAAGGCAAGACGGGAGGGTGAGCTGGATGTCATTATCCACCTAGGTACTAATGACTTGGCAAATGGGGAGCCAAAGGAAGTTCAGGAAGAGTTTAGGAAACTGGGAGGGGTCTCAAGCAAGTAGCTACTTCTGTCACTTTCTCAGTAGCTACCTGTGAGGCAAGGAGAGCATAGAGTGCATGCACCAGGAACTTTAACTCATGGTTGAAGAACTGGTGCTGTGAGGAAGGGTTTGGATTCATTGGTGACTGGGGACCCACCTGGAGGGATGGAGGTTTGTTCAAGCCTGACGGCCTGCATCCATCCTGGAGGGGACTCCAGGCACTCAATGATAAGTTTAAATGCTACATTGACAAGCATTTAAACTAGCAAAGGGGGGTGGCAGGCCAGCAAGGACGGTACCTACTTGCTCACCCCCCACAGCTAGTAGTGGAACCAGTGAACCAGAGGAGTGGCTATCTCTGCAAAGCAGTGTGCAAAAGATGGAGATTAGTGTCCAAAAGGTGGATAAGCAGAAAAGGCAAAATTCAGCAGAAGGGCAGACAGCAAGGAGAACCAGGGATAAATGACAACCAAGGAAGGGGCTGGAGTAGAACAGTGAAGCAGTCTAGGGAGGTCAAATCATGGAAAGCCATGTGTGCAAATGCCAGAGCCTTAGCAACAAGATGGAAGATCTGGAGGCTGTCATGGTACAGTCAGACCTGGACATTGTGGCCATCACTGAAACCTGGTGTAATGAAACCATGACTGGGAGATGACCATACCTGGCTACAACATATTCAGAAGAGACAGAGCAGGCAGGAAGGGAGGAGGAGGGCACTGTATGTGAAAAATGACATAAGGGCCACACAGATCCAGGAGGAACAAAATGGGGAGAGATACTGTGGGTTAAGCTGGAAAGGAAAATGGGGCCAGCCATCCGCACAGGTGTGGTCTATAGACCACCAGCCCAGGAGGAAGAAACAGATAGGAGCTGATGCTAGCCATCCAAAGGATGGCAGACAAGGGTGAGGTAGTACTGGTTGGAGACTTCAATATACCAGACGTGGACTGGAGCATCCCAGCAGCAGCATCAACTAGAGCAGATTTATCCTGGACTCCTTCAGGTGCCTTCCTCAAGCAACTGGTCATGGAACCAACTCGGCAGAAGGCAATACTGGACCTTGTGCTCACAAACAGGGACAGTGTGATGGGGGTAACAGTGGGGAGCACCTGGGTAACAGTGACCACAGTCATTGTGGTTTGAAATCACAGAAAGAGCAGAACCAAACCACACAAAACACGTATCCTGGATTTTAGGGGCAGACTTTGGGAAAATGGGGAGATACTTGAAAGAGGCATTAAGGGAATGGGACAGGAATCAGGGTTGAGGAACAGTGGGCAGTATTTAAAATGGGGATTATAAGAACAACAGAATTATGCATTAAGCAGGTTAGCAAGAGGAAAAGGAAGAGGAGACCATTATGGTTTTCCAAAGAGGTAGCAAAGAAAGTGAAGCCAAAAGATTGCATTCATGCAATACAAAAAGACACAGGCAGAAGGGATAGGGAGAAGTACCAGGAGAAACAAAGGGAGGCAGGAAGTCAGTAAGGAAGCCAAAGCTCAGACAGAAGAACACATTGCAAAATCAGTGGGTAAAGGGGACAAACCTTTACAGGTACATAAGTGAAAAAGAAAGACAAAGGAGGGATAGTGAGACTGAAGGGGAGGATGGGAGCGCGTGGAGGATGACAACAGTAAAGCTGACATATTGAACAGGTATTTCTGCTCAGTCTTTACTAAGGAAGAGGAGGTAATGGGTCTGAAGGAGTACAAGGGTGAGAATGGTGCAGAAATGGACACAAGTCCCTTTACACGAGAAAGGGTCCTGAAGGAACTGGAAGTAATAAGAGCTGATAAAGCAATAGGGCCAGATGGGTGCACCCCAGGGTCCTTAAAGAACTAAGAGGGTGGTGGCTGAACCTCTGGCTATCCTGTTCAGCCAATCACTAGAAACAGGGAGGTACCCAAAAGACTGAGGACAGCAGATGTAGTCCCCTTATACAAAAGCGGGAACAAAGAGGAAGCAGGGAACTACAGACCAGTCAGCCTCACCTCGGTAGTGGGAAAGATCATGGAAGCACTACTGAAGGAGAGATTGGTGGAACATCTGGTTGTCAAAGGACTACAGGACCCAAGGCAGCATGGTTTCACCAGGGGGAGGTCATGTCAGACCAACCTCATTGAATTTTTTGACTGGGTGACTAGGGAGGTGGATCAGGGGAGGGCAGTGGACATGGCCTATCTGGACTTCAGCAAGCCCTTGACACTGTGCCACAGAAGACTATTACACAAACTGGGCAATATGGGTGTGGGCAGGACAGTAGTGTGGTGGGTAGGTAACTGGCTGGGTGGCAGGACACAGAGGGTGGTGGTAAATGGCTGTCACTCCACAGAGGGAAGAGTGACCAGTGGGGCACCACAGGATCAGTGCTGGGACCGGTCCTATTCAACATCTTCATCAGTGACATTGCACAGGATCTAGAAGGCAGAATTTCACTGTTTGCTGATGACACAAAGCTCTCAGACAGAGTAGACACACCAGAGGGTGTAGACAGAATGAGAAGGACCTGCAGAAACTTGAAGAATGGTCAAGGGTTTGGCAGTTGAAATTCAATGCAAAGAAGTGCAAGATAATGCATATGGGGCACAAAAACCCTGGCACAATATATCAGTTGGGGGTGAGGATATAGCATGCACCAAGCAGGAAAGGGATCTTGGGGTTGTCATCTCTGATGACCTCAAGGTAGGAAACAGTGTGACAAGGCATCAGGTAAAGCAAATAGGATGCTGGGATGTATAGGCAGGGGCATCACCAGCAGGAAAAGGGAGGTCATAATTCCGCTATACAAGACACTAGTGAGGCCCCACCTGGAGTACAGTGTACAGTTCTGGAGACCATACCTACGTAAGGACATAGACAGGGTAGAGAAGGTTCAGAGGAAGGCAACAAAGATGGTGCATGGGTTGCATCACAAGTCCTATGAAGACAGGTTGAAGGAACTGAACATGTACTCCCTGGAGGAGAGGAGGGAGAGAGGGGATATGATAGAGACATACAAGTATCTTACAGGGAGGAACAGGGTGCAGGAAAACACTATTTTTAAGCGAAAAAGATGTTTCAGGACTAGAGGGCATGGGATGAAGTTGGAGGAGGACGATTCAGAGGAAACATGAGAAAGAATTTCTTCACAGAACGGGTGGTGGACAAGTGGAACACCCTGCCAGAGGAAGTGGTGGGGCTGAAACAATCACGGGATTTAAGAATGCATGGGATAGACATAAAGGAATTCTAGAGGGCAAGGGTAAGGGGAAACAGACTTCTAGGAAAACAAACTGAACTTACAAGCTCAAATGGGCAGACTAGGTGGGCCATAGGCCCTTATCTGCCGACACTGTCTATGTATCTATGTATCTATGTATCTATGATTCAGAGGAAACATGAGAAAGAATTTCTTAACAGAACGGGTGGTGGACAAGTGGAACACCCTGCCAGAGGAAGTGGTGGGGGCTGAAACAATCACGGGATTTAAGAATGCATGGGATAGACATAAAGGAATTCTAGAGGTCAGGGGTAAGGGGAAATAGACTTCTAGGAAAACAAACTGAACTTACAAGCTCAAATGGGCAGACTAAGTGGGCCATAGGCCCTTATCTGCCGACACTGTCTATGTATTTATGTATCTATGTATCTATGTAAGTGTGTCACAGGCACACGTGGGACACCTCACAAAATGGCCAAAGTGGTACCCAGATGTGTGGGGGGGCTGTACTGTGATGGGGGTGTCAGTGGGGCACAGCAGTGTGCATGTTGCACTGCTGCAGGGTAGGCAACCATCATTTTACCAGGATGGATGCCCTTTAGACCATCTAATTGCTGGTCTAACCCCTCAGTGCCTCAGTAGGAACTGGAATAGTGTAAGGGGGTTACGGCAGCTGCCCTTTCTAAGTAGGGTGCAATAGCTGCTGTAATCCCCCCTTCTGCTGTGCCTTAGGGACTGCAGCTGGCAGAAGTCCACTTGGGCACAGGCCACCCACACCATGGCACAGACCTCATCTTGAAATACCAAACAGCTTAATGCATGCTGCAAAGGGCAACCTGTGCAATTGGGTGTGGCGCAAGTTGCCTTATGACAGGCATAATCTGTTTTGAAATTGGGCCCCATATATTTAGGTGGACTTCCTTTGCCTCTAGCAGACCATTCACAGAAGACTGAACAGTGGTAACTCAGTACATATGGGAGGGCCCCCACACTGGTGATTCTACCAGGGTGAGTGACCAATATCCAGTCCAAATTTGTTCCAGTGCTGGTTTCATAGTTATACCTGGTAACATCTTTAATGGATTGCTACAATCTCAAGTCAAGCAAAGTTTCACTTATATTATTTTTCAATTCAGCACTCCAATTACAGTTAAAATTGCCTAACAAAATCTACTCTCTATTCACAGGTAGTGAGGAGGTAACCTTAAAAACTAATCCCATTCCATGCTCAATTTTCCCAGGTGGAACATATAAGGAGCTGATAACTAATGTTTATCTTGACCTAATAACACTTCAAGTTGTGACAAGGTACATCCAGAATAACCTTCCTGAACTTCAAGCATTGTATTATGGTACTTGGTATTAAAATATATCAGGGTCCTCTCTTACCTACCCTATCTTGCCTAAAAGAATTAAAACCAGCTATTGAAATTTCTGAGTCCTTAACATTGCTATTTAACCAAGTCTCAGAAAGCATAATTATATCAAACTTATTCTGACCAGACCAAATAACAAATTAAGACCATTTAGATATCAAACTTTGAATGCTTAAATGGACAATTTTTACAGTAACAGTGAATGTAGGGAGACTAGTTCCACTGACAAGGTTAATGTTGGGATTGCCACCCCCAGAAAAAAAGGGGATCTGGGTAGGGGTGAAACGAACCATAGATAAACAGCAACAAATGAAGTAACCTTCTGCGTAGTATTCTTTGTTCAAACTTTCTTTCTCTTTTTGTCTGAGGTCTGAGAAGTTGAATTATGAAATTTGTGAAATAATGACCAATAATAAAAGAAAAAAAATTATTTAGTGGAAGGCATGCAACCCCGCTGTGAAAGCTATCTTGGAAATAGATTCCATTAGTCCTACATTTCCAATATTGTTCACACACCAGTGACTTCCTAACCTTATTCAAAGTGGGGGCATATCCTTCATTAAAGTTGGTAGTAATACATACTGAGTGAATGACACATTCTAAAATTTAAAAAAAATGTTACCTTTAAGGGCAGAAAACTCAATGGCTAACACGTTTTCATGTTATAGAACACTAAACAATGCTGATCTAAGTTGCAATAAGCTATCAAATTTGATACAAACGGTGAAGAAACAGACCTTCAATAAAAGGAATTTGTTGTTTTCTCTATGGAGTGGCACTCACGCCACTCATGCTCATGCTTGCAAGCTGCATGGGGTTTTAATTCTGTACACCCTGCCCCCATTGATGACATGGAGCTCAGCTGCTGGCTCTCCTGAGCCCCAAACATGCTGAGCTGCAAGTTCTTTCACAGGCAGTTATTCCCACAAGATAATTTTTGGCAGCAGTGGTGATCGGAGCATGCAGTGAAAAGCTCCATGAGAAGGCAAGTCCAGTAGCTGGAAAACGCAGTCTGAAGTGCTATGAGTGATGCAGAGTTTTAAATCTGTACACCACACCCCTCATTTGATAACACAGAGCTCAGTTGTTGGATTCCCTGAGCCCTCTACATGCTGAGCTGCAAGTTCTTCCACAGGCAGCTAGTGCCAAAAGATGATTTTCCACAGCAGTGATCAGAGCATGTGACAGAAAGCTCCAACAGCATGCAAGTCCAGCAGTTGGAAAAGACAGTCTGAAGCACTCTGAGCAGTGTGGGGTTTTAAATCTGTACACTCCACCCCCATTGATGACACAGATGATTTTCAGCAGCAGTGGTGATCAGAGTGTGTGTCAGAAAGCTTCAACAGCATGCAAGTCCAAAAGTTGGAAAAGGCAGTCTGAAGCACTGTGAGCAGTGTGGGGGGTTTAAATCTGTACACCCCACCCCCACTGATGACACAGAGCTCAACTGTTGACTCAACCGAGCTTCCTACATGCTGAGCTGCAAGTTCTTTCACAGGCAGATAGTCCCAAAAGATGATTTCTGGCAGCAGTGGTGATCTGAGCATGTGGCAGAAAGCTCCACTAGCAGGCAAATCCAGCAGCTGGAAAAGGTAGTCTGGTAATTGTTTCAAATAAACAGAAACAAATCATATGTTCCGAAACTATCTATTTATGTCAGAAGTCCTATTTTTAGGTGGCAGTAGGATTGCTGAATCAGTCTGTTAAAGTCCATCCTAAAAACAGTACAAAAATGTTTACTGTACAATTATACATTTTTTTGGGCAACAAACAGACTGACTCCTTCTCTCTCCTTAAAACATGACATAAATTAGTACAAAATCCTATAGTTTTCATAAACAAATATGTGGATGGCACTTCTTCTTGCACTTAATTTCTGTGAGAGAAGAAACAGTTGCAGTGCCTGAGCTAGTCTCACAGAAGATGAGCTGGTTGAAAGTAAATGCTCCAAGCTTACAAAAGAGACACAATCCAGTAAATAACTGCTGCTGCAGTTATTCACTAACGGATTGAGAAGCTTGATAACATGACTCGTATTAGGGCCTGAGTGCAATGTCAATTAAATCTGTTTGCAGTAGTGACACTCTATGGTTGAGATATCACAGAGTAAGATACATTTTACTACTATGGTACACATGCAGTAGGTGTTATTTATTCGAAAAGAACTGATGGTATGGTTAGTAAGAAACTGGGGAACAATTCAAGAAATTCTGAAGACTTTGGTATGAAAAATAAAATGATTTTACTACTCACAAGCACCATGAGATTCCTTTTTCACATGTATACATACACCAGCAATAAGACATGATGAGGTGTGGGTTATGGTCTGATAAGAGCACACCCCAGGTGCATTATAAGGCACGAGGTACTTACTCTGAATGTCTTTAGTGCCTGGGCATCAGATACTACATTGTTAATGCAGTATCATTTTGGACACAATTATTATAGAGCAGTCTGATGTGATTAAGAACAGACATTTTTTTGTTGTTGTTTATATTTTAGCTTATTTCATCACTGTCTCAATAGGCCCAAAAGCAAACTATAGAAACAGACAGAGCAAGAGAGTGACAGCAAAAAATGATAGTAAATGAATGCCCCTTAACACACCACCAGAGACACTTACACATGATGGCCTTAGAGTACCTGTATTAGATTAGGGCTACATTAATCATGTTTATGGCTACTGTTGCAATGTAGCATTTCTTTCTTTATTTATTTATTTAGCTTTTGTTAACTGGGTAAGTGCACTAGCCATAAAATGACTATTTTTAGGCACAACCTGGGAGAATACAGACATGCAGAAACTTGACAGGATAACAAATTATAAGTGCTTTACATACAATGAGTTAAAGAGGATACACTATATCAGAACATACAAAGTAAAGCGCTTTACATACAATGAGTTAAAGCGGATACAATACATCAGAGACATACAGAGTAGATCATTCATAGGTTCATAGGTGCCTACCTATGCAATGCATAGAGAGGACCTTGGACGATAAATTATCAGGTGACATATCATGTGAATAGAACAAGGTACACAAAAACAAAAACAGGTAATACAAAAGTTACACATATTTTAAATCTGCTTTGAATAATTGTTTCTGAGAAATGGATGCATAGCCATAACATGGAATCAGTTTAACCTGGTTGCTACATGAAAATGGACACCAATTCTACAGCAAAATTTATTCAAAACATAAATGCCATTTTGGGTCAGGTTCAGCAATGGATGGTTTTGACACCATATGGTGGCTACTGGACCCAATGGGTTTCTTTACACTTTGTGAATTTTGGAAAATGTGTTACATAATTTGTGATGTGAAATTTGTTCTGTTTTGCCCATATCTACTGCCAAGCTTGCATTGATTTGATAAACAGCAGTGAATAAAGGTCACCTACATTAACTTGGTAACTTAAGCCTTCACACTGCAAACAGGCGAGGCATTGCTGAATTGATACATGTCTACAATGGTCTGCTGAATATGCCCTCTACCTTCTGGATATGCAATGCAATGACAAGCAGAGCTGAGACGTATAGTGAACTATGGCACTGTGGTTGAATGACAATAAACCACAGTGTAGCAATGGCACAGTTCTGCACTGCATCACGGTGGAAACCAGCATGCCACTGGCTTTGACTGCACATAACAATGAGAGAAAGGATTACGTGGTATGTTCTAGATGCACTTACAAAAGCAGTTTAAAAGCAATTCTGGTCAGAGCCAATATGGCTGCATTATGATAGTAATGATGCTTTGTGGAAGTATTGAGTGGTTATAGAAAAGCAGCACAATGAATTGCAAATAGTAATTTATGTTTATTAGTGAATATAGGGGAAGAAGTGTTAGGAAAAAGCATGTTACAAGTTGTGCAATGCAAATAATATTAAGGTAATCAATACATATGGTAGAAGCAGATTTGGTTTGTGTGGAGGCACAGTGAATGATCTTCTTATAGCCAGTCTTTTGATTTTGTAAAAAGTTGAGTAGCCCAAATTCTTGGTATGTCCATGAGGTGCTGCCTGGGGTATGCAGTAATACAAAATGTGATAATAGTAGTGCCGTTAGTTTCAAATGTGTTGATAGTGTGTTTAGTTGAACATCATTGTTGGTGTCTCCTCTTGCTTTTTTGGGTAGATATTTTAGTAATTGGTGGTTGTGGCATTTTTTGTTCAGGCTCAGAGAAGTAATCACTGTGAATTTTGTTTATGTCCTTGTATGCAATATGGATGATTGTAATAATGTAAGAACATTGTACAGTCACTGCATGTTATTGGGAGGCTGTCAAGAATGAATTTTTCTAAGTCTCTTGTTGGAAGTAGGAAGTTCAGAAGTAGGTCTTTGTTAATTATCATGGAGTTTATTTTGTAGTCAGTGATGAATGATTTGCAATATACAGTTACAACATGTACCGTAAACTGAGCTAGCATCACTGACACGGCTAAATGCATCTGCCCAAGACCCTGACAGCATAGGGCATGGAGAAGTGTAAAGAGGGGAAGCAGTATGGCAAAGTGGGAACAGCACCGTCTTGAGGACCAGAAAACCTAGATTCAAATTCCATAACTGTCACTTGCTCACACTGTGACCCTGAGAAACAAAATCAACCTCCCCATGCTTCAAACCTCCCAGCTGCATGACTTCAGTATAAATTAGATGCTGCAGTTCAGTTGAATTCTCTTGGGTACGTAAATTTAGTTAAAAAAATGAAGTTTAGAAATGGAAATCTGGGGAGGCATTATGGCAAAGTGGGAACAGCTCAGTCTTGATGACCAGGAGATTCAATGCAAAATTCCATAAGAGCCACTTGCTCACATTATGACCCTGAGTAAGCAAAGTAATCTTCAAGTTCTTCAAATCTCCAAGCTGCATGACTTTACTTAAAATCAGATGCTGCTGCTCAGTTTAGTTGTCTTATGTTAATAAATGTTGTGGGGAAAAAATAGCCTTGGATTTGAATCTACTTCCTTTCCTTCGCATTTAACAGCAGGTGAGACTCACTTTAGGAAAAAAATAATTAAGTGGCAACAGCACATTCTTGAGGATCCAGAGAGCCCAGTTCTTTTTTTTTTTTATCGTATAAGATTTTATTGAATTTTAGGAAAAAAAGAGCTCATCACAGAGTGCAACAAGAAGTACAGCAATACAGACAGCAGTTATAACTCAAAACATATCTAGCAGAGGCTAGTTTGTGTATCTATACCCAGCATTAGGACAACCATACAAAATAATAAGGAGTGTCCACAAATTCAATAGGAACAAATAGGTCAGATGCTTACACTCTCCACTATAATAACAGCAGCATTCAGGAGGACTAGAACAGGTTGCTGCAGTATCAGGGTCATGCTGGGGAGGTTGCAGGTAGTGTAGGAAGTTTGCATAGTTTGGACTGTAGGTATACACCCCATTTAGACTGATAGTGATACATGCTGCCCCTTCCCCCGGTACATAGGACAGCCTTTCCAAGAGGGATAGATGGGCTAAAGCTGCATGCCAAGCTTTCCAGGTGGGTAGTACCTCTTGGCACCAGTGCATAAGAAGCAGACATTTAGCCTTCAGAATGGTAAGGAGTAACCAGTCTTGATGAGGTTTGAGTAGGTCAGCAAATGACGATGTATCACCTAGCAACAACTTAGGGTTCTTTAGGGCAATCAGGAGGTTTAGCACCTTAGATAAGTCAGAGGCCACAGAGGTCCTGAAAGGGACAAGTTGTGGGCAGGACCAAAGTACATGTAGCAGCTGAGCACCAGGTTGTGAGCAGTGCCAGCAGTCAGTATGACTTAGCAGATCATGGGCATGAAGGGCTGTTGGTGTACGATGCCAGAATAGTAAAATTTTAAGCTGGAAGAAATGACTCTTGGTGTCTCTGTAGACCCAATGGATATCTTTCAAGTAATGATTCCACTGGTCCTCAGAGATATCAAGTCTGAGGTGCACGGACCATTTTAGTCTACAGGGTGTCATCGAATTCAGCTGAGCATCCCTCCAGGTTGTATAAAATTGACCAAGGAGGCCCTTTGAGGTGGAGTGCTTATAAAGGGAATCCAGCCAGTGTCATTGGTTGCTTGTCAGATGATGAGTGGTAAGAGTGTATATGGCACTGCAGATTTGGAGGTACCTCCAAAAGTCCTGATGTGGTAGAGAGGATTTGGCCTGTAACTGTGTGAAGGATAATAGGGACACAGAGTCAGGAAGACAAGGACCCTGCACAATACAAATACCACAGGCCAGCCAAGAGGGCCAGTACAGTGAAGTTCAACCTTTCTGAAGGCTGTAATTATGCCAAAGTGAAGCATAGCATATTGAAGGGGACCAGACCTATGTCGGAGTGTGTGACTTAGACATAAGGAGTCTCCAGGCATGAATCATGTCAGTTATGGTTGCGGGGAGGGTCTGACACACCTTTTTTTGAAATTCTCTTTTTTTATTAATTTTCAACTGTACATACAACAGTTTAAACAGTAACATCTGAACGTAGTACATACATTCCATAGGTTCCAAAGTTGAATATACTATGTTACTGGACAAAGAAAGAAAATAAGGTGAAGATACCAAAAGGAATCAGAAAGACAGTAACTAGATAACCCAAATCAACTGTCCCCCCCCCCCAATGAGGGCGTCACCACTGAGGAGAGAGATATAGTGAACTAACTCTAGTAGCTAGGTGTCCCCAGGATTCTCAATCTAAAAAACGTCCGGGAACCTATTGACTTCCAAATCCCAGGGTGAGAGGTTGTAAGATTATTACCAGAGGGACAGCCAGGAGAGCTGGAGAAATTCAGGTCTTGGAGACTGTGATCCCTCGCTTGGATTCACTATATGTCGAGGAATCCTGATCAGTGAAGATACAGGCCAAAAAGTTTGCCCCATTTCTTCTGAAAGGCCATTGGGGAAGATCTGAAATTAGCAATTAGTTTCTCAACATTGAAACACTGGGACATTTCGTCCACCCAGTCCAGATAGGAAATCTCAAGACTGTCTGTCCAGTGTCGGAGGACCAGTCTCTTAACCACCATAGCAATGAGTGCTATATGGTACTTCCTTTCTTTGATCCTGATACCTGTGTAGTCTCCTATGATACAGGTCTCGAGTGTGAGATGATTTTCTAAACCTAACATGGGATCTAAGTTATCCGCAATTGTCTTCCAAAGAGGAGCCACTTTATAACAGTGCTAGAAGATATGGAAAGGTCTCCCTGCTCTTCTCCGCATCTGAAACATTTTAAAGGAGCAGAGGCCAAATTTTGATTTTCGTGTGGTGTGAAATACATGTCGTTGATTATGAAATACTGGATCATCCTATTCCTATCTAGAGTATTGTAGATATACAGATCTTTCCAGATTTGTCCCCATGGAAATGGGGAACCTGAGGAGGATAATGCCCAGGCTTTGGAACCAGTTAGAGGAGTAGGGTGGGCAAGTTTCAGGAGGTAGGTGTACAGCTTAGACACCCAGTGGGGTTTAATCGCACAGCACTTAACTTCCTTTAGTAGTGGTTTAATAGTTGATGGAGATACTGTTAATCTGAACTCTTTGTCTACCAGGTGCTTTAATTGATATATTTTAAACAGGGCATTAGTGGGAATGTTCAAGACAAGCAGTAGGTCCGTTATTGGGCCCTGCTTGCCTTGCACATAAAAATCTTCCACTGAGAGCTCTTGAATTGGAGGTAACCATTTAGGAACTAACATTTTGTCCCCGATCCTGATATTAGGGTTACCCATCAGTGGTTGGCCAGGGTCCTTAATGTAACGGATTCTGGTGGAGGAGAAAAGTTGGTTAAGCACCTTAACTGTGACACCCACTGGGAGTCTTGGATCTCTCGGGGAGATGCGAAACCACAGTAAAAAGGCTGGAGGGATTCATATTACGATGGTGATAAGATCAAGATCCAGATCTAGCCATGCAGGGAGGTAAGCATCTTTCAAGTCCCCAGCCATTTCCTGCTTTGATAAGGTGACTAGACCAGTAGTAGAATTCGAGATTGGCAATCTGAGACCCCCCATTTCCCTGGGAGGCACAGTTTGTCGAAGGCCACACTCGAGATTATGATTCCAAATAAAATCAGTTAAGGTCGAATGAACTTTTTGAAAAAGGACCTGGGTAGCCAGATGTCTAGGATTCAGGATAAAAGAACCGGGAAGGATGTTCATTTGATGATACTGATTCGGGCCCCCACTGGTAGTGGCAGTTTCCCCCATCTTTGCAAGTCAGACTTAATTCTTTCCAATAAGTCCTCTAGGTTAAGCTTCCAGATTAGGGAAGGGTCTCGTGCCAGGTAAACACCGAGATATTTCAAGTGAGATGGGGTCCACTTCATGCCCAGATCGGAAGCCCGGGTAAGGTGTACATTAAGTGGGAAGATCTCAGTCTTTGCTAGATTAAGTTTATAGTTGGATAACTCTCCGAATTGCATAATTAACTTCATTACCACTTGTAGGGAATCAGCCAGGTTAGCTAATTTTAGCAGAATATCATCCGCATAGACTGAGATCTTGGAGGTTTTGTTGAGGACAGGGCATCCTTGGATCCCTGGGGCCGGGTCTGACACATCTGAAGATGCCACGTGAGGAGGTTATAGAGAATAGCCCCGTGTGCCAGGTCAGTTTCCAACTGGACCCAGAATGGAGGGCCAGAAGGGCTAGGTACAAACCATTTGGTCTCATGAGCCACCATACAGGCAAGATGGTAGCCAAAGAACCAAGAAACATTCAGACCACCCCAAGACAAATGCACCCTTAGCTTATGTTTACTCCATCTGGGAGGTTTGTTATCCCACAAAAATCAGGAAACCAAGTGCTCCAAAGATATGAACAGTTATGGGGAGAAGGATATTGGTAAGTTGTTAAATAAGTACAGGACCCTGGGTAGGAGGAGCATCCAAACTGTGGCTACTCTACCATGCAGAGAAAGTTGCAGCTTATGTAACCTCTTCACCTCCATGGAGAGTTGTGCAAGTACAGGGGAGAAATTGGCCTACTCGAGGTCAGACCATTTGGTGGGAAGTTGGACACTGAGGTAATTAAAACTTTGGGTGGCCCATGTTAAGTTTGTGTCTTGAAGGCAGGCATTATTACTGCCATCATTCAGTGGGGCCAGGATGGTCTTTTTCTGGTAGACATGCAATCCAGACAAGGCAGCAAAATTCTGAAGGACCGTAAGTACCTCCAGTATAGATTGGTGGGGACAGGATAGGGTAAAAAGGAGATCATTGGCATACACTGCAACTAAGTAAGAGCAACCTGTGATTTCAATACCATGGATCTGTGGAGAAGCGATAAGGACTCAGAGCAGTGGGTCCAGCGCCACCAAAAATAAAAGGGGGGAAGGATCACCCCTGTCTGGTGCCTCTATGGAGGGGGAAGGAGGAAAAAATATCACTGTTGTTGAGAATGCAGGCCATGGGGGAACAATAAAGCAGATGAACCCATTGCCTAAAGTATCCACCAAAGCCACAGAGGTGTAATATCGCATGCAATTAGTCCCATTCGATAGAGTCGAACACTTTGGAAAAATCGATTGTGAGAGTGGCCATAGGGAGGGGTGATTTAGAAGTGAACCACTTAAGGTAAAGCAAAAGTCTAGTGTTATCTACATCAGCCTTACCTTGCATGAAGCCAGCCTGTGTTGGATGAATAATTGAAGGGAGGACAGACATCATTCTGGTGGCAAGGGCCTTAGTTAATATCTTCGTGTCTACTGACAACAGAGATATAGGCTGGAAATTAGCACAATCCAATGAGCCAGATGATTTTTTGAGGAGTAGAGTAATAACAGCATCCCTCATAGTGGGAAGGGAGGGAGCCAGCTTCATGGGAGGCTTGTAATGCAAGTTGAAGTGGTCATAGAATATCAGGCCATAGGGCTTGATACAACTCTACCGACATACCGCTGGGACCAGGGGCCTTTCCTCTGGCCATTTTTGACAACAACAGGTGTAGCTCTTCACAAGTGACAGGGTAGTCGAGGTATGCAGTCTGGTCAGGGGTAAGAATGGGTATGGCTGCAGGATTGCAGAAGTTCACTACCCCTTGTGAGAGTTGCGGCCCTGTATTAGTGGAGTGGGACTGATATAAGATTTGTAAAATTGTCTCATAGTACAATTAATGTCACTGGGGCTGGAGGCTACAGAGCCTTCCCTGGTATGAAGTGCATGGATCCGGGTTGCAGTCAGTTGTTTCCAGAGCTGAAAGGCTAAAATTCTTCTGCTCTTCTCCCCTCCATCTCAATGGGCATGTTTTGATCTGAGCCAGAGCCATTCAACCTTCTGATGCAGAATGACATTAATCTGGTATTTTATCTTTACAATCTGATGGTGAAGTGAACTGTTACTAGTGGCATGAGGGGTGGTTTTGAAACAGTGTTCTAGAGTGACCAGCTTTGCATGCAGATTAGTTAAGCCAGCTGTACGAGCCCTGTCTCTGGCAGTGGAGAAAACAATGATGCAGCCATGAAGGACCACTTTAAAAGCTTCCCATACAATGCAATGTGAAACTCCACAGTCAGAGTTGAGGGAGAAGTAATCCTTAGTGTCTTGAACTAAGATGGGGTGAAAGCTGGGGTCCTTGAAGAGGAGGGGGTTACACCTCCAGCGGGTACTGAAGGGATGATTACCAGATGGGGTATAGGTGGCCTGAACGGGAGCATGATCGGAGATCAAAATTAAGCCTATGATATTGTCTGACATCCCCCTTGGCTGCCATTTCATTGACAAGCCAATAATCAATGCGGCTAAGTGAACTGTGTGCAGGTGAGTAATACGTGTAGTTGTGGCTTCTGGGGTGTTCTCTTCGACAGGTATCAGTCTGGCCCCATTCCTCAATCATATCCTGGAAAGATTGTCTGGCCTTTGGGCATGAGTATGGAGTGGGGTATGATTAATCAAGGAAAATATCACCGACCATATTGAAGTCCCCCCCAAATGCAAGTGGCATGGGTGGGCCATCCGGATGTAAAGAAGATAGAGCCTGACTGACAGCAGGGAAGAAAATTGACATGCTCATCATTGGAGGCATATAAATTACCTAGCAATACAGGTCCCTTTGGGGAAGACAACTTAGCCACCACCCATCTGCGTGGGTATCCTTCCTGACATCCTCCATCTTCCAAGGGGAGGTGCGACAAAGAAGGATAGCCACTCCTTTAGTCTTAGTGGGGGAGGAACTAGCCAAGACTTCTCCCACCCAAGATTTCTTCAGCCAGGATGTTGCCTGGGCCAGGAGGTGTGTTTCCTATAAAACTGCAACATCAGCATGCAGAGATCTCAAGTACTGAAGAACTTTCATGTGCTTATGGTGGTTGAGTCCTTTAACATTTCAAGAAACAAAATGATAGCCTCGGGCTGTGGACGTGTCTCCATGTGCCCGCCCAACAAAAAAGGGTGCTTGCTGTGATCCAGGGAGGGGGGGACAAATCAGTAGGGAGTTCAGGGGAAGGGAGACACCTTAAATACACCAAAATTGCAATTTTGTAGCCCTGGAATAGAGAGACAGTGTAAGCATAACCAAGTATCTTAATTTAGTTGTTTAACCAGGTACAGCACACTAAGCTGAAAGCTTTTTTACAAGAGCGACCTGGGAGCACAAGGAGGTTAAGTGACTTGCTCAGGGTCACACAGTATGCAAGTAGAAGCTGTGGGATTCAAACCCAGGTCTGGTCTGCTGGATGTCACCAGATTTGCAGCTCAGAGCCTTAGACCACTGTGCTATACTGCCTCTTATCTGTATCTGAGTATCCCAGTATCCCTGTATCCCAGTATCTGAGATCCAGAAACAAATGATTTGATACCTTTTATTGGACCAACATGGATGTTACAGAAAAAAACAAAGTGCTTTAGCTTTCGAACCAACCAGGTCCTTCTTCAGAAGCTTTGTGGCAGTTTTTTTCAAATATCCCATACTATTAACACCAGATTATATAGAAAAAGCAGAAATAATTCTCATTGGTTTAACATATACATTTAAAACATAATAGAAGATTACGTCAGAGAAGCTAATTAACACCAGTATGCCTTTAACTGAGGAGCCTCAGAAGGGCAAAGGTTATCAAGAATTCTCTACAGCCAGAGAGTTCTTGTCACATAAATTTTAAAATGTCTCAGTATGCCAAGAAAGCATTCTAGTGATAAAAAAAAACCTTGGAGTAGCATTCTCTAATACATGTAAGGTGAGCTCACAACTTACATTCCAATTGTCCTGGTATATTAAAGGACAGATAATGAAAGACAAAATCCTGAAATTAGGTATAACTGCAAGTTGAAAGCAAGCCTCAAATTAACCTACACATATAAACATGATGCATGAAAGTATCATTTGTAAGTGTAAGTGCAAAATAAATAAATAAATAAATAATACTTGTCAAGGACCCCAAGAAAACGAGACCATGAGCCTGATAAATGCAGATTTCAAACAGAGTCTGTGTATAACAAAATGCACAGAATCAGTCTAAGCAATCTAAATGAAACCCAAAGGAATTACACCTTTAATGAACCTCCAAGTAAATGAGATATGCATCTTAATATGAGCAGTTAAAAATGTGACAGTGGAAATCCACCCACTGACAACTAATAGAAGGAAATAAATGCACACTATATGTGAAAACTAAGTGTTCTAGCCACATAACAACTGCCCCATGCCACGCTCCACCCACACATAGTGTGTACATACACCACCACACTTCCACACACACACACACACCTGCACCCCACACAACCACAACACACAACAAATATAGCAAACACATTCCACACACCACACCACACCACACCATGTACAACAAACAAAACATACATACACACCATACCCACAACACACAAAAACACAACACACACAAAACACACACATACATACATAAGTATACACACACACACTCAAACGCACTCACCACAGTGTTAAGGTGAAAAGTCAACAATGTAGATAACCATAAACTTACAAAATCAAAGGCCGCTGAAGAACTAAACTGTTTATGTCCATCTTTTAAAGTAAAGGTCTGTGTAAGTTTAAGTGGAATAATGTGTCATGTACCCAACATCAATATTCAATCCATCCGCCACCATATTGAGAAGTAAAATAAGTTTAATTTCAGAAGCCCTTCTCTGTTGTGTACTATTGAAATGTCCTTTTAAGACCATCACAGACATATCTGAGGTTGAGTGGTCATCCTGGGAGAAGTGCTGGGCTACTGGTTTCTCAATCATCTTGTGATTAATAGAATGTCTGTGTGAATTCATTCTAGTGCGGAGTTGTTGGCTTGTCTCTCCCACATAACCTGTGCGAGGACATTTCTTGCATTGGATAAAATAGACCACATTACTTGATGTACATGTATAATTCCCCTGTATCCTGAATAGTCTGTTTTGTGATGTAACCACACAGTCTGAAGTGGAAATGAGGTTACATGTCTTACATGTGCGTTGATGACAGGGTCGTGTACCATATGATGTCATGGTATTCTGTTCCGGTTCAAGTTGACTCCTAATAATCAGGTTGGCTAAATTAGGTGGTTGTTTAAAAGATAGTAGTGGTAGTTCTTGAAAAATACCGTTAAGGGTTTCATCCTCACTAATTATTGGATGGAGATCCTTAGTAATCTTACGTAGGAGTTCATGGTCAGGATGGTATGTGACTACTAAGGGTATTCTGTTGGTAGTCATCCGTTCCTTATATTGCAGCAGCTGTTCTCTTGGGACCTGTGTTGCACGTTCCACTGCTCTGTCAATTTCCTGGATGAGTGTCTCTGCTCAATAAAGGTGTTTTCAACATTGCCAGATGTGTGTCTCTGTCTTCCTCATTTGAACAGAGGCGGTGATACGAAGTGTTGACTATATATAACAGATTTCTTTGTGTGGCTCAGGTGATTACTTTTCTTGTGTAAGTATCTCTGTCTGTCTGTTGGTTTCCTGTAAAGACAGGTATGTAGGGTACCATCCTTAATATTGACAGTGGTATCCAGAAAATGTACACTTGTGCAGAATATTCTAGGAAAGCTTTATAGTTGGGTGGAGGTTATTAAGTTCTTGGTGAAAATCTTTAAGTGTGTCAGTGCCCTCTGTCCAAATTATAAACAAATCATCAATGTAACGGAAATAAGCGAGTGGTTTATGTGTACAGTGCCTTAGAAAATCCTCCTCCAAATTCGCCATAAAAAGATTAGCATACTGAGGAGCCATCCTGGTTCCCATTGCGGTTCCCATAGTTTGAACATAATGTTTACCATTAAAGCTGAAGTTGTTATGTGTCAGAATGAATTCAGTGAGTTTACCCACAACTCCACAACTTCTGAGGCTCCTCAGTTAAAGGCATACTGGTGTTAATTAGCTTCTCTGACGTAATCTTCTATTATGTTTTAAATGTATATGTTAAACCAATGAGAATTATTTCTGCTTTTTCTATATAATCTGGTGTTAATAGTATGGGATATTTGAAAAAAACTGCCACAAAGCTTCTGAAGAAGGACCTGGTTGGTTCGAAAGCTAAAGCACTTTGTTTTTCTGTAACATCCATGTTGGTCCAATAAAGGTATCAAATCATTTGTTTCTGGATCTGTTTTAAAAGGACCAATCGGCACCTACAACATTTTTTGCATCATGGAAGATACGAAATTCGCAGGACATGGCAGTTGCATAACATCAAGAAGAAACTAGCACAGCTAGACAGTGACATCTACTTTTTATCCCAATGCAAAAGGAATAACATTATCCCTAAAGGTCTAACTATTTGGAATCCACTGAGAAACACAGATAATTCTACATATGCTGAACAACTTTGTCGTAGGACCTCTGAGAAATTGAGAAATCACAGAATCCACAGCTCATATGCCAAAAAAGCATTTTTGAAGAAACAGTTTAATGAAATAGCTACCACACTGGAGAGGATGTCTGGTGAGCCTATTCCGAACATCTTGCATGAGATAGACATGAACTACCAAAGAACCTTGAGAAAAGCCATGCTCATTAAAAACAGGAAGTTAGATGCCCTTCAACTACCATACTTCTAACAACCATGAAGAACAGAACAGAGTGACTGAACAACTAAGCCACACAGATGGGCACCTTTCAGTTGTTAATTTGTCCACCCACACACTGACTACTGGGAATTAAATGTACTTTCTAAGGGCCTCAATTTCTGCCCAACTAAACCACTGGACAGAATACAGTTTTGTGGTGAAATGGAGAATACTTCACGAATTGAGACTCGGAATTTTTCATGGCAGAGAAGACATCACAGACAGGGAAGAAATCACAAACAGTAAAACTACCAGGGATAAGAAAAAGAAACCATATGAGTTTACCCCATCAAGTGGCCATAACAAGAAACTGGACAAATACATTAATTACTTCGTGAGAGAGTTACTGGTGAGATTCTTAATAGGCAGAAACAGGCCGCTACAACCTCTCTCCATTGGAGCGGAGGCTATACAAACACTAAAATCAAACCATAACATTGTCATAAAAAAAGCTGATAAAGGCTCGGCAGTGGTGATATTGAATCGGGAAGATTACATTACGGAAGCCAACCGGCAGCTAAGTGACCTTACCTACTACAAAGTACTGGGAAGTGACCCAACTACAGAATATAAAAGAGAACTACAGAAGTTAATTAAAACATTTCCAGAGCATGTCCAAGACAAACTAAAGGACCTCGTCCCCAGTGAACCTAAGCCAGGGACATTCTACATGCTTCCTAAAATACATAAGCCTGGTAATCCTGGTAGACCCATAGTCTCTGGTAATGGCACCCTGACAGAGGAGATATCAGGGTTTGTAGAAGCTATTTTCAAACCGCTGGTTATACAAAGGGATAGTTACATCAAGGACACTACTCACTTCCTACATAAACTTTCTGGTTTTAAGGACTTACCACCTGATACCCTTTTAGCCATGATGGATGTAACCTCCCTCTACACTAATATTCCACACACAGATGGCATTTCAGCCTGCCTCAAATACCTGCATGACAAAGAATTGGACCCCAGCATTGACCCTGGAGTTGTGGGTAAACTCACTGAATTCATTCTGACACATAACAACTTCAGCTTTAATGGTAAACATTATGTTCAAACTATGGGAACCGCAATGGGAACCAGGATGGCTCCTCAGTATGCTAATCTTTTTATGGCGAATTTGGAGGAGGATTTTCTAAGGCACTGTACACATAAACCACTCGCTTATTTCTGTTACATTGATGATTTGTTTATAATTTGGACAGAGGGCACTGACACACTTAAAGATTTTCACCAAGAACTTAATAACCTCCACCCAACTATAAAGCTTTCCCTAGAATATTCTGCCACAAGTGTACATTTCTGGATACCACTGTCACTATTAAGGATGGTACCCTACATATCTGTCTTTACAGGAAACCAACAGACAGACAGAGATACTTACACAAGAAAAGTAATCACCGAGCCACACAAAGAAATCTGTTATATAGTCAAGCACTTGGTATCACCGCTCTGTTCAAATGAGGAAGACAGAGACACACATCTGGCGATGTTGAAAAACACCTTTATTGAGCAGGGACACTCATCCAGGAAATTGACAGAGCAGTGGAACGTCAACACAGGTCCCAAGAGAACAGCTGCTGCAATATAAGGACGGATGACTACCAACAGAATACCCTTAGTAGTCACATACCATCCTGACCTTGAACTCCTAAGATTACTAAGGATCTCCATCCAATAATTAGTGAGGATGAAACCCTTACTGATATTTTTCAAGAACTACCACTACTATCTTTTAAACAACCACCTAATTTAGCCAACCTGATTATTAAGTCAACTTGAACGGAACAGAATACCATGACATCATATGGTACACGACCCTGTCATCAGCACATACATAAGACATGTAACCTCATTTCCACTTCAGACTGTGTGGTTACATCACAAAACAGACTATTCAGGATACAGGAGAATTATACATGTACATCAAGTAATGTGGTCTATTTTATCCAATGCAAGAAATGTCCTCGCACAGGTTATGTGGAGAGACAAGCCAACAACTCCGCACTAGAATGAATTCCACAGACATTCTATTAATCACAAGATGATTGAGAAACCAGTAGCCCAGCACTTCTCCCAGGATGACTACTCAACCTCAGATATGTCTGTGATGGTCTTAAAAGGACATTTCAATAGTACACAACAGAAACAGGCTTCTGAAATTAGACTTATTTTACTTCTCAATATGGTGGGCGGATGGATTGAATATTGATGTTGGGTACATGACACATTATTCCATAAACTTACACAGACCTTTACTTTAAAAGATGGACATAAACAGTTTAGTTCTTCAGCGGGCCTTTGATTTTGTAAGTTTATGGTTATCTACATTGTTGACTTTTCACCTTAACACTGTGGTGAGTGCGTTTGAGTGTGTGTGTGTATACTTATGATGTATGTGTGTGTTTTTTGTGTGTTGTGTTTTGTGTGTTGTGGGTATGGTGTGTATGTGTGTTTTGTTTTGACGTGGTGTGGTGGTGTGATGTGTGTGGAATGTGTTTGCTATATTTGTTGTTTGTTGTTTGTGTGGGGTGCAGTGTGTGTGTGTGGAAGTGTGGTGTGTGTGTATGTAGACACATATGTGTGGGTGGAGCATGGCATGGGCAGTTGTTAAGTGGCTAGAACACTTAGTTTTCACATATAGTGTGCATTTATTTCCTTCTATTAGTTGTCAGTGGGTGGATTTCCACTGTCACATTTTAACTGCTCATATTAAGATGCATATCTCATTTACTTGGGGGTTCATTAAAGGTGTAATTCCTTTGGGTTTTCATTTAGATTGCTTAGACTGATTCTGTGCATTTTGTTATACACAGACTCTGTGTTGAAATCTGCATTTATCAGCTCATGGTCTCGTTTTCTTGGGGTCCTTGACAAGTATTATTTATTTATTTATTTATTTTGCACTTACACTTACAAATGATACTTTCATGCATCATGTTTATATGTGTAGGTTAATTTGAGGCTTGCTTTCAACTTGCAGTTATACCTAATTTCAGGATTTTGTCTTTCATTATCTGTCCTTTAATATACCAGGACAATTGGAATGTAAGTTGTGAGCTCATCTTACATGTATTAGAGAGAATGCTACTCCAAGGTTTTTTTTTTTATCACTAGAATGCTTTCTTGGCATACTGAGACATTTAAAATTTTATGTGACAAGAACTCTGGCTGTAGAGAATTCTTGATAACCTTTTGCCCTTCTGAGGCTCCTCAGTTAGAGGCATACTGGTGTTAATTAGCTTCTGACGTAATCTTCTATTATGTTTTAAATGTATATGTTAAACCAATGAGAATTATTTCTGCTTTTTCTATATAATCTGGTGTTAATAGTATGGGATATTTGAAAAAAACTGCCACAAAGCTTCTGAAGAAGGACCTGGTTGGTTCGAAAGCTAAAGCACTTTGTTTTTTTCTGTAACATCCATGTTGGTCCAATAAAAGGTATCAAATCATTTGTTTCTGGATCTGTTTTTAAAAGGACCAATACGGCACCTACAACATTTTTTTCCAGTATCTGAGATGCATTGTCCTTATAGTTGAAGAGCTGTAAAAAAATCAAGAGTAAAAGTTGAAATACAGGTATTAATAGTAATATAGAGCAAAGTAGCCCAAGAGTTAACAAACTGGTATTTGTGAGCGCACAACAGCATAAACACGCAATGAGTTAGAAGGTCAAAGCAAACTAGGGTAGGAAATCTTCCCTACAGCTATGCTAACTGCAAAACTCAGTACTGGGGGTGAAGTGAGTGAATCCAATCAGGTTGAGTCATACTGAACCAGGGACAAGCTGAGGGTCAGGCACCCCAAACACTGGGAGGGGGGTGGGTTAATCAAGGGAAGGGGGTGGAGATAAGGACAGAATAGGAAAAAAAGGAAGGTGGGCATGCTCTCCTACCAGTCTAAGCTTGGCATCATTGAGGCAACTAAGCCCAGGGCTCAAATATGGAGCAGACTATAACTCAAGCTACAATGGCAAAAACGTAGCTAACAATCTACAATACTAGAGAAAAAAAAAAAAAAAAAATATGGGCCACATTTAAAGCAGTCTGCGAGCAAAAGGCACCAGGATGAGAGATCAGCCCGTATTTCAAAGGTCAATATTCAAACAGAGACCAATCAGAAACTGATATAACAATGAGGCAGGGGAGAGATCCTGCCACATCTCACTGTGTCTCTCAAGTGTACAGCGAGGGGGGGGGAGCGGTTGTATAAGAAGTATATTCTGGGCAGTGCCCTGGCAAAAACCTATGACCACAATATAGAGGGATCAGTGAACAAAACAAATACAGAAAGTTCCGGAATTCAGTCCTTCGGCCTGCCCAGGGGAAACCTGAGGGGCTTCACCAGGGTTCATGGAAGTAAACAGTCTTGCAGTCTTACCTTACCAGTCTCATGCAGGCACTCTGGGCAGTCCTTCAGTTCCTTAGATGGCTGAATGCAGGCAGGGCAGATCAGCAGGCACAAAATCAAAAGCAGTGGACTTGGCAAGGTGGGCAAGCAGGCAGGACAAATCAGGGCTACCAGAGATTCAGCCTTCAGCCTCTCAGCCTAGTGCTTCAAATGCAGTAGCAAAACAGTGATGTATAGCCCCTTTGTTAGTTTTTCACAAATGCGAGGTATCCTCGTTCTTCATGCCTGCTGACACAGTGCAACCCGCTCCTTGCTCTTTGCATCTCACTCACTGCTCACTCCTTGCTGCTCGCTCCTCTGATGTGTGGCCTCGCTGGCTCACTCCTCGCTCCTGGGGCTCCATTGCACAGGTGAAGTACCTGTCCCCCCCCCCCAAACAAACCGCATTTAAAGGGCTTACACAAACCTGAGGGGGGACATAAAAATATGAAGAGTGCAAAAGTTTAAAGTTCCTCGAGGTGTTCCGCACCTTCTGTGACATCCAAGGGTAGGGCAGAACAACCTCAGGGTTGGAACAAGGCACATCCTAGCAGGGAGGAGCTGCAGGATGCCTAACCACACTGCAGCAGGGAGCAGGGAACAAAAGAAAGTAGCCTGCCTCCCACTAAAAACCTTGTATGCACAATATCACGCTGGGGTCATGGGAGGGCTCACAAATTATGAAATAGCGCAAAAATCACATCTGCAATATTCCAGTGCCCCTGCATATTGTTAGTCACTTGATAGTGGCAGGATAACACTTATGAGTTCACAACGATCACATTATCATATCCTTTTCACTTTCTAGTGCCAAAAAATAAACTTTTTTCTTTGGAAAAATCCATGTAATTGCGAGCTGTCACATAAAAATAAATAAAAAGGACTTCTGGTGATGTCACCCGACTGATGGCTGGGTAGCTTCAGTGCTCCGCTTGCCTAATGAAATAAAAACTCCAAACAAGGCTCACAAATAACCAAAACTGTCACCAGACTCACCCTGAATGAAAAGTAAAGATGTCGACAATGCATATAAAATAAAGAAGCTGCCGGGGGTAGTGCACCAAAAGCAGGGGAAACAACAATGCTGTGCTGGCAGGCCTCCTCCTCCTCAACAGGACCCATGGCAGCCCCAACAGATAACCGCATGGAAGACCCCAATGCTGAAGAAGAAAGAGAGTAGGAATTCACAATCATATCTATAGAACTGATCGGGCAGCTGCAAAAAATTGGGGACACTCTCTCCAAACTAGAATCCCTGGTAGCCGAAAACAAAATGGATATCCAGGCAGTCAAAAATCGAACTGTGGAACTAGAGGAAGCGACCATGGACCTGAAGCACACAGTTGGGCTACACAATATGGCGCTCCAGATCTGCATCGCCGTGAAGCTGAACTTCTTGATAAACTGGAGGAACTAGAAAACCATAACTACCGTAACAACGTGTGGTTACATGGATTGCCAGAGAAAGCTGAAAAAGGGGATATGATCACCTTTATGGAAGGCCTGCTGAAAAAGATACTCCCCTTGCCTTAGGGCATACAGATGAATTTGATTTGGGCACACAGATCTCTTGTGGCTCCCCCAAAAGATAACAATGCTATGTCATGCTCAATTATAATGGCTTTCTTGGACTTCCGCATGAAGGAGCAGATTTTAAAAGCGGCATGGGGAAAAAAGGAAGTATTTTTTGGTGACAAGCGTTTATTTCTGGAACATGATTATACCCTTGCTACAGTACTGAAAAGGCGAAAGTTATTAGTTGTCCAAAGGCAAGTAAAAGGGAAAGGCTTACAGGCTTACCTAGAATACCCTGCATGCCTAAGAATGCATACTCAAGAGGGAACCAAGAGTTTTGCAGAACTAGTTGATGCTAAGTATTTCTTGATGTCTGTGTGCATTTCAATGGATGAAACCACTTTGGGATTTCCAGAAAATGAGCTCCAACAAGCAGACTGGCAACAGACCTCTGGTTCACGCTCAAGCAAAAGAAGGGCCAGGGATCTCTGGAATAAATTACAGGGCAACCTCTCCAAGAAAGATTTGCAACCCACAAAAAGGATTGAAACATTAGACCTGTACTGAAGATTAGTTGAGGCTGGGCTTAGGTCCGGATTTGAGATTAGCTGTTGAGTTTGGGCACTTTTCTTAGACATATGCTTGCCCACCCTATGGCAGGGAAGGGAAGCTCTCTTGACAATATAAATGAGCCTTGGGAAATGGAGTTACATTTTGAAATGCTCAGCGCAGAGAAAACTGGCACATCACTTAAGAAGAAGGGATAAATATTTTTTTTTCTTCTCTCTTCCTCCTTTCTCCTCCCCTCTTCCCCTTCCCCCCCACTTCACTCTTTTCTTCCCTCCCTATCCCAATAAAAAGAAGCAGATGTTCTAAGCTGGACTGGTTCTGACTGCCCATAACAGATTGGAGAGTAGAGGGCAACTACAGTCATCAAGAGATATACTCGCTTTAAGCCTAAGTGAGGCTTATTGGTGACATCCCCCCCCCAAGGGTAACCTTCATCTCCAGAAGGGGAGAGCAAAGCCCTTTGTATATCTGTCCCTTCCCTCTGCTGGTTTTCCCCTTACTAAGGGGAGCAGATAGGTTAGAGGTACAAGGGTGAAGATACCTTGATGTCATTCTTACAGAGATTAGGCTACACCCCCCCTTAAGTCAGTAGTACCTTTAGTAAAATTACATTTTTTTTTTAGTTGTTTAACCAGGAGTAGCACACTAAGCTGAAAGCTTTTTTACAGGAGTGACCTGGGAGCACAGGGAAGCTAAGTGACTTGCTCAGAGTCACACAGTATGCAGGTGAAAGCTGTGGGATTCAAACCCAGGTCTGGTCTGATGGATGTCACCAGATTTGAAGCTCTGAGCCTTAAACCACTGCGCTATACTGCCTCCAATTTTCTTTTTTAAGGGGAAGAAAAGATTCTCATGTAAAGGTTTTTCATGTTGTTGATTGAGATGTTCGAATTACAGAGTTATACAAAGTTGTTAAGGGTTGTTATATTGAAATTTGCTGTGCATTTTAAGATGCATGGTCAGACCTATAGGGAATGTGTGGACCTCCCCGATAGGGACTTATATGATGGGGTCACTTAAGGTGGTTTCATATAATATCAGGGGCCTGCATAGTCCCATTAAGCACTCAAGATTTTTACAGGAGCTTAGTAAATGTAAGGCTGAAATTGTTTTCCTCCAGGAAATACACCAAGGCCCCCGAAGACCACAAAAAATTAAGGTGGTCCTGGGTAGGGGAGGTCCACGCATTGCATTTTACTGAACACACAAGAAAGAGAGGGGTAGCTATATTAACAAGAAAGAAACAGCCTCTTCAGGGTGACCAATGCTTTCTCAGACCCTGAAGGTCTGTTTGTTTGGGTTACTGGAGAATTTGGAGAACATAAAGTTAATTTAATAAATGTATAGGCCCCTAGCGAGGAGCAGTGGCATCATGATTTTTTCTTAGACACCTTAACCAAGGGAAATGTCGATCCTAGCAGTGTTAACATTATAGGAGGAGATTTCAATACCATCTTATCCCCCCATTAGATCGATCGGGGCAGAATAGTTTGGGTCCTAAATCCAGATAAACCTCCACATTAAACAAGATCATGAAGGAATTTGGCCTACTTGATATTTGGAGGTATTTAAATCCTAAAGTAAAAGATTATAGCTGCTACTCCCCTAGACATGGTACTTATTCCAGGTTAGATTTTTTTCTCATATATTCACAGAATGGACCCACCTAGCAGAATCTTCAAAAATTGGTATCTCTACAATTTCAGTTCATGCCCCTGTTAGCGTGACCCTCCATTTTGACTCAGTGATAAGGGACTCAACCTGGCGCCTAAACGCAAGTCTTCTAAATAGGGAGGACTTCAAGGAAATGGTCTCGAAAAAGATCAAAACTTTTATGGAGCTTAACACACAGGAGGAGACCTCCATACCTATGTTATGGGATGCCTTGAAAGCTTATGTAAGGGGGAAAACAATTAAATGTTCCTCCCAGCTTAAAAAGACAAGCATAAAACAACAAATGCAATTAGTAAAGAAGATTGCCTTGTTGGAACCCCTTCATAAGCAAAGTAGGGACACTGAAATTGAGGTTAAACTCCAGATGGCTAGAAGGGAGCTGGGAAAGTTATTAGATCAAAAAATAGAAGGCAAGCTCAGATATGCAAAGCAATTGTACTGTGAACAAGGTAATAGGGCAGAGACTTTGTTAGCGGTCCAACTCAGGAAGAAGGCAGTAAATAGAACTGTCTTAAAACTGCAGGTGAACTCTCAGGATCCCCCTGTATCTAAACCAAAGGAGATTGCACAAGGGTTCATAATGTATTATGAAGCTCTGTATGGCTAGGAGAGATACCCGGACCACTTACAGGAAGTAGAAGAATTCCTATGATCAATAAATCTACCTTCCCTTAAGGATTCAGATAAGGAGGATTTAGAATCCTCTATTACCCAGAAAGAACTTAGACAGCATATCATGAACCAGAAAAACCGTAAAGCTCCAGGACTAGATGGATTCCCTATTGAATTTTATAAAACCTTCTGCTCAGAGCTCCTCACCATCTTACAAGAAACATTAAATGCAATACTCCCTGAATCTGGCCCAGCTCCACCATCATGGAGGTACTCCTAAATCACAGTGCTCCTCAAACCGGGGAAAGACCCGCAAGAATATGACTCATATAGGCCTATTTCCTTGTTAAATAATGACCTCAAGATTTTCGCTGGTGTCCTGACCAATAGACTACAAGATGTTATAGGCTCCTTGGTTCACCAAAATCAAACAGGATTCATAAAAGGGAGACTCATTCAGGATAATGTTAGGAGATTCTTAAATATTATCTCATCTCAAAAAGGCAAACAACAATTCCAAACAGCAGTCAGGGAAAATGCTGAAAAGGCCTTTGACTGGGTCGATTGACTTTTTCTGGAGAAAGTCCTTAAAAAATTTGACTTTGGAGAGAAGTTTATTGGAGCAGTCCAGAGCTTATATGATGGACTGGAAGCTTTAGTAAGGTTAATGAATGCATGTCCAGAAGGTTCAAATTGTGCAGGGGAACCAGACATGGTTATCTCTTATTGCCTTTACTTTTTGCCCTATCATTGGAATCCCTGGCAGCTAGGATTCAGGATGACTCAAAGATTAAGGGCATCAAGGTAGGCAGGGTAGAATATAAGATTGCTCTATATGCAGATGATACCCTGCTTTTCCTGTTGGACCCTCCTGCCTCTGTCCCTCCCCTGCTGCAGCTTCTAAGCCAGTTCCAACAATTAGCAGGCTATAAGATTACCCAGAGCAAATCTGAGCCCCACTTGCTGAGTGGCGCCCCTCCCCCCCAGTTTTAATTCACAATTCCCCTTCTCTTGGGCACACAAAAATACTTTCAGGTACTTGGGAGTACATATCTCAGTAGATACCTCAAAATTATTCTCAAACAACTATATGAAGCTTTTCAATGTGGTGAAACAGGACCTCGCTAGGTGGAAAATCTTACCCCATTCCCTTTATGGTAGATCACAGATTATTAAGATGAATGTATTACCATGATTTCCATTTTTTTTCCAAACACTCCCGATACCCATCCCAGGCAATTTCTGGAAAGAGTTAAACATAGGTCTTAAAAGATTTGTTTGGGGTGGGGGAGAACCAAGGCTATCTTATTCTCTTTTGATGGCCCCAAGGGGGAGGGGTGGTTTGGGGCTTCTGGACATGGAAAAATGTTACTTGGCTGCACAGGGGCCTTGGCTTCTGTCCTGGCTTAAACAAAGAGAGAACTCAGGATGGTATAGGTTGGAAAGGGATCAACTGAAGGGCCAACCTCTGTGGACATTGGCCACAGGGAAAATTCCCTCAGCTATTTAGTTTAAAACTGAAAACCCCAGGACAAAGCAGACCATTAGGTCTCTTCTTAAATTAAGGCAAATATTATGGTCTCCTAATGACCTGGGTCCGCTCTCATTGATCAGACACCACACTGATTTTGTGCCTCCTACACTGGGCAGGGGGTATGCATACTGGGAGAGACAAGGGCTGGTTTGTTTTTCACAACTTTTCCTACAAGGGGAGTGTATGAGTTTTGTCCAATTTAAACAAAAATATAAGCTGACAAATGGGGACCTATTTAGATTTTTACAAGTGAGGAACTTTGTCTTTACATGGTTTACACTTTTTTTTTAAAGGTAAAAAAAGGCCATGTGACCCATCGAGTTTTCCTCCACACAATTTGGGTTATTTAATCAAGTACCCTGGATATGTTTATCTAATTCGTTTTTAAATTCTTCTATGTTTTTTGAAATGACTATTTTCTGGGGAAGTTAATTCCATAATTTCAGTACCCTGACTGTGAAAAAATGTTTCCGTTTGTTCCTATTAGCCTTATGCATAATTAGTTGATGGCTATTACAACTAAGTTTATCTGGTTTGTTAGCATATTCTATCCCACATTCTACCATCAGTTATTTATCTTAAAGTATTTTAAACAACATCAATAGATCACCTCTCTGGTGTCTTGTCTCTAGATCATACAATCTAAATTCCTTACACCTTTCTGAATATGTGAGATTTTTTAATCTGGGTATCAACTTTGTAGTCCTCCTCTGGACACCCTCAAGAAACCTCTGGTCCTTTGACAGATAAGGTGACCAGAAGGCTGCTTCATAGTCCAGGTGTGGTCTAATGTATGAATTATAAAGAGGCAAGATACAGTTTTCGTATCGACTAATGAATGCTCTTTTGATGCAATTCAGTATATTATGAAACCTAAGAGTACTCTGTCTACAGTGGTCACCGGGTGATAATTGATCATTAATCAGTATGCCTAGGTATTTTTCAGAGTCAGCAAACTTTATTTGTTTATTATGTATATAATATCTTACATTTGGATGTGTGGGTCCCAGGTGCATTACTGTGCATTTTTCCTCATTAAACATCATGTTGTTGTCTGTTGCCCAGTTTACTAATTTTGCGAGGTCTTTTTGTAGGGCCTGTGTTTTTAATTAGTGTTTACTTCTCTACATAATTTGGTGTCATCAGCAAATTTGCTGATGTGGCAATCGATACCCTCATGAAGATCTGAAATGTGTATTCCAAATAGAACTGGGCCCAGGACTAAGGCCTGAGGAACCCCACTTGTCACAAAAATTGAACCTGAGTAAATATTTTGGATTCCAACTACTTGGGATCTGTTGGTTAGCCACTCTGAAACCCAAGCTATGATATGTTGATCAAATTTCATAACCTTCATTTTTTGTACCAGAATGTAATGTGAGACTTTATTGAAAGCCTTTTTAAAATCCAAATATATAACATCAACTGATATACCTCTATCAATAGAATTACTAAATGTTTCATAGAAACTGATAAGATTTGTGGTACATGATCTCCCTTTAATGAATCCATGCTGTTTTAGATCCTTTATTCCCTTACATTCCATCTCCACTTCAATCCTGTTCTTAAGTATTCTTGCAAGACCATGGACGTAAGGGTGATAGGTCGATAGTCCACGACTTCCTTTTTATTTCCTTTTTTTTCTGTAAATTGGTATAACCACAGCTTGTTTCCATTCATTAGGTATGTTTCATTGCTGCAAAGAGCTATTAAACAATATTTTAGTGGAAGAGAAATCGATTAGGTTACGATTTTTAATTAACTGAGTGTTAATACCAATAGGTCCTGGTGCTGAATCTACCTATAAGGCCTTGATTGCAGTAACAACTTTATCCATTGTAATTTTAGATGCTAATGGTTGATCAGTTGTTGAATTTTGTACCACCTTAGGATCAGCATTAAATACTGAAGCAAAGAATCGATTAAATCTATTACATGTATCAAAATAATCTGATAATTCTTCCCCATTGTCATTGAATACACATGGAATAGAGCATTTTTGTCTATTTTTATTAATATATATAAAGAAAGCTTTATGGGTTTTAGTTAATGCTAATTTGTATTCAACCTTACTTCTTTCCCTTTTAATCATTTGTTTTGATATTTGAGGAACTCTGGGATTTCATCATTTTTGAAAAAGCCTTTTCCTTAATGGCAATTTGAATTCTGACTGTGTTGGTTAGCCATGACAGTATTTTACCTTTATTATTGTGAGATTTTTTAATTGCAACATATACTTCTTCTAATTCCATAATAATTGATTTGAATAATAACCAACATTGGTCCACATTCAGATCTTTGAAAAGGGTCTCCCAATTATAACCATTTAATGTTGTTTCTATTTTATTGTAGTTGGCTTTATTATAGTTATAGCTTTATCTAGCTCTACCCAAATTAACTTTTAAATTGCTAATATTGAATAATATTGTATTATGGTCACTATTCCCTATAGGACCCCTAATTTTCAGATCAGTTAAATCAGTAGCTAAATTTGTGAGTACCAGGTCAAGAATATTGTAGCCCCTAGTAGGTTCATGTACCTTTTGTTCTAACCCCACCTCAATAAAGGAATTCACAAACTGGCCTTCCAAAGTTGATTTAGTGGTTAGGTTTTCCCAGTCAATTCCTTGGAGATTAAAGTCCCTGACCTCAGTTATACTGGAGTTTGATAATAATTTTTTGATATCTGTAATTAATTGATTACCATAGTTTAAATCTGCCAGTGGGGGTCTGTAGTAGTTAACTAACAAAAAATGTTTGTCCTTCGTTTATTGTATTTTTACACAAATACCTTCTATTTCTGTTGACATGTTTAACATATGTTCCATTGCTATAATTTTGTTAGAGATATATAAACATAAACCTCCTCCTTTTTTAGTACTCCTATTTTTATGAAAAAGTGAGTAACTTGGGACATTCATATGCCAATTCTAATTGCCATCACACCAAGTTTCAGTTTTGGCTGCTATTTCAATCCCACTGTTTATTAGTATCTCCATAAGTTTGGAGACCTTCAGAACATTAAGGCTCATAGTATTAGTTACCAAGAGCTTAAAAGTATTAAATTCCTGTTTGATATTGCAAGAAACCTTCTCTATGTACCCCCTCGCATTTAGTTTAAAGCTTTCTCTATAGTATTTGCAGTGGACTTTCCCAGTACTCTTGAAAGATTCCAATCAAGGAAAGGTTCTTAGGCCTCGATTGGAGTGGGGGGATTTGTTTTATTGGTGGGTTCATCTGTCAGGGAAAATGAAGTCAATATCCCAAATATATAATCTCTTCTTGGGGAGGCCCTCCACACAAAGTCACCAGCTGCACATGAAATGGGAATCTGAATTGAAGGGGTCGATCCTTCTGTCTAGCTGGTCAAAGAGATTGGAGAAGGGCTGAGCAGTCACCTCATCTCCCTCATATGAGGAATTTAATTAGAATGCCATCACAAGACTTTTCCTAACCCTCTCCCATACTAAACATTTCTGTTCCTCCAGCTCTGATTGCTGTTGAAGATAATGCAATGCCAAAGGTACACATTACCACATATTTTGGGGATGCCTGGTGCTGAAACCATTCTGGCAAGAGGTACATGCCCAGATTCAGGTAATATTGGGACCACTTATCCTTGCTCCTTTCAGACTTTGATTTTGGGCATGGGTGGGGAGATACTGGGGGCCAGAGGAAGGCATAAACTCTTCTGCATTTTTTGAGTGGCTTTGTTAAGTGCATTACTATTAAATGGCTCTCCTCAGACCCACCAATACTTTCCCTTTGGATTAAAAAGGTAGAAGAGTTGGAGGAGATGGATCACTTGATGGCCTCGATCCATCTTCGCCTGGAGAGGTTTCTTGTGGAATGGGCTCCATGGCTTACAAGAGCTCTCCCCCCAGACTGAGGTGACCCTTGGGACTCTTCAAAAATAAAGGCCTAGGGTAGACCTCTTAGAGTGGGGCTTTGATGGTTCACACACTGGACTTGACTCTCTCTTAATCCACTGATCAGGCAATAATAACCACACATTGCACAGATTTGTAGTACATAAGTTACAATTTATTTCACTCCTGTTTACAATGTAATTTCTTTTATCAAAGTTTAAATATTGATTTGAAGTATAATAGATGCTCCTGCATCACAATCTCGAGGAAGGAAAATATGGTGCCCTTAGGTGGGCTTACGCTTGTTTGGGATTTCTCGAGGGACAATGCTGTGCTGTCCTCTGGTGTCTCTGAAGTGGACTCTGTTGCTGAGAAGGATCATCACTCTTGAGAGAACAAGGACATTATTATGTGTTTGACTTACATCTCTGAAGTAATCAATTTAATTGTGTACTTTGTACCTATTAAGTGGCTTGCAATGGTCAAATATAATGGTTGATACAATGTTTAACAATGAGAAATAAAAACTAAGTTTAAAAAAAAAGAAATAAATAAAAATAATCAGAGTAGTCCAAAGGTGTCTTTCACATCGTTGTGGTGACATAATGCCAACATATTACTCGTGCAAGAATGCATATTATTTTCTTTAGCTGTCATTACTATCACTTTCTTTGCATAAATAGTGTCTCTCGCTGGTGGCTGCTGGATTGGGGCTGCTATGAGTTTATAAATACAATGTTGTAAAATGTAATGAGTTACTACTGAATCTTGAGAGGATTCAAAACCATGGACTAACTGCATATGCCTGAGCTAGTGTACCCTATGCTGTCACTTGTTGGCAGTCCCTCACAAGTGCCATTGTGAAGTTTAATGCCTTCACAGATTTCTTTTGCAGTTTCTTATGCCTGAAACTATAATAATGTCTTTATGATTAGGAGTGCAATTGTGAGCTATCACTCGCTGTCAGCTTCACATTTCCACCATGAAAACAAGCAGAGCATTCCAAAGGTGTCTTTTCCATGGTTATACTGACAGAATGCCAACATATTACAGGTGCAAGAATACAAAAGTCAGAAGCAGTCCAAAGATGTTTTTCCAACCATTATAGTGACAGAATGCCAACATATTCTAAGTGCAATAATATATCTTCTTTAAATTACCTGTCATTACTATACTGTCATTAAATAAATACTTTCTCTTGCTGGCCTCTGCTGGACCGAGACTGCCATAATTAAAAAGAAATGCAATGTCAGATTAGATGAATGCTGTTTGGATACAGCTGGTATGACAGATAACTAGCACTAATACATATTATTTATATCTGCTATCATTTGTCAGCCCTTCATCGCATAACATGTATCTTTCTGCCAAGCCATTCCTATTGTAGGTGATTGCCATCACATGACATTGGCATTCTTTGTGCAATAATAAAAAAATTGTTATGCGTACTGTCTGAGGTCTTGTTACTTTCTGTGCATTGCCATATCTGTGGGGTACACTTTGTGGGATAAAAGGTGTGAATTAATATTCTAATTGCATCTGCAGAGAAACAGAAACAATATGTACTGTGACTAATAATGCCTCAAAGTGAATATATGTTATACAGTTCCATGCAATGTAATGTGTCACCATTGCATCCTGAAAAGATCCAAAACCTCAGACTAACTGCATATGCCAGAGCTAGTGTACCCAATGCTGTCACTTATTGTCAGTACTATGCCAGTGCCAGTGCAGTTTATGCCTTCACATGTGTCCTTTGCATTTTCTTATGCCTGAAACTATAATATTTTCTTTATGATTGGGGTGCAATTGTCAGCAATAACTTGCTATCAGCTGCAGGACAGTGGCAACTACTCATTTCCAACATGAAAACAAGCAGAACATTCCAAAGGTGTCTTTTTCGCTGTTATAGTGACAGAATGCCAACATATTACAGGTGCAAGGATACAACAGTCAAGAGCAGTTCAAAGGTGTCCAAAACCATATCTGTAAGGTACACATTATGGAATACAATGTGGGAAATAATTTTCTAATTTCATCTGCAGAGAAATGGAAACAATATACTGCATACTGTGACTAACAATGCCTCAAAGTGAATGTACACTTGACACTTAAAATGGCAGTGTGCATTCTTTCTGATGTTGTGCATGTTGTTGTGACTTTCAGTTGTTTGGAGGAAAGCAGGCAGTGCCAAATTTATGTTTTTATTTATTAGCTTTTGGGGACCGGGTAAGTGCATTTTCACAATCCGGGAGAGTACAAGATGCAAAATACCGGAATTCATATAGATTTATTATGCAAATGAAATTGTACATTAATGAATCATGAACAGCTCAAAAACCTCTGACAAACTGCCCACACCTGCAAAAGTATGTCTCCATATGATGTAATGTAACAAATACTTAGGGGTGTGTATAGCAGGGCATGCAAAAAGGCAGTAAAAAAATTTCCATTGGACACTCTGGCTGCAAAAATAATCTACAGTCAATTAGATGCTTTTTCCCTATCTCCATATAAGAAATCCAATGGCAGTTGTCTGTCAGTTGTACTCACAAAATCAAGTATTACTGGTGCATGATGCAGACAAATGGAAAACAAAACGATTGAAAAAAAAGAATTGGTTACAACACAAAAATATGTGTTCCTATCTGTGTTGGTAGGGTGTATGTTTGTTTGTCAGGGGCCTTGGTGTGATATGTATATGTGTATGTATGGTGGGTAGTTTCATATTGGCTGTGTGTGTGTGTGTGTGTCCATGTGCATGTGTGTTTGTGTGTGTGTGTGTGTGTGTGTGTGATGGCTAGGTTTGTGTTGGCTGGCTGTGTGGGGGGGGTGGCATGGTCGGAGTGAGTGGCTGGCCCTGTGTTTATGTTTGTGTGTTGGCTGGTGGTGTGTGTGTGAGTGCTGGGGAGTAAGTGGCTGGCACTGTATGTGGGTGTGTGTGTGTATTTGTGTGTGTGGGGGGTGGCTGGGTGTGTATGGGTGGGGTTGGTTGGTGTGCTCCACAGGCAGCAGTGGCCTGAGAAGACTGTATGCATGAATGCTACAGTAGTGTGAATGGACATTTTTCAGGCCTGCTACCTTGATGTGTGTTTGGGTGCAGGGAGGATGGCTCAGTGTGTATGGGTGGGTGCACTTCACAGACCAGAGCGACTCTATCAGTCTGCATGAATAAGTGCTGGTGTCATCTCCAATCGGTGGGGGGGCAGGGCACCAGGCCAACATTCCCTCACAGCCCTTTTGCAATGTCGCAATGGAATACATTTGAAGGGACTGGCAACAGAACTTATCAGAGTTATCAGTGTCAGTTTCTGAATCAAAGGCAGCTTAAGCACCCTCACTAGGAATATCACTAGATACTAGAGACTCAAATTGGTATGGTTGGATACCAATATGAAAGTTTTGATCAATGTCCTCCACATCTTCAAGTTCTTCAGCTTTGAACACTGTAGATTTTGATCACAGGCACACTGAAAGCTTTGTGAACCAAGCTTTTTTAATACAACCATGCACAGCATGAGCCAATGATTCAGGCCAGTGTGACATCACAGGAGATCCCTGAGGGTGGGGCTGAGGTCAGTTTTCCTGAATAACCAAGGCAATATTGACAAACAAACTCTTTTTTTTGTACTTTGGAAGCTGAATTCAAACATAAAAGTAAGTTTGTTTGTTATAAAAGCCTATAAACTATCAAAAGCTATCCTCAATTCAGGCAAAATAGAACTTTTAAATGAGCTTGGGTATTAACTTGGAGAGCTGTAAATAGATTGTGACTCAGAGTGAATGGCATGTTATTGGAGATGGTGATAAACTTTTTGAGCTGTGCTTACTTCGAGGTGAAACAGGTGCCTTGGTTTGCTGGTACCCACTTAAAGGCCAATGGGTGCACAAAAAGCACTTATAGAAACATAGAAACATAGAATTTGATGGCAGATAAGGACCGGTTGGCCCACCCAGTGTGCCCATTTCCCTACCTAATGGATAAGCTGCAGATCCTAGTTAACCAGCAGCCTACTTCTTTCTACCCCCACCCCCTAGAATTGCCTTATGGCTGTCCCATGCATGCTTGAATTCAACCACTGTTTTTGACTCCACAACCTCCTCTGGAAGGCCGTTCCATGCATCCACAACCCTCTCTGTGAAAAAATACTTCTTTACATTACCTCTGAGATGCCCTCCCATCTTCAAATTGTTCCCCCTTGTTCTTGCACACCTCTTTTTGTGAAAGATTCTACCCTCTTGGACTTTGTTGATTCCCTTGAGGTACTTGGACTTTTCTATCATGTCCCCCCTCTCCCTCCTTTCCTTAAGGTTATACATATTAAGCTCCTTTTGTCTCTCTTCATATGTCTTCTGGTGCAGACCCTGCACCATTTTAGTTGCCCTCCTCTAGACAGCTTCCATCTTGTCTATGTCCTTGTGGAGATTGGGTCTCCAGAACTGCACACAGTACTCCAGAAGGGGTCTCACCAGTTGTCTGTACAGAGGGATAACAACTACCTGTTTTCTACTGGTGATGCTCTCCCATGCATCCCATTATCCCCCAGCCCTCCCTCTGCCCTCTCACATTGCTTGCCCACCTTTAATTCATCTGATATGACTACCCCAGGTCCCTTTCTATTTTGTTGTTGTTAGTATCTCACCCCATTGTGTACTCTTCCCCTGGGTTTTTGTTTCCCAGGTGCATTACCTTGCACTTCTTAGCAATAAATCTAAGCTGCCATACATTTGACCATTCCTCTAACCTTACCAAGTCCCTTCTCATCCTTTCCACCCCACCTTGTGCATCAACTCTGTTGCAGATCTTTGTGTCATCTGCAAAGAGACATACTTTTCCTTCCAGTCCCTCTGCAATGTCACTTACAAAGACATTGAAGAGGACTGGTCCTAATATCAAACCCTGCAGCACTCCACTAGTAACCTCCCTTTGTTCAGAGTGGACTCCATTTACTATTACCCTCTGTGTCCTATTCTCCAGCCAATTCTTTACCCAGGCTATCATCTTGAGACCCACTTCCAGGCTGGCTAACTTGTATAATATCTTTTGTGTGGGACTGACTCAAATGCCTTGCTAAAGTCTAGGTAGGCCATGTCCACAGTCCCTCCCTGATCTACTACTTTGGTCACCCAGTCAAAGAAATCTATTAGATTTGTCTGGCATGAACTTCCTGCTGTGAATCCATGCTGTCTTGGGTCCTGTGCCCCTCTGGCCTCTAGTTACTCGACAATTCTTTCTTCAGAAATGATTCCATCATTTTCCCTATCACTGAGGTTAAACTAACTGGTCTGTAGTTTCTCGCTTCTAACTTGCTCCCACTTTGTGAAGAGGAATCACATCTTCCCTCCTCCAGTCCTCAGGTACCACCCCATCCTCCCATGATTTGTTAAAGACAGTAGTCAGTGGTGTCACTAGTTCTACCCTTAGTTCTTTTAGAATTCTGGGATGAATCCCATCAGGCCCCATTGCTTTGTCCACCTTCAGTTTTAAGAGTTCTTTCAGAACCCTTCCTTCTGTAAATGGCTGGTATCAACTTCTGTATCCAGAGTGTTTCTATTGTTTGTTTTAGGTACCTCCCTCTTCATTTGTAAATACTGAGCAAAAATATTTGTTTAGTATCTCTGCCTTTTCACAGTCACCCTCTGCCCACCCTCCTCTTTATTAAGCCTCACTATCCCCTCCTTAGTCTTCCTTCACCCTGATGTACCTAAAAGGATTTATCCCTTCTTAACTGAGTTGGCTATCTTTTCCTCAGTTTGGGCCTTTGCTGTTCTGACTGCCTTCCAGCATCCTTTTGCTTTAATTGATACAATTCTCTGTCCTGCTTCTTCTGTGATTCCTTGTACTTTCTGAATGCTTTCTTTTTCTCTTGAACCTTCACTGCCACCTCCTTTGAGAACCATAGTGGTTTCTTACATCATTCTGTTTTGTTTTTTTGCTTCACACAAAGGCTTGTTGCCTCTGTGATGGCGGTTTTTATTATTCCCCATTGTTCTTCCACCCCACCATCCTGCCCATTTGCTAGTGCATTCCTTAGGCACTCACCCATTTTGGCAAAGTCAGCACTCCTGAAGTCCAGTATTTTTGTCTTTGTATGGCTTGACTCTATTGCTGTGTTTATTGTGAACCATACTGTTCGATGGTCGCTAGTTTCCAGGTGGCTACCCACTTCTACATTTGTGATCCTCTCTCCATCTCCATTTGAGAGGACCAGTTCTAAGACTGCTCCCTGTTAAGTGGGTTCCAATACTAGTTGTCTAAGGCATGCCCCCTGTAGGGCATCTAGAATAACCCCACTCTTCGAAGTGGCTGCTGCAACTGCACTCCAGTTAACATCTGGCATATTCAGATCACCCATCAGCAATATCTCCCCTTTATCTGCCATTCTAAGTATATTTTCTATCATTTCCTTGTCCATTTCCTCCCCCTGAGAGGGGGGTCTGTATACAACCCCTGTGGGGATTGTGGTGCCATTGTCTGCCTCCAAATTGACCCACAGAGCTTCTTCTCCTCCCTATTTACCCTTTTGTTCTGTTGCTTTGATTCCTTCTCTTATGTAGAGAGCTGCTCCTTCTCCTCTTCTTTTACCCTCCCTGTCCTTCCTCTAGATAGACTATCCTGGTATGTTTACATCCCAGTCATGGTTCTGTGTGCACCATGTTTCTGTGACTGCCACGATATCCAGATGTTCCTCCTCCATCAAGGCCACTAATTCAGGAATCTTGTTACCCAGACTACGGGCACTGGTACTCATTGCTCTCCATTTTTTAATGGCTTTACCTTCTGTAGCAGCATCCCCCACTGACCTTTCTACCTTGGTCTTTTTCTCATTTAGTACCCTGTTTTGTAGGGGGAGGCTGGCACTTCCACTTGCTGCAACACTGAATAATATTCCATAACTAAGGACATTCTTCTCATTATTCCTTCTTTAATAAGAAAATCAGAAATCCACAGCAATAAATCCAAATAATCAGTTTCATAAAAGCAAAAGTGGAATACAGTGATGCCTCACACAGCATCCTCAAACAACCTAGTATGCTGGTTGCAGGCTTCCTGACATGTTTCACACACTTTCATGCTTTCTCAAAGGATGCCTGATACCCTTAACCACTCCCCTTAAATAGGCCTAGTGCTTAAAGTGATAGTACAGAATTATCATCATATTGGCATTACTATTTGGCTAAACATTAAAAAACAACTTCATATTGACATCATTTACAAACAGGTGCTTACCCAAGAATTATGTTTCATTTCAGCACATCTGTTAATTTTTTAAATGTATAAATTGAAACTTTATATCACATACATACATACAGTACAAAAGGAAATTGCACAAAGTTTGGCCTGGAAGACAAACCTCCTCAGCATTTTTCTTTGAACTGCTGGTGCAAATCTGAAAAAAACAAAGAGACAAAACAGATATTTACATATCATAAAAATCATAAAAACATGACCAATAATTTTAGTATTCAATTCCTCTTTTTAAGGAACGGCCTAATTTCTGTCCTATCATTTAATCCAGGATGTTCCAGTGCTGGAAAAGCATGGATCCAATACTGTTCCCTCTTCAACAGCAGGTTATCAAAATTACCCCCTCTAAGGGACATCACAGGTCTTTCTATACCGTGAATGTAAATCTATGATCATCCTTTTTTCTAGATTTAAAAATGTGCATGGCTAGAGCATTTTTTACATCTTTATTTTCAATCGCTCGGATGTGTTCACCTATTCTGGTTTTGAAAGCTCTTTTAGTTTTGCCAATGTAGAAGCTACCACATTTACACTCTGCCAGGTAAATAACACCACATGTACCACATGTGATGAATCCCCTAACTTCAGTATCTTTTCTTGTTGCCCTATTTGTAAAAGTCTTGGTGTTTTTCACTTTACAACAATATTTACAGTTGCCACATTTGTGGCAACTATTGTTCCTTTGTGTCAACCACATCCTACTCTGTACTGCTCCTGGCTGCATGGAGTGTACTGTATATTATACAATGGGGTATCATATTCCAGCACTCTCATTGGCTAACTGGCACCTTCCATGTGTTGTAAAATTTAACATACCAACGCAAAAGGTGCCAGTCAACTGCATCACCAGTCCCAACTGTGAAATAAATTTGACCCGCCATCTTGACTCCCCACTAAGCCATGCCACTGCAGCCCGAGATTCCAAACAACAGACTACTTTTAAACTCACAGACCCAACATTCCCACAGTCTGTTTTATACCCGCCCAAAACAAGCACAACAAAAACCTATGACAAGGCTCAAAACTCTCCTTATCCACTGACTCACTCTCTTTCCCTACACATGCCGATCTGCTCTCCGCATATCTACTTTTCTGTTAACAGTTAAAACAAATTACTAACTGAAAAATGTACCTGCTTTACCCAGAAGACCAACAGCTTAAGTTTTCAAAGGCACTGTGTCGGATACTCCTTAGCATATCATGTCATCTCCTATTCCAACTCCTGCTACAAAACCAAGCTGAAAAAAAAAAACAAGCACATACTTTCGTTCTAAAAAAAAGCCTAGGATCGAGACTTCAGTAAATAGAATTACGGCATAAAACCCTTGATGTAAAGTATGCATTAACACGTAACAGTTTTGACCTTTGCTGTTCCAAGCCCTCTGACCTTACATCTTCTCCACTTTACTAAGAGCTGACGCAGATGACATAAAAAATACCCTATTTTCCAGTGGTTTTGGAAGACCACATACATAAACAGTACACAACAATCCAGTACTTTTTTTTGTATCACAAGAATAAACTAAATAAAAATTATTTAAAATGCAAAAAACAATATATTTTTCTTTTATTTTTTTAACCTAATATAAAGTGGACCATTTATATAATCACAATAAACCACTCCAGGGTGTTGGTGATGCTAGGATTTACCCATGCCTGTATGGTTTGGTCACTCGGCCTGTGGCCTCATGACTGAACCACGCCAGGCATGGGTAAACCCAGCATCACCAACACCCTGTCATGGTTTATTGCTTAAGTCCTTCACTGTTTTTCCTTTTCTAAAAACAATCTTGGGACCAATTTCTCCTATATCCCTGAGCCCTGGAGAGCTTTTTTTCTCCTGTCAATAGGAACATTGCTGTGAGACGTTAGAACTGCACTTACATATGAACAAATCATTGCCATAGCTCCTTGCTGTAAAAAGAAACACCATTTAGTTTTATTTATTTTTTTTGCATTTTATGAATGTGGTATACAAGACAGCACTGTGAAGGAGACGGTCAGCTCTAACACTGTTGGTAATCCTGGGGGTGGGGCTGAGCTCAGTTTTCATGAATAACAAAGGGAATATCGACAGACAAACAATCTCTTTTTTGGTACTTTGAAAGCTGAATTCAAACACTAAAAAAGTTTTCGGGTTACAAAAGCCTATAAACTATAAAAATCTATCCTCAGTTCAGGCAAAATATAACTTTTAAATGAGCTGTGTTTAAGTGTCCTTGGGTCATTAACTTGGAGAGCGGTAAATAAAATGTGAATCCAGAGGCACAGAATGGCATGCTGTTGGAGATGGTGATAAACGTCTGAGCCCTGCTTCCTTGGAGGATCTGTTTGGGATGCCATTTAGAGCAGGGAGAGACTTTTTTCTCTTGTCAACAGGAACATGGTTGTGACAGTAGAACTGCACTTGCATATTAAATAAATCATTCCCAGAGCTCCTTGCTGTAAAAAGACCATTCAGTTTTTTCTTCACAGTTTATGAATGTGATATACTTGAAAGCACTGTAAAGAAGATGGTCAGCTCTAACACTGTTGTCAATGCAGGCTTCACTTTCTCTTCCCCCATGGGAGGAACGCTACCTCCAATGCACACAGTTCCACCTCTTTTTCCTCCCACAACCCTTACATTGCTGGTACTGCTCTCTCCCACATGAACAGTCCCAGCTCTCTTCCCTCCCACAGACGTAACAAAATAAGCCTGTGCTAACACTGAGATCCATGCTGAACATAGGCTTGCATTGATTTTAGTGCGGGATCACAAAAATGGTGGACTCAACTACTGTGTTCAACGGAGGGTAATTAATGCAGGGAGTCCTTCTCTCAGCAAAATGTCTGCAGGCTACACCTACTGCAGCTGTAAAAATAATAACTATAAAAGAAGGTGTTGATGCTCGTACATAACAAGCATAAACACCTCTGATTCTGACTATTTTAAAAAATAATTTAATATAACATTTTATAATCCTTGAAGTTATATTTTGAAAGCTTCAACTTTTGCACTGTTAGGCTTAGAAAGTATTTTATTAAATGAAAGCTTTTATTCTGAAAAAACATGAATAGATTATTATGCTCTAGCTCTCATGTGCTCCTAGATGTCTATACATTCATCTGTGAATCAACCAATTTCTTTAATATTATTCACAGTGGAAAATTTTCAAAAATGGATACTGACAAGACCAGTTCACTTAAATAAGATAGTTGTAGGTAAACATTATAACAAATATTGGGACAGGTCTTTGTTATATCAGGCTGCTGGTATTTGGAATTCTCTTCCTGATGAGGTAAGAGAAATTCCAAACTATTCTTTGTTTACTCATACTATAAAGGAGCTATATGCTCGTATTTGTGAGTGTTAAGTGTTTTTTGTAGATTTTTATAATTTATTGTAAGTTTTCTTGGTATATTATGCTGTTTATATATTGTAGTGTTTGTATTTATATGTATTTAATATGGAACTTATTTGTATGTAACTAGATAGGAATTTACACAGGTCTGTCTTGTAAACTGGATTATGTCCAAATGACATATATTACCTGTATAAAACTACATTGCCTACCTACCTATACATAGCAAAGGACCCCCTTATACCACTAGCCAATCAGGTGCATGTGGACAGGCTTGTAGAAGAACAATTTTCAAATCAGACTTTGGCTACAGTATCTTGTGGCATTTCCTCACATTTCCTACCTCCCTCCTCAGATCACTAGTTTCTCCTGGGCCACCTCCTAACCACCAGTGCCCAGCAATGGACCTCCTTGTGCCACCAGCCAGTTAGGCATATCATGGAAGGGGCTTTCTTTACCTCTTACATCTGGTTCCTTCGGTCAAAGGGGCTGAAGTACTAATGGCTGAAGGGCTAAGGGCATCTAAGGAGTCTGCCTGGCATCAGCTGTCAGCCAGCCATACTGCACCCCAAGTCTGCCTCCTAACTCTGTCAGAACTGTCTGTATCCAATGAACACCATGTCAGACTGTGCTCCACCTGCTATAGTGTGAACCTGCTTTTTTTAAAGTTATACAGTCTGGATACAACTTAATTTCACCCGGTCTAGGTGAGATATATTTCCTCCTTCAGTGTCACTCTGCCTAGTATTGTTGTGTGCTCATGGTACTCTGCTAGCTAGTGCTTAGTCTGCAGCGTTAGTTTCATTTTAACATCGTATTTGCTGACTGCTAATATTAACCTATCTGGGTGTACCCATATTTTTTACTGTCTTCTATAATCTTATCTCAAGGATTGTCATTGTAAACTTTCCATTCCAATTATCAGTACTATACCCTGCTTATTTGCACGAACTTAAGTCCTCTCAATATTCTGTGTGTCCATTCTGCATAGCATTTCTCTAGCCTGTTGTATCTATCTCATGTTTTCATCACTGCTTAAATATTGTCATTGTAATTTATACATTCACTTCTTAGGCCTGATAACATGTGCGGCTTTACAGTGCTTGACTATATTTTGACTCATATTATGAAATGGGTAGAAAGAATGCTGGCTCCTGATTGGCCAAGAGGTAATTTCAGCTGTGCTGGGTGTAAAATGGCTAAACTGACAGTGGCTCAATGAAAATAAAAAAGGACATATTTCATAACTGCAATTAGGCACTCCAGGGAATGTAATATGATGGGCTAACAGCCCTTTTTGGGTGGTGGAAGCACTCAGCTTCACCTCAAGCTTCAACCCACCCAATGTGGGCTGTTATCACATCGTAATGCACCTGTTGTCATGGCTTATTGCTTAATTCCTTATTTACTGTATTGTGTAATAGTTTCCTATTGCATCTTTCCTCGAGCTTACAGTGTATGTTGTCTTCGTCTGACTCATCCCTTTCTCTCTCTCCTCTTCTCACTCCCTCCACCTCCTTCCCCTATCTCACTGTCTCTTCCCCCATTTCCTCATTTCTTCTTCCACCAACCCACTCTTCACTCCTCCCCTTTAATCTCCTCCCCCTTTATCCACACTGGTCTCATTTCATTCCCATCACTTAACTTGGAGTATCTACATGGCCCCCTCAGCTCTTTTCCCCACTCACACCTCCTAGCCCTCCCCACTGTTCAGAGGGGCAGAAAACCAAATCCCTTTAGTTGCTCCTCCTCCTCCTCCTGTCTGGTAATGTGGGAGGGGTGAGGGCCTGCATCTATCCAAGAGGAGAATTGAAATCCTTAATGAACAGTTTAGATGTTACTTTGGTAAATCTTTAAACTAGATGAAAGGTGTGGCAGAAGAAATTGGAGATGCAGTAACTGTTCCCCATAGGCTGAGTTAGAAATTAGGGTAAACCTGAGGGGAATGGAAACCCCAAGGGTGGAAATTAATAAAGTAAGCAGGGCAGTAGAAATAAAGGGGGGTTAGAACAGAAGCATTAAAAAGAGAGGTAGAAGCAGGGGGCCAAAATGGAAAAAAAGGGGGTACCAAGTAGAGTGGTAAGAAAATCTAGAAGAGGCTGGCAAGGTGGCACTGCAGGTTGAGGTGCTGCATGCCACACCAGTGACCCAGGTTTGGGAACAAGCCCGGGCTGCCTGGGTCAGCAGGGGAGAGAGAGGATTGAACATCTGTTTGACTGCTCTCCTCTCAGGCAGGGAGGGATTGCCATCTCACTCATTAATTTCCTCTGCAGTGGCTGGAGGAGATGCGAGTCAGGAGGCATATTGCCAATGGATGCTGTTGGCGGGAAGGGGCACAGAGAATAAATGGTGTATTTGGAGCTGGCAGGCTCCACAGTGGCTCTCCTGTGCCTGTCTTGGCCCCCTGAGTATCTGGATTTCACTCTGGGGGGTGGAGGAAAGCTGGCTTCTCTTTGCTTCAACACTGTCATACTGTCATGGGGGGACCCATGGGGGATTGTAGGGGAAGTTGTGCAGGGAATGGAGATCCAGAGACCGAGTCCCTCCAAGGGAGGGACCGGAGTCACCTGCCAGGCTCCCAGGAGTATAAATAAATATCAGGAAAAAAATAGAAAATATAGAAGAACATGTATCAAATGCTAGCAGTCCTGGAAGTAGGATTCTGGACCTAGAGGCCATAGTTGTAGAGGCCAACCTGGCTGTATTGGCCATAATTGACTCATGGTGCACTGAAAACCATGATTGGAACATGTCTGTACCAGGCTATACTCTGCTAAGGTGGACAAACTGAGAAGGAAAGGAGGGGGTGTGATGCTTTATGTGAGAGAAGTCAGAAAAGCAATGGAAGTACAGGGAATACAGTGGGGGAAGCTGAGATAGTGTGTATCACCCTAGATACATGGAATGGATCCCCAATTTACACTGGTGTGATATGTAATCTTCCAGCAGATGGCAGATGGGGAGGAGTTAGATAAGGTACTGTTAAATCTGCTGTCAAGATTGAAAAAAGGGGGAGTTGCTACAGGTGGGGGACTTTAATCTGCTGAATATAGATCAGAATCTCCCAGCTGCTGCTCATATAGATCCGGGGACATTCTGGACTCTCTGCAGGATTCATTCCTCAGGCAACTGGTCAGTAAACCCATTCATGGTTGAACAATACTGGACCTGGTACTCACTAACAGGGACAGTGTTGCAGACATCAAGGTTGAAGGCCAGCTGAGGAACAGTGGTCACCATAAAATATGGTTCAGTATAAGGATGACTGTGGAATTGAACAAAAAAAGAAAATGGGTCCTGGACTTCAGAAGGGCATATTTTAAAGAGATGGGTGAATGCCTCAGAGATGACATGGCAGGGTGGATGACCTGGGTGAAGTGGAGGAACAGTGGACAAAACTAAAAAAAAGCCATAGGGAAGGCAATAAACATCTACATCAAACAAGTGACTAAAAGCAAGAGGAAAAACAAACTTCTATTGTACTTAAAAATGGTGACAGAAAAGATAGTGGCTATAAGGGTAGCTTTCAGAAGTTATAAGAAGATACAAAGTGAGGAGAATATAGCCGTGTATCAGGGGAAATGCAGAGAAGCAGGGAGACCAGTAAGGAGCACAAATGTGGAAACTGAAGAGAGAATAGCCCAGGCAGTGACAAAGGGGAACAAGGCATTTTTAGGTATGTCAGAGAAAGGAAGACAATCATCAGTGGGATCGTAAGGTTAAAAAGGGAAGAGGGGTAAGCCCGCCCCGTTGGCACAGCGGTGGGATTTCTGCTTGCAACACCAGCAACCCAGGTTCGGGAATGGACCCGGATTGTCGGAGGGCCGGCCGGGGGGAGAAGGATAAAGCATCCCAAGGACTGCTCTCCTTCCCCGGGGGGAGGGAGTGGGACGTGCTCAGAGCACTGAGGGCGCCTAGCGGAGGCTAGGGAACCTCAGACGTCTGACTGAACCAGGTCTGCTAGGCGGGGGCAGACGCTTGCTTCATTGCATGTCCCTGCCTCTGTAAGGAGAAAACCCAAGGCGAGGACAACATGCACATGGCGCCTTCCCTGGAGGACCTCAAGACACCACTGCCACTGCGGATCCCTGACCAGACATAAGGCCCATGAGTGCAGGCAAAAGTGGCCACTGCCCCGCCCTCTGGGGGGCAAGCCAGGGTGACTGGGGATCTCGGCAGCCATAGGCAGTGGTGGAGGTCTTCGGGGCGCAGTGACTAGGGCAGAAGGAATCCGGAGCCCAGCCCAGAAAAAATAGTAAATTGAAAAAAAAAAAAGGGAAGGGGAATGTGTAATGGAGGACCAGTAAAAAAGCAGGCATCTTTAACAGATACTTTTGTTTAGAATTCACATAGGAAGAAGAAAGGCAGTGGCCACAAAAAGAAACAGGAGCTCTGAAGGTAGGGAGGTTGACCCTAGTTCTTTTTCAGAGGAAATAGTCTTAAGGGACTTGTTAATCTGAAGCTGCACAAAGCAATTTGGCCAAACCGGGTGCATCCAAGGGTATTGAGGGAGCTCAGGGACGTGCTGGTTGCACCTCTGACTGTCCTATTTAACAGCTCACTGGAAATAGACATGGTTCCAGAGGACTGGAAGAGGCAGATGTAGTCCCATGGCACAAAAGTGGTAGCAGGTAAGAGGCTGGCAATTATACGTCAGTCAGCCTGACGTCACTGAAGGGAAAGTTCATGAAGTTGCTGCTGAAGGGAAGGATTGTGGAATATATTTAATCCAGTGGGTTACAAGACCTGAGGCAGCATGGATTCATAGGGGGTGGAGGTCACGTCAAACAAATCTGATGATTTCTTTGACTAGGTGTCCAAGAAATTTTGATCAGTCTGGAGCAGTGGATGTGACTTACCTAGATTTTAGTAAGGCGTATGATACCTTTGCATCTATAAGCCTAGTAGGAAGGCTGGGTAGCTTAGGTGTAGGACCAAAGGTAGTAATACTGGTAAGAAACTGGTTAGGAAATTGCCCCAAGAGAGTGGTGGTAAACAGAGTTTACTCCAAGGAAGGGAGGGTGACCAATGGAGTGCCTCAGAGATCAATGCTGGAACAGATTGTCTTTAATGTCTTTATAAGTAGCATTGCAGAGAAGCTGGAAGGAAAGGTCTGCCTCTCTGTGGATGACACCAAAACATGCAATATGGTGGACACTCCTTGGGGGTAGAAAGTATTAGCAGAGACCTGAGAAAACTCAGCGACTGGTCATGGGTATGGCAGCTGTGTTTCAACACAAACAAAAGTGCCACATGATGCACTTGGGGCACAGAAACCCAGGGACAGAGTACAAAATAGGAGAAGTGGTACTGACGACTATGAAGCAGGAAAGAGAGAGGGGGATAATCATATAAGTTGACCAAAAGGTGGTCAGGCAGTGTGGCAAGGCAGCTAAGAGAGCTAGTGGGATACTGGAGTACATAGGGTGTGGTATCACCAGCAGAAGGTGACAGGTGGTATTGCCTGTTTAAAGATTGCTAGAAAGACCCCACTTAATGAACTGTGTCCTGTTCTGGAGAACAGATGTCCAGATGGACATAGAAAAGAGGCAGTCCAGAATAGGGCAACTAAAACTATGCAGGGTCTGCATCAGAAGCCCTACAAGGAGATACTTAAGGACATAAATATATACACCATGCAAGAGATCAGGGAGAGGGGGGGATATGATAGAGACCTTCAAATACCTTGCAGGAGTAAGCAAAGTACAAGAGGGAAGTATTTTTAAGAAGAAAATACTTAAGGTCAAGGAGTGTGATAAAAAGATGGAGGGGGTAGATTCAGCAGTTGTGGGTTAGTACAGTACTTCTTCACAGAAAGAGTGGTGGCTTCCTGGAACAAACTTCCAGTGGATATGGTGGGGCAAAAACAGTGGTGTGGTTCAAGAATGCATGAGATAGGTATAAGGGAATCTTCTGGAAAAGGGAGGGGGTGTGGGTGAATGGGCCAGAGATAAAGCAGGATCGGCAGTGATGCTATAGGCAGGGAGAAATGGCCAGACTAGGTGGGCCAAGTAATTCTTATCTTCAGGCAAATTCTGTGTTGCTTTGTTTTGATATGTAGTCCAACCCTGGCCCCTCCCCTCCCTTCTTCTCTGTCTCCCCAGCTGCCATAGTTTGAGAATATTTCTCCTCATTGCTGGGTGCCTTCTTCCAAACATCAACCTCGTCTCTGTCTAAGTTTCACAATAATGTCACATTATCCTCTGTATCTTAAAATCCTTGCTCTTCTCCAGGATTCCAGGCTCTGGTTTCGCTCTTCTTGACTGTCAACTGTTTAGACAGGACAGGAGAAAATGTGAAGGTAGTGTTGCCATCTATGCCCATCACAGCTTGTCTTGCACCACAGCTATTAGAGAGGTTGCATCCTCCTCCCATCAGTTTATCCTTGTCAGCCTGTCATTCCCTTCCCCTGTGCCCATCTTCATTGGTTTATTCTATGCTTCACCTAAAATATCATCCTCTCACTACTTGATTCCATCTCTGCAATCTCCTCTCATTCCTACATTTAAGAACTCATTCTTCTTGGGGAGTTCAAAGTCAGTTGCCTTTCCCAAGCCTTCAGGCTGACCACCCACAAGGTTAAGTCCCCAAATCTCACACAGATTAACTACTGAACCTACTTGGCTCAACAATCGCTCCCAAAACAACACCCATTGGACTGAGTTACTTCCTCCAATACCCACCACATTGTTGCAGTAGGCATGTTGCGAGACGCATTCAGTGACCACTGCAAGATATTCTGCAACAGAAAGATCTATCATCCACTCTCCTCCTCCTCCTCCTCAAAATACATATGGACCAGTTGTCTCCAGTCACTCATCACCACTGATCTCCTGTGTGACCTTGATGTAACAGATAGGACTGCCATTTAGTCCACCAGTGGTATTGACATTGCCCTCTTGTTTCACTCCAAATTCTCCTCGGTTTGGGACATGCATGCTCCACTCAAAAATTCAGGGTAAAAACTCACCATCACCCCTGGATTAACTCAGAAATTATTGATGCGTGCAAGTTCCACAATCACCTCTGGGCACACTATAAATGATGTAACTTCCTCCATGACACTCCTTTGGGATACGACTTGACTTGCAGAAAGGCCTGCACAAAGGCTGTCAGAGATGTGAAATCACAATATTTCAAGGCCAAACTTCAGAGCAACCTTCAGACTGCCTCAAAAATTTGGAAGGTAATTCACTCCCTTTTTGACCCTCCCACCCAATCTGCCCCCCCACCAAGTCTTTCTGGTAAATGATCCACCTGTGTCTGACCCCTCATCTCTTGCTGCCCACTTCAATCAGTTTTTCACCGCTTTTGCTCTCCCTTTCACTCCCTCTCCAGCTCCCATTTTTTCATATCAAGTTTCCTGTCCCTCCACCCCCATACTCCCTTCCAATGTTTACTTTTTCCCCAATACTGTTCAGAAAACCCTGACTACCCTTTAGTCTCTCAATCTGTGTAAATCCTACCACAAATGGCTGGATCTTAAACTCTTCCATATCTCTACTCCTACCATTGTATCTACAGTGACTGCACTGCTCAACCTCTCCTTCTCCATACAGTTCTGGAAGTTGTCCAAGGTTCTACCACTCTTTAAAGGAAGGACCATGCTTCGCCGTATAAATTCCAGCTAATATCCTTCCTCCCTTTTCCCTTGCCAAGCAGTAAGAGAAGCTGGTTCATGCCAGAATCTCCAATTTCCTCTCCTCCTCTGCTTTCCTCTCCTCATTCCAGTCTGGCTTCTGGAAGGATCACTGCAGTGTCTCCTCTCTCTTCCATGTAAATGATTCTATCCCTTCAAAGCTGGATATGGGGCACATCATGGCTGCCATCTTCATAGATCTGGCCAAGGCCTGACTCAGTATCCCACTCTCTCCTCCTAAATAAACTGTGTTTAGCTGCCTGCTGTTGCTCTCAACTGCTTCTGTTATTACCTCACTGGACATCTGCAGTCAGTATAGGTTTGTAGTGCCCTGTTTGCCTCCTCTTCCAATCCATGTGGGGGTCCCACAGGGCTCCATTCTGGGTCCCATACTCTTATCTATTTTCCTTAATGACCTTTTTTCAGCCTGTGCCAACTCACACATGCATATGTGTTCAGATGACACAGTCATCTACACCTCTGGTGCCTCCACTACAGCCATGAGTTGATTCCTCAGAAAGAGTTTGGCAATGTCCTGCAATGGTTCAGATTTAACCAACTCCATATCAACACATAAAATAACTGTTCATGACCTTTGGCACCAGCTAGAAACTGCCCAGACTCCCATGCATGTCCATCATTTCCACCGTGGATGGTTCCCTTCTAAATGTAGTTCCTTCTTTCAATTACCTCAGTATTTGGCTAGACAGCAGGCTTGACTTTGCTGTACATGTTGGCATAGTCTATGCCAAACCGTGATCAAAACTTAGTGCCTTATACCTCAATAAATACTGTCTGTCTCTGCAGGTCCATCAAGAGCTATCATCAAAATGGTGCTCCTGGTCTTTGACTATGCAGACGTGGTCTATAGCACTGCCACCTCCACCTCCCTGGCCAGACTGGATACCCTCTGTAACCTTTTTGCTGCCTTACTACCAACTGCCCTTCCCATACTCATCATTACTTACTTTACTAATTTGTCACGAGATTCACTGTATCTCCTTCAAATCTAATTACTGTTTTGGCTCCCTTTCCTCCTTCCTGTCATCTCTCCTGTCCCTCATTCCCTCTACCTTCTGTTTCCTCCATTGTATGGATCCCCACATCACCATTCCACATCCCTGCATCTCTGCTGGCCAGTCAGCCTTCTTCTATCATATTCCTTCACTTCAGAACCAGCTCCACTCTTCCCTCCACTTCACTAACTCCCTTGACTTCCTCAGGTATCAGCTGAGACTCCTCCTACCTGCACCTGTTTCCTCCAACAGTCCCCCATGATCCTACCTCGTGTCCAGGAGTTGGTGTGGCCAAAATGCTGTTTTTTTTTTGCTTTTGCCATTTTTATTTATTGTACACTTATTGTTCTCTGATTGTCACTTTACTGTAACTGTGAACAGTGTCTATGGTATATTTTTGTATGTTTGTGTGTTTGTATTTTATACCTTTTGCATCCTTCCCCCAGGATGTACCTGGAAATGAGCCTTTGCTCAGTGTTCCTTTCCATTTCACCAGTTTTCAGGTAAATCAATCAACCAATCAAACAATCATTCAATAAATGCAAGTCAATATATGTGCTAAAAATAACATTATTTTCAAACTTCTTCTGAATCATTTTGTTTATATACATATAATATATAAAGCATGCAGCAAATACACCATGGGCTGGATATTCAAACTGCGCCATTCTGTGGTGCAAGCCCTTTGCGCTGCTCAAAAAAGTTGTACAGGGGTGTGGCTGGGGCGATATTCAATGGAGTTGTGCTATTGAGCAACCCTTTGAATATCGCCTCCAGCCATTAAGTTACTGTGTATGAGTGCAGTGGAACTTGCTTCACCGCAAGTGGTCAGAGTGGAGCATTCAGATGCGGTGGTGCAAGTTCCATTGCGCCATGCACAAATTTCCACTATTCAAAAGGTGAAATGCAAATGGGGCCATAATTTATGCAAGTCACACGAGGGCATTTTTCATCTAATTATGGCCCCATTTGCATGCCATTAGCATGCAGGTACGATCCCCAATGACTTGCACTGGGTGCCTGAGCAGCAGCCATCAGGGACAATGCCTCCTGCAGCCCGATTGGGCATGATGTAAATCTCCTCCGACTGAGTCTGATCGCAGACATAATGTAAAAGAACTCCCGACTAGCCCGATCGCGGGCAGAATGAAGTTGAACCCCCAAAGACCAATATCCCTGGTGGTTCAGTGGACCGTGAAGCACGATCGCGGACATAAGAGCCAAACCCACCCCCAAAGACCAATATCCCTGGTGTTCAGTGGACCGACGAGCCCGATCAAGGGCATAAGAGTCAAACCCACCCCCAAGTCCAGTTTCCTGGTGGTCCAGTGGTCCCACCCCACCCACCCATGGAGCCCCACCCACCCGCACCCCTCAGCGGTGGCAGCAGCAGCCTACCCACCTGCCACCCCACCGCCCACTGACTGACAGCTCAGTAGGGCTGCACGCCGTGGTTCAGAACAAGAGCCAATGGGCATGCAACTCCCATACAGTACAAGGCAGCCCAGATATGAATGAATGAATTAATTCACATATCTGGACTACGTTAGGCTGCACGCCCACTGACTCTTGCTCTGAACCACGGGCGGCAGCCCTACTGGGCTCGTGGGTGGGGGGGGTGGCCACTGGACCACCAGGGAAATTGGACTTTGGGGGTGGTTGTGACTCTGATGCCCACTGACGGCCAGGTCCACTGGACCACCATGGATATTGGTCTTGGGGTTGAACTCTGTTCTGCCTCGCGATCAGGCTAGTCGGGGGTTCAGTTACGCATGCCTGTGATTGGCCGCAGTCAGGGTAGGGGGAGTACTTTTACATTATGCCCGTGATCGGGCCAGTCGGAGGTGGGTGCATTTATGTTCTGCCCACGATCGGGATACGGGGGGTTACTATTATGCCCATGATCAGACTGTGGGGGGGGCACAGGGAACAAGTGGAGGGCCATCCACAGGTGGCAGCTGCTGTGTTGTGCCCTGCAATGCAGGAGCTCACCTGTGGGTGGCCCTCGACTTGATCCTTTTTATTTTGGCTCAAAGTTGTGCAGGCGTAGGTAGGGGGTTGCACCTGCACAACTCTGCACAGCCGGCTGAATACCGGGCTGTGCAGTTTATGCATGGTTCCTCCACCTCCGGTTGAGCATGCCTTCATTAGCATTGTGCTGTTGCTCAGCATGACTTGGGGGCACAACTGCCTCCTGCTGAATATCACAGAATGGGGCATTTCAGACTTGCACAGGTGCAACCCTATTGTGCATGGCGCAACCCTTTTGAATATCCAGCCCCATATATCAATATATCAATGTTTCTGACCTCAAGCTTTCATTTTTTAAAAATATCGAGCTTCTCAACATTAACGGTTCCAAAGTTATCCCATTTCAATGATTTTAAGTTTGAAACTGTTATTTCTTTTAATGAAAGCTTAGTGTTAGTTTGTGTGAAACCAGTCATATTGATATAGTTGTTATGTGTCATTACTATACAGTATGTATTGATAATATTTTTATATCATTAAATAGAATTACAGATGGCTTTAAAAACACTTTTTAGTTAAAAATATTGTTTCAGTTTTTCTGAATTTTGGTAACACTACATATTATTTAATTATATTAATTAAAAATATTGTTTCAATTTTTCTAAGTTTTGGTAACACTACACATTATTGAATTGTAAATGTTATAGTCTGCAACATACTTTTCATTCATCCTTTGTCCATAATCACATTGAGAAAATTACCTCTCTCTTCTTGCAACCCTTGCTTTTCCTCGCTTTCAGAGGCAATGCCTGCAAAAGCACCAAAAGTTAATTTCTGTCTGAAGAAAAATCAATCAATCAAGAAAAATGTACACATACAATATATTGAACCTTTCTTCTTGATCCTTTCACACATTGCAAAATTGGTCATTATAAGGAGGGAATTAATATTATTTAGGCACTGTATTTAATTATGGTTGTTTTAAATCCCAGATTTCAAATTTAGTTTTTGTCCTGAAAACTGGAAGATAAATGAAGACAGGTGCTACTTCATCTCAGAAGAAGAAATGGAAAGAGAAGCCGGCAAAGCAAAGTGTGAACAACAGAATGCAAAGTTAGCTATTATTAATAACCGAAAGGAACTGGTATGATACAACTTTTTTTAATGTAGATAAAGTATAATTGTATTGCAGTCTTATTTTGTTTTGTTTTGCTAATGTGTTAGGTTGTTAGGTTGAAATGGTTTACATGGGGATATTGGGGAAAAATATAAATGAAATACTGCATACTATCAATTATATCCTGGTTGTAGGAAAGCTAAACTTAATGCAAAACAGAAACATTGAGAACATTGCAGAGTGAGGTATTATTAGCCATGCATTAAATGTTTGTGATGATTATGAATGGGAGAGGCAGCTTTGACCCTAATACAATACATGAATACAAAAAGTCAAACACGGGGGGATAACATATTAGAATAAAAGAAATAATCCAAAACAGATTAATCTTTCTCTTCTTTATTTCTTTCCATGTCTCATGTCTTTTTTTGTCTTTTTGATGGCTCCTACGTTTCACTCCTCAGAGCTTGTTCACGGAGCTTAAATCAATTAATGCATTCCATCTGTTTAAAACAGAAAACACATTTTCACTTTGAAATATCTAAAATTCTTTTTAAATTAATATTATACATTTAGTCTTTACAAAGAAGTATGTATTCATTACCATTCAACTTTTGGTTGTTTTAACTTTCTTAATCAATTCAACATGTTCCTTGTGAATATACATCAAGACCTATAACATGACAAAACAACCACAATTAGCACGTAATGTCTGGCTCTAAATGAATGACAGCAAAGTTCTTTTACATTGGCTACAGCCTTTCTATCCCCGTAACTTTTAATTAGCCATGCATTAAATGTTTGTGGTGATTATGAATGGGAGAGGCAGCTTTGACCCTATTCAGATTCTTCCCTGCATCTCCATTGTTATAAAATGGGTCCAACATTGCTTGGTGATTTGATCAATGTGATTTGCAATGAGACCCTGTAAAGCATGTTGTAATATCTAACATATGTACTCCTCATCTTATTACTCTCATCAAATCATTATACTCTCTACAATTATCCATCAGTCATGGTGGCGATCCAACCAAACCCCAAGGTATTTAAAGAAGGAGACATCTTCAATAACTCCTACATCAACAGTATAAAGGATGGAAGAGGAAGACTGTAACAAACTTCTGTCTGGTGCCAAAAGTCATACAGACTGTTTTCTTAGTGTTGAGGGATAACTGATTTTCTCAGAACCAGAAATGGATGTTATTAATGTTCACTAGGAGCTGGTTTATGAGGTCAGGGACAGTGGAGCCAGAGGAAAAGAGAACTGTTTCTTCAACATACATAATAATGCATACAGAAGAGCAGGCATTGGAGAGGTCACTCAGAAGAATAAAGAATAGAATAGGGCTGAGAAGCTGAGAGTCCAGTGACCTTAAGATTGTCCAAGAGAATGGGATGGGCTACAGTGTTGAAAGCTTTGGCTAAGTTGACAACAATTGCAGAGGTTACAAGGCCATGATACATGCCAGAGAGGACAGAATCAGTGAGCAGGAGGAGAGAGGTGGAAGTGGAGTGACACTTTTTTAAATTCTCACTCGAAAGGAATGAAGAAGGAAGTTGCATCAAGAAAAGGGTAAAGTCGGGATAGAAAATGGTGTTACAGGAGTTTAGCCAAAGTGGGAAGGAGGACCATAGGTCAGAAGTTACTAGAGGGAGAAAGGTCACTCGTTTTATAAAGTGGAATGACAGTAGCCAGCTTCCAAGAGTTAGGGACACAGGATACAGAGAAAGAGAGGCTGAAGATGTAGATAAAAAGGAATGTAATGGCATGAGCAGAGAGAAATAGCAGTCTAGGGTCAAGACCATCAGGTTCACACTCTTGTAAGGAGATCCTTAAGAGAATCAGCAGGGGTAATGTGTAGAAAAGAAAAAAAGGAGAAGGGTATGGGAGGACAAGAGGAGGAGAAGTGTGAGAGGGGAGAGAAGTAGAGAGAGATGGAGAGGAGGAAGAGAGGAGGGCAAGGGCAGAGGAGGTGAAAAGAAATGAAAGATGAGTCTACCGTAGTGGGGTCAGAGATAGTAGTATTGCCCATCTTGAGAACAGGGTGAGGGGGCTGGGTCAGATGGGAGAAAATGACTAAATTAGCTTCCAAAATGTAGTGGTGTGATTAAGTTTGCTCCGGAGTGTGGACCGTTCAGATTTCCCAAGCCTAGTACCTTTAGTACAGGCATTACAAAGGGTCTGATAATTAATAAGGTTAGAATTGAAGCCAGAGGATTTAAAGGTCCTCCAGGTAAATTTACCTGCAGATTAACAAGCTATTAACTCAGCTGAGATCCATGGGAGATGTGAATCTCAGACCCTAGTTCTTTCGGGGTAGGGGAAGCATGATGAACCCAGGCAAAAGAGGTTAAAAATTTGAGGGCATGACCATGATGGTTTTATTTCACTACAGATGGATGTTATCTTACAACATTTCTGCAGCATTTTGATGTTACTGTAATGTGATTTACTGCATTAAGGTTTCTACATTTACTGTGCCCCAAGGTCTGATTTTATTCAGTTTCTTGACTTCATTTATTAGTGCTTTAGCATGTTATATTACTCCCAGTGTAAGCTGTATGCAAAGCTGGGTCTCTCTGATTAGTTTTAAGGGGATTTTGTAGTTAATTCACTGTGTCTAGAGTGCATCAAATACTTGGTAGTTCCCCAAGTTTAACAGTGCTCCCAGTTGGGTCTCAAGTTAGTCTTAACACTTGATAGTTTCTACTGCCTGGATTATCATTTCAACTGTATTTCTTTGTCTGCTTGTGACTGTTCTAGTCCTTCATCTGCTAATCTGTTCATGGGGAGCCATTGATCATGGCTGGCTGGGCTGCCTTGCACAACACCCCCTCTCCTCTCTCCTCCTCTCCCTCACCTCTCCTCCTTCCTCCTCTCCTCCCTTCCTCCCTCCTCTTCCTCCCATCTCCTCTCCTCTTATCTTCTCTCCCTCCCTCTCCATGCTAATATAGCTACCCGTTATATCTCTTCCCAGTCTTGGAGCACACAGAGCACTTCCTGCACCACCAACAGGTCATTGTTGGCTGCTGCATTACTCTGGGTTTTTCCTACCCTCCCTCCCTCCATGCTGCTGGATGTATCTCTCACCCTCCCAGGTATAATCAGCCTACCTCTGAGCCTTCCACCTTCTGAGGAATGGTGCTGTGTGCCAAGCCAACACACCCCAACTACTCCCCCACCCAGGGGTGCTCTTTTTATTTCTTCCAGAACCTATCAGTTCACTCCTGCATCCCTATCTTAACTGCCCACTTTGATTCACCCACCCCTTCCTGAAGCAATGTAATAGGCACCTCCTCCTGCTCCTCTCCTACATTAGAGCCTCTCCCTAAACAATTGCAGTGACCATCCACCCTGCACCCACACTCTCTGGCTCCTTCCTAGTATTTGTATTTTTGACCACTCTTTACCCCTTTGCTAACCTGCTTCTGTTCCTTTTCCTCGCCCTTCATATATACTTGCCTTTGAAACCTCTAAGCTTCCAAGAGTCATATTTTATGTATTGTTTATATATTTCTGTATGGCTATGGTCCCAGCACTGCTTTATCCAAGCTTGACACCCTTTATCATAGAGCATTACAATTTATTACTGGAGCTCCGTACTCCACCCATCATTGCTCCCTCTAGTCGAAATTAGGCTGGAAGTCACCTAAATCCAGAAGACTAAAAATAGCAGCCAGATTGCCTGCCATCTTGTACTGCTGGAAGCTACTCCCTGAGAAGCCTTTCCTACATCATGCTCTCATTACCCCCAGAGTCAGAGTATGTTTTGATAGATCCTTGATAAGTCATGCTCTTCCTGTCCTGCGGAATAATCTCCAAAAACCTGAAGCTAGCCATCCCTGTTAAATTGACCACATTCAAAACTTTGACTGTACATTCATTCAAAGAGACTTGTAATTGCTTCTCTTAACCTCTTGTATGCCTAGAACCTTGAATCTTTTACATACACCTCATCCTTTGGCATGTATGACCTACTGATGCTTCTTCTCATTCCTTCCTCTATACTTGCCTATCTACCCCTTCAACCTTTCTCTTGTTTTTTGTTTTGCTTAGCTATAGCATACATCTGTATTTCATTGTGTTCGGTAATGTTGGATGATGCCATCCTGTTCTGTTATTCATTGCTGAATTATGTTCACCTGTCCAGGTCCACCTTGTAAATGAGTCCTTCTCAATGGTGTTATGCCTGGTAAAATAAAGAGTGATTGATTGATTGATTGATTGACTGAGTGATTGATTTTATATTATGTATGCAGTGTGCTGCATTATTTGATGACTCCACATTGCTTTGTTATTCACTGCTAACTCATGTCGTGTATTATGTTCTACAATGTTTGCTGACCTCAAACTGTTTGTTTCATTGTTGACGTATGTGTACCTTACCCAAGTCCTCCTTATAAATGAGTTCTTCTCAATGGTGTTTTGTCTTGTAAAAATAAAGACTGAGTGATTGCTCTATCCCTCCTGCTATTATTTACCTCCTCCACCATATACCGCGCCTCACCTGAAATACTCTCTCTCTCTTAGTGCAGGTGTAATTCGCTGGATTGGGGCTGTGAGATTTGAACCTGGTAAGCCCTATATCTGCCGCAAAAGTCCTGAGCCCTAGCCTCCAGGCCAATACTCCCAACAAGTGCTACTGGTGACTAATAGATATAGCACACACAAATGAAGCCTGTTTTGCTTCCTCAACTGGCATCCTTTCTTCTGGGCTTGCTGGCAGGGACTGATTTATGTGCCGCAGTGCTTGCTTTGATCAAGAAAATCTATCCTTCTCACACCTTCACATGCCTTTTGTATCCCCCTTCGGAGGATAGATGGGAACTAACTCCCCTGGGCCCCATCCTCTTTGCTCTTGTCACCAAATCAGGAACCCAGTCTAATAGGTTTTTTCTGCACTCTCTCTATCACTCTCCCTATTGCCCCACCCATTCTGTCCTCTTTTTTCCCCTGCTACTATTGGAAGGTGATTTTGAGAGAAACCCAGGCCACACAAATATCTCTATCACCCATTCCAACAATGCATGGGCTACATCCTTTTGGCTAAAAGTTGCACGCTTAAACATAAGTAGCCTCTCAGCCAAATTCTCCAACCTAGAAGCCCAGGTGTCCCTATATAAGCCAAAGGTCCTCAGTCTAATTGAATCTTCATTGAAATCACTGATCCCTGATGCCATGTACCACCTGCCAAGCTACTCCATGCTGCATCAAGATAGGCCTGGTAAAAAGGGTGGTGGAGTGGCACAGTACTTCAGGAAACCCTCTCAGTCACCACTGTCCTCTTCTCTGACCTCTCATTCCCCTACAAGTGGCTCATTGCTGAAATGACCCTGGGTTCAAAAAGAAATATCCACATGGTGTTCTGCTATAGCACTCCACTTGGTGGCATCCATGGCTTAATGAACCATCTGGTAGGACAGGGTCAACTCTCTCCCTCCAGGGACACTATTCTTCTCAGTGACTTCAACCTTAACTGGTTAAGTACCATGGAATCTGACTGCTCCAGCCTGCTAAAGCAGTACAACCTAGTGCAAACCATCACCATCCCTAACAGACACAACACCCATATACAAAACCACTGTTTGCAGGACTGCGTGGTAACTAATAGAGAGGATAAGTTACTTCAGGCAGGGACTTTATCTGACTCTATCAGTGATCACACACCCACATACATAATTTGGTACACCAAGACAAGCCCCCCCCAACAAAATACCTGTCTTTCAGGAGCTCCAACTGCTCTGACACCTCCAGCCTCTTAGAGGACATCCAGGAGGTGAACTGCCCAACCCTATTCTCCCTCATGGATATAGCCTCTGAAGTTGGATTTTTCACAGATGTCCTCCTTCAGATCCAGGACCTGCACTTCGCACTCACTACACATAGAGTGAGAGGTAGCTGCACTAGCTGGATCTCAAAAGAACTTCTAGCCCTGATGAAGGACAGGAATTGAAAGTGGGCTGCTTATAAAACTTCCCCCTCCCCCTCTCTTTGGAATGATTATATGTGTCTGAGTAATATAAGCAAAGAAAAAGCAAGTCCCTGAAACAGAAATACTACCACAACTTGCAAAGTAACAACCTCAGTAACCCCCATCACTTTTGGGTCTCCATTGGTTCCATGCTCAACCCACAGACTCACAGCCCTGTCATTCACCTTGGCTCCCTCTCAGGCCCTTTGACTGATCCCCCCGAAGTCACCCATGCTTTCAACACAAAATGTATAGAACTCTCTGCCCACCAAAGTAAGCTACCTACCTACCTACCACCAGCCTACCCTGATGACCAGTCCAAGTACTCATCTCCTGCTGATATCCCCCCCACCTTTCTACTTTAGTGCCATCCCCCACAGGGATACTATCAAACATATAAAGAGCCTCCCTAGCTGGGGCAGCCCTGGTAGTGATGTTCTCTTCCCTTCATTTCTTAAGCTCATAGCCCCATCTATCTCCAAACCCCTCACCTTTATCTTTAACTTGACATTGGCCACATCAACCATGCCCACCTCTGGAAGAAGGCCAAAGCTGTGCCAATCTTTAAGGCTGGTAACCCCCTCTCCCCAGATAACATATAGGCCTATCTCCATTCTCTCCTACCTTAGCAAACACCTGAAGAAAATTGTCCACCACCAGCTCTCCAAACACATAGGGGAATATAACCTGCTGCGCCCTCAACAACATGGGTTCCATAAACACCATAGCATCGCATCAGCCTTGGCTCACTTTACCATTAATGTCCTCAGGAACATGGATTTGGGGAAAGCCACAGGCACAGTACACGTGTACAAGTCGGTCAGCGTATAAGTGGGGGGGCAGGGTTGTTTCAGCGAGTGCTAAAAAGAATTTGCCATTGACCCACATATAAGTTGGCCCCCCCAAAGTGCTCCCAAATCCCAACTCTGTACCCAAAGCAGTAGTCCAGCCCCACCAACTGCCAAAACAAGCACCATAAGGATAGCAGTTTTAAAAATGAGATTTGATTATTAAAGGCTACAACATAGTCTGCTTTGGAAAATACAGTTAAATGCAGTCACTGCAGTCACTGTGGTTATGCACTTAAATAGCAAAGAACTCTCCATCATCCTCATCATCTGATTCAAAGAACATTCTCAGCTGCAGTTCAGAAAGTGGTATGTCATCATACATATCCTTGAGTTCTGCACTTGCTGTATCACCATCATCAGCTGTGTTATCTAATATTTCACTGTTTTCACTACCAGTCTCATCCATCAGGTCATCGTACAGCATGTGATCTTCTGAGCCATCCATTGCATTTGATATGCCACACTTTTTAAATGACTTTATTATTACTTTAGCTTGTATCTCACTCCATGCATCTCGCACCCACTTGTGGCATGGGGTCATAATGTCGCAAGACATTATGCCGTGATGTATTAAATTGCGCCTGCCAATACAGCGACGGCGTCAGGCGGCATAACTTTTTTCTATGGGGGCTCCACCTCCACAACCCCTGCTGCAGTGGTCTGTGCCCCTTGGACCCCCCCCACTAAATATTCTTAACTCCAAGGGGGTCCAACTCGGGGGAGTGCACAAAGACCAAAAAAAAAAATACAGTTTCTGGGACCAGGAATCAAACACGGTCCCAGACGCAGTGCCTGGGTTCCTGCTGCTGTGGATCTGTCCAGTGAGCCATGGCAGCTGCTCAGTGGAACCCACTCCCAGCAGAGGTCTTATCCTCCGCCTGGGAGTGTGTGAATGGTGCAATACCACATACAGCAGTATACGCAGTATTGTACCATTCACTGTCCTAGACAGTGCTATTACAGGTTAGCTATAATGTCATACGCTATTAAGAGTATGACATTATGACTTGGTAGGGCCACTCACACACCATGGCATAGCTAGGTTTCTTTAAATTGCCACTAGCTGTGAAGTCCTTGCTGCCTAAGAGAAAGAAAGTATTCTATTGCATTATATACAACTGAACTTCAATGGCAAAAGTAATATTAAAACATATGAGACCTGTACATACCAGAAATCATTCATTGTCTCCAATACTCCCTTATCTTTGCCTTAAAGGGCTTATTCAGGCTGATGTCCAGTGGTTACAGTAACAATGTACAGCACCCTGGGATCACAGCTGTATGTGTTTGTTTTTTTCTTAGGTTCTGCTTTGCAGAGTCCACCAAATGGCCCCTTAACATGTCCCAAATAGGAAGACTATTTTTATACAGCAGGACACCTGGTCATGTTCCCCAAACTTCGTCAATCCATTTGTTTACTAAAGTTTCATCCATCCACCCCTTAGGATTCACCATCACAAGCACTCCATTAGGCATTTTTTCTTTAGGCAAAGTTTTCCTTTTGAATACCACCATCGGTTTTAGTTTTGAGACATCAGCCAGGCAGGCTAGGACAATGGTAAAATGAGGTTTCTCTGCACCATACGTTCTCACTGTAACTGTCTTTTCACCACTCACATGGACAGTCCGAATTAGACAGAAGATCAAAATTGACCACGGTCTCATCCATATTACCAATGGCTATTAGCGGGTATTGCTTGTGCATTTCTTTCTTTGAGGACAGAACTGTGAAAACTCTCTACTTTAGCAGTCACATCGAGGGCAATTTCTGAGCTATGTGGGTTCTCTGGCATAATGTGAGACCATGCTGCCTCATGAAGTGAGTACACCAGCCTGTGAATGCCTTAAAATGTGTAAAGTTGGGGAGACCAAGTTTTCTCACAATTGCTGGTGCTTGTAAATGAATGGTCATCCGATTCACTATGTAACCCTGTTGTCTCAGTTATAGTACCCACAAACCTAGTTCAGCCTCAATAGTAGACACAGGGAAAGTGTTGACCTTAATCCATTTAACAGATTTTTCAACAGACTGAAGCTCGTTTTTTTTTTTTTGCACCAGTCATGGATAAGTTTCTCATTTATAAAAAATTCCCTTTCAGCCACTGTATTACTGAAAGACTCGGCTTACTGCACCACCCTCTGTTTAAATTCAGCGCCATAAGCACTACGTTTTCTTTTGTAACCGGACATGTTATTACCTCTGCACATCTGAGCACTAAGAATGTGTACCTTTGAATGGGCTTTAAATTAGAATGAGCAATTAATCACCTGTAGACTTAACATTTAATCACCTGTAGATTGAATTTAGGTACATGCATTAACACTATGCTAATCGGGTGATCGTGGGTGTAGCATTGATTGCACTTGCTAGACTAATTGGCTGTAAATAGGATTACCAGTTATTCAATTTTTTTTTATCAAGTTCGAGTTTTTTTGGTAGCTTCGTGTATCTCACATATAAGTCAGTACCCCCGATTCACGGATAAAGTTTCATTCCCCAAAAAACAACTCATATGCGAGTATATACGGTATTTGTGGACCTGACAAAGGCCTTTGACTTTTTTGAACACACCCTTCTCCATGCTAAACTCCCACACCTTGGCTGCTCAACTGAGACCTCTTTGTGGTTCCAGAGCAATCTCTTTGGAAGATCCAAATCTGTGAACATCAGTTCAGTCACCTCCCCGGTCATGTCTGTTTCCACTGGGATCCCTCAGGGTTCCATCCTGGGCCCCCTGCTGTTTTTTCTCTTTATAAACTCCCTTCCTGTCAAAAGCCTCTCCTGTAAGGCCCTACTGTCCACCAATGATCTCATCCTCTACCACAGTGACAAGTCCCTAATGAATGTATCCTCCACTCTAACCCAAAACTATGAGTAGTCCACAATTGGTTTCTGTCCAACCGGTTTTTGGTCAATGAGAAAAAAACTAATGCAATGCTCCTTGGGTCCAATCTTTACCTTTCTAATATCACCAAATCTAATTTCTCCCTCACAGTACTCATACCCAAAGGCCCTCTCTGCAGAATGTTATCTGATTTAAATACTTGGGTGTAACCCTATACCCCACCCTTTCATTCACAGAACACATTGACAACAAAATGCATAAGGTCAACCAGAAACTTGGGGCTGACTTTTGGCTAAAACACTACCTGGCCACTGAGGCACACCTAGCCATTGCCCAAGGCAACCTTCTCCTACTTATAGGTTGCTGCTCCCCTATTTACTCCCATGTGTCATCCTCCCTGTGCTCCAGACTTACCTCTGTCTATAACAGCATCTGTCAGTTTGTGCTCCTGTCACCCTATTCCACACATCAATGCAGCTTATACCAGTACCTAGGGTGGCTCCCACTTCAAGGACGGTATGACTATGATCTTGGCTGCATGATTGATAACACCCTTAGAGGTGGAGAACTGCCACCATATTTATCCCTCCATAATGGAAGAGTGGCACCCAGGTGTCTCCATGAGTCCTCGGTCCCCTCACTGGAAGTCCACAAAATTTCCACCTTCATGGGAAGCAAAGCCCTGCCCTTCACGGCCCCCACACTGTGGAAAAAACTCCCTGCATCTCTCTGCTCGCTTGACTCACACCTCACCTTTAAACCCCATCTCAAAGCCTGTCTGCTGTCTGAAGCCCAATGTTCCTGCCTGAACTGAACAATGAGGTTCCTCATCCTTACTACTGAACCCCATCCATCCTCTCCCCAGACAGCGTGTGTCACTCATCTGTTCACACCATTACCCTATTTATCTTTGCACTCACTCCTTACTTGTTACAGTGAAGCACTTATTTTATTGTCACTGCATTTCCATGTATTGTTTGAATTTATCTCATTTATAGTCAGACATATCCAATGTATTGTATATCTTCTAGTATGCATTGTGTACAAAGCATTTTATTGTGTAACTTCTACAATGTGTAAACTCCTGTCCTTCTAAATCATGCAAATTGTTTTGTATGTATTCATTGTGCCATCTTCATGCCTGGATCATGCCTGAAAAAAGGACTTTTGGATCAGTGCACTTACCCAGTAAACAAATTAAATAAATAAATAAACAGACAAATAAATGATGCCAGCTGTAGAAATAAGGGATCAGTCAGTGGCTATCAGATCAGCAAGAAGGCTGGAGAAGTCCAGCAAAGGGAATGTGTGGATCTGGATAAATTTAGGGGGAACTTTGGGATGATGAATCTTGCACACACAGTAAATAGACTATACATATGGTGGTCACTAAGTACATCTGGAAGGGTATTAGCATCCACAATTTGATGGGGATGGGAGAAGGAGGCCCAATCAGAAATGGAATGATTTGCCTGAACAGTGGCGTAGAATGCGAGGTGCTGGCACCTTACCTCGACCCACAGTGGCAACCCGAGTTTGGGAATGGACTCAGGTCAGCAGGGGTCAGAAGGGGGAGGATAGGATTGGGCATCTGATAGACTCCTCTCCTATCCTGGGGTGGAATTGGGGATGGCCTTGCTCGGTAGCGGCCCCGGTGGAGACTGAAGGTACTATACGAGCGGCGCACTGGGGAAAAAAAACAGAAAAACAGGAAAACTGCTCCAAAGACTAGCTGGATTGTGGCTGCCGACCTCAGGCACCTCTGAAGACTTCCCAGAAGCCACAAAATGCCTCAGCAGCACCAGGGACTGAAGAAAGAGTAGTGTGCTGGTCTCCTCCCACTGGTTCCTTCCCCTCAGAGGGGGGGGACCCACTGGGTGAAAGGGTTACACTGGGCTACCCCGTGGATAGCTGCAGATCTGAGGTAGGTGGCTGGGGGGGGATAGTAGGGGAAACGTCTGTGGGTCATGTCGGCCCGAAGGAGAGGTAGCTCCAGAACACATAGGAGGTACACATACAAACAAAAAGGGAATGATTTAGAGATTAAAATTAAAGAAAGCAGTGACAGAAAAAGTTGAGTTAAAAAGAGGGACTTCACATTGAGGCAAAATTTTCTGAGGTGATAGGGAGAGCCAATTCAAATTGAAATCACCTAGTATGAGTTTTTCTTCAGAAGAGGCCTGGGAGGATATAGAAGTGAGTAACTCTGTTACTGAAGTGGGATAATTCCTGAAGAGCAGTAGACACTGGCAGTATAGATGGGGCAGAAAAAGGGAGTGAGAGTTTGAGAAGAAACATCTCATAGGCAGAAGGGGATAGAGATGGAGCACAGACTCAAACCGAATGTTTCAAGAGAGGTAGATGGATATGCCACCCTCCCTTTTTGCTCAATCCTGATAAATACTGGTGAAACCAAGGATGGCTACAGAGGAATTGGGGATCTTGGAGGACAGTCAAGATTCCAAGTTCACTAACACATCAGGTTTAAGATTAACCATAAGTGGTTGCAAAAGGTCGATCTTAGAAAGAAGGCTATGGATGTTGACATGGGCTGCTCTCAAACCTTTGGGAAGAGGAGAAGACAGAGAACAGACAGGACTGAGCTCAATATCTTCTGCTGCTAGAAGCATCAGGGAGACATGGAGCTTAAGAGAACCTATGAGATGCTTACAAGAAGAGCAAGAAGAGGTGAGCAGGAAGAATTAGAGTTACTGAGTTGGGGGTAGGAGGGACCTGAGGGCTTTCAGATGAAGCCAAGAAGAGAGGAGACTGCAACCAGGATGCCAGGGAGAGTGAGGTAATGCAGGGAAACAAGAGGATGGGAGGGTGGGAGAGGGTAATGGGAGGTTAGGAAAGGTGGAAGGGGGAGGGAGGTAAAGGAAACAAGCATTTGTCAATGCCGGATGTTTGCTTGCTGGCATTGGCATTGGTAGTGTAAAAGTTACAGTGCTGCATAATAGTTATGGCAGTGAAGTATTGTACTGAAGCCAACCCCACCACCACCCTGCAGAGAGTGACAGGCATTGGGGTGTGCCTTTGGGTCGTCAGGCATAACGGCCACACCATTTCAACACACCCTACCCTGCAGACACTGACAAGTGTCACGGTGTGTCTTGGGGTCTTTGGTCCTTATGCGCACCCCATTCCATCAGGAAATACGGTGAGATCGGTGCAGTATAGAGAATGGGGTGAACTTTGAGTCAAGTGTCCAAGGTGCCACCTCGATGCCTCTCACTGGCTGCAGGGTGTGGAATGGTATGACCATTACAGGCAAGAATCCCGAGTCACACCCCTGATGCCTGTCATTCTCTACAGGGTGGAGCGTTATGGTTGGAAACTCTAACACCTCAGGCATTCATTGGTATTTTCACTCCAAATTTTCAACATGTTTTTTTTGTAACCCCCCACCTCATGAACAGTGGCAATGTCAGTTTATTAGCCGAAAGCTGCTTATGCACAGCGACTACGGCATTTAGCACCACAGGTGCAAAAACACATTCTGAACAGGATGTGAAAAATGACAGCTGTACCGTTCATGGGGAGGTGTAAAAAATGGCAATGTTGCAAATCTGCAGTAAAAATATTAAAAAAACTGGTGAAGTCACGAGCATGCATAGAAACTGTGCAACGCACACCCATAATGTAATTAATTTGGGGATTTTTTACAGCAGATTGTCAACACAGGCATTTTGGGACCTCTGATCATTCACAGTGTTACTGCGATTTTCTTTATCTGTCCCAAACAATGATTTCCCACAGCGACCACGCATCTCTGCGCCGAAAGTGTGAAAACACATTTCGGCCATGTCGTGAAAAATGACAACTGTACTGTTCATAAGGAATTGTGGAAAAATGCCACTGGTGAAAATCTAGACTGAAAATATTACAAAGTCATGAACTTATGAGGGTGCGTGGAAACTGAGCAATGCTTACTCATAACACAGTCATTTTATGGACTTTTGTCACCAAATTTTCAACATAGCCATTTTAAGACCTCTGCTCATGAACAGTGTAACTGTGATTTTCTTAATCTGTCCCAAACATTGCTTTCGTACACCGACTGCACCATTGTGCGCTATATGTGTGGAAACACATTTTGGGTGACATGAAAAATGGAAGCTGTACTGTTCATAATGAAGTGTAATAAAATGGCAATGTTGAAAATCTGGAGTGAAAATATTGAAAATTCACGAACTTACGAGCATGCGTAGGAACTGCGCAACACACACTCGTAAAATAGTCATTTTAAGGAATTTTTTCACCAAATTTTCAACATAGCCATTTTAAGACCTCTGCTCATGAACAGTGTCACTGTGGTTTTCTTAATGTGTCCCATACATTGATTTTGCACACCGATTGTGCCATTGTGCGCTACATAGGTGGAAACATGTTTTGGGCAAGATGTAAAAAATGACAGCTGTACTGCTCATAAGGAAGTGTAATAAAATGGCAATGTTGAAGATCTGGAATGAAAATATTGAAAATTTGCAAACTTAAGAGCATGCGTAGGAACTGCGCAACACATGCTCGTAAAACAGTCATTTTTAGGAATTTTTTCACCAAATTTTCAACATAGCCATTTTAATACCTCTGCTCATTAACAGTGTCATTGTGATTTTCTTAATGTGTCCCATACATTGATTTCGCACACCAACTGTTCCATTGTGCACTACATGGGCGGAAACACGTTTTGGGCAAGATGTGAAAAATGACAGCTGTACTGCTCATAAGGAGGTGTGGTAAAATGGCAATGTTGAAAATCTGGAGTGAAAATATTGAAAATCCATGAACTTATGAGCATGCGTAGGAACTGCGCAACGCACGCTCGTAAAACAGTCATTTTTAGGAATTTTTCCACCAAATTTTCAACATAGGCTTTTTGAGAGCCCACCTTATGAACAGTGGCAGTGTTATTTTGTTACTTGGTCCCAAAAGGTGATTTCGTGCAGTGACTGTGAAATCACCCTCCAGGCCCGATTAACGCCATGACAGTGAGAGCATTCATGAGAAGGGGTCCCAAAAACCCCATTTTGAAAATTTGGTGTAAAAAATTGCAAAAAATGCCTGAGATATGCAGCAAAGTTGAAAAAAACCTATCTATCCCATTATACAACTTACCGGCATTTCCTCAGTTCGCGGTCAGCTTTGAAGAATGCAGACGTGTTCCCGGTCCACCGAAGATCATCGCGCCAGAGTCCGGAGGTAAGTGTGGAGTGAGGGGTGTGGGAGGCAGGGTGCACAGTGGTGGGCGCAGGTGGGGGCAGAGACAGCAAGGGACTGTTTTCTGTTTCAGTGATTTTTTTAAAAAAAGAAGAAGACGCGGGACATTTGCCACGCTAGGGTGGGCTCCCAGCATGACACAAGGATGGCTGTTTGGGGTGTGTGGAGCCGGCGGATTGGGCACCCCCATCAGCTATATGATATGTAGCCATGTTGGGGTGGGCACCCAGCGTGGCATGTGCAACTCTGTTTGGGGGGAGTGCAGCACAGCCGATGGGGGATTGGGCACCCCCATCGGCTATACAGTGTGTGCATGGGGAGAGCACGCAGTATGCGTGCGTGTGTGTGTGTGTAGGAGGAGTGCACATGAGCAGGCAATATCTTATCGCTGCTCACTGAAGCATAGCTCCCCCTTTCAACTGTACTCCACTGCATTTTCAACTGCTGTCATAGACAGCTCCAGCAGCCATTGGAGAACTGCGGCCGCACCTGCAAACACTGACTGAACTGGAAAAGGGCTGTCACACCTCTGAAAACTTGGATTATGGCACTATGTTTCTTGCACATGCGTGCAAGCAAACATAAAAAGGAAGGAGAAGAGAGAAGGTGAAAGGAGCAGCATAACAGAACTGAAACAAGTCAAAAACACACTCTACAGTATAATATAGTATGGAGGGACAAGTTACACCCAAGGTGCAAAGCCAAGTAAGGAGAGTGCAGTTTACCAAATGTGGAAGACTAAAAATAAATCAAGGAGGGCTGAAAAAAACAATATAATCTGATAGGAAAAAATATTGGAGGAAAAATCTAGTAAAATAAAATGGGGAATATGGCAAAGAAACTGTATAGTAATCCTTATAAATAAAGCAATATAAGCAAGAATAAGTAGTTAATAAGTACTGTATAACATGGTAAATCTAAAGGATAGTGGAAATGAACCAGCAGTGCACAAATACAAATGAATAATACTATAAAATAGACAACCCTGGTAAACCAACTGGGAATCAGAGATCACAGCAGATAAAAAAATTGATTGGCAAATGTAAGGGGATATCCAAATAAGGTGACCTATGAGTACTAGAATGTTAGGCACATTTACAAAGCTAGAATTAAACTAGCAGACTAATAGGACAGATGCAACTTAAGTAAATCAGAACAGGTGGTCGGGTTCACAAAAGCTCAGCTGAGCAATATAATGGAGAAAGGAGAGCTCTTTCAGACAGATACACTTACAGAAAAGTAATTAAAAGTCATGTGATTAATATAATATATACATGTGCTGGGCTGTTTGAGTGATCAGATATATACCTTGGATGTTCTACTGAAGTCTCTGACTTATTATTTTAGCAGTGCATACTTTTGGAGCCCTACCCCCTGTCAGTGCAGGAAGTGGGAGGAGAGCGCCTGTAGTTCATTACGCTGCTCTGCCGAACTACGGTGTACTATTTGGACCCCGTTATAACTGTTACTGCATTTCTGCAGTTATCTAGGGATACTACGATGTCTAGTATGATGTAAGCACATATTTTAAAATTAAAAATCCTAACTTGATCCTTGAGTGCTTCTGACCCCTGGAGCTACTTCCGGGTCACACATCAGTACTAATCTCGTCCCCACGGTGAGTGGGCGAGTGATTGTTATAACAAATACATGTGCTGGGCTGTTTGAGTGATTAGATATATACCTTGGATGTTTTACTAAAGTCTCTTACTTATACCTTTATTGTTTTAGCAGTACATACTTTTGGAACCCTACCCCCTGTCAGTGCAGGAAGTGGGAGGAGAGCGCCTGTAGTTCATTACGCCACTCTGCCAAACTACAGTATACTATTTGGACCCCATTATAACTGTTACTGCATTTCTGCAGTTATCTGGGGATACTACGATGTCTAGTATGTTGTAAGCACATATTTTAAAACTAAAAATCCAAACTTGATCCTTGAGTGCTTCTGACCCCTGGAGCTACTTCCGGGTAGCTCATCAGTACTAATCTTGGCCCTGCAGTGAGCAGGCAAGTGATTGTTATAACACACACATGTGCTGGGCTGTTTGAGTGATTAGACATATACCTTGGATGTTTTACTAAAGTCTCTGACTTATACCTTTATTGTTTTAGCAGTACATACCACTTTTGGAGCCCCACCCCCTGTCAGTGCAGGAAGTGAGAGGAGAGCACCTGTAGTTCATTACGCTGCTCTGCCAAACTATAGTGTACTATTTGGACCCCGTTATAACTGTTACTGCATTTCTGAAGTTATCTGGGGATACTATGATGTCTAGAATGTTGTAAGCGCATACTTTAAAATTAAAAATCCAAACTTGATCCTCGAGTGCTTCTAACCCTTGGAGTTACTTCTGGGTGGCACATCAGTACTAATCTCAGCCCCACGGTGAGCGGGTGAGTGATTGTTATAACATATACATGTGCTGGGCTGTTTGAGTGATTAGATATACACCTTGGATGTCTTACTAAAGTCTATGACTTATACCTTTATTATTTTAGAAGTACATACTTTTGGAGCCCTACCCCCTGTCGGTGCAGGAAGTGGGAGAAGAGTGCCTGTAGTTCATTATGCTGCTTTGCCAAACTACAGTGTACTATCTGGACCCCATTATAACTGTTACTGCATTTCTGCAGTTATCTGGGGATACTACGATGTCTAGTATGTTGTAAGAGCATATTTTAAAATTAAAAATCCAAACTTGATCCTCGAGTGCTTCTGACCCCTGGAGCTACTTCTGGGTTGCACATCAGTACTAATCTCTGCCCTGCGGTGAGCAGAGCGAGCACAGGCGGGGCGCGTGTCGCTGTGTGCGGAGACACGTGCAGAGACACGCGCATCGGCGCGTGTCAGCTGTGTCTGCTGGGTCAGTGGGCCGGGGGCCTTTATAATTATAAATCAAGTATACTTTGGCAATGGATATGGAAACCACATACTACTGTTGTTCTAGCTGTGGTATGTACACTACAGTAATACTTAGTTCTAATTCTGTGTGTGACAATTGCTGTGTGATAAATAACCTGAGGGTTGAGACTGAGGCAGTACTAAAATGCTTGCAGGTTCAAGCAGACATTAACAATTTGGAAGGTTATATTGATTCTGTAGCTGATAGTCTAGCTGAGGAATCATTGAAGCAGACTATGGCTGAAATTGAAGATGATGGAAATGATTGGTGCCTCATAAAAAAATCTACAAGGAAAAAAGGAAGAAGAAATAAAGGGGGAAGTTTCAATATTCACACTGTAAATAGATTTAATGCTTTGACAGCTGACCCCATTCCTGAAAATCCTTGTGAGGCTGCTTCATAGGAAGTAACAGCACCTGTAGATCCTTCTTTATCTCAAGTTGCATCAAGCACATCCATTTCCTCTGTACAAGCACAAGACACTGATACACTGGAGTCATTAGTACCTGTGCCCCCCCCAACAATGGATATCCCAAGCACATTTATTAACAGTAATATGAATACTCCAAGAGATGTTTTAGTGATTGGTGATTCCACAATATACTATACTGATCATATTTTATGTAAAAATAGAAATATGCATACTACTGTCAGTACCCTACTAGGAGCTGGTATAGACAACATTAATCATATGTTCCCAGGGTTACAGAAACACACAAACTCCCCTCTTACCCTTATCCATGCAGGAATAAATGACTTGGTTAAAAGATCTATACTGCAAATTCAGAGAGATTTTGAGGAAGTTGGTGACAAGATAAAAAATCAAGGGGGTAAGTTAATCATATCCAGGCTTCTACCAGTCCCTAGGGCTAATAATGCCAAACAAAGAGATATTATGACACTAAATGGATGGTTTAAATGGTGGTCCCTCAGAGAGGGGTTTACTTTTCTAGAAAATTGGACAGCGTTTTTAAATCAGGGTCTATTTGCTAGGGATAGTCTGCATTTAAAAAAACAGGGCAAATGCATTTTTGCTACTAGATTAAGACACCGGATAGACCAGTGTTTAAACTACTAGGTGTGGGGGGGGGGGGACTGTACTCCTTTAAGTAAAATTTGGAAAAAAACTACCCCTATTAACCCCTTGGAATGGAATTGTCTTGTTATAAATGTTAGAAGTCTAATTAATAAGATTGATGAGCTCATTCTTTCATTGGAGCAACTAGGTATTCATATTTGTGCAGTTACTGAGACCTGGTGGTGTGACGATGATCCCTGGGATAAGAATATTCTGGGCTATACCTTGTTTCATAAAGACAGGAGTATAACTAGAGCGGGAGGAGTGGTGTTGTATCGGTCTAATACTGTAAATTCTGAAAATATTGAATTAACCCAGTGGCCAAATACTGAAGCAGTCTGGGTTAAAATTTTCCCTAAGTCAGCAGCTTGTATTAACATGGGTGTGGTGTATAGGCCTCCGCCAATAACACATGAGGATGACTTTCATTTGTTGGATTTTGTGGAGAAGATATCCTCCAATAATAATACTTTGCTTGTAGGAGACTTCAATCTCCCAGGGATTAATTGGAAGACTATGTATACTTCATCCCCTGTTGAAAAAGTGTATCTGGAAACTCTTTTGATGTCTAATATGGAACAGATAGTTAAGCATAGTACTAGGGGTAATAACACCCTAGATTTAGTTTTTTCATAATTTAGGCAGTCAAATTACAAAATGTTTGGTGTTACAACCCCTTGGATCTAGTGACCATTCTATGGTCAAATTTACTTATACTGGGAACCTAGGGCATGGTGACACAGTAGTTTATAACTTTAAAAAAGGGAACTTCCTGGGTATGATAAATGATATGGCATGTTGGAACTGGAACCTGTCGTTTTTGGATAAACCTTTCTCAGAAATGTGGCAAATTCTGGTTAACAGACTAACAGTAGTCACTAATAAATATATCCCTACCATTAAAAAAGCTGATAGAACTAAATTAATAAGGCCTTGGATGAATGCAACAGTAAAAAAAAAACATATCAAATACAAAAATAGGGCATACAAAAGGGTTAAGTTATGCGGATCCAAAAAAGTTGGGAAAGTTATAAATATCAGTTAAGGGTGACCAAATATAGTATTAAAAAAGCAAAAAAGGACTATGAGGTAAGATTAGCTAATAAAGTAGGAGATAATCATAAAACCTTTTACAAATATATTAATAATAAAAGAGGAGGTACTCCCACTATAGGCCCACTAAAAGACAACTCAGGTGATTTGGCATCTGATAAGATACAAATGGCCACTATTTGTAATAGACAATTTTCATCAGTCTTTAATATTAAAACATTAACTAGTAAGAGACACAATGATCATATCCTGAATGGGCAATTTACTGTGGATGCTGCCACAAGTCAAAAACTATTACAAAATCTAGACTCTTATAAATTAGCAGGTCCAGATGGTCTCCACCCACGTATTCTCAAGGAATTGGCTATCCCCCTTTCTGGCCCTATTGCTGTCCTATTTTCGAAATCTATACAGATTGGGCAGATCATTGACGTTTGGAGATAGGCAACTGTGGTTCCTATTTTTAAAAAGGATTCCAGGCAGGAAGTGTCTAATTATAGACCTATTAGTTTGACATCCATTTTAGGTAAAATGCTTGAAGGAATCATTAAAGATTATCTCTGTAAGATGATTAAAAAGACCCTACATAACATGGCTTTGTTAAGGCGAGATCATGTCAGACCAATTTGCTGAGTTTCTATAGTGGAGTAAGTGGGGCTCTGGACAGGGGTGAGGCCGTGGATGTAATCCTCCTAGATTTCTCAAAGACCTTCGATAAGGTCCCTCATGGTCAAGTTATTGATGACATTATTAACATCGGAATAGGGGGTAATATAACATGATGGGAGGAGTCATGGTTGAAGGGTCGTATTCAGAGAGTATGTATAAAGTGCTCTTATTCGGAATGGGATGATGTGACCAGTGGGGTTCCTCAGGGTTCGGTTCTGGGTCCTTGCTTGTTTAATATCTATATTGCATCAGTATAACAACAACCAATGCCTGGTTAACTAAATTTGCAGATGACATGCACTTAGGATACTCGGTTATAAATACTAAAGAGACAGATACCCTACAGTATGCCCTTGATGAGCTTCAGAATTGGGCTAACCAAAAAAAATTATCCTTCAATGTTGACAAGTGTGTAGTAATGCTCTTTGGGAGAAATAATCAGCATGCTAATTATAAATTTGGTGGAAAGATTTTAAAAGTAGTCAAAAATGAACGTGACTTGGGAGTTAGAGTATCCTATGATCTTTGTCCTAAACTTCATTGTCACATGGTTATCAAGAAAGCAGCAGACATACTACACTGTATAAATAAACACAATACTAGTAAAAGCAGTGAAGTTTTGCTTCCTTTGTATTCAGCGCTAATGAGGCCGCACTTGGAGTACCGCACCCAGTTTTGGGCACCAGGAGATAAGGGCTCTACAATCACACTTGAAAAAATCCAGAAGAGGGCCACTAGAAATATCATTGAAGTTAAGGGTTTAGATTATATTGCTAAACTGAAGAGACTTGGACTATACGCACTGGAATATCACAGAATGAGGGGTGGTCTCTGGTATTTAAAGCACTACATGATGCTCAATTATGGGAGCTGCTGGGCTTGAGACTTAGGGAATCTGTTTACAATACCAAGGCACATCCACGTCAACTTATAGTTGAACAATTTAAATCTGAAAAAAGAAGTACTTAGTTCTCAATAAGAGTTTGCAAAATATGGAATAATTTGCCACTGGAAGTAGTAGCATGTGAAAATATGGACACCTTTAAAATACACTTGGATACTTATTTAGGAAAAAACTGTATAAGGGGATATAACTGATATTTGGTGAGCATCATGGAGTAAGGTCTACTAGCTCTGTATTACCTATGATACCTATGATACAGTATGTATATAGATGCGATCAGTATAGCAGCCCAGGGGAGCATCATGCTGGTCCAATAGCAGACTGATGGCTGACTTCAGGTCGACAACATGATGCCCTTTAGATATAGCCCTTGAGCGTAAGGACCACAGCAGAAGATTACAAATAGGGAGGACTTAAATGTAGGAATGGTAGCTCCACCAACAGGATGACCACCCTCCAGATTTGAGGAGCAGGATGAATGACACACAACAGCTGCTGGAGTACATCCCTTTAGAAACAGACACTGCAGCCCACAATGCTACACAATTATGTATTTTATACTTTCAACTGCATTTAGATTATGGGTCACAGTTTTGTGCCACATATAAAAAAGTACTATCATTAAACTTGAGAAAGTTCAAAAGAGGACGACTAAATTGATTGGAGGCTTCAAAATCTATCCTATGAGTCCAGATTAAACACTCTCAATCTTATATCCCTACACACAAGAAGAATACAGTGTAATCTGCTTTTGCTTTGTGATATACTCAGTGACCCACACCTTATGCATCAATAAAATTTGGACTTTAAGCCAGACAGTACTAGAACACAAGGTCACTCCTTCCAGATCCAAATATGCTCCTTCAAAACTGACATTTGAAAATAGTTTTTCACCAAAAGCATAATCAGAGTGCAACCACCCCACCGGCCCCCCTTGTTTAACTAGCAGGGCTTCTCCTTTCAACACAAATGTCTAGAGGCAACAGAGCTGGGTGGGGGTTTACATACTAGAAAAGACATAAAAAGGAGTGAAAAATGGCCACCATTAGACTCCGTGGACCAGACTGTTATACAAAAACAGTCAACCAAATGTGGCAACTACTTGGCACATGCCTGGTGGGATCAAATATCATGGCCAGCAACCCAGGTCCCTGGGAGAAAATGTTTGCTCACAATTATGCTATTTTTGCACTTCTGAATAGAGGCACCCAAGTAAATCCAGACACAAGGAAGCAATAACAATACTGTCCAAGCCAGCTTGAGATTCTAGAGTGTGGCTTTTATTCATGTAACAAAGCAAGAATCATCACAAAGTGAAGATGGACCCCCATAGGGCTACACATACTGGTATTGCAGATTCTCCAGGGTACAGAAATGCCTGATATTCCCATTTAACATAGGCTGAAGTAACACAAAACGGCAAACACTTCGGTTCTGAAATCGAGAAATGGAGATTGGCACACACGGCCAGACATAGTATATTTCCCATCAACTAGGCACACATGGCCAGTACTAGGACACTTTCCTATATTTCATGAGGAATTAAATTAAATTCTCCTTCCCTTCCCTATGGAATACCTTGAAAAGTTCTTTAAAGCTCTCAACCCTCCCAGGTCCATTCGCCTTAAAAGCACTAATAACTGAGTATCTGAAAGAAACCTGCAACTTCTTTAGGTGACCAAGCTACCTTAATCTCTGATGCTTCTTGCAAATACTCTGGCACTTAGTTATGCTCATCTCCCATCCCCTGCTAGGGGGTACGCAGCACTTGTTTTCCCCCTTCTCTCTCTCTCTCTCTACCCCTCCTCCTCCCAAGTTCTACAACTGAATATACACCGACCTACATATGGTAGTGTATGTACAGGCCTTCATAAGCCAGTGAGTGCCTAGGAGCTAAACTTTTTACCTCTTCTGCTTCCTTTTTCAGTACTCACTTACCTGCATTTAACTATGCAGTCCCAGAATTTTCTGGCTGGATATATCTCATACATGTAAAATGATTTTTGTGTATCCTCCCTTCTCTCTCTCTATATATATATATATATATATGTTTTGGCCTGATTTATCTCACACATGTACAATGTTTTTTGTGTCTGTTCTGTTTGTAACATTGTTACCCAGTATATTATGGCCTGATTGATCTTTCACATGTACATTATATGTTTTTGTCTACCCATGCCTGTAACCTGTGTGATGTCCAGGACTACCTTGAAAATGAGCTTGCTCAATGGTGTCTATGCCTGGTTAAATAAAGTTTGATTGATTGATCGAATGACGGTGGTACACACAACCACAAAGGAGCACATCCAGGCTCAGTACTTCCAGAACCCACTATACTGGGGTAAACTGAGAGAAAATAATCCATATATGGAGTAAACACTTTTCTTAGGCCTTGGCCAATTGCACTGAAGGAAAAGTAATAGGTGCCTTTCAGAACCCGTAGAGGTAAACTGGTTACTCCAGGTGGGGGGTCTCCCACATTTTGTTTCCAAGCTTACACTCAGCCATTCATCTGATCAATAATACCACACAACTGAAGGAACACTGTAGATGCTGTCTTGAAATGTGTATCACATTTAACACCCTACATACTCACACCCCTAAGGTGTCAGAAAATTAAAAGTTCTGTACTTGGACAGTCACATGCTGGACTCCAACATAAGTGGATACTTTTAAAACAGAAAGTCTAGGTGACAGGGACTCTTTGTCAGAGAAATTCACCCCTAGGTATTGCAGATGTACCTGGGCTTACACAGAGAAATTGTACTCACAACAAACAAAGATGTCCAAGGCAGCTTCACCAAACAAGTGGATCAAGGGGATTGCCCCTGAATCCTGGAGTTCGCCCCCCATCCCTCCTGGGATGGGGCAAAGGAAAACCCACTTAGCAAGGTCTCCACCACTTCAACACTGTCTTCTATGTTCTTCTTCTAGGGTAAGAACAAACTACTCAAAACAAAAGAGGTAGCTGTCTAACAGAGCTGACTGAGGAGCTGCACAGCAAGCTGCAGCCTCCTCCTGGAACTCACACTTCAAGACTACTGAACATTCTACTCTAGCTGACAACTGCTTGCCAGAGTGTGGCTTATGCCACTGCAAGAGTTCTAAGATTACATCATCAATACAGCTCAGCTGAGACTGAAGACAGAGTGTGACAGTGTGAAACCCATTTACCTGGCATTTCACAAGCTGCCTTCCCTGCCTGCCACTGATTCTAATTGGGATTCTAGTAACCCCTGAGAACAAGAGGGTTACAAGAGCATAAAACATTTTTCTCCTATCTGTAAGAATTAGTAAAAACAAATCAGAATTTAAAAACCTTATTGACAGAAATATTCTGCTTCTGCAAAAGGGAACTTGAAATATTACTACTAAACTTGTGGCAGAAGGGGGCTTTTCACATAGGCACCTATGCCTTTTCAATTCCTGTAATCCTTAGTATGAACCTTTGTATGAAACACTTATCTGTGGCCAAATTTTGCCATTTGCATGGCTTTCTGTTGCTGCTACATGTTGCCATTTGCATGGCTTTCTGTGGCTACGCTGACATTTCCATTGCTTTCTGTGGACACATTCAGCTTTTTGAGTGATTTTCTATAGCAAATGGAGCAATCTTCAAGGTTTTCTTTGGCTAAATAGTCCCGTGTGTGGCTTACTTCATACATATTTCACCATTTACATGGTTTTGTGTGCCCATGTGTTACCATTTGCATGCTTTCTGTGGCAACACATTGCCATTTACATATTTTACTGTGGCAACACATTGTAATATGTATGGTGTCATATGTTACATGTTGCCAACTGCATGACTGAAGTGAGAAACCTAGACATGTCTCCCAAGGGATGAGGCAAGACATACAAGTAGTAGTAGCAGAGTGGAGCTAGTTGAAAGTGCCAGGGAGTGTAGACCAAATAGACCAGCAATAATAGAAGAACACAAGATACCCAGTATAACAAGGAATTGTAATGGGGAAATCATTCAAGAACCAGGAAGGGTGGTCACATACATTTGCAGCCAAAGACATGCATAGATATTTCTTGAAATTTCAGTGATTTCTCTAGAAGAATCCCCTGCTTGCCTACAATACCAATGTGGGCCTTCAGGGAGAATATTGTTAGATACAGCACAACATATCTGTAACTATCTGAAAGAATATATGGTTGCAACTATATGATGGAGGGTGCTGTGCCTCAATGAAAGAATATATGGTTGCAACTATAAGAGGGAGGGTGTTATGCCTTAATGCCAAGAATCTGGGTGATCACATTAGAGATCACCATACACAGATTGCAGGCTCTATGGTGGATCTAGTGTATGTTAAAGAATTGTGCACTTATGAGAACAATGATTGCGACCAAGAGTTACCTGGATACACCTTATATATAGGCCTAATAAAGGCATGGCTAGAAGTGGAGAGGTGGCCATTTACATCAGGGAAGGAATACAACCAGTTGAGGATGCATCCATTTGAGGAAAGGGAAGGTAGAATCACTGTGGGTACAGTTCACAGAGTCATCTAGTAGAAAACTTTGCTTAGGGTGGCTTAGAGGCCACCAGGGTAGAGAAAGGAGAAAGATAAGGAAGAAGGAGCAGACGTTGAAAAGGGGGTAGTGGTGAGAGATCTCAACTTGCAAGATATCGCCTGGGCCATCCCATACTAAGATTCATACTAAGGTTGTATTAAGAGCTAGGGAGCAATGAAGCTCATAATTGCTCCTATTTATTAATAATAATCAAAAGTACCAGAGTACCAGAAGTCAGGTTTTGCTTGATAATTTGCAGGAATGCATGCTGGTGCAGCAGATCTGGGTACCCACTAAACAATCAGCCATTCTCAATTTGATACTCACAAGCTTGAAAAGAGTAGATGGAGTGCTGGTTGGAGAACCATAGGGGTCCAGCAACCACAACACAACAGCAGCATCAGTGTCTCAGTGTGTTGCACTCTCACCTCTGAGGCTGGATGATTGGAATTCTATGGGGACTAGCCCCATACCAGAAACTTGGAATACAATCCAATACTGACAATGTAGTGCAGCCTGAGGGGGATGCTGTTCTCCTTAGGTGCAGTCTTTCAAATGAGATGTTAGAATGAGGTCCCATCTGCCTGTTCCAATAGATGTTCACAGGTACATTAACAATCCCATGGTAGAGCTGTGTAGAATGAAAAAAGAAATCTGAATTTGGAGAATTTTTATGCAGTTCTGTGAAATTCTGTGAAATTCCATGGAATGTCATTGTAATTTCATGGAATTTTTGAAATTCATTAATTTGGTCATAACTCAGCTGTCTAATGATCTAGAGACTTGCAATTTGGAAATATTACTTGCTGATATGATCCCTAATGCTGTGTCAAATCTCATGATATTAGAATTCATTGTCTTAAAAGTATAGGTGCTCAAAGTGTGTCATTGTATTCTTATTCAAGATTTCATGAAACTTTGTATCTACATATGCCGCACCTTTGGAACTAAAAATCTGAAACTAGGTAAATGCATAAATGTAGTAACAACCCATGTACAGTACAAGCAACATTGTATAACATTATGATGAATGCTTTCAAAAGTATACTAAAATAACTAAAATCTAAATTTTGGCAAGATGTTTGGCTACCAATATCACAGCCTCCGCTAAAGCATGAGACCTACAACTGTGTGCACATACCCAAGTTTCATGATTGTCTGAATTCAGAAACTGGAGAAATTTGAATTAGAAATTTTACAATTAAATGGAAAATAACACAAAATTAAATTTTGGTTAAATGCTTGGCCACCCATAACTCACCTCCCTTTCAATCTAGGACTCTGAATTTGGTACACTTATGAAAGCCAGCAGTACCAGGATACCTGCCAAACTGGGTATCATTTGTATATGTACTTTTAAATTAGACAAAAGTAACTGAATAAATTTGGTGAAATTCCATGGCATTTTTGAAATGTTAATTTGGACACAATTCAGCTGTCTATTAAGCTTGAGATCTGAAGACTAGCATGACTACTTAGTGATAGGTGTTCTAATGCTGTGTCAAATATCATGTCATTAGGATGCATCATGTCAAAAGTATAGGTGCTCAAAATCTGTCATTTTATTTTTGTGGGGGGAGTGCATGAAATATGTTATCTCCAACTAACTCAGATGCATCTGAAGCTAGAAATCTGAAACAATGTATATAAATGTAGTACTAACCCATGCACCTGAAAAGTTTTATAACATTTTGATGAATGTTTAAAAATTGTACTAAAATAACTAAAATCTAGATTTTGGAAAAATGTTTCGCTACTGATAACACAGCCACTTTAAAACTTGGTAAATTAACCTTGGTGAATATACCCATGTTGCACTTTTCTCTAAATCCTGAAACTGAGGAGAAATTTGGATTCAAAATTTGAAAATTAAATGGACATAACCAAAAAGGTTTTTTTCTATTAAATATTTGGCCACCTATACTGTAGCTCATCTCCATTTCAGTCTAGAACTCTGAAATCTGATAAAGGTATGCCAAACATTATTATCAGTATACCCACTGAATCTGTTGTCATTTGGATATATACTGTGAAAATATTATCAAAATTACTGAAGTTTAAGATCCGGCACTTTTCTGCAGAATTTTCACACAAATTCCACAAAATTCCATGGAATCAGAATAGTAGTTCCATGGACACTTTTCTGCTGGAATTTTATAGTCCACACAGCTCTATTCCATGGCAGTCCTCAAAAAGAGTAGTGGGATTTCAGTGAACACAAAACACTGACAAGCATAAAACCAAAATATTACAGGCCCCATATTCAGAACCAGCTGGCTGCATGTGCACACAGGGGCACTGGGATGAAAAAATAGGACTGGCAGGTTCTGGTACCATATTCCAATGGATAGCATGATCCGAACTAGCTGTGCTATCTGTCTGAATATTAGGCTATTGTAGCATGGCGCACAGCCAGCAGTCATCAAGCTTTATGCCATGCTAAAAGGGTGACGCCCATTGTGGTAAGGCTGTGCACACACTGGTTAGCATTGCGACTCCTATGGGCAATATTCAGCCCAAACATTTAGTTGAGCCTATTGGGCATGCACAGCACTAGTGGGCCATTCGCATGCCCATTATGGGTTCATCTGCATGTACCACAGCAGCCATGTGTGCTGGACCAGGTCCCCACTCTCCAGACCCAATCCCCAACCATTTAAATAAAAATACATTGGTGGTGTCCAGCTGTCCCTCTCTAGGCCCTGTTCCTGTCTATGTGAACAAAATGACATCATTGGTGGTCCAGCAGTCCCTCCCTAGACCCGATCCCCTCTGTTACAAAAGAAATAAAACATCTCTGGTAGTCTAGCAGTCCTCTATCTATGAGCCCCGATCCCAGCATTTGCAAGACCACCACCATACCTGGCATTGTACCAGACAGCCCCAAGCCCCGATGCCCACAATTGTAAAAGAAACCATCCCTGGTGGTTCAGCCTTCTCACCAGTGCAGATCCCCTGTCAGAACACTGAGAATGCACCCTGATGGTCTAGTGGCCCCCCTCCCTAACCTCACCCTGCTCATATCAGTTAAGTAACACCATCCCTGGTTGTCTAGTAGACACCCACCCCCCACCCCAGCAGGTTGTCACTGTCACGCTGCTCCCATTCCAGCCTCACGGGCCAGTGACCAGCACAGCCCACTGCTCAGCATCATGTCCGTCCACCGACTGAACTGTCATTGAGCATGTACTGTATACAGTATCACCCACTGGTTGACAGCCACTGTAAATCAGTGGGAAGTACTGTATACATTACACACTCAGTGACAGCTCAGTCATCGTCTGGCTGTGGTGATGAATGGAGGGCTGTGCTGGTTATCAGCTTCAAGGTTGGGATGGTGGGGAGCAGGGTGGTGGGACAGCACCTGCCAGGTTGGAGGGTGGGAGTCCACTAGACCACCAGTGTTAGTGTTACTTGAGTGATACGGGCAGGTCAGGGTTAGGTAAGGACTGCTTAGTCATGTTTTGCTCTAGTCCAGGGAGAACTCCCTGAGAGCCCAATAGGAGAGGTAGGCCTGGGCTCTGTTTTGTACTTTAAAAGTGTTTCTCTCTTTTTCAGAGATCTGTGCAACAATGTCCACGCAATGGCTTTTCATTGGAGGTGAGCATTGCAGCCATCTTCTAGTAAGAGCCTTAGCTGTAGCCACTACACATATATCCTAGAGGTACAGGATATCTTAGCCTTTGACATCCTGGGGAGAGTGGACCAGCACCAAGTGTTAAAAAGATAAAGTTTCCACTATAGTGAAAATTTTTGTTTCATATGGGTAGAAACCTCTGCCCAAAGAGGCTGGATAATAGGGTAGCCCCCAAAAATGTGATAATGAGTGGAGTGAGCCTCTCCACATTGCCTCCAATAAGATAGGTGAGTCCAAGCATCCCACTTAGCCTGCCTCACAGGGGTGAGGAAGCATCTGACTCTAACCTTCTAAGCATATTCATGCCATTGAAGTGAGAAAGCCCTCTTGTGGATTCTATGCCATATTTTCTCCCAGTCTGATATGGTAAGTTGAATTGAGACATCCAAATGCCACCTATCTGATATACACTTCATCTGAGTTTTCTTTGGGAACATTAAGAGATGGTAAGGTATCGTTATAGCTCCCTTCTGCTGAAAGTTATGTAAAACGGAGCATAAGGAGGGCTCCTCATGTTGGGCAGATCCCTGTTCTTCCCTCTCCTCCCGAGTCTTGAGTTTTGCAATGACGTAATCTCTAACTTGGAAGTACTAGAAATGGCTTGAAGTGGCCAACCAAATAGTTTACAGTATTCCTCAAATGTGAGGACCATATTAGCTTTCATAATTTGATCAGGGCATTGGAGACCACTCGTGGACTGCCTCTTAAACCAGGGGTCCAAACTTGCTGGGACAAACTCTGAGTCCCAGCCTAGCCATCTGAACCTCCAGAGGTTTCTAACTATATGTGGATATTTAGAAAAGTGCTTCCATGCCATCCACTATACTCACAGGGCCTGGTAAGGATTATCTAAGAGGTTTCTGTGTAGTTTGGGGTCAAAGACCATAGCCGAGAGACGGGCATGCTCAAGTAAGTCCATTTCAATGGATTTCCAATGAGCCTGGTATTCTACGTCCAATCACATTAAGGCATTTTTAACTTGGGCTGCTATCCAGTAAGATGAAAAATCTGGTAAAGCCCAAACCCCCACTCTTTCCTGGCCAAGAGATTCTCACTTCAGACTCTAGGGCAAGAATTTGCACAAACAAATTTATGTATCTGTTTCTGTATCTGAGTAAACCAAACTTTGCTGAGCTGAACTGGGCACACTGAAACAAGTATAGAAAGTGATGGAGGACATTCATCTTTATAGATTGTATACGGATATGCAGGTGAAGGGTGAGAAGGATCCATCCCTTAAGGTACGCTTGAATATTAAGTAGTAGGTGGTCGAAATTATCTTCATATAAATTGGTAGTTGTAGCCAATAAAATATTGCCCAGATATTTAAGTTTGGATATACTGTACACAATATTACTGGAAATGGCAGCCATTAAGTATTGGTGAGAGAATGCAAAAAAGTGAGTGTTTCTATTTTTTGCATATTTAAAGTGCAGCCAGAAAGCTGTGAGAAATGATTTATCAAGTCCATCAGCCTAGGTAGGAAGGCAGAGGAATCAGTTAGGCAGACTAAGACATCATCTGTGTACAGACCTATTTTATGTTCTTTATAGGGCAGGTGAATTCTGTGGATGTCTTTATCCTGTTGGATCACTTGGCAAGGGGTTCTATATAAAGTGTCAATAGGAGAGGGGACAGTGGACAACCCTGCCGAGTTCTGCAACCAAGCTGGAAACATAGACTTTGACGGCAGATAAGGACCGCTTGGCCCATCTAGTCTGCCCATCTCCCTACCTACAGAATAGGCCGCAGATCCTAGTTAACCAACAGCCTATTTCTTCCTACCCCCCACAAGAATTGCCTTATGTCTGTCCTATGCATTCTTGAATTCTCCCACAGTGTTAGACCCCACAACCTCCTCAGAAAGGCTGTTCCATGCATCCACTACCTCTCTGTGAAATAATACTTCTCACATTGCCCCTGAACCGCCCCTCTATCTTTAAAGTGTGTCCCCTGTTCTTGCAAGTCTCTTTTCTGAAAGATGCTACCCTCTTGGACTTTGTTGATTCCACTGAGGTACTTAAAAGTTTCTATCATGTCTCCCCCTCTCCCTTCTTTCCTCAAGGGTATACATATTAAGCTCCTTTAGTCTCTTCTCATACAGCTTCTCTTGCAGACCCTACACCATTTTAGTTTCCCTCCTCTAGACTGCCTCTATCCTATCTATGTCCTTGCGGAGATGTGGTCTCCAGAACTGGATGCAGTACTCCAGATGGGGTCTCACCAACTGTCTGTACAGAGGGATAACAACTTCCTGTTTTCTGCTGGTGATGCCTCTCCCTGTGCATCCCAGTATACCTCCAGCCCTCCCTACTGCCTTTTCACATTGCTTGCTAACCTTAAGGTCATCTGATATGATTACCCCCAGGTCCCTTTCCTTTTTTGTTGTTATTACTACTCCCCCCCATTGTGTATTCTTCCCCTGGGTTCTTGTTTCCCAGGTGCATTATTTTGCACTACTTTGCATTGAATCCTGGCTGCCATACTTCTGCCCATTCCTCCAACCTTGCCAAGTCCCTTCTCATCCTTTCCATGCCTCTTTGTGTATCAACCCTGTTGCAGATCTTTGTGTCATCTGCAAAGAGGCATACTTTTCCTTCCAGTCCCTCTGCAATGTCACTTATGAAGACATTAAAAAGGGCTTGACCCAATACTGAACCCTGTGGTACCCCACTAGTAACCCCTCTTTCTACAGAGTGGACTCCATTTACAATTACCTTCTGTGTCCTGTTATCCAGCCAATATTTTACCTAGGCTACCACCTTTGGACCCTCTCCCAGGCTGGTTAATTTGACTATTAATCGTTTGTGTAGGACCGTGTCAAATGCCTTGCTAAAGTCTAGGTAGGCCATGTCCACAGCCCCTGCCTGGTCTACTACTTTGGTCACCCAGTCAAAGAAATCTATTAGATTCATCTGACATGACCTTCCCGCTGTGAATCTAGTTACTCAACTATTCTTTCCTTCAGAAGTGACTCCATCACTTTCCCTACCACAGAGGTCAGACTGACAGGTCTGTAGTTTCCTGCCTCTGTCTTGGTCCCACTTTTGTGAAGGGGAATCACATCCGCCTTCCTCCAGTCCTCGGGTACCACATTATTCTCCCATGATTTATTAAAAAGAGTAGCCAGTGGTTTCATTAGTTCCCCCTTAATTCTTTTACAATTCTGGGGTGAATTCCATCAGGCCCCATTGCTTTGTCCACCTTCAGTTTTAGGAGTTCTTGCAGAACCCTTTCTTCTGTGAAAGGACTGGGACTGACCCCCTATAAAGAGTGCTTCTGTTAATTGATTAGCACTTCCCCCTCCTCTTTTGTGAATACTGAGCAGAAATATTTGTTCAGTATCCCTGCTTTGTCACTGTCCCCCTCTGTCCACCCACCATTCATTCTATTCAGCCTCACTATCCCTCCCTTTGTCTTTCTATGCTCGCTGATATACTGTACCTATAAAAGGTTTTATCCCCCTTCTTAACTGAGTTGGCTAACTTTTCCTCAGTTTGGGCCTTAGTTATTCTGACTTCCCTCCCTGCTGCCTTCTGTCTTAACTGGTACAGCTCTCAGTCCTGCTCCTTCTGTGTTTCCTTATACTTCCGGAATGCTATCTTTTTCTTCCTGACTTTCACAGCCACCTCTTTTGAGAACCATAGTGGCTTTTTCTTTCATTTTGATTTGTTTATTTGCTTCACACAAAGGCATGTTGCCTTGGTGATGGCAGTTTTGTTGATTCCCCATTGTTGTTCCACACCTCCTTCTAGCCTGTTTGCTAGTGCTTTTCTGAGGCACTCTCCCATCTTGCCAAAGTCAGTGCTCCTAAAGTCCAGTACCCTCACTTTTGTATGGCATGACTCTGTAGCTGAGTTTAACGTGAACCACACTGTTTGATGGTCACTTGTTCCCAGATGGCAACCCACTTCTAGATCTGAGATCCTCTTACTGCCCCCGTTTTAGAGTATGAGGTCTAAGATTGCTCCCTCATGAATGGGTTCCAAAACTAGCTGTCTGAGGCCTGCCACCTGTAGGGCATCAAGAATGGCCCTGCTCTTGGATGTGGCTGCAGCAAATGTGTTCCAGTTAACATCTGGCATATTCAGGTCTCCCATCAACAGTATCTCCCCTTTGTCTGCCATCCTAAGAATGCCTTCTATCATATCCTTGTCCATTCCCTCCCCCTGACATGGGGGTCTGTACACAACCCCTGTGCGGATTGTGGTGCCCTTTCCAGTCTCCAAGGTGACCCATAGTGTCTCCTCTCCTCCCTGTTTACTCTTTTGTACAGTTTCTTTTATCCCTTCCTTTACATAGAGAGCTACTCCTCCTTCTCTTCTTCCCTGCCTGTCTCTCCTGTAGGTTATGTACCCTGGTATGTTATCATCCCAGTCATGGTTCTCTGTGTACCATGTTTCTGTGACTGCTACAATATCCAGGCATCCCTCTTCTATCAAGGCCACCAGCTCAGGGAGCTTGTTGCCCAGAGTACAGGCATTGATACTCATTACCCTCCATTTCCTGATGGCCTTACTACTTTTTGCCCCATCCCTGTCCTTCTTGCCTTTGTCACTTTCTCCATTTACCCCTGCCCTTCTCCCTATCGACACCTCTAAGGTATGTTGGTGTTTACCGCACTTACTACCGTGATTATTTTGGGAGGCACTAGGATTTCCCTGCTCCATTCCAGTGCCTCCCCCCTTGGCTAGTTTAAATGCTTGCCAATGAAGCATTTAAACCTATTACCTAGGATCCTGGTTCCCCTCCTGGACAGATGCAGCCCATCATGCCAGTATAGGCTTGCATCACTCCAGGTGGACCCCCAGTCCCCAATGAAGTCAAATCCCTGAGCTCCATACCAGTTTTTCAACCACTGATTGAATCCCATTGTGCTGAACACCCTAGCCTCTCCTATGCCATAGATTGGCAGCACCTCTGAGAAGGTTACCGTGTGTGCTACTTGTCTAATGCCCATCCCAATTCCACAAACTCTTCCTGCACTTTTCTAATCCCTTTCTTAGCCAGGTCATTTGTCCCTAGGTGGACAATGACATCCAGCTCCCTCCCCTGTGCAGCTGCTCCGGCAATCCTGAGGATTCGCTCCCTGTCCCTCCAAGCCATGGCGCCAGGCAGGCACCTTAATTCACTCTCCCCTTCCTCCCCTGGTTCTACCTTCCTAACAATGGAGTCCCCCTCCAGGAGTTGTTTCCTTCCCCTGCGGTGTCCCCTGCTACCCTCCTGTGGGTCTCCTTTGTGGAGGTTCCCAGCATCCTCCTTGGTCTCCACTGTGGGTGCCGCCATAGAGGAACCACACTTTGCCAGAATGGTTTAGGAATTGTGGAGAGGTACAACTGGAGGGATGCACCTCTGTTCCACCACCCTCACCCTCCCTGAGCCCACTGTGGTCCAACCGCCCCTCTTTCTTGGCAACCTCTGAGGCAACAGCAGTGGCACTGGTGGTCCCTGGAAGGAAGAGGAGGTCCCACAGATCCTGGCCAACTCAGCCTGGAGATAAGCAACCTCCTCCCTCAACCCAGAGAGGTGCCTGCAGATGGAACAACACCGCATCCTCCAGTATGCCTCCCAGAAGACTGCTGCTCCACAGCCACTGCACTGCACCACTCCCATCGTATCTTATTTCTGGCCCCTTAAATGTTTGCAATCTTTACTCTTTCCTCTGTTTTTTTTTTCTCTCTCTCCTTACTTTCTGCCTGTGTGCCCTTTAAGCTCCTGATTGTCCTGTTCTGAGACAAGAATATCCTATATTTCTCAGTAGACCCCTTTCTTGCTCAGAGGCAGACCTCCAGCAGTTAGAGGGGACCGGAGAGCTACTCTTGCCCTTCTAGGATGGTGAGTCTTTGGTGGCTCTGTGATCACTCACTTCCTGCTCCCAAACAGAAAGTTTCTGTTGTCAGTCAAATCCTGTGCCTATAAAAGTAGAACTAGCTTTGGGTGGGAGGGAAGGAGGGCAATATAGTCCCAGTAGAGAAGTCCAGTCACACAGCAGTCCTTTCTCCTGGTGTCTTCTGCCAAGCTATATCTCTGAGAGAGGTGTCCATTAGCTCTAATATACACTATGGTAGTATTTTATATTCTTGTAATATAAGAGTGAAAGTTTGAAGAGTGTTCCATGTCATAAAGGAGACCGCTGAAAGGCGATCACCGTTAGGGTGCTGCCTCATCACCGAAAATAAATTTTGGCAATGTGCCCCCCCAGTGCAAAGCAAATGGGCACCGGGTATTTACAATTTTAAATGTAATGCTGGGGGCTGCACCCCCCTACTATAGGATTCTCAACTCCAGGGGGGGTGCATGTCAGGGGGTTGAAAATCGTGAATAAAGAAATAAATTGGTTCTGGGTGCAAAAATAGCATACCTGCGACCAGACCCAAACCCAGAACCTTGTCCAGCCAAGCCCTGAACCCCCCCCACCACACCATGGAGCCAGCTCGGCAGCTTACTGTAGCACCACCACTCAAAAACCCTCCCTCCCCTCCTGCCTCTCGTTGAGCGTGCTTGCTCTCCCCCCTGCATGCACATGTACATATAGCAACATCCTGTTGCTATAAGCATGAACCAACCCCATCTAATCACCCTACCTCGCTCATAGCCCCCATGACATGTGCCACAATTGAGTCGCTAATTTTGTTTGCACTCAGTCATGGTCGCTCATGTCATGGGCTACCATTGATGAGAAACCGTAGTCATCCAGAACCCTGTTCAGGTTTAACCAGTCCATCTGGCTGAATGCCTTTTTGGCATCATTACTCATTATTATAGCTGGAATGACATTGGTATGTAGGAGGCCAATGATATGGAGGGTTCGACAGACACTATCTTGTGCTTACTGACCTGATATAAACCCTTGTTCAGGCCTACTAAAGGTGGAATAATGTTTTTGAGCCATCTTGTTAAGATAGAAGTAAAGTACTTATAATCAACATTTAAAGTGAATGTGGGACAGTGCGATGGGTATAATATTGGATCCTTATCCAGCCTGGGATTCAAGAAAACTATTGCATAATTACAGGAGGGGGCTATCCTATCATTTTCTTTCATTGCCTCAGCATAAGCCCCCTTAAGGATGGGGACTAAACTCTGAGAATGCTTGTTATAAAACTCGACAGGGAGTCCATCTATTCTTGGGCATTTTCTGGTTTTACTTCTTTTGATCTCCCTCAAGAGCTTGGATTAAGTGATAGGGGCAAATATGGAAGCAATATGGGCCAAAGACACCTGGGGAAGAGCCAAAGGCATCTATAGTGTGGGCTGGTTGAGAAGGTTTCAAGGCATATAAGGAAGTATAGTAATGTCCTGACCTGTTCCCCAATGGAACTCTTTACTAGTATGGGTTCTGTTTCTCTGCCCCCTGAATCTGCATGCAAGGAGATGCAGTTCCCGAGGCCCCCCTCATTGTATTTCTACCATAAATACTTTAAATTCTGGTCAACTTAATCTAAGAGTTGATTTAGCTCTTTCTTCATTTTATCTAAGGTCCGGTCTCTTTGTCTATCTAATTTATACTGCTGTAACTTTTCCAGGGTTTGTATATGAGTTTTAAGGTCTTGCTGTTTCCTTTGATGTTCCTTTTTATGTCACAAAGCAATAGTTGTACATTTTCCCCTAACCTTGGCCTTTATTGTGTCCCAGACAATACTTTGGTCAGTCTCTTGCATATTATTATCTTGAAGGGCATGATCTATTAGCTCCTGTATTTGTTGTTGAATGTCTTTATCTTGCAACAATGAAAGATTAAGTTGCCAAAAACTTCTTTTGAACCATTTGGAATTTATTGGTCAGAAATATTGATCTGAGAGTGCAATGGGGCCTATATCATAATTACAGACTTTATTGGCATGTTTTCTGCTGGAGAAAAACATGTCTAGTCTTGAGTCCATCTTATTGGCAGCTGAAAAATAAGTATAACCTGTGTTCAAGCTATAGATATATCTCCAAACATCTATGAGCCCAAGTTCAGTCAGCAAAGCCCTGACCTTTTTCCCCCACCTCATGGTGTCTTCTATGGATATTTAAAGCAGTATCCAATTGAAGGGATTAGGCTAAAGTGAGACCCCCCCCATATGATTTGCCCTTCAGCTTTTTTTACTAGAAAAGGAAATACTCTTCTGCAGAAACTGTAATTGGAAGATTGTGGAGCATATATAGAGGCCAGTGCAGTAGGAGGGCCCACATACTCCCCCACTACTACTACTACTACTACTATGTATCTACCCTCTTTATCAGAATATGTAGCTTTAAACTGGAATGTAACCTGTCAAGGTATTAAGATTGCTATCCTCTACCTCTGCCCTATCTTAGAAGAAGAGTAATATGCTTGATCATCACCAAACTTCTGCAACTTCAGATTCTCCTCATCAGTTCAATGGGTTTCTAATAATCTTAATTTATTAATTGGGTGGGGCATAGGGCGGAGGGATCCCTAGACACCAGGGACATTGTGTGTGGACATCAGGCATGGGTGCAGTTGGGGGAAGGTAGTACTGGACACCAGGAAAATTGTGCATGGACATCAGGCATGGGTGTGGGTGGTGTGAGGGACCACTGGACACTATGACAATTACTGTATGTGTACATACTGGTTGAGGGATAGGATGGGGGCCATTAACACCAGGGATAGCTCAGCATCTGACTGGGCAAATGGGGGTGCTGCTACACTAAATAACAGGATACCTATGCAAATGAGTCCATAAATGGCATACAAATTTCCCCTTAGAATCTTGCTTGCCCAATGGGCTCATTTGCATGGGTTACCTTGAACATTGAAAATTGCACTTCAGTGCAAGCCACTGTGGTAGTGTACTTTGGGAGGCATGTTGAGACAGTGCTAAGTGGCTTAGTAATGGGCTGTCATGACCCTATATTCAGTTGAATAGCTCCAGTATGCTATTCCACTGAATATAGCATCTTAAGGCACCCAGGCTATCACCAGGCAGAGCTCAAATGTTTTCCCTCCGCTTTGCAGTTTTGAATTCATTGGCCCCTGAAGTCATTTTCATACAATATCCTGAAAAAGTGAATGTGTGCCTATTTGAGTACTGATTAAATATGGAGATGCATCCAATTAACCCCTGACCATAAGGCCCAAAGCTTCTTTCTTACCATGGAATGTAATACAGGCATGTCTGTAAACATCACAAAAAGCAGATTCACATAATTTTGCAAGCGACATACAGAACAATCTCTACTGTTGTAGCACTAGTCAACATTTTGCTTGCTGTAGTTAAAACTTAAAACATACATACATCATCATCAATGTGCTAATACTGTACTTCTTCAAAGTTGTTTGAAAGTCACCTAGGACAAAGCTCTCATAGGCCAGTCTTTACAGGAATGAAAGCTGCCATTATTGTGATTAAAGTTTCCAAAATCCAACTACTATCCTATACTCAAAGAAACAAAATGTTCTATGGATCTCAAACTAGCTGTACAGTCTTGTCCTTTCTCATATCAATTTATGCTGATTATTGCCCTGGACATTGAATCTTCCATTAGAGCACCACCATAGAATGACCCACATCCTCCTCAGAATATTTTGTCCATTAATTGTTGAGAAACCAAGGAGTGGTTCTCCACTCTGTAGTTCATCAAGGCCAATTCCTAAGGACAAATCTGTTGCTTTACTGTATGATGCAATTGTTTATTGGATGAAGTGGAGAGAATTGACTGTGGAACTTTCCATTTATATAATTTCTGCAATGATGGCATAAAATATTCAGGCAGTGAAAGGTGATGGGTCAGTTTAACAGAGACCTCTTTCCAGATCTGCAGGAATTTACCCAAACTATGCTGGACCAAAACAGTTGCAAACAAAGCTACTGGATCAAAGGCCAATTTGAAAATTCCTGACCAAAGGCAGGTATAAAAAAAGGTGAGGATTGAGCATATTAATTTCTCCTTATTCTCTAGGTCAATAAGTCCCTCTTGATGGGATTCAGACGGCTCTGTCTAAACATTTGAAAATAACAGTTCAAGAATAGTGGTTCCCAAACTGACATGTAAATAAAAACATAACTAATATAACAAAATCAGAACTAAAAACTGTTTAATGATGAAAATCCTTTGAAGTTTAAGTAATTTCCAGCTTTTCTCCCTGTTTAGCTGTTGTGCACATATTGTCAGTCTCTCAGACAAATTTGTCTGAGCCATGTCCCCATGGCCAGATTTCACTGTTTGAATTTTTATGGGGCTATTAAACATTTGGATTCCTGCCGCTTTGCACCCACATGCAGGTAGATTTCCTAGACCCATTCTAGTACTTTTAGTTAGATTCAAAGTAGCCCCTGAAATCTCTGAAAATGTATTATGGATCTTAATGCATTCTCTCCCATATGTTGATCAGTTACATATAGGCAGATGTCATCTGCATTAGCAGAAATGTTCAAATGTCCCTCACCGGTAGGCCATGTGATTCACTTCATCACCACAATTTTCAGCAATCTAGGGCTGTGGCAAACTTCTAGTACATCAGGGACCTTGCACCCCATTTTGTAAAAATAGGGGTCATTGCACTGAAGACTCAGGAGTTGCCACAGTCCCAGAACTGTGCCAAACATTGGGTGTACCTGAGGAGTTTGACAGAGGGATCCTTCACCCCCCACTGCGCAAACCTACATGACTGATGGAAGTGAGGGGGGGAAGAACTCTGACAGGAAGGTGGGAACCTGGGGCTGCTGGGGCACTGAGGGTGCTATAGGGCAGGAGAGGGGCTTGGTATCAAGTTGAGAGAATGGGGGAGGCACCTGGCAGAGGTGCCATATTGCATTGCAGGCAGCCATACTGGACTGGGTAGGGGGTTGGCATCACACTATTAGTATGACACAGCCCCTGGTGGAAGCAGCCCTGCAACTGCCTTGTGGGTGCCAATTATGTCAACAGGGTATTACAGCACATTGCTTTAATATACATCTGATTTATTATTCTATGTAATAGTAACACACCAAAATCATTAAATACTTTTTCTATTAGTATTACCTCCTATAAGATTTCATATTTATATAGAACTAGATATTTCACCCACCACACACCTCACACATCACTCTTTTTACACATAGGCTTTTAACAGCACCAGGTATTCAGTTAGTTTTGCTGCAGCCAGGGCTTCTTCCACCTGGGGTCGTGTCATACTAATAATGCGATGCCATCCCCCACTTGACCCGATATGGCTGTATAATATGCCCTATGGCACCTCTGCCTGCTGCTTCCCCCACTCACTCAACTTGTCACAAATGCCCCTTCCTGCTATACAGCATGCTCAGTGTCCCAGCTGCCCCTATTCTACATCTTCCTGGTCCCACAGCTCACTTGCCACCCTGCCAAGCAGTGGTACAGGACCCTTAGACCACCTCCTGATTGGTCTAATGTGTGCTCCTGTTGCAGCCATGATGGAGCTTACAGAATCCCAAATAAGTTGATGGTGCAGCCCTGCTGTGGCGTACACCCCCTTGAGACCCAGTGCACAGACACTTTTGCCACAAAGGTGGTGCAGGGGGGCTTTGCTGCATGGCATCCTGATTTCATATAATCTGGCATTTGAAAATTGTGATTGCTGCACACTATGACAGAAGGGGCCACTTGCGTCATCCCCATTTGGTGCAGGCATCTTGTGCCATAATTTTCCCTTTGAAAATCAAGCCCTCAGTCTTTACAATCCAAAACGATAAAATATTATGCAGTGATTTTTTTTTCCCAAAACATCATCAAAGCAGTGTCAGTGCTTCCAGATTGATTTGACATGTTTCCAGTAACTCCAGAGCAAATGTCTTGTGCTTTCCTACAGATTACATTGTTTCTCATGGAAGCCAAATTTCTGTTTTCCCACATTACCAATGTAACATAGAAACATAGAAACATAGAAGTTGACGGCAGATAAGGACCTCAAGGCCCATCCAGTCTGCCCATTTCTTTTTCTACCTTATAAATGTGCCATCGGCCTTTGCTCTGTCAGTGGTCTATCTATTCATAGTCATTTGTATTGCTCCCTTATGCCTATCCCATGCCTGTTTGAAGCCCTGCACTGTATTCATAGCCACCACTTCTTGTGGTAAGCCATTCCATGCATCCACCACCCTTTCTTTGAAAAAGAATTTCCTCACATTCCCCCTTAATCGGCCTCCCTCTAATCTCATGCTGTGTCCTCTTGTCCTGCTATTTTTCTTATATTTAAACATGTTAGACTCTTTCACCTTGTTTATGCCCTTAAGGTGTTTGAATGCCTCGATCATATCACCTCTCTCCCTCCTTTGCTCAAGGGTATACATATTGAGCTCGTTAATCTGTCCTCATATGTCTTCTGATGCAGTCCCTGCACCATTTTGGTTGCCCTTCTCTGGACTGCCTCAATTTGGTTAATGTCCTTGTGAAGGCGTGGCCTCCAATACTGCACGCAGTACTCCAGATGGGGCCTAACCAGTGTCTTGTACAGAGGGATTATTACCTCCCTTTTATGACTTGTGATAACCCTACTAATACACCCTAACACCCCCATAGCCTTACCTACTGCTTTAGAGGTCTGCTTGGATGATTTTAGGTCATCAGTGATGATGATGCCCAAGTCTCTTTCTTCCTTTGTGACTGCTAGCAACTCCCCTCCCAGCCTATGGGTGGCTTCAGGGTTTCTCTTCCCTATGTGCATGATTTTGCACTTCTTTGCATTAAATCCCAGTTGCCACTCTTCTGACCATTTTGCTAGTTTATCCAGATCTCTTCTCATTCTGCCCACCCATCTGGATCATCTACTCTGTTGCAGATCTTGGTGTTATCTGCAAACAGACAAGTCTTACCCTCTAGTCCATCTGCAAGGTCACTAATGAAGATGTTGAAGAGGACTGCCCCAGAACTGATCCCTGAGGTACCCCACTTGTGACTTGCATCTCTTCTGACTGTATACCATTTTACCACCACTCTCTGTTTCTGCCCGTCAGCCAGTTTGCCACCCACTTGACCAACTTCTGACCCACCCCGAGCCTACCCAGCTTATTTATCAATCTTCTATGTGGAACAGTGTCAAAAGCTTTGCTGAAGTCAAGGTAGGTGACATCAACTGCTCCCCCTTGGTCCACCATTCTGGTTACCCAGTCAAAGAAATCTATGAGATTAGTTTGACAGGACCTTCATTTTGTAAACCCATGCTGTCTTGGATCCTGTGCCCCTATGGTTCCAGGTGTTTGCACTATCCTTTCCTTAAGGGTGCCTCCATAATCTTGCCACTACTGAGGTAAGACTGACGGTCTGTAGTTCCCGCCTCCTCCCTGCTACCACTCTTGTGGGCGGGATCACATGAGCCCTTCTCCAGTCTTCTGGGACCTCTCCTGTGCTCAGAGACTCACTAAACAATTCTGCTAATGGCTCTGCTAGTTCCTCCTTTAGCTCCTTAGTACCCTGGGATGTATGCCATCAGGTCCCATTGCCTTATCCACCCTGGAGCTTAGCAAGCTCTTGTGGGACCCTTTCTTTTGTGAGAGGAGTAGTGCTCACCTCCCTCCCCCTGTGTCCATGGTGCTGAGCTGTGGGCCCTGCCTACCTTCTCTTCAGTAAATACTGAGCAAAAGTATCTATTTAGGATAGATGCCTTTACAGGGTCCTCCTCCTCACATGTCCCTTTTCTCCATTAAGCTTAGCAATACCCCTCTGGACTTTCTCCTTTCACTAATGTATCTATAGAAAGTCTTGTCACCTTCTTTTACTGTTTGTACTAGTGTTTCCTCAGTTTGGGACTTTGCTTGCCTTACTGCCTTACCTGCTTCCCTTAGGGCAGTTTGGTATGCCTCCTATCTTCATCCGCTGTGTTCCCTTATATTTTCTGAAGGCCAGCCTTTTTGGCTCTGACCTTTCTGCTACTGTATTTGAGAACCAAAGTGGTTTCCTTCTTCTTTGCACTTCCTTTTCTGTCTAACACAATGGGATGTTGCTTCAGTATTGCATCCTTAATGCTTGCCCACTTTGCCTGTACCCCTCACCTGTGTTTTCTTTTGCCAGGGCTAGCTTAACTCTGTTGGCCATCTTATCAAAGTCAGCTCCTCTGAAGTCCCATATTTTGCCTTGGAATGGGATGATTTAGATGTAGTAGCCAAATTGAACCATACCATGTGATGGTCACTGGCCCCAGGTGACCTTCTACCTGGAGATCTGTGATCCCTTCTTTGTTAGTCAGTACTAGATCTAGGATAGCCCTGTCTCTTGTGGGTTGATGTACCAGTTGTTTGAGGCCCTCCCTGCAGGGAATCCACTATGAGTCTAGTTCTGGAGATGTTCCTGCTGGTATTGACCAATCTGTATCCGGCATGTTGAAGTCTCCCATTATCAGAACCTCCCCTTTGGCTGTCATGTTTTGTATATCTTCTAACAGTAATTTGTCTATGTCCTCCCTCTGGTCTGGGGCCTGTAGACAACCCCAGTTCTTATAGCTGCCTTATTTCCTGTTTCAGGGTGACCCACAGTTCTTCTGGCTCCTTATGTGTATTCTGAATTTCTGTAGCTTTGATATTTTCATTAACATACAGAGCCACTCCTCCCCCCCTTTTTGCACCTCGGTCTCTTCTGAACAATACATAGCCAGGTACTGAAGTCTCCCAAGTGTGGTTACTGGTAAACCACGTCTCACTAATTGCTACTATGTCCAGTTTAGCCTCTACGTCTATTGGACCAATTCATTGTAGATGGCTCCATTTTCCTACAAAGTACAGGAATCCTCATAGATCTGGGAGCACAGTAGTGTAAAAATTATGACAATAAGAGAATTTATTCCTATAATCACAAGTGTAAAATCAATAAGTTAAATGATGGTGGAGACTTGCTTACCACATACTTGTGCCAAATATCAGTTACATGTTTATTTTGAAATACTGTTCATGGTCACTGTACACTTGCTCCGGGAATGTCATCCACCACATATACTTGCTGCTCATTTTCTTGCAGTCTTTTCATAAATGCCTACTCAGTGTTGGCCATGCAGCTCTCCAGATCCCCTCATCTGTGCTAAACACCCACATCATCCTCTTTATAGGCAAAAATAGTATTTTTGTCAGTAACCATGAAAAAGGCTTTCTCCACCTTTGAGTGGATGTATGTTTGTGAATGAAAACCCAGAAAGGATGTTTTGGTTTGCAGCATGACTGATGACAAATGAGCATGCATGTATTTAAACATAAATATGTTTTAAACCTATCTTTTTTACTTAGCACGTGGGATCACTTAAAGAAGAACTCCTATCTTCAGGATTTCTTAATGTCTGAAAGCCCATAAAAACCTACTCTGACTGAGCTATTGTGCTTACCTGTAAGTCTTAGCAGTCTAGAATTATTCATATGTAAATCAGCATATAATTAAAGGCTGGGGTAGACATGTGTTTTAGGCTTCCGACAGGCAATGGTGTCACCACAGTCTTGGCTGTGCTTTTACAGCAGATAATCCAATAGGTTAAATAAGAGGTTGTCTGTTGTATTAAGTGTCTTTTAAGATGGTATTGAAACACCTTCTAGATTTTTATATTGGCTAACGCTTGCACGCCAGCCAACATATTGCATTAGGAGCAGATTTGGAGGTGCGGTCACTGTGGGTAAATGCAGAGCACGCATTAGTAGGTGCTTCCCTCATTCCCCAGTAAGACAGCATGCAGGCGCCACACCAGCAAGATGTAATGTGGTGACCACATTTAAGAAAATGTCCATTGCAATGAGAAGCAGGAACATGTCTGCACTCTTCAAAGCTGACCGCAAACTGAAGAAATGCCGGTAAGGTGTATAATGACATAAATAGTATTTTTTCAACATTGGCACATACCTCGGGCATTTTTGGGAATTTTTACACCAAATTTTCAACATGGGGTTATTGGGATGCCTCCTCATGAATGCAGTCACTGTCATGGCATTATTTGGTCCAGAAATGTGATTTCATGGTCACTGCATGGAATCACCTTTCGGGACCAATTAACAAAATGACAGTGTCTCTGTTCATGGGGAGGGGGGCTCTCAAAAAACCTATGTTGCAAATTTGGTGGAAAAAAATCCAAAAAATGGCTGTTTTATGAGTGTGCAGTGTGTAGTTTCCATGCACGCTCATAACTTCGTGAATTTGTAATATTTTCACTCCAGATTTTCAAAATTGGCATTTTCCACACCTCCTCATGAACAGTACAGCTGCCATTTTATATATCCTGGCCAAAATGTGTTTTCACACATCAGGTGCAGAATAGCGTGGTCGCTGTGTGAAATCAGTTTTCGGGACAGTTTGAGGAAATGATGGTGACACTGTTCTTGAGCAGAGGTCCTAAAATGCCTATGTTGAAAATCTGGTGATGAAAGTCCATAAAATTACTGTGTTACAAGCGTGCATTATGCAGTTTCCATGCACCTTTGTAACTTCACAAATTTGCAATATTTTCATGCCATATTTCCAACACTGGAATTTTTTCACACCTCCTTATGAACAGTGTAGCTGTCATTTTTCACATCCTGCCCCAAATGTGTTTTTGCACCTGTGGCACACAATGGCATGGTCGCTGTGGGAAATCAACTTTTGGGAAAAATTAACAAAATCTCAATGCCACTGTTCATGAGGGGAGGTCCCAAAATGCCTATGTTGAAAATGTGGTTAAAAAAATCCCAAACATAATTGGGTTACAGACTTGTGTTGCACACTTTCTGTGCATGCTCATGACTTCACCAATTTTTAATATTTTCACTCCAGATTATCAACGTTGCCATTGTTTTACACCTCTTCATGAACAATACAGTTGTCATTTTTCACGTACTGCCCAAAATGTGTTTTCATCTCTGTGTCCCCAAATGGCACAGCCATTGTGCAAAACCACCTATCAGCTAACAAACTGATAGTGCCGCTCTTCATGAGGTGGGGTCACAAAAAGCCCATGTTGAAAATTTGGAGTGAAAATACCAACGCACGCCTATGGCGTAAGGATTTCTAACTGTAACACCCCAATCTGTACAGACTGACAGGCATCAGGAGTGTGACTTGGGATCATCGGCTGTAATGCTTACACCATTCCACCTCCATCCCCACCCTGCAGCCAGTGACAGGCATCATGGTGTGCCTTGGAGTGTTCGGCCACAAAGTTCACCCCATTCTCCTATACTGCACCCACCTCAGTGTATTTCCTTATGGAATGGGGTAAGTATAATGCCCAAAGGCCCCAAAGCACACCACAACACTTGTCAGTGTCTACAGGGCAGGGTGAGTTAAAATGGCATGAGTGTTATAGCTAATGACCCAAAGGTACACCCCAGTGCCTGTCGGTCTCTGCAGGGTGGGGGTGGGGTTGGTGTCACTTCAATACTTAACTGCCATTCCTATTATGTGTCTCTTAATTCCTGCACTACCAATGCCAGTGCTAGCAAGACCACATTCAGCATTGACAAATGCTTGTTAATAAATGTTTTGTAAGTCCATTGAAACTAGTGAGTTATCACCTTTACATTTTAATCTGTTAGTAAAAAATAATCCAATAGAATTCTAGTATTGTTATATTACAATATCCCATTCAGTCCAAAGCATTTCAGTAAGACTCTGTTATACTTTTATTTTATCAAAAGAAGTAAAATATATTTAATAACACATTTCACTGTGGTCCATCTATGTGGTTTGCAATTAATAAACAATTAATTCTGTCCTTCTCTTTTTTTTTCTTTTTTTCATTTCTTTTCAAGTCAAATCTGGATAGAAGGAGAATAATATTTGCAGAATCATAACAAATGGTGGCATTGTTTTTATTAGCTTTGTCCAGGAAAGGCACACTGAACTTGTTCCAAGCTATGATTTAGGAGCACAGGTAGGTTAAAATGATTTGTTTTGGGTGACACTATATGTAACTGAAACCCCTTCACCTGAATGAAACACACTTGCTCACAGGTCTTTGCTTTAACCGCTAGACAATACCACCAGTTGATCATCAAAAACTACACATTTTGAGGCTGGCCCTGTGGTGACAGTCCAGTAGGAACTGGGCCACATTTGCATCTTGTAGACCTGAGTTCACACCAGAATCATATGACTGTAGGAGAACAAGTTGTAAGAGAGAGGATGGAAAAAGAAAGTTAGAGGGTGGTGCTGTGGCAGTCCCAGAAATTTGTATTGACTTGAACACAGCCAGAGTCTGGGAAAGCCTGATATGGGGCCCAACAACTACTGGCACTATACAGCCAGCCTTGAAATGTGTAGTTTTTGATGATCAGCTGGCAGTATAGCCTACAAGTTAGAGCAATGAGCTGTGAACAAGGTTACTTCATCCAGTAGAACTGGGTTTTGATTCCAACATGATCAGCTTGCATATTGTGTGTTAGAGATGTTGTGAAATTGCCACAAAATCAGCAATTTTGCCATGCAAAATATTTAGTGAAATTGTGCATTTCACGAAATATTTCGCTGGTGTGAAATGTGAAATTTGCCCACAAATTGCAAAATGTCACCCAAAAACTGTAAAATTGCACCCCAAAATTAGGGAATTGTGCCCAAAATTGCAAAACTTCACATTTTGCAGTGAAATTTCACCATTTTCAGGTGAAACTGTGCAATGTTTAGGCTAAATTTCACATTTTGCATTCACTGAATAGTTTGTGAAATGAGCAAATTTTGACAGATAGTTAGTGTAATGAAATTTCTCTGTTTCGCACAACACTAACTGCGTGACCCTGAGCAAATCACTTAACCTCCCTGTGCTCCCAAAACACACATTGAAACAAATTTCAGCTCAGTGTTTCTTTCCTGGAAAAATATTGTAAAAAATATAAATAAAAAATCTGTAAACATTTGTTATGATTCTGCAAATATTATTCCCTTTCTTTTTTTTCTTGCTAATTAATGTACTTTTTGAGTCACTCCTCCCATGGCTCAGATCCACCACCCTGAACTCTGACCATACTTGAACTTACCCACTCAGCGATCGGATCCCAGGCTTGCCCCCACTGGGTAGGGCCATAGGATGGCCACAAGATCCGTGGACCTAAAGGCAGGAATCCCCCACCAGAGGACCCCGCTGGCTTGCCCCCTTGAGTAGGGCCACAGGAACAGAATGCACTGGTGGATGCACAGCTATCCATCACTGGTAGGGTCAGGGAATGGATGGGCACAAAGTGAAGAGCCTCATAGATGGAGGTGGTAGTATACTGAAATGTGGATCGCTGGGGGTGGGGCATGCAATGATGGTGAGCATTATTGTTCTCTTTCTATCCAGATTTGACTTGACAGAGAAAAAATAGGTCACAATTATTTGTTTATAAAAGCACATAGACTGACAACAGTGTTAAAACATGCATATCTTGATAAGTGTTATTAAAAGATCTTATAGGCTGGACCTGTGGCGTGGAGAGCTGAGGCATCTAGCCTTACCTGACGACATGTTGTGACCTGGGATTGTGTGTGATCTTGGGTCATCTGGGGTTGGCCAGGAGGAGGAGGAGGATTGAGCAACCAGTAGAGCGTGGGGGAAGCACTCAGCGCAGCTAAGATTTAGCAGTTCCAGGTGGTGTGCCAGATGTACGAACATATGAACATATGAAATTTGCCAGCAGATAAAGGCCTAGAGGTCTATCAAGTCTGCTCAAATGTGCAGCTAGCTCCCCTTATTTTTCAGCTTGGACACTTACACCTTCACATCATTGCATTCCACCTCTCCCAACAGAACAAAGGAAAAACAGGGACTCTGGCTGAGGCAGAATGACAACCATTTGCCCTCAAATGCCCCATGAAGCTACGAGGCCACTGGTTCAACTCTATGGCACTATTCAGGGAGTTAAGATGGGACTCCCCAGCAGCCCCACCCTGGAGGACGATCTAGGATGAAAGTCAATAAAAAGTGATAAGTTTTGAGGGATGGGGACTGAAAGAACAAGCTGGAGTCTGAGAGGAGGAAAGAAAAAAATAAATAAAAGAGCATCTTGTTTTTTTAATAAAGTTAAAAGTATGATAGAAACTCTTACTGAAATATTTTGGACTGCATGGTCATGGTATTTTCTAGCATAACAATACCAGAATTCTACTGAGTTATTTTTACTAGCAATTTGAAATGTAAAGGTGGTAATTCACTAGTTTCACTGCACATACAAAAAATTATTATTAAATGTATGAAATGTCATAATAACACCTTAAAACACACTTAATAAAATAGCCAACTTCCTACTTAACCTATTGGAATATCTGCAGTCAAAGCACGGGCATGCCTGTGGTGACATCATTGCTTGTCAGAAGCCTAAAACACATGACTGCCCCAGCCCTTAATTACAGGCTGATTTACAAATGAATAACTCTGGACTGCAAAGATTTACAGGTAAGCACAATAGCTCACCCAAAGAAGTTTTTTTATGGGCTCTTAGACATTAAGAAATCCTGAAGATGACATTTCCCCTTTAAATGGACTCCAGACCAGTCTTTGTGCTTATCAGGGTTATTCTGTATTGTTATGATTTATCTTTACTTTTTGATTTTAAATGTTTGTTATTTCTGTGCAGCACCTACAGCCTCCAAGGTGGGCAAGTAATAAATCAATCTCCATGTCTTGCCTACACTGTGGCATAACTTTGTACATTTAAACACCAAAGTACTACAGTGGCCCAGTAGTTCAATATACAGTAGCTATTCTTCACAATAGTAAAGTGCTAACATGCCTAATTATATAACAAGGGAGCCATCACATGTGTTCACTATTACAGAGATTCCTTACTGAGGGGTTCACTATAGCAAGGAAGCACTGTATTTAGAAGAAAATGGATCAAACCACATTCATTGGAATTGTATTTTATTTTTCCATGTGTTTCAGGAATTCATAAAAACATTTACTAGTCACTGGAGAAACAGGTGGTTTTGGATTGGTCTGAAATACAATACAATAAAGGATAAATGGATTTGGGATGATAATACTGACTATCAGCCTGGCATGTAAGTTATTTCAGTGTTTATTTGTAATCACTTTGTGTTTTCTGTCATGGTTATCTGCTCCTACTAAGATGCCCTTACAACAGGCCTCTTGCTAAGGGAGTTCCCAATCCCAACAATCCTCTCAGCTTTCCTCCTGTCTATTATGGCTGGCTCTTATGATGGAGCAAACAGGGAGAAACACCTTCTCTCTGGTGCAGGATTCAACGGAGTGGGAAGGACACAGGAACTTCAGCAGTGCTGATGCCATTATGCTGGAGGATTCCATTTTCTTTTGAACTTGGCCATTTGATCTAGTTTCGCTCCCACCTGCCACAACTTATGAACATAATCACATGCATGCTGCAGACCTGTTCACAGAGTAGGAATCTCCCTGTTCTATTGTAATGGATCATCTCAGTGTCAGACCATGGCATCCTCCATCTCTATGTTGGGAATGGCTGTAAGCATCAGTGCTTTTTTCAACCAGTCATGTGATCAGCAGCAGCCCTAGTCAGGGACATTGGTTTACCAGGATTGAGAAAGGGCATATTCCGTTTTGCACATTGTAAAAAACGGTATTGTCTGCTAAGCTAAAATCCACTTTTACCTGTATTTGGTTTTGTGTACTTTATTTAACAATTTTTAACTCTGCTAACATGCATTTTAGCAATTTTGACCTCCACTATTACACATCCTTCCATCCTTGTACTAATTTAAAGTTATTTTAGGTACAAGATGTGATGGCAGCAGCAACACTACAGCCCCCATCCCTAAGGTGTAATGGAAGCAGCACTATGGCCCCATCCCTCAGGTACGATGGCAGCACCAGCAGCACTATGACCCCCATCCCTCTGGTGTGATGGCAGCAGCAAGAGCACAACAACCTCCCTCTCTCAGGTGTGACAGAAGCAGCAGCACTGTGGCCCCCATCCCTTAGGTGTGATGGCAGTAGTACTACGTTCACCATTCTTCAGGTGTGATGGCAGTATCAGCACTATGGCCCCCATCCCTCAGGTGGGACAGCAGCAGTACTACATTCCCCATCCACCAGTGGTGATGGCAGAAGCACTACAGCCCCCACCCCTTCGGTGTGATGGCAGTAGCAACAATGAAGTCCACATCCCTCTGGTGTGATGGTAGTTGTGACAGCACTATGATCCCCTTTCTTCAGCAGCCACACCCCACATGCACAAGTTACAAATGACTTGGTCTCTTTGCTTGTTAGAACTCAGATGTGAATTCATCTGAACCATCAAGGTGGACTACCTTTGTTTTTTTCTATCTATAATTTAACTGCCTGAATTGGATTTCTGCCTAAGACACTGCTGACCAGGGTAAGGGAACAGACTTGGGTGCTGGAGGGCCAGTTGGTGGGTGAAGACTTGAGTGTCCAATGACCACTCACCTTCTCCTGGGAGGGAGGGTGGGTTCATGGCTCAGCATTTGCTGGCCCATGGTGGAGGCCAGAGGCATGACAACATGTCAGCCCTCACTGCAGGAGGGAGCATGACGGACATCGGCTTGTGCCTTGACATCGTGTGGCCTGTCACGCTCCCAAGAAAATGGGGAAAACACCCACTGACCCAACTGAAGGACAGCTGTTGGTCCCTCCATAAGTCAGAATCCCTAGACATGTGTCTGTTCTGACCCCTGCCATGCCCAGGATACACTGGAAGCTCTTTAGGATAATTCTCCTCCCCTGGTAGCCTCCCACAGGGGTAGGGGCCCACTCAATGAAGGGTTACTTTAAGTTACTTGGAAGCACAGCAGTAAGGGTCAGTGGATGGTGGTCAGCACTCAGCAGTGATGGTAGGGGGCCTTGGCAGGCCTGAAGGAGTGAATGGCCAGGGGGTAAAAAAAAACTGCTTGAATCTGCTTATTTGAAATAAAGTGTCTTCACCTAAAAAATCCACAAGTGATTAGTGGAGAATGTTCAAATGGATTCATGCATCTACCAGACATGTGGATGCCTTTTTTTTTTCCCTTGGTGTCCATGAAAAGGGTGTCTCCCAGTTTTCATGTCTTTGTTCAGATGTGAATTGAGCACTACTCTGCCCTCCAGCATCATATAGCCCCTGGGGTCTTACCTTCTGTACGTCATTGACTGTGCTTTCAAAATCCACTGGCCAAACATAAGTACACTTAAATACAGTTTGGAACTGTCTGATTTTGAAAGCAGCACAAGGGAAATCACAGAGTTTGGAACTCAGTGCTTTGGCTTCTCAGAAGGAACTAGAAGGGGGACAAGATCAGATCTACAGTACAGTAGCTTCTTGTTGTTTTACATTGTTTCTTGAGGATCCTACTTGGTAGAAGGTTATTTCTTTTCTTTCTTACTACTAAGGGGCTAGCAGGGTATTGTTTGGGGCTGTTGGAATTTTGAACTCTGTTTTGGTAGCTATAAGTGGGCTCATTTGTTTGATTCACTGTGTGGCAGGCTGCATTTGTAGAGGCCTATTTCTTCGGTTTTAGAACATAATTGGTGTGATTTAACTGGGTCTGTTTCTTTGAATTGGAGACATATATCTTCTAATTCCAAGCCTATTTTGATGTGTTGTTGTTGATGAAGCTGTTTGAATTGGAGTCCTGTTTCTTTGGGTAGCAAACCTATTTTGGGGGCTTTGAGTAGAATTGTGATTCATTGTTGCTGGCTTCACTAGCTGCAAAGTTTGAGTGCAGAGTGGGGGAAGGGTGCTAATGGTCTGACCAGAGGCCTCAGCTACCTGATTGTTTCTGGAAGACTTGGGCTGGTCCCGCCCTTGGTCAGTTATTTCCTTTATACCAGGGGTTCTGACATCACTTCCTCAAACAGGCAAGGGATATGCACCTGTCATAGCAAAAGCAGACATCCAGGAAAGGAACAGCAGCAAGTGAAGAGGTGACTGCTCTCTCAGTGGAAGGGAAGTAAATGCAAATCTAGGAGCTTTCATTATCACTTCTTCGCATTGATATTGCATTGGGGAAAGGAGGAGTAGGAGTTTGAAGAAGGTTGTGCAATGGCTACTGTAAGAGGTCTAAACTTCACTTTCAGGTTCTTGGCAATATTGGGGATGCAAATAATCACAAACAAGTTGCATTCAAGTAATAAACAAGTTTATTACTACAGAAAGAAATGAATCACAGTTGCCCTAAGCAGTTCTTACCAATACGAACCGGGAGCCAGTGCTAAGCGTTCCCTACACCTCAAGGTTTCTTTGTAGTCTCTTGGGATCTCTCGGATCTCCAAGGTGTAAAGCCTGTGCATAACATTATATACCTATGATAATTACTATGGTTACTGAAAGATAGAAACATTTCTAGTTACAGAGATGAGCCCTATTGGCTAAATTAGAGGTGGCTCCACGGTCCAAGATAACATTATATAATTCTGTAAAGTCATCAGTTTTAGAACAAAGACGTTCTTATACAAAGTCTTACATAACAAGGTGAAGTGGTGTCCATCACTGAAAGATGGCAATGTTGCCTTACACATTATAATTACTTCAAGGACAGGTGTCTTGGCATCTGACAAGTAAGAAATAGACAGAAAATACATGGTATAATGTGTGTGCATTAGCAAGCAAAGTGAGTTACAATATATGTATTCATATCCTGACATCTACTCTTGTACAGTAGATGCCCTTAGCCCTACATATTAGTATAGCCTATGCCTAAACATTAGCTGTCTATGGTGTACCCCTGAGGGTATCAATTAGGGTGCAGGGACCTCATGTAACAATTCCCCCCCTTGTTGCCTGTAAAGGGCAACACAGGCAAATATAAGGTGTGGACAGGAGCAGTGGGTCTTTACAATCCAGAGGCACGAGCCTTTTAAAGAAACTCAAGCTGCTCACGGTGTTGGCGAAAGAGTATGTTGTAGGCAGCAAAGCATAATAATCAAAGTAAATATCAAAAATGCTTGCATTATAACAAAACCTTTAAAAGTAATCTCTAACCAAGTGTTAGTCAAGGCATTATTCATATCTCCATCATTCATAAGGTCAAGAATGGCTTCATTGGCTTTGGTTATATTATTGCTGATGTGGATGAGGTGTGTGTCCTTTCTATCTAAAAGTGATTTCAGTGTAAGTGTAAGTGGATCTATGTGTACATTAAAGTAAGGTAGGTATTCTTCAAGTGTGAGTAAATAATCTGGATTACCATCAATAATATCTGTTTCCATAAGGGGGACGGGAGTTATGACAGTATGTCCAATAACAGTTTTCTGATGGGGAACAAAACAGAAGTTGGGGTAATCAATTGCACAAGTAACAGAACCATAAGAATACATTTTCACATTAGTAACTATGAAATATTCACCCAGAGTTGTACTGTGATCGTACAGTAGGCAGTCTCCTATTTTGCAACTGGACAGGGCATGTGGTAGGTCGTCTTGGAGATCTGTGTTAACAGGCGATGAGCTCTCACGATAGGACTGGTAGAGCTGATCCGTGACTGCATTGATCTCACAAGTGTTGGTGCCATTCTCAGTGATGTGAGCATCCATAGTGAAAGTCCAGTCAATGCTGTCTGAGAGTAGCCACAAACAGGGCAGTATAACATCAAACACATCACATCGGCACAGGTAGATGTATTGTTTTTCACACAATAGTCCATGTGTGGTGCCACCCAGGCATCCAGGAAGATGGTAGACCAGTAGAGAAGGTAGATCCAGGCATTCTCGGTAGATGTCCTGTCCTCAATGCCCTTATGGAATGCATCAGTGCCAGCTTGTCAACAAAGCTGTAGTAGGATCAAAGCGTGGTAAGGAGACAGTAAAGAGACAAACATGGTATCTGTTATAGAACATTTCTTAGCAGAAAACAAGGACCAGTGTTTGGATGTCTGGTCACAAACCCAAATTTCGAGCTGTGGAGAGAAGAATGGACAGAGCTGTTGCATACATAGGAAATACAATATAGAGATTTACATTTAGGAGAATACCATTTAGATAGACGCTTTGTCATGTATAATATCAGGAATTCTACAAGTTTCTAGGTCTCTGAAAAGTTGTTAATGGTAGTGAGTATATATGAACCATATGCAGAACAAAGTATTTCCCTACCAATGTATTGCCTCATCAGCTTCTTATTGTTCTGTTGTATGAGTGCATTACTTTTGTCTTTGAATCAGTGAATGCTTTGCATATGTATTTGACTAAGACCTTCCAATAGCCAATGCAATAAAGAAACATCTGTTAACCAAACCAGGAACTTCAGAATGACTTTGACCGTATGTCTGCTTTGTCCAATTGATAGTAGTACTAGAAGACCTGTGATAGTTCCTTAGCACCGTGACATCAGATGTCCTTCACGTTTAGTGTTTATGAGTAAAGTACTGGAGGAGGCCTCTAAAATTACCTCTGTGTTCAGAATAAACCCCAGTAAAGAGATTCTGGTACATATCTAAATGTAGTAAACTATCAAGCAACAAAGTACTGTAAATGGATGTATTTGTTATTGTGACCATAAATTTTTTCATATTCAATAAGTAAGGTTAAATAAAACAGGTATATGCATAAGCTGAAATTAATCAAAGAACCTGGGAGGCAGTAGCTGAGACCGATGTTAGAGGGGTAGTTTTGGACATTCAAAGCTGTTTTCAGTGTGAGGTTGAGTGATACATAAGAGGCCATGTGGTGTTAGACAAACGTAGGCAGAATCTGGAAAGAGTTACAATAGGAAGGGTCAATTAGAGTAGTTATAAACAGAGTGGTTCAGATTTTTAGCTGGACAGTGAACCTTTTTAGAGATTTAGCATTAGCTGCCTGGAAAGTTCTTTAGAGAGTTTGCCACAGGAGAACTTGTCCTTGTGATGGTTTGCCACCAATTTGAAGGTTGATTGTTGGAGCAATGACCAGCAGTGAGGTATGGATCGGAACCTTCCGACACATCTAGTGTCTGAATTTTGGAAACTCCCTCTGTGGGGTGCTGGGATCAAGGTGGTGAAGGAGGTCCGTACCGTGCCTTGGTGGTATTCCTGTAAGGAGAGATAGAACAAGATAGCCATCTGTCAATGTACTTCAGGAAGATGAGATTAGTATATTAGTACAGTTCCGCCTAGGAAGAGGGTGTTTTAAGTCTTTTTGGTTTCAATTGGTTTGCAGTAACCATTTGTCAGCCGTTTATTGTTGGGAGGTCTGCTTGATAGACTGCTGGACTGAGCTTGGTTAATAATGGGGTAAGGCCTTCCATTTGTTGGAGAAGAGTGGTGGGATGCAATTGAAGTACCATTACCTGATTCCAACTCCAATCCACTTTGTGCATGTTTGTCAAATTGTATTTGATTGCTGGGCTTCCCATGCAATTTGGGCACAAGTGTGTGAGGTCTTTCTAAGTTTTCCACATAGTTTATCTACATGCGGTCCACAGTGGGGTGTGCAGGTCAAAGAGCAAGTGTTCAGGTAGTCTCGTTTGTCGCAGTCATACCTCAAGGGTGTTGCGGGTGTTGCGTGCTACTTGCCATAAGGAGTAAAGGCAGTAGAATCCCAGGTCTCTGGATTGTCCTCAATGAATGGTTACTTGTAATCCGTCTGTTAGCCTTTCTACTTGACCTGAGGATTGAAGGTGATAAGGTATGTGAACTTTTTTGAACCCCAGGTCAGGGACCTTTCATCAACTCACCTAAACTGTTTCTCTATTTAGTCTACTTTGAAGGTAGGTCGCACCTGGAAAATCTGTTCACCAGGATTTTGGCGGTTGTTTTGCAGCAAGTCTTGGTTGGGGAAAGCCTCAACCACTTAGAGAATAGATCGTCAGCAAGGGTATACTTGTGTTGTACTGGTATTGGTCAAGGCCAATAAAATCAATTTGGATGGCATGCCAAGGGCCAGTGTCTCTGTGGTAAAAGTTTGGCATTCCATTTTGTGGGTATTGATTGTTTTGCAAACAAGGTAATTGTCAATGTATTATAGCATCTTGGTAATCCAGGCCACCAGTGGTTTTGAGCGTTGAGGTATTTTCAGCCCCTGTGTCCACCAGGTGTGTGTCATGTCTGTGTATCAGATTCAATGTCTGGGACCCACAATTTGGTGGTATTCTCTGTGGAACCAATGAGTTACTCATGGATAAGTGTAATTGCCTCATGCCTACAATGAGGTTATGTGGAAGTCTTTTTCAGTACCCTTGTCCAGAATCTGAACACTTCTTTGAGTTCAGTGTCCAAATGCTAGGCTGAGGTCCATGGAAAAAGATCTAGTTTTCTTTTTAAGAGCTGCAACCTGTACAGCTCGTGTTGGCCTCTGGATGTTCCATCTACCCAGACATCCCCCCTCAGGCCCCTTCTTTAGTAGGGTGTCTGCCATGTCATTGAATGTGTGGTAGGGATCATGTAAGGGTGAGCTTTAACCTTGTGTAGGCATAGAGTTTGTGTGGTATTTTGACCTAGTGAATAGTATATAAATCACCAATTTTGTATTTCACTGAGCTGCCATCAGAAGAGGAAGGGTTCTTCTGCCAGAAAGGAGAAATTCTGTGAGAACAAACCCAATTAGAGTCAATAAAATGATGGTGTCTTGAGTTCATGTTGGATAAACTCTACTGCATAGGCCACTGCTGCCAGCTCTGCATACTGTGATGAAGCTGCAGTACAGTGTTTAGATATCCTGACAGTGTTCCCTAAGGATACACCACCATGATACCCATCCTGCAATTTGTTCACCTTGATAGTATGATGCTGATCCATCTGTGAAAATGCGGCCAAAGAGGTATTCTCTAATATCTCAGGGGTGGCAGGAAGAATGGACCGGATCTGGGAGATCAGGTGATTGTAAAGCGTGAGCGTGGGGTCCCTCTGGGAGGAGGCCATGTGCTGGTAGAGATGGAACTTTGGTTTGATGGACCTGAATATCCCTATCCTGGAGGAGGAGTGACCAATGTGTCAGCCTGGTGTTAGAGACTGACCCATCCTTACTCTGTCTGAGAGCAAAAATGTAGTAGGGGTATGATTGGGTTAGAATGATGAGAGTACCCAATGATATACAGGAAGTGCTTGATCATCAATAAGTGGCCAGAAAATTGCCTTTCACAGTAGGCTTCCTGTTCTACTGGGGTCAAGAGTCATGCGACATGTGCAATAGGTCTCAAGTGCCATGTACCTTTTGCGCTAACACTGCTGACATAGCAATGTCAGAGGTGGCACACTCTAGATGGAATGGTAATGTTGGATTGGGGTTTACCAGTGCTGGGCGGGAGGCCAAGGCCTGCTTCAGTGACGTCACAGCCTGGGTATGGACAGGGTCCCAATTCATGGAATGTCCTTTCTGAGTAAATCATTACAGTGGAGCGGCTTTCTGTGCAAAATCACAAATAAAATCTCTGGGTAGTTTACCATACCTAGAAACCTCCTAAAGTTGCCACAGTGGTGGTAGGCAAGTCTTGTAACCCTTGAATCTTTTTCCAAGTAGGACTCCACCTTGATCTGTTATCTTCAAACCCAGAAAGAGTACTTCTGTCTGACATAGTTGTGCTTTGCAGGATTACACTTCAAGCCTGCTCTTTGAATAAGAGTCAATAGTTCATCCAAGAGATCCAGATGTTGTTCCCTGTGTGGGTAGCCAACAACAGGTCATCCACATACTGTAAGAGACATTTGGGGTTGAGAAACCTTGTGGGCATCCATTATATGGAGATGGAAGAGGATGAGGCTGTTATGGAACCCCTGGCAAGCAAGTCCACGTATATTGTCGCCCTTCAAAAGTGAAGGCAAACTTATATTGACTCTTGAGGGCCAATGGTAATAACCAGAAACCATTGGAGATATCCAGAGCACTGAACCATTTCTGATCTGGTGTTAAAAGTTGAAGCACATCCGGTGCAGACGCCACAGTTGGGGAACAACTGGGAGTGACCTGATTCAGTTTCCTGTAGTGAATAGTAAGTCTCCAGGTACCTGTGGGTTTCTTCACAGACCAAACAGAAGAGTTGGCAGTGGAGACACAGGTTCTGATTACTCCTTGTTTAAGGAGTGACTTAATTGTTTCTCGAAGAGACGGTAAGGCTTCAGGGGGAAATGGGTATTGTCTTTGTCTCTCATGTGCCAGGCCTGGCACCTCAATAATGGTATGCATTCTGCCACAATCATGTTTGTTGACTGCAAACGCCCTAAGTGTCATTGCAGGATAGGTAGAAGTTTTGGGAAAGTTCATGATTCTTGAATAAATCTATGACGCCATACTCTTTGTTGTTAATGAATCATACGCGTATGTGATGAGTCAGGAATTAAACAGTATGGTATTGACCCTGATCTGTATCAATAGCATGTTTGTTAGATCCCACACAGCCGCAGGTCAGGAAGTCTATCTCTATGATGCTAGGGTGATCGTAGCTACACCATCAGTTGGAAAGCATGTGAGGCCTTCTAAATGGCCTAGTTCTACTGGTAAAGGCAGAGAACGGTATGCAGGTAACCTAGCACCATCAACTCCTGACATATTGGTCTTCCATCCGTAGACCATGGAGATTTCAAGGTGGTCGTTTTGTAACACAGATACAGCTGCACCTGTATCTAATAAGACACTAATTGGCAGCCCCGACTGCCTAGGTGCAGGGCCTCCGCTTGTATCCAAGACCAGCTTGTTTACAACACGGAATGGGGCCTGTAATTGTCAATCCGCATTGTTGAAGGCATGCAGAGGTTGGGCTTGGCTTGTATGAATGACTTCACCGTGGTTGCACTGATGCAATGTAAGGCGGGGCTTCCGGTTCAGGCTGGTATGGGTCTGCACCCATACTTCCAGTGTTCCATGGCCAGTAGTGGCATGGGTCGCCGTTGTACTTGCTGTGTGTTTGTAGGGGAACGGTATCTGCTACAGAATGCACTTGCCCCAGGATCTCCCAAATTTTCGGTTTTCTTCATTATCTTTTATATGAGGGACCCGATCTTTGTAATGGCTTCCCTTTGCCTTTGTGCTCTCTGTTCTTAGGCCAATTCCGGTTCCCACCCCACTGTTGTTGTTGTTGTTGTTGGGGGTTTTGCTGGGTGCAAGCTGGAGGGGCCGATGGAGGTTTGGGCTGTTGTTGCTGGGCCTGCCCTTCCACCGTGTAGTGTGTCGTGGTCCCAGAAGCGGGTTCCACAGCGGCAACGTTTTTGGAACCGGAACCCAAATCGCGGATGTACAATTGGTACAATCTCTCAGTTTTCCGAAGAATATCAGCAAACCTATCCGTATTCGGGTATGTGGTTAGCTCTACTTTCTCTCTCATGGCTGGGATCATGTTTCTAAGGAACAGGGTCTTATATTCAATAAGATCTACATCCGCTGCTTCTTGTGCCAGATGTTTCCCTGCTCGACAGGCCATCCAGAGTCTCTGGTAGTAAGTCGCTGGACTTACTTTAGCATTTTGCTTCACGGGGTATGCTAGCATTACTCCAACCACACCAGGGCTGTGAGCGGAAATGAGCTCAGCTGTGACTTCGTCAAAGGTAGCGTTCTCATCTTGGCGAACTACTTCGGGGAGTTTTGCCCATAAACCAGGATCTATGGTCTGGCGTAGTATTTGGACCTGGTATTCTGTGGCGAGACTAAGCATCTCACACTTGGAGCGCACCTTTTCCAAATGGCAGCTGAGATTGTCGGACGGGTTCATCCGACCGATGCTGTCAGCAGTTTGCTGAACAGAGTAGGCCATTTGCAGGGGATTAGTTGGTGGTCTATCAGGCAAGGGTAGTGCGTCTCACGCACCATCCAATGCTGCGCGGGCTGCAGCTTCAGCCGCAGTCCGAACAACACCTTCCTGAGTGCCAGCTTCTTGAAAAATTTGTCGAATCTGACTTTTAATGGCTTTCATACTTCTTTCAGGAAGAGAAACATTTTCCAATGCCCTATCAATCATGGTTTCAATTTCTTGTCTGTCTTCCACACTAATAACGGCTACCGGAGGCACCGTCGGGACCAGGCTTGGGCCTGCTCCCCCCCTCTCATGGGCACCGCCATGATGGCGTTTCCCATGATGAGCGTCACAACGTCGTCTACGTGTGACCTGGGGAGTGGTGGGAGGGGACCCGCCATGCTGTGGATGGCTGGGTGGGGAATCTGGGCCATATTAGGGATGTGAATGGGCATTGTACTGTGAGATGTCATCGTCGGATGGCTCCCCCTCCGACGAAGAATGAAAGGCAGGGGCTACGCCGCCCATTGCCTTAACATGGCCAGTCAAAACCTCTCACTGATGGTGCAGTTTATCCATCTTAGCTTTACATTCATCATGACTCACACTTGCAACATCCATATCAACCTGATCCTGTTTCTGTTTCTGCAAAACACGGTACGCGGCGCTTCAATTCGCGATTGTCCCTATAAGCTGTTTCTAAAGCATTACGTACCTGATTGATCTCATCCTGCAATTCACCCATCTCATCACTCAATTGTGCATTCGTGGCACTCAATAAATCATTCATTTGTACCACCTGACTCTTATCCTGTCTTAAACTTTCACACTCATGCTTCAGAGTACACATTTCCTGTTCACCAGCCTGTGCAGAATGATGCAATAGTGAATCATTTTCATTACGCAGAGATTGGAGTTCTGACTCCAAGTTCTGCTGTATCCGAATACATTCTGTTTCCTGCAAACCCATCTCCTGCTTAAGAGATGCGATCTGCAGGTCAAGGGTTCGAAACCTCGCTTCGGAGGCTTCCAAAGCAGCGTAGAGAGCAGTGACCAGCAACCCTTTAGCACAACGCCTATTGGTTGATTGTCGCACCTCTGTGTACTGGGTTGAAATCCCCAGTACAGGGTTTTCGGATTGACTTGCATCCCGCGCAAAGTCAGCCCATCCTCCATGGGAGGTAAGAAAGTTCGAGACATCGAGTCTCAGTTCTGTGCAGATATCTGATATGGTGGCCATTTATGTGGGAGGGAACGAAAATTCAAACTGTGAAAAAGACCACACGTTGCGTATCGATCCACAATACGAGTACTTTAAACACAGCCGGGCTACTGTATAAGTTGTAGGCTTGCAATTCAAAGCTGCTATGGAGTGGGTAGAGACAGCATCGACCACACAGAAAAAGTCAGCCAGACCTTGCAAGTATCTACAAACTGGTAGAAAAGACGGGAGAGGTGATACAGGAATGTACACCTGCAGTCCCCGTGGGAAAAGGGAAATTTACAGCAACAAGTGAAAACTTACAACACCCAATATCGCCTGCACATGGTCGTCAATTGTAAGAGGTCTAAACCTCACTTTCAGGTTCTTGGCAATATTGGGGATGCAAATAATTACAAACAAGTTGCATTCAAGTAATAAACAAGTTTATTACTACAGAAAGGAATGAATCACAGTTGCCCTAAGCAGTTCTTACCAATACGAACCGGGAGCCAGTGCTAAGCGTTCCCTACACCTTAAGGTTTCTTTGTAGTCTCTTGGGATCTCTCGGGTCTCCAAGGTGTAAAGCCTGTGCATAACATTATATACCTATGATAATTACTATGGTTACTGAAAGATAGAAACATTTCTAGTTACAGAGATGAGCCCTATTGGCTAAATTAGAGGTGGCTCCACGGTCCAAGATAACATTATATAATTCTGTAAAGTCATCAGTTTTAGAACAAAGACGTTCTTATACAAAGTCTTACATAACAAGGTGAAGTAGTGTCCATCACCGAAGATGGCAATGTTGCCTTACACATTATAATTACTTCAAGGACAGGTGTCTTGGCATCTGACAAGTAAGAAATAGACAGAAAATACATGGTATAATGTGTGTGCATTAGCAAGCAAAGTGAGTTACAATATATGTATTCATATCCTGACATCTACTCTTGTACAGTAGATGCCCTTAGCCCTACGTATTAGTACAGCCTATGTCTAAACATTAGCTGTCTACGGTATACCCCTGAGGGTATCAATTAGGGTGCAGGGACCTCTTGTAACACTACTTAAAGTCTGTTTTTGAGTGTGAGTAGGAAGGATAGGAATATAAAAAGCAGTTGCTTAATATATCTAAACGTGTGCAACAAAGGAGGTAAGGGAAATAAAGAAAATGGTTTGCACTGATAGAGTAGGGACAGGGGAGACTTGGGGGAGTGTTTGGTATCCTGTATCTGGAAGGGTGGGAGATCGCTGGTGGGCAATGACAGCAATGGGTAGGCCGGTAGGCTGCAACAACTCATGTGCAGCAATCTTTCTTTTTTTTTTTCTATTTTCTATTTCTGCTCCTGTTGCCTCCATCAGCCATCTGCTCCGGTCACGGACCCTGGTGCCCCCACCTCTGGATATGTAGCTGAATCCCCCGGTCATCCCTTTACCCCCCACTGAGAGTGGGGCCATGGCTCCGACCCTTCGAAATCGGGCTGCGGAACTGTGACTGGTTGGGGATCAGCTTCCGGAGGCTGATCAGGACTCCCAGGGGCAGAGCGCCATTGAAACGGCAGGCACAGGATTTTTATCCTCCTGTCTCTTTAAACAGGATGGGGATGTGCAATGACGACCTGCGTCCACCCCATCCTGACTTCCTGTTATGCGCCGACGTGGTGCAGCCACCCAGCCTCCACTAGGTGCCGCTACCACGCCGAGTGCCACCCTGCCCTCCCCCCAGGGAAGGAGAGCTGTCTGAGGGATGCTCAATCCTTCCCTCCTCGGCCGGTCCTCCAATGACCCGGGTCTGTTTCCGAACCTGGATCACTGGCATCACAAGCAATCTTTCTAAAAATTGCCTGGAGTGTGGGAGGATGTTTAGTGTGCAACCACATAGAAAAAATTAGAAAGGAGATTGAGGGTCTGCAGGAGGAACTAAGACAGGCAAGGCAGATTGGGGGTGGGTTTAGCCCAATACTGGAGGGAGGAAGAAGGGGAGATGAGGGAGGGTGATTTAAGCCAACAGTGGTGAAGAGAGGGGCAGAAGAAGGGAAGCAGAGACAAAGGAGCCCAGGCCAGGAAGAACAATTGCTGGGGAAATCAGGTCAGGAGACAAAAGACAAATGGAAGGAGGAGATAGGGACTTGTGAGGGGAGGTGAAGAAGTGGCAAAAGTCATGGAGTGGAAAGGAGAGAACAGGTTACTATGAAGAGAGAGGGAGCGGGCATTTGTGAAGGGCCTTCAGAAAATAGTTGTGCACTGCTAGAGAGGAAGAAGGTGGAGGAGGGAAATGATGAAATTAGAGGAGTAATTGATAAATGCCTGGACCAAACTGGAGTGGGGAGGAAGTTCTGCTGGGATAATTGCAATTGGGGTAAAAGGGGGAAATAATGTGCAGAAGGAAGAAGAGGAGCTGGAAATGAGAGAGGGAGATGAATGGAAGCAAGCAGGGAGTAAGAGGGGTGGAATCTTAGTGCTGGGGGATTCAGTACTAAGAGGAGTTAGGTGGGGTAGCAAGGGGGAGAGGCATAGTCGTATTTGGGTGGAGGCCATGCCAGGAATGACAGTGGAAGGGTGGGACAGTCTGTTCTGAAATATGCTAGAAGGGGTAGGGACAAGCCTCATTTAATTATACATCTTGGGACAAATGACCTGGCTGACAAGACAGTAGATACAGTCCAGAGGAGGTTTGAGGAACTAGCACAATTATGTGAGGGGGCAGGAAGATCAGTAACTTTTTCAGAGATACTTCCCATGCCAAAGGCAAGCACAACAAGAAAGCTGAGAATAGAGGAATTTAATGGATAGCTAAGAAGCTGGTGTTGTACTAAAGGGTATGGGCTGTTGGAGGGTTGGGGAGGGACCTGGGAGGACAGTAGTCTCTATGCCAAGGACAGACTACACTTGAGTGAGGAGGGAAAGAAAGTGTTGAAACAGAGAATGGAGGAGTACATAGAGGAAGTTGGGAATTTAAACTAGGAGTGGGGGTGGCAGTTGGGGAAGAGATATGCAGAGACCACAGGTTGGGAAACCATATGAGCTTACCCCCCATAACAGTGACAAAGGACAGATGGCAAGTACTGTTGGTGATGCTAGGAAAGGAGGGCAGGATGGGAAGGGGGAAGGGTGGAAGGTGGGTACCCTTAATGCTAGGAGCCTTGGGAGGAAAACTGCAGAGTTACAGGTTCTCATGGCAGAGAGAGAGGTGGACATTGCAGTCTTCACGGAAACATGTGCCACCCAATACAATGACTGGGACCTGTCTGTACCAGGGTACAGGTTATTTTGTAGGGTCAGGGTAATTGGGAAAGGAGGGAGGGTGGCACTATATGTGAAGGAAGGACTGAAGTGTGTAAGGGAGGAAGGGGAGGAGGGTAGTATGGAGTCACTTTGGATGCAAATCCAGGATTCCAAGAATAGGATTCTTAGAATGGGAGTGGTGTACAGGCCACCATCTCAGACGGAGGGAGTTAGACAGGGAACTAGTGGGACAGATCAGGAGGACCCATGAGAAGGGTAGTGTGGTGATTGTGGGGACTTCAACATGCCAGGAGTGGACTGGAGCACCCCAACAACCAGGAACAGAAGGGAGCAGGTACTGCTGGATGCCTTCCAGGACAGCTTCCTGCTGCAAATGGTCAGTGAACCAACCAGGTTAGGAAATACCCTTGACCTTGTGCTGGCAAATGGGACTTTGGACAGAACTTACAGTGGAGGAACCGCTGTCAGGGAGTGACCACTGCTCAGTATAGCTCACATTGGATATGGGCAAGGAAGGAGTGGAATCTGGCACAATAGTGCTGTACTTCAGGAGGGCTGACTTTGGGAGGATGGGGGAAGTGGTAAAATGGTAACTGGCCAGAATTCAATCTAGTATGGACACTAACCAGAGGTGGGAGTTCATAAAGCTGGGGATAGTGGAGGCAACCAAAACCTGATGCAAAGCCCAGAGCAAGAAGGCTAGGGCTAAGAAACCGATCTGTTTGAGCAAGGAGGTCATGGAAAAGGTAAGGAGGAAAAGCGCCTCCTTTAGGAAGTACAAGAAAACAGGGAGGGGGAGGACAGGGAGGAGTACTTGACAGAATCGAAGGAGGTGACAAGGGCAGTAAGGGGAGCCAAAGCATCTACAGAACTCAGGCTGGCACAAAGCATTAAGAAGGGGGAGAAGGACTTCTTTAAGTACATCATGGAGAAAAGGAGCTGTAAGGACCACATAGTAAGGATTAGGAAGGAGGGGGGTTGGGTGGAAGCAGGGTGCGATAAGGCGGAAGCACTAAATGAGTACTTCTGCTCAGTATTTACTGAAGAGAAGAGAGGGTGACACCCAAGGTGGGATAAATGGCAGAAGTTGGGGGGTAGTGGTGACAGATGGGGAAATCATGTAGAGCAGAGTTCAAGAGGGTTTGAAGGCACTGAGGGTGGACAAGGTGCCAGGCCCAGATGGCATCCACCCCAGGGTACTGAAGGAGCTGGCAGAGGTCCTTGCAGGACCTTGGCAGACCTATTTAATGCCTCACTACATTCAGGGTGTGTACCTCAGGACTGGAGGATGGCTCATGTGGTGCCCCTCCACAAGAGTGGCCCCAAGGATGAACCCGGAAACTACAGACCAGTGAGCCTCACATCCATTGTGGGTAAGCTAATGGAGACTATCCTGAAGGAGATGCAGGTGGCCTTCCTAGAGGCCAAAGGACTACAGGACAGCAGACAGCATGGCTTCATATGTGGCAGATCCTGCCAAACCAACCTGGTTGAGTTCTATGACTGGGTAACTAGGCAACTGGACAGGGGCCATGCAGTGGATATTCTGTATCTGGACTTCAGTAAGGCATTCGACTCAGTGCCACATGGAAGGCTGAGAAGGAAGTTAGTAGGCACAGGGGTGGGTGCAAAGCTGGTGAGATGGGTAGGAAACTGGCTGCAGGGAAGGCAACAGAGGGTGGTGGTAGGTATGGAGCTCTCACACCCAAGGGCAGTGATGAGCGGTGTTCCACAGGGCTCAGTGTTGGGACCAGTGTTGTTTGGGATATTCATTGCAGACATATAATTGGACATCAAGAGCAAGATCAGTCTGTTTGTTGATGATACCAAGGTAGGCGCGGTGGTGGATGACCTAGGGGGATGGCAGGGGTTGCAGGATGATCTTGCAAAGCTTGAAACCTGGTCAGACACCTGGCAACTGGGCTTTAATGCCAAAAAGTGCAAGGTGCTGCATTTTGGGATGAAGAACCCAAGGAGGAGTTACCAGCTAGGGGGAGTGCAGCTAGCCCAGACAGAGGAGGAGAAGGATCTGGGTGTGCTCATTACAGAGTCAATGAACAACTCGCACAATGTAGGAAGGCAGCTGCACAGGCCAACAAAATGCTGGGTTGTATTGCAAGGGGTATATCCTCGAGGAGGGAGGAGGTGATTCTGCCACTGTATAGGTCATTAGTTAGACCACACCTGGAGTACTGCGTGCAGTACTGGCATCCATATCTGAAGAGGGACATTGGTTACTGGAGGTGGCAGAGCGACAAAGATGATCAAGGGGCTGGGGACTTATCATATGAGAGGAGGTTGAAGGAGTTGAACATGTACTCACTGGAGGAGAGGAGAGACAGGGGTGACATGATTGAAACCTTTAAATACATGAAAGGAATAGACAAGATGGGTACAGAGGGCTTTTCAAAGTAAGGGAGGGGAGGGCCACCAGGGGCCATGATATGAGACTGGAGTGAGGAAGGTTCAGGAGGGAGATGAGGAGACACTTTTTTACAGAGAGGGTGGTGGCTGGGTGGAATGCATTACCTGCTGAAGTAGTATGCAGTAGAACAGTGGACTGCTTCAAACGAGGATGGGACAGGACAAGGGGGAGGGTTAATGAAGGGGAAGGGTGGAAGGGAGGGGCAGCTGCAGAATAAGGGGTGCTAGCTGCACATTCGAGCAGACTTGATAGACCTGTAGGCCTTTATCTGATGGCAAATTTCATATGTTCATATTTGCTTTTTGTTGAAGCAGTCTATCAGAAAACATTTTGTTCTCACAGAGACTGAAACAATAAGTGGGAGAAAAGCTGCAAATGATCCAATTCACCTAAATGGGGTGCTAACTGTGAAGTATTTTCATAAGCAGTAAGGCAGTTTCTTCTTTGTGAACATACTTTCATTCAAACTAGTTTTCATTCAAACAACTGAGGATTGCTGATGGCCCTACTGGTTATAAACTTGAATAAGCTAGTTGGTAACAGTGATTCTGCATTTAGCAATCTACAACCTAGATGCTTATATGCAAAGAATACAATAAACACCTGACTCAAATCTAAAAACAAGCTTATAAAACATGTAGAAACATAGAAACATAGACATAGAAACATAGACTTTGACAGCAGAAAAGGACCGCTTGGCCCATCTAGTCTGCCCATTTCCCTACCTACAGGATAGGCCGCAGATCCTAATTAACCAACAGCCTATTTCTTCCTACCCCCAACAAGAATTGCCTTATGTCTGTCCCATGCATTCTTGAATTCTCCCACAGTTTTAGACCCCACAACCTCCTCAGGAAGGCTGTTCCATGCATCCACTACCCTCTCTGTGAAATAATACTTCTTCACATTGCCCCTGAACTGCCCTCCTTCTATCTTTAAATTGTGTCCCCTTGATCTTGCAAGTCTCTTTTTCTGAAAGATGCTACCCTCTTGGACTTTGTTGATTCCACTGAGGTACTTACAAGTTTCTATCATGTCCCCCCTCTCACTTCTTTTCTCAAGGGTATACATATTAAGCTCCTTTAGTCTCTCCTCATACGGCTTCTCTTGCAGACCCTGCACCATTTTAGTTGCCCTCCTCTGGACTACCTCTATCCTGTCTATGTTCTTGCAGAGATGTGGTCTCCAGAACTGGACACAGTACTCCAGATGGGGTCTCACCAACTGTTTGTACAGAGGGATAACAACTTCCTGTTTTCTGCTGCTGATGCCTCTCCCTATACATCCCAGTATCGCCCCAGCCCTCCCTACTGCCTTCTCACATTGCTTGCTAACCTTAAGGTCATCTGATATGGTTACCCCCAGGTCCCTTTCCTTTTTTGTTGTTGTTACTACCTCCCCACCCATTGTGTATTCTTCCCCTGGGTTCTTGTTTCCCAGGTGCATTATTTTGCACTTCTTTGCATTGAATCCTAGCTGCCATACTTCTGACCATTCCTCCAACCTTGCCAAGTCCCTTTTCATCCTTTCCATGCCTCCTTGGGTATCAACCCTGTTGCAGATCTTTGTGTCATCTGCAAAAAGGGATACTTTTCCTTCCAGTCCCTCTGCAATGTCACTGATGAAGACATTAGAAAGGACTGGACCCAAAGAACATAAAATGTATCTGAACATTTATCTTTACCTATACAAAATCATTTCAGCCGAAGTAAAACTCAGGTAAATTACATGGTACCCTGACTACTATTCTATGATATAGTAAACATATATTGGTATTTTTGTTTTATATTCTTTGTAAAGCAAGTAAGGCCCACTAGGCAGGACTGTCTGTTTTAAGGAGTGACCTAGAAGCACTGGGGAGGTTAAGTGACTTGCTTGGAGTCACACAGTATGCAAGTGGAGGTTGTGGGAATCAAACCCAAGTCTACTGGATGTACCCAGTTCATTCACTGCTTGTTACTCTAACCACTAGGCATGGGTGGTTAAACTGAATGGCTGATTACAACAAAGCAGTGTGGGTGATTTCCTTACTGGCTCTATATGCAGCAAAGCAGAAAGAATTCAAAGCACAACAGCATTCATTTTAAGATGCTGAAATCTGGGTCAGCCAGCTGGCGCTGCGGTAGCACTGTTGCTTGCAATGCCTGTGACCCAGGGTCAGAAGCGAACTTGGATTGCTGGAGGTCTAGCCAGGGGAGTAGGATCGAGCACCTGGGGGACTGCTCTCCTCCTCCGGGAAGGGTGGGCTGCAGGTCCTGCTGCTTTACCACCACTTGTGTGACTACGGGTGGTGATGCAATGGTGCTGCAGAGTGATCAGGAGGGGAGGACCCTAGCCAGGATCTGGAGCAGTAGAATGTCTCTATGTGACCTACCTCCTTGGCTCTCCTCTGGTGCCAGTGCCCTCAGGGACAGATACCAGAAAACCAGGAACAATCACCCCACATTGGCTACTGGTAGAAGGGACCCAGGTGCCCCAGACTTCATAACCAGGCTCCATGAGGGACCCACTGAGCTGCCCAACACACACTAAGGGAGTGTGGATGGGTCCTGGGGTCCCCTCCCTTTCCACCTGGTGGGGGTACAACCCAGGCAGGATAGGAGCAGGACCACAGGAGCTCCTGAGCATTACCTGGGGGTGTAGCTAAAGGGATACCCAGCCTGAAAAGTGGAAACTGTTGCTGTAAGAAGGGGACATAGAAAGAGAAAATAAAAATAAGTTAAAAAAAATGCTGAAATCTTAGAGATTCTGTGCAGTGACATGCAATTTCTGTGAGGCACCAGTACAAGAAATCAAAATCTGCAAACCAAGCAGGATTCCATGATTGTTACCCGTGTTACCATTAAAAATGGAAACCCAGGGTCCCTGGCCCTAGTCTCCTACTGAGCTCAGGTAACCAGTATGGTAGGACAGCACACATGCCCATTGGGTCAGTGACCCTGAAAGTTCTTTAAATATACTAAGTGGAATTTTCAAAGGGCATCCAAAGTACTCTGATGGCTAATAATGCATTTTTAGCACAAGTGTGGTAATTGCAGCAAAATGTTGTACTACAGATCACGGGGTCTACATTTATGGAACAATTGCTGAACTTTGTGCATACAGACTGACAAATGTCATAAAGTAAAGGCACATTTTATCACAACATTTCTAAATAGTATCTCATTTTAATGCATGTGTCATGATACAGCATATGCCCAAACTTGGAAATTACTCCTGCGGCCTTCTTTCTAAATAACACCCCCATTATTTTATTGCAGTTTCCAGAAGAGAAACAATTATTGGACTGCATGATCTAAATTCTTAGACCAACAAGCAGTATTTAGTACACCAGAGAGAATTCTATAACTACTGGAAAACCATTTGCAGGGTAACCCCTTCACTGCTAAAATGTTGCTAGAAATATTTTTTTTTAAATACATGTGAATAAAGTCAACAATTGGCAATTTCTTCCTGCATGCTGTAGTGGGGCCCATTTCATTCCTTAGCCTGCAGAGCCATTGTTTCTCTCCCATGTACAAGAAAAGCACATTGGTTATTAATGTATACCTGTTGTTCATAGTCAGTTTGTTCCTGATGTGAGGCATTCAAGTTTTCTTTATTATATTATTTTAAGAACTGAAATAGCCCAATGGCATGGCCATCTTATTGTCCTAGAAGTCTGAGGATAACAGCAGATGCATTGTTTTGCAGAAAGAAGTAATTAGACCTAGTAACTTGTACAGTGTGAAATGTTCAAATTGCAATGTATGAAATGCCCCACAATTTCAAAAAATTCTGTGGAATTCTGTTGGTAGCAGAATTTCAACATTTCACATTTGGAATAGTTGGCATGTATTATTATACAATGGGTACAGAATGAACCACCAAATCCTGCACTCTCATTGGCTAACTGGCACCTTTCCAGTGATATAATCCTCCAGTATATCAACTGGAAAAGGTGCCAGTCAGCCCTTTCACCAAGATTAGTAAGACCCCTAAAAATAGAAAACAAATCTGCCATCTTACATCACCACTAAATGCACAACTCTTGTCCCCACAACACTCAAAGTAAAGAAAAATTAATTCAAGTTTGACCCTCTTCCACCGCACTCACCCCAGTGAAACATTTTATTTTTCAGTGCCACTCTGTTTACACATTCCATAATGGCTTCTGAAACCACACGCTACTTCTGTCTTTATGGCACTGGTGCTCCACTACTGAAGTGCTGAACGATCACTGGAGAGAGGTAGATTGCAACAGACAAGAGCCGGGGAGGACAGGGGTGAGGGTGCTAGCATGCAGACATGACTCGGAGAGCAGTTCATAGTACTAGAGGAAGGAGCAGAGAGATGCCCACAGTGGGAAGACTCTCAGAGCAGCTCAAGGAAGTCCAGGAATTAGTGCCAAGATGCCCACAGTGGTAACGTATGACCCTAATGTTAGGGGATGATGTGTGTGTGGCAACACATTTCTGTCACAGCCCTCATCCATGAAAATACTATTTTTATTCTCCCTCACACCCACATTGCCTCCTACAAATACATTATGGTAATGCTGCCTTTCCCTCTCTCACTCTCTGCTGGTTATATATGTATGTGTATGTATATATATATATATATATATATATGTACATATCTATATGTATGTTAGAGGCAAAAACTCCACTTAATGCATTAGTTAGGGTTGTTCCACAGTGACAAAAGTGAGGAAATTCACTGTTAGGTTGAAAACCCCTTGGACCCCTGCCCACCCCAACCGGCATTGGGTGTGCATTGAGGTCGTTAGCCCTAACTCTCACCCCATCACATGTGTAAAGCAGCAGAAGTATAGGAGAATGGGGTGAGAGTTAGGACCGATGACCCCAATGCACACCCCAATGCCGGTAACTTTGCTGCTGTGTAATAGTTTTTCAATACAACACCGGAAGGCACATCTGTGAGATGTCTGCTGCGTTTCCTCCAAATTTCAGCCCCAAACTCCCAGCCATTCTTTTGCAGTGACAAAGAATCGCTGTCACTTTCCCACAGGTAGAAAACTACTGTCGCAATTTGCGAAAGCTTTCTCAAAAAAGTTCGACACTTTCATGAGCATGAAAGTAATTTTCGAAAGTACTTTTTCCAGAAATTTGAAAAACATATTTCTGGGGTGTTTTACCACAAAATAAAGACATGGCAAGCATCCTCAGGGTCCGATTAGGTGACTACAAAAAGAATTAGTTTGCTAGAGGGTCCCAAATTTAAATGCTAACCATTTTTCTGATCACCAACTGAAAACAAAATGGCTGATTTGCGAAAGTAACAGGCCCATTTGCAAAAGTAAAAATGCATTTGCGACACTGTCGAACTTTTTGTTAACTTTTCCCTTTGACTTATAATGGTAAATTGTCTTTTGAATAACTTTTGAACCGTTTAATATTTTTCACCAAATCTTTGAAAGGCACATGGGGACCCGACATACGTTCCCTGAAGATTTGGACCAGTCGCGCTTGCAACGTGAAACCTGTATCTAAATCACGCTAACAACTCAGCAGCTGTGTATCCGACTGGTACGAAACTTGGCAGCTGCAAGGCCTATGGTTCTTGATCATGTATTCTAAATTTCAGCCAAATCTGTCAAATGGTTGCAAAGTTATTAAGGTGCAAAGTTTTGGGGTTTGACATAGAAATGGCTCCTCAACCCTAACTATGGTAGCACTACGTGCTACCATTATATATATATATATATATATATATAGTACCAATATGCTACTGAGAGACAAAGTGTGACAATCAGGTTCCAAAATTTATTTGGGCCAATTGTCATAACCATATTATATTTACATTGGGTGCTTGTGGTAGTATTTCAGTCCCCAACATAAAGATAGAAAAAATGGGATTAAAAGTTCCCACAAGGGCAATGTAATGTGAGTAACATCGTGTCCTTGACAGCAAATTTGTCATATTATCAAACATATATTTTTTGATATTACTATGTCTATGGTATCTATTTAGGTAGCATAATATCTAACTTTTCAGTTTTTATCATAAACTTAACTTGTTGGTAATTATGCCACAATATGTTTACTGATCACAGTATGCCCAAATCTGGACATCTTTAAGTTTGGCTACCACATTCATGTCCTTGATTTTCTAGCCCATTGTTTTTTTGCACAACTATATCACCCTCATAAGAAAAGACAGAAATCACTGAATTTTCAGAAAGTGAATTATACTTTATTTACATGGGTTTTTTCCACAGGATGTCACGTGAGTAACTCAGACTACACAGGATGTCACGCGAGTAACACAGACACAACACAAGAAGTCACATGAGTAACATGGACACCAGAACAGTAGTATCAGTATCATACCAAGTGTCTTACTAAGTCATACCAAAAGTTATTGCTAATGTTCAGCCAAAAAAATGATTGTCATACTATGGATATTTGGTATAACATTTTTTGAACATTTTGAAGATTGTACTGTAGTCACAACATTATATTCAGATATTCACAAATATTTTATTTACAGTGTAGTATGGATTGAATCTCACCTGGTCTGTCTATTACATATACCAGCTGGTCCCAAGCCTACAATAAGAGAGAGAGGGAAACCAACTATATCTTTATGCGATGAATGGAGGTGTTTGGGATTAATGCATGCCCTTGCTGCTAGCGATATTCAAGGCTGAAGGCAAAACACTGAAAGTGTATTAGTGACTTATAACATGGGGTAGATAAAGGCAGGTGAGTGGTAAACAACCATCAGGTGACCATTTCTTACTCCACAATATATGACAGCTAGTGGTGAACCATCCCTCTGAGAGATCAGCCTGTGTTTCTGTTCTGAAACTGTTATAGTGCAAAATTGCAGTGTGTGGAGCAGTCATTACTATCCCTGCTTAGTGAGTGAGAGCCGAGGCCTGCCATGTAGTCCCAGGCAGTGCAGCAACAGTAGCTGTAGTGTTCAAAGTTTGTAATCTTGCTTCTTACCCAAGCTTGTTCCCAGAGTGAAGTGTGGGGTCCCCAGGGTCATTTTTCTGTTGCACAGCCAGATTGACAGGTAAATCCCATAGTTGTGGCATAAAGTCAGATGGAACAGTGTGAAGAGAGCGAGACCCCCCCAATGATGTCATGATCTGAAAGTGAGCTTTATGTTGGTGGACAGAGAAACAGAGTTCCAGAAAGACCTGCAAGCTCTGAGTCCCATTAGTAGCCATGTCTTAATTGGTAGAATACAGTCTGGTAGACTGTGTGACTGCACTGCTGGGAAAAATGTTTACTTACTTGCCATGCATTAATGTAACCACAGACAGAGAGACAGATCAGCTAAGCCAGTGGAGGTATAGGCACTGTGTCTGTACCACAAGTGGCAACTCCATATTTTGCACTTCAGAGCTACTGTAGTTGTCTCAGAGCTATATCATGCACAACAAATGTGCAGAGAGTTACAGCAAATACCCTCTCTGACATTTGTATGTGCAATGACAGCCATTTTGTTGGGGACTATTTTTTAGGCAGCAGAATACAGTAATTTGCTTGACTTTTATAAAAGGAGAAAAAACATGTATATTGCTTTCTCCTTGTTTTATAGTGCACCCTCTGTTATACAGTAAGTATAATAGCCCACTCCAGGGTGTGCGGTTATTGGGGATTAATCAACACACTGGGTATTGTGAGGACACTCAGCCAGCAGCCTCGTGCTTCACAATGCACTCGGGGTATTGATTAATCCCTAATAACTGCACACCATGGAGTAGGTTACTTCCTACTAATAGAACTATGCCCTTGAGTTGGTTGCTTCAATCTTAAAATGTGTTCTAAGAAATGAAAATGAAATTAAAAACTGTCTTCAGGGGCCAGATCTTCAAAAGCTTGCCCATCTGCAAAGCCTAGTTTTTCTGCACAAACCCAGATTTGCGCAGATGTCCATATTCCAAAGCCCTGTTATGGGCAAACAAGGTTTGTGTCCAGGAGATTTTCTGAGGTTGGCACAATACAAATGGAAAGTCATGGACCTAAAATCTGGTGAAGTCCTTTAATCACAGAGTGCAAGGTAATTTTGCATGGTCCCCTTGTATGGTGCAGATATACATAATTATCCCTGTTACTAATGATGCCATCCCCCAGATCACAGCCACAACTGAAGACACAGCCCCTTCCTGTTGTCAAATGGACCCCTCCATCGTACCGTCACTCACTGTGTCCACAGCATGGTCCTGCAGGTGCATATGGCAACCAGTGCATTTTGGGAGATGCTGCACTTTTAGGTTTCTTCAGCTATTGTACTTAATGTCAGTAATTGTTTGACATGCCATGCTAGGCCCACAGCCTATCATGCAGCACATGGCACACCAAACAATTACTGTGATTCACTGCAACAGCAAAGTAAGCCTAAAAGTGCACACCAAAACCTGAATGAAAAAAAAAATACAGAACAAAGGGTAACACTTTAACAGTCACTGACAGCAATTATCCCAGTAAGGAAAAAACAGTATTTTTCTTCACTTGTACTGCCATGGAAGCCATTTAAGGCATACCATGTAGCACATAGCCCAGTTACTGAGATACACTGCAACAGCAGCCAAATGAGCCTAAAACTGCACAAAAACAATGAACAGGGTTGATGTTTTTGGTGACTGCAACCAGTTACCATCAATTACAGTCATTTACATCCATTTTGGTGTTTGTGCCCTTTTAGGCTCGTTTACTGTTGCAGTGAATCTCAGTGATTGTTTAATGTGCCATGCTAGACTCTTGGCCTAACGTGCAGCACATGGCACAACTAACGATCACAAAACATATTGCTGAAACGTAAACGGTTCTGTGCTGGCGTTTGGGTGCTCAGTGTTGAGTCGGTGGGTGCAATATGTTTTGTTTTTAAAAGTTATCATCTTATAGACTCCTGTGGATCTGAGAAATGTGTGGATTACCCAACGCTTCGTTTACTGCTGCTATTTGCTTTTCTGCTGCTAAATGGCTTCAATGCACTTGCACATAAAATAAATAAGTACTGTGAGTACGTTTGGAGTGCTGACCGTTTTTCTGTTCTACAGAAGTGTTTTTACAAAATTAAATATGATATTAACCAGGATTTATTTTTAAGTAGAGACTTGGTCTATAGAATAGGTAAATATGTATAACCATTTAATCTAGGAAACCTGCAGTTGTTCAACTTTAGAATGCTTTATAATCAACTCTCTCTGCCCCTACCCCACCCTTCATAACCCGAGCTCAGCATCTTGGGACCATGAGGCAAGGTCCGACTACATGTCTCTGTGTTTCCCAAAAAGCAAATGTGTACCTTTACAATCTGCAGACATCTGACACACCGGGGAACAAAAGAGCAGCTGAGATACAAAGAGAATAGCCCACTGTAGTGCCAGTAATGTGCATAACTCCAAATTTCAGGAGGACAACATGTCTTGTCCAGAATGTAGGTGGCAGTACAAAGAATGCAGACCCACCAGGTCCACAGCTGTAGAGTCATGGGGTGATGACTGAAGGTGTCAGCATGCATTTCTGGTTCTGAACATTCTGGGCCAGTGGAGGAACCAATAGTAACGTAGGTAACAAAAGGACATGAAAATAACACGCCATGGGAAAAGGGAATTTTCTAAATAAACGAGTTATAACAAACTGCAAGGTTCTGGCAGTATGTCATTAACAAAAAGAAGGTCACCAGACACAATAGTGCTTTTGGACCACAGTTCATGCAAATTAAAGGCACAGTCTGCTAAGGATGAGGTACTAGGTGGACACTACATGTAATGAACGTTACAGCTGTATAAAATGATTAAATAAAAGGTAAAAACTTTTATTCTGTACAGGGAGTTCTTGGGGGAGGCTTAAATGAAGTAATTAGATAACACATTAACAACAGTTGGGTTTCTAAGGCACAATAAAGGGCTGTATTTAAATACTTAAATTGGGAATGGAAGCAATGTCACAAAATGGAACCCTATTTGAAGGGGTAAATTGATGTTTGTGATAAAACTGAAAGAACACCGTGGAACCAAACTGGGTCATATTATGTTTAATATCTCTCCTAATGTGGGACTACAAATTAAGTGTGTCATGTGAACCTTTTAACAATTCAGCAAAAAGTTACAGGGTGTCAATGTGCAGTAGGTATGAGTCTCTTGAATACTGTATTCATGCCTATATTATGGTAGCACGGTAGTGCTACCATAGTTAGGGTTGAGGAGCCATTTCTATGTTAAACCCCAAAACTTTGCACCTTAATAACTTTGCAACCGTTTGATGGATTTGCCTGAAATTTGGAATTTATGATCAAGAAACATAGGCCTTGGGATATGCCAAGTTTTGTAATGGTTGGATATATGGCTGTGGAGTTATTAAGTGTGATCTGTGTGCAGGTTTACGCTTTTCTGGAATTCTATGGTCGTGCCTACAGGTCGTACGGTTTGTGTGACCGGCCTGAAATCTTCAGGGAATGTGTGGCCGGGGTCCCCAATGTGCCTTTCGAAGATTTCGGGAAAAAATATTAAACGGTTCAAAAGTTATTCAAAAACAGTTTCCCATTATAAGTCAATGGGAAAAGTTAACAAAAGTTCAACACTTCGCAAATGCATTTTACTTTCACAAATGGGCCTGTTACTTTCTCAAATCAGGCCATTTTGTTTTCAGTTGGTGATCAGAAAATGGTTGGCATTTAAATTTGGGACCCTCTAGCAACCTAATTTTTTTTGTATTCACCTAGTCGGGCCCTGAGGATGCTTGTAATGTCTTTATTTTGTGATAAAACACCCCAGAAATATGTTTTTCAAATTTCTGGAAAAAGTACTTTTGCAAATTACTTTCGTGCTCATGAAAGTGTAGCAAATTTTTGTGAAAGCTTTCGCAAATTGCGACAGTAGTTTTCTAGTCTGTGGGAAAATGACAGCAATTCTTTGGCACTGCGCTGCAAAAGAACTATTGGGAGTTTTGAGCTGAAATTTGAAGGGAATGGAGCCGACATCTCACAGATGTGCCTTTCAGTGTTGTATTGAAAAGATATTACATGGCGGAAAAGTTATGGCACTCCAAAGTTGAAGGTTTTTCCCATAGGATAACATTATGGCGCCCGACGCATTACAGAAATCCTTTGGATCCCTGCTGCAAAATAACGGTTTGGTCTTTTTTCCTGAAATTTGAAGGGAAGACAGCCAACAGCTCACAGATGTGCCTTTCAGTGGTTTGGTGAAAAAATATTACAGGGAGGCAAAGTTATGGTGTTCCGAACTTCGCTTTTTTCCCCATAGGATAACATTACGGCGTTCGCTGCGGCTTTCAGGGCCCGTATCTCGAAAACAGTGCGAGATACGGAGTTTTCGTCAGAAACATTCTTAGCCCCCTAGTAGGAGCTAAGTACAAAACTAGCCAGGACAGTCATAAATCATACGACTTTTAAATGTTTTTTCTACGTCATACGGTTCCTGAGATATAACTTATTTAGTATTCCAAGTCCTCATTTTCTCTGCTCCGATACCCATTAATATGCATACATTCTTTGTACTCACTGTCTTTTCTATTCAGCTTTTTGGGAAAACCAGCCTGTGCGCTACATTACTGTTACTATTGCTCTTTCCGCTTGGGTTCATGCCCGCTTCATTTCACTGCTGACGCCTGCGCCACCACATGCATCATCCTTTGCGCTTTCATTTTTGCGCTATGCGTTCTGTTACTTTTTGCCATTTGTGTAGTACCGTACTGTTTCTCTTTCTGTTTCCCTTTGCATCACCATGCCCATTGCCATTTCAATTACAGCACCATGTTACTATGTGACAAGACATCACGTGGCACACCATTCCATCTACACCACTGTGTTCAAGTATCCTTTCTGTCCTCATTCGCACTTGCATTGCATACATGCGCCACTGTTAAGCCTTCTGTTTTGCATTGCTGTTCCTGTTACTATGCCACAAGACATCATGTGGTGGGTGTGAACTCTTTGGGCCCCAGCTCAGCTGCCGCGTTACGTCCGGGAGTACGGGGCCCTATATGCGTTATCGCTGTGTTTTCATTTAAGCTACTTTTCTGTTATTTTTTGCCATTTGTGTCTACAGTACTGTTTCTCTTTCTGTTTCACTTTGCATCACCATGCCCATTGACATTTCATTTGCAGGCACCATGTTGCTATGTGATAACACATCACGTGGCAGACCGTTCCCTTCACGCCACCTTGTGTATGCTACCCTTCTGTTCTCATTTGCGCTTGTGTTACCATGCTGTGCCACTGTTAGCATTTCTGTTTCGCGGTTGCTCCCGTTACTATGCCAATAAGACATCGCGTGGTGGACCGCCACCACCGCATTACATTCTACTATTTCTCGCTACCATTCTCAAAGAAGGAAATTAGAGTAAAACTCTGATGACTTATGTTCAGCGAGTAGTGAGGATTTGTTAGGTTGAAAACTTGATCCACCGAGACAGTGCATTGATCGTGGTCCCAACTCTCTGGCACCCCATTTCTATACTTGCTGCTTTACACATGTCATGGGGTGAGAGTTAGGGCTGATGATCCCAATGCACACCCCAATGCCGTTGGGGGTGGGCGGGGTCCAAGGGTTTTCAACCCAACAGAGAATTTCCTCACTTTGTAGCTGTGGAACAACCCTAACTAATGCATTAAATGGAGTTTTTGCCTCTAATATATATATACACATATTATGGTAGCACAGTAGTGCTACCATAGTTAGGTTTGAGGAGCCATTTACATATTAAACCTAAAATTTTGTACCTTAATAACTTTGCAACCATTCAATGGATTTGCCTGAAATGTGGAATACACAATCAAAAACCATACATCTTGGGATCTGCCAACTTTTGTACTGTTCGGATCTACAGCTGTGGAGTTATTAAGCATGGTCTGTGCACGCATTTATGCTTTTTTGCAATTCTTTGGTCGTCTCTACAGGTAGCACGGTTTGTGCGACCGGTCCAAAATCTTTAGGAAACATGGGGCCAGGGTTCCCGATGTGCCTTTTGAAGATTTCATGAAAAAATATTAAATGGTTCAAATGTTATTCAAAAAACAGTTTCCCATTATAAGTCAATGGGAAAAGTTAAAAAAAAGTTCAACACTTTTGCAAATGCAGTTTTTACTTTCGCAAGTGGCCCTTTTATTTTTGCAAATCCACCATTTGTTTTCAATTGGTGATCAGAAAAATGCTTGGCATGTAAATTTGGGACCCTCTAGCAATACAATTCTTTTTGTGTCTACCTAGTCGGACCCTGAGGATGCTAGGCATGTCTTTATTTTGAGGTTAAACACCCAAGAAATATGTTTTTCAAGTTTCTGGAAAAAGTACTTTTGCAAAGTAGTGTCGCACTCATGAAAGTGTCGCAAATTTTTGCAAAAGCTTTTGCAAATCGCGACACTACTTTTCCAGGCTATGGCAAAATGACAGCAATTCTTTGCCGCCCTGCTGCAAAACAACGGTTTGGTCTTTTGGGCTGCAATTTGAAGGGAACACAGCCAACATCTCACAGATGTGCCTTTCAGTGTTCTGGTGAAAAAAATATTACAGAGTGGTAAAGTTATGGCACTCCAAAATTGACACTTTTTCCCATAGGATAACATTACGGCGTCCGCCACATTACAGGAATCCTGTGCCGCCCTGCTGCAAAATAATGGTTTGGTCTTTTGGGCTGCAATTTGGAGGGAAGAATGCCAACATCCCACAGATGTGTCTTTCAGTGGTTTGGTGAAAGAATATTACAGGGAGCCAAAGTTATCGCACTCCGAACTTGTCTTTTTTTCCCGTAGGCTAACATTACGGTGTTCGCCGTGCCTTTCAGGGCATCTTGGAAACGGTGCAAGATACAGACTTTTCATCAGAAAAATGCTCAGCCCCCTAATAGGGGCTAAGTACAAAACTATCCAGGAAAGTCATACATGATTTGACTTTTACATTTTTTTTCTATGTCTTATGGTTCCTGAGATATAAGCAATTTAGTATTCCAACTCCTCATTTTCTGCTCCAAGACACATTATTATGCATGCATTCTTTGTACTCACTGTCTTTCTCTATGCAGCTTTTGGGGAAAACCAGCCTGTGCACTTACATTATTATTACTGTTACCGCTTCCACTTGTGGTTCCATACCTGTTTCACTTACTTTTCCCGTCTACGGCACCATGTGCGTTACCCTTTGCGTTTTCATTTGTGCTTGCATTTACGTTATTTTAACCATTTGTGTCTACAGTACTGTTTATCTTTCTGTTTTGCTTTGCGTCACCATGCGCATTACCGTTTGCATTTTCGGGCACTGTGTTACTATGTGACAAAACATCATGTGGCGGGAGCGCAGGGCCCAAAGGGCTCCGCCCTCCCACCACCACAATACATTCACTGTTTCTCATTATCATTCTCATAAAGAAGGGAAATTAGAGGCAAAAAACTCTGTTTAATGCATTAGTTAGGGTTGTTCCACAGCAAGAAAAACTAGGAAATTCGCTGTTAGGGTTGAAAGCCCCCCTTTGCCCCCCCGTCCACACCCACAACCAGCATCAAGATGCACACTGGGGTTGTTGGTCCTAACTTTCACCCCATTCTTTTATACCTCTGCAACTTCACATATCTGATGGGGTGAGAGTTAGGGCCGACAACCCCAATGCACACCCCGATGACGTTGTGGGTGTGGACGTAAATGGGGCTTTCAACCCTAACACTGAATTTCCTCACTTTTGTCACTGTGGAACAACCCTAACTAATGCATTAAGAGTTTTTGCCTCTAATATATATGTATATATATATATATATATATATATATATATATATATATGCATGTACATGCCTACTCTTACCTGACACCAAACAGCTAAATGGCACTCTCGCTGAAGACCTTAGTATTTATTCTATGGAGGAAGTATATTTTAATAAAAATCAATAAAAACAAAATAATAAATTTAAGTTTCTCTTTATATCTTATAAAAAATAAAGATAAACATTCTGATGTATATAAGTCATTCGGCTTGTGGTTTCATGACCGAACCACACCATGTGTGGTAAATCTACCCATATATCCACACTCTGTCATGGTATATTGCTTAAATTATTCACAGTTCATATTAACACTGGATTGCTTCTCCTCATGTTAAAGAAAATTATTCCGCAGTTTATGTTATCCATGCAACAATATGACATGGTTTACACAGAAATGCTTTTCTGAATGCCACAGAATAAAAAAAATTCCTAGCAGCATTTTGGAAGCAGAATTGCCTTTTCACATGAATTCTGCTACAGGAATTCCACATTCAGCCCATCCCTAAGTATAATTTGTTATCTGCTAGTTCCAGCATTGTCAATGAAGAAGTAAAGATCCACAGGGACAGATGTTGGGCAAGATGTAAATGAATGTTCTTCCCAGCTTCCTAATTGTTTCTGATTGCCAGGTAAACTATTTTGAAATGATCCAGCTTTTTATCGCTAAAAGTCAAATGTTACATCATTTTTTGTTGCAGCTGTTTTTTTTAACCAAAATGGGGTCACTTTTATACCATCAAGCAAATGGTCTACCATTTTGGATGTACAGTATGTCCATTTTGAAAAAAAAAGACACTGTGTGGATTCTTCATGGGTCCTTTTGAAAATCCTACTTTTTATCCTAACTAGTAAGGGAGGTGACTACTAAGACATCATCCTGCACCATACAATCCATGGGGTAACTGCCAGATGCAGCAATAGCCCTCCGGTTCACATATATTGCCACACATAACTTCTACTGGTCAGCTAAACAGTATCTGAAACAACACAATTTTTAAAATTATTAAACAGAATTGTTTACTTCACAGATTAAGATCAAAAGTGGATACAGTGAATACACATTTACATAACTCTAATATGTGGATTTCATTGGCCAACCTGACAAAGTTAATGACTGTATTATGATTTCCTCTAAACTCATACTGGTGTTGATATAGATCATGTGTGTCCAACTATATTTTGAATTGATTATAAACAATTTGTTTGCATAGTTTTGTCAGTGTACTGTGGAGCCCGACAGGACGCAATACACAATAATCTGCACGATGAAGAGCATTAACTACCATTAAAATAGTGTGTTTCCTGCAGTGACTCTGCAGAATTCACTTATATTCTGCATTGCATACTGGTGGACGCCACTGTATGTAGCATGAACACAGGTCAACAATTTGATATAAATGAGCACAATGCCCTTGCACAGAAAACAGCCAGTTTGTGCTGGTCAAAATTAGCATGACAGGCAAAAAACAAAAAGTGTATCACTATGAAAGTGAAGGGAGTCCAGTACACTAAACAGATACTAACCTTCGTGGTTTATTTTACAAAAGTCAAGACAATTTGAACATCAAAAGCTCCAATGGACATTTGGGTGAGAAGATCTTCTTCTTCTTCTGTTGGACACAAGGAAAAGTGCTGGAGCCAACCTCATTGACCTGTACTTCTTAAAGGTTAGCTACCATGTCCTCGCAGTCCCAATTATTCATCTCTTCAACTTATCCTTGTCCCAGGGTGACCTACCACCCATTTGGAAAAATGCACTTGTGGTCCCTTTGTTTAAGTCAGGAGATCCTAGTGACTTCAATAACTGCAGGCCAATCTCCCTACTTCCAATCCTTTTAAAGATGCTGGAGAAAATAGTGAACTCCCAGCTTAGGAAGTACCTGGAATCAGAAACATTTCTCAACCCATTACAATCAGGTTTTAGAGCACAGCACAGTACAATTTCTGCTCTAGCCAAGGTGACAAATGACTGGCAACTTGAATTGACAAAAAAAACTTTGTATGCACAGTTTTCTTGGCCCTAAGAAAGGCGTTCGATACCGTTGATCACAGACTGCTTCTGTCATCCCTCCGGAACATTGGTTTGGATTCCCTATCCCTTAAATGGTTCTCCAACTACCTCTCAGGATGACTTCAACAAGTAAAGGCAGAAGGGGAAGTTTCTCCACCAAAACCTCTATTGAGGGGTGTACCGCAAGGCTCCATTCTTGGTCCCTTGCTCGTCACCATTTATATTAACAACGTAGATGCCCCCATCAAAGAAGCACAAATACACCTATTCACAGATGATATAGTACTCTATGCTAGTAGCCCCACCCCTGATGCAGCCTGTAAAGCCCTTCAAAATGAATTTAATCTGCTGCAACTTCTGCTTATAAACCAGAAACTGCTCTTAAATGCAAAAAAACCCAGAGCAATGTTCATCTGGCCCTTCACAATGCAATAAATCCTGCAATTGCTGGGACACTCCCGCAGATCACTACCATTCTAGGTGAGCGGTTGGACTATGTACAAAAGTTCAAGCACCTGGGGATCTGGTTAGACCATAGACTTACTTTAACAGATCACTTAGAAGAACTGGCAAAGAAACTTAGACAAAGACTTGATTTGTTCTTTAGGATTAATAATCTCCTCACAAGAGAGGCTAATCTGAAACTGGTTCAAACTACCTTTCTTTCCCTATTGGATTATGCAGAGTTTCTATATAGTCAGGGACCTGCAGCTACCCTAGCCAAACTCAATATGCTTTATCACAGAGCCATAAGATTTATCACGGGTCTTCCATTCTCAACTCACCAGTGTGCATTGTACATGGCAGTAGGATGTTCATCTCTTGTGTACTGATAGCAAAAAAAAATGCTGCGGTTAGGACATGCAAAGCTATCTCAGATAAACTGCCCTAGTATATCTCTGTCTGTTTACCTTTTTGCGCTCTGGGGAAGTATGCCCTGACAAGCACCTCATAGATCTACCTTTATGGTTACAAAGCAAAATCTTGCATTGGCAGAGCAGCCATCAGCTTTGTGCTCCCTCAACTGTAAAACAAGCTGCAAAAAACTTTTAAATTAACTCACCCCATCAGCCTAACAGCTTTTAAATCTCCATATCTACATCATAATAAGGAGTCCTGTGCCTGTCTACCCTAAATAGTGACTCCTATAAGTCCAAGCACACTCTAATTACTTCTGTTAAAAGACTGATCACATCTATAATCGACTCTTCCCTCTCCCCTTTTTCTACCCCCATATCTGCCCCTTCCACATTCCTTTGACCCTGGTTCCAGCTCTACATTCTCCATACCGTATCACTATATATCTTTTTATATTAGGTTTTATTTGTGTTTAGTGCACCTGATATGTATATTTCTTTAGTTATATGAAAAATTGTGTCCTACCCAAAACTAGCTGTATCTTCTGTTCCAAACATATACTACTATCAATGCTACCTGCTGATACTTTGTATGTACTGTATTATTGTATTTCACTTTATTTTTATTATTATTATTTTCTTGTGTGTTGCATCCCATTTATAGTGTCCCTTGTTCCTTGTTGACAAACCCAGGTCCACCTTGAAAATGAGCTTGCTCAACAGTGATCGCCTGGTTAAATAAAGACTTTGATTGATTGACTTGGCTGCCAGGGAGAATGTTTATCTATTAAAAAGGGATTAGGGTAGGATCTGGATATCACGAGTCTGCCAGAGTGTTTTGTGTTGGGAAATGGAAGTTGTGTGAGGCCGGGGGTAAGCTCTGCAAAATACATTGTGCAGTACTGAGAACTGTCACGTACTGGTGTACAGATGGAGATTTTGCACCCTGCATGCCATATGTTCTCAATATCATGCTGTCCTCTGAAGGAGACACCAGGGATCACATGTGCTATTCTGTTTGGGACTCATGATCCCCCATTGTGCCTCAGTATCTGTTATCAGCAGGGGCTGTCGTGTGTTGCATATATGGGGGTTACTAGTGGTGTACCGCAGGGTTCAGTATTAGGACCGGTCCTCTTCAATGTCTTTATAAGCAACATTGCAGAGGGACTGGAAGGAAAAGTATGTCTCTTTGCAGATGACACAAAGATCTGCAACACAGTTGATGCACAAGGTGGGGTGGAAAGGATGAGAAGGGACTTGGCAAGGTTAGAGGAATGGTCAAATGTATGGCAGTTTAGATTCAGTGCTAAGAAGTGCAAGGTAATGCACCTGGGAAACAAAAACCCAGGGGAAGAGTACACAATGAGGGGTGAGATACTAACAACAACAAAAATGGAAAGGGACCTGGGGGTAGTCATATCTGATGACCTAAAGGTAGGCAAGCAATGTGACAGGGCAGCAAGGAGGGCTGGGGGATACTTGGATGCATAGGGTAGAAAACAGGAAGTTATTATCCCTCTGTACAGACAGCTGGTGAGACCCCATCTGGAGTACTGTGTGCAGTTCTGGAAACCCAATCTCCACAAAGACATAGACAGAATGGAAGCTGTCCAGAGGAGGGCAACTAAAATGGTGCAGGGTCTGCACCGGAAGACATATAAAGAGAGACATAAGGAGCTTAGTATGTGTAGCCTCGAGGAAAGGAGGGAGAGGGGGGACATGATAGAAACTTTCAAGTACGTCAAGGTAATCAACAAAGTCCAAGAGGGTAGCATCTTTCAAAAAAAGAGGTGTTCAAGAACAAGGGGGCACAATTTGAAGATGGGAGGGGCGGTTCAGAGGTAATTTAAGGAAGTATTTATTCACAGAGAGGGTTGTGGTTGCATGGAATGGCCTTCCGGAGGAGGTTGTGGAGATAAAAACAGTGGTGGAATTCAAGCATGCATGGGACAGTCATAAGGCAATTCTAGGGGTGGGGGTAGGAAGAAGTAGGCTGCTGGTTAACTAGGATCTGCAGCTTATCCAGTAGGTAGGGAATTGGGCAGGCTTGGTGGGCCAAGCGGTTCTTATCTGCCATCAAATTCTATGTTTCTATGTTTCTATATGGGCTTTGCATGGTGCTACCACGGACCAATATTCAAGCAGGTATCACAAACTGGACAGGATACTCTGCCTGTGTGAATATGGCTAGAATCACCACCTTTGGATGAGGCAAAAGATGGCTAGTAAACCACACCCAAACTCTGCCTCTAGCTCAACCCTCTTTTTATGACTGGCTTTACTGAGTACACCACTCCTCCACCAAAGCAATTTTTAATGTCAGACTAGACTTTAAAAGAGATAAGGAATCATTTGTATACAGTTATTTATTTATTTATTTATTTATTTATTTGTATTCAATGGGAACAAGCTAACTCCCATTTGGTACAAAGACTTTTTACAGGGGTGACCCAGAAGCAAAGGGAGGTTAAGTGACTTGCTCAGGGTCACACAGTATGTAAGTGGAGGCTGTGAAAATAAAACCCACATCTGCTGGATATACCAAGCTCATTTATAGTGTGTTGCTCTAACCTCTGTTAAACACTCTTCCATTTTCCTTTCTAGGTCAGTCATGTATTCTGATATGCTTTGACAATTTTTAGATAAATACATTTTCAATGTTTGTGGTAGCCTCAATTCTGCATTGGGTTTTCTTTACATGAGAATTTACTGCTGTTTCAATTCATATTTCTGACATATTCCACAATGTTAGACATACCATTCCATGCTATTTATCTGATTGAACTGTAAAACTGTAGCTAATATCATGGAATGTTAAGCTAGTATAAACAAGCATTTGTCAATGCTGAAAGTTTGCTTGATGGTATTAGCATTGGAAATGCAGGAGTTAGAGGGATGCAGAATAGGAATGGCAGTAAAGTATTGAACTTCACCTAACCCCACCTCCACCCTGCAGAGATGGACAGGCATTGGGGTATGCATTTGGCTCGTCGCCCATAACATTCATGCCATTTCACTTCACCCTATCCTGCAGACACCAACATGTGTTGAGGTGTGCCTTGGGGTGTTAGGCTGTATAGTCACTCCATTCCATAAGGACATACACTGAAATGGGTGCAGTATAGGAGAACGAGGTGAACTGTGGGGCTGAAGAGCTCAAGGCACACCTCGATGCCTGTCACTGGCTGCAGGTGATGGGTGGGGTGGAATGGCATGAGCATTATAGTCGGCAATCCAAAGGCACACCTCTGATGCCTGTCAGTCTGTACTGGGTGGGACATTATGGTTAGATACCCTAACACCCCAGGAGTTTGTTGGCATTTACACTACAAATGTTCAACATGGCCTTTTTGTGACCCCCACCTCATGAAAGCATTTGGGACCTCGTCTCATGGACAGTGGCACTGTGATTTTGTCAATGTGTCCCAAACTTTGAGTTCACACAGTGCCGCGTCATTCTGCACCAGATGTACGAAAACACAGATCGGGCAGGATGTGAAGAATGACAGCTGTACCATTCATAAGGAGCAGTGAAGAGATGGTAATGTTGAAAATCTGTAGTGAAAATATTAAAAATACTTGAACGTCCAGGCTTATGTGGAAACTGCGCAATGCATGTGCGTAACACAGACATTTAGTGGAATTATTTCATCAAATTTTCAACATAGGCATTTTGTGACCTCTGCTCACGAACAGTGTTGCTATGATTTTCCAAATCTGTCCCGAACATTGATTTCCAACAGGTATCATGCTATTCTGTGCCAGATGTGTAAATGCATATTTCGGGCAGGATATGAAAAATGACAGCTGTACTGTTCATAAGGAGGTCTGAAAAAATGCCAATGTTGAAAATCTGGAGTAAAAATATTACAAATGTGTGCAATTACAAGGGTGCATGAAAACTGCGCAACATACAATCATAGCACAGTCATCTCAAGGACTTTTGTCACTAAATTTTCAACATAGGCATTTTGGCACCTCTGTTCATGAGCACTATCACTGTGATTTTTTTTAATGTGTCTGGAACACTGACTTCCCACAGTGACCACTTTATTCTGCACCGGAAGTGCAAAAACACATTTCGGCCAGGATGTGAAAAATGACAGCTGTACTGTTCATAAGGAGGTGTGCAAAATTGGGCAATGTTGAAAAGCTGGAGTGAAAATACTACAAATTCGCGAAGTTCTGAGTATGCGTGGAAACTGTGCAATGCATGCTCGTAACACAGTCATTTTATGGACTTTAGTCACCAAATTTTCAACACAGGCATTTTAGGACCTCTGTTCATGAACAGTGTCAATGTGATTTTCTTAATGTGTCCCAAACACTGATTTCCCACAGTAACCACGCTATTCTGCTCCAGTGGTGCGAAACCACATTTTGGTAAGGATGTGAAAAATGACAGCTATCCTGTTCATAAGGAGATGTGGAAAAATGCTGAAGTTGAAAATCTGTAGAGAAAATATTGCAAATGTGTGACATTATGAGTGTGCATAGCAACTGTGTTACACACGCTCATAAAAGAGTCATTTCTTGGATTTTTTTCACCAAATTAACGCTATGACAGTGCAAAAATTCACAAGGAGGGGTCCCAAAAACCCCATGTTGAAAATTTGATGCCAAATTCCAAAAAATGACTGAGATATGCAGCAAAGTTGAAAAATCCCTGTCTATCCCATTATACAGCTTACCGGCATTTCTTCAGTTCGCGGTCGGCTTTGAAGAGTGCAGATGTTTTCCTGGTCCACCGAAGATTGTCGCGCTGGACTCCAGAGGTAAGTATGGGGTGAGGGGGGTGTGGGAAAGCAGGTTGAGCAGAGGGTGGGCGGGTTGGGAGTAGGGACACTGGACTTGACGAGGACCATTTTATGGTTTTCAGGGTAAAAAACATCGGGACAGTTTTCTAGTTTGACAGGGCATTTGGCATGCTGGGGAGGGCTCCCAGTGTGCCACCCAGCTGTTTCTTTTGGGGGGGCTGTAGCCAATGGGGGGATTGGGCACCCCCATCAGCACATATGGGGGGATGCAAGAGTCAAAGGGGATTGGACGTCCCCTCAGCAGAAAGCAACAGTTTGTTTTGGTGGGGACATTGTGACGATGGGGAGTGGGCTCCCCCATTGGCAAATTAAACTTGGGCAGGGATGGGACTGAAGCCAATGGGGATTAGGTCCCCCGTCGGCAAACAAAGACATTTTTTTGGGGGGTCATGATGCTGAGGGGGATTGGGCACCCCGTCGGCACACAACAAATGGGGGTGTGGTGGTGGCAATCTGCCGCAATGATAAATTTATTGTTTGACTTTGGGAGGTACCACCCTGCAATGATGGATCACTCCCTCATTGCAGCAGAATGGCTGACGCTGTAATGATGAGGCAGCCCCTCATTGCAGCAGCGAAAACGTTTGTACTTGGTGCACTTTTGGAGACCAGTGTCATCGGCACACTGTGCCTCCATTGGTCCACCAGTGCCAAGCCCCCAAATGCAGTGCATCTGTTGGCTGCCACCATGCCTCACCTCCACAACCTGCTTCTCTCCTAAGCTGCCACATAATGTTTCTTGTGCATGCACGCAAGTAAACATAAAAATGAAAGCAGTCGCCTCAGAGAACTCTCAAGAGAAGTAATCAATGTTCTTATTAAGGCAATAAAAATTAGATAATTTAACAAAAATGGGTCTAAAACATATCACAATATTGGACAAGCAAAATGGACTACATGAGATCATATAATGGTATAAAAACTGTTTCTTATCACAACAGTAAAACTCCATACTTAAAATTCTGAGTTGAAAGATTAGGTTGATTTACTGCTAATGGTCTTAATGGCCATACCTTGCTCCTCCCAAACAGACTGGTTTTACAAACAAAAGCCTTTTACATTAGAACTTTTGTCTAACCTGCTCATGCAGCCAAAGTAATGAATGATTTGATACCAGGGCTTCAGTTAACTCCATTTTGGGAGCATTTGACCTCCAAAAATGAGGCAAAAACTTCCAAAATAAAGAGGGAGGAAGTTATTGACTTCTAGATATTAAACAAAACATTAGATGACTTCTAAATTTGCAGGCATTGATGTCAGAAAAGATGGATTGTTCTGAAAGAAATTGTGTTTTACCACTAATATATTATAGAAACATCCATAAAATTGTCCTTCCCAGAATACTGACTTACAAAAGTGGGATCCTGGAAGTGTTCTGACTTTCAAAAAATTGGAATGACTTCCAAATTTCAACTCCTGGAAGTTTTAGACTTCCACTGAAATAAATTAACGGAACCCCTGTTTGATACAATCAGTTTTAAGAGTATGTGATCACTCAAAATGGCACAGAAATTGGACTACATCTAATGAAAATTGGGTGACCAGATAAGGACTCTAAAAATCATATTATCCCTTCCAAATCTGGACAGGTGACAACCCTAAATACACACAGTGAGAACTTGGGATACATCCCAATACTGACACTGCAATGCATCATGAGGAGGGTGCTGCACTTCTGATGTGCCATCTTTTGGATGAGATGTTAAACCAAGGACCTATCTCCCTGCTCTAGCAGTTGTTCAGGTGGACGTTAAAGATCCCATTGTGCTTCTTGAAAAGAGTAGGGGAATTTTTATTGAAACAAAGTATAACACAAAGCCAAGGACAGAAACACATGATTTACATTTCAGACAATTCTTTTACATTCAAAAAATGGTTGAAAACTGGAAAGAAAAAAATAAAAGAATAAAGGAAATCACAATGAGTGAGTATAAATGAGAAAAAAAGGCTATAACAAAATCAAAGAAAACTTGAACTAACTAATTACTATTCTGTAATTTCCACATGTGTAAATATGGAACTTTAAACAGTCAAAAACCATGTGCAGTGTTTCCATAACAGCTTGAACTTTGACAATGTAACCTTTTGTTTTTCCTTTTTTATATATGGAGGATACTCCAAATGTAATCTGTGTCAGAATTGAAATGGGTGACAATTCCTTTTACTCCAGCAAGAATACACACAAGCTTGCCATAAATAAAAATGGCATACAGCAGATACCAATCTTACAGTACTTTGATGAAATTAGGAATAGCCTGGCGGGTATAACCCTAAAACCAATATCTTGTAAGTGACTGGGTAGATACATTATTCTCTCCAAAGGTCCACAAAAAGTGACCAGAATTTATTTTAAAGTAGAAAAAATGTGTCATAGTTTCTATTATTCCTGGAAAATAAATATGAGGGCACATATGTTCCTCTATTACTTTGTGTTTATGTGTAACCCTGACTCCTTGCCTCCCATGACAGAACAGTCAGATTACATCCCAAAATTTTAAGGGAATTCTTTTTTATCAGTAAGTTGCACAAAGTTTATATTCAGTTCTTCCTCCTGGACCCCCAATATCCTATGAGGTTGATGGAACTTGTCCCAGACAATTGCAATATAAAAGGCTTTTCTTTTATGAGCAAACAAAAACAGTGGCATAATTTGCCATTGCCATAGTTTTAAGAAAGCTGGGTATCAAAATGTTGAGATCTGGCAAGTTCTCAAATTTTTTGGGATTAAAACAGGGTCTGAATTCCATATGTTACATACATTTTGTATTTTTGGGTGTAGAATTACGTACCATGGGAGTAAATTTATTTTCACTACTGGCAGAAGGTTCCAATATGTAAACAGACAAGTAAAAAAAGTATGGGATGCACCATGCATACTTCTCCATAACAATAGTCATGGTATGTGTGTAATAATTTTATGGGATACAGCTGGCTGCCACAAAACCTTGTAAAAAACAAGCTATTTATTGTTGCCTCAAACTTTAAAGCAGGTGCACAAATAGGTGCTAGATGCAAAACAACTGGTAGAATAAATGACTTTAATAAGAACACCCTTTTTCTTTTTGAAATAGATTTGTACTTCCAAGACAAAATGATGCTAATCACTTTGTCCACTGCCCTGTCCCAGTTAAAGATATGATCATATGTGCTGCCGAAATGCAGTCCCAATATATTTATTGGTGCCTCAGTTAACTTTATATTTGCAACACTTTGCCAGTCCTCTAATCCATCTTTGTTCTGTATTTGAATTATTTAACTTTTCCCATAGTTAAGTTTTGCTCCAAAAATGTTCTCATAATTTGAGACTACTGCCATTAAAGCCACACTCTGCACTTCTTTTGTTGTACAGAGATGCCACGGCTTGGAGGGACAGGGAGCAAAACCCCAGGATCACAGATGCAGCTGCACGGGGGAGGGAGCTGGATGTCATTGTCCACCTAGGGACAAATGACCTTGGCTGGTAAAGGAATCAGAACAGTGGAGGAGGAGTCTGTGGAGTTGAAGAGGGTCCTTAGACAAGTAGTATGCACAGTAACCTTCTCGGAGGTGCTGCCTGTCTATGGCATGGTGAGGCTAGGGTGCTCCTCACCATAGGATTCAGTCAGTGGTTGAAAAACTGGTGAGGGGCTCAGGGTTTGGCTTCATTGTGGACTGGGGATCCTCCTGGAGGGATGCAGGCCTATACTGGTGCAATGGTCTGCATTTGTCCAGGAGTGGAACCATCTTCCTTGGTGATAGGTTTAAATGCTTAATTGGCAAGCATTTAAACTAGCCAAGGGGGAGGCAATGAAAAGGAGCAGAGAAATTCTAGCCCCCCCAAAAGATCAGGGTAGTTAGTGAGGTAAACACCAAGATAGAGAAGTCAATAGGGAAAAGGGCAGGGGTAAATGGAGAAAAAGGCAAAGACGGCAAAGACAATAAAGACAGGGATGGGGCAAACAGGTTTAAGGCCATCATAAAATGTAGGGAAGTGAGTACCAGTGCCCATAGTCTAGGTAACAAACTCCTGAACTGGTGGCCTTGATGGAAGTGGGATGCCTGGGTATCGTGGCAGTCACAGAAACCTGGTACACAGAGAACCATGACTGGGATGTCAACATACCAGGGTACACAATCTACAGGAGAGACAGGGAAGGCAGAAGAGGAGGAGGGTTAGCTCTCTATGTAAGGGAGGGGATCAAAGCAATAGAACAAAAGAGCAAACAGGGAGGGGAGGAGGCACTGTGGATCACCCTGGAGACTGGAAATGGCACCACAATCTGCACAGAGGTTTTATACAGACCCCCATCTCAGGGGGAGGAAATGGAAAAGATAATGATAGAAGGCATCCTTAGGATGGCAGAAAAAGGGGAAATATTGTTGATGGGGACCTGAATATGCCATACGTTAACTGGAGCACCTTTTCTGCAGCCACATGCAAGAGCAGGGCCAATCTTGGTACCCTACAGGGGCATGCCTCAGACAGCTAGTGTTGGAACCCACCCAGGAGGGAACAATCTTAGACCTAGTACTCTCAAATGGGGATGGAGATGGGATACTTCAAAGAAAATTTGTTCAGGGAGCCCTTTGGAATAATAGACTTCACACAATATGATATATCGGCACTGGGGGGAGCAGGTGCAGATGCGTGTGTGCTCCCTCCATTGGCATCATTGCATGCCCCAGCCCACGTCAGGCTGAAAAGGGAAAAACAGTGGCACTCAGTCATGGTAGCTTGATGGCCATTTCAAGGGACTGCCTGGAACTGGGGGCTGTTGAGGCCTTTTTTCGAGGGGGCTGAAAAAGAAAAAATCACAAAGAACAGATGTCCATTACCCACTTATCTCTTGTACATATGTCATAGAGAAAGGATCTCAGATTTAGAAGTGGATGACCATCTGGGAACAAGTGTCCATCAACCAGTATGGTTCAAGATAAACTCAGCTGCAGAGTCAAGTCATACAAAAGTGAGGGTACTGGACTTCAGGAGGGCTGACTTTTTCAAAAGGGTAGAGTGCTTCAGAAAAGCTCTAGCAAACAGACAAGAAGGAGGAGTGGAGCAACAATGGGGAAACATCAAAACTGACATCACAGAGGCAACAAGGCTTTGTGTGAAGCAAATAAATCAAAACAGAAGAAAAAAAACACTATCATTCTCAAAAAAGGTGGTGGGAAAAGTTAGGGAGAAAAAGATAGCATCTAGGAAGCATAAGGAAATGCAGAAGGAGCAGGACAGAAAACTGTACCAGTTAAAGTAGAAGGAAGCAGAAAAGGCAGTCAGAATAGCAAAGGCCGAAACTGAGCAAAAGGTAGCCAACTAGGTTAAGAAGGGGGATAAAATCTTTTATATGTACATTAGGGAGTGCAGAAAGACAAAGGGAGGAATAGTGGGGCTGAATAAAGGGGGACGGTGAGTGGGCAGAGAGGGACAGTGAAAATGCAGGGATACTGAACGAATACTTCTGCTCAGTATTCACAAAAGAAGAGGAAAGGGAGGTAACTAATCCAATCAATAGAAGCACTCTGGATGGGGTCGATCAAAGTCCTTTCACAGACGAAAGGGTTCTGAAAGACTCCTAAAACTGGAGGTGGACAAAGCAATGGGGCCTGATGGGATTCACCACAGAATTCTAAAAGAATTAAGGAGAGAACTAGTGACACCACTGACTAACCTTTTTAACTAATTGTGGAAGGATGGTGTGGTACCTGAGGACTTGAGAAGGGTGGATGTGATTCTCCTTCACAAAAGTGGAAGCAAGGAAGAGGAGGGAAACTACATACCTGCCAGTTTGACCTCAGTGGTAGGTAAAATGATAGAATCACTTCTGAAGGAAAGAATTGTTGAGTACCTAGAGGCTAGTGGGGCTTAGGACCCAAGGCAGCATGGATTCACAGGGGGAAGGTCATGTCAGATGAATCTAATCAATTTCTTTGACTGGGTGACCAAAGTTGTAGACCAGGGAAGGGCTGCAGACATGGCCTATATAGACTTTAGCAAGGCATTTGACACAGTCCTACACAAAAGATTAATAAACAAATTATCCAGCCTGGAAGTGGGTCCCAGGATTGTAGCCTAGGTGAAACATTGGCTGGACATAAAGACACCGAAGGTAATAATAAACATAGTCCACTCTGAAGAAAGCAGGGTTACTAGTCGGGTACAGCAGGGTTTTGTTCTGGGTCCAGCCTTTTTTAATGTCTTTATCAGTGACATTGCAGAGGGACTGGAAGAAAAAGTATGTCTCTTTGCAGGTGAAACAAAGATCTGCAACAGGGTTGATACACAAGGAGGTGGAATGGATGAGAAGGGGCTTGGCAAGGTTGGAGGAATGGTCAGAAGTATGGCAGCTTGGATTCAATGCAAAGAAATGCAAAGTAATGCATCTGGGAAACAAAAACCCAGAGGAAGAGTACACAATGTGGTGGGGGGAGGTAGTGACAACAACAAAAATGGAAAGGGACCTGGGACTAATCATATCAGATAACCTAAATGTTAGCAAGCAATGTGAGAAGGCAGTAGGGATGGCTGGGGGTGTACTGGGATGTATAGGAAGAGGCATCATTAGTAAAAAATAGGAAGTTGTTCTCCCTCTGTACTAACAGTGGCTGAGAATCCATCTGGAGTACTGTGTCCAGTTCTGGACATCCCATCTCCGTAAGGACATAGACAGGATGGAGGCAGTCCATAGGAGGGCAACTAAAATTGTAAACAGTCTGCAACAGAAGCATATGAGAAGAGACTAAAGGAGCTTACTATGTATTCCCTTGAGGAAAAGAGGGAGAGGGGGGACATGATAGAAACTTTTAAGTACCTCAAGGGAATCAATAAAGTCCAGGAGAGTAGCATAACATAGAAACATAGAAACACAGAATTTGACGGCAGATAAGGACCGCTTGGCCTACCTAGTCTGCCCATTTTCCTACCTAACAGATAAGCTGCAGATCCTAGTTAACCAACAGCTTACTTCCTCCAACCCCCCACTAGGACTTCTTTATGTCTGTCCCATGCATTCTTGAATTCCCCCACTGTTCTTGACTCCACGACCTCCTCAGGGAGGCTGTTCCATGCATCCACAACCCTCTCCGTGAAAAAATACTTCCTCACATTACCTCTGAGCAGTCCCTCTATCTTCAAATTGTGCCCCTTGTTCTTGCAACATCTTTTTCTGAAAGATGCTACCTCTTGACTTTTGTTGATTCCCTTGAGGTACTTGAAAGTTTCTATCATGTCCTCTCTCCCTTCTTTCCTCAAGGGTATACATATTAAGCTCCTTTAGTCTTTCTTTATGTCTTTTGTGCAGACCCTGCACCATTTTGGTTGCCCTCCTCTGGACAAGCCTCCACCTGGTCTTTGCAGAGATGGGGTCTCAGAACTGCACACAGTACTCCAAATGGGTCTCACCAACTGTCTGTACAGAGAGACAACAACTTCCTGTTTTCTACTATTGATGACTCTTCCTATGCATCCCCTTATCCCCCAGCCTTCCTTACTGCCTTCTCACATTGTTTGCCCACCTTTAGGTCATCTGATATAATTACCCCAGGTCCCTTTCCATTTTTAATGTTGTCAGTATCTCACCCCATTGTGTACTCTTCTCTGGGTTTTGTTTCCCATGCATTACCTTGTACTTCTTTGCATTGAATCTGAGGTGCCATACATTTGACCATTCCTCTAACCTTGCCAAGTCCCTTCTCATCCTTTCCACTCCATCTTGTGTATCAACCCTATTGCAGATTTTTGTGTCATCTGCAAAGAGACATACTTTTCCTTCCAGTTCCTCTGCAATGTCACTTATAAAGACATTAAAAAGGACCGGTCACAGCATCTTTTAGAAAAAAGAGATGTGCGAGAACAAGGGGACACAATCTGAAGATAGAGGGGGGATGACTCAGGGGCAATGTGAGGAAGTATTTTTTCACAGAGAGATTGGTGGATGTGTGAAATGGCCTTCTTGAGGAGGTTGTAGGGTCAACAGCAGTGAGGGTATTCAAGAATGCATGGAACAGACATAAGGCAATTCTTGTGGGAGGTAGGAAGAAATAGGTTGTTGGTTAACTAGGATCTGCAGCTTATCCAGTAGGTAGGGAAATGGGCAGACTAGGTGGGCCAAGTGGTACTTATCTGCCATCAAAGTCTATGTTTCTATATACAGACAATGTCTGCATAGGCGCATACCGAAGGTAGCAGTTGCTGATCAGTAAGGCATATCCTAGGTTTTTTTAGGACTGGCCAAGACTGTCCATAAAAAGAGGCCAATTTGAAACACATAAAGAAGGGGGCTCAAGAGACACACCTGATGCACCCCTTTAAGCCCCAGCAAATTTCTTCCTGGTACTCCATTAAAATATGGTTGAATCCAAGCCTGGTTATACAGCATGCGTATCCAAAAGTCAAATGTCTCTGGGATATTATATGCTTTTAAAACTTGAAACAAATGAAACTGGTCCACTATTTTGAAGGTGCTGGCCTAGTCTAAAGAAAGGGCCAAAGCAGAGTGTTCCAGAGAATTAGAAAAAAACAAATCCCGCATGAAAATTAAATTGTGGAATACTGACATGTTTGGAATCGAACCGGATTGTACTGGAGATATGAGATCATCTGCTATTGTAGTTAATCATGCTAACAATATTGAAGCTAATATTTTATCATCTATGTTCAGGAGGATAACTGACCACCAATTCTCCAACTATGCCTAATCACCTTTTTTGAATAATAAAATCATTATGGCTTGTCACAGAAGCTGGTAGAGCCTTTTTTTTTGAGTATGCCATTAAGCACTAAAGTTAAGCAGGGCACTAAATATTCCAGAAAAATTTGGTACAACTCAGCTGTTAGTCCATCTTGTCCTGGAGAAGAATGCTTATTTAGGCCTTAATGGCCTGTGCAATTTCCTGCAGTAGAATTTCTTCAGATAGGGCATCCCGTAGCTCTGCAGGAATGTCCAGCAAATCCAAATTTTGGAGATACCAGTGTTGGTGCTCCTGCTGCATGACTACCAAGTGTGGTGTTGAGGCAGACTTGACTAACACTCTTCTGCCTAGGTGTCCCAATTTGTGCAAAGTGCTGTGCAGTATATTGTTGGAGAAGATTGCTTAAGAGTGGGGATTAGGAAACTGTGGTCCAGTGGTAGTAGAGGAAGGACTACAGAATTACATCAGTTCCTGCAGATTATGCTAGACAACATTACAGTGCTGTCTGGGGGCTGCCTTTGATTTAATCCCCTGTTAGGTAGCATCACTCAGCAAGTGCAGGCTGAAGTACACTAAACAAGTAGTATTTTGGTCAATACTTTTTTTTAACACTTTTACAGTGAAAAAATGAGTGTGTGGGTCACGTGACTGGACGCTTTCTTCCAGATTTGACGCATGATAAATATGGAGCCCCGATGGTGTGACAGTGTTTGTTGGTGCTCCTGCTGCATGACTACCAAGTGTGGTGGTGAGGCAGACTTGGCCAACACCGTTGTGTCCTAAGTGTCTCGATTTGTGCAAAGTGCTGTGCAGTATATTGCTGGAGAAGATCGCTTAAGAGAGCAGATTAGGGAATTGTAGTCCAGTGGTAGTAGAGGAAGGACTACAGAATTACATCAGTTCCTGCAGCTTATGATAGACAACACTACGGTGTTGTCTGGGGGCTGCCTTTGATTTAATCTCCTGTTAGGTAGCATAATTCAGTAAGTGGAGGCTGAAGTGCACTGAAGAAGTAGTAGTTTGGTCGATACTTATTTTTTTTTTTAACACTTTTACATTGAACAAGTGAGTGTGTGGGTCATATGACTAGAAGCTTACTTCCAGGTTCGACACATCATAAATGTGGAGCCCCGAGCAAGCGGGGCAAGCTCGGTCAGAGGTCACCTGCTTACGTGCATGAAAATGCATGCTAAGACATGTACAGAGCATCTGCACATGTCTGCAGTGTCTGCAGTGGAAGAAGGAGGAAAGTGCAGCCAGATATAACCCATCATCAGCAATATAACCTAAGGTGGGGTAAGTTACATGATGGATCCCAATGTAGTAGTACTGGAAGGGGGAGCAGTGGGACTCAGGCGTATAGTGTGCAGAAGGTTCTGTACAGACACGATAAATGAAGTGCTCATGTACACATGTCAGGAATGATTAACAATGAAAGAACTAAAGCAAAAATTGTTGGAAGCAGAAATGAAAATTGTGACTTTGACTCAGGCCACATTGTTGCAGTGTGTGAAAAATGTGAATAAAACATCAGATACATTACAGAATGTGAAACGATCTAACAATAAGAAAAGGGAAAGAATGGAGAAAGGGGATGAGGAGGATTGGGATGTACAACAAATAAATAAAATAAAACAGAAAAAGGCATGTGGAAGAGCTAGGGGGTTTAAACTGCCATTAGAAAATAGGTTTGAACCACTACTTGAAATGAATGAGGAAGAAACAGCAAGAGCAGTACACATAATTTGTCAGGACAATGGTAATAATTTGAGGGTACCAGATATAACTGGGATTGAGGTAAAAACTGTAAGGGAAACATATAAGACTGCGAAATGAAGTAAGAGACAAAACAAAAGGAGTATAGTATATAAAGATCCAAATCATGAAGTAGAACTTGAATGTGGAACAAATATTAGAATGGAAAAGGAAACAAGAAATAATGCTGAAACCCAAGACAATGAGATGGAACAAGTAAAAGACAAGAGGGAAATTATAATAAAGGTGATAGAACAAGAGAATCGGACACAGATTACACCACAAGATGAAAGTATGGTAAATAGGAGAGTGGGGGAACAGGATAACGAAAATAGTGAGGTGGTATATATATTAGAAGACTCTACTGCCAAGTATACCGATAGGTACACTGCAGGAGGAAACAAAGAATGTGTAACAGCAAGTTATTTTTCCAGAGCTAGAATTAGCGATATTAAAAATATGATGGAAGATATAGTTAAGGAGAGGGATGGAGCTACACTTGTAATGGTTTATGCTGGAATAAAGATTATAAAGAGACATAGTTTAGCAGAAATTAAAAAAGATTTTAAAACTATTAAAGCTGAAGCCGAAAAATACGATTTAAGACTATATTTTCTGAAATATTACCTGCTCCTAGGGAAAGTAATTTTAATAATCAGAAAATAAAAAATGTCAACAACTGGCTCAGGCAATGGACCCTACAAGAAAAAATTATCTGAATATGCCACTGGGAGGAATTTATAGACAAGTCCAGATTACTATTGTATAGATGGACTCTACTTGAGCAAAAGAGGTAGCAGGAAACTGGGTGCAACCTTAAAACAAGTCAATGAGGCTTTAAACTCACAATAAAGGGGAGAAGGGTAAATAATGGACCTCATTAAAACAAGAAAGGACAAATAGTTGAATCTGACATTAATGTGAAGCAAGGGAACAAACTGAAGAAAGAACCGACAGAAGTTAAAATGTGGTCCTTAAATGGTAGAAGCCTCAACGTTGAAAAAAGCTGAACTGGAAATATTGCTACAGCATGAATACATTGACCTCTGAATAGTAACAGAAACATGGCAGGAGGAGGAAACCAATTGGAATAAAAAAATAGAGGGTTATCAACTTTGCAGTAAGAATAGAAAGAACAAAAGAGGAGGTGGTGTGGCTATATGTATAAAAAATAATATTAAAGCTTCACCTTATATGAGACTGTCAGACAGTAGTACTGAATCCCTTCGGTTATTACTAACTGGACTCTCAGATAAAAACATCTTATTGGGAATGTATTATAGACCACCAGGCTCACATAGAGATAATGATAGGGCAACAGAAGATGAAATATCAGAAATGGTTATGGCAGGGAATATTATAGACACAAGGGACTCTAACTACCCAGAGAATAAATGGGGCCTTGATCAAGGCCGGAACCCTAGGAACAACCATTTCTTGGAAATGATGAAATCTGTGGGTTTAAAACAATTGATACATGTGCCTACCCGGGGCAGTAATATTTTGGATTTATTAATTACAAACAGAGTTGGTTTGATCAATAGAACAAAAGTTAGGGAGCACTTAAGTAATAGTGGTCACAATATTGTGGAATTCATGGTTAAAAAAGTGTAATAAAGAATGTAAAAGGTTCAACTATAGTAAAAAACTACAATATAGCAGATTTTCTAGGAATAAAGGACAAGCTGCAAAAATGGGACTGGTATAAGATATGATAGGTAAGACTGTTAGCAACATGTGGACTATAATAAAACACAAATTACTACAACTAGAGAACATCTTTGTCCCCAATAAGAAAGTATACAATAAAAGGGGCAAGAAACCCACTTGGTGTAAAAATACAATTTTGAGGTTCAGTAAAAGGAAAAAAAAAATACTTTTGAAAGGATGAAGAATGTGAAATCGGATAATTATGTTAAAGAATATAAGGAAAGCTTAAGAGAACTGGAAAAATAGATAAGATTGGAAAGAAACATAGTAGAATATAAAATAATAAATACAAAGGATGGAGGAAAAAAGCTTTTACAATTATATTAATTAATTAAGCAAAAAAGCAAGTAAATTGGGTCCTATTATTGAGAATAATAAAGAAATATATGACACAGCATCATAGATACATAGACAGTGTTGGCAGATAAGGGCCTATGGCCCACCCAGTCTGCCCATTTGAGCTTGTAAGTTCAGTTTATGTTTTCCTAGAAGTCTGTTGCCCCTTACCCCTGACCTCCAGAATTCCTTTATGTCTATCCCAAGCATTATTAAATCCCATGATTGTTTCATCCCCCACCACTTCCTCTGGCAGGGTGTTCCACTTGTCCACCACCCGTTCTATGAAGAAATTCTTTCTCATGTTCCCTCTGAATCGTCCTCCCTCCAACTTCATCCCATGCCCTCTAGTCCTGGAACATCTTTTTTGCTTAAAAATAGTGTATTCCTGCACCCTGTTCCTCCCTGTAAGATACTTGTATGTCTCTATCATATCGCCTCTCTCCCTCCTCTCCTCCAGGGAGTACATGTTCAGTTCCTTCAACCTGTCTTCATAGGACTTGTGATGCAATCCATGCACCATCTTTGTTGCCCTCCTCTGAACCTTCTCTACCCTGTCTATGTCCTTACGTAGGTATGGTTTCCAGAACTGTACACTGTACTCCAGGTGGGGACTCACTAGTGTCTTGTATAGTGGAATTATGACCTCCCTTTTCCTGCTGGTGATACCCCCTGCCTATACATCCCAGCATCCTATTTGCTTTGCCTGCTGCCTTGTCACACTGTTTCACTACCTTGAGGTCATCAGAGATGATAACCCCGTGATCCCTTTCCTGCTTGGTGCATGCTATATCCTCACCCCCCAACTGATATATTGTGCCAGGGTTTTTGTGCCCCATTTGCATTATCTTGCACTTCTTTGCATTGAATTTCAACTGCCAAACCCCTGACCATTCTTCAAGTTTCTGCAGGTCCCTTCTCATTCTGTCTACACCCTCTGGTGTGTCTACTCTGTTACAGAGCTTTGTGTCATCAGCAGACAGTGAAATTCTGCCTTCTAGGTCCTGTGCAATGTCACTGATGAAGATGTTGAATAGGACCGGTCCCAGCACTGATCCCTGTGGTACCCCACTGGTCACTCTTCCCTCTGTGGAGTGACAGCCATTTACCACCACCCTCTGTGTCCTGCCACCCAGCCAGTTATCTACCCACCACACTACTGTCCTGCCCACACCCATATTTCCCAGTTTGTGTAATAGTCTTCTATGTGGCACAGTGTCAAAGGCCTTGCTGAAGTCCAGATAGGCCATGTCTACTGCCCTCCCCTGATCCACCTCCCTAGTAACCCAGTCAAAAAATTCAAAGAGGTTGGTCTGACATGACGTCCCCCTGGTGAAACCATGCTACCTTGGGTCCTGTAGTCCATTGACAACCAGATGTTCCACCAATCTCTCCTTCAGTAGTGCTTCAATGATCTTTCCCACTACCGAGGTGAGGCTGACTAGTCTGTAGTTCGCTGCTTCCTCTTTGTTCCCACTTCTGTATAAGGGGACTACATCTGCTGTCCTCCAGTTTTTGGGTACCTCCCCTGTTTCCAGTGATCGGCTAAACAGGATAGCCAGAGGTTCAGCCACCACCTCTCTTAGTTTTTTAAGGACCCTGGGGTGCACCCCATCTGGCCCCATTGCTTTATCAATTCTTATTACTTCCAGTTCCTTCAGGACCCTTTCTCGTGTAAAGAGACTTGTGTCCATTTCTGCAACATTCTCACCCCTTGTACTCCCTTCAGACCCATTACCCTCCTCTTCCTCAGTAAAGACTGAGCAGAAATACCTGTTCAATATGTCTGCTTTACTGTTGTCATCCTCCACGTGGCCCCCATCCTCCCCCTTCAGTCTCACTATCCCTCCCTTTGTCTTTCTTTTTTCACTTATGTACCTGTAAAAGGTTTTGTCCCTTCTACCCATTGATTTTGCAATGTGCTCTTCTGTCTGAGCTTTGGCCTCCCTTACTGACCTCCATGCCTCCCTTTGCTTCTCCTGGTACTTCTCCCTATCCCCTTCTGCCTGTGTATTTTTGTATTGCCTGAATGCAATCTTTTTGGCTTTCTTTCTTTGCTACCTTTTTGGAAAACCATAATGGTCTCCTCTTCCTTTTTCTCTTGCTAACCTGCTTAATGCATAATTCTGTTGTTCTTGTAATCCCCATTTTAAATACTGCCCACTGTTCCTCACCCCCTGATTCCTGTCCCATTCCCCTTTATGCCTCTTTCAAGTATCTCCCCATTTTCCCAAAGTCTGCCCCCCTAAAATCCAGGATACGTGTTTTTGTGTGGTTTGGTTCTGCTCTTTCTGTGATTTCAAATCACAATGACTGGTGGTCACTGTTTGCCAGGTGCTCCCCCACTGTTACCCCCATCACACTGTCCCTGTTTGTGAGCACAAGGTCCAGTATTGCCTTCTGCCAAGTTGGTTCCATGGCCAGTTGCTTGAGGAAGGCACCCTGAAGGGAGTCCAGGATAAATCTGCTCCTAGTTGATGCTGCTGCTGGGATGTTCCAGTCCACGTCTGGAATATTGAAGTCTCCAACCAGTACTACCTCACCCTTGTCTGCCATCCTTTAGATGGCTAGCATCAGCTCCCCTATCTGTTTCATCCTCCTGGGCTGGTGGTCTATAGACCACACCTGTGCGGATGGCTGTCCCCATTTTCCTTTCCAGCTTAACCCACAGTATCTCTCCCCCATTTTGTTCCTCCCGGATCTCTGTGGCCCTTATGTCATTTTTTACACACCACCTCACTCAGGAAATCTGCAGTACGGGGGGGGGGGCACCCACTTGCAGTGGGTTAACCCTCACCTCCCTGTAAGTCTAGCAGCAAAGCAGGTGATACAATGATGAAAAAAACATCAACAATGGTCTGACAGTAATACAGATGTACCATAAAACAATATACAGTTTATGCAGTTCAGGAAACAATTATAATAAGTGCAAAATAAACCTGAGGAGGAAAGATGAAGCCAGGTTAGGCAGGAGTATTCAAGGTCAGATTACATGAGCACTTATTAGTACACATGTGGAATTTATAAAGTTCACTTGTAAAAACCTGGTGAGACAGAGAGTGCCTTAAGGTCATTGGTAAGGTGTTCCAGAGCTTTGGTGCAAATACGGAGAATGCATGCTCACCCATCTCTGTAGCACATTTAGGAACATCAAGGAGAGACCTGTCTTCAGACCTCAAAGGGTAGGCCTGTGAGGAGTGCTTTAATGTGCTGGACAGTGTAGTTGGTATACCAGTTCTTATAATATTATCAACACTACAGCCCTAGTGTAAAGTCGATAGGATGATGGGTAGAGCCACCAAAGACTAGAGTAGAGGACACAGTGGTGGATACAGCAGGGCACAGATAGGGCAAAGAGGCTAATACTATTATAGCACATGTTCCATTTGTTTAGGATCACTTTGCTGTCCTCCAGGTAGGTTATCAGACCATAGGTAAGACTCGGCCACAGGACACCGTGGGCACTAGCCAGTCTAGCAGCTGCAGTAAGTGCATGTCTTATTTTATAAGCAAGACCCAACTTTGTTTTTGCAGTCTTACAGATAGTTGACAGATGGAGGTTCAAGTCCAGAGCAGGGTCAAGGGTGACTCCAAGGTACTTAAAGGAGTCTACTACATTTAATGGGGAAGTATAAGGACCAGGGATGGTTAGAGTAGAGGGACAGCCTTTTATTCAAGGCACTGGGCCAAATAGCATGGCGACTGTCTTCTTTGCATTGATAAGGAGTCTGTTTTGCCTTAGCCAGGACTGTGTGATATCAAAATCAGCAATCAGGTTCGAATTACTTTTGGATATGTCCATGGTACTAGTGCACAGCACCATATTGTCAGCTTAGAGTAAGGTTGATCAAGGCCAGCCAATGTGGGTATTGTTGATAAACAGGGAGAATAGTAATGGACTAAGCATGGATCATTGAGGGGGGCCAGTGCGGGAGAATTCAGGTTTGACTTTCTCAATTTGAATGAATTGTTATTGTACAGAAAGGTAGCTTGCAGACCAGGAGGTAGTTGCAGATGAGAATCCCAGGGTAGTTAATTTAAAGAACAACATGGGGAAATACACTTGGCTGAACGCCTTAATGAGGTAGATGAAAACTGCCCCTGTAAGCATGTCCTTATCCATGGCCATCATTACATCATTACTAAACTTGATGAGGGCAGTGTGCTTTTCTGAAGCCATATTGAGCCAATGATAGTAAGTTGTTCAGTGACCAGGATGGCTACAATTTTCTCAAGTAACTTGTTCAGCACTGATAGAATAGCTATGGGGTAGTAATTTTCCATATTCTTATTATCGCTCGTTTTTGTGAAGAGGTAACACTGTGGCAATCTTCCAGTTTTGAGACAATGGGCTCAGTTTTCAAAGATCCCTTAGATCACAGCAATTTGAGGTGAGATAGGGATGCTGCAAACTCAGGAAGCTTCTGGGACCCTGTGCCCTATTTTATAAAAATGAGGGTCCCTGCACTAAAAAACCAAGAGTTACCATGGCCACTGGGTTGCACTGAAGATTTGGTATATCTACAAGGTTTTATGGTGTGATCTGTCAACCCCCACCCGGTGCAAAGCTAGAAGAGCTGCAAAGGAGGGGGGCAGATGAATATGCCTGCAAGGAGGGGACTGGGGCAGAAGGAACATGGGGGTAGCCTCGGGAGTCACTGGGATTTGGCAGCAATGTGAGCGTGATGAGGTGGAACCCTGCAGAGGTGACCTGTACAACTGAAGACAGCCAATTGGTCTGGGTTTAGGGGGTTTGACAGGAAGGGACCAGAATCCAGACTCAGGTGGACACTGCCCTGGCCGCTGCCCCATTGATGACAATGACCCCAACACCACAAGCAGACAGCGGCCTGCTTCGACACAGGAGGCCTATTACCAGCTGACTGTTGTGGTATCTGGGGACTGCTCCTCTCCACCATTTGCACCGTGACACCTGCAGCTGCTGTTGCCTGCCTGCAGTGTTGTGGTCATTAGCACCTGTGGGGCAAGTGCCAGGGTTCTGTTCAACTGAGGCTAGGTCCTGGTCTCTTCCTGACAAACTCCATGTACCCTGGCCAGTCAGATGTCTACACTTGTGCAAGGCACACTCAATGGTGTGTTATACCTATTTGGTGAAGGCACTTTGCGTCAAAGATTTTCTTTTGAAAATTGATCCTGATGTGTCCTAATGTCATGATATTTTGCACACTGTTAGGGCCATTATCCACAAGTAATCATGCAGGATTTTAGATCACTAGTGTATCCTGTCAAAAGGACAACAGGGATTGAGCGACTCAAATATAAGTGACTCAGTCTCAGTGCCTGTGCTGTGGGCTACCCTGAAAGGGTAGCAATGGGCAAAAAGGAAGCCGACAAGGTTGACTGGAACCACACTGTGGGGGATGGAAGAGAAGGGAAGATATGTGGGAGGCAGTGCAGCAGAAAGTTGCTGAGCTGGCCGTGTAGCATGGTGGTGAGAGTGGCTGGCTATGGTTGAGAGGGTGCAGGGTTTGGGTCTGGGGAGGCGTGAGACTTTTCTGTGGTCATGGCATTTTTATTATTTCTTTTACAAGTTTTCCCCCTTCCAACATGTACCGCAGTGGAGTTGAGAATCTTTAGCTAGGGTGGAGTGGGGTGAAGCATACATAGTGATCCATGTCAGCGCCGTTGGTTTTGCCATGAGTGCACATTGCCATTTTTCTTGGGGAGGGGCGCGATGTACACTCGCCCTAATGGCAATCACTTTTATGACATAGAACCGATCACTAGCTCAATACACAGAGTTATTACAAAATGAAAAAGTCACTCTACAGTCTGTGGTTGCTATGGCAAAGTCAATAAAACAAACTGCATGAAAGCCAAGTGCACACACATGCCAGTCCCACAGAAAGAAGGAAAATGCAACCTTACAAGAATTTCTTCAGACTTTGCTCCTTTTATTTGTTCAGCATAAAATCAGCATACATGGAGCAAGGCAGGCCCCTCTCCAGGTACAAACCCTCAACTTTTCACAATTACATGCTTTGTCTAGAGGATCAAAGCATGTAAACATGAAACGTTGAGGGTTTGTACCTGGAGAGGGGCCTGCCTTGGCCAAGTATGCTGAGTTTATGCTGAACAAATAAAAGAAGCAACTTCTGAAGATATTCTTGTAAGGTTTCAGACAGTTATTAATAAATTTCAAAAATTCTGCCAAATTCTGAAAATTTCAATGAAATGCTGCAGAATTTCATAGATTTTTTGAGAATTCCATGAGATTTTATGAATTCAGAATTTGCTTATTCTGCCCAGCTCTATTAAGAATGTATACCAAAGTAGTAGTCTAATCAGCACAGAGATAACTAAGAATATATACCAAATATAGTACAGTCTTATCAGCACAGGCTAACTAAGAATTTATGCCAAAGGTAGTACAGTATAATCAACACAGGCTAAATAAGAATGTATATCAAAGGTAGTGTAGTCCTATTAGCAAAGGCTAACTAAGAAAGTATACCAAAGGTAGTATATTACTATCAGTACAGGTTAAATAAGAATGTATACCAAAGGTTGTATACTCTTATTAACACAGGCTGAGAATGTATCCCAAAGGTAATATAAATGTATCAGCATGTGGTTAACTAATGATGCATACTAAAGTTAATATAGTCCTACCAAAACAGGCTATTTAAGGTTATATACTAAATGTAGTAACATAGTAGCATAGTATTTGATGGCAAATAAGGACCACCTGGCTCACCCAGTCTTCCCATTTCCTTACCTACTGTACATAAGCACCAGTTCCTAAATGATTCTGTAGCTTACCTTCTCTTTCCTACCACTATTGTTGCCTTCTGGCTATCCCAAGCATTCTTGAATTCCCATATTGTTTTTCTCTCTATGACCTCTGCAGGGAGGCTGTTCCATGCATCCAGTACTTTTTCTGTGAAAAAATACTTCCTCTTATTACCCATGCGTCTCCCCCCTCCAGCCTCAGACTGTGACCCCTTGTTCTTGCACTTCTCTTTTTCTGAAAGGTGCTTCCCTCCTGACCCTGATTTATCCCCTTGAGGTTCTTGTATGTCTCTATCATATTTCTTCTCTCCCTCCTTTCCTCAAGGGTATACATATTGAGGTATTTCAGTCTTTCCTCATATGTTTTCTGGTGCATTCCTTTCACCATTTTTGTTGCCCTTTTCTACACCACTTCCATTCTTCTGTCTACGTCCTTCCAGAGATGTAGTCTCTAGAACAGAACACAGTATTCCAGATGTGGCCTTACCTATTGCCTGTACAGAGGCATCACTACCTCCTGTTTTCTACTGGTGATGCCTCTCCGTATGCACCCCAACATCCCTCCAGCCCTCCCCATCACCTTCTGACATTGCTTGGCTACTTTTAGGTAGCCTGTTATCATTACCCCAGGGTCTATTTCCAGTTGTGTTATTATTAGTGTCTCCCCTCCCTTCTTGTATTCCTCTCCATCATTCCTGTGCCCAAAGTGCATGACTTTGCACTTCTTCATATTGAATTTAACCTGCCACATTCTTGACCACTCCCCCAGCTTGCCTAGGTTTCTTTTTTTTTTACTGTGACCCCTTGTTCTTGCACTTCTCTTTTTCTGAAAGATGCTTCCCTCCTGACCCTGATTTATCCCCTTGAGGCACTTGAACGTCTCTATCATATTTCTTCTCTCCTTCCTTTCCTCAAGGGTATACATATTGAGGTATTTCAGTCTTTCCTCATATGTTTTCTGGTGCATTCCTTTCACCATTTTTGTTGCCCTTTTCTACACCACTTCCATTCTTCTGTCTACACCCTTCCAGAGATGTAGTCTCTAGAACAGAACACAGTATTCCAGATGTGGCTTTACCAATTGCCTGTACAGAGGAATCACTACCTCCTGTTTTCTACTGGTGATGCCTCTCTGTATGCACCCCAACATCCCTCCAGCCCTCCCCACCACCTTCTGACATTGCTTGGCTACTTTTAGGTAGCCTGTTATCATTACCCCAGGGTCTATTTCCAGTTGTGTTATTATTAGTGTCTACCCTCCCTTCTTGTATTCCTCTCCAGCATTCCTGTGCCCAAAGTGCATGACTTTGCACTTCTTCATATTGAATTTAACCTGCCACACTTTTGACCACTCCCCCAGCTTGCCTAGGTTTCTTTTTTTTGTATCTTCTTTTTATTCACCTACAACCTCAGGGCATCCCTCAGGAGAGCCACACTCAACCTTAGCTTCTTCCACCCACCTGAAACCTCCTCCTGGCCCAATGGGGTATGTGAAACACCACACCTCAATCTCGGAGCCAGGCCGACCCCCCAGATCTAAGCCCCCTGGGTAGAGACCACCCCCTCCTTACCATGTGTGACCTTTCTGAAATCCAATCTGCCAGCTCCAGAGGAGAGGCGAGGGCTTGGGAAGATAGCCAGAGTAAAGTCTGGTGGTGGGCATGAGAGCTGTGGTTCCTGGAGGCCTCCGTCACCTCCCCGAGATACAGGTTTTTTTCTTGTTAGGTCCTTCCCCTTGGCTTGGATATGCAATGTGTCCCAGCGAGGATGCACAGGCACCCATGCGTGCCTGCAGGGTCACTATCGCAGCCAATCCCCGCAGTTCTGGATCCCCAAGCTTGCTGTGCCTCAGCTACCATCAGGAGTCACCCAAGTCCGAGATCAGAGTCCCTTTCCCTCCCAGGACAGGAGAGCAGCCCTCTGGATGCTCAATCCTGTCCTCCCCCTGCCAACCCCCAACAGCCCGAGTTCACTCCCAAACCTGGTCTACCGGTGTGGCGTGAGGTGTGATGTCCAGTGTTTCAACCCTCAGTGCCACTGGGCCAGCTTGCCTAGGTTTCTTCACATTTTTCTACCCCATCTTGAGTGTTCACCCTATTGCAGATCTTAGTGTCATCTGCAAAGAGGCTTCCCTTCCAGCACCTCTGCAATGTTGCTGATGAAGATATTGAAAAGGACTGGTCCCAGTACTGAGCCTTATGGCATCCCAACAGTCACCCTCCTGTCCCAGGACTTAACTCCATTAATCACCACCCTCTGTGTCCTGCTGGTCAGCCAATTTCTGACCCAATTCTCTACCATGGGACCCACTCCCAGGCTGCCCAATTTGTTTACTTATGTAGTGCAGTATTATCTGCACAGGCTAAGTATGAATGTATTCAAAAGGTAGTATAGCTTGGCAGAAGACACCAGGAGAAAGGACTGCTGTGTGACTGGACTTCTCTGCTGGGACTAAAGTAGAAGAACTTTTGTATTTGACCTTTAATTTAGGGTAAAAACTAACATACAAAAAAAGTGTGTGTTTGGGTTAACTGAACTGAATGGGTATCTGAAGAGTTATCTAGGTGTAAATCTCAGGTGACTGAAAGGACTTAACTGCTGTGAGGTTTAAATTACTTGTAGAAAGATCTGGTAAGTAGGGGAAGTGGCTTAGCTAGAAGGAAGCTACATTTAAAGACTGCCTTAGAAAGTTTCTGCTAATAGCTTGGCAGAAGACACCAGGAGAAAGGACTGCTGTGTGACTGGACTTCTCTGCTGGGACTATATTGCCCTCCTTCCCACCCAAAGCTAGTTCTAGTTTTATAGGCACAGGATTTGACTGACAACAGGAACTTCCTGTTTAGGGGCAGGAAGTGAGTGATCACAGAACCACCAAGGACCCACCATCCTAGAAGGGCAAGAGTAGCTCTCCGCCCCTCTAGCTGCTGGAGGTCTGCCTCTGAGCAAGTAAGTGGTCTACTGTGAAATATAAGATATTCTTGTCTCACAACAGGACAATCAGGAGCTTAAAGGGGCACAGGTAGAAAGTAAGGAGAGAGAGGAAAAAAAAAACAGAGGAAAGAGTAAAGATTGCAAACAGTTAAGGGGCCAGAAATAAGACATGATTGGAGTGGTGCAGTGCAGTGGTTGTGGAGCAGCAGTCTTCTGGGAGATGTTCTGGAGGATGCGGTGTTGTCCCATCTGCAGACACCTCTCTGGGCTGAGGGAGGAGGTTGCTCATCTCCAGGCTGAGTTGGCCAGGATTTGTGGGACCTCCTCTTCAATCCAGGGACCACCAGTGCCACTGCCGTTGCCTCAGAGGTTGCCAAGAAAGAGGAGTGGTTGGACCACAATGGGCTCAGAGAGGGTGAGGGTGGTGGAACAGAGGTGCATCCCTCCCATTGTACCTCTCCACAATTCCTATGCCATTCTGGCAAAGTGTAGTTCCTCTATGGAGGCACTCACAGTGGAGACCAAGAAGGATGCTGGGAACCTCCACAAGGAGACCCACAGGAGGTGGAGGGACCCTGCAGGAAAGAAACAACTCCTGGTGGGGACTCCATTGTTAGGAAGGTAGAACTGGGGAGGAAGGGGAGAGGGAGGTAAGGTGCCTGCCTGGCACCATGGCTTGCAGGGACAGGAAGTGAATCCTCAGGATTGCTGGAGCAGCTGCATGGAGGAGGGAGCTGGATGTCTTTGTCCACCTAGGGACAAATTACCTGGCTAAGAAAGGGATTAGAGAAGTGCAGGAAGAGTTTGTGGAATTGGGGAGGGGCCTTAGTCAAGTAGCACGCACGGTAACCTTCTCGGAGGTGCTACCCATCTATGGCATAGGAGAGGCTAGGGTGTTCTGCACCATGGGATTCAATCAGTGGTTGAAAAACTGGTGTGGAACTCAGGGATTTGGCTTCATTGGGGACTGGGGGTCCACCTGGAGTAATGCAAGCCTATACTGGCATGATGGGCTGCATCTGGCCGGGAGGGGAACCAGGATCCTAGGTGATAGGTTTAAATGCTTCATTGGGAAGCTTTTAAAGTAGCCAAGGGGGGGAGGCACTGGAAAGGAGCAGGAAAATCCTAGCCCCCCCCAAAATAATCATGGTAGTAAGTGCGGCAAACACCAACATACCTTAGAGGTGTCGATAGGGAGAAGGGCAGCGATACATGGAGAAAGTGACAAAGGCAAGAAGGACAGGGATGGGGCAAAATGGAGTAAGGCCATCAGGAAATGGAGGGTAATGAGTACCAATGCTCGTAGTCTGGGCAACAAGCTCCCTGAGCTGATGGCCTTAATGGAAGAGGGATGCCTGGATATCGTAGCAGTCACAGAAGCATGGTACACAGAGAACCATGATTGGAATGTTAACATACCAGGGTACATAACTTACAGGAGAGACAGGCAGGGGAGAAGAGGGGGAGGAGTAGCTCTCTATGTAAAGGAAGGGATAAAAGCAACTGAACAAAAGAGTAAACAGGGAGGAGAGGAGGCACTGTGGGTCACCTTGGAGACTGGAAAGGGCACCACAATCCGCACAGGGGTTGTGTACAGAACCCCATGTCAGGGGGAAGGAATGGACAAGGATATGATAGAAGGCATTCTTAGAATAGCAGAGAAAGGAGAGATACTGTTGATGGGAGACCTGAATATGCCAGATGTTAACTGGAGCACATTTGATGCAGCCACATCCAAGAGCAGGGCCATTCTTGATGCCCTACAGGTGGCAGGCATTAGACAGCAAGTTTCGGAACCCACTCGTGAAGGAGCAATCTTAGACCTCGTACTCTCAAATGGGGGGCAGTGAGAGAATCTCAGATCTAGAAGTGGGTTGCCATCTGGGGACAAGTGACCATCAAACAGTGTGGTTCACATTAAACTCAGCTACAGAGTCAAGCCATACAAAAGTGAGGTACTGGACTTTAGGAGGGCTGACTTTGGCAAGATGGGAGAGTGTCTCAGAAAAGCACTAGCAAACAGGCTAGAAGGAGGTGTGGAGCAACAATGGGAATTATCAATACTGCCATCACAGAGGCAACAAGCCTTTGTGAAGCAAATAAACAAATCAAATGAAAGAAAAAGCCACTATGGTTCTCAAAAGAGGTGGCTGTGGAAAGTCAGGAAGAAAAGATAGCATTCCGGAAGTATAAGGAAACACAGAAGGAGCAGGACAGAGAGCTGTACCAGTTAAGGCAGAAGGAAGCAGGAAGGGAAGTCAGAATAGCAAAGGCCCAAACTGAGGAAAAGATAGCCAACTCAGTTAAGAAGGGGGATAAAACCTTTTATAGGTACATCAGCGAGCGTAGAAAGACAAAGGGAGGGATAGTGAGGCTAAATAGAATGAACGGTGGGTGGGCAGAAGGGGACAGTGAAAAAGCAGGAATACTGAATGAATATTTCTGCTCAGTATTCACAAAAGAGGAGGGGGAAGTGCCTAATCCAATTAACAGAAGCACTCTTGATAGGGGGGTCGATCCCAGTCCTTTCACAGAAGAAAGGGTTCTGCAAGAACTCCTAAAACTGACGGTGGACAAAGCAATGGGTCCTGATGGAATTCACCCCAGAATTCTAAAAGAATTAAGGAGGAACTAGTGAAACCACCGGCTACTCTTTTTAATAAATCATGGGAGGATGGTGTGGTACCCGAGGACTGGAGGAAGGCAGATGTGATTCCCCTTCACAAAAGTGGGTCCAAGACAGAGGCAGGAAACTACAGACCTGTCAGCCTGACCTCTGTGGTAGGGAAAGTGATGGAGTCACTTCTGAAGGAAAGAATAGTCGAGTACCTAGAGGCCAGTGGAGCACAGGACCCAAGGCAGCATGAGTTCACAGCGGGAAGGTCATGTCAGACAAATCTAATAGATTTCTTTGACTGGGTGACCAAAGTAGTAGACCAGGGAGGGTCTGTGTACATGGCCTACCTAGACTTTAGCAAGGCATTTGACACAGTCCCACACAAAAGTTTAATAGTCAAATTAACCAGCCTGGGAGTGGGACCCAGGGTGATAGCCTGGGTAAAACATTGGCTGGACAACAGGACACAGAAGGTAATTGTAAATGGAGTCCACTCTGAAGAAAGGGAGGTTACTAGTGGGGTACACTGAGGTTCAGTATTGGGTCCAGTCCTTTTTAATGTCTTCATCAGTGACATTGCAGAGGTACTGGAAGGAAAAGTATGCCTTTTTGCAGATGACACAAAGATCTGCAACAGGGTTGATACACAAGGAGGCGTGGAAAGGATGAAAAGGGACTTGGCAAGGTTGGAGGAATGGTCAGAAGTATGGCAGCTAGGAATCAATGCAAAGAAGTGCAAAATAATGCACCTGGGAAACAAGAACCCAGGGGAAGAATACACAATGGGTGGGGAGGTAGTAACAACAACAAAAAAGGAAAGGGACCTGGGGGTAATCATATCAGATGACCTTAAGGTTAGCAAGCAATGTGAGAAGGCAGTAGTAGGGCTGGGGGTATACTGGGATGTATAGGGAGAGGCATCATCAGCAGAAAGCAGGAAGTTGTTATCCCTCTGTACAGACAGTTGGTGAGACCCCATCTGGAGTACTGTGTCCAGTTCTGGAGACCCCATCTCTGCAAGGACATAGACAGAATAGAGGCAGTCCAGAGGAGGGCAACTAAAATGCTGCAGGGTCTACAAGAGAAGCCATATGAGGAGAGACTAAAGGAGCTTAATATGTATACCCTTGAGGAAAGGAGGGAGAGGGGGGACATGATAGAAACTTTTAAGTACCTCAGTGGAATCAACAAAGTCCAAGAGGTAGCATCTTTCAGAAAAGAGACTTGCAAGAACAAGGGACACAATTTAAAGATAGAAGGAGGCGGTTCAGGGGCAATGTGAGGAAGTATTATTTCACAGAGGGTAGTGGATGCATGGAACAGCCTTTCTGAGGAGGTTGTGGGGTCTAAAACTGTGGGAGAATTCAAGAATGCATGGGACAGACATAAGGCAATTCTTGTGGGGGGTAGGAAGAATTAGGCTGTTGGTTAACTAGGATCTGCGGCCTATCCTGTAGGTAGGGAAATGGGCAGACTAGATGGGCCTAGCGGTCTTTATCTGCTGTCAAAGTCTATGTTTCTATGTTTCTATAGTCTTTTCAACATAGGCTAATTAAGAATGTATTCCCAAGGTAGCATTGTCTTATCAAGACAGGTTTACTAATAATGTATACCAGAAGTAGTATAGTCTTATCAAAACAGAAAAAAGAATGTGTACCAAAGGTGGTGTGGTCTCATCAGAACAGGCTAACTATAAATGTGCTGTATACCAAATGCAGTATAGTCTTATCTGTACATGGCTAAGAAGTATATCAAAGGTACAGTAGTGTAGTCTTAACAGCACAGGCTAATGAAGTGTGTATTGTATATCAAAGGTAGTATAGTCTTATTAGCACAGCCCAACTAAGAATGTACAGTATGGATTTTTAGAACATATATTGACAAGGAATAAGAACTGAAAGTGCACTCATGCTCTACCATATTGTCCATCTGTGTGTAATTTGGCAGAGATTCCTTTTCTGTTATCATTCTGTTTGTCCCAGGAACATAGAGCTTGATCAGTTCACCCACCGTACCAGTGGTTCAATCTAGGTCTAATATTGTCACATAGGTTTTCTGGTTGATGTGGTTAGTTACTGAATTTCTCATTTTTCATTCACAGATTTACTTTCCCTCCAGACAAATTGGAGTACTGTGCTGCCATCTATGGCCAAACGGTGCATGGCAAATACCACTGCAGCAACACCTTTCACTGGATTTGTGAAAAGACAGCCATACAAATTACAATTTAGCTTCTTTCTCAAAGAATGATAAACACCCCTCATCTGTTTCAATATTATAAAATGTACAGACCTCTTCCACTGATCATTTGAATTTATTTTAAAGACAGAGATTATTTTTTAAATATTAGACAAACATTTACTTCTAAAGTGTACTGTAGTGTGAAGGCCTTGTTTTCTGATAGAAAACAATGCTTGTGGAGTTTGTTTGGTGCCATCTCACAGACTTTACCATATGAAAACTGCCCTACCTGTTTTTAACATTGTACATCTCAGAATAATGCAGACTATAGATTTTGTTGAACAGGGTCCAATATATTGTATGGATGAACATAGTATGAATACTGCTATGTCAGCTGTCTTGTATTTTACTTGATGCAAAACGATCTCAGTGTTTATCTGTGCATAATTTACTGTATTTGCAAGTGTAAGAAACTCACTGTACTGTATATCAGAAACAAAATGTTCCACAGCACAACTTTGTAAACAGAGCCATGAAGGTCCTAACAGTTTAATCCTGTCAAAAAAATAAAGATTTTACTGCTGTACTGCAACATTTGAATCATAGGTACATCAATAAGTAGAATAACATGGAGCACAATATGTACAGTATCAACTCCATGTCTCACTGATCTTAACCATATACTATAGTAACCTGAAGATTGTTGTCCTATGAAAATGTATCCAATGTGGACAAAAAACTGCACTATGCCCACAAAACACAGTCTGGTAGGAAGCAAATTCCAAACTGTCATTATTCACTGAGTGAAAAAAAAAAACTGACTGCTAAGGTTCTTTCTGCACATCCCCCACATGCACCACACACATTCTGTTGTATTTTAGTGGCACTGGCAACATGGGGAGAAATCTTTCTCCCCCACATTAGTTCTTATATCATACATGCATGCATACATGCAGGCTAGGAGATCAGAGGGCTGTGGGTTCAGTTCCCGCATCTGGCACTTGGGTTAATATCCCAGTACTGACACTGTAGTGCAGCATGAGAGGGGTGCCACACTTCTGAGGTGCCATCTTTCGGATGAGACGTTAAACCGAGGTCCCATCTGCCTGGATTGGTGGTAGTTCTGGTGGATGTTAAAGATCCCATGGCACTTATCGAAAAGAGTGAGGAATTTCCCTGCTGTCCTCGCCAAATTTCCCTCATTCATTAAAAATATCACCAACAGCTTAATCTGGTTCAAGGTCAGTTGACATTCATCTGTATCCCCGGGTCATGCCTGAAAATAGGCAGGATTTGTCTAGTGGACTTACCCGGTCAACAAAAACTAAATAAATAAAATAAATAGTGTTGTGATATACTGTACACAGAACTTGTTGCACATACCCAGTGGAACTCCTTATACAGTATGTGCACATGATAGTGAGATGTACACTGTACATGTTGCTCCCCCACAGCAGTACTTCTTACATAATATGTGCACGTGAAGTGATACACAAAGTACATGATGTTCATCCTTGCTTGAAGAACAGTTTCTTGTTGCTATCCCCTAACACTTAAAAAGATCATTGAAAGCTTATCCCATATGAAGTCATGAAAGAAAAAATTGCTTGATTCCCATGATGCTGCTTGTTAAAATATATACACACTTGTGTAATTTGAATATTTGTTTTTTGTAGTACAATACGTTACTTTAGAACACTTATCCCCGGTATCCCGTGAATTCAGCAAATCAATTTTTGTGAGTCAAAAGAGTGACTGAAAATGAGTGAAGGGAATATTGGCAACTGTATTTCACAGCGCCAGTAAATGTCTGTGTAACCCCTAGGTGGCGCTAACCCAAGGGATACTACCCCTGCCTGTGTGACCGAGAGCAGGTTGAGGGGCCTGAATTCTAGGAACGGGTGCCTCCACCAGAGAACAGGGTCAATGGTAACATAGGTGCCATTGGTACAGCCCTCCAGGATACTGTTACCCCCCCCCTTTTCCCTCGAGTGTCCTAAGTGGTTCACTGAATACACAATTGCAATTAACACCTGACGACAGATTTAACCCCACACTTATTGCACTTACTACCAGGGCTGGATCAGCTGGCTTGGCCCTGGAGACCCCCTGTAAAACAAGATTAACCACAACAACCAACAGTATTTCAATGTTGTCTGTACAGAGGTACATCACAAACAGTTTTAAGTGCAAAAAGATTCAGATCTGATTTATTTTGGGGCATGAACAAGGAAGTGGCGTAATCTGCTGCTTTATTCTAGTACTGATTAAATCAGGTTTAAGCATGCACGTCTCTGAGAGTCCCTCTATCACAGTTACACAAGTCTGGGTACCCAGTTGGAGTTACAGGCTAGCCTGAAGTGTTGCCCAGGGTAGGCTGGTGTTGCAGCTGTTATTGGGGCCCTTAGGAAAAGAAAACACAACATGCACTTTAACCCAATATTTGTATTCTGGAGCAGGAGGGCTCAGCTCATGACAATCAATCAAAACAACTAAATCAGATGACACTTTGATACATAGATACATAGACAGTGTTGACAGATAAGGGCCTATGGCCCACCCAGTCTGCCCATTTGAGCTTGTAAGTTCAGTTTATGTTTTCCTAGAAGTCTGTTGCCCCTTACCCCTGACCTCCTGAATTCCTTTATGTCTATCTCATGCATTCTTAAATCCCGTGATTGTTTCAGCCCCAACCACTTCCTCTGGCAGGGTGTTCCACTTGTCCACCACCCGTTCTGTGAAGAAATTCTTCCTCATGTTTCCTCTAGATCCTCCTCCCTCCAACTTCATCCCATGCCCTCTAGTCCTGGTACATCTTTTTGCTTAAAAATAGTGTATTCCTGCACCCTGTTCCTCCTGTGAGATACTTGTATGTCTCTATCATATCGCTCTCTCTCCTCTCCTCCAGGAGTACATGTTCAGTTCCTTCAACCTGTCTTCATAGGACTTGTGATGCAATCCATGCACCATCTTTGTTGCCCTCCATTGAACCTTCTCTACCCTGTCTATGTCCTTACGTGGTATGGTCTCCAGAACTGTAAACTGTACTCCAGGTGGGCCTCATAATTAGTGCTTGTATAGCGGATTATGACCTCCCTTTTCCTGCTACTGATGCCCCTGCCTATACATCCCAGCATCCTATTTGCTTTACCTGCTGCCTTGTCACACTGCTTCCCTACCTTGAGGTCATCAGAGATGATAACCCCAAGATCCCTTTCCTGTTTGGTGCATGCTATATCCTCACCCCCCAACTGATATATTGTGCCAGGGTTTTTGTGCCCCATATGCATTATCTTGCACTTCTTTGCATTGAATTTCAACTGACAAACCCCTAACCATTCTTCAAGTTTCTGCAGATCCCTTCTCATTCTGTCTACACCCTCTGGTGTGTCTGCTCTGTTACAGAGCTTTGTGTCATCAGCGAACAGTGAAATTCTGCCTTCTAGGTCCTGCGCAATGTCACTGATGAAGATGTTGAATACGACCGGTCCCAGCACTGATCCCTGTGGTTCCCCACTGGTCACTCTTCCCTCTGTGGAGTGACAGCCATTTACCACCACCCTCTGTGTCCTGCCACCCAGCCAGTTACCTACCCACCACACTACTGTCCTGCCCACACACCCATATTCCCCAGTTTGTGTAGTAGTCTTCTATGTGGCACAGTGTCAAAGGCCTTGCTGAAGTCCACACAGGCCATGTCCACTGCCCTCCCCTGATCCACCTCCCTAGTCACCCAGTCAAAAAATTCAACAAGGTTGGTCTGATATGACCTCCCCCAGGTGAAACCATGCTGTCTTGGGTCCTGTAGTCCATTGACAACCAGATGTTCAACCAATCTCTCCTTCAGTACTGCTTCCATGATCTTCCCCACTACCGAGGTGAGGCTGAGTGGTCTGTAGTTCCCTGCTTCCTCTTTGTTCCCGATTTTGTATAAGGGGGCTACATCTGCTGTCCTCCAGTCTTTGGGTACCTCCCTTGTTTCCAGTGATCGGCTAAACAGGATAGCCAGAGGTTCAGCCACCACCTCTCTTAGCTCTTTAAGGACCCTGGGATGCACCCCATCTGGCCCCATTGCTTTATCAACTCTTATTACTTCGAGTTCCTTCAGGACCCTTTCTCATGTAAAGGGACTTGTGTCCATTTCTGCACCATTCTCACCCCTTGTACTCCCTTCAGACTCATTACCCTCCTCTTCCTCAGTAAAGACTGAGCAGAAATGCCTGTTCAATATGTCAGCTTTATTATTGCCATCCTCCACGCAGCCCCCATCCTCCCCCTTCAGTCTCACTATCCCTCCCTTTGTCTTTCTTTTTTCACTTAAGTACCTATAAAAGGTTTTGTCCCCTTTACCCACTGATTTTGCAATGTGCTCTTCTGTCTGAGCTTTGGCTTCCCTTACTGGTCTCCCTGCCTCCCTTTGCTTCTCCTGGTACTTCTCCCTATCCCCTTCTGCCTGTGTATTTTTGTATTGCCTGAATGCAGTCTTTTTGGCTTTCACTTTCTTTGCTACCTCTTTGGAAAACCATAATGGTATCCTCTTCCTTTTCCTCTTGCTAACCTGCTTAATGCATAATTCTGTTGTTCTTGTAATCCCCATTTAAATACTGCCCACTGTTCCTCAATCCCTGATTCCTGTCCCATTCCCTTAATGCCTCTTTCAAGTATCTCCCCATTTTCCCAAAGTCTCCCCCAAAAATCCAGGATACGTGGTTTTTGTGTGGTTTGGTTCTGCTCTTTCTGTGATTTCAAACCACAATGACTGGTGATCACTGTTCCCCAGGTGCTCTCCCACTGTTACCCCCATCACACTGTCCCTGTTTGTGAGCACAAGGTCCAGTATTGCCTTCTGCCGAGTTGGTTCCATGACCAGTTGCTTGAGGAAGGCACCCTGAAGGGATTCCAGGATAAATCTGCTCCTAGTTGATGCTGCTGCTGGGATGTTCTAGTCCACGTCTGGAATATTGAAGTCTCCAACCAGTACTACCTCACCCTTGTCTGCCATCCTTTGGATGGCTAGCATCAGCTCCCTATCTGTTTCTTCCTCCTGGGCTGGTGGTCTATAGACCACACCTGTGCAGATGGCTGTCCCCATTTTCCTTTCCAGCTTAACCCACAGTATTTCTCCCCCATTTTGTTCCTCCTGGATCTCGGTGGCCCTTATGTCATTTTTCACATACAGTGCCACTCCTCCTCCTCCTCCCTTCCTGCCTGCTCTGTCTCTTCTGAATATGTTGTAGTCAGGTATGGCCATCTCCCAGTCGTGGTTATCATTACACCAGGTTTCAGTGATGGCCACAATGTCCAGGTCTGACTGCACCATGACAGCCTCCAGATCTTCTATCTTGTTGCTAAGGCTTCTGGCATTTGCACACATGGCTTTCCATGATTTGACCTCCCTAGACTGTTTTGCTGTTCTACTCCAGCCCCTTCCTTGGTTGTCCTTTATCCCTGGTTCTCCTTGCTGTCTGTCCTTCTGCTGAATTTTGCCCCTTTTCTGCCTATCCACCTCTTGGGCTCTAATCTCCATCTTTTGCACACTGCTTTGAAGAGATAGCCTCTCCTCTGGTTCACTGGTTCCACTGCTAGCTGTGGGGGGTGAGCAAGTAGGTACCCTCCTTGCTGGCCTGCCACCCCCCTTTGCTAGTTTAAATGCTTGTCAATGTAGCATTTAAATTTATCATTGAGTGCTTGGATTCCCTTCCAGGATGGATGCAGGCCATCAGGCTTGAACAAACCTCCATCCCTCCAGGTGGGTCCCCAGTCACCAATGAATCCAAACCCTTCCTCACAGCACCAGTTCTTCAACCATGAGTTAAAGTTCCTGGTGCATGCACTCCTTTGCTCTCCCTTGCCTCTCGCAGGTAGTACCTCTGAGAAAGTGACAGAATTAGCTACTTGCTTGAGACCCCTCACCAATTTCCTAAACTCTTCCTGAACTTCCTTTGGCTCCCCATTTGCCAGGTCATTAGTTCCTAGATGGATAATGACATCCAGCTCACCCTCCTGTCTTGCCTTCCCAGTGATCCCCAGGATCTTCCTTCCATCCCTCCATGCCGTGGCACCTGGTAGGCACCTCACCTCCCTGTCCTCCCCCTCCTGTGTTCCTTGCTGGATCCCTCTTATGATAGAGTCCCCCACCAGGATTCACTTCCTCCTCCTCTAGGGTCCACTGCTTTCCCCGCTGAGGTCACCTCCTTGGCTAACCTCCACATCCTTTCCTTCCACTTCTCTGGGTACCTCTATTTGGTTGTCCTCGTTTGCCAGTGTGGCATATGAGTTCTTGAGTGGAATAGGATCTGGGATGTGCCTCTGCCTGACAGCTCTAACCCTCCCTGAACCCACTGTCATCCAAGTGCTCCTCGTTCTTGGCATCCTTTGAGGCAGTTGCATTGGACTGGGTGGTCTCTGGATAGGGGTGATGGTACTCCTGACCCAGTTTACTTCCGCTCTGAGTCTGGTTACCTCATCCCGCAGTCCAGAGAGATGCATGCACATAGGGCAGCACCTCAGTGTCCAGAAGGTCTGCCTGAATATGGCTGCCCCACAGCCACTGCATTGCACCACTCCCCACATTATACTGCAATTATACTGCTATTCCACTACTTGTCTGCTACTGAAGCTCTCCTAGTTCCCTTTTTATTAATTTACTGTCCTAAAAATCCTGCTACTGATCCTCAGTTAATTTTCTTTAAAAAAAAACAAACAACAAATAAATAAATGAGTCAAAACACTTGTCGTGCTGAGGGTGGGCTTCTTCCCCCTTAAGCTCCTCCTACTTCACACCCCTTACTATACCCTGTGTTTATCTCCTGTCAATCAGATTTAACAGGGCATATAATTAAGAGTTGGGGGAAGGGGGGGCGAAAATTCTGCAGCAATTAAAGACAGCACAGAATTACACCACCACTACGTTTTAAATTTTCAACAGCCCAAAAACAATTCTAAGGAAGATTAGGAGGCAGTTGCAGGGAGCTACCCTGTGATTTACTCATGTTACCCAGACCAGGTTGCAGGATGGACAAAACAGAGATGTCAGGATGAAGTGCTGGTTTGCCAGGAGAAGCAGGGCCCACATGATTCACTGTGGTGTCTTTCCTGTTTGTTGATGTTGAGAAGGGAGCCGAATCCCCAGGCAGATCTCTCATAGGGTGGTGCTCTGCAGCATGAGTGGCAATCAGGACCATGGTGTTGAGGCCCAGACAAGTTAGAGAACATGGATTCAGTCTGTTCAGAGTTACTGGATAATGTTTCCAGCAAGCATGACACATTCAAGCAGTGGGGAACCAAATCGCGACCCACTAACAGCATTCAGCACACTTATAGTAAAAGTAAGGAAATACCACAGTTCGAATGACAGTCCAGTTGCAATACACAGGGTTTTCTGTGCAAACTGTATGCTCTGTGGTTGTGAAGGAGGTCCTGAAAGGCTGATTGCTCAAAAGCAAGTCTTTGGTCCTTCTTCAGGCGAAATCAGTCACAATTCAGAAAGATTGCCACAAGTTTGGATAAAGTCCTATTCTGTACTTAAGATAGACTTCTTCACTAGAGAAGATGGGGGCAGGCAGGCCAGACACAGCCTTCTCGCCAGTTTCCCATGCTACTACACAGGAGCACATGCTCAAATATCTCCAGCTGTTTACTCTCTCAACTCCAAACTCACACTAACTCACCACTGCAAGCAGCTTGGGACTTTCCCAGTGATCTAAAAGGTTTGATTCATTGACTCATCCGTCTGTCACAGCAAGCGCTCCCTCTCCAGGTCCATTTAGGTGCCAAAGGGATAAAACTAAAATTCCTACAGAAATTCACTCCCACAAGACCCTTGGGGGTTAGGCTCCATTTTAGGCCCCCTAAAAAGGTACTGATTGGTACATACTGGCAGTCCAGAACCAAGATGGTAGTGATTAGCAGAAAAGTCCTGCTGCAAAGATGGCAGATTAGACAAACTATGATATCATTATTAAGAAAGCAGATAAACTGCACACAATTACAGTTCTTAACAGAGCTCCCTCTGCACAAATAGCCATGGTAGAATGGAGCAATTATCTGGCAGCCCAGGCTGGACTCGAGCCTAGAAACACTCAGCCCCTACCCAGATTAATTATACACTATGAAATAGGCAGCTCTTAAAGAGACAGGCACGGAGGCTAACAGGGAACTCTTATGCAAGTACTTTTAAATAATTAGCACACAGAACACCAGCCTGGCAGTGGGCATTTAGCCACACCCAAAGAAGACTTTTGGGAACTCCCATTTATAAATGGGTTACACCCTTTCCTGCCTGGAAAGACCTTGGCATCCTCATCAAGTCTACACTTTAGCAGCATCATAATAAGGCAATATTCTGTACAAGATATACATGACATTAATACACTAGACAAGATAATGACTGATGCATCAGTAAATGTAAACTTATCACATTAGTACACATATTCAATACACTCTATGCACATACTATATCTATAATGACAACAGTTATGCATTTTCCATACCTGTAAAACTGATTCTACTATGATTTTAGCACATTATTAGTATTACTATACTGATTCAAGTTATAACTTCTTGCATATTAAACAATACAGATGGGAATCCATCCCTATCAGCTAACAGTTCCATGTGATGATAGCGATTGAAAAACAGTGATCACTATCATTGCGAATGTATATCGCTAGAAATCATTTTGGTGATATACAATACTCAGTGATGCAACTCCTGGTCAAATAAAGTATTTTTTTTCAGGGAAGCTGTGCCCCCCCCACACACCACCTCTTGGGGGGCTCTGCCCCTGCTCCCCCCTTGCTTAGGATTCTCAATTCCAGGGGTGTGCATGTCGAGGGGGGGGAATTCTGTGGTGAAGAAAAAAAAAAAACAATGCAGCAAGCAGTGGCAAAAACAGTATCCCCCAGCAGGTCACAAACCCAGTGTCTACTGCACCACAGCAAGCCACACTTACCACCACACCACAGGGCTGGATCAGTTGAAGCAGCCTCACCTCCCCTTCTAAACCCTCCCTCCTATCCCTCCCCTACAGCTCCCCATCCATCCCCTTCCAGTCACTCTATGCACTATGCCATTGCTACCCTTGCAGGGCAGCTGATGATGATGGCACTATAAATGAGTCACTGTTTCTACAGTCGCTCATTTTTAAGCACTATCATCATGATCTACCTCACCTAACTTGGGGCTTGATGGAGCAGGGGCACCATGTTCAGAAGGATGAATAATTAACTTAGAGGTGACAGAAAGGCTCAGTTTAGGAAGTGAGCTCTGGGAGATATAGACACTGTTTTGGACTTCCAGGGGAGTCGTAGCTAAGATGCATAGCTGGTTTAACAACTCTCCCAGACTTTTGTGGGGGAACAGGCATAGTTTCTGGAGTATCTGCACTAGTATTAGTCTCTTCTTGGGTCGAGACAGGTACCTCTGCACTGGGTGAAGACTCCAGCAGTGGAACACTATCAGTCCATGGGTCCACCACATTAGGCACAGGGTTATCCTCTGTAAAAGGTTCAGATGGGCTATCCAAGGAAGATTCTAACACATCTGTTTCTTGAGGCACTTGGCTGACACTGTACACTAGACGGAATACTCGGGTCACTTAGGACAACAGGGTCAAGTTCATTGGAATCATCATATACTGGTGTGTCACCAGGACAGTTTATGGCATCAGGCTCCTCCTTGGGTAGTTCAAACAATTCCACCAAGCACAGCGAGTCAACCATTTTAGATGCTATACTTTGCAGCTCACTCTGGGACCATTGGCTTCAGGGATTAGGCTGGGGGGGTTAGACAGTCCTGAGGGTCCAGCTTCATCCCCACAGTTATACTTTGGGTTACCTTAAAACAATTGATCCAGTTCATAAGTAGGATAATAAGGAGTATTGCACTCACTGCTGTCAGATTCAGACTGACTGTCATCGTCAGACTTGGCCTGCTGAGGGGAATACCTTGGTTGTTACACTGTTGGAGAGGGTTGACTCTGTCACCTTTTGGCAGTGGCATGAGTTACTGGTCCAGGAGGGACAGGATCTGACCATTCAATATCGATCATTATTTGGCCAATAGTTAGTAAATGGTTCCTGTGAATGGTTTTAACAGCTCTAGAGTTGTTCTCAGGGTGCACTTTGTACACAGGCAGTTCATCCAGTTTACTGATCACTATGTGTGGAAGATAATGCCACCTATTAGCAGTTTTATGCTTTCCACACAGTCCTAAATCACACAACAATATATGGTCTCTGGGCAGTAGCTCTTGATCCTTCACTTTCTTGTCATGCCTCTCTTTGTTGGCAAGGATTTTCTTAGATGCCATAGTCTGGGCCAACTAGAAAGCATGGTTTAACTGGGCCTTTAGTTTTTGTGCATATTGCATAGTTCTCAGCATGAATTCCATCTGGGGACACTCATAAGCAAACACCTACTGGTAACCGGGCTTCCCTTCTGAACATGAGGCGATATGGAAAGAACCCGGTGATATCATTTTTTGTACAATTATAAGCATGCACCAAGGTACTGATTTGCTGACTTTATTTGTTTTTATTTTTGGGGTCAAGTGAGCCCAACATGTCCAGGATGGTCTTATTAAAGCACTCAGGTTGGGGTTCCCCCTGGGGGTGGTAAGGAGTAGTTCTAGACTTCCGCACTCCCCACAGGGAAAGCATCTCCTTGAACAATCTACTTTCAAAGTCTCTTCCTTGATCAGAGTGGATGCATTGAGGTGCGCCATAATGGACAAATCATTTCTTCACCAGTACCTTGGCCACTGTAGAGGCCTTCTGATCTTTTGTTGAAAAGGCATGGACATAGCGAGTAAAATGATTGGTTACCACCAGTACATTGCCAATGTTCTTTTGATCAGGCTCCAGACACAGAAAGTCTATGCAAACTAACTCCATGGAGGTACTGGTGGAGATGTTGACCCAAGGAGTAGCTCTCTGGAGTAAACTTTCCTCTGAAGGCAATGACTACAGGTTTTGACATGGTTTTCAACGTCCACCCCCATTTTCGGCCGGTACAATCATAACTGCACCAAGTCAAGGGTCTGGTCAATACTGAGGTGTCTATTTGATTGTGGAGGGAAATCAACACCAGCTGCTTGAAGGCTGTGGGTAGCACTAACTGCTGCTTGTCTACCTGACCATGGCAATCTACTGTCTCTTGATATAGCAACTGATCTTATAACCTTAGTCTGGGGCCTTCCTTGAGCAATAAAGCAGTTTGTAGGTCAGCAGAGCATAGCTTTGACACATCTTTCCCCACACGTAGGGCATCAAGGGCTGGTTGGATCACTGGGTCTTGGGAATGAGCCCACTGGATACTATTACTGTCTAACTGAGGCAGGGTGCTGATGTCCAGTGCTGAAAAATGACAATAGACTACAGGTATGAAAGTTTCAGGAGGCCCAAGGCAGTCTACTAAACAGTCCATAGTATCTGCAGATGGTCGCTCACCCTTAACAAATTTTTGACACAATGCCTTAACAGAGTGTGATGCCCCAAAGTAAGAAATCTTAGAGTATAGTGGCAATAGGCCGAGGTGCACCTCAGCATATTTTCTGGGGTTTTTTTCAGCAGTGTGGGATAAAAGAAGTTCTGTTCTCTCTATTTTTGTGTTTCCTACCCCTCCTGTGACTGTGTCTCCATACACACCGATATTGAGTAAAGCCCTGCGGGCCTCGAATCTTTTGGATGACTCCTGCCTCTCCTTGTCTGGGTAACCTTCATCTATCCACATTAATTCAGACCTTGGTGTTCCACTCTTTCCATCATCAGAACAGAGCACCAAAGAAAAAGTTTTGGCGTAGTTGGCAGGATAAGATAAACATTTATCCAAGGTGTCCAAAGTTGGAGTTGCCTAGGGAGAAGTGCAAATGGAGCCAGGGTGTAGCAGTGGATTGTCTGATGGAGATAGTGAGTCAGTTGGAAGAGACCAGGATGGAGCCCAAAGAAGTATGCCACCATCACCATTAACAATGTCATATTACTTTGGAGTGCCATGGCTTCCACAATTTTCCGAAGAAAGAGACGGAAGTGGAACCAGCAACTTAGGGGAGTTTCACTTGAAGATTCAGGCTATGTTCAGGTTGTACCAGGTCCCAGAGCAACAGAAGGTTGAGATTCTGATTGGGCAATTAAAAGGAGTCACTCACAGAGAAGTACAATCCTAGCCAAGAGGAGCAAAAGTTACGGCAGAGCAGATCCTACAGAGGCTGCGGCAAATATTTGATGTCCGAACAGTGTCCGACCTTAAAATGAAATGTTTCTCTCACACTCAGAAGCCCCAACAGACCCTGCATGAGTTCATGTTGAGCCTGCAAGAGCTATTATGAGCTATTGAGAGGGTGGATGCTGAAGAAGTCCGAGTGTTGGTAGAGAAGTTTGTTGAAGGGATGCATAGTGAAGTCTTGAAGAGAGAGCTCCACATGTTACATTTGCAAGACCCCAAGGCTGATTTCCTAGATTTTAAGGAAAAAGCAATTAAGGTATTTGGGTCTGGACACTCCAGAAAAGAGGCTCTGACCTCTCCGGAGATGGCAGCTTTATTTGGGGGCTGTGTGGCCAAAGTATCCTACAGAGAGGTGGACAGAAGAAATTGCCTAGAAAAAGGGACTTCAACCCAAAGAACTACCCCTACAGAGATCAGGGTATGGAAGAGAACCCATTGCATATCCAAGCTGCCATTCATAGCATAGACAGATGTGTGGTCCAATGATGCAGGCATCTATCTGCTCTGTGCAGTCCATTTCTAATCAACACTTTGAGCTGACCAAGCAAATTGCCACCCTAACCCACAAGATGGCAGAGATGTGTAAAGAGATGCAAGACCTAAAAGAAGGGTGGAAAATGAAATGTCTCTTAATCAGCCTGTAAATGAAAGGAGAGGGAATGATCACATAGATCATCCAAGGAGGGGTGAAGGAAGGCACCCCATGGATCGATTTGATAACCAGGGAAGGCCCATCTGTCATCGGTGTGGCGTCAGTGGTCATGTGGAGTGACAATGCAGTCAGCCAGTGGATGCCACCTTAACTTTAAACAGAAATTCTTCTGGGATGAGGACCAACCCTTGAAGAGCGGACAACCAGGACCAACAACCCCACTAGATCAGGCTTATTTTATTGGCAAGAGTCCGATGGTACTGGTAAAGGTGGATGGAACTGAACTTATGGCTTTATTGAATACAGGATCACAGGTCACCATGATGCAGGGGCAAGATTTCTGGAAATATTGGATGCCCAACAATCTCAAACCACCTCCCCAATCTTGGGTAAAGCGATAGTGAGCAATGGAAATGAAGTACTATATCTGGGCTATCTGGAAGTTGATATTCAGTTGGGAAGAAACACTCAAGGCCGACAAGGCATCATCATTGGCGACATGGAAAGCAATCATTTGCCACTATTGATTTTGGGAATGAATTTCCTACAGAATTGTTTTAATGAGCTGGTACAGATCCTCCACCAGAAAACCAAGCATGTACCTCAAGTGGATAAGCATGCTTTACAGCAAACTATTCATCTTTTGCAATGCCAACAATGGTTTGCCAATGCTGATGGTGAGATTGGTAAAGTCTGAGTGACAGATACCAGGCCAGTGACATTAAAACTGGGCACAGAAACCACCCTATGGTGTAAGGCGAAGGTGGGCTCTAGGGGTCAAGATTATGATGCTTTTGTGGAACCATATCCTACTAGAAAATAAGAACCCATAACAGTGGCCCAAAGTATAGCTACCATGGCCAAGGGTCGAATTCCTGTTGGAGTGCTAAATTACGGAAACCATGATATACAACTTTACCCTACTCAGCCTGTGGCTCAGATCCATACCATGTGCCTTCAAGACATTATTGAGGCAGAGGAAGAGAAATAAGAAATGCTAGTATACCAAAATGGACCGAAGAGATCAACTTGGGCAATCCCAACACCACTGTGGAACAGAGAGCTGATGCACTGAAAGTGGTTTTACACTATGAAGAAGCTTTTAGCCAGCACCCATTGGACATTGGCCTAGCTCGCAGTGTACAGCACCACATCTACCTGTATACCAATAGACATCCGCCCATCATAGAGTGTTTTAGACCAATTCCACCAGCAATGTACCAACAAGTGAAGGAAATGAACAAAGAGATGAAAGAGGCTGAAGTAATTAAAGAGAGTCACAGCCCATGGGCAGCTCCTATTGTTCTGGTTAAGAAAAAGGATGGTAAAATTCAATTATGTGTTGACTACCACAAGTTAAATGCCATCATCCATAACGATGCATATACTTTGCCCTGTATTGAAAATTCCCTCATGGCTCTTCAACCTGCCGCCATGTTATCCACTTTGGACCTAACCAGCAGATATTGGCAAGTTCCCATGGCACCTGAGGATCAAGAAAAAATGGCCTTCATCACCCCCATGGGTCTCTTTGAATTCATGAGGATGCCTTTTGGACTTTTTAACGCCCCGGAACATTTTAAAGACTTGTTGAGCATTGCCTAGGAAGTCAAATTTTGATATCTAATTACTATAGCTGGACGATATCATTGTTTATTCAAGGACTCAAGGAACATTTATTGCACTTAGGTGAGATGCTTCAATGACTGATTCAATATGGTCTTAAACTAAAACCATCTAAATGCCATCTATTACAATCCAAAGTAAGTTATCTGGGACATACAGTTTCCTCAGAGGGAGTGTTGCCAGACCCATAAAAGATAGAGGTGGTATGAGACTGGCCTGTTCCTGCTACTGTCAGAATCGTCCGGAAGTTTCTAGGTTTCATGAGGTTTTACCGAAGATTCATCAAGGACTTTTCAAAAATTGCTGTGCCATTGCAAAGGGTCGAGTCCCAAAGAATCGTCCTGTTGTATGGGCAGCTGAGCAACAAACAGCATTTGATAAGTTAAAGAAAATACTGACTGAAGCTCCTATCCAAGCTTATCCTGATTGTGCAAAGCCTTTCCTTTTGTATACTGATGCCAGCAACAAGGGGTTGGGTGCGGTACTCGCATAAGAACAAGATGGTGTCAAACGAGTTATAGCTTATGCAAGCCTTGGATTAAGAGGCTCAGAGTGGAATGATACCAACTACAGCTCTTTTAAACTTGAATTCCTAGCAATGGTATGGGCCATTACAGAAAAGTTCTGTCAATATTAGGCTGCTACTCCTTTTACAGTCTTCACAGATAACAACTCATTAGCGCACTTAAAAACAGCAAGGCTAGAAGCACTAGAACAAAGGTGGGCCTCCAGACTTGCAAACTATCAATTTTACCTTAAATACCACTCCGGTAGAGCAAACGCAAATGCAGATGCATTGTCTCGGATGCCTGGGCAAGTAGAAACAGAAGCAGATGACACCTCATTGGAGAACATAGAGATTCTGCCTTTTCTCCAAGTACCAGCAGAAATTGTACAAGCTTGCTGTCAAGTTTCTCCAGAGCCAGATATGGAAAGCCAGCCTGAAGTAGATGATACAATTGCTGACCAAAAATGTTTATGGGTACAACTGCAGGACCAGGATCCCACTGTTAAACAGATTAAAACTCTAGTTTCAGCCTAGAAACATCTGACCCAGCGAGAACAGAAAAAGCTTGATCAAGAAGTAATGAAACTATGGAGGCATAGAACCCGGCTGGCTATACATGATTGTCGCCTAGTTAAATGAAGTAGAGACACCACTATGCATAGTGAATTGACCCAGATCATACATCCAAGAACTAGCACATCAGTAGTATTGGAAGCATACCATGATCACTGAGGACATTTTGGACACAAGAAAACAGAGGCTGTTATTAGAAGAAGGTTTTATTGGATAGGAATGCATAGTGAAATAGAGAAGTGGTGTGAAGAATGCCAAGCCTGTACTTTGAAACACAGAGAAAAGAGTAACCAGAAAGCTTCTCTTCAACCCATAATCAGTAATGCATCATTAGAGCTAGTTGCTGTAGATCACCTGAAGCTGGAACCAAGCACCAGTAGTTCCATATATGTTCTTACTATGGTAGATCACTTCTCAAAATTTGTGGTTGCCAGTGCAGTTAAAGATCTAGCAACTCAAACTACAGCAGAAACCTTTCCAAGATGTTTTGTGTGACCCTTTAGTTATCCGACAAAAATCCTTACAGACCAAGGAACCTCTTTTGAATCTAAACTTTTTCATGAACTCTGTGTCCTTTATGGAAGTCACAAACTAAAAACTACCACCTGCCATCCTCGAAGCAATGGAATCTGTGAAAGAACAAATCAAACTTTGCTTGAAATACTACGAGCCTTACCGGAGTATAAACATTCCTACTGGCCAGCTCTTCTTCCTGAACTTACTTATCTATATAATAACACTATACACCTTTTTACTGGAATACACCTCATTTTTTAATGTTCGGATGCCATGGAAGACCCCCAATGGACTTAGAATTAGAGGTACTGCTGGATGAAATCAAAATCAAACAGCCAGTTATGAATTGGGTACAAGAACATAACCAATGTCTACAAGAAGCTGGACAAATTGCAAGCAAGCATATGGAGCAAGTGCATCAAAGACGAAAAGCAAACTATGATACCAAGGCTAATACAACACCCTTACTAATAGGAGAAAGAGTGATGCTAAAAAGAACTCAAAAATGCAGCAAGTTAGCTTCAAAATGGGAACCTGAACCTTTCCGCATTATTGAAATCCCTTATCCAGAGTTACCAGTGTATAAGATTAAGAAAGAAATGGGAAACAATACTACCAAAATTGTGCACCGAAATCTCCTGAAAGCCTGTACTTTTAGAGATGATGTACTAGCAAAAGCTAAGGACAGTTCTACACCAAAGGAGAGGCAGGAGTCTATAAAGGATGGAATGTTGGGACTGTAATAATCAACCAGTTGGTGCAAAGAGCCTTGGATTCGCACTTCCAGTGTAAATTCCTTTTACCATCCAATTGTTGTACCAGAAGTAAATCCTGAAATACCAGATTTCTTGCAACCAGAATGCATTTCCCTAGAACCAGTAGGTTTCCAACCCCGTAGATCCCAAAGATCTAATGCAGGTGATCCCCCTAGAAGATACATAATGGAAGCCTCTCAACTTGTCCCTTTGTAACATAGATAAATCTATTGATAGTAATTCCACAGACACCGTCACTTTAGTTTAACAAACTTAAAGTTTTCTACAGAAAGTTAAAGATAATTAAAAAATGTTTTATCAGAGTAGGGTTTCATAGAGTGTTAAAGGAAATATTAGCATGTTAAGAAAATGTCTTATAGAGTGTTTAAGGGAATACATGGAGACATGTATTTTTAGGCAGGCCCAAATCTGTAATGCCCCAAAGCATGGGGTTGGGGTTAAGAGTGGGCATCACAGAAAAGATTGGGGGGTTATGATGCCCAGGGGCCCTGTTGTGTTGTAGGGCATGAGGGGTTGTGGGAGAGAGTCCCCTTGGTAGTGTTTCCCCCCCTCCCACAGTGTCAGACAGGGAATCAAAATAAAAAAAAAAATGTTTTATTTCTCTGTGCTGCCTGCCTGCCTGCTCCATTCCACCCCCCTCCCAGAGCAGACAGCAGGAGAGTGGGCACCCACACGCTGGGACCGCTGCTCCTGGCCAACACGTGATGCCCTTTTCAAGCCCCTGGCTGTCTGTGTGGGAGCGAGCTCGGGGTTTCAGAATCAGAACCCCAAGTGCTTTTTCAAATGGAGCTTTAGCCATGTAAATCAGAGTCGTGCTGGGCTGTGGAGTATGAGGACATGCGGAGTGCAACAGAGACAGAGCTTACCTGAGTTTTGGTTGAAGCTGTTTCGTTGACTCTGCCTGGTGCCTCCTCCAGCCAGTGAAGATCCCTGCATTTGTTACTGCTACTCCTGTTGCTGCTGTCTGTGCTGTGTAGTCAAGTCCAGTGGTCCTGCCCAGAAGAATCCTGGTCTCCAACCGCAGTGTGGGCTCTGTATAGCCCCATTTTTATTTTTCTGCTCCCTATTTAAAAAACTTTAATTCCAGTCCCCTGTCGGTGGCAGAGAGGAGCTGCATCACGACACAGAAGCTGTTGGCTGTCCGAGGCCCCCAGGTTACTTCTCGAGTTGCCCGCTACTCCAGTAGCTCCCTCCCACTGCCAGAGCACCTCCCGCCTGCTTCCTTCATCTTCCGGTGGTGCAGTGAGTCAGACGGCAGCACGAATAAGTGTGCTGGCCATCCAACAATAAAAGAAAGGCTGGTTTTTTTTTTAATTAAATTGTTAGCACTGTAGGCGCATAGAACAGTGGCTGAAGGCTGCAGGGAGAGTGGAGCCCAAGGACCTTATTTAATTATTCAGGAGGGGCAGGAAAAGTAGCGACACCCACGGGAGGGGCCAGCAAAGCGAGTCCATAGCGGAGGCCTTATAAATATGCATGAGGGGCAGGATTAAGGGCGGCGACCTCGAGCAGAGTGACAGTAGGCTCTCTGAGCTTTCAGAATTAAAGGGGACCCTGCTATAATTAAGAGTGGGCCACCAGGCCCATTGTTTTAAAGAGGGCACCAGGCCCAAAAAAAGAGGGCGAGCACCAGGCCCAGAAGTAAGATGGCTACCAGGCCCATCATTTTAAAGAGGGTACCAGGCCCATCATTTTAAAGAGGACACCAGGCCCATGATTTTAAGCAGGGCACCAGGCTCAAAGTAAAGAAGGGCACCAGGCCCAAAGTGAAGCAGGTCACCAGACCGAGATTAAGAAAGAGCAACAGGCCCAGATTAAGAGAAGGCACCAGTCCCATGGTAATAAAGGGCCCTGGTCCAATGTGTTAGGGCAAGCCAGCCCAGGCCTACTGAGTAGGACAAGCCAGCCCCAAGGTAGAGAGGGCAGCCCAAGCCTAGCCAGTTAGGGCAATCCAGCCCCGAGGTAGTTAGGGCAGCCCAGGCCTAGCCAGTTAGGGCAAGCCAGCCTACTAGTAATTAGGGCATTCAGGCCCCATAGTAATTAAGGCATTTAGGCCCCTAGCATTCAGGACATCTGGTCTAGTGGCAAGTGGTATCTGAGTCCAGTTGTTGAGGCATTCATAACAAAGTGCTCAGGGGTAGCCAGATCCTATCCAGGAAGGCCGTAATGTGGGGAAAAGGGTCCAATCAGGGGTGTTTAGCACACAATATGCTGCAAAGTGACTGTTAACAACTGTACTGTTTACGCAACTGTTTATTGATCAAGCATTCTGAAAGACTGTGTAATTGCTAAAAGCACCGAGACTGCATTGTGACATTAGGATTGTGGTTATTTGCCCCTGGCATCTGAACATTTGCCCCTCATATCTGAACAATTGCCCCTGGCATCGGAACAATTGCCCTGTGACTCTGAACAATTTCCCTGTGTATCTGAATAATTGCTCCAGGCATCTGAACAACTGCCCGTGAATCTGAACAATTGCCCTGTGTATCTGAATAATTGCTCCAGGCATCTGAACAATTGCCCTGTGTATCTGAACAATTGCTCCAGGCATCTGAACAATTGCCCTGTGCATCGGAACAATTGCCCCAAAATTGATAATTTGCCCCTTCTCCTGGCAAATTATCTGGTCATCATGCAGTTCTCTTGGTATTGTGAGAAGGTGTGCCTATTAGCTACAGTATTGCCGGCATATGGGAACAGACTCAATCTTCTGCCATATTGATGTTCCGTGGTGTGGTCTGCTGTTCTACTTATCCAGAATCAGTCTTGACCCAGAGGAAGACGTCTTCATCATCATCCTTCACCAGAAAGTGTCCAACTAGCAGATCATCTATTCCATTGGTGTCATTCGCTGAAGTCGAGTTCATCACAGTTCGTACAAGTTGCACCTGCTGTTTCTTCTGTCCTACAGTTCGAAGTTAGGTTCGCCAAAGTTCAAGCACATCATGACCACTGTGCCAGTGTTGTTTCATTTGGTTCCTGATCCGGATGTCCCGAAGTTGGTCGCCCTCCTCAGAAGAGTATGCATATCTTGGAAGAGCCTGGTCTGCATCCCCTGGTCGTTCACCGCAAGTCAAGTCCGTCAAAGCCCAGTGTGGGACACATCCGCTGTTTCATTGTTTTGTTCCCCTTCCTTGTGTAGATACTTCAGAATCAACTGACTTCACCTCAGATCCTTCTGGTTTCTGGTTACATCAGAGATCCATCTTCACCTCAGACCCTTCAAAGTCTTGCTGGCCCTTGAAGTGCTGCAGCATCATCCAGGTCATGGTAGTCCTCCATTGGATTCATCATCATGCATCTCCTTGTTCCTCTTCATCCTTGGTGGTCCTAGAAGTGGGTTTTGGCTGGGGAATTCTTTGCATCCCATGTTGAATCCGATAACCCGAAAGTAGGTTCATTCCAGGAACCAGCTCCTGTGGTTCTTTCTTTCCGGCAGCCTTGGAAAGAGTGGGTTTTGCCGAGAAACCTATGGTCTGTTTACAAAAGCTTTCACTACCCCAGTGGCCTTAACTAGATCCATGCTGGGAATTGTGTCCAAGTGTTCTACAGTTCTGTTCTGCTTCTCTTGTAGCTACCAATGGGGATCTATGGTGAGCACAAAGACTTCAGACAGTTGGACTTTGTTAGGATTCTGTAAATCCAGATACTGTGGGTAATGAATAGAACCTGATTTCTGTATAGTACTAGTCTTACGTACAGCTAACTGCTAAGAAATCTTAGAATATAGTGGCAATAGGCAGAGGTGCACCTCAGCATATTTTCTGGTAGTTATTTCAGCAGTGTGAGATAAAAGCAGTTCTGTTCTCTCTATTGTTGTTTTGCCTACCCCTCTTGTGACTGTGTCTCCCTACCCACTGATACTGAATAAAGCCCTGCAGGCATCAGATCTCTTGGATGATTCCTGCCTCTCCTTGTCTGAGTAACCTTCATCTATCCACATTAATTCGGACCTTGGTGTTCCACTCATTCCACCATCAGAACAGAGCACCACAAGCGTGTTCGGACAGTCACACCCAGTTGTGAGGGCTCTGCCACCTCGAAAGGGTGTCAGCATTGGTATGGTTTAGTCCAGGCTGGTATTCAACAGCATAATTGTAGGTAGATGTGCAGAAAGCCACCAGTGCCCAGAGGCATCCAGCCTGGCTGAAGTCTGTATGTACCTTAAAGGGTGGTTATCAGTCTTTACCAATATCTTGGCCCCATAGATGTACTTGTGAAACTGGTTGACTATGGCCCATTAGAGAGCAAGTAATTCTAATTTGTCGACATGATCATTCTTCTCAGAGAGTGTTAAACATCTACTGGCAAAGGCCATAGGTCTCAAGCCATCTTCATAGTCCTGGTAAAACATAGCCCCTAGTCTCTTCAGGCTGGCGACAGTGTGTAGAACATATGGCTTAGTGAGGGTGGCATAAGCCAGCACCGGGGCATGAGTGAGTTGATAAATGACCTCAAAGAATTCTGCCTCACACTCGGTGGTCCACTGGGCCCCAAATGGTTCACCTGTTCAGAAATACGCCTTCTCTTCATCCTTGATAGACCCTTTCTTGTACCAGCGGTTGATAGGGGGACAACCTTGAGTGAGTTTCAGGAGTCGCCAAATTACTTAAGAGTAGTCCTAAATGAATCGGTGATAGTAGCTGCAGAACCCCAAAAACCACTGCAGTTCTTTCAAATTGCTGGGTTGTGGCCAAGTGGTCAAGGCCTCTACTTTGCTGGGGTCAGTCTATATCCCCTCAGCTGACACTATATGCCCCACGTATTTTACGTATGACTGGAAAAACTGACACTTGTCTATGAAAGTTTCAAGCTGAATTCTTCCAGACAATCCATAACTTTGAATAATTGGGCTTCATGTTCTACTAATGTGCGTCCAAACATGATTGCATCATCCAAGTATACTAGACATTCCAACAAGTTCATATCCCCTACTGCACATTCCATCAGCTTCTGGAAAGTGGCGGGTGCACCTGAAATCCCCTGTGGCATCCTCAGGAATTCGTTAAACCCTAAGGGGTAGATGAAGGCTGTTTACTCACAGTCTTCCGGGGCCATCGAGATCTTATAATACCCGGTTCATAAATCGAGTACTGAAAACCACTGACTTCCATTCAGGCAGTCCAGGGCATCCTGTAGGCGAGGCGTGGTATATTGATCTGGTACAGTCCATTGGTTCAATGTTCAGTAATCCACACACATCCTGACGGATTCATTTTTCTTTCACACCACTACACTAGGTGAAGTGTAGGGGCTTCTCAGCTCTTGAATAATGCCAGCAGCTAGCATCTCTTGTAAGTGCCTTTGGACATCATCAATATCAGTGGGGGCAAGGTGATGAGACCACTCCCGAAAAGGTCTACCATCATGAAGTCAGATAGTATGTTCAGCACCTTGAACACATCCCACAACCCATTCCTTTAGGGAAAACACCTGGCTCATCTGGGCAAGCTTCTGGCTGACTCGAGTCTTCCATTCAGTGAACAGTGGGGACTCCACAAAATCAAATAGGTCCGGGGTCACCTCCTCCTTCTCACTGGGACATTTCTTGTTTGGCAGCACTGCAGTGTCTGCACAGTGCATGGTAGCTAATGTGCATCCTCGATACACACAGATCTCCTGATTAGAGGTATTCTGTATTTGAACCATCACCTGCCGAGCACAGGAGAGGGGTCAAGCAGGAAGGATACTGGGCTTGACCCATCCGGCAGCTTTCCATCACTTGGAGCAGCCAGCATCAATATCTTGTTCTTCGCATCTCCTGTAATATGGATTTCTCCATGGATAGTACATAGAGCGTTAGGTGGTAAGGTCAAAGAATCAGGATCTATCTTCCACACTATCACCACCGGTTCATCCCTGTCTGCCTCTGTAGTCTGTTTTTGCAGATCATAGGCTCTCTGTATCAAGACTGGAATTCACAAGGCCCACCAAGTCCATCACCCTTGTTTCTTTTGTCACAACTTTGCCAGTCTTCCAAACATGTGGGTGTTTGTTCCAATGAGCACGGGAACCCCATCACACAATCCCGAAGGAGGATACACGAGAGCCAGCATCTATACTTGTTCATCTACTTTGGCCACTGCAGTAGGAAAAGGCAGCCAGATCCAAATGTACCTCAAGTATGGGTAGGACATTTCGCTTAATCCCCACACATGTAGGCTCTCTAAAGTCTGTAGGGGCACATCAGGTAGGTGCTTCTGGTACCAGTCTTGAAACACTATGGTCACTTGTGATCTGCTGTTGAGTACAGCCTTTGCAGATACACCATTCACAGTTACGGTGGTCTCCATTGACGGACCTACCACTTTGGACCAATCAGGTGGAGAGGAATTAGTCATCTGTTTTATAGCAGTCTTAGAGGATTAAATTTTTTTTACAGGTCCAATCTGAGGCCTTGTGTTTCTTCACCAAACTAAAGCCAGTAACCCTGCAGTAACCTTTCTCAGATTCTCGGGCAAACTACATTTAGGCTGGGTATGCCCATCTTCCCCACAATGGTAACAAAAGATGGGGTTGTTAGAGTCTCTAAGGGAAGGAAAACCATTTCCTTGTTTGAGCAGTTCAGGCAAGTCCCGTGGTCCCTCTCTGTTCCAAGGTCCACTTTCTCTGCTTTCTGAGCCTCTCCAGGAATCAGTTACTTGAGTGGCTGAAATAAGGTCTCCTACCAAGGTTCTCAATTCTCGTATTTCTTCCAGCAGATTATTCTCCATCTGGGTTTCAGAGGAAATGGCGTGCACCCCCACCCCTCCGAGTGGGATCTCATTCTTTGGCTCAGGGGGCGTTTGACAATTAGTTGCACTTTTTGCCACCTTGGTGGCTTATTGACTGGCTATCATCTCTTTCAGCTCTTTAATTAGTTCCCTCATCTGTTACAATTCAGGATCCTCATGTTGTTCATCAGTTCGGTCAGGGGTTTGGCTGGTACGGGCAACCCCGGCATAGGGCTCCTACCCCTTCTCATCATTTTCTGCTTCTCAAATTTTTATTATAAGGTAGCAGTATTTGGGTGGATTTGTCTTCCTATCTTGCAATTTCAGCTTCAACATCATCACATTAGAGTACCTGGTGGATTTCAAGATATGTTCCAATCTGACCTGATTCAGTTCATGGGCAGACATTGCCCCTTTTCTATGAGCCATCTACAAGGCCTATTCAATTCTGGTAACAAATATCAACAGTTTTTCATTCTTTCATTGTTTGGCACATTTGAATTTCCACATCAGGTCTTCCCTTGACTCAATGCTGCCAAAGACTCCTTCCAGGGCAGAGAGGTACTTGACAGCAGTGGCCTCTGGGCTGGTGGAGCAAAGAAATAAAATGGCCTCCAGTGCAGGGCCCCTCAAGCTTTCCATGACTCTCTTTCTTTTCTCCCCCTCAGAGCACTGCCACTCCTGGACCAAGGTGGTAGCATAATCCATCCATGTTTCCAGATCATCCTTCCCCACGGGCACTGGGACCATGCCTGAGAAGATTCTAAGTCTGTGGTAAGAGTCCAGGTGTATGGAGGGTATTACTATGGAGGAGGTTACCACAGGGGAAACTCTAGGTGTGGCAGGAGATGCTAAAGTGGACTGCAAGGGAGTGGTGTCTTCAGAAAGATCTAACATTCTCATTAACTCCTTAGCAGATTGCCCCTCGGTGGCTAGCAGTCTAAGCAATTTGTCTTTAAACCCCTCTATAGTTGGGGATCCCCCATAAGCAGCCAGTTCACTATGCAAATTAATGACCCACCACCATTTCTGGGACCCTTCAGGAAAAATAACAGGGTGCACTCTTTCAGGGTCTATGGGGAGTCTGCAGAAGAGGATGGCCACCATGGTTTGGTCAAACAGATCTGAGTCCCTACCTTTCACCTCAACCTTCCACAAACACTTAACTTGTTCAACCATCTCTGTAATAGCTGCATTAGTGGTCCATAACAGGATGTACATTAACAATATGGCTTGTTGGGAGTCTACCCCCTCAGCCTAGCTCCACTCCATCATATGGTGTACAACCAACTTATGACGAGCAATTTTAAGCTTGGGCATAGTAAGCACCTCCATTCTGTCACAAATTTAATGTATGGGGTTGCAGTTCCCACCTCTGACCACTAGAATGTACAGATCCCAGCTGTGCCTCCAAGATGTAACCACTAGGTGGCACTACCCCAAGGGATACAACCCCTGTGACTGAGAGCAGGTTGAGGGGCATGAGTTCTAGGAACGGATGCCTCCACCGAGTGGACAGGGTCAATGGTAGTGTAGCTGCCGTGGGTACAGCCCAATTGCAATTAACACCTGATGACAGATTTAACCCCACATTTGTTGCACTTACCACTAGGGCTGGATCAGCTGGCTTGGCCCTGGAGACCCCATGTAGAACAAGATTTACCACAACAACCAACAGTATTTCAATGCTGTCTGTACAGAGGTACACCACAAACAGTTTAAGTGCAAAAAGATTCAGATCTGATTTATTTGGGGGCATGAACAAGGAAGTGGCATAATCTGGTGCTTGAGTCTATTACTGATTAAATCAGGTTTAAGCATGCATGTCTCTGAGAGTCCCTCTATCAAAGTTACACACACTCTGAGTACCCAGTTGGAGTTGCAGACTAGCCTGAAGCATTGTCCAGGGTAGACCGGAGTTGTAGCTGTTGTTGGGGGCCTTAGGAAAAGAAAACACAACATGCACTTTAATCCAATATTTGTATTCCAGATCTGAAGTGCTCAGTTCGTAACAATCAATCAAAACAACTAAATCAGATGACACACTTTGATTAGGAGGTAGTTACATGAGCTACCCTGTGATTTACTCACGATACCCAGACCAGGTTGCAGGATGGATGAAATGGAGACCTCAGGATGAAGTGCTGGTTTGCCAGGAGAAGCAGGGCCCACACAATTCACTGTGGTGTTGTTCCTGTTCAATGATGTTGAGCAGGGAGATGAATCCCCAGGCAGGTCTCTCGTCGGGTTATTCTCTGCAGTGTGAGCGGCAATCAGCACTGTGGTGTTGAGGCCCAGACAAGTTAGAGGAAAAGGATTCAGTCTGGTCAGAGTTACTGGATACTGCTTCCAGCAAGCGTGACACATTCAAGCAGTGGGGAACCAAATCACGACCCACTAACAGCATTCAGCACACTTATAGTAAAAGTAAGGAAATACCACAGTTCGGATGACAGTCCGGTTGCAATACACAGGGTTTTCTATGCAAACTGTATGCTCTGCAGTCATGATGGAGGCTCTGACAGGCCAATCACTCAAAAGCAAGTCTTTAGTCCTTCTTCAGGCAAAATCAGTCACAATTCAGGAAGAAAGCCACACGTTCGGATAATGTCCGATTCTGTGGTTAACGCAGACTTCTTCACTAGAGAAGATGGGGGCAGGCAGGATAGACACACCCTTCCTGCCAATTTCCCGTGCTACTAAACAGGAGCAAATGCTCAAATATCTCAAGCTGTTCACTCTCTCAACTCCAAACTCACACTGACTCACCGCTGCAGGCAGCTCGGGACTTTCCCAGTGATCCAAAAGGTTTGATTTGTTGATTTATCTGTCTGTCACAGCAAGGACTCCCCTTCCAGGTCCACTTAGGTGCCAAAAGGAGAAAACTACAATTCCTACAGAAATTCACTCCCACAAGACCCCTGGGGCAGGATCCATTTTGGGGCCCCCAAGAAGGTACTGCTTTTCACATACTGGCAGTCCAGAACCAAGATGGTGGTGATTGTCAGAAAAGTCCATGCTGCAAAGAAGGCAGATTAGACAAACTACAATATCATTAAGAAAGCAGGTAAACAGTAACAATTGCAGTTCTTAACAGAGCTCCCTCTGTGCAATTAGCGATGGTAGAATGGATCAATTATCTGGCAGCTCAGGTGGGACTTGAGCCTAGAAACACTCAGCCCCTACCCAGATTAATTATACACTGTGAAATAGGCAGCTCTTAAAGAGACAGGTATAGAGGCTAACAGGGCACTCGCATACAAGAACTTTTAAATGTAAAAAGTAAGTAAGTAAAATTGTTATTATATATATGGGACAGCCTGTGCATGCTTAGTGCCCCCGTCTCAGCTATTTTTAGTGTAGTTACTCAGATTCATTTGTGGCTGTCACTAAGCAATATCAAGCCCGCAGAAATCATACTTTTAAAATCAGTAAATTGTTTCTCAGATGTATTGCCTACTTTCTGCAACTCTTTTGCTGTTTGTGGTAATGATGAGCTCAGTGGGAAGGGGGTTGTGGGGAGTGTTTGCAAGCTCCCATCGGGTGAGCCTACAAGCTGGATCTTTGGCAGCTGGCAAAGGTTAGCCAGGAGGTCAAGGAGATCATCTTTACTTTACAGCAGTTAAGTGCAATGACAGACTCATTTTGGCTGTCACTTAAGCACTGGGAAGCCAACAGAAAAGACACCTCTGAAGGCTGTAAATTGTTTCTCAGGTGTATTTAACTGTTTCAACTCTTTTGCTGTTTGTGATAATAATGAGCTCAATGGGGGGGGGGGGTTGTAAGGCCAATTAGGTGAGCTTGCAAGTTGGATAGTGGTGGCTGGTAAAAGGTAGCTAGGAGGTCAGGGAGGTAATTTTCAGTATCCAGCACTATAAGACTCATTGTTTGGAATTTCTTTCCTCTTTGTATTAATTCACTGCTAGCTGGGGTGGATGGGCTGCCTATTAGTACTGGATTTTGGTGATTTCACCAACAGGCTGCCCAGTTTTCATCCTCGTTTATGCCTAGTCTGTCTTCAGTCGCATTCAACATAAATATCCAGTACATTTCCCGTTTTCAAGCATTTTATTTTCTCTCAAGGGTTCATCAACTTTTTCAATGCCCCAGAATTTAAGAGATGCTGCTATGTGGTTAGCTATGACAAAATGCATTGCTACAGGACTGCTTTCACATTTGTTGCATATTCTGCTCTTATGCTCACTAATCTTTTGTTTGAGTGGCCTAATGTTTTTTTTAGACTTTATTTTTCTCCAGGACAGAGGAACTCTCTCCAGCTACCTACCAGCCTGGCTCTACCTCCTGGTCTGAAGCTCAGCATTCCAGGCTGACCCTGCCCAGTGGATCCCACTGCTCTGAGATCTCTGAGACGAGGCCGCCCATACTGGTGCTCTATCTACAATTTAATGTGCCGGGCAGGTGTTGGAGAACCCCCCTGGAATCCAAGCCTGATAGTGGGAGTGTGGCCAAGACTGGAGGCACCTTCGCCTATCCTCGGCCCAGGGTTTTTAATGTAGGTTACCCCCAGGAGCCAGATGTGCAGTGATGCCTGCACCGAGAAGCCATAAACGTCCGCTGCGCTCCTCCCCTTATGTTCCAGGCACAGGTAGTACACCCGGTCTCCACTGGGTGTCATTACTGGGCCGAGGTGTCCCCAAATCCACCCCAGGGAGAGGAGAGGAGAGCCATCCTCCGGATGCTCAATCCTTTCCCTGCCCTGCCGACCCCCAGCAGTCCGGGCTCGTTCCTGAACCCGGGTTGCCAATGTGGCATGAAGTGTGGCATCCAGTGCCTCAACCCTCAGCGCCACTGTGCTGGCAGCCTAGTGGTTTTGCCCACATATATTTTGGAGCATGGACAAGTTAACATATAAATAACATGGTCTGTGTCACAGGTCATGTGTGCTCGAATGTGGTATTTATTGTTACCACTAGGGTGGATAATTTCTGTTTTTTTGGAGGTATTTCTGCAGTGTGCGTGATGACCATACTGGAACATACCCAGTTCTAGGGGTCCCAGCAGAACCTGGTGCCCTCTGGGTAGTGCTGTGGATGCTAGTTCTGAATGTACTAGTTTGTCTTTAAGTGTATGAACCTTTTTAGAAGCAATAATAGGTAACTCTTTAAACTCTGGTACTCCTGATGGCTGCAGTATGTCCCAATGTGATTATATGATTTTTGTAATGGGTTTTGTAAGATTTGAATACCCTAGGGTACATACCATCCTATTCATTTCTTGTGTTGCTGCTTATTCTTGTCTCTCCTCTGTTTGTCTTGCTTTATTTATAGATTTCTGAACTACTTTGTTTTTATACTCCCTGAATACAAATCTGTTTGCCATGGTATTATATTCATGTTCTTTTATTTCTTTTTAGCTACAGTTGTGTTTTACCAGTAACATCTGAGAGAAGGGAATATTCTCAATTAGATTTTCCGGATGAAAACTACTTGCATGGAGCAACGTATTTCTATCTGTTTCTTTTCTATTGATTTTTGTGCTCAGTTTACCATTATGTTTGTAGATCATCAAATCTATTTAGGCAACATCCTCCCTGCTATCAGTCATGGTGAATTTGAGGTTTTCTGTTAGTGTATTCATGTAACTATGGAATTCCTTAAGTTGCTCCATAGTTCCCACCCAGAAAATCAAAATGTCATTTATGTAATGTTCATAGTATTTAAGGTATCTGAAAAATGGGTTGTATATGGAATTGAGAATATACTGTGCTTCAAAATGGTCCATGTATAGATTTGCATACGTAGGTGCTAGTCTGCTACCCATCGCTGTTGTTTTTTTCTGCCTGAAATATTTGCCATCAAATCTAAAATAGTTCTCGCAAAGAACCATTCCTGCCAGTTTCTGTAGTGTACTAACAGGGGGCATACCCTCTATTGTACTTCTAAGTAGTCCTACTCCTAAGCTGTCTAGTCCCTCCTGGTGTGGAATTGGCTTATAAAGATTCCTCACATACATACTACTCAGAAAAAAAACATGTCATTCTCTTCATCATTAATTTGTTGAATTAGTCTTAGTACATCACCTGTATCTTTGATGTAGCTCTCTATATTAGGGACCACCTGTTGTGAAAAATAGTTGACAAAACCTGAAAGTGGATCCAGGATTGACTCATTGCCAGAGACAATAGGTCTTCCTGGGGGATTTTCTGCACCCTTGTGCATTTTAGGAATTGCATAAAATACTGGTACTTTAGGGTGTGAGTTTTCTATCACATCTTTTTGCAATTGCTTAAGATGGTTCAGGCCTACTGCCTCATCCAGTATTTCTCTTATGCTGTCTTTAATCTGTGGTGTTGGGTCCCCTGGCAATAATTCATAGTTTTCTTGTACTGAAAATAAGTCCTTACACATACTTATTTATCCCTTGATATGATCACTAGTCCACCCCCTTTGTCTGCTTCCTTTACAACTATACTTGAGTCCCTTTCTAAATTTTTAAGGGCCTCCAATTCCTGTCTAGTAAGATTATAAGAGGGCTCATGATAATCTCCATTTTTAAAGAGTTCCTTTACATCAATAATGACAGAGGAAACAAATGCCTCCACACTATAGTTTCTTCCTTTCGGTGGGTTATATTGTGATTTGTATTTTGTGGCAGCTTTGATATTCTGGACTGTAGGATCTTGTGTGGCCTCTAGGTGAAATTTTCCTTTGAGTCTAATATTCCTAAAGAATTTTTGTAAGTCTGAAATTAATTCAAAGTGATTTGGATGTAGGTATGGTGCGAAAGATAATCCTTTGCTCAATACCATCATTTCTACTTCTGTAAGTTCTCGGGTTACTTAGATTACAGACCACTAGCTTCTCTTGTTCTGGCATTCTCCATTCCCCCCTCCCCCCAGCCCCCTCTTCTCCCTCTGCCTCTGCCTCCTCTCCCTCCACCTTTTGGATTCTGATAGAGGGAAGCATCTTCCTGTGCTGGACCCTGTACTCTAGCATGGTATCTGGGTGATCTCTTTTCTGGTTGTATATTCGATGGACCTTCTTCTGGATTCTCATGCTCTATAAAAGCTTTTTGTTGCTCGTAAGTGTATGGGATTCTGTCAGACTTGGTGGCATAACTACCAGAGCTGTCAGAGTCTGTCTTCTATCTTTGCCCCTGTATTTTGATATAATTTTCCAATTATATACTCTATTTAGTCTGTAGTGATTGGTATCACTTCTGAATGTTTTTTATTTTTGTTTTCTTAAGTTCTTCTTCTAAAGTATGTAATCTTTGTTTCACTTCCTCTAAGAATTTGATGAACTGTTCTTCCTTTGTTTTCAATTTCAGTAGATTCTGCACTTTGTTAATTTCTTGGGCAATCTGACTTCTACCTTCAGTGGATGCCTCAATCAAAGCATACATAAAATCTACTGAGCATCTTTTTCTAATGCCTTCCCACCTTTCATCCAGGATTTTAGATTCTACACCACAGTTGGGGTCTATTAGTACTCTTAAACCTTGAGGTATCCTTTTGTAATGTAAATATTTTAGGGTTATGTCATGCCACTCTAATTTATTGTATTTTTTCTTAAGTTGTTCTGGTTTATATTGTAGCTCTTTATTATTAGTGCCTACCTCTAGATTCCTGTCTGCTCCTATAGCTGAATATAACCTTTTTTGTTCTGCTTCTGAGAAGCTAAATGTAGTTTGTCTAGTATCCAAACTAGTACCTATCTCAGCAAAACTATCCATCGCACAACTAACCACAATATCAGAGTCACCCTTTATATGCAAGTAGTTCATAAATTGTGATAGGAAGTGCAACAAAAATGCAACAATGGTAAAAATTATTTTTTTATTTAAAAAATGGAAACTGTAATTATGTATTTATGATAGATCCTGGCACCTGAGGAAGCCATGATGTGGGTGGAATGTTGGGCAAGCACAGGGGATTGTTGATTCTAAGAAATACTTCAAAAACTAAAAAAAAAATCAGCTTTTAAGAAAATATTGAGTGGCTGGCTTTCTTCATTTTCTGAACATTGGATGATCCGTACTCCAGCCCCACAACAAACTGCATAGCATATTAACCAGAAGGGGACTCACCAAATCTCTTCTGTTCAGAGCTATGTCTAGCAGAAGAAGTGCTATCCTCACCTTCAGAGGCCTCTTCCACAGCATTATGTGAAGCCCATGGACACTTTAAACTTATGTCTTGTTTCTTCAGCATTTTTAGAGGTCTGCTGTCTAGAAGTAGACAGGTGGGGAATCACGGGGGGATACCAGCTTAGGGGTCATTTGGGCCCTGGATGGTCCTATTGGATCTGCTAGAGGAACCTTTTCAACTAACTCTGGTTAACCCTTGAGGGAGTCAGAGACATCCTGTGTGGATTGAGAAACAGCTTTGGGGAGTTTGAAAGTTCCAAAGAAGAAGGATGTTCTAAAGGGTCCACAAAGCCCACACAAGGCCTTTAAGGGGACACCCAGAGTTGGTTTTTTGATTGTCTCACCCACCCTGCTGATCTTAAAGTGTCAGCTACAGTCAGTCCTGAGATTAAAACATTATCATCATAGTCTGGCCTTTCTGAGGTACTTTTTTGCACTTGTCTCCCTTGAACAACATCAGTGGAGCACAACAGTACACTCTCTGACTCATGGCTTTCAATTCCAATAATTGTTTTTGCAACCTGACTCTCCTCTTCTCCTCCCTCTGTATATATCTCAGAATCCACCACAGCCATTTTATCTTGTAATAAGAAATGCACATTACTGCACTGATTCGGGTGTAGATTTTCCTCCCAGGTGCTTCCATCAGTAGGATGATTAATGGCTAGTGGCACCACAGCCCCGCTTTCATTCACTGGCATGGCTTTCGGCAAAAGTGCCTCAGGAGACAAAATATTTCCACTAGGATACTCAGTCTGCATTGGGTCAGACTCTGCACTTGGGCCACAGGCCACTGCTACTTGCACTCAGCGTTCTTCCTCCTCTAACAATACCCACAAATATGCTCCTCTGGTTCAAAAATCTGCTTCATCTATTCAGCTTTCTTCTACAGAATCACATAGCACAGGAGACACAGAACCAAAACTCTGTTCATCTGCCATAGTGTCCCATGCTGGCTGAATTATTCCCTCAATGACATCAACAGAACACCGGGTGGGAAGTGAATAAAACTCCTCCACCAGGCTCTCCATGACCCACAACTGCTGCAGACCAACACTAACCAGAAATCACAGTGCCCCCTGCAAAGAGTAGGGGAGTTTTTTTGGAAAATAAATCAGACAGGTACAAATATACAATCAATTAAGTAAAGTAGCAAAACCAGAAAAACAATCTTAATTCAGCATTATACAAACAAATATGAGAAAAGCAGTGAAACAAATCAAACCATTCATGTTACAGGAACATCAGAAGTAGTTATCCCAAGGTAAGTTTCTCCAATGTGCTTCTAGGACGTGGCTAGGGTAAACACTATATTCCTTTCTATAGATCCTTTTCAGTGCCTGGTAATATTTATTAAAATGACCTGGATTGGTGTATCTTTCTGCTGTAACATGAATCCACTCAGCGTGGTCCAGATATACCATTTGACCAATAAACATGAAATAGTTAAAGTACTGTCATGAAAAATCTGCCAATTTATGTGATATATACCATGCATAAGTTCCTCACATGTCATAAAAGAAAATATTGGGGCAGACCAATGTTTTGCCAAAGCTACTCAAAATGCTTGTATAAATGTACATGTGAAGAATAAAAGAGTAATAGTCTCTTCTTGTTGTATACATTCCTTACTAATGCAATACCGCTCTGTTAGTTTATATTTCTGACTGCTTTTCACATTAATTTTCTCATGGCAACTAAGCCAGTGAAAATCCCATAAATGTGCCAGGACTCTGTTGTTTCTCAATAAAGTTAAATGCCCTTCTTGAAACTGCAGTGGCCGTAGAGGAAAAGTGATTGACTCTGTAAAATGTATACCTATAATACTACCATAGAGATGTTTTCTACTAGTTCCAAGTACCATTTGGTTTATAACATGTCATGTAAACAATTTACAAAAAACTTCGCTGTAAAAATTTGGTAAGGTGGAAATATGGTTCAATATCCTTACTCAAGAGCCCTCCAAGCCTTGAAACCAAATTGAGACTGTATTGTACATATAAGGAACCCAAACCTTATCTTGATTTACTAACAAGGGTCTAATATTAGTATAAATAAACGTGCAATAAAAAAACACTTAAGGGTTCACCGTATTTAAAACCCTCAATTTACATGGCAAAGACTGGAGAAGGGCTCATGTGAACCCACTCCACATGACTGGTAGCAGGGAGGAGGCAGGGAACTACAGACCAGTCAGTCTTACCTCAGTAGTGGGCAAGATCATGGAGGCGCTCCTTAAGGAAAGGATAGTGCAACACCTGGAATCCATAGGAGCACAGGATCCAGGACATCATGGGTTTACAAAAGGAAGGTCCTGTCAAACTAATCTCATAGATTTCTTTGACTGGGTAACCAGAGTGGTGGACCAAGGGGGAGCAGTTGATGTTGCCTACCTTGACTTCAGCAAAGCATTCAATGCTGTTCCACATAGAAGATTGATTAATAAGCTGAGTAGGCTCGAGGTTAGTCAGAAGTTGGTCAACTGGGTGGCAAACTGGTTGACAGGCAGAAAACAGAGAGTGGTGGTAAATGGTATGCAGTCAGAAGAGATGCAAGTCACAAGTGGGGTACCTAAGGGATCAGTCCTTGGGCCAGTCCTCTTCAATAGCTTCATCAGTGACATTGCAGATGGACTAGAGGGTAAGGTTTGTCTGTTTGCAGATAACACCAAGATCTGCAACAGAGTAGATGATCCAGATGGGGTGGGCAGAATGAGAAAAGATATGGATAAACTAGCAAAATGGTCAGAAGAGTGGCAACTGGAGTTTAATGCAAAGAAGTGCAAGATCATGCACTTAGGGAAGAGAATCCCTGAAGCCACCTATAGGCTGGGAAGGGAGTTGCTGGCAGTCACAAGGGAAGAAAGAGACTTGGGCACCATCATCAATGATGACCTGAAATCATCCAAGCAGACCACTAAAGTAGTAGGTAAGGCTAGGGGGATGTCAGGGTGTATTAGTAGGGGTATCACAAGTCGGAAGAAGGAGGTAATAATCCCTCTATATAAGACACTGGTTAGGCCCCATCTGGAGTACTGCATGCAGTACTGGAGGCCACACCTTCACAAGGACATTAACCACACTGAATCAGTCCAGAGAAGGGCAACCAAAATGGTGCAGGGACTGCATCAGAAAACATATGAGGACAGATTAATGTAGCCCCATATGTATACCCTAGAGCAAAGGAGGGAGAGATGTGGTATGATTGAAACATTCAAACATCTTAAGGGCATTAACAAGGTGAAAGAGTCTAACATGTTTCAATATAAGAAAAATAGCAGAACAAGAGGACACAGCATGAGATTAGAGGGAGGCCGATTAAGGGGTAATGTGAGGAAGTTATTTTTCACATAAAGGGTGGTGGATGCATAAAACGGCCTACCTCAGGAAGAGGTGGATATGAATACAGTGCAGGGCTTCAGACAGGCATGTGATAGGCATAAGGGAGCAATACAGATGAGTATGAATAGACAGGCCATTGACAGAGCAAAGGCTGATGGCACATTTATAAGGTAGAAAAAGAAATGGGCAGACTGGATGGGCCTTGCTTTCTTTATCTGCCATCAACTTCTACAGTATGTTTTTATGTTTGTAAATAAGTTACATTCCTTTTTATAGGACTGAGTCTGTTCCCCCAGACTACTTGAAAAAACAAACTATACAGACATGCTTTCAATTTTCTTGGAGGTGGATACATGTTACTAACATATAAAAACTGCAGCAATAAATTTGTTTTCATCAATAACACCCTTTTTTTTTTACTTATTTTCCAGTCATTCCATTTGGATACTATGATATTACTAATATCAAGTTTTGGTGCCCAATTTAATACATCCAGATCCCCTTTGCCCCAGTATAACCCCAGAATTTTTATTGGTTGCTGGGAAATGGGGATTCCTGATAATTCCTGTGATATCTTGTTGCTGTGCTCCTAACTGAATACCCTGGCTCTTCACTTTATTTAAACAGGCTCCTGATGCAACAGAATAAGCTTCACAAATTTCTAATGTTGCTACTGTTGAAGCCTCATCTGGCAGTAAGAGACATAAATCATCCACATAAGCTAAACATTTATTTGTACTTCGTAGTGCATCAAGCTGTAAAGACCGGATACCCATATGAGCATTAATTTTCCTCAATAGAGGATCAAAACAAAACACATATAAGAGCGGGCTGAGGGGGCAGCCTTGCCTGACTCCTCTTTTGATAGGTATAATCAGTCCCAAGTGTTGATTAACTAATGGGATTACTGTCGCTGCACCCACTGAATGAAGGCCTGCAGGATTTTATAATAACTAAGCACTTCCCACAGATATGCATGGCTAACCGAATCAAATGCCTTAAACTAATCCAAGGAACATAAAACACCCAATACTTCAGCCTTATTACTCCTTGTAATAATTTCTCTAAGAAACAATAAATGATCAAGAATGTTTGAGTTTTTAACCGAACAGGCTTGAGCAGAGCTAATCACCACATTTGCAATACGCAACAACCTTTCATTTAAAATGTTAGCTAGAAGCTTAAAGTCCGTGTTCAGCAGACAAGTAGGCCTCCAATTTTCTAATAGCTGCCGATTCCCTGACTCAAAATATACACTAGCGAAACCCTTTGCCATCGTAAATGGTAACGTAGTCCGTAACATGTAAGTAAAGACTTGGGCCAATTTAGTCAACAAAGTGTCCATAACCATTTTATAAACTTCTGATGTCAACCCATCTATCCCAGGGGATTTATTGAGTGACAGAGTTTTGATGGCTGCCACAACTTCTACAGGATCAAGGTCAGTCAGGATGTTGTGATGCAGTGTGTCAGAATAAACTGGGATCTCTATGTCTCTAAGAAAATCCTGTACTTGTTTATGAACTATTTCCTTTTCTGAAAAAAAAAAAAAACAGTGACATATTGCATCACGAGTTCCATTAGTTTACTCGGAGCTCGGTGTACGTGTCCTGTATGATCCTGCAAACTGTCCATTTGTCTTTGCAGCGTCTTTTGTTTACTAGTATCATATGGACAGATTGTCTCTATAGTACCTCATAAACCAAAACTTTGTTGAACTTGCAATACCTCTACTCTTTTTTGATGGAATTTGAACAATTTGTCTTTTATACGTGTGATTTGATCTTGGTAGTTATGCGTCGAAAGGTGTGATAATGAGATTAACGTTTGTAAATGTTTTCTGTTTTGCAAGTACTGCAAGTGCTGCTCATCTCTATCCTTCTGAATTAAACTCTTCAATAAATACATAAGTTCCCGCTTAACATCCTGCCACCACTGTGTTGGCAAATCATACAGGAAGAACACCGTTGTTTTTGCTAAAAGAAATTTGTGCATGGCACTGCACATTATTCAGCAAAGAAGAATTACATTTCCAGGTCCTCCTCCTTATTGTAACCCCAGTACCAACTGCCTGTTAAAGGAAGGAGTGGTCTGAAAATTCCACCGCTAAAACTGCAGTGGTAGAATTTGCAAATGATTTGAAATAAAAAAGAAATCAATCCTTGTGGATTGAGGGCCTTTTTGAAATGTCGTAACTACTACCTTAAGATGAGGGAAAAAAGCATCAAGCAATCTGCCTTCCATAAAACCTCATTCAAGCAATTTGAATCACAGTAAGTTTTTAAAGTTTTACTGTGTCTGCCCTTATCCCTTTTCTCTAAACCACAGTTAAAATCACCCTCCCAGACCAGTGCTTGGGCCGTATGGAGATATGGTTGTATTAGTCAAAAAAGGGACACCATTTCTGCTTTGGACTGCATCGCATAAATATTAATCAAATGAAACAATTTCCCCTGATAACAAATATCCATCAATAAGGCTCTTCCAGGTACCAAATCTAACAGCTTGATGAATTTAAAATCTATGCTATGGAACAATATTCCTACTCCTGAACATTGGTCTGTCCCCAGGGACCAAAAAGAAGGTCTTACATACCAAGCAGCCTTAGCATTTTGAATATCTGATATGTGCAATCTTGTGTCCTATAAAAATAGACTCCTGATTGTTGCAGTTGTAAGGCAGAGAACACTACATTCCTCTTTCTTAAACTTTTGATGCTATTTACATTAATTGAGTAGAAACAGAGGGACATAAGAAGAAAAAAGGCAAAAGAGAGAAACATGCTGTAGACCACATTCATTTTTTCCTAACACCACTCCTCATGCCTAACCTAGTCTTATTTTTGACAGTAGGTTTCAGCTTTCTTCCCTGATGCTCACTTTGTGAGTTCATAGGGGGCTCCTCTTCTATCCCAGAAACTGTTTCCCCTAGAGACACCACTGAGGAAGAGTCAGAAAGTACATCTGAATCACTCTCCTCATGAGGTAGAGATTGATATCTGTTCTGTAAAGGGACAACCTGTGTTTTTGCTAGTCTTGAGGCTGGAATGGTTTTGTCCAGCTGTTTCCTCACCAGGGTGCCCATCCTAGTATCCTTAGCCATGGGGGGGGCACATAAGTTTCACCGCTACTGCCACTGGGGATGGTCTAATCTCTGCACTACCGACTTCTGGCTGGGGCTGATCCTGCATAGATGGGGGTTACATCCACCACAGGATCAGTAGGAGGGTCTGCAATTTGCTCTTGTGGCACCATTGGTGGGAGGAGGACAAGCCATCCCTGTCTGCTGTCTCTGTGTCATAGCAATTAGGAGTCTTTGCTCCTCACTGTCTGCTCCAGGATTCATGCTGTGTGCTGCCCATGTGCAGCTGTTGTAGGAATGCCCTTTCTCATCACATAGACTGCAGACGAAAACATTTAAACATTTTGCAATCATATGACCAAGTTCATTACGAAGAAAGCATTTCACTTTATCACATATGCTACTGATATGACCCTCAGACCCACATTTGTACCAGGCCTTAGGTTGGCCTGCATAAAACAATACTCCCCGGTCTCTTCCTAGAAAAAGGAGTTTGTCAGGTACTGCAGTCCTTCCCCAAAAGATTTCAACAGTACTTTATATTGCCAGCCCCCAGTCCAGTACTGCTCACTATCAAAAATCGCTGTAGGTCCTTCCAGTATGGTACTCCTCTGTTGTAACCAATAAGTCAGATCTTTAACACTCACTCTCTCATTCTGAAATAAGATAGTTCCATGTTTTATTGATGGTTTTGTGAGGGGTATGGCTTCAAATGGGACCCATTAAGGTGTGTTCCTGAGGTCATTATATTTCTTCCAAAATCTTTCCAAACTGCTGGAAGTTTTAAAACTAATGTCATAAGTGTGCTCCCCAGACACATGAATAAGTGCATAAATCTCAGCTGCAAAAAATTGTAAGGAATCCTTTAATAATATTATTCCAACAGATACCCTATCATGTATACTGTCCAAGCCTCCTTTGTACAGGAGTCTCATGGCATTGTGGCGTTTGGCAGGGGTCACCGGTAATGAAATAAAGAAGCAAAAGATTTCTTTGCACTGTCTCGTTTTTGATTTAGTGGAGCATCAGGTGTGTGTCTGTCAGAGAAAGTCAGCACCGGCTGCTGTGCTAAAGCCAAATCTTGTGTTAAATGCAAAGCAGATACAGTTTCTGCTGCATGTGTTGTTTTCAGCTGATTTAATGAAGACATTTTTATTGGTGACATACCTGAGACCCACTGTTTACCATCTGAAGTTTTCTACCAACCTGCTGCGTGTAGCGCTGTGTGTACTGACCATGGTTCAGTGCTGTCTGGTGTCTTTAAAGGGTCAGGGCCTGATTGCTCAATCCTAGTGTCAGAATCTCGGCATGGGGCATTGTCAGCTGACACAGCTGCTAAACCCTTTGATGCTACTGCATCAGCAGCAGGGATCAGCTGAAAATCCACCGCTGTCATCTGCAGTTTCTGCTCGGTTTCATTCTTTGTAACAAATGCAGTTGGGCTGATACAAGGAGCCAGCTCTTCTGAAGATACTGTTAATAGTTGTTGCTGTAATCGTTGATCTTCTGAAATGCTACTCCACCCATGTAGGTTTATGATGCTCATTCACCAAGGTTTGTGCAACTTCAGGCATATTCCATTTTGCTAGCAGCACCTCTTGATGGGTTATAACTTCTAACAATTGCTGTTTTTCAGACTTTAACTTTACAAAGTCGTCATCCTGCACGTCCTGCATGGATTTTCCCATGGTACTGATTCCATCTCTGTTTCCCAAGCGCAGGTCTTCTGCTTGCTGTGTTCCAAGCTTTAGTGAAGCAAGAGGTGGAACGATCCCTCCTGCCTCTTCCACGTCCATCTCCTTCTCCAGGTTCTCACTAACTGCTGCCATGACCAGCAGCAACAGCGCCTCCTACCACAAGAGTAGGGGAATTTCCCCTGGTGTCCTGGCCAAAATCCACTTATTCCCTAAAAAATGCCAACAACAGCTTTATCTGGTTCAATTTCAGTTGGTTACAATCTGTATCACGGTCGCTTAGGAAAAAGGGAATTCTAGTCTCAGAGGGCCTACCCAGTCAACAAAAATCAATCAATCAATCAAACTGGATCACCAGTGATTTGCTTTACCATTTCTAGATGAGTTGCAGACATATTGCTGGATACAACTTAAAGCCTTGCAAAAACTATCGTCTAAGAGTTGCAAGTCAGTTTTGCACAGCATTGTGAGAGAGCTGCATATAAAGTACATTCCAGCTGAGCAGGGATAACATTTTATATAAGATGGTCCTGAGATAGTCAAGTGTTGAATGAAACAGCTGAAAACCTTCAAGGAAACACCGCAGCAGCCATAATGATGCCCCTTTTAATTATTTCAAATCAAAAACATTGAAAGTGTAGATTCAAAACAGAGGTGGGAGGGCATCCTACAAGACAGGTGAAAAAGAGAGATAAAAAAATGGAAAAAAACGTGCTGTATAACTACTGATGTAAAATTAGAAGTGTATATTAACTGCTAGTTGTGACTGAGTCACAGTTATAAACCCATGTATTTTAGTTAAGGTAAATGAATGGACTGGAATGCTCAGTACAGAATCACATTCTTCCATATGGAGTTTGAAGGTGGAGGCAGTCATGGCTGCTTCCTTACTCTGTTTAGAAGGGCAGGTAAATGGTTGCCTTCACAGGCAACATCGCTGCTCTGATACATGAACTCAATTCTTTCAAAGGCACCTACTGTAGGTTCTGTGATAGGTCCTTGGGGAACAAAGCTTTGGAGGTCATGACTGCATGTCACTGGAATGAATTGCCAATCCCACTGCTGGAAGCACCATCCTAAAAAGGCTTTCAATGGAAATTGCAGTCTCATGTGTTTGAACTTTCTTTAAAGGAATTTCAATAGTAAGATTTCATTTTTTTATCATTATGTTGTTGTCTTTATAATTTAAACTAGAAACCATCATCCTCTTTAGCTGCCACATTGCTCCCAAAGGAGGTCTAGATCCTGCCATAGTCGAGAATCAGATATTCACCACATACTCTGATGAGTACAGAGTGGGGCCTTGTATCTGTGCCTCTCTCACTCCCGTCAATGGGCCATCAAGCTTGCCAGCATTGAGCAGAATAAAAAGCTTCCTTGCAGAAAGCCTCTCAGACCACCAGTAGGCAGTCATTCCACGGAGATGGCAGGGATCCCACCTTGGAGAGGAAAGTGCATCCATGGGACTGCCTTTCTACCTCGTTCCACTGCCAACTGGGATTGTGGCTTCAGTCCCTCAAGTGGAAGGCAAATGAAACATAGAAACATAGACTCTGCCGGCAGATAAGGACCACTTGGCCCATCTAGTCTGCCCATTTCCCTACCTACAGGATATGCCGCAGATCCTAGTTAACCAACAGCCTATTTCTTCCTAACCCCACAAGAATTGCCTTATGTCTGTCCCATGCATTCTTGAATTCTCCCACAGTTTTAGACCCCACAACCTCCTCAGGAGGGCTGTTCCATGCATCCACTACCCTCTCTGTGAAATAATACTTCCTCACATTGCCCCTGAAACGCCCCCTTCTATCTTTAAATTGTGTCCCCTTGTTCTTGCACGTCTCTTTTTCTGAAAGATGCTACCCTCTTGGACTTTATTGATTCCACTGAGGTACTTAAAAGTTTCTATCATGTCCCCCCTCTCCCTTCTTTCCTCAGGGGTATACATATTAAGCTCCTTTAGTATCTCCTCATATGGTTTCTCTTGCAGACCCTGCACCATTTTAGTTGCCCTCCTCTGGACTGCCTCTATCCTGTCTATGTCCTTGCAGAGATGGGGTCTCCAGAACTGGATGCAGTACTTCAGATGGGATCTCACCAGCTGTCTGTACAGAGGGATAACAACTTCCTGTTTTCTGCTGCTGATGCCTCTCTCTATACATCCCAGTATACTCCCAGCTCTCCCTACTGCCTTCTCACATTGCTTGCTAACCTTAAGGTCATTTGATATGATTACCCCAGGTCCCTTTCCTTTTTTGTTGTTGTTACTACCTCCCCACCCATTGTATATTCTTCACCTGGATTCTTGTTTCCCAGGTGCATTATTTTGCACTTCTTTGCATTGAATCCTAGCTTCCATACTTCTGACCATTCCTCCAACCTTGCCAAGTCCCTTCTCATCCTTTCCATGTCTCCTTGTGTATCAACCCTGTTGCAGATCTTTGTGTCATCTGCAAAAAGGCATACTTTTCCTTCCAGTACCTCTGCAATGTCACTGATGAAGACATTAAAAAGGACTGGACCCAATACTGAACCCTGTGGTAGCCCACTAGTAACCCCTCTTTCTTCAGAGTGGACTCCATTTACAATTACCTTCTGTGTCCTGTTGTGCAGCCAGTGTTTTACCCAGGCTACCACCCAGGGACCCACTCCCAGGCTGGTTAATTTGACTATTAATCTTTTGTGTGGGACTGTGTCAAATGCCTTGCTAAAGTCTAGGTAGACCATGTCCACAGCCCTTCCCTGGTCTACTACTTTGGTCACCCAGTCAAAGAAATCTATTAGATTCATCTGACATGTCCTTCCCGCTGTGAACCCATGCTGCCTTGGGTCCTGTGCTTCACTGGCCTCTAGGTACTCAACTATTCTTTCCTTCAGAAGTGACTCCATCACTTTCCCTACCACAGAGGTCAGACTGACAGATCTGTAGTTTCCTGCCTCTGTCTTGGTCCCACTTTTGTGAAGGGGAATCACATCCGCCTTCCTCCAGTCCTCGGGTACCACACCATCCTCCCATGATTTATTAAAAAGAGTAGCCAGTGGTTTCACTAGTTCCTCCCTTAATTCTTTTAGATTTCTGGGGTGAATTCCATCAGGAACCATTGCTTTGTCCACCTTCAGTTTTAGGAGTTCTTGCTGGACCCTTTCTTATGTGAAAGGACTGGGATCGACCACCCTATCAAGAGTGCTTCTGTTAATTGGATTAGGCACTTCCCCCTCCTCTTTTGTGAATACTGAGCAGAAATATTCATTCAGTATCCCTGCTTTTTCACTGTCCCCCTCTGCACACCCACCGTTCATTCTATTCAGCCTCACTATCCCTCCTTTGCCTTTCTACACTAGTTGATGTGTACCTATAAAGGTTTTATCCCCTTTTTAACTAGAGTTGGCTATCTTTTCCTCAGTTTGGGCCTTTGCTATTCTGACTTCCCTCCTTGCTTCCTTCTGTCTTAATTGGTACAGCTCTCTGTCCTGCTCCTTCTGTGTTTCTTTATACTTCCGGAATGCTATCTTTTTCTTCCTGACTTTCACAGCCACCTCTTTTGAGAACCATAGTGGCTTTTTCTTTCATTTTGATTTGTTTATTTGCTTCACACAAAGGCTTGTTGCCACTGTGATGGCAGTTTTGATGATTTCCCATTGTTGCTCCACACCTCCTTCTACCCTATTTGCTAGTGCTTTTCTGATGCACTCTCCCGTCTTGCCAAAGTCAGCCCTCCTAAAGTCCAGTACCCTCACTTTTGTATGGCTTGACTCTGTAGCTGAGTTTAACGTGAACCACACTGTTAGATGGTCACTTGTTCCCAGATGGCAACCCACTTCTAGATCTGAGATCCTCTCACTGCCCCCATTTGAGAGTATGAGGTTTAAGACTGCTCCCTCATGAGTGGGTTCCAAAATTAGCTGTCTGAGCCTGCCACCTGTAGAGCATCAATAATGGCCCTGCTCTTGGATGTGGCTGCAGCAAATGTGTTCCAGTTAACATCTGGCATATTCAGTTCTCCCATCAACAGTATATCCCCTTTCTCTGCCATTCTAAGAATGCCTTCTATCATATCCTTGTCCATTCCCTCCCCGTGACATGGGGGTCTGTACACAACCCCTGTGCGGATTGTGGTGCCCTTTCCAGTCTCCAAGGTGTCTCACAGTGCCTCCTCTCCTCCCTGTTTACTCTTTCGTTCACTTGCTTTTATCCCTTCCTTTACATAGAGAGCTACTCCTCCCTCTCTTCTCCCCTGCCTGTCTCTCCTGTAGGTTATGTACCCTGGTATGTTAACATCCCAGTCATGGTTCTCTGTGTACCATGTTTCTGTGACTGCTACAATATCCAGGCATCCCTCTTCCATCAAGGCCACCAGCTCAGGGAGCTTGTTGCCCAGACTATGGGCATTGGTACTCATTACCCTCCATTTCCTGATGGCCTTAGTCCTTTTTGTCCCATCTCTGTCCTTCTTGCCTTTGTCAATTTCTCCATTTACCCCTGCCCTTCTCCCTATCGACACCTCTATGTTGGTGTTTGCCTCAATTACTACCATGATTTTTTTGGGGGGGCTAGGATTTCCCTGCTCCTTCCCAGTGCCTTCCCTCTTGACTAGTTTAAATGCTTGCCAATGAAGCATTTAAACCTATCACCTAGGATCCTGGTTCCCCTCCTGGACAGATGCAGCCCATCATGCCAGTATAGGTTTGCATCACTCCAGGTGGACCCCCAGTCCCCAATGAAGCCAAATCCCTGAGCTCAAAACCAGTTTTTCAACCACTGATTGAATCCCATGGTGCGGAACACCCTAGCCTGTCCTATGCCAGCACCTCCGAGAAGGTTACCGTGCATGCTACTTGGCTAAGGCCCATCCCCAGTTCCGCAAACTCTTCCTGCACTTCTCTAATCCCTTTCTTAGCCAGGTCATTTGTCCCTAGATGGACAATGACATCCAGCTCCCTCCCCTGTGCAGCGCTTCAGCAATCCTGAGGATTTGCACCCTGTCCCTCCAAGCCATGGTGCCAGTCAGGCATGTTACCTCCCTCTCCCCTGCCTCCCCCAGTTCTACCTTCCTAACAATGGTGTCCCCCACCAGGAGTTGTTTCCTTCCCATGCGGGGCCCCCTGCCACCCTCCTGTGGGTCTCCTTAGTGGAGGTTCCCAGCATCCTCTTTGGTCTCCACTGTGGGTGCCTCCATAGAGGAACCAGACTTTGCCAGAATGGCATAGGAATTGTGAAGAGGTACAACTGGAGGGATGCACCTCTGTTCCACCACCCTCCCTGAGCCCACTGTGGTCCAACCGCTCCTCTTTCTTGGCAGTCTCTGAGGCAACGGCAGTGGCACTGGTGATCCCTGGATGGAAGAGGAGGTCCCAGAAATCCTGGCCAACTCAGTCTGGAGATGAGCATCCTCCTCCCTCAGCCCAGAGAGGTGCCTGCAGATGGGACAACACCGCATCCTCCAGAATGTCTCCCAGAAGACTGCTGCTCCACTGCCACTGCACTGCACCACTCCAATCATGTCTTATTTCTGGCCCCTTTAGTGCCTTAAAATCTAGGCCTCCACTGTTACCCAAAAGTTGCATCAATTTTTTTCTGATATGGTCTCTTGTATGCTTTGTTTATATGTCAATAAAGTATTCTGAATCTTTGGTAATGGGCGCTGTATTTAATAATTTGCACTATTGTTGTAAGAAAAAAGACAAGTTGAAAGGAGTGCAGAAAAGAACCACCAAAATGATATTGGGGCAACAGGGTAGGTCCTTTAAGGAGCCTTTGGGGATCTGAACTTGTACTTCCTGGAGGACGGGAGAAAGCAGGCAAATGACTGAGGCATTCAAGTTCTTCTTTTGTGTAAACTAGATGGACAGCAGAAAGTTGTTCTGAATGAGTGGTATGAGTGGAATCAGAGATAACTTTATGAAATTGGAGGAGGGTTTGTCATTGATGCACAGGTCAGAAAGCATACGAAAAACCAGGAGCAGTTGTAGAATTCACAAAAAGTGTTTATTAGTACTAGAAGTAACATAAAAAAAATTGTTAGGAATAATTATTTACAAAGGCAGAATAAACAGAGAAGATCCATCTGAGTTTTCCTTCAGTCTGTGTGTGTGTCCCAAAACACTGCAGTTCTTTCTCTCTTATAAGTCCTTGCAACCCTCCTTCTTAACAAGCATCCTGTTTTTTCTAAAATGTTCTTGTAAATTTCTGGCAGGTGCAGAAAGATCACAATGTCTCAGAACTGAGGCCTCTTCTCCACAGCTTCTGAAACATAGTTTAAAAACTGCTCTCTGGTTATCCCCTTGAGTTCCCTGTAGCATTTTGCAATCATCTCAAACTGTAACTACGGTATATACATTTCAAAAGTAACACTACATAATTTATAAACAAAGGGATCCAAATATCAGTTACATTTCCACATAATGATTTGCACATATTTTTATACCAGCAGATATGCAAGGGAGAAAAAGACAGAACAGCAAGTAAGAGTAGAGAGATATGAACATACAAACATACAAAACTGCCAGCAGATACAGGCCATTTGGTCTATCTAGTCTGCTTGATTGTGCAGCAATTCAGTCCATTAGACTGCAGCTGACCCCCATATGTCCTCCCCCATCTCCCATCCAATTTGTACCCCCCTTGAGTTTGTTCCACCTCCTCTTAAAGCCCCCAACACTCTACAATGATATGATTTCCTCTGGCAGAGCGTTCCACCCTACCACCACCCTTTCTGTGAAATAGTGCCTCCTCAGTTCCCTCTTGAACCTGCCCCATTCCAACCTCATAGAGTGTCCCCTGGTTTCCTTCGACTGTTCAGATTGAACACACACCTGGTGTCTACTTTGTTCAAACCTTTCAGGTACTTGAAGTTCTCAATCATATTCCCTCTCCCTTCTTTACTCCAGGGTATACATATGGAGCTCTCTCAGTCTCTCCTCAAATGGTCTGTACCCCAAACCCAAGATCATTTTTGTTGCCCTGTGCTGTACCCCCCAGTAGTTTGTTGTCCCTTTTCAAGTAGGGGCACCAGAACTGCACACAGTACTCTAGGTGCAGTCTCACCAGGGACCTGTACTGGGGCAAGATGACCTCCCCACTCCTAGAAGTAATACCCCTTGCTATGCACCCTTTCATCCTGTTTTCCTTCACTGCTGCCTTCCTGTACTGAGCAGAGTGGTTCATCTCCCTGGTTACCAGCATTTCCAGATCCTTCTGCTCCTTGGATTTTGTTAACGGGACACCCTCCAGCCAGTAATTGTGTCCTGGGTTCTTGCCTCCTAAATGCATCACTTTGCACTTCTTGGCATTAAAATCAAGCTGCCAAGTGTGAGACCATTCTTCCAGTTTTGCCAAATCCTCCTGAAGTACTTTTTCTCCCTACCCTCCAGCTACCCTGATACAGATTTTTGTGTCATCTGCGAAGAGACTGCTCTTGCTCTTAATCTCTACTGTAATGGCAGCTATGAATATGTTAAACAGAACTGATCCCAGCACTCACCCTTATGGTACACCACTTGTTACTGCCCTAGGCTGAGATGCCTCCTCCTCCTCAACTACTACCTTCTGCTGTCTACACTGCAGCCAGTTCTTGACCCATCTGACCAGTTTCCTCCCTGTTCTCAGACTCTTCAACTTGCAGGTCAGCCTACCGTGTGGTACCAAGTCAAAGGCCTTGCTGAAATCCAGGTAAAGGACATCAACCGTATGTCCCCTATCGAATGCCCTCGTTACCCAGTCATAAAAATCAACCAAGTTAATCTGGCAGGATCTGCCCAAGACAAACCCATGCTGCCTGCTGTCCTGGAGATTGTTATCCTCAAGAAATTGCACTAGTCTTTCCTTGAGGATTGTCTCCATCAGTTTTCCCACATGAAGTAAGGCTCACTGGTCTGTTATTCCTCAGTTCACCCTTGGGCCCAGTCTTATGGAGAGGTACCACATGTGCTTCCTCCAGTCCCTGGGCATGCATCCCAAGTTCAGAAAGGTATTGAACAGGTCTGCCAATGGCCCTACCAGGACCTCTGCTAACTCTCTCAGCACCCTGGAGTGGACTCCATCTGGGCCAGGTGCCTTGTCCACCTTCAGGGACTTAAGGCCCTCCCTCACCCTTTCCACCATGATTTCCCCATCCATGGTTGCTTCTCTGCACCCTCTCCCACCTCACCCTTCTTCTCAGGTACAGGCCCATCCCTCTCCTTGATGAAGATTGAAGAAACGTATCCATTAAGTACTTCTGCCTGCTCAGCCCACTTTTCCACTCACTAGCTTCCACTCCTCATCCTAACAATTTGATCCTTGCTCTTCCTCTTCTCTCAGATATATCTGAAGAAATCCTGTTCTCCTTCTTTGATTCCCTGCACTGAACTCCATTCCCTAGCCAACTTTACTGCTCTTACCACTCTGCTTACTTCTCTGGATTTCTTCACATATTCTTCTCTGTCTTCTGCCTTGTTTTATCTCTTGTACATCTAAAATGCATTCCTCTTTTCCCTCTCCTTCTCTACAACCTCTCCACTCATCCAACTTGTTTTCTTGATCTTGGCTTTCTTGCTCTGGCTCTTGACACAAGTTTTAGTGGCTTCAGCCAGTCCTGCCTTGATAACTGCCCATTTTTGTTCTGTGTCCATTTCTGGGCAGATGCTTGCCATATGACTTTCCAGTATGTGTTCCATCCTGTCAAAGTCCACCCTTTTGAAGTCCAGGACCCTAGTTTTTGATGTGGCTACTTCCCTACCAAGATTGATTGAGAACCACTCTGTGTGGTGGTCACTGCTTGCTAGAAGATCCTCCACCCATACAGCCCTGACCTGTTCACCAGTACCAGGACTAGTATATTCCCCTCCCTCATTGGCTCCATTACCCTCTGGGTAAGGAAGCCATCCTGGAATGCTTCCAGCAGGATTTTCTTCCTGGTGCAAATAGTTGCTGGGATGTGTGAATCCTCTCACGGTAGATTACACTTCACCACCACCACTGTGCTCCCTTTGCCACTGTGCCTCCTTACTTGCTCCTCCAGTTCCCCCAGATAATGAGAGGCAAAGAACTGCAAGACTGTCGTGGTGGTCAAATCCTATGTCTCACAAGAAAATATGGCTGTGCAACCAGACAGACAAGAGGCAGGGAAGGAAAGGAAAGGAAAGGAAAGGAAAGGAAAGGAAAGGAAAGGAAAGGAAAGAACCGATCACTGCATTCAAACTCTCCACAACAACTGGGACAAGGTTCTATTCAACTCTATCACATTAAGAGGGAACCCGTTTTATCGAACAGGTTTCCAAAACTTTCTATTCATTCTTGACTACCATTAGGTTCTAACTTTCAGAAATTAAGCACCTGTGCAGTATCCTTTTTTCTAACCAGCACAGCAAATAATAAAGTTTAAACTCATACATTTGCTTTTCAACCTCCAGGACCCTCAGTTCCTGATCCATGTCTTGACAGAAAATCAGCATTGCTATTCTTCTTACCAGATTTGTGTGTCACCTTAAATTTAAATGTCTGTAGTGCCAGGTACCTCCTTGTGATTCTGGAATTATTATCTTTCATTTGGTTAAGCCAACAGGGAGGATTGTGATCTGTTGTAAGCACAAAGTCACTTCCTAGTAAATAAAATTTAAGGGACTCCATGGCCCACGTTGCCACTAAACATTCCTTTTCAATGGTGGAGTACCTTTTCTCTCTGTCATGCAACTTCCTACTTATGTATAAAATAGGATATTATTTCCCATCTACAGTATATGCTGACCCAAGACTGCACCTAGACCTACCTCTGATGCATCTGTTTGTAACAAAAACTGTTGCCCAAAGTCTTGGCTTCTTAAAACAGGGACTGAACATAATGCAACCTTAATGGCTTGAAAAGCTTCTTCACACTCTGGATTCCATTTCACATTATTTGGGTACCTTTTTTGTCACTTCAGAGAGGGGAGTAGCTAACTCAACAGAGCTGGGAATAAATCTATGATAATAGCCAGTCAGCCCTAAAAATAACCTGACATATTTCTTTGTTTTATGGACAGGGCTGTTAGCTACAGCTTCTATTTTAGAAATTTCTGGCTTTGCTTCTCCATTTCACAAAACATATTCTAAATAGTTGATTTCCTGCATGCCTAATGCACATTTGGTAGGATTACTAGTCAGACCTGCATTTTTGATAGTTTAGATAACTGCTTGTGTGTGTTCCAGGTAGCTTTTCCAGTCTGGAATGTACACCACAACACCATCCAAGTAAGCAGCACAAAAACCAGTGTGATGTGATTAAATTACATCCATGTACCACTGGAATGTAGCTGGTGCACCTTGTGATCCAAATAGCATGGTGGTGAACTGATAGAATCCAACAGGAGTGGCAAAAGCAGTTCTGGCTCTGGATTCTTAAGCTAAAGGGATTTGCTAGTAACCCGTGGTGAGATTGAGGGTACTGATATACTTGACACTTCCCAGTTTGTCCACCAAATCATCTATTCCGGGTGCAGGATAATGGTATCCAGTAAACAAGGTGACTAAAATTGGGTGCCTACAAAACTATTTACTCAAATATGGCACCTGTGTACTCAGCTACCTAGCAGGAGGGTGACCAGATACTAGTGTGGGTAATATACCATGATGGGAAGTAGCCAGTATATGTGCACATGCACATGCATGGGGGAGAGGCAGGGGAGGGACGGTATATGGGAGGGGCTGTGGTAGGCAACAGCAGCTGAGCTGGACCGCTAACATAGTGAGGAGGGTGGTCAGCTCCGAGACGCAGGGTTCAGGTCCAGTGTTTGTTTTTTTTTTTGTCGGAAGGCAGCTTTACATTTCTTTAAGTTTTTCATCCCTCCCGACATGCACCTCCCTGGAATTGAGAATCCTTAAGTAGGGGGTGCCAGTGGTGAAAGTCCCCTCATTAAAATAAGACACATAGGTCTTGGGTGCCATTTTTGTCTGCACTGTGAGTGTGCATCACTGAAATTCATTTTCAGCAATGTGTACTTGCCGTAATGGTGATTGCTATTCCATGACTGCCATTATGACATGGAACCCAGGATAACTGTCAAATTCTGACACTTGATTACATTTCCTAAAATCAAGGCAGATTCTAACACACCCTTCTTTTTTCTTTACAATTAGCATTGGAGATGACCAAGCACTCCTCGACTCTTCTATGATACCCAGTTCTTTCATTTTTTTGTATTTCCTTAGCCACATCCGCTCTTAACTGCTCTGGTAACCTGTATGCCTTTTGCCTATTAGGGACAAGCATTCCTGGTCACTATTATGTGCTTGACCCCTTTTGCTCAGACTGGTACTGTGGTAAAAGTACAGTTAAATGTCTTTAGCAAGTTAGAAATTTCTGCAGTTTGTTTGGGGGTTAAGGAAACATTCACCTTTGCAGCATCAGCAGTTACAGTTTGTTTAGTCTAACATAAGCTACATAAGTATGTTCTTTATCAGTTTCTAGTAAAACTAGGAAAGCAGCTTTTGTCCATTTTTCAACCCATTTCTTGAGGAGGTTAATATTGTATATCTAGAATTTTTCCTGTCAGGGATCTAAATCTCATAGTTAATGATGCCAGTACATCTAAGCACTCTTTAAGGCCTTTGCCACTTCATAAATAGTATATAGTCTATTGTGGCTAAAAGCAGCAAAACCTTTTCACCTGGCTCAAAAACGTTTTCTTTTACCCCATGGTCATAATATACCTTCTGCTGGTTTGGGGCCTCTTCCTGATTACTACGGGCAATTTCAAAATATTTTGCCAGCTTCTTTCTTAGGGCACACATATGAAATGTTACAGATTGTTTCTGAGTGGGGTTATCTTCCCATGTTTCTTTTATCACATCCAGTGGCCCTCTTGGCTGCCTACCTTACAGCATTTCAAATGGTAAAAACCCTGTTGCTTCCTGTGGTACTTCTCTGTAAGCAAAAAATATGTAAGGCAAGAATTGGTCCCAATCTTTTCCTTCCCCTTTTACAAACCTTTTTAACCTGCATTCTAGGGTTTGGTTAAAACGCTCAAAAGGACCATCTGTGTGAGGGCGATGGGGGAGATTCTTATGGCAGTGATACCTAGTAGTCTGTACAGCTCTTAAAGTAATGCAGCAACAACATTACTATCTTGATCAGTAGTAATTTCTTTAGATATGCCAACTCTACTGAAAATTTTTGCAAGCTCTGCTGCCACTTTTGAAGCTGTAACAGTATGTACTGGAACTGCTTCTAGGTATCGAGTAGCATAGTCACATACTACCAGCATAAATCTATTACCCTTTTTGCCTTTGTCTAAAGGACCAACCACATCCATTGCAGTTCTCTCAAAAGGCACATCTATCAAGGATAGGGGCATCAGGGGCACCTTGTCTTTTCAAATGACTGGGGCTACTTTCTGTCACTCAGCACAGTAATTGCAATGGGTAGCAACATCTTCATGAATTCCAGGCCAGCAAAATCTATACAGCAGTCTGGCATGGGTGTGATCCCTCCCTGAGTGACTAGCCATTGAACTGTCATGTGCTATCTGTAACATTTCTGTTCTAGTCATCTGTGGTATAACCAGTTGTTCTGTCTGTTCTTGTATCTGAGATTTAACCCAAACTCTGTGCAGTAATCCATCACATTTTTTAAACATTTGTTCTCCCTGTTTTGGTTTCACTCCCAGCTGCTTAAAATAACCCCGAAGAGAAACATTGTTAGCTTGCTGTGAAATAAAATCACAATCAGTTATTAATTTAACTTCAGTGTTTTCATATTTTAACACTTTATGTCCAGCAGTCTTTTGGTGCTACTGTTGTTTCAGATGTCTTCTTTCTTTCCTGGATTTCTGGATTGTGGAGCTGTTCTCAAACAAGTTTGAATCAAAGTCATTGAAAGGAAATGTGTCCCCACCATTTGAAATTTTCTTTGCCTGAGTTCTTGTTACCACTGCTGCTGAACCTGCAGGGTTCAGTTCCTCTGAGATTAACTTAGTAAATCCTGGCCAATCATTTCCAATAATCATGGGTACAGGTAACTTAGGTAGTACCCCCATTTTCATTTAATGTGACACACCCTTAATGGTCAGATTCACTTGGGTTGTGGGATAGTATCAAGTGGCCATGTGGATGCAGATGACACCAGTGCCTGCTCCTATTACACAGTGTTTTCCCAGCACTTCAACATGCACTAGAGTCTGTCTGCTTTCCAAATCAATGAGTCCCTTTACAGTCTTAGCCCCCCACCTTTACATCTGTTAAGTACTTGTACCAATTTGCCAAGGACAAATCTGCTTCTGTGTCAATCTTCTAACTACAGCAGTTTCTTGCAATATGGCCTGGCTTGTTACTATTATAACAAATAAAGTCTTTGGGGGCAGATTTGTTACCCCTCACCAGAGTTTATATCAGACTTTGAGTTTAAATGGGAAAAATAATGTTTTTTCACTGCTTTGCTGTTACCTTACTGCAGTGACGTCTGTCTGGCCATATGGTAGCCCCTGGCCAAAGAAACAGCCTTTTCTCCACTTTCTTGTCGATGTTATTTCACCCAAAGCTGCACATCTGTAGTCAGGATGTTGATGAATTTCTTCGGTTCAAATGTATCGCTGATCTGCGGGACTGTTTTGCCATCTGGTTGGTGCCATTTAATAAAGAGCTCACTGAGCCAGGTGAAGGGTTCTAGATGATTGTCAAATGCGTTGTACTTCAGGGACTGGAATTTTTGCCTGTTGGTTTCTCCAGAGATGTTGTATCTTTTCAGGATTTCTTTTTTCACAAGTTCATAGTCTTCTGACTGTGCAGTGTCCATACTGCAGTAGGCAAGTTTTTTTTTGTTTCTTTTTCTAATTGTTTAACCAGGTGAGACACACTAAGCTGAAAGCTCATTTACAGGGGCAACCTGGGACCACAGGGAATTTAAGCGACTTGCTCAGGGTCACACAGTATGCAAGTGGGGGCTCTGGGATTGAAACCCAGGTCTCCAGATTTGTAGCTCAGAGCCTTAAACCACTGCGCTATACTGCCTCCCTAAGTAAGTTGGGTTTCATCTGCCAGGTAGGGTACAAGTGTGATTGTCCATTGTTGCTTTGGCCATTGTCAGGCTGTGGCAACTCTTTCAAAAGTTGTCTATGCCTCGATATCATCTGAGGGACAGAGCTTTGTAAGTTTAGTGTCTTTTAAGTTGCTTGTACCATGTTGCTCTGTAGGACCATTGCCATATCCTTCTACTTTGATAGCTTGCAAGGCATCCAGCCAGTTCTGCTCATGTCACTGAATCTCTTTATTTCTTTGTTTCTCTGTCTCTTTTTGTTTTATAGCCCACCATTTGAAAAAGTCCATCAGGCTTTCAGGTTCTGTCACTGTCCATTCTTTTTCCATAGCTTGTGCTTGGTGTACAGTCTCAGCTTGGACTTCTGTCTCTGCTAGTTTGGCTGCCATTTTCCTGGTAACCACTCCTGGACTTGCTGTTGCAGAATCCATACCTTTATCTATGCTTCCCTGGTACTAGGTCCAGTACCCATGCACAAAACTCCTGGCTTAGTGTATACACAGCATAAATTCTACCATTGCCACCATCTGTCATTGAAGAACAGATCAGGAAGCATAGGAAAACCCAGAGCAGTTGCAGAATTTGCAAAAAGTATTTATTAGTACTAGCAGTAACATAAAAAAATAAAATTGTTCAGAAAAACTATTTACAAAAGCAGAATAAACAGAGAAGAACCATCTAAGTTTTCCTTCAATCTCTGTGTGTCCCCCAAAACACTGCAGCTCTCTCTTATAAAGCCTTGCAACCCTCCTCCTTAACAAGCATCCTGTTTTTTTCTAAAATGTTCTTGTAAATTTCAGGCAGGTGCAGCAAGAATATGATGTCCCAGAACTGAGGCCCCTTATCCACAGTTTCTGAAAAAAAGGTTTAATAACTGCTCTCAGATTGACCCCTTGAGCTCCCAATAGCTTTTTGCAATCATCTCAAGCTATAATTATATATTTTTCAACAGTAACTCTATACAAGTTTTAAACAAAGGATCCCAATATCAGTTGCATTCCCACATAATGATATGCATATATTTTTATATCAGCAGATATGCAAGGGAAAAAAAAACACAGAACAGGAAGTGAGGGTAGTGAGATAGTGAGAGGCAAAGAATTGCAAGACTGTTAGGGTGATCAAATCCTAGGTCTCATAAGAAAATGTGGTTGCACAACTAGACAGACAATAGACAGAAAAGGAAAGAATAGAATATATCCCTGCATTCAAAATCTCCATAATAACTGGGACAGGGTCCTATTCAACCCTGTCACACGGTTCAAGAAGGATATCAGAAAATACTGTTTTATAAAAAGAGTGATGATTTACTTATTTATTTATTAGCTTTTGTCTATCAGGTATGTGCATTAGGCATGAAAGCTTGCCTATTTTCAAGCATGACCCAAACTGAGTGGAATAAGCTGCAGGAGCAGGTCATCAGGGTTGAAACAGTGAGAGTGTCAAAAAGGGGATAAGACAGGCACATAGGAATAATGTCTAAGGAGAAGACAGGGAGTAATGATGACTGACAGGGCATATTCCCCAAATTAGACTGACCCAAGCAGACTTGATGGATCACAATACCTTTATCTGACATTAGTTTCTTTGTGTCTTTTGGTGCCTGTTTATTGTCACCCAGCTGAGGGTAAGAGAATGCTGGGCTTCATTTGTGTGTCCCATCTCACCCTGGATGTTGAACATCTCACCCCAGTAACACAACTGGACATCAGCCAGCCCCAGTGTGGGACTCCAGTGCTCATGTCAATGTAGGTCTCCCAGATATCAGTGTAATGTGCCATCACAGAACTGCTTCACTGGCTATCTTTGCATTTTGTGACTTCTCTTGCCCACTACCTCCGCAGAGCAATGACCCTGCAATTTTGCCTGCTGCTATTCTAAAAGCTGCTAATCCCAGAACTGTTACAGTTTTCATACAGAAATATCCTCATCTCAGACCTTTAATATAAAGCACACTGATGGGTTAAATGAAGTCCGCACCATCCTCCCCCCTAATCTTGTAATTTTATATCAGATGGAAAATTTTGACTTGACCTCGAATGACATCAAATATAATTAAATACAGAGGCACTGAAACCTAAAGGAAATGAGAGTGGTCAGAGACGGTGGCCAGAGATGGAAACTTTTTGCTTAGCTGCTTCCTCCTAAAGCATCTACAAGATATGTGCTGCTTATGCTGACAAACCAACAACCAATGGAACTGACAGGAAGCCACTCAATTCTAACATTAACAGTTTCTGTACTGTTTGGTGCAGATTGTATGCACGCCCCCAGATGTTTAGGCTGTGTGTCTGTAAAGGGAAATTGTAGATCTATTTATTTGTTTGGTGTAAGGTAAAGGGGGTGGGCGGCAGAGAAGTTCATTTTTAACCCATTATGAATGGTTCCTTTGGTGTGACTTGCACCATGCCTATGAGAATGACTCCAATTTTTTTCATTTGCCTTTGCATCTTCAACTCTGTAGTATTTTATTTTCCCTCACACTTGTATATGTTGAACTGGATGCTTATGAACATGGGTGATTTCTTGCTCACATGCCTTTCCAGTATAAAACATAAAAATGAAATGAGATGAAAATGAATGAACAGTGAGCAAAAACAAAATAATGAAGATAGAAACAATTCTAAACTTCTGATTGAATTCACTGGAAAAGTTGCCTCTAAGCTAAGGTAGATGGGCCACAGTATTAAATGTTCTATGCCCCAGCAGTTGTACATATCTGCTGCTAACATAGAGTAGTATATGTTCTGCATACATGCCCAAACATAAGGCCTGAGTCGAGTCTGTGCCCTAGTTATCATTAAAGAGTTAGTATACTGCCCAGAGTAAAACATAACTTTCAGAAGTAGTTGACTAACACCTTGCATATCAAAATGATGTTTCTTTTTTACTAATGAGAAGGTTTTCTACCTGGCAATACTAGATGTGATGTGTGGAAGAATACTCCACCTGGATGCTGACATATTTCTAAACCTTTCAGTACATCATCATCAAAATTGTGACCTCACTGACTGTGATATCACAAATAACAAAGAAAAGACTATCTCTTGCAGCTTGATTCGTAACAGGTGACACATGTTACCAATTAGGCAACAGGGCTTGTGATGTAACAATGAGCAATGTTACATACTGATGCTGTAGGGAGAGGAGCAGAACTAGATATGTTGGATTCCAGGTAAAACACTGCAGTTCACATCCTGCCCAGTACTAGATGGTAGTAGATGGTAGAAAACCATCTAATGATCACATAGAAAAAGAAGAAAACATTTGAAATAAAAGCAATATGAGACTACTTTCATAAATTAATAAAACTGTCTGCCTGCTGTTGTTTTTGTGCCACCTATTGTTTATTTCCGGAAACCACCACTGTTAAAGGCCTAGCTTGTTTGAGTGCTTAAATCCAGTTTGAGCTTTGATCAAAGCTTAATGGTCATACACACCCACTTGAATCTCTCCTTTTGTAATATTCTTGTAGCACTTTACATACATTTTTTGTGACTATACTGTAATTTCAATAGTCCTACACTAGAACTGTATAACTACTATGTAAATGTATTGTGCTTTGATTATGTAACTACACTGTAATTAATGTGACATAAACTAAAAGAGCTAGTGTACTAACTGAAACTAAAACTAAATTTCAAAAGTAGTGAACAATTACCTCTTGTATCTGGGGTATATGTTTTCCCTTTTTTGCTAATAAAAAGATTTACTACCTGACAGGACTAGGTGTGATGTGTGGAAGTGTGCAAATGTTAAAACTGGGCACACAACAACCAAGTAAACTGGACACTGCAGGTCTTAAAAGCAAATAAATAGTTCATTAAAATCCCATAATGGAACACAGAACAAGGTCTGCACATGGTTAATGCATTTCAGACATGCTTAGTCCTTTATGAGCCTTTGATAAAGGACTAAGCATGTGCAAAACATGTTAGGCATGTGTAGACTTTGTTTTGTGTCCCTTTATGGAATTTTAATAAACTATTTGTTTGCTATTAAGGCCTGCAGTATCAAGTCTACTTGGTGTATCAAATCTATTTAGTTGATGTGTGACTGGTTTTAAAATTCACAGTTTTCAGTATGGCTGTGAGCACCACTGTCCCTCTGAGCACATCTATGTTTCTATGTGGAACAGTGCTCTGACTGGAAGCTGACATAGCTTGTTCTATTCCTCCTCATACATCATCAGCCATGTGGCCTCACTGTGACATCACAGCAAAGCAAGATCAGTCAATAACCTGCTGACAGATCAGTCACCTGTGATGTCACAATAAGTATAAATATATGAGCTGGGGAGGATAGTGTGCGGAGTCAGAAAAGAAGAGCAATGGGGTTAAAAAAAGATGGGTGGTGCCCAGAGGTGTGAGGGCATCAGGCAGTGGAAGAGAGTGAGGAAGACCACCTTGTATACAGAAGTATCTCTTCCTCAGAGTACCAGGGAGCCAAGGGTTAATGAATGGCATATAGTAAGGGGTAGGCCATTGCAACCACAATGCACACACACAATGGAGAAGTGCAGGTTGAAAAATTGACTACAGAAGAGAGCAAACAGGCTGCACTGCCTGCACGTGAATTTAAATAAATTGCACATCAGAACAAGTTGCCAAATAAAGCAGCAGCAAATTATATTCTCAAGAAGACCTCGTTGAGTCTCAAACTGAGGTATTCTTGTGAATAAAATCTGCTGTGCAGCTTCTTTCCTCTGTTCTGTAATAAGGGGTAGGGGTGGGAATGTGAGGCAGTATCAAGGGTGGGAACTTCTGAAGGTTTGCCATTATCAAACAGATTTGCCCCACTGTCTGGAAGAAGGGAGGGGGCAGCAGGAGGTGAAGTAAGAGTTCAGATTCAACCAGGGCTAACAGTAAGAGTACAGGGGAGGGGAACTAGTAAGTGTGGGCAGGGTAGAGGAGGCTGGCAAAATGGAGTGAAGAATGGGGTAAGGAAGAGAAAAGGAAAGGAAGAGGGGAAGAATAAGTGGAAGCAGACACAGATAATCAGAAGGAGAAGGGCAGACTGGGAGACAAAAAACAGCTAGTGGAGAAATAGTGGAGCCAGAGATAAGTTCATCAGGGTGCAGGGGGAGCAGTTAGGCAGGGAAGCAGTTAGTACTGAAGGTATGAAAAGAAGAATGGGGAGCATGAGTGCAGGGGATGGAAGGGTGGCAGTCATAGGGGAATCCATAATTAGGGGTATTAAATAGGGAAGAAAAGAGGACTCAGATCCATGCAGGATGGTGGGTTGTATGCCAGGGATGACAGTGGGGAAGGTGGACCCAAGAATAATGCAAATAGTAAGGGAGGTTGGTGGAAAACCCTAATTTATTTATACAAATGGGAACCCAGTGACCTAGCTGGGGAGGAGGTTTTGGTAGTGCTAAGCAGGTTCAGAAAATTAGAAAATATCTGCAAGAGGAAACAAGTTTGCTGGCCTTCTCAGAAATGATACCAGTACTAAAGGCTGGCACAGCTAGGAAAAGAATAAAGGATTTTAATATTTGGCAGAGGAAATAATGCAGGGAGACTGGGATGAGAGCTGGTCAGTCAAAGCACTCTTTCCACCAGACAGGCTACACCTCAGTAGGGAAGGTTCAAGAATATTGAGGAACAAACTGTTAGATTGCATAACCAGTACACTTAATTTAAACTACGGGGTGGGGGCAGCAAATGTGCAGGCCCAAAGACTCTGAGAGAAGGAGGTCAATGACCCCATCCCACAGTGCTGGAAGTGGTCTGAAGGGAGGAGGTGAAAGGGTTGAGAAAACTGTTAGCAAAGGGCTGAGTGGGTGACGAACACATAACAAGATTAGGTGAGAGTGCACACAGAGAGGAGAAATGTGAAGAGAAGAAGAGATGGAAGAGAAGGATGGTCAGTTTCTAGGTGGATGCTGGTGTGTCTGAATACCCAGAGTTCTGTAAACAAGATGGACAACCTGCAGGTTCCATTAGCAGACTGGAAGGTGGACATAGCGGCAGTAACCAAGATTTGGGCAATACCACACCATGACTGAGACATTGCGATCCCTGGATATAAATTGTACAGGAAGGACAGAGTAGTCAGAAAGGAGGGTGGAAGTTTACATCAGGAAGGGGATAACTTGCATGAGAGAGGAGTCAGAGGAAGGGAAGGCAGATGCATTATGGGTTAATTTATGATACAATAGAGGGAGAAAGGTGAGACTGTGGGTGGTTTACCGAACCCAACCAGGATGAGGAGAGGGACAGGTAACTGTGCTCTCAAAAATTGGAAGCTGTGTGGAAAGGAGATGTAGCAATTGTGGGGGACTTCAACCTGCAAAAAGGTGGGATGGAGCATACCATCCACGATATGTGCTAGGATTATGGTGATCCTGGAAGGACTGCAAACCTCACTCAGGGTGCCACAGAATCAACAAGAGCAGAGGCAATCCTTGACCTATTGCTTACAAATAGGGAGAATCTAGAGGAGATAGTGGTCAGGGAGACCCTGGGTGTGAGTGACTATTGCACAGTGTGGTTCCAGTTGGATATGGGCAAGGAAAGCATCCAGACTATGACCAAAATCTTGGATTTTAGAAGGGCTAACTTCAGGAAGATGGTGAAGTGCTAAGGAGCCTCCTGGCAGATATAAGAGGAGGTATGGGGGTGGAACAAAGGTGGTCCATCATTAAGGAAGTAATACTAGTTGCTACAGAAGAGTGTGTTAGGTTCAAGTGGAAGAACACAAGGGTCAAATCACACAGCTAGTTCATTTCTGGGGTCACCTGGGCAGTAAGGAACAATAGGTTTGCCTATAGGAAATTCAGGAAGATCAAGACAGAAGTGTATAGGGAAAATTACCTAGAGCTGACTAGTAAGGCATTTCAGGAAGTCCAGTGAGCTAAGGCACAGAAGGAGCTGCAGATAGCTGAAGGAGTTAAGAAGGCGGGGGATACCTTCTCTTTACTATTTAAGAGAGATAAAATGGACCAGAAGGATGGGATTGTTAGGCTTGAGAAAGGGGAGGAGTGGCTGGAGGATAATGAAGGCCCAGACAGAGTACATCCAAGGGTACTAAGTGAACTAGCTGAGGAGCTGGCAGGGTCTCTGGCAGGCTGATTTAATATGATAGTTCACTAGAGTCAGGTGTGGTGCTGCAGGACTGGATAACAGCATATGTGGTGCCCTTCCACAAAATCAGTTGCAAGGATGATAAATGGAATTACAGTCAAGTAAATCTGACTTTAATCATGTGCAAGCTCATGGAGACCATACTTGAGGAGAAGCTGGTAAACTACTGTGTCTAGAGGAGCATGATCAGCAAGATATGAATCAGCATGGGACCATGAGGGAGAGATCATATCAAACAAATCTAATTGACTTCTCTGACTTGGTCACAAAGACAGTACATGGAGGCTAGGCAGTTGACATCCTTTTTTCTTGATTTCAGGAAAGTCTTTGTCTCTATGCTCCACAAAAGGTTGATCAGCAAGCTGAAGGATCCCCAGGTTGAGAAGAAGATGAGCAAATGGGTGGAAAACTGTCTGTGGGACAGAATTGCAGAGAGTGGTTGTGGAGGTAGCATCACCTGGCACCACAGAATCCACCAGTGGGGCCCACAGGGCTCAGTGATGGATCCAGTGTTGTTCAATGTCTTCATCAAGGAAATTGGAGATGGCATTAAGGGCTAATGTGCCTATTCATGGATGACACCAAGCTCTGTGGGAGAGTGGACACAGCTGAAGGGATGCATGACGTACAGGATTATATGAAAAAGCTGGGGAGATGCTTTGGGATCTGGCGGCTTGGCTTTAATGTCAAGGAATGCAAAGCTATGCACATCAGAGCAAAGAATATCTGGACAGAGTACTACCTGTGTGAAGCCCTGGTAGCTGAATCAAAGGAGGAGTAGAACCTGGGAGTGATGATCGCTAGTAAGCTGAAGCAATCCACACAGTGCAAGAAAGCAGCAGTAAGAGCAAACAAGATGCTGGGATGCGTAGCTAGGGGGATCAGTAGTAGGAGAGAGGAGGTTATACTGCTCTTGTACAGGTCACTGGTGATGCCACATCAAAAGTATGCAGTTTACTACTGGTGCCCACACCTCAGAAAGGACATTAACCTGCGGGGAAATGTCCAGAGGAGGGATATAAAGATGACAGTGGCTCAGCAGGGTAAGGCATATGAGAAGAGGTTGAGAGCGCTGAGCATGTACTCCCAGGAAACATAGAAACATAGAACATAGCAGTTAATGGCAGATAAGGACCGCAAGGCTCATCCAGTCTGCCCATTTCTTTTTCTACCTTATAAATGTGCCATTGGCATTTGCTCCATCAGTGGCCTATCTATTCATACTCATCTGTAGTGCTCCCTTATGCCTATCCCATGCTTGTTTGAAGCCCTGCACTGTATTCATAGCCACCACTTTCTGAGGTAGGCCGTTCCATGCATCCACCACTCTTTCTGTCAAAAAGAATTTCCTAACATTATCCCTTAATCGGCCTCCCTCTAATCTAATGCTGTGTCCTCTTGTCCTGCTATTTTTCTTATATTTAAACATGTTAGACTCTTTCACCTTGTTAATGCCCTTAAGGTGTTTGAATGTTTCGGTCATATCATCTCTCTCTCTCTCTCTCTCTCTCCTTTGCTCAAGGGTATACATACTGAGCTACGTTAATCTGTCCTCAGATGTCTTCTGATGCAGTCCTTGCACCATTGTGGTTGCCCTTCTCTGGACTGCCTCAATTTGGTTAATGTCCTTATGAAGGTGTGGCCTCCAGTATTGCACGCAGTACTCCAGATGGGGCCTAACCAGTGTCTTGTAAAGAGGGATTATTACCTCCCTCTTACAACTTGTGATACACCTACTAATACACCTTAACATCCCCCTAGCCTTACCTACTGCTTTAGAGGTCTGCTTTGATGATGATGCCCAAGTCTCTTTCTTCCTTTGTGACTGCCAGCAACTCCCCTCCAAGCCTATAGGTGGCTTCAGGGTTTCTCTTCCCTGTTTGCATGATCTTGCACTTCTTTGCATTAAATTCCAGTTGCCACTCTTCTGACCATTTTGTTAGTTTATCCAGATCTCTTCTTATTCTGCCCACCCCATCTGGATCATCTACACTGTTGCAGATCTTGGTGTCATCTGCAAACAGACAAGCCTTACCCTCCAGTCCATCTGCAATGTCACTAATGAAGATATTGAAGAGGACTGGCCCCAGGATTGATTCCTGAGGTACCCCACTTGTGACTTGCATCTCTTGTGACTGTTTACCATTTACCACCACTCTCTGTTTTCTGCCCATCAACCAGTTTGCCACCCAGTTGTCCAACTTCTGACCCACCCCAAGCCTACCCAGCTTATTTATCAATCTTCTATGTGAAACAGTGTCAAAAGCTTTGCTGAAGTCAAGGTAGGCGACATCAACTGCTCCCCCTTGGTCCACCACTCTGGTTACCCACTCAAAGAAATCTAGGAGATTAGTTTGACAGGACCTTCCTTTTGTAAACCCATGCTGTCTTGGATCCTGTGCCCCTATGGATTCCAGGTGTTGCACTATCCTTTCCTTAAGGAGTGTCTCCATAAGCTTGCCCACTACTGAGGTAAGACTGACTGGTCTGTAGTTCCCTGCCTCCTCCCTGCTACCACTCTTGTAGAGCGGGATCACATGAGCCCTTCTCCAGTCTTCTGGGTCCTCTCCTGTGCTCAGAGACTCACTAAGCAGTTCTGCTAATGTCTCTGCTAGTTCCACCCTTAGCTTTTTAAGTACTCTGGGATGTATGCCATCAGGTCCCATTGCCTTGTCCACCCTGAGCTTAGCGAGCTCTTGTAGGACCCTTTCTTTTGTGAAGGGACTAGTGCTCACCTCCCTCCCCCCATGTCCATGGTGCTGAGCTGTGGGCCCTGCCCTACCTTCTCTTCAGTAAATACTGAGTAAAAGTATCTATTTAGGATAGATGCTTTTACAGGGTCCTCCTCCTCACATGCCCCCTTTTCTCCTTGAGCTTAACAATACCCCCTCTGGACTTTCTCCTTTAACTAATGTATCTATAGAAAGTCTTGTCACCTTCTTGTACTGTTCCTGCTAGTGTTTCCTCAGTTAAGGACTTTGCCTGCCTTACTGCATTCCCTGCTTCTCTTAAGGCAGTTTGGTATGCCTCCCTATCTTTATCCCGCTGTGTTCCCTTATGTTTCCTGAAGGCCAGCCTTTTGGCTCTGACCTTTTCTGCTACTATATTTGAGAACCAAAGTGGTTTCCTTCTTCTTTTGCACTTCCTTTTCTGTCTAACACAATGGGATGTTGCTTCAAGTATTGCATCCTTAATGCTTGTCCACTTTGCCTGTACCCCTCACCTGTGTTTCTTTTTGCCAGGGCTAGCTTAACTCTGTTGGCTATCTTATCAAAGTCAGCTCCTCCGAAGTCCCATATTTTTGCCTTGGAATGGGATGATTTAGATGTAGTGACCAAATTGGACTATACCATGTGATGGTCACTGGCCCCCATGTGACCTTCTACCTGGAGATCTGTGATCCCTTTCCTGTTAGTCAGTACTAGATCTAGGATAGCCCTATCTCTTGTGGGTTGTTGTACCAGTTGTTTAAGGCCCTCCCCCTGCAGGGAATCCACCATGTCTCTAGTTCTGGCAGATGTTCCTGCTGGTATTGACCAATCTGTATCCGGCATGTTGAAGTCTCCCATTATCAGAACCTCTCCTTAAGCTGTCATGTTTTGTGTATCTTCCAACAGTAATGTATCTATGTCCTCCCCCCTGGTCTGGGGGCCTGTAGACAACCCCAGTTCTTATGGCTGTCCCATTTCCTTTTTCCAGGGTGACCCACAGTTCTTCTGGCTCCTTATGTGTATTCTGAATTTCTGTAGCTTTGATATCTTTATTGACATACATGGCCGCTCCACCCCCCCTTTTAGCACCTCGGCCTCTTCTGAACAGTATATAGCCAGGTACTGAAGTCTACCAAGTATGGTTACTGATAAACCACATCTCACAAATTGCTACTATGTCCAGTTTAGCCTCTGACATTATTGCCTGCAGGTCTGGGATCATATTTCCCATGCTGTGAGCATTTGTGTACATGATTTTCCATTGACTAGATTTCAGTGTGTTAGTTGTTGAGTGAGGTTTGACATTTCCCCAGTGCGTCGTTTGGGGAGACGGACCTTTTTTCTTACTTGGTGATGCAAATGAACTGGAAACATGCTGAATCCCTGTTTGACCACTAGCTGGGGAAGGGGGGGTTCTTCCCATTCAACATATGGGGTGCTGCACCCCTCTCCCCATTTGCTAGTTTAAATATTCTGCAAAGACGTCAAACTTCTGCCCCAATGCACTGACTCCCTCCTTAGTCAGATGCAGTCCATCAAATTTAAAGAACTTTCGCTCCCAGAACTGTTGCCAGTTCCCTACAAATCTGTGTCCTTTTTCCTGGCACCAGCCCTTAAGCCACATGTTTAGCTCCCCTATCTCCTCTTCCCTGACCTTCCATCCATCTGCCACCCTCACCCAGACTGGAAGGAGAAGGAGATGTCAGATGAAATGGATGATAGTTTGTCACCCAGACTGGTCAGGAGAGATGGAGGGTATAACTGAGAGCTTCACATAATTAAAAGGGAATAAATAAGGTGGATCAATAGGGTCTTTTTAAGCTAATTGGCAACCATATCACGAGAGGGCAGATTCTTAACCTGGGGGGGTGAAGTTCAGGAGGGAGGTCAGGTAGCGCATCTTCATAAAGAGGCAGATGGATGCTTTGAATGTGCTCACAGAGCAGGTGGTCTTGTTGAAGGCTGTGGGAAGCTTCAGCAGAGGCTGGGATGGGCATGGAGGGAAGTAAGGATCATGGGTTGGGAGGGAGTAAAGAGTGCAAGGATTCAGAATGGGTAGGGAAGGTCAGTAGCTCAAACTTACAACTTTGCAATATGAGCAGACCAGATAGACCAAATGGCTTTCTTCTGCTGGCTTCTTCATATATGCAATAAGTGAAGTCACAAGGCTGAAGAGGTAATATGAGAAATAAAACGAGATATGTCATCCCTCAGGCAAGATACTGCAGTTCACGTTACACCTAATACTTTCAGATAAAAAGCCTTCAAATGAGCAAATGGAAAAAGAAACGTACAGTACTTCAGAAATTAAAAATAATATTTAACCACTTTTTTTAAAGATAACCTTTCTTTATATCTACAAAACAAGGAGAAAACTCCCTTATCTCAGCAGGAGTTCCTTTTTGGCATTTCTTAAATTTTTTAAACAGCCATATAAGGAAAGGCAGGTGTTGTAATTTGCCCCAGGAGCTACCTGCATAATCTATTTCCACTTCCTACTAGCCTACTCTCCCTCCTCTCTTTGATTTTCCATGACGTCCATATAGGGAAAGCATGGGGGCATGGTATTTTGAAGCCTATAAAGCATCATTTTCTTTTCTTATATACATTTCTATGATCTTTTTCTCCCCATTTTCTCCCCAACCCCAAACCCCAGGCATGCATCCATGTGTGGAGGCATGCTACCTCTCGGGCACCCTCCCTCTACACTGCCAGCCCCTACCACCAACGCTACCCACCAGGCCTCCACCCTGTGGGAGCCGAACTCTGGGGGGGCAACCACCCCAGGAGTGGAGAGCTGTCTTTCAGCTTCTCAATCCAGCTCCCTCCCTCCCTCCTCCCACACCAGCTCTCTGATGACCCGAGGTCATTCCCAAACCCAGGTCACTGGCATGGTGCAAGGTAAGGCATCCAGCACCTCAACCCTCAGCGCCACCTGGCCTGCAAAGCAGCATTTTCTAGCACTGCTTTTGGCTAGTAATGTGGACATTAGGTTTAATCAGAGCCAAAAGTCAACTAAAATGATCCTTTTAAGTTGAACCCAGACTCTGATTTTACAAAATGTCCACATAAAAGGTCACCAATAGTGTATGAAAATGATGCTACACAGATTTCAATTGAGCATGATCCCATGCTTTCCTTAAAAGGACCTCATAAAACATCTGAGCATGGTGGCAGAGTGGCCTAGTAGGAAGAAGAAAGGGATTGTGCAACTAGCCTCTTGCCTTCGGGGCAAATTATGATTCCTTTCCTTTCCTGGGGGCCTTTTTAAGAATTTAGGAAGTGCCATAGAGGAACTTCCATTAAGATAAGGGAGATTCTTCTTTGTTGTTTTAGAATTTAAAACAACGAGAAAGGTTATTTTTAAAAATAAGTAATGGTTTTGGCCTGTTCTTTTTGTTGCTGTAAGCTTTTTTCATTTATTTAGTTTTTATCGACTACACAAATACACTAGACAAATAAACTGCATAACTACACTAGACAAGTACATGCGCACTTTCAGGTTTAATCTGGGTGTTTTAGTGACAATCAATTTTGCAATAAAACAAACAGAAATGATTAATAACACAACAAATACAGTGGGAATCTATTACAGCAGCAGTGATAGAAATTAGGTAACAGAAATCAAACACAACATAATGGCATTTTACTATCTCAGTAAACAATTATGCAAGACACATGCAGCCATAAGGCTAATAGAGTGAAAGGTAGGAATTAACCAGACTTGAATAGAATTATGTGTTTATGTTAAACAGAACAACCTCTAGGATCTTCTCACCATTTACAGAAATCATTTTATGAGATATTTTTATAATGCATGAAACTACCTTTTGAAAACTGTAACATTTCATCAGTTAATCATATTTTTTTTTTGTTAATAAAAGCTTGGAACTTGATCATCATCATCAAATTTATTGGAGAGCAAATTGCAAATGTATTCTCATTTAAATTTACATCCAGATTTATTACAAAAAAAAGGAATACAAGGCATAGCAAACAAAGATAAAATGTGTAATAATAAAAAAATGCTAGGTATACATTACATATTGCACACATTATATTCATCAGTTGCTCAGCAAAAGTATCATACTGTATCATCCAAAATAGTCACATTCCTTATGTAATATGCATTTAATATGGTTTTTAAATCTAGAAAAATGAATTATAACTTGTAATTTAAGTCTTTTCTTGAGGTCCTCCCATATCTGTGATACAGATACTGACAAAACAAAATCACCTAACAGAAACATAGAATATGATGGCAGATAAGGACCAACTAGCCCACCTAGTCTGCTGATTTCTCTACTTGGCTTGGCAATCCCTACTCTTATCTGGACTGCCATTCCCCGGCTATGCTGCATAGCAGGGTGCCTTTATGCTTATCCAATGCACTTCTGAATCCCTATACTGTTTTTGCTTCCACCACCTCCACTGGTAGGCTCTTCCACAGATCCACCTAGTAGCCTAGTATGTGATGTAGGAATGATGAATTTCTGCAACATATTGGATCTAAGATTGTATCTATATTCCAATTGTAACACATTCAGAATAAATTATGGAAGGCTACCCAGCACAAAATTATAGACAAATACCATGGTATTCCCTTAAAAAAGCTAAAGAACCCCACCCTGCCCAAGTATATAAAGAGCAATGATGTGTATTCTATGGTAAGCTTGTGTTAAATCTTAATGAAATGTGGTATAAGGGGTCTGAGACCTCCAACACTGATTTAGTGGTATTTCGATATACATGATCCCCATAAAAAATAACAGAGAGAAATAATGAATTAACGAATATTTTTCTAATACAGAAACTGGAAAAATATTTATTTTTATTAAAAAGGCAATAAACGTTTAAGCTTTAACAAAATGTTATCTACGTGTGGTTTAAATATTGGTTGAGTATCTAATACCAATCCTAGGTATCTGTCTGTCTGAGTTCTGGCAATTTTGGTGTTGTTAGATGAATATAATTTTAATTGGGAGTTAACATGTTTCATTTTGGAAAAAATCATCCTCTGGGTCTTTTTAACATTTAATAATAACCTCAAATCAAATAAGGAAGCTTGTACTGTATCAAAGTATTTTTGAATGTTTATGACAGCAGTATTATTAATATCTTTATGAGTTGTAGATAATATAGTATCATCTCTTTATAAAAAGACATTACTCAATTTAGAATGGTGACTGTGAAGTTCATTGATTTATATATAAAAAATAAAAGGGGCACCAGGACAAAGTCCTGGGGTACCCCTCACCCTGAAATCACTGAATCTGAATGTGTATTACTAGCCTTAACATAATGTTGCCAATACATTAGATATGACTGAACTCATGATAATGCTAAATAACCCAGACCTATACTCTATAATTTGCTAAGCAAAATGACAACTTCTACTGTATTGAATGCTTTCGATAGATCTAAAAAATAGCTGGAGTACTATTATCTGCATCAAATTATGTAAAAATATAATTAGTTACCCCAAATATAACATTTGTATTATTTTTGAATCCAGCTTGATATTCTGTTAAAATAGTAAAATAAAAAGTAAGTTGCCTATGGATTATTTTTTTTTCAAAAACCTTTATGATTGGGGTCAAAATAGAAATTGGTCAGTAATAGCCCGGGTTTGATGGTTCTACTCCTTTAAAAATGGGTACAATGGATTTGATTTTCCAATCGTTTGGTAAATAAGAATTGCTAATACACAAATTATAAAGATATGCAATATGAGGTGCCAAAAATTGGGAAGTCAAGTTGTTAAAAAAATAGTGTCATTATAATGCCCACTGTTTTTTTTAAACCAATTTCTGTAAGCCCCTTATAAACCTCAGTTACTACTGTATAATCTTTTGGAAAGTAAACAGAGTATTTTCATTATGAGATGTGAAATCTGTATCCAAGGCCACTGCTGGCAAACTAGGATTCTCTTTTTTAAAATGATAGATTAACTTCAGCAAAATAGTTGAATATCTTGACCTGTTTCAATGAATCATGTATTACTAAACCTTTATAGATTAGGGTACTAGGTAAAGTATGACTAGTATTCTTCCCCTGCAAACAATTAATACCAGCCCAAACTTTCCTAGGGTTGCCAGCATTAATTGAAATATGGTTTTCATAATATATGGACACATGACAGTGAGGACTGCGGGAGCCTGCAAAAGGTAACTAGCTCCCTTCTTGAGCAGCCTTTCTGCAGGGGTATTAGTCCATCTACACTTTGCAATGACTGCCCCACCCCAGCCACCCACCCAGGGGCATCTCCATCTATATCGTCATCATCTGTTCACGTGACATACCCTGATTTTTTCCAAGTCCCTGTTTCTCATTTTGGCTGTTATCTTGTGTGGTCTCTAGGAGTCAGTGTTTCCTCCTCCTTTCTCCTCTTTCCCACTCTAGCTCTTCACCTCCACTTACATATTCCTCTCTCTCCAAGTCTCTTTCTGCTTTTTTTAGCTCTCCTCACAAGTCAGTGCACTCAAGATTTGAACCCTGTACCTTTGTCCCTCTAGGAGGGCCCACTGCGCTAATCAGTCACCCCTGCTACAGAGTATATCTTTTACCCCATATCCCATCATCCCTCCTTACTACCTACTCCCCCTCCTATACCCCCACAAACCAGTCCAGCCCCTCTTTCACAACTGTTTTCACAATATCTCCTCTACCCACCTTGCTCTCACTTTTCTTCCTCTACCTCCTCCTCTTTCCTGTTGATACTTCCCTCTCAGTGTCATTCCCCACTCACCCCCCACTTTAACAGTCACCCCCACCCTACATGCACTACTGCATCCTATGCCCATAGTCACCCACACCTTCTCACAACCCCACCCTCTTCCAGCCCTCTCTGTACCCACTCCTCCTAGCAGCAGCTCACATCTTAACCCTTCCTGTCCCTGTCACTGCACCCAAATGCACTTGTCTACCCCTACAAGCACATCAACTCCATAGGATGACCCAGCTCAGTCTCCTCAGGGCTCTCCTCCTCCTCCTTCTCCTCTCATGGGAATAGCAACCCCAACCCTTGGCCAATTTTAGCCACCCTCACTTGCCCCACTGCTGACATTGGCCTCTGCCTTGCATTCATTAATATATGCAGCTTACCAAAAAAGCTTGGCAGTCTTCAGGGATGGACTGTATGACAGCACCTTAGTGTCATTGCCCAGGCTGAGACCTGGCTCTCCAGCTCCACCACTGGCTCGGCTGTAACTCTCCCCAGCTTCACCCTCCTTCACGCCAACAGACAGGGAAAGGGTGGAGTTGGTTGTGCCCTTTATATTAAGGACTCACTGCAAGGTTAATCTCTTCCCCCCCTCCACTTGAACATGGGGCACAGGCCCTTACTGTAGAAACATCTATCAGGTAGACCACTGTCCCCTCTATATCACTACAGTTTACATCCCCCCAGAAACCTGAAACTGGCATTCCACTCCATACTGAACTACCTCTCTCTTCTTCCCACAAAAAATTAGTGTATTGTCTTGGGGGACTTCAACATTAACTGGCAGTCCATGGCCACTGCACCATTTAAAGATGCCAGAGCCGCTATGGATTTAATCTAACCCAGGTAGTCACCACTCCCATGTGGCAAAACACACATGCTGGCTCCAAAACTCTTCTCAATCTTGTGTTCACTAACCACCCTCACAGGATTACAGGTGTCTCAATACTCTCCAACATCCTAAGTGATCACTCTCCAGTACTCTGCACCTGGTCCTGTAAATCCACAAAGTCCCCACCAAAAATTATCCACCATCATAAACTTAAACCAGGTAATCTTGAGCAATTAAGATACCACCTAATGCAATGTGACTGATCAACCCCCCAAAAAATCCTTAAGTTAGACATGGCACTCGACCTTATCATCCACACCTTTAATGCTGCCTGTGACAAGTTTGCACCACTGACCAAATGTGTAATGAAAGGCAACCCTACACTCTGGATCTCTCACCATCTCCTTGTCCAGATGCACCACCATGACTCCCTTTGGCAAATAGCCCTTGACATGGGCTCACCAGCTGACAGACAACGGTACCATGAGAGAAGCGACAAATGTACCTTGGCAATATGTGAAGCCAAAGTGAAACACTACAAAGCATCTCTTACATCCTCCTGGGGATCAGGCAGAAAATTCTGGAATAACATTAAAGAGCTTAGTGGAAAGACCACTCCTTCACAAATTAATATAAACGGTAACTACACCACCGATCCTAAACTTATTGCCAATGCCCTGAACTCCTCCTTCTCTGATCTTACCAATATCCTCCCTCCCCACTTCTTTGATCCCCCCTGCCCCCACACACTCCTTTGCCTAAAGATACTTGCCCCATGGGAAGCCAAACCCAGTCTACAAAAAGCCCTCAGTGGCTCCCAGTTCAACAGTGACTCTCTGGACTTAACACTACTCCACTTGACTCTCCAGGAAGTCTTTGTCCCTTCAAACAACATTCTTAATTGTTCTCTTTGTCAAGGAAAATTTCCAACTCGCTGGAAAGTGGCTACCATAACTGCAAACACAAAAGTGGTAACCACACAACCACTGGCAACTATCTACCTATATGCATCCTCCCACCCTTCTCCAAAGCCCTGGAATGCATAGTCTCAAACCAACTCTCTGAACACCTCACAAAATATGATCTCCTCTGCAAAGAACAACATGGTTTCTGAAAAGGCCACAGCGCTATCTCAGCACTCCTTGAATTTTCCTCATCCATACATCCAGCCCTTGACAAAGATCATCTTATCAACACTGTATTCATGGATCTGTCAAAGGCTTTCAACAGCATTAATCATGCTTTTCTCCTAACTACCCTCCCCCTGTTAGGTCTTTCCCAGGATACCATCAACTGGTTCTCTGAATATCTTACAGGTAGAACCCAGCAGGTCAAGATAGGTGACTCCCTCTCCACTTGTCTCCCGGTTAGGTCAGGGATGCCACAGGGCTCCATTCTGGGCCCCCTGCTTTTCAGCTTATACCTAAACGCCCTCCCTGCAGCTTGCTCAGGTAAACTTCTACTATATGCAGATGATGCTGTCTTCTACTCCTCTCACCCGAATACTGCCATACTTCAGCAATCACTCCAAACCTCCTTCATGGAGGCAGAGAAATGGTTCACCAACTGGCATCTAGTTTTGAACTACAAACAGACAAAGGTCATGACCTTTGCTCACCACCAGTTCCCTCACAAAAATTCATATCCTCAAATCATTAATGCCCACCAGACCCCCTTGAACATGTAGACACTTCATGTACCTGGGTATCATGCTTACAAAGCTTTCTTTACTGTCCCCAGAAGGCATTGCAATGGCAAATAAAGACATAAATTGGTCACAGCTCGAGTCAGTATATGATACTGACTTATTATTGGATACTTTCAGATTTCTGTATAACTCTCTGGTAGACAAATTGGCACTGTTGAAAAAAATGAGTGTTAGATCCTAAAAGCAGAAATGGATTACTATGGAGCTCTTATCTTTAATGAAATAGAGAGATCATAGGGAAATGTTTTAAGGCCAGTGGTGATGATAATTCCCTCCTGGCTTACAAGATGCTAAGAAACAAATGTAAGTCAGAAATTAAAAAGGCAAAGGTTTATTATTTCATTACTGGACAGAAAAAAGGCCTTTCATAATACCAGACACATCTGGAAGACACTAAATAAATTACTGGGAAGAAGTAAAAAAAAAAAAAAAATTTACAGAAAGGTGATAAATCCATTAGTGACCCAGGATTAGTCTCAGAACATTTAAATAACTACTTTGGTGACCTAGGTTTAAGATTGCCCAACTCTAATGACAGTCTTGTAACTCATAATTTCCTTCATTCTGACTCTGGTTTACATACCAAACTCAAATTCCTTGTAGTGCCCCTGACATAGTTAAAAAAATACTATATGTACTTAGTAATTAACGAAAACCTTATCTGATGCCTGATGGTACTGACTTCCAGATCTTAAAATTAGGCATAGATGTCTTTTTCTTATCCAGTTTCTATTATTTTCAATTTCTCAATTTTTTAAGAAGTTCCAAAGCCTTGGAAGTATTCTGTTATTAGACCTATACATAAAAGTGGCAACACAGCCCTTGCTTCCAATTATAGACCAATCTCGCTTCTTCCTCCGATGTTTAAGATCTTGGAAAGAATAATACTAGATCAGACCTCAGACCAGCTCTTTAAATACAGTTTGCTAACAGATTGCCAGCATGGCTTCAAGACAGGACATAACAGTGAAACAGCCTAGGTGAGGTCACTCTGTTGCAGCCATCTTAGTGGACCTCACCAAGGCCTTCGATCTTGTGTAGAATAATTTACACCCTAGTATTTTGGATAAGTTGCAGTTCTCCCGTGAAACCATTAAATGGTTCTCCCAGTACCTCATGACCAGGATGCATGTGACCAGCACTGATGGCCACTATTCTTCACCTAAGTCAATTAAGTGGGGTGTTCCCCAGGGATCCATAGTCCCAAGTTCTTGTGTTTCAAGTGTGACGTTGACAGTCAGTTCTGAGTGCTGTATAATTTTTTTCTAATATTAATGTATTACTGACTGTCTCTGCTGAAAATCTGATGCTCTAGGAGTGACCTCGCGCCCGCCAGGTTTCAGCTAAAAGATGAAAGCCATGAGGAAATGATAAAACAGCATGTGAGATCACACACACACAGGTTTTAGAGACAGTGTGTTACATGGAAGGCCTTAATAAAGGACCTCCTGTTTTTCTGAGTTAATTACAGGCTGGTTAAAACTTGAGTTGAGCATATCCATTTTATGATGGTTCCAGAGGAAGAAAAGCAGGTTGTGACCTATTATTGTGAAAATCATAAAGATGCTTTCATGTCCTGGAAGGGGGAAGCTTATTATGAGATCAAAGAAGTGTCATTTGAAGGACAGACATGAATTATGCTGAAGTTGCAGAATTTAATACTGGGGAAAGACATCCTGTTTTTATAGATATATGTTTTTTATATATTCTGACAGAGGAAGAACTAGATGACATCACCAAAAAGGAGTTGATAAATACAGTTTGCTTTAAGGAATAATTCTGTTCTACAGAGATACTTTTTTCTAGACTCTCGACAAGGACACATCTGTGAGCACTTTAAGCAGGTATTTAGAGACTAAGTACTGTAGTAGGAATTGCACTGTTTAAACCTTGTTCTTTTAAAAGATTTGTGTCTTGTGATATAACAGTTCTGTATTTTGTGTTTGACATATTTTTAGTAAAAACTCTTTTTAGAGCTTACTTGGTCTGCCTTTGTTTTTCCTTCACTTGTAAGAAGAGTATATATGGTTATAGCAGACACGAAGCATAAGCTTGAATGGTGGTACCAAACTGGAAAGAGAAGCGTTTAAAATCTGAGATCTTTATTAAAGTTTTTAAAGGTTCATCTCTGTATACCTGGTTAGGTGCCCATAGGCAAGGATATCTGGCCCCCAAAGACAGATATATCTAAGCCCCTGCACTGGGTACACTAGTAAAAGGTTCACAGTTTGAATCCCTCAAGAACTGAGACCAAAGGTTGATCCAAACTCACAAAACAGACAAAAGGGTTACCTTGGTCTGTTAAACTGTTCACAAGACCGCATTCAGAGGTTGGCACTTTGGGAGTAGAGGGCCTGACCTGCTGAGTGGGTTTGTGACATCAAGTTCCACCACAATGTATGCAGCTGATTCCGTAATTTATGAGGCCAGACAAACATCTAATGAAGCCCTCCACAAAATTCAGATCTATTTTAATTCTTTTCAAAATTGGTTAATCTCTAATTCACTACTTCTTAATTCAGCCAAAACCAAAAATCATGTTGTTCTCTAACAAAACAAAAAAAAAAATAAAAACAGTACTGTTGACCTAGTTCCTGTTCGTGGTGTCATGTGTCATGGGAAACACCACTGAACTGGTTGACACATTCAAATATCTGGGTGTTGTACAAATCTCACTTTTGAACCCCATTACTAAAAAATATTACTTGGTTGTATAGAATAAAGCCATTTTTTTCAGTTTATCTTTTTATTGGAATTTTTCAAGATGAGAGTACACTGAATACAGTTGTGAAAACAAACAACTTCCATATAAGGTATAAATTCTGCCTTGTACACATACTTAAACTAACTTGTACAAAATGAGCTCAAGGCAATGACCGAGCACATTCTAAGATTACAAGTATTAAAATCAGTAAGATAATGTAATTATGTAATTATTAAGAAAAACATGGCAAAAAGAGTATTAGAGGGAGTGCTATGGAGAAATTTTAATTAACATCTTAACAATATGTGTAACAAGTAACATGTATGACTTAGATATAGTATGTTATATAGGAAGGTACAAATGTGTACTGTATAGTAGAAAACAGGAAACAGCAAGAGCGAAAAGGATAAGAGAGATAAAGAAAAGGAAGAGAAAAGAAGAGAAAGAGAGAGAGAGATACAGAGAGACACCTATTCATGTGTAAATATGTGTGATATATACAAGGTAACAATAGGTGAGAAAAAGCAAGCATTTTGAAGGTCAAAATCTATATTATTACTCCTTGTTAAACATCTCATTCTCATTAATTGGAAATCCCATTCTGTTCCATCTTTTTCAGATATTCTTCAGAATCTTTCTCAATATGCTCCTCTAGACTGCCTATTCCATGTCTCTTCTGACTGACTGACTTAATATATATCATGGATGTTGGCAGGACTATTTCTCGTACATGAATTAAGCCATTTTTGAGAAATGAATCAAGGATGCTCCTGATGCACAGTTTTCTTCTTAGTTTCCTGGATTATGGACTTACAGTTTATTCAGCTATGAACTGCAGATTTCTGGATAGACTTACTTATAACTCCATTTTGAGATTCATGACTTCTGCTCCTGCAAGAACCCATCATTATCTTCTTTTGAAATGTTCTAATTGGCTCTCTCTGATCAATAGAATACACTTTAAAATGAGTGTTTTTTCTTTAAAATAAAAGCTGGTTTCTTGCTTAAATCAATAAGCTCATTTTTCTCAGATATCTAACCTGCAAAGGTGCCAGAACTCCATCTTTGCTTACATTTGGCTTACCGTTTTTCAAGAAAGCCTTAGGCAAACAATCTTTATAATACAAGAGTCCATATTCTTTTAATTCTCTCCACCAGGATGTGTTGAATTATAATTCATTACTGTCTTTTAAAACCAGACTGAAAAAACACTTACAGCTTTCTCAGCAATGCACATGTTAATTTAATATTGCATTTGTTTTATAATGTCTGCATTGTATTTGTCATTGTATTGTATATTTATGTAATGTTTGTTGTCCATGAAAATAGGCAGTTATGCACATCAGACAAACAACGATAAAAAATAAAATGAAATGAAAAGCACTTTTTAGTGTTGCAAATGGCCCTTTTACTGTCGCAAATCTGCCATTTTGTTTTCAGTTAGTGATCAGAAAAATGCTTGGCATTTAAAATTGGGACCCTCTAGCAACCTAATTCTTTTTGTATTCTCCTAGTCGGGCCCTGAGGATGCTAGCCATGTCTTTATTTTGGGGTAAAACACCCCAGAAATATATTTTTCAAAATTCTGGTAAAAGTACTTTCGCAAAGTACCGTCGCACTTGCGACACTGTCGAATGAATTTGCAAAAGCTTTTGCAAATTGTGACAGTACTTTTCTAGGTTGTGGGAAAATGACAGCAATTCTTTGGCACCCAGCTGCAAAAGAACAGTTTGGTGCTTTGCCCTGAAATTTGAAGGGAACACTGCAGACATCTCACAGATGTGCCTTTCAGCATTTTGTTGAAAAAATATTACACTGTGGCAAAGTTACAGCACTCCAAAGTTGATGTTTTTTCCCATAGGATAACATTATGGTGTATGACGCTTTGCAGCAATCCTTTGGTGCCCTGCTGCAAAATAACGGTTTGGTCTTTTGGGCTGAAATTTGGAGGGAAGACAGCCAACATCCCACATATGTGCCTTTTGGTGGTTTGGTGAAAAAATATTACAGGGAGCCAAAGTTATTGCACTCCAAACTTCTCCTTTTTCCCGTAGGATAACATTACGGCGTTCACAGCGCCTTTCAGGGCCCGTATCTCGGAAATGGTGCGAGATACGGACTTTTCATCGGAAAAATGCTTAGCCCCACATAAATCATACAACTTTTACATTTTTTTCTATGTCGTACAGTCCCTGAGATATAAGCAATTTAGTATTCCAACTCCTCATTTTCTGCTCCGAGACCCATTATTATGCATACATTCTTTGTACTCACTGTCTTTCTCTATGAAGTTTTTGGGGAAAACCAGCCTGTGCGCTTACATTACTGTTACCATTGCCCTTTCCGCTTCTGATTCCGTACCCGTTTCACTTACCGTTCATGTCTACGCCACCATGTGCGTTATCCTTTGCATTTTTATTTGTGCTTGCGTTTCTGTTATTTATTACCATTTGTGTCTACAGTACTGTTTCTCTTTCTGTTTCGCTTTGTGTCACCATGCCCATTGCCATTTGCATTTGTGGGCACAATGTTACTATGTGACAAGACATCACGTGGGCCCCGCGTTCCCGCCGCCACATTACTGTAGACAGAAATGTTAAAAACAATGCAAACGCAAATGAAAATGCAAAGGGTAATGCACATGGTGGCGTAAACGTGAACGGTAAGTGAAACGGGTATGGAACCGCAAGCAGAAATGGTAATGGTAACAGTAATGTAAGCGCACAGGCTGGTTTTCCCCAAAAGCTGTATAAAGAAACACAGTGAGTAGAAAGAATGTATGCAAAATAATGACTCTCGGAACACAAAAATGAGGACTTGGAATAATAAATTGCTTATATCTCAGTAACCGTATGACATATAAAAAAAATTTAAAAGTCATATGTATTATCACTTTCCTGGCTAGTTTTGTACTTAGCCCCCATAAGAATTTTTTTGACAAAAAGTCAGTATCTCGCACCGTTTTTGAGATACGGGCCCTGATTGGCACGGCGAATGTCGTCATGTTATCCTATGGGAAAAAAACAGAAGTTCGGACTGCCATAACGTTGCCTCCCTGTAATATTTTTTCACCACACAACTGAATGGCACATCTGTGCGATGTTGGCTGTGTTCCTTGCAAATTTCAGCCCAAAAGACCAAACCGTTATTTTGCAGCAGGGCACCAAATGATTGCTGCAATGCGTCGTATGCCGTAATGTTATCCTATGGGAAAAAGCGTCAACTTTGGAGTACCGTAACTTTGCCGCCGTGTAATATTTTTTCAGTGAAATACTGAAAGGCACATTTGTGAGATGTCGGCTGCGTTCCCCCAAATTTCAGCCCAAAACTCCAAACCGTTGTTTTGCAGCGGGCTAGGAAAGAAGTACTGTTATTTTGGGCATAGTGTCGCAAAGTAGTGTTGTGATTTGCGAAAGCTTTTGTAAAAATTTGCGACACTTTCATGAGTGCAACACTACTTTGCAATAGTACTTTTTCCAGAAATCTGAAAAACATATTTCTGGGGTGTTTTACCCCAAAATAAAGACATGGCTAGCATCCTCAGAGCCTGACTAGGTGAATACAAAAAGAAATAGGTTGCTAGAGGGTCTCAATTTTAAATGCAAGCATTTTTCTGATCACTAACTGAAAACAAAATGGTGGATTTGTGACAGTAAAAGGGCAATTTGGAACAGTAAAAAGTGCATTTACGAAAGTGCTGAACTTGTTGTTAACTTTTCCCATTGACTTATAATGGGAACTTGTTGTTTGAATAACTTTTGAACCGTTTAATATTTTTTCACGAAATCTTTGAAAGGCACATCAGGGCCCTGGCTGCACATTCCCTGAAGTTTTCAGACTGGTTGCGCAAACCGTGTGACCTGTAGATGCGACCGTGTATATATATATATATATATATATATATATTCATGGCAAAAAACTCTGTTTAATGCATCAGTTAGGGTTGTTGCACAGTGACAAAAGTGAGGAAATTTGCTGTTAGGGTTGAAAACCCTAACTCCGAATTCACCCCCCCAGCTCCACACACACACACACATATGCAAGTATGGGGGAGGACCAAGTCAACACAACCAATGACAGACATCCAGCAGGAGGTGACAGAAATAACAAACAATTGTCTAAATGTACTACGAGACATCCCCACCCACCTGACCAGGTACTGCATGCTCAGTGGAGATCAACAGCAAAACTGAGGCCATGTACACCAAACGTACACATCCCTGATTGCAGCTTTGCAGATTGCAGTTTTCAACCCTAACAGCGAATTTCCTCACTTTTGTCGCTGTGCAACAACCCTAACTGATGCATTAAACAGAGTTTTTTGCCATGAATATCCTGTCTTTTTCAGAACTATTACTTAGTATAGTACATGATTTATACTTGTAAGAATACTGAGCATACATACAAAAAATGTTCCAAGATCAGGAATTCTTCAAGTCTTGTAGTTGTATTTACTGTTATTAACAGTAACAGTGGTTCACTGTGAATCATATTGTTTTTATATGACCATATTTATAGTAATTTGTAATTGTTATTCCATTATTTTTTTTATGTAACAGTGTCTTACTCATTTTATTTGTGAGCACATATGTGAAGAAAAAGATTTACATAACTAAAAGAGTATATGACATGACATGGACACCATTAGCTCATCTATTGAACAAATGAATATGTTACTGTAGTAACTTGTGATTTTATAGACATTGGTTTTACAACCAACTGAGGTGGTAGCACCAATCATGTGAAGAGACATGGAAGAGGTTTGCTGGTACTGAATACATAACTTTGTTGTAAGTACACCAACACCAAAATTTCACTGTTGTACTAGCAGGCACATACTCATCTTCATCATGTTACACAAAACCACAATCTGTAGCACTAGGTGCATGAAGCAACAATAGTGTGCCACAAGTGGAGTAAGGTACCAGTGTCACACATCTAAGTTACTACTATGGAGAATCACAACTGTAATACCACAATAGTGTGGTATGATCTTTCACAAATGAGAAAATAACAGTTGTGTAAATCTTGTTTAAACTATTTTAAATAAAGATCGCCAGTACACAATAACACAAAAAACACAAGAGAGTTTGAATTAAATTTTTGTTTTACTGAAAAAATATAATACCTATTAAAAATTACACTCAAAAAAATATTATTCTTTTTATAAAAAATAAAAAAATATATATTTACAAATATGATGTTAATACAAATAAAAAAATACTTATTAAACTGTGTATTACATCATACACAAAATAAATATTTTATAAAAATAAATACTTTTTTACAGAAATAAAAAAAAAAATTCATGCAAAGTCTTTGGTCATGTTTAGTGCAACACTTGCGAGAGGTGTGTGCACTGCTTGAGGCAATCCAAGCTGGAAACTGGATTCAATGTGGAGGTGCAAAGGAAGTGGAAGCTGTTGCGCCCTCTGGAGGAGATACCGGACTACTGTGAAGGGTGGCCAGTTTTCCCCAGGGAAGCTGCAGGAACAGATGGTGCTGGTGGAGATGAAGCACTGCTACTGGCCACAGTGCCATCAGCCGCTGCTACGACTGGCTCGAGCACGAGGTTGACAGTCCGCTGTTGTGCTTCCAAGAGAGACAGCATCCTACCCTGCCTCTCAAGGAGCACAACATGTTGTTCACGCAGACTGCCAACTCTCAGCATGGCTGTCTGTAGCAGCGTAGTGGCTGTCATTTCCCGCAATCGCCGCGCCCTACAAAAATACAAAAATAATGATGAATACACAAGACAAATGAAACAGTTATTACTTTCAACTATTTAACTTCAAATATTTCCTAGCTACTGCAATATCATAAATGCATTCATTTCAAAGTTATGATAATATTTTGAACTGTGATGCTAAACTATTTAGTTATGTTATTTGTGTCTCTATTATACTTTATTATCTATATAATGTAATGAGCTGACAACATCAAAAAACTTATACTAACATGTGGTTTACAATGCTATTCTTATATTTTATTCAGTAGTCATAAGAATTCAGTATGTACATACTTTTGCATAATCAACAGTAGAATACCATACAATTGAAATAGATCCTCATCAAGTGTGAGAATTGTTACTTCACCATGTCTGCCTAAAATGTCTAGTCATCTCTGCAAAAAAAACGCAACTACCTTGACATGAACACTATCATAATATACTTAAAATGTGTACATAATCATTATCACTTTGATGATTGTTTGAAAGCAAACAGCTTGTGAGCCGTATTTCTGCCTCTCAACACACATCACTATTTTAAATAATTAAGTCACTGATATGACATGCATTCAGCAGAATACCATTAACAAGCTATTATGTAGAATTATCATAGACGTACATTCTGGAGATTTTCTAGAACAGCAAATTCATAATAATTATGTCTTGTGAAGCACTCCCTATATGTACACTCAAGAACCTACATGTGTTACATATTTACAGCAAAAATGCACTCCACAAACATGCCAGAGATCTTCAAGTATATAAACAACATAAATAACAGATTTTTAGGTTGCATAACTATAAGACATTCACACAAGTAACTTAAAACTTAAACTTGAGTAAGGGAAAAGCTAGTCAAAATAAACAGATTAAAATCATTGTTGCACCATTGGATGACCATAATGTGCAGATAACTGGGCTTTTTCCAGTGACACAGGGTAAAATTTGTCAACACTATCTGGCACAGCAGTAATAAGGTTCTTCAATGTACTATCTGACATTTAAACAATAATGTACTGCAGGGTTACTGTTGTGCTGGGATAACATCATGCCTGTGGTGATTAGGCATGAGGCCACAAGCAGAGTGCAACTAATCACCCCAGATGTGACGTTAACCCAGCAGAACACACACCCCAGAGTGCATTATTGCAATTATACAATGGCTTGTTGGTACTAATAAAAGAAAAATGTTAAAAAAAAAATCATAAAAAGTGTATTTTTATTTGATTTTTCAATGGAGAGGCATAGTTAAAAAAAAATAGTCCCATTGTAATGTTATCGTGTGTCTGCTGTCTCCTCCTGCACCCACCCCCTCCCAGGAAAGTACAGCACTCCACACACTAACATTCCAAAATGGAACCAGTTAATATTTTTTTTAATTAGTATTTCTGGGTTTTTTTTATGGCTTTAAAATCAACTGCAGGGAAGTTGAGGAACCGCAATAGCAGTTACGGGTTGTTTGAACAGTTAGTGATTGGCAGCAATGCAGGAAATTTTTGTGGACTACGTATTTCAATCTGAGTGTCCTTTTATCAATTATTTGTTTTATTTTTAATGGTTGTGGTAACACTGCAGCACTTCGAGGAAGCAAGCCGGAATCACAGGATTGTGACAATCTGAAAGGTCTCATGCTGCTGCTGACAGGAAAATTGAAATGCTGTCTAAAATGACATTTATTTTTAATTTAAAAGATATGTTTATAGTCAGGGATACTGTCGGTGAATATTCCTGTAGGTGGTTTTGGCTGGCAAGTTGTCGAGAATTACTGTGCTGGTGCCCCAGCGGACAGGGATATTTAAATGGCGTCTATAATTACACTTTTTTTTTTTAAATGGGCACACTGTCTGTGAGTGGGGCACAGGGAGTTATTTCACTATATCTGGTGGGAAGATGAGCAACTTAGGGATAATTTGCACTTTCATGGCTGCTGGTCACTGTTAGGCGAGTCAGAAGCACTCGCAGTAAGTTAAAGACGGTTGAGAGTGTGAATGACAAATGGAGGATTGCACTGCCAAGCAGCTACGTGGACTGATTTCTTGTTTTCCCGAAAAGTTATGTGGCCACCTTGGTGCTGGAACTAGAGCCGTGATGTTGTGCTGGGATACCATCACAGGTCCAGTCCCAGAGTCACCAATGGGAGCACACGATTTGTCTTTCCCATTGTATTATATGGAATAAACAATTATCAATACCAATTATTGCTTTGCTATCATTAACATTAATAGTGTAATAGTAATAAAGTTTCTAACTGATGCCAAAGCACTCACACCCTGCAGAGGATGACAGGCATTAGTTTGTCCCTGTGGCTGTTAGATATTGCAAGGCAGAAAAAGATGTTGATAATGGCATAAGAAAAAAACAGCTGTGCAGTACATTAGAAGGTGACAAAATTAATTACACTGTTAAACATTTTGTATATAAATACACAGCATTTTCAAATCTACTACAGTGCGTGGGAAATATCTAATACCCGACTGCAATGATAAAATGTAATGCTCATCTCACAACAAATATTTCAAGTACCCTTATTAGCACCTTTGCTCACATACACTGTCACTGTTATGTCCTCACATTGTACCAAAAAGTGGTTTGGCACAGCACCCATGCCATCATATAGTGAAAGTGTGAAAACACAGTTTGACAGTATAGGTGAGCATTCAAAGTCAGTATGCCAACAGGCAGTGGGCTCCCCCTGTCATCACAGTAAAACAGCAAGGTGTAGTTATCAACAGGAACATTGCTCACCACCAATGTTGACAACCATAGGGTACTTGACAAGAATGCAGATAATAGCAACAAAGCATAATGAAATGCTGCTCAGAGCATGACAAGCTTTGCTAAAATTGAAGTAGAGCTTCACTTACAAATGTAGGGTGATTGCATTATACTTTACACAGCCAGTAATCTGTAACCTGCATTCACCCAACAGCATTACTGCCCCAAATCAGCACACTTTTAACATGTTGCTGTGCAGCTGCATCAATGCAATATAAAAGAAAAGTTTAGAGTACCATAAAATGTCATTATTAATAACACACCTGGAGAAGTAAGACACAATAATAATAACATACATTCTAAGTTCACAGTACCATGGGACTACATCTTGCTTAGAAAGATTTTCAGATTTCACTTATGTGGTGGGCTGGCACTGGCCTCCTGCTTCACCTCCACTGCTTGTACATCTGCAGCTTCCCCGGGCTCTATAAAAGCAAGCAAGCAAGGTTTAAAATGATCACATTAATAGATGAAATATCAAACTAAGAGTCTTTTTCTTTAAAACGTCAATTTCTAAAACTACATCATTGCGTACAACTATCATATGAATACATGTCTCTTCACAAAAACAGCTGTCTCTCCAGTTAGATGTATGTTCTTAACTCAGTATTACATGCATACAACAACTCTTCTCATATGCAGAAAGGCACACAAAGTTGAAATTATGAAACCATGTGTCTGCGTTCTTTCAAGACAAATGTCCATGAAACCCAGAACACTTAATATAAGAAATTCATTCGTTTTTGGTGGTTCCCTAACAATGTTTGTCAATTACATTTCACAAGAAAACACAGAAATCTATAATTGATAGTATGCAATGCAGAACAAGCAGTGCCTACCCATGAATGACAATAGTTAAAACACTTTGATAATGCATATTTCTTTCAGTGAAACATCCTAACAACCTTATGTGTACCTATAATTTACATACATGTAAACCTAACTATATGATGACCTCTTTTTTAAACAGTTTGACAAAATGTGTTATTATAATAGCAAGAACAAAAAAAAACGTATCATGTAACTCTTCACTTAATGACCCTCTAGCTGAATATGACAGTCTTTATGCGTTATTAAGCATACTACCCCTACAGGGCTATTAAAACACATTAACAAACATGTGGACACTCTATGCTGCCCATCTATAAATATAGCAATAATAAAAATGAAACATTCCCAGCAGATAGAAAACTACTAAGTATATAAGCATCTAGGAACATCTGTTAATTAGCTACAGATAATTAAACAGCACACTAGTGAATACCAGTGAGACATCAACAACATTACAATTGGTACTCAATTACTCATTGTACATGAAACTCCAGTACCAAAAGTAGCAGAGCACAAGAGATGGCCCCAAAAAAAACACCATATTATTACTACTAAGTACCCTATGGACATACATCCATTGTCACACACATGAGAAATAGTATCCCACTCACAAGTGTAATAACAGCAGTTTGTCATGCTGTCTCGGGATGTTGTTCCATGCTGCCACTGCACATTCACTACAGTTGCTTACCACCTTTTAGAAGTATTTTGTGTCAGAAGAAAGTCTTGTTTCTTATTTGTAAACACCATAAAAGATTTGGAATACTATTCTCTTATGCATTTACAGTTTTTGACAATGACAATCTTAAAGATACATGGTTGAGAACAGCACTCCCCATAAATGTGTGTGCTTAGTATGGAAATGCTTACAGAGCATGGAGATTTTAAGCCGGTACACCAGTAATGGGAATTATTTGTTAATTATCAAATTTGGTAACCTGATAACTTTTTCTTTTATTCAGAGTCATTCTACAGTCACCTCTTTAAAATGTTTAACTTGTAGAATGTGAGATGGGAATTTAGCAGTAACCGAGGAGGAAAGCTGATAGTGCACCTTTAAGTGTTGTCTGCTGCCACATGAGAGACTGCCTCTTTCTTCCTTGTATGGAATGATAAAAAAAAATGCTTTCAACCCATTAAACAATAAAAAAGAATACATACATGATTCAAACAATACTGAATCAGTAAAGACCTTTTTTTAAAAATACAGCCTTAACTTCTGCAGCTAACACATAACATAATTTTGTAACACAGACCAATAACATAGAACAATTATTTATATCAGACTCTTACCATCAGACTCAATAATAATGACACTTTCTGTGTCCGACTGGCCACCCTCCACAGATTCACGCTGTGCTGGTACTACCTCATGGGAAGCCGGGGGAGACTTCCGGTGTTCTAGCACGAAACAGAAAAAAAAATATGCAAGTGGTTGATGTGAATCACAGTACAGTTTTTAAATAGTTGCAACAACAGTAAAGCAAGCACCACATAGATACCGACGTGGAGCCTTTGCAAAAGAGTCTGTGACTCAAAGGGTTGTAATTCTGATTGTTTCCAAATAAACAAATAAACAAATAAACAAACATTGCTTTTAATTATACAGACCACAAGCATTGTGCCCACATATTACAATAACAATTGGATTTATTGTGGAGGGGGCCCTCACACCATTATCTACATAGTCTTTAACTGCTGGGGCACCAAACACTATTGATATGTACATTTCTACATCTCTGTCTGTATATGTAGCACACAGGACAGACCATGACTCAATATTGTATTACTGCTTACTGAAAATACTTCCCCCTTTTAAATGTACAGCAATGCATCTTGTACTTGTGACAGACAGCTGCAGCACACATAGAAAACTGCACAACATCGGCAAATACAGTAACTTAATTGTAACAGGTGTGTAATAAATATGAAATGTAATATGATACCACTATGTTTGTTGCACACGTGTGCAAAGTAACCTGTAATACATACACAGTATTACAGAGTTATAAGTTCAATACCACTACATTGCAATAACTATCAGTTACATATTGTTCTCTACCAACATACCATAATAGGAACTGCGTATATGTATAAATGTACTATTTCTGGTATGGCTATGTTAGCAAACTGTGGCTTGTGACTGAACAACAGCACAGTAAATAAATGCAACAATTCAGCTACATATTTTAATAGTACATCCTTACATATAGTATTAACTATTATAAAAAGGGTGTGACAAACACAGCTTTCTGATTGGTAGCAAACATTCTATTAGCCGTATGTTAATCTTTGATTTACATATATGTAAGACTAATCACATGCAAAACAAGGTTCTACACCATTTACTAAATATTTGTATAATAATACTAATAAGGCAGGCTCAGTGTTTATATTAATGGTCATAATCACCCTGTGAAACATTGTAACTTCGGCTGTGCCTCATGCCACATCACACAACTAGACAGTGATTTACACACCATTAACATAATCACTGCTCATGTCTTATTGCTTAATCATGTTGTATGCAATAATTGTTACAAATTCTGAATACATGCACATCCATAATGAAAACTTCTGCTGATTTACTTACGGTGAGTAAGGCACTCCCCAGCAGCTAGCTTGCCAGCAGCTTCCGATAGTTCATATGCAAGGTAGTACCAGCACGTATCGTTGTCCGGTATCCCCTCACGTTGTTTCAGCATGTAAAAACGTTGGCACAACAGCTTCCACTTCCGCTTCAACTGCATGATACTCTTGTTTTTGACTTTTAAAGCTATGTGCAGGAAGCTATTTATGCGCCTCCACATTGAATCCAGTTTCTGGTTCGTACCCCTCATAAGAACCTTTGGATTGCCTCTAGCTTGGACTGCCTCAAGCAGTGCACACACCTCTCTCAAGGTCCACTACCTCATTCTGTAAATTTTAGATTTTTAATTCTGAAATACAAACAGAAAGAAACATCCACATTACTATCATCTAACAATATTATTCATTAGTTAAACTAATTCCATATAATACTTATTAAATTAAAGACCACATCTATTTCAACATAGCGAAACACATCTCAGTAGCATTATGCAGCCCCAAGCAAAGATTCAGCCACCTCAACAGTAATAACAGCTGCTGCTATGCTATGGTGTCCTGCACGCCATGCCACAGTACTATCGGGGTGGGGGCTACTTCATCGAACTATGAGATTGCACACACCATCACATATCCATGTCTACACTGAAGTGTTCACACAGCATGAGGTATACAATTGTCTTTTGCAAACTTGCACCACAGTTATTGAGCTGTTGCACACCACCCTCACCTAAACTGTGTAGAACAGACTGCATCACACACTACGGATCTATGTGTCTGTATCCAGGTAAGCACCAGACTTGGACATGTGATTTTCTGCTACTGTCCATAACACCATAACTGCACCCTTCAAACATACAACACAGCATAGTAAAGTGATGTAAAACACAGATGAACCACACATTGCAGAACTGTGCACACACCTACACATACACTTAATATATGTGAAGATGGCTAACAAACCGATTAAAAGTTCAATAGTATGATAATTGTGTTGTGCATTCATGGCAGAAAATATACTAATTACTACCCATATCTGTTACATTAAAAATGATTCAATTCCCACACATACCAGTAAAGAAACGTATACATTAAACAGCACCACAGTGTTTTATTGTTGTTGTACACACACCATACTGTATCAGCTACAATACTGTAAGACCACAGTAAATGCTATAGTCACTTAACAAACTCAAACTATATACAAATGTTGAGACATAACAACATCATACAATTGTGAACTGACAGCAGCAGGGTAAATTACTAGTGCTGTGTCCCCACTATTCTAATATAGCAAACAAATATATATGTGGCATGTATGTGAATGATGCATGCAGTTGATCTATTTTTTGACCACATTTATATGGTTCTGAAAAGAACCTTTGTGTATACTGTAATATTTCATCAAACAGTCTGACAATCTTATAGGACTTTGAGGATTCCATCTCGAAGGTCTCCCAGAAAATGGCAATTGCCAGCATGAGAGAAATGTACACCATCTGGTAAGAATAGCCAATCATTACAGTATTTTATTTCAGGGTGACGTATAGTATGCATTCCATGCATGCGTAGAAAAGCAGTTATCTGTACATTTACTTTTCTGCGAGCTCTGTCAATCAGTTACATATGATGTTCTGCTTGCAGACCTATGCTCTGTAATCTGAAACATGATAATACAGGCAGGCAACATAGACATAATGAAACAAGTCCAATTTTGCCTCTGTAACTAGAATCTACCCAGCGTTTTGAGCCCAAATCATTGCCTCCAAGATGTATAAGCAGTATGTCAGGAGGAGAGTGAGTTTTCAAAGTCTGTGCATGGTTGGCATAAGGTGTTCCATCTCATGCCACCACGACCAAACCATCTTACATAGCAATTGGGGCTGCGGTCCCTCCCAAAATTAATGAACTGCAAACTCAGCTGCTCGTCTTATGTAACTGCTTCCAACTATCCACAAAATCATTTTGCTATTTTCTGCCATTCTAAGTTTTAAAACTCAGAGTTGTACAGAGAGCTACAAAGAAAGTCAGTGTTCACCCTACAGTGACCAGACAGCACTGAAAATCAAACTGATATTTTCCCTCCTTATTTTAACCTAGCTTCTATGGGTTCAGACAAAACACACAAATAAAAAAAACATTCCCTGCTGCTCTGGCTTCATTAACCAATGTAACTGATGCATTCAGTATTACTAGACCTATGTTCCTGCAAAAATCTGCAACCACTGACAACTGGGAAAATGCATCCTTTTCATAGGCAGTTTTAAACAATTACAACATCAGAAACAAGTCTGATTGGTTCCATTTTCTCATAGAACTCCACGTGCACCTTCCTATCTACCTCCATTTGCAGCTGTATCTGTACAAGTTAGTACTAAAATGATTTCTCACTTTAAACTATTTTCTCTCAAGAATATAGCCTGCTAAACAATAACAAGTTACATTATGAGATTCAACATAAAAACATTTTGATTAATAGTATTTACATGTTGTTATAAGTTTTTTTAATACTAGAAAAAATCATTTGAAGATAGACTGTACTTACAGTTTCAAACTGCTCTCTCTCAGCAATATTGAAAATGGCTCCTGTTTACTTGTTCTTCAGTGTTGTCTGTCTCTGATTGGTTCTCAGAAATGGCCTGACAAATCTTAAATTACATTGGTAGAGCTAGCTGTCACTCAAACACACTGTTTTCTGATTCGATAATGAAGGTTTCTGCCACTCCCAAGTGTTAGATTAACTTTACTGTCGAATGCACGAAAGTACATTTGCGACACTTTCGCAAGCACGACAGTACTTTTTGAGAAACTTTTGTGCTCATGAAAGTAATTTTCCAAGACTGTCTATTTATTGGCACAATTTCAGATTTTATGGCAAAATAGCTCAATTTTCAATTATAAACACATTATGTGCTGCGTAGCTGCTTCAAACTCAGTGCACTTCAGATATTTAACATTTACATCGTTCCAAGTGTGCATAACAACTGATCAACGCAGACTTGTGAAACAGTTATTTGTTGTAATTTTCACACCCAAATGTAAACATAGCCATTTTAAGACCTCTGCTCATAACAGTGTCACTCTGATTTTTATACATTTGTACCATATAGTCATTTCTCACATAAACTGAGCCAAAATGCAGCACATAAGTAAAAACACAGTTTTGTCCAGATGTGAGAAATGAAATCTGTACTATTGATAAGGTTGTGTGTTAAAACCAAAATTTGTAATTCTCAACTGAAAAGTATGACAATACACAAACTTACAAGTGTACATCTGAACTGCACTATGCAAGCTTGTAAATCAGAAATGTTTCGGAATTCTCACACCAATTTTTCTACATATTCATTTTAAGTCGTTTGCTCATAAACACTGGCACTGTAATTTTGTGACTGTGCCCCATACAGTGATTTCGTTAATCAACTGCAGCATTGCACAGTACATGTGCGGAAAAACATTTTTTGCATGTTGTTAAAAATAACAGCTCCAATAGTCATAAACAGGTGTACTAAAAACACAATGTTGATAATGTGCAGCAACTATATTGAAATTTTGTTAACATACAAGCATACATAGCAACTGTGCTAGACGCAGTCACACAACAGTAATAGTGCCATGTTCTCCCTCTAATTGTAAACATACTAATTGTAACAGATTTGGTAATGAACACTATCACTCTCAAGTTTTTGGTCTACCATATAGTGAATTAGCATACTGACTATGGCATGACACGCTACATGGTCGAAAACACATTTTTGTCGACATGTAACAAATTACACCTATCCTAATCATAAGTACACATGGGGAAAAAAAAGCTTTTAAATGTGGACTAGAAATATTGAGAATGCACAAACTTCTGATATTACGTAGCAAGTACGCAATGCACATTCATAAAAACTACTGTTTAGTTATGTTTTTACCAAATTGTAAACATACTTAACTTACAATTCTATCAATACACACTGTTATAAGAAATTTACTGAAGTCTATTCTAACACTTTTTTTTCCTCTGTCTCTCATACAGGTGCCTGATACTTATTTAAGATTGCCTTCTGTCACTGTCAACCATAATAGCAAAATATGCCAACTAAATACAGACGTAGATGTGTCTCAAAACGAGAGCGGTATAATAGTACTACACTGTTGTATAAGGGCAACAAACAAAACAGTAAAGTCACACCAGAAAATGAACATCGACAGACCTTTACTGCAACAGTGACCCCAACATCAAGTCACTGCACAACCAAACGAAATTCCTTAACAGAAAAGAAAAAATGTATACCATCACAAATGTTGTGTAGATCTGTGAGACGAAACACAACTATTTTGAGTGTAACCATCAAGAAACGCTCAAAACAATGGCGTAAACTCACAAATGCTGATTTACAACTCAGAAAGAGAAAGTATTTCCGATCACTAGCAAGTAAAGCTAAGATCGAAAGACTTATCGCTGCTGTGCTGCGGCACACCCGCAAAAAGAGTAAGAGTCACCTGTCTCTGATGAATTTACGTCTGAAAGTGTGAACTTTGTCAACAGAGCACTGTTTGTACTACATCGATTGTATGTAAGATGTGTCATGTGCTTGAACAATTCAGGAAACTTGTATATGCCATAAAAAAGGCTCAACAGTATCCTTGTTTGACTGTTGACAACTTCTGTCATGTTTTCACAGGACAGTGGCTGCTCACACAGCACTCAGAGGCATATTTTTGGGAAGAGTCTTATCATTACTTAACTAAAGAACACACGTTCAGTATTGATGAGTACGGCAAACTAACAAATGTCCTCAGTATCTCTGATGACAATCAATTGGATACTGAGGATGACTGTGATCCAACCACAGTCTTCAATAAATGGCACTGTCTGGCATGGCCATGTGATGACACCTGCAACCGTAGGCAATCATCATTTGAAAAAGTAGAACACTTTGTAAACCTATTTGTAATAACAGATCGCAAAGACAGACATAAACTGTTTACAAAAATTGACCATTGTGAAATCTGGCCACATACTGGACTCATGGGTCACTCACTTGCATGTTTCGATAGTGGTGTTTGTGATAGTATTTTTCACAACATGCGGATGCTTGCAGTGCATCAAACAGGCATGCGAAACTTTGTCTACAGAGTATATGAAGTACAGCAAGCTGTACATCAGTACACTTGTTTAAATGACTTATTGCAATCAGGTGACATACAGGGTGCTATCATGTTCCTAAAAAAACTGCAACACATTACTTCTGTACCAGAAACAACTAATTTTCGGTGTAACACTTCTGCAGAAAAATCTGTTTAATTGTTAGAAAATGACATTCTGAGACAGTACGGGAAGGAAATTGCTAAGTTTGAGGTTGCAAAGTCTCAGAAGTTTGATTCTGTATGTGTGTCATGCAACCATTTGTGCTACACAAAACAAACAGTCACAGTCAACCTAGAAACCTTGTCACCATACAATGACATGTGGTTCCGCCTGCAGCATTCTTGCTGCTGAAATCTGACTTTCACTTACAAGACACCATTGTGCTATGCAAACACTGTTTTTCAAAAGTGAACTATAACACTTTGCCAGCAAGGTCAATGCTGAATAACATGGAAACAGATGTTACACCAAGTGAGATTTCAACATTGAATATGTTTGAATGCATTCTAATTCAGACAATGAATCCATTCCAAACGATTCTACGTCTGAACACAAAGACACGGAAAATTCCACAAAAAGAGCTTATTAGATCTCTAAAGGGTTCTGTGATGTATCTACCACTTCCTCTACAGGAAAATGTTCAAGCAATCTCAACTGAAAATAGCTTGGTAATTCTTGTAAATGGTGTGCCTACAAAGGCCAAGGTCATCTGGCAAGATGTTATCAATGTGCAAAAGGTAAAGCTTGCTCTTACTTATTTAAAGAGTAACAATCCCTTTTATACAGACCTTGACATAGATCAGATGGCCAGTCTCTCTGTGCAACATGAAAAAAGTAAGCTAATCATTGAGAAGGTCAGTGTACGGACACGTGACAATGTGTATGAACAGTACACAATTCACCCACTACACGGGAGAGATCCATTAGGAGACAACATTGATCTCTATCAAATGAAGCAGGTTGAAGGTGAACCTGTCAGCATTTGGGAGGCAACACTAGAAGCACACTGTTTCCCAGACCTATTTCCAAAAGGCTCAGTCAGACGCCTAGATGAAAGAGAAGTATGTGTACAGGGTGCTGAGTACCGCACTAGCCGTGTCCTCAGCAAAGATGGCAAATTCAGACATAACATACAGTACCTGTTCCATCTCCTCTGGGAGAGTGAACTTAGCATTCTGTCTGCGTCTATAGCACATACCAATCGTCTAACAAGTCCACTAGAAGGAATAACAGCTGCTCAATTTCTAGAGAAATTAAAGCAGAAAGATGAAAATGTGCAAGTGAATCTGTCTTCCATACATTCAAGTCTTTGTGGCACCAAAGAATATTGGTATCGCAGACACTCTGAAGTGATGACAATGCTGCGAGAGTATGGTGCAGCCACATGGTATGTCACACTTAGTTGTGCTGAATATGCCTGGGACAAACTCATTGAACTGTTGAAGTGGGCAAATTTTGATGCTGAAGGCATCTCATCAATGACTGTCGGAGAAATGTGTTCACTTGATCCTGTGTCTGTCACAAGACATTTTCACAAGCGGTTCCATGACATTCTGACTTTCATCTTGTCAAAGGACAATCCTCCTCTAGGTATTGTGGAACATTACTTTTGGAGGACAGAATATCAAGCATGAGGTGCCCCTCATATCCATATGTTATTGTGGATCAAGGATGCTCCACGCATTGATGAACATGAAGCAGCAGAAGTGCTATCATTCATCAAAAAATATATCACTTGTCACATTCCAGACAAGTATGACAGTCCTACACTATGGAAGTTGCTACAAAAGTTCCAGCAACATATTTGCACAAAATATTGCCGGCGAGTAGTAAAGAACAAATCTAATTGGTACACACGATATCGCTTTGGATTTCCTAGACGAGTTTGTCAGAATGGTGCCATGAATGACCTTTTCTCAGCAATGCGACACCACTTGAAGGCAAAATCAACCAAGAGGGTATACGAGTTACCCAGAAATGAAAAAGAGGTGTACATCAATGACTAAAACCCAACTCTTCTCCTAATGTGGCAAGCAAACATAGATGTTCAGTTTGTGGCTGATAACTCACTGGCCCTGGTTCGGTACGTCACTTTGTACATAACCAAACATGAACAGACTAGCTTTCAAGATCTTTCGGAAGATATTGCCACTTCAAGCAAAAGCCTGACATCTCAGCTGTGGTCATTGGGTTTGAAGACTCTTTCACACAGAGAATGTGGAGCTTACGAAGCCAGTGACCGGTTAATGGGTACACATCTGTACGGGAAGTCTAATGATGTACGTTTTCTCAGTGTAAACTACAAAGAGAAACGGAAATGTGTACTGATTCCTCATGCTGAAATTGAGGAGCTTGCTGTCAATACACCTTCTTCAAAACATATCTTGAAGAATAACCTGATAGACACATACTACCACTGAACAGCGACATGAATGATATGTGTCTCTTTGAGGTGGCTAAGTGGTATGACTACAAGACAGGTGCAGCACCTGACTCAACACACCAGATTTACAAGGTCAATGGAGTAGATGGCTGTCTCATGAAGAGACACAAGCCATAGCTTATAGATCACTGCAAACTGCATCTAGGCATCAGAGAGCACAGAACATTACTACTTTGCTCTCCTATTCCTATTTAGACCCTGGAGGACTGAGTCTGAATTAAAAGGTGACTGTGACACATTCGAAGAGCAGTTCAATCTCACTTACGAGAATTTCCAAACTGAATACTCACAGACATATATACAAAGACTAGAAGCTGAGAAAGAACAGTTTGTGAAGGCAGAGAAGCAGCTTCAGGAAGACACTCCAGTTAGTTCACAAGACAACCTAGATCCAGAAGGACAAGGTGTTCTAGGTGACCCTCTGCCCTTTAATGCCCCAGAAGTGTTAATGTCAGAAATTGAGACAGCCATGGAACATGGCACACTCTCCATGGTCAACCCAGCTGACTTAAGAGAAAGACTAAATCAGCTGCAGCATACAGTTCACTCTCAAGTAGTTGAAGCTGTCCAACATGGGATACTACATGAAACAAAACAATGTGACTGCACTGACTACAAGCCACTACTAATGTTTGTTAGCAGTTCAGCTGGCACAGGAAAGAGTTTCCTGATTGAATTCATCACTGCAGAAGTAACGGAGGTGACAGGCTCTTCAATGTCTGTTGCTGTAACTGCTCCCACAGGACTAGCAGCATACAACATTGGTGGAGTTACATTACACCGTCTCTTTATGTTGCCAGTTGAACATGGGAGAACTGGAGAGTATCGTAAACTGTCATTCGAGGTTGCATCTCAGCTCCGTTCCATGTTCACAAAGATGCAGTTACTCATCATTGATGAAATCAGCATGGTCTCCAATGTCATGCTTGCCTGTATTCATCTACGTCTACAGCAGATCTTAGGTACTGACGATGGAGTGCCATTTGGTGGCAAAGTATACTTGTGTTGGGAGACCTTTTACAACTTGCACCAGTCAATGCAGAGCATGTATTTACAACTCTAACTGCCAAACAAGCTAAGAATATCCTCGGTTGCATTGCAGGCTATAACATATAGGAATTATTTACCTATGTTGAGTTGTCTGAGAACATGCGCCAAAGTGGTGATCTAGCTTACAAATCACTTTTAGATGAAGCTCGTACAGGTTCTCTATAACCAGAACATGTTTGTATGTTAAATGATCGAAAAATCACAGTACATAGTGCATGCATAGAAACAGCATGTAATGTCTTCAGCAATATATACTCTACTGGCAGACACATAGTGTGTCTTATGCCACGACTAAAGAAATGCACTGAATTCAACAATCTAATGCTGCAGAGAGAAAACCAAGAGATTCTAACTCTGCATGCGGTTGATACAGTTGATGGCGTTATTCTTAGTCGAAAACTAGTAGCAAAGATGACTGAACGACTAAGTGAACTGAAGTCAGATGTTTCATGAACAGCTGGCCTTGAAGCTGTTCTCACAGTTTGTAAGAATGCACTTATCATGCTGCGATGTAATCTAGATGTAGAACAAGGTATGGTAAACGGTGCCATGGGAAACATCACTGACTTTGTCTACAATGTCCAGAAGACATATATTGAGATGCTTGTAGTGCACTTTGACAACATGGAACACTCTGTACACATAGATCGAACTCAAAAATTCCAGGTTTTAAGGATGTCTATGTAAACAGGAAACAGTTTCCATTATGTGTTGCATATACTGTCTCCATTCACAAATCTCAGGGATTGAGTTTGGATTCAGCAATAGTGAGACATAGGTACATACATTTCAAGGATGGCATGACTCGTTGCTTTCCGTGTGCGCAGCCTTTCTGGGTTGCACATTATTACTATAGCACCTCAGAAAATATGAGCTGACAAGCGATGTATTCTTGAGTACAACAGGTTACGTACTCTACATCAGCCACAAATGTCTTTAATATCACTGCCTACATATCTGTCTGTCTCACACAATTCAGTCACAGCTAGAGGTATCAACAAACAGCAACAAGCTTCCAAAAGTAATTCAACAAAAAAAGAGTTCAACAAAGGCCACAACTTCAAGTAAACATTCACAACCAGCAATTCATCAGAAATCAGTTGGTGTAGCTGCTGTACCAGTCTTTGACAACAGCAGAAGAGTAAACTGCTATGCTAACTCAGCTATGCAAGTTTTTCTACACATGCCACAGTTTGTGCAGGCAATATCTGCTTCACAAGACAATCCCCTATCAAACACTTTGAAGCAGATTAACAACATGATTTCTGACCAGTCTAACAATGTACGGTCACTAACACCACTACGACAGGTGTTAGCTACATATGCTGGATGTACTACGTTTGCTGCAGACATACAGCAAGACACTACTGAGTTTATGATGGCTCTAATAAACAACCTGGATGAAGACGGCACCCCAATGCAGCAGTACTTCACAGTAACATATGTTACAAAATATGTATGTGTTTCATGTGGCAATTCACAGTGTGAAACCACACAAGACATGCTATGGATTACTCTCTTTGTCCCTCAAACCAAAAGTGTCAAATTTCAACAGCTATTCACCAATGCTGAATGTAGTCATGCCTGTGGAAGGTGTGGAGGCAGATGCACTCAGTCCATACGTCTCAGGAGTTCATCTCAATATCTGTTGCTTATGTTGCACAGATTTGACCCCAACGGGCTCTGAGTTGATACTCCTATCACAGATTACACAGCTAGTAGAATATTCTTCAACCAATCAGTGTTTGACACTCACAGTATAGTCTATCACCATGGTCAATCCATGCATTCTGGGCATTACACCTCCTTACTAAGGTGCAGAACTGGATGGTTAGAGTGTGATGACTCTACAAGCAGTTTTAAACAGAGACTGCCACAACACTTAAAAAATGCATATCTTCTAATATTGAAGAATTATGATAACCTTCATATTTCAGAAGAATAGGAGAAAACATGTTGCATTTAAAAAATGAGTACTTTGTCCAAAAAAAAAATTCATACCTCATTACAATGTTGTATAATGTGCGACTCTAAATAAACCATACAATTTCAATCAAATGCTATTCTGACAGAGACATTCCATACACTGTAACATGTAAGATCTTGTGTGGATCAATGACTACATGAAAATTGTTGTAGTGGCTTCAGTCGGCACCAACAATATTCACAGTCACTAGAGAAACCATGATTACATGTCTATCAAAGATTGTACATCTAAAAACTGAGGTCTTACTGCTCTCCTCCTCTGTACATATCTTTAATTATCCATGTATCAACTCATGCATAACAACAAATTGATATGAGTTATAAAGTGTTACTCTTTGCAAACAAAGAGAAGTTCTCAGTTATCATCGTAAATAACTGAGCAACACTTCTAACATTCGCCAAACATTCCACTCTGTCACAAGTTGTCTATCAACACTTCAATTTGTCTATTGACTCTTGACATATAGAGAACATCATTCGCTCACCATGCAACAGTGTAGAACTAGCCCACCTTCATGCATAATACTAGTACTGTACATATGTAAAAATAACTACCTTTATTGATAATGCAAGAAGCTGAATTACACAACTGTAAATAAGAACCAATTGCAGAATCTCATTTGCTGACTTTTACATGTGTTTGCAATTACTTGTACATAATATAAAGATTTGTATTCAGGTGTACATTGTTAATAACTACTTTGATACTTGTACTAAAAATACTAGTCTAACACTGAAGTACAACTAACGTTTTACATATTATTCATCACTATACTAACTACATCTAATTAACCATAAGTTTGTTAAAAAATGCATATCATGCACAGTCTTAGTATTTACAAGTTAAGAATTTACATAGAAGATAATGTAAGAATTGAAACAATGTCATTTGTTCATGTAAGAATATTCTATTTTCGCAACTTGTGACATAAGTAATTCTAACGTATATAAAAAATATTGACAATTGTAAATCAGACACTGTTACTGATCACAACACACTGCATACCTGTTCCTGACAATATTTATGATCGCCCAATTGAGGGTCGGTGGAATTTTCCATTTGCCTATTCAGTGACATATAATTAAATAACACCAATCAAATTTCACAAAACTAACATTTTTGTATATTGTATTACAGACAGTCAGCATATGGTTTTTCGCCCACCCCAGGAACATCCACATTAGCAGTCACACAATAACAACAAAACACTTGTCTATCATGTCTGTAATCACACTTCACAACCTACTGACATTGCCTTATTAACATACCACACAAGTAATCCACTACACATAATTACAACATACAACCATTTTAAAAAAAGTAATATTTTTTTACAAACTATATTCACATTCAATAGTAAATATTTAATGAAGCGCCACAGCTTCAGCCTGACTATTAGAATTACAGGTCGAATGTCAGAAACTACTTCCTCACATAAAGAGTAGTGAGTAGTGAAACATGACTAGAAACACACAACACCTGATTAGTTTCCTATAATATCACATACTTACTCCAATCCATATTATACAGTTCTTATTATTCTTACACATTTACATATATGACGAGCAATGATTGAATACATACAAAGATTGTATTGTGAGACTGCTTCTGTTAACTAAATTTCAGTCTTGATTGGCCCTTTTCTCCATTTGACAAATTGGCAATACATTTTTTAAAACCATAACCACCTGTGTCGACTCTTTACTTTAAATACCATTATGACATAAAAATAAGTGTGTCTGACTTAAGCATACAAATCAATGTTAACTAATACTGCTACAACTATACACTCCTCAATTTGTTTGGTACCTATGACATACAGTCAGTATCACAGCATATGCAACGATGTGGCACATTGCATGTCACATTTGACATAATTCCTAACAGTGTAAAAAACTCAGCAATGTACTTACTTTTCCTGTGCCTATGCAGTCATTATTACTATACCAAGGTGGCACACATCAGCACCCAACAGTACACAGCTGTGACTATACATGTACCATGCAGTCACTACTATGTGTACTTCAGAGTCTGACAAAATGGAGCTTTCTTTTTTGCCATTCATATTTTTTATTGAAAATCTTAGGTTACAGGAATACATCCATCAACAAAGTAAATGGAGAAGAAACTACAACAGATATTGGAAATAACTTGTTCCGGATGCATTCCGCCCCCCACATCCCCCCTCCTCCCCCCATTTCCTCCTCCACCCATCCCACCTCCCCCCAGCACAGCACACAAAGTACACATCCTATGACATATTATTACAGTTTTCATACTTTGTCTGGTAAGGAATAGGGTGAATATAGGGGACCCCAAATCCGGTTGAACTTGAGCAGATTATTCTGCAGACCAGCAATAGTCTTTTCTGTTCTAAGGTTGGCAAGGAGTTCTTACATACTAACATACTATTTGCCAGCAGATTAGGCCTTATGGTCTATCAAGTCTGCTCGAACCTAGATCCTTAGTTGGGTGCAGAGACCCTCCCATCCCTTGTGCTCCAGAAACCCCTATCATCCATCCCCACCCCCCCGGGACAGGCCATCATCTGATACATCCACTTTCTGTGTCTGTCCCACCCTCTCTTAAAGGCCTCCACTGTGGATCTCTGAACCAGCTCACCAGGCAGAGCATTCCAAGGGTCCACCACCCTCTCAGTGAAAAACCTCCTCCTCTTTCCCCTCACCCTTCCACCTTCCAACTTCAAACCATGCCTCTGGTGATGCCTCCTGCTTTAGTCTAAAGATCCCTCCATGTTTACCCTATTTATTCCTTTGAGGTACTTGAAGACCTCAATCATGTCCCCCTGTCTCTCCTCTCCTCCAATGAAAACAGGCAGAGCTCCTCAAGTCTGTCCTCGTAAGTCAAATCCCCTAGCCCTCGTATCATCTTTGTTGCCTCCTCTGTACCCTCTCCAGGAGCTGTATGTCCCTCTTCAAGTGTGGTCTCCAGTACTGTACACAGTACTCAAGGTGTGGTCTAACCAGTCCATTGTACAGCGGCAGAATCACTTCCTTGCTCCTTGAGGTGATCCCCCTTGCGATGCATCCCAACATCCTGTTTGCCTTGCTAGCTGCTCTCCTGCACTGCTCAGAGTTATTCATACATGTATCCACCATGACCCCTAGGTCTTTTTCCCCTGTTGAGGCTTCCAGCACCTCCCCTCCCAGGGTGTACCTGTGTTTAGGGTTTCCCCGACCAAGATGCAACACCTTGTAACCATTCACCATATGTAATATCTACTGTGTCCTTCCAGTGCCTTAACACCACTTTTTTAACAGAAGCAGATATCAGGCACATATGATACTTCCTGTTTCGGACACCAATAGTGGCAACGTCCCCTAAGACACATTTCTCCGCCGCAAATAGGTTGTCCAGTCCCAAAAGAGGATCCAAATTTTGCTTAATTCTGTCCCAGAGTGGAACTATTTTGGGACAGTACCAAAAAATGTGAAGTAGGTCCCCAGTATCCTGTTGGCATCTGTAACAGGTAGAGGAGGACACAATACCTAATCTAGTTAATTTTGAAGGGGAGTAATAAATGTTGTGCAGTAATTTAAATTGCATTAGTCTAAGCCTGTCTTGCAACAGAAATTTATGGCACGATTTCCAGATACATGCCCAATCGAAATTATGTTCTGGAAGGAGCAGAGACCAGTAATGCGTCGGAGCAAGATTTAGGGAATGTATCCAACTAAGAAGTATACTATAGATGGCAGAAACTGTGTGGGCTTTTCCAGCCAGTGGCTCCAGTGTACCACAAAAATCGTGGGCTGCGACCGTAAAGGGGATCGTGCCAAAATGGAGCTTTCTAATTGGCTGCAAACATCCTAACAACCTTATGTTAATCTTTTATTACAATACATGAAGAGGTTAACGATATACTGAACAAGGTTTAAAACTGTTTAAAAACATGTTTCATTATAATAGCAATAAGTCACTCCCAAGAATTCTGTTAATGGTCAGTCAATCACCCTGTAGAGACATGTGGCACTCGGCCACCTCGTGCCACAGTACACCCTAGAGCGATTAACAGACCATTAACATAACCCTTGTCATGCCTTATTAATTAATTATAAAAGTGTCTCAGAAACTGAGCTTTCCGATCGGCTGCAAACATTCTAACAGCCTTACGTAAATCTTTTATTGACATACATAAAGAGGTTAACCATTTCCTGAACAAGCTTTTAAACAGTTAAAAACATTTTATTATAATAGAATAAGGCATTACTAACGGTAATGATAATAGTCAGTTAATCACCCTATAGCATATGCCACTCGGCTACACTCGCGCCACAGTACACCCCTTGAAGGTGATTAACAGACCATTAACATAACCCTGCATCATGCGTTATTGCTTAATTGAATTTTGATAACCGGATAGGCCCACAGGTCCCCAGACATCTCTTTTTCAGGGGTGACCCAGAAAGCAAACAGTAGATGAAATAGAACACAATGGTACATATACAAGCTGAGGGTATACAGTATGCTTCAGTTTACAAATACATCTGTGTTGTCATCTGCATCTACAAATACAATATACTACCTAATTTTGTCTGACATTGGGTGCTCCACTGCCTACCTGACCCTGCTGGTGATGTCTTGTGTCATAATAACACCAACAGCAATGCAAACAGAAGCGCTAACAGTGGCACATATGGTAACTCAAGCGAAAATGAGAGCATAAACGGTAACGCACACAGTGACACAGACGACAATGGTCTGCCACGTGATGTGTTAAATGGAGGTTTGTAATTGCCTGCAAACATCCTAACAACCTTATGCTAATCTTTTATTACCATACCTGAAGAGGTTAACGACACACTGAACAAGGTTTAACACTGTCTAAAAACATGTTTCATTATAATAGCAATAGGTCACTCCCAATAATTATGTTAATGGTCAGTTAATAACCCTGTAGGGACATGTGGCACTCGGCTACACCACATGCCACAGTACACCCCTAGAACGTGATTAACAGACCATTAACATAACCCCTTCTCATGCCTTATTACTTAATTATAAAAAGGGTCTGAGAAATGCAGCTTTCTGATTGGCTGCAAACATTCTAACAGACTTATGTTAATCTTTTATTGACATAAATGAAGAGGTTAACCATTTGCTGAACAAGGTTTAACACCGGGATGCACATTGGTTGTCGTTGGATGTAACTCACCCCATCACATGTGTAAAGCAGCAGAAGTATAGGAGAATGGGGTGAGGGTTAGGACCCATGATCCCAATGCTCACCCCAATGCCGGTTGGGGGGTGAGCGGGGGGGTCCAAGGGTGGTTTTCAACCCTAACACCGAATTTCCTCACTTTTGTCACTGTGGAACAACCCTAACTAATGCATTAAACGTAGTTTTTGGCCTCTAATTTCCCTTCTTTTTGAGAATGATAACGAGAAATAGTGAATGTAATGCAGCGGCGGCAACACGGGGCCCTCTGGACCCCGCACTCCCGCCACATGATGTCTTGTGGTATAGTAACAGGAACAGCAATGCAAACAGAAGTGCTAACAGTGGCGCACATGGTAACACAAGCACGAATGAGAACAGAAAGGGTAACGCCACATGGTGGCGTAGACAGGAACGCTCTGCCACATGATGTGTTGTCACATAGTAACACGGTGCCTGCAAAAGGAAATGTCAATCGGCATAGTGATGCAAAGTGAAACAGAAAGAGAAACAGTACTGTAGACACAAATGGCAAAAAATAACTGAAACGCAAGCACAAATGAAAACGCAAAGGATAACTCACATGGTGGCACAGACGTCAACGGTAAGTGAAATGGGTACGGAACCGCAAGTGAAAAGGGCAACAGTAACATTAATCTAAGCGCACAGGCTGGTTTTCCCAAAACCTGCATAGAGAAAGACAGTGTGTACAAATAATGTATGCATAATAATGAGTATCAGAGCAGAAAATAAGAACTTGGAATACTAAATACGTTATATCTCAGGAACCGTACAATGTAGCAAAAAATTTAAAAGTCGTAAGATTCACAACTGTCCTGGCTGACGAAAAGTCCGTATCTCGCACCGTTTCCGAGATACGGGTCCTGAAAGGCGCGGCGAATGCCGTAATGTTATCCCTTGGGGAAAAAAGAGAAGTTCAGAGTGCCATAACTTTGCCTCCCTGTAATATTTTTTTCACCAAACCACTGAAAGGCACATCTGTGGGCTGTTGGCTGTCTTCCCTCCAAATTTCAGGAAGAAAGACCAAACCGTTATTTTGCAGCAGGGATCCAAAGGATTTCTATAATGCATCGGGTGCCGTAATGTTATCCTATGGGAAAAACTGTCAACTTTGGAGTGCCGTAACTTTCCCGCTGTGTAACATTTTTTCAATACACCACTGAAAGGCACATCTGTGAGATGTCGGCTCCGTTCCCTCCAAATTTCAGCCCAAAACTCCCAACGGTTCTTTTGCAGTGCAGTGCCAAAGAATCGCTGTCACTTTCCCACAGATGGAAAACTACTGTCGCAATTTGCAAAAGCTTTCACAAAAAATCGACACTTTCGTGAGCACGAAAGTAATTTGCGAAAGTACTTTTTCCAGAAATTTGAAACCATATTTCTGGGGTGTTTTACCACAAAATAAAGACATGACAAGCATCCTCAGGTCCGACTAGCTGAATACAAAAGAATTAGGTTGCTAGAGGGTCCCAAATTTAAATGCCAACCATTTTTCTGATCACCAACTGAAAACAAAATGGCCGATTTGAGAAAGTAACAGGCCCATTTGCGAAAGTAAAAATGCATTTGCGACACTGTCGAACTTTTTGTTAACTTTTCCCATTGACTTATAATGGGAAACTGTTTTTTTAATTACTTTTGAACCGTTTAATATTTTTTCACCAAATCTTCAAAAGGCTCATCGGGGACCCCGGCCGCACGTTCCCTGAAGATTTCGGGCTGGTCGCGCATAAACCTTATGATGACCTGTAGGCGATCACGAGAATTCCAGAAAAGCTTAAACGCCACACAGATCATGCTTAATAACCCACAGCCGATATCCGACCAGTACAAAACTTGGCAGATCCCAAGGCCTATGGTTCTTGATCATGTATTCCACATTTCAGCCAAATCTGTCAAACAGTTGTAAAGTTATTAAGGTGCAAAGTTTTGGGGTTTAACATAGAAATGGCTCCTCAACCCTAACTATGGTAGCACTACCGTGCTACCATAATATATATATATATATATATATATATATATATATATATATATATTTATATATATACACATACACATATACTCTATGTAAATAACTGTGTTAATGCATCATTTAGGGTTAAAACACCATAAGTCAGGAAATGACAAATCTTTAGAACTGGAAAGGGGACAGGATCAGTTGTGTTCCAGGACAGTATCTGCTGCTGTTGTTTTCAAAGGGTTCTTGTGGATTTTACTTGGTAGGTTAGTTCTTTTCTTTCGTACTTCTAAGGGGCTAGCAGGGTATTGTTTTGGGGATGCTGGATGTTTGTAAACTGATTTGGTGGCTGTAAGTGGGCCTTTTTTTGTGGATGTTTCACTGTGTAACAGGCTGCGCTGGTAGAGGCCTATTTCTTCTGATTTAAAACCTATTTGGTGGGATTTGCTTGAGATGGTTATTTGAATTGGAGACCTATATCTGTTAATTTCAAGCCTATTTTGATGTGGTGTTAGTGAAGCTGATTAAATTGGAGACCTGTTTCCTTTGGCAGCAAACATATTTTGGGGGTTTTGACTTGAATTTTGATTCCTTGTGCTGACTCCATTAGCTGTAAAGGTTAGTTCACAGTGGGGGAGGGGTGTTAATGGTCTGGCCAGGTCTCACTCAGCCAATTGACTGGAGGCAGGGCTGAATCAGGTTGAGGTGCTAGCTGCTTTGTCTTCTCAGAAAGAATTGGAAGGGACAGGATAAGTTGTGTTCCAGGACAGTAGCTGCTGCTTGTTTTCTACAGGGTTCTTGTGGATTTTACTTGGTAGGTTAGTTCTTTTCTTTCTTACTTCTAAGGGGCTAGCAGGGTATTGTTTTGGGGATGCTGGATGTTTGTAAACTGATTTGGTGGCTGTAAGTGGGGCTCTTTTGTGGATGTTTCACTGTGTAACAGGCTGTGCTGGTAGAGGCCTATTTCTTCTGATTTAAAACCTATTTGGTGGGATTTGCTTAGGCCTGGTTCTTTAGCTGCAGGGCTTGAGGGGAGACACAGGGCTGATACACTCTCTCTTGTCAGGTGTCTGCCCAAGACCCACCTCTTCCCCACCCTCCGTCCCCAGAAGTCTGCAAATTTATGGGGAACACCTGCCCTGCAATTGAGGAAAAGGCTGCTGGTGCAGCTCATGTAGTTCTAGCCACTGGGGTTGGATTTAAAGGCTGGGAGAGAGGAGCTTAGGGAGTTGTTCATTTCCTTATAAGTTTAATGTGTTGTACTGCACCTAGTAACAGAGTTACTGGTGTACAGTGGGACTGTCTCTAAGATTAGTGGGTGACCTGATTAGGCAGTAGGGGTATCTTGGACTAGGGGGAACCTGGTGGCTCACCCAAGGAAACCTATTTGGAAGGGGATGGAACCACACATCATTAGGGCCAGCATCTTTGGGAGGGTGGTGGGGTGCACAGGGTGTGGAGCAGCCATGATACTGGACTGGGCTTGGAAGTTTGGTGGTTGCCCAGTGTGCTACCAGCTAGCACAGATTCGGGAGGAGGTTGCGGGGATGAGGAGAAGGCTGGGGGAAGGGAGGTGGTATGGTTGGGGAAGGGGCTGAAACTCCCACAGGGTTGCACCAAGCACTGGGGTGGGGTACAGGAAAGGAGTGCAGGAGAATACTGGGTCACATAGGGACCCTGGCAGAGTGGGTCCAAAAGGACACTACCAAGGAAGCAGGCAGGTAACTGGGGACCCTCACAAAGGGGGGACGGAGGGACAACATTCTCAGGGAAGTAGGCAGATGGCCAGTGCTGGACTGAAGGAAGCAAGGTGGGGAGGTGGATCAGACCTTATACTCAGTAACCACTTCAATTCTCTTCTTCTGCTCAAGGATGAGGGGGGTGATGTAGCCATGACAGAGGTGGTTAGAGACGGAAAGGGTGTGGGAGTGGGAGGCAGGAGGCAGGGGCCAGATAGCAGGAAGAACAGGGGGGGACCTGGAATGCAGGAGAATGGGGGGAGCAGTGAATCAGAGCAGGAGGGGCAGGGGGAAGAGGGAGGAAAGCGCAAGGAGAAGTACCAGTTGGGAGGAAAGGTAAAGGAGAAGGACCAGAAGTACAAGGAGGATTCAGTAAAGGGAGCTGAGGGTTTAGGCCAGGGGAGCACGACGAGCAAAGAGGAACTAAATGGAGACAGGAAGGAAGGGAGGATGAGTCAGGCTAGTTTAGCAGATGGGGGAGAAGGACCAGTTGCGAGCAGTGAGGGGGCAATTAGCAAGGTACAGAAGGATACTCAGGAGGAGGAGAGGCATAGGATTGGAGGGGAGGGAGTGGCCATGGTAAATAAGAAGGGGGTGGCATGTGGCACCCAGATAGGGGGAGGAACAAGGAGCCAGCTGGGTGGAGGGGCTGGTAGAAAGGATGAGGGACATGGAATGGAGGAAAAGGAGTGGTCAGAGTGCTCCTGCTGGGGGATTCTATGATCAGGGGTATCAAATGGGATAGGGAGGGAGAAGCCTGGCCAGTTAGAACAAGATGCGTCCCTGGACTAACGGTGCACAGGGCTAAGCACGAGGTATATCAGCTGGCAAAGGACTGTGGGGGTTCCCCAGACATACTGGTCCACCTGGATACAAATGACATTGAGGGAAATAGCAAGCTAGAGATACAGGCAAGATTCAGGGAGCTCACGAGGGTCTGTCATGAAATAGGATGCACAGTTTCCTTCTCAGAAATCCTGCCAGTGCCAAGGGCTAGTGGGGAACACAAAAGGAAAATTAGGAGATAAACCAGTGGCTCAGGGAGTGGTGTGAGGCCAGAGGGTATGGGTTGATGGGGGGATTGGGGAGACCTGGGAGGATAGGGCCTGTATGCTAGAGATAGACTACATCTCAATTTGGAGGGAAGGGGAATCCTTAAGTTGAAAATAGAGTAGTTCATTGGTGAAAAGTGGGGTTTAAACTTGTGAAGGGGGGTGGGATGGGAGAAAAGGCTGTCAAGGGGGTGCCGATAAAGGAGGGACTCTGTCTCCACCCCTCTGGGGATGAGGAGGATTGCAGGAAAAGGCCAACTGGCAAAGTGCAGACCAGGAGAAAACAGAATCCCCATGGGAACACGAGCAGGGGAAATGGAACTATAGGGAAAGGGTGGAAGGTAGTCCTGCTAAATGCCAGGAGCTTGGGCACATAAATGCCTGAGCTCCAGGTGATGTTAACTGAGGGAGCAGTGGATGTGGCAGCGGTCACTGAGACTTGGGCCACTGCAAGACATGACTGGGACCTGAACCTGGAGGGTTACACTATGTTCAGGAAGGACAGGGGGGAGGGAAGGGGAGGAGGGGTAGCAATGATAGTCAAAAACTGCATTGGCATAGGGGGAGTAGAGGAGGCGGAGGGAACCGTGGAGGCGATTTGGGTCACCTTGATAACAAGGGGGCAGAGAGTAAAATAGGAGTGGTGTTAGACCCCTGCACTGGCGGAGGAGCTGGAGGACAGTCTGGTGGCAGATGTTAGAGACACTGCAGACTGGGCAGAGGAAAGGTGGTGGTGTTAGGGACTTAAACATGCCAGGAACAGACTGGGAGACTATGACATCCTCTGTGACCAGGGAACAGAGGTTGTTGGATGTCTTTAAGACGTTGCCTAACTCAGCAGGAGAGGGAACCGACCAGGGAGGCACGGGTACTGGATGTGGTCCTGGCAGACAGTGACCAGATTGGGGTCCTGGAGGTAAGGGACCCATTGGTGGGGAGTGACCATGCCACGGTCTGGTTCTGCCTGGACCTAGGAGGGGTAGAAGGCTGCACAAAGACGGAAGTAACCGACTTCAGGGGGGTGGATTTTAAGGAAATGAGAAGGATCCTTTAGGAGCATTTGGATTGGATTGGGTCAGACATGGATGCTGATAGTAGGTGGGAAATCATCAGGAGAGGGGTGCAGGATACTACCAGTACCTGTGCAAGAGTAAGATGAAAATGCGGTAGGGCCCAAAAACCCTGTTGGTGGACCAGGGAGGTCCAGGAGGTGGTGCGGGAAAGAAAGCAGCCTATAAGAAATTCAAGTGCTCAAGGAGTGAAAGGATCGAGGAGTACGAGCTGATGGCTAGAAGGCCACTAGGAGTGGTGAGGGCAGCTAAGGCAAGGAAGGAGCAGAACCTGGCCAGGAAATTAGGAGAGGGAAAAGGGTTCTTTAGATACTTTGGGGAAAGACGAAGGGTGAAGGGCAGATTAGCAGGATTAAATCAGGGGAGAGATGGGCACAAGACCCGGGGAGCAGGCTGAGATACTAAATGAGTACTTCACCTCAGTTTTCACCAGGAAAAATGGGGATGCTGCATCATACATGGGAGGAAACAGAGATAATGAGGAGGGGGGGACCCTTACCGATCGGCAGGTCTGGGGAGGGGGCATCACTGGCAGGTGGGGGGAGGGCTAAGCAGGGAGAAGAGGTACCAGAAGTGGAAATCACAGCAGAGAGAGTAAGGGAAGCCCTCAGCTCCCTTAAGACATAGAAAGCACCGGGGCTGGATAAATTACATCCTAGAGTGCTGAAGGAACTTGCAGATGTCGTGGCGAAACCCCTGGCAGAGCTTTTCACCATCTCTCTGAGGACAGGGTGGGTGCCCCAAGACTGGAAGGTGGTGCATGTAGTGCCTATCCACAAGGGGGATCAAGGAGCTGGAGGGAACTACAGGCCTGTCAGCCTGACATCGGTGGTGGGCAAGGTGATGAGAGGCATTGTCAAGGAGAGGCTAGGGGGGACCTGGATAAGTCAGGGTGCCTGGACGATAGACAGCATGGATTCATCCCAGGAAATCATGTCAGACAAACCTGGTGGAGTTCTATGACTGGGTGACAAGCGCCTTGGACCTGGGTAGACCAGTGGATGTCCTCTTTCTAGACTTCAGCAAGGCATTTGACTCTGTTCCTCACGTGGGCCTGTTGGATAAGCTAGGAGAAATGGAGGTGGGAAACCAGATGATCAGATGGATAGGCAATTGGCTCCAGGACCGGACCCAGAGGGTCGTAGTTAGTGGGATAGTCTCATCCCCAAGGAGGATCATTAGTGGGGTCCCACAGGGATCAGTCCTTGGGCCCCTTCTGTTCAACGCCTACGTATCTGACATTAGGACAGGAATCAGGAGTGAGATGAGTCTCTTTGCAGATGACTCGAAACTGGGGGCGGTGGTGGATGGGGAGGAGGGGAGGGTGGCCCTGCAGGGGGACCTGGAGGCTCTGGAAAGATGGTCTAGAAAGTGGAAGCTGAGGTTCAATACAGGGAAATGCAAGGTACTCCACCTGGGGGCCAGAAACCCAGGCCAAGTGTACACCCTAGGGGAAATACTACAAGTCTCAATGGCAGAGAGGGACCTGGGGGTGGTGGTGGATGTCAAGATGAACAACTCTGAGACTTGTAGGAGGGCAGCAGCCAAGGCCAACAGGATGCTGGGATGCATCACTAGGGGGATCACCTCCAGAAGGAGGAAGTGATACTCCTCTGTATAACTGCTTGGTGAGGCCGCACCTTGAGTACTGCATGCAGTTTTGGAGGCCACACTTAAAGAGGGACATTAACCTCCTGGAGAGGGTACAGAGGAGGGCAACCAAAATGATTTGGGGCTTGGGGGACAGGACCTATGAGGAGAGGCTCGAAGAGCTAAATATGTACACATTGGAAGAGAGAAGGGACCGGGGGGACATGATAGAGGTCTTCAGGTACATGAAGAGGGTAAATAGGGGAGGAACAGTCAGGGTGCTTTGAAGGAAGGAGGAAGGGGCCACTAGAGGTCATGGGTGGAAGCTGGAGGGGGGAAGATTCAGGGGAGAAAGGAGGAGGTGCTACTTCACTGAGAGGGTGGTGGAGCCATGGAATGCACTAGCTAGGGGCTGGTGGAGGCAGAGAACAGGAGGGGTTCAAGAGGGGTGGACAGGTACAGGGGAAGGGTTCAGGAAGCAAAATCCAATGCAGCAAGAATATCTGGAACTGGGAAGGAGAAGCCAGAGAAGGCGAGGGGGACAGCAAGGTCAGCACCCAGGGTGGGGGCTGACCAAACGAGCAGACATGAAAGACCATTAGGCCTATTCTGCTGGCATTTTAGTATGTTAGTATGTTAGTATGTTTCCCCTTCCCCCCCCCTCGTGGACCCACCAATCATCCCAAGATTGACAGATGACAGGGTGTGTCATTTTGGTTAATTTTTTTTTTTTACTTTTGCACCCCCTGACATGCATCCCCTGTAGTTGAAAATCCTTTAGTTGTGGGTTGCAGGGGGCACAGCCCCCCACATAAAAAAAGGAAACCTAAGTCCCGGGCACCCTCTTGATACACACTCGCCTAAATGGTGATTGCCTTTCCACAATCACTGTTATCACTTGGAACCATACTGGCCATGTACTGTACCTGCCCATTGCCAGGATGGGATCAATTTGGCAGCAGTGTTTTCATATTCCTTAATCAGTTTGTTATTACTGTATGGCATGGTCTTATGTTGGTTAGGGACAAGAGAACCACAAAAGATTATGTATTTCATAAAAGTTCTGATAAGCCAAGTGAACTATTAAGAAATATCCAAGCCTTGTCAGAATTTGTAGAACCTATTTGGATTTTATAGATTCAATCTGCAAAACTTCTTTGAACTTCATTTCAACCTATAAACTATTACCTTTAAATGGAAATTATGTTGGAAAAAACATAGAGCGGTACAAAATTAACATTGGGATAGCTTTACAAAACTTTTTAGGACAAAAGAATGGATTCACAGTTGTGAAGATTGCTATTCACATCTGCAACAGTTGCAGAAGATGTCTTAGTGGGTCCCATCAGCTGTAACTATTTTTGGCAGCAGCGGGGATTTCTGTAGAAACACCATGCACAAGTTGACATCAGGAGCTTAAAGGGCACACAGGCAGAAAGTAAGGAGAGAGAGTGAAAAAAAAAACAGAGGAAAGAGTAAAGATTGCAAACAGTTAAGGGGCCAGAAATAAGACATGATTGGAGTGGTGCAGTGCAGTGGCTGTGGAGCAGCAGTCTTCCGGGAGATGTTCTGGAGGATGCGGTGTTGTCCCATCTGCAGGCATCTCTCTGGGCTGAGGGAGGAGGTTGCTCATCTCCAGGCTGAGTTGGCCAGGATTTGTGGGACCTCCTCTTCCATCCAGGGACCACCAGTGCCACTGCCGTTGCCTCAGAGGTTGAAAGAAAGAGGAGTGGTTGGACCACAGTGGGCTCAGGGAGGGTGAGGGTGGTGGAACAGAGGCGCATCCTTCCCGTTGTACCTCTCCACACTTCCTATGCCATTCTGGCAAAGTGTGGTTCCTCTATGGAGGCATCCACAGTGGAGACCAAGGAGGATGCTGGGAACCTCCACAAAGGAGACCCACAGGAGGGTGGCAGGGGACCCTGCAGGGGAAGGAAACAACTCTGGGTAGGGGACTCCATTGTTAGGAAGGTAGAACTGGGGGAGGAAGGGGAGAGGGAGGTAAGGTGCCTGCCTGGCGCCATGGCTTGGAGGAACAGGGAGCGAATCCTCAGGATTGTCAGAGCAGCTGCACAGGGGAGGGAGCTGGATGTCATTGTCCACCTAGGGACAAATGATCTGGCTAAGAAAGGGATTAGAGAAGTGCAGGAAGAGTTTGTGGAATTGGGGAGGGGCCTTAGTCAAGTAGCACGCACGGTAACCTTCTCAGAGGTGCTACCCATCTATGGCATAGGAGAGGCTAGGGTGTTCCGCACCATGGGATTCAATCAGTGGTTGAAAAACTGTGTGGAGCTCAGGATTTGGCTTCATTGGGGACTGGGGGTCCACCTGGAGTGATGCAAGCCTATACTGGCATGATGGGCTGCATCTGTCCGGGAGGGGAACCAGGATCCTAGGTGATAGGTTTAAATGCTTCATTGGCAAGCTTTTAAACTAGCCAAGGGGGGAAGCACTAGGAAAATCCTAGCCCCCCCAAATAATCACGGTAGTAAGTGCAGCAAACATCAACATAGAGGTGTCAATAGGGAGAAGAGCAGGGGTAAATGGAGAAAGTGAGAAAGGCAAGAAGGACAGGGATGGGGTAAAAGGAAGTAAGGCCATCAGGAAATGGAGGGTAATGAGTACCAATGCCCGTAGTCTGGGCAACAAGCTCCCTGAGCTGATGGCTTTAATGGAAGAGGGATGCCTGGATATCGTAGCAGTAACAGAAACATGGTACACAGAGAACCATGACTGGGATGTTAACATACCAGGGTACATAGCCTACAGGAGAGACAGGCAGGGGAGAAGAGGGGGAGGAGTAGCTCTCTATGTAAAGAAAGGGATAAAAGCAACTGAACAAAAGAGTAAACAGGGAGGAGAGGAGGCTCTGTGGGTCACCTTGGAGACTGGAAAGGGCACCACAATCTGCACAGGGGTTGTGTACAGACCCCCATGTCAGGGGGAAGGAATGGACAAGGATATGATAGAAGGCATTCTTAGAATGGCAGAGAAAGGGGAGATACTGTTGATGGGAGACCTGAATATGCCAGATGTTAACTGGAGCACATTTGCTGCAGCCACATCCAAGAGCAGGGCCATTCTTGATGCCCTACAGGTGGCAGGCATTAGACAGCTAGTTTCGGAACCCACTCATGAGGGAGCAATCTTAGACCTCATACTCTCAAATGGGTGCAGTGAGAGGATCTCAGATCTGGAAGTGGGTTGCCATTTGGGGACAAGTGACCATCAAACAGTGTGGTTCACGTTAAACTCAGCTACAGAGTCAAGCCATACAAAAGTGAGGGTACTGGACTTTAGGAGGGCTGACTTTGGCAAGATGGGAGAGTGCCTCAGAAAAGCACTAGCAAACAGGCTAGAAGGAGGTGTGGAGCAACAATGGGGAATTATCAAAACTCCATCACAGAGGCAACAAGCCTTTGTGTGAAGCAAATAAACAAATCAAAATGAAAGAAAAAGCCACAATGGTTCTCAAAAGAGGTGGCTGTGAAAGTCAGGAAGAAAAAGATAGCATTCCGGAACTATAAGGAAACACAGAAGGAGCAGGACAGAGAGCTGTACCAGTTAAGGCAGAAGGAAGCAGGAAGGGAAGTCAGAATAGCAAAGGCCCAAACTGAGGAAAAGATAGCCCACTCAGTTAAGAAGGGGGATAAAACCTTTTATAGGTACATCAGCAAGCGTAGAAAGACAAAGGGAGGGATGGTGAGGCTGAATAGAATGAACAGTGGGTGGGCAGAGGGGACAGTGAAAAAGCAGGAATACTGAATGAATATTTCTGCTCAGTATTCACAAAAGAGGAGGGAAGTGCCTAATCCAATTAACAGAAGCACTCTTGATAGGGGGTCGATCCCAGTCCTTTCACAGAAGAAAGGGTTCTGCAAGAACCCTAAACTGAAGGTGGACAAAGCAATGGGTCCTGATGGAATTCACCCCAGAATTCTAAAAAGAATTAAGGGAGGAACTAGTGAAACCACTGGCTACTTCTTTAATAAATCATGGGAGGATGGTGTGGTACCCGAGGACTGGAGGAAGGCGGATGTGATTCCCTTCACAAAGTGGGTCCAAGACAGAGGCAGGAAACTACAGACCTGTCAGTCTGACCTCTGTGGTAGGGAAAGTGATGGAGTCACTTCTGAAGGAAAGAATAGTCGAGTACCTAGAGGTCAGTGGAGCACAGGACCCAAGGCAGCATGGGTTCTCAGGGAAGGTCATGTCAGACAAATCTAATAGATTTCTTTGACTGGGTGACCAAAGTAGTAGACTAGGGAGGGGCTGTGGACATGGCCTACCTAGACTTTAGCAAGGCATTTGACACAGTCCCACACAAAAGGTTAATAATCAAATTAACCAGTCTGGGAGTGGGACCCAGGGTGGTAGCCTGGGTAAAACATTGGCTGGACAACAGGACACAGAAGGTAATTGTAAATGGAGTCCACTCTGAAGAAAGGGGGGTTACTAGTGGGGTACCGCAGGGTTCCGTATTGGGTCCAGTCCTTTTTAATGTCTTCATCAATGACATTGCAGAGGGACTGGAAGGAAAAGTATGCCTTTTTGCAGATGATACAAAGATCTGAAACAGGGTTGATACACAAGGAGGCGTGGAAAGGATGAAAAGGGACTTGGCAAGGTTGGAGGAATGGTCAGAAGTATGGCAGCTAGGATTCAATGCAAAGAAGTGCAAAATAATGCACCTGGGAAACAAGAACCCAGGGGAAGAATACACAATTGGTGGGAGGTAGTAACAACAACAAAAAAGGAAAGGGACCTGGGGGTAATCATATCAGATGACCTTAAGGTTAGCATGCAATGTGAGAAGGCAGTAGGGAGGGCTGGGGGTATACTGGGATGTATAGGGAGAGGCATCATCAGCAGAAAACAGGAAGTTGTTATCCCTCTGTACAGACAGTTGGTGATACTCCATCTGGAGTACTGTGTCCAGTTCTGGAGACCCCATCTCCTCAAGGACATAGACAGGATAGAGGCAGTCCAGAGGAGGGCAACTAAAATGGTGCAGCGTCTGCAAGAGTAGCCGTATGAGGAGAGACTAAAGGAGCTTAATATGTATACCCTTGAGGAAAGAAGGGAGAGGGGGGACATGATAGAAACTTTTAAGTACCTCAGTGGAATCAACAAAGTCCAAGAGGGTAGCATCTTTCAGAAAAAGAGACTTGCAAGAACAAGAGGACACAATTTAAAGATAGAAGGAGGGCGGTTCAGGGGCAATGTGAGGAAGTATTATTTCACAGAGAGTGTAGTGGATGCATGGAACAGCCTTCCTGAGGAGGTTGTGGGGTCTAAAACTGTAAGAGAATTCAAGAATGCATGGGACAAACATAAGGCAATTCTTGTGGGGGGCAGGAAGAAATAGGCTGTTGGTTAACTAGGATCTGCAGCCTATCCTGTAGGTACGGAAATGGGAAGACTAGATGGGCCTAGCTGTCCTTATCTGCTGTCAAAGTCTATGTTTCTATGTTTCTATGACATAAATCATGGAGCCAGTCATAAATTGGCTCCATTGTTGTGAATAAACGGTTACCCCCCACAGCGAAATTTCACCAGCGAGGTCCCCCACAGAGACTACAGCACCTAGCCATGGTGGGAGACCCGCTGGAACCCGGTGCTGTCTGTCGGGGGTCCTGTACCCCCCAATCAGCTCTGACTGGAGTTGAAAATCCTGAAGTGGGGGGGTTCGGGGGCAAAGCCCCCTGAAGAAAACATGATAACAAAGTGTGAACCAGCAGCCAAGAGCAGAATGTGATCGACATGCCGGTGTCGCTGATGGGGCATTCAACAAAATTTTTGTCAGACTCCTGTCTTGGATTCATGAATAAAGTAGCTGTGGACAACCCACTTGAGCCATTTTTTCCTGCAGCTGCAGGAATTTCAAGACTTTTATAAATCCTGCACATAATGTCAGTATGGGCAATTCATAGCTTTGGCCACTCATTCTACCTGCTTTCCTGAATCTCAAACACAGTGTAGTGTAGTGTAGTGTAGTAAATTGCGTGTATTGCATTGATTTGTAATTAATTTCTGTTGTATCCATGGATTTAATGTGCTGTGCTCCATATGGCTGATGTAGCTAATTTCTTCTTCTGTCCATGTATGTAATTTGTGCCATACTTCACACTGCTGTTGTAAAATATTCTATATGTGTCCCATGCCCCACTTCCCCAGGACACATTTGGAATCGAGCAATAGTCTGCTCAGTAAACCTTTATGGTGAAACTTTTAAATAAATAAATGTTGTGCATGTCAATCAAGTATTACAGCCCTTGCATTCCAGTAGAACCACTGCTTACAGTGCTCATGGTCTGTGTTTTGGAGTGAGCATGGGATGCCAGAGGGCCAGCCATGGGGAGGTAGGATGAGATTCCCACAGACAGCTCTCCTCCTCTTCCTCCTCCTCCACTGTGGAGTGGGTCATGTTTCCTCAGCATCTAGCAACACCCAGTGGAGACTTGGTGTAGCAGATGGGGCCATTCAACAGTTATGAGGTAGTGGTGGGTGTCTGTGGAATGGGTGTGGAAACACCCCCATCCTCACTGATGTCATTGCATGTCTACACCTCTGAAGACATGTAAAGAGAAACTCATTTAGGCAAAGACCTGTGAAACACCCAAACCTCTGCTTGAATGATGCCCCAAGCTGTAGGCATGACTGGGGTCTCAGTGTGGATCTTAGTCTAGCCCTTCTGTCCCACCTAGGGGACAACCCCACTGCAGAGGCAAAATGTGGACCTCCTCAGATCAAGACTGAACTGGTGGGAGATGCCATGTGTGAATTTCAGACACAGAATATAAGTACATCCCTGCAGACACAGGGCAATGAAGAAAGTTAAAAAAAGACTATTACAGCATTTTATAACCCACCATTAGCATGGCGTCTTGATATAGACCTGGCTTACTGAGTCATTTTTCCATTCTCAGCTTTATCTTCTGATAACACACTGATGGGGTAGCATAATCCACTGTAAAAACTAATGTTTTCAAATGGATCAGATTATAATAAAGTTGTGTACAGAAAAAGGTACTGGTTCTGGAAGGTTCTAAACATACCCAAACTGGTTCTCCCATCTCAAACCTTGATAGAGGAGATGGACAATTGTTTTCACACACACCAACTCCAGCCCATCCAAGCTTTTTTCCTGGACTTACCAGGAGGGCATGTGTCACAACATTTCTTTGCCAGTCCATGCCATTAAGTTCTGCCCTTACAGTGACCCATCATCCATTCATCAGTATACTGTAATTAAACAAACATTTGTCAATGCTGAATGTTGCTTGCTGGCATTAGCAGTGGAAGTGCAGGAGTTAGACAGATGCAATATAGGAATGGCAGTGAAGTACTGAACTGATGCTAACTCCAACCCCACCCTGCAGAGATGGTCAGACATTGGGGTGTGTCTTTGGGTTGTCACCCATAATGGTCACAACATTTCACCTCACCCTATCCTGCAGACACTTACAAGTGTTGAGGTGTGCTTTGAGGTGTCTGGGCTTTACCCTCACCTCATTCCATAAGGAAATATTCTGAAATGGGTGCAGTATAGGAGAATGAGTTAAACTCTGGGACCAAAGTGTCCAAGGTGCACCTTGATGCCTGTCACTGGCAGCAGGGTGGGGGTGGAATGGCATGAGCATTACTGCTGACAATCCCAAGTCACATGCCTGACGCCTGTCAGTCCCTACAGGGTAGGGTGCTATGGTCAAAAATCCTAATGCCCTGGGTGTTTCTTGGTATTTTTACTTCAAGTTTTCAACATGGGCTTTTTGTGACCCCACCAAATGAGCAGTGACACTATCAGCTCATTAGCCAGAAGGTAGTTTTGCACAGCAACTGTGTCATTTGGCACTACAGGTGTGAAAACACATTTTGAACAGGATGTGAAAGATGACAGCTGTACTGTTAATGAGTAAGTGTAAAAAAGTGGCAATGTTGAAAATCTGGAGTGAAAATATAAGAAAACTGGTGAAGTCACGAGCGTGCGCAGAAACTGTGCATCGCACACCCATAATGTATTTAGTATGGGGATTTTTTATAGCAGATTTTCAACACAGGCATTTTTGGACCTCCGCTCAGGAACAGTGTCACTGTAATTTTCTTAATCTGTCCTGAACACTGATTTCCCACAGTGACTAAGCTATTCTGCTCCAGAATTGTGAAAACACATTTTGGCTAGAGTGTGAAAAATGACAGCTATACTGTTCATAAGGAGATGTGGAAAAATGCCAATGTTGAAAATCTGGACTGAAAATATTATGAATTTGTGAACTTATGAGGGTGCATGGAAATTGCATAATGCACGCTTATAACACAGTCATTTTATGGACTTTTGTCATCAACTTTTCAACATAGACAGTTTAAGACCTCTGCTCATGAAGTGTCACTATAATTTTCTTAATCTGTGCTGAACATTGATTTTGTACACCAACCTCGCCCATTGTGTGCCACATGTGTGAAAACACATTTTGGGTGAGATGTGAAAAATGGCAGCTATACTGTTCATAAGGAGATGTGGCAAAATGGCAATGATGAAAATCTGGAGTGAAAATATTAAAAATTCTCGAAGATATGAGTGTGCGCAGGAACTGCACAATGCACGCTAGTAAGCAGTCATTTTTTGGAATTGTTTCACCAAATTTGCAACATAGGGTTTTTGGGGGGCATACCTCGTGAACTGTGACACTGTCATTTCATTACTCAGTCCCAAATAGTGGTTCCACACAGTGACCATGAAATAACCTTTCGGGACAAAATAACAAAATGACAGTGACTGAGTTCATGAGGTGGGGTCCCAAGGACCCCATGTTGAAAATTTGGTGAAAAAGTTCCCCAAAATGGCTGAGATATGCACCAAATTATTGTACTCCTCATTTTGAAAGTGAGGTGAGTAGTACCAAATTCAGATTCATACAAATGTCTGGAGTGAGGAGTACATTTTTAAAAAACAATGCAGTTTTTTTCTAGTTAAGAATTGATGACGTGTCAACAATGCTCCAGATAATCTTGGCAGTTAGGAGTAATTAACTCACCAGTTTTAAAATATAGTGAGTAAACAAAACTGGGACGCATAGAGGTGCTGTAAATTTGCCGGAAAAAACTGCTCATTTGGAATAACCAGTTATGTTATGAAGCATTATTCTTTGGAGTGTGAAGTAAAATGACAAAGGTTGAGTGAGTATCGGTACTCATTAAAAAATTCTGAAGAGTATTTCCTAAAATGAGGTGAGTAAAACAGGTTGGTACTTCCCTTATCTGGAGTCTTAGGAACATCATTAGTAAATACAGGCCAGTACTACTTAATGATTCTATTTTATCAACAGAATTAACAGACAGCCTCAGAATTACATTTTCAAGAGTGGATAATCTTACAGACAGACTAGTACTGTACATATGCATTATGCTGAAATCAAACCTGAAGCAACCTATTGGCTATAGTTACCCCCACCCCCAAAGGGATGGTTCAATGTGAGAAATGTAACATCTGTGAGTTCTACTGCCAGAGCAGTACATTTCAGCTTGAAAGTTATAAAAACATTGTCTGAGAAAAAAGTGTCTTAACTGCAACAGTTCTGGATTCTGAAGTCAGACAATGTAAACAACAGAATAAAAAATCAAAAGGCATCTTTTTTTTCTATTGATAACATCTTAATGGGGGGACCAAGGCCAGGGTCAGCCCCCATCTCTATGCATGCCCGTGTGTGTGTGTGTGTGTGTGTGTGTGTGTGTGTGTATGTGTGCACGTGTGTGTGAAAGAGAGAGAGCGTGGGTGTGGCAGAGGGAGACAAGCCAGCAGAAGAATGTGTTAAGTTCCCTAACAGCTGCAGACTAATGTTTTTACAGAACACAGCTGATGGTGACATCAAGTTTCTTTGAGCATAGTGGCATGCTCATTAAATGGCCCTACTGAAGCAATGTGTTTCTTGCACATGTGTGCAAGCAACTCAAAAAGAACTCAACCAATAACTCAGTTTCTTCACCCCTGCTGTATGGCCATGCAGTGCCTTCCTTCACCCCTGTTTCAGTGTTGAAATGGAAACTGTATTCAATAGTTGAAGACATCTCTGCTGCCTCTATGCTACCCACTTTCTGATCACATGTTCAAAACAATGCTCTCGGTGGCTTGTGTGGTTGTGTAATTGTGTTGAGTTCAGAGAAAAAGAATTAACTGATAGCCTGTCCTGCATCCTTTACCTTGCCCCACCCCCACACGCACACAGAAAGTGCATTGGTTGCCTTCCAGTTTCTTTCATCTATAACCCAAAAGGCCCTTTTACACACAGGTTTATGTAACAGAATAACGTTACAGAAACAGTATTCTGCTACATCCCTTGTGTGTAAATTGGCGCCTGTTTTGGTCCCTAGGCTTAACGTCGTCCAAACCGCAGTCTCTGCTTTTTGTGGTTTTCACCGTTGTGTTCCGTTTTGTCATGCTGTGTAAAATAGCCATTCCCGTACAAAGGAAGAAAACAACATTTGAAGAGCAGCAAACTCTGGGGGAGCCGAAACAAATGGAGACAGGGTTGCCGGAATACTCACAGTGTGTAGAAAGGAACCTGAACGCAGCAGAGTACAACGGCGCCACACAGGTAACGCTGATTCTGTTTTAAAAACCTGTGTGTAAAAGCGCCTAAAGTGTTTTACATTCTGATGGGGAGTGACAGCATTGCTGCTGTCAAGAGGCATGCAGGGAGAATCAAACATCACAGAGATGGCTAAGCCTGAGGGGGAGGGAGAGATTAAAAATACAGACAAAGTAATATCCATTTCTGTGTCAGTGGAAAAGCTGTCTGCACTTTTGCCTCTTAGCCTGGAAGACCGGAAGGTTGTATGTTAAAATCCCATACCAGACAATTGGTCTAATACCCAACATTGACACTGCAGTGCTGCCATATGAACATACAAAATTTGCCAGCAGATAAAGGCCTAGAGGTCTATCAAGTCTGCTCAAATGTACAGCTTGCACCCCTTATTCTGCAGCGGCCCCTGCCTTCCACCCTTCCCCTTTATTGACCCTCCTGCTTGTCCTGTCCCATCCCCTTTTGAAGCAGTCCACTGATCTACTGGATACCACTTCTGCAGGTAACGCATTCCACCCAGCCACCACCCTCTCTGTAAAAAAGTGTCTCCTCATCTCCCTCCGGAACCTTCCTCCCTCCAGTCTCATATCATGGCCCCTGGTGTCCTTCCCCTCTCTTACTTTGAACAGCCTCTCTGTACCTGTCTTGCTTATTCCTTTCATGTACTTAAAGGTTTCAATCATGTCCCCCGTCCCTCCTCTCCTCCAGTGAGTACATGTTCGACTCCCTCAGCCTCCTCTCCTAAGATAAGTCCCCCAGCCCCTTGATCATCTTTGTCACCCTGCGCTGCATCCCTTCCAGTAACTTAATGTCCCTCTTCAGATACGGGCACCAGTACTGCACTCAGTACTCCAGGTGCTGTCTAACTAATGACCTATACAGTGGCAGAATCACCTCCTCCCTTCTCAAGGATATACCCCTTGCAATACAACCCAGCATTTTGTTGGCCTTTGCAGCTGCCTTCCTACATTATGCTGAGTTGTTCATTGATCCTGTAATGAGCACCCAGAGATCCTTCTCCTCCTCTGTCTGGGCTAGCTGCACTCCCCCCAGCTGGTAACTCCTCCTTGGGT